>JAECXS010000085.1:10000000-12500000 GCA_018153105.1 Drosophila rufa
AGCAAAGAGTTTGCGTTTCTGCATTTGCCCAATGGCAACAAATATTTGCTCGATGGTTGTCCCCTCTCGGACCTTGTTGTTTTTTGAGACCATTTAAAAAAATAAAATAAACAAGGCAAATAAAAATTTCAGAATTTATTGAGGCGTTGAAACAATAATCACCGAGTCGATCTTCCTCCTTTACTTCGAGAAACAGTGTTCGCAACATTAGTAGAAACCATTGATTAAATTTTAATATTAAATATTTATTAAGTGGAATAATAACAAGCCTAAAAATATTTTCATATAATTCCTTTTAATCTTCTAACGATAAAAATGTAAATATTACTTTAAAGTTTAAGGAAATATTTTAAAACACAAAATATTTATTTAAATGAATTAATAATAAAATAAATAGGAAATTATTCATTAACTCAATAAGGAAGTAACCAAAAAACAACAGGATTTTGTAACTAACATAAAAAATATTCTTGCATAAAAAAGGATACATTTATAATTTTTTTCAGTACTGTTTATTGTTGCATTGCCTGATTGCAGCTGCTCTGCATCGTTAATTGCAACACAGTCATGCAAAATGCGTTTAATACGAACTTTATTCTCGCATTTTGGTTTGGGGCCTTCCCCGGCGTTTTTCGCACCATTTTTCAAAGTCAATTTTGGTTGATTTTTAATGCGACCATTGGGATCGGACATTAGGTATTTTTATTTCGATCCCGTCCTCTCTCTATCGCTTGATTAGGAATGATGAGGGTAGGTCTAATGGTAGGGAGGTGATAATAGAGGAGGTTCGAAGGCATTCAACAAGCGGAAATTGATGCGGACTGCCCTTAGGTAGGGTTGTGTTGGAAATTGTGTAACCCCGGGGAATCACACCGTAATTCCTGGAAATATTAAATTCCATTTTTTTGTAGAGTTAACCCTGATTTCCTGGTGGAGGATGAGGTCCAGGTGGAGGTTATTTACATTTTAAGCTGATAATGTAAATTTAAATAAAAGTTAGATAATCGCCTGGGATTTTTTGGGGAATGGGAATATAAGAGGATTTTATTTTGCATATATTTACATTATAGTAAAAATGAAATAAGATTATAAAATGGTTTCTTTAAAGCTACATCTCTTAAAACTATATAATAATACATTAAGAATCTCTAAAAATCAATATCTTACTCCTTCTTATCCTTGACACCCCGACTTTTAGTACTTTGTAACACCCCAAACTCCTTTCTTCCACCTCATCCGTCACCCTGAATCTTGATTTGAACTGAACAGACCCACAAGCTTCGTAGATTAGATTGTTGCCACAAAACAGAAAACCCAGCTAATCTTTAACCCAATCGGAGCAAGGCCAGGCCAAGACTGCATTGGGACATCTTTGGACATTATCGTTTCCTGGCATCTTTGACTTTCATCTAAGCCCGGGCTAATGTCAGTCATTCAGACCATCCAACCTTTTCTCTTTTCCTTCTTTTTTTGTGGACGGTTCCTAGTCCGATTTTGGTTGTTAGACAGCTAATTATGTGACAGCCTATTAGCAACTCGATAAATATGTGCCCAGCAGAATCCCGTGAAATCCTGCCCGGTCGTTCCTGAAAAGTTTGCTTTGTGGGGAGGGCAAGGCTCCTCTGCGGGCATTCTATCCATTCATTAGATATGCGAACCTTGCTCCCGGCCTGATTATGACAAAGCACTTTTGCCCAATTGGGTAAATTAGGTGGAAACTGAAAACTAAATGAAACGGAACTCGGCACACGCCCCTTCCTTTTTTTTCTTCTTTGGTTTTTTGTAACGAACGTTGCTCTAATTTTTAACCCCACCAAAGCCGAAAAAGGGAGGAAGGCAGGGAATAAAATACCGTTTTGACGTTTTACTTTTATTTTTGGTAGATTCTTTTTTCAGCGGAACTCGGAGAACTTGGACCACGAACCGGAGCAATTATTTTGCATTAACGAAAGGGTTTAACATTTGCGTTTTAGCCGACGTTTAACAACAACAAGCCGCACATTACGACCGGGCTTTTGGGCTGCGAGGGGGCGTTGAGGGGGCGTGTCCAAGTTGGACAGTTGTCCTGAGGGTTGTACGCCTTGTAATTCGTTTCGCTTCTTACCCAGCAAAAGGTTGTCCAGAAGCCAAAAAGGGGTATGATATTTTAGGAAATTATTGTAAAAGTATTTTAAATAAAATCTACAAATGTAGCTTTAAATTTGGATATTGTTAACAAGAAAATATAGTAAATAGTAAATGTATTAACCTATTTATATTAACAATAAAATAATAAATAGGAAACTGGCTTTGACTCTAAAGTAAATAAATAAGTATTACACATTGTTTATTTAAACATTAACCCATTTTTTGTATATCAATATATTTAACTTTTTTAATAACTATTTGTATACAAATTTATTAGAAATTTATAGATTATCTAATAAAAATAATTCTTAATACTTTGTTTTAGCAAAGTTATTTAAAATGCATAAATGTTTATTTAAAATAATTCATACGAACTAAAAATAGGTAAACAAAAAGTAAAACATTTAAATATTTTTAATGAAGAATTTAGCTAAAACATTGTTCAAAAATCCAGGATATCCAAGAAGTCGATCCTGTGATCCTTGACAATTTTCAAACATTTATTGTGGCTGCTGCGACGACGACGATAAATTGTTGTAATTAATTTTTATTTAACTGTGAAAATGGAAATGCTCTCTTTTTTATTTTTTGTTGGCCAGTTTCAAATTGGCTTAAAATGTAAATTATTATTGTGGCCAGGAATCGTGCTACATCATGCCAACGGGGGGCAGGATTCGACGGGGAGCGGGGCCTTTCCCGGGCACTTTGTGATGTCTATTAATTAAGCTACATGTGTGTGGGCGGAACCTGCCCCGGCCCCGGAGCCTCGCCTTTGTGGTTGGCAGTTTTGTTAAACCTGGAAAATGCGGAAAGTGGAAAAAGGAGGCGGGGCCAGGCAGCTCCATGTTGTAAGTGATAATTACAAGTTGGCAAAACTTTTCACACACACACACACAGCGAACACAACGGCGAAGACTGAAGGAGACAGACGGCTTCAGCTTTTGGCAAAAAGTAATTACAATTAAGCCGACGAGCATTTGGGAACTCATTTTATTAGTTTATCCCTCGCCGGCATCTTCCACTCAAAAAGTTGCAAGTATTTTTCGGGAATTTATTAAAAAGAAAGGCAAGGACAAAAAAAATGATGTACAAAACGCTTCTCTAATTCCCTAAAAAAAGAGAGAAAGAATGGAGAAAATCAAAAGGAAACTCACCAAACAAACTTTTTACGCTTTGAATCCTTTCACTTAAAGTCCTGACTGGCTGCCGCCTGTCCCCCGTTTGGATAAAGTTTTGTCTAAGTATTACCAATAAAATTGATGGAGAAATAGTCCAGAACTATTTGGCTGTAGATAAAAACTTTTCCCCTCCCACACACACTCGCACACATCCACCCAGATTTTATGAGGGGGCAGCTGAAGCTCCCTGAGAGTAAGAACAAGCTTAGCTTAATATTAAAATTCTCCCCAACTGCAGCCTTTATTTTTTGCCCCTGGCCAAGTGAACTGAGAACAATTTGGGTGCCAAGCTAAAAAGTGCAGAAATTGGGGGAAATCCCATTGTTATGAAACACAGGGGCGAGTAGAATACTTTTGTAAGTAAGTGTTGGGGTTAGTTATTCAATGCATCGCCCCTCTCGTTTTTCCCTTATTTTTCAGGGATCAAAACTCTTTGGCATTCAAGTTCCGAAGTAAAGACTTTGGCAGTTTCGGACTCTGAAGAAACTATAAATGGAATGTTTGGCAGAGCTTCAAATGAATAAATGAATAAGCCCTATTCTATGAATGAATCGGAGCAATGAGTGGAGTTGAGCACAAGGGGACACAATTTATATTTTAGGAATAAAGTCAAGTTATTTGGCTGAAGTTGCAGGAAAAAGCTTTTAGGGAAATTGTGGTACTGCAAAAATATGAAAAAATATATTTTATATAAAATTAAAACTTCCTATGGGCATTGCATTTATAGCTAAAAGAATTCCAGAATATCTTAATTCCTTTCAAAATGTTTATTAAATTTTATTTTCTTTTAAAAATTAAGGACAAATTTCGGTCAACTTCAAAGCTTTTGCTTTCCCTTAACTTCTTTGCTTCATTTAGGCCCTAATCCAATTTATTTTTTCCTAATATTCCAGCTTCGTTTTCTCATTACAGCCACATCTAAACTCCCACTCTGTGCTCGCCCCATAAAAATCCCAAATTATAAAACTCTCCATCCGGGAGATACAGCATTTTGTAGGCCAATTATTGACACATTTAACCGAAGAGACGTCGAGAAGTTTTGCGCCTGGCCAAAATCATATAAAAACCAATCAAAGTTTTTCGCCGAACAGGTGTTTTTGGCCCCCCTAGTTTCCCTTTATCGGCTAAAACACGCACAACTTTCCGAGCTACTGGTAATTAGCTTTTCTTGTTAGATTCGTTTGGCAGCAGCCAAAAAACGCTTGTCCCACCCGAAAATTTCCTCCGCTCTCCTATTTTCCCGCCAGAAACTTTGCGTGCAAAAATTTCGCTTCTAACGCTGCGAAAGATTTAACTTTTTGATTGAGAAAACATCATTAACGCACGTAAAAGGTGAACTAACTATTTACGGGTCTCAGCTCTATTTGTGTGTGCGAGTGTATCTATGTGTGTGCGTACGTATCTGTGTAGGTTAAAAGTTTTCGCTTTTTCCGATGCTAAAAATCAAATAGGGGAAAACAGCGCGAAATGCGGTAAGCGAGGACCAGAAAGATGCGGGATGAGCCAGCAAAGTTTCTAATCACATTTACCGCAATTACTAACAAGGTTTTTTGTTAACTTGGCTCAAATGAGCTGCAGAATGGCACGGAAAGGGTGAAGTGGCAGGGGCGATTGCCCCAAATATGTGTGTGTACTACAAAGTAAATTAAATAATTTAATTAATTATGAAATTTGGGTTAGCAGAGAGCTGAGCTGATGAAGCAGCGCCAATCAAGATGCCATTAAACGTAATCTGGTTTGGTTAACACAGAGCACAAGAGAAGGGAATTTGCTAAAAATTTGTTGGCCAAAAGATGAAAGAAGCGTTAATAAATTAGCTGAGAATTTCTGGGGTTAATCTTAGATGCTGGGGATGCTGAGTTTAAAAATAATATATACAAATAAAATATATAGAAATCCGTATCAAAGATCTGCTAAAATATAAAGGCTTTAAATTAAAATTCCAGTAAGAGAATCAAAACAAAGTTTTAATTTGGGGTGGCTCTGTATTTGAATAAATTAAAAACAGGAATTCCCAAACCCTAGTTACTTCTGCCACTTAAGCATTTAAAAAATCCCATTCAGACCCGGTTTTTTAATTTTTTAGGGAACCCTTATCTCTAAAAAAAATAACGAAAACCACTACCCTATCAAAATAGTGAAAAATTCGTGCATAATCAATTAAAGCCTATCGCCAGGGGATGCTACCCCTAAAACCGAACTTCGGCAGACCAAAAACAGCAACCGAGAGCCTTTAAATCGAACTAACTCAACCCTAGCAAATTGATAATGCATTATCTCGGGGACCAAACTATCCCTCTCTATCCCTTTGCCGATGCTCCATCAAAGTCAGCGGCAATTCTACCTGGTAACTGCCAAATTATTTATATCGCACTTAAATTGGCAATGAATAGAAAATTAGGGTTTCGTCCTCTGAAAAGAGAGAAAAGGGGTGAGAATTTAATGCCATCGGCGACAGCTGCTCTCATCGCTCTAAATAATTCTCCTTGGACTTGCAGTCAGGCGTTAAGCCATTGATCAGGAGCCTATAGGGAGGGTTCCTCGGGATCCTAAGTAAATAACAATAAAGTCGCAAAAGATGAAGGCCCGGGGAAAAACGATCTTAATCTTGTGACAATTAACGTTGGACTTTAATGATAGGGGCGGGACCCCGAGGAGATCCTAAAATGTAATAAAGAATAACAAGGATAATCCAGTGAGAGTATTCGGAGGCGGAAAATGTACTCCAAGTACTTGTTGGGTTCTCAAGAGCTCCGGACATCGAAAACTTGAGCATTTATTCCCTTTTCTTTTTTTGCTGCCAGATGTGCTCCCTTGCTCCCCTCTGGTATCAGTTCATTTGCTCTTGATTTTCGGGCCAACCTTAACAATATTTCAAACTGCAAACTTTTCCCGTGCTTCGGCCCACACAAAGGGCCCACAAAATGTGGGTAAGAAAAATAAGGGAGTGCAGAAATGAAAAGCAAACTCGAATGTGAATGCCAAAATACTCGTACCATCTCTCGGAAAGGAGTCTCACTCAGTTGGTGGCCACAACAAAGGCTGGAAAAACTGGTGCCCCAACAATCGAATCTGCTCGCACGTTAAGTGAGTTTGGAGTTTTCACCTAAGCATTTCGGTGCCTTGAAGGGGAGCCTTTGATCGGGTTTCTAAATAAATATTACCAGCGAATAATGCATTTTTATATTTTATTTTATTCGTTGTTGCTTTATTTTAATAATAATTTATAATAATTCAACTTTATTTATACATTTACTTACCTATAATATACAAAAACTTACCTTAGCATTCTAAAAATATTTAAAATTACGTGTATACGTATCCTAGCAAAACTCTGTAGGATATCGATTCTAAATATTACAAATATTTTTAAAACGCCTGCTAACTGACTATTTTTATAAGTTCTCCCCTAAACCTATCACTCTTTTGAATCAACCGATTTATGTACCAACTTGTGTCCCACACAGATCACAAATTGATCTTCCGCTTGCCATATTTCCTGACCAACCCACCCGGCACCTTCGCCTGCACAATTTTCTTATAGTAAATTTCAACTTCGTTATGTCGTCATTTGTCCGGAGCCACCGACAAACCTGGAAATAAAATTCCCTCACACGAGTTTTCCACACACACACACACTCGCATACAAACTCTGGCAGCTTTTCATTCATTCATTCACACACACGCGCACGCACACTCAGAAAAAGAAAATATCCTTAACGGAAAAGCGTAAGAAAAGAGGAGAAAGGAGCCAGAAAAAAATTTGCTCGCTTCGTTTTCTGCTTGAATTACAAATTGCAACATCAAAAGTTTGACGTTCTCCGTTCGCTTTTGCCACCCAACAAGAAGGTCCACCCTAGCAGCAGAGCCGGAGCCAGAGCCACCCCTCCGCCTCCGTTGTTGTTATTGTTGGTTAACAATACTTTCGGGCTTGGCTGCTGCTCCTTGGCTGCTTTCTACTGCCTTTCCTGAATGCCGAAAGGAAAGCAATTTTCCAGCAATATGTTGAACGTATTAGAATTTTGTTTACACTCGAAATGGAAAACATGTTGTGCAACGCACACACACTCGCACTGAGAGAGGGTTTCGATAGAGACAGGAAGTGCGCTCTGCTCCTCCTGCCGCCCCCGATATCTGTCGCTCATTTGTTGACTTTGAGATCCAGTTGTCAGGCTCTTGGTGAGTCTGGCGAAATGGATTTTGATTTTCTGCACAAAATGCCCCAAAAACTTTTCGGCCAGCTAAACCCGCGCTCCCTGCGCCCGGCACACGCCGTCCATAGATCGTATGCTAATTACTTTCGAGCAGCACCAGCAGCAACAGCAGCTGTTGTAATAACTCAGCCATAAACTGCTCAATGTATACACTAAAAATTATGCATAATTATTTCAAAGCGTTTTCATTAATTAGATTCCTGCACAGCAAGTACAGCAAAACTGCCAGCACCGAAAAGGAAAGGAGTCCTTTTTCTGGCAACCGTGTTCTGTGTTTTGGGAACTCTTGAACGATTTGAAATAAATTGTTTCTATAAAATATGATTATTTCATTAAATTTTAAGTTTAAAATGATCAATGTTTAATATTTAAGCATCACAATTAATACTCCTTAGATTGAGTTCAGGAAAACTTCATTAAATTAATCTACTAAGAATTAGCTGATCTCGAATATCTTTTATTTTAATTATAAAACCACAAAATCAGAATTGAATATGGAACAGAGCCTATTTTCTTTAATTTTTCAACCCTTTTTGATAAATAATATATTTAAATTATTTATAGTTTTCTAAGCATTTATATTATATATGTTCAGTTTCGTGAGAAGTCAGAGTTATCTCCCTTACTCCTAATTTTCTAGTCCTTAAACACTTTAATTTCTGTAAATAACGAATTAAATTTTTGAAGCTAAACTTAATTCCTTAATTCCACTTAAGACTTTAAATTTATAAAATACCATACCCTTTCATTCCCAAACAAAATCCCTGAAACTAAAACCCGGAACACGAATTTTTCACTCTCTACTTCGCGCTTCCTATGTAGGTCGCTAGGTGGCGCCAGCCGCACATTGCAGCGCAGATTTCGACAATTTAACACCTTCATTATTAATTGAAGATAGACCAACTAGGTGGGGCTAAAGGAAGGAGAGGAGGGGGAGGGTTTAACTTGAAACTGGGTAAATTTTTATGCAACTGCTAAAAAGTTTTTTGTTTTCTTTCTCTGGTTTTTTGCGTGTGTTTTGCTGAGAGCTTCGCCCACAACTTTTGGAATATTAATGATGAGAGCAGCTTGACTTCTGCTTTCTCCCCAGCTTCTTTCTACTTTCATTATTATAGTATGCATTGTTCGGGGAAGGGGAAGGGAAAGGGGAAGGGGGTTGGAGTTGGGGTTGGGGTTTAGGGGAGCTAAATTGTGGAAGCGCTTTTACCCGCGGCTTATTAAGCTGGCCCTCGGTTACACGTGGAAAAAAGAGTAAAGAAAAAGTTGGGAGTAAGTTTAAGTTAGGGCTGGAAATAAAGAATTAATCATCAATGGTATTGTATTATATTAACTATAATCTAACAATTAAATAGTAATTATTTTAATGGTTTAATCAATATCCTTTAGAATATTTTCAGTGCCTACATCTAATGCTCAACAAGGCATAAGATTTCCCACTGATTTCTGGTATGGCAAATATGAATTTAGCGTTGGAGGCGGTGACTGGGAATGGGTAATGCCTCTTAGTTGCCGCTGAAAAGGTCAGCGGGAAGCATTTGGCCATTGCAAAGGTCACTCGAAGGAGCTGGAGTAGCGAAAGGATTTCGAGTTCTCCTTCGGTATAATTGATTGAGCTATGCTGATGATAGATGCTTCATTTGCTGCTCAGTTGCTCGTGCGGCTAAGTCAAGTATTTTTATGGGTAGAATTTTTTTTCATTTCCTGATTCGGCGGAGTTCAATGAATAAATGAGTGGAATGCTATTTTGGCATCGGTTGTTCCCGGAAGCTTCGTCGAGTGGAGTGTCTGAAGAGGGATTGTTAAATTAAAACTGAACAAGGGGAAAAGTGAGCTAATTTTGGCAATGGTTTCAAATATAAAATGTTAAATTTCTGTAAGCGTTTTAAATTGAGTTTTTACTATATTCTTGTACCTATTTTTGGTTGCATTTTATATAAAGTATTTAAGTAATGAAATAGTTAATAATTCCCGGCAATCAATCAATAGCCGTCCATCCAAAGAAAGTTAGAGTCAACATCACGTGATAACCCATGCATAATTCCCTTCATTAAGCCTTTGGCCTCACACATCTGCTCCAAATATCTTATATTGTTGGTGGGTTCTAAACAGTTAAGCCGATGTTTTGGGTATTATATAGCTATAATCCGGAAAGGACCTTCGCTTTCTCTGCCTCTTCCTTCCCCCTGCCTTTGCTCATTAGCGTTTCATAAATTTGATTAAGACAATCCCAAGGGGAATCTGTTGTTGCTATTTGCCTATTTGTTTGTCTGCGCCGGGAGAGGGATGTTTCACTCCCCTCAATTTGGCAAATTAGCAGGCGTATAGCCACCACCGAAGTAATGCACATATTGCATCATATACTCGGGGTTGATTTATATCCATTTACATGCAGATATATCATGAAAGTCTTTTACGACTTCGACGCCGCTTTAATTGGATTAATTTGCATTAATATTTATTAGACGCAAATGCAGGCAGAGCTCAAAGTGGAGACCCGCCGGCTATTTAGAAAGCCCAACCCGAGTCTGGATCTGAGGAGGAAACCCATTCTCATATCGAGCTTTGCCTGGGCAGAGCACAAAACATGGCCAAGAGCGGAACGTGGCTAAAATGTGCACTTGGAACTTGGAACTGTCAAAGCAAATATGTCAAACATGGCAGCGTTTGTCCTTGGCTGCTGCACCATTTTTTCCTTAGCATTTTCCCGTCTATTTGCTCTGCTCTCGAGCGATGTTTGCCCTCATATATGTATGAATGTCCTGGCTGCCAGGCTCCTTTTCCTTTCCATTTCCCTCTCCCCAGACTCCTCCTCGTTTCTGGATCCCGGCTCCTGGCAACTGCCCCGGCAGCCCCGGTGCTCCTGCATTTGTTTGTTAGCAAACATGTAAGTTGCCTTTGGCCAGCGCCGCAGGAGGCGGGCCTGGAATGGGAGCAAACGGGAGATGCGCTCAGAGAAAACTACCCTCTATAAATATTATTAAGATTAAGGTATTCTGTAACATCTTACAAATGAAATATGATCTTAAATTAAATATATTTTGTCTAAGATTTAACGGAAATAAAATTAGATGAAGATTTCCTTTCCTTAAGGTTAATATATTATTATATCGACAGTTTTAACATTACAGAAAAAGAGTTCAGCATTGAAAATATTTATAAAATGTAAAACACAAATTTTAATTTTAATGTGATCGATCTAGAATTTTGAATTTAATTTCATTAAAGAATGACTTTTTTTTTTGAGTGCATTAAGCATACGAGAAATAGTTGGAGAAGGCGGCTGTGATAGAGAAGAAACGACAGGCGAGACACATCGCTTACTTCAATCATCTGGCACTTGGCGCTCGCTCTCTTTCTCTCCTCGCTTTCTTCCATTTCTTCGCTTCCCATTCCCGTTCTTCCCCTTTTTTCCTTTATGTCTATGTGCTATGGTCTTTCGATTCCATGCCGCCGCCCCCCGCTGACATATCAGCCCCTCGGCAGCCGCTGTGCCGAAAATCTATTTTACAATGCAAGAAAAAGTCCTTTGGCTCGGTGAATCTTCTTCTACTTCTACTTCAGATTCGATGTCTCTCTGCTCCCAGGGAGCTTTGTGCCCATTTTATATTTTTTTGGCAAACACTTCATACTTTTTGGCAGTATCCCCTCGCGTGCCACGCCCCCATTTGGCCGCCCCCTCGCTGATGTATTTGATTTCGCAAAGTGCGCGCTGGAAATTTGATTTCGACTGCTGCTGCTGCAGCAGCAGGACGACGACGACGAAGAATGTGTGTGAGTCTGCCATGTGCCATCCAATACTCACACTCACATCCTGTGTGACAGCTCGTATGGCAATCACAGACACGCCCCCTTCCGCCCACTGGCCGCCCCCCGCCCTCCTTGGCCTTTGTCCTGCCGCCGATGCACATTGTCATATGTGCAATGTCTGGAGACACAAATGGTGGCAAATGGCTTTGACTCTGATTTTGATTTGGTTTCGGCAACGGACTGGGATTCGGATTCGGATTCGGGTTCGGATTCGGGTTCGGAGTTCCAGGCACATCGCATCTTAAGCATTCAATTATCAAAGCTGCTTTATGACATTATCTTGGTGGCTGGGGAAATAAATAGAAAAGAAAGTTTAAAGAAAAAACTTTGTTGCTTTGATATTTTACAAAGAAGTGTGTTGCATATTATTTCTTTTTAATTATTATGAAATATGTATTTTTCAATAATACATTTGCAAGGAAAGGAAGTTAAAAAATGAATCAAAAATTAGTAAAGTAATAAAGATGGATTATAAACATAACGCTAGCATTTCTTATATGAATATAAATATTAAATTGTATCAAATAAATCTAATAAATGCCGGGCAAAGATGATGTTAACATTGTCAACTCATTTTCCATAAAATTCATTTTATTTTAAACCATTTTTATAATTTATGTATTTATAGTGGATATATTTTAAACATTTCACTACACTATTACACATATATTAAGACTACTTTTTGTGCCTGCACTTTACCTTTAAGTAAAATATCTCAATTCCTTTTTAAGCTTCACCTTTTTTGATCTGAGAAATATTTCTCCCCTATTATAATTATTAAGTCACAACTCCTTGTTCTTGTTATTTACTTTACCCTAACGTCTTAGTTTCTCACATCATAACCGCATTTGCCGACTCACTTCTAACACTCTCGGCTAATTCCCCGCCGCAACTCGAATCATTGGTGTTATATTGCCCCCATAAACCCCTTGAACACCCCTTGCACCAGTTCACCCCTGCTTTGCCTTGACACCTTGCCATGGAAAACAAAAGGCAAAATCCATTAACGTTTTGACGCCTGTCCCCGCCAACCCACCTCCCTTGAAGCTCCGCACGCATCGCATTCGCCGGCATCATAACTATAACTATAATGCTTATCACGCTCCACACTCCAGCACGCTTAGGACTTGCCTTCGCTTCCTTCGCGCCGCTTTTCCATTTCCCATTTTCCATTTTCACGATCCAGCCAATGGGGCGAGAACAAATGACAAACTTTTTGGCGCTCAGGATTCGAATTTAACTCGTTAACAAACCATAAAGTGAAATTTATGTCGGCTACGTGTGTGGGCCAAGGAACTTCGGCTCAGGACCCCCAAAAAAGGATTCCCCCCCCCCTCAAGGCTGGTTACTTTTTCAACCAGCTATCCATCTAACTATCTGTGTCTCGGCGTGTATCTTTATATCTACAGTTTCGCTTCGGTAAATGGAATTTCTAACTTTCTTTTATATACTTATTTTAAAGCATAATTTCTAGCAGCGATAAATGCTGCATTTATTTGTTATAAACAGATATAGGTTATTAAAAATGTATTAAAAACTATTTTGTACTTATAAAAGTTCCACTGTATCCTATACACCTCTTTATTCCATCTATTTCCTTGAAGTTGTCATTAAGCTTGGCTGCTGAAATTTCACTTTGAAGTTGTTTTGCTTGCAGGGAGTTGGGTGCCTGGGTCCTTCGAAGGGGTTAAACGGCAGCCCAATGCCATGGAAAACGAAAGGATAACTGCCAGACAGGAAGGGGGAAGGAGAAGGTGGAGGGCAAGGGAGACAAGAGCACGGAACCCATCCGTTCTTAGTCATTGTTCAAGTTGCATTTGATGCTTTGACTGCGTCACTGCACGTCCTCCTCTGCGAACACATTCTATATTTATCTGAATATAGTGTGTAGTTGTCTGTGTATAACTGATATTTTACGTGCCACACACGCATTTCCCCCTCCTCCCTACCCGCCGCGTACGTGTGTGTGTGTAATGATTCGTTGTATGTTTTATGTCCTTGGGTAACATAAATTGAATTTCACAAAATTGTTGAAGCATAAAACCTGCTTCAAGTGAAATTTTAGCGTGCTCATTCTCGTATAAAATAATGTTTTTTTCTGTCTGTCATTCCAATCAACAAGATACTGCGGGGGCCGGGGCGGGGCGGAGCGGAAAAGTCGGAAGAAAACCCCTTTCCAAAACAGAAAAAGTAGAAAACTGCGACGTCACAAAGCATAGACGAACGACAACAACAACAAACACAGCGAGTTGAAGCTAATTTACAAGGCGTCCCACGGACAACATTTAAGTCATGTCAAAGAAAATGCAGACGCCGGAGAGTGAGGAAAATGCAGGAAGAGGGATCGGATCGGATCTGGGGGTAAGGGCCAAACTTTAGGCCTTCTGTTGTGTCGAGCACACATCCGACACTTGGGAAAATGTGGTTAAAAATAAGGTAATTTAATTATTAATATTTGTATTCATTATAATATTTATATTAGCTAGAACCATTCAGCAATTTAATTGTAATATTAATGTTAATGTAATAATTAAGGTTTGCAAAAGAAGGTATGTATCCTAGAGTTCTTGAATTGTATATTTTTAAGACCTACATTTGAAAGGTTTTAGTAAAAGGGAGAGAGTACCAATAACTAATCAGGTAAAAAAATAATTTAATTACTAATGTAAATATAATTAAAGATTTTATAAAGTTAGTAGTAATTTGGCTAGTAAATCGTTTCCGTAAGAACGTATCCTTGGATCTGGATCAGGCAGGTTTCTTTTTATTTCTAATGTCCGCTATTTTTATGTTCTTAATAAAAATCCTTAATTTATTCTCGGTGCATGTTCATCCGTCATATACACACACACATCCTGTCCGCTGAGCCTTGAGCGGCAATCGCCGCTTCCGCATCAATGCTCCAGTTTGATGCGAGGAGAAGAATTGAGCCGAAAAAAAAGAAAGTTGCAGAAACAGGAAGAGAGTGGGTAAGAAAAGGATGTAAAGAGACAGATTGGGGGACACAAAACAAAATATTGTTATTTTTACCCTATAAAACAAAACAGGAGATACACTTTTACCAAGTTTAATTACTTTATATTCGATTAAGTCTTGAATTCACAGACACAAAGAGTTAATCCGCATTCTTAAATATTTTAAATGGCGGACAATAAAAAACATTCAATAATTAAATAAATTTCACGAAAAAAGCTTTACTTAATACAACCCTTAAGCCATCAAAAATTAAGGGTATTTTAGGTTTCGTTATCCCCCCAAGTCATTCCCCCTTTTCGGATTGTTATTGAATTTTTTGTTTAGTCATTTTGTAAATGTTTTTTTGGCAATTAACCAAGGAGTTCGGGTTGGGAGGCGAAAGCCAGCGGAAGCGAAGGACACGTAATGAAGAGATTTATCATTTCATTGACTGCTGGTGACTCGAAGGTTTCCCATTTGGCCTTCTGGTGGCCGTAAGCTACATATAGATTGCTCATTAGGAGCGTAACTCTATCCCTGCCCCTGGAATGAGCGAAAAGGAATCCTTGGGCTTGATTTAATTTGTGCTTCGCTAAGCTTCACACTTAAATTGCTACCCCCTTTTGTTTAGCCCACTACATATGTAACCTGCCACGCCCATGCCCCTCGAAAGGGGGGAAGAAGTTAACTGCGGCTGATGACGTCAGCTATAAGGACACTCGAGGGTTAAGGGAAATGGAATATCTTGCGAGTCTTGGGGTAGGTAAGCGAGTCGAGAGGACTGAAGGAGCCGCGTCTCGAGGAACTTCCCTTAAGGAACTCTCGCCAGCCCACTTTCCCCGCACTTTTGCAGCCATAAGAAGTGCATCTAATTGACACTCGAGTGCTGTTGCCTGACAAGTGGTTTAGCTGGCAGAAAGGTTCCTTTATTTCCGCTCCTCGTTTGGGGAAACCCTTTTGTGCTACATTTCCCCCCACATATTGTAATTGCCATTTTGGGCGGCATTAAACGTTTGCCACACTCGAAACTCTAGCGGTTTATGGCCAACAATTTTCGAAAACAAAATGAGCGTAAAACAGCTGCCAAGACGACCCCGAAAAACATGAGTGCCAGTGATCCTTGGACATGGGACATAATTCATAAGGCGACCACGAGACAGGGATAAGGAAACAGAGATGGCAGTTAGGAATTTTTGAGAACTCAAAAACAGGAAAACGGGAGTGCAAAGATAATGTTTACTTTATATTTATGATTTAAAATTAAAATGTAATATTTTAAATATTATTTAATATTATTTAATTTCAGTGACACAATTTTGTATATATTCAGATGGATATCAGCATTTTTCTACAGTAATAAATATGTTTTGGAAAATATACAATCTAATTAAAGGTGAATTTCACACAAATATATTTGAAATGACCTTAATGAACTATTTTATTTAACTTTATTAATATTTATATATTATTTAGAAGACTTAAAAATAATTAACAATGAAATTAGCGTTAGGAAAATGGCCATATTTGCATCTCTGTTAAAACCCCTTAGAAGGAAAACAAGAAGGTGGCTAGGAGAAAATCGTTTTGGGGCAGCTTCAAGCAAGCAGAAAAAGGGGCAACAAATGAGGTGGATAATTTCATAAGCAAATGAGCAGATTACAAACCAACAAAATGGCATATTTCTTGGACCGATGGACCCATCACATCCCCCGCAAAACAACCCCTCTTAACTATGCTCTCTCCTGGGGTGACCCCAAAAAACAAGGTCGTCGTCGTCGTCGTTGGGCATTTTGTTGTCAAACCAATAAATGTAAAATTTCCTTTAAGTACATATCAAAAAGGATCATAAAATAAACCAATAAATATTGTAGTAGAACTTCTGACAGCCCCCCTGTTGCCTCCTTTAAACGCATTTTGGTATTTTATTGTGC
Source organism: Drosophila rufa (assembly GCA_018153105.1). Taxonomy (NCBI): domain Eukaryota; kingdom Metazoa; phylum Arthropoda; class Insecta; order Diptera; family Drosophilidae; genus Drosophila; species Drosophila rufa. The sequence continues at coordinate 10,016,213 of JAECXS010000085.1, forward strand.
AGTTTTTGCTCCTTGAGGCTTCGGCTTCGGCATCGGCTTTGTTGTTATTATTGCCTGGCCGCCATAAACTGAAAGCAAACATCGTGATACACACATACTTATGTTATGTGAGGAGAAACCTATAATAGAAGAGACATAAAATAAATAAATTCATGCAAATGCCAGTGTGTGAGAGGACCAGATATGGGCATTGTTTGCTCGAAAAGTGTTTACCTTTCTCTTCATTCGTCTTCAGCTTCAATTGAGCTGAAGAATGGCAACTGCATATTAAGCAGGTCCCGAACTTTGAACCCTAATCAGTGAAGTATGAATGCATAGTGCAAAAATGGAGTTCAGTGCCTGGCAACCCTTAAGAAATATGCAGATAGATGCATTCAATTACCCATCCTTTGTAGTTATTTTTACGGGTAATTGTGGCGATTGACTTAAAAATGTTAATTACAAATAATTTACATTGAAATTAGGTTCAATATGTAACTTTGAACTATCTTTTTCTTTTAATAATATTTTTTAAATAAAGAGTTAATTTTTAAAATAGAAATAAATAAAATCCAGAACCTACAAGTTATACTTTGAATTTTTTTGAGTGTGTTTAAAGAGCTCTTCAGTCACAGAGTGAGTGTTAATGATATGTTAAGCGGCTTTTTGGCGCTTCTTCCAGCCGTTATCGATGGAAAAGGATTCACTTACTTTATATCGTTTCCGTTTCCGTTTGCTTGCCGTTTCTCTCGCTGGAATTAAATTTCAATTTCATTTTATATGCAATTGTTTACCCATTTTAATGACTGTCAAATTGTTTTCCACTTGTGCCTGCTACTTTTAAATTTTACATGTCCTGCTCGTGCGTTTTTATGCTGCCTGGTCCTCCGATCCTGTGAGCCTGCGAGCCTGTCAAATGGCAGTTTAACAGCTTTAACTGCCTTGTTGGCTTTTTGGCGTGCACGTGCCCGTTTGTTGTCTTTGTTCCAGGCTCTTCGCCTTATCCCCGTTGGATAATACAACCGGGAGAAAATGAGAAAAAAAATGCGTATACATATGCGTTTAGGCCCGAGGCTGCTTAACATTCATTTGGTCAACTGCCCTGCCCATATAACTACCCCTCTTCCCTATTTTTTTGCTGCCTCTTTTTCCGGATTCCATCCACTTTTTTCCCCAGCTTTCTTATCGCTCGGCCATGCGACGCGTTTTAAGTAGCCGCCAATGCGTTAAATTGTGTTTTGTTATTATCAGAGACTTTGTGGCTCTCCGCGTCCACATGACACTTTCTCCGAGGGTCGGGGGTTGAAGGGAGTGGACTAGTGGGATTGGATCGAGGGGTGCACTGGAAAAATGAGGAATATTCAGTATATATTTCGTAAAGGTTAAGAATGGACAATAGAGTTGCTCTGAATATTACTTACATAGTTTGTCTATAAAGACAATATGTTTCCTGTTTAAAATATTATTCCTTAAATATTCTATTATTTAAGGAAAATGCATTTTAAATTCTAGACAACCTGACTACCTTTACAACATGGTTCGTTTCATGTCCTCACATAGAACAAAAAATATAATAAGCATTAGACCAAAACTTGCAAGCTCGGAGAAACAATTTTTTGTATATGCTATACGAGCGTGGAACTCTTTGCCACATTTTCTCAAAAATATTACTGGCACATTACAATTTAGCGAAAAACTAATACAACACCTTAACACACACACCTAAAATCAAAAGAATATACATTTAAGTAAATATTAAAAGCCTTCAGTAATAAGAATTAATTGATATTGAATGTGAAAACTTATGTAATACAATTTTAATATGATCTGTAATGAAATTGTATGAATTAATGTAATTAATTTAATAAGATTTAATGTCAAAAGTGACTAGCGCAGTAAATAATAAGTATTATACTTGTGACGCTAGGATATAGAAACAATAAACTAAACTAAAACTAAAAACTTATGCCTCAAAATCATTAACTTTTTTTTTTAATAATCTAAATAAACTTTATCCTAAAATACAAAAATATAATAATACAAATTTACTTTCTGTGTATTGATTGCCCATAAAAGGCGTTGAAAGCGTTTACACCTGCGCTTCCCGGGTGGTGGCCGCTCCCTCCCCCTTCCCTTTACCTACACCCCCTACGCTCACCACCCTGAAGACCTCATCCCTCACTTATACAAAATGTGTATGTGGTGGTGTGCCAGTGCAAGTGTGCGTGTATTGTGCAATTTATTTTAACGGCTCACGCTTTTGGACCCTGAAAACCGATTTTAATGCCCCAAACGCGTCGAGCTAATTTTGTGGCATTTTTATGCCACCCCCCAGGAATCCATCCCCGCCTCTCTCACATCCTTGGCAAGTCCCAGCTGTGCGATCACTTCTCATTTGTGTATGTGTGTGTGCCCACGCTCCGGTGTTTTGTTGGCATTTATATTTTGTTTTGTTTTTGTTTTTGAACGATATTACGGCGGTAATTAGATTATAAAATATCCCATAAAATATGCATGTGTCATGCATTGTGTCTTTTTATGGCACTAAAACACATGTTAACCGCATACATTTTGCAGAGTCCTCTAAGTGCGATTCCCTTTTTCCTTTGTCGCTTTGGTCAATTTGATGGCAGCGAAAGCGTTTAAAAGCCATGAAAAGGCATCTAAAAACATATCTGGGGAGCGTGTAGCTGCGACCAAACAAATTTGCAAATTAAGCAAATCAAAGGCGGTGAAAAGTTGGGTAGGGAGGTGGGGGGATGGGCAAACAGAGCCAGTGGCAGGTGGCAGGGTCAAAGGGCAAAACGTAACGCAGTCGGCGCTAAAAGCGTGGCAAATGAATAAGTAATCAGGAAGCAGCGAGTCACTTTTTACGCCGACATTACAGGGTATCACTTGAAGGTGACATGGGAGAATTTCTAAATTTTCTTTATTTATTTATTAATAATTTTTAAACAATTTATTTAGTAGGAAATCATATCAATAAATAATTACAAAAAAAGAAAAAGGTTGTAAGATGTTAATATAAGTGCAATATTTTTGATTATATTGGTTTTTTGCTTTGTATATTCTGCCTTTCTATATATCAATTGAGTTCTTAGGTGACCTCTAAATCTTTTATTGAGAATTTAATAATAATAATAGAATTAAAAAATGAGAGGGGGAAACCCCATTTCATTGAACTTAATTGTTAATTTATATTTTGTAACCTAAATTGTAGGCTTAAATATTATTTTAAGACATTATAGGATATTGCAGAGTCGTCCATATTTCCGACTTCCCTTTATTTGGCATTCCGGTTTGCACAAAAGGAAAAAACCTTTTGATGTATTTGTCTGACTGAGTGGAAGGTCCATCTGGTGCCGGTTTGGTTGCTCGTCTGGTTCGCCTCTCCATTTGCCCAAAAGGCGAATGGCGGCGAGGGCATTAGGACTCATGTAATATGGTTATATTCATAAAATATGAACTCCCTGCTTGACTCCGGGTGACAACTACCGAGCTCTCCGCTGGCTGCTGGCTGCTAACTAGCTTTGTATTTCAGTGGCGTTTTGAAGCGTCTTGCGGGCTAACAAAATGCTGGTTGGGGTTTTGTGGGCGGCAAACTGGCAAACTGGCAAACTGCGAGGCTAACTGAGAATGTGGGAAGTGGGGAAATGGGTTTTCCGACGGGTCAGAGGGGCACTAGCCACATAAGTGTTTGTGTGTGCGGCAAATTATATTTGTACATTAAGTTTTCCCATCCGCGGCAGTTGACTTTGTTCAGCATCCTTGTGGATGCCGCCGACGCCGTCCCCGATTCTCGTTCGCTCCTCGACGCTGTCCTTGTTTGCCACAAAAATTCCTAAGAGCTCATTAATTATTGAGATACTATAAACAAGCCCGTGCCTTTGCTCTGGAAACGAAGTCAAGCTCGTTTGCGGCTGCCTACAGCCCAGACATGTTTGCAACGTGCCCCACTGGCCCACCACCGCCCCCCAGACACCTCTCCCAATGGGGGCAACATCATCCTCATCCTCATCCCATCGTCACCAGTCGAATGAAAGTGGACAGTTTTTCTTTGGTATGCCCTTTCGTGAGTGACGGAGTGTTTTGAATTTGAAATATAGAAAATTGGATTGAATGAAATTCCGTATTCACAATTTACCACAGCAAAGAAAATTTATTGGATGTAAACGCAAAGAGGCACCTATAAATATTTAAATTTAAGAAATCTGCTGAGGTTGTAGTTAAAATTTCACATAAAACAAGTTTTAAAATTTTTAAATTTTATGATTTACATTTTAAGTTTTCGAATGCATATTCTGGAATCATAGAAAATGGCCATATCTCAGAGTAGATGAATATTTAAAATATGTATTTGAAAATTTAAAGTAATTAATAATGAAAGGATCATATTTAAGAAGGACAGACAACAATAATTTATATTCTTGATCAGCATCAACAGTGCCTCCTTAAGGCACTTGCTTTCATTTCATTCCCGTTGCCACTTTTACTTCATTTTACTCACCACAAACTCACTCGCACACACACACACACGCAGGAATACAAGGAAACATTCTTTCACATACACACACACACACGTGTGCCGCTCGCCTTATTCATAATTTATGCCAAAAGCACATTGGGCTTCACTCTCTCGCTCACTCCTCTCGCTTCCCTTTCCTCTAACGAACACCGGAAATGCCACCATACATGTGTGTTTGTGTGTGCGAGAGAGTGTGGGGATTCCTTTGGGGCATCCATTGTGGAAGGGGGTCGGAAAGGGGCTAAAGCGGGTGTGGGGACGGTGGCAGGAGCAGGCAGACGACAATGCGTGACAATAAGAGGCCACGGCTGACACTTGAACTGCGCTCTTATTGTCATTTATTGTTGTTGTTTGGGCACTGAGAAAAAATATATTTTAACAAATTGGTCCGGCTTTCTATTGTATATGAAGGATATGTGCAAGAGAAATCGGATTGGAGTTCAAATATATTATAAAGGTGTCGAAAAGTATGAAAGGAAAAATTAAAGAGCATTTATAAAATTATATAGCATTTATTTGGGTATTATTTTGATTAATTTTAGTTCTAAAGTCCCATTAGTATATTATTTTGTATAAATATTTATACTCAAATATTTATAGAGTTAATCATAATACTTTTTTTTTTTGCTCAAATATTTATAGAAATAATAATAATACTTTCAAAATAAATAAAAGCTTAAGAACACATTTTTTACATATTAAAAAACATACCTTTCCTAGAAGATATTTTTATTTACTGTGCGAAAGCCTAACCCCAATTTGCACGCTCTTTTCCATAACGGCGAATGCAGTTAGCCACCCCACCGACAAACCCCCCGCTGTTTGGGTCTTTGGCTTTTCGGGAGTGGGTCCGTTGGGTGGCATATCTTTTTTTTTTTTTCATCTTCCCTTTTCTTGAATGCCGCAGAGTGCTAAATTGCACACACACACACACGCACACCCAGACCCCACTCCGGCACATATGTTTCCCCGAGGGAAGTCGGCACTATGGGGCGGAGGGTGTGTAGCATTAGTAATAATATTTGACCCATGCACTGCAATTAACGTCGCACACAAAATAGACAACAAACTAAATTGGGACGCACACACACACATCCGAGCTGGAAGGCTTCCAACTGTATAATTGTTATTAAAAGGGACAGAGAGGGGTTAAATGGGAGAGGGGGGAAATGGCACATAACTTACACGAAATGTTCCTTAAACTATTTGATAACATTTCATTCATACGTATGTGATGGTACAGAAATTTCGCATAGCAAACTTTTAGTGTTTATGTAGGGCAAGCAATTCCAGTAACACACAACTTTGTCTTTCGGCAGGAATTTCGCAGAATTTTGGATGTATATGTAATTGCAAATAAAACACGTAGGATTGAGCAATAGTTATTCCCATTAGAAATATATCCGGAATGTCAATATTAGACCAGGGTTTAACTGCTTGAAGCATTAATGCTGTTCACTTAGGGTTCCTTAGAAATTAATAATATTTCAATGAATAATTATTAAGCAATCGAAGAAAGTTATAAGGAAATTTGATAAACAGGTTCTGCGAACCCAATGAAAACTTTTTTAAATAAAAAATAATATGTTTGGTTATAAGTTTTAAACAACGTTTGCAAAGGAAGGTTTAGGCATCAAACTTATGTTTTACAAATTAAGTAAGCTAAGTAATTTCCTTCCAATATACAATTTAAAAAATTTACCAAGTAGGCAGAGACTTTCTCTAAAATCTAAAAAATTATTCATTAATTCAATCAAGTAGGCTTTGGAATTTATTTCAACCAGGCATTACTACAGCTTCAGCTAAAACATTTCAGTTCATTCTCAACTGCTCGTCGTACGGGTCTCCTGAAATTTTCGAACCAGTTACAAAAAAACTTTTTCGGTAAATATTATTTTCAGTTTTTTAGTCGAAGAATCGTTTGATTTTAACCCTGACAGATCTGGCTTTCCTACGTAAATTCTCGTCATCTGCGAAGATGTCGCTGCCACGCGTTTACTTCGACATCGCCGCCGGGGACAAGAAGATCGGACGCATTGTGATGGAGCTGCGTTCCGATGTGGTGCCCAAGACGGCGGAGAACTTCCGGGCCTTGTGCACCGGCGAGAAGGGTTTCGGCTACAAGGGTTCCCCCTTCCACCGTGTCATCCCAAACTTCATGTGCCAGGGCGGTGACTTTACCAAGCAGAACGGCACCGGCGGACGCTCCATCTATGGCAATAGCTTCGCCGACGAGAACTTTCAGTTGAAGCACACAGGACCGGGTGTGCTGTCGATGGCCAACTCCGGAGCCAATACCAACGGGTCGCAGTTCTTCATTTGCACCGATAAAACCGCCTGGCTGGATAACAAGCACGTCGTCTTTGGCAAGGTCGTCGAGGGGATGGATATTGTCCAGAAGGTGGAGTCCTATGGGTCAAACAATGGGACCACCAGCAAGAAGATCATCATCCAGGACTGTGGCGCACTATAAAGGAAGCCCATCCCTACACTATCAATATCAATATCAAACCAGATATCCACTACACACACTTATTGCAAGACGGCAACGCAGGCACACTCAATCAACACTGAACAAGATCTTCGACGACGCACTGACACCCACACTTATAAGGTGCACACGCTATATAATGCTGATGTTATGTTAATGTTGCATATAGGATCGGAAGAGAAAGATATATATATCAATACACACAAAATAACAGAATGTTACAAATAGGATCGGAAGAGAAATATATATATATATTCATACACACAGCATAACAAAAAGCCTTTTTTAATCTTGTTAAAATTAAATAACTATTTTTAGTGTATTAAAAAATATAATATTAATACAGAAACACACTGAACATCCTCAGTTCAAATTTGTTAAAGTTTGAATGCCGAACGTAAGTTCACCTGCTTTAAATTGCTTTCCTTTGTATCAGGTGTTTTTCAAGTAATCTTCCTTGTTGATCTTTGGCCGAATTTCCAGCATTTTCCGGACTCGAGCATTTCATTCAACGACCTACACTTTCCCTTTTGGTGCCCTGCCCTATCGGTGAGCATCCATCTGTTGTTCTTGGCTTGGCAAGTATTTTCCCCAGACTCCATTTTCCTTGGGTGCCATTCAAATCGCCAATCGATTTCGTTTGCCTTTACGCCTGCTGCATTTCCCGACCTCAATGCCCGATTCCGATTCCGTACTAATTCCAATCCCAGCGCTGGCCAGCCAGCCGCCTCTGTCGCTCCTGCAGTCGCCGGCCATTAGGCCGTCTGTGTAATTTGAGTGCAAACACTTTTTTCGGCTTGGGGAAATCTATGCGATTCGCTCTGTGCCGAAACTCACTCGCAAAAATTTTCTTTTGATTTGTGTGCCTGGGTGAATCCGGGCCTCCCGACTGCCCCTCTTTATTTTTCCCCTTTATCTGCACTGGAAATATAATTTTTGGGAAGTTTCATTTTATTTTTAAGTATTGACAAAATCTGTCATTTTTGTCAATTATCAAAAGAGACGGTGCGAAAAATTAGTTGTATAAGCTTTTTAGCAATTAATTAAGAATTTTTAGAAATTAATTATAAATATTATTTAAATATTATTTGAAGGTAAGAAATCTATATTAAGGAGTGAAATAAAAAATTATGTGCTTTGTAAACTTGTTTTTTATTTACTTTTAATTATTTGGATACTTAAATATTAACAAATAATTTTATTAATGAAGTATTTATATTATAAAGAGATTTTAAAAAAATTATAAACTCCTTTCTTTTATTTGTTAGCACGTTTATTAATGTATAAAATACAAATATAAAAAAATACTGTTATTATCTTTAATAAAATATTATTCTTATTTTTTTTCTGTATAGTCCCTCCCAAACTTTCCTTTCTTCCTCCTATTTTGTAGGTCAATCGTGCCGGTTCTTTTCTTTTCCTCATTTTTTTTTGCGTATTTGCGTTCTTTGCACACACACGTCACTTCAATTGGGGCGTTGGAAAAGAAACGGGGGGAAGTGCAGGGAAAGGGGCGATGGAAATGTGATTGTGACAGTGGGCGTGCCAGTCAGCCACGCCTACCCACAGTTGTCATGCCAAATGCAGTGCAATCTCCTCTATGGGCCGCCACTCGCCATATCTACAGGGAAAGCTTCTAAAAAGGTATGTCTTTATCAGAGAAAACTTTTATAAATCATTAATTTGCAAAACTAAAAAAATAAGAAAAAAGTATTAATAGTAATACATTTTTAAATGTTTTTCTAACCTATTAGAAATTTAGATATTACTTTTGGGGCGTAAAAAATTATGTTTTCTTTGACTTTTCTGTCAGTATATTTAAGAATTAGGTTTGTAATAAAATAAGGATTCATTTCTAATTATTTTCTAGATTACTGTTCAATTGTTTCTATTTTCATCCTTAACCTAGCATTCTAGTACATCGCATCATCGAGACGTCACTGTATGTCACCCCTATTGCTATTTGTTTTGCATGCAAACGTCTCCAACAATAAATTCGCTTGCATTTTTCCGAACTAAAAATTTGTGCCCGGTCACCCTTGTGTGCTCGCTCCTCTCAACCCCTTTGCCCCTTCAAGGGGCAGCCAGGCCAAAAAATGTGCCTGTCGCCTGCTGCCACCGCAGGACATAGTGCATATTTGATTTTATCTGTTAACTCTTTTAGCCACAAATCTACACAACTGGCCCAATGCAGCCAGAAATGCGTTCTGTTGGTTTTGGGCTTAACCCACTTGCACGTCCACTGCCCAGACCCTGGATCCCACTCCTCTAGGATCCAAGGACTGGATGTGACAGTAGGCCTGCTCTCCGGGTAGCGCCGTTCCTGTTTTCTCATCCGATGATGCCAATGTCCAGCGAACGCTTTTGGCATAAATGCATGCATCCAATCCCCCACACTATATATGCACGTATATGTTATATGGGACATCCTTCTGGTGGTGGTGGTGGTGGTGTGGTGTGGTTGGAAATGGCAGTTGTGGCCACCCAATTTGTTTTATGACACACAGAATGCAGCCTCTCATTGTTATGCCCCAGAGAAGTGCCGAAGAACGATATGGGGGTCGCTCTACGGGGGAGTGTAATGGGTACGTGATGGGGTTTGTAAGCGTCTATCGCAAGGGGTTAGTTCCAGAGGCTCAAGTTGATAAGAGGTTAATGGTTCTGCATAGGTGGAATGCCGGTTTGGATTTTGGGGGATGCTCATACATGGGTTCACCATAAAAATTTAATAAAGTAGTACTCGGAGGGTGTTGCCAAAACCTCTGGAGAGTTACAGACAATTGCTAAGGTTTTCGAAAGTAAGTATGGTATTTGTTATGTTTTCTTTCTATTGGAAAAATTAATAAAATATAAAGAAGTACTAGAAAAAAACAATTGCAAACAGTACATAATTTATTAGGTCAAAGAAGGATTGATTCAAATTTATTATTTTCAGATGTTCCAGAAACATTAAGTAATTTTAAAGTATTAACTGAGCAAAGTCTCAAGTGCAAAAAATGTATAATAATCATAATGCTGTATCTCCATTTAAAATAAATACTTTAAAGTAATACAACCTTCTAAAAAATCATCAAATAAAAGAGGAATTATAACTTCTTGGTATTTTTAAAAAGTATATCCTTTATTTTAGAGCATTTCCCATTCGTTGACTTCCACTTCCTTTCCATTGTAGATTTTACTGGTGGATTTTTGCGTGTGCGGGTCACATCGAAATTTATTGTTTATTGTGCGATGTGCAATTCATATTTTGTCATATTTTGCGGCCCAGCGTCGGCGGGCTTTTGAGTTTGATTTTGATTTGTTGTTCTTTCTGTATTGTGCTTGATTCGTCCCGCATAAAATGTAGTTCATGTTCATCAGCAGTTGAGCGGACGCAAATATGGCAGCGATTGTTTTTGGGGAATTTTCAATTTGCCCGACATGATTTGGCAAGGGGATATTAGAAATTTCCGCTTTTGTCAGAAAGCAATATGGAAATGTTTGAACTGGGATTTGATGGCTCGAAATGAGGGAAATCTTGTTAGGGGGTTAATGCCAAAAATTATGAGCAAAGGACTCGGAAAACAATAAGTTTGGCAAGCCAATGACGGTAAGTAGTAGTAATTAGCTAGTTTTAACGATTTAAAGTATCATAATTAACTAAAAAGGGCTATTAAAAAATATATTTACTTAAATAATAAGCTTATTTTTAAGTTATTTAATTATTGTTACATTTTTAAATTACTTTTAAACATTTTTAGCTCTTTTCTATAAATATTTAAACCGATTCATTGGGAAACCTTAAAGCTCTGTACCAAATTCATTTAAAAACTGTTTGGTTTGTCATATTTATTTGTTCAGTTAGTTGGATATTTTGTTTATATTTATTCCCTTTTCCTTTTGAGTGCCCCATAAAATATAGTTCAACAGCATCAACTTTCAGTGGCCGTCATTGTTTGATTTTCAATATGGGCGCTTAAAACAAAGAGCAACTACGTAAAAATATAAAAATAAAAATGGTGAAAAAGCCCCCCCCCCATTCCGCTGGACGCTGGCCGCTTTTGTTGTCTTTTGTTTGCAATTTTCTTGCAAATATTTTAGGCAAACAGCCGGAGAATGTTTTTTGCTCCAAACCCGAGAAATAAAGTCAATGCAAAGCAAAGAAAAATATAAACAAAACTGACAACTCAGACACACACACACACTCGCACTAGCTCACACACACTCCCTCAATGATTTGTTTGCCTCTTCTTCCAGTCTATCATGTTACAAATTGTTCAAGTGCGCCAGATATTGGCAAAGGAGCGGAAAAGTGGGGGCCAACGAGACTTTGACTTGGCCACGCTAGTGCCACTCGCCTTTGTCCACATGCCTGACCCACAGTCGAGGTGGAAGCAATAGGGATAGTTTGGAGTTTATAAGGGAAGGTAAAATAATATTTATTTCATATTAATTACCTAAGATATTATTCAAACAAGTGACCATGGAAAACTCGTGTCCTAAAAACATTGCTGACTTTTTTGACACCCCATAATACTAGTAATATGTATTAGTTATAAGTAATTAAAATCTAGATTACGGTCTTATTTTTTGATTATTTCCTATTTCTCTGACACCAACTGTTAATACCTTCCCCCTACATACCTTCCTTTTGAAATCATTCAAGTGTGTGTATGTGTCCTGGGCGGAAAAAGGGGTCCGGCTGGAGGGAACAAAAGTTTTCCAAAGACAAATAAAACTGTTAAGTGAACTCTTGAATATTTGTTGCTGGCATCGTCAAGAGAAGAATCCTGCTTAGACGAGAAGAATGAGTAAAACGAGAGCTTAACGGGCGAGAGGGCAGGAAGAAAGGGGGGCTGCTGTCGAAGAAGGGCTTGTCAATATCAAATTTGTAAATACATATACAAAATACGGGCATGTTTAACATTTGCAAACATTTGTGCGCTTCAATCGGTTGACCTCCACACAGTTTTTCCCCCAATTTTTCCACCCTTCTTATCATGTCTCCCCCATCGGAAAATGCCGGTAGTTAGATTCAATTGAAGCTCCTTCATGTCGTGGATTTATGTATTTATTTTTCTTTAATGCTGACTCTGGGAAAATATTTAAACAAAAAGTAATATATGTAAATATATTATTTTATAATTTTGAACTATTCATGAACCCATTTTAATTCCAAGGCAGAGCTCCCTGCTAAAAAACATACCTGCGATAAACTTGAATGCACTTTTTATGCTGCTATCCGCTCGATTCCCGGCTTTCCGGGATTAATTCGATTATTTATATGGGCATAAAGCCCCACTCGAACCGTTGATACCTGAACATTTCCGCAAGCAGTCTATAAATCCCCAGTTCCCGTTAGCTTCCCTGTCTTACCTTTGCCTTACCTTTGGCAGCAGCTACCTGTAACTTTACCCCACCTTGGCCCCGGCATCTTTCCGTTTTCGGCTCACTTCGGTTGCGGAAATAAACTCTCCCTTGACCCGTCTCCTTCCGCTCTAAGTCCCCCTGCCCGAGGGCCGCTCCTCGCTTTTCCTTATTCTCCTACCTCTTCCGGTTGCTATGACAATGTCCGTATTTTCCGTTGAGTCAATATATTATACATTGTCGTCCCTGCTCCTGGCCGGAATGGAAAGTGGGGGGTGGGGAGGGAAGGCAAGTAAAGACTGGGGGAAAGTGGACCGCTTAGAGCTTTGTTAGGAGTTTTTCAAGTGAACAGTTTGGCAGCCAGGGGGGCTTGCAGGGGAAAAAAGTGCACAAGTAGCACAAAATGTCAATGTAAATAAATAAATTTTGAAATGTATATCTTTCGGTCTCTCGGTAGCACAGAGAGAAAAATTTAAAAATATTTTTAAAATCAAGTTAATTTAATTATTTTACAGGATATTTTTATTTTTAGTTTTTACAAAGGTAAAATAGGGAAATTGTGAATTTCCTTTAACTGGTTAAAATCGGTTAAATATTTATAAATACAGTTTAAACAATAAAGAAGTAATTAAAATTTTTTCAGTTATTTACAGACTCTTTATTGATCTTAAATCAAGCTCAAATTTATTTTCAGTGCACCACCCACTCTCCCATCTTTTCTATCTCTTTTCCGATATCTCTGACATCTACTACATGCGTTTGCCATTGTTGTTATTGTTTCTGCTGTTTCTATTGCTGTGTTTTGCATGTGTTGCCCCCGTGCCCCGCCCCCCAAAGCCGCCCCCTTAGCCCCCCTTACGCCGTTACAGATAGCTACACATGTTCAGGTTGGCAAACAAACAGTAACAGCAACACACACATTGCGCATACGTACCGTTGGGCCATGGGAAAATTGCTGCTGTTAGTGTTGTTGGTGTGGGTTTTTATATGTTATTGCTTGGGCTATTGGGAAAAGTCGTACATTTTGTCCGCGTTTGTTATTGTGTGTCAGTGTGTGTGTGTGTTTTCTGTGGCAGCTTTGTGATATCATTTGTTGTTTTTTCCTCTTTTGTTTTATTGGTTAATTTTTGGTCATGAAATATGGAGCAATTGAGGGGCTCACTGCTCGGGCAAAAAGGAAGTCAATTAGACTGATGGCCGCGTGAGAGTTTGGCCAGGAAAGTTTCAGCGATAAAATATTCATTTTTATATGCCCGGTTTCTTTCGTGAATTTATTGCAAATTTAAATGATATTTATTTCGTTTCTGGCGACAAAAGAAAGTAGTTTTGTGGAAATTCGGGAAATGGGTTCTGAAATAGTGGTTTGATCACAGCCTATTAAGGATCGAGCATATTTAGAAATTCGTCGTTAAATTATTTCGTTCAATGCATACAGATTTAGGTATATTGTAACGTACTATTAGATATCATGCATGTTTTATTTATTTATTATCTTTGATTTGATTATTAATTAATTAGCAAGCTAAGACTTGTTAAATGTGTGAAATAAAATAAATAAACAAATTTTTATTTCCTTTAATATTTTATTGTTGACAAAGCGCCATCTGTGGCTCGTTGCTAAGACCAGCCTTCGCCATCATTTCTCATGCAACTAAAAGTATGCAATGGTTTTTGTTAAATTAATTGTTTTTCTTCAAGCTGGAACAATTTTTTTTTATTTAATTTGAATTTCCGTAAACTAGTTCTAGTTTCCCTGTTAGCAGCTAGCTTAATTTATCATTTACCTGCCATTTAATTCGAAATTGCTGCCGGCATCGATTATCATCAAATCATCAAATGCAGCCCACCTTCAGCCGTTCCACCATCTGCAATCGATGAGGATGATCGGGCATATTTTCCTCCATTCTATGCGATTCTCCTCCTTACGGCCTTGTCGGCATAACCACTTGTTATGATGGCCAGCGAACGCTACCGTTTTGCAGGCGAGTATTTACTTATCAGCCATTGCAGCAGCAGCTGCCCAGGAGTCGGAGGGGGGTACGATCCAGGGATCTGTGGATCTCTCTCGTTAACGACCGACACACGCAGCAGAAATCATCAAATGTTTTCCTCAAAATTGATGCTATCATAGTGAAATGATAATTATCGCAAGACAAATGGTTGGCCGTTTGCCGCACCGTTCCGTTCGCCTTTCCATCTCAGCGGCAGTCCCAAGACAGGATGGATATGGATGCGATAAGTGCAAGCGAACACTGAGGAAATTCTGAGGGTTTTATAATAAATAGAAGAAGGAAAATTGAACAAGAAACTAAAATATTAACTTAAGAAAATTAATATGTAGAGGGCACTGGAAACTTTATTATAGATTTATTGGTTTTATATTTTAAGGGAATTCCCTTTTCGCTTCTTTTAAAATTTAATTTGTCTGATATAATATTTTCGAGGGAAATCTAGGAATTAAGCTGGTAAATTACTTGTTATTATATAATCTTTGATATGCATTTTATTTTGTATTGTCGTACTAGTCAAAAATAAATTTACAAATATAGAAACAATACATTTACTTATTAAAAAATTAAATTAAAAAATTGTTTAAGAAAAAATTAACAAGATTAATATAAATTAGTTAAAATTAATTATTAATTATTTCTTCACACCAAAACATTATTCCTTTAGCTTCTCTTAATTGTTTTCTTTGTTTATTTGATTCTTAATACACTCTTTTAAAATATAAAATATTTTAACAATTCTTTATAGACTTTAATCTTTTCCCTCAGTGCATCTTCCACTGAGGTACCCACAGCATGGACTGGCTGGAGAGGAATCCATCAACATGTGTACATATTTCAAATCCAATTTATGTACTTGCATAGCCGAAACGCAATTACTTCGCAGTTAACGCCCAGTCTCTGTACCAGTCCGCAGTATCGTCCGAGTCCAAGTCCGTGTCCTCTCCTCGGCGATCTCTGAGCATAAAAATCAGCGCCCATGCAGCCCGGGCACCGAGTAACAACAACTGCATATAACTGGCCGTGAGTGCCGCCGGTTTGTGTTACCAACTCGTTGGCTTGTAAGCGATCCTGCGCCTATAAATTGCAACCAATACCAAGCAGAAGCCGCTGCCGCTGCCACTGCCGCAGCGACAGACCCGCGGCTGCTTGTTATACACCTGATATGTTGATGGGGTATATTGATTATACCAGAACAGTTGATCGTAAAGTCCGAGCAGCGTTCGGGATAATGCGGGAGATCGGGACCGGTAGGAAGGGGAGCTGAGCATTTGCGCATTTGAGGGATTCACCTCGGCCTGGACAGTGTAAATTAAAGTGAAAGAGACCAGATGCTGGTGGCACTCTTGGACTGGTACTGGGATAACTCGATAATTGGCTGGGCTCGCGTTTGATGGTTTATTTGAGGGCTGCTTTTACCAGGTGTGTTAAGTGGGATAAACATAAAAAGATATAGGTGTGAGGCTAGGTCTTTACTTGTGATAGAAAATCAAAAAGGACTGTTATTATACAAGGAATTCGTTTGAATATAAATCAAACTCTAAGCGAGGTGGCTTTTATAGTATAAGATATTACCAGAAAATGTCTAGGCTAACTTACTTACTGATTTTCCATCCAAATCAATAATTTTGTCTGTAGATATCAGGGACTAAACTCTAAGGACTCAAAATCAATTAAAAACCAGTCAGAAATTATGCTTTAAATAATTTGATACATTCTTTTAATTAATTTAAAACCTGACTTATGATCTCTCCCACTTTTAGAGGGAATTACATATTCGTGAGCCTCCTACTTATTTGTTTCCTGCGTTGCATGCATATGTTGTCCGCAAACACACACACTCACTCGCTCTGTCCACTCTGTCTCGCCGCCTCTCCTGACTGCGACTCCTGCTGCTGCTGCTGCTGGCCAGGCTTGCATGATGACCATCCATGCCAAGAAGTTAACAAGTTTGCGCCAAATGGGAGAAAGGCCGGCGATGAATACCGACAACGATGACGATGGTGACGACGACGACGACGGCGAAGACGAAGGCAAAAATGCTGCAGTTTCTGCTGCTGCCGTTGCTGCTGCAGTTTTTGACGTGGCTGCTGTTGTTGTTGTTGCTGTTGCAGTGGCTGCTGCGTTGCTTGTGTAAATTTTAATGGCCATGGCAGTTGCTGCATCCGCGCAGCGCTTTCCCGCCTCCCCGACGACCCCCTTTCCATAAGCCAGCAAATTTTCTAGCCAAGATCGTTGCGTAGGGCTCTAGTGCACTGAGAGAAAGCTCAGCAAAATGGGTAATAAATTTATTAAGTACTTAAAAATTTCATTCATTTAACTCGTTTTAAAAAGTCTAAATGTAGAAATTATCCGTTTAAAAGAATTTCTTAACAAATACTTAATAAATAAATATTCAAAATAAAACTAATAGGTGTTTAAATAACTTAATTGAAGATTAATGAAAACTTACGATATTAAAAATATTTCAGGTTTAAAAATATAACAAATAAAATATTGAAATATTTGTAAATGGAGTTGGTAATGTCACATCCACCTAACTATAAGAAACCATGGCTTTTTTAATCAAAATAAGTTCAAATGTAATATGAATGTATATTAATGCTAAATTATCATTTTAAACCCACTTAGATTTCTTTTCAGTGCACTTCTCTGCCTCTTCCCTGACTACCTCAGCTGGCGTCGCTGCGTAATTGTAGGCCGCTGTTTTAGCTTGTTGTCGATAATTAGCGCTTGTTACCGCCGCTGTGCCCCCGGCCCCTCTTCGGGCAGCCAAGCAGCTAACGCAGCTGAGTTCAGCCTGGTTATTATTTATTATGATCTTGTTGTTTTTCATCCTAGCTCATTGGCCATGACCATGACCATGCCCATGCGCGTAGGTAAAAAGGAAGCAGCTCCCCCGATCACTCACTCACTCCGACTACGACTCCGACTCCGACTCCTCCTTCTCCTGCTGCCTGCATGCCAGTTTTCCTCATTTAACTTGGCATTTTCCATAATTATTTGAGGTAAAACGATGCGCTTTAGCCGAGACACACACCCAGGGGAACACTCAGAAAAATTGGGAAAGGGAAATGAGGATAGGATATGTAAAATAATATTAAAAGGAAATATTTACAAATTCTAAAGGTCTTCGGTTTGTAAATCCTAAAATTAATATTTTAAAATATTTTACAGAAATTTGTAAGAAAATATAATAATTTATTCGAACTTATACCAAGCTACTAAGTGGATTTCTGAAGTGTTTTAATTTTTTAATTATAAGAAACCACATTTTAAAAATATCTGCAAAAGGTATATAAATATTAAAAGACTCTTTGAAATTTTTTGTACACTTAAGACCCATTTTTCAGAGTGTAAAACCCTGATGATCGCCTCGAAATGTAATATTATAAGCGAACAGCAGCAGTAGTTAGTTTTCAATCATGTTTTCTCTCTCTTTTTAGCTGTCTCATCCCCTTCCTCTGGGGTTTTTTTTTTCTCCCATGCGAAAGGAGAGTTTAGTTCTCTGCGATTTTTTTTCGCTTTTTGCCCCGCAGTTGTTTGAGCATTGAAAGCCGTTAAGGATGCCAGTCGTTTACACCCAGCTATGCGTCCAAATCGAAAGGTTTCCCTGGGCCCCTTCTCCCCGAAAATGAGGCCAACAGCTCGTGGGGTTGTGTATTATAGTAATTACAAAATTAAAGCCGCCATGGCAGCGATGCGAGCGCAGAGGATCCATAAAATCTGGTCAACACGATCTGTTTCACTATGTGGCGAAATCGGTCTTATCGAGATCAGATCGGATCGGATCGGTATCTATTCTCAGATGCGTGAAGATAGATAGGAATTAAGAGGAATATCATAAAATATTACGATATATTTTTTAAAGGAAAAATGCAAAGGCTTTTTCCTATTTATCTTACAGAAATATGTATGCAGACTAGGTTATTTTTTAAGCACCATTTTTAACCTCATTCCCACGCACATTGTTGTCTAGTTTCCTTTACAAAAAATTCTAATTCATTTTCCCGACCTATGGGAACTTTCATTTCCTCTCCTGATGCGGGTGTTCCTTTCCCTTCCCTCAATTGCGTGTCAGGGAACAATCAAAACAGATGCAGCCACATCCTTCCACTTTACTGAATTCTATTTGGCTCTGTTCTGTTCTGGCCAAGTGGGCCACAGTAGTTGCTGGCCATTTAGCATGTCAGCAGTGCCTTGGCCCACCTGGATTGTCATGAGAAGCCGAGAACTCGGCATACGAATAATACGGGGCATTATCCCAGAAGAAATCCTTAGGCAATATCCTCCCGAGACTCTGTGTGTGGACATGTGCAATTTACTGGAACTATTTGTGAGGTATTTATCTCCTTAGAAAGTAAAGCGACCAATATTAAGACTCTCTCTGGATAAACAAGGGAAGGGACTGAGCATAAAGAGTTCTTAAGCCGTAGGAACGATCGATCAAAATAAATCACAAACACAGGGCCAGCCAAGGAAATGAAAGCCTTACAATTGCACAGACAATTTTCCAATTTTCCTCACACTTTGTGTGTGTTTTGGGTAAACAAACGTTTCCACATTTCTCCCTCACTATTTTCGTTTGCTTCTTTTTGTATTTTTTTGCGTAACAAAGGAGAGAGGGAAATGCAGGCCAAGAAAATTGCCTTGACTCAAAAGGTTTTGTACGTTTTTTTTGAGGCAGCTGTCAAGGCGAGAAGGTCACATTAACCCAGTCCGGGGTCCTGGGTCCAGAAAAAAGGACAACATCTGCCGCCGTGCTGTGACTTTGACTGTATATATGCGATATATCGAAATGCCTGGCGGGATTCCTATATATATTTCTTTATTCCCTTTTTCTTAGGGGCGAGACCCCCTCGGGACGAGACGTTGCTGACCCATTGTTAGACACGGCCAATTGCTTGGAAATTTGTGGTGTCCTTTAGGTTTAGGCCAGGTAAAAAGGACCAGGACTTGCGGCCAAGATCGATGGCGGAACAAAAAGCATTATAGATGTCGGAATAAACACGAAATTGTGTGGTCGCGGTCGCAACGGCCATATATCAATGGCCAGAACCTGCGGTTCCCGGGTCAACCGTAGTCGCCGCTTGACTCTAATCATAGATCAGGCGTAAAGGCGTTGATTTGTTGCCTTCAGGTACCTTCTCGACTTTTCAACTTAACTCATTAGAGTGCCTCTGCTCCGAGCCAAGCCAGCTCGGGCTTTTCGCCACGAAGAAAATCTTAATAAATTCATCAAAAATCAACGGCCAGCATCTCACGATCCTCCAAGCTCCAAAGAAGGGGCCACAAAAAACTAAAAAAAGAACTAAAAAAAAGAGCTGCAAAAATCAATGCCAGTTGATCGTCAAACAGAAAACTTACAAATATATTTAGCATTTTGTCGCTGCAGCTGGACACGTTTCTGTTTCGCTTAGTTTCGCCAGCTCTTCTGGGCTTCTCCATTCTCGATTCTCGGTTCTCTGATTTCCAAACTCGGTCTCGAGTCGCCGAGTTACCCGGTTTGAGCTCCTCTGGTTTTCAGTTTTTTGGTGGCGGAGGCGTCTTTACACATTTGCATGCTCAAACAGCAATCGATCACAACAGCAACAGCAACGGCAGCAACAACAACAGGAGTAACGAGGAGAGACACACACTGGCATACACCAGCAGTTGGGCAGCAAACGCGATCAACCGTTCACCAAGTTGGTATCACAGTCATAAACGGGTTAAAAGAAATTCTGAAAATATTTATATTATAATTTTTAAAGAGTTTACTAATTGTATAAACGTTTTTTTGAATTTTTTAAATTATAATAGCAATGTTAAATAAATATTTTAAGGGTCTACCGCATGCCTTTCTTATTTCATTATGTTGGAAAATTAATTATTTTTATAAATACAAAAAAATACCTTTTAAGTAAAATGGAGGTTTTAATATAATTTTCTGTATACATTTTCTTATTTCCCATACATTTCAATAAGGGTACACTTGACTAGTATCCACTGTACAGGTTGAATGAGGAGCTGGTTAGCTGCAAACTGGTTTAGTCTGCGTACACATGCAATGGTTGATGGTGGCGACCCAGGCTGAGATTTTGTTTTGTATTTTTTTTTTTTTTTTTTTTTTTAAGTTGAGCTTCCTCAGCTTGCAACGATCGTTGTACGTACGTTTTTGGTAGTGTTGCATGCCACAGTCGCCTCCCCCTACACACTGCACCCTCCCCCGCAGGAGCTGGCCAAGTGGAGGTTAAAAAAATTTGCAAAAATATTAACGAAACGTAGGCAGAGCAGCCAACGGCGGCTGCTGTTCCTGTGTTGCAGTTTTACACAAGAAAAAAACAGGCTAAGATAAGAATTTAAAATTTAAAGAATATAGTTTATTACCTAAAACAATTTATTGTGTAGGAAAAATAAAATTAAACGATATCAAAGGCTTCTTATAATATAATTATATTCAAAATTCAAAATAAGTTCTAGAGCCCTTAACTCCTTTAAAAATTATTATTTATTTTATGTAAAAGTTCTCAGGTTTTCTTTCTAAACCCTTTATGCTGGGATTTTCTCCGTGTAGCTCCTGCTGCAGCTCTCAAAGTCGGAGGCTGAATCTGAATCTTGGCCCGATCCACGGGCTGCTGCTCGCCTTTTTCCACTCACACACATGTAGGCTGCAATTATAGTGAGCTGGGTTTTAGCTTTTTCTTATTTTTAGTCGGTTTGTCGGGGCGGTTTGTTGAACTTTGACAGGAAGTCGAGAGGCTGAGGCCCAGCGAGACAGGCTCAACTCAAGTTGAGGAGATGCTTTTCGGGATGCGAGATCCAAGCGATGGCAGGAGATGGGATTGGGATTGGGATTGGGACTGGGACTGGGATGCCTTTGTTGTTTTGGGTGAAGGTTGTGAGACATGCAGAGTGGCCGGCAGACAATTGACAATGTGAAAACGATGTCGATTAAGTTGCTGCCGTTGCCGCCGCCAGTTGAGGGCCTCGAAAGCCGAAAGGTAAAAAAAAATAAGATAAATAAAGTAAAAAGGGACGAAGATCGTTAAGCCGAAGATCGAAGAGTTATGCGCAAATTCAGCGAGGGGCCGGGGTAGGTGTAAATTGTTTTAACAGCCTTGAAGGACGACGAGCAGTTGTCGGTTTCTTGGTTTTCCTTCCTTTATTTTTTTGGTTAAGTGTGAACAATGGCAGCGGAGGTCACCGAAAGTTGATTGAGGAAATACCTCAAATTAGCAGGGGGTCGCAATTTTGGGAGGAATTAAATTAAATTAAGGGCGAGAAGGCAGATCTGGGCAAGAATATTCAGAATAAATTCAAGCTTCAATAAATGAAGTTTATACAATACAATATGCTAATTAGTAACAATATAAATCGGAAAGAAAAATAGAAACGTATAAAATATAATATATAAAAATGTTATTATTCTTAATGGAGTTAATTGTCGTCAGAGTTATTAGTTTTAAGTACAAAATATTTAAATACTTACAATTTAAATAACAATTAAAAGACATTATTATTAAGTTTTAATAACTTATGCCTTGAAAGTCCTTTCTAAGCTTAAAGAACTAATAATTAAACCATTCAAAGTTAGATTATCATAATAAATGCGTTTATTTAAGCACCTAAAGGGGCTTACAGTTTATGCAAACTTTATCAACTCATTAAATTTAATTTTATTTTGCTCAGTTAAGTAATTACTCTGACGTGGCACATTTCAGCAATTTGCAACAGCTTGCAAATAAGTTTCGAAGGCAAAATTATTATTGAGGACGTTTAAGGACCAAATTTTAATGCCATCAGCGCTGATTTATAGTGTCTTAGAATGTATCGATAATTCAATAATTCAATTTGAAAGCTAGCAGGAAAAGCTATTAAATACTTAGGAAATTGTGTAGGCATTACATAAATACATACTTTAAAGCTCTGCAGGAATCTTAAATACATTTCTTATGAAAACTACGTAAAATATCAAATAATAAAAGCATTTCGGTTTATTTTAAAATGTGTTAAAATCTAAAATCATCTGTAATTTTTTACTGATCAACTTCAT
Organism: Drosophila rufa; assembly: GCA_018153105.1. Lineage (NCBI taxonomy): Eukaryota > Metazoa > Arthropoda > Insecta > Diptera > Drosophilidae > Drosophila > Drosophila rufa. Next base: position 10,038,598 of record JAECXS010000085.1, read on the forward strand.
TTTTTCAAAAACTATCAAGCTCCTTAACATATTATGAATAAAGTCTCAGAGATCAATAGTAAAATATCCTTTATCCCAAGTGAAATCATAATCGATCTCCAGACACTCAACGATTCCAAGCCTACCCATCCCCCAATCATTTTTATATCCTTTACAATCCTTACTCCAAATCAATATCGGATTCTTCTTCTTGTTGCCTGATTATTATCCACTCGAAGACGAAATGGCAAACAAATAACATTTTTAGCTAAACACTTGAGCTCTGACTGGAAGTTGAGAAGGACTTTGGCTCATCAACTCCACTCAACCCCGTCATCGTGGACTTGAGTTTGTGGCCCCTCATTCCCTCATTCTCTCAATCACTCAATCAATCAGCAGCTGGCTAAACCAATTGTAATCAGGCAAAAGGAAACTTAAATCCAACTTATTGAATGGCAAAATGCATTAGGCGGATACCCGTACCTGGGTTCCCCTTCCCGGCTGACAAATCATTTTCCCAGCATTCTCCGCCGCAGTTGGCTAAATAGCTCTCTGGAATCGGAATCCAATAAAGCTGTCACATGTGACCAGCTCCAAACGGCGAATCGCTGGCTACAGCCCAGCTCTTGTGGCTCATTTTGTTGTTTTGGTGTGAAAATCGAAAAGAAACTTCACATGTACACGCTGGTTATGCCCCTCGCCTTCCCTCTTCCCCCAAATAACACCCCCTTCCCAATCGACTCTCACAAAAAAATAAAAAATAAAAAAGTTTCGTGCAAATCTTGTTTGTCCGTATGCAGAACTTAACAAATTTCCATAACATTCACACCACACAATGAAAACCGACGAGCAGAAAGAAATCCCCTTGGCTTGGGTGCGGATCCCAATGTCCATTTGGCTTTTACACAGTGGGAAAATATCATTAAAGTGGGCTTTCCTATATAAAAAGATTAAGCCTGATTCTAAGCTATATTTTCCACTGGAAACCTACATTTAATTGAGTCATATTCCTTTATTAAATCTCAGGTTAATCATTTTTAAAGCTTTCTAAATGTAATTTGCGATTTATTACCATTAAAAATAAAGCAAAATGTAAGGAATATTTATAAAGAAATTATTATATTTTTTACAATTAAAAGGGTAATACAACAAAATGTATGTAATGTAATGTTCTCTAACGTTTTTTTCTAAAAATAATTCAAGATGGTTACAATTTAATATTTGGCATTTTAAACTATAAATATTTTCAGCCAGAAACTAACTAATATTTTGCCATGGAAAACTAAATTTCATTGTGTCTTATTCCTTCATAAAATCTCTTATTAATCCCTTAATAAGCTTTCTAAAAATATTTAGTATTTTACTTCCCTTCAAAATTAGTTCAAAAATATAAAACAAACCTTGATAAAACTCCCACATTTCTCTCTCTGTAAATCCCTTGCCCATTTTCCCCTCACCCGATATCTCCTTTTCAGGCTTCGCTCTGTTTTATTTGCCACGTCATTTTTTTCGGTTAACTTGCGGTTTATAGTCAGATGCCAGTATGCCAGCCTGTCTTGAAGTTGTATAACTTTTTGATGATTTTTTCCAAGCATTTTTATGGTTGTTGTTATTCGTGTTGTATAGTTATTTTACCATATTTTTTGCCTTGTGCCTCTGCCGTTGCCGTTGTTGTTGTTGTTGTTCCGTTGATTTCTTGCTTAAGTAGACACCTAAATGTGAATAGCGCAACGAATCGTAGCAAGTATGCGCATCGCATCTGTCAGATATATATTTTTCTGCCTGCTTAGCGGCCGGAGTGTGTAGTTAGGATCGATGGCTGGATGCCTCGGATGGATCGTGAGCTGGGCGGATCTAGGAGGGGGAGCTGGAGACGGGTCTGCCTTGTTTTCACCTTAACCTAGCAACGGATCATAAAGGGGGAAGCGGCGGCGGACTGCCGACTGCCAATAATGCAATGGAGAGGCGTGATAATGCAGTTTAGTCACTGCTGCCGCAATCTCCAGTTGGGGGTGCTGGCCCGAAGAAAGGCGAGACGGGAGACGAGACGCTCTTCGACTGTCGTTAGTCAGTAACAAAAAAATCACGTACACCAAAAAAAATTTACGTTAGATGAGGCAGAGCAAAAGCACTCAGGGAAATGCCTAAAATGTACATAGGTTCCATAATTATATTTAAAATTAATAAAATTTTTGTTAAGCATTATTTTGGGTACTATGAATTTTAATAGCAAATACCTTTATACTTTTTAAGCATATTTCCCAAGCTAATCTCCATATGTAATCAATTTTGCTACCCAAAAAATAAGCTTAAAAATATTTTTGTTCCAAATATTTAGATTGGTTCCTTTGAAACCTTTTTAATATTATAATTAAGAATAAATTTGATTTTAAAACTTGATACTTAAAGTCTAAGCTGGGATTTTAATCTTAATATTTTCATTTTCCTTTCTTCCTCTCCAAAACCAATTTAATATTATATTTAAGAATAATATTTATATTTAAATTCTAAGCTTGGATTTTAATTTTAATATTTTCCTTTTCCTTCCTTCGTTTCAAAAACCTTTTTAGTATAATATTTAAGAATAAATTGGATTTTTAAACTATATATTTATATTCTAAGCTAGGATTCGAATTCAAATATATTTTTTTCTTTCCTTTCTCTCTAATTTTGTAGTTACTGTAATATTTCTCTAATTAGTTAATCAAAATTCTACATCATCTTCATCTACATTTTATTGTATAATCTTTTTCCAAGATACATTCCCTTTTCATTGATTTTTACTTAAAATCTCCCTCCAAGACAAAGTCTAGCCAACATTAGTTAACAAATGTGCCTTAATCAATTATAATTCCCTTCCTCAGTTTTTCAATGGTCAATCAGCAGCCTTTATTTATAGTTTTTTTTTTTTTGCTAAATAACCACCGCTCTTGTCAACGACAGATTTCAGTGATGCCTCGAATCAATCAAAATCAATCCAGCCAGCGCCAAGTTATGGCCATGGAGAGTAACTAAATAGGGTTCTCTTCGCCATTCCTGGTTAATGGGCCGCCAGCTGCTGCCTGTCTCTGCCTCTCTCTCTCTCTGTGTCTTACCCCCTTTTTCTCCCGGTGCAATCGATAGTCGGCAATCAGCGCAGTCACAGCTACGTGGCCTCCGCCGTCTAACGGATTGAGTGACTGACTGCCGCCGCCTCAGCTGCAGAATTCCAAAAAGGCGGGGTGAGGCGGGGAGAAACACCTAAAAAAAAGGGGGTAAAAAGGAGGCGGAGGGGTCTTGGCCGCGGCTTAGATCTACGTGCAATATGCAGCACTTGGCACGATATTTTTCGCTGTTGGTTTTAAATCATTTAACTTGCCTAGGAGACGACGACGACGACGATGATGACGAGACTGCAAACTCGAAGCTGCGACTCCGAGGAAGGCGCAAGACACTTAAAACGTGATCGAAAAATGATGTTGCCCCAACCGCAAGCTAGCTTCCCAAACACCCCAGCATCCCATCATCGTGCACAGAGAGAAAAACGAACTCAAATTTAATTTAAAGAGAATTTTAAATATTTTTAAAGAATTTTTAATCCAACTAAAACAAGATTTTAGGCATGAGCCTTGGCCTTAATTATCTAACTTAAATATTATTTTGAATTATCTCTTATTTTTCCCAGTGCTTCATCCAACTCCCGAAGCTTTTCCTAACTTTTGGCCAGCGTCTTGAGTTCTGAGCTCTGGAGTTCCGAGTCCTGAGTCCGCATCTGCATCTCAGCAATTCTGACAGTGCGGGGGAAATAAGGTCACGTGCAAAATATGTTCGTGGTGGTTTCGGCTTTGGCTTCGGACTTGGCCAGCTTGGCTCCTCCAGATCCAGCAGCTCCACAGCTCCCCAGAGATGTTAATGATTTGCAGCTCTCGACTCCAGACGCTGGACGGTCAGCAATTTTGCATATTTCGCCCGCTCCGGCCAGATAGTGGGTAATATGCTCGTTAATGTGCCCGCTGCTCTCCCTCGACCGGGTTCAAAAACCAGGAAGTGACTCAACAACAGAAACGGCAACAACAGTGGAGGTGAAAAATATGACTTGGTTATTTATTGTTGAAGTGTTGCAGTGCAAAAGCACAATAAAAAGCGAAAAAAAGCAAAAAAAAAAAAAAGCGAAGAAACAACCAAACACGAGCGGAAAGGGGGCCTAAACTTCAGCTTTGGGTATTTAGACTGTGATTTATTTTGGCCGGCTCGGCGGGCGGTGCGAACAAATCCAACACCGCCGCAAATTGTATTGGACTGCAGCGAAAACGGGGTAACCACATACCACATGCATTCCCCAGCCGCCGAGTGAGCCACCAATCCATACCACATCCATCCAGTCTCCAGCGACTACAATAAGCCATAATTATCAAATGCCAAACTGATCGGATTCGAAGTGGGTTCTCTTCCCTCCTGGGAACCTCAATATATGTGTTTGGTGGCCAATTGCCAATGTCAGAGGCATCATAATTCATTAAAATTAGAGAAGATTTTGGGTACACACAGAAGAATATTAATTGGGGGATAAAAAAGGTTGCTTTAAGCTGAAGCCTCACAAAAAAGGTGGAGCGGATTAAGACAAACAATCGCCAAGGATTTATTAATTACAAATTAATTCATTAAAAAGGCCATTAACGAAATTGAGATAATTTGTTGCCGTTTGGTTAATAATTATAACTTTAACAACGATTTAAATTGTGATATAAAATTTATATAATTACATTCTGTATAATTTCTTAAGTAAATCTCTAAGAAAAATCATTATTAGGTTCACATTTCTTTCTTTCTAGAATAAATTCCAGGAAATCCTTAAGTCTATTACCTCCTTCATTAGCGTATCTCCTAAGACGGATATCCCTATTAAAGTACGTGTACTCATTACTAATGCGATTTGAGAGACCAATCAAACTTTGACCTCAAATCGCCTTAAAAATATTTCAATAAATGTTCGTGTAACCTGGAAGTCCTCGGCAGCCAGAAATCGGTTCTCAATAGATAATCTCTCATGCTAATGCCTTCTCACGCCTCCTGTCTTCCCCGGATCCCCGATCTCCGATCCTCGAAAATAACCACTGTCACATATCGCATAGACCCTTCTCAATCAATTTTCGATTGGTAACATAACTGCAGGCAAACACAAATCGAATGAGCGAGCAAACATCTAAGGTGCTCCGGAGCACCGACAATCGTCGAGATCGGGGGATCCGGAGATCGGGAGTGATCGGGGTTCCTGCTCCAAATGCTGATCGCTGTCCGAATCGATAAAATGCACCGCGATCCGTGCGGCACACATCAAATTAGTTATTAATTGAAGTGGAAAGTTCTCAGAATGTGTACGCTCAGCGGGCGGTCAACGCGCATGCGTCGTGGACTGGGACTGGGAATGGGACTTGGACTTGGATGCGGAGTCGGACTCGGGTTTGGGATTGGGTTTGTCGGAGAGGAGGATACCAAAAGCTACCTCACCAGCATTCTACATCGTACCTGCCTGTTACTCTTCGGGGTCTTCGGTCTCGTTTGTTCGCTGCCTTGTTAACCATTTAACCTGTTTTACCCTACACTTGACGAAAAATATTAAGTATTTGGAGCTCATTAGGGGGATTGGATTGGAATAATTATAGGGGAAAACGGAGAAATGTTTGAAATTATTTTAGTTACTTACAAAAAAAAATATATAATTAATAAAACCTAACCTACATTATATGGTAATTAAGTACAATCATACCTCGCTATACGGCCTCTATTTATAAGACATTATAAGACGTTTTCGATTTATGCCCCAAAATTTATCACAAAACAAAATCCTAGTTTTTATGTCAATATATCTACAGAATATTTGTTTTATTATGCGGCTTTTCGCTTTACGGCCAAGTATCGTGGAACGTATCTATGCCGTAAAGCAAGGTATGACTGAATTATAGTAACCCTTTTTTTATATGACTATTAAAAATACTCACAACACTTCTAAACACAATTGTTACGACTCGGACACCAACTCGGGACCATCAGATTCATAGTCCTGCACCCTACCCATCGCTCCACTGAGGCAAATCAAAGAACAACTTCGAAAACTAACTTTTACTCCGTAGTTCCGCGTTTGTTTACCATAAGATCAGTCAAGGATGTACCCATTGTATTTATTGAATAATTATTATAAACATTTAAAAATATTAAGCTTTAATCAAAACTAGGACAATGACCAGCATTTTCTCCCCGTGCATGCCTTCCTCCTTCACTCTGGTATGGCTAACCGTTTCGCTCGCTGTGAGCGCGCATTTAAATTTTCATTTATTATGGAAAATGCCAGGCGCATTTCTAATTTGAGTCATGTGACCAAAAACAGTTTTGTCCTAGTTGTCGCCCGTGTGCCAATAGCTCCTGCAACCACAAAACGTTTTTGAACAATTGGTGAATGGCTGGCCATAAATCTTTTATTTCTTTGGGGTTTCGATGAGGGGCACAGTGAGTGCCGAGAGCGGAGTGCGGTCCGGGGAATCCATGAGAAAGTATGTGGGGAGCAGTAGCCGCTGTCTGCGGATCTGCAGGTCTGTTTGTTTGCCTGTCATTAGAAAGAGCCAAGTCGCGAGTTGGGAAAGAAAAGATCCCAATCCGAGCGTCGCTTGGAGAGACACTAGACCGAAAGTCTACGCTCACTTGTGCTTCTTTAGATTGGACTCGAAACTCGGCTCAAGTGCACTTGTACGCCAAAACAAGCCACGTCACTTTGGCCACTCCACCACCGCCAGGTTCCCCACTCCCCTGGTTGCCATCAGTCCACGGAGCAGCACCACCGCACCACTCGAATCCACTCCATGCAACTCACATGCGGCGTCATCATCGGCGAATGGCCATCACATCAAATCGCGAGGAGTTCCAGAAAGCACACGGCAAAAAATCAGATAACGTGACAGAGTAAAAATTTCCAATCAATTAAGGTCAAATTGAGCATATAACCTATTTATTTCGCTTCAAAAAATAATTTAAAATAAAGGAAAAATAAAAGTAATCCTTGAAAATCTTGTAATAATTGTTCCCTGAGTAAGCACACAGCTAGATAGCCTCTGCTTTGATTTCCCATATTTATTTGTAATATTTTTCCCTGTGCAGCTTCCATGTCTTGGCCAGCTGAAAACAGTAACAACGAACGGGCAGCTTTTGGCTTTCACTCGACATCTCGTTAAGTGTCTTGTAAATGGCATTGTTTTCGTTTTTCATTCAAAAATGTGTGTGCGTCTGCCAGGTCGGACAATGGCAATGCTTTTTTTTTCTTGAGCTTCTCGAAGACGTTTAACAAAGTACTGGCCGCATTGCCCTAGACCGTCATCATATTTGTCATAAACTTCATAAATTTTTCCCCATCTCTGGAAGCTGGAACCTCGGCGCAGTATCAGGTGTTCCATCTGCACCGTAGCCCCGTGGCGTGTGGGGACGACGCCATTGCATTAGCATCTGGATTTACATAATTATGTTTATCTATACGGTCCGGCCTACATATATCAGCGAGCGGTTTGCCCAACAGTTCAAATCAAAATTTTATGCCGAATTATCATAAAACGGCTGTATTAAGAGATACCACGGCAGATCACTTGGCCATTATCATATAAATGGTGCACAATATTGATCAGCGCGGGATTTCACCAGAAATATGCGCAGGTAATGGCTGAATCTTATCTCTGATTACGGTGATCTTGCAGCCAAAGCGTGAAATCAAATGCAAAAGCTTATTTAAGAAGAAGGGAAATAATAAAGAGCAACCCAATACCCATATTGAAGTTGTGTGTGTGGCATAGATATCAATTAATTAAATTAATATATCCATTTTGTTACGAAAGCAAAGGGGAAAAATACTTGCTGACTTTAAGATCATTAATTCTTATCTCAAATAAAGGCTAACCATCGAGAAAGGAAACTGTGAAATCAAGTGCAAAACCCTCGACGGATTGTGATTGATCTTGATTGATCGTTCGCCTAGGCAAAGATCATTTATTGCGGCCCTGTCGGCTCCCGAAAAGTTCATGACTCAAGGATCATCTATAATTTGCTTTCTAAAAAAATATATATCCCCCCGTGTGATCGATGACAAGGAGTGGATCGAGTGATCGTCGATCGTCGATCGTCCCGACGATCGTGTGTTGTGCCATTCATTGAGGCATTTAATTGTCATGCGACAAAATGCAAAAATCTTACAAGTAACTGCAGCCGGTGATCTGCGGTTCAAAAGACCACAGACATGACTCTCCCCGCTCTTCTGATCTTGAACATGACCGTGATCGAGGATCGGCATCGGAATCGGCATCGGCATCGGCATCGACATCGCGATTTTGGTGATCGGTGATCGGTGCCTTGGCCTCCTTCATGACTTCCACTTTAAATGAGCTCGCATGTTGCAGGCCCCCTTTTTAATGATACCCTTTTTGGTATTTTGAGGTATAATAATTTTGAAATAAAAAGTGTTATAGGTAAATTAATAAATAATAATAAATATTTCATGATTTATTTAGAAGACTTTATTGGAAATATATCGATAAATATATTAATTAGATATCTGCAACAATAATATATCTGGATATATTTTAGAAAATGTTTTTCATATTTAAAATGTAATTAAATTTAATTATTTTTCTTGAAATACATTAGGAATTAAACTTCGTTCATTTGTTAAAAATTTAATTATTTTTCTTGAAATACATTAGGAATTAAACTTCGTTCATTTGTTAAAAATTTAATTATTTTTCTTGAAATACATTAGGAATTAAACTTCGTTCATTTGTTAAAAATGAACAGATTTCTCTGTATCATTTAATTAGTATAAGGTTAATTTGTATGTGTTTGAAATATTAATAGGATAATTTTTTTAAGAGGCTTTTATCGATTATTAAATAAATTAATCCATATTGGGTTATTTACCAATTTCTATCACTTAATCGTATATATCTTATATAAAATCTTAATCCCTCAATCTTTAGTCTACTTAGTAAAGAAAGTGTACTCCCCGCTTCGACCTTCGTTGGCCGCCTTTCTTTCGTGTCTTATTTTTTTATACTTTAGTTAACCCAGACTCTAATTCGAATTGGCGAACTGCATTGACTTGTCCGCTGACTTTTCATACATTCAATTCAATTAAACAAATTTCTGGTCGGTGGCCCGCTCTCTCGCGCGCCAAACTTTTCTATTTGGCCCCAAAACAAAAAATAAAAATCCAAATAAAAAAGAGCAGGGAAAACAAACAAAAACAAACAAGACCCAGCAACAAAGTGTTAAGACAAACGTGCAACGGTTTGGGGTCAGTACCATTCACTTTTGGCTCGTTTTAAACTGGAGTTAAGTGCTATTTGAGGTAAGAATTTCATTACGTACTCCGTACGTGTGCGCTTTGCGCCTTGGATTTTTTCTGTGACTGGGACTGTGTCCCCGGCCGCATCCCCGCTCTTTTTTTTCCGTTTTTGGGAGGGGAGGCCAGACTTTCGGGGACTTCCCATAAGTAACCCAACTGCAGACACTGGGGGAAAATTTCTAATAATCAAAAATAATAATCAATTAAATCATATTTTTCCTTTACAAGAATGCGCTATATATCAGTTAACTTGAAGCATATATTTTTTTTCTTTTATGGGATTTATGCCTGTGAAATTGAATTTATTATGTATTATTTAGTGATATTAATTAACATAAAATCTTGGGAAAATGCCTATTTTATATAAGAATTTCTAGATATAATGTAGCCACAATATACCATATAGGAAGAGGATTATAAAATGTTTAGGATCAAAAGTTTAGGGTTTAGGTCATGGGAAATGCTTTCTCATTTGTCAAATAAAGTAAAACTTATTATATACATAGGTCATCTTTTAATTAGTTGTTTTGTTTACAACTTAAGTTACTCTAATATTTATTTCTAAATTTTTTTTTAGTTAATATGTAAACATACTTCCGTAGACTCTATTTTAAAGAATATAACATAAAGTTGCCTGAACAATTATCTTTCTGAATACGAAAAAATGTATTGCTTTTTTAGGAATTTAGCTATGTTTTGCTGGACTCTATAACTACGATCTTTTGGCCATATTCTCCATATCTTAAGAAGTTTTCCTCAGTGCCCGATGGCAGAGATGCAACTCGGACTGCGACTTCGACTGCGACGACGACGACACGTTTGCATTTTGAAAAGTCACGACCCACTTAGCCAGCCATGAGTAACGTAACGCTAACGGACGGCAGGGGACGGGAAGGCAAATGGCCAGCGTCTAGTACTTGGCCAAGTGTTTGTTTTTCTATAAACAAATCGAATCGAAGCCGAGTCGAATGCCATGGAATCGGAATCGGAACGCGACGATCTGCTAACGAAGCAACCCAAACGCAGACGCACAAATCGGATACAATCCGAGATCCCATTGGATCTGTGTGAGTCACCTGGAGATGCGTTGATTAATTGCCCGGCTGACATCAGTGTGGAACCGCAAAAAGCTCTAAAAGCGCCGAGAAGACGACTTGGGCTGCGACTCCCAGGCCCGGCTAAAGTGAAATCTTATGGATGGCCCCCCCTGTTTGTTCGTTTTCAACAAACATTTTTCCTCAGCATCGGCATCGGCCATGGGAGATCGTGTGAAGAAGAAAGTGAAGTTCACAGGCATCGACTCAAAACCTTTACCGAAAATAAACCTTTCTGGTATATAAGTAGTAACAACAATAGCTGATAAAACAAATACATTTGTCGCCTCGTCTTCGGCTGGGAGAGAAATGTAAAGATGGTTATTCAAAACCAGCCTAAGACTCAGCCTCAGCCTCGGCCGTGATTTATTTGCTTGTCCCCAGTCGCCAGAAAACATTGGCTGGGTTTAAACGATGCGGGAAATTCTAACAACAAAGCACAACAATTTGACGTTTAACCACAGACAAAGCCAGGGCTAGAGCTGTGGCTAAAGCCAGAGCCAAAGCCAAAGCCAAAGCCAAAATGCTCGTGACCGTTAGACAAATAATATTAAAAATCAGCCACGATGGCGGGGCCAAAATTAGAGAAATAGAGACATTGTCGCCGCGGCACAACATCATCAACAGCTATTGAAAGAGTCCGAAAGCCGAGAGCCCAACGCCGAAAGCCAGTTCATTTACATTTACATAAACCAAACCGAACCCCGATGATGATGGCCAAAAAGAAACCCATCAGCGAAGAAGACTGGGCAAGAGTCGGTTCCTAAAACGCATTTTTCCTCTGTCGCCGCTGCACGCACGCGCTCATAAATCAAAAGCCAACTTGTTTATAACTGAAAGCGATCAATTAAAACGTTAACGCAAAAAAGCCACAGCCGAGAATCGCTGGAAAAAAACGACCAAAAAGCAACGAAAACAAAACAAGAAGACAGAAGAAAATAAAAATTCAGCTGGGAAGATGAGAGCGCTGATCGTTGATCGCCGATCGCGATGCTTGATCGTGCCGAATTTGAAAACTGGCCAACGGATCTCTTGGCCAGGTTTTCTGTGCATTCCGCCGGCCCGATTCTGTGTAAAAAGCTCCGAAAAAAACACACACAAACCAAACGAAACAAAGCAAACCTGTAGAGGGGGAAAGGAAACATTTAAGTAAATTCCAGTTAAAAGTTAAAGCTGTTAACTGCATTTCGGTGTCAACATTATGGCTAAATGAATTGGGTTTTATGGTCAGCATCGAAAGCTAATCAATTGTTCGGCCCGAATGAGTCAACACTGTCTCGGGCCAGAAGGTGATCGAAACGGACAATTAAATGTGGGGAAAAGTCGGACATTCTGATTTTATGATTACTCAATGGTGAAGTATGATTAAGTTGCTTTAAGAAATGGACAGGCTTAACGTGTGATTGAAGATATGTCATGTGGATGTTTCGTCTTTCGGAGAAATTTAAGGGTAATTTAGATGGGTTTAAATTATTTTGGGTTGTATTTTTTATTTATTTAAGAAATGGTTAATGAAAACGAACTTTTTCAAATGTTAAAGAATAAAATTTTTCTTTGAAAAAGCAAAAATAAAAGCAGGAAAAGGGCTTAGCTAAATAAATTCAACCTCACGGAATGCTGCACCGTATTTCGTGCACTGACAACACACAGATATACACTCAAGAAGACTGTCTACACTCCACAAAGCCTTCTGTACAAGCTACAATGATGAAGAAGAGTAATATTAGAATAGAATTTTAAATATTATAAACAAAGATTATTTATCAAACCAATATATAACCATTTAATACACTAAATACGCCTAAAACCTTGATAAGCTCGCCCCAAAATCATCCATAATAATCGGTCACACCAATCTAACGGAATAAAATCTGGGAAAACATTTAAAGTGTGCTTCAGCTGAAACAAAATCATACCTTATCGGTCACCGGAGTCTTGACCATCTGCCCAACATCGGGAGACATAGGGGGATGGGGGCTAAGAAGGGGAAGGCTGCCCGAGAACCTTGAAGGAAGGCAGATCTCTGCGCACGATCACAAATTCCAGTTGCCCAATCGAGCGCTAAAACTGAAGAGCGCCTCCTGTCGCAAGCTTTCTCTTTGCCATTTACCACCATTCGATGCTTATCGCTCGGAACTTGCAACACCCCGAAAAACAATGTTGTCTTATCAGCCTGCAAACGGGGGTACGGCGGATGCTTTCTTTCGCCTTGACAACACCCCTGCTAAGGCCGCATATCGCCGCATTATCAATAATGTGCAATGCTACAGCTCATAAAGTGCAGCCAGCGAAAATATTAAATATTTTACGCTGACCGAAGAGGACCGAACCGAAGCTCGGATCGGCCGGGATCGGATCGGATCGGATCGGATGGCTTTTTGCCTTGATCAGGTGCCGCCAAGGTAGATCCCCAGCGAACACTTAGCAAAGCAAAGCTCGGACAACAGATGAGGCTCCTGCAAGGGGCACTGAGAGAAAATGGGTTTCTCACAATAATTTGCCGCTGTTTTATGAGGCTTTAAAATAAATCAGAAATCCCAATTAAGCAGCTTTGTCAACACAAAATTTCACGCCTTTTAAAAGCTGACCACATTCTTTGTTTGCTTGCCAATCATTATTAATTAATTTAACGATTTTGCACATTTTGCATATTTACAAATGAATTCATTAAATGATAAATGGATTTATTAATGATTTCTTTGGGTATAATAACCTTTAAAGGGAAAATGTTGAAGAAGTATTAATATTTATCATTCCTAATTTAATTTTTAAAATAATAGAAACATGAATTTATAATCAATTTTTATTAATTTAAAAAGCTTTTAAAGTCACAGCTCTTGTCACATTTCATTTTTTTAACCCAAAGAACGTGTCAAAAATTTAATAATTATTTTTCTCCCAATGTCCCGATGATGCTCAGGAAGATTCCCCCCGCGCACCCTCGATAACCAGGACGAAGACGATCCCGATGCGTGCGGTGCGATAAGCAGCCGATGCAAAACCATTAATTAGGAGCTGCAGATACCTGGTGTAGAGTGTGTGTACCTGTGGAAGTGCCCTCTCTCTGGCTCTCTGTTCGCTCGAAATTAAGGCTTTAATCGTGCATGAAAATACGTGAAACTTACGCGTCTTCGGGGACTTCCCCTCTCACACGGCTCCTTCTCCAGCCTCATCGTCGTCAGATGCAACGTGATCGCGATAAGATAAACTGCATACAAATTTGCTCTTATGCGGAGTCAGGCTCTGGAAATGGCTCGAGGGGATCCGGGGGGATCTGAGGGGCTCTGAGGCGAAGTGAAAATGATTATTATTATTTATGCAGGGTATCAAATATTCCCTCAACGCGTGTGTCAACGGGCCGGTGTCTGTCATTTATTTCAATGAAAACAATCAGCACTGACTCGGCCCGGGACCAGGGCCCGCTCTTGTGGGCTCATTAATCGGCCGGCAATATGTCAATGTCGCCTCTGCGTCGTATATATCTCTACCTTCAGACTCAGCCTCACCCCCCAACCAAACCCAACCCAACCCAACTATATATTCTCCTTCGGTTTTCGATGCGCTCGATGATGAGGATGATGATGATGATGACGGGGTTGGCCGTCGTCGGCCATAAACCTAAACCCATTTTCCATTTGCAATTTCACAGTTGCATATGAGCGTTAGCAGCGCAAATTATCGAAGGTAACTGTAAAAAAATTGGTGGACTAGGGAGGATAATACCGATCTGGGTTTACTCTATAGAAAGGTATAAAAAATATATACTCGTATAAGCAAAAAATTATAGGGTTTCTATAAAGAATTAATAAAGTGAATGATTTAGAGCTCTCCTTAAAAAAATATCGTATAATAGGTTCCGTCATAGATTAATATTTTTAATTCCTATAAATACCACAAAATACATAAATATACAGTATATATTATTTCTAATGAAATAATAAAAGAATTTATTAAAGTTCTCCTTAAAAATAACTAAAAATAGGTTTTCTCATAGATTAATCTTTTTAATTCCTATAAATCCCCCAAAATAAATAAAATGAATATATATAAAAAGAATTTATGTTTATTTCCAAAGAAATTCTATAAAAAAATATTACAGTTCTCCCTAAAAATAGCTAAAAATATTTTACCTCATAGATTAACCTTTTTAATTCCCATAAAAACCCTCCCTATCATTAACACATTTTTTACGGTTATCTAAATATTAATTTCCTGCCTATAAATCAAGCGAATTCCCTGATTTCCAACTGTGAAAATACCAATTTTCCCAGTAAAGCGTGGCAATAGTCTCAAATGAAACACATCCCCGCCATGAAGAGTATTTCCACATGGCGAATTCCCCTGCCTGATTGTTTTATACCTCTCTTTATACCTCATGTCCCCCCCTAGTGCCGTCTGTCTGTCTATCCCTCTCCGAATTGGCATTACTTCGGCCAAAACCCCTCACGATCCCGCTGCCCCGTTCGAAAATCGCCGGCGACTATCTCTTTGCATCTGCGTTGAAGCGCGAAAATTGCAAACCAATGTTGTTTTGACAATGTGCAATAATTTGTAGTCAATTTTATGTGTCTACCGTCGATTCGGTCGGTTCAGGTCCGCTTGTTTCGGCATAACCCTCCCTCTCCCAGCCACTACCCCCGGCCACTGGTTACTGAGTAGACGGGAGCGCGGGCACAATTTATGGCTGGTAAATTAGCAAGAAATGGAAATTAAGAAAAATGTTGCTTTTATTGCAAACAGTTGTAGTCGTCTTCCAATAAAAGCATATTTATTTATACACAGCCCGGCATCGGGGGCCTGGAATCGAACCTGAAAACAGAGGGGACCCGAGAGACTTTTACGACCCTCGATTCGTTTGGAGTCTAATGAGGCAAGTGGTGGGTGCAAGGGTGGCTACCTAATTGACGGCTCCTCGGCGTTGCTGCACATGGGAAAAATATTTTTCTGCCGCCTCCTAATGAGATTGCCGCTTAGATTTTCCTTCGGTTTTTTTTTCTTTGTGCTACCTCCTTTCCCTTTCAACCTTTGATAGATGGCCAAAAAGTTCAGACTGATGGCTCTGGCATTAGCACTAAGCTTCAGCCGGGGCCAAGCACTTTGATTTGACTTTGGGCACCGAAAATCGAAAGAACAAAAAAAATAACCAGAAACCCAGAACGAGAAAATGCGAGAGCGAATAAAAGAACTTCTAAACTGCAGTCAGGGAAATTTTTGATGTAGGTTTTCGGCCAGGAAGCAAACCTGAGTCGAGAAAGGGGTAACAGGAGCGGTTCGGTGAGTCAAAGGGTTAAGTGAGAAGGTTAAATGTTGAGAGAACAGAAGGGAATAACAGTTTAGCATTGAAAAAACACTTTTGAAAAATATGAAAAATTCCATATTAAAATAATTTATGGATTTTTTTAAATCCTTCCACTATGTAATCATTTGTTTGGGGACATTAAATGGTTAATATTAATGCTATTAATTTTACAATTATTATTTATGAAATTCTGTAATATTTTGTGAATATTCTATAAGTAAAACAGATTCGGAAAATTGTTAAAAATTCCAGATAAACCAAATACCCCCTCTAAACCAAGACTACCCTCCTGTTTACAGCTCAGTTAAAGCCCAAGTTCTGCGAGGGCAATCTATAAATAAAAGGCATCTCTTTTGACACTAAACTGACTTGTAAACCGAAATATTTACGTCGACTTCTTTTGCGCTGCGTATGCCAAATGACAGAGACGGAACCCTCCCCCATCCGGGGGTTCCGAAACAGGGTGGTGGGGGAGAACGGGAAAAGGAAGCCCCGACCCCAAACGGGCCTCTAAACTTTCCTTACCCGAAAGGAAACAACATGAACAAAAAAATTCAATTGAAAGTTTGCCTCTTGGATTGGCGGTGTCTGCACTCCCGCTCCGTTCCCACTTCAACTCATCCGTTACTTTGTAACAAATCCCACAGGCAAAATTGATAAAATAAAGGAAAAAATAGGGAGAGAGAGATATATGTGGATGTGGGATGTGGCTGTATGCCAGCGGGTTCGGAGAAAGTAAAAGCAAAGAAAAGTTTTTAATATTTGACGTGTTTTCTTTCTTTTTTTTCTTTTTGCAAACTTTTCTAGGTTTTCGTTTTCCGTTTCGCACCGAATCGAGAGATGAGGGAAAAGAAAATATTGAAAAGGGTTTAGACCGGGCTTGAACTTCTCCGCTGGCTAGGCCACAGACATGTGTGTATCCGCCAGATACGCATCCGAATCCCATCCCTATTCCAAAGTTGCACACATCAAAGGCTGCTGTCTGCTCGCTCGCTAATGATTGATTGTAAAATTCGCTAATTTAAGCAATGTGAATTTATGTTTCGGCGGTGGGGGCCCCATCAATTTTATTGCGCATTTAATTGATCATAAAAATTATTCATTCATCGGGAGCCTCCGCGAACTCGTTTCCAGTCAGCCAGCCAGCCAACGAGCAACGCAGAAATATGCCAACTGTGGTGGTGGGCTCATTGACTCAAATAAAGGCAAGCACACGATGGCCAGGCCAGCGATTTCAAAGATGAGATATACGACCGCCATATAGATATCTTTAAAATATGCATGGGAAGAAGATATCGTCGCCATATCTTTGGCAGGCCTAAATACCAAAGGCGCTGTTTAAAATTAATTCAAATGGAGCAATCGTGGGATGTGTGGTCCGATGAGTTTCTGTGTGGCGCGAGGTTAGATGGATGGGTTTCTTAGAGCCTTAGAAAATAGGAAAAATGTCATAGGTTAATTACTTGGAATTTCATAAGAGCCAATGATTTAAAAAAATTTAGAAATTAATAAACAAAAACTGAAATAATCACAAGCAAACTGCTTAATGCAGCACTTAAATTGGTAAACCACAAAATAGGTTAAAATTATTTAACATTTTATTGGCAGGCAGTCTTCAAGTTTAAGGAAATTGTAAGCTTCAAATAAATGCTGGCTAAGTGGCTTCCGCAAAATATAGCTGAAGCACAATAACTTGCAAAATATGTTTAAACTGCAAGAAGCTACATAATCTTTTTCTCATTTAAATGTTTATTCTTCTAGGTTTTTTTCCCTTACCTTTTGGTAAAGAAAATCAAGTTGTGCTTCATTTAATTAAATTAAAATGTATTTTTACTCTTTTTTCAAACCAACCTCTCTCCCTGAATTTTTCCACGCTTAAAGCTCCAGCCTTCTTGCATCCGTCATGGAATGGCCAAGCGCTTTTAGTGTTTATCTTGCGGATTTTTTCGGACGTAATAGAACACCGCTCTGACATAAACAAAACCCGAGCTAAAACAAAATCCAATAGCGCTGTGAAAATGAAAATCTAAAAAGACGGGGAAAAAACGGCTGCTGGCATTGGAATTCGCAGTCGACGTGGAATCCGTATCAAGAATCCAGAATCCATATCAAATGTCAAGGCGAGATAGTTTATGGCTTATCAGCGGCAGACGAAAAAATAACAATAATATTTCTGCACAAGTCCAGCCCAGGCTGTGGGAAAGTGAATAAAAAGTCGCATAGTTTTTGTTTTGATTATCAATTTTTTGTCATTTATATATTTTTGTGTTTCGGTTTTTCTCTTCGCTTAGTTTTTTCTTGTTGCTATAAA
This sequence comes from Drosophila rufa, assembly GCA_018153105.1. Taxonomy (NCBI): domain Eukaryota; kingdom Metazoa; phylum Arthropoda; class Insecta; order Diptera; family Drosophilidae; genus Drosophila; species Drosophila rufa. The sequence continues at coordinate 10,056,636 of JAECXS010000085.1, forward strand.
CTAGAAAACATAAAGTTACAAAATAAAATACATATTCATACGTGTGTCCGAATAGTTACAATATTTACAACAAGCGGGGCGAATATATCTTAATTAAATGTTATGCATATTTATATATAGTACACATGTAATCAGTCGATTTATGTTTTCAAATTTTGTTTGATTCGTTCGATTATTTTTGCTTTTGTGCATACAGTCCATTTGTTTTTATTTACAATATTTTAGATAATTTTTCATAGAATTAATATGGCTGTAAGTGGTAGGCGGGGATGGTAGGTGGTGTATTCGGATTCAATTGATTAACTTACGAAATAAACTATCTAATGAGGATAAGCTTAGGGCTAGACATAGGTTGGTAGGAAATTGGTAATTCGTCTTAATAAATTAAATTAATTAGCACTTAAGGCTAAAACAAAATATCACAATGATTAAACAAATTAACGTATGATTAACATTTAACTTATTTACATTTACATTCAACTCGAGTCCGTCTAGAGTGTTTGTTTTTCCTTTACTTTGTTAACTAGTTTTCTGGTTTCTTGCTTTTGGAATGCATTTTTAAATTGGCCAAGACAGGGGAGCTGGAGTTGGAGTCAGAGATGGATACAGAATAGAGAAAGAGAGGGCGTAGCACACACAACCAGGTAGATTTTAATCGCCAAGAAGACCAGACTAATCTGTGCGGCTCTGTTCCGTTGTGCTGTTGCTGCTTTCGTGTTCCTCCTTTTCTGGCCTTGTCGATTTTTGGCCAAAACACAACTTTTGGGGGCCGAAAACCCAGCTCAGACACAGCCACAGCCACGGCACACACGTGCTGATCTTTCCTTGGAGACTTTCTCGGTTTTTTTTTTCTCTTTAGTTTCTGCAGCAAGGTCAGCACTTTTCACTCTGGGAAATTCTGAGCTACCTGCCTCCTAATCTCTGACTAGCTGGGGGAAAAGAAAGCATGGCGTGATCTGAAGAAATGACTCCATTTTTCGCAACATCTTCTCTATCTTCTCAAATTAACTAGCATTAATTGTGGGCTGTAAGCTAGTTTTATCAGCTGAACAATTGTTTTCCTTTTTCTCACTGTCTCTCTATCTATTTTCCCCTTTTTCCACCATTGATTAGCACATGTAATTGTGGCTCAAAGGAAAGAGAGCAGATAACAAAAACCGAAACCAATTTTAAACCGTGCACAGCAGAGCTCTCTGTCTGTAGACGGTCTGGTCTGGGTCCAATGTCTAACGTCTAACGTCTAAGGTCTGCTTTTTGTTACAATTTTCCTTCGGCCAGACATGAGTTCTGTGATGTTTTGCGTTGCCTATTTTTCGTTAGCCTCACAGTCACAGCTACAGCTACAGCTACAGATACAGCTACAGCAGCCGCTGCCGCTGCTGCAGATACAAATACACGGGTGTATCTTCTACACACGTCGGGCTTGTTATAGCAAAATGCAGCAGTTAAGATGAACTAACGACTGAACGTTGCAAACAGGGAAAACGAGGGAAAAAGCAACAGCAACACAAAAAATGCTGGAAAACGACAAAAATAAAGGAGAAAAAGAAGAGAAGAAAAAACCAAAGGAAATACTTTTGGGCCTGCGCTGCCTTTTGTTGCTCTGACTGACTGGTTGGTGTTGTGGCTACACGGAAATAAATCTATAATCAGTTTCCTTTAAAATCAGTTATGAGTTCAAGATATTAAGAAATTAATATTTCCGTTAACTGAGGCACTAAGGAGTATAAAATTCTTCTAAAATTATGTAAATCTTTAGAGTATATCCTCGATTTCTTTCCGTGCATTTGCTGCCAGCCTGCTGCTTGGTGTGTTGCATGCAACATCAATTTTCTGAATCTAGCTGCGAGCCAGGAAACTGAAAATAGCTGGCCGTAAGAAAACAGAACAGGGCCAACAACAAACAACAATTGCCTGGCTCGCCAGCTATTTTACTGTTGTCTTTTGTTGTTGGTTGTTGGTTGCTGATGTTGTTGCTGCTGCCCAGTTCTTTCCCCACTCGATTTTTCTTTTACTTTTGCTATTTTAACATGTAACTAGGCTTTTATCGCTAAACGCTTGCATTTGCATATTGAATGCAATTCCCCCTTTTTTTTTCGTTTTTCGCTGAAACCCGAGGAAGTTAAAACTAGTTTTTTGTGTCTTTTTTATAAGCTGGCAAATGGTCTACAGATATTCTAGATCAGCTTTCATAACTCAACAACAAGATCGTACAGCGGTCAGGGTTGTGCTCTTTTCCTTTTTCTTTCTTGTTAGCAAAAACATGTTAAGGTCATCAGAAAAATGAATTTTAACTTGGGAAATGATCAGCATGTGTGGCGTAAGCATTTGTGGAATGTTTTACTCTCCAAAAATAAAATTTAAATAAATTAAGAAACTCTCCAATATCTCCAGCTCTCCTGACCTTGCCTTTAACCCCTTTTTTAAACCTCTACTTAAATTCTAAGCCCCACTCACATGTGCAGATTTCTAGACGCCGGCGTCGGCTGTGTTGGCGGCAGGGGCAGGCTCTGCTGCTGGATGCCACCCGCCAGGGGAATCATCTGGCCACCACCACCCACCGAAGCGCCGCCCATCAGCAAGGCCGCCTGCTGCTGCTGCTGTTGCTGCTGCTGCTGCTGCGTGGTGCTGTTGTTATTTCCTCGAAGTTGCTGCTGCTGCTGCTGCTGCTGCTGTTGATGCAACGATGGCTGGCGGCGGAAGCTGCCGGGCTGCTGGGGCGGCGGTGGCAACATGAACTGCTGCTGATGGTGGTGCACCTGGTGGGGAAGTGGCATCGCCTGCTGGTGGACATGATGGTGATGGTGGTACGCCGCATGGTTGATCGGAACATGGCAACTCTGGCCTCCGGCCCCGCTGGGGGAACGCTGCGACGCGGACACATCCGGCAGTGCGAAGCGCAGCTTCTGCCAGAAGAGCTTGTCGCCCCACTGCAGATACGTGTTGGTCTTCAGATACAGACGAAGATCTGGGTCCAGCTCCTTCTGCGGCACCTCGCCCAGCACAATCACGATGAGTCGCCGGCGACGATCCCGGAGGACCGACTGGTGAGCGGACTTGAACTCGAAGCGGCACCACTCCGACTTGATGAAGTTCTCGCTGACCACCATGATGGTGCGACGGCTGCTGTCGATAGCCTGGACGATGGTCTCCGGCAGGTAGCCGCCCACGGGGAAGTCGCGCTGGTGCAGGCACAGCTTGTAGCGCTGGGCGCCCATCTCCAGCATGGGGGCCAGCTCCTCGTTCACAAACAGCTCGTCCTTGGAGGAGTACGAGACGAAGGCATCGAAGAGCTTCTCGCGCTCGTTCTTGTCCACATCCTTCTGGGCGTTGTAGAAGAGCCGGACGCCGAAGCGCGAGTGGCACCAGACACGCATCTCCTGGCGGAAGATGAATACCAGCAGGGTGCAGATCATCACGAAGATGAAGGCCGTGAGTATGGCCACCAGGATGGGAATGTAGTCCTGCTTCGGCGGCTGGTTGAGGATCATCTTCGTAGAGGTGGCATTCGAGGCGCCGTTCTCTCCGCCGCCGCCAGCCTGCTCCGCAAAGTCATAGTTATTGTCCAGGCCCAGGGGCAGCGTTTGGCTGCACTGCACCACGGGCAGGGAGGTGGCCTCGGCGGATTGCGGGTACACCACCATCTGCTGGGTGTTGTTGCCACTGGTCGACTCACACTTCATGGTCAGCTTGTCCTGGACGTACTCGTGCCGGTTCATGTAGTCCCTCAGCTTGTCGATGAACTCGCAATTGCAGCTCCAGGGATTCCCCGCCAGCCGGAGCTCGTTCAGGTAGCTGGGCAGGAAGTTCCACACGGCGAACGAGGTGATGGCATTGTGGTCCAGTCGCAGGATCTTCAGGTGATACAGGTGCGTGAAGGTGAGCGTGTCAATGGTGGCAATGGCATTGTGCTGCAGATACAGCTCCTGGAGGTTGTCCAGGCCCTGGAACTCGTTGCCATTGAGGGCCTTCAGCTGGTTACTCTGCAGCTGGAGCACCTCCAGCTCCAGCAGGCCGTAGAAGGTGCGATTGTGGAGCACCTCGATCCGGGAGTGATTCAGATGCAGAACCTTTAGCCGCTTGCGGCCGATGAAGGCGTGACTCTGCAGCTCCCGGAAGTTGTTCCCGTCCAGATACAGCTGCGTGGCGTCCATGGGAATGTGCGAGGGCAGGGCCTGCTCGTAGGTGGCCCGGCTGCAGTCGACCACGTTCGATGTCCAGGACTGGTCGTGGTAGCAGGAGCACCTATCCGGACACTCCATCTTGCAGTCGCAGGCCTGGAAGTCGCAGCAGTGGCACAAAGCGAAGCAATGCGAGGCGTACTTGCAGAGGAAGTCATCCGATCTCGCCTCGATCAAGGAGACATGCGAGGAGCCACGGGCATAGGCCAGCCGGCAGTGGATCTGGTCCAGATCCATCAACTGGGGCTGGGTGCGCGACTCCCGGTTCACCTTCTGCAGCCAGTCCAGGTTGCAGTCGCATTCGTAGGCATTGTGGCCGATATAGAACTCGGGGATCTCCCGATCCTCGGCTATGGGCGACAGGCGCAGGGCATTGGGCTCCAAGGTGGTCAGGCTGTTCCTCACCAGGTCCACGCGCGTCAGATTGGGCTTCTTGAAGAAGGTGTACGGCTGGATCTTGGATATCTGGTTGTCGTTCAGGTAGAGCACCTCCACACTGTTCGGTATGGAACTGGCCGTGATCTCCGTCAGCATGTTGTAGCTGGCATCGAAGGTGCTCAGGCTGAGCTCGCTCTCGATCTCGAAGTAGTTGCCCAGCTGGGTGATCCGGTTGGCCCTCACATCCAGCCACTGCAGGCCGATGGGGATGTGCGAGTAGTCGAACTTCTCCAGCCGATTGCCCGAGATGTTCAGCCACACCAGGTTGGGCAGCTCCGTGAACAAACCTGCGATGGACTTGAGCTGATTCCCGTCCAGGCGGATGGCCTGTAGCTGGCTGTTCCTCTGAAGGGAGCCCGCCTCGATGGACTTCAGCTTGTTGCCGCTCAGATTGAGGATCTGCAGGGAGCTCATCCGATCGAAAACTCCCCGCCGAATCTGTGTCAGCGAGTTCTCTGTCATCCGGAGACCGTACAGATTCTCCAGCTGGGTGATGCTCGTGTCCTCGATCTGGCTGATCATGTTCTCGCCCACATCGAGGGTCTTGAGCAGCGGCACATGGGCCAGAGCCTCGGGCACGGTCTTCAGCTTGTTGTCGTTCAGGTGGAGGTCCTGCAGCCGACTGCAGTTCACCAGGGACTTGTGATCCAGCCGGGATATCCTGTTGAAGTCCAGGGAGAGCACAATGAGGTTGTTCAGACCCTGCAGCGTGCTCTGTTCGATGGTGGAGATGCGGTTGCGCGAGAGGATTAGGGTGTGCAAATTGGTTAGATCCGCAAAGATCCCTCCAGGCAGCTGATCGATGTAGTTGCCCTCCAGCTTGAGGATCTGCAGACTGGCCAGTGGCCTAAAGATGTGCGCCTCCAGGCGACTGATCTTGTTGGCCGACAGGTCGAGCATCATCAGCCGCTTGAGGCCCACAAAGGTGGCCGCATTGATCCACTGGGAGTTGAGCTCGTTGCTGGCCAAGTCCAGTATCAGGAGCTCGGCCATCTCGCTGAATATGCCCGGGGCCAGGACATTGATGGAGTTGTTCCGCAGATAGATCTCCTGGAGCTGCTTGGTCTCCGCGAACAGTTCCGGCGGCAGCGAGCTCAGGCGATTGGCCGACAGATCCACCACCTTGAGGGACAGCAGACCCTCGAAGGCGCGATCCGCCAGGAAGCTCATGCTGTTCCGGGCCATATTCAGATGGGTGAGCCTTCCCAGGGCCGACAACATGGCCGTGGGCAGGCTGCCCATCTTGTTCGCACTGAGATCCAGGCTCTGCAAAGTGGAGCCGCAGACGCGGGCCTTCCTGGAGCTCAGCGAGGCGCTGAAGTAGAAGTTGCTGATGTCCTGGATCTTGTTGTAGGAGGCGTTGAGGTGCTGCAGCGACTTCAGCGGACAGACCATGCCATCGGGTATCAGCCATATGTTGTTCAGGCTGAGGTCCAGCCGCTCCAGCTGGCGGAACTCCACGAAGCTGTTGGAGGCCATCTCCAGCGACATCGTCGACCAGTCGCCGTTGTGCGTGCGAATGGTGAGATTCCTCAGCTCGTGCAGGCCCCGAAAGGAGCCGTCGGTGAGGTTGCCCAGCTTGCAGTACTCGATGGTCAGGTCCCGCAGCTCCACCAGCGACCGGAAGCTGTCCGGACTGAGGCTGCTCTGGAAGAATAGGGCGTCGTTGCACTCCAGACGCAGGCGCACCGTATTGTGCGGCTGGATCACGCTGAAGTTGGTGTTCTCCAGCTCCGAGTTGATGGTCCTCAGGTGGCACACCAGGGTGATGTCGTGCTCCCCGCCGCCGGACCAGCGGCACTCGTCGGGAGCCTGATACAGCACCGTCTTGCTGAGCGCCGCCCCGAAGATGGGCATCACCCAGGTGGCTATGAGGACGTACAGCATGTGACTGGTGGCCAGCATCTTGAGGATGCGGACTTAAGATTTGGTTCTTGCGGGGATTCGGGCAGGGGCTTCGCCGCTCTATTCGATCTCTCACACTCACTCACACACTTCCCTTTCTCCCGTCTTTATTTCTCGCCCATTTTTCGTGTGTTTTTATTTGGGTTTAAATTAAATTAAATTCACTTTTCACACATCACCACATATCAGATTTTGTAATGCCTTTTTATCTAATACGATTTTCTTGTTTTTCCCGCTGGCGCTATTAATTTCTTTGCTTTGCTTCTCTGCTTTTATGTTTCAATTTGTTGTTGATTTTTATTGTGGGCTTTCTCAATATCTGTTTTAGTTTCGCGTTGACCGTAATCCAAGTGGGGGGTAGCGATAGCGCGTTTGATAAATTTCTGTGTTCTAAATTTTCTCGAGGCGATACTTCTTCTATTTTTCTTTTTTTACTTATTTCTCTTTTGGGTGCGCTGAACGACAGACGCGCGTCCGCTCGGCTCGAAGTCAATTTCAAAACTGATCGTTCTCCGCGCTGCTCAGTCAGCAGCAAGTGCCGCACTCAATCGAGTAGGTGGCCGCTGACAGAGTGAGTGAATACGGGTACACTGGCAAAAATAAAATCAGAAAACATAGTTAGGATAAAATAAATAAAATAAATAATAAACTGCATTTAACAATTAATTAAAAATGTAAAAATGATTATTGATTTTTATGAGTTAAATTTGTATTCTGATTTACTGCAATTTAAAATGAAAACTTATCTTTTTTCAAATTACATATTAGCAGAGTTTTTTAGCATCGCCATATTGAAGTACTTAATAATGTAAAATCTATATATTAATAGTCAAAATAAAATTTTTTACACTTTTAAGGAGTTAAATGGTTCCTTAACTATGAAGTATGAAGTATGGTTTTTGCAAAAATACAATACAAATTAAGATAATTACCCTTAGAGAAATATATTCTAATAACAGAATATAATAAAACAAAATCCATAATCGCATCTATAAATTGACTTTATTCCAAATTATTAATATGTCTTTCAATATAAATATATTTATTTATATTTATCTTCAGGTTTTTTAATCATGAGTAAAAATATTCACATCAAATATTTCGCATTTCTACTCACCTCATTCTTTCTCCCAGTGTGCGTGAGAGCAAATGAGTGAAAACCCACTCGGTGAGCGAGCACCCATTGAGCACGCACACAGAACCGAGAACTAGAGCGAGAGATCGATGAGGCAAAGAGGATAAAGTAAACAAAGCTATGCAATGCAAACGCAAAACGCAAACGCAACGCACGATAATAGCCCACAGTGCACAGTGGGCCATAGAGTATGCGGCAGGTAGAATGAGAAACAAATGACAGATGCGAAATAAGGAAGTGAGATCGCGGGAGATGGCCAGGTGAATTTTGGCTCCCAGAAACATGTGTAATGGAATCTGCAACACTTTGAGGGTCAAGGTAGAAATTTGTAACAGGATACTCCAGATATTGATCAAAGGTCCTGTTGCGATCTAAAGAAAAGAGTTTTTCCCTTGGGAAGCAGGAAGATGGGAGAGGTAACATTGAGCAAGTGGAATGCAATAATCCTCAAGGGTGACACAATGGGTGGGTTAAAACTATTTCTTACAAAGTTTGTCCACATTTTAGTAAAACTTTAAAGTGGTTTATCTTAGCTTGGAAATATTCATATTACAAATTGGTTAAATAATATGAGGGTTCTTTGTAGATTTGATCCATGAAGGGATCATAGTATATAAACTTTATACAGCTCCGCCATAATATTACGCATAATGATTTTAAGAGCTAATTTAAGCAATATTAAAAGGTTAAAGAAACTCACAAAATATATCTACAAAACACCAATAACATTTTCTTATATGACTTCCGGTGGTAATATCTGAAATACAAATCGAATTAGCCAACACACCCAGTAACTTGTCACGCCAAACAGCCTTGATCTTCGGAACAAAAACTCCGCATGCAAAGTGCCCACCAGCGCCGATCCTCACCCACAGCTGGCACCTTGCTGCTTTCTAAGACCACTGTGCGGCACTGTGGGCCTCGCCACCCCGCCGCTCCGCCTCCCCGCCTGTCGGTTCCGCTGAGCGTCAAAGCCGAGCAGACAATTCCAATGAGACATTGACACTCGTCACACCGGTTAGACGAGTTTTCCGCTCGCTCTCTCACTCTCAGCTTCTCAGCTGAGTTCTCTCAGCGAATCGAGTGACTTTTCGTATTCAGCGGTTGAGAGTTTTCGGCCAAGTGAGAGCGGATTTATTTGCTGAATAAGCCGGAATTGAGTGCAAGTGGCTGATCTGCGGCTTTTCTTTGGTTCGCCTCACAGACAGCCACAAAAACCGATGAAGGAGAAAAAAACTGCGGGGAATAATCATAAAAAATTATTGAAATCAATTGTTAATTCAGCCAATGTCAGTTTGATATAGGCGCACTCTCGCACACACACACAAGCACACACGCTCGAACCGACAAAAAATTGACTGATTTTTCTTGATTTATGAGAGCAGCTCGAAGTTGTTGCTATTTCCACTTCTTTCGGACCGGCTGGCAATCGAGATTTCTTGAGGAGATCTCGGCCTCAGTTTGGGGCTTACTCATTACGACAAGGTGGCCATAAGGCACTGCGGCGCTGGCTCAGCCGCAGATGGAGTCTGAATCTCATATTTTTTTCGCATGATCTCTGGCTGTGGCATATGTTGTAACCGCACTTTCAAACTTTCCCAAAAAATAATAATATCGCTGAAAACGAGCAAAACGAATCGCTGAACTGAGCTATCAAGGTATTTAGACCAGAACTTGGACAGTTGGGTTGGAAATAATAGGATTAAATATTTTCTAAGTTAATTAAGTTATTGCTGCTTAGGAATCTGAAGATTCTGTCGCTCCATCAGGTCAGGATTTTTTTTTATTCCAGAAAGAATGATCCATATGATATAAAGAACCCTTTATTGCATTAAATCAAATTAAACAATTGGCATATAAAGTTAAATCTAAATTTTGTAAGGGGGATATTTTATTTAACTAAGAAGTAAGCCTGTTAGCACTTCCAGTAAAAGTATAGCTACCACTTCCATATCTTATTATCCCCCAAAATAACCACTCTAAGTCTCAGACCCCTTTCAAGACCCTGACTAAACCCTTGATTTGCAGTGCTATTATTTCGATCGCAACTGTATATAGCCCTCTCTCCGGCGAGTTGTAGTTGTACCTGTCGACGCCCGTTGAGTCGACAGGTGCTGATTAACCAAACACATCCCAGGCGATGCGTATCAGTCAGCCAGTTAGCCAAGCAGCTTGTTTGGCCAAGTTGGAATGGGAATGGGTATGGGATGTGATCTCTCTGTCTCCCTTTTCCCGGGGCTCTGTTCTCAGGAAAACCCGCACACCCAAGCCTCCGTCTGAGCAAACTGCAGGTAGCCTACAAATTGTGTTGAAAGTTGTCCGTGCAAACATCGTCTTTCGGTCCTCACCTTGGCTCATCCTTGGTCCTCAGGTAAACAACAGATTGCTGCCGGAGGAGAAGGAGCGATATCTTTGGCTAGGATTTTGTTACAATCCTCGCTCAATTGTTTGTTCCTGCCTTGTACCTTTCTTTCTTTCCCTGCTCTTATGATTTTCCTTATCGACCGTCAGATCGATCGATCAGGCCAGTTGGTGTAAGCCAGGAAGTGCCTGGCTATAGAAAGAATTGGCTTAGCCGTTCAGATTGCACAATATGTTGCAGTCCTGATAGGAAAAGGCACTGGAAATAATTTTAATATATTTTTAAATAATTAAAGATTCATTTTGTAAGTGATATTTACATGAAACAATTTAATGCCTTACCGTTTTCTTAAATATTTACTTATATTTAAATAAAGGTCTAGAATTAGAGTTACCAGCATGCTAAAAAAGAAGTTGAGAATTATACGCCGAATTTAAAATACTTCCTCTACATTTCTAGAAAAAGTAAAAAATGTTAGATCAAGAAAATGTGTCTATAAATATATATTCTTAATTCTAGTTTCAGAATGAAAGATTTTCAAATGCTAAAAAATAAGTTGAGAATTATAAGCCTAATTTAACACAATTTATTTTATTTATTACCTAAGAAAAGTCAGAAATAAAATTGTTCACATATCCATTTTAAAACTATTCCATATTATCATAAATTTAAACTTTAAATTCTAAAGAATAACCTTAAATTAATTTTATAATTCCAAGTCTCTATATAATATTTTCTCAAGTGTACCTCTGAGCATTGTAGTTCTTGGGCTCCGTAACCTTATACGAGGGGCGGTCCTGCCGGCATTGATTTGATTTGATTAGATTAGTTGAGTGGCTGTAAGCGGAGTTGGGGGCAACATTTCCCTACGATGACTGATCGTTCTCGATTCTCTCTTTCATTTTCATTTGCGCAAATTATTTTTCTTTGTAATCGTTTCGCTTGTCTTGGGTTGCCAAAGACGTGTATGCCGGGGTATCTGTATCTTGTGGGTGCTGGGCGCTTATGCGAGCATTGCTCATTGGGTCACAGTCACATGAGTCACGGGCAATGATTCTTTTGTAGATACTCGTATTTTATTTTTTTTTACTTTTGCGCCAGCTGCCGCTTGCGAAAATTTTCGTCTGTTTTGTTGTCTTGTAATTGGAATTGCTTTTTTTTTTATTTGTCCGGAGACAATGACCGCTGCGAGGGACGCCCCCGGCGAATGGAGAATGGGAAACCCTTGAGAGTGGGCTTCCAAATAGGAATGGTTAAGGATTAGGATATGGAATTCGAACATTTGTAGGCATCGCTTGGGAAGATCTCTCTGGAGGAACTTCCTGTTTTGCTTATATTACAGGGGTTGTTTGCGGATCTTATTGAAGGGATTGAGAGAAGGAACAGGTGGGTGACCTTGCTTTGAATTTCCTGAGGGAGTATTTATGCAAGCTTAGCTAATTTTATGAAAAGGGAGACCTAAGGATGGTAAAGAATTTTTAAATAAATTAATGGAGGTACATCTAATACTTCAAATTTAATTTATTCAATATTTTATAAAAACCTTTTCTTTAAATATTCCCCAGCCTGTTTCTTATACAAAAGAAATCTCCCATTAATTCTTCAAGCCAGTAAATTCCATCTAGCCACTTCTGGGACTTGGTCTTACCGCTCTCAAGACGCGAGGGCGTTGCAATTAAATTCCCGGGCGATGACATGTCACGGCAATCGGCGATGGCATCCGTCAAGTGTCAGCGATGACGGCAGCGGCGGCGGCGGCGGAGAGCTAAGAAATCCGCTCAGCTGCGGCTGGGTTCCTGCTCGGAATAAGTGTGTTTTATGTTGAATAAGTTTCCATTGTTCTTAATTATAACGCGTTGTCATGTGAGCTTGCCATTCATTCATTCAGTCAGTCCCGTCCCGCACTCAATTCACTCGACTTCGCTCCGGGACTGGCTGGCGATCCATCTCAGCTGTTCTTTACGGCTTGACGCCTAATAAAAATTAATTTAATAATCTCCAACAGAGAGCGAGAGAGATGGCCCGAGAGGCGGCAAGTGCGGGCGAGCAGTTAACGCTTATGTAAACAGAGTCGCCGAGGATGTGTGGATATCGCCGTCGTATCTGCTGTGCAAAACATATTAATTAGCATTTCCAATTTCGTATGCATATCTCTCTTAACTATCTCGTGATGCAACGCTGCACACACAAACGATGTGGCCTGGCCTGGCCGCCTTAACCCCTTGAGGTCCCTCCGCCTTGGAAGATCGAAATAGGCCCCCTCTTGGCCCTCGAAGGCGGCACCATTCGCGACGGTCAGCACAGCACAGCAGAGTTTTTTCTTTGCCATTCATTCGGCTTCTCTTTATTTTTTGCAAGCCACTAAAGAACTTTGGCATTGAGTCTGGGCGACTTAACGAGAGCGTAAAAGCGAAAACATCAAAATAAATAGCTCAAAAAATTAACAAGACAGCGTCAGCAGCGACGGCAACGTCAGCGTTTCGTTCTTGATACCCTTTGATAATAAATAGGTAAAGGGTATTTACGGGACAAGGATCACTTAAATAGAGAAAGGTGTCCTAGGTTTAAAAAAATATATATTTAGAGAAGTATAAAATATTAGGCTTAACATTGACATGCTAGAATTGTATTTGTGTGAATAAAAAAAGAACAAAGTGGCTAAATATGAAAACAAAAAAAATGAAATTTGCATAAAAAATATTGATTACTAAAAGAAAAACAATTTAACTCTAAAAAGGGTGGATTTACGTACAAATTTAAAATATGAACGCACTGGTGCATTGCTTACATTTTGTGCATACTGTGAGTGGGCCGGCAGAGGCTTGACAGAGAAATTCGGTGACTCGCAAGTCAGGGCTTTGGGCACCACCGCTTTATAGGAATAATACGACCATCAAACCATCTTAGAAGTTACTTGTGAGCTTGTAAATATTAACTACTTACATCTAGGAAAAGTTTGACTAAATGTTTTATTTATTTAAAAAACTATTCAATAAAAGAGCTTGAAATATAACATGAAAATAATTCTTAAGCAGTGAAACTGTAATTTAAAAAGCACAAATTAAATATTCCCGATGCACATCCATGTCTCTGCATTAGGTACATATCTTTATTCATTAGTCACACATTGTCCCCTGATATTTCCCTTTTATCCCTCATATATCGAGGGTAAAATTGCAATATTTATCTCTTTTTTACCCCTAAAAAAAGGTAAAAAATCTGGTTAATAGGTATTTATTGGGTCGCAAAAAAAACACGCTACTCTGGGTCCGAGAACCCCGAGCCCCGAGTCTGGAACTAAAACCGAGACTTATACCGGTGGACAGAGGAGGGTTGGGTCCGGTCGGCTCTGGCTGGGCTGGGTTGGGTCTTGAGTGAGCTGAACTGACTGACAGACAGCCGCCGCCGTCGCTGCCGCTGCTGCTGCCGCGTTGTGGCAACTAATCGAAACGCGTTGCAGCTGCCTCCTCGTTCGGGTTTTCGCAGTCAAAGTGGTTTGGTTGCCCAAGTTGTGGCACGATACCCGCTCTCGGGATCCCGGGAAGCCGAGGAGCTTATGCCTCGCTCGGCATCGTAGATATTTTTAGGCGCGAGTGTTTACCTACAACGCTCTCCAAAAACTTGGCAGCACGACAGGCTCTCGAGGAGCGAGAGGTTGGATGGATGGGGGATCGACTTTTGCGTTCCGACTGGACGCACATCAAAAAGACCATAGACGACGTCAGACATGGACATGGACAAACAACAACAGCAGTGGCAGCAGCAGCAAACACATACACATGCAACAGCCAGCCACAGTCAGGTCCAATTGTATTGTGCCCGGGGCCCGACGAATTGAAAGGATATACTACGCAATGCAAGGAGAACTGCCAAGTAGTCGGCAATCGGTAGTCGGTAGTCCGTTCGTCGTCGGGCAGACGAGCTCTATATAATTTGATGAACAAACAAGAGACAGGCAGACAACCTTGGACCGAGACATGCCCCGAACCCAGCTCCCCAGCTAATCATCTACATAGATGCACTGGGAAAATTCAAATAATTCGAGATTTACTAGGGTTAAGCCGGGTTAAGACTGGGTTTGACATAAGTTTTTTTTCCTACGTTTGCAAATATATTCATCAGTACCTCTTATGGGTATATTAATATATATTTTAATGACCTAAAATAAAAAAAAAAATCTGGGTACAACTCTTAATACTCATTTTTATTCTTAACTTTAAATCACATTTTAATACACAATTTTAGGGCAAAGTATTCTTGTTTTCCCCAGTGCATCTATGCAAACCAGCCTTAAAGACTTCGCCCTGCCTTTGGCCAACCCAGTTCATAATAATAATAAAAAAGAAACTACTTAAGTCCATCCAAATGGGCCTACAATTGACTCGATCTGACTGCGGCCGAGCCCCAGACCGATGCGAATTAGCATAAGCAGACCAAAGTTGATTCATGCAATCCATTGGAATTAGTCAAATTATAACTCAACTGATTTTAATGGTGACTGGCAAATGACAGCCGGCTCCGCGTTCCTTAGCCACATACTATATATATATTTTCTGCCCGGCCATTCATAAGTTCTTGCCCCATTCGCGACTCGTGCTTCGAAAAAGAAAAAACTGAAAAGGAAGTTGAAACCTCGGAGTGCGGAGAACAATGGCAAACATTTGGCTTCTGTGGGACGTTGGACTGGAATTAGTCTCGCTTTGGCTATAAATAATTCGCATTTTATTCAATTAGTTTGAATGGGAAGTCTTACTAAAGGGTTGGTCTTCTTTTATAGTTAGATTTGGATATTTTTTGTGGTCAACAAATAAGCTTACTAAATTAACTTTGAAGTCATTGAACAAAAGCACACTAAGCTTTTGATAAAACACACCTTGAATGGGCAAGTTTAAATCAGTAAAAGTTAAAAAAATATCTTAGAACATATTACATCATCAGACTTTAATATTTATGAGGAATAAAGCGCAAATAAAACTTTATATTAAAAAGCAGGCATTAAATCGTTTAAAATGAGAAAAATAATACCAATATCTGACTTTATTTTCCAGTAGTTTCACCCAAAATGCTCTTCTTTCTTTTCCCTTTAAATTATTTAAATAACATACACTCGCTATCTTTTTATTTATCGATCTTCAATGGCAGCCCAGTATCAAAGAGTTCATGATAAATCTACCTAATCTACCAACATTTAAATACAAATTTGAACAGGAATTTCTCATTATCAATTTGAAAGCATTTTTCCCCTCACGAAAACGAATTCCGACCTAATCCCATAAACCTGGTTATCTTCCACTTACTTCGGATAAGACAAGCCTCCACAAACGCCACTCTTTTATACCGATTTTATTAATGCCCCGTCCCAGATATAGCCCTATATCTTCACTAATATGTCATCTATTTGCAACTAAATGCAATTAAAAACGAAGACAGAAAGACAAAAGAGCGTCAAATCTATTGCGGGCGATAAGAATTCCCAAACAATCAACTGGAATCACATTTTAAAGTCGATCTCAAAGACTACTTGATGAGTGGTCAAAGTGAATCGAGATTGGGATCAGGCCTTGGATTGCCGGCAGATTAAATTACCATGTTTCGAAAAGATCTGAAGTTTCTTTTTCTGTTTTCTCGGGCTCGAGCTGGTGGGTTGCTAATTAAAAGCGAGTAAAACTCAAACGAAATAAAATAAATTCCCCCATGGGCTGGAATGGGAAAAAGGGTAATAATTTCACAGACATTTCACATAAATAACATCAATCGAGAGCGCAGGCGACTCTCGAACGAACTTCTTCTAGGAATTCGGATCTCTGGGTCCACAAAGCAAACGTTTTTCTTGTTTCTCGATTTTTTTTGGCCTTTTGTGGGGAGTGGAAACATCATTAACATGTCGTAGATACGCGATGAGATTTCGTTGTTCTTTTTTTTTTCTTGGGGTGTTTGGTGTAGGAGAGAAGAAGATTCTTCTCCCTCTATTTTGTTTTATATCTAACTGATTAACAATCGACGGGTATTGTTGTTTTTGCTGCTATCAGTCAGTCAAGGCGTTAAGGCCAAAAATGTTGAACGTGGAACGCCGAGTTGAGTGAGGTTGCCCCATAGACCTGACCAGGCCGGCTCGTATATCTCGATCGCCGTTCGATCGCCGTCATCATCATCATCGGGCTCGAGATCTCTCCGGCCGTTTCGTGTGAAGCTGCATCAGCTGAAATTTTATTTTGTTTTCCTTTTTTTTCTCGATTTTTTGTCTGATTTGGAGAGGCAACAGGTTAACACGCCAGGTTAAACTGACCCGAGGAGAGACCGCAAACTGTTGCCTTGGCCCGAACATTTTTGATTGCTTTTTTAATGTTTCCAATTTATACGAATCATTGTTGTTTTATAGTCTGCCACGGCGAGTCCATAATTTAGCCAGAAGAGCACAGAGAGAAGCCGCGTTAAAGGTTCTCCTGTTTTTTTTCTTTCCAGAAAAATTACAAAATAAATAGCAAGTTCTTTGGCTGAGCGCTCTTCGCTTCAGCCTCAGATGTCATAAAGTCAAAACGCTTTTGTCGGCATCATCATGCCGCAACTCTCATTCCCATTGATTCCCTGTTACGCACTGTGGCAATGCCCATGCTTTTTAATTAGACAGTTTTGATGTTTGCGTCAATTGTCAATTGGCCAAGGAGCCAGGGATCCGCGGATCCATGGATCCTTTTACAAGTCCCGGCTTAGACGCCTGGGCCAAAAAAGGCGACGACGTTGTCGCCAACTTTGGCCAACAAATCTGTGTCAAGGCATGGGGCCAACATGCAACATTCATTGCTGCTGCAACTGCTGCTGCTGCTGCTGCTGCTGCTGCTGCTGCCGGCCGGATGATCTGAAGCGCGACAAGTGATTGCCATCAGTTGTCAGGCCGCTATCGTTGATCACAATGTCAACAGCAGCCACTGCAACAACAGCAACAACGGCCACAGAAGCTGCAGCAACAGTAGCTGCTGCAACTGCAACAGCAACAACAACAGACAGGCAGACAGTCAGACTGGCGACGGTGGCATATTCCCGTGGGGAGCTGCATTTAAAAGGCATTTAAGCCACAAAATCTCAAGCAGCAACAGCAACAACAGCAGCAGCTCCAGCCAGCAACAATTACTGCAAGTAGGGGAGATTATTTGAGGCTGGGATAAATTATAAGAAAAGCCGGAATACTCTTCTGAATTTTAGAAAATATTTACATTTATTTTTAAAGTAAAATTTAGCAAACAAAACGGTTTAGTTCACCAAAAAAGATTACAAAACTAAGAGCAGAATCGTGGTGATAAAAGGATAAAAGGATAAAAGGATATTAAAAAAAAAAAAAAAAAAAAAAAAAAAAAATAAATAAATAATAAAATAAATAAAGCACCAAAATATCCGTTTAAATCTTAAAAATTTAAAACTTACAATTCTGATATAAAAAACGCATTAAAAAATATTTTATTTGACTTCATTTCCTAAGACAATTAGTGGGCGTCTTCCCTAATGCATTATAAATGTTAAATACCCCTTGTAAATATTATTTACCATATAAAAAGCCATCCCTTCATTATGTCTTTTCTTTGATATCTACCAAAATTATCCAAAATATTTACAACATATTATAAAACCATAAAACCATATTGCCAGTTTTCCATTATGCTAATTGAAAAGCGAGGGAAACTGCCAACCGAGCCAAACCCAATTATAAAGTGGCCGTGCCCAGTGGATCAAGGGCCAAATAAACACTAAAAAACAAAAAATGAGAACCACAATAAAGCTGAGCCGCCAACGGACTGCCTTGCTGCAACCACCGCAGTAGCAACTGCAGCAGTAGCCGCAGCAACAGCAGCTGGGAGCTAACTTTCGT
This sequence comes from Drosophila rufa, assembly GCA_018153105.1. Classification (NCBI taxonomy): domain Eukaryota; kingdom Metazoa; phylum Arthropoda; class Insecta; order Diptera; family Drosophilidae; genus Drosophila; species Drosophila rufa. The sequence goes on from JAECXS010000085.1 coordinate 10,074,518, forward strand.
GACATGACAATTTCGATGACGACGATGATGAGCTGAGCGGAGTTCAGTGGAGCTCCCCAGCTCCTCAGCTGAGCTTGGCTTGGCCCCGATCAAGATCAAGGAGCTGTAAGCCAGGCGTCCAGCCTTGGGATGACTTTGATGCACTGAGAGGATAATTTATATATATAAACCCTTTAAACTATTTTGTAAGAGATAATTTAAAAATATTTTTCGAGGTTCTAAATGTTCAGGATAAAATATAACAAACCTACCTTTTTATGCCAAGCATAGGCAGTTCTCTAAGTTAAAACTATTTATGAACTTAAATTGCCGGAAATTGCAACCCAAATTTATTAGATTAAAACAAAGTGTTCAATGTCTAAGCCATTAATTCCAAATTAAAGCATTATTCTTAATGAAATGCTTAAATGCTGATATTCTTTATAAACTGGTTTCATTAATACGAAGTAAATGGAAAATTGTATCAAAATAATTATACATAATAAACTTCCTAAAAGAAAACTTAATTTCATAATATAAATAATTTTTTTGTGTGATTTGCTGCTGCTGTTGTTGGTGTTGCTCCAGCGGCATGATGATGTTGTCGGTTGACAGTGACGATGACGATGACGATGGCGAGATGGCGATGAGGATGGATATGGGGATAGGCATGGGGATGGGGCTGAAGCAGAGACTGAGGAGAACTGCGACTGAAACGCAGACGACGCACGTTGACGATATGATAGACGCACTCATCACATCAGATCACATCACATCAGGCCGTGGACGTGCCGTTGATTGTCACATCGTTGCATCGCTGGCTACCGAATTGGATGGATCTCCGGCTGGGGATGGGCCTGGGATGGGATCGCATCAGTTCGGATCGGCATGCGGGCTCTGAAAATTGCAATTTGCCGTCATTTTGTAATGAGGGAGCGCCGCCAAGCTCGTTCGTCGTCGTCCTCGTCGCCGTCGTCGTCGTTCAACAAAATTATGGCAAATTGTTTATGGGGTGTTTAAATGGCTGCCGCTGCTGTGGCACCCGCTCCCGCTCCCGCTTTTGCTGCTGCCTTGACTTTGAGACTATAATTTTATTTGTAAATAAATTCATGTGGAAAACCAACAGAGGTTTGGCTGCGGACCCGCCTAAGAGTGAGATAAACAGAGGAGGTTCTATAGTCATTAATCATTTGCTTACTGTGCTCGGTGCGTGCGTGTGTGTGTTTGACTAACTCATTATAAGGCAGGAATCCCTAACATCCCTAACATGCAATTAAATAACGTGGGTCTAATCCTAATGAGACGACAGGCACTATGTCATGTAGTTGTTCGTCGGTTCTCCCGCGTTCCATGCAACATTTGCGTTTGCGCATGCGCGTTTGCCCGACTCTCCGATTCTCCAGAGTCCGGACTCCGGAGAAACCTCCACGCATGAGTGAAAGCTGCTGCGATTCGGGAGAATGGAGAATAGAGAATGGAGAACGAAGGAAATAGAACCACCGGCCGGGCCGTGCCAGCAAACAAACACGAGTTCCGGGCCAATTGCAATGGGCCTGACTCCACGAGAGCGAGAGATTTGTGCTGTCAGAAGCCTAAAGGAAAAATTAATCATATTGGATTCAGAGACAGAGCCATAGCCATAGCCAGAAATATGTGGTTGAATTCTTGTGGGCTGTTCCGGCCAAAGATATATGCTTTGATCATTAGGAAAATCTTTGGGAGACGTGCGAGGCTGGAGGAAGTGAAGAATCGTGTTTCTCGAACAAGAAGAACACCTCTTCTTTGAGGGGGAGCTTAGTGAACGAATATTGATTCATAAAGATCAGTGGATCTTCGCTTGATTAATTAGTCAACTTTAACTAGGGGAGAGAGAGAGAGAGATCTTGATCGATTTGATTGAGCACAGCTTAATTGTTGTTGATATTGAGGAAATTAGGAATTAACGGTGGAATAACAGTAAGAAAGAGGCTATATGGATGCGATTACTTAGATTTATTATAAACAAAAAATATTTTTAGAGTTGTGCATTCCAAAAAAAAAATGATTTTACTTAGATATGCTAAAAATATTCATTAAATGGTGATTAAATATTATATAAGCATAACATGTAATTAAAAATCATCATTTATTTTAAAAATTATTCTAATAAGTAGTACTTTTTTAAATAATATTTTCTTTTTAACTTTTTTAACCTAAAATATAGGAAAAAATGTCAAAGATTTAATCTAAATTAACTATCAATTCCGAATTAGGTGAAGAAAATATTAAAAAAAATATTTATTAAATGGTGATTAAATATTATTTAATTAAGAATAATAATAATAATAAAAATAATAATTATTTAAGAATAGAATGTGATTAAAAATCCTCTTTAAATTTAAAAATTATTCTTATAAGCAGTATTTTTGAAATATATATTTTTTTACTTTTTGAACCAAATATATAGGTAAAAATATCAAAAATTAAATCAAAAGTACCGATCAATTCCAAATAAGGTTTAAAAAAAATTAAAAATGTTGTTAAGTCCATGCTCTTCTTTAGGTATTTACTTATCCATGTAAAGCCTGCAAAGTATGTGCTAAAATGTACGTAACTCTTGCTCATTTCGGGCTTAACTTAAGTCTCCTAGATTTTAAAGACCACTTCCATTCTCAATGATTCATATTTTACTTTGTTCCGATCATAACAACCTACTAAATACCTAAAATGTCCTCTTTGTGTCTTTATGACAGGCATAAAATAATCCAGGGACCAATATGCATACTGATCACTTTGGTCTGGGAATTTTATATCCTGTATACCTGCAGGAGGATATATTGGATATAGACATAAACCCTTGCTGGCTGACCTTGCTTTAACTGTTTGTTGACTTTAACCCAACCGCTGACCGAGGGTCCATTTTGCATAGATCGCTTCCGTGAAAAAAGGACAGCCCCACCTCCCGATCATGGCACGTAATTGGGCCGGCGTAAAAGTCCGGTGAAGTAATCCCATGATCCCTTAGGTGATCCTGTGATTCACTGCCCACGCTGGATTCCTGGATAACTAATGATCCGCGGGCGGAGCGACAGCGAATTCCCGGTAAGATCTTTTACGATCAGCACCCAAGTGGGAAGGAGGCAGCCTTCGCTCACACAACTCTAATTGCTTCGGAAGGAGGAGGAGGCCTCGAATAGGGAAGGAAAGGGAAGGGTCGTAAAAATTACAACCGCAGGATTTTCTCTGTCAGCGCAACCATTAATCCCTGGGTTAGCCCGGTTTCCAGTTTGGTTCTGGTTCTGGCTCTGATTCTCTTCTTAACTGCTTGACAACGCCCTTGTAAAGTGTTGGTCTCTGGCTTTTGTCTTACATACTGTGTTTGGGACCAGTGATGCAACTCTGGACCTTTTTCTTGGTCTGGAAAATATAATCCCGAATAAGACCTGGCTTTAAAATATAGTTTGTTCTTCTTCTTTCAATATTTGTTTTGATATTTTATGGGGGATCTTTGGGAAATTAAAATGGAATTAATGTCTAGTTTTTGCTTTCAATAAAATATATTACCAAAAAATATTTGATCCTTAAACTAAAATTATATATATTTGTTTAAGAAGGATTTAATAGTAAAACAAATTTATATAATATATTACACCCTAAAAATAATGATAAAATAGATTATAAATATATTTTTGCTTAAAAGTTAGCACCTTAAAATAATAAAAACAATAGAACATAATCAGGAATTATTACCAGACTATTTCCTAATTTTCGATCTCTTTGGTACTAAATAATTAAAAAAAAAACAAAATATCTTTAACAGTATTATTTTCATCAGTAACTATTTTTCTTATCCTTTCCCCTAGCAAAGCTGGCTCGCATCACTGTTAGGGCTTAAATAAATGATGCAGGTCGGTTCTTTTGGACATATTACTCTGGCGGCGGTTAGGCTCTAATAATTCTGTTCATTATGAATTAATTTAATTTGTGATCGCGGTGGAGCGGGGCTCTGGAAGGGGCAAAGGGTGAAAAGAAGTGAAAAGGTTGCCCTCGAATTCCCAACGGGTGGGCGCCACGGATTGTGTCAAAGATATGCGACGCATGCGGCGCAAAGTTCCGCCAAATGCACAGTTGGTAGTCGATTCGGATCGGTTCGGTTGGGTTTGGGTTTGGGGAATTTTTATACGATTAAATATATCGCTGCTCTTCATAACCCCATTTGCTACAGGTTTCCAACGAGTCTCCCCTTTGCTCTTTATATTTTTGTGTGAATTTCATATTTCTTTTTCTGTTATTTTTGTTTCGGAAAAAGGTCAAACGCACGCAAAATTCGTTCACAATCTGGGTGCCTGCCCGCAGACAATTTTTAATGGCCAGAGAGCGAGAGGGGGGCTTCGGAAACAAGGCAAAAGTTTATCGCATCCCAGAAACTCAACTTCAAGTCTCAGGCAACGTTGCGTGTTTGGCCGGCTTTGACCCAAAATAAAGTTGGCATTTTGAGTGTTTTATTGCATGGACACAAGTTTCAAGCAATCAACAAAGCGACTGATCAAATGCAAGATCATCCAAATGGGACAGCCAACAGGCAACACGGCTACGGAGTTACTGGGTTCCGGGGGTCTTACGAGCGGGGCCCAAGAAATATGTTTATAAACATGCACATTTGGCACGCGATCATCAATTTTTTGGCCCCGCAACTGCCGCATGCGTACTGCAAGATACATTTTCTCTCCTTCCCCGCCAGATACACTTTCTGTGTCTGCATCTCTCCTCTTGATTTTTATTAACTTCTTTCGGTGGGCTTTCAAACTGCACAGTCTGGGGAAGACGAAGAAAGAGCGCCTGGGTTAATATGTGGATAGATAATGGTTATTGATATGTGAAAAGAAATGAAGAGAAAGTCCGAAAAATTCTTGTCTAAAGGAAAGCCTGTTTCAATTTGCTTTACTCGGGTGGGATTGTCATCCGATAAATAGAAAGGAAAAGGCATTGCAATTGAATCTTTGATGGAAAGAAAGGTTATTTCTATGTGAAATTTGAGGCTTTTATATTAATATTTTGGATTTATAAAATGCAGTTTATATTATAACCTTTAATATTTAATAAATACTCAGAATACAATTAAAAAATGAGTTTTAGTGTCCTTTTTAAGTACTATTCGGTGAATATTAATTTCATTTAACGTTTTGGGATTAGTAATAAAGATTTCAGAAAACTTTTAATTGTAAAAAAAATGTTCCTTCTTTCATAAACAAATACAATACACATTAATTAAATTCTTATAATTCCTTCCCTAATATCTATGTATTTTCGGGTCACTTAACTTTGATATTCCTTCAATTAGAAAAGCAATATCTTGATTTTAAATTCAATTTCATGCCTTAATTCCAGCGATATTTTCTTCAAATGCATCCCACCTGGCAGAGATCTTTGGGGGAAGAAGAACAAAAGATTTGGGAAAAAGTTAAGGAACAATTACGATCGCCCCATGCCCCAGAGATTGTTGATCAGTGTTGATTCCTTACCTTAATTGTTACACAATGATCGGGCTGAATCTCTCCTCTCCCTGGCTGGTTACCCACCAATTATAAAGGCCGATTAGATAACCAGAAAAGAGGAACCCCAAAGCCCCGGGTTTCCTGCAACCCCATCGAGTTGCCCATCATCATGTTTTATTGTTTGCCAGAAACTCCAGCTCCAAGCCAGATCCCCAGCTTCAGCTCCATGTGGCACTGTCTTTGGAGGACAACCAAAAATGTTCAACTCATTCGATGCCATTTAGAGCAACAATAGAGAGCACAAGCCCGGTAAAATGTAAACAGAAACACCGGCTTACGTATCGATACGAAAATGAGCAATAACCAGGCTGGCTGGAACAAAAAAAAAAAGCAGACACACAGCAGAAATTATACTGTGGCCCATCGAGGGATAGAGGTACGAGAGCGACCTTCTCTTCGGATAAAACAACAAGCATACCCAAATATGCGATCATTACTCATGCGCGATTTCACAATAAATCAACGAGACGTGTTCACAATAATTTTATTCAACTTATTTTCTTGTCGGTTGGTCTCTTGGCCAGCTCTTTTGGGTCCCCGGGTTCTCCCAGCCCAGTCCCAGTCCCCGTCCCAGTCCCAGTCTCAGTCCAGTTCCCCGAGTAGCTCCTCCAGGCCTCGGCTCTGTGGTCTCTGTGTTCTTTCGGGGCCGCGCTCTCTGTGTGTCGATTGTTATTATCTGTATGGGTTTGGGATTGGGATTGGAGCTGGGTACGGGTATGGGTCTGGGTACTGGCCACCAAAAGGAGCGCAGGCTTTTATGTTGTTGTCGGCAACAATGAAACCGTTTTTCGTTACGAGCACTGCCAATGTGTTTGCTAAATATGCAAAGCACCAGAAGAACTCGCCGGGGCAGCCAACCTGGTGGCAGTTGCGAGTCGCTGTTGCCAGTTGCCAGTTGCTATTGCCGTTTTGCTATTATTGCACTTGAAAAAATCAATAATTATAAGTAATAAATTAAACTAAACTGGTCGAATAAGACCTAAGATAAATACTATTTATAATAGAAAACATATCTCAAAGATTCTCACTCAAACGGCATCTAAAAATATTTTAAAATTATTTATCTTTCTCTAAAAAATTACCCACATTTTCAATTAACCTATATCCTATTTAAAAATATTTTTTTACCACTGTATTGATGGTTAGCAGTGGCGTTGGCGTCGACTTCGTGATGTGACGCTTCCCACTCCGCGGCAAATAGGCTCCTTCGCATCGAGCGCCGCCGCCGCCGCCGTCTTTGCAACTATTTTCGTGTCGCGGATCGTGATGAAGTTAGGTGCATGGGCCACGCAATCCCACCGAGCACCGAACACTGCATCCTGTGAGCCATAGGAGCCAAGGGAACCACCGATCCGACGAACCCACGGCGACCGATCATTTGCAAATTGTCTGCAGACAGAAGAGGAAGCCACACGATTTAATTGTTACGCACATTGACAGCAGACTTTAAGAGGGGTTGGGCATGGCAGTCGGAGGGTTTCATTGTCTGGCCCAGGGTTATGAGACCATTGAAAATGCCACCGAATGCTAAAATGGTAAGCCAACTCCGATGGTTACTCAGAATTGCCCTTTTGGCGGACTTCGATTGGGTTGAGCACCAAGTTTGGGTGGCTTGAAAAAGGATTGAAAGGTTCCTGAACAAGCTGTGGGTATTTCAAGGATTTAAGGAGAAGAAAATATATATTCCAGAAAGGTTATTGGTCATAAAAACATATAAACCCTAAATAAAATAAATAAGAGGTGAAGGGTTCTTATTTATTTAATAATATTCTCTGTAAAAATACTTCCCTTGAAAATACTCTACTAATTCCCTTATAAGCATCTTTGAATCACCAAAGATTAATGATTAAACCATCAACAACTACGACAAATCACTCCTTAAAGATCACAAAACAAGATGCGATCCGTCGCGTGGCAAAATACCAGATCAAGAGCAATTGTAGATCACTCGACACACAAATGCCGAGATAAGCGATCGCCTTAAAAGAATAAAGCGAGAGATCGGAACAAAGTGATCTTTAAATGAAATGATCTTGACTCGGATCACAGCCAAAGTGTTAACAAATGAAGATCACTGGCAATGATCGAGTGCGACAAAGTGACAATAAGCAAGTGTCACGGATAATTGAGAGATGATCGATCAATGGAAGTACACACAATATAAAAGGGGCTTAGCTGTGGATAAATATATTTAAGATATAAATTAAATAATTTCCTGATGATTTTCCCCCTCCTCAGCTGAAAAACATCATTGACGACATGAGGAAAAATCGACAGAGAAAAAATCTGAATAATCTGTGAGCGATGCCAAGTATGCGGCACTTGTGTATAGGGCATGAAAGCTTCGTCGTGTCGCATGCTTTGCATTTCGAACATGTTTTATAAATAACGCTTCTTCCCAGACCTCAAACTCAAACTCATACTGAAACTACTCATAGTGGCGGGGAGCGGCGGTGAGAGAGAATAAAAAAAGAATAAAGTGCGATCTGCTCGTAGTGCGGCTCAAGAACATGGATTTCGTTTTAAAAATCGTGTCTTGTTGGCTGCTTCGCTTTTGCCACAAAACAAAAGGGTAGCAAAAATATGCAGCAGCTCGTGAGGAGCCCAGGGAGGAGGATGCCTCAGCCTCAGAACGCAGATCAACTTTTTGGCGTCTTTCACTTGGGAACAATCCCCCTGCTCCACTGGCTCTCGGCCTAGACTCGCTTGGTTCTCGGTTCTTGGCTCTTGGTTCTTGGCTAATATGCATGCAATCAGCCATGGCAGGCAGTCAACGACGTCGACCACGAAAATATGTTCAACTTGTAAACGTTTGCCACGCAAAAACCAATAGATCAGGAGTCTCTGGCTGTTCCCGTTCCTCCCTAAAAAATGTGAAGGAATTTTGAAGAAGCGCTTGGGACTAGGGATACTTAGTACTTGGGTTTAGGAAAGAAAATAAGGAAAATTTAGATTTATTATAACACAAATTATAATACACTTATATCAGTTTGAATCTGTAATATAGTAAAATCTCTTAAATAGTAAGCCTATCAAGTTGTAGTATTTCTCAAAACCCTAAAAATTAAATAGAACACGATTTCTTTATATATTCCCAAGCTGTTATCTTACATAAAATATTGTTACCCATAATAAAATTAATCTGATACTAATCCCATGTTTTTTCAACCACACACACTTAAGACATTTATTCAAAGAGAAACCTTCATTCAAGGCGCCAGGTTTTCCGATCTTAAAACCATATTTTATGGCCTTAATTCAGAGGACACGTATTTCCCCTATAGATCCTTGAAAAACACTTGTCCCCGAAATACAAAACCCTACGATTTTAAGACCCAGACAGATGTGAGCATATACCCCTGGATACCCTTGGGAAACTGTGCCGTCGACTAATATCCCATCCATGGCCAATCGGAGTGCCCATTCCCGTTTTTTTTTGGTTTTAGGAGGATGACACATATTTTGCTTAACGAATGTCACACAGCATCGATGGCGATGACTCTTCCTGGTGTTTGGGGCACGTACAGCGTTGATGTTGCTGCTGTTTCTGCTAGATGTTGCTTGCTGTTGGGTATTGGATGTTGCTGCTGTTGGATGTTGGATGTTGCTCCGGCTGCTGCTGCTGCTGCTTCTGCTGAGAGGCCTCAACAGCTACTGTCAAAGTCACGTTTTAATGTAACGCTGCCTGCCTGACTGCCTGCCTGGCCTGGGCTCTGAAATATTGAGATTGAGTTACGAGCAGCCAACAACTTTTGTCAACACGCGAAGCTGCATAAATGCCGCTTAAATGGCATAAAATATGCATATGCAGCAGCCAGTTGCCAGTCAGCCCGTTGCCCGTTGCCAGTTACCAGTTAGCCAAGTTAGCCAAGTTAGTTACTTGGCCAGTTATCGCCACCACGCTCAACATATTTCAAAGTTACACGACCGGTGGAAAAGGTAAAAGGGGGTGAGGACTCTACCTGACACGCCCTTAGTTAGTTAGTCGTCGACTGTCTGTCCATCTGCAGACCGAAAGACCGTCGGCCAAAGACGACGAAGACGGCAGCTATGTGCCCGGTTTCCTGCGGATCCCCGAGGAAATTCTTTGTAATTTGCGTTTTTCACACCCATTTGATGTAGCAGCAGGTCTTAATCTTAATCCCTGCCACCAAAACAGCTAACTACCTTATAATACCGGCGGAGCGCGAACGGTGACCATCATAAATCGATGGTGTTGGCATGATACTTGAATAAGAGGGTACGGCTATTCTTTACACAGAAAATAATATTTATTTTACCTTAAATGAGGGTTAATTGGAGACTTTTATTAATCAAAAAAGAGCCTATGATATAATTTTAATCATATTTGATTTATAATAATAATAGTAATCGTTAATAATAATAATCGTTAGATCCGGCTCGAAGGATCACAAATGTTGTGATTTCCATATTCGCCTTCCTGCTCCTCAGTTCCTCCAATTAGCTTTTCCCAGTAAAAGGATCTGCCTTTTTTCTTCAGTTTTCTGCATATAATTTCTTCATTTCATATATAATTTTAAAGGTAAGGTAACGTCACAAAAAATATTCAACAAAAGTTCTTAATACTAAAAGAACCGAATGTAAACAATAATCTTTTGTACATAAATGCAAAGGAAGTTTAAAATGTTTATTTTGTAATAATTTACAACAAATATGTAAAAATGTATCTCTTTATATTTATTTCTGTGTAACCCAACTCCCTTTCGGCCACTGGGAAAAACTGTCATGTTTTTTGTCTGAATTCTGAGGGTGAGGCACTGCCCTGAGTGAATTACCATCAGATAGAGGCATATCCAGCGGAGTAATTATAAGTGGGAGAGAATCACGAGATTGATACATACAACCACCATCCAACCATGGACACAAAAAGAAAAGAAATGCAGACAAAAGTGGGAGGGTAATGAGGAAGTTAATTGTTCTTGACTTTCGGAATATGTTAAGATTCAGATTAGGAGGAATTCGCAATCATTTCAAATAGATAATTTCCGTTTTTAAGTAAGAGAAAACGTTAGACGTTTAAATGCGAGTCTAACTTCTAATTAAACTATTAGTAATAACTCAAGTTACTTCCTGAAGACTAAATGATAAAATTAAATGATGAATTTTATTAATTATATATCCATAAATTGGCTGATGTAAAATTTCTTTAAGATGCCAATATATTTATCTATAAAAGTTCAATATCTCGAACTAAAAATAACCTCTTTTCCCTAAACATTTATTTATTTTACTTGCCCCAAGACATAAAGACCTATTTCTCGCCTTGGATCTTGCCTGCCCAATCCAATCCAATCCCCTTAGACCAATTAAGATCACCAGGATTAGCCGAGATTACATTTGCATTATCTCGGACCGGCCTAATTTATGACGCTGATAAACCTTTAGCCTACTCATATTTTCAGTTACTAACCGGGCGAGGGAAGCAGTTGTTCCTCGGATAATTTTCATACCTGTGCCGCAGTGCCATCAATTGCTTTGTCAAAACCTTGAAGCCTCCAAGCCAAAGGCACATCGAGGGAAGGGAGAAAAGGCAAATCAACTTTTCAGCACAAAGCCCGAGCCAGGGCCCGGTTATCAAAGTAATTGCCAATTGCTGATGGTGCTGCCATGCCCGAGTCCGAGTATATGAGGTACAAGTTTATGCCTCGGATCGGATCTGGGGATTCCACAGGCCTCCATCCGATTCCACCTTATAGCCGGCCATATAGCCCGCAGCCTGATAAAACTCAATACTTTTGTGTGTTTATGGCCAATCAGAAATCATGCCCATGCCCACCTCTCTCTGCCGCATACTATACCGTCTACTATATGCATAAACCTCTTTCGGTTTCCATTTTTTTCCCCCTCGTTTTTCTTTTCCCTGAAAACGAGTGTCATTTTTAGCCAATTTCGCTGCAGTTGCGTGGCATGAAAACTCAATGGACTGGACACGAGTCGAGGACTCCTCTCCATGGGCTAACTTGCCAACACCAGCAACAACAACTACCCAGCGGCCACTGCAACTGCAACTACAACAAAGAGCTGAGGAAGCAGGAAAAAAAAAGTGCGAACGCGTTAACTACATGGCGTCGCCAATCTTAGCTGGAAAACGTACGACAAGACAAGACCAGCCAATTGCTGGCCCAACTCTGGGATCGGTGAGGGATCGGGGATTTGGATGAGGGCGCCCGGGGATAGGGGAAATCCACCACAAAAAAATAGGGTGTACTTTTCTTTATTTTGTAAAGAAATATTTAAAATTGTATTGTGTGTTTATTATAGCTAAAGATCCTATAGGATCTATAACTATGGTTACTAAGCAAATTCCTTAATTTCTTACCGACATTTTCTGAGATTTTATTTAAAATATTTAGAAATAAAAATCAATTAAATGGGATCCTTAAATCATAGAAATTAACTGTATATATATTTATAATTATAAATATTAGATTAATTAAATATTTATAAATAATAATTATAATTATAAATAAAGTTTATTTCTATGATTTAATGATCCCATTTAACTGATTTTTATTTCTAAATATTTTATAACCTTCAATATATTGACAGAAAGACAGGAAATATTATAATTATATTACAAAAGCTCTTGATTTACTTGAGTTACATAATTTAAAGCATTGTTACCATTATTTTGGGAAGAAAAATGTAGAAATGCAGACTCGAAGATTTATAATTTATAATTTAAACATTAAAGTAAAATGTCCTAGTTAGTAGGACCTTAAATATATTTTACGGAGTTTTGTTAGATTTTATATTAAGTCATTTATGAGAAATAAATATTTTTAGATAATTAGAAATTATGGAAAAAATACAATATTATTATAAAAATAATTCGTAGTTGTACCTTGAATTTATATCGTAAATTTACAGTCTCAAATCCAATTTTTCTGCTCCCTAGAGTAATTTTTCTTCGAGTGTAAAAGCTGCGAGCTGAGAGCGCAGTGAAGCGAACCGCGCCAAGCTGAGCTGGGAATGCTAACTGGAGAACTGGAGCTAAGCCAGACCGGGATCAGGGACGGCTGAGGGAGCACTGAGGGTGCTGGAAGAGATGGAGGAGCTGGAGCGGAGTGTGAGCGGCTGCACAGTAGCGCCCGCGGCCCAATAAGTGTGTGAAATAAACAATGTGCACACGTCGTCCCCGCCGCCGCCCATCGTCCCCTGTCCCCGACACCCATGTGTTGGCTTGTATGTACATTTTTGTGCTCGACGAGACAACACACACTGGCTACGACAACAACAAAAAAGTCGAGGAAAAATAAATAAATAAATTGCAACATTGGCAGCATATTTTTACACTTCTCCAAAAAGCCCACGGTCCTTGGGCCAAGTCAAGGATAGCACAAGGATGGAGGCTGAAGCGATGACGCTGACGAAGAGGAACGCAAAGCAACGCACTTTTAATAAGCAATGCCAAATGGGTTAAATGGGGTATAATTAGACGGACAGCGAGTTGGTAACAACACTCGCCAGAGGGGATTGAAAAAGATCTGAGGAGCAGAAATAATGCACACTGATAATTATAATCGGATGTCGGTCTTAGCACTTAAAGGGGATAAAAGGGAGCTAGGATAATGATTATATTTCTTATTTTATGTTTATTATTTTCATGTAACATCTATTTATATATTCAGGTTTAATATCAAAGATCATTAATATATAATAATATTAATAATCATATAACAGATTAATTTAAAGATTATATAGTTAGTATTTTAGACAATTTCATAGCTCTATAAAGTGACAAAAACTTATTTAAAAAAATCATCATTAACCATTAAATGTATTGAAAAATAAAAATATTTAAAGGCTAAAGCTAGAGTATAATCAGCTCAGCCATGTTTATGGTAATTTCTTATTTTCTTTTCTTATTAAAATATTATTAATAAAAATTAAAATATAAAATGAAAGGAAATTAAAAGCTATTTCAAAATATTCTTATTAAATTTTATAAAAAACGCTTCAGGGTATCTTCAGCTTCGATTTCAAGGTAGTAACCACCCCGCACCGCCGTGGGTTATTTTTGCACATCGTTTATGCGGCGGCCCCCAGCATACCTAGGCGGCAGCATCCTCCTCCCCGATTTTCAGCCCCGACCTCCAGCTCGCAGCTCCCAGCTCCCAGCTCCAACTCCATTTCCAGCTCCATCCCCATCCCCATCTCCATTGCCATCTCCATCTCGGATCGGCGACTGTCAGCGCTCCACTTGTGGCGTCTGAGAGAGGAGTCCCCGGCTCGGCTCGAGGCTCGGACCTCAGACCAGTGCCCTTCGGTTGATATTTATTTTTTTGCTGTTTGGGCTGATTAAAACTGAGAAATCCAATTTATTTCAAAATTTATTGTGTCTCACACGCGCTGGGACGTTCAGGAATTGAAAAATATCAATAAAGGCATATGAATTGTTACCCAATAATAAATCAAGTCCGCCAGTCCCCCAGCAAGACAAACAAATATTCCTTTTATTGTTTATATATATACACAAAAAATACAAAAAACGGGCTGAAAAAGGAAGCGTCCTCACCTCTTTTTCGCCATGGTCTGTGGCATTTTTCGCACCGAGCCCCAATGTAGAGAAGTATTTCAATGTGAAAATCACCGAAAAAGCGGGAGAAAACACAAACATAAAAAAAAACGTGATCAGGCTCCCCAGGTTATGCGGCCCGTGATCATCATTTCATTTCAATTCGCTGTCCCAACTGGAAGACGGCAATTTTCTAAGAAAGACGAAGCGCATACCAAGGAGCCAAACGATTCGAGATTGGGCTCCAACTTGGTGTTTCAGAAATATGTGCAAACAATTACGTGCTTCAGAGAACGAGAACGCGAACGCGAACGAGAAGGAGATCTCTTCCCTTCTGGGATCGCACAATCGTCCAATCCATCCCGTCCCGTCCCATCCGTCGTCTGTCTGTGTGTATTTTTTCTCTGATTTTCGTCAATTAGAATGAGCGCTGAGCAGCGCGCTCCTTAAAGGAAGCTGTGAATGTGCGAAGATTTCTTTTGTACAAGTATATTCCTGGCCCCGACCTGGCTTGGGCTTCTTTTTTTGGAAGCCCTGGAACCATCAACGGCAGCTAAAATTAATATACCCGCGATAACTCAACATCAACATCAGGCCGGGGCCGATGGAGATGGTGATGTGCACTGAAAATGAAGTTTTGCACGTTCTCTGAATGAAGCTAAAACCTTTTATATAAAATTAAAGCAATTATGAAGATCTAGTGGGTATTGTTTTATAAATATTAATACTATTTATAACTTTTAAGGGCTTAATTTAATTTATATTAATTTTTAGCATCAACACAATATATTATACTATCGAGTTTCTGGGAATACTTTAGTCTAAATTAAGGAACAATCTTGTTCATACTTCTTAAAAATTACAAACATTTTATTTAAGATTTGTATGACATAGTAAGTCCTTTAATATTAATAATAATAATATTTTTAACTCTTAACTCTTTACTCTCTTAACTCTTAACTCTAACTCTTTAACTGACTTGTTTTAATATTTTTAACATAAGCTCTAATCTCTAAATCATGAAATAGAAACAGTCGTTTTAATAAGTTTTATTTGGTATTCAATTAATAATTATGTGTATTAATTCATTATCATTAAATAGTAACAGACTTTTTGTGAGGTTTATAAAGGGACCTTAAGGCTTTTTGCAAAGCTGAGAGAATCTTTTTATACTCTTAGATAAATCGAATGAATATTAATATAATTAATAATTTCTATGAACTTGTTTTGATTTAAAATAATTATAATGACAATATGAAAAGTTCGTCTTGTGAGGTTCCATACCCAAAGGCTTTTTTTTCCGAGCTAACAGAGCTTTATTAAATTCTAAGAATAATTGTAGGTATTGAAATTTAAATGTATATATTATTTACGACTTCTATGAACTTGTTTTGATTTAAAGAAATTTTCTATATTAATATAAATCATTTTAAAATGGAGTTATTGGAATAATTAAATATAAACTAGGTTTTCTATGAGATTCCTTTGCTAAAGACAAAGCTGACAGAACTTGATACAATTTTTTAGACTTTTTATGCTTATAAATATATTAATATTAATATTATTCCTGACCTTTAAGCACTCGTTTTGGTTGAAATTAAATGTTAATAAATTGATTTAAATAATAATAGTATACATTTTAATAAAAATTAAAATAAACATTATCAAATCAAGATTTTGGCATAATATAGTAGAAACTTACCTTCTTAGGAGGTTTCTTGGCTAGGGGCCTATACTTTAGAGACAAAGACTTCTAAGATTAATTGAATTATTTTTGTTTTTTTTTTCAGAGTGTCGACATCCTCTTTACCCTCCCCTTAGCCTTTCCACCGCCTTAACCCCTGTCCGTGGGCTTCGTTTTGCAAATTTCTGCCCCACGTTCCAACATCCTGTTTCGTGCCGTTCATCTTGTCTCTCCAATTGTTGGTGGGGCCCCGTCTCTTTGTTGTTGCTGGCCTGGCAGCTAGTTAAGCAGTTTCGCGTAAACGTTTTTCCAATATGAGTTCGCCAGCTCGCCTGTAAAGGCCGTGTTGGCCGGCCTGTGTGTTTAGGCTGTCTGCAGGGTTGTTATTTTAAAATTAGCACTTTGATTTAAGTTGTCTACACTCTTGGCGGCCCGTCTCTAGTTGGCCAAAAGCCCCGAGACCAAGCTCAAGCTACAGCTGCATTCAAGTCGAGGTGTTGAACAGCTGAGTGAAGGGTGGAGGGTGGAGGGTGGAGAGTGGAGCGGGTGACTGCAACTGCAACTTGATTGCCGCCACAAAAGGTTGAAGGTTAGGGCAAGATAAACTGTTGTTGATGGTGCCCAGAAACCCATTATCCACATATCATCGCCCGGATGATTTCAGATGTGTTGCAATGTGTCTTGCGGGGGATCGGCACATCCCAATGATTATTATGCTGATGCCTCGGACAGTTCCTGGGAGTAGAAATGCCACGAGAGATGGTGATGGTGATGATGGTGGCCAGTTTGAGTGATTTCGGTTGTGGCATTCGTTTCCTGGTTCCCGATTTTATTAGTCATGGCATTTTCCCTATTATTTCCCAGGTGAGCGCGGAAATGATTCATTTATTTTATTATTTCTCAGTGCCAAGATTCACACCTGCTTCAGAATTAATTATTTACTTTACTTTATAGAAATAACAAAGGAAAATAGCTCGGAAAAGTCTGCGCCATTCTACAACAAATAAATAAAATAAAATACTAAAAATATGTCTGATTCCTTGAGAACATAATCCTTATGAACCAAGTAATTTACCTTTAAGTGCCCGCCAAGAAACCAATTTAATAAATGCATCCCACCGATTCTTTGAACTTGGGTCATTCGCCAATCACCAAAGGCAATCGCGAATAGCTTTTCGCAGTATTTCTCCATTATCAGACCGACTTCCTATGCGTTGTACGCACATTGTCGTTGTCCGCAATATTCCATTGAGTTGATTAACCCGGCAGGCATGTCTCCCCGAGGTCCGGCGGTGCTGGCGGGGATTGGGCCAGGTGAGAAAGAGCACGTCGCTCCGTACCGAGGCGCCAGCGAGTAGCGATGAAAGAACCGCATCTGCCGCAATTACGACTCTGAGGTTTGCCTCTGCCAACAGAGAGAGCGTCACGTCTGCAGTTCTAGGCCTCGAGTTGGAGACGGTGATCGAGATCGAGATCGAGATGGAGATGAAGATCTGGTCGCAGTTGCTAATCAACTCGTTTATCGGAGCCAGACGCGCCAGCGTAATCAATCATTGGACCGAGATACAAGCGTGTGGAGCGAGCTTATCTGATCCGTAGTTGGGAGTCGGTTCTCTCGGCTGGCACGTAAATCGCTTCCGGCGGACTTTGGATCTGCATCTGGGCTCTTATCACGCGCCTAATTAAAATCATCTCAAACATGCCGATTGTGGATCTTTAATAGTACGAAACTTTCCTTGAAAAATAAATTTATTTCAAGTTATTGCACTTAACGATGAGATTTCTTTTTAATTTAATTTTTCTAAAGCGAACTTCAACAAAGCCAATTTTGTCATCTTTGAATTCTCTCAAAACAGAAATTATTTTTTAAATTATTATAATACCTTAAAATATTTTTTTCAGGTGCATTTTTACAAAAAAAAAAAAAACATATTACAAAAAATCAGTTGTTAACAAAAATATATTAGGATTGAGTGCAACTTTCTTATCGAAGGGTAATCACACCTGTACTATCTATGTTGGACTAGACTATATAACAATTTTATAAGCAAAGATAAGGAGACCTTGTCATACACTTACAGCCTGTAAGGTATTGTCATTTTGGGAGAAATTTGCCGCACAATGAAGGAAAAATGTAAAATCTAAAAGGCATATACATAGATAAATATGTTTTGGATAGATTCCGAGTGTTGTTTATGAGTGCAAATATAATCAGCACACGTCAGTAAAAAATACAAAATAAACACTCACGGTTTTTCTTGTACTTTCTTTTTCGGTTTATTCAAAATCCAAATCTTAATTGCAAGAGTACACATACTTCTGCTAGTCAAAGCTAGATTCCATTTCTTGATTATAGACTCAAAAGACTGAGGTTAGTCTTGCAAAAAACATCGCCTCCATAGGGTGCAACCGTGCCGCGTATTTTCAAATAAAAAATTAATATATAATAATAAAATATGAACAGACCAGAAATCTTTAAGCTGACCAGCTATTGTTGGCACGAGATCTTTAAACAGATCAAATTAAACTGCGAGACGACCGAAAGCCTAAGGGATAGATATAACCTGGTCAAGTACTTGGATCTGATCAACTTGGCTATTAGCATTGAGAATATAACCAATGCTTTTAAGCAGTGGAGCCCGCAGCTATACGAAGAACTTGACATCGAGAACACATTTTTAGGTAGCTCGTCCGTGATAACAATCGACTTCTCGAAACGATATGAGACCGTGCAGAGGGTCTCTAATCAGGACAAGGACATATTTTGGAAGTCTTTCTTTGGAGCAATCGAGGAGAATGAAAAGCTGCAGACCATAGATCTTATTTATGAGCCAAGTAAATTCTACCCGGAGCATTTCGATAGATTCGCGGCCCTTGTAGATGCCATTAAAAATAAGAAAACCTTAAGATATCTGGCTGTAACAATGCATGGTGAGTTGTAGTCTAAGGGCCGGTTTCTAGCCTCACTTTCAATATGCTTGATATCTATCTCTCCGAAAAATATTATCATCAGACAAACTTATTGTAAATCTAATCGGTTTTCTACCTTCTGAAATTTATCGGAACGTAAAATAATAACATAGTTCTGTTAACTGATCGATTATTGCTGTAAAACACCGAATTGTGCTGTAAGGCGAAACAATATGGTTGCTTTGACAGGGAGTCTGGCTGCCTATTAAAATGATCTGTTCGGGACCTTTTTACAAGGAGAGTAGAAATTGGCCCTAACTAATGTACTAATTACTTCCGACTTGTAAAGATCTCTCAGCTTATAGGCTATACCTTCCAAGATGTGCCGAAGTTGGGCAACCTGACCGGACTACAACTCAACGTGCGCATGGATGTGGCCAACCTGATCGAGTTGTGTCGATCTAACCCGAAACTAAGCAGCCTCACATATCATAGTCCAGAGCTATATGGACGCCTATCGGATATTGTGCCATATTGCAACAGTCTGGTAACGCTGACCTTTACGCTGAAGCCCGAGGTGGATGCCACGGAGTACGTCCAGTTGGCCAAGTTGCCGCGACTCAAAAAACTAAGGCTCAATGGCCACCACCAAGAGGGTACTCTCGTAGAGTTGTTCAAGGCCCTGAAACTGAAGCGCCTACAAAGAATACTAGTCCCGGATATTATGCTCAGTAGCGAGGAAACTCTGGCTCTGGCCGAAATAAATTCATTAAACCTGATCAATGGCGGCTTTAGTGATATAACGAGTATGGGAAATTTGGCAAATCTCAAGTGTCTTCAATATCTATCGGTAAAAACCACTGATCAGCCCGATCAGTTTGGCTTGATCGAGCCGATTACGCGTTTTATACCAAGGACCTGTGTTCAGCTCGTGTCCGATTCTTTTAGATTCCTTGCACAGTTTTCCGAGGATGAAGGCTTACTCCGATTAAACATTGGTCATCCCAAGGATTTTAAGGAAGGTGATGCCTTTCTATCTCATCTCGTTGTTACCCTTTGTCGGCGATTGAATAATATTCGCCAACTGATGTTACTCGGAGATTTTGGAAGCACCTTGGGGCAAACATTGTTCAATACACTGACATGCCAAGAGCCGCAGGTTCTGAAAAAACTCTTATTCGGCAGAAAAAATCCTATGAGTGTTGAAGAAGCTACCGCCCTTTCTGCCATTCGATCTTTTAATACCATATTTTGTAAATATAACAATTTGGAACAAATAAATGCCGCGAAAATCAAGCAACTCAATGGAGTTACGGATAAATCTGGAAGGGTGGATAGGATTAAAGCCGAACTGGTGGAAATTCATTTGATTCATGACCAAAATTCGGTGACACTAACTCTTGACTTTCTCGGCAGCAAAGTTGACATCGCCACCTTGGCTCCTCTGACAAATGTGCCTAACTTGAGAAAAGTTGAAGTCAAAGGAAATCTGATAGACATTTCCCTGGTCTTTCTCTTTAAAAGTTTAGCTTCAATCGATACGCAAAATCTTCAGGAGTTACAAATCACAATAGTTGAACCCGAAGAGCTTCGGGCGTTGACACAAATCAAAACCTTGAAAGTCCTTAACTGCGGTTTATTCTGTTCCCAAAATATCGAACATCTGGCCGATGTGAAGCAACTCGAGTCACTTACCTTGACCGTCCATCCCAAAGGATCTCTGAAGACACTCTTCAACCTGCTGGCCTCCAAAGAGAATCAGGTAATTAAAAGCCTGAGTATCCAGGGAGTTGTACTCACCGCCGAAGAGATTCTTGAGGTTAGTGGCATCAAGTCTCTGGGAAAAATATCACTGGGTCGGCGCTTTGCCAAAAGGAATCCCTGGGTTACGGAAAAGTGGATGAAACAACGCAGTTGCCAGCGGTGTCTAGCCCCTCTTGATAAACTCATTGACCAGCCACATAGTATTACAGTTACTAGGACATTTAGTCAGAACTCTCATGAGGCCGAGTTGGTTGCTGGTCAATACCACGATCCCTACGCATCATCCAGTGCCAGCAACTTGGAACTCTTGGCCCGTCTGCCAAACCTTAAGGAACTGTGTCTCTATACTTCCTTTAAGATCGACTGCTTGGAAAAGTTATTAAAGGAGCTAGTAAATAATCAAAAATTATGCAATTTTTCCCTCACCCTTTGTCCAGAGAGAATCGAGGATGAACAGAGATTTGACCAGACCCTCAGACAGATTGCTCTCCTTCCAAATCTAACAGAGCTGTACTTGGAGAACCCCGAGGGATATGTCTTAGAGGATATTTTAGACTTACTCCAGACCTCATCGCAACTTCGAAGCCTTATGCTGGACAGAACCTATATTGATTACGAGGAATCACTAACAGTTAGCAGAATTAAGAACCTTGAAAAACTGATGGTGGGACTTTCAAATGAAGATAGCTTCCAGGTTCTGGCAAAATTAACTGAGCTGGAGGATTTGGAAATAAGTTCCCCTCACGTCAACATCGAGCATAAAGTACTGCCAATTTTGAGATCTTGTAAAAATCTTAAGTCAATCTTTCTACGTCAGGACTTAAGCCACGAATTTATTAATTCACTTTTGGAAGTTCTGAAGTCGGTGAGAGAGCCCAGCATTCAGGGTCCATTGATACTACGCGCTCAACTAAGTGATTGCAATTTTCCAGTTCAGGTAATCTAATAGCTTATAAATTGTAATATAATCATTTATTTGTATATTTTCTTAGTTGGACACTAATGATGAAGTTTATTTAAATATCGAACAACAAGCCATTGATGAAGGCATTCTGGAAACCGATGACTTTGAATTGAAAGCAATGATAACAACTCCTTGGAGTCGTTGGTGGTAGAAAATACTGAGTTCTTTTTTATTTTATTTAACAAATAAAAATCTAGATTAAAATCTGCTTCTGAAATAAGAATTTCCACTGATCAAATGTGGAAGTTTTCCCTCAAATAAAATGAACAAATATGAAATGACCGAAAGCATTTTAAAATGCATTCGAATCGGACCACATTTCATTACTAATCAGAGCGATACCCGGGAATGCTCATGCATTTTTAATGCCCCGCATTTTGTGGCCGGAAGGAAGCGCAACACGTAAACGTGTTAATATGGACAACACAATCTATTAATTTGTCAACAATAAAGTAAGACAGCGACAGGCGACATCGTTACCCGAATGAGAGCATTGATTGGCGACCAGGATGGGCTCTCTTGACCACAGCACCTCCGTCTCCGTCTCCACAGCCATCCGAGCCCAGCCAGGTTGTTGTCAGCACAGCAGGTACGAAATTAATATGCGAGCAACAATTAAGATAAGCGCGCAAAGTTGTGAAGTGGCTGCTGCGAGGAGGGCGCAGTCGGTGGCCCCAATTGAGGTTGTCCGGCGAGGCGGCGACCACAGCAGCAGCAGCAGCCGCCAATGACTAAGGCGACAACAAGCTGGCAAGTCGGCAAGTTGGCAAGTTGGAGGAAAAAACCTCGCCAGCGAAGACGAAAAATCACAGCGAGAAAAAATATCTCCAAAAATCTGTCAGCAGTTTGGTATTTCCTATTAATGTTTGTCCATTTACGAGTATTATTTATTCTGTATAATTTACATTAAATAAAGTTTCTCCGAATTTGGAATGCTCTAAAAACTCAGTTACCATATAATTTAAAAATATTACTTAAGCTTGTTACTATAATTTATTATTTCCTTAACTTAACATAATTTTTTGATACATCTTAAATTTTTAGTTATTAAATTTTTCATCCAAAACCTTCAGATTTTTTCTTTCTCTGGAGAGAAGAGCTGGAGAAGCGATCTTGATCGCACCTCGCCAACTGCTTCCTCTCACTGCAGACTCTGCGGTAGCCCAGGAAATAAAAAAAAGGCAACAACAGCGGCTAAAATATTTTATATAAGTTGAAAAAAAAATTTAACCACATCCATTAAGCAAGACCTTGATGACAAACGGCGGCAAGTCTTCCGTGCGATAATAATAAGTATTCATTTCAGATACCATTTTTTGGCTGCTCCTTGCCTTTTGCATCGGTTTTCTTTGGTTATTTTTGGCATGTTCATACCTATAATAAAAATTAAAGTTACCCTTTTGCTGATTGCCGATTATTTTTTGGGTGGAATGTTTTTATTAAATTAAAGGCGATAGGAAAGATACCAATATAAATGTTTGGGGAGTGCAAACATTGTTTAGTTTCTTTTTTAAGTGAAAGTGAAATATTGTTTCAAGCGAGGTAAGATCTATGAATAAGCTTTCTTTGATTAATAGTTAATTATTTATTACATAGTTAGGTGTTTATAAGAGAAATCGTGTACAAAAATTTTGCATAATATTGCCAAAATTATATTAAACAAAAATAAAAACAACTGGAAACCGGACACGGTTAGCTTATTTTAAACGTTGTCAGTGTTTTTCCCTTTAAATAATTTATATTATTTAATTGTAAATAACAATTTTGGCTTATAATTAACAATCAACTTGGCATTTAATTACAAGAGTTGACAAAACAAACCCTCTAATTTATTTCCCCTCACATGCATTCAATTTCAATTCTATTTCCATTTTGGTAAATTTTCCACTCGAATTTCCAACTCGTATCTAACCGACAATAATCGTAACACGATCAGCCGCAATTAGAGCGTCCTTTTTGCCAAAATAAACCGAATTGCCATCGATTAAGCTGAATCCGATTCAATTATGTGAACCGGCGACGACTTCCACCTGCGATTGGGACTGGATGGGCGTGTGAAATGATTGTTGTGTTAATTTTCGCATATGACACCGCCGACGGCCGGCGACAGGGAAATTCGAGCATTTTATGCGGTTTATTGGCTTTGATCGATTGGAGGCGTCGTCGTCGCATTTTTTCATATCTGCGCCCAGCCATTCGGATCGAGTTTCTTTGACAGCTCATTCAGTGCGGTCTGGCCGCCGCCACTTTTTTTCTTTATATTTTTTATTTAGCATATGTTTTGGTGGTAATTCCTGTTGAATGAAAAATTTCGAGGCGATTTAGCAGGCCGTCAATTACCGCTAGCCACCTGATGACAGTTGCAATTAAAAGCGGTGGAAAAAAGACAGAAAAGAAAAACAAGAAAATACTCGAAGTGGTTGCCAGTCAACATGGATGGATGCCTGTTAATAGACATGTAAACTGCAATTAAAACAAGCTAATGGGGCGGGGCTGCCTCCGAAAAAAATATTTTGACTCGGCTCGCTGTCTTGGCGGTTGGCCTTTTCTTTAATTAAAATATTTAAGCACGCAAATAGGCCTGTCTCTCCATCTGCCTATGGCCAAGTTATCCCGTCTGCCCCTATATGTTATTAGCCACATCCACGCTCGGCGAGCTCGTGGAGTCGCCTTTTAACGGGGATCTGCGGGAAAACTCAACTGGGCGTGTCCGCCTCTTGGACGGGGAGCTGCTGCGGCTTTAATCAAAGTTTTTGCCAGCGGGGAATCAATCATTTGAAATTTAAACGTCATCGTGCGTCCGACAACTCATAAGACAAACCAACAGTAACAGCGGGCGAACGAGCCAGCCCGGGTTATATTCGAAATGGGGATGGGAACGTGAAGGTTTACTATTTGGCAAATAATTGCAAGGAAATCCTAGGGAGTTTGGTGAGGAAAAAATGCATTATTAGATGTTAATTATAGTAGTTTTATTATATTTTTAATATTTGTTTTAAGAGCTAGATAGAAGATGGAAATAAATAAAATATGTTTCTGCATTACATTACATTATTTTTTAAAAATTCATTAAATAATAATTGTTGCAGCTTTAATTATTATTTATATAAAAACTAACTGGGAACATTAAAATATATTATTAAACAAAAATGTAGTATGTATAATCACCTTGAAATTTGAGCAATCTGCGTTTAACTGTCGCTCAGAAAATTAATTCGCTAGAATTAATTAAACTTTCTTTTGTGTAGTTTTCTAGTAATATATAATTAAAAATAAATGTAGTAAAACATATAAAGTAAATAAAAATGTCATATTTCCTTTTATATAAAGTTTCTCAGGAATTCACGCTGCCATCGCCAACTCCGGCTTGAATGCGAATGTGGCGTGTCCGAGTTTTTAGCGAGAGTCTCAGACCAACAAAAAAAAAACCAAAAACGGAGACCCAGTAAAACCAAAACCTCTGGGCAACGCGGCCAACGGGCAACGGCCAACGCAATCACAAAAAACATTTTTCTTTCGCTTAAGATTTGTATTATTTTTGTAGTTTTTTTCGTGTACTGCGAGTATTTCTGACCGCCTGGCCGGCCTGTCTTCATGTCTCGCCGCAGCTCGGTTAATGAATGCCAAAAGCGAAATTAATGCGTGTGGGGCCAACGCCATCAGCAGCGCCCCCAGCTTATCACTGTCCGGCGATCTAAGCGGGAACTGGAGCTTTGAGCCAAGAACACCGACTGATCCAACGACGATGTTTCACCGAATTTATTCGCCAAATATCTATAGAAATTTATTTGATTCGGCGGCTTTTGGGAAATTTATGCGCCTGTCGCCCGGCCTTTTGTGTTCAGTTGTGCCTGCGCATAGATTTTTAATAAGTGATAAACATTTGAAATGACAATTTTAAAGTCGATTAATTAATTAAATGGCAATTGAAAAGGCCAGACAGCCCCGAAAAACACGGTCGTAGAGAAACATGATGGCCCAATAAAATACACAAATTGATTGATTTTCAGCTTTATACGCATTTATTTTAATTTTGTTTTTGTTCTTATTGGTTAGCTTTTTGGCTGAAAATTAATGCGAATATTTTCGAGAATTGGTTTACGGCCGGTTTGTTATCTCGAATAGGGAAATTGAATGGATTTTCGGTTCGGCCAGGTAAATTATTGCCCTGTTTATGGCTTGACATTTTCATGACACGATTTCAAATTCATAGATATCCGAGTTTGAGCTAAATTAAATGAAACGATGATAAGGCAATTATTATCACGACAGGGGAGGTGTTCTTTGCTGACAAAAAGTGTGATTAATAAGTAAAATACGGTGTGTTTTTTTTAGCTTATGAAGATATCTAGTATAAGATAGTACTGGTACGGAGTAAAAAATTCGAAGTCAGCAAAAAACAACTGCTTTTTTTATTGAAATGGTTAAGCTGGAAACGTGAGATATATAATTATTTCTCGTGCACCTGGAATAATAAGAAAAGTTTATAAAAAACAAGCAGATATTCTGAGTAGAAGTTATGCAACACATTGTTATCTTAAGTGTGAAGTTTTATTGCTTTTTAGATCTTTGTAGCGCTTATAGAATGCTGAGTAGATGTAGATGTTTTTAACTTGCTATTATTTATTTACATAACTTTATTATACAATTGTAAAGTAAAACTTAAACAATACACAAAATTGTAATTTTTTATTGCCAAACTTAAAGCCAAAGTTATACAAATTTAAATTTTCTTAAATTCAAAAGCATTTAAGACGAAGTACTCAAGCAAATTTAAGTCAGGACCTCCAGCAATTAATAAATATTCATAAATTTCACCTCAAACGGTCTCCCTTCGCCGTTCCATAAGTTTACTTTCAATTTTTATTGCCCGGCTAACGATGCATGGAATATGCCACTTAACTCAGCCCCCCAAAAAAGTAATAAAAATTACAATCACACGCCCAGTCAGTGGGCCGCTTAAAACAATCATGATGGATTGGAAAAGTCTTTAACTTTTCGTATTATTTCGCTTCCCATGGAACGCCTTTTTATACGCGCATAGTTCAATAGTTTGAACTCTTTTTAATTGATCTTGATTAATCGCACACCACACACAAATAAATGCGGAGAGCAAATACAACACCGCCGCCCAAGGAGGCGGCAGGCGGCAGGCAGGCTCCCCATATCGAATCGGAAGCCCGACCATTAATTACGCTTTAATTACCAGCCGAAAAAACAGGGGAGAGAAAAAACCAAAAAACGGATGGGAAAAAACCTTAATAGTTTAGCGTTATCAGCATAGAGTTTCGCTCGCCAGCACTCCTAATTTCATTAGTTTAATGGCACAAAACTGTGGAAAAACCAACAACAGGGCAGCCGAAACACCAACGATGGCTACCAAACTACGCAAAACGTGACGCGAGCGACGGAGCTGCTGCTGCTGCTCCAAACAAAAAATTGTTAACAATTGTGAGAATAAATTGCTAAATAATTAAGTGGATCAACGGCCGAGAGCCGGACCAGAGCCGAGTCGGGGCGGAGCAGCAACTGCTCGAGAGATCTCAGACTCCAAATTGCATATGATTAATTAAAGGAAATAAAATGCTGACGACGGCCACTAGAGAACCAGAATGAGTAGCAGAAAAATAAGAGCGCGGCGAAACGAAAATCTTTTTCTTTAATTAATATTGAAGTGAACCGAACCGAAGTTCAGTAGCGAACCGACAGTTAACTCTTCCAGAGCAGCGGCGAAAAAAATAAGCCGAACAAAAAACAAAGACAGGAGGCGTTTTTCAACTCATTAACGTTCAAACGAATTCATTTGCATATCTCTACCTGCCCCAAATTAATATTCCATGGCTTCAGCATTCTTCTCGGCCTGCTTGACTCTTTACTTTTTTCCGTAAATTTGAAACGCTTAAGAAACGAGCTGAGAAATGGTCTCACACAATTTGAACTGCAACACACTGCCACTACCCCTGCTCCTGCCCAGAGTCAGTCAGTCGGCTTCAGTTTACTTCCCCCGCCGATGCCTCGCCGCGCCGCTTATTTTCGTTCAGTTTCTTTTGTCTAAATGATTTTTATTAACATTTTTTGCGTCAGGTATTCGAGTAGAGGGACACGCATTTGCTGTGTCACTGCAGTCGAGCGTGTCAGTGCAGCCAACTTGGATAGTTTTCGGACCAAGAGCATGACTATCTGAAATTTGGATTTATTATATTTGTTAGGTTAGATATTTAAACAAAGAATAAAAAATTTTTATTTGGAATATTATTCTCAAAAAATTCTCTAAAAATATGTTATTTAGCTTTAGAATATTTTAGAAATACATCCATATCTCGCTTTACGGAATAGATACGTTCCAGAAAACTTGGCCGTAAGACGAAAAACCCGCATAATGAGTCGATTATTCTATTGAAATACTGCATCGAATATTATACTAAAAATGGATTGTATTATGCAGCCAAGTTTCAAAGTATTTTAGAAATACACCCATTCTCCCTTTACGGCATAGATAAATGTATTCCATAAAACTTGGCCGTAAAGCTAAAAAGCGAATAATGAATCAGTTATTCTGTAGGTATATTAATATTAAAAAAAAAAAAATTTGGGCATACTTAGAAAAGGGGTCGTAATTGAATAGGGCCGTTATAGCGAAATTTTGTTCAAGGTGCGATCTAGTATATCGAGGTATTGGTGTGTTTTCTATTTACCAAGCTAATAACTTATTTGACAAATAATACAAGTCTCTCAAAATTGTATAATAAGCTAATCTTAACTTTAAATAATTATTTTTAATATGTAAAATAAACTTTTTTAAATATAATGAAAATGCCTATGGATTTTCTTATAATTTTAAACCTTCATTATTACTTCTATATCTAATCTAAAGTCTAGCTCCATCTATTTCTGTAAATTTCCCAAGTTTGATATAGCAATAAATAAATAGATATAGCTAGTTTTTTCGGATAGTTTATCGCACCTCTGGCTAGAGTAGATCATGGAATAGACCAAGGGTCCAAACCATTGCGAGGGAAAGACGCCGGCGCATAGACCAGCGACCGGCGACCAGCGACCATCGACCAAGTCCACATTTAAGGCCAAAGAGTGCTGGGCGTCAACTGCATGCCATGCGTAAATGCCAAAAGCAGCGACCCTCGTCTTGGGTCCCGCCGTTGCCGATGTCGGTGCCGGTGCCCCTCGTGCCTTATCTGGCTGTATTCATCTCGAAAATTGTTTCTAGTTGAAGTTTGCCTTTTAATTGTTAGGCGCAAACAGCCGACCGAACGGCCGACTAAATTAAATTTATACTCTCTTCCCATCTCTCTCTCTGGGCGTCTCTTTCTCGAAGAGTTTGGCCCTCTCTTTCGCTCGTTTAACCCCATGTCAGTTCCATGTGGTTGCGTGAGCCGACTGCGGTCGTCGTCGGTATGCGAAAGTAACCCCCGATCTCCGTCTCCGTCACATGTCGCCCATTGAGCATGTGCAGCCTTTCAGGTTAACCGACTCTATCTGCATCTCTTTCCCTGTCGGGTTGGGTCAATAAATTCCTACGGAAAGTGAATTATTATAACGTTTTTATTAAAGTATGCCCTTGCATACACACAGATCTAGTGCACTCTCCGGTATCTCACATAATTAGCATAGTTATAGGGGCATATAGTTATAGCCTGTTTGTCTAGGGGTGGCTCCGTCCGTTTAACTGTCTAATTTTTCACTCAACTGTCCACATTTGGCCGTGGAAATTTATTAATTTGTCCAATTCCACTGACAAATGATAAAAAGCTTGACAATTAATGGGAATATCTGGTGGAGTAAAAGGTGTTGTATTAATTAGAACACTGGACCAGGGGGTCCTAGTGCCCAGTGCCTAGTGCCAGTGATGTAAGGGGTGTCGAGTTTAGGGGTTGGTGGTCCAGCCCTAGATGGAAATTTATTAGGTTAGTGCGAGTAAGAAATAATATCATTTTTATGTCGTGGTTTGTTATTTCATGTCGCACTTAATTATGAACAATAGGAAACTGAACTGGCAATGAATGTGTTAATTTTTGGGAAGTATATATTGTTACAGGTACTGGTAATGTATAAATAGAGATAAGAATTTGTCAGTTATTAATCTGCATACCTATAGGTATAGATATAACTATTAATTATTAAGCTAATTACACATTCAGGAAAACTAGTGCCTTAAAATTCATAGAGTGTTTGGTTTTTATAACATTATTAATACTTAACAATTTACATATGCTTACAAGTAATTACACAAAAAATAACAAATTTTTATAAGAATTTTGTTTAATTCAAAATGCAAGTAAACTTTACAACTTACACCTTTTTCCTTAAACCTTTTAAGTGTTAAACATTAAACTGTCTTTGTATCCTGAATATATATTTTTGTATCCAAAAATGTCCAGAAACTTAAAAAAAAAAAAAAAAATTAACAATCCGTATACTATTTCTAGCTAAAAATCTTCAAGATATTTTGGTTTAAGCATTAAATGAAAACACTTTTAATGTTAAAATTTATCAACTTTGAATTATTTCTAATTATGACAGCATTTGAAGTTTCAAGTTCCAACGAAATAATTTAATAATAAATACGAATTAAGAACTACCTTAAATCCTAAAAATAATATTATATATTTTCCAAAATTTTCCTGTATAAAAAATACTTACTTAATTTAGCCTAATTCAAAATTTATTATGAATTCCATCAAAACGTTTATCTTTTATAAAACAAAGTTATGTAATATATAATCAACTAAATTAACCACAAAAATATACTTAAATCAAAACCCTCAACCGAAAAGTACAGACTCACAGCATTTCGAATGCAATAAAAGTCAGAGTCCATGATCGCTGCCCAAATTTAGATACCGACTGTACAATAAAAATCAAAAAATATTCAAACCTTCAATCAAACACCCATTCAAGACCTTAAATCACCGACAAAAAACGATCGAAAGCCGTGAATTACCATATCGGAATCCCGCGAGCATTGTACAAGTGTATACACATGTTACTTATTCATGGCTTTGTAGTTTCTTTGGGCTTAGGGGCAGGTGGGGTTCGAGGCGGAGAACCCTTTGTACCCCCGCCTTTGTGTAGGTATTATTATTATTATTATTATTTTTCGGGGGGCCCCCAGAAGAGCGCCATTTAAGCCGCTTGTTGTTTGGTATTTTTCACAGCTCTGCACAAAAGATGGATCTTCGTCTCCAGCGGAGCGTGCTCACGATCCATTTGGAATCGTTGAAATATTTCCCCCCAAAAATATAATAGAAAAGAAAAGAAAAGTTTTCCTTTTCTCAACCCAAAAGAGTTTCATTAGCGTTTTTCTGAAACTGTTTTGGGTACACCTGATGTGCATTTTCTGGGTGTTTTGTTCGAACAATGAAGCCCACAGGAGACTTTATTTTTGAATAAGTCGAAATGCAACAATGGTTTTGCCTCACTGAGACGGATGTGCCAGCGTTTTTAGGGTTCATTGCGTTCACCTCTCGCCGACGAACCGCACAAGATGTTCGTTCACATGACTCGGCTCAGGTCCCGAAAAATGCAAGACAATTAAACAAATTAACAAAACAACAGAGTGCATGGGACTTACAACAATTTTACACATGAGAAAATCGAAGAGCATCGAAGACCATTAGCCATTAACTCGGAAACCCTCCTCCTTCCCAGCTCGGCTCATCCAAACTCATTTCGGGCCTAACTGCGCGGGTGTTTCCCAACTGTCAGCTGTTTGTTAGGGAAGTTCAAGTTGAACCTGCCCCAGGTAATTAAGTTTCGAATTTTACTTTTCAATGGGCCATCAGCCAGCTGAGTTTGACCTCCTCCCCCCACAAGCATTTGAACCCTTTCGTCGGTCGCCAGTCGCCGGTCACCGGTCGCATGTGTGTGCGTCTAATTTCATGGCTGTTAGCCGAAAGGGCCAGGTCCGAAAAGGTCGCGGAAGACAGGCATTCAATATGCATCTCCCCCTTTGACTGCCTTAGGAACAACGGCTTTTATTATTGACAACAAACGGCCAGTGCAAGAATGATGACCCGAGAACGAAATGTGATCCCTCCTAAAAAAGGGGTAACCTTAACATGCAACGGCTAATACTCTAACTAAAGTTTTTTTCTGTTAAATAAAGTGCCCAAATATTTTAATTATGATTATAGTACATTTTCTAAAATATTGCAAGCCATTTGTAGCCCAAAAATGGCATACAAATATTTACAAAATAGTAAAAATATGAATAAAAAATCTAAAGAATGAGTCTCTTATTTGATCACAAAAAATCCAATTCAAAACCATTTAAAATTATTTCAATGTAATATGCCCAAAAATATAATAATTAAAAAATAAAAAATGTTTAAAGCTAATTTTACAGATTTAAAAAATAATTTTGTGCAAAAGAGATAGAATTTAAGTTCTATTTAGGAATTTAAAAGATGTATTTTAATTAAAATAAAGGAAATAATAAAAATATTAAATAAAATGGACAGAAAATAAAATTTCATAAAAGTAAAAAATATATATCTCCAAAGAATGTTATTTTTCCTTTATAAATTGTTGTTTTCCATATAATTCACCTAAGAAATTGCCACCTTATTACCCCCAATTAACCGAAAAATCAAATTTCCCCTTGTCTTAATTTGCATTTCCGGCTCTTAAAAGAAATCCCCGTAATCAGCTTCTCTCGCGAGAGATTAACTTCAACAGCTTCATTGACAAATCAATCAGCCAGGTCATTAATTACTTCGCCCCAGCGCCAAAGTGCCATAAATATGTGACTTCTAATCTCCATTAAATCCAATCGGAAACAAATGCATCCATCAGATCCAAACAAACCTCAGAAACACAGAACCCACTCAACTCAAGTCATCTCAAGCGGACTCAACTCTTTCTTTCTTTCGCTTGAAGAGCATCTAAAAAAACACAATCGAAATGAACAATCCCGAGTAAAAAAACAGAAATATAAGGAGAGAACAGAAAAAGTTTTTGAGGGCAGCAAATAGCGACAAAGAAAACTCATAAAAACGTTTAATGATGTCACAAAACGTAATAAAAATGCAATAAAATGTCAAAATTATTGAATTTACGATACGAAACAAGTTCAAAAAATAACAACAAAACCCACAGTACAATAACAAAAGTAGAAGCA
The DNA here is from genome assembly GCA_018153105.1 of Drosophila rufa. NCBI lineage: Eukaryota > Metazoa > Arthropoda > Insecta > Diptera > Drosophilidae > Drosophila > Drosophila rufa. Next base: position 10,107,029 of record JAECXS010000085.1, read on the forward strand.
CCAAAATAACAATAACCAGCGACACAGCTCCGCTTGGAGGGAGGAACACCTCTGCAACTCTTTGACCGGTCAGATGCGATGGGTATGGGTACGGGCATGGGTATGGGAATGGGAATGGGAATGGGATGTTATAGCATTAGTATGTTCCATTGTTGTTCTCCTCCTATATATATATATATATATATATATATGGATGGTACTTGTTGTTGTTGCCCATTGTTGGTGTTGCCGGTGTGCGTTGTTGCGTTGAGTGCAATGTGCGTGTTGTTGTCGATGCCGCAAGGTGTCGCGCACTGTGAACTACTCTACCATAACCTTAACCCTAGCCTAATTTGAATAAATTTCGAGTTTAGCTATAGTCTTTGCATTCCATACACTGGGGGAAAAATATTCAGGAAGGAGATTAAGGATTAAGAACAAATGAATGAATTCCTTTAAATAATAACTAGACCTTATAGCCACAAAAATGACTAGAGCTTGGATTGAGCGCTTAAAAATAGTGAAACATGTGCAAAATAAATTTAAATATGTAAATATATCGAATGATAGGATTTTTTTTAAAACTTTGATTTAAGAATAATCGGAATTAAAAGTAGTTTTTAAATACCATTATGTTTGCCTTACACCATTATAATCGGAAATAAAAGTAACTTTTAAATACCATTATGTTTGCCTTACACCATTTAAAGTCTTTCAGACTGCAGCTGGGCTAATATATTTAAATAAATTTAAATTTAAGTAATTTTGAAATTCCCACAGATAAACAGGTAATTAAATATATAAAATTATTACTTAAAATAATTTAACGATTTTATTCAAATTATTTAAATACAAAACTTGAGCTGCACGAAGGTCACACTGCCCTAGGATCTGAGCATTAGCCGCGCAGCTAGCGGGTCTTCACTATAAATCCCAACTTTAAAATCACTTTCAATAATATTAGACCACTTTCCAATTATTTCTCTCTGTGCAGATGCATGTTTGTATTTTTAACATTTTTTTGAGAGCACCATCAGGGAAGCGATTGATTGTTATCTCCAAATGTAATCAAATTGGGTTTCCTTTGCTTTTCCTCTTGTTTTTTTTTTACATGTAGCGGTGGATAAAAGAGCGACTGGAGACTGCGGGTCAAAGGATCAAGGCAACAGCGTTAAATAATGGACAACATGCTGCGATAAGAGATCCCCGAAAGAGGGAAAACATTAATCCCGGCAGTGCAATTAACATATTCCCTGGCTTAGACAGAGTGTCTCCCCAGGAGCAGACTGCTTGACTCTGGTGTCGCTCATCATCCTGGCCCTGGGATTCCAGACGCACCTCCATCGCCTCGCCTGATATATATGCAGGCATGAGCGGGCATACTAATTAGATCGGATCAAAGACAGCGAGGAAGGGGTGAGAGCACTGATTTGATTTTTGATTGGGATCGTTCTCACTCGCTTCGATTCAATTGGAGAGGAAGCACTAAAGTCGGATTCTTTATGGCCTGACGTGCTCGAGAGAAAAAAAACGGTGTTTTAAAAGTAAAAAGGCAGCAGGTCGGGTTGGGAATTAATTTTGGAAAATTGTTAAGTGCAAAATGCATGAGAAATAGGGGTTGAGGAATCTGTCGGTGAATAATAAAAATAAAGTAATACAAAAATTCAAGTAATGAAAATTGTATTAAAATTGATTAAAAGAAAGCAGTCTTTAAATAAAATATGTTACTCTAAAGAATGTAGCTTTTTTAAGTTTATTATTTATTATATTTTAAGTTTATACATATATAATTTCCGTAATGATTCTAAAATATATTTATAGCTTATCATATATTTATTCAGCCGACTTCCTATACTTTAAATTAAAACTATCTCCCAACAGCGAATATATTCAATTTAAAATCTTTATCAATAACTTTATCATTAAACCGTCAAGTTGCTTTATTTATTTATATTTCAGATAATTTAAAGAGTACTACCTTTATTTTCCCTTCTCATACATTCAATTACCATAAATATTTATGTTATGCCAGATCCAAATACGTTCACTTCCAAGAGATGCCATCAAGGTCTTAGCACAGACATATACGTGTTGGCTCGACACATCGCCATTGACCGACATCTACCCACCCAGTGGACCGGCTCAACGTCACTTAAGTATCCCACAAAACACTCCACTCTATCATTAATAACAACACACACACACGGCTCATTCAATTATAATTTGTGAAAACAACACACAAAAAAGAAGCTTACAATTTCATCAATTACAATTTTCGATGCCGTGCCTCATTAGTGTATAATTATTTTTGGCCACAATTCCTTCACTCAAATTGAATTGCGGTCACCTATCCCATCGTATCCCCACACCATTGCCCAGTCCCAGTCCCAGTCCATGCCATTCCGCATCATCTCATCTCATCTCGGGTGAACAGTGAACACTGAAAATTCTACTACCACATGCAGCGAACGCCTTGTTTGCCCCAATTGAAAATGTCAACCTATCAACAACAAATTAACTTGAAAACTTACAAAACAAAAAATGTACGACGACGATGAGAGTATCTCGAAAAGAAAAAAAAAACTGAAAAAGCCAGGCCAGGGAAGAAAGAAAGCTAAAAAACCTGGCCGGGTCTATAAGTAAGACGCCGCCTGCTGTTGTTTCTGTTTCTGTTCCCGATGCTGATGCTGAGCGCTGATGGTCATCATGATATATATGAACGGGCCTGGGCTAACATTTATGTACCACAAATGTCAACTGTCAATGTCAATTTATATTATGCTGCCACATTGCGGATATGTCAGCATATGAACATATGTATCTCAAACAAAAAAAATAAATTTAAAGAAAAAGAGAAACAGAACCAACATTATTTTTTTTCGGCCACAAGTTCGAGCCAAGACCGGCCTACGCAAAAGAGCATTTCTTCTCGCACAGATCCGCTGCTGATCCAGAGAGATATGTATCTCTGGGATCCGGGGATCACCAGTATTTATAACATTATTTTCGCACTCACCGTCCGGTGTGGGTGTCGTTGATTTGTTGGCGTTTCCAGCAATGTGTTGCCGCCTGTCCACTTCGTTTCCATTCCGATTCGTTCGCTCCGTTTGTTTGTCATTCGCATTTAATTTGCTTTTTGGGTTAAACAAACAACAGTTAAGTGGTAAATTATTTTAGGGCTCTCTGCAGCCATTCCCCAATTTATTTCCGAAATAAGAAACAAGAACAAAGGTGCAAATATACAAACGCATAAACAGTTGGGGTAATTTTTATAATATTCTGATGGTTAAAAATAAATATTAAATAAGCTGGATTTTATTGTTAATTTAAGCTCAATTAATTCGTTGTTCTAGAAATTGTTTGTTATGGATTTTACATTTTTATAGAAATCCATATTTATTTAAAAGTTATATGATTATTGCTTACTAAACTGGTTCAACTGCTTTACAACTATAATAAATAGAAATGGGGTTTATTATTGTGTTAATTATAACTATCCTCTGGTTCATGTACAAAAATATGTTTTTATTGACTTAATGCTTACTTTTTCTTATTCTTTATTACTTTTGAATGTCCGTATTAATTTTAAAAGATACTTTCTACTATAAAAAAATATAAAAATATAAACATTCATCGGATTGTAGTAAGCTAAGAAATTTATTTAATAAGTTTTCACCAATAAGTAACCTAGATATAGATTCCTGAAGCATTTATTAATTTTCTATAGTTTTAAAAAAGTATACAAATGGTTATTTATTAAAAAAAACAATAAAATATAGTTGTATCAACTAAAACCTTACTATAATCCATTTCTAAGAACATTAAAACAAAATAAATCATAGTATTAAATGGCAGGATATCATAAGAGATTAAATTAATTTTTCTAAAATATTTTTCCAAACCCAACTGGTATTATCTTGACCCCAGCTGTATGGGTATCTGCATATGTGCATCTGTATAAACAAGCTGGCGCACATTAATAATCTTGTTGAACCCGGCAATTTCGACCCTATAATCAGCGAGTGAAACGCATATGCACATAAAGACTGGCGGACAGGAGGAGCTGGAGAGCTGGAGCTGGAGCCGGAGCTGGGAATGGTAATGGGGGATGGAGTAGTCGTGGCTCGTTGGTTGGCTGCCCTGTTGGCCGGCCGGGTGCTTTGGTTGGCCAGCTCCGAAATGCCGGCTACCCCGACGAGTCCCCGAGTCTTTTTGGCCCGGTACACGCCTCCGGGCACCGCCTGCTCATTCCATTGTCTTGCTGCCTGATATTTCTCCTCCGAGGAGACGTGGCTAATTTGAATCAACCGCCTCTCGCTCATTTTCGCTGTCCCGAAAAAATGAAACCGAAAACAGGCGGCCGCCGCAGCAAATTAAACGCGCATGCGCGGCGAGCCAACTGGGACTGGGACTGGAGTGCGGAGAGATCCCCTAGTGGAGTTCGCGTCCCAGTACTGGCACTGGGATCCCTCGGGCCAACTGGTAATTCCCCCTTTGCGGCGCCCCTGGAAACAGCGCTTCCGTAGAGAACGCAGCGCAGCGCTCCCCCGATCGGCCAAACAAGCATGTGGATAATTGTTTCCTGGACGAGCGGTAACCCGAGCCCAGGTCCGAGTCCGAACCCCAGGCCCAATACCCAATCCCCAGTCACAGTTCCAGTCCCCAGTCCCAGTCCCCAACCTGAAATTCAAACTGAAAAACCCTAAGTCGAACCTGAATCTGAATCAGTTTCCGAACCTGAGCTCGCGGCTGCTGCGCCGGCGTCTGAGAGACATAAATCCAATAGTAAACATATAAATTTAGCTAAATTTCTGTGCAGTGAGAGAAAATGGGGATAACAAGAAGGCTAATAAAAAATTATGAGTAAAAACCAATTTGTTTAAATATAATATATGGAATATTAATTTACTCAAAATACATAGCAAAAACGTGAATTTCTTGTTAACTTCTTTAAGAATAACATCTCTTCGTTCAAAAATAAAAAATATATATTTTAAAATAAGTTACATTGAAAAGTAAAATTAAAATAATAACTAAGCTTTTCAGAAGATTTATTTTAATTGTTATTATTTATATTTTCTGACCTTCTAATCATTAAGCGTGAAGTTCTTGCAAAGAGCAAAGCACTTAAAGTTCCCAACTACGAATTCAGCTACACACAGGTATATCCTATAGTAATCAAAATTAGTACTGATGAGGCTTTTTGGGTAATAGCTGAAACAATTGTAATCTATAAGTCTTATTTACGTAATATTTGAAAATATTGCAAAGGGAAAAAATCTTCTAAATAGTTTTAATTTGTATTTACTTAATTTATCCAGACAAGGTATATAAAAATATATTTTTTTGAACAGTTAAACTTTTAAATATTTCTAGCGAGTATTACCGGAACTTTTTAAAATAAACAAATCAAACGTCTGCAGATTTTCGAATTCTCACAGTGCACTAAACTCAGCCATCGGCTGTCATGTGTGTGTTGTTTATTTTATGTCTGCTCTTTTCGGGCTTGTTTAGAACAAAAATTATGCAATTATGATAATTGCCCGGTGGAGCAGTTTGGCCAATTATGAAAATATGAGTGTGCTTATATTTTTATTATTATATTTTTGATCATGCCCCGGGGGCTTCCGTTGGCACGCAATCTTGTACAGGGTCTAATCCCAGCTGAGAATTTCAAATGAAGTCTTTGTCCCTCTTTCTCTGTGTCAATAAAAGGGGAGGCGGTGCACTTGACTCTTGTCTCCGTGCACGAGTAATGCTTATCATTGTCCAAGGAACCGAATAGAGCTGAATTGTTCCAATTACGCGGACACTGCACGCACTTTCGGCACTCTCCCATGCAACATGGATGGACGAATCATCCGGACGGACAGCTCCCCGAGTGTAAATAATGCTATTTAATAGCACGCAGAGATGGCTCTTTTTTATAGTTGGCCTCTCAGTTAAATGCCGATAACCTTTTTATGCGCTCGCCTCGGCGACCATTAAATTAAAGAACCCAGAACACCGAGTAGAAAAGACTTGAAATGCATTAAATTGAATTCTCGGTTCGGCCCATGGGTTACTAGCTCGGTTCGGTTACTTGGAAACGCTGTTCTTAACGCCATGAAAACTAATTTTATAGTTGCACTCTCTCTCTTCTTCACTGGGCCCGGCCCAGTCGCACATTTCAATTACCATTTCTCTCCCCAAACGTGGCTTCATTTAAATGGTCAGCAGAGACTTTGGGAACTTTTGGGAAAACCATGTACGTTCCCTTATTTTTATTTCTATCAAAGCATTTCCCCTCCGTTCATGTTTTACAATGCGTGCCCCGTCGCGGGACGACGACGGGAATGCATGTAATGAAATGTAATGTCCCGGCTTGCGAATGCATTTTGCACTTTTACTGCATGCTAATTGGCTCCTTCGAGCCGTAGGGGGGAACAGTGTGACCGTGTGCTTTGCATAAACACCGTTAGAGCACTCATCTGGCCAATTCTCACGATTGTAGCGAAACCATCTAAATATATATGGCGGCATTAACTACATATATCGCATAACCATCCGTTTGAGACCATCAAGTGCCATAGAATCGCGCTGGACAGACCAGAGCGAAGCTCTTTATTGGATAGTCACTACACATATATGACATGGGATTGGTCGCACTGCATCGGATTGGCATATAACGCACTCGTTTGCGGCTTGTTTGGCTCGTTCGAACATTCGCTTGGCACATTTACAACTCTTTTTTATTGGATTAGATTGTTAATATATTATTTTATTCCTTTATGCCACTCTTTACGACACTTGTTTATCGCTTACTGGCGGTGCATTGTGAGCGGTTTCGTCTTACGTAATTAGGTGTAACGCTTAGCAATTCCGTTTATGTGGAAAATTCCGACTTAATGACCCTTACGGCGAACGCTTAGTAATCGCTTAATCCCATGAACTGAACTGAGTCACTTTATTTTGATTCTTCTGCGGATGGGTGGGCTATTAATCCAGCAGAATTTCTCTGTTTAGTGTTATAAATATCTATTATATTTAAATTTGTGCGAAGTAGGTCATTCAGCTTCAGCTTATCTTTAAGGCTTTCTAATATATTGCACCATAAGGCTAGGTGAAAGTACAACAATTATAATAAAAATGTTATAATAAACTCATTATCCATTTCCCCATCCTTCAAATAAAAAATCTAATAAATATTTTAATTGTATAATAGAGATTTTATTTACCATCAATATATATTTCGTTTTCAGTATTTAATGTGGCATAAAAATGTTAGAAGAATTAACTCATATATGTCAGAGAAAATTAAATAAAATTGTTAAACATTATACATGATTTTAAAAATATATAAGAGTTATCACCTGTGAAAATCACTTTTAATTAAAAAACTCTAGAAAGAGTTTCCAGCTTTCCGATTAAAAATATGTACTTCTTCAGTGCAACAGGTTATTCTTTCATGTCACATTGCACTTTATTTATTTTATTTTTTTGCAATGCCATTTCCTTAAGCCCTTTGAAAACATTACTTATATTCCAAGCACGTAAGAATGTCTTCGTTATCTTTGATCATTAGCATATTGTTATTACATGTACGTAAGCGTTTATCGTTTGTAAACGATCGAAGGGAATGATGACTGTTATCATTTTACGAAACATCAAGCTAATCCCGCCTTGCTCCATTCAGTTCTACCCTGAGAGTTACCTTACTCATAACTGAATCTAAGAATATAGGGGGAAGTTCTTGCATAATTATCAACAGCATTACTTGGAATTTTCCAAGACATTTCGTCAGATTAGAGAACTTCCCACACGAATAAATTGAATGCAACCAAGAACTGCCTCAGCTTAGTTGATTTTGGGATTACGCACTCTTTATGACTGCCTCTGAGGCCTCATTACGCAGTTCTCACAGTGACCTAACTTTACTTAATTTTATTATCTAACCCTTGAGTGGGTATCAATACAATTTCAATGGCATTTCTTCCCTTTCTCGTGTATTTCTCTGTGAAGATCGTAAAAGTGAGTTACCCAAGCCACGAATTAAGTGCAATTGCATTTATAAAGTTTTCCCCCCGGGATTCGACTCCCCGTCCGGGCACTATCATTATTGGTTAATCATTGCTGGACATTAAACAAAATTAAACGGGTTTTATCTCGTGTGCCTTAATCCACTTGCGATCAGATCTTACCCTTCTTCCTTTCCCAGCTCGATTTTCAGTCGTCAGTCGCCAGCGTTTGGAAATTAATTACGGAACTCTAATTTAAATAAAACTTTGTTGCCGCTTCACTGAAGACGCTGAAGACACGGCGGCTACGTAATTTAATTTTCGCTGGAATCGTAAATAAATGCTTTATTCCGTAAGTCTCCCAGTTGCTAGTTGGACATACAAAGTAGCTGGCTCTATGGGTGTGTGTTTGATTCTCCTTTTTTTTTTGCCACAGAGAGTCTGGCATATAAACCATCAGATTTCGATATAATCGTAAATTTTCGCCCAGCTCACAAGGAGCCACCGCAAAAGAGGAATCTTCAGTCGCCGAACCTCACTCAAGCACATACATACACTCTGGAAAAAAAATCGTCACACTGAAGTTGCCGGCAATAAAATAGCTGAAATGGTAAAGGAGGTGGCACGAGGGAAAAGCACAAGTTTGAGAGTCTCTCGAGTTGGAGGCGAAAATGTGATTAAGTTGCGCGCAAAATCCAATTTTTATAACTGCAGAATCACTTCACTTGGACCCCCGCCCTGTCCACCCCACCGCCTCCTCACATATTTGCTGCAATTCCAAATACCCTTTCCAGGGGGGTGTTCATCTTTATAAAGGATCTTAGATCTCAAATATATTTAAATTGTATTTAAAACAAACCAATGGAAATAAAAATAAACCAAATCAGGTAGGTTTTCTTTTCTAAAAGTTTTAAGCAGGGATCGTAACATTTATAATTTTTAATATAAAAATTTTAAAATAACAGTTATTTTTTGATTTAAAAAAAATAATTGCAAATTAACTGTTATTTTTTATTATTATAATGTGTTATCCTTGCTTAATTGAACTAGTTAATTAAATAAAAATAATAAATATAAACGCACAATATTACCTGTAACTAAAAAAGATAACATAGATACATCGCCAAATAGGATTTCTACAATTCTAATTAGTACGCTAACATTTTTTTTAAAAACTTTTTATAGCCTTTTAGTCTTCAAATTTAGTATTTTAAATTACTTAGAACCTTTTGAGCTAAATAAAATAAAGCTTTGTTGTAATGATATATGAATGTTTATAAATCTTTTAAATACTAAAAGTTATAGGTATATTCATTCTCATGTCAAAAAAATAAAATTATTTTCTATCAGTTAATAAACATTTTGCAAATATTTTGTATTATTTTAATTTCTGGGATTACTTTTTTTGACTATATAAAAGTCTTTAAATTCATTATTTTAAGGCTTACTGTTCTCTTTTTTTATTTTGATTGCTTATTAATTTTATATATTTTAAACTTCCTAATTAATAATACGCCAGTTAAATCTTAATTTCATAACACATTAAATCAGATCCTTTATTCCCTCATCGCAAAGCCCACTCAAAAGGGTATTTCAATCGTCGCGGTCCACTTTTTAGCCACTTTTTTTTGTTAATTTTTTTTGGCTGAGCCAAGGCGAATTGAGTCCGCCGCTGTTATGTTTTTTTTTTTTTTCTGCCGTTGCTCGTAAGATGCTTGGCAGGGCAATAATCATAAATTTAGACAACAACGAACCGGCAGCCGCAACAGTAGTAGGCACCATCGGATCGGAGTTTTCCGGGGGACCGAGGACGGCAAGGCACCTCGGGGGGATAAAGCGTCGCCACGAGGAGCTACAAGTCCGAGTGCGCCATGTGTTCCAGCTCCAGCTCCAGCTCTCGGTATCGAAATCCGGCGACTCCGTCTACGACTTGGACTCCCAGCTCCGATCGCCGTTCCAGTTCGTCTGGCGGATTTTGAATTTTTCGTTTTTTTTTTTATTTTCGGGGGTCGTTCTAAGCAAACAAATGCTTAAAGCATAAAATATTGATATTTTTTCTCCTTTTTTATTTGTTTTTATTTTGTTCTCGTTCCTTTTTCGCTCTTTTTTGGAGCTGTCCCAGCCAAGTTTAAGCCTGCAATCGATTTCGATTCTCGGATTCGGGTTGCATATGAAGTTGTCTTTTTATTTGATTTTAAATTGTTTATTGCTTTGCATATTTCTTAATTTTGCCCATTCCCCCGCTTGTTTATTGTTGTTGTTGTTGAGCTGAAGCTGTTGTTATTTTAGCAGTTTGTTATTGTAAGGCTTTGCGATTTTTTTTGGCGGTGGCCTTGTGTGTTAGTTGAAAGTGTCGGATGGTCGAATGGGAATATTTTTTGGGGGAGGGTGCTATGGGGAGGATGCGCGCTGTCTGACAGATGGTTTTTGCGTCGAAATTTTTGCGGGTTCTGGTGAAATCAGGAAGCGGATCAATGCGGTGACATTGAGGAGTCATATTCCCATGGAACTTGACACAGAAGCTGCTACCAGGAAGGTTCAAAAATGAGTGTTTCGAGTATGTTCCTTAAGCTTTGTTCTTGGGAATTGTTTACTGAAAGTTAAGTGAACTGTATAAATGAGCTATAAATATTGAATTTAAGTATTTTTATATATCTGTTATTGCAAAAACATATTTAATTGGTAAGTTAAATACTAGGAAAGAATTGAAGAATAAACTATTATTTTGCAAGTGGTTAGCTTTCATATTCGTCGATACTCTGGTTGTTTTTATATTCCTCTATGTAATTGATTTATCCTCTTATATTTTCTAATGAATTACTAACATGTGGGTCTCCTTTTTATAGCCATCAGTTCATTATTAATTAATTATATTAATAGTAAAATTATGATTAAAATTATTTAAAAAATAAAGAGAATCTTAAGATCTTAAGAAAGTTTACTACAAAAATTCATGTAATGGTTAAGCTAAATAACTTATCCCATATTATCTAAGCTACCAGATAAAATAATTACTCTCAAAACGAACTTTTAAGGGGTTTCCCAATTAATTATTTTAATCCAGCTTAGATCCTTATAAAAAATGTTAAAATAAGTAAAAAGTTGACTTCAATAATCTCATTTTATATTTAACTAACCAAGCTAATCGTATTGCCCCGATTTTATTATTGTTCTTTAACTCTTAAGCAAGCACTTTTGGGGGTTTTTCGAAAAACTTGGCAGACAGACGGGGACTGCCGCAAGGTGGCTTCAGTCTCGTGCCCAATATCCCCCAGACCCTGGTCATATTCGAGACCCCCCGTCGGGTCCCGAGATGTGTCAGTTAATTTCCAATACAATTTTCCATGTGCCGCAGCCGAAGCTGAGGCTGAAACTGAAGCTAAAGCCAAGCACCCATGGGCGTGTGTTCCTCAATTGGCTGCTTATCAAAGGTGTCTGAGCTGCGTGCGTGTGTTCCCAGATGCCGAAATGGCCAAATGCCGGAGCTGCAAGTGGTGGCCAACCAAACGGATCGGGCCAAGCCCACCGGCTGGCCAAAAACACTTGAATTTGTTCATCATCAATGGCAGGAGGAGGAAGGAGAAGGAGAAGGAGGAGCTGCAGCCGGAGCATAGCCACCTGAGATTGGTATCGATGGCAAGGCTGTCTGCCAGAGGTTCAAATACTAACACTTAATGAACTTAACTTTCCAACAACATCAAATTTCCATAAGAAAGGCAGAAAAGGAAAAGCTTCTGGGGATGGGTTTGCAACTGGCAATGCGATGCGATGCTAAAGTAGAGGAGCTGCCTCTCCTGTTTCCACTGCTGCTGCTGCGTGTGCAAGTATCTATTAGATACGCTCATTGCGAGGAGGACGCCGCTGCAGCCAGCAACAGCAATATACCTGCCACACTTGTTGTTGCTGGCTGCTGTTCTGGTTATACCCAGTAAGAGGAGATTTTTCTAGGGAGTATATAAATGCATTTAGCATATTGGGGCACCTATTTATTTATGAAAAATCCATTATTGGAGTAGTCTTATCAACTTAGAAAGTTTATTATCATTTTTGGCATTTATGAAGACTTTTTAAACTCTATTAATGATTTATTTTTTTCATTTAATATTAATTATTTAGATCGCAAGTAACCTAATTCATAAATTTCACTTAAATCTAATTTATACGAATTTTTTACTGGGTATTATGTTAACATATTGTTGAAGGAATCATGGTGATAATTAATATGGGTAGATTATGTAATAAATACATATGTATGTATATGCGTCATATTAATTATGTAGTTAATTTACATATATTTCTTGCATTCTAAAATATTTTTATCTTCTTCAAATTGTATATTAATTGGTAGAATATATGTATGTTGTTCAGATCATAGTAATGAAGTATAATATATAAATGAAGTATAAGTCTTTGCCTTACCAAAGACAGTTTTTTTGTTATTCCTAAATAATATTAATTAAATAATACCAAATTAGTAAACAAAATTTAGTCGTATTTATATTAATATTTTAAGTTCCAATAGTTTTTTTTACCTAAATCCAACCCGTTTTAAATATATTTATTAGTTTCATATAATTAAAAGGATAAAGAAACAATTAAAAAATATACTTTGAGGTCGACGATTGGATAAATTCAAACTAATTACACAGTTTTTAATTATTTCCGATTTCTTTTTGTTGTGTTTTTTAGATTTTAGGTCAAACCGTTTGGGCAGCCTATCGATCTCTCACCTAAATATAACCCTTCTTTTATAGTAAGGTTAATATTCAATTTACATATTATTTCCTATTTATAAAGTCACAAATTTGATCCTAAAATAAATACCCTTAGCTTAGGGTATCGCCTGGTCGAAATTCATCAGCATTTTGCCCCCAACTTGTTACTGTTTGGTTCGGATGCTGCCGTTGCCTGCACAGAGGCATCAAGATACCGGGGCCGGACTACATTGGTAGCTACTAACCGAACGCGAGTATCTGGGGGCATCTGCTGCTCCACTCCCTGCTCCTCCCGAATCTCGGGTTCTTTCCATTTCGCTCTGGGTACTGGGTTCTGGTTCTGGGTCTCCGGCAGCGAGCGACTTTGGCAATCAGCAATTAGCAGATATGTTAACTTCATGTTAACGAACCAATTTGAAATTTAAATGCGGCACAAACCCGGGTGCTCATACGTCGTTGTTGTCATCACTTCTTCAACTCACCGATGCACCCAGTCCCCGATGTCGATATGTCGATATGTCGTCTCAGCCGACTGCAGGAGGAACTTGGTAGGCATTCGGAAAAGAGACGAGACCCAGACCCCGAATCTCCTCCTCAGCACACACAAATTTTAGTTTAGCAAAATTTTAATACAGCCAAAGTCGAACCTGGACGAAATCAAGGGGAACGACAAAAGAAATACGAATCGAACGATCCTAAGAGACGATACATATGCATAACCAAAAGCAAAGGAAGCGATAAGGTAAGTGTTGTTTTTCTTGATTAAGTAAGGATTTGTATACTCTTTTGATAAATAGGAAAAAAATTATCAAGTTCTCAAGAGCTTATAAATTTAATTTATATATAATTTCTTAAATTATTTTTTATTTTTAGGATAAAATTAAATCAATGATTACAGTTAAAATCTACAAAGATAAAAACCAATCCCTATCTCAGACCTATAATCTGATATTAATAAAATGACCCAACAAAAGCCCCTTAAAATCATCAAGAACTCACAGTTGAAATGTATCCTTTAGAATCGAAATGAGAAAAAAACCATTAAAATGCCATAAAAAAAACTTGCCCAGCATCATCTCTAGTTCCTTTTCCCAAGCTCAGTTACCTGGTTTTTATACCCTTTCGCAGGGCATTCAAAGAGGCAGAAGGGAGCGGGTAGAAAAAGGAGAAAAAAAAACCTTGTCATCATACTACGTACCAAAGTACAAATGAAAAGAGTTCGTTAAAAGCTTCTTCATGTTTCTTGCCGTCTTTCTCTCGCTCTCTGTCTCTCGACTGCAAATTCTTCTTTTGGGGCCCAGCGTCGAAGAATCATTCCGGCACCAGTCGAGGAGTCGCGGAGTCGCGGAGTCTTGCTTTTATAAATCACAGAACGACGACAAGAGATGGAGCTGCTCTGGAGCTGGCGAGGAGGGACCGGCTCAGGAATTCAGCGGCTGACAGACAGGAAGGAATATAACGACGACGACAACTTAAGCGCGAAAAAAAATAGTCAATAGCGCGCGGGGCTTCGCAAAACTTTGCCAGCCACACTACTCTAACCATGCAAAAAAAAAAAAACAAAAAAAAAACAAAAAAAACACAGATAACAATGGCAGTGGCCTCATGGCCATGGCCATGTAATTGTTGCAAGTTGCACGTTGCAAGTTGCGAGCTGCTAGCTGCAAGAAGCGGTGCAAAATTTAAAGCGCAATTTCAAAGCGTATGACAAACAATAAATCAGCTGAATCCATCGACCATTGCCGGCAAAGGAAGTGGTAATAGTTAAATAAGCACAGCCGAGAGAGCCCAGGAAAAACTCCAATGAAATTATCATACTCGCATATGAAGAGCTCATGCACGCGAAGAAAAAAAAATGACATCGGAATGCGTTTAACTTTAATATTGCAAGCAAAATAATAATATTCTTCTATTGTATTTTTTATTTAATTTAATAATTTATTTTTGAGGTTCAGGAATCTCCTTAGTAAGTTGTTAAGGAATAATTGTAGTATTAGCCAATTTAAAGCTGTGATATAAATTCTGTTTACTTGAATGATTAGTCAAATAAATATATTTTCTTGTATATCCGCCAAATAAATGTTTGCATTAAATCTTACAATATTTGATGTTATTTATATTCTTTTTAAGATATCACAATAGGTAACGACTTACTTTTGCACTTATTATATAAGTTCTCGTTTATTTTACAAATTTTTATAGTTCAGAAAATTATTATTCTTTTTAGAAAGGTATTCTCTTTTAATAAAATATTTATTTGTTAAAACTATTGACAGAAAACCTTTAAATAAAATATTTTTAAGTATAATTGGATATAAAAAGTATTCATTAAATTTTAGGATTAACTGGTTTAATATCCATATATTTTTTAAGTCCTATAATTTCCTGTAACCAATTAACAAAAATCTTTTTCCGTGCACTGCTCTACTCTAAGTTCTCCTTTCCTTTTTTTCTACGCTATTTTTTCCTTTTTTGCATATGTATCTGTCGGATTAACTAATGCGATTTTCCATGGCAAGACCATCGCGACTCGTAAAAAGTGTAACGACTTCGCCAGCGGCAAACGCATAGTAATGCCGGGGATTCGCATCGCCGGCATCAACACCCCGAACCCACCGACTCGGCCATGTCCATGGGGGGCCGTATATCCATAAATGATCTTGTAGGTAGCCGGCAGAAATCGCTGAATATTGGATTGGCTTAAAATTATGCGTATCTATCTATTTAGGCGAGCGCTTGTTTATACGGTTATTGTCGATGCTGTTGCTTTTTTAAACGATTTCCCGACATTAACGCGAATTGCCATTCTTTCACATTAATTGCCAAGACCAAGTCAGCACTCTAATGACTGGCCAGAGGTTTGATGGCTAATATAAAGGGAATTCCACAAGGGTTAAGTGTGTTTTTGCGATTTTCAGACATTTGTATAAATTGCAATTACCAGCTGGATAACTTCTTTAAAGTCTATTAAAGTTTTGGTTCATTAAGGTGGAGTCATTAGAGGTTGGGGCTAAAAATAATAGGACATTAAAAAGAGCCAAACCCAAATTTGTAAGAAAAAAAAGGTTGAGAACATTCAAAAAATAAATGCAAACGAAAGGTGAACCTTGCTAAAGTTAAATAAATTTTTGGCATAAACTGAAATATAGCCAAATAGTATAGTATAATTTTCTTTAACGATTTTCTTGTATTATCTACCCCAAAATTCCTATTAAATTATTTTTCTAAAAAGGTTCGATTATTATTAAACTTGTTTTGAGTTTGTCAATGCAATTTTCTTAAACTCTCCTACAAAACTTCAACATTTATCTGTGTTAACTATTAATTAAGGCATCACTTTATTTTTATTCAGTAGTTAAATTTTTCCAATAAGTTCAAGTTAGGTCAAACATAAATATTTAACCCATATTTCATTTCTCCATTTTCCTTTGTAGATTCCAAAAACACAAACTCAACATTTATCCTATTATCTTAGACCAATTGGTTTGGCATTCAGGTAATCCCTCGCTTAAAGAAGTTTCTGGCAAATTGCTTTCGGGTATCTGTGTGCAATTTATCCTTTTGTTATTCACTGCTTCTGGAGTTCCATTGAAATCACATTTTGCTTTGGCAGCTTTTTCAATTATTTACAACCAATTTGTATCACTTATGTTGGTTGTGGGGCTTCCTGTCGAGAGCCTTAAAAACGACTTCCCTCGATGAACCGAAAAAAAACCCATAAATGCCACACACACATTCAGAATTCGCCATTTCCCCTCGTCTTTGGCTGAAATAAAATTCGCATAAATGTCGCAAGTTAAAACTAAGAAATACAAAACAAAAATGTCTATTAAAGGCATTGGCACAACATTTTTTAATTGCTTGACAACATCAAAACACATAAAATCCGGGAGGAAACTCCACAGGAGAGGAGGAATGGCAGGGAATCTCTGGGTAGTGGAGTGGCGGCGACCACTCAAAATATAATTCAGTTTGCCACCGACCAGAAATTGGTCGTTAGACCAAAAAAAGCCAGAAACGGAGCCGAGACTGCAGCTCCCTATTGCCCCATCTCGAACTATTCCATCTCCGATGTCTGTGATTTCATTCCGACTTTCGACAGATAACGCCGGCTCCCTTCCGCCTTTCTCCCGAAATGTCCCAGAACATTCCCACCCGGTGAGAGATACAAATAAAATTTTTAGTTGTAGCTTTAGTTTAGTCTCCAACTGTTCCTGGCTACAAAGCATTTTGTATTCACGAGTTTGCACAATTTTTGCATTCGATTCGAAAATTCTTTTCGGCTTCGAGTCGGTTTTGCTTGTTGGATTTTTTTCCCCTCTTTTTTGGTTTGCTTGTCTCTTGTTTATTTTGGTAAATTTCCTCTTTTTATGTTTGATGGAATCACGTACCAATGGCTCTGCGGCCGAACCAAACAAATTTGAGTGGGATTTGTGGAGCGATGGCAGCGTGACAGGACAGACACTTCAGATGATCCGAGTTTTTATGGAATATTTTTGATAGTGATAGTTTTTAGTTTTGTATATTTTTTATTAATATTAGTACTTGATATGAGAAACTAAAGTAAGTAAGAAGAAGCTTAAGAATTAATAAGGAAAGGCTAGGAAAATTACATAAACTTTATCCTATATACTGTTTCATATTGCTTTTATTTGTTTTTTAAGTTTTAACCTATTTAAATCTACCAAGTATTAGTTTATAATAATTATTTTAATACTTACCTAAGATATAATAAATAAAAAATTTGTTTTATACAACAAAGTAATTTTAAAATGTATCTTATATATTATATTATTAAATATTACCTTAAAAAAATTCGACAATTTTTTTTAGGAACAGACCATCTCCATAAACATTTTTTTACTTAAATAATAATGTAATTCTTTATATAACTTTTAATATCTTTCCAACCTTGAACATTTCAGAACTCATTAAAAAACTTTAATTTTGGAATAATAAATCCCTTCCCAACCTGAATCCTCACGATCGACCGGCTCACGCACCCAGATCCAAGCCAGCCCGAGATTCCCGGTTCCCGGCTCGGTCCGTAGGTGCAACATGGTCGTAAAACAAACAAACGAAGCCAAACCAAGCCAAGCCAAACTATATCGGAGCGTGCAGAGAGAGGCTGCTGCTCCTGGCCAAAGTGGATATTCGGTTGTTGTGCCGGCTGCTGCCAAGGCTGCCAAGCTAACGTGTCAATTGCCAGGGGCGTGCAGTGCCGACTGCCGGAGGGGGTTGGTTTTTCGCAACAGAGGCTATGCCGGGGGAGGGGTCTGGCGGGAGGCCGTGCCAACTATCAAGTCAAATTGGTGACACAGGATAATGTTTTGAGCTGCGGTTAGTGGAAGTTTTGCCGGCTGCTGATGCTGCAGCTGTCCCAGCAACACCTACTAACTCACATTTTACCCTATCCAACACTCGAAATGCACTTAAAAAAACACTGAATTTGTACTGTAATTATTAGGACACAAGTCCTTTTAAAAATCTTTAAAGTTGATATGTTATTTGATCGGAAAACTTAATTTATTGACCATTTAGCCTGGAACTTACAATGGGAAAAATCTGAATGAAAATCTGCCGGCTTAAGCAAAAAAATTAATAAATAAACACACATTTTGCCACCAGGTTACGGTTATAACCTTTTGGGAATTCTAGCATAAAAGCATGCTTTACTGACGCCAATTTTAAAATAACCGCTATTGGGCTTTCTTCTTTTTCCGGTTTTATAGTTTGCTTCGAACTTTCAAAAAAGACAACCAAGCTTGTTGGTAAAAATACTCCTTAGTAGTGAATATTCTTATTTTTTATATTATTTTTCAAACCTAAATCGTATTCTTTTCCCTCAGTGCCTGCGGCTTTCGTTATTCGCTTCTTTTTTTTGCCCGCTTTTGTAGCAAGTTGTCATTTTTCGTATTTGGTAATTGGTTGCTGCTTTGTCACACCGAGCGAGCCACATGCAAAATGGCATTCCTATCACATACGAGCCGCAATCCACTCTGCGCCGCTCTTGGCACCTCCAAGCGAAGCCCCCGCGACCTCTGACCCCTGACCCCTGGAGCAATAGCCGTGTGGCGGGCACCTTTGTTGCGGTGCTGCTGCCGCTGCTGCTGCCAGAGCAACTACGTGCTCTTTTCATTTGTTTTTATTATTATTAAACAACTCTTGTTGTTCCCGTTGTTCGTTTTCTGTTGTCTCTGCTGTTGTCCGTTGTCCAATGTTGCCTGTTGTTTGCTGTTATTTGTTGTGCGGCAACTCCACCACGTGTCATAAAAGTTTACAGACACAAAACACACCCACACCTACCTACCCATATTCGGTGGAAGGATATAGAACACACGGACGTGTGATAAGTCCGAGGTCCTCCCCAAACCCAATACCAATCGCAATTGCAATATGTCGCGCTTTTTACGACCACACACGAATCACCGGTCTCTGATCTAAATTAAGTTGATTCAATCAAGATTTGCGTGTGTTTCTGTTCCTGTTACTGGTTACTGGTTACTGGTTGCCGGTCAATGGATTTGTTTAATGTCCACCGTTGAACCGAGAGGGCGAAAAAAAGATGAGACAAACTCAATATGGCACGTGAAGCAATTGCTTTCGGAAAAGCGTTCAATTGCCGCAATTCTGGCCAGCACTTAATGGGTTTCTGCCCAAAACAATACAATGATCACGAAATGGGTTATAGGTATAGGGGAAAAAATTGCCAAAGCTTGCTATATGCTGATGCGAAGGAAAAGATAATTAAATCCTTACTCTTGAAATTCTTTGATAACAAGGTTTAACAAAGACCAATATTATCTCTAAGATGCCGAACGGTCATACATTTGTTTTGCAGTATGAAAGCTATTTTTCTGTAAGCGACAAATTTACCCTACAAATGGTGTGCATTAAAATCGCTTGGCGTTACTCCTTTCATGTTTTAATATATTTTAATTTAATGTGATAAAAGTTTATTAACTTTCTTAATTTCTTTTCCAAATTAATTTCATATAAGATCAAAATCCCTCAAATTAAAAAGTAGTTTCTGCTTTTTAAATATGTAGCTTTCTTAAAATATTTATTAATATTTTATGTCAAGCATTTCTCATTTATCCGCCTACCCAGAGCCTTGAGGGTATTCCCTGCAACAATTGAATAATCATTATATTCGTCCTTCTCCTTCTCAAAACCCCACACCCCAAAGGAGCTTATCTGCTGTGTTAAAAACAACACACATGTGTGTGCATCCCCTTCACAGCAACACACACGCGTTCTTAATCCGCCAGAGCCGAAAGCTCTTTGGAAATATCCACACCGAATTATGTTGTCCAGTGTGTACGGACGGTCATAAATTTTACGAGCACGATGACCAGAAGAGAACTCTCTGTTTGTTTGTTTTCGCCAAACGAAAAATCTAAGAACCATGAGAGAAGTGAGTGGAATAGAAGTACATAAAACTGACGTAATTTCGAAATTTTATTTCTGTAAAATCTGACAGTAATTTCATTTAAATGACAACGGCACACGCCGTTCCCCAACCAACCCATGCGGTTTTATCTACGGCGAGAGAATGGGGATATATCCCCCGCAGATGGAATCGCAGTTGGACAGGAACGTTTATCCCTGTCAGGTATTAAATCTCTCTTCCCGTCTCTGCCTTGGCGTCGTCGTCCAGTGGACAGTGATTCCGCTCTGTTGTTTGGCTCGTACTTTGTTATTAACTCATTTCCGTTATGCCATAAATATGCGAACACGACAGGCCCGGGCGGCAATTAAAACAATTGCAAGTTAAAATTTACGGCAGCCTCAGCGGCTGCTCAGGCTTTCGCCCGACTCCTCCTCCTCCTCCTCCGACTTGGACTCCTACTCTGCTGACTCGTAAAACCAATAACATGGAATTTAAGTACGGCTCCTCCAATGCTCCGGACTCCAGGTGGGTCACCGATGCCAGCAAGGGGTTGGTACCTATGACTAGACCCCATTCGGGGAACTATACTGCATTTCTCCAAGTGTTTCCGTTTAGGAAAAAAACACGGTGGCCAGCAATCGCAGGATGAGGATGTGCAGAAAAGTGAAAGGCAGCTAGCTAATTTATTGGCCATTAACTTTATTACCTAATAATAATAAAAGTATTCTCTTAGATACGCAGTGTTTTTTATAATATATATTTTCTTGTTAAGTTTTAAGTTTGCTTTTTTGATGTATTTCATCGATTTAGGATAATTTCCTGTTCACAAAAACGTTCGCTTGCAAGGCTACTATTGAGTTATAAGCCAGCTATTAATAAAATCCATATCGCTATATTTTCACAAAATTTAACTACTTAACTTAAGTTGCCTTAATCAAGTTCCCGCCATCAAACGAGCTCATTTTCCAGCCTGGAGATCTTAAGAGATTATGGTCGTTGAGGCAAGTGGCAGGCTTAGCCGTTCTTGGCCATTATCTTATCCCATTTCCAGGCGGATCACTGGCCCCGGCTACTGTATCGGCCAGAGATTCGGTTCGATTCGATTCGATTTGATTCGATTCGATTCCCCGCCCCGGCGGAGGCTGGCTAATCCTGTAAACAGTAACTGTAATAAATTCCTGCACCTTAACCAATTCCCACTGTAGCCAGGCCATAAAAGAGGCGAAAATAACAATAAAATTGAAATGAGTGAATTGGCGATGCTGCCGGCCGGCTCTCTCTTGCACATCTCAAATACTTAAAAGGCGACAAGACAAGCCTGACACTAAGAATTGAGATTCCTTGGCTTAATTATCAACGCATAATGTTTTTGGGTGATTTCATCTGCATATTTCCAGCCCCGAGCTCCGAGTTCTCCGAGTCCCAGAGCCCATAGCCCGAGGGAGTGGGCACTGCGCTGCGGTGCCAATCTTAACAAAAACGACGGCGACATTGTGTAAACATTGTGAGAGACCTGAAATTTATGTACAATCCCAGCCGAATGGAGACCGAACCGAGCAGAACCAAACGGATCGAATCGAAGGCCGGCCAAACTCCAAGCCGGACCAGATCTCGGGGTACCAGGGTACACCAGGGTCCCGGATCCCCGGACCTCCTTTGCAGGTGAGAAGTGTCCATCTTAATCGAAGCAATAAATACACTTAATGAATTTCCTGCACTCGAACGGAGGAAGGCCGCGTTCCGATCCGAGCCCAGAGCCTCAGTTTCAGTCTCGGTCTCTGTCTCCGCCGCTGTCCACGTCTGAAATCCACATTCTATTGGTCATACAATGCTCCGAGGGCTGCACTTGGACAAAAACTTTATTAAGAATAAGTCGAATACATAAATATCTATTTCAAATTTGAAAACTTAAGTAATTTTGATATTTTAAATATAGAAAATAGAAAATTATTTATCTGCAGAATAATGGTGTTATTTTTTTGTAAACTTATAATATTAAGTAACCTTTTTTAGCTAAAAAGTTAGTTGTTAATTATAAGTTTGTACTGAGATTTTTTTTTTTCTTATAGAAGAAGAGAGAATGCTAAATAGATGGAACAGGAGGGGACAGTAGAAAAAGCTTAAAGAAAAATTAATTAGTAAACTTATAATTTAAAATGACTTTTATTAGAATTACTTTGGAATTATAGCGACGTACAAAGATAATCTTTTCTTGTAAAAAAAGATGAAACGGTAGATAAATAAATCAGATAATAAATGACTTTTTTCTTATCAAAAAAAATAGTTGGGAATTATAGCAATGTACATTGATTTGTAGAATGTTTGCTTGTAGAATAAGGTATAACGTTAGATGAGATAGAACAGTTAAAGAGGTCTCAAGAATATAAAAATACTTTTATTCTTTCAAAAAAATTAGTTGGGAATTATGGCGACGTGAAGAAATATATTTTTCTTGCAAAATAAGAAAATCAGAACCGATAGATTCACTACTGCATTTATAAAACTAACAATCAAATTTTATTTTCTCTCTCGAACTCTTCTGTTTTATTTTTATTTTTGCTCAGTGTAAAAGTGTTGTTATTGAACATTGCGTGGCATTTTCGCACCCATGGAGAGTGACTTTGCATCGCGTACAGCCTAAGATTCAGAGACGCAGTCGCAAACGCAGACTCTGGGCGAACAATTTCGCCTGGCGATCGTCGTCGTCCAAAGTGTCATTAAAGTCCTTTAATTTATAGCAGAAAATCAAGTAAGAAACATGCAACGACTCGGGCCATTTGGATCTTTGGTCTTTGGTCATGGTCTTCGGCTCTGTGTTCCTGTCTGGGCATGGGATCGAGACCGGGATCAGGCCCTGGTCCCATTCTCACTTCGATTCCCATTGCCATTGCCATTGCCAGTGCCAGTTCCATCTTGCAACGGTTGTTTGTTACTCAGTGGAAATGGAAATGGCAAAGAATCGAATTTTGCTTTTAGCGCGGCCTGTTTTTTAAGTTTTTACGAGAGAGAGAGCGAGCGAGAATGCAAAGGCAAAGTCTTGTCGTTTTCACCCGAACATATGGCTTAAATAACCGCATATATACATATATAAATACATATATCCTAACATCAGGGCCCAGTTCTCATCTCAACTAAAAGGTGTCGCCCGGGGTTTGACGTTTTGGTGCGGAAGTCGCTAGCGGCAATGGGACATGTTAATGGCCATGGCCAAGGCCCTCAAGTTTATAAGTTATACATAAATTAATACGCCCCAGGGCCCGGGGCCTAGCAATTGGCCATTCGAGGATCGGTCTGGGGCGTAACGGGTTCGCTCCCAGGGCCATTAAGACCACGCTGCCAGCTGTTGCCTGCCGTCCCTTCTCAAAACAGTTTATAGCTTCTGGGCAAAGCAACCTTCTGGGATCGTTGTGGCGTTGGGTAAAAGTAAAGAGAAGTGAAGTTCTGGTTGTGCCCCTTCCTTCCACCTTTCACCGAGTATATCATTAAACGGACTTATCCTAACCTTGCCTAACCCAATCCTATCGCATCGATCGGACATCGATATTGGGGTTAAAAGTCACTTAAAATCTGTTGGTTTCCTTAATGGTTTTTTGATGAAAGATCCTTATCTTAATGAGATCCTTTACAGGCAGGATTATGGGGTTTTCCAATGAAGCTTTAATTGGTTAAAGGAAACCATATAAACAGATGTTTCAGATATTAAAGGGTTGGGTTTTTTTTTACAGAATGATCTCAATTATGTAAAAACATTTTGGGTTGAAAGGGAAAGTTATTTAGGTTTACATTTTATAAACGGAATTTCTGAGCAAAGAGAAAAGATAAAATTGTAACTTTAGACAATGTTTATGAAACCAAGTCATTAATCCATTAACATTATTATATATCTCTTAACCAACCATTTAAAGCACTTTTAAAATATTTTTTTAAATTTATAAATATGCCTATTACAACTGATTATTTTATTAAAGACATATCTCAATATCTATTGTATAAATATACGTTTTCTTTAATTTCTAAGTACTCCCTAAACTATTTTAAGTGAGAAGTAAAGAATAATCTTTAAAAACTGCTTAAGAATCGGCTAATTTAAATAGTTTATTTAGAATTTAATCCGTCGAAATTAACAGTAATCTCTTGGATTCCTTTGGTCTCGATTTCCACTTCCCACGCGCTATAATACCAAACAGATTTCTTAAAAAAAAAAAGAAACAAAGCCCCCTAAAGAATTCCCTTGTGTAAGTGATATCCCCAGACCCCTTTTTCGTGGCTTTCCGCCCATTAGCTGCCTTATTATAAACACATTTTTTCGATCTCTTAAGCATTTGATTTGTCGCAAACTAAACACAATATATAAACAAAGCAACTACTAGCCCAGCGCGCATTTCCCACCATAAATTCACAGGGAAAACTACTCAACGCATCCCCAAAAACAAAGAGACATCTTCTTTCCCCCAAAACCTAACAAATAGAAAAAAGAAAAATAAACAAATTGAATGCTGCCTGACTCACTGAACAAATTTGTGACCTCTGCAAATGTGGTTCGCTTAAAAAAAATAATGGGAAGGGAAACAAAAAATAAAACGAAATCCGAGAGGAATTCCCTGCGATGATGGCTGACAGCTGTTCGAGGAGGAGGAGAAGGAGGCGGAGGCGAAGGTGGGCTCTTTTGGGGCCCCGCCGAAACACGGCTTGTTAAATTCTAATTATTGTAATTAATTACCCGAGAGTCAGGGCCGGGCAAACAATGGCCAGTCAATAATAATAATGATATTAATTGATTGAATTATGGAGCGTGCACTGAGTTGCGCAAAATCCCCACACACACCCGAGGAATGGACAGTTGTGGAAAACAATTTGTGGCCAACTTTGGTTGCGGCAACTTTTCAACGCTCGCCTGGGAATATTTATGAATGCCACAGTCGGAGACCGGAGACCAGAGACCGGAGACAGGAGACCGCGAGGAGACCTACAAGCCGAGACTCTCCGCTTCAGACATTTATCCCAAAAAAAGAGTAAAACACAAACGTGCGACGCCCAAAAATAGGCATTGGAAACATGCTATGTCCCCCGTATCGGTGCTGGATATTATTATTGAATGGAGGAGACTACTCCCTCCTTGGATCCCTCCCCTGGCTTCAAGTGTTTCGTAAGCGCTTGCTTATTTTTGGCACACGAAAAGGAAAAGTGTAGACAAGGCGACGTTTTTATGGTAAATGATTTATGCCACCAGCGGGCGCAGCGTCAAGGTAATTGAGTGGGAAACGCTGGCCGGGAGAACCCCTTATCCATCCCCGATTTGGAATATACATACTATATATAAGGAGGCTATAAGGAGGCCGGGCAGCCATGTTGTTAGCTGCTTCAAAGACATCGCGAACGACTCGCAGCAAGTGTAATTAATGCTGTGAATTTTGCATATTAAAAGACCAACTTCTGCCATCATTCAGCCGCCAAGCGTATCGAGTCGAGTGTTTATTTTACCCTTCATTAAAAGGTAGGAGCACTTATGGGAAAGATCTGGTTAAGAATCATTAAAAAACCAATTTAAAGTCGAAAGAAAATTATAAAACACTTTTAAATCGAAAGGAAATTAAAACACATAAAAACTAGACATGCTATCGAAATTAAATCTAATAGAATTATCTCTTTTTTTTTTTTTTTTTTATATCCGAAAATACTTACTTATAGGCCCCCTTTTAACCCGACACCTGGAGCAGCTAGTTCGCACATATCTGTCATGTGATTTACAGCCTCGTAAACAACTCAAAGCAAACTCAAAGCAGACTCAGAGCACCGACGACAATCCAGGAGGAATCTCCCCTCGCAGCGCCGCCCTATATGGATCAGATCTAGAGGGTATAGACAGTTCGGCGACCCATCACCGGCCGTAGATTTCATCCATCGTGTTGTGTTTGTTTTATATGGCCACAACTGCAGCTGATCCTCATAAAAAGCCGCGACACCAAATCCTCGTGGCGTGGCAAACGATCCGTGGACTCCTCTTCTTCCTACGATCCACGTTGCATGCAATCCAGACACACACACACGCACCTCTCCAGTGCAGGCCGATTCGGCTTTTTTCTGGCTAGATTAAGTCTTTTAATTAAGATATATATTTTTTGTTTAATTCAAAAATTAAAAATTTTAATTCATTAAAAAATGCATAAGGAGAGCTCAAATATTTATTTCTTTCACAATAATTCAATTATCGCTTTACATACACACAACACCACTCCTCTGGCTTACAACCGGATGACTTAAATGTTAAATGTGGATGCCATTTCGGATCGGCGCATCTTTCTACTTCTACTTTACATCCAAATTGATGACCTGTTGAGTTGACCATCTTGAGATGTTTAGCAAAGAACAATTTAAATTATCAATACTTACATCCCCTTAGAGAAGAGAAGGCGAAGGCCACGAGCAAAGTCAAGCACAATAAAGTAAGTAGTGTACGCATGGTCTTGTTAGTAAGATTCTGAGCTCAGACCGCTACCAAGTAAAATTCGCAATTCCCAAGAATGTTTAATTGATTTGCAACGCCATTTAAATATATTTACAAGGACACATTTTTTCATACTTGAAAAATAAATTTAGGTATAGTGACTCAGAGCTTTGACCTTAAAGATACATTTCTTTATATAATGTAGTCTTTGTATTACTTATTTTAAGTTATTATACCCTTGCAGAGGGTATAAAATTTTGACCAGATGTTTGCAACGCAGTGAAGGAGGCATCTCCGACCCCATAAAGTATATATATTCTTGATCAGCATCACCAGCCGAGTCGATCTAGCCATGTCTGTCTGTCTGTCCGTCTGTCCGTCTGTCGGTTTCTACGCGAACTAGTCTCTCAGTTTTTGAGCTAGCGAGCTGAAATTTCCAGCATAGTCTTATTTCCTTAGCACGCAGTATATATGTCGGAACGGCCGAAATCGGACTACTATATCCTATAGCTGCCATAGGAATGATGGCGAAATTTATGCAAACAAAATTTTAACTTCTCTGTTTTTAAACGTATTTCTATAAATTTTGAGATATAGCAGTTTCTTATGGTTTTAGATTTACGGTTTTAATTTCATTAAGATCGGACAACTATATAATATAGCTGCCATAGAAGCGATCGGTCGATTTATATGAAAATGTAAAATTCTACATGTAAAATGTAAAATGTACAAAATTCGATATTTTTTCAACATTACTAAAATGGTTCGATTTTCAATGATCCAATTGCAGACTGCAAGTCTATACAAACTTCGGTTTACCGAAGTTAGCTTTCTTTCTCGTTTTTATTTTATTTATTTGGGAAAATTATCAGCGATCTATTCATATACTAACTTTATGAGAGCTATATTTGTGCTGCGGCTTAAATTTAAAAACAGCCTTAAAACAATCTTGATCTGCCTGTAGCCTATAAATAAATAATATTAGCGCAAAAACTTGTTTGGTCCAACTTTAATGAACTATCAGGCCTAGAGTCCATATGAGGCTCTACGCGGAGGAATTTTATTTTATATATGATGCATTGCAATATCATTAATTAAACTCTTTCATTCTAAAGGTTTGGGAATCTTGACACAACAAACTTGCCCCCTATCGCAGATTTCTGATCTAAACATCAATCGTTCGTCACTTAAGGGGTTGCCGCAAAGAGCTCCGGGACTACTGCAGACTCCGTAACCACCTAGGGACTTCAATTAATAATATTTTTCTAACCAAATTCGAATTAATTTTATTACTTACAACTTTTGACCAAAGCTTCGGAGGCGGAGAAGTCGCATAAAGCTACAAGCGACATCAAGAACAAAAGTGCTGTTGGCAGTTGCATGATTTCTTTAAAATTAAAACTAATAATGCCTGAAAACAAGGCTCGTTACTTTTGTTCCCCATATAATTCATTTGCCACACACAAGTGGAGAATTATTACAGTTTTACTCATTAAGAGGAACATGACGATAACGTCTACATTTTCGCTGAAGTTAAATTGTCAACTATTTCCACTTAAGAAGCTTCTTAAATACTTTGGCTTTTAATTATTGAAAGCGTGAAATTAAGACATGCATTTTTGCCTTATTTATTTCAAGTTATTTTGCTATGGCTTTCAAGCAAACAACACCATTCGCCAGGCCCACATAGTTGTGATTTAAACACCTTGGTTCGCCTGAGGAGGCAACGCATTCTTGGATTGCAAACTCCGCGTCCACCTATTGATTATTGAAATTATATAAATTGTATTACAATTAATAGCTAATTTAATTATCAGGTATACTTACACATTCCATTCATTTTGCCATGTGTATTTAAACAATTGGAAAATCCAAATAACAATAATAGAGCTGCAATGCTCAATAATTTAACAACCAGCTGCATCGCGCATTTACTGAACTGCAAACAAAAATATTAACACTATGATCAAACGAAAAATAACGAAAGCTGTCGTTTACCAATTAGTTTCTGGTGATTTGAAACGCATCAACTAAACATTAACCAAGTAAGAAAGCTACAGTACCGAGTAAGAACTACTGTTACATACCCGGTAGCGCGTATCTAAAAATAACTATATTAGCTCTTGTTAAGAATAGTAAAAAAAATATATATTTTTTTTTTTTTATTTATTATTAATTCTTTATACTTCGTTACGATAGTTTTTAAAGCAAACGGATTTAACAAGCATGAAATTTCAAAAAAGCTGGCCCAAGGACTCTGCTTTTTTTCTTTGCCTAGTATGACTAGTAAGATATGCCCCCATATATAATCAATTGTCAAAGCAAAGATAATTATCTACCTGACCCCAATACAACTTAAAGATAATTAGTAATAAAAGTAAAATCGTAATCATTTATTTAATTAACCTCTTGGATTTTACTTAATCAGATCGTCCTGATTTTTGATATAGCTCCCTGGCATCTCTAGCACACACAGTCTCTCACCAACACTCGGGGAACCGCCAAAAGTGTCAAGTTAGTCGCTGCTGCTGCTGGAGTGGAAAACCCGAGGAAAACCGGGGAAAATCGAGGGAAAAAGGGGGGCGACGCACAGACAGCCGAAAGACGAGAATTTATTACGGAAACTTCATTGACAATTGTCACTGCAAGCTGACGGCGGGATCGCTGCCTGAGGCTCTGCCTCGGTTAGCGTCGCAGTCGCAGTCGTTAACTAAGTGCGTTGCGGTGTCGGGGATTTGTTGTGATTGCTGTGTGTTTGTTGTGTGTTTGTTGTATGTTGTTGGCCGCACATCGCATCCCAAAAATAAGCAGCAACATGTGCGATGTGCGATGTGCGATGGGCGATGTGCGCGAGTGGGTCCAAATACTTGTCCAAAGCACCCGCCGCCGTCGAGGCTGTGGCTGTGGCAGCTTATGGAAATCATATGGCGAAATGTCAACGAAAAACAAATACCGTAACCGACAAGAAAAATACA
The DNA here is from genome assembly GCA_018153105.1 of Drosophila rufa. Classification (NCBI taxonomy): domain Eukaryota; kingdom Metazoa; phylum Arthropoda; class Insecta; order Diptera; family Drosophilidae; genus Drosophila; species Drosophila rufa. Next base: position 10,136,533 of record JAECXS010000085.1, read on the forward strand.
CACGGCATGCATAACATATATGGCGTGGATTTTTTCAAAGGAATTCGCGCTTAGCATTTCCAATTTATTTGTATTTTTTTTCGTATTTTGAGTGGGCGTGGTATGTGTCTTGGGAGGTGATTTATTTGGCGATTAGTGGAATTATTAGCGAAGGCAATTATGAAGTTTCTTCTAAGATTAATGCAGTCTTTATAGATTTAATAACCTCTGTGATCTTTATGATATTTTACAGATTATTGTGTTACGGGATTTAAATTAATTGAATTAAATCGCGATTTTAGTAAGTTAAAATTATGATTAACAATTATATAAAGCTTTATTTTATGTACAATTATTCCGCTTATTCTTCTTATATAAAAACTTAAGAATTGTACTCCTATTAATATTCCCTAACAGACTTTACAACTTCCGAGTGATCATATAACTAAATTGATTCGAATTTCCGAGTTTATTTCAGCGCCCATCTGCTGCCACTAAACATTGCCCTAATCCCTTCGGCGAGAAAGATCTTTCTCGCGCTTTCTCTTCGCCCTCATCAGCTCGAATAAGTAAATGTGTTTATAATTCCGAAAAGAGAAGAAGAATCATGCGAGTCTTTCTCCTTGGATGCCGGCAGCGTCATGCGATATTAAGTGAAGCACTTTGTCAACTCCCGACGAGCGGGCAGGAAGGGGAATCCCCCTGATGTCCTCCCTAGCGGAGCACCGGATGTTGTTCGGTAATTATTTAGTGCTCGCTGCTCGCTGCTCGCCTTGGCATTGGCGTTTGATGTGCTTGCTTTGCTTTTTTTGATACATATGTATATATTTATAACAACAAATTGCTGAAGCGCGTCCAGCAAGAACAACAAACAATGCGACAACATGAGAACAACAAATAAACAAAGACATCATCAATAAAAAGCAACAGACGCGGAGAAGCCAACACAAACACACAAAATCGAAGTTTTGGGCCTCCAACTCCCAACCTCCATCCCCCCAATAACTCGGCCATAACTCCAGAACTCCAGAGCTCCGAAACTCTACAACTCCCACTCCCCCCGGAAGGCAAAGACATTAACTTTCAATTGGAGAGCGAGATGGGGAATGTTGATGGGATTATAAGTGATTTTCATCAAAAATGCAGCGCACGACAGGAACAGATATAGATTCTATGGGGTTAAATATATGTGAGGAGGCACTGAAAAAAAAAAAATAGCATATATGACATTTAAATTATTAATATTAGTAAAATAATAGAAGCTAGAAATATTATTAAAAATTAATAAAAGCTAGAAATAATAACTTTAGCTCTACTCGCTGTAAAATCCCACATCTAGGGGATATACAAATTAATACAACTTAATAAAATAACTTAATACTTACGACTTAATAAAATAATTTATAGATTTTTTACAGAATTACGTTAAATAATAGAAGTAAGGAGTATGTCCTTGAGGTCTGCAGCTTTGAAAACGTTAATCTAGGGACTCATAGGAACAGACGGACAAACGAACTGACGGACAGACGGACATAGCTATCATATGGGTAAGGGGTATAAAAACTAATATTAAGGAAATTGGCTATGGAAATAAGGGTACTTCTTTTATAAATTTAATAATTAAATAAATTTATCCTTAATTAAAAAACGGTTATATATATATAAATGATATTCCTTAAAAAAAATTTTTAAATCACACATTACCTACCACACCTTTCTCTCAGTGAGCTCACGGGATATGGCCTTGTTAAAAGTTGCCGAAGACAAGCGACGTGATAACTCAAAGCGAGACATCAATCGATTCGTCACCGTCGCGGGCAATCAGCCAGCAGAACTAACCCATCTTGGACTTGAAGCCGACTTCAGTCGGACAGTCCAACGACTCCGACTCCTCTTGGCTTGGGCTTAAGTATCAGTCGCAGTTGCAAGTCCCCAGTCCCAGGTACCAGTGTCCGGTGGTGGCCGCCCTCGGGGCCCTCTTAAAATATTATTCATAATTCCATAAATTTAAAGGCCCCAAGGAGCTGGTAGCTGGCGGTAGCCCCGGAATCTCGTTGAGGCCACGCGCCTGCGCGTTTGTCATATGCAAAAAGGGACAGACAGTGGGGCAAGGGACAACTTTATACGACTGCTCCGCTACATTAAGCCTAATGAACGTCTTTAGCTGTATTGGTTGAAGGTTTCACACGGAGAAAAAATCTTAAAAAAAGCATAATTAATCCAAACTCTATATCAAGTTCAACCTTTAAAAAAAAAAAAGATTACTGACAGATTACTTAACCATTTATTTTACAAAAAATATTTATTTAATTGAAAACGAAGGTACAGGATGGGTATCAGCCATAGCTGACAGGGCTTTCGGCTACAAGAAATATATATTTTGGCTAGATGCTAAACCTTAAATCTTAATTTAATTCCTTTGCATTCCATTTTTCCCGGTGCACCTTTCAGATCTCGGTGTCCGTGTCACTTGTCGGTTTAAAGAAGTCCACTTTTCTGGCCCCTCGAATGACCAAAAGTTGCCGTGATTACCGGGGAACGAACGGTGGTGCTGGTGATTCTCTCCGACTCTCTCCGCTCGGACGGCATTAGCGCAGAAATATTTAATTAATGGTAATTTATGTGCACGTAAATTGTGCAAAGTGCGACCAAAGGAGCTTCAGTCGATGGCGAAGAAGAAGGCAGCTGCAATAAAAGCAACACCGATCCGATGGCTGCAACAGCAGGATGATATGAGGAAGTACCCCCCGCCGCTTCTAGTTAACATTGGCAGATCCAAAAGGTTAATAGGGTTTTTCCTTCTGGCCGGTGGTGTCGGGGCATAATGCAATTGCCATGGGTTAACTGTCATTGAGCGTGGCAGTAGCCGGTTAAGGGGTCTCGGTAATCAAGGTTGCCGAAGGGTCAACTCGTCTTTCGGCGGCTGTGTTGCCAAGTTTGAGGCTTTCTCTGAAAAGGCAAGCTTTTCCGTTGGGTTTAAACTTTAAAGATATCGATGAAAGTCATGATTTATTGATTAAAATGGAATTGAAATTAATACTTAACATTAGTAACTGAATTAAGATAAAACATCTGGTAACTTTTTAGAGTTTAATTTTTAATATAATAAGTTATTTTCAATAAAGTGAGTTCATAGGTATATTAGCTTCTTTCTGGCAAGTTTTTTACTTGTAAAGCTCCGTCTTATGTCTAATTAATTTTATAGGAATATTTAACTAAATTTAAGGCACTGAATTTAAATAAAATATTTGACATATGTATCATGTCCCTTAGTACTCCATATCTTTAGGTTGCACATCCTAAATAATAGCTTGACAGCCACTATAGATATAAATAAGGCTCTTTAAAAATTAACCACATCATTGGTTAGACTCTAATTCCAGTCCTAGCACCTTCAACCAATCCAACCTCTATAGAGGATCTGTAATGATAGAACCCAACCTGGGGTCCTCGGCGAAACCAATAAAGCCCGTGACACTGAGGAATGCAATAAGATGTCAACGGTGCTAGCCGGCTGAATATTCGCCCCGACTGGTATGCAAATTTCGCAACTGCTACTGCTACTGCAGCTTGGATGCTCAATGCTAAAACCATCTAGCACAGCCTCGACTGGGCCGCACTAAAAACTAATAAGATGTTGTATCGTCATGTATCTTCCGCCGTGTGCCATCCGTATCTGTAACTGCAAACTGCAAACGGCAAACCGAACCGAACCGAACCTGCGGCCATCCGCTGATAGCTTCTCATTTTATTTCACCTTGTCACGTGCTGTGTGTGTGAGTCTGCAGCGGTGGCAATTTTCCAGCATTTCCAGCGGAAAATATCTGGCTACCTACGCGCTGTGCTCAGTACGTTTCTGATTCCGATTTCTATTCCTATTCCCGATTCTGATGGCGACTCTGGCTGTGACTTTGGCCAAAAATTGTGGCCAGGGGCGTCGGGCAAATCTGCCCCCTCAAGAATGTTGCATAACTTTATCGGCGGCCCAGGCGGCAGATGGATCCAGCATCTACAGATTGTGAACATCACACACAGGGACAAAATTATGGTTTATATTATAATTAATAGAATAATTATTTATATTAAAATAATACAAAAAGTACAAGCGCACCTTAGAAGGACTTACAAACATTAAAAAGGTGTAAGTTTATACAGGCTTAGCACCTAAAATTCACAAGTACGAATTCAGCGACAAAAAAATTATTTTTATTTTTTAGATAAGGCTTAAAATCATTAGGAAATTATATGGCCACTACTTCTAACACAGATTTCTGCTTATTTAATTTCAAATCAATATTGTTTAATATCCCTTATTTTTAATACACTTAGAAATATTTATTTTAAGGTGGTAATACACCTTTATTTTTTTCCAGTACATTATCTCTGTCCAGTTAAAGTTTGTCGACTACGCACCTGGTCACAAATGGCAGTGGATATATCTTTCTGTATGTATTTATTTTCCTCTTTTTTTTCCTTTCGGGGGAAGCTGCTGGAGCTTTTTTCATTAAACGGTAATTTCACACCGGACAACACACACACACAGAGAAAGAAAAGGTGGTGGACAGGGAGGGGAATACAGTGTACGCGTCTAGAATTTTTCGGACATTTATCGCCGAGGCTGTCGTCGCCGCTCGTTCGAATCTCTCTATCGCCGCCCAATTACAAGCAAGTTAAAATCAAGTACTGGCCATTGATTAGTTGCTATTCCAAGGCAGAGTCCAAGCAGAAGGAGATTACATAGGTAAGAGGGAGAGGGGGTTAAGGAAAGAACGAGATGGCAATACAGAGAGATTAAAATGTAATCTTTAGCGCCGCAGTCATACGAAACGTGTTCGATTAGGCTTTCGGCCTCAGTTGCGGTTCAGTTATGTATCCTCCTCATACTGAGCGAAAAAGTGGGGGGATTAAATATAAAATTTATGAGTAAATATTACACAGAAATGTTGTATTTTTGACAGTTTTTTGGTAAGGTTCCAAGACTTAAAATAGAGTCTCAAAAAATTAATAGATAAAAATATAGAAAAATATTAGTTAAAGGTTATTGAAAATACTTTGTAGTATTTTAAAGGTATATAAGCTTTGCAGATATTTTTTAATGCTAGTAAACCCATAAATATTAAAAGCCTTCTTTATGCTTTTTTCCCTGTGTGATCTCCTATAGGTTGGGTATTCATTTCGATTCTCTTTGGTTTCCGTGGACCTGGCCAACTGCTGTGCCGCATGTAGGTGGCCCTGGGAGTGGGTTGTGGGCTTTGGGCAAGAAACCCGACCCCCTCCTGACCAGCGGTAAGTGCTGAAATGTGTCCTACCTACGCGAGCCAACGAAATGGAGCTGAAATCAAATTTGCCAACGGATTTATAGTTTCACTATAGTTTGCCGCAGATTGTGCGAGCTGAAGTAGATAATAAACGAGGAGAACATATATTTTGTGGTTTTCTATTTCAATACTTATTAGTCATAAATATATACAAATTTAGCCATAATGGTTTTCAAGAGTAAAAAAAATAATAAATGGCGAGGAAGCTGATGTAATCCTTTTGAATATAAATCTAAATATATTCCATGTTGTGTTGATTATAATTAAAATTGTTTTTAATCAATATAAGTTAAAGAATAAGACAACAATCTTTAATATGAAGTATCTTCACCTGAAGCTGCACTTCCACACCCATTCCCTGCAAATCTCTTAAGCGGTATTTCCCAAAGGGAATGTTTAAGTTTGCGAATGCCCCAGACCAGAGTGTCACTTCCGTATTTCACCCAAAATCAATCCCCAGGCCCAGGCCTGTTCATTGTCCGGGACTTATCCACACTTGAACGGATTCCAGACAAACGTCCACCGATCCCAGTGTCCAGTAAATGAGCAGTTTACAGGGAATCCCCGCCCGAGTGTTAGTGTAATTACAATGAGAGCGAGTAGGCGGAGGAGGAGGAGCCCCCAAATGAAATGCATCCAGGAGCAGTCAGTCATGGTTGTTTAATAACCTTAAACAGATTTCCTGCTATCTTAGTAATGCTTTTCACTTGTTTACATTGCAGCTTAAGGGATTCGGCCTTCCATTCACCGTCAGCCCCCCTTCCTTACCGCACGCATGCACATCCTGCACTCTCACCTGTCGACCATGGCTTTATTCAATTTTGCAATTTTGCGTAAATGTAATTAAAATATCCTTTGGCCCTTTCTGGCAAAGGCGCCGAAATCTCCACCCGTGTGTGTGTGTTGTGTGTGATTGTGGGTGCGAATGGGTTGGGTGGATTTTGGGGCTGGCAAAGGGTGGTTTCCGGGGCTTTCGGCCTGGTCAGTTGTCGGCAGCAGAGTGTGAGACTTTCCCTGGCATTAGCCAACCGCAGCATGCAGCACTTGTTGTTAAGTACACCTCACAGACAGTTGTGGTCAACATAATAGGAGGGCATTAAATATTTAAGGGAATAACTTAATTAAAATGGAATATTAAAGAGTATTTTTTATAAATATCAGTAAGTTAGAGGTAAGAAACATTTTTGAAAGGGAAAAACCAGAGGTGAACTTTAAAATATTCCTAACTTCAACCAAATAAATTCACCTTTTAACTTATTTAATTTAATTCGATATATAAATTTATTAAAGAGTCAATTTAAAATATTTTAAGAGATTTTTTCAGAAAAACCATCAGCGTTAATTTCTCAATCTAAAATTATTAGGATTTAATATAGGTGCCTTTTTAGGCGAACCTAAAAACAATTAAATTGTTTGTATACTTTTAACACCAAATCCTTTAAAGCCGCTACAATTTCCAACACCGCTGTACACTGGAAGAAAAAAGGAGTGAGGACTGGGAATTTGGGAATGCAGACAGTCGCATTACACGCTCTTTTGCATATTGTGCAATGGGATAAGGTCCAGCTCAAAGGAGTTTGGGACCTGAGCTCTGTTTGTTTATTTGTTCATTTGTTCGCCTCGCTTCTCTCGCTGCTGCTCTCCTACTTTTCTGCTCTCCGGCGACCTTTGGCCCGCACCCCGCTCTCCACATGGGGCAAGAGTGCAACAATCAAGGCGCCCACAAGCCCCGCTTACTGTCAAAAACACGCGGCAACGCAGCATCCCCGGCCAACGCAGCAGCCGGCAAACAAACAAACAGACCAGCAAACAAACAACAAACCCACCGAGAAGGCCAGGCTGAACCGTGCGGCGCACAGTGACCTGGAGAGGGCCAACACAAGCGATTTGGTTGAACGAAAATTACCCTTTCTTTATTTATTTATTTATTTTCTAGAATTTGAAACAATATCAAATCAAGGTTTTCTTGAGGCTTGAAGCAGTTGAAAAGCTTTTTTAAATAGAAAAAGTAGGAAAACGTAATGGAAAAAAATGTTAGTACCAGAATTTCATTAAATAACATTTTTATAAAATATTTATAACATTTTTGCATACCAAAAAATAGTTCTAGGGTCAAACTTAATATTAAATGCTGAGCAAAGTCAGAAAGGGATACTGATAAGGATATAATCCTCCGATTTCAACAGCCCCTGGCCCCACTGTAAACCCACTTTGAAAAAGGTTTTTTGCCCACAGGCACAGCAGCAGCAGAGGCAGTTGCTGCAGCTTCTTGACAATGATAACAATGCGGCGAGGTCCTTTCCAGAGGCTGTGACACGAGCGGGCCGGACTGATGGGGCTGACGGACGGCCAGGACTCGCAGGACTCCGGTGCAGTGCTGCGCTTTAGTGTGTAATTTAATTGAACGGACATAACGAGGCGCACAAACACACCCACACATATAGTGGGGTCGGGCTTGAGTCGAGAACAGTCGAGTCGAGTCGGGCCGAGTCGAGTTGAGTCGAGTTGAGTTCGTGTGGGGGACTAAAGAGGACTCTTTGCTTAATTGAAAGCAATTAAGTGGAAAATTGAAAACTTTGGCAGCCATAACGTTGACGTCTGACCGCCACTGACACACCGCATCCTCCTCGGAACCCTCCCACAGCCCCAAACCGCCCATTATTCACAAGCACTTGGAGAAACTGGGGCTTAACTGTTATATCAATACGGTTAGGATAATATATTCTTAGACCTTATAATTTGGAGAACGTTTTTAGACCTTTTATAACAAGCTTATTAAGTATTTGGCATGGACTCAAACCATAATTCCTTGAGTGTTTCGGAAGTAAACTTAAAGGATCAGTCTTTATAGGATCAGAACCATTTTTTTTTTTTGTCCTCTTGTAATTCCGTTCGATTCTTATTGGAGGAAAACAAATAGGAAACTTTTTGAGAATGCACCTATGTAAATGATCGGATTCTATAAGCTGTTGTTGTTGCTTTGCTTGTACCTTTCAGGCAAAGCGTGCCAGAGAGGGCGAGGCACAGTTCATTTCTGTCAAATAGGATTGGATAATCTCGTTTTTTCTCGCTGTGCATCAACATACACGTTGCATTTGCATTTGATAGCCCCGCCCACATTTTGGGGGCGAAAAAAATGTGCAGTCACGTACGACGTCGACTGAGGCAGAGGCAGAGACGCCATTTTGCGCTGCTACTGTCACTTTACATGCCACAACACACAATTGACAGCGCGGATATTTATGTAAATAATTTTTCATGTTGCTGGTCGGCAGCAGCAGCCAGCGTCAGCGACAACAAAAGTATGCACTTCTGTTGACGTGACCCGGGCGGTCGCGTAAAAAAAAAAGAATTTGCGCACTGAGAATAAACAAAATAGGCGAAAAAACCGAGGACGCCTACACACACACACACACACTGACACACACAAAAGGGGTTAAGGGGTTGAGCTCCCATTCATCTATTTCCCACCCCGCCGGCGTTGGTCTGCATAAAAGGTTCCCATTGTCGTCGCTGTCCAGCCCACAAAATGGTTAAAGTGCAGCAAGCAATGGACTTTATGAAAGGATCGAACGAGACCGATTTCCAGATGGGCTTGAAAAAAGCACTGCCCAGCAGGAAAATATGGAAAAGTTTTGTATATTTTTTTGTTCTTACCCAATAAATGCATTCCAATTATTTCATAAAAGTCGTTGTATCCGAAACAAATAAATTAAAGCAAAGTCAAATTGAGGAAAAATTAATAAAATAGGGGTTTTTGTTAATTATAATTTGCATTAATAGTAACAATAAATCCAGTGATTGGTTTAACTCTACATAATAGAAATGAAAGGTTTAAAAAACGTCTTTTATGATATAAATATTCCGGAGTGTTACAAATATTACTTGGGGCTTAAAACCGCTGTAAAAGGTGCCAAAAACTATGCTTAAAAATTGAACATTGTAAATAAATAAATGTACACACAATGTGATACGTTACATTTTTATAGCATACTTTTATGCGCCTTTTTAAGGGTTTTCTAGACCCTAGATTTTTCTGTAGCAACTAAACTTACTTTTCAATATTAATTAAACCCTAAAACTGATTCAAAACCCTTTTCCAGGTACCTTTTATAGTGGTTTCAATTATTTTATTTGTTATTTCAATTATTTTAGCTTTAATCCTACTTTTATTGTCTATTTAATATTTTAATATAATTTATTATAATTTAATTGTCTTACTAATACTTTGTTATAAAATCAATTTAACCATCTAAATTCTCTAAATTTAAAATTTGAAGACATTATTTCTCCTTTATGCTCCCTTTATGAAATACCTAAATAGACCACAAATCCCTTCTTAGCCCTTAAGACCATAAACCATTCCTTTTCATTTAATTACTTGCAATTTGCAGAATTAACTTCATTCGACATTTACATTTTAAATCTGTCCCACACTCATCGATTCCAATTCAAAGACAATCGATTGATGGGGTTGAATATGGTTCTTAATGCACCCACTAATTATAACACATTGCAAATGCAATTAAGAGGCGCGACAATTAAAAGTAACGAGCCAAAGAAACCATTATGGATGCTCATAATGATAATGCCATAAGGAGGCTAGGGAAATGGCAAAATTTCGAAATGCTTTCGAAACATTTGTCGGCAAATGGAGCGGCAGACGACAAATGCTTTGCATCCTAAAACCAGGAAATATGCTTAAAACGTGGCCAGCGATTTGAAATCGTTCACATATAAGCCCAGGAATTCGTTCATTTCACACACACACACACATGTTCAGCACAATATATCGTTGCACAGTTGACTGGACTAATTTGTCGGAAATGACGTTTTCGGTTTTAGCCAGCGGAAGTGAGGTTATGTATGCGAATTTTCACAGCGGCAATTTTCGGCAATTTTTGGAGCTTTTCACAGCGGCTTTTTGGGGTTTGAGTGACAGGAAACCAACCGGCAAAGGCAATGGCAATGGCAGCGGCAACGGCACAAAATATTTCAAGTCCTTGTGCGACACTCTTCCGTAATGACGCGCCTGCTAATTTAATTAATTTCCACCTGGCCCCCGGTGGGCCCAAAAAGTTTAGTCCTGCTGCTGCTGCTGCAGGACCACCATCACCCGAAAAGCCCAGCAATACACGTAATTGAAACATTCCTTGACCAGCGAAATAATAAAGGAGTCCCTGACAAAAAGGAAAAAAGTTACTTCTGCCCGCAATTATTTGGCACGTCTCTACTAATTAATTACGCCTTTTGGTTCCACGTTTCTTGGGCGCTCTTGGTGGTTCGGTTCGGTTCGGTTTGGTTCCAAGTTTAAAATGTCCACGTTTAATTAAATATGGCCCGGGCGCGGCGGCTCTATAATTAATTTCGGCAGTGCAATTTTGTTTAAAGCAAAGAATGTCCCGGCCCATGAAAAAAATTTGTGTATGCGCCGCGAAGGAGCTGAAAACCGAAGCGAATTAGAGCAGGACATCTGCACGGATGGATCCTGCCGCTCTCGCGGGGATGTCCCACTCCATGACCAATTTGAAACTTACACGGAGATAATTATTTAGTACTTAACAAGCTGAATTTTCCAGTTTGGGTATCTCTAAAATAAAATTAGCTTATCTTATTAATATAAGAAATAGGTTTTCATACAAAAATGACTGTATTTACTTATAAGATTTAATAAACGAATACCGTTAGGATTCAAGAATTCTGTGAACTGATCTTCATAATTTTTTATTTTTCAATCCACATAAATCAAGACGATTCTTATTAAGCAGAAGCAGTTTGTCGCTGAATTCGTACTTGTTAATTTTATGTGGAAATTGTCAATATTGTCAATTTCTTTAAATTATATTTATATTTTTTGAAATATAAAGTTCAAAGCAAAAAAAAATGAAAAAGTTGACAAATTTTATGAAGTTTTCTACAAAGTTTGTTGCATTTCTTATTTCAAATAAGTGTTAAGTGATTTCTTTTACTATTGAGCTTTGGGCTTAATAGTAAATTGTTTACTTATTTTTATTCTCAGTGCGGATTCGAAGCCAGAATCAGAATCCAAACTGGAGCCTGAGTCGGTGGCCAGGGCATTAAAGTGTCAATATCCATTAGGCAGTCCTGATTGTTTAAGCTGCTTTACGCCAACTTCTTTTCTGCCTTTCTTTCTCTTTCTGCTTACCCTTCTCCATCTGCTTCTCCGTCCGGGTCCAAGTTTCTTGACACGCTCTCTCCCGGCTCTTTTGTCTCCGGAGTCTTTTATTGCCTGCAAAGCCGGAGCACAATGACTCCTTCTCCGCTATTTGTTCTGGCTGCTGTTGGGCTCATTGTTTCAAATAAGAAATGACGCGAATTGGTTAGAGCGAAATTGTTAGAAATGCAAATTAGCGGGGAGATAAGAACGGGGCAAAGTGGGTGGTGTCGAGGCAAATGGCCGAAATGATGCCATAGCAAAAACCCGAATGCCCTATGGCCATAAGTCGGGCTAATATGTATAACGGAGTGAGCAAGGAAAAGGACTATGACCTGTCCCGGATGGAAAAAAAACCCACAGAATTATTATATTTTTACGGAAAGCCTAGTACTTATTTAAGGAGAAAATAAAAGGAGATAATAATATTATTTTATATAATAAAAGTCTAGTTATTAAATCTACTTGAAAATGTGCTGAATATATTGTAAACCCTGCTTATAAAATTCGTATATTAAGGTTTTTCATAGATTCCCCCATAACTAAGGCTCCTTTTAGCCCGTGTAAAATTTTATAGCATACTTTTTAGCGTAATTTTAATATATTTTAAATCCACACTCTTTATAACACACTTAATTATATAGCACCTTGCAAACCTTCTGAAGACTATTCCTTAGTCATCTTATCCTTCTCATACCCTTCCCAATCCATTTACTTCAATTTAGAAAGAAATAAGAAAAATTACCGCTGGCTAATCTTTGTCATCTGCTGCTGCTACCTTGCCCGATTTCACAGATTTCTTTTTCGTTCAGGTAATTGCAAAAAAAAAGGGAAAAGGTCAACCCGTAGGAAAGATACAATAGAAACTAGAGAGCGCTTAAGGAAAGGAACGAGACTTGAACTTAATTGGTAATTACACAAAGTCGCGGCATGTTCTCTTCACCTACACGCAATTATTTGTGACCGTGCATAGATTCTAGGGTTCATCAGCCTGGGCCTCTTCTTCGGGGTTTTTGGTTTGGGTTTTGGCTTCAATCAGTCAAGCGGCAAGCCATTTGGTGATTTATATTTAAGCGAAAACTTTTGACTCTAACCGAAATCCCCCGGGGGTTTGGCCACATTCTCCTATTATTCTTGCTTTTGGCGGAGAGCCGAAGCTGGGGGGTTTTGGGGTTGCAGCCCCTAAAAGCCAAGCGTGGGCTGTCGAAACTTGTGGTTCCTTTCAATTAACCTTTCATCTGTTTAACATGTATTATAAAATTAGACGCGGTCTCCTGGACCACAGCAGAAACGGGTTGAGGGTGCCCATGGTGAATGGTGAATGGCGGGGTGGCTTTTGGCCTAATGTATGCGCAACCACAGCCCCAAGACATGACAACACTATTAAACATTATGCGCGGCCATTGGAAAGGGCGGCCCAGACGCGAAGGAGGTCCTAATTATCGACGGGCCAACGTGACGTATGCGTAATGAATGGGGAAAAGTGCGAGCTAATAAAGGATAACTCTAGAAAAAAATGGAGACAGATGAATAATTGAAGAAACTTATCTTTAGTTATTTTTACAATTAAATACCGTCCAATAAATATCATTATAGGCTAGGGAAACCATGAAGAAAGGGGAGCTTAATGAAAACAAATAAGATGTCTTATTAGAGATTTCTTTTGAGGGCTGCTAGAATTATGTGAAAAATATATTTACAGATTAAATCGATGTCACTGAACTTTGAATTCCATATTAGCATTTTTTACTTTGAAAGATAGAGTTTAAATGGTATGTTTAACTAAAAAATGTTTCCTAACTTAATAGCAAATGGATACTGATAAAAAAGACGACTATCTTGCGAAACTATTTTACAATATGCACAAACTAGACCGCAAGAGCTTCTTCTGACAAATCTTTAGTGTTAAATAATTTAAAAAAAAGTAAGAAATAACAACCAGAAGTCTCCCAAAAGTTCAAACAATTTACTAAATCTTTAAATGTAACGAAAAATACAGGAGCACTCTTTTCGCCAGTCCGGCAACTCTGTGCCAACAGCCGCGAACAGCTGTTTTCGCTGAACCCAAAGATCCGGCCACGTCGCTAGGAAAAAGATGTAACTTTTATTGTTTATTAAGTGTTTTCGTGCGTTTTGTTGAATTTAAATTTTAAAATGAAGTTCGCCGATGTGCTTAGACGTCTGGATGCTTATCCACGCACCCTGGACGACTTCAGCGTTCGAACAGTGGGCGGTGCCGCAGGTGGGTGTTGCTTATAGCGAATTGATTTCGGCCATAAGTAAACCGTAACAACCGGCTTTTTCTTGAATTCTCAGTTACGATAATTAGCACCAGCATTATCAGCCTGCTCATCTTCCTCGAGTTCCTCAGCTACATACAGCCCACTTTGAATGAGGAGCTGTTCGTGGACACCACTCGGGGCCACAAGCTGCGGATCAATCTGGATGTGACCCTGCACAACCTGGCCTGCAACTACATCTCCCTGGACGCCATGGACTCCTCGGGAGACACACATCTGCGGGTGGACCACGATGTCTTCAAGCACCGCCTGGACCTCAGTGGGGAGCCGCTAAAGGAGACGCCCATCAAGGAGATTGTGGCTGTGTCGCCGCCGAACAAAAACGTGACTTGTGGCAGTTGCTACGGGGCGGAGCACAATGGCACACAGTAAGGCGATGAGGTTACACTTTCTCTAACGAAAATCCCTTCATTAATCCTGACTTTTCCCCTCTGTAGCTGCTGCAACACCTGCGAGGAGGTGCTCGACGCTTACCGGCTGCGCAAGTGGAACGTGCAGGTGGACAAGATCGAGCAGTGCAAGGGAAAGTACAAGCGCACCGATGAGGACGCCTTCAAGGAGGGCTGCCGCATCCAGGGCCACCTGGAGGTGAATCGCATGGCCGGCAGCTTTCACTTTGCGCCCGGCAAGAGCTTCTCCATCCGTCAGTTTCACATCCACGACTTCCAGTTTAGCAACGTTAAGCTATCGCATACCATCAATCACTTGTCCTTTGGCGAGAAGATCGAGTTCGCCAAGACGCATCCCCTGGACGGGCTGCGAGTGGACGTGGCGGGTGAGTTAAGACACACGGATCTGGGCTTCGTTTAACATCTCTTATTATTGAAATAACTTATGGTAATTTAAATTTTAAACAAGGTTGGAGTAAGGGTTAGGTTTTCTGGTTTTTAGTAGCTAAATGAAAATGCCAGCCTCAGGAGGGGATCAGCAGCGTATCCCGGTGCCGATGGCCATGAACGTGCCGAATGTACCGCCGCCCTGGACCATCACCTTGCCCACATTGTTGATAAGCTCCCGGCCGCGCAGTCCGTATCTGTGAAGTTTCAGTTTCGGTTCATTAGTTTGTTAGCCGGCATAAATTACATAATGACCTCCCCGGCTTGCATCACTGCGGCGGAGTGCCAACGGGGGAGCGAAGTCTAACCTGAGTGCGGAGAAGCCGCCGAAGAGGGCTCCGCTGGCCATGCCCACGCAGAAGCCAATGATGAAGCCAGTCTTCATCTTGTCGAAGCAGGTGGGTCCCTGCTGGGAAAATGAGCTCGTGGGCAGTGGCATGTCTCGGTAGTATCCTTCGTTTCCGCTTGTTCTTGTTCCGCAATATCAGTTCTGGTGCTCCAGCTGGCGTCGCGCCTTGATTTGCGTCCGGTTTAAACGTAGATAATGCCGAAAGTACGTTTATTTTAGGAATATTTCTATTTATTTCCCGGACTCTCGTCGAACGTCTCGTGTCGTTTGTCTCACTCGCACTTATAGGTTTAGAAACACTGGCACATTGACAGGCCGATCCAGTGTTGCCAGATGGAAAATAGGCTTCCCCCCAAAAAAAAATACCCTAAATTAAAAGCGAAAGGTGCTAAACTTGGCTCTGAACAAAATGTAACCGCTTTCAAGGGTTGCCATGTTGTTTTTCAGCACTAAAATTTAAATTTTTTTTTATAATTATTTTAAATCTTCCTTCTTTCAGAGACAAAAAGTGAAATGTTTAATTACTATTTAAAAATTGTGCCTACACTGTACCAGCGAGGGGGAAGCGACGGACAGCCTATATACACGAATCAATTCTCCGTGACGCGGTACCGGAAAGATCTTTCGGATCGCGAACGCGGCATGCCGGGCATATTCTTCAGTTACGAGCTATCGCCGCTCATGGTGAAATATGCCGAGAAGCGCAAGTCAGTATATATATTGGTATATTAATTATAATTTTTATTTAATAAATTTCCCCTTCATCCACAGCTCCTTTGGCCACTTTGCCACAAATTGCTGCTCCATCATTGGCGGCGTTTTCACAGTGGCCGGAATTCTGGCCGTGCTGCTGAACAACTCCTGGGAGGCCATTCAGCGCAAGCTGGAGGTGGGCAAGCTCAGCTAACAACAAATGGAATCTCTCTCTCAGCTTCATTGCAGCTTTTACTCCTACATTCGACAAATCTCCAAATAAAAGTGCTTACATTTTATAGTTAATGAAAAAGGACTCGACTTAAGTGGTTCGGTGTCCCACGGAAAGAAAACCCGAGGTGTTGGAAAAGTATTTGGCATTGGCCTCCGTCTGGGAGCGTTCCGCTGCCTGGGGATTCACAATCTCCAGGCCCTGCAGGGGGGTAAAAGCCACACTCGAGGCTGTTCCCGAAATCTGCCGCTTAACCGTGGTGTTGCCACCGTAGACCTGTTGCTTCTGCAGGTTCTTGTGCAGCGTCTTGCTAATCCGCACCTTGGTCTTCTCATCCACCTGGGGGAGGCGGATGCGTCCGGTGCCTGTCTTGCCAATGGTGCCTCGCGAGTAGCCCAAGTCTCCTTGGTAGGCATCCTCTTCGATCTGGAAAATAAGGAGTCATTAACTAGGGAATATACCAAAGTTAGCACCACTTACATCGCCGAAATTCATGCGGTTGGCCTGCTTGCGGAACTCGGTTAGGGCATATCGCTCCTTCATCTTGCGCACGCGCTTGCCTCCCCGCTTCTTCTTGCTGCCCTCGATGGGCTTGGGCAGCGGCTTGATGAACTTCACCGGCGGCGGCTCCTGCAGCTTGTCCAGCTTCTTCTCGATGTCCTCCTTGAACCGCAGCCCAATCTCCCCGTGGACACTCTCGTGACAGGCATCGACGCGCGCAGCCAGCACCGATTTGGCGGCCACCAGCCGTGCTGCCTTGCGCCGCAGATCCGGAGCAGTGTCCTGGACAATCTGTGAGTAGTAAACGTAACCCGTGTGCGGCAGCATCTGTGTCTGTGAGAAGCCCGAAAGGGTTTTCTTTTGTGCACCCAAGACCTGGACATTGCAGGCGGGCATTTTGGAGAGCTTGGACAGGCCACCAGCGATGCCCAGGAGTTTAGCCGCTGTGGAGGCGCCGACAATCATCGAAAGATTGGGGGCTATGAAGGTCATGCGACTCTCCACATACTCGTAGATTTTGGACTTGAAGTTGTTCAGCTCGATGGCCATTTCGCAGGCCTCGTCGATCTTGGCCTTTTCAGCTGGCGTTAACATGGTGCTGGAAAAATGTTTATAATTAATTGTTGAAAAGATACCTATTGCCACAAACTTACCCCTGTGTAGTTGATGCCGTGACGGACACAATCATAATCGTGGCCTGCGTAAGAATGGCCTGCAGCTTCTCGTTGTTCTTCACCTGATCCAGATCGTTGCCCAGCTCCTTGACCGCCAGCAAATACTCAATCTCACCAACAATAAGCGAGTCCAATTCGGGAAAGCGCTTCTGGTACTTCTCCTTGGCGAACTTGTGCACGATGGAGATCTCATTGTCAATATCCACCGCAATGGCATTCGCGTCCACGATAAGACAGTACTCCGGATCGGATTCCACGGAGCCCAGCATTTCGGCAGCGGTTCTTTGGCGGCTGGCATAGTGCTCGATCTGTTGAAGGATATTCTTCAGGCGCTCCGAGTCGCGCAGCTTGCAGAGCTCCCGCACGGACTGCACGGTCACGTCCACGTCCATCAGGTTGGGAACCGGCTTGGCCAGCTTCTCGGCCAGCAGCTGTATTAAGGGAATGGGAAGTCGAAAAATGCAAGCGGCATGGTTTGTTTAGTTTCGTACGTTCTCTTCCTCGGCGTTGCCCATCTCTGCATCATCCTCGTCCTGCTCATTGTCGTCATTGTCCTCCTCGAGGTCGGCCAGAAGTTCGTCCGCTAGTGACATTTTATTTTACTTTGATAAATATTTTGCTTAAATTATTGGTAATAACAAATGCAAGTGTGCCGGCTGGCTTTTCCGTTGATAATACTAAAAATGCTGCTTCAGGGATTTCCCCTTCGAAGGCAACTGGTCACACTTAAATTAAGTTCGTTGGCGTTGCCATACTTTTCGAGGAAATTCGCGCCATCTAGTAAAATTTATAAAGACTTCGACTTAGCGTGTTACTTTAATATATTTATATTAAATACAATTAAAGTTAAAATTTAGATTTTAATAAAACTTCTTTAAATTATCCTTATTAAGCAATTTAAAAAATTGCATCACATTCATTTTGCAATGCCTTCCATTCAAAAGGATTTTTGCAAACTATATTAATGCAATTCAACATTAAAATTTTAATTTAAAATTAAACATTTATGTATGTCGTTAATTTGTGATGTGTAGATAAGGCCTTATTTTATGACAGCTGGTTTTCAGCTCAGTCTGGCATCCCTTTTTATTCAGCTGAGTTTCGCGGGTTGGCTTTCAACGTCTGGCAGCCTGCGCGGATTTTTGGCGCATAATCTCGGCGTCTTTATTTTTGTTTTGCGGATTTTTAAAAGTCATTTGGAGGCCAGAATCATGTCCAAGAAGTTGAACACAAGTGTGGGTGGAACGCCCACGAACACACTGTTCAATTATTTCACGAAATCGCCGGCTGTCGACAAGAAAAAGCTGACGCCGAGCGGAAAAACCGATCCAGACACCACCACCGAAAAGGAGAATCTCAAGAACGGACAACCGAAGGCGGAGAAGCCAAAGGAGGTGTCCAAGCCGGCGGCCAAGAGGAAGCTGCCCATTTCCGGGGACTCCGATGATGAGGGGCCGACAAATGACCAGCGCAAGCGGAAGCGCATCGTACAACCCGAATCGGAGAGCGAGGAGGAAATGGAGGAGACCAAATCCGAGGCGGACTTCTCCGAGGGCGCCTCCGACTACGAGCCGGATGCCAACGAGGCCAGCGACGACAGCGTTAGCAGCGGCGAGGAGGAAGTGGAGGAGCCCAGCGAAGTGGACACATCCGTGGACAGTCCCATCGTTAAATCGCGCAAGAAGTCAAAAATCAACAACAACAATAACAATAACATTGAGCCCTCCAGCAAGAAGGTTAAGCTGGAGCTGGCCGAGGGCTCCACCTTCCAGGAGAAGCTCAAGAACCTGCAGAGCAATGCCAAGAAGGATGCCGCCTACGATGATATAGTGACGAGCACCTCAACCCTGGACGAGCCAGTGATTTGGCCGCATCAGAAACTGGAGTTCCTGCAGCCGGACAAGATCAAGGACAAGGCGGGACGCCGGCCAGATCATCCGGACTACGACTGCAGCACGTTGCATGTCCCAGAGAAGTTCCTCAACGGCCTGTCGCCGGGTGTACGCCAGTGGTGGGTCCTCAAGTCGGACAACTACGACTGCGTGCTCTTCTTCAAGGTGGGCAAGTTCTATGAGCTCTATCACGGCGATGCCGATGTGGGCGTCAATGAGCTGGGCTTCACCTACATGCGGGGGGAGTTTGCGCACTCGGGCTTCCCGGAGATCTCCTTCGACAAGATGTCCACCATCCTCATAGACAGGGGATACAAGGTGAGGTCTTGGAGGGATCTTTATTTACCTTGATAATCTTTACTCTTGTATCTCCTACAGGTGGCTCGCGTGGAGCAGACGGAGACCCCGGACATGATGACCGAACGCTGCAAGCGGATCAAGTCCACCAAGTTCGACAAGGTGGTGGCCCGCGAGATCTGTCAGATCAGCAATCGCGGCACTCAGGTCTTTGGCTCGCAGTGCAAGATTGGACCCAATCATCAGCCCAACTATATGCTGGCCCTGGTCGAGCAGGACGAGGGCACTTGGAGTCGCTACGGTGTGTGCTTCATCGACACCTCCATTGGGGACTTCCACATGGGCGAATTCGAAGACGACAAGAACTGCTCCCGGCTGCTGACGCTGCTCTCCCACCACATGCCAGTGCTGGTGAGTTTCCAAGAAAGTCCTCTTAAGAGAGTTTATATCTTAGATCTATATCCTTAGCTCCTCAATGAGAGATCCTCGTTGAGTCAGCGTTCTCAGCAAATTGTGCGCACAGTTCTGGGGGGAATCCTCAGGGAGCAGCTGCCTAGTAATGGCTGCAATGCGGAAAAGACCCTCAAACTCTTGGCAGAGCGTTACTACGCCGGCAAAGGTGGCTCCGATGACAATTGGCCGCTGGTTCTGCGCACCATGCAGTCGGATTTGGATCACTTGGGCCTCACGCCCGGCGAGGATTACAAGCTGGCCCTGAAGGCCCTCGGCCAGTGCATCTTCTTCATTCACAAGTGCAAGCTGGAGCCCAAGGTGCTGCCCATGGCGCGATATCAGCTGTATGTGCCGCCCGATCAGGTGGCGGAGGAGGCCCAGGCGGCCAAGGTGTCCACCTTGAGGCGTTCCCACATGGTTCTAGATGCCACAACTCTGTCGAATCTGCGGATTATTGGCGAGGATCACTCCTTGCTGTCCACCTTGGATCACTGCTGCACCAAGTTCGGCAAGCGGCTGCTGCACCACTGGCTCTGTGCGCCCAGCTGCGATGTGGCGGTCATCGAGGAGCGTCAGGAGGCGGTGGGAGAGCTAATGAGGCTGTCTGGGGAGCTGCAGGAGATGCGAGCCCTGCTGGCACCCATGCCGGACTTTGAGAGGAACTTGGCTCAGATCCACTTGTTTGGCAACAAGCAGATAAAGGACATGGATCACCCCGACTCCCGGGCCATACTCTTCGAGGAAAAGCTGTACAACAAGCAGAAGTTGCGAGGCTTTATAAGCGTGCTCAACGGCTTTAACTCCCTAACCAAGCTGCCCCTGATGTTCCAACAATGCGAGTCTGCTTTGCTCAAGAGGATTACCCAGTTGCCAGAGTCCGGGGGCAAATTTCCCGATCTTAGCAAGGAACTCAAGTACTTTGCCACCGCCTTCGATCACGATGCAGCAGCCAAAACTGGAGTGATTGCCCCTCAAGCTGGAATGGATGCGGAGTACGATGCGGCCATGGATGCCATAGCTGCGATCGAGGGGCGGCTGAAAACCTACCTCGCGGAGCAGGAGCGGCACTTTGGCTGCCGCGTGACCTACTTTGGCAGCGACAAGAAGCGCTACCAGTTGGATGTGCCGGAAACCCATGCATCGAAGGCCAACAAGTCATACTCCCTTGAGGGGCAGACCAAGGGCAAGAAGCCCTCACGTCGCTACACCACAGCCGAGACCCGGGCCTTTCTGAAGGACATGCAGCAGGCGGAGGATACCAGGAACATGGTGCTCAAGGACCTGGCGCGTCGCCTCTTCGAGAAGTTCTCCAATCACTACGAGCAGTGGAAGCAGTGCATCGATTGTGTGGCCAACCTGGATGTGCTCGGCTCCCTGGCGGAGTACGCGGGACAACAGATCACGATCTGTGTGCCAGAGCTGGTCTCGGGCGCGGATCAGCCGTTCATACAGCTCGAGGAGGGCTACCATCCGTGTGTGAATGCCTCCACGTACATACCCAATGGCCTGGAGTTGGGCACCGCAGCAGAGGCACCTCTGTCCCTGCTCACCGGTCCCAATATGGGCGGCAAGAGCACGCTGATGCGGGAGCTGGGACTGCTGGTGATCATGGCGCAAATTGTGAGTAATTAATTAATTATTATATTTCATATTTTATTGAAACATTCTCCTTTTCAGGGCGCCCACATACCCGCTGCCAGTTGCCGCCTCTCTCTAGTAGATCGAATTTTCACGCGTTTGGGCGCCCAGGACGATATTCTGGCCGGGCACAGTACTTTCCTTGTAGAACTAAATGAAACCTCGCTAATACTCAAGCACGCCACCTGCCATTCCTTGGTCTTGCTGGATGAACTAGGCCGGGGAACGGCCACCTATGATGGCACTGCCATTGCCGCCTCCGTGGTCAACTTCCTGGCCACTCTCAAGTGCCGCACTCTCTTCTCCACGCACTACCACAATCTGATTGACTTCTTCCACAACGACAAGCGGATCACGCTGGGTCACATGGCCTGCATGGTGGAGAATGAGGATAATGCGGATCCTACCCAAGAAACGGTCACGTTCCTGTACAAGTACACAGCGGGCGCCTGTCCCAAGTCGTATGGTTTCAATGCAGCCAAGCTGGCTGGGATGCCACATGGCATTATCAAAAGGGCTTATGAGGTGGGTTATATCTTTGCTTATATATCTTTTATATTTGTCTTAAGGAACTGTATTTTTTTGCAGCTTTCCAAGAAAGTGGAAGCCATTTCCTTGCAGCGCAAAATTACGGCCAAGATTGTGACCGCAGGCGCAGGAAAAGAAGCTGCCAAGAAGGAAAAGATAAATGTTTTGAAGGATTTACTGCAGCAGCTGAAAATGTGTCATGTTTGAAAGATTTAAAATGTGGCTCAGGCTTGAGGCTATTCAAATGTTTATTTGTAAGATTTGTACCCTTTGTTTTGTATAATTTTGTAATTCCCCTCATTTGCCATTAGCAGCTTTGCTGTTGCTCTGAAGTATACGTTTCTCTTAAGCCTTTTCAGTATTCCTTAACTATTGACTTTTTCATTACTTTTTTTTTTGCTAGCTTAAGTTTTTGTGTGACATTCCCCGTAAAAATTCCCTTGGAACTCTATAAAAGTCCAGCAAACCCAACCAGAAATAATCTATATTACGTTTGCCATTGTTTAATTCTTGTTTATTATAATTATTATTATGTTTTTGTATCACAGTAAAAATTAAAAGTTAAACAAGTAAGTTCACAATCAAAATACACACACAGATGATGATATTATTATTCCATAATACTTACAAATTAAATATGTTCACAATAAATACAGAAATATTGCTAAGAAAAAATAATAGTTGTGTAAAAACACATACACACGCGTAAGTAGTTCGAATTGAAATTATACGCCATATAGTATGTATAATATTTTGTGACAAAATAGGAATGCAGATTGTATTTGTATTATATCAGATATATATCTATACGTTGGCTTGTGCGAATCCGTTCTAGTTTAAGTAGTATTAAAGTTAGTCAACAGGCCGAAAGGGAAACCTTTTCAAGTAGCTCTAACTACAGCAACTAAAAGCCAGGGCTAGGTAGGAAAATCATAGTAATAGCAATAATATTGCAGGTCGATCCAGCTTACAAAAAACACTTACAAAAGATCTAGGCTATATAGCTGATGGCTCAGTTAAGCTATTTAATATCGAACTACTTGTAACTTGCTTGCCTCTCGCTCTCTCTCTCTCTCTTTATGCTCTATGTTTGGACTTGCGTTTAGTGTTTAAACAACTATATATTAATTATCGATCTATGTATACATTACCCATTTATATATATCATTTGTATATCCGTATATAATAACTATAGGCTAGGTTTCTAGGTTTCTCTTATGCGTCTCTGGTTGGTATTGTATATGTTACAATGATCTCTGCAAAGGGGATCTTTTTTAAGTCTATGGGGCTAGTGTTTAAACGTTCCTCCGAGTTTTGGTTTTTTACTTACTAACTAACTACAAAAACATTTACGTAAAACTCCGGCAAAAACGAAGCGACTCTTTACACATGGATAGCGAGGGTGTGGTTGGGTTCGGTTTGTTTGATTTAGAAATAGTTATACGTGCGATATTGTTGCTCTTGAAATAGGAAACGGAAATTCTGTTTAATTTAAAAAAGTCTAGACAAAGACCGCTCCGTTTCAACAACATTAAGCATAAGTTGTTGCAGGCCTATAATTCCCAAGTACGAATTCAGCGAGATACTGCTTTAAAACCATGCTAAATGTTGATCAGTTCAGATCAGATCGAAATTTGTGTGTTTTTAAAATATTAAAACCAACAAAAGCAAGGAATAAACAATACCAAAACGTACATATGCCGATGCAAGAGGAATTCATTTTACATTTAGCTTGGCTCCCAGCTTGACATTTGGTGTCCGACCCTGCTATAAGTTACTGAATTTCGAATTTATTTTTGGGAAAGTAATAACTAAATTAATTGGCACACATTATACATTATAAAAAACGTATAGAAGTCTCATTAAATATAAATAATTTAAAAATATATAAAAAAACGTGAAAGAGAAGGTAAGTTAACCTCCCCAGAAATATCGCACCCACTATTTATATTTTCTCAAATCAATACATAAACCCTTCCCTTGGATAGTGTTAGCAAAATATGAAAAGTTTAAAAGATGATCATACCCTACAAAACAACAACAATTCAGAAGCGAAGAAGGACTCACTGATGCCAATGACGACGAGGTGTGTGATCTACGCAGCACTGCCCAAGCCCACGATCTGAATCGCCGCCTCAACTCGCACTCAGTCATCGCTGATAACGTCCTTGCGCGCCTTGAAGTTCCGCCAGGATCCCGTCGTACACACTCCGGCGCCCCGCCACCAGTCGTTGAGGTCGCTGTACCATCGCGGTTTCCGCAACTGCTCCTCGTTGTGCAGGGTGGCACAGACGCGGCACCAGTAGTACGTGTTGATGAACTCCCCGGTGCCCTTCCACTTGAAGTACGAGTTATAAAGCTCGTCGTCGCGATCCAGGATGCGCAGATACTCGGCCAGCTCCTTGGGCGAAGCGAACTCATCCACATGGATGTAGGAGCGACGCGGGGCACTCACCTCGTAGTCCTCCGGACGGGCGCCCATTACGATGGGCAGAACCCTGCGATTCAAGGCATTCACAAAGAACTTCTCCGTGATGTAGTCCTTGCAGTTGGAGTTCTCGAAGGCCAGGTAGAACTTGTAGTCGTTGTCGAGGATCTCGAAACACTTGTCCGCCGTGCTGCGGGAGCACTTGAAGTTGCCACAGGCGCCGTAAATGTCAACCTTGAGAAGGAAATTAATAATGAATTAATTAATATAATTAAAAGTGAGATAAGTAAGGTTCTCTCCTTACCTCAATGTGCTTTTGCAGCTCATGGGCATACTGGAGCCGGCCATTCCTCGCCCCACAGTTGGACACAAACCAGGCCACCTTCTTGGTCTTGTTGACGGCAAAGTTTTGATCCTGCTCCTGTTGCTGGACCTTGGTGTCATAGTACTGCCACTTCTCGTAAGGAGCCACAATAGTGCTGTCCCGCCTGCAGAAAGAAGAGTCCTTGTTAGAGTCTCCTTTTATAAATTAATTAAAATTAATTCCCACCTATAGGTCGCCGTCCAGTTGACGGCATCGGGCACCTTGACGTTCTGCGTGTGATACGGACACTCCAGGTAGTACAGCATGCTAACCTGCTTGGAGTTGCTGGGCCGCCGGATGCCCGTGGGTATGAAGTGATCCTTGTACAGGATCATATCGGCCGTGCTGACCAGATCGCGATTGGCAGTCAGTTCGCATGTGTCCACGGGACACTTGGCTTTTAGGAAGACGTCGCGACCCTTCTTCACGTTCCAGGGACCCAGGCCATTGAACAGCAGGATGGTCTTCAGCTTCCCACTGGCCTTGATCTGCTCGTAGTTGTGAGGGACGTACATGAGCTGATTGGTGATCCTATCGGAGTGGGGATCCTGATGGGGCAGCAGCCGGGGAGCATGTCGCTTCCGGGCCTTGCGATTACTGTAGGTCTTGGCCGGCTTGGGATAGTATTCGCCGTTCTTAAAGAACCAAGGCTTGGCCGGTGTAGGTTCCTGCTGTCTGTCCGCTTCGGTCTCCTCCACCTCCTCCTGCGGTTCCGGCTGTTCCGGCTCCTCGACGAGATTGGCATTGATTTCGGGCAGAAGCGTGGCAGCTGCTGGCGGAGGTGTGGTACTAGTGGCCAGTGGATGCTCCTCATCATCCAGGGATTGCAGTTGATGCAAGTGCTGCTGGTGCTGGTGATGCTGCTGCTGCTGTTGTTGTGTAGTTGAAAGGGCAGACCGGGGACTCCGCGTCTTCCATATTTCGTGCTCTCTGAAGATTACAAAGAAAATCAAAAACTTATTAGAGATATCTAGGGATAACTCTCACTTTTATTCTAATTCTGTAGCATTTTACATATATAAAAAAATATATATTTTTTTAATTACTTTCTTTTACTCTCATTCTATTCTATAATCTATATATTTTTGTACTAAACTTAAAATTCGCTTGAAAATCAAAAGAATCAACAATGATTCGTATGCTCACAAGAGGCAGCACCCTTTCTTGATAAGCGCCACGTAAATATAATTACACATAAAACTATGCTAATGAGTAACACAAACAAATTGTTTATGCAAATAAATAGGCTTACACTTGGAATAATAAATTGTATACCTACTTGATTTATGCTAACCTAGAGCAGTATTTATTATATCATTTATATTCAAGTTAAGTATATACATAAACGTTGAGTTTAGGCAAAAAAAACAAAAATAATTAAATATTAGCATACTTTGGCTCAGTGTTGAATCTTTCTGGCTGATATATACATATGTATATAATTAGTTAGATTATTTAGAGAGCCTCTCCCCGATTTATGTGATAATAACTAATCAATTTAATTCAAATTGTGTTGACAACGTGAAAACTGACTCACAGAATAAATGAGTATTAAAAGATAACATTGTAGATTATCACTTTTAATAAGGTTAGCGATATTTATAGTATTGAATGTAGATTTTTAGGTATAAATTAACAATTTATAGTAAGTTGATTTACTTGCTACTTCTTTACTATAAATAGCTTAAGACTTAAGTCTAAATAATCCATTTAACTATGTAAATATCAGACAAATTTAATGGCTGATTTAAAAGAAACAGTTAACCTTTGAGTTTAATATTTTTTAGACAAATCTAAAAATGTTCTCTGTATTCTTTTATTATGCAGAATCTTTAAGAATTTTTTAGCTGACGTTGCATTATATTTTTCTGCATGTTGTCTAGGTATTCCGATTATATACCAAACATTTTCTTATAAACTCAATAATAAATTGTTCTATTAATAATTATTATACCTAGATATATTTATATATTATTTTTATTCCTAATAATATTTATTTTAGCTTTATGGTTTATTATTTATTATTGATGAGAATATTTGGTATATCTACTCACTTGATATTGAAACCGAATATGAGGAGCAGGGCGCAGATAAGTGTGAAATAAAAGTACTTCTTGAGGGATATTTTCGGACGTCGCATGGTGACCACACTCTCTAAGCTACGGGTATTTTTTTGGGAGGGCCAATGAACCGACTTCTGAGTCTTCCACCTGGTGGCGTTTCAGCTGGCGTTTGTCATTTTGCTGTGTGCGAGAAAAAGATAAACAAACAATTTAGATGGCTTTATAAATTCGGAAAATATTCAACCAGTCGGTCTCTATCTGTCTCGAAATTTCAGCTCTAATTACCCGTGTTAATTATCTTGGGCCCATGATCTACGCAGCTTCTGGTTCTAGATTCTCTCCCCTCTGGACTCACCTCGATTCGTGTTGATCGCTTGGACTCTCTGCGGGAACTGTGCTCGATATTGAAAGTGTTTTTTATTTTTATTATTCCAAGCGATTGGAGGGGCGGCTTTTTTAATCTCTGTACTCCACAGAATGGTTGTGATTTCGGAGCTCTCGATAATGCACTTTGTATGGCTGCAGTTCTTTCGAAAAAACCCACAGAATGTCAAGTGATCTGACTCTATTTGGTGCACTTAGCAGCGATCGATATAATGATGATCGTCATAATTTTCCAGTTGTCTCCCATTAGCCACGGCTGACCGAATGCATCCGATGACATTAGTTCCAACCCGCGAGGCAGGGCGTGAAATTATTGTCCCAACTGTGGCAAAATATATTCGAACGTAGATTTTTTATGCCTAAAGAGACTCTCTCTCTCTTTTCGGTCAGAATTGGGAATTTCATATTTGCCCAGACCAAATATTGAAGCAGATGGCTTTCTGGCTGGCAGTCTCGCCCCGAGTGCTGTGTGCCACATCAACCAGCGGGGCGTATACGTAATAAAAAGGAACGAAGGGGCCAGAGAGAAGCGACTGAAGTGGCTGGAAAAAAAGTGTGGGATGGAGGATTGAGGACTGAGGACTGAGGCAATAGATAAAGTCAAAGCTGGGCTACTATCAACGGTTTTTATGGCCTCTCGCCTCAAAGGGGAGCCTAATTACAAGGCGGGTGGGTGCAGCCTCATTTGGGCCACATTCCGGGCTAATCCCCCAAAGCCCGACCCAAGTGTCCATCCATCCATCTATCACATGTCATTTATGGCACTATTTCATGATGCGTCCCAACGTGGTAGGTTCTCCGCCCGGCGGCTGCAGCATCATTTAAGGGTCCTGGGGTCTGGGGTCTGGAGAGGTCTGAGCTTTTCCGGACTACTTCGGTAACCATGCAAATATGGCGGTGCAAGATGAGGTTGGGCCAACTGCACCACCCTCAAGTTACCCTCTCTATATCGCTGCCAAGCCTTATGCACTCAAAGAAAAAATGTAGAAGAAATTCTACAAATTCCTAGATATATTTAACTTAAAAAAAAGATGCGTTTCTATCACTTAAAAAAAAACCCTTATAGGTATTTAAGTTCTTCTTACTTCTAGGAATCTCCAGAAAATGCCATCCTTTTTTTCCAGTGTAACCATCACCCACAGGCGACCACCCTGTTTTTCATTGGGGTCTTCACTATCGCACTTTTGACGTTTTTGACAAGCAAACAGCAGGAGGAGCAGGAATAATAAGGAGTGGGATATAGCGGACAAGCATGGATCCCTCGGCTCTTGCATGGGAAATGTAGTTAGAGTCATTCATGTTGCAAAAGTAGGACTCCGATGAAGAGGGGACACCGACACCGAGATGAGGGGATGGGTTCTGTGGCGTGTGCAAACAGAGCCACATGCAAAGACATCTACTGGCCGGAAGGGTTGAGTTGAGTTGAATTCAGCGCTGGATAACGACCACAGCACTCCCTAGTTTCCATTGCGGCCAGGAGTTGGAGTCCAAGGGGAACGTGATACGAGTTTATTTATCCACCTTTCCATTTCACTCTATTGATTATCACACGGTCTCCCTCCACATTATTAGTAAAACTCTATAACTAACCGTGTGCGTATAGTACGTGTTCCTTCATTGAAAGTTCCTGCAGCACTAACAAATTTTTAATGAGTTACCTATATCTTATATAGAGCTAATTAGGTACAACTTGTATGTACATAGGTATATGTATGATTCAGGTAGGTTTATCAGTCGAGTTAATGGGAAATTCGAGTACGGAGTATGCATTGTTTTTTCTATTCAGGAAGGAAGGAACGATAAGGAATTCCAAAGGAAGGAAGAACCCAGGTAAAAGGTAAAGGTATATACTAACATTCATTTGAATTGGGAATTTAAGCCTCTAATATAGAAAACTATTACTAAATATTACTTATTATAAGTAGTAGTTTATATAATCAAAACTCAGGATCTCTAGCTCCTTCGAATCCATTTTAAATGGAATAATAATTTCCCCTATTGGCTAGACCACAATTAAGTCTTCAAATCACCTCAGGCCTTTCCAATCCTAGAAATTTTCCTTTATTATTCCCCCACTTAATTGCTTGCCCTGGAAATTCCATGACACACTCCTTTTCCTACCGTTCGAGTCGTGTCTCTGGCTTTCACTTCCTTAATTTATGTGTTTATATTTAGTTAGGTGCTGTGGCCTCTTGTCAAGGCACTTGATCTATGCCTTTAGTATGTCAATATGCCTATATATACAATATAGGGGACTCAAAGCACTCGGGGAAACTAGAGTGGCAGGGTGGCTTAGTGGGTGGGAAGGCTGTTGAGCGGAGAGGTTGGTTGCCTGACTTGCATGCATTGTTTTCCTCGAATATCCCACCACACATGGACGTTTGGCTGGGGGAAATGTCATTTTCTTTGTTGTCTTCACGCTGCCGCACTTGACTTTCTTGGCTACAATTTTATTATTATCCTGGCAAAGTGGGTATCCTAGCTTTGATGGCTGTAGTTGGGAAAAACTTTCTCTCGTTTAACCGTTGACAAATTAAATATATTTTTCTGTTTGCTATTCTTCAGATAATAAAAAATAAATGAAAAGCAAATACCAATAACATTGCACGTTTTGTAGCATACTTTAGGGCACCAATTCAGTCGATTTAAAAACGCTTTTTGTGGCATCAATGAGATAATACAATATGAATTTCAATTGCTACTTAACCATATATAACCAAAATTCAGTTACTAAATTTTGGTCTTTATTAAGTCATGTTTAGTTAAAATGGAAGAATGACTCGGTAGATTTCTTAATTATTTCTTATCAAACAATGTCAGGATGATAATATTATTATCACAAGATTAAAATAAGAGAATATTAAAAGACATCCTGCCAAAATTAATGTGGTTGTTCGACTTACTTATCTGCAAGGATGCTACGGGTCTATAGAACTACAGGGTCCTTCTTTGTTTCGCGTAGAACTCTTCCCCCTCTTAAGGAAGTCTCCCCCATTTCCTTGCTATTTCTTCGCTTCTTAGTTTTTCGCTTGTGGGCCAGTCTAATCATTAAGTGTTCATATTCTTAGGCCTCATATGATGAGTGATATTACCATATTTTTATGCCAGAAGTTCCCACTTTTCCAACCCCCCGCCCCATTTTACGCACGCAATCGTCTGTCTGTGTGTCTGTCCCGGTACCGTTATACCGCCGTTATGTCTGTCTTCCTCTCACACGTGTGTATTTATGTGTCTTGGCTTCCGTTTTGGTTTTTTTTTTTTTTTTTTGTGTCCTAATCAATAAGAATCATGGGCCGTTACTCAAAAGTTGATGGGTTAAGTAGGCTTTTAACCCCCTACAGTTTGCAAGCGTGTGGATGCACTTACACAATGAAGTCTGTTGTTGTTCCTGTTGTTGTTTGTTATTGTTGCACTCCTCGTCCTTAGGCTCTTCTTCTTCCAGTGGCTATGCTAATTTGTGTACTTTTCGCAGCCTTTGTCATATTTGCACTTTTTTCAACTGGCCGAAATTCCTTGTTATTTGCAGTTAATTTCTCTTCTTTTTTGTAAATTATTTTTCCGAACACACACACGGTTGTATTTGTAAAAAGTAACTGCTGTCCTTCGCCTTTTCACGTAACTTTTGCAACTGCGCCCAAAATGGGAAATGTAAATGTGTTCCTTTTACTAGACAGCTGGGCACCCAAAAGGAGTGAGAGCGAGCAGGAGCGCGAGAGAGCCCGTGCCGGAAAAGGGGATCGACTTAAATGCCGTTATTTTTGGCCAAAAGCAGCTGTAAAAATATTAACCTTTACATAGTAGAGCATTTATTATGGTTTTAAGTGGCTTGAAGCTTGATTAAAATGTTGCAATTTTTAATAATATTAAGCACTTTGTGTTTGGCGGCATTTCTGCGCAAGTGCTGGGAGAGAGGGAAAGCGTGAGAGAGCGGCAAGAACAAGAGAAATGGCAAACAAACAAAAGCAGGCACACACAGCTGTCTTATCAACCCGAGAGGGCGGTTTTTGCCACCCCCTTTCCGCTGATAGCTGTGACAGCCGTTATCCTCGGTTTGTGTCCAGGCTAAGTGTCGGTTTAATGTTATTTATTCCTTTTTCATTTATAATTACGTGCCCCGACGTCACCGAGCTGGTGACTGCATAGTTTTCTCTCCTTTGTTCACCTTTATTATTGTAGCATACTTCTTGACTCGATTTGAATTGATTTCAGCTTATGAGGCCAGAAACTTTTCCTTTTGCTTTTTTTTAAACCTGATCTTACAATATTTTTATTTCCCATTTAATTTTCTTAATTTCTGAATGTACCAGCTTTTATTTTATTTTTATTTAAAGTACTGAACCATTCAAAAAATGTTGAAAATAATAAAATGAAAACCCCTTTGCAAACTCAAAATGTAAATGTAATTTATTATACAATTCGTTTTTAAATAATAAGTACATTAAGTCTTAGGTCATAAAGTGCCAAACAAGCATAAATTCTTTATGGAAAATTAGCTTTTAGTTGGATTTTGATCGTTTTTTTATTATTTCTTTCCATTCGGATCTGCCAATGGCTTATTTAACCTCCTGAATTCTGAAAATATTCCACAATGACTCTTACACATTTATGTTTTTGTTATATCAAATAACCCCCAAAAACCTTCCTCTCATACTTGTATTCCTTATGCACAAATTACAATCTCCGTTTATTTTAAAAGGCCTTTCGTTACTAGATACTCTGTTCGTTTGTCCCTGTCTTAAAACGATTCCTCGTATGGACGCTATATAGAAATCTGCTAAAGCATCTTACCTTACATTCGCTTTCGATTAAATATTCTTAGGAGCTAGACTTAGTACGGGATGGGGGATCAAGATCAAGCAGACAGACAAACAACGCTTCAGAGGATCAAGGTTCATATTAAAAATATACATGGACATAATAACTATAATGTTCCAATTGTCTTAGCCTAGTCCTAGCCTATGCACGAGTGCATAATCCAAGTGCTTGCCAGCTTACGAGCTCCTAAGCGGAGCTAAAGGTCTCGTAGACGTTGGCCCCCAGCGTCTTCGTCTTCTCCGCAACGACGTAGAAGGTGAGCAGCTGGGTGGGCAGGTTATGGGGTCGGGCCGCGCTGTCGAAGCCCCGCGAGGTGATGCCACTGATGATCGGAATGAGCTTGGCCAGTGCCATCAGCACTCGGTTGATGTTTAGCAAGTTGTTGTTCTCCGTCGCCGCCGCCGCCGCCGCCGTCGACGTTGTTGGACTGTCCAGGTTTTGGGAGCTATTGCCTGGCTGATTAAACTTCAGCGGCTGCTGGTTCTCCTGCTGCTTTGCCACCTCACCCGGGGGCAGGTGCTGCAGCGTCTGGCCCATGGCCTCGGCAATGGCGTCGCAGGCCAGGACAAAGCCCCGACTCACGTTGTGCGAGCACACGCCGATGGCATCCTCGCTCTCCAGCAGGTCCAGCGTCTCGTTGTACATCTGCTGCAGCAGCGGCGAGTGGCTGGGGTTCTGGCTGGGCAGCAGATACTTGCTCATCCGCGAATTCGGATCCCGTCGCGAGTCCGCATTAATGGACATCTGCAGCGACCAGAACAGCTGCTCCATGTCGTTCAGGGAGAGCTGCTGCGACAGCGGCATGGCCTTGATGACAGCAATCACCTGGGTGCGAATGTAGCGCGCCAGATCCCGGATGCCCGACTCCGTGATGAAGTGCCGGATGAGCGAGAGATACTGCTGCTTCAGCTCGTCCGTGATCTGCTTCTGCTCCGTCATAATGTCCCGATAGATGTAGCCGCCCAGCAGGTTCAGCTGCACGCGCAGAGCGATCACAAGCATGGAGGAGGCGTACACGTAGGTGGCCAGTCGGGTGAACGACACGATCTTCATGTCCTCCCACAGCTCCAGCTTGTTCTTCGGGTTCTGGCGCAGCTGCTCGAGCAGCTCGTCCGTGCTGCACTCCCTCAGCACCGCCTGGCACATCTCCTCGCCCATGCCGAGTATGACCTGGTTGCAGGTCTTCTCCGTCGACTCGAAATGGTGCATGCGCCGCGTCCGCTCGAAGAACTCGCGCGCCTGCCGCTCCTGGAACTCCACCAGCCGCCGCTGGGCGTACCTCGCCGCAAAGATGGTACCGCCCACCAGCACGCCGGTTACGATGAACTTCCGCCGGTGGCGTGACAAGAAGTCCTGCAGCCGCGACAGCATGGTGGCAACTGGTCTGGACACTGGATTGCGGTTGACGGTTGTAGGTGGTGGTGGTGGTGAAGTGCGGTGTGTGAAAAGCGCCAACTGCTCGTCGTGCCACTTGCCTTCCTTTCTCCTTGTCCGCTCTTCCGCCGGCGCACCCTGCTCGAGAGGTTAATGAATAGTTAATGTGCAAAGTTCACTTGTGTGCGTTCGCTCTGCCGGGGTTGCTGCCAGCGTCGCGCCTTAACTTAGCCGCCGCGAGATTAGACTAGCCTAAATGCTCACCTAATTCCCTCGATTGGTTCTGGTTCGATACTGCTTTATCGAGTCTCGTTTGGTAATGGTATGGCGTTGTTGCCGCGTCGTTGGTGCATCTGCACGGATTTTGGTCTGGAATGTATGTGTATATCTTTGTTGTTGTCCGAGCTACTTTTAGAGCTGGGAGCTATTCGATATTTGGCAGCGATTTCACAGTTATCGATTCAATGGCGTTTGAATGACTAAGAGCTAAAAAAAGCTAAACAAAAAAATGAATTTTTGCAGAAACAAAAACTACAAAAACAAAACATTTGCAGAAAAATAACTGAATAAAACAGAAAAAAACTAAGCACATTTAAAAGAACACAAAATGCTCGATATCCTCCATTTCCTAAATTATTACGCATTTGGCATTATAAAAACGTCAGATTTGGTGGGAAAAGAGCTAAACTGCCAACATTGGCCATAGTTTGCGGGGGCGGCCTTAGTGGGCGGGTTTGTTATGGCCTCGTCGGATCGAAAGCTTATTGTTGTCTCCGGATTCGGACCATTTGTGGGTCACGAATCGATCAACGCTAGCTGGGAGGCTGTGAAACTCCTGCCGGAGGTCCTCAGCTACGATGGCATAGAATACGATCTGGAGAAGCGCCTGGTTCCCGTGGAGTACTCGGCCGTGGACGATGCTGTGACCGAGATATGGAGCCGCGAGCCACATGTAAGAGCACCTTTGTACTTGAACCGTAAATAGCCATATTGATGATATCATTTTTGCTCCCAACAACCAGCTGGTCATACATGTTGGCGTTTCGGGCGTCGCCAAATGTGTTTATGTGGAGAAGCTGGCGTACAACCACAAGTTCCGAAGGCCGGACAACTCCGGCAATTATTTGCCCAAGGGCAGCTGTGAACTCCAGCGTAATGGCCGCGCAAATGTACTGCGCTGTGGCCTTGATGTGGATAAGATTGTGGCGGCCGTAAATGCAACATGCGACGAGTGTGTGGCTCCCACTAATCTCACCACCACCCCTCATAATGATAATTCACCGCCCCCTAGCGCTACTAAGGCCTCCAAAAACGTGGGTGACTTCCTTTGCGGGTACATTTATCTCAAGTCCCTGGATATGGACAGAAAGCGAAGCCTCTTCGTCCACGTACCGCCCATAGATAAGCCTTTCAGCAGCGAGAAAACCTCGGAGATAATTTTCAAAATTGTCGAACAATGCGTTCAACAGGTGGCCGCCTGTGAATGTTGATTTTGTATTACAGGTTCTGAGGATTACAAACAAATTCAATGTGCATTTTATCGTTGTTTCCATTTTCCGTGTTTTACAGCAGTATTGCAATTAAGGAAATGCTTTTTAAATTACAATAAAAGTCTTCTTTTGAATACATATTTAAAGAAAACAAAACGTGCAACGTATCTGCAGTCTTGAAAAAACTGTTTAAATATATTTAAAGAATTAAGACTGGCATTAAGTTAATATTCAGAATTTATGTATTATTTCAGCCATATTTGTATAGAAACACGCTTATTCGGGTCATTGACACTACAACAAATAAGTGATCAGTCGAATATTTCTTATTGTTTAGCATCACCAGAAGACTCGATCTAGCCATGGCCCCCCATGCAAAATACAATTCTTTTATTAGAAAAGAAACATGTTTCTAAGAATATTAGGTATTTCGAATAATTTTAATATTTGTTTTATCAAACGTCATGGGAACTTTACATAGATCATCGAGACATTCTTTTACTCAGATATTTTTTTCTAGGTAATTAAAAGTTATTAAGCTTTAGGGCGATTTTTATACGGTTTCCTTTTGGTACCCTTGCAAAAATCATGTTTATTGTCGCTTGTTACGTTTTTATTTGAATAAATATGTAATCAATACTTAAATTATAATAAAAATAAAAATAAATAATAAATTAAATTAAATAAAATAATAAAATACAAACCTACACCTCGTGCACCTTGACCTCAAAGAGGGCCAAGATGCCTACAATTGCGGCGTAAAACGGCTGCCCTTCTTTCTCCAGGTAGTCCATTCCGATTCCTGATGCAGGAAGGGCGTCTCTCAAAGCTTTCTTCCACTTTTGCCCTAATTTTTCCAGATGATTATTCTTTGCAAAGGTGCCCACAAAGAAAGCGGCTTCTGGGCAAATTTGAAAGTACCTAAAAACTACTCTAGTCATAGAATTGATCTCATCCAATACAATATCTTTTACGTAAACTTCATTATATCTACTGTTATACAAAATTAGCTGAATGATCTGCATATCTACGTTAGCTTCTTGGATAGGATAGTTATATAGTTTCTCTAAAACAAAGCTGCAGTTATCATTTTTGCCCAAGACGGCCTCACAGTGTCTGAAATCCCATAGAATTGGAACGCTTGGGCTATTTTTGACTGTTTTTAAGTTTATGGATACTATTTCATATATTTGGTCGTTTTTAGAGAAAGTTCAAATGCCACTACTCCGCGTGCGACTTTGTAGCGGTTTCGGAAAGGGGTCGCTCGATCCACGCCTCCAAGAAGCATCCTGAAACACCCACTGATTCCGATCCCTTTGGCACAGGGAGGATGGGGTTCAGTAACCACGAACACGCCCTGGAGGATGTTGTTGTGGCGATTGACCTGGCATCAGCCATTAGAAGTGGATCAGTGGCGTCCCTAGCCCCGAAATGACAAAATACGCCTATTTTAAAAAGTTTTTAAATAGTTCATTTGTTAAATAAGACATTTTTTAAACTATAGAAACCATAAGCAGCGATACTCATAGAATAAATAAATTCATTTTAATCCTTTTTGCATTTTTCATGCATTTTTTCAAGTCGAACGTTTTCTGCCGTTACAAAAATCGGATTCAAATTGCAGTGTGTACTTATAAGATCTCGACTAAAAACACCAAAGAACTCAAAAACGCCCTTTTTTTGCCACGCGCCAGGCGAGTGCGGTCCTATTTTCAAAATGACGTCATTTGCGAGTTCCGCAGCTGCCAGCTAGGCGGCGACGGACAAAAGCTCTCTGCTACGTTCTTACGTAGCCGAAAAGTGTGACCGCGCTGGCGCCGATTAAAATACCAACCGCGCCCAAAAGTGTAGTTATTTCTCCGGTCACACTGAAAAATATAATTTGACCGAAAAAGTCGCACCGATTCAGGACAAGTTTCATTTCGATTTTTACTTGCTACCGGGCAAGTTCAGCGCAGTTTGGTTCCCAGTTCTTGTTTGTGCTGCTCCAGAGACAAATAGTCGGCTACTTGGAAGACCCGCGATGAAATTCCTAATCTGTGCCCTGCTCGTGGCGGCGTCCTACGTGGCGGCCGCGTCCGCCGAGGCGGAGGTCAAGGTGGAGGAGGGAGTGCTGGTGGCGACGGTGGACAACTTCAAGCAGTTGATTGCCGACAACGAATTCGTGCTGGTGGAGTTCTGTAAGTACAAAGTTGCAAAAGCCACCAAAAAGTTGCCAAAATGTGGCGAAATCCGAGTCTGGGGAAGCGCCGGCCGCTCTCTGCCTCTCGCTCGCTCCCGCTGATTCATGCAGTTTAGCGGCTACGTGGTCTTTCGCGGCGTCAGAGAAAATCTGTCTGCGTGGCAATTGTTGACTGGAGGGGGTAAAATCCGGCTAGTGCAGGGCAAGTACGCGGTGTTTGGCGGTAGCAGCAAACACAGGTTGAAACATTAGGTTTCCCCTGTTGGGCATGGACATTTGTTTGGACAAATTTCGTCAAATTTATCGTTTGTTTAACCGTTTTTATCTCCCTCTTGCATCGATGAGAGCGGAGAGCGCGCTCTCTTTGGGGTTGCGTGCAAGTGCCGTCTCTTTTGCGCACCTGTGGGCGACGTGCGTCGGAGCGAGAGAGCTAGCCCCTGCGGCAATTGTTGTTATTGCCGCAGCCATAAACCTGCTATAAATTTTGAAATGCTAAATGCCAAAGGAGACACACAGACTTGTGCGCAGTAAGCAATAATATTCTTATTCGCGGAGGCTCCCGCCTCCATATGTTTCACTTTTATCAGTGATTCTAGTTTTTGTTCTAACTCTAACCCAGGGCGTGGCCACATATCACACATCGAGCACATCCGCTTTACCAATCTCCCGGGGAGAATGAATCTCTCCATGTTAGTTGAAATGAAAGAACAAAAGCCGTCGGGCAACTCTTCTTCCCTCTTTCTCTCACGAATCTAGGTTAGCCAAAGCAAACCACTTTTTATTCGCCATTTGCTTTCTATTCCGATTCTGATTCCTCGACGGAGACGGCGGATTCTGATTCTAATGCTTACTCCAAATCTGGTTTCGGTCCCTTTTCCACGGCGGCGCGGCAGCCACGCAGTGGAAAGTTCATTCAACTCTTTTCCTCTGCGCGTGCCTAACGGTGCCGCCGCCAGTGATGCTCAGTGTGAGCAACCGATTTTTGACAGGAAAACCGCTAGACTGGAGAACTAAAAATGTTATAAAGGATTCCACCTTTTTAGGGGTTTAATTTAGAGACAATGGGCTTGTAGATTGGAATTTAGGACAGAGCTTTAAAAAGAAAGCAATATTTACAATATTCCAGTAAAAGGCAGTTTGACTTATTAAAAGGAAATAAATAAAATTCAAGATATAGAAGAAGTTAAGAAAAATGGTAATACATCACATTATCGAAACTCAAATGGTCAAGTTTAAAATAAAAAGCTTTAAATGTATATATTTCATATCATACACGTCTTTTTTTTTAATTCAAATCGCCTATTTTAACTTATTTTTTGGTTTATTTAATAGATTACAATTATAGCCAAAAAATCAAACCAACAAGTGGCTTTTGTAGCTAGAAATCTTCAATGAACTGCATTGTTGTTTTCCTTAATGACAGCCCAAAAATAAAAATATATGAAGCCCATTCTTATCGCACAAGTGAAAACCCACTTGAAAGATAATCGAAATAAAAATAGTGATACAAAAAAGTCCCCTATATCATGCTTCGTTCGGCCTTAAATCGACAGATACGCCAGCTTGTGCCATCTCTGGGGGCCAACAAATATGGCGGCCCTTCGGGCTTTGTTTATGCCAGCGTTTCTCTTTTATTTGTTTAATTAAGTTTTTGCACTTTTCGTTGGCGTTGGCGTTGGTTGCCTCGCCTCCGTAGGTGACAACGTCAGCTAAGTCGATAATTGGTTGCTCATCCGCGTCGCAGTGCTTATCTCCCGTAGTCCCAAGAAGCGGAACCATTGCCAGGGCCACGTCAGAAGCTGGCGATAAGCTGGAAGCGGAGACGTTGTCAAGCTCGGGGGGCATTATGTCATCTGCCGGTTCTTGGTACTCATTCTCCGCGATTCGTCCGCGTGGATGCGTGCCAGATTGCAACCGTGGCTTCCAAGGAGCTGCAATGAGGGTCCGACACGTGGATTTTGCATAATGTCAAGAACTGTTTCGCCATATGGCGGTGGCCCTGCTCCAGATCCGTGGCAAATCTAGCGCAGATAATTGTTGGTCCAAATTCAGAATTTCACACTCGGTTGACGGGGTTCAGATAAATAAATAAATGCTGGCCATTTAATTAATATTCCAAGCACTTAATTGTAAACAAAGGCTATACATAAGCAAAGCGTTTAAGGGTTGCACTATGGACTGGCTGATTCAGGTTATTTATATGTCTTTATCCCAGCTTTGGTTGCTTGGCAATTATTTGTAGTTAAAAGCAGTGAATGTAAACAGAAGCTGTAGATTGTAGACTTGTGGCAGAAAATAAACATAGAAAGGTATAGATAATTTGGATTACATTTACACAGTCATTGTAATGTTCTTACCTGTGAAATTGTAATTAATTTATTAAGTTTATATTTGAAATATTTCAGTATTAATTTTTAATAAAAAAAAAAGTCAGCCAACTTCCTTATATAGTAAAAGTTAATTATCAGCTTAAGGATTTCCTATTTACCATTAACCCATTTTTCCCTAGTGCAAATAAATATTTAAGCTGACAACTTCTTTTAATTAGCATATGTTAATTTTCGAGTTTTTATAGAACCTGTTCAATTCTGGTACAAAAAATGTTATTGAGTCATTAACATTTTCAAAACTCTGAATAAGATTAGAAACGTCTTACTTGTGAATTATTGGTAATTTTAGTAAAGACAAGTTCCTGGAAATATATTTTAAAATTCGAAATATAATTAGTAATTAAAACGTTCTACTATGAATTTAAAAATAATTCCAGTTCCGGGAAAACTTGGGGAATCAGTTTAAACAATAATTATAGATGCTATCTGTAGATAGTTTGTATGAATATAACAGACAGTTGTAGATCCCACCATGAGCTTGTTAAAAACTTAACCAATTAGAGTTCAATCAGCTTTAATAAATACATTTATTTGTTAACAAAATTAAGATTCCATATCATTTCCACCTCTTCTAATTGGTACCTCTTATCCCAAATCTCTTCAGATGCCCCATGGTGCGGACACTGCAAGGCTCTGGCTCCCGAGTACGCCAAGGCTGCCCAACAGCTGGCCGAGAAGGAGTCGCCCATCAAGCTGGCCAAGGTCGATGCCACCGTCGAGGGTGAGCTCGCCGAGCAGTATGCTGTGCGCGGCTACCCCACCCTGAAGTTCTTCCGCAGCGGCGCTCCCGTGGAGTACAGCGGTGGTCGCCAGGCCGCCGACATTATTGCCTGGGTGAACAAGAAGACCGGACCTCCGGCCAAGGACCTGACCAGCGTGGCCGATGCCGAGCAGTTCCTCAAGGACAACGAGATCGCCATCATTGGATTCTTCAAGGATACCGAGTCGGAGGAGGCCAAGACCTTCACCAAGGCCGCCAACGCCCTGGACTCGTTCGTCTTCGGTGTGAGCAGCAATGCCGACGTGATTGCCAAGTACGAGGCCAAGGACAACGGTGTGATCCTGTTCAAGCCCTTCGACGACAAGAAGTCCGTGTTCGAGGGCGAGCTGAGCGAGGAGAGCCTGAAGAAGTTCGCCCAGGTGCAGTCCCTGCCCCTGATCGTTGACTTCAACCACGAGTCCGCTTCCAAGATCTTCGGCGGCTCGATCAAGTCGCACCTGCTGTTCTTCGTGTCCAAGGAGGCCGGCCACATCGAGAAGTACGTGGATCCTCTGAGGGAGATCGCCAAGGAGTACCGCAACGACATCCTGTTCGTGACCATCTCGTCCGACGAGGAGGACCACACCCGCATCTTCGAGTTCTTCGGCATGAACAAGGAGGAGGTCCCCACCATCCGTCTGATCAAGCTGGAGGAGGACATGGCCAAGTACAAGCCCGAGTCGAACGATCTGTCCGCCGAGACCATCGAGGCCTTCCTCAAGAAGTTCCTCGACGGCAAGCTGAAGCAGCACCTGCTGTCCCAGGACCTGCCCGAGGATTGGGACAAGAACCCCGTCAAGGTGCTGGTCTCCAGCAACTTTGAGAGCGTTGCCCTGGACAAGAGCAAGAACGTCCTGGTTGAGTTCTATGCCCCATGGTGCGGACACTGCAAGCAGCTGGCCCCCATCTACGACCAGCTGGCCGAGAAGTACAAGGACAACGAGGAGATTGTCATCGCCAAGATGGACTCGACCGCCAACGAGCTCGAGAGCATCAAGATCTCATCCTTCCCCACGATCAAGTACTTCCGCAAGGATGACAACAAGGTCATCGACTACAATCTGGACAGGACCCTCGACGATTTCGTCAAGTTCCTCGATGCCAACGGTGAGGTGGCTGATTCTGAGCCCGCCGAGGAGGCCGACGAGGAGGAGGAGGCGCCCAAGAAGGACGAGTTGTAAATCCAACACACACACACACACACACACACACACACCCGCAAACACACAAACATACGAAGAAAATCCAACAACTATGAACAGCAACATCCGTGCAACAAAACAGCAAAATGCCACAACTAGCAACGTACATTCTGTAGTTTATTTCTAACAACGTCTTCTCCGGCGTCGTGTGCTCGCTCCCGCCCAGAGTTTCCCCATCCCCCGTCGCCGGCTGAGTTTTTGTCAGTCGCTGGGACGCTGCGGTCAGCTGGGCGGGGCAACGGCATCGGCGCCATCAAAGCATTTTTCCCGCCCACGGTTTTTAATTCGCAATACTTACTAAATGTCTGCCCGCAAACGCAGATTTTATTTAACGCTCTCTGCGCGATGTTACGTCCGTTGATTTGCGTAAACTTAACAACAAGAATTTCAGTTTTATTGAAGAATGAACGAGAAAGAAAGCGATAAATTTTAATATGTAATTCTTTAAGTTTTCTATTTTGGAATTTTTAGAATCATTGAAAGAACTGATTAAGAACGTAACAAATAAAGTTGGTAAACAACATTAAAACAAGCTAATATTGTGTTTTGGGGTTGGCCAAAAGCTATGCGTTTTTTCAAGTTTTAATACCCTACAAGATATAATTCTAAAGTAAATAAAATAAAGGGAATAGCGTATGAGGCTTTTTGTAAATCTGAGGAAGACCTCAAGCCAAATAAACAGTTTTTAAGTTGTAAATTAATTGAAAAAATAATTTTACCCTGCACCATTTTACACCAAATGTAACAAGTATCGTTGCACTACTTGACACTCCTTTGACATGGCCTTACGCCAATTCTACATGTAAAAATGTAGCGGCTATCGCGATAGTGAAAATACAATCATCGATACAGCAATCGATTGTTTTGCAGTTCTTTCTTATGGTTTTTGTAGTGATTTTTATTATTAAGTACTATTATGAGGAACTATTCCCAGCGGATGCCAAATAAAATTCATATAACAGCTATAAACATTTTACATCCTGTCGAGGCCGATAGTAGCCATACATATATCGATAAATATCCCTACGACATCGCTTGTACAGTGTTGAACAAGTTGAGGTGGTATTGTATTACCTTGTTCATGCGGATTAATTGAGGAACTAACAACTTCGTGATTTCGTTATTTGTGATTTTACAGTGCACACGATTCTAGATAAATTAAAGAAAAATAAGTTAAAGACCATTTTATCAATGTATAGCATTTTATAGCAAGAAATGTATCTTAAATGACAATATACATACTAATTATTGTCAACCGATTTTTAAACTAAAGAGTACATTTGGCCAATATCTAGACATTTAATAAATTTCTTATTTATTATTAAAAGACTTGATGTTTCCAAAGATGGCACCGCATAAACGCATTAACGGCAACAGGACTACACTTTCCAACACTGACAAAACGCGATGGCTTCGCGCCTGTTTCGTTCCCACGTTGTCCTTTATCACGCATTCGTATTTACTTAATTGAAGCGATAATTATACATGGTGTTAACCAACTGAATAACGAGACTACAAAATGCTTCCACAAATAAAACAAAATAACGCTAGCCAGCTGGTGGTTTTTCCACAAGTTAGGAGACATCAAAGTGTGAAGCGTGAGGGCGGCATTTCACGATGTGCGATAAACGCGATATACCGCAGA
Source organism: Drosophila rufa (assembly GCA_018153105.1). Classification (NCBI taxonomy): domain Eukaryota; kingdom Metazoa; phylum Arthropoda; class Insecta; order Diptera; family Drosophilidae; genus Drosophila; species Drosophila rufa. The sequence goes on from JAECXS010000085.1 coordinate 10,179,495, forward strand.
TGCGCGTGGTATAAACCCATCATCTGACGGAAGCTCTTCAATCGGTTCTGCCTGCTCCTGCTCGATGTATAAAAAGTATATGTAAACAGTGCGCCGCATATTAGAATCGCCAAATTAATATGTTTGAACGCAATCCAATGTGCTGCAGTGCGACTTGTGAAGGACTAGTGAAATTCCCTGCGTAGAGCCTCCAAAAACGAACATTTACACAGGTATGTACGCATATACGCATACAGATGTATGTTTTCTTTTGGTCTTTTTTTTTTTTTTAATTTTCGAGGAAGGGACAGACGGGGCGCGCTGACTTTCACTGGAATAACGAGTTTCTTTCGTCGCGTATTGCGAATATTTGCATTCATCATAACGTTTCGCACTTTTGCAGCGGCATGAGTTGCCTTTGCGAGCCACAGGCTTCCGGGAGGAGGAACAGGCGGCGGAATAGCGGCGGCAGCGGGGCTGCCGAGGACGATTTCGACAAGGTCAGCATCGAGGCCAATGCGGACGATAGCGAGTCCAAATCGCCGGAACCGGATCCGGATCTACAGGCGGAGGCGGACAACGAAGAACCGGAGAACGCAGAGCCGGCGGAGTTTATCCATCTCAACGAGACGCGGCGCAAGATACGCGATGCCATTGCGGCCCTGAACGATGACGATGCCTTCGACAGGCGCATGGCCCGCCTGCTGGCGCAGTTCGAGGGGTAAGCAACAGTCATAGCTGCTAATATCCAATTACTCACCTTAATCACCTTTCCAGTGCCATACGGGAGGAGTTTGAGCGGGCTCAGTATTCGCCGCCCAAGTGCCGCCAGCTGGCGCGCATTATAGTTGGACTCACCGACATTGTGCACAGCATGATGCAGGGCCGGGCGCTGCAGCTGGACGAGACCTACTGGCAACGCATGTGCCACATCGTTGGCTACTACATATCCTGCGAGCTGTGCGCCGCCCAGGCGGCGGTCGAGGCTGACAAGTGCATCATCAATCGAATTAATAGCTGCCTCAAGCTGTATGTGGAGCATGGCGAAGGCGGCCCAGGCGTCCACAAGGAGCACGTCCTCCGCACTCTCCTGGCAGCGCCCAAGCTCTTCAACAGAGCCAGTATTCTGTCGGTTTTATACAGGTATTGTCATTATGAGGCCTTTAACCTATTCAATTTAATTAATTTATATTTTTCTACAGTCGCCTCTTCCCCCACTGGTCGATGCCCAGTATTATGATCCAGGCCGAGCTTCCCGACAAGCTATACATCGAATATATACTCATTTTCTACTACTGGCACCGCCTGGAGCCGGATGACTCGCTCAAGGAACGTATTGTGACGTTTGCCGATAAGTTTATGAGACCGTCGGAGTCACTGACCACGAGGAGTATGTATGCCGCCTACCTGCCCAAGTTAACCGTCCAGAGCACGGCCACGCGCGCCATATTGAATTATTTGCGGCAGAACAGCTGCGTCAGCTTGCACATTGCCAGCAGGATGGATAACCGCCCGCCTCAGTCCAACGAAGTGGTAAGTGGGGAGACTTGGGTTTTTATTCTTTATCTTTATAGCCAAAATAGTTTGCGACATGGAAAGTCTGGGATAGTATCTTAATTACAGGACTGTATAGATTTCCTTTGAGGTTTTTAAGATAAAGATTTGCATTTTCTAAAGTATTGGATCAGTTCCGAGAGCTCTTTCTATTGTCTTTTGGTTAATCTCTGACCAAACGAATATGACTTTATGATTTTAAAAGTAACTTTTATGATCAGTTTTTTTGCTATTACGAAGTTCGATGCCCAGCCCTGTCTTAAGGTATTTTCCCAGCTTTGATTTCTTGATAAAGTGTTGCCTTCTTTTGCCTTAACCATGATGTCTTAGTAAAAGGTCTGATTAGGACAAGCCTAGCGGAGCAAAAGCCGCTGCCGGCGCAGTTAGTCGCGTGACAGGACAGTGGCCGGCTCCCTAGCGCTGTCCCAAAAGTGACTACAACCTCAGCTGAGTGCCCTAAGCACTACTAACCCCTTGACCCCTTGGTAACCATAATTTTAATCAATTATTTTCGTAAACATCTCATCTCCAGGTAATCAGTTCGGATGACGAGGACAGTTGCCCCATTTGGGATACCCTTGGCGTGGGCACTTCATCTTCTTCCGGGCCACCGGTGACACAGCATCCGCCCGTTTTCCTGCAGAACCTCTGCCGGAATGCCCGCCACTTGGAGCCCTGCAAGCGGGCCAATGCTCTCTTCAGCGGCATCGACAGCTCCGTTGAAATTGTGGACCTGCGCGACTCCGACGACGAGGTGGAGATGTTCTCCGTCAACTTCAATGTGCCCGCCAACGTGGATGGCATCATATCGAACTCGAACTCCTCCAACTCCAACTCGAACGATTCTGCCATACAGACCTCGACGGCCATCCTTGGTGAGGATGACTCTGTGAACGTCACACGCATCTATCCCAGCAACCTGCGCACTTACGAGCGGACAGCAGCTACGATTCCGCCCACCACCAGCACCACCACCTACACAGTGCCGCGCATTGTCAATAGCTACAGCTGCCGCCGGGATAGCCTCCATTTGGTGTCCACCACGGCGCCGCATCTGGTCGATCAGAGTGTGCAAACGTTGGAGGAGGAGCAGGATCTCGACCCATACCGAAGCAGCTTCCCGCGGAGCAGCAGCAGCGATGCGGGCAGCGGACAACGAACCCCTCTCTATCACTGCCGTCAATCTTCTAGTCAGAACAGCACGAGCAACAGCAGCGAGACGTCGCTGATGAAGAAGCAGGTGACCTTCAGTGCCCAGCATCTGGGTGCCACGGCCCCCATTGGCAGGCCCAAGGGCTCAGACTTCAAGAAGTCATCGATCAAGCGCCACAGGAGGACATCCAAGGCGGAACGCATTGAGTCCATCCGAAGGAAGGCGAGAAATGGTAAGGGCATGACTCCTAATTAAGTGGGGAAACTTACTAATAGCTATTTTCATTTTCCCAGAGCACTACCAGGCCAGCGAGCGGATGTTCGCCAAGCTCGAGGCCAAGAACCAAAAAGCCATAAGCGATAACCACTTGACACCCACCACCAGCAACGCCTCCAGTGGCACGCCCACCCGCATTCAGCCGGCCACCTCTAGCCAAACCAAGGGCGGCTCGGGGCGTCGCCAGAAGGTAGGCCTGCCCACGCCGCCCGCCTCCACGCACAGCTCCAGCAGTCCTTGCCATGTCCAGAGTGTATCCACTACCAGCCGCCACCAGAAGTCCAAGTGGCCCACGGATGGCAAGGTGAAGTTCTACAATGAGCTGCTGAGTCTTCAGCGCGAGAAGATTCGAAGGCGCCGCTTGATGATCAACCAGGAGAAGGAGGCGCAAGTGGACAATCATGAAGGAGGAAGGAAGATGAAGGAGGAGCGAAGGCTGCTCAGGCAGGCCAGGAAGCGGCACCGCCAGCTGCGCGCCTCAAACGCCAGGCGACGCGAGGAGCTGCAACAGATGGTACAGAACCTGGCGACCATTAGGGAATCCGCGCCAGCAAGGATAAGGCTGCCCATGGTAAGACTGAAACGTATAAATCTCAAGAGCCTGTTGCTCGATCCGCCCATGGAGCAACCTCAACCCCAGCCTCAGCCTCAGCAGGAGGATCAGCAACAGGAGCCCGAGGAGCAGCAACAGGAGACCGAGGAGCCTGAAGAACAGCAAATGGATGACCTGCAGCCTACAGTAGAGGAGAATTCCCAGGTAGAAATTCAGGAGGAGGAGGAGCAACCACCGGAGGAGGAGGAGGAGCAGCAGCTGGTGGAGGTGCCACATCCGGCGGCCGAGGAGGAGCAACTGCTGCAGCATTTGCTCGAAGAGCTGGAAGAGCAACTGCAGAAGCATCAAGAGGATCTTCACCAGGCGAACGAGGAGACACAGCCAGAGACACCGACGGAAGGGGACAAGCCACAGCTGCAGATTCAGCTGGAGCCAGTGAAGCCGCCGAAGCCAAGGCGGCGAAGGAAAAAGAAGCGATCCGCTATCTGGACGCACGTCAAGAACAAAATGAAGAAACGCTACCTACTAGCTGCTTGTCCAGAAATTGAACAGAAACCGGATGATGCTCCCATAGAACCTGAGCCCGCGCCGGATGAAGCCGAGCCAGAGGCGGACCCTGACCCAGTGCCCGTTGCCGTTGCCGAGGAAACAACAACCGCATCAGATCCTGCCGCCTACGAGTTCGATCAGGAGCTGGTGCCCGAGGTGGGCAACGAGCTGGAGATCATTGCCGCTCCCATGCTTGAGCCGGAGGATGGGGAGGACACCGGCGCCCTGATGTCGCCCTCGCACAACCTCGAGCTGGTTACGAGCCGAGTGCCCGTGTATTTGCTCAACGGTGAGAGCCGGGATGTGAGCACGCCGCTCTCCAGCAGCCAGTTTAGTAGTGCCAGCGGCTCAGAGCCATGATACGGAAAGATTAGATTAGGAAGCCCCCACCAAGCCGCAGCTCTATGTAATTCCAATCGCAATACCCGCCCCCGCACCCACCCTCTTGTCCCTGGCCTGTAATAGTATTTGTGTTTCCCTCGACTAGCTGTTAAAGCAGTTTTAATACCTAGACTCTATTGTAGTTAATTGCAAGTTGTTGAACGTTTATGTTTAGTGTTTCCTTACCATTTGCAATACACACGACTCCCCAGCGAGTCAACGCGCGTACCAAAATCCCCGGCATTATGCAATGTCACATTTGACAAACAAATAAATTGAGTAAAATATATATAATTTAAGCAGCAACTGTTTTAAAACAAATTTGAGTTTTCTTATCGGGGGTTCAAAAGGTATTCCGATAAATAAGGTAAGGTAAGGTGATAATAATCAGGGATCGTACATTAGGCTCAAGCGTAAAGCTCTCGAGAATTTACGAAAAAATACCCTTAATTGTAATTGGCAAGGTCAAATACGAAGTTCTCTCGGAGTACAGCTAAAATACTTCATTATCTACTGTTTGTAGAGATTGTAGAGATATTAAAATTGTATAATTTTAGCTGTGGTTGCTGCTTGGCTTGTACATTGCAAGTAAAGCATTAAAGGAATGTGTCTTTAAGCGTTTTCTAGCTAAATAAAGCTCGCTTAGACAAAGACAAAGAATAATTTTGGTTGATTTGCTTGTACATTGCAGGTAAAGCTTTAAAGAAGCGCTATAAGCGGCTATCAGCTCTTTCCAGCTGAAAATAAAGCTCGCTTAGAAAAAGCCAATTTAGAACTTATGATAATTGGTTTATACATTGCAGGCAAGGCGTTAAAGATATGTGCTTGAAGCTCTTTTTAGCAGAATAAATCTCGCTTAGATAAAGCCAACTTAGAACTTAGAATTAAAAGTACAAAATTTAAAAATCAAATAATAAAAAAAGCCACAGAAAGATTTTCGGAGAATATGAACTCATACTAAGTAGTCGGTCCAAATTAATCAAAGTAAAAGCCAGCACACACCGCCTCCAGCATCATATGGAAAGCGTAGTCGGAAACATTGGGATATCGAAAAGCATATATATTTTCTGCAAGCTTACTGATTCCCAATCAGAATAAAAAAAGTCTATGGAGAGTAAGAACAGACACGTTCTAGGTAGGAATATCATGAAAAAAGTATATGTTTATAACAATTACCACTCCCTTAGGTCGCAGCATTGTACTGGAACGGCAGGAACGCTTTTCGATCGAGACAAGCGAAAGGATTTACATTAAGAACACCCAGCTTGACGCCTCGAGGCTCTACCGCAATCGGCCGGTCCCCGCTACTAACAAGTTAGACCCAAGCAGCACCTCCATATCGTCGTGCATTGAGAAAATCGAACTCACGCGTCAACGGGTGGACTGCCTGAATGACCGGATTAACCATGAGATAGATCGCTTGAAGGAAGTTCACAGCCATTTCCAGTCCAGGAATAAAAGTCCTAAAAAGATTGAGATGACGACCAACAGGCAAATGACCTGGGGCGAGAACTTTAGCGCCAATCGGTCCAGGGGGAGTCCACTGGCCACCAATAAACACCATGGTTCTGGTCGTGGACGTCGGCTGTGTTCGTGTCCGGGTCCTGAATGTAAGCCATATTGTCAAATTGTTGACATAAGGAGTGCGTCTAAGGATAAGTTCACGAAGCACGTGGTAAAAGAACTGAAGAAAAAGGAACTTATGCCAGGGAAACCCCCGCCAAAAGGACTTACGACCAAAGAAATTCCGCCAAAGGGGCTCCCTCCAGAAAAACTCCTGCCAAAAGAACTCCCTCCAAAGCTACTCCAGCCAGAAAAACTCCCGCCAAAAGAACTCACTCCAAAGAGGCTCCCTTCAGAAAAGCTACCGCCAAAAGAACTCCCTCTAAAGAGACTCCCGCCAGAAAAACTCCCTCCAATGAGACTCCCGCCAAAGAGACTCCCGCCAGAAAAACTCCCTCCAATGAGACTCCCGCCAAAAGAGCTCACGACAAATGAATTCCCGCCAAAGAGACTCCCGTCAAAAGAACTCCCTCCAAAAAATATCCCGCCACGGGAACAACCCCCGTTAAGACTTCCACCAAAAGAAGTCCCGCCAAAAAGACTTCCGTCAAAAGAACGCCTCCCAACGGAACTCCCGCCAAAAAGACTTCCGTCAAAAGAACGCCTCCCAAGGGAACTTCCGCCAAAAAGACTTCCGTCAAAAGAACGCCTCCCAAGGGAACTCCCGCCAAAAAGACTTCCGTCAAAAGAACGCCTCCCAAGGGAACTCCCGCCAAAAAGACTTCCGTCAAAAGAACGCCTCCCAAGGGAACTCCCGCCAAAAAGACTTCCGTCAAAAGAACGCCTTCCAAGGGAACTCCCGCCAAAAGAGTTCACAAGAAAACCGCCACTAAAAAATTCCACCTCAAAAGAGCTCAAGCCGGGAAAACCCCCGCCTAAAGATCTCCCGTCAAAAAAGCTCCCGCCAAGAGATCTCCCGCCAAAAAAGCTCCCGCCAAGAGATCTCCCGCCAAGAGATCTCCCGCCAAAAAAAATCCCGTCAAAAGAATTCCCGCCAAGGATATTCCCGACAAAAGAACTTACGGAAAGGAGACCCCCGCCAAAAAGTTCCACTCAAAAAGAACTTAAGCCGGGAAAACCCGCGCCACAAAAACCACCTTCTCAAGAACTCATGGCAAAAAATCCCCCAACAAAGGAGGAACCCATGAAAAAAGAGTTCGATCTTGAAGAACTGACCCCAGAAGGATTCACATCGGGAGAACCCAAGCTAAAACAACTTGAACGAAGATTCAGTGGGGGCTGCTTTCCCTGCTGTTACAACTGCGATGCAAGCTATTGCTCCACCTACCAAGACCCCTATTGTTCCATAAATCACGGTTGCCATTGCGTCGGGCAACAACTTAGTGGCTACCCTTGCTGTAATGTTGAACACATCCAGGGTATTCAGTACGGTATCCCCTACTGTGTGACTGCCCGACGGCAAGTCACTGACCTTAATACCCAGCAGACCATCATTAATCGCAATTCGACGCCCAAAGAGATGCACAGCCCGCAGTGCAGTTCCAAGCAGACGGTGTCGTCGTCGGCATACCGTTCCAAGTCTAGGGAGAACAGGAGTCCAGTTAGGGGTGCAAGAACCACAGATAATAAAAACGTTCGGCGGAAGATCAAGGAGGAACCTCTTACCACCACTTATAAGATGCAAAGGCAGGAAAAGCTACTCAAGATGGTGAGTCAGGAGAAGCAACTGAAAATACAGAAACGGGGAAAGTCACTGGAGGTTGAGGGCAGAGAGAAGATAATGAAGGTTGAGAGTCGAGAAAAGTTAATAAAGGTGCAGATGCTATCGCAGGAGGAGTTTCAGTCTCCGGCAGATTTGAAACGAAAAAAGTCTAAAGTGGGTGGCCAGAGAGCTGAAGTCAATGATGCAGCTCCTCCACAGGCTCTTGGCATGAAGCCAACGAGTGGCATAAATGAACGCATGTACCAGGATTATTTGAGACTGTATTACCAAGAAAATTCCAAGGAAGATATCCGAGCAGGCAAACCTCTGAGGCCGGCTGCCACTTACACAAGATTGGAAGGCAAAGAGGAGAAGATCTTCAAGGAGGAACCGAGAACTCGAAATGAAAAACCTGACAGAATCAAAGGTCAGGCTCACTCAAAGGAAGAGCCACAAAGAGCCGCAAGATCTAAGGATAGACAGAAGGAAAGGAAAGTGGTTAGACCTCAAAAATCCCATGAAGCATTCTCCAATGATAATGCACCCAAAGGTATACCCTCCGGTCGTAATAATCAAGAATGTACGGATTATCAAAGCTCTTCTCCACAAAGTGATCCAAGTTTATTTAGTTATAAAACTTGCCGTGGGGAAAGGGGCTATAAGTCTCCGAATGACAACAGTACAAGGATAATCGAACCAAGAAGTGATTATAGGACCTTACCTCAGCTTACCTTACCCTTCCTTGACGACAGATTCATTAATCCCAATGAAAGTCGCGCATATTCCCAGCACTCAAAAGCCACGAGGTGTCAGGCTAAAGATCGTCAGCTGGTATGCCAAGAAAGGACGGAGTCCACCAAAGAGCGCGTCGTGGTTTGTGAGGTTCCGAAGGATGTGAAAAGAGGCCGTTCTTCTTCGCCTAAGAAATCAAAATCGCCACACATCACAGAGAGCTCCAGCTCATCAATCGATCCTCCATCAAAGAGAGAGGTAGTGAAGGATACTCCGAGCCGTAAAGAGAGTCCCAGCTGTGAGAAGTCCACTCAAGTATTTCAGGACTTTTTTAGGCCGCAAAGGAATTTAAGTCCTGAACCATTTGGAGCAGGTTTATCTCTAAACCGGGCTTCCGCCTTAGCTAGCGAGTTCTTCGCCAAAAACCCATCTGCAGACTCTAGTTCCGAAACAATAGTGGTTAATCCCCATTACCACTCTGGACCTAAGGATTCTCAGAGCTCTGAGATAAATAGAGATGAACTTTCTGATACACATAGTTCGGATGAAGAATCAGAGGAATCTGAGGACGAACTTGATACAGTCTATTTCGATCCGAAGGTACATGTTAGGAAGTTATTTGAAGAACACTTAGAAGATGATCACAAACATGCTTTCCCTATATTATCTGGGAAAGCAGAGCGATCAGGCAATGAATCTCCGCATGGGATAATCAGACATCCTACCTCTAATGAGTTTAAGGCATTTCAGATACGAGAAAATAGTGATTATGAAAGCTGCGTTTGCAAACAGGAGCCCGAAGAAGATTTTCGTAGAAAACCAGAGAAGAAGAACGATTCTCCGGCTAGACAAACCCATTCGAAGCATAAAAGCATGCTTAGAAATGTTGACGAAGAGGAATGTGCATATTCAGAGAAGAAGAACACTCTGCGAAACGATTCTCCGATTGGGCACTCCCAGTCGAAGCATAAAAGCATGCCTAAAAAGGTTGACCAAGAGGAATGTGAATATTCTGAGAACACCCAGTCGAAGCATAAAAGCATGCTTAGAAAGGTTGAGCAAGAGGATAATGAATATTCAGGGAAGAAGAACACTCTGCGAAACGATTCTACGACTAGGCAAACCCATTCGAAGCATAAAACCATGCTTAGAAATGTTGACCAAGAGAATAATGAATATTCAGAGAAGAAAAACACCCAGTCGAAGCATAAAAGCATGCTAAGAAATGTTGACGAAGAGGAATGTAAATATTCAGAGAAGAACACTCTGCGAAACGATTCTCCGATTGGGCACTCCCAGTCGAAGCATAAAAGCATGCCTAGAAATGTTGACCAAGAGGATAATGAATATTTAGAGAACACCCAGTCGAAGCATAAAAGCATGCATAGAAAAGTTGAGCAAGAGGATTGTGAATATTCAGAGAACACCCAGTCGAAGCATAAAAGCATGCTTAGAAAGGTTGAGCAAGAGGATACTGAATATTCAGGGAAGAACACTCTGCGAAAAGATTCTCCGCTTGGACAATCGCAGTCAAAGCCAAAAAGCACGCTTAGAAGTGTTAACCAAGAGGATAAGGGACATTCAAGGTTACCCAAGACGAAAGAGTGTGAATGTCTCACTGAAGACATTCAGTCGAGATCAGAATACGATGGATATGAATCGGCGCGATCCTATGATCCCAATCATTCTAAACATTCTCAATTGGGCAGATCATTCTCACCCCAAAAGGGCGGCGAAGACAAAATGCCAATTGTGGATACTGTTTGCGAAAAGCGAACTCGCACAGTAACCTTCGAAGACGGCCTGGGAGACCTGGATGAGCATGAACAGACAGAGGAGCATTGCCACAGCCATATTGATTGGGAGCGGGCACTCAAGTATCGCTTGACAGATCGATCCAGCGATCAGTATTTCACAGATGATAATTACACTTCCCGTAAGTCTTACTTATTCGAATTAAACTAAGTAACTTTTTATTTAACGCCTTAAACCCATCAGGTTCCAGCAGCTCGGCGGAGCACACCTGCATCGAGTCCAGTTGCGAGGAAGGGGAAGACTACGATAGCTGCGTTGAAGCGTTATCCCGGACGGAGCAAGGAGTGCCTCCATTTAGGGCCTGTCCCTGCATGTACGACACCTATCGCCACCTGACCGCCTTGTGCCAGAACCAAAGGCCCTTCTATGGGTAGGAGTCGAAGGATGGAGTTTCTGGAGTTATAACATTTGTTTATTCAGCTTTGACAATTTTATATTTCTTTGTACAACTTCGACAGTCCGTTCAGCCAAACGTTAAATTTGATTTAAAACATATTAAAACTTAAGGAAATACTCTAGGGAATGACATGACTCTAACTACAGCGTCTTTGATGGGATCCTGGGACTGACTTCGCGGGTTCTGGCCCGTGTGTAGCGATCCTCGGTGAGATTCAGACGCAAATCGCGCGCCTGTTGCTCGTACTGATTGGCCAGATCCTCCTGGTGTCGGCAGCGTTCACGCTCCTCTTGCAACTCTCGCTGTTTTGGGTGAATAAATAAAAAAAAAAAGAAATATAAATTATATATTATAAATCATTTTTAATTAAAAAAAAATTGTGTTTAAGTAAAAAATAAAAATATAAAAAAAAGAATAATTATAAATAAAAATTTTCATTACAAAAATTCTTAAAAAAAAATTTATTGGATAAAAACTTTTATAAAAAAAAAGTATGAATATCAATATTATAAAATGAAAAGAGTTGATTAAAGATTTTTCTTTTGTTATATTTTTAAATACCATTATTCATTAAAAAATTTTTAATAAAATTAATAATTAATATTTTTTTTTTTTTTTTTTTTTTTTTAATACCAAATTTGATTTACATTTATTTAAACAGTTTTTTTTTCTCTTACTCACCAAAGTCTGCTGGTAGAGACGCTGCAAGCGATCCATTTCGTTTTTGGCTCTTATTTCGGCATCATTCTGACGCTGCTGGTCATTGTGCAAGCGCTCCATCATCTGGTCGTTGGTTTCGGTGGTGACCTTCTTGACAGCCTTCGACTGCTGCAGCTCATCGCGCAGCTTTTCGCACTGTCTTTCCAACTAAAAATCACAATTTTAGTTCAGATTTATTAAAAGTAAAGAAAATCTACTCACTCACTAGAAGCTATGTCGAACTCTAAGGCAAGTTAGTTGGAAAATGTTTAAAAAGCTAAGTAGAGACTACAGCGGAGAGGAGTTCTAGCTAGGATAGCGATACTGATACTGGTACTGGTCCGGACCGGAGCGGAAGCTCACCTTTTTACGCATTTCGTTCACTTCGTTAAGCTCCGCATTCAGCTTGTCCTTCTCCACGTCCAGTTTGTCGCACAGTTCCTGGCGCGCCTCCAGCTTTACTTTTTGGACACGAAGATCATCGCGGGCATTCTCCAGCTCCCTTTGCAGGCAACGCATGGAGGTTCGTTCGGCGGTCAGCTGAGTCTCGATTTCGTCCAGGGCACACTGGCGGCACTGCAGCTGATCCTTGAGGCTGCGCACCTCGCACTCCAGGTCGCAGATCTGTCGCCGGAACTCGGCTGCCTCACACTCCAGACTCTGATTGTTGCCCTCGAGAGCCACCTGGTCCTGGGAGAGGCAGTGGTAGTGGTCCAGCAGCTCGTCGCGCTCCTTTTCCTTTAATTGAGAACGCACCTGTATAGCGGCTCTCGAGTATCTCGGGAAAACTTATGCACTAATTTATCGGAAGACCTAAACTTACCTTCTGGGTGAGCAGATCCTCGGCCTTCTTCACCTCCTGGACGTACTTGTGCAGCTGCTGCTTCATGTTGGCCACCTGCTGCTCCGAGTCCGTCAGCTTCTTCTGCAGCGTCCTGCCCTCCACCTGGTAGTCGCTCAGCTTGTCCGTCAGCCGGCTGTGATTGCGAGATTGTTATTATAAAAAAAACTCCCCTAATGATCGAAGTGGAGTTGCCTCAGCGCGGAAGCAGTTCTATGATAGCCTCACCAGCTCCTCCTCGCCGCGCTAATGACTCTTTTTTTTCGCTCACCCATTCTCCGCGATTGCCTCATCGCGGCTGGCTTTGAGTGCCACAATCTGCTGGCGCAGCGTTTTACTTTCCGTCGAGGTCTCCGTCAGTTCTGAGTCGCGCTGCCGGTTCCTGCTGGTCAGCTTGCTGCGGTAAGGGAACGAAACGGAAGAGCAGAGCAGAGAGAATAATAGAGTGAAGAAATCAATTGGAATCAATGCCAGCGCGTAGGCCACAAAACCTGACCCTCTTCCGAGATGGCCATAAAAAGAGAGGGGGTCAGTCCAGGCCCCAGAGAAAGACACTGGGGGAAAAGTTGTCTTTCGATAGAGGAAGTAATCTTTGAAGTAAACACTGTTTGAAAATAAATACTAGTCAGAAAATTTCAATGTGACCGTTGCTTACATTTTGTGCACACTGTGCGTGTGACGGCAGAGACTGGGTAGAGAAATGTACTAACTCTACTGCTTTTAGTAACACCGCTATAAGAATATTAATAACAAACATTTACCAGAGACCGTAAATAATGAATATTTTTTTAAATTTTTAAATACAAAATTCAAACACTTGAAATATAAGTACATTGAAAAAAATAACTGCACCGAAATTATTTATTTATTTTGAGCAAACTATTCAAGATTTGTAAATTTTTGATTTATACTTTTTAAATTAACGATAATCATTATGATGTAATTTTTATTTTAAAACTTATATAAAATTACGGTTTCTGATATTTATCATCGCGATTTAGGATCTCTTTCTTATAAATATTTTTTAAAATTAAAAAACCTTAAATACAGTTAGCAGGCCTGGATATATAGATAGTATAAGGATAAAGCACCTTTTTCTCATCAGTATCCTTTGCTAACAAACTTTAACATTTAACAGTTTCCGCTCGAACCCTTTGGGAATTGTAAGGCAACGCCACTGTTTAGTGCCCCCAAAGCTGGCTTTTGAGGCTTTTGAGAGGTGAAGACTTTCATCCATTCTAAAGTTCAAGGCCGAACTTTAAGAATCCTTTTAAAACCATGTCAAACTACAAATAAAAATTTAATTAAATTTATAGACAAAGATTTCAGTCGCAAGAGTGTAATCTAATATTAGCTAGATAAATTGCGAACTATTTTTTAAATTAAAAATATAATTAATCCTATTAATGACGAAAAAAAGTTACTTAAGCCGAGTGAACATGAATTATTCGCCAAGATTAAATCAATTACGGGCCAAGACTTTAAGTCTCAGTGCACCATGAGTGTGTCTAGAGTATCTAGCATTAACTACAGATGCCAGGCACGTAGCCACACACATCCGCACTTGGCCCGAAGCTCAAGAACACACGGCAGTCAACAGAGGCAGTCAAAGTCGCCGTCGCCATCGTCCAAGCAGTATCCATCGCAACGTATCCATCGCCGTCCGTCAGTCCGTCATTAAGGCTAAACAAAGTTCAAATACCCGTCGTCACTGCCGCTGACGCAGACGCAGAACTCGGCTCGGATGGATGGCTAAGAGAGGCTAAGAGGCAGCCGACAGACGGACACAAAGACACAATCACTGACATTTCGTTTGTTACCTTTTTGGCCAAAGTGGTTAACACATTTGTATCTCAGCTCAGGCTCAGCTTGGCTTCACCTTTCGTAGTCTCTGTGTCTCTGTGTGTGGAAGAGCGGAGGCTAAGAGCGGGCCAGACCGACCGCTGAGGAGTTTGGATTAAATCCGCGGCTCAGACGCTTGTTACCTGTTCAGGCGAACGGACGGACGCCGCCTCGCTCGCGATCGGTTTCAGTTTCTTGGTCAGTCAGTCGGTTCTGCCCTAGGAAATCGTCTCAATTTAACGCGAACTGGAGTGTAGTTTCGGTTTCTGTTTCTTTTTATTGTTATTGCCATTGTGTGTGATTGCCGCCGAAGCCAAATAATCAAAACAAATTGAGCCCTCCTGCTCGGTAACCAGTTTGGGTTACTACCAAGAAGTTGCAAAAGGTGCGAAATAAATGAGGGGCGGAATGGGATAATCCCAAGAAAAAATAACACAGAATAAAAATCACGAACTAAGGAAAGAGCAAAGCAACATACTCGGGTTAAAAGTGATTTGTGTTCATTATTAGGTCGTAATTTAATTGGATTAATTAGTGGATTAGTGGACCTGTTTCTATGATTGATTAGGAGTAAGACGTAAGTCTATAAAAAATATATGTTGGAGAAAACCAATAAGAAAAGGGTTAACAAAAAAAAAAATATATATATATATATATATATATATCTTTATGTGGCAATCATAGCTTAAATAAATTTAATTAAGTTTATGGGGTTATTTAACCTTTTTTTTAGCACTAATAAAATATGAGGCTAGAATTGCAAAAGCTAAAGTTGAAACCAATTAAAAAGAACACCAGACAAAAGAAAGTAAAATGTTAGTCAGATTTTTGTACTGGATTTTGTACTTTGAATATGGTCACAAATTAGTGATTATATAAACAAATAAATAAATTAAATCTAAATAAAGGAAATAGGCAAGTGTTTTGTAAAAGGTAAACAAAAGTAAAACCTGGTACAATAAACATAAAATCACTTTATTTGGTTTACACCAGCTGTCATCTATGGATTAATTGATTTAATATTTAAATCAAAGAGACTAGCAATGAGTTAAATCCAGTTTTATGTATTAACAAAGAGCTTACGAAAGGTGCGATAACCAAATTAAATTTACAAAAAGCAAAGGCATAATCAAAAGCTAATATAAAGCAATACAAATTGCAACTTTACACCTTTTAGATGAGTTTAATTCATTTATATATTTAGGAAAAGAGCAAAATATTATAAATGTAGTATACCTTATAGTAAATCCATTGAATAAATCGGGTGTTAAAGAAAATGTCATTGTAAAAAAAATATAATTAAATGAATACAAATTTGTAAGCTAAAAGAATGTCAGGATATGTTGTCAGAAAACCCAAAGTAATAATCTTAATACATTAAATCGGTTATTCAGTTGAAATCATTTCATCTATGATTAGTTCATATCATATGATTTATGTTAAAACAGAGAAATAAAAGCTTTAACAAATTTTGAAAAATTCATATGAATATAATATAAAATAATATAATTACGAAGCAGAAATTGTAATAGAAAAATCCATTTAGGAATAATTTTCTTTAGAGGGAAATGTTTAAATTAGAGGGCTTTATCCGTTGGAATCCGCTTATTTATTATTTTTATAGATCAATATCCAAAAAATATCAAGTTAATGTTAATAAAAGGCCCAACAAATAATAAAACATAATAAACATAAATATAAAGCATCAAATCCAGTAAGAAATCCCAAAGAATTTCAAGAATGTTTGAATAAACTAAAGAAATTCTTTAGAAGAAATTAGAGAGCTACTTGGATTTATGTAAATAAATCTATACATTAAAATTAATAATAAAATTTGTGTTAACAAAGAGCTGTCGAAAGCTGCGAGCAAATGAGCCGGAGAATCCCAGAAAAGCCAGAATCAAACGCCGATGTAAGCCGAGGCCCAAAAAACCAGTTGCCACAAATCACGCAACCAGCTAACTGCAGCTCCAGCTCCAAGCTCCTGCTGGTGTGCCGCCCCAGAGCTGGAGCGGCGGGGGAACTGGCCCAGAGTGTGTGGCACCTTTCGTGTCCGGCGGCGGAATCGCTTCGCTGGCTGACTGGCTGGCTGTCTGGCTGGCAGGTTGCTGCCACATGAGCGTTTCGTCATCTGCGGTTTCTGCCGCTTACATAAGAAGCCTCTCTCGATTATGACCACCAGCTGGAGCTGGAGCTGTTGCTGTGGCCCAAGCGGGAGCTGGTGCAGCAGAAGATTTCTGGCCAGCGCCAGCGAGCAGCGGCTGAGGCGGCGAAAAGAAGTCAAGATAAATGGGTATTTGGGTCATGGTTAACCGCGCGCGAACCGTTTACTGGTTTTCCGACTGTTTTGGTTTTTCGGTTTCGGCTTTTGCTCTTCGGTTTTTGACCGTTTTTGCGGTGATAATCAGTTGCCCTCCAAAAGGGTTGGCTAATTCGAATTGGACCCGCTTTAGGCCCTCCTCCGAGCTGCTGCAGCGGCGAATTGATTTTTAAAGAGCACCGGACCCCCGGGACAATGGAAAAGTCATCCATCATCCGGTTTAATGAGAGAGCTGAGCCCTGAGAGTTGAATATATTTCTCGGAGAAGAGCGATTAAGTGATTACAGCGGGACTTCCCTAATACGAACTTAATGCGAGCTAATGACACTTGATTTGCTATAATTGGATCGCCATAAAATATACATTTTCAGACTTTAATTTGGAAGAGAATGACCTTCAAAAATATCACAAAGCTGTTATTAGTAACTTATAAATTCCATAAACCTACACAGAGAGAATTTTAAAAGAAAAATGGACTCAAAATCCATTTGTTCTTATTTTGAGATGATTTCTACTCAGTTTGAGTTCAAATTTAAAGAACACAAACACTAATTTTGAGAATTTTATTACGTTTTTGAGAACTTTTATGCTCAAACTGAGACCAAAATGGTCATAATTTAAGAACAATTCGTACTCAATAAATTTAAAGAGTACCTGTAATTCTTCAACTTAGTACAAAGTATTCTGAAATTGAGTTCATTTATATATTAACGCTTTAATAATGGACTAAAGTCAATATAAATATTATTATTTGCCATCTAATTATTTTTCTCCTGCTCAACCCGTAATTAATGAATATTACTTTCTTTTTCCAGCAGTGCCAACATGAGACGTCGGAAAGCGCTCATCTGCTGGGCTGCTCTGCAGGCGGGCAGCTCCATCCTCACGTGCCTGCTCCTCCTCCTAACCACCGGCCAGCATCCGCCTCAGGTGGCCGGGGGCATTGTGCCGCCGCCCTGGAGTGACCCGGCCAAAAATCCCTGCGCCAGCATGGCCGGTGGCTGGCAGCTGCTCTACTGGACGCCCCTCAAGAAGTGCTTCAAGATCTTTACCCTCGGCTATCCGTGTCCGGAGACCATGGAGCTAAGTCCCACGGCTGTGAGTGCCAAGCGGAAGGATGTGCCGGCGGCAGAGTGCCGGTGTCCACCGGGGACAGCCCTGAGTCCGCTGGACAGCAATGTCTGCCACAAGTTGTATGAGCGTGGACCCTGCCAGCCGGAGGAGTACTTCCAGCCCATGCCGGAGGTGCTCAAAAGGTGAGTTTGCTCTTTTTGGAGAAGGGTTCTTAACCTTTTAATTAATTAATGAATTATTTATATATTAACAGGGCGGGCAACCGCTGGGGCACCTGCAAGCGACCCTTGCACTGCCCGGAGAACATGGTCTTCTGGCCGAGGGACAACAAGTGCTATGGCCGCCACTCCAAGGGACCCTGCAGCCGGGGCAAGCTCTTGGTGCGGAATGAGGATGGTCTGGCCGAGTGCCGCTGCGAGGATGTGGGCGAGCTGTCCACCTACTATTACCCCGCGGAGGAGTCCTGCTACGAGCACTACACCAAAGGACCCTGCTCGACGCCGGGTCACATCTTCTTGCCCGGCGGCCGCTGCGACTGCCAGCGGCATCTGCCGCACTATCATGCTCCGCACCAGATGTGCTACGAGCTGGGTAGGATTGGGTTCACGTACTAGTACTAGAACTACATATATCTCCTCCCTTTCAGACACTCCTGGTCCCTGTCCGCCGGGGCACATCTTCCGCATACCCGACGAGGTTGTCCAGGAGGATGCAGGAGGCGATAGCTCCTCCCTGCAGCTGCTGCCGCGTGGCCAGTGCCAGTGCAAGGAGGGCTATGTGCCCTGGAGCGATGGCCTCTGCTATCGCCTGTACACACGCGGTCCCTGCGCCGCCAACGAGTTCCTGGTGAATGGCACCTCCTGTGTGCGCAATTTCTGCGGCAAGAATCGTTTGTATTTCCCCGCAGAGGACTCGTGCTATAGGATTGGCTCGCAAGGACCGTGTGCCCTGCACCAGGTGGTGATCTTTGACTTCACCGCCCGACCATCCATCGATGGCATCTCCTACAACGGCATGTGCGGTTGCTCCGGTGTCCTCACCAATCTGGATCAGCAGTGTTCCGGGGAGAACGGGGACAAGGAGCTGAACATATGCGAGTCCACGCCGGGAATGGTGGAGATCAATGGGCAGTGCCACAAGCTGTATAGCCGCGGACCCTGCGGTGCTGGTCAGTGGTTGGAGCCACTGAAAAGCCAGACCGGAAACGGCACGACGACGGCCATCTTGGCTCATGCGAGTCGGGCCAAGTGCGTCTGCCGGCCGGGCTATACGCCCTCGGATTCAGCTGCGGATCAGCGGGGAATGAGCAACTGCAGCGCCCCGAGCGTCAGCCTGGCGAGGTATTTAACCAACGAGCGACTCAACTCGAAGTTCCTCAATGATCTGCACTTTGGTGGAGCCTGATCTTCAAGCTATCCTCTCTGTCCCCCTCTGGTTGTGATGACTCCCTCTCCTTCTCCTCTGCATGCCTCCCACCCCGTGACTACTTCAACTGATATTACTTCCTCCTCTGATACTCTGTGTTGCATGCCATGATCGCTCCCAGGATCACTTGTTATTCCATTAACCATTTTGTTAACTCTCTTCTAGGTGGTTTTTAGAAATATTCGGTTAGCTCGCTCGGTGGGCTCGCCGATAGGAAGAGATTGATTGTGCCATGAATGTATTACATCGACTAATAAATGTACGAGTTGTATTTAAGGGATAACTCCCCCCGATAAGGCAAATAAAATATGCAAAAATGAGAAATACTACAATTGATATTCTTTTTTTTTGGGTTTTAGTAAATTAAGAGATTAATAAAGCATTTAAAAAAGCAGAAAATGTACCACGAAAATCGCTAACTATTTAAAATCTATTTAAAAACTGTCTACAAGTATGCAATGGATTATGTTTGATTCAAATTCAAGGTTAAAAGCAGTTTTAAGCATGGTTAATAAGGAAGCTCGGGACAAAGTTAAGTTCACCCAGATGCAAATTTTTGGCCTATTGTAATGCCTTTGGAAGAATAGGAGGGTTAGGTAGGTTAAGAAATTAATAAAACATCTAAATTAACAAAGAATTTATCACTAAAATTGCAAAATATTTCAAATCCATTTTAAAATTGTCTAAAAGTATGCAAGGGAATATTTTTGATCGCAAATTTAAGGTCAATTGCTGTTTGTAGCATGGTAAGGCCGCTCGGGACAAAGTTAAGATCACCTGAAAGCCAATACTTGGCCCTTTAGGATAGTTAGGTAAGTAGTGGGTATACGGTTGGGAGCCTGGTAAAGGAAGGACGGCTCCCTAGGTGAGTGTAGGTGACTTTGACACCAACCCGAGGAGGCTACGGAAGTACAGTTCCGACAGTTCCTTTAAGGATGCTTCTGCAAGGCTGCCCAGTTCTTTGAACTCGACTTCCCTTCGTTGAAGTACATGGCTGTGGCAGAAAAGGTTTCCATTTCCTTCTCCTTCTCACAGCTTCGACAGAAATTACGTTACGGGACTACATAGTGTCCATGATATCCACAGTCACCCATTCAGCATACTTTTGTAGGCCACTCTTAAATTATTTCCTTGCTACTCACCGTACTTGTTCCTCCAGCTCCTTGACGTTCTGCTCCAGGGAATGACGTTTCTCCTGGCAATCCTTCAACTCGTACTCCAACTTATAGGCTCGCTCCGTTTTACTGTCCAATTGATGCTGTAAAAAAAGGTTTAAATGTGTTTATTAGATGCTGAAATCTAGCATTGATGCAACAGAAATCTGTATGCATTTAAAATCAATTAAAGAAACATCCAAAAGTATGTAATTTAATATTTTTAGATACAAAATCATAATATTTTTTTTTTTTAAGGTATTCTAATTTAAAGCCACATTTAGGAATGTGGATGAAATGCGTTTATAAGATGCTGAGATCTAGCATAAGCCATCAGTAAAGCCGCAGAAAGCGCTGTGTACATAAAATCAATTAATAAGAGGTCCAAGCATATGCAATTTAATATTTTAAGAATACAATTCTTTGTATTTTCTTAAAGGTTTTTCTCAATCAAAGCCTACTTTTGGAAACCCATATAAATAATTTGAATTCTATAGCCCCCTAGATCTGTACCCACCAAAAGTGTGTCCTTCTCATGCTCCAATGATATATAGGTCTGCCGCAAAACTCCAATATCCGTGCGGAGCTGGGTGACCTCGTTGCGATTGGACTCCCGACTGGAGTCCAAGGTGTTGGCTCGCACATCCGCCGACTGACGATGGCGCTCGGCCACCAGCAGCTTGCTCTGCAGATCGGTGATGATGCGCTCATTCTGCTCGTTGAGCATGCTGTGGGCATAAAAAAACCTTATCAATCCAGAGACTGAGACAGAACCAAGGGATAACTCACCTTATCTGACCGTTTTCCTCCTTCAGGTGCTCGTTGTCAGCCTGCAAGGTGGTCATGCGTTGGCGCATCTGCACCAGATCCTCCTTGAGTAAAACCAGATTCGTTTCGGTTGGAATGCGGGCGGAGTTAAGCTCCCGCTTATCCCGCTCCAATTGACGCAGTCTATCGTTCAGCTCCTCGTTGCGTATGCGCAGTGCGTTGATCTCCTCGGCATGGAGCTGGACGTTGCTCAGTTGCTTCTCCCTCAGCGTATCCCGTTCGCAGCGCACACGTTCCAGCTCGGACCGAGCACAGTCCCGCTCACGCTCCACCCGGCCAATGGCGGCCTGTACGCAGTCACTGCGATTGCTATCGGCGCCGGAGGAGGAGGAGGCGGAGGACCCGGCGCTGGCTGGCGGCAGAGTCTCGTACTGCGCGCTCTTTTGCGACGAGAAAGGCAACTTGCTGCTGCCCGGGAATAGCTCCAATCGCAAAGCTCTTAGCTCTTCGTCCTTCGACTTGATCTGGGCATGCAAGAAGGCAATCTCCGACTCGGAACCGGATTTGCTCATCAGCCGCAGATACTCCTTCTGGAAGAAGTCGCGCTCCGAGGTAAGGCGGATCTTCTCCTCGTCCAGGGTGACAGTTCCAGGTTGATTCTGATCCCTCAGCTCCTTCTCCAGCTCCTGAATCTTGGCCTGCAGCTTGACCAGCTTCTTCTTGTGCTTCTCGTTGGTGGCCTCCAGTTCCTCCTCGCGGCGTGTCAGCAGATTCAGGCGCTCGTTGAGATTATGCTTGTCACCACAGCCTCCACCGGGCAGTCGTTGATTCTTGCCCCTTTGCAGGTGCTTTATGTCCAGCTGCAGCTGCCTCAGCTCCTGCTCCTTGGCCTCGATCTCCGCATTGGCCTGCTGCTCCACCTGCAGGGCAGCCTCCTTTAGTTCATCCAGCTGGGTTTGCAGCTTGCGCTTCTCCTCCTCGGATGCCAAAGCCCGCTGCATAGCGTCATGCATCTTGTCCTGGAAATCGCGCACCTGCAGCATCAGTTCGCTCTTCTCGCTCTGCAGCAGATCGATGTCCTGCGAGAGGGCGCCGAAATCCTTGTAGCAGCAATCCCTGGCCAAGGCAGCCGGCGGCCGTCCTCCCGACAACATATCATTCAGGCGACGTATCTCCCGATTCCTGGCCTCCACCTTGCGCTTATAGAACTCCAGCTGCTCGCCGGCCGAAATGAGATCGTTCTGCATCTTGTCCAGCTCCTCTTGGCCGCTGGTCTGGGTGACGGTCACGCCGCCATCCTTGCCGGTTGTGGTGGTCTTTTGGAATACGCCAGCATTGCATTTTGTGCACTTCAATGTGGAGGAGCTGCTGCTGGCCAAGACAGTGGGCAGCACATTGCCGGAACGGACTGTAGTTATAAAGGGTTTCTTGGCTGAGGGGGAAGAACGGGGGGAATACGAAGGGGAATTAGTAAGAAAAACGGGTGAAGTACGAGCTGAGGAGTAAAGGAAACCTACTTTGACGATTAATGCCTGTTTGACCCCTCTTGGCGACGGTGGAGGACACCATTTGCTTGGAGAGCACAGCATCCAGTTGGTTCTGAAGGCCCACATTGTGGCTCTGCAAGTGCTCCCTGTCCGTCTCCAGGTTCCGGATCTTGCGCTCAAATTCTACACAAGAGTTTTCCGATTTAATGAAATAAACATACTCAAACAATTGCCCCTCTTACCACACAGTCTTAGCTCATAGTCCTCCCTGTCTCGCAGGAACTGCAAATGGAGTTCGTTGCACTCGGCCAGCAGGCGGGAGTTGTCGCACTTGTACGGCTCAACGCCCAGCTCCCAACAGGTCTTGTCCTGCGGTATGCGCCACAACAAAAGGAGTGCTTAGCAACCAGCGAAATTGGAGCAAACCGAATATGTACAAACCTCCAGCAGAGACGCAACCTGCTTTTTGGTATCCCGCAGACATTCCGTCGTCTTGATCAAATCGCCAAAGATCGCCTGGACGAGCGGTATGGCCAGCACGGGTAGCGTCTGCGTGAAGCCCATAATGTCCAGCTTGGAGCGCAGATCTTTGAAGTCGCCATCGTTGAAATTCATGGGTGTGGGGGGGTAAACACACTAAAACAAAAGCCTTACAAAACTTTACAAAACACGCAATAAAATAAACAAATCTACGCCGCCAAGAGTCAAACCAAAACAGTGTGACCGTAACTGGATAGCTGAAATATACCAACTGGTTTTGGGTAAATACCTAAAAAATACCACTAGAACTGAAACAGTGTTGGTTAATTCATGCAATCAAACTTCACCGCCAGGGGCGCCACCAGTGCACCGTTATTTTCAAATTTAAAATCAAAGTAATTTTAACTTAATCCATGATATTATTGTATAGAATCTTTAGTTTTATCTTTATTCTAACTGAATCAAGAAAGTAAACAGTCTTTTCCAGAAGCCTAACCAAAAACTCACTCAACAACAAAACAATAAAAGTTTTTAAACATAAATGGCGCTTCGTTGTCAGAGATAAAATTGCGTTCTGGCTTCTCCGAAGAAAATGGATTTGTTGTCGGCGGCAGGACAACGTTAATGTGACGATTCGATTGATTGACGAAGTGCACCAGATCCAGTGGAGCCTCATATTTCGTATAGGAGGTAACCACCACCGGACACTTGATATTAAGTGCGGCCTGAATCGTATCTGGCCAAGTATCCTCCAGAGCGAATCCAGTGGATCGATAAAGACCCGAGTTGAAGAAGCAAACTAGGGGAAGATGGAGTTTAAATTTAATTCAAAAATGTTTATTTCTGGAAACTTACTTAAGCTTGGTGGCAAAAACTGTGGCTCCTTGCAATAATCGTGGTACAAGCGATTCTCAAAGTGATAATTAACCGTCCTTTTGGCCCTTCTGCATGAGGGACAACATCTTAAAGGAGAAAAGGATTTAAATTTGCCTAAGAATGTATTAATATTCCAATATCTCACTTGATCTTCTTCAGCTGCTCAAAGGAAATATTATTGGGATTGAGTTCGGGTCCAATAAACACCACATTCAGGGTCTTCACCGCTGGCATTATGTGGAGCAGGAAGAGTTCCCACTTTTGCAGAACATCCACCTCGAATTCGATCTCGGCGCCAATTAAATGGAGAGTTAGCTCCTCACAGTCCCTCAGGCGCTCGCAGAGCTTCAGGGCAAACCAGGCAGTCAGGGGTCCAGTGGATACCTGGGTAAGGGCGGCGTACTCGCACTCATTGGTGACATCTTTTGAAAAATAATTGTTTCATCAAGAATATAAAATTTAAAAATACATTCTTATCCTCGTTACTCACTAAAATTGAGCTTCTTCATCATGTGCCTGGTATTGGAGCAGGCCATGGGCAGTTCCTTCAGCACCTTGTTCGGCAGCGATGGCTCCAGCCTGCCGAACTTGGCCTGAAACATGACAAAGGCCTTGAAGAGGCGATAGGAGCCACACCACTGGGCATGTTCCTTGCTGAGATGCTCGGGCTTATCCCGGCAGAAGGCCACCTCGCCGCAGCCACCGCAGATGGACAGACGCTTCAGGCGATGCTCCCGGCACTTGGACTCGCCGCAGATCAGGGGGAAGAGCAGCAGTTCCTGTTCCGTGGCCGAGAGCTGGCGATTCATCTCCTTCTCCACCTGGCGGATGCACACGATCCGGTACGAGCGGAACTGCTCGGCACTGAAGTCGCCGCACTTGTAGAAGATCTCGTGACCTGGATAGGCGCACACCGATAATTGGCCATTAGTGGTGATTTATGGTTCGCTGACAGAGACTAGACGCACCTTTTTGGTCCACCGTTTGGCGCAAGGCATAGCAGAGCTGGCGGTGCTCCTGGTTTTCCCTCATGTGACCGCCACTGCAATAGTAGCTAAGGCCACAGCGGGAGCAGGGCATTCGGTTCTGGCCACATAGATCCGCTTTGCAGAACTTTAATTATATTATTTGTTAATATATCTTTACTAAAAAGATAATATCATTATCTTACATTGCATAACGAGGCCATGAAGTATTGCCTGGGCTTGTAGATGTACTCAATGTACTCGGCCTCGTCATCTGAGGACTCCACATCGCTGGGCGGCGCCTGGCTAAAAAGCTTTCCAAGGTTGCTAAATAGCGCCGCAGCGGGAGATTCCCCCGATCCTACGTTTCGGTGTATAATATATAAAATATATATTTAAAAATACATTTGGTAAGTGAAACCGAGACCAACAACCAACCCTTTTGCAATTTGCTGCCCAAGCACTTGAGCAGCTCGTCCACTTCATCCGCTTTCACTTCCCTCGATGATTTGCCGGCTGTTATTGTGGTTGGTATTTTCTTAATGGGTTCTGGAGATTTATTTTTTGTATTTTCCTCAGTTTTGGCCTCCTTGGCTTGTTTTACTATTGTAGGTTGAAGAGTTTTGACTGTATCTTCCGGTTCCCTGATGGAATTTCCATTATTTTTGGCCAACAATTTTCTACGCAACAATTGTTGTATAAATTTAATGGTTTCGCTTTCTTTTGAGCTTTCCAGTTGAGAGTGATCACTTTTTGGTGGAGTTTTAAGTTGAGAAGGATCACTTTTGGGTGGAGTTTCTAACTGGGAGGGATCACTTTTGGGTGGAGTATCCTCAGCACTTTTATAAGGAACTTCCACAAGAGTTTCTGGAGCCTCTGGAGCATCATCCTGTCCCTTATTATTACACTTATTCCTTGGACGATTCCTTATCCTTGGCTTCTTTTTGTGATACATTTTTGCAAATGGTTATGGGCCCTCTATTTTTGTGGCCCGAAATTACCTAGAGCACGTAACTCAATTGAACGAACAATGAAGAATGCGCATTGTTCGTGGTTTTGAGATTATAGCGATTCTTCTGCTCCGATTCAATTGGCCAGCCGCCATCTCATCTCATCGCAGCTCCTCGCCCAAATGTATGCCCTGTCTTATTTATCTATTTTTGTAGAGCACACGGGCCTGCCTCTGGGCAGCCGGCATCTGAGTCCGTCGGCATGGGTTGGGCGCGTTGTTCGGAATAATGCACGAAGAGTACCGCGTACCACGAGTTTGATTAATTATCCGCTTAGCTTACTAATTGCGTCAACAAGCAGAGCAGAGAATTACAATAAAAAAGCTCCTGCTCCTCGCTCGGCGGTGTTCTCTTGCGAGATTTTCATTGTCACCAAATAAATAACAAAGAAAAAGGGCTCTCGTTTTTAAATTTTGTACTCTTTAATTTTAACTCAAATATTTTAAACAAACATTAATTTTAATGTTTCTTTACATAACTAATTAAATACATTTCAGTAGTTTAATTTAATTTTAAAGGGATATTTAAATAAAATAGTGCCACTCACTTTAAATAAGTGAAACAATATTTAAAATATTATTGTTGTTGAATAAGCGTTTCTTTAATTGGACACTTTTTTTTCCATTTAGTACGCATGGTTATTGCCAAGAGTGCTCCTGAAATTCCCAAGTACAAGTTCGGTGAGACGCTAGACGCAAATTAGTACTGACAAGGCATCTCGACTAGGGCCAAAACTATTGTATATTATAGCCTAATGCTTGTCACTGGGCAAAGAACTGTGTGTTTCCTGCCATAATAAGTCTAGTGGTTTTATGTGGATTTTGAGATTTGTTTTCGATTTCGAATTAGTGTTTATTTACTTAGATAAAAAATCACAGTGTAATATTGTGTGTTACAGTAATGTAGCAGCTTAGACAATAGTGCAGTGATTTAGATAGTTAACAAAGATATTGTCCTAATTGAATAAATAATACTCACCAAAGATACCCGTTAATAAACAAGTAGAGAATCTTTATAGCCAAAGATTTTTCTCTTGCAACCAAAAATCAAGCAAAATTCCCCAAAAAGTTTCCATTCCTTTCCTGTGCCATCCCACAAAAATATCCCAAAATAAAACGCAAACATTTGGAATTTGTTCATGATATTATCTAAAAAATATATATACAGTTGCGGTCAAAATAATAGTAGTGCTGGTCTAGTGAAAAGTTTTTCGGCTGTATCTTCCCAATGGGTTGACGAATCCAATTCATTTCTTCATATTAGTAATTACCAATATCTGCTCTTCCAGTATATGAAGTGATGTCGTCTTATCACATCTCTTTCTATTTTATTTTGCATTATTTCCCAATTTAGCACGTTTTTGGCGCAGTCAAAATAATAGTAGTGTCAGATAAATTTTTTTTTATGATTAAATTTACTAAACTTTTCTTAAGATTTTTGGTCTTAAACATTACTTTAGGATGTTATCAAACAGTTTTTAGCATTTCTATATCCTTCGTTTATATTTGGTCCTGGCAATATGGAATGTGGAAAAAAAATTGCTGCCAAGAGGCAAAATCTGATTAAAAAGTTTATATCTGAAAGAAAAGCCTACTTCAAAGGGTATATATTATTGTATGCTCATCTAAAATGATCACATATGCGATATGTTCAAAAAATCGAGTGGCCGACCAAGGATATTGACAAAAAAGTCAGGGGATCGCCAAGTGAGGCAGGGGATGCATAAGACACTCATGTCTGCTGCAGCCTAAAAAAAAATTTTTTAATCTATGCATATCTGGAAACAATAAGAAGCAACCTTAGAGAGAATGTCCTCATGACAAAAAGTTCCAAAAAAGGGCCTTATCTAACAATAAAGTATCTTGTCAAACGCTTAACGTTTGCCTCAGAATATCTAAGCTGGCCCTCGAAAAATTTAGGAACATTTTTTTGCCGGAAAAGCCCAACTTAGGTATTTTTACGGCCGTGGGTCTCGAAAGTATTGAAAACGACCACAATTAAAACACTTTTTCCTAAAAATACTTGCAAAACCGTTAGGTACGGGTTTTTCGTCAGTTATGATTTAGGCGAGCCTTGCGTACCATGTAGGTAGGCCAGTGTATTGGCTCAGAACTATAATGGATCGACATTTATATGTCAAATTCTGAGTCGGCGTGATGCTACTATATATTTCAAAGGATATGCCACTTGTTTGGATGTTTTAAAAGGGCAACGATCCAGCAAATACGAGTAAATTGTACATAGAGTGGCTTGCAGCTAACCAGGTAAACGTCTTAAAATGGCCCGCACAGTCACCCAAACTCAATCCGATTGAGATTTTTTGGTGTGACATTCAGAAATAAGTCCTAAAAATACTACCATACAAAATTTTTTATCATTTGCAAGTTGTGGAACAATTTTTTCTATGAAAATATGCCAAATCTCAGTTGATTCCAGGGAAAATCGCTGAGGAGTCCTTATTGTCTATAAAGGATATTTAACTAATACTCAAAAAAATTCTTATCCATGGATCTATAATAATCAATCAATCAGGTATTCCTAAATAATTTTTTTAGGATGTGGTAATTTTTCAAAAGTTTCACTACTATTATTTTGACCGACTCAATTTTCGTCAAATTCAACATTTATATTTTTCCTTATTAATTCTTTTGAGTAATTTCAAGTTGTTATGTGTTATTAACATCTACTATTAGTTAAGCTTTAATGAAAATTAAAATAATTTTTTTAAAGAGCTTACAAAGTTATTTTTTTGTGGATTTTATATAGCCTTACTGGGCACTACTATTATTTTGACCGCAGCTGTATATGAATAAGGTGGTAATTGCTTACTTACATGTCCCTCTTTTTATTTTTTTAGCTAAGTATTGTTTAAATTAAGACAATCTGATCTTAACTAAACAGAATACAAGGAAGTTAAATATTTAGCCGTAAATTGGGGAGAGAGATTATAAACTATGTTTATTTTGTTAGTAATTCACTTTCGATGAAGAAGACACACGCGAGGCTATACACACATTAGGGTGCGTCGATTATAATAAGTTCAAAAATATATTCAAAACCAAAAGGGATCATAAACCATTGCATTATTCAAACTAGAGTTTTTCTATATTAGGAAGATGGCTTTCCTTTCTTGTTTAAGAAAATTATAACTTATAAAGATATATTACAAGGTTTAAGGTTGTTTTAAAACATATTCATTGTAGAAAATGCTTTCACATTTGAATCCTTGCTTGTATATAAAATCAAAGGTTAAGTTCTTAAGTCATGAATTACACAAGTTGAACACATAACAGGAAAAAAGAAATGGATAAAATGGTACCATATTTGTATGTCATAAATATAAAGTTCGCAAACAAGAGTTAAAAGTTCAAAATTCGTCTTATTTAGGGAGGCTTTAAAATATTTAATATGTTGGTCTTAAGTATCAAGGTTAAAGCTTGACTCGAAGTACGAAAAAATAAGGTAATCGAAGACATATTCCTCAGAAGAAATATGTTATTTACGAGCTGAGCTTAAAGACAAAAGCAAAAAATATGCGAGGAACTCTTCATTGAGGTTAAAATTTGTATTTAAATCGACGTCACCCTATTCCTTATATCTTAAACAAGTTAGGGTCAAGCATCGCTTTCAAAACCTTTTTATTCGTGGCCATTGGTGGGCGTAACCCCACCGCAGGCACCTTCTCCATCGGAAGTGCTCGAGCTGCCATTGCAGCCATTCGAAAGCCCGCTCTTGGGTGTGCTGGGCGTGCTGGGCAACTTCAGGGACCTCAGCGACTTGGTGGCACTGGCCAGGCCAGCAACGACACTCTCCTCCTCATCCGACGAGGCATCGGATAGTTGGCGGGGCGACAGGCGACAGCCACGCTGTATATATTGCGACAGGCGATCCACCGAGGCCAGGATCAGGCCGAGGAAGGGAGGCGAGGGCTTCAGGGGACGGGACAAGTACTCCGGATGATATTGGGTGGCAACGAAATACGGATGTCCACTCAGCTCTATGATCTCCATGCGGGTCTTGTCCACATCGGTGCCCACAAAGCGCATGCCCTGCTCCTCCAGTCGCGGTACATACTTGGGATTAACCTCATAACGATGCCGATGTCGCTCCTCCACGCTCTTTGGATTGCCATACAGCTGACGTATCACACTGGGGCCGTCGGAGAAGACCGTCGTTCGCTTGCCGAGACGCATAGTGCCACCCAATTGACCCGTATGATGCTCCGGCATATCAATAACCAGCGCATTGGCCGTATTCGGATCGATCTCCGTGGTATTGGCGTCCTTCAGGCCTAGTTTATGGCGTGCGAACTCAATAACTGCCGCCTGCAAGCCCAAACAGATGCCCAGTAAGGGCTTTCGATTCTCTCGCGCCCACTGGCAGGCCCGAATCTTGCCCTCCATGCCCCGGGAACCAAAGCCACCGGGCACCAGGATGCCATCGCTTTCGCACAACTTTTGCCACTCCTTGTGGTACTGACTCGGCTCCGTTTGCTGCGTTTCCTCCTCCAGCTGGCAGGACTCAATAAAGACTAGCACTAGCTTCCGATTGGCCGCCAAAGCGGCATGTTGCAGGGCCTTCACCACGGATGCGTAGGAGTCCGTGAACTTGGTGTACTTGCCCACAATGGCGATGCTCACCTCGCGGCGAACGGTCTCTGTGCGTCGGGCCAAATCCCGCCATTGCTGCAGGCATCTGTAATTAGAATTCGGAATTAATATTTATTAGGGAAACCCCCCTTTCCGGTGGCAACTCACTTGGTCCTCTTGCTCATATCAATGTTGAGCTGCAGCCGCTCATTGAGATACTCAATCACTCCATTCTGTTCCATCAGCAGTGGCACATGATATATAGAGTTCAAGTCATGGATGCAGATCACCTGATCGGGACCCACATGGCAAAAGTTGCTTATCTTCTCCTTGACCTCCAGCCCAATGGGCTTCTCCGATCGGCAGACAATTAAATCGGGACTCAGACCGCAACCCCTCAACTCCCGCACCGAACTCTGTGTGGGCTTCGTCTTGGGCTCGCCCGTGGCCTTGGGCAATGGGACCAGGGATACATGAGCCAGGCAGAAATTCTCGCGCTTGACGCGAAACTGAAACTGACGGAATGCCTCGACGAAGGGCATGCCCTCGATATCGCCGATGGTTCCGCCCAACTCGACAATGCATACCTGCGGCTTTGATGAGCCTTGGACAGGGGTTTGGGCCACGCGCTCCACCCACTCCTGGATGGCGTCTGTTATGTGGGGGACAACTGCGATGGGGGGGAAATAATTAATAACTAAGCTTTCTAGAATTTATTCCTACTCACCCTGAACGGTTTTGCCCAGGTACTCGCCGGTGCGCTCCTTTTCAATGACCAACTTGTAGATCTTGCCCGTGGTTATATTGTTATCCCGATGCAATGTGATGTCCAGAAACCGTTCATAGTTACCCAGATCCAAGTCCACCTCGGCGCCATCGTCCAAAACGTAAACTTCACCTGGGATTACAGAAATATTACAAATTGTAGCAGGCCAATTGATATAAGTATGCTCTGGTAACACTATTCGAGGAGTGACGCTCTCTCAAGAAAGCTTGCTACTCTCCCACGAGAAAGCCTCTCTTTGAAAAACGGCCAGCAGATCAGTTTGTAACAAGAGCGCAACGGAATAAGATAAGAAAAAGACACAACTAAAGACACAATAAAACCAAGACAAATAATAAAAACATCCTGATAAAAAAAATTAGTCAGACCTTCAAGTGAACGTAACCCTTTTCTTTTCGAATTAAATCAAACTCTTTCTTCACATCTTCAAATCTTTCCATTCTTTTGTTTTATTTCCAAGGTAATTATTGTGCTTAGGCGTAAATGGCGCACACTCCCAAGCTTTCCTTGGGGCTGCGCGCTCAACTAGAAATCGAATCAAAAGTAGCATGGCATGATGGACACAAACTAAGCATAATCCTTACGGTCTAACCTACTACTACTGGGAGTATGTATGTACAGTCTTCGGCTTAATCTCTACTTGGACTCCTCGAGGTCCTCCTTGTAGAGCTCCTTGAATATGAGCTTTTGTATCTTGGTGCGTATGCGCAGCTTCTGGGCAGCCGTCAGCTGCTTCATGTACGGATGCAGGCTCAACAAGTAGTGGTAGTCATCGTCCTCGGGCACCATTGGCGTGTCCATGGTCGAGGAGCCATTGAAGTTGCTATCCTCGGAGAGACGCGGCCGCTTTAGCTTGAGGGCGGGTATCAGTCCATTGGCGTACGAGTGTTGAGTGAAGCTCAGGTGCTCTGCAGCACCAGATCCTCCCACTGGGGCGCCGGAGGATCCAAAGTCCTCGTTGCGCTCCTTGGCCGCATAGGTGGCCAGCGGATGGTGTGCCTTGTTGTACAGCGGTGGCGGGGATACGGATCTCTTGCCCATGGCTATGGGTGTTCCGCCATTGGAGCAAACCGAGGATGCGGATGTGGTGGTTGCGGGCGCCAAAACAGCACCAGGTTCGGGTTGTTGGACCTGAGCGGATGTGGTGGTCACCACTGGCGGCGGCGAACAGTGGGCAGCCGGTGGTTCCACCAGATGCATTTGCAGTGGCAATGGCACTTGAACCGGCTGCTGCTGCTGCTGCTGCTGCTGTGGCGGTGGCTTCGTGCTGAGATCCTCTGCCTCCTTCTCCGCCAGCTCCAGAAGCTGTGCCCGCAGCAGTCCCGCCTTGAGCAGAGCATGCTGATGAGCCTCCTCCTGGGCCTTCAGAGCGCCGGTGGCCAACGGCGTGGTGCTCACTTGGTTCATTTGATGGGCAGCCGGCGGCGTGGGCATTGCATCCTCCATTGTGGTGGCCTGGCTGGCATCTCCGTCCGCCTCAGCCTCCGCCTCCGCTTCCATGTCCTCCTCCTCCTCGTAATCCTCGTCGCTGTCCTGCAGTCGGCGAATCAGGCCATTAGTTAAGTCCGGCTCCACCACGGTCTTTTCACAGTCCTCGCTTTGCTGGTTGAAGTAGAAGGACTGATCCTGCTCATTCTTCGGCAGCCGGTGTCGCATGTGATCAGCTGGAAGTGGGAGCGAGTTAGATGTGTAATGTTATGTTTAATAATAAGTACAACTCACTTAGGAACAACAAGGCGTAGTAGTGCAGCCACTTGGACTCGAAGGTTGCCGGATCCACCATAAAGTCACCGTTATCTGCTCGCGGTATCCGCTTGTACTCGACCCGGAAATTGTCCCGCAATCCCTTCCACTTGGCCTTGAGCACGATCTCTGGGAGAGAGAGTGGTGAATTAGGGAGAGCGATAGAGAGACCATTGCCAGTGCTGCCAACTTAGATATTTTTACGTCAAATCTGATCAGAACAGGAAACTGTATGATTAGGCCATTTTAATTAACCGAAAGAGCTCCTTTTTTTGGTAATTATAATTTAAAAAAATTATATTTTTTAACATTGAAGTTTGTCCTAATTCATACTACAAAATATTGTAATATATTAAGTTATACAATATAATTTCCATTGGCTACGAAAGTTTAAATCAATCATTGTTAAACAATTATAACTTTTAAGACTTTAAAAATTCAATAATAACAGGTTTCGCAGTTTACAAATTTCGATAAAATACTCTTCATTGATTTCCCTCTGAGTTGGCAACACTGTCGGAAGGAACCATGTCCTTTTTGGCCATATGCTTACGAATGTGCTACTTACTCGGCAGCTTGTGCGCTCCGCTTAACTCGTCCCACATCTGCTCGAGGAAGGCTTTGTTGCAGTGGAAATTGCGATTCCAGATGGCCGGACGCTCCTCGATGTCGTGAATGAACTGCTCTACATTGAGCACAATTGTAGACTTTTTTGGCGCCATCTTCTTCAACCGTGGCCCAATATCACTGTCTTTGTCTCACTTGCACTTGGCTTAATGCACCGCCGACCCTGCTGATTGCTGTTTCACTTGCCCGTCCGCCGGCTAACGGTGAATGCCAAATGCATGCTCAAATAGCACACGCCACCTTCACCAACGCCAATACCATCACACACAGAGAGAGCACTGAGAGGATGAAGAGCATTAGGCTTTGGTCACCCTCCCTTCGTCCGGCTCCCACCCACACCATCACAGTTAGCTGCGATCCGTGACCATCAATGGGTGCTCTCTAACACCAACCACAACAACAACAACAACGACAGCAACAAACTTAACACAATAACTTCATTAAGATTCCTTCCTTGGGCTTGGGCCTAGGCCCAAAACAAGCCGAGCGAGCGACAGGAAATGCTGCTCTGCGCCGTTCGCTTTGCTCTCCATTGCTTCCATCTCTCCCCAGTTCCTTCATCTCTCCAACAAGACGAGGCGAAGGCAGGAAAGAAGCAGCAAAATCAAATTATAAACACGCCAGGCCAGCGACAGCGGGACAGAGACAGACGGCGACGACCGAGAGACCAGCCAACAGTTACTCCATGAGCCTGCCTGGCTGCCTGGCTGCCCTGCTCCCGCTCTCGCACCCGGTTCCGCTGCCTGTGCCTCTGCCTGACCCCCTTCCTCACTTCCTCAACCGCATCGAAAACACTTGGAGAAAAAAGATTAAATACAGTTCGCTAATAGAGGAAAATTATAATAAGTACTTTCCACGTACTTTATACATATATTGGTATCTAACATAAAATTAAAATCCTTTCCACTCATATGCCCAAATATAATATAAAATAATCATAACTTATAATACATTATTTATCCTTTAAATATTCTACTAGCACCCTGGTTTTCCCCAGTGCAGCGTCTGGCCCCAGTGCATCGGTTTAAGTTTGTGTGCGTCTGCAAGTAAGTGTGAGTGAGTCAGGCGCAGGCGGCGGCGGCATTCAGTCAGTCATGCAAAAATGTTTGCCGTGCACAGAGTGCGAAATACTAAAAACGGCAGCGTGTGGAGTGTGGAGACAGCCGACTGCGGATTGTGGGGAGAACTGGCATGTTGGGGGGTAGCGGGAGCGGATGTGGAGGCACAGGCCGAGCCAGGCCGGGCACACACACACATACACATATATTCCAGCGAGCAAAAGCAATTTCTGGCGGCAGCTACAGCCACAGCTATAGCTATTGCTGCAGGCAGCAGACAAGAGACCAGAGACCAAGCCAGACAAATAATGCGTCACGTTGCGCAGTCGTTAAATTTTCGTTTTCGTCGTTGCCGTTGCCGCCGTTGCCGTTTTTATGGGCAAAAACTGCCGGCGACAGTGGCGTTGTTGTTGTTAGGT
Organism: Drosophila rufa; assembly: GCA_018153105.1. Lineage (NCBI taxonomy): Eukaryota > Metazoa > Arthropoda > Insecta > Diptera > Drosophilidae > Drosophila > Drosophila rufa. The sequence continues at coordinate 10,214,271 of JAECXS010000085.1, forward strand.
GAGGAGAAGGAGGGTAGGGCCAGTTGGGGGGAGGGTGAAAAGCTGGCCCAGCTGCTGTCGAGGTGCTCGAGCTTGGTGGCTCCTCTGCTTCTGCTGCCAGCCAAGAATTTCACAAGTTTCGACCCGCCGTGGAAAGTTATGAGGCCTCGCACTCGCCACTTACACACTCCTCTAAACTGGAAGCTGGCTGGGAAATTGGCAGCTAAGTGGACTAACATTGGAGATTTGGAAATCACTTCCTTAACTTTGATTTCCCGCACAGTGGAGAGATTCTTCAGCTTATCGGCTAGTGTAAGAGAGGCAGAGAACGAGATAAGGCTATGCTCCTCGCCTCGACTATTTATAGGTCAGATCTTGGAATAAAGGCGATGTATTGATCAAGGGGAAAAAAGAGAGCGATTTCCATTGATAGTTGGAAGTCTCCATCTCCATCTTCGGACTTAACCCATTGGAGTACACAATTACAAATAACCGATTGGTCACAGGGATGGGTTCTAAATATATTTAGAAATTAAATTTATGTATTAAAAGACTGACTACTATTTATACTCAATTAAAGCATAGTTTAGAAAGGTTGACATTTCTTTGAACATGTTAGACTGCAATTCCTAGCTCACTAGCATTTTTAACTTGTCCTTAATGGGTTAAATGCCTGCCTGCTTATACGCACCTCAAACTCGTTGTCTTCTTCACACAAAGCGACAGCTTGAAAATATTGGCCGTTTCCCTTTCCCTCCCATTTGCAGTATCAGTATCTGCTTCTTTCCTGTCATGCTCCCCTCCTCTTCTCCCAAAGTCCCCATCTGCTATAAACTCCATATCCTCCATTCTTTCCTTTCGCGCCTATAACTTAAATGGTAGCCCCACTCCTCTCGGTTCAACTGTCATTGAAATTAGCTCGGAAATGAAGAGCAAAGGAAGAGGAGTCAATAGGCTCGGCTCAAGAGATGGGGAGTGAGGAAGGGATCAAACTATACGCTTGCTGCCTTGTTGTTGTTGCTCTATAAAATCAATAAAACACGCACACATATGCGTGGGTTCCATTCGCACATACACCCACACATGTATGCAAAATTAGCGCGCCAGGAGGCGCAACTAACGGTGAATGTGGGTGGCCCGGTGGGTGGTCGTGTATTACCGCCAAGTTTATAATAATCGAAAAGTTTTGCGCTCGGACAGCGGCCCCGCACGTTTTCCGTTATATCCCGAGAGCGTGGCGTGGCGTTTCACGAGCGAGAACAAGCGAGAATCCGAACTCGAAACCGAATTGCGAATTCCGAATTCCGAACCAAAAGGCGAACCACTGCTGATTGCAGTCAGCTTACAACTGAAATTGAAAATTCAGCAGAGCAAAGTGCGAAGCGCCGCCGTTGCTGCTGCTTTTGCTGCTGCCGCAGCGGCTGCCATTTGCCGCCGTTGACGCGCCGCCACCGCCGCCGCACAGTCCGCGCTGCCCCCGCCGTCACTTCCACACATCCACTGCCACTGCGACAGGCTGCAGCCATCCGCCATCCGCCATCAGCCGAGAGCCATGAGCCATGAGCCGTGAGCCAACAGGCAGGGCAGCACAGGCCGTGTATTCAGGCCCGGGTCCAAGCCCCCCAAAAGCCAAGCGAGCCATAGCCACATAGCCGTAGCCGTAGCCAGAGCCAGCCAACAAAACGTGCCAACTAGCGGCGGCAGCTGAAACGACGCCAGCCAGCCAACAGCCACCAGCAGCAGCAGGCAGGCAGGCAAAATAATATAAGAAGAAAAAAAAGTACTAAACTAAAGCCGGCTAGAAGAGAACGAAGATGGGAACACCCTTTTCATTACCATGTGTAATTGCAATCTAGAGTTTCCGTTCCGTTTGGGTCGCCAATCTTGACTTTACAAATAAAATAATATTAAAACAGGCTTCTTTTAGGAAGCAGCCTTACAGAGACTTTAAACGTATTCAATCTCGCCTCCGAAATCAATAAGAATAACTTCAACAAATTCAGAACATAAGTTAGTCAAAATAAGATTTTATAGAAGAATTTTAGTTGATATCGTAAGTTCTTCTCTAATTCTCGATTTGGTCGAAAGGCAGATACCAATTATAACGAAGAAATTAAAACTATTATGTTACTGAGAATTCCATCCCAGATAATACATATGTATCATACGTATATATCATTTTTAATATGGAAACAGTTTATTCGAACTCGAGTTCTAAACGTCTGGGATTCAATGTTCAATTGGGCACTACTTTTGGAACTACTCCATATGTACATCGGTGGGATTTTAGAATTTTGTTCAGCTAAATAGTCTTATAATTAATTGGAGTACTACAATCTCTGAACAAAGCTCTGCATGTAAAATAGTTATTGACATATTTCTGCTAATCATTCATTTTAATTTATGCCACACATTGGAACAGGTCATACCCTAATCAACAAATCGCAATGCCCGACGTAAAGAAGAGGGCATGAGAAGCGCACACTGAAACGCAAAAAACGCCAGCGAGGAGGCCCAGGCCATCCAGTCATCTGGCGGGGCTGGCAGATGGAGGACGGGGGGGTGTGTCAAGGGGATGGGGAGCAGGGCGCAGTCAGCAGGCTGGCACAGGCAGTTCCAGCAGGCGAGAGCCAACGCCAAAGCCAAAGCCACGCCACAAGCTTTTGCTTTTGCCGGCGCGACACACACATATACATACATACATACTTTCATACATATATAATGTGTGCGCAGGAGGATGAGGAGGTGGCCGGGGGTTTTGGGGATGTGGAGAAGCGCGCACAAACGCTAAAAACGGCCGCCGCCATTTGCTTCGCTCTGCTCTGCTCACTGCTCAGTGCTGGTTGCCTGCTGCTGCTGGTTGCCTGCTTTTGTTGTTGCTGCTGCTGCTTTTGGGCATATTATTGCCGGCTATCCAGCACACGCACACTTACACTTACACTCGCACAGGCACAGGCACACAAACACATGCGGGAGAGAGCCAGCCGCGCTGTCTGTGTGAGTGAGGTGGAGCCGGTGGCCTGCTCTCCTCGCGGTCCTCCTGTCGCCGCCTCCTTCTTCCTTCTCCGCACGTCCTCTTCTTCCGCTGATTCTGCTGCCTACTGCATGCGCGCAGCAACGACAATCAACGCGCGGAAACGAGCGAGCGCTAGCTAGCGAGCGAAAAGCATAAACCATGAAGAGAGAAGAGGTGGAGCAGGGAGTGGGAGTGGGAGTGGAAGAGGGCAGGAGCTGGCGTGAAGAGGAGGCTCGTTAAAATCACGCGACAGGAGGCAGAAGCGGCAGCAAACGAAGAAGCAGCAGCAGAAACGGCAACAGCGGGGGCGGTGCAACAAAAGCCGGGCAAAGCGAATCGATGTGAATTTGGCTGTGGCTCCGGCTCCGGCTACCGCTCTTCTCTTTTCTGCCCTCCCTTGGCTCCGGCGCCCGTCGCTCAGACACGGCAAGTGTGAGATGACGGGAAGGTGGGGAGGAAATTAAAACGGCACTGTGGCAGGGTTTCCACCCTACCGGCGCGGCAGGGTGGCCAACCAACCAGGCTGTAATATAATGAGGGACGAAAGTGCGATTGGCCAGCAGCCCCGAATTTTATTTCTTACAATTAAGCTAACGAACACCAGAGCTCTTCCAGAATAAGATCTGCTGCTCCGAAATAATTCAAATTATACTTATTACCAGGCGTACCTCAATTATATTATTGTAAACTTTCGGACACCATTTTGATATCTGGGCCAATCTAGAATATTTCGATAAACCTTTGAAAACCAAAGACATCATTAATGACATAAAGGTCCCCATAGAGATTTAGGCGCCTTCCGGTATTATGATGAGTGTTCCCATAATTGGCCCTGATATCCTAAAAATAATTAAATTGCTGGCGAAAGCATTATATCCCAATAGAGTATAAACTTGATGTCACTATAGCCATAGTCCTATAGGACTGGGAAAGAAAACATTTGCTTTACAAAGATGCTTTGGAGACTTTTAACCTAATTCGATACCATAAGTTATCCATGGTGCAAAGGAAGATAGATAGCATTGTTGGAAGTTTCTTATTTCCTTGCTCGTCAATGTAATTACTTAAAGCGATTCGTAGGCAATGCTTAAAGATATGCGAAGTGGGGAAGCTTTTGTCCAGACACACGATTGAAGCTTATGAAGCCATAGAACACACACACGCATACACGGACACGTGCGGGCCCATCAGTAAAGTTTACTGTGTGGCCAAATGAGGAATGGACGGGGCCGAGGGCAAGTGGTGGGGAGGTTGGCAGCCACTCAGCCTCAAACGCCAGCTACGCGTAGCAACGGTCACATCCTGCTGGAGAGCTGGAGAGCTGGATAGCTGGAGAGTTGGGGAGCTGGAGAGCAGCCACAACGGAATGGTATTTTCCATTTAATTTTTGCACACTCACACACACGCACGCACGCACCCGCTGGCATACGTATACGATTACAGTGAAACTATGAATATTTTATTTTCGATTTTCTTACAATTCTTCAAAATACTAATACCAAACTTTAAGTTCTAGATTTTCTACTAGTTTTGCACACAATCTGGACTCTCGAATATATATTTTTTTTAAATTATGTTAGGAAGGTTCCACTGTATTTAGCAGCACACGCACCGGGCAGCGCAGGAGCATGAGGAAGTGAAGAGGAAGAGTCGCAGGCAGAGCTGGCAGCAGCAGCAGCAGCAGCAGCAGCAGCAACAACAACAACAACAGCGATGGCAACAGCAGCAGAGGCCCAAGCATTATTGTCGTCGCGAAACGTGAGCGTAACGAATGCGCAAGCAGAAAGGCAGCAACAAAGCAAATGCAGGCCAAAAAGGAGGTGCAAAAAGGGAAGTGGAGAGGCGGCGACGGAAAGGGGGATCGAAACCAAAGATGGGAGGCGGGGCGGGGGCGGCAGTTAATGGCGCACAGGCAAAGAGCAACAGCTGCTAACGATGTTGACGCGTCGATGACGGCCACACAACCAAACAGACAGGCACATGAGAGAGAGAGGTATAAGTATAGGAGCTGCTGGCTCTTTTATGGCTAAAAACGCTAATGTGGCGAATGCGAGCAAGCGAGGGCGGGGGCGGGGGCCGTGACAGAGCGCAAAACACGCAAAAGCCCAAGCGGAATAAGACGAGCAAGAAGAAGATGAGAGCCCAGTGGCGGCAGAACAGCAACAAACACTCAGCACACAGCTAGAAGATACACCCTCAAAAAGATGGAACCCAGCGAGCGGCCAATATGGCGACCCTTGCCATTTCCCCTTCCACTTATACTTCTCTCATTCGCCCACTCACACTCACACTCGCACACCACGGGAATTAACGCAAAACAAATGAAGCACACGCATGTGCTGCAGCCGAAGTCGACGTCAACGCCGGCATCGAACTGAAACTCACAACAACAGCAGCACAACAACAAATGAGCAGAAAACACACAGAAATGCATTCTGGGTGCAATTCGACCCCCAAAAAGCGATGCTGGGCGCAAAAATGCAAATGACAGGCGGCAGACAGTAATCTCCCGTGAGTGGAGAGTTGGGTGGCGTGAGGTATGAGATAAATGGGCGACAGGCTGTCCTCTGTTTCAACTCATCGAAATTGCTTGGCCATATTCACACCTCTTTTGAAAAGTGTTTAAAATAATGTTTAAAGAAAGCCAAATGGAAGGTAAAACAAACTAAAAGAAAGTATGAAGTTAATAAAAACAAAATAAAATTTAAATATACTAAAAATAATACCATTTAATTTAAGAAACTATTGACTATTTGATCCAACTATACTAAATCATCTGGTGCTCATTTCTGCCATGTACGGAGAGGAAAAATTTAAATGCTTGTGTAAAAATAAGTCACCCTATCGACCCTATCCTGGAGGATTTATTGTTGGTTTTCGTAAATATGCTCGCTTTTCAGCTTAGTTGCGCCCGTTTCAAAACTATACGACACTAACCTAAAAGCTTTTGTGAAATGTAAATAGATTAACTTCCATAGGGGGATTTGGTATTAATTTGTAAAGTTAATTAAATATTATTAATAAAAGTATTAGGACATACAAAATTAAATTAAATTTAAAATCAATTTAAACCGTGCTCAAAAGTATGCTACAAAACAAACACCTTATAAGAAATACAGGCATTCCGTAGTATATTTGTATGCCCAAATAATACGAATTATTTAAGCGTAATATCATACACATAAGGGGTAAAGAATTATAGCCTTCCGTCCGAAATTTTACATTTCTTTAGTTCTCAAATAATACATTTTGTAACATAAAACTTTCCATTTCACCTATAAATTAATTCACACGTGTAGATCGGCCTCGCGTATCGTGCAGGTCAACGCTGCGTCACATGTCTCCCTCACACACGCCCCCAACTCTCCCCTTCGTCAACCATACAAGCACACCGTAATTGCATTGGCACGTTGCATAAATAAATTTGTGTGTCGCTGCTGCAGTTTATTCACTCTTATTGTTGTTGTTTCTGCTGCTGCTGCTGGCGCCATTTTGGTCGAGGAAGTTCTTTTTGCATAAGAGGGGGAGAGGTGGAGAAGGAGGTGGAGCGATTGTGGGTGAGAGCAATACAGTTGCACTGCGAGTGAGAAAACGCGCAAAAAATACAGTAAGTCTGTGGCAACAAATACAGTTAATCAATGAAAACCATCACAGTTGGAATCCACATTGAGATTATTATTTTTTGTTGCCTATCTCTAGTTTGTTTACAAATATTTTTGAGAGCGCACGTGAAAAGTTTCCCTTTCCTTCAATAAAACGAGTAACCTGCGGCAATAAAAAACAAACAAAAAACACGAAAACAGGCAAAATGAAAGCAAAACAAAAAAGAAGGAAACGAGCAAAGCAGAGCAATTGAAACAGGAAAGGCAGAGAGTGTATAAAAGAAACTTTCATTTTCAATGTCAAGCAACAACAACAACGACATCACAGTCACAGTGTCTGCCGGTTGAGGGCGGTTTTGTAACAAGAGAGCCATAAACAGAGAGCAACAGTGAGACAGTGCTGCCGATTCCGCTTTTTTCCCATCAAATTTGCTTTATTTTTAAATAATTAAATAATAAATAATAATAATTTCAATAACTCTTTTCCAATTTTTTTTTTGTGTAAACAAAGGATCAATATCTTATTTCCGTATTTTATTTAAAAAAAAATCACTTTAAAACGAATTCCAAGAAGCGATACGTATACGTATCCATGTGAATATTACGTATACGTAAAAATCTTATGAAAATCGGTAACAAGCAGTAAACATCAATAAAATTATATGCATTTTATCAATAATAATGTAACAATAACAAAACTATTATTACTCTTCCTCTCTCGGCGAAATAAAACAAAGAAATTAACGTTTTTAATATTCTACACGTCAAAAACCTCTTTTTTCAAGGAAAAATTGGCAGCACTGCAGTGAGGACAAGAAAGGGAGAGTACAAGAGATCTGTCTGATTCAGCGAATGTGTAACAATTTGTGGCACCTCATATTTTGATATTTGGACGGATCCAGTTCATTTACCTGGAGATTTATTTGTAAACATAAATTAATAGATTTAGTCCGGCATTTCGAATCACGTGCGAATGGTTATTGTTGTTTGAGAGAGAGCGATAAAGAGAGGGGGGAAGGGAAACAGCTGACGGGATTGCCGTGATGTCTGGTTATCTCTTTCATACGCCCGCACAATATAGTTAACACGCCTCTTGGACTTTCCTTACCACCCGTCTTTATATACAATTTGCCTTTATAATTTAAAAGAAAGATTCGTTTACAATATTTTATCTCTTTATTGTTTAACTTTGATTATTGTTTAACTGCAAAGAGGAGGTATATTTTTATTTTTTTTTGTATTTATTTATTTTTTGGCGGGCGAGCGCACTTTCGCCACATGGTAACACTGAGACTTGCGCGCTCGTCTCTCACAGGCCATGCGGCTTACAACACGCCGCGTGACCTTTGACAACAACAACAGCCGTTACAGCTATGATGCACATACCTGCAGACACTAACACTAACACCGACGCAAAACATTGAAAATTTGCCAAAAAACAAAATACAGACAGATTTTCCTGCTTTGGCGAGCACATATCGCGTATATCCGTATACTATATAGCCCTGTATATTATAAGACAAAATGCGCAGAACTCACCATGCTCGTACGGCGAAAAGGTTCCAGCATCAATGTTGATATAAGGATCTATTTTGATAGAGGTGACATCGAGACCGCAGGACTTGAGCAGCGTTCCGAACGAGGAAGCTATGACGCCTTTGCCCACGCCGCTGATGACTCCGCCAGTGACCAGGATGTACTTCATCTTCTTGCGCTTTCGGATTGCCAATTATCGGCTCGCGGGAGACGACACTTAATCTACAGATATCCGATCTAGGGCAGATTGCGCCGTTTATATTAATATTCGATTCCAGTTACACGTGGTCGCGAATCCGCGAGTTGATTATTTACTGCGTTTAATGTACATATATATATATGTATATATATTTCGCGGTACATATAGTGTGACCAGCTTGGCCTTATCAAAATTCACTATTGTAAACTGGCAGAAAAAGGTTGAAGACTTTACTGGATTAGGGATTTTTCTGTCGCAAATTTAAAAAAATAAGCTTTTCGCGCGTAATTTAACGAAATAAATGACTAAAAATGTATGTATTTATTTTACTTTAGTTTCAATTAGGCATTCTTGCCTATTAATTACATTTAGTCATTAAAGTGGAAAAGCAAAATAGAAAGATAATTTCCGTGTGCGAAGCATTAAATGTTGCATGTTTTTATTCAACTTTCAGGCATAAAGGTATAAAAAAGAAATAATATAGAAAACTCTGCGGCGCTCAGTATAAATGCGTGTGTCAAGCGTGAGAATCCGGTTACTTGCTGCTGGCCTCCTGCTGCTCGAACAGCGGATACTGCTCCGTCACCTTCTCCCAGGTGGTTCTCGCCGTGGCCAGGTCCTTGACCACAGCCACCACCTCCTCCAGGCCGACGCGCACCTGCTTCATGGTATTCCGATCCCTCAGAGTCACCGTATGCGGCTCCTTCAACGTATCAAAGTCGACGGTGATGCCATAGGGAATGGCAATCTCGTCCGTGCGTGCGTACCTCCGGCCAATGGAGCCGCTGGAGTCGTCCACCTTGTGCGAGAGTTCCGCCTTGGTCAGCGCCGACGATAGCTTCTGCGTGTAGGGCTGGAAGTCCGTGTTGTTCGACAGCGGCAGGATGGAGCACTTGATGGGCGCCACCAGGGGAGGCAGGGTGAAGTAGCAACGCTGCTCGTCGCCGTCGCGACACTGGAAACTGTGCTCCAGCAGCGAGTACATGATCCGTCCAATGCCGAACGAGGGCTCCACCACACTCGGTATGAACTCCTCCACATGGACGGTCTTCGACGAGTGCTTCACGCTGATGGTGTCCTTGCCCAGCTCGTGGCTCTGGCCATCGGCCAGGGTCAGCTTGTACTGCCCGTCGCCGGCCAGCTGCTGCTCCACCTTGGTGATCTCCTCCAGCGAGAGTTTGGCCAGGGCATCCGTAATGTTCTTCGCCTCCTTCTTGAAGGTCTTGCCCAGGGCCTGCTTGTTGGGCACAATTTCGCTGACTTCCACGGTCTTGGGTGCCGGCAGACGCTTCTCCGCCACCAGGCGCACACCCGTGGCAGCCGTATGCTGTCCCAGATCGTAGGCACTGCGATCCGCACAGCCGACGCACTCCACCCAGCCGTAGGAGGTGAGAATCTCGGCATCCCAGCAGTCGCAGGCGTAGTGAGCCATCTCGTTGGACATGTGCTGGCGGAAACGCAGGCATTCCGGCTTAATGCCAATGGCCAGCAGGAACTGCTGGATGCGGGCCATGTAGTAGCCGAGGGTTTCATTGGCCACCAACTTAGAGGCGACTGCTGCTCCAATTTCCACCTGGGAGGCGGACTTGCCACCCATCTGATTGCAGGCCGAGTAGAGGGTCATCTTCTCCGCCCTGACATTGCCAAACTTGGGGTGATCCTTGAGCACGGGATCGCAGAAGTGTTCAATCTCCGCCATGGTGAACTCACGCACACGGATTAGGCCCGATCTGGGTGAGATTTCGTTGCGGAAGGAGTTGCCTATTTGGGCCACGGCGAAGGGCAGCTTGCCCTGATTGAATTCCAGCAACCGCTTGAAGTTCACAAAGATGCCCTGCGCCGTTTCCGGGCGCAGGAATCCCTTGACCAGGCCAGTGGGTCCGATTTGGGTGGCGAACATCAGGTTGAACTCGATGGGTTCGGTTAAGTCGTTGCCCGTCAACGGGGACTTAATCTCATACTTGGCCAGGACATCGGCCAGCTCCTGCTTGTTCAGGCCGTCCAGCTTGATGATGATGTCCTCGCACTCGGCCTGCAGCGCCGGCGTCGCCTCCTTGGCCTTGGACAGCTTCTCCAGGGCCTGCTTGATGAGATGATCCAGGCGGAAGCACTCGCCCGTCTTCACATCCTTGACCATTAGGTCAGCGAATCGCTCCACATGACCGGAGGCTTTTAAGACCGGTTCCGGCGTGAGAATGGAGCAGTCCACCTCCAGCATTTGCTCCTCGAGCGCGAAGTACTGGCGCCACAGGGCCAGGATGTTGGACTTCAGGGCACAGCCCATGGGTCCGAAGTCGTACTGGCCGGTGATGCCGCCATAAATGGCGAAACTCTGGTCGTAGAAGAAGCGCCGCTTCAGCAGATCCTCCATCTTGGCCCGGTCGAAGCTGACCACGCTGGGCGTCAGCGCCAGCTCCTTCTCCTCCAGCACCTTCTTGCGAGCCTTCAGCTCGGCCACGGCCTTCTTCACATCCAGCTCGGCCGCTCCCTGGGCCTTGAGTTCCCTCACCAGATTGCCCTGCTCCTGGACGCGCTCCCGCAACGGAGCCAACTGGGCCTCGATCTCGGGGTTGGACATGATGAAGTCGGCGGCTGCGGATCGTAGGTTAACCTTTCGCTTTTGTTTCTTGGTGCCCCAAGTGGGTGACGATGACGGTGCTGAGGCGGCGTCAGAGGCTGTGCTGAAAAACACTTTCGTGGCAATGTGCTCGCTCCACGTTGCTCTCGCTGTCTGAGATCTTACGGCTGAGGAGGCGCTGCGCAGGATGGGTAGCGCTTTCAGCAACTGCAATGACATAAAGACGGGTATATTCGTACCGGCAGACAGCGAATTTATGTAATAAAACCGGCCAAATTGGTGAAATACCTTTTACTAGCGGCTGCAATTGGTTGAAAGTGTTGGAAAATATTGGTAGTGTTGCAGAATTACAGAAATAGCTGGAAATAGCTAGAACTTATTTTTATAGCAACGTTATAGAACAGTTTATACCAACTTTTATTATGGCAGCTCATGATACAATTATTAAAGGTCTCGAATGAGTCGAGAGCGCTGCCCTCTTTGAGGACGATATTTTTAAAAGTGTGCTTTTTATCGCCCCATCAAATCTGATGAGATTGCCACAGGTATTTGTATCGTGAGCTGAATCAGTGAAAGAGGCAGTATGTGCAAACTTACCGCTTGAGTTGCACTATAATTCCCAGCGGGTCCTAGTTGTCAACAAGTAGTAACCATGGTGAATACGGATGAGGCACCGGCACCTCTATCTTCCTATTCCTTTCTATTGCTCTTTCTTTCTCTTGCTCTTTATCTCTCTTACTCTACATATTAATTTTTCTCTCTATTCCTCTTCTTCTTCCCTTTTCTCTCTCTCCTATTTCGTCTTCTCTTGTGAAACAGCTCTTGCCGCTTGCATTGTCCTATAATTCCCAACGAGTTCTAGCTGCCAAGAAGTGGTAACCCCGCTGAATGCTAATGAGGAGCACCCTGTTCTTCCTCTTCCTCTTCCCTTCTAAAACAGCTGAATCGGCTGAATATAATATTTAATAAATAAAAATAAATAGTATTTATACCGTTTCCATTTCTAAAATATACTAAAACATGTTCTACCTTAAATTATTGTATCATGGTGAATATTAGGCTTGAAGCAAAGACTACCACCTTCCTATTCCAACTTATAACAGCTTATACCACCTTTCGTATGCCAGTTTATCATAGTTTATGTGGGTAATTCCTTTATCCGTATAGGGTCACACTGTTTTTATATTTTAATTATGTAGGCGCAGCATTTCTGTTTTTCTCGCGTGTTTTTTGCCTTAATTTGCTCCATTTTTCGATTTAGTTAGGCCAAGCTCAAGTGCTGCAATCACCAATTGCTCAAAAACTAAGTGCTCAAATTAAACGCCAAGCGTTTTAAGTGGAAAGTACGGCTCCAGTTTTGTTTTCGTTTGGGAGAGGACGCTACGGCGGCGGCGGCGTTGCAACAACAGCGACGCTATGCGACCGCATTTCTGAGCGATAAAAGGTGTGTGTGTGGTGCCACTCTCCCACCTGGCCAGGTAAGTCTAAGGCCAACTTGCCGAAATGTTAATTGCAAACCATTAACTTATTCACAGATAACGGATCTTGTTTGTTTTTACGACGAAGAAATCCACAAGAACAATAAGAAAGGCAACGCAGCAGCAGCATCTACGTACAACAACAACAAAGGCGCCTCTTGGTGAGTTAAAAGTTGTTTTTGTTTCACCGTTTTCCGTTCTTGTTCTTGACCTGTTTTTTTGTTGTTTTGCGTGTGTTTTGTGTGTGCTTGCGAGTGTGGGTTATATTTTTAATCGATCTGTTTTAAATAATGCATAATTCCCCATTTGTTAGTCATAAGCGTAGTTGTGTCTGTGTGGAGGAGGTTCCTTTTTAAATTAGAAACCAACCCCCGGCAGTGGCACGAGAAACCAGTTTGGTTCCACTGTAGGGGCGCTTAATCCAGAGCCTTCGATATTAAGTCATCGCCATTACTCTCCGGACTGTACAGAGAAGGCAATACAAAACACATGAAACACCTCTATGTTTGGGTTAATGTTCTGGCCATATTTTTGGAGACGGCGGGGTTCGCTTCATGGGTTACAGTGGTTGTGGTGCGTGATAAAGCGGATCTGGAAAATAAAAACTAAGTCTGTACATACAAACATCAAATCCTAATTAACTAAGTGCACGCCTCTAATACCAAACGCTAACTTGGGACTAAAAAGGAGAAAAAAAAAGAAAATCACGGGAATTTCATAGCTCTGATAGGGATATAAATTATTTAATTTAAAGGGAAAGTAAAATACTCCTTTAAAAGATGTTTAACTTCCAACACAGATTAGTCTAAAACTGCGGTTTTGATTAAAAAATTAAGAAGATAAACAAGTTTTTATATAATAATTGAAAAATAGAGGGATTTTCAAACTATATTTTCCACAAGAATGCTTCTTAAAAAATAAATTTAATGTTGTAATTTCTTATAATTAGATAACTACTTGTGAATTAACTTATTTTAAAACTTTTAAACATCAATTCCACTATGTTTAACCAAAGGTCTTCTAAAAAAAAATTAAAGAGTTTGAGGCTCTATATTCACAATTTTAAGAATTTTACAGTAAAAAGAAAAATGTGTAAAAAATTATTCATATAAAAAACTGATCCTAGGATGCCAGGAAATTAATTAATTCTTCAAAAGTTGTGATTGCTATTAAACCGATAGCATCTTGAGAATGAACTTATTTTTAATGTTTTAAAAATCAATTCCACTAAATTTAACCAAAGATCTTGAAAAAAAAAATGTTTTTCAGGGAATCCACTCAAAAATAATAGAATAAATATTTTAAACCCCTTAAGTAATTTTTCATTAAGTGTTCAGACGTTATCAGAGCTGAGTGAATCCCCAAAAAAGAAAGTAACAATAATATAACCCCTAAAACACTTAAAAAAAAAAAAGGAACAGTTGCATGAGGCATACTCTGATCGAAGACTGCTTGTCTTTTCTAGGATCCCCCCATGTTAAATTTCGTATCCGCACCACACCACGAAGCCAGCGAAGTAACCAAAGCAACCGCTGGCGATGCAATTGAAAGCGCCCCCCAAGAGCAGAAAAATGGCCAGTCTTAAAGATGAGGAACAGGCGCCAACCACAAGCAACTCCTCCTCCAACAACAACAACAACTCGAATAATATTAACAATAACCATAGCAGCAGCAGTAAGAGCAACAACAATAACAACAACAACAACAACAACGAGGATGACCCCAAGGTTAGGCGTGAAAACTTGGAGGCCCGGAAGCTGGCTCTGGAGCAGCGACTCAGCGAGAAAAGCTGGCTATATCAGCAAATCCAAAAGCAGGAGACGGCCATCATCAACGGGAACTACGAGCAGATGAGCATTAACGAGTTCTTTGCCCAGTTGGCCCAACAGTATAAGCATGAACAGCAATTCCAGGCTCTGGCCAGGGAAAATAGTTCCATTTTGAGGAGAAAACAAAGCACGACGAGCCGGGAGAGCAGGGAGAGTCAGGTGACCAACAGCAACAGCAATAACAACAACAATAGGCAGTCGGAAACACTATCGAATCGCAGTTCGGAATACGACAATTACCAGCCCTCGTCCAGCGACATGCTGGTGATAGGTGTGGCCCAGCAGCAGGCGCAGCAGCAGCCGCCGCTGGTGAAGAGCGCGCTGAAGAAGCGACCCACGCCTACACTCAGAGAGAAGCAATATATGCGCCAGCAGCAGCAACAGCAGTCCTCGCACCTGGTTATGAACATGAACTACCAGCGAGCCCAGCCGGATGTGATATCCATGTACTCGGCCAACTCCTCGAATGTGGCCACTCTGAGGCAGCCACCGCAAGTGGCGCCCCAGCAGCAGCCCATCATCGTACACTGCGACAAATACTACTTGTCGCCCACGCATCAGAGTTACAACGAAGGAGGGTTCATCAAGTCCAGTCAGAACATCAAGAAGTACGTCTCGCCATTGGCCTCGCCCAGCTACGAGCAGCCGCAGCGTAATCCCATGCTTCGCCAGCTGGATGCCATATCCCTGGCGCCCAGTTACGCCTCCGTGGACATGGAGGCGGCGGCGGCAGCCCAACAATACCGCTGGCGTTCCCAAACCCACATAGCCCCACCACTGACGCCGCCCCAACTGGGTATTGTGGAGGTCAAGTCCCACTCCAGCGATATGCTGGCAGGGCCTAGTCGCTATCCCGTGCACGACGAGATCTCCCTGTCCTCCTCCTCCACCACGACGCACATGGAAAAGAAACCCAAGCCCAAGCAGTGGCTGGAGTCTTCCCTAGACGGACCTGCTGTCATCAGGCAAATGGATTCACAGCCTCACAGTCCGGCCGGAAGCAGCAGTAATGGCAGCAGTAACCATCAGGCGGCAGGGGCCAGCTCCAAGCCACGCGCCAAGCTCTCCTCGCAGTCCATGTCGGTGTCGGGTCCGGGTCGCCACTACTCCATGTCCAGCAACCAGCGTCCGGCTCAGAACTATCCCAGTGCCAGCTATGCGGTGAACACCAGCACCAAGGCCGTGTTGAGTCAGTCGACATCGTACCTTAATGCCATTGAGCAGACGATGGGCATATCGGTGTCGTATCCCTTGGAACCGCTGGACATACCACCCTTTCGACAGTTGCCACCGAAGCCGAGTCAAATGCAGCAGCCAACGCCGCCGCCCAGGCCGCCACCTGCCTCCAGTCAGACTCAAAATTCAAGCTTGAATCTGAATCTCAGTGGGAGCGGGGGACATGGTATCGGGAGTGCTTTGGTTTCTCCTCCCCTAACCGTGGCCACGGCCAGCCTATCGCCGGACATACGCATCGAGTCGCCAAAGAACATGACCGTCGTGCAGCAGGCCACTTTCCAGCCTTACAAGGAGGTCACCAAGCCCTTCGAAATGTCCGATTTCTACAAATACTCCACCAAGTTCAAGCAAAAGGAGGGCGGCAATCCCTAAAAGGGGCCTAAAAGGTTCCATGGGACATCCCTCTCTCCCCTTTTATTGTGATTAACTAAACTAATTTTGTAGCTCGAAACGTTGGACACGAATTACGAATTTAAAGTTCGTTAGCTAAATTATTGAAAACCAAGACTAATCGAATATTAATTTAACACGAAAATGCTCAACAATAATTGCCAAAATTGTTACCACTTGACTTATGGAAAGAATTTAATTATTCGTACAAAAACCAGGACAATATGAAACCAGATGCCTAGAAAGTATGGAAATACTTTATAAACAAATTAAAGCATTTACAAAAACTGACTAGCAATTGTTACAGTGTATAAAACTGAATATATTTACACAAACTAAAATAATATTTTTTATATGAATATACAGAATTAAATGTTTGTAGATGCATGGAGTGTTTAAGACTAACTATTATTGACAAGCAATAACAAAACAAATATAAATAAATATTTTATATTAAAATGTACCACGAATTACACGTATTTTTATTGAAGAATATCATTTTTAGCAGATATATTTCGTAATAAAAACTTAGCCATTCTTATGCAGCTATGAGACTACATAAAAAAGTCCATTAATTAGAGGCTTTACAGCAACCATATTAATGGCTATGTCAAGGTTCTAATATAGCCTCTAATGAATGAAAACTTGTGCCCTGTATCAAAGCCTCATAGTCCTTATATGAAGGACTTTAAAAATATATAAAGTAACCCTTAAATCGACCGTTATCCGCATCGGCATATTTGTTTTTTTCTTGTAATTATTATCAGTGCTGGAAAGACATCAATGTTAATCTTTAAATCGATCTTTGCAAGCAAATCACCGTAAACTTCGATTCTTTTCCAGCTCTTATTCTTAGCGTGCAAAGTTTGTCCCAGACAATGTGTAGGTTTTGTTTTTGTAATCATAAGTGAGTGATATTTTTCCCAAAATACTTTAAGTGATCATCTAGACTTTATTTTAATTAGAATCATTCCTAAAGCCATTGAAAATAAATTTACATTCAATTTACTTTATTTTAATATTCATAAAATATCATAATGCCTTTCTCAAACAGTTTCTTAACAATTGTTTCCCTTGAACCTCCAAATCTCTGCTTAAAACCTATTTATAGAACAGGCGATAAAACTTCATTGCTTTCCCTCCCTATCTCTCTTCGCCTTATTTCTCTCTCAAATCTCTCTGCTGGGTTGGACTCTCCCTATTTCGGTTTCCCCTTGCCTGCCATAGTTTTTGTTTACGATTGATTATTTTTAAACAAATCTCGTGTTGCGCTTCACTGAGCGTCACAGTATGTTAATTCTCCCACAAGACCCAAAAATAATAAAAGACTCTTCTCGATGGATCCAATTCTCAGTTGCATCGCGCTCGCGATTACGTGCAACTGTCTCTCAGTTCGGTTGCACTTTATCGGTTTTTATTTTAGGTTTTTCTCCTTCGCGGAGTTTCTAAAAAATAATAATATAATGTTTGACTAAGGGCAACGGTTTAAGTAGCTAGTTTTTCCCCTCATTCTGTGCTGTCTTACTTTGTTTTCTTTCGAAAAATATTGAAATTTTTACGTAAATTATCCAACATAACCTACAAAATTATTCGGTGTTTTTTTGTGCGCGTGTGTAAGTGTCTTGAACCAGAAAAGTAGAAAAATAAAAATAAAAGAAATCCCGATGTAAACAACAAACAGAAATGTGGATCACATTCAGGCCTCACATCTAGAATAAATAGAAAGTATTCATTCGCAACTGACAGGCAGGCGCAAGTGTCAACAAAAGGCGGTCCGAGCCCAGGAAATAGGCCATAAATTATTTGGTTCAAGTGCAGCGGCGGCAGTCGCCATGAATCTGTACACTCTCTACGATTGGGTAAGCACGGAAAGCCATTAAAGTATTAACATTTTAACCCGTTGGAGAGCCCGAAATCCGGCGAACATCCATCATTTTTTCTTGGGGCAAAAAGTGTGGGCTCCATGCGTTGCGATCGCAAGAAAAACGGTATGCAATGCGATCCACCTCTCGGCGCACATACAATCCACAAACAGAAGCGAACGAGGAAGAAGTGTGTGTTTACAAATGAAATCGAAATTGAATGCGCCTTTGAACTTTCGATTGGACGACCAGACAAGGCCCTTCAAAAGTTTCAGAACCAAGTACAGTGGAAACTACTTAACTAGGGATTAATTTATAATATTATTTGGTGCTTTTATATAAATTAATACGATTTATTTTGGAGATGTACTTTTACTTCTAAAGCGCTTTGCATGCGAACAAAAAAATCGTTATAGAAGTATTAAAAATACTACAAAAGTATAAAAATAATACTAATCTGCAGCAAGACTTGAGAAAAATTACCAACACAACAAACAGAGAAGCACTAAATTCCAGCTAGCTTGATATATTATCAGATTTTCGTAGACAAATAATACTCGAAAATACACAATTGAAACTTAAGAGTATAAAAAACTATGCTGTTGAGTATACATTTGATATTATTAAGTATTAAATCTATACTAAGCTCGTTACTGCTTGAGTATATTTTTAAAACAACGCGTATTAAATTAAAAATCGTGTTTTTTTGTGTGTGCTTTTATATATTTTAATACTAAAAAAACTTAAAGAGTGTGAAGACTTAACAAGTTTATAAAAAAAAAAAAAAAAAAAAAAAAAAACTTTCAAAACACTTATATTATTTATTTATATTAAAAAGAAACTCAAAGAGCATACATCAAGATTTAACTATAATTCTGAAGTTTCCTTCCCATTATTAGCATACTTTTTTATGTGTTAAACTGTATTATTATTTATTTTATTGCCTGCTCCCTGGTTAAGGTTTTAAAGAAATATATTTCTTCGTGCCCTTTAATACATTATCAACTGTATAGGAATTCCTTGTCTTATCAACATTGCGCCATCAACATTCTGGCAACAAATGTTGCCCACAAACACAAACACACACACACATAGAACGCTCGTTTATGTTCCACATATAAATTTTGTTTATAAATAAAAAATGGGAGCGCACATTGATTCGGTGCACGGAACCGCTTGGAACCGCGTTGCAAATTTCCGCGGCACACTCTCTGCTCACAGCTCGCTCTCATCAGAGGCGACTGCTCTTTTCCAACGCTTTTCCTTTGATTTTCCTCGGATTGAGTGACTGATTTCAATTGAATGTCTCTTCTGGCGTTTTATTTATAAAAGAACTTGCACTGCAGGCGGTCGCGTCGCTCGTACGTTGTGCGTCGTTCGTCGGCTCCTCTGAGCTCCTCCCCGCACATTTATAGCTTCGAGAAGTAGATAAAGAAGAAAAGTGCAGTGAAGTTAAAGAATAATTTGCATACAAGTAGAAACTCTCACAATGTGACGCGACACATAATAGCCAATTGTCGATACATGGACGCTTTTTTAAGTGACTGTAAATTGCATTTAATTGAGATAACTATCGGATGGGAGAAGAGACGAAGACGACGAGCATCGAAATGGGGAAATTGCATGTGAGTTATTGCCGTCGGATGGAGATGTGTGATCTTTAATATCACCCGGAATGACATTTGGCTCATTCTTCATTTCTCATGTGTTTGGAAGCATTTAAATCCGCTGGATAATGAGGTTTTTATAGTATTTATGTAAATGATATTGTAATTAAAAGATAAAGCGCAAAATGGGATGTAAATGTATACTTTCTCAGCAAGTGTTTTTCTTCCTTTCATTATATTTATCATGTTTGCTGCTGGATTATTAAAATTAGTATTTTAGAAGAGGATCATAGCAAATTTAGAACAAAGAAATATTTATTTTAAAAAGGATATAGAAGGAACCTACCCTCTTTGTATGATGATAATTTACTTATTTCATTTAACTGCATTTTTTGAGAACAATAACCCTTTTATAACTGCCAGTATAAAAATTGTGCAAGGAACAAATTTATTAAAACCAAGTTAATATTTTTAAAATTATACAAAAAAGTCTATATAGTTTTTACTTACTTGTGTATGAAGTAATAAATACTTACAATTATACCTAGTGCTCTGGAGATTTATATAACTTTGTTGACGCCCAAGAAAATTGACTCTTTTTACGACTTTTCCTATATTCCTGACATACTTCATTGTTCATTGCCTGGCAAAGCCATTAATTTAATCATTTTCGCCAATATGCGTGCTATTATTATTGACAATATCTTATGGAAAATCAAAGAGAAGCACCAGCACCAGCAGCGTCATTAACAGAGACGTTGGGCTAGGTCCTGCTAAGTCCTCATCCTTTATCCCTTCCTGGGAGTGGCAGCAGGCATTGTTTTTGTTGTTATTATAAGTTGGCGAAGTGCAAAAACCCCAGACGACGACGACGATCCACCTGAAAATGTGTGTCACACCCAAACAACGGCCCCCTCGAAAGAGGAACAAATTGAAATTTGGGTAGAAGGTGGGAAAACTTTCGATTTCGCTTACCCGCTTTTCCGCCAAACAAGAAGGCACGCACACTCGAGGAAGAAAACCAACCGAGTTGCCATGGCTATGAGGGCAAACTTGTTATCCCGATCCAGCTGGGGCTGGGTCTTCCCTTTTTGGCGCCCTGATGTCCTCCTGGCTTGTCTTTTGTGCCTGACAAGTTCAAGGACGTTCAAATTACAAAGGCGGAGCAAGTTTTGCACAAATATTTTCCGGCTAACCGGAATACTTTGTCAAGCGTTACGAGCTGACCCACATGGCGTATGCGTAATATGGAAAATACTGTCTTTCGCAGATGTTCACTTACAGTGGGTATTCGATATGGGATATAGATTAGAAAACATAATTAAAGAAAAGGATTGTAAGCACAAGTAAGGAGTATTACTGGTTATGTTGCTGATGAATGCACTGTGGCTCATAATAGGCAAATAATATATTTTTGTTCTTTTAAGCTTATCCTTAATTACTTTATACTTTTTATTTTATTTTTCTTATATTTATGCATACAATTATAATTTCAACGCCTTTCTTATAACCAATATCCACTGTACCCATCGTTTCATAAGTTCAAATAAGTTTATTATTCCAACGTCAAATGCATTGCCTTGGCACATGCCCATATATATGTATAAAGATGCATCCGAGATCTAATTAGATCTCCAGCTGGGTGAAAATGTAATTGGAAAATGCCTAAATATTTCCTCACTCAATTTGGGAACGGATGCATGCATGTGTGGCACACGTTTCGAACACCTTCCAACACGTAGATATGTTTTTCAGATCACTCAAGTGGACACCGAGTCGTCTTTCTTAATTAATGTGGGCAGAGGGCCTAAAAATAAATAACTCAGGCAGAGGGAACTCTGCCACGAAGGAACAAACTTTATTACCAAACCCATAAAGATGCCTCAAATGTTTCTAATTATAATTTAAAGGGAATCCAAAGACAGCCGACACAGCTGCAATCCATCAAGGAATGGGTCTTGGTGTGGGCAGAGAGTTCCCTTCTCCGATAGATAGCCACACTTGAGATGCAGGTCAATTTGAAATTGGAAATGTTGCCAAACACAGATATCATCATCATCTGGCGATTGTTTACGTAATAAAGTCGCCACTTTTTTTTAATACCTTTCACCCAAGTTTAGTGGGCCACAGTGTAGTGTTCACATAAAAAATCCTCACAATGCGTCTCTTCTCGCCCGGTGACAACTGGGTGACATCATTAAATCGAATCGAAAATCTAGAATATAAATTTATGGCGGCAGACAACGCGTGCTTGCCTCAAACTCAAGTGGCATGGCCTGTGCTTGTGGCACAACAAGTGGGCCAAACGAAAAATGAAAGCTTGCTCTGGTTTTAGTTTTACATTTGGTTATTCAAACAAATCGAAATGTTCTCAGTCTAGAATTTAATCAAAGGAATGTCCAACTTCCTTGGTGGAATTTCCTAAGCTTTAAATTAAAATTCCTATTACTTGAAGAATTTGGTTATTTTAGTCAAGTGTTAATTAAGTAAGACAGCTAGAAATATGTGAGCACTGATCAAATTAATGGTGCAAAGCTGATTATTTTTTGATGAAAGAAAGTATAATTATCATTGAATATTTATATTGCATTAAATATATATAATTTTTATAATAGAATGTCTTTGATTTTTATTACAATATAATATAATATTTTATTTATTTATATATAAATAAATTTAAATATAAATATATATAATAAATAAATAAATAAATAAATATATATATATATATATATATATATATATATAGACCAGGGGTGCTCAAATCTGCCTTATGGCAGTGCATATAGTATACCAAAACTAATAAAATAAAGTATATGCACTCTTGTAAGAAACATTTTGCGTTATTTCAAGATGTACACTGAGAGAAAGCCACTTGCCAATTCATCGCTTAATTTACCGATTCCTCAAAGAATGCCCATGAATCAATCATAAAGAAGAAAAAGATGTTCAGTGTAGAAACAAGAACAAATTACATTGGTATTACAGCGAGAACAAAAACTCAATGAAATTATTGTTGGCGAGCTCCGTCTTATCAGTATAGGACGGCGACACAAAGAAGAATGTGCAAAATTGTTTGTGAAACCTTACCTGTGTGTTGGGCTCACACAAAGCCTATGCTGTGGGAATTTTAAAAAACAAATGTGATGCGTCGGCATAGGGTTGAGCCTCACGGTATTAGACAATACAGTTGCAACATTCTATTTCTATCCATCTTCTATATTCTATCCTCCTATCTTCTATCTTCCGATCGTATTCACCTGAGAAAGTTAGTCGAGCTTCGAACCCGGTTTTCGAACTGCACACAGTTCCTTCCCCAATAATCTAAAAAAACGACATACATATATTGGCAAATTTTTCCATTCTTAATCAAAAATTGTTACTTCTCGTTGCTGTTATGTTTCCCTGCTATGATTGTTCCTCCTGCCAGTCTCTACGTTTTATAACCATTAAATTGGTTGCTTAACGTAAAATAAACATTTTTATTATCTCAACAAAAAGAACTTTTTAATTAAACGTTTTTATCTTTGCTATATTTATGTATTTTTTTTTACTTCGGTTTTTTGTTGAAACAATGCATTTTTGAAAACTCAAACTAGGTTTAGTTTTAATGGTGTGTTCTTAAACCCTATTAAAATTCCATAATTTACATTACAGATCACATCATTGCTGCGACCGCACAGCGCTAGTGTCAGCTACAAGGCGATCGAAGCGGCGGCAGTCGAAGAGTTGCCAGCAACCTCCATATCAGCAGCAACATCCCAGCCAGCTCCAGCAACATCCCCGCCAGCAGCAGTTAGAGCAACACCACAAACTTGTGTGGATGTTGAGTTTGTGCCCACGCTAAACTTTCTGTTCAAGAAGCCAGCAGCAACATCTTCTGAGGCGCAACAGTTTTCCGAGCCAACGCAACATGTTGCCAACGACGAACCTGCGGATGATTCCGACTCCAACGATTCCACACACACTTACATAATCTCGCGGAGCAGTTGGACTCCAGCCACATCGAGCAGTACCCCGTATGCGGTCACCTCCACGGATACCGCCGAGCTAATCAGGAGACAGAACAATCTCAGTCTCACGGAGGAGGAGGCGGTGTCATCGTTTAGCATCGAACAGCCCACCAGTTCCATGACCATTGACATGGCCGAGCAGCAGACGACAACGACAACCACGGCCACGACCACGAGCAGTGTGGATGTGGTGATGACCACGACGACAGCCACCACAACGACTAGTAGTAGCATTGAGGAGGACATCGAGGAGGCCCTCGAGATCAGTGAGGTGGAGGAGCAACTGAATTCGCCCTTGGAATCCCTGTCGGAGGCAGCCGCCTTTGCGCGGCCCAAGGAGCAGCAATCGAGTGCCAAAAGCTTGACCAGCAATCCGGATGAAGATGAGGAGGAGGAGGAGGATGAGGGTGAGTTTCGAATTGATGACGCAGAGCTATCTGGTGGACACTTGGCCCAGCACTTCCTGGTGGCGGATGACAGCGAAGAGGGCTCCGATTTACCTGGTCCAGCAGCCAAAGTGGAGGTTACTCTCTCCTCCGACGATGATGACTTTGATATAAGCTTGCCTTTGGAGCAGAGGAAGCCGGTGCATTCCCTCCACGAAGAGGAGGAGGAAGACTCTGTGGATCAGAGCTCGAGCAACCAAAGCACAACGGATGATGTCTCTGAATTGGTTGAGGAGCCGGCGCATGAGGCGGGAGAGAAGACGGAGAATACTGAAGAAGATGCTCCTCAGGAAACCCATGTGGATGAGAGTCAATTGACCGAAGAGCAGGATCATTCAATGGAGGAGATAGTGGCCACCAACGAATCAATTGAGGTCACCTATGAGGCGGAGGAAACAGCCAATACTGCTTCCCAGAAAGTGGATTTGGTCACTGATTTGGATGAAGAACAGGAGCAGGGGGAGGAGCAGGAACAGGAGCAAGAGCAGGAAAGGCAGACAGTGGAAACACTGATACTACCGCCTCTCCAGGAACCTAGAGTGGTGGAGAACAAGGTGGCCAGAGCACTGACCACCCTACGATTGCAACCGGAGGCACTGGAACCCCTTGAGCTAACCCTCTTGGATTTAGATGAGGACGAGGATGATGAGGAGGAGGACGATGAGGAGAGCTCCCTGCAGCTGATGAAGCTGCGTCTCATGGCCATGAATCAGCAGATGATCACCGACAATGCACCCAAGCTCTCGCCCACGGAAGGGGAGCAGACCCAGGTAACCAGCACCACCACCAGCCTGGAGCTTAAACAAATGGAGCGAGTGCCTCTAACCGAGTTCTCCAAGGACGTCCTCGAGGACATCACAGAGGAGAGCGAGCGACAGCTCTCCATGAGCACCACCATCGAGGAGGAGCAGGATCCACCTTCCCTCTCCCTCGATGAGTCCAAAACATTGCTAATACAGGCAGGAGCAAGCAAGGCAGGAGCCGGAGGCAGCAGCTCCAGCTTGGTCAGCCTGAATATGCTGCGACAACTGGAGGCCAAGGTCCAGGAGCTGCACACCCAGCTGGAGACCAAGGACAACTGCCTGGCCTCGTTGAATCTGCAGCTGGAAGCGGCCAGAAGGGAATCAAGTGCGGGTCCTGCCTCGGCAAGGGATTCCAGCTCCATGGCCACCAACTCCACGGAGTATCGCACGCTCCAGGATGAGCTGGGGGCGCCGGTAAGTAATTCTTTATATAAAATGGAATATACATTTCTAGGAATCATTATCCTTCCCGCAGACCCTGGACATCTATGTGGAGATGTCCCGCCGAGACGAGATGATAGCCAAGCTCACGGATTCCCTGCAGCAATCCTTGACTGTCCGCGAGAAGCTCCAGACGGATTCGGATCGCCTCGGCGGCGAGGTGCAGAATCTGCGTCGACAGCTCCAAGATGCCATCGAGTCCATGAAACGTTCCAGCGTGGGTTGGCCTGATCAGGAGTCCAATCCCGGCCAGCGCTTGTCGGAGATCTCCATGGATCTGATCAGCGAGAGTGACGATGACTTGGATCGGCACCTTCTCACCGACAACGAGGAGCGAGGATCGCGTAGCTCCCGGGAAAGACAGTTGCCACACGATGATCTGCCGGCACCGAATCCAGAGTGGACACCTGCCTTCAGCAAGCAGATCGAGCAATTCCACACCTACCTCCTGCCCACCGAGCAGCGCATCTTCCACATGGTCCAGCGCAAGTTCGACGACTATTTGGGCCAGCAGCTGGCCTCGTGCCGGGATCAGGGCGCGCAGGAGCTAAAGATTGCCCGGGATCAGTGGGAGAGCGAAAAGCAAAGCTCGGAGCAGAGCCAGCAGGCGGCTCATGCCAAGCAGATGGAGGAGCTGCGCAAGTACTTTGAGAACAAGTGCGCCGACCTGGAGAAGCAGTTCTCCGATGACGTGTTCTCGCACAAGTCGCAGCATCTGGCCAGCGATAGTTCCTCGGAGTGCTCCGAGATGGATCAGCAACTGGCCGAGGAGGAGGTGGTGGCGCTGCCTGCTGCATCTTCAAAGGAACCATCGCCACGCAAAAGAAAGCGAGCCGAGCTCTTGCTCAGTCCTAGTCACAGGCAGATGACTCCTTGTGGCCTGGACTCGCTGGGAGAGAACACAGCTGCTGTCAAGGATGTGAGTGTTAATTTTGAATTTATTGATTAAGTAATATTCAAGTATGGCAGGTTTTCTAATTAAAAACAAAGGCGTCTCTGACAAAAAGTTGATTAATCAGAGAATTCACTTGTTACTTGATCTAGTCTTGTAAGGGATTTTTCTTTGTATTTAATTAATTTACGGAGATGAACACTTGCAGAGATGGCGTAAGCAACAATAACTAGTTTTTTCTACCTTCAACTACTTCTGACTTGCCTTTAAAATTTTTAAAAATGACAGTTAAAGCACAGTTCCGAAAGGAATTAGCTATGAATTGATTATGATTTGTTGTATTATTTTAATAAACAGTCTTTATTTATTATTAGTCAACAAATTATGATTTCTGTATATGATGATTACTATTAGTAAAATTACTAATAATAAAAATATAGATCACAAAAAAATAATAATTAATTTTAGTTCATACATCAAATTTCTATATAAAATATATAAAGACTTGAGATATAAGAATTAAGAAATTCTGGTATTATTAAACAATTTAAGTAGCCTTAAAAATATGAGTAAAAAAAGATTTTTTTTTATATTGATATTAATTAATTTTCCTCACAAATTGTAGCATTATTTAAAACTACAATTATTTAAGAAGTAATTTATTAACTAAATTTTTCATAAAATTCTGCGTTATAAAATAGTTATAGAGTTATTTATTAACTTATAATTCTCATAGTATTATTCTACGTTATAAACTAATGTGATAATCCTTACTAAACACAATTCCTTCCCTTTTCAAGGACATCATCGATCTGAAGAACTTCTACCAAGCACATATCAAGGAGCTAAAAAGGACTCACGAGGATCAGGTGCGCAAGCTAAGCGACCGCGTCAAGTTCTATGAGCGCCGTCAAGGTGACGATGACTACAAGGTACACCTCCTTAAATCCCAGATACTGGCATTTCCTATAATGTTTCACAACCAGGCTTGTCTTTTAACTGAGCTAACTCTGCTGCATGTTTATTCTTGTTTCTCTTTTGCGATATTTATAACCCAATAAAACGGATTAATAACAATAATTACTACCTACCTGCAATCGAAACACCCAAAAATAACTAACACAGCCTGCAACCGAACCCGCACTTACCTGCTCCGCGGAACCGGAGCTTGGCGCCGGAGATGGGCCCGCGAATACCTCCCTGATCATCATCGATGAGGACGAGCTGAATTTGAACAACGAGTCCCAGGTGATCCAGCGTATTATAGAGGAGTACGAGAGAAGGCTGCAGGAGCAACTGGCCCTGGCCCGACAGGACATTGCCAATGAGCTGGAGCAACAGATTCAGGTGAGCGTCGGTACAGGCACAGTGTTTGAGAGCATTGAATGGCAAGAGGCATGGAATTAATTAATTACTATTTTGTTTAACTTACTGCACGTTTTGGTTTGCTAATTGTTAAACAAATGAAATAATTTCCTTAAAGAATAGAACATTTAATTTTTTAATTAAAAATATAAACGAAGCTCGACTTTAATTCAAAGCTATATTATTTTCTTATGAACGACAAGCAGCAGGCTTGGATATAATTCCTGTCCATAGCCAATATCATCAGTAACCGTACTATTATTTATTTATTTAATTTCGCGCAAACCTAGTACGTGTGATTCACTCTCAAGATCTAGATTAGACCCTAAAACATCTCCCTTTTGCTTAAAATCCCTTCCCTTTAGCATAAATTATTTTTAAAAGCGGCGCACGCAACTCACACAAAGCAAGAAAAAAACGTGCAAAAATTGTCAAGCAGCCAAAAAATACAAATGAAAGCAAAAGCAACTAAATAAAGAAGGCAAGAAAAAAAAACAAGAAGCAAGAAAATAAGCAAGAAAGCAGCAGCAACATGAAAATCATGCTCTGGCTGCCACAAAAAAAGAACGCGTGCCAAAAAAGAACTTTCAACTCACTTTGAATTTATGTAGCATTAAATCCGTGTGCACTTTGATACCTGGGCAATCCATCTATTTATACCTGGCGGCGGCAGTCAATGATCCCCTCTCGAGGCATTGACGGATGCACCCCAATCCTTTCCAGCAGTCGCTGCTTTAATCTCCACTTTAGCTCACCAAATATGGTGGCCACGTGTCGCCAGTCGAGGGATACAATAAATAGATAAAGAATACCTCCCTTTCGATAGCGCTGCCCTGACAAAGGCAACTATTTGTTGTGCTTTTTGTGGCACACCGAAATATATATCCAACGAAGGTCAAAGGGGGCTGGATGTGGTATTTTTTGTACAGTGGAGATTGCTTAGGGGTTGTCTGAAATTAAAAAAAGAATATTTATAAAGAATATGAGAGTTATTTGGAGTTATTAGTGAAAGCGGAGCTCATAAATTATGAATAGGGCAGTGATGATATTTTTAAGTATTGTTAGAACTAATCCTGGTCTTTAAAATACTACAAGACATTAGAATAATAATAATAAAACACCATAATTTAGTGAAATAATTTACAGAAAACCGACGCTTAAATATTTATCTTGGGAATTTTATTTATAAATCGACCAAATGAGATTTTGTATTATACTTCCTTTACTTCTTTTAATCGCCTTTATAACCAAGTTTAACTTAAATATATCCACTGTAAATTTCCGAATTTATCCAAATACGAAAAATAACCGAATCATTCAGATACAAACACCCGCTGCCGTTCTTTTTGTTGTTCCCAAAAGACACTTCCCGCCCCACTTATGTTGTCAAAAAATAGTCTCTTTTATATGTATCATATGTGGGCTAACTTGGCGTTCGTTCAGCAAAATTCGCAGACATTCTGCCCAAGATTTGACAAAACAAAGATATATCAGACATATACATACATATAAAAATACACAAAAGGAGCGCGCCAAAAAATTTAATTGAACGAAAAACATGTGCTCGTCCTGTTGTCACAGCATTATGTCTTATTTATTTCACACTTTCCTAATAAAGTCATGAAATGGAGCTCTAATAAAGTCAAAGCCGGAAGTGTGGAGAGGGGCTCAAGTTGGGTTTAATAAGGGGGGAAATGGTGGGGATAAACAACCCCAACAACATATAGGAGCTGTGCATGCAGTTATGTCTTCTTCTGTCCAAATAACTTTTTAAAATTAACGCTCATAAATTTGAATTAATTTCAACACGCACACAAGCTCACAGAAAGAGAGGAGGCAATCAGGAAGGCGAACTCTCAGCGCTCTCTTGGCTTCTCTCGCTTACGCTGGCTCTCTCCCGATCTTCTATATATATTTGCCTGCTTTGGTTGTTCCGTTCAGTCTTTTCCGTTACTTCAGTGCGTGCGTACGTGAACGTAAATAACGGATAATTCATTCATTCAAAGACTGTTTCTGAGAGCGGAGAGAAGAACTTTTCTAAAGATATTCAAGATCTTCAAGTGGTTTTATTCGTGGAAAGAAAGCAGAGAAATAGGCAAATCATTGCCAAAAATCATACAAACAAACATTGCCGAATTAAGTTGTTTTCATTGTGTCCATTAATTGGAAATTTGTGCCAGTGATAGTGAGTGATTTGAAATCTAACGGACATTTTCTGGGGCCTATGCAAATTAAAGGAAACTACGGCTCTAAAAAAGGAACTCCAAAAGTAAGCAAAGCTACTAAACAAATACTAAACAAATTTCTAATTGTTGAGGGTCTCCAGTCTAAACGTCAATCAATCGAAAGTCTACCAAAAAACACACAGTTTTAAATAAACAAACAGCCCGGCACTTTGTCAAAGACATGTCTTCTGGAGCTGGAAAAGTCGTTGGCCTTTCTCCCCCTCAAAAAAAAAAAGAAATTAAAAACCAAAGAATTCCCATTTCCAGTGCAGGAGTTTATTTTTGTTCAAGGCGCAAAATTTTCGGCTGCTCGGGGAATGCTTATTTTGGGTTTATATTTAGTCAACGTTCCGGGATAGGCAAGGCACTCTTTTTTGGAAGTTTTCCTATGGATTTTTCCTTTGGTTTCTAGTACAAAGAATAATCCTTAATATATCTTATTTGAATTCTTAAGATGCCAAAATATAGTCAACAAATAAATTGAATGCACAGAAGAACTACTGTCATATTTTTGCATTACAACTTAGCTCTCAAAAAACCCTTCATGTAAAATTAGCCAACTGTTCGGACTAAGTGAATTTTAATTGAAATCGCCAACGTCCAGGCAACGCCCCTAAAATTAAGCAATCAAGCAAATCAATTAGTTCGACCCTTTATAAGGATTTCCCTGGCACTAGAATGGACTAATAAGAGTTCAAAGCTAAAGCAATGGATTACGACTGCATTCGACCGGTGCGTGGCTTGACAGGATTCCTGGGTTGGTGGCGCCTTTGGCCCAGAGACGGAACCATCTCCAGTCAGGATTGGACCAACTGGAGGGCCTATCTACTGCACGCTCCCTTCACCATGCTCTTTGTGATTTTATTGTGGGTGGAGGCCATGATGAGCAAGGACATCGAGCATGTTGCCGATGTCCTGCTGATCGGCCTGACCACCACAGCTTTGGGTGCAAAAATGTTGAATAATTGGCGATATGCTCATGTGGCCCAAAGGATCCTCACCGAATGGAGTACCCTCGATCAGTTTGAGTTGCGGAGTAGGGAGGAAGTGGAAATGTGGCGATTCCAGCATCGCCGCTACTCCCGCGTCTTCATTTTCTACGCCATGTGCAGTGGCGGTGTGATCCCCTTCATTGTGATCCAGCCTCTGTTCGATATTCCCAACAAGCTGCCCTTCTGGATGTGGACACCCTTCGACTGGCACAAGCCCGTTTTCTTCTGGTACACATTTATTTATGAGTCGATAACGATTCCCATTGTCTGCATGTGCAATATCACCATGGATGCTGTGAACTGGTACATGATGCTCCATCTATCCCTCTGCTTGAGAATGCTGGGCCAGAGATTAAGTGAGCTTCGGGCGAATGATAAGAAGCTTGGGGACAAGTTCCTGGAGTTGGTGCATCTGCATCAGGACCTCAAGCGACAGGCTTTGGAAATTGAGACCTTCATTTCGAAGAGCACCTTCATCCAAATCTTGGTCAGTTCCTTGACCATTTGCTTTACCATATATACCATGCAAATGGTGAGTTTCGGATTCTTTCACGATAGCAGAGCTGCCCAAACAAGGTCCTCGAGGGTCCCAAGCTTGCGTAGGCTTTGTGTTTAAAGTGAAATGGATCGGGTACCTCGGGGGTACTGTATGGGCAGCTCTGCTTTTATAGTATGGATATATTAACTCTGATAATCCTTGCAGAGTCCAGTCATGGCGGACTTGAATAAATTTGCTGCCATGCTTCAGTATCTCTCTGCCATGATAATGCAAATCCTATTGCCCAGCATCTATGGCAATGCCGTCATTAACTCGGCCAATTCGCTGACAGATTCTCTATATAACTCCGATTGGCCAGATATGAATCCTCGAATGCGTCGTTTGATTCTAATGTTTATGGTCTACTTGAATCGTCCATTGTCATTGAGAGCCGGTGGCTTCTTTCATGTCGGCTTGCCTTTATTTACCAAGGTTATTGGGATGAAATCTGAAATTGGAGATTTTTTCTATAATATATCTTTATTTCAGACCATGAACCAGGCCTATAGCCTGCTAGCTCTGCTGCTCAACATGAACAAATAGGAAAAATAGTTCAAAAAACTCACAAAAATAATAAGAAACTCTGCTTTCTATTTTGGATTAGCCAGAAGATTTCGCAGCTCGTTTGGAGATTTATTGCCGCCGCGTCTTGTTATGCAAAAGATCTAAAAATATATTTTAGCATTGCACGAAATATACACGTATTCCTATAAATAAAAGTACTACATGTTTGCTGCACATGAAATGTAGAAAATTGCAAGTGACGAGAATAAAATTTAGATTTGACTTACACACAACGAAAAGCGGGAAAAGCTTCACTGGGAAAAATAAGAAAAAGCGTACCATTTTCCCAAATAAACAAAGGAAGACCCAGAGCGCGGAGAACAGTGCGTTTCAGGGGTTTAAGATGGTTTTAGACATATAAAAAAAATACTGAAGTACATATTATTGTATATAAATAAATAGGAGTAGGGTTTTCAAGGCATTTATATCTTATAATTTTATTTTAATTTATTTCCTAATTTATAAATCCGTAACACACTGTCACTGGCCTACGCAAAAGCCTCAAGTAAATATTGGAAAATATTGAAAACAAAGAAAACTCATAATCTGCCGGGATCACGACCCCTTTTGAGAGAGGCAGAGAGACCCAGAGAGAGAGCTATAAGAAGAGAACCTCAGAGATAACAGAACTTGCTGATGATAATTCATTTTATTTAAGTTTCAAATCATTATTCATTATCCGTATTTAATTGTATTTAATGTGGTTTTTATGGGAAGAGGGTGCAGCACCATCCAAAAATAAACCACAACTCCACCCACTCACTGCCTTTCTCTCTCCCTTCCGTTTTGCTTGAGGGAGAATCTTTATTAAGATTTATGTATCTGGCTCTGTGTTTCCGTCAGCGGATGATCCCGAATAAAGATCAAAAATAAAAGAAAAGAATACACAGATCATTTCCCATCTATATCATGTAAATATTTTCCGTTGAAACCATAAATATTTATGCTCTGGTGAAAGGCGGGAAAAGTTCCCATTGAAAGCTCTGATCTGTCTCCGAGTTGGAGCCAAATGTTGCCACACATCCCTCCATAAACAAAAACTTTAATCGGTGTAAACAATTTGCATTTAATTTACAGAATTTGTTGTCGGAGAATACCGTGGACGATCAGCATTGGCCCAAGGAGCTGATCTTGCTGCGCGAGAAGTTTACGGCCAAGAGTCAACTGGAGATCACTCAGCTGAATATTAAACATGCCGACGAGGTGGGTACACAAAATAGGCTAAAAAATATTAAGAAAATTCATTTTAAAGATATTTTCTTTGCTTAAAAATATTTATTTATAAATTCAAGATTAAGAATTTAATTTAAACCTTTAACAAACAGATGTCGCGCCTGAAACTAGAATTCGAGAAGCAGCTGAATCGCAAGAACAAGCGCCATTTGACCTTCGATGCCACCCGGGACCTGGAGCAGGTCATCTGCGAACGGGATGGCTTGAGGGAGCTCTCGAAGAGCTTCCGCAGCGTGCTCAGCCGGCTGGCCAAGTGTGTGGCCAACTGCGAGGAAGATCTGAACTCCACGCTCTCCGAGGAGGTGCAGCGTCTGCTGCTGCCCCAGAGCAGCCGCGGCCAGGATGCGACCGCCGATGAGCTGGAGGTCACTCTAAGTGGCTCCCTGAACAACACCAGGCAAATGCTCCGTGTGCCGGATGTGCACAGTCTGTTGGAAGTGGTGGAGGATCCCAGCCTGGTGCAGTTCATCGATAGCAAGAGCAACGAAGAGCCCAGCGAGGATTTCGATTTGAATGATTGCTTGGAGCGCCTGAAGTCGGAAGCCTCTTACCTATTGCACTTGTCCGAGGATTTGCACAAGCCACGAGCCCAAGATGAGGACTCGGAGGAGCATGTGGATGAGCCAGAGAAGCAGGAGCAGGAACTCTGCTGCGAGGCAGAGGATGGCCTCAAGACCACCGCGGCGGTGTTGTCCAAGTTCCTGCGCACAAACTCCCTGAACGACCAGCAAATGGGCGTGGCCAGCCAGCGCAAGAACAGCAATCCGGAGGCGGGAAAGACACACACCTCTCTACCGCCCGATCTGCACGAGCATGCGGGCAATGCCTCGGAGCTCTCCTTCCAGCTGGTGGAGCTCAAGAATCGCCTGATCAAATCGGAGACCGATCGCCAGAAGCTGCAGCAGCAGCTGAGCCATACCATTGATCGCAATGCCGAGCTGGGACAGGAGCTGCAGGCCCTGAGGGATCAGCTCTCCCAGCTGAACTCGCTGAACCACACGGACTACAACGAGGGCTATGGCCTGGGACCGGGCATGAAGAGCCTGCAGGAGCAGGAGGGATTGGATCAATCGTCGGCCAGTTTTGTGGCCCTTCAGGAGAGGGCGCGTCACCTGCTCTCGTCATCCTCGCCGGTGAAGGATCAGCAGCCTCTGAGGGAGCCGGCCAACTCCACGGTCACGCTGCTTCAGATGATCGAAGACTTTTGCCGCGAGGGCGACAAGGTGGTGGAATCTGGGAAGAAGGATCGCGAGGATCTGCAGTCTCAGGTGAGTTTAGTTTGAATCTTCCTTAAGATCACCTTCCTGCCCCTCCCTTATTTACCCTGAGTGCTAAACGCATGATCCAAAAATAAATTCGAGTAGTCTGTAAGCCAGGTCTTTAGCTTAAGTACGATACCCGCTCCTAACCCACAAAACCACAACCAAAACACAGATCGATACCGCTGACAAGCAGCTGAAGGACACTAGGCGATTCCTGGAGGATCAGGCCGCCGAACGCGAACAGGAACGCGACGAGTTCCAGCGCGAAATTGAGCGGCTAAAGGCCCAGTTGCGCGACAAGGAGAAGGAGCATAGCTCCTATGCCAATGCCTCCGAGGAGGTGAGTCCTGACCATGGTCCTCACATCTATCGCTGGGATTGCTTGGTCCTGATTTTCGGGCTTGGTTTGACTTTCGTTTATGCGTTTTGCCTTTTGGTTTCAAAAGTCTTTTTCTCTGTTTTTCAATCTCTATTTCTCTATTCTTTCTTGGTATTATTATTATAGCTTTAGTTTTGGTTATAAGTTAAGTTTACTTAAGTTACCTCTGAATGTTTCCTGTTTTTTATTAACTGACACAATTATGCACCTCTACTTGAATATAAACACAAAATTGCTTGGCATTAATTAAGGTCTGAAAAGCATTGAAAATTTCCATTGAAGAGTTTACAAAATCGCACGCTCCACCGGCACCTGTTGGGCATATATTAACTATAAATCCCCATGGGGGCGAAGTCAAGGGCAGCTTCCTATATCTGTATTTGTATTTATGTATATATGTGTAGGCCAGATCTTTTGTAAGAACGTGCCGACATCCCAGTCGGACCTTGTAGAACGGGTTGTTCAACAGAACGCATCTGCAACGGTTCTAAATGCCGCCAATTCTAGCTCAAAAATGGCCAGAACTATGATATAATGCATATTAGATGTGTGCAATAACAAGTGTTCTTTGGTTGGTATATTAGAAGCGAAGAAATGAGGTATAAAATAAAAATTATGTGCAACTTTCGCTTCTCTAAGAACGCATAAATATACGTTATTTTAGAAGTAAATTACCCGAGCGCTTCCCGAACGGTCGGCTTTTTTTTTGTATAGCTTCGGGTCCGTGCAATCGTAGCTTCTCTTGAAACGCATAAATATGCGTTCTATCCGAAACCAGCATTTAGTGTTGTTTTTTATTCTCTTTCTCTTTCATATAAGTGCAAACGTCGCTTCTATTAGAACGCATAAATATGCCTTATTTTGAAAACCAACATTTGTTGTTGTTTGATGTTCTATTTTTCTTTCATATCACTGCGATCGTCGCTTCTTTTAGAACGTAAAAAGATGCATTATTTCGGAAACCACCATTTGAAACGAAAATAAGAGCATAAAAAAGGAAAGAAACGCACAAACAAATAAGAAGAAAAGAGAATGAAAAAACACGCGCTTGGGTTTTTCGTTTTCTTTGTTACTTGCTTCAGTTGCATTAAGAAATTTGCTTGACGCAGTTGTGAAATTCATTATAATAAGTATGCAAGGTAAGCAAACATATCTTTTATTACATAAGTTAATTCATTCCAGTTTCAGATATTTTAACAAAATAAGGTAAGCAATTGCCCTTATAAAATAAATAATATATTACTTTTATTTCAGATCTGGTATGTATACGTAAATATATAAAATAGATTATATTTATCATTTCAGATTTTATTTCTTTATAGTTCATAATATAACATTTTTATTTCAGATAATATTTGCGATTTCCGGTGAGTGTTTATAATATTAATTTCCCATTTATTATTTCTATAACATGATTTAATTATTGCATTAAAAAACATTATTATTATTTTCAATATAATTGCAGGATTTCTTCACTAATCACATATAAGATTTTACTGTACGAATAATTTAACCTATATATATTATGTGTACACTTCAAATTGAATAAAAGTAATATTTTTAAATATATTTTTATTGCTGTTTTAATGGTTATTAATGCATTCTCACCGAACGGTTCTTTATGTATGCTACAGATGTGTTCTTAATTGCTTCCTTTATAACAGTTCTATAACTGTTATCAATGGGTTATTTTGAAGCGGTATTTTGCATGAAAGATACATTGCTACAGAACCGTTATTGATGTATGCTGCAGATGGGTTATATAACGCTTCTTTTAGAAACTAAAGTTGGAAGCGAAACCCGAAGATTGCCGAAGTGTAATATACGTTATTTATATGTTGCGAAAGAACTGTTGCAGCATACAAAAGAAAAGAACAGTTGTTTCGGTGTTTCACCCCATACAAATCTGAAAGGAAGACCCCTGGTATAGAGAATACATTCTTTACTCGGAGAGAATGCATAGAACTGTGCTTGTTGGAAGCGGCCAGGTCCGACTGGGATATTTATAGACCCGGAGAAATATATACATACGCTTAAGTATGCGCCAGTCGTAGCCTTTCAATCGGATTCCATTTAGCGTAGCTACCTCAAGTTTAAGATCTCTGCGGGATCGGGGAGTATGTTTTCAATGTCGCTCGGATATATGTAGGCACTTTGTTTCGATAATGATGTATGAGGAAGTATTACAAAAGTTGTTGGATAATTTACAAGTGTGAAATGAGGATTAATCAATTTTGTGCTAGTTTTGATAATTACAAAATGTTCTATATGATTTATAGGGCTTTTGGTATGTATAAAAAAAATCTATGTGATTCATGAGGCTTCTAGCTATTAGCTTTAAACATTTTTAAACTAAAAATTTAAAAATAAATTAATAAATAAATAAAGAAAAATTAGAAGTGCATAAGAAAGATTAATTCAATTATTTTTTATTTATATAAATTTGTTAAAAACTAAAAGGTAGCTTAGAGATTAGGAGCATTAGCTACTGAGGCATACCGTTCCTTTGGGAATATTTATATTTTATTATATTATTTATTTATATTCAGTTTGATCATTACAAATGGTTTAATATAATTAAATAGTTTTTATAAGAAATTTTCAACTTTTCATCTTATTATTCGAGTTACAGTCACATTTTAGATTTGAAATTATAGTTTCTTAATATTAAAACAATATCTTTAAAACTAGTTACAAATATTTGTAAGCCTTACAACCCTTCATTGCATTTATTAAATATATTTATTATTTAGCTTTGGTATCTTTGGCACTTACAAACCTTAAATGTTTCTTGTATTAAACAAACTAATTGGATTCTTACAAACTATTTGTAACTCTTTTTGCATGCACCCAATAATAAACCAAAAACTGCAACTAAAATATTCCAAATGTTTGCACCCTTTTCCCTTCTCCCACTGCGCGTGCACACACACACAAAAATAATTGAAGTTAGCAAAGAGTAAGCATGTAAGTTGGTCTCTAATCTGGACATGAACGCACACGCACACTCACCATATTTCACCACTCACCATATTCACAGCATTTAACCACAATTCACCTTGCCTTCATAATTACTAATACATTTTTAAACCTACTTTTACACAGTACGCCCAGCTAGAGGGTCAGTTGCGAGAGGTGAACCTTCAGCTCGGCGAATCGAATGCCAAGCGGGACAAGTTCGAGGTGGAACTGAAGGCCTCGATTGACAAGATATTTGTGCTGCGGGAAATCATCTCAGAACTGGAGACCCAAGTCCAGACCAAGGCCATCAACGAGCAGGTTCTGACGGAGAAGGCCAAGC
The DNA here is from genome assembly GCA_018153105.1 of Drosophila rufa. Lineage (NCBI taxonomy): Eukaryota > Metazoa > Arthropoda > Insecta > Diptera > Drosophilidae > Drosophila > Drosophila rufa. Next base: position 10,252,037 of record JAECXS010000085.1, read on the forward strand.
AGCTGGAGGACTATGTTAGCTTGCAGCTCAAGGATAACGATGCCCTGCAGCAGGAGGTGCACAGTCTGAAGACGGACATCGGAGAGGGCTATCAGTCTCGAATCAGATTGCTGGAGGAGAAGCTGCAACTGGGTAGGCCGACGGCCGAACAGGGCCTTGTTCTCAGCCAAGTGGCCGAAAAGCTGCGTGATATCGAGACCACGCTGGAGCAGAAGACCAAGGTCCTGGAGTCACTGCACAACTCCAACACGGCCTCGAATTCGGCCAGCCTGAGTGTCACCGAAGATGTCTCCGTTCACGGCAGCAAGGATCGCACAGCCGAGGGTTCCCCCAACCATCCATCGCTCACCATTGAGAACGTGCAGCGGGTCACCGAGAAGCTGGACAGGCACACGCGGGTTGAGGAGGCGGCCATCAAGCGGATACGCGACCTGGAGATGCAGGCGCAGCAAATGCGTTCTGGCTATGTGGTGAGTAAGGAAGTGAAAACTAAAGATTGTTGTCTACGCTTAATAAGTGGAGTTCGAATTCGATGGTGTTTGGTTTGAGTCTTAGATACGGAGGTGAAATTCATTTAAATGCTTTAATTTGTTCATTTCTAAACTAGTGAGCTCTTTTCTATTTTTTTTCTTTTAATAAATTTTAATTTATAAATTAAAAAAAAAATTTATTTATTAATGTGTAAACTCCCAGGCTTTTATTTCAAAATAATAACGGCGGATGGCTTTTATTTTTATAACTTTTCTTTTTCTCGATCCGAAACGTGCCGCTCGCTCTTTTTTGCCAAACCAAAGTGACCGTATATTCTTGTCTTAAAAATCTAGCTTAATTCTATACGTTCGCACTATTATCGTTAACATTATACCAACTGGACACTAATGTGACTGTATCATACAAAATGAGGTGTTTACAAATGTTTGTTTAAATAATTAGGCAATAAATTAAAATTCATAAAAAAAAAGAAAAAGCTCACAATTTTGGAAATGTACAATAATAAAGTAAATTTATATTTGTTTTATATTTGTCATTGCCAAATGTATAACTAATAATATTGAATATTGTCTTCGAAGTTATACTCACCTTTTCGATTCGAATGTTTATGGATTGTGTCGCAGCTTAAGATCACCACTAGCGGATTCTTTTACCTTTTGCTTTTCGAACTGAGTTCACCACTTCTTACATTTCGAACTCGATTCGCTTGTGTTTGCGTCTCTGCTAAAACGATGAATTTGAACATCAACGGCTGCTCTCTCTATATTTAGAAGCTTCTCTGCCCTGCTTTTCGTCTTGATTTCGCGTTCCTCTTGCCTGCTCTTCTCGAATAAATTCTCTTGGTTTTCCCGATAGAAAGCATCACTCAGTTGCCCCCCGAATGGCACTGTGACCGGTTGAAAAAAAGCAGAAATGTTCGCTGCACACATTTATAATGTTATATTGCTAACTGAATAACGATATCTATATAAAAAAAATATAAAAGAATAAATAAATTAAAGACTGCAAGTGGCTGAGGTTCCGGAAATGTTTCAGTATCCAAAGATCCCTCTGCGAGTGAGTTTTTGTAGTGAACAATTTTTGTTTTCCGATCAAGGTTCCCCAAAGACTGTGCTCTCTGTGTGACAATTGATGTGCTGTGACTGCAAATGTTTATTTATTTTGATGAATACCGAGTTGGTTCAAGGCAATCATAATATAAATAAATAATATAATTAAATTTGTTGTGGCCGCCCGTTGTCATAATGTTTTGTCCATGCATTCAGTGTGGTTAGTGGTCAGTATAGAGATGTTTGCGAAAATATTTGAGGGAATTTGGCACACGCTTTGTCATAAATAAATCGTTGGCTCCCTGTTCCCTGTTCCCTTTTCCCCATTTTGCCCGGTTCGTTCCACTTCAAAAATAGACGTTGTACTATTTTCATGCCACTTGAAAATTTTATTTTGAATTTTAAAACAAATCATTTGGCGCCTTCCATGGCACCTGCCACATTTCCATCATCCTCCTGCTGAGTGCTAGCACCTTTTGTCACTCCTCTGGCATTCAAACTCCTACAAAAACATGTAGAACTGAAGTGCAGCCTTGTTTACAATATGCATCTCCCCATTCGATAGACTAATACGATGCTGTAATGCCTCAATAAATTCCATTATGTTATGGCACGCATCCCGCTGCGTTGTTTGGAGAAAGGGGAGAGTGATTTGCTACGTTCGGTATGGGGCTGGGAGAGATTGCACTGGCCCGCATAAATATACTTAAATGGATCAAAACCGAGTAAACAATAAATGCAAAGAACCAAGAGATGCAAGATGCAAGGCAAAGAGATACCCAGAGAACAGTGGAGGGAATTCTTAAAGCGAAATATTAAAGCTAAAAATGTATTCATACATAAATTACTTAATTACAATGTCGTTTAATAAAGAATTTTTTTTTTATAACAAGAAAGCCTTGAAAAACACAAATTAAACAAATTGTAAATTATGGTATTTAATAATTAATTACAAATAATATTAGGGGATATATAAAATAATTATTTTTTTTAATTGAAAATTATTGATTTCTTAAAAGAAGTTAATCCTTAGAAAACGTCACAAACTATTTAGAATGTAGCAAATAATTAAACAAAATGGAACGTTTCGGTTTTTATTATTAATTTACAAATATTATTTAGGGAAATATTAAATTATATTTCTAATTGAAGTAAAGTATGTTCTTAAATTTTGGAAGCAAGTCAATATAAAATTGAGATAAGAAAAACGATATAACACGCATCACATCAGTCATACTCAGTTATCTTTTGCATTTACCAGCCAAGAGTGCACTTAAATTGTTTAAATTATTCCACACACACATAACCTACTGTGCCATGGCGAGATACAGACATACTTCAACTTTAATTGAAGTTGGAAAGGGTTAAATGCAGATGAAGCCAACGGTCAAGCGGTCGGTCATTGGACTCACACCCGCACATTGCCCAGAAAATAAACCGAAGACCAATACTAGAGCTAATTATAGCAATACATTTTCGCTAATTAACTTAACTTCTTGCACATTAGTTATAAATAAAATACTTCTAGATTTTGACCATTAACTTAAAACTTACTCTCATTTCCCTACAGGACCTCCAAAATGAGCGTGACTCGCTGCAGGGCCGAATGGATGAGCAAACCCATCGGATATCCACCCTGCAAACTCGTCTGGAGGAGCAACGCCAGCGGGCCGAGCAACTGCATCGTGCTGGCACCTCCGATCTGACCACCAGAGTCCATGAACTCCAGGGCGAGGTCCAGAACCTGAGCGAGCAACTAACGGCCCGCGACAAGCAGATGGCCACCATGCGTCAGCAACTGCAGCGCAGCAAGGAGGAGATCATGCGGCTCGAGGCGGAGGTCACCGTTCGCACTCAACCGGATCGCAGCCTGGTGGAGAAGCTCGAGGCTGAGGTGCAGCAGAAGGGCGCCGAGATCGGCAAGCTGAGGGAGAAGATCCGCACGGAGATGATCAACCGACTGGCACTGCCCGATCTCATGCAGACCATGCTGGCGGACAAGAACGATGAGATCGATCACCTGCGCGACCAGCTGGAGGCCAAGGAGAAGGAACTGCAGGCTCAGGCGCAGGATGTCAGCCAGCTCTCAGAAGGAGGAAAGCAGGAGGCGAGTGGCAAGCTAAGTGCACGCACACTCAGCGATATCGGGTCGATTACCGAGTTCCCCGAGCCGGATGTGGATCGTCGAGCGGCCATGCGCAGCCTGAACGCCGCTCCCCTGCACATGAGCGAAGGTGCGGGCGGCTTCCTGCTGCACCAGACAATGGAAACCTCCAAGGAGGCTGTGGCCCACTTAACCCACAAGCGAACCGATGACTTGAGTGGCTTTATGGCCCCCTATCCGGTGAACACCTTTGAGCATCCGCATTACTTCCAGGCCTTGCTGCCAGGAGTTACTGCCCAGAGCAGCGATGGCCTCACTCCGGGTCTGGGTCTCGTGCCGCGTCAGATAAACTTCTCCAACCTCACAGAGGACTCCAAGCTGAAGACCCCCAGCCTGATGATGATGCGAACCCCAGAAATGCCCAGGCCAACGACTCCGCCCGAAGTGTTGCAGTTGCGACAGAAGCTGTCGGCCTTGGAGCGGGAAAGGCAGCGCCAGCAGGGTGAGTGGGAGAAGAACCTGCAGGACTTGCGGCAGCAGCTGGAGCAGGAGAAGGGGCAAGTGAGTCGCCACGAGGAGAGTGAGCAGCGATATAGAGTGCGCATTGAGTCCCTCGAGTCCAAGATCCTGGAGGCAGCCGCTCAGGAGGCCGCCGAGCGTGAGAATCTGCGAAAGGAGCTCAACTATGTGAGCGTGGCCCATGGACACTGCGAGGATGGGGCTGCTGCTCGCAAGCGGGAGCTTCAAGTCCTCAACGGTGAGGTGAAGGTCAAGGCCGAGCAGCTACAGGCGGCCCTTCGCCGCTGTGGCGAGCTGGAACTCCAGGTTCTGACCCTGGAGCGGGATCTGGAACGCTTGAAGAACGGCGAGCAGAACAGCTCGAAGCAGTACTCTGTGGATGAAATCGCACAGCAGGTGGAAAAGGAGCTCAACTACTCCGCCCAGCTGGACTCGAATATCCTCAAGGCCATCGAGAGCGAGGATGAGAACAATCTGGACAAGAAGCAGCAGCAGAAGGAGGTGCAAACGGAGGAGGAGTCACCGGGCACTGGCAATGGCAACGGCACCGACGATGAGAACTTCACCGGCGAACGGGAGCTCCTGAATCAGCTGGAGACCCTCAGAGCCCAGCTGGTCGTGGAGCGGGAGCAATGCGAGGCGATGAGCAAGGAGTTGCTGGGGGAGAAGCAGCACTCGCAGGACATTCAGGAGCAGGACGTGGTCATTATTGAGGCGATGAGGAAGCGCCTGGAAACGGCCCTCGATGCCGAGGATGAGCTCCACAAGCAGCTGGACCAGGAACGTGAGCGCTGCGAACGTCTCCAAACACAGCTAACCTCCCTGCAGCGGGCGGAGAGTCGCAGGAACAGTTCTCTGCTCCTGAAATCCCCCGGCGACTCCCCGCGCAAATCCCCGCGTGCTGACTTCGAGTCTGAGCTCGGAGACCGACTGCGCAGTGAGATCAAAATGCTGGCCGCTCAGAATGAGCGGGAGCGGGAGAGATCGGCGGATGCCCAGCGGAGCAGCGAGCGGGAGCGCCAGCGATACGAGAAGGAGCTGCAAGAGCGCGTGGCCTACTGTGAGCGGCTCAAGCAGGAGATGGAGAAGCTGTCGCGCGACAAGGAGTCGGCGGAATCCGAACTAGAGCACTTCAACGAACGGCTCACCCTTCAGGCTAGCGAGATTGAGAGCCTGGAGGCCAGGCTGGTCACGCTTCAGGAGGCGGAAACCCGCAGGGCCAACACTCGCACGCGCCAGCATCAGGAGAATGTCAAGCTTCAGGCCGAGATCCATGAACTGCGCTCCAAGCTCCTCTCCGCCGAAGCCGCGCGCGACTCTCTGGACCAAAAGGTCGTCCAGCTCCGCTTTGATGTGAGTCGCTCCGGGCAACGCGAAGCCAAGCTGGCCGAGGCCCTGGCTCAGGCCAACGATCGGTTGGCCCACGACGACAATGTGCCCGCCCAGTTCCTGCAGAAGATGAAGGAGATCAACACGCTGCTGGTGGAGAATACGCAGGAGAACAAGCAAATGGCCGAGACGGTGCAGTTTTTGGTGGGCGAACGGATTGCCCTGCAAAAGAAGTGCGAGGAGCTGCTGAATGGCTCTGGAAACACCAATGTGGCAGAGCTGGAGGAACGCTGCCGCCAACTGATCGGTCGCTATCTGCGGGTGGAGTCGCATCGCAAGGCGCTGGTCTACCAAAAGAGATACCTGAAGCTCACACTGGAGGGTTACCAGGCCAGCGAGCAGCTGGCACTGCAGAATCTGCGCGGAGCTGGAGCACAGCCCGGCGGCAGCCAGCAGAATATTAAGAAGAAGTTCAAGTAATTGAATTTATTTATTAATTAACTGCAGAATCATCTCACTTACTCGATATTCTTTCATTTTGCAGGACTGTTGCCTTGGCCATCATTGCCATTCAGCGAATCAAGTACATCGGACGCATCTGGCACACAGGCAAGCGAATTGTGAGCAAGTCGGTCTTTACAATTACTCAGCAAAGGTGAGAGCTATATTAATTAATTAATTAATACAGAAATTGTCCTGCTGTACATAAAGGCCTTGCTGTCATAACCTACATACATTCTCTCTCATTCCCTTGAAGCTCTAAGATGCCCCTAGTGACGGTCAATATGAAAGTTAAGCTAAGCAAGGGCGATTCAGCCAAGAAATAGTGGTCTCCAGGTCTGGGCTCTGCACAAATGAAAGCACTCCCTTTTTTTGGCTCACGTTATTTTTAGAAATCAGAAAGAAAAAAATTAGAAAGCTTAGCTATAGATATAGTTTATGAATTTTACTAACAGAATTGCAAATGGGTATCGGGTTTTGGGTTTCCTTTTAATTTTATGCATAAAATCGTATGGAATTAAAATATATGGTTTATGGTTTATAATTTAAAAAAAAAACGTATCAAAATATTTAAATATTTTATTTTCGCAGAAATTCTGCTTCGAAACTCACTCTATGTTGTATTCCAAAATCACCCAATTAATAAAATCTTCTGTGAGACTGTCAACTAATCTTAGCTTTCTTTTTAGAAGTCCTGGACTCAATATGAATGTGGCGCCGACGCTACCATCTCCGTTGCCTGTTGTCGCTGCCAACTCCTCGAACTTACCCACCAATAATAATAATAACGACAACCTGACGGAACGCCTTGGCTATGCGCCCGTATCGCCTCCAATGGCTAACTACAGCACGTTGCGGCCAATAATGCTGCAATCGGACTTTAACCTCCAAGCGCCAACAACATCGTTGCACAACTCCATCACCAATAATAACAGCAATGATACCAATGGGCTGCCTTCGCTGGCCAGATTGGACTGGCCGACGATGCAGAAGCCGAAGAGAGCGCATGCGCGGCATTATTGAGGATAGCCTTTAGCCCTTAGCCTAAGTGAAGCCATATATCGAAGACATCGAGGAGAATGCCGAGCATGAGATCCATTTCTATAGTTATATATTTTCCTGTACCATTTCCCCCCCTAAATTACAAAGTTTTAAGCTGTTGTGTAACCTAGATTAAGCATACGCGCAAAACCACACCAAACTTAGGCATGTAATCGCTCGTCTATAAGTGTTATTTGTATTATTGCCGCCCAAGTGTGAGCATAAACGTAAGCATAAACCTAATCCATGATCCAGTATTTTTTTCGATTGGTTCGACTGACTATATTGGCTGAGAAGTCCTAGAAGAGTCCCCTATTTAATTTGGATTTGACTGTATAAGTTGTTAATAAGTTTGATTAAACCGAAATTGATTTCATATTGAACATGTTTGAGTTGATTTATGTTTTCCTTAGCCCTTATTTGAACGCTTCTTGTACATACATACGGAATGTGCCTTATGGGTGGAAGGGATTTATTGGACAATTGAGAATTCACATCAAATCATTCAAATAAATATTAACATGTTAATGAAGTAAGAAAACAGTGTGGATTTTATTGGTATTGGGCCGTTTTTATCACATGTATTAATATTTTGAAGAACTTTTTGTACACGGGAGTGTGTTTTACCAATAATGCTAACAATTTCCAGAGTCGTTTTTCCCTCATCCCGAATTTTTACTATGAGTTTCCTCAAATCAAGGTCAGTATTTTTTCATATTTTTTTCAGGGACCGTAAATAATAGTTATTATTTAATAAAAATCAATGGTCTAAGAATCGTCAGGGAAGTGAGGGAAAAATACACATATGGTATTTTTTTATGTGGAAATTAATAGAATAAACTTTTTTTTCTCGATTTTTTAAATAAATGTGAATTTTAACTCTTAAAAGTGATTTAAAAAATAAAAATCGAATATAATAATTATATTTAAATTTTTATTTAAATCAATCAATAATAGTTATTATTTGATTTTTATTATATACAAATCCAAAATTAAAATCAAATTGGAATATCTCGTTAACGGAAGATCCAATAGAATATATCGACCTATATATATGATCTACTCTTCAATACCTTTTTAGTTGATGTATAATGCGTACGTATCCAAGGACCTCAACTTGCTTCATATATCTTGGGTTGGGTAAGTTGGCTACATATATCAGGTATTGAAGAGTAGAATATATATATAGAGCTATACATTCTGTATGATCATCCGTTCAAGAGATATTCCAAATTGATTTTTATTTTTGATATTTATTAAAAAAATCAAAAAATAACTCTAATTGTTTGATTTTTATAATAAAACTTATAATAAGTAAGGTCCCTGATTTTTTTACAGCATAAATTTTACGTGTTGCACAAGATAAATATAAGAAAATTATTAGCTATAAGTAAACGAAGTTTGGCCTACAGGTATCAATGCCAACAAAGCATTTAAAAGGCTTTAATTACTGTTAATATGACGGTTTTTGCATTTGTACGCAGACTTTTTCTTGATGAAAATGTGACCCCTTTTTTACATTTTTTTTTATATTTTCTAAAGATTAAGAGCTAGAAAATAGTAAGTTACATCACAAAAAAGCTAATAAAATGTACTACTTTCTGTAAAAAAAAAATATTTCTATGTATTTTTTTAACATATATTTATTGAAGCCAAAGTTACAGAACATTATTGTACTAGAGACTAGAGCTACTTGACCACTTTGAAAGCTACCCTTCGAACTGAAATTCCCTTCCCGGCACTTTACTCGCGACACGCTCAAAAAAACAAAAACAAATCACCTGGGCTTCGTCTAGCGAAGTAATTCAGAGCAGTGTCCAAAAATGAGAGAGACATGGATGGAGGGAAATGGAAGAACAAAATCAGGGTCAAACAAGTAAGAAAGCTATAGGCCACTGTGCTCGACTGTGAGATACCCGGCACCTAATCTTTTGCGCTTCACACTAAAAGGCAATTTAAAATTGTACATACATTATCATACTCTACTTCGATACTTCTTAAAATAAATCGCCTCTCGAATTAGCTCCCGACCTAAACAATTTAATGCCATACTTAAATATGAATGATACATTTTATAGGAACACATAAAAACCCGCTCGATCGGCGTCAAAAAATGAATGATGTTATTTTTTGTCATTTCTTGCTATATTCTTTCAATTATTGTATCTATTAACTTTAACCCGAAAATATCGAGTATAGCTTATTTAAAGTTTTTTATGATTTTTGAGGGCGGAAGTGGGTGTGGCCAAATTTTAAAACAAACTTGATCTGCGTGGAACAGATTCCAATTTTGTCACCAAATTTGGTAATTCTAGCTCTTATAGTCTCTGAGATCTGTTGTTTCACACGGACAGACAGACGGACAGACGGACATGGCTAAATCGACTCGGCTGGTGACGCTGATCAATAATATATATACTTTATGGGGTCGTGGATGCCTCCTTCTGCATTTTACATACATTCTCGGTTGGCACTAACTTATAATACCCTTGTACCCTATGGGTACCGGGTATAAAAACAAAAACTATTGTATACACTTATAAATACCCTTTTAAAAAAGTGGTGGGATATTACAAATTTGTAAGATTATTTTTTAGTAATTGATATTTACCTAATGTTAATTAACATTATTAATAATAATAATGTTAATTTTAATAAATTAAAAAGTTGCTGTAGACAACGTCAAAATATTCATGATTGATTATCTGCCTCATGTGCTTCTAATTACAAGGCATTGTTATCGTCGGACATACCCTGGCACATGCCAGCCAGAATTTTCGGTTTTCGGTCTCGTTTTTCTTCTCCCCATTCCCTTTGCATTTACATTCGAAGTCTTAGTCGGAGAAGTCGACGTTTAAATAATCAGGTAAGTTTAGTCATGAATTTTATAAAAACATTGGTTTTCCCTCTGCTTTGGCGGGAAAACAGTATAGTATATAACTTCTAAGCCGCTAAAGCAGGGGTGCTTAAAATTGCCTTACGCCAGTGCCCAAAGAAAACAAACGCCCACATGTATCGACGCCGTTTTATTAATACAAAATAAACACTGAGAGAAAAAAAGTTAAATTCAGAAAATAAAATAATTTTGGCGAATAATTTTGCGCAAAATTAACTGTCTTTACATTTAAAATTTATTGCGAAGTAATCACTATATTTATAAATATAAATATAAATAATATAAATATATAAATATAAATATAAATATATAAATATATAAATATATAAATATATAAATATATAAATATATAAATATATAAATATATAAATATATAAATATATAAATATATAAATATATAAATATAAATATATATATAAATATATATATATATATAAATATAAATATATAAATATAAATATATAAATATAAATATATAAATATAAATATAAATATATAAATATAAATATAAATATAAATATAAATATAAATATAAATATAAATATAAATATAAATATAAATATAAATATAAATATAAATATAAATATAAATATAAATATAAATATAAATATAAATATAAATATAAATATAAATATAAATATAAATATAAATATAAATATAAATATAAATATAAATATAAATATAAATATAAATATAAATATAAATATAAATATAAATATAAATATAAATATAAATATAAATATAAATATAAATATAAATATAAATATAAATATAAATATAAATATAAATATAAATATAAATATAAATATAAATATAAATATAAATATAAATATAAATATAAATATAAATATAAATATAAATATAAATATAAATATAAATATAAATATAAATATAAATATAAATATAAATATAAATATAAATATAAATATAAATATAAATATAAATATAAATATAAATATAAATATAAATATAAATATAAATATAAATATAAATATAAATATAAATATAAATATAAATATAAATATAAATATAAATATAAATATAAATATAAATATAAATATAAATATAAATATAAATATAAATATAAATATAAATATAAATATAAATATAAATATAAATATAAATATAAATATAAATATAAATATAAATATAAATATAAATATAAATATAAATATAAATATAAATATAAATATAAATATAAATATAAATATAAATATAAATATATTTTATAAAAATATATTTATATTATTTTTATTTATATTTATATTTATATTTATATTTATATTTTTATTTAATGTTGTGTTTAAACATTTCTGCCTCTTATAAATAAAAAACAGAAAGCTGGATTATTTGGCGATAGTCATTTGGCGATTTAAGTTGGTATTACCAGTTCCTCACATAACTCCGCATTATTATTTAAGTCTTCCTCGAATTTGTTAATTTCATCAATTGTATCGAAAGGTTTTCGTGGCAGCAGCAAACGTTGTTTACATCCTTGCGCAAGCTTTCTTTGTGCTATCACCTCTGATAGTAAACGAGTTTGGACCTTTTTATTATCAGCTTCAAATGTATCGAAACGTTCCTTAAGCTCTAAAAAAAAAGTTTTGGTTTTTACTTCCTCATGAAAGGTTATTCTATTTACCTTCTAGATTTTTATTGAATTTTAGCATCTGCTCATAAATTGCCTGCAGCATATCTACAAATTTAAAATTTAGCTTTATTGGTATTAAATATATATATTTATATAATTATACTTACTATCCTTCTATCCTTCTAGGATACTCATTGCTAGACGTTAGCGGATTATATGTTGTATTTGACACTTTATTTTCTTCAGAGATCTTAGTTTTATTTCTTAAAAATGTTTCAGTGAAGTCATTCATTATGTATAATTGGAATGACAATAATAGAAGCTGGTGATGAATTATTAAAAATAATATTAAAAATAATTCCTTTTTGTGTAACGTCTATTACTTTATGAACACTAGGTATTTCATTAAGAGCAAGCGATTCTGAATATTTTATGCCTAATAGGCTTGATTTTAGGGGTAAAGTAAACAGATCTTCAGAGATTAAAATTTCATTTGACTTCACAAATACTTCATGGTTTTCTTCCACAAAATTATAAATTTTATAAACTCTGGAATTCACAATGTAAATGTGGTCTGCAGCCTTTTTGGACATATACATGTATTTATTTTTGACTGAGAAAATATTTCCTTCAGGACATCTTTTCAAAACTTTTGTTGTGGTTTCTATTTTTTACTAAGCTATTGACGCTTTGCTCAACAAGACGATTATATATTTGAGTAGCAACTTGGGATCTTTTTCTTACCATTTTCTTTACTTTGTATAAATAACTTTCATATTTAAATGCGCTGAAGGAATGCAGATTTTCTTGGTAAAAAATTACTTCATCTGCCAAATGAGTTAAACCATGGAAATTATATTTTAGAAAAGTTTCATCATAAAGTTCTGTCAATTTCCTTATGAAACTACGAATAAGTTCTTTAGCGCATAGATTTTTACTCAAGCAATACATCTCACTAAGCAGAATTCTTATTCCGATGCTTAATAGAAGAAAGTGTTCATATCGGCTCGCTGTTAAAACTCCTCTCAATAGCCCAGGTCCAGTATAGAGTAGAAATTGTCGAAACTCAACGGCTTTCCACCTATCCATATCAAAAATACTTCTCGGTTTTCTGGCAAACTCCTTACAAATATTAGCCTGTACAGACATTAACTTATTATTTAAAGAATTGATGTTCTTTTGATAGGGAGTAACTCTTTCCCCTAATTTTTATCCAGCCATTCAAAAGACTTTTCATCACCCCAACGCATATGGTATGCATGTAATCAATGGGGAATTGACGCACTACATCTAGAGGAAGTTCTTCAACCTTTAGTGGAGATAGTATATTAGATGCTCGACATCAATTCTTCTTCTAAATTGGTCATCTGTTCTAGGTGAGCTGTCTGCAAGCTTGTATATAATTCTTCTTTGAAAATGCTCACCTCGTTGGGACCACTTGAGACAACTGAAATATGCGCTGTGGCTTTTTATTCCAAGAACAAAAGCTCTAACCTTCACTTCGAAATTGTTTGTTTTATATTGAAAACCAGTAGATATCAGAGTATTAAGTTCCAAAGTGAATAAATTAAGATATTCGTTGATATCCTTTGGCTTACTATATCCACAAAAAACTCCTGCTACCAATACAGGAGTAGTTTTATCAATATTTATTAATATTGGCCATGTCTTCATTTTAGAACTTTTAAAGAGTGGAAGGCCATCAATGTTTACATTTATATGGATATATTCATTAAACGAATAGTTTTCAAAAAAATCCGTCAAACAATCTGCAATACCATAATGAAAATATTCCCATCCGTTCATTGGAACTCTAGGAGTTCGCTTTAAAGTTCTCGAATCACATGGCAAATCAAGAGGAATATGCCGCAGGATCTGCAGAAGTTCATTTAAAGCAGCGCTCGAAATGTTAAACAAAACTGCCCAGTGGGCTAATTCCTCATGCACAGATTTTAGTTCACACTCCGAGTCAGAATCACTTAAGGAACAATCATCTATATTTTCATCATCACTACTATCCATATTGTCATCATTTTTCTCTAAATGAAATCCGGAATTCATGCTGAGTTCTGATTGCACATTTTCTTTGCAGTTTCGTTTCTTGGGGATTAGCGCGTTTATTATTTTTTTACTCTCATTGCGGCTTAATCTTTGAACACTCATTGTTAATAAAATAGCACTAACCTCTTTTTTTTAGGTTACAGGATTTTATTTTTCCTTGTTTTCTGAATAGACGTCAAACTTGTGCATTAGAGCTTGAAAAAACAGCGATGTAAAATTGATAGTATTGATTTATATTTAGACCCTTGCAGAGGGTATTATAATTTTGACCAGATGTTTGCAACGCAGTGAAGGAGGCATCTCCGACCCCATAAAGTATATATATTCTTGATCAGCATCAGAAGCCGAGTCGATCTAGCCATGTCCGTCTGTCTGTCTGTCTGTCCGTGTTCATGTTTGGACAACATTCGACAAGTTGTTTTTAAAGAGGACCTTTTGCGTCCTGCCATTCAGATAACTTGAGATCTATCTAAGAAGATCGACAGGAAAACCCATTAAGTCGAGTTTCCTAACAAGAAGGGAATGATTTACAGAGTCAAATGCTTTACTGAAATCAGTATAGATCACATCTGTCTGCAAGTTTTGTGGAAAGCCCTTTATAATAAAAGAAGTGAGCTCCAGAAGGTTAGTTGTCTTTGATCTTAGTTTAAGAAAACCATGTTGGCATGGCGAAATTACTGATCTACACAGGTGCTGCAAATGGGGAGTAAGTACGTTTTCGAAAAGTTTTGGGATGGCTGACAACTTAGAGAATCCTCTATAGTTGTTAGCATCCACTTTGCTACCTTTTTTGTGGAGAGGAATGACGAATGATTCCTTCCAAATAAGGGGAAATTGGGATGTTTCTAAGGATAAGGTAAACAATTTTAGAAGGGGACTGCACAGGGCCTCGGCACAATACCTAAGCACACAGCCTGGTATTCCATCGGGACCTGGCGAGTAAACTGGCTTGACACGTTGAAGATCCATAAGAAGGGAGCTTTCGTTTAAGCTAGGACTGAAGATTAGGTTTGATTTGGGCATGTTATAAGAATAGGTCTAGTTTGAATCGGATGACGGAAAATAAGTAGTTTGAAAAAACTGAGCAAAAAGATCGGCGATTTCCTGATCATTGTTTGCTGTTGTCTCAAAATTATACTCCAAGCAGTATAACGAGCTTAGTATTGATTTCATACTTAATAATATAAATTTTATACGGAGAAGTATAGCTTTTATACTCAACTAGCGGACCCGGCGAACTTTGTCTCGCCATGCATGGTGATTCTGGGTTGTGGACTCCGCAAGGGCCATGGATCATACTCGTTTTCACAACGGAATGCAGCTCCGGATCAGTTTCTGGATCTGGTATTTCGGCAGAAATAATCGAATCAATATGTTCTGGTCGGATCTTGTCGAACATCCAAAGCAAAATGTGCGCATGTGGTGTACATCCAACAACGAACTACGCCAAAAACCTTCTGCTTAACGATGTAATCCATAAGAATTTTTACCTTTAGCTTGAATACTCGTGCAGTGATGTCATGTCGATCGCTGGATGTTTGTCCTTGGTGCAACAAATTCGTAATTTCGGGCCATTTCGGATTGCATGTAAACGTGATAAATAAATCAGGTCGTCCGTAATTCCGCACGTACGTCATCGCATCTTGAGCGTACTCATGCATATGGCGCGGGCTCCCAACATAAGTAGCTGGCAGAATGGTCAAACAACCAATGTTTGCCGCGTGTCCATCAGTAGCGATGGCGTCACGCAAGTGGATGTACTCGTCAGATCGTAACTTTGTCTGATTGAAACGAATGAAATTGAGACGCTCCGTTTCTACTTTTACATACATGTCGACACAGTACTGCTGAAACAAACGGCGGTATCTCAACAGATGATTGTCAATATCTAGTCGAATCATCAATCGATATGCATAAAAATTCATTGAGCTGACTTTCTTATTCGTTTCTTCTCCTGTAATATGAATTCGAATTTACGTGCAGAATGAAAAAGAAGTGATTAAACAAACCTGTCGTTGGATTGACCATCTTTATGTTGAAGTGATAGCCATCTTCTCCACGACAGAACATCAACGGATATTGAAGTGCATCATATGACCGATGAGTCTCATAAACGCGTTGCAATTGTCCATCATCCCGACGCTTGAGAACAATATCGCGTGATTCCACATTCTCGCCAACAATCACCACTGCGACTTCATTGATAGTGGGCGCATTGAATTGTCTTGAATGGCTTCTTGCTGGTCTTTTATCTGCTCTGATAATGATTTTGTGGTCGTCAGAATGCATTGTATCCAAAGCTGTTTTGAACAATCTGACTAATTCATTACACTCATGAAGAAGATTTTGCAATTGTTGTATTATTTCACGTTTAGTTGCAGTGAAAATTGCACAACGCTGATTAAGTTCAACTGCCGAATCACCAACGAAATAGATCTGAAGGAATTTATGATCTTTGTTTGGTGGTGGTAACAAAGCGCCCGCTCGATGGTGAATTTGCCCTTGAATCTGAATTTTGTGATGCAATTTCGTGAAAAATTATAGCTGTTCATGTTGATAAAAGAGTGACGCTATTACCTTATAACTCGGATTGTAGCCTGGTTGTTGAACAACCTCTACTCCAAATGACGTCATTTGAAAACATCCGTTATATTTTTGTGCGTGCAACAGGAAATGGTTTGATTTGCTTGTATTTCCATATAGAAGCGAATACAATGACTCTGGTGGATGAGTCAAAACCGGCAAATTTTACCTTGCCACCTGCGCAGCATAAGCCGGGAGCTTCCAATCGAAACTTCAGTGCATTGCAGTGCTGACATACCACAGACAATGAACCGATAACAACGCAGCTATGGTCTTTGTAGGACGTTGAGAAATTGTATGCAAATGCAGCGCGATTCAAGTCTGTTCTTGGTACTCTTTGTGTAGAGCGAATCTGTGCTAAACGGGTTCGTCTCGATTCATTTCTTTCTGCACGTTCGTCTTGCGTTTGACTTTCATGGACATTCCGACTATATGTTGCTCGACGTGTACGTCGTCCAATGTTTGGCCGTCTTATAGCAGGCATTATTCCTACAAATCACAGGAAGAAATTAAACAAATCCGGACGTCTGATAAAAACGAATAAGAAACCGAATAATATTGAAACGATTTGTTTTTACTTTGACATATATTTCGATACACTACTCTTTTATATAATTTGATATTTTAATTATATGTTTTTCACCATTACCCTGGAGGATTTTCTAAAAATTTTATTACGTTCTGACCTTCTCCTGTTAGTTACCTACAACTGAAAAAAAATTTGAACCAAATCGGCCCAGCCGTTCTCCAGTAGTTTTTTACGACACATTTTTTGGGCTCCATTTTTATATATATAGATAGTTTAAATTGTATATTTTCGAGTATCATTTCTATACGATTTCACTTCGAAAATTTCGAACACTAACGCGTTAGATCATTTTGTTCTTTTCTGTTCATCGCGTTTGTGCTTTTTGCGCCCGCGTTATAGCTTGGCTGTTGTTGGTGAAGTGTAAGTGAGCATATTGAACGCGGAAAAACTAAGACGAAAACTATAGTTTAAAAGTGTTGTGCTAACTAAAAAGTAAGTATAAGTATATTGACTTCATATACTGATATATATTCGCAAGAGGAGTTGTCCTAATTGGTAATTTTAATGAAAACAAATCTATTGCGCAGATATTACAATTACTACAATTCCTTCTGCAAACAGAAACCATTTTACCGACGTTTTTTTTATTGTATGATGGTTATTTTCTAAAAAAATTACAATTTTTTCATCTCCATAGGTAATGGTATTTTATGACGACCTTTATGACTTTATAAAAGAAAAAGATTTGTTTTTTGTTGTTATTTAAGTATTATGATTAAGTGCTTTAAGTGTTTTCAAGAATTTTCTAGCTTTTCCATTTTATGCTCACATCTGAAACATAATCATTTTTTAAAAGAAATAGGTATATATAAGTGTGTGGAACATAATTGTGACCAACAGTACACAGTTTTCAAGGGTTTAATGCCCATCTTAGGAGGCATATTAATATAAAATCAGTTCAAGCTTTAACTTATAAAGAGAGCTCAGATTATGATGCAAGTTCAATTAATAATAACAATGTCTTTGAAAATGAAAGTAGTGAACAGTTCAACGACCCTCCCAGTTTTTCTGAAACTGAAACCACTTTTACTCTTGAAAATCTTTCATCTGAAGTAAATTTTTCATTTGAGGAAATGATCTCAAGCTGTAAAGAAAAAATATTAGGAGTGTGCCAGAACATATTAACAGATCTATATGCCAAAGATAATTTCTGTAGAAAGGATGTTTTATATATTCAAGAAAATATATAAAATTAACGACGAATTTCTACCCCAAACCAAATCGTTTCTAGATTTTTGCTCTCAACCTTTTGATGACATTGGGACGGAGCATAAGTTTTTAATAAAACTGCGTACTGAACTGTCATTTGAAATGCCCGCGGTCTTCAATGTAAATAACGAAATTCAAGAGGCTTATAAAAATGGCAATCCGACACTAGCTCCAAAGAACCTAAAAGGCTGTATAATGCCGATTGAATTTCAAATAAAAAATTTTGTTGAGGTCCCTGGAGTTCTAAATCAGACTTTAAACAATATGCAACATTTTGAGGGTCACTTAAATATAACACATTATATAAATGCTGATTCGTTAAAAAAAAGTCTCACACTTTAAAAATAAAATTGTAATTCCCATATTTCTATTTCTAGACGGATTTGAGGCGTGTATTACACTTTTCCCGTGATTCCACAGAACTTATTATCAAAACTAGATTTCATATTTGTTGCAGCTTACTTTAAAACAAATAACAAAAAAAAATATGGCAGTGACCCATTTTTGCTACCCCTCGTAAACGTATTTGAAAAACTCAAAAAATTTGGAATTGATATTATGACAAACGAAGGACCGAAAAAAGTTTACTTTATCTTCTTGGTTTTACAACTTCTTTCAAAGCTAAATTTTATTGCCGTTTCTGTAATCTTTCAAAGGAGAGCACTGCCACAGAGTTTGTTGCTTTGTCTGAAAATCTAAGAACCCCAGAAAATTATGAAAATGATATTTTGCAAAATGACTTAAAAACAACTGGCATTAAAACTAGCTGTATTTTTTATAGTCTTGAATATTTCCATGTTACAGACAACTATATTGCAGATATTATGCAAGATATATATGAGGGCGTTTGACAATATAGCATTTGCGAAGTACTCTTGCACTTAATCCAAAAGGAACAGATTTTTACATTAAACAACTTCAATTATAGAAAGAAACTTTTTGATTATGGTGAATCAGACTTAGGAAAGAAATCTATAGATTTTGAGCTTTATCGAATCAAAAATACATCCATTAAGACGTCTGCAACAGAGATGAAAACTTTGGTTCATTATTTTACATTAATAGTTGGTGATCTCGTGCCTGTTGGTAATAAAGTCTGGGAATACATGACTAATTTAGTTAAAATAATTGATATTCTTCTTCTAAGCGAATTCGATTCAGACCTTCTTAATACATTAACGCTTTTAATAAAATCTCTCAATGAAGGGTATGTAAATCTATTTAACAAGCCGCTAAAGCCAGAATTTCATTTTTTAACACATTTTAAAACCGGACATAATCAGAAAAAGTGGTCCTCCAAAGTACTTCTGGAATTTCATTTTGGAGGCTAAACACAGAGAAGCTAAAATTTATTCAAGGAATGTCATGTGCAGGAAAAACATTGCATATTCTTTGAGCATGAAGTCGGGATTAAAGTTTACCTCTTTGTTAAAGAAAAATAATCTTGGATTTCCTAATGTTTTTTCAATAACTAAGCAAACATTTTGTGACATCAAGTCGGCTGAGTTTTCTGAAGTACTGGGTTCTCAAATAAATAATTTTGAAGATATCGTTATTGATAATTTAGAATATAGAGGTGTAAAATATTCGAGGGATTTATATTGAACACAAAAAATTAATGCAACATGTATACACTTACACACTTAATCATTTCAATGAGCATTATCAGTCGTATAAAGTTGGGGAAAAAGAAAATTCTTTAAAATTTAATAATATAAGCACATTTCAAGGTCCCCCTATAAAAGTACACAATAAAGCTTCTAATGGTTATGTAAGAATAAAAACATTCTAATTACTTGTAAATAATATTTAACAAATTTTAAATATAAGCACATAATATAATTTTTTAAAATAAGAATAAATATATAAGCATTAAATATAGACATATATGTAAATACGCATAAATAAATATAAATATATTTTTAAAAAAACATTTTAAATCGACCTATTTTTGTACAATAGTAAACAAATTATACTACATTAATTTCCAGCAAAGTCTACATTTTATACGCAAGAGTATACAATCGATACTTTCCCATTCCAGCATAGTACAGAATTAACACGCAAAATTATACATTGTATACTTTCTGCAAACTCGTTTTGTATTGAACTTATACGCAAAAGTATAGAATTTATACGTTTTGTTGTACGCATGGTATAGAATTTATACGCAATAGGATAGAAGTTATACGATTTGTTATAAAGCGTAGTATAAAACTTTTACGAATTAGTATTAAAAATATACCAAAGTAAAATACTAGAAAGTATATCTTTTATACTCTAAGGTATACAATTTATAACGTCGAAAGTATAATTTTTATACTTTCGAAAGTATAAAATCAATAAGCATCTTATTAAGAAATTTTTAATACTCGAAAGTATACAATTCATGTAACAATCGTATCGATTCTATGACCATTTTTTTTTGGGTGTAGTATTTTCAAATGAGAGCGAGGAAGAATGTGTAATAGGCTTACGTTTAGTGTTGACAAAATTATAAAACTGTTTTGGGTCCACCGCGAACTGAACCCTACAACGAGTCAGATAGTTTTTATAACACTGCGCGTTAAGCACGGTGAACTTAGACCGAGCCGCTAAATAACGAGAATGGACAGCTTGAGAACCGTTACGTTTAAATTTAGAATAGAGATTGGACTTAATATTTTTGAGGCGAGTCAACTCTTTACTAAACCAGGGACTTTCTTAGCTGGCCGAACAGACTTATTCTCCATAACAGTCCCAATATCGATAGTAACATCAACAGTAGGATGGTATGGATCTTCGGGTTGTGTCAAGGGCGGGACCCTAACCAAACTGACTCTTGCCGGATCAGAGACAAAGCAGAGATCGAGCAAGCGATCTAAGGAATTTCGTACATGGTTGACTTGAGACAGCGAAATGTCAAACAAGCCATCAATAAAGTCATGCCGTGCTGTAGTCAAAAGAGTATTTGAAGAGTCATTTGTAGACCAAGTAGCCCCAGGAATGTTAAAATCACCTAGAACTACTAAATGGTCCCTATCCGAAAGTCTATTGGAGACCGCCTGAATAGCGGAAAGGTGGTTCCAATAAATAGGAAGTTCTGACATAGGGGGAATATAGGAACATGTAATATAAATAAAACTACCATTATATGATAGCTTCACACAAAGGAATTCAGCTTCGTTGCATTCCTCGAAAGTTAACATTTCAGACGTGAGGTTGGAGTCAACCGCAATGAGGACCCCGCCCCCTCGCCTGGAAGGCCGATCAAGCCTGTACGTTGTGTACACAGCTGGAAAAACTTCGGAGCTTAGAATCTCCGGCTTTAACCAGGTTTCTGTGAACACAATCACCTGGGATGCAAACGATAAACTATCAGAATACAATTTAGGAAGCTTACTACGTAAGCCTCTTGCATTCTGATAGGAAAGAAGAAGAGAATTTGTTAGTTTTTTGAAGCGGACGAGGTAGATGGCACAATGGATTTTTCCGGCCTGGGTAAACTAACTAAACTTTTTCTTAGCTTCGTACTCCTTAACAACAATGTGCTTTGGCCAGAAGTTCTCAGAGCACATTGTCTTAAAAAGTTCGTCAGGGACATTTATTTCGAAAGATGAAATATCCGTAGCATAAGACAATTTGAATTTTTCCACCTTAATCTTAGATTTATCGGCTTTAATACGACCAAGAATGTAGGTACTTACATCATCAGATGTTTGATCAGGGGAAAGCCGCGAAACAAATATCTGTTTCGTTGGTGGAATAGCAATCAGGGCTTTTGGCAATACATTTGTAGTGCCAATTTCGGCCGTTATTCCGGGCCTGTTACCCTGGGGAGTTTTTTGGATGGGGTTCTGTGGGGTCATTAATTGTGACCCCTCAGCGGAATCAACGGATATAAATGGAGGCACTGTCCCTCCCGCGGCACATTCGGAGGCCGAATCTTTTATCGCCCATGATCTTAATATCATTGGAGTTAGATATATTGGAGTCGGGGGCTGTGCCGAGGGAGTGAGCGGTTGAGAACCCGCCGCGAGTTGTTGGGATCCGCCCAAATGCGGTGTGCCAACCGTGGTTTTTTTGCGCTTAGGGGACTCATTTAATAGCTTAAGGCCATTAAACTGGGAGTCCAGCGCAAGGAGCACCTCATTAGTTTTACGAAAACTAACAAGTAGCTCCCTAAAACCATTTTTGGTTTGCCGCATAAAAGACCTCATCTCCTTTTCAACCTCGCGACAAGTTTCTCAGCAGAAGCGCATTCCACTGTTTTTAATAATTTCAGCCGCCCGGCCTGTGCGATCAAGGCACTTGGCGTGCACAACATTATCACACAGCCAGCAGCCAATATTAGGGTCATCATTTGAAATTACCTTCTTGCAGGTTTTAATAGCGCAGACAATATTACCGGTCATTATAGTTACTTTATTTTTATTTTTAGAAAAATGGCAGCAAATAACGCAATGGGACGTAAGTAAACCAAATTTAATTAATTTGTATATTAATAAATTTGTTTATTTGGAATGCGGCCCCCACAGAGCAGGAGGAAATGCAGCAGCTGAGGGCTACTGTATCTGAGCTCACGTTCAAGGTGGCTGGGCTGGAAGGGCTGCATGCTATCGTGGCTGAGCTGAAGGCCACTGTGGCTGAGCTGACTGCAAGGCTGGACGCTAGGAGGGAGCCCCAGCAGCAGCCCCAGCTCCAGCCGCAGCAGCAGCCCCAGCTCCAGCCGCAGCAGCTGCCCCAGCTCCAGCCGCAGCAGCAGCCCCAGCTCCGGCCGCTGCAGCAGCCCCAGTCGCAGCCCCAGCCGCAGCAGGAGCCAAATTTCGGCTCCTTAGGTTTCAATCCCGAAGATTTCTTTCCGGTCTCCACGGACGCTGAGCTGGCGGAGGTGGAGGCCAGGATAAGACCAGACACGAGAGCCGTCTGGGTAAGAATAATATTTATAGTCAATATAGTCGTGTAATTAACTCTGTTTTTCTTTTTTTTACAGAGTCACTCTATAGGTTCTCTGCTGAGGCGTAACATATTGACAAAGTCAATAAAGTGCGTCTTGGCAGAGGACCTTATATATGAGTATAACATAAGCGGCTCTCGTGGGAAGAAAGGTTTGAAGTCCTTCCCCAAATTTTTTTCATTAATATTAGGTATGTATATTTGTACAAAATATTAAATATATTTTATGTGATTCCAATATGTTTCATTTACAGATGGCATAAGTTCGGAGGAGGCTATGCAGGAAAAAAAGTTGGCACATGTCTTTACATGCGTAAAGAATCGTGTCAACAAAAAAAGAAGAGCCGAAAACAGGGAATAGAAGTAAGTAATAATGCTACAGTCGAGTGTGCTCGACTGTGAAATACCCGGTACCTAAACGATTGTGCTTTACAACAAAAGAAAATTTTCAATAATACATTCTATATGACATTACTTCGATACTTCTTAAAACAAATCGCCTCTTGAAGTAGCTCCCATGCATAGCCTAGATATGTATAGTAATAATTCAAAATTGCATATTATTCTTTTGCAGGACCTTCAAACCCATCGGATATCCACCCTTCAAACCAGGCCAACTGGAGGCCAAGGAGAAGGAACTGCAGGCGGCTCAGGCAGAGGCTCAGGCGCAGGATGTCAGCCAGCTCTCAGAAGGAGGAAAGCAGGAGGCGAGTGGCAAGCTAAGTGCACGCACACACTCAGCGATATCGGATTGATTACCGAGTTCCCCGAGCCGGATGTGGATCGTCGAGCGGCCATGCGCAGCCTGGGCGGCTTCCTGCTGCACCAGACAATGGAAATCTCCAAGGAGGCTGTGGCCCACTTAACCCACAAGCGAACCGATGACTTGAGTGGCTTTATGGCCCCTATTCGGGGAACACCTTTGGGCATCCGCATTACTTCCAGGCCTTGGGAGTTACAGCCCAAAGCAGCGATGGCCTCACTCCCGGATGACGAGCTGGCACTCTGGCGGAAGAACAAGCTCATCTGGACCATCCAGACGGGCTACGAGTGTGTGGCTCTGGCCTTCCATCCCTTTAGCACTCTGGCTGCAGGCAGCACCGAGGGCCACCTGCTCGTCATCAACTGCGAGAACGGAGCCGTGATGCTTACGCTCCGGTTCTGCGGATCGCCGCTCAGCTGCGTGGCTTATAATCAGGGTAAGGTTCTGGCGTTTAAGCTTAAATATATTATTTATTACGCATCCATTTTATAGTCGGCAATATGATCGCTATGGGCTCGCAGAGCGGCAGGATTTACCTGTTCCGCATCTCGCGCGATGGTTTAGGTACGTATTTTTTTTTTAATTTTAGTTTATCGAAGTTATATATATATGATTTGCAGATACCCTGCAATATCGCCGCGCGTAGTGTTCCCCGAGATGAAGGTTTATTCCGCCAAGCTGGTACAGACTTGACCTTAATGGTCTGGGACATCGTGGAGGAATACCTGAAATGGCCACCGTGGCACCGCACTGCCGCCCAGTAAGCGGTCCTCGACAGCGACTCGGTGGACTACCAGTGGATCCGGACTCAGACGAACAACAACAATTGGCCAGCGTCACGTTTCTTTGGTTTTTAATCAAACGAAATATTGATATTAGATAATTGCACCGTAATACGAGAACAACACTCGCACGTGTCAACATCAGGAGAACGCCAAAAGTCTGGACCAAAAGGTCGTCCAGCTCCGCTTCGATGTGAGTCGCTCCGGGCAGCGCGAAGCCAAGCTGGCCGAGGCCCTGGCCTAGACGATTGGCCCACGACGAACCTGTGCCGGCCCAGTTCCTGCAGAAGATGAAGGAGATCAACATGCTGCTGGTGGAGAATACGCAGGAGAACAAGCAAATGGCCGAGACGGTGCAGTTTTTGGTGGGCGAACGGATTGCCCTACAAAAGAAGTGCGAGGAGCTGCTGAATGGCTCTGGAAACACCAATGTGGCAGAGCTGGAGGAACGCTGCCGCCAACTGATCGGTCGCTAACTGCGGGTGGAGTCGCATCGCAAGGCGCTGGTCTACCAAAAGAGATACCTGAAGCTCACACTGGAGGGTTACCAGGCCAGCGAGCAGCTGGCACTGCAGAATCTGCGCGGAGCTGGAGCACAGCCCGGCGGCAGCCAGCGGAATATTAGTTCAAGTAATTGAATTTATTTATTAATTAACTGCAGAAACATCTCACTTACTCGATATTATTTCACCATTTTGCAGGACTGTTGCCTTGGCCATCATTGCCATTCAGCGAATCAAGTACATCGGACGCATCTGGCACACGGGCAAGCGAATTGTGAGCAAGTCGGTCTTTACAATTACTCAGCAAAGGTGAGAGCTATATTAATTAATTCATTAATACGGAAATTGCCTTGCTGTATATAAAGGCCTTGCTGTCATAACCTACATACATTCTCTCTCATTCCCTTGAAGCTCTAAGATGCGCCTAGTGACGGTCAATATGAAAGTTAAGCTAAACAAGGGCGATTCAGCCAAGAAATAGTGGTCTCCAGGTCTGGGCTCTGCACAAATGAAAGCACTCCCTTTTTTGGTTCACATAATTTTTAGAAATCAGAAAGAAAACGAGAAAGAAAGGTAACTTCGGTAAACCGAAGTTGGTATACCCTTGCAGTCTACAATTGGATCATTGAAAATCGAACCATTTTAGTAATATTGAACAAAAAATCGAATTTTGTAAATTTTACATTTTACATGTAGAATTTTACATTTTCATATAAATCGACCGATCGCTTCTATGGCAGCTATATGATATAGTTGTCCGATCTTAAAAAAATGAAAACCGTATCTCTATAACTATAAAAAACTGCTATATCTCCAAATTTATAGAAATACGTTTAAAAACAGAGAAGTTAAAATTTTTCCTATGGCAGCTATAGGATATAGTAGTCCGATTTCAGCCGTTCCGACATAAAGAAATAAGACTATGCTGAAATATGCTATGCTCGATAGCTCAAAAACTGAGAGACTAGTTCGCGTAGAAACCGACAGATCGACTCGGCTGGTGATGCTGATCAAGAATATATATACTTTATATAGATACTTCTTAAAACAAATCGGCGCTTGAAGTAGCTCCCATGCATAGCATAAATTTGTATAGTACTAATTCAAAATTGCATATTATTTTTTTGCAGGACCTTCAAACCCATCGGATATCCACCCTTCAAACCAGGCCAGCTGGAGGCCAAGGAGAAGGAACTACAGGCTCAGGCGCAGGATGTCAGCCAGCTCTCAGAAGGAGGAAAGCAGGAAGCGAGTGGCAAGCTAAGTGCACGCACACTCAGTGATATCGGATCGATTACCGAGTTCCCCGAGCCGGATGTGGATCGTCGAGCGGCCATGCGCAGCCTGAACGCCGCTCCCCTGCACATGAGCTTCCTGCTGCACCAGACAATGGAAATCTCCAAGGAGGCTGTGGCCCACTTAACCCACAAGCGAACCGATGACTTGAGTGGCTTTATGGCCCCCTATCCGGGGAACACCTTTGTGCATCCGCATTACTTCACGAGCAAGAGCACGAGTATGAAAATAATTGTTCTGAAATTGATAGTGAAGATGTGTATGATGAATAAATGTACGTACAAATGTTGGGTGTATATTATTGTTATATTATTGGCTAAATGACCTAGAATTTTAATAGAACTTAAAACAATCTCTTTATATTGGAAACTTTTCGCGATTCTAGATAATTTTATTGAAAAAAGTTAAAAATATGGCAGATTGGCCCTAGTATTCCTATGACAGCTATGTTACATAGTTGTCCGAACCTAATAAAATTAAAACCGTAAGTCCGTAATCTCGGAGTTGATGAAATTACGTTGAAAAACAGCGAAGTCAATTTTTTTTTTTCTTTGAACTGCAAGAGCCCCAAATCTTGCAAAAACTGTTTAGACGACGAAAATTTCTCAAACTCAAATTCTGCGTTAACTGCAAATGCGTCCCGTACATAGAAAACAATCACACTCCGCTCGACAAAACAGGCCCAACATTCATTAAACAAAAGGAAATCGTCTCAATAAGAACTATCGAACAGGTAGAATGTAAGGTAAAGGTAAAGGTTAGAATTGCAAAAATCATATACAGCCAACGCCACACACACCAAACACACCATACTCAAAAGTACTGCAACAATAGCCAACTCAACCAATACCCACACAAACAACCAAAACCTCCAAAGCCCCAACCCAGAAGATCACACAGACCCAACACAAAGGAACAATTAACTCCTACGATGATATGATTATATGATATATGAAGCCAACGCCACCAACCGCCGAATCACTGGAAGATGTCATGGACACCACAGACTCACAGCCCTGTTAATACAGAAATACAATTCCTGAATCCGACCGTAAGCTTAAAAGCCAGGTAAAAGATAAATCCAACCCCCTTAGTAAACCCCTAAAAGCCAAAGATAAAACCAACAAAACAAAACCTCAATCTCAAATCTTGCAAACCAGTTAGCAAAATTTAAGTCAGACTATAACGAAGATCAATACCCCAAAATACCACTTTCTCCTTGAGGCGCACAGCACCTTGGTAGAACAAAGAATTATCGCTTTTGAAAAAAGACAAATTCAACAATTGGAAAATGTTTAAAATAGACATAAACACCCATAACCACATAGAATACAAAAAATCAAACGCGAAATTTAAAAGAGTCAGTAGGGAAGCAGAGATACGCCGCAAAGCTACACCATAAGCCCATTCAAAACGTGGGCCAACATTAGACCGCTGTGTGGACCCTACCCCACAAAAAACATACACTGCATAGGCAACCCAACCTCACATACAGCACCTACTGACCAATCTACAATAGCAAACTCTTTTGCCTAAACTTGGTCAGAAGAAGCAGGAGCGCAAAACTTCTCTCCACCATTCCGCCTAAACAAACATCTGCTCAACCCCTCGATTAGCTACATCCCTTCTAAAAGAGCTCTAGAAATAGAAAACGACATTTCATTTATAGAATTCTCTTCCGCCCTTAACTCATTGAAAGGCAACACACCATCAGAATCTATGATCAAAATTTTACCAACCCCTTTAAACACATAATCATAAACCACTTTAACAACATTCTCCACTGGCACATCCCACAATCTTTCAAACTAAGCTTGGTTCCACCCATACTAAAACCACATAAACCTTAAACAGAAATAAAATCGATAGGCCTATCTCACTTAATTCATGCCTAGCAAAAACACTAAAAACAAGTGGAAAAGCTACAGACGAGTGTGACCGACTGTGAGATACCCGGTACCCAAAGAATTGTGGGTTTAATTTAATTAGACATGAATATGGAAAAAAGAAAGTGTTGAGAAATGAAGACAAAATTTGCTAGAAACATGTTGAGCAACATCCAAAAAAAACAAATTTTTTATGATTTTCGTGGGCGTGGTCAAATTTAAAAAAAAACTTGATCTGCGTGCAACAGATTCCAATGTTGTCACCACATTTGGTAGCTCTAGCTATTATAGTCTCTGAGATCTGTTGTTTCACACGGGTCTGTCTGTCCGTGTAAAACAACAGATCTCAGAGACTATAAGACAGACGGACAGACGGACATGGCTAGATCGACTCGGCTGGTGATGCTGATCAAAAATATATATACTTTATGGGGTCGGAGATGCCTCCTTCTGCCTGTTACATACAATCTCGGTTGGCACTAACTTATAATACCCTATGGGTATCGGTTATAATAACTGTTTATTGCTATTAATTTTTTTGTTGTTTAATAACTCTTGTTTTACAATTTTTATTTTTTAAATTATAACTTGTGTAACGATCGGGGGCGGGACAGCTCAGTCTCGTCCAGGATTCGCTGCAACAAATTTTATATTTGTTGGCGCTGTGCCAAAATAAGAACTCCGGCGTTTAGATTTAAGTAATATAAATATATATTTTAAATGGGTGATCACGCCGCGCTTACGCTCAACTTGATACTCCGGTGCTACCCGCACTCGGATACTCTCGCTCCGCTAGATACTCTGGTGCTGCACGCTTCAGATGCTCCCGCTAAGCTGACGCGCTGGCAAACTTACCGTCCGCCTGGGCACTTACAAAGTACGAAGGGGAAGGAAGTAGTGAAGACTGGACTCGCTTGGTCAAAGGGAATCCTCACAAAGACTTACTGCGTGATTGCTTCTGATAAAACTGATATGTTCTGCGGTCCCCTGAATTGATCCTTGGCTCGTTTCCCAAGGAGTCACTTTCTCTAGCACTAGCACTGGTCACTGCTCACTCTCTAATCCACTGCGACATAAACTCCACAACTAACTGCCCCTGAAGTGATCCTTGGCTCGTTTCCCAAGGAGTCACTTTCACTGGCACTGATCCTCTATATCCACTGCGGCATAAACTTCACCGCTTCTGCTGCCTCCTCAGCTGCCCTCCTCTGCTGCCTTCTTGACTGCCGCTGCAGCCTCCCCAACTGACTGCCCCGCCTCAAGACCTGCCTCGCTCTTTTATACTCCCCTTCAGCTGCCATTCAGCAGCCCTCTCTCCCGCCAAAACTTCTTTCTCTCAATTTTTCCGCTCTCACTCAATCTCCCATACTGCATTCCCTTCTGTCGATCCTGTGTTCTCTTAGTGCTACTGTAAGGGATCTTACGATCCATGAAATAAATAATGCTGTTTATGATGCCAATTCAGTTGGATCAACTGAAACCCCGTATAATGGAAATAGATTTTTAAGTCACGGACAAAAACAATAAGATCCTAGAGCTGCAGAGCGATAAGATATGGGACACAATTAATGAGCTCACAAAGCGACTCCAGGCTAAAGGGCGAGCAATGAGCAGTCTCTGGTGGTGAAAATAAAGAAGGAACTCACTTGATTACTTGATTAAAAAAAATAAAAATAAATTTAAAAAACTATTGTAACTGAAAGTAAATAGATATAATAAAAAAATAAAGAAAACTGAATGCATAGGAAACTGGCGTCCAATAATGAATTGATGTTTTAGAAAGAAAAATAAAATAAAGCTGTGAATAATGCGAACTCAGTCAGAATGGAACAGCATAAAGAACAGAGTGGAGCATACATTCATATGCTGCAGTTAAAAGAAAGGATTGTAAAAATAAATGTGCTTACACATTTTATATTTTACACGTAAAATTTTACATTCCACGACGATTCCTCAATGATTCCTCGATGATTCCTCGATGATTTCTCGATTTCTCGATGATTCTTCGATGATTCCTCGATGATTCCTCGATCGAGGATTCCTTGATGATTCCTCGATGATTCCTCGATGATTCTTCGATAGATGATTCCTCGATGATTCCTCGAGGATTCCTCGATGATTCCTCGATGATTTCTCGATCGAGGGTTCCTCGATGATTCCTTGATCGAGGATTCCTTGATGATTCGTCGATGATTCCTCGATTATTCCTCGATGATTCCTCGATAATTCCTCGATGATTTCTCGATCGATGTTTCCTCGATAATTCCTCGATGATTCCTCGATCGAGGATTCCTCGATGATTCCTCGATGATTCCTCGATGATTCATCGATGAGGAGGAATCCTCGAGGTTCTCGATGATTCCTCGATGATTCCTCGATCGAGGATTCCTCGATGATTCCTTGATCGAGGATTCCTCGATGATTCCTCGATCGATGATTCCTGGATCGAGGATTCCTCGACGATTCCTCGATGATTCTTCGATGATTCCTCGATGGTTCCTCGATCGAGGATTCCTCGATGATTCCTCGATGATTCCTCGATGATTCCTCGATGATTCCTCGATCGAGGATTCCTCGATGATTCCTCGATGATTCCTCGATGATTCCTCGATGATTCCTCGATCGGGGATTCCTCCATGATTCCTCGATGATTCCTCGATCGAGGATTCCTTGATGATTCCTCGATGATTCCTTGATGATTCCTCGATCGAGGATTCCTCGATGATTCATCGATGAGGAGGAATCGTCGAGGTTCTCGATGATTCCTCGATCGAGGATTCCTCGATGATTCCTCGATCGAGGAATCATCAAGGAATCATCGAGGAATCATCAAGGAATGATTCCTCGATCGAGGATTCCTCGATGATTCCTTGATCGAGGATTCCTCGATGATTCCTCGATCGATGATTCCTCGATGATTCCTCGATGATTCCTCGATGATTCCTCGATGATTCATCTTTCGTTTCTCTTTCAAAGTAAACGGTCGTGTTTTTGTTTTGCGCCTCGTATTTGTGTAAATTATTAAGATCTGTTTGTAAATCTGACTGGCTAGCGCAGTCCTTATATTGCACGCAAAGCTTAACGTCGTCAGCGTACATGAGTACTCAGGAGTTAGTCAAAACTTTGAGCAAGTCGTTAATAAATAATGTAAAAAGTAAGGGACCCAGGTGGCTCCCTTGCGGGACGCCAGAGGTCACCCGGAGAACATTCGACAAGTTGTTTTTAAAGAGGACCTTTTGCGTCCTGCCATTCAGATAACTTGAGATCCATCTAAGAAGATCGACAGGAAAACCCATTAAGTCGAGTTTCCTAACAAGAAGGGAATGATTTACAGAGTCAAATGCTTTACTGAAATCAGTATAGATCACATCTGTCTGCAAGTTTTGTGGAAAGCCCTTTATGATAAAAGAACTGAGCTCCAGAAGGTTATTTGTCGTTGATCTTCGTTTAAGAAAACCATGTTGACATGCCGAAATTACTGATCTACACAGGTGCTGCAAATGGGGAGTAATTACGTTTTCGAAAAGTTTTGGGATGGCTGACAACTTAGAGATTCCTCTATAGTTGTTAGCATCCACTTTGCTACCTTTTTTGTGGAGAGGAATGACGAATGATTCCTTCCAAATAAGAGGAAATTGGGATGTTTCTAAGGAAAAGGTAAACAATTTTAGAAGGGGACTGCACAGGGCCTCGGCACAGCACACAGCCTGGTACTCCATCGGGACCTGGCGAGTAAACTGGCTTGACACGTTAAAGATCCATAAGAAAGGAGCTTTCGGTTAAGCTAGGACTGAAGATTAGGTTTGATTTGGGCATGTTATAAGAATAGGTCTAGTTTGAATCGGATGACGGAGAATAAGTAGTTTGAAAAAACTGAGCAAAAAGATCGGCGATTTCCTGATCATTGTTCGCTGTAGTATTTTCAAATGAGAGCGAGGAAGGATGTGTAATAGGCTTACGTTTAGTGTTACAAAATTATAAAACTGTTTTGGGTCCACCGCGAACTGAACCCTACAACGAGTCAGATAGTTTTTATAACACTGCGCGTTAAGCACGGTGAACTTAGACCGAGCCGCTAAATAACGAGAATGGACAGCTTGAGAACCGTTACGTTTAATTTTAGAATAGAGATTGGACTTAATATTTTTGAGGCGAGTCAACTCTTTACTAAACCAGGGAGGCTTATTTGATATTGACGGATAGTATAGCGGAACACATTCTGTAAAAAGGAATTCATAGCATTGTAAAAAATATCCATGGCACCCACTATGTCAGTGCACATGTAGAGATCGGACCAATCAAAGTTAGATATGAAATTATTCAGCCGTCGAAAATCCGCCTTGCGAAAGCAGTGGACTTTCTTAGCTGGCCGATCAGACTTATTCTCCATAACAGTCCCAATATCGATAGTAACATCAACAGTAGGATGGTATGGATCTTCGGGTTGTGTCAAGGGCGGGACCATAACCAAACTGACTCTTGCCGGATCAGAGACAAAGCAAAGATCGAGCAAGCGATCTAAGGAATTTCGTACATTGTTGACTTGAGACAGTGAAATGTCAAACAAGCCATCAATAAAGTCATGCCGTGCTGTAGTCAAAAGAGTATTTGAAGAGTCATTTGTAGACCAAGTAGCCTCAGGAATGTTAAAATCACCTAGAACTACTAAATGGTCCCTATCCGAAAGTCTATTGGAGACCGCCTGAATAGCGGAAAGGTGGTTCCAATAAATAGGAAGTTCTGACATAGGGGGAATATAGGAACATGTAATATAAATAAAACTACCATTATATGATAGCTTCACACAAAGGAATTCAGCTTCGTTGCATTCCTCGAAAGTTAACATTTCAGACGTGAGGTTGGAGTCAACCGCAATGAGGACCCCGCCCCCTCGCCTGGAAGGCCGATCAAGCCTGTACGTTGTGTACACAGCTGGAAAAACTTCGGAGCTTAGAATCTCCGGCTTTAACCAGGTTTCTGTGAACACAATCACCTGGGATGCAAACGATAAACTATCAGAATACAATTTAGGAAGCTTACTACGTAAGCCTCTTGCATTCTGATAGGAAAGAAGAAGAGAATTTGTTAGTTTTTTGAAGCGGACGAGGTAGATGGCACAGTGGATTTTTCCGGCCTGGGTAAACTAACTAAACTTTTTCTTAGCTTCGTACTCCTTAACAACAATGTGCTTTGGCCAGAAGTTCTCAGAGCACATTGTCTTAAAAAGTTCGTCAGGGACATTTATTTCGAAAGATTACGTGGGCTGCTACATATATTTCTGGCCTAATAATGAAAATACGAATATTTATTAAGGAAAATAGTTTTATTGTTTTTCAAAATATTCTCCATCAAGATTTACACACTTTTGCATGCGCTCAAACCAATTTTCGAAGCACTTTTTCCACTCTGATTGACACACCTCAAAAACATGGTTTTTGAATGCTTCAACAGCATCTTCTGGCGACGAAAAGCGTTGACCACGCATTTTCTTCTTGATGTGAGGGAATAAAAGAAGTCATTTGGTGCCAAGTCAGGACTGTACGGCGGATGACCCATCAATTCGACGTTTTGGCCAGTCAAAAAGGCGCTGGTTTGAGCCCATGTGTGAGAGCTCGCATTGTCATGGTGCACAATGATTCGTCTTCCCTTGTTCGTTTTTCGAATTTCACCGAAGACTTCAGGCAAACAAATGGTGGTGTACCAATCAGAATTGACCGTCCTACGTTGCTCAAGAGGAACAGTAGCCACATGACCAGTTTTTGCGAAGAAACAGGCGACCATTTGCTTCGAAGTGCTTCTTCCACGAACAACTTTCGTTGGATTTGGCTCGTCTTGGAAGACCCACACGGTCGATTGCTGTTTTGTTTCGGGCTCATACGCATAGATCCATGATTCGTCACCTGTGACGATCTTATAAACGTCTTTTGAAGCACCGCGATCGTATTTTTTCAGCATTTCTTTACACCAATCCACACGAGCCTTCTTTTGAGCGATTGTCAAATTGTGCGGGATCCAACGAGAACAAACCTTTACAGCCAGGTGCTCATGCAATATCGAATGTATGCTGGTGGAAGAAATGCCTAGGGATGCCTCTATCTCACGGTATGTCACATGACGGTCTTGCATTATTAGTTCACGTACGCCATCGATGTTTTCTGGCACAACGGCTGTTTTTGGACGACCTTCGCGGAATTCGTCTTTGAGGGAGCGTCGGCCACGATTGAATTCGTTGTACCAGTTTTTCACAGTGCTATAGGATGGTGCTTCATAGTCATACAAAGATTTAAGTTCATCGCTGCACTCTTGTCGTGATAATCCACGCCGAAAGTTGTGAAAAATGATCGCACGAAAATGTTCACGAGTTAATTCCATTTTTTTGCGAAATTGATTTTTTTAAGTAACTGTAAACAACACAAATGATAGTCGTACGTCAAACCGTTCTGAGTACGTTTATGCTTAAAAATGTCGAACTTTTCAATGGAAATGTCAGATTCCACCTAACAACACTTAGTGTTGCCTAGGCCAGAAATATATATAGCAGCCCACGTAAATATCCGTAGTATAAGAAAATTTGAATTTTTCCACCTTAATCTTAGATTTATCGGCTTTAATATGACCAAAAATGTAGGTACTTACATCATCAGATGTTTGATCAGGGGAAAGCCGCGAAACAAATATCTGTTTCGTTGGTGGAATAGCAATCAGGGCTTTTGGCAATACATTTGTAGTGCCAATTTCGGCCGTTATTCCGGGCCTGTTACCCTGGGGAGTTTTTTGGATGGGGTTCTGTGGGGTCATTAATTGTGACCCCTCAGCGGACTCAACGGATATAAATGGAGGCACTGTCCCTCCCTCGGCACATTCGGAGGCCGAATCTTTTATCGCCCCCGATCTTAATATCATTGGAGTTAGATATATTGGAGTCGGGGGCTGTGCCGAGGGAGTGAGCGGTTGAGAACCCGCCGCGAGTTGTTGGGATCCGCCCAAATGCGGTGTGCCAACCGTGGTTTTTTTGCGCTTAGGGGACTCATTTAATAGCTTAAGGCCATTAAACTGGGAGTCCAGCGCAAGGAGCACCTCATTAGTTTTACGAAAACTAACAAATAGCTCCCTAAAACAATTTTTGGTTTGCCGCATGAAAGACCTCATTTCCTTTTCAACCTCGCGACAAGTTTTACAGCAGTAGCGCATTCCACTGTTTTTAATAATTTCAGCCGCCCGGCCTGTGCGATCAAGGCACTTGGAGTGCACAACATTATCACACAGCCAGCAGCCGATATTAGGGTCATCATTTGAAATTACCTTTTTGCAGGTTTTTATAGCGCAGACAATATTAAAAGACATTATAGTTACTTACCACTGTACCAATGGAAGTTAAGAGAAAATAAGAGAAGTTAAGTGCACTAAGAGAGAGAGAGAGCGAGCAATAGAGCGAGAGTTAGGGAGCTTAAGCCGTCAAGCTGTAATATCGGCGTAACGGATAAAAGATAAAGAGGAATGCAAAAATGAAGATAAGCAATTGCTGCACCAAACTAATTTTCAATTAATATAGTTATTAATACACAAAAACAGATGCATGCACACGCGAAGTGAAACGGTGAATTATTATTTAACACAAGATAGAAGTTTTAAAAACTTCGATCGAGGAATCATCGAGGAATCATCGAGAACCTCGAGGATTCCTCCTCATCGATTAATCATCGAGGAATCATCGAGGAATCATCGAGGAATCATCGAGGAAACATCGAGGAATCATCGAGGAATCCTCGATCGAGGAATCATCGAGGAATCATCGAGGAATCCTCGATCGAGGAATCATCGAGGAATATATATATATATGGACGTTGATGCACTACGGTCAGTACACTCAAGTGGCCCTTCCAAACCAAGCACGTGCTTGTTAGGGTTAGGTGTTAATAGGCGCGAAAGAAAAGCATAGGAAAAAGAATACGAGGAAACTACCCTCCACCATATAGACTAATGGCGCGCAGCTTGATTGCTATCTTGCATGTGTACTAAGTGGGTTAAGATTAATGTTTTTAGTTTAGGAAGGCTATCTACAGATGAGGTTATTTTGTACAAATCATTATAATTTGCACATAGTACTCTAAAGGGTTCATGCATTTCATACGAGGTTCTACAGTGGTGTAAAACTAAAGGCAAGTAGGATCTGGTGTTTCTACATGGTACGTGGAAATTCAACTGCCCCAAAAGATCGGTGCTTTCCACGTCACCACGGATCAGGTTATACATAAAAATAATGCCTAGAATAAGATGGCAACCTAAGGTTTGCATCCCAGTTTAAGCCACGAAGTGCAAAAAGTAAAAAATTCTTTTGAACTGACTCAATGCGTTTGCTGTGGACGTCCCACTGGGGACTCCAAACGCAAGATCCATATTCGAGGAATCATCGAGGAATCCTCGATCGAGGAATCATCGAGGAATCATCGAGGAATCATCGAGGAATCATCGAGGAATCCTCGATCGAGAAATCATCGAGGAATCATCTAGGAATCATCGAGGAATCATCGAGGAATCATCGAGGAATCATTGAGGAATCATCGAGGAATCCTCGATCGAGGAATCATCGAGGATTCCTCAATGATTCCTCGATGATTCCTCGATCGAGGCTTCATCGATGATTCCTCAATGATTCCTCGATGATTCCTCGATGAGTCCTCGATGATTCCTCGATCGCGGATGCCTCGATGACTCCTCGATGATTCCTCGATGATTCCTCGATGATTCCTCGATGATTCCTCGATCGAGGATTCCTCGATGATTCCTCGATGATTCCTCGATGATTCCTCGATCGAGGATTCCTCGATGATTCCTCGATGATTCCTCGATCGAGGATTCCAAGATGCTTCCTCGATGATTCCTCGATCGAGGATTCCTCGATAATTCCTCGATGATTCCTCGATGATTCCTCGATCGAGGATTCCTCGATGATTCCTCGATGATTCCTCGATGATTCCTCGATCGAGGATTCCTCGATGATTCCTCAATGATTCCTCGATGATTCCTCGATGTTTTCTCTATTGAGGATTCCTCGATGATTCCTCGATCGAGGATTCCTCGATGATTCCTCGCTGATTCCTCGATCGAGGATTCCTCGATGATTCCTCGATGATTCCTCGATGATTCCTCGATGATTCCTCGATCGAGGATTCCTCGATGATTCCTCGATGATTCCTCGATGATTCCTCGATGATTCCTCGATCGAGGATTCCTCGATGATTCCTCGATGATTTCTCGATCGAGGATTCCTCGATGATTCCTCGATGATTCCTCGATGATTCCTCGATGATTCCTCGATCGAGGATTCCTCGATGATTCCTCGATGATTCCTCGATCGAGGATTCCTCGATGATTCCTCGATGATTCCTCGATGATTCCTCGATCGAGGATTCCTCGATGATTCCTCGATAATTCCTCGATCGATGATTCCTCGATGATTCCTCGATCGAGGATTCCTCGATGATTCCTCGATGATTCCTCGATGATTCCTCGATCGAGGATTCCTCGATGAATCCTCGATGATTCCTCGATGATTCCTCGATGATTCCTCGATGATTCCTCGATCGATGATTCCTCGATGATTACTCGATCGAGGATTCCTCGATGATTCCTCGATGATTCCTCGATGATTCCTCAATGATTCCTCGATCGAGGATTCCTCGATGATTCCTCGATGATTCCTCGATCGAGGATTCCTCAATGATTCCTCGATGATTCCTCGATGATTCCTCGATCGAGGATTCCTCGATGATTCCTCGATGATTCATCGATCGATGATTCCTCGATGATTCCTCGATGATTCCTCGATCGAGGATTCCTCGATGATTCCTCGATGATTCCTCGATGATTCCTCGATGATTCCTCGATGATTCCTCGATGACTCCTCGATCGAGGATTCCTCGATGATTCCTCGATGACTCCTCGATCGAGGATTCCTCGATGATTCCTCGATCGAGGATTCCTCGATGATTCCTCGATGATTCCTCGATCGAGGATTCCTCGATGATTCCTCGATGATTCCTCGATGATTCCTCGATCGAGGATTCTTCGATGATTCCTCGATCGAGGATTCCTCGATGATTCCTCGATGATTCCTCGATGATTCCTCGATCGATCGATGATTCCTCGATCGAGGATTCCTCGATGATTCCTCGATGATTCCTCGATGATTCCTCGATGATTCCTTTCGATGATTCCTCGATCGAGGATTCCTCGATAATTCCTCGATGATTCCTCGATGATTCCTCGATCGAGGATTCCTTGATGATTCCTCGATCGAGTAATCATCGAGGAATCATCGAGGAATCATCGAGGAATCATCGAGGATTCATCGAGGAATCATCGAGGTATCCCCGATCGAGGAATCATCGAGGAATCATCGAGGAATCCTCGAGGAATCCTCGAGGAAACCTCGATCGAGGAATCATCGAGGAATCATCGAGGAATCCTCGATCGAGGAATCATCGAGGAATCATCGAGGAATCATCGAGGAATCTTCGAGGAATCATCGAGGAATCATCGAGGAATCCTCGATCGAGGAATCATAGAGGAATCATCGAGGAATCATCGAGGAATCATCGAGGAATCATCGAGGAATCATCGAGGAATCCTCGATCGAGGAATCATCGAGGAATCATCGAGGAATCATCGAGGAATCCTCGATCGAGGAATCATCGAGGAATCATCGAGGAATCATCGAGGAATCATCGAGGAATCCTCGATCGAGGAATCATCGAGGAATCATCGAGGAATCATCGAGGAATCATCGAGGAATCATCGAGGAATCATCGAGAAATCATCGAGGAATCATCGAGGAATCCTCGATCGAGGA
The DNA here is from genome assembly GCA_018153105.1 of Drosophila rufa. Lineage (NCBI taxonomy): Eukaryota > Metazoa > Arthropoda > Insecta > Diptera > Drosophilidae > Drosophila > Drosophila rufa. The sequence goes on from JAECXS010000085.1 coordinate 10,291,018, forward strand.
ATCATCGAGGAATCATCGAGGAATCATCGAGGAAGTATCGAGGAATCCTCGATCGAGGAATCATCGAGGAATCATCCAGGATTCATCGAGGAATCATCGAGGAATCCTCGATCGAGGAATCATCGAGAAATCATCGAGGAATCCTCGATCGAGGAATCATCGAGGAATCATCGAGGAATCATCGAGGAATCATCGAGGAATCATCGAGGAATCCTCGATCGAGGAATCAACGAGGAATCTTCCAGGAATCATCGAGGAATCCTCGATCGAGGAATCATCGAGGAATCATCGATCGAGGAATCATCGAGGAATCATCGATCGAGGAATCATCGAGGAATCATCGAGGAATCATCGAGGAATCCTCGATCGAGGAATCATCGAGGATTCATCGAGGAATCATTGAGGAATCATCGAGGAATCATCGAGGAATCATCGAGGAATCATCGAGGAATCATCGAGGAATCATCGAGGAATCATCGAGGAATCATCGAGGAATCATCGAGGAATCCTCGATCGAGGAATCATCGAGGAATCATCGAGGAATCATCAAGGAATCCTCGATCGAGGAATCATCGAGGAATCATCGAGGAATCATCGAGGAATCATCGAGGAATCATCGAGGAATCCTCGATCGAGGAATCCTCGATAGAGGAATCATCGAGGAATCATCGAGGAATCCTCGATCGAGGAATCATCGAGGAATCATCGAGGAATCATCGAGGAATCATCGAGGAATCCTCGATCGAGGAATCCTCGATAGAGGAATCATCGAGGAATCATCGAGGAATCCTCGATCGAGGAATCATCGAGGAATCATCGAGGAATCCTCGATCGAGGAATCATCGAGGAATCATCGAGGAATCATCGAGGAATCATTGAGGAATCCTCGATCGAGGAATCATCGAGGAATCATCGAGGAATCATGGAGGAATCCTCGATCGAGGAATCATCGAGGAATCATCGAGGAATCATAGAGGAATCATCGAGGAATCATCGAGGAATCATTGTGGAATCATCGAGGAATCCTCGATCGAGGATTCATCGAGGAATCATCGAGGATTCATAGAGGAATCATCGAGGAATCATCGAGGGATCATCGAGGAATCATCGAGGAATCATCGAGGAATCCTCGATCGAGGAATAAACGAGGAATCTTCGAGGAATCATCGAGGAATCCTCGATCGAGGAATCATCGAGGAATCATCGAGGAATCATTGAGGAATCATCGAGGAATCATCGAGGAATCCTCGATCGAGGAATCATCGAGGAATCATCGAGGAATCATCGAGGAATCATCGAGGATTCCTCGATCGAGGAATCATCGAGGAATCATCGAGGAATCATCGAGGTATCATCGAGGAATCCTCGATCGAGGAATCATCGAGGACTCATCGAGGAATCATTGAGGAATCATCGAGGAATCATCGAGGAATCATCGAGGAATCATCGAGGAATCCTCGATCGAGGAATCTTCGAGGAATCATTGAGGAATCATCGAGGAATCATCGAGGAATCATCGAGGAATCATCGAGGAATCATTGAGGAATCCTCGATCGAGGAATCATCGAGGAATCATCGAGGAATCCTCGATCGAGGAATCATCGAGGAATCCTCGATAGAGGAATCATCGAGGAATCATCGAGGAATTATCGAGGAATCCTCGATCGAGGAATCATAGAGGAATCATCGAGGATTCATTGAGGAATCATCGAGGAATCCTCGATCGAGGAATCCTCGATCGAGGAATCATCGAGGAATCAGCGAGGAATCCTCGATCGAGGAATCATCGAGGAATCATCGAGGAATCATCGAGGAATCATCGAGGAATCATCGAGGAATCATCGAGGAATCATCGAGAAATCATCGAGGAATCATTGAGGAATCATCGAGGAATCATCGAGGAATCATTGTGGAATCATCGAGGAATCCTCGATCGAGGAATCATCGAGGAATCATCGAGGAATCATCGAGGAATCATCGAGGAATGATCGAGGAATCATCGAGGAATCCTCGATCGAGGAATCATCGAGGAATCCTCGATCGAGGCATCATCGAGGAATCATCGAGGAATCATCGAGGAATCATCGAGGAATCATCGAGGAATCCTATATCGAAGAATCATCGAGGAATCATCGAGGAATCCTCGATCGAGGAATCATCGAGGAATCATCGAGGAATCATCGAGGAATCATCAAGGAATCATCGAGGAATCATTGAGGAATCCTCGATCGAGGAATCATCGAGGAATCATTGAGGAATCCTCGATCGAGGAATCATCGAGGAATCATCGAGGAATCATCGAGGAATCATCGAGGAATCATCGAGGAATCATCGAGAAATCATCGAGGAATCATTGAGGAATCATCGAGGAATCATCGAGGAATCATCGATCGAGGAATCATCGAGGAATCAAAGAGGAATCATCGAGGAATCATTGAGGAATCCTCGATCGAGGAATCATCGAGGAATCATTGAGGAATCCTCGATCGAGGAATCATCGAGGAATCATCGAGGAATCCTCGATCGAGGAATCATCGAGGAATCATCGAGGAATCATCGAGGAATCATCGAGGAATCATCGAGGAATCATTGAGGAATCATCGAGGAATCATCGAGGAATCATTGTGGAATCATCGAGGAATCCTCGATCGAGGAATCATCGAGGAATCATCGAGGAATCCTCGATCGAGGAATCATCGAGGAATCCTCGATCGAGGAATCATCGAGGAATCCTCGATAGAGGAATCATCGATAGAGGAATCATCGAGGAATCCTCGATCGAGGAATCACTGAGGAATCATCGAGGAATCATCGAGGAATCATAGAGGAATCATCGAGGAATCATCGTGGAATCATCGAGGAATCATCGAGGAATCCTCGATCGAGGAATCATCGAGGAATATATATATATATGGACGTTGATGCACTACGGTCAGTACAGTCAAGTGGCCCTTCGAAACCAAGCACGTGCTTGTTAGGGTTAGGTGTTAATAGGCGCGAAAGAAAAGTATAGGAAAAAGAATACGAGGAAACTACCCTCCACCATATAGACTAATGGCGCGCAGCTTGATTGCTATCTTGCATGTGTACTAAGTGGGTTAAGATTAATGTTTTTAGTTTAGGAAGGCTATCTACAGATGAGGTTATTTTGTACAAATCATTATAATTAGCACATAGTACTCTAAAGGGTTCATGTATTTCATACGAGGTTCTACAATGGTGTAAAACTAAAGGCAAGTAGGATCTGGTGTTTCTACATGGTTCGTGGAAATTCAACTGCCCCAAAAGATCGGTGCTTTCCACGTTTAGTTTAGGAAGGCTATCTACAGATGAGGTTATTTTGTACAAATCATTATAATTAGCACATAGTACTCTAAAGGGTTCATGTATTTCATACGAGGTTCTACAATGGTGTAAAACTAAAGGCAAGTAGGATCTGGTGTTTCTACATGGTTCGTGGAAATTCAACTGCCCCAAAAGATCGGTGCTTTCCACGTCATCACGGATCAGGTTATACATAAAAATAATGCCTAGCATCGCCCTACGGTTTGCTAAGGAAGGTAGGTTAATTAGGAGAAGTCTACTAGAATAAGATGGCAACCTAAGGTTTGCATCCCAGTTTAAGCCACAAAGTGCAAAAAGTAAACAATTCTTTTGAACTGACTCAATGCGTTTGCTGTGGACGTCCCACTGGGGACTCCAAACGCAAGATCCATATTCTAAAATAGGACGAACTAACGAAATGTATAAATTCTTCGTGACGTAGGGGTCATCGAATTCTTTCGACCGCCGTTTAATAAATCCAAGCACACCCCTGGCTTTATTTACAATGGACGAAATATGATCTATAAACTCCAGTTTAGAATCTAGGCGGATACCCAAATCGTCAACTGATCCTTTCCAGAGAGCAGCAGTTCAGCGAATAAGTTGCAAGCATGGGAGAGGCGCGTGAGAATGACTTGAACTTGCATTTTGAGCCATTTAGGTTTAATTTGTTTGCAGTGCACCATTTTTGAAAGTTATTAAGATCTGTTTGTAAATCTGACTGGCTAGCGCAGTCCTTATATTGCACGCAAAGCTTAACGTCGTCAGCGTACATGAGTACTCTAGAGTTAGTCAAAACTTTGGGCAAGTCGTTAATAAATAATGTAAAAAGTAAGGGACCCAGGTGGCTGCCTTACGGGACGCCAGAGGTCACCCGGAGAACATTCGACAAGTTGTTTTTAAAGAGGACCTTTTGCGTCCTGCCATTCAGATAACTTGAGATCCACCTAAGAAGATCTACTGGAAAACCGATTAAGTCGAGTTTCCTAACAAGAAGGGAATGATTAACTGAGTCAAATGCCTTACTGAAATCAGTATAGATGACATCTGTCTGTAAATGTTGAGGAAAGCCCCTTATAATAAAAGAAGTGAGCTCCAGAAGGTTAGTTGTCGTTGATCTTCGTTTAACAAATCCATGTTGGCATGGAGAAATTACTGATCTACACAGGTGCTGCAAATGGGGAGTAATTACGTTTTCGAAAAGTTTTGGGATGGCTGACAACTTAGAGATTCCTCTATTGTTGTTAGCATCCACTTTGCTACCTTTTTTGTGGAGAGGAATGACGAATGATTCCTTCCAAATAAGGGGAAATTGGGATGTATCTAAGGATAAGGTAAACAATTTTAGAAGGGGACTGCACAGGGCCTCGGCACAATACCTAAGCACACAGCCTGGTATTCCATCGGGACCTGTCGAGTAAACTGGCTTGACACGTTGAAGATCCATAAGAAGGGAGCTTTCGGTTAAGCTAGGACTGAAGATTAGGTTTGATTTGGGCATGTTATAAGAATAGGTCTGGTTTGAATCGGATGACGGAGAATAAGTAGTTTGAAAAAACTGAGCAAAAAGATCGGCGATTTCCTGATCATTGTTTGCTGTAGTATTTTCAAATGAGAGCGAGGAAGGATGTGTAATAGGCTTACGTTTAGTGTTGACAAAATTATAAAACTGTTTTGGGTCCACCGCGAACTGAACCCTACAACGAGTCAGATAGTTTTTATAACACTGCGCGTTAAGCACGGTGAACTTAGACCGAGCCGCTAAATAACGAAAATGGACAGCTTGAAAACCGTTACGATTAAATTTAGAATAGAGATTGGACTTAATATTTTTGAGGCGAGTCAACTCTTTACTAAACCAGGGACTTTCTTAGCTGGCCGAACAGACTTATTCTCCATAACAGTCCCAAAATCGATAGTAACATCAAAAGTAGGATGGTATGGATCTTCGGGTTGTGTCAAGGGCGGGACCCTAACCAAACTGACTCTTGCCGGATCAGAGACAAAGCAGAGATCGAGCAAGCGATCTAAGGAATTTCGTACATGGTTGACTTGAGACAGCGAAATGTCAAACAAGCCATCAATAAAGTCATGCCGTGCTGTAGTTAAAAGAGTATTTGAAGAGTCATTTGTAGACCAAATAGCCCCAGGAATGTTAAAATCGCCTAGAACTACTAAATGGTCCCTATCCGAAAGTCTATTGGAGACCGCCTGAATAGCGGAAAGGTAATTCCAATAAATAGGAAGTTCCGACATGGGGGGAATATAGGAACATGTAATATAAATAATACTACCATTATATGATAGCTTCACACAAAGGAATTCAGCTTCGTCGCATTCCTCGAAAGTTAACATTTCAGACGTGAGGTTGGAGTCAACCGCAAAGAGTACCGCGCCCCCTCGCCTGGAAGGCCGATCAAGCCTGTACGTTGTGTACACAGCTGGAAAAACTTCGGAGCTTAGAATTGCCGGCTTTAACCAGGTTTCTGTGAACACAAACACCTGGGATGCAAACGATAAACTATCAGAATACAATTTAGGAAGCTTACTACGTAAGCCTCTTGCATTCTGATAGGAAAGAAGAAGAGAATTTGTTAGTTTTTTTAAGCGGACGAGGTAGATGGCACAATGGATTTTTCCGGCCTGGGTAAACTAACTAAACTTTTTCTTAGCTTCGTACTCCTTATCAACAATGTGCTTTGGCCAGAAGTTCTCAGAGCACATTGTCTTAAAAAGTTCGTCAGGGACATTTATTTCGAAAGATTAAATATTCGTAGTATAAGAAAATTTGAATTTTTCCACCTTAATCTTAGATTTATCGGCTTTAATATGACCAAAAATGTAGGTACTTACATCATCAGATGTTTGATCAGGGGAAAGCCGCGAAACAAATATCTGTTTCGTTGGTGGAATAGCAATCAGGGCTTTTGGCAATACATTTGTAGTGCCAATTTCGGTCGTTATTCCGGGCCTGTTACCCTGGGGAGTTTTTTGGATGGGGTTCTGTGGGGTCATTAATTGTGACCCCTCAGCGGACTCAACGGATATAAATGGAGGCACTGTCCCTCCCTCGGCACATTCGGAGGCCGAATCTTTTATCGCCCCCGATCTTAATATCATTGGAGTTAGATATATTGGAGTCGGGGGCTGTGCCGAGGGAGTGAGCGGTTGAGAACCCTCCGCGAGTTGTTGGGATCCGCCCAAATGCGGTGTGCCAACCGTGGTTTTTTTGCGCTTAGGGGACTCATTTAATAGCTTAAGGCCATTAAACTGGGAGTCCAGCGCAAGGAGCACCTCATTAGTTTTACGAAAACTAACAAATAGCTCCCTAAAACAATTTTTGGTTTGCCGCATGAAAGACCTCATTTCCTTTTCAACCTCGCGACAAGTTTTACAGCAGTAGCGCATTCCACTGTTTTTAATAATTTCAGCCGCCCGGCCTGTGCGATCAAGGCACTTGGCGTGCACAACATTATCACACAGCCAGCAGCCGATATTAGGGTCATCATTTGAAATTACATTTTTGGAGGTTTTTATAGCGCAGACAATATTACCGGTCATTATAGTTACTTTATTTTTATTTTTAGAAAAATGGCAGCAAATAACGCAATGGGACGTAAGTAAACCAAATTTAATTAATTTGTATATTAATAAATTTGTTTATTTGGAATGCGGCCCCCACAGAGCAGGAGGAAATGAAGCAGCTGAGGGCTACTGTATCTGAGCTCACGTTCAAGGTGGCTGGGCTGGAAGGCCTGCATGCTATCGTGGCTGAGCTGAAGGCCACTGTGGCTGAGCTGAAGGCCACTGTGGCTGAGCTGAAGGCCACTGTGGCTGAGCTGACGGCAAGGCTGGACGCTAGGAGGGAGCCCCAGCTCCAGCCGCAGCAGCAGCCCCAGCTCCAGCCGCAGCAGCAGCCCCAGCTCCAGCCGCAGCAGCAGCCCCAGCTCCGGCCGCTGCAGCAGCCCCAGCCCCAGCAGCAGCCCCAGCCGCAGCCCCAGTCGCAGCAGAAGCCGAAGCAGAAGCCGCAGCAGGAGCCGCAGCAGGAGCAGCAGCAGGAGTCGCAGCAGGAGCCGCTGCCGCAGCAGGAGCCGCAGCCCCAGTCGCAGCCCCAGCCGCAGCAGGAGCCAAATTGCGGCTCCTTAGGTTTCAATCCCGAAGATTTCTTTCCGGTCTCCACGGACGCTGAGCTGGCGGAGGTGGAGGCCAGGATAAGACCAGACACGAGAGCCGTCTGGGTAAGAATAATATTTATAGTCAATATAGTCGTGTAATTAACTCTGTTTTTCTTTTTTTTACAGAGTCACTCTATAGGTTCTCTGCTGAGGCGTAACATATTGACAAAGTCAATAAAGTGCGTCTTGGCAGAGGACCTTATATATGAGTATAACATAAGCGGCTCTCGTGGGAAGAAAGGTTTGAAGTCCTTCCCCAAATTTTTTTCATTAATATTAGGTATGTATATTTGTACAAATTATTAAATATATTTTATGTGATTCCAATATGTTTCATTTACAGATGGCATAAGTTCGGAGGAGGCTGGGCAGGAAAAAAAGTTGGCACATGTCTTTACATGCGTAAAGAATCGTGTCAACAAAAAAAGAAGAGCCGAAAACAGGGAATAGAAGTAAGTACAGTTTTCGTGCTACAGTCGAGTGTGCTCGACTGTGAAATACCCGGTACCTAAACGATTGTGCTTTACAACAAAAGAAAATTTTCAATAATACATTCTATATGACATTACTTCGATACTTCTTAAAACAAATCGCCTCTTGAAGTAGCTCCCATGCATAGCCTAGATATGTATAGTAATAATTCAAAATTGCATATTATTTTTTTGCAGGACCTTCAAACCCATCGGATATCCACCCTTCAAACCAGGCCAACTGGAGGCCAAGGAGAAGGAACTGCAGGCGGCTCAGGCAGAGGCTCAGGCGCAGGATGTCAGCCAGCTCTCAGAAGGAGGAAAGCAGGAGGCGAGTGGCAAGCTAAGTGCACGCACACTCAGCGATATCGGATTGATTACCGAGTTCCCCGAGCCGGATGTGGATCGTCGAGCGGCCATGCGCAGCCTGGGCGGCTTCCTGCTGCACCAGACAATGGAAATCTCCAAGGAGGCTGTGGCCCACTTAACCCACAAGCGAACCGATGACTTGAGTGGCTTTATGGCCCCCTATCCGGGGAACACCTTTGGGCATCCGCATTACTTCCAGGCCTTGGGAGTTACAGCCCAAAGCAGCGATGGCCTCACTCCCGGATGACGAGCTGGCACTCTGGCGGAAGAACAAGCTCATCTGGACCATCCAGACGGGCTACGAGTGTGTGGCTCTGGCCTTCCATCCCTTTAGCACTCTGGCTGCAGGCAGCACCGAGGGCCACCTGCTCGTCATCAACTGCGAGAACGGAGCCGTGATGCTTACGCTCCGGTTCTGCGGATCGCCGCTCAGCTGCGTGGCTTATAATCAGGGTAAGGTTCTGGCGTTTAAGCTTAAATATATTATTTATTACGCATCCATTTTATAGTCGGCAATATGATCGCTATGGGCTCGCAGAGCGGCAGGATTTACCTGTTCCGCATCTCGCGCGATGGTTTAGGTACGTATTTTTTTTTTAATTTTAGTTTAACGAAGTTATATATATATGATTTGCAGATACCCTGCAATATCGCCGGGCGTAGTGTTCCCCGAGATGAAGGTTTATTCCGCCAAGCTGGTACAGACTTGACCTTAATGGTCTGGGACATCGTGGAGGAATACCTGAAATGGCCACCGTGGCACCGCACTGCCGCCCAGTAAGCGGTCCTCGACAGCGACTCGGTGGACTACCAGTGGATCCGGATTTCCGGACTCAGACGAACAACAACAATTGGCCAGCGTCACGTTTCTTTGGTTTTTAATCAAACGAAATATTGATATTAGATAATTGCACCGTAATACGAGAACAACACTCGCACGTGTCAACATCAGGAGAACGCCAAAAGTCTGGACCAAAAGGTCGTCCAGCTCCGCTTCGATGTGAGTCGCTCCGGGCAGCGCGAAGCCAAGCTGGCCGAGGCCCTGGCCTAGACGATTGGCCCACGACGAACCTGTGCCGGCCCAGTTCCTGCAGAAGATGAAGGAGATCAACATGCTGCTGGTGGAGAATACGCAGGAGAACAAGCAAATGGCCGAGACGGTGCAGTTTTTGGTGGGCGAACGGATTGCCCTACAAAAGAAGTGCGAGGAGCTGCTGAATGGCTCTGGAAACACCAATGTGGCAGAGCTGGAGGAACGCTGCCGCCAACTGATCGGTCGCTAACTGCGGGTGGAGTCGCATCGCAAGGCGCTGGTCTACCAAAAGAGATACCTGAAGCTCACACTGGAGGGTTACCAGGCCAGCGAGCAGCTGGCACTGCAGAATCTGCGCGGAGCTGGAGCACAGCCCGGCGGCAGCCAGCAGAATATTAAGAAGAAGTTCAAGTAATTGAATTTATTTATTAATTAACTGCAGAATCATCTCACTTACTCGATATTATTTCACCATTTTGCAGGACTGTTGCCTTGGCCATCATTGCCATTCAGCGAATCAAGTACATCGGACGCATCTGGCACACAGGCAAGCGAATTGTGAGCAAGTCGGTCTTTACAATTACTCAGCAAAGGTGAGAGCTATATTAATTAATTAATTAATACAGAAATTGTCCTGCTGTACATAAAGGCCTTGCTGTCATAACCTACATACATTCTCTCTCATTCCCTTGAAGCTCTAAGATGCCCCTAGTGACGGTCAATATGAAAGTTAAGCTAAGCAAGGGCGATTCAGCCAAGAAATAGTGGTCTCCAGGTCTGGGCTCTGCACAAATGAAAGCACTCCCTTTTTTTGGCTCACGTTATTTTTAGAAATCAGAAAGAAAAAATTAGAAAGCTTAGCTATAGATATAGTTTATGAATTTTACTAACAGCATTGCAAATGGGTATCGGGTTTTGGGTTTCCTTTTAATTTTATGCATAAAATCGTATGGAATTAAAATATATGGTTTATGGTTTATAATTTAAAAAAAAAACGTATCAAAATATTTAAATATTTTATTTTCGCAGAAATTCTGCTTCGAAACTCACTCTATGTTGTATACCAAAATCACCCAATAAATAAAATCTTCTGTGAGACTGACAACTAATCTTAGCTTTCTTTTTAGAAGTCCTGGACTCAATATGAATGTGGCGCCGACACTACCATCTTCGTTACCTCTCGCCGCTGCCAACTTCTCTAACCCACCCACCAATAATAATAACAACCACAACCTGACGGAACGCCTTGGCTATGCGCCCGTATCGCCTCCAATGGCTAACTACAGCACGTTGCGGCCAATAATGCTGCAATCGGACTTTAACCTCCAAGCGCCAACAACATCGTTACACAACTCTATCACCAATAATAACAGCAATGATACCAATGGGCTGCCTTCGCTGGCCAGATTGGACTGGCCGACGATGCAGAAGCCGAAGAGAGCGCATGCGCGGCATCATTGAGGATAGCCTTTAGCCCTTAGCCTAAGTGAAGCCATATATCGAAGACATCGAGGAGAATGCCGAGCATGAGATCCATTTCTATAGTTATATATTTTCCTGTACCATTTCCCCCCCTAAATTACAAAGTTTTAAGCTGTTGTGTAACCTAGATTAAGCATACGCGCAAAACCACACCAAACTTAGGCATGTAATCGCTCGTCTATAAGTGTTATTTGTATTATTGCCGCCCAAGTGTGAGCATAAACGTAAGCATAAACCTAATCCATGATCCAGTATTTTTTTCGATTGGTTCGACTGACTATATTGGCTGCGAAGTCCTAGAAGAGTCCCCTATTTAATTTGGTTTTGACTGTATAAGTTGTTAATAAGTTTGATTAAACCGAAATTGATTTCATATTGAACATGTTTGAGTTAATTTATGTTTTCCTTGGCCCTTATTTGAACGCTTCTTGTACATACATACGGATTGTGCCTTATGGGTGGATGGGATTTATTGGACAATTGAGAATTCACATCAAATCATTCAAATAAATATTAACATGTTAATGAAGTAAGAAAACAGTGTGGATTTTATTGGTATTGGGCCGTTTTTATCACATGAATTAACATTTTGAAAAACTTTTTGTACACCGGAGTGTGTTTTACCAATAATGCTAACAATTTCCAGAGTCGTATTTCCCTCATCCCGAATTTTTACTATGAGTTTCCTCAAATCAAGATCAGTATCTTTTCATATTTTTTTCAGGGACCGTAAATAATAGTTATTATTTAATACAAATCAATGGTCTAAGAATCGTCAGGGAAGTGAGGGAAAAATACACATATGGTATTTTTTTAGGGGGAAATTAATAGAATAAACTTTTTTCTCGATTTTTTAAATAAATGTCAATTTTAACTTTTAAAAGTGATTTAAAAAATAAAAATCGAATATAATAAATATATTTAAATTTTTATTTAAATCAATCAATAATAGTTATTATTTGATTTTTATTATATACAAATCCAAAATTAAAATCAAATTGGAATATCTCGTTAACGGAAGGTCCAATAGAATATATCGACCTATATATATGATCTACTCTTCAATACCTTTTTAGTTGATGTATAATGCGTACGTATCCAAGGACCTCAACTTGCTTCATAGATCTTTGGTTGGGTAAGTTGGCTACATATATCAGGAATTGAAGAGTAGAATATATATATATAGCGCTACATTCTGTATGATCTTCCGTTCAAGAGATATTCCAAATAAATTTTTATTTTTGATATTTATAAAAAAATCAAATAATAACTCTTATTGTTTGATTTTTATAATAAAGCTTATAATAATTAAGGTCCCTGATTTTTTTACATCATAAATTTTACGTGTTGCACAAGATAAATATAAGAAAATTATTAGCTATAAGTAAACGAAGTTTGGCCTAGAGGTATCAATGCCAACAAAGCATTTAAAAAGCTTTAATTACTGTTAATATGACGGTTTTTGCATTTGTACGCAGACTTTTTCTTGATGAAAATGTGACCTTTTTTACATTTTTTTAAAATATTTTCTAAAGATTAAGAGCTAGAAAATAGTAAGTTACATCACAAAAAAGCTAATAAAATGTACTACTTTCTGTAAAAAAAAAATTTTTCTATGTATTTGTTTAACATATATTTTTTGAAGCCAAAGTTACAGAACATTATTGTACTAGAGACTAGAGCTACTTGACCACTTTGAAAGCTACCCTTCGAACTGAAATTCCCTTCCCGGCACTTTACTCGCGACACGCTCAAAAAAACAAAAACAAATCACCTGGGCTTCGTCTAGCGAAGTAATTCGGAGCAGTGTCCACAAATGAGAGAGACATGGATGGAGGGAAATGGAAGAACAAAATCAGGGCCAAACAAGTAAGAAAGCTATAGGCGACTGTGAGATACCCGGCACCTAATCGTTTGCGCTTCACACTAACAGGCAATTTAAAATTGTACATACATTATCATACTCTACGTCGATACTTCTTAAAATAAATCGCCTCTCGAATTAGCTCCCGACCTAAACAATTTAATGCCATACTTAAATATGAATGATACATTTTATAGGAACACATAAAAACCCGCTCGATCGGCGTCAAAAAATGAATGATGTTATTTTTTGTCATTTTTTGCTATATTCTTTTGTCATTTCGTCAGCAGTTGGCGCCATTATATCGCGCGGCCAAGGCTCGAATGCGCCACCTGTCGGCTACAGCTTGCAACAGCAGTGCTTAGTTAAAATTCTAACCTTATTGCTAATATCTCCCATGTTTATCATCCGATTTTACTGAAATTTTTAGAAAACTTCCGCTAAGGCCTATTAATTTATTGTATCTATTAACTTTAGCCCGAAAATATCGAGTATAGCTTATTTAAAGTTTTTTATTATTTTTGAGGGCGGAAGTGGGTGTGGCCAAATTTTTAAACAAACTTGATCTGCGTGGAACAGATTCCAATGTTGTCACCAAATTTGGTAACTCTAGCTCTTATAGTCTCTGAGATCTGTTGTTTCACACGGACAGACAGACGGACAGACGGACATGGCTAAATCGACTCGGCTGGTGACGCTGATCAAGAATATATATACTTTATAGGGTCGGAGATTTCTCCTTCTGCCTGTTACATACATTCTCGGTTGGCACTAACTTATAATACCCTTGTACCCTATGGGTATCGGGTATAAAAACAAAAACTATTGTATACACTTATAAATACCCTTTTAAAAAAGTGGTGGGATATTACAAATTTGTAAGATTATTTTTTAGTAATTGATATTTACCTAATGTTAATTAACATAATTAATAATAATAATGATAATTGTAATAAATTTAAAAGTTGCTGTAGACAACGTCAAAATATTCATGATTGATTATCTGCCTCATGTGCTTCTAATTACAAGGCATTGTTATCGTCGGACATACCCTGGCACATGCCAGCCAGAATTTTCGGTTTTCGGTCTCGTTTTTCTTCTCCCCATTCCCTTTGCATTTACATTCGAAGTCTTAGTCGGAGAAGTCGACGTTTAAATAATCAGGTAAGTTTAGTCATGAATTTTATAAAAACATTGGTTTTCCCTCTGCTTTGGCGGGAAAACAGTATAGTATATAACTTCTAAGCCGCTAAAGCAGGGGTGCTTAAAATTGCCTTACGCCAGTGCCCAAAGAAAACAAACGCCCACATGTATCGACGCCGTTTTATTAATACAAAATAAACACTGAGAGAAAAAAAAGTTAAATTCAGAAAATAAAATAATTTTGGCGAATAATTTTGCGCAAAATTAACTGTCTTTTACATTTAAAATTTATTGCGAAGTAATCACTATATTTATAAATATAAATATAAATAATATAAATATATAAATATAAATATAAATATATAAATATATAAATATATAAATATATAAATATATAAATATATAAATATATAAATATATAAATATATAAATATATAAATATATAAATATATAAATATATAAATATAAATATAAATATAAATATAAATATAAATAATATTAATATAAATAATATAAATATATAAATATAAATATATATATAAATATATATATATATATAAATATAAATATATAAATATAAATATATAAATATAAATATATAAATATAAATATAAATATATAAATATAAATATAAATATAAATATAAATATAAATATAAATATAAATATAAATATAAATATAAATATAAATATAAATATAAATATAAATATAAATATAAATATAAATATAAATATAAATATAAATATAAATATAAATATAAATATAAATATAAATATAAATATAAATATAAATATAAATATAAATATAAATATAAATATAAATATAAATATAAATATAAATATAAATATAAATATAAATATAAATATAAATATAAATATAAATATAAATATAAATATAAATATAAATATAAATATAAATATAAATATAAATATAAATATAAATATAAATATAAATATAAATATAAATATAAATATAAATATAAATATAAATATAAATATAAATATAAATATAAATATAAATATAAATATAAATATAAATATAAATATAAATATAAATATAAATATAAATATAAATATAAATATAAATATAAATATAAATATAAATATAAATATAAATATAAATATAAATATAAATATAAATATAAATATAAATATAAATATAAATATAAATATAAATATAAATATAAATATAAATATAAATATAAATATAACTATAAATATAAATAATATAAATATAAATATAAATATAAATATAAATATAAATATAAATATAAATATAAATATAAATATAAATATAAATATAAATATAAATATAAATATAAATATAAATATAAATATAAATATAAATATAAATATAAATATAAATATAAATATAAATATAAATATAAATATAAATATAAATATAAATATAAATATAAATATAAATATAAATATAAATATAAATATAAATATAAATATAAATATAAATATAAATATATTTTATAAAAATATATTTATATTATTTTTATTTATATTTATATTTATATTTATATTTATATTTTTATTTAATGTTGTGTTTAAACATTTCTGCCTCTTATAAATAAAAAAACAGAAAGCTGGATTATTTGGCGATAGTCATTTGGCGATTTAAGTTGGTATTACCAGTTCCTCACATAACTCCGCATTATTATTTAAGTCTTCCTCGAATTTGTTAATTTCATCAATTGTATCGAAAGGTTTTCGTGGCAGCAGCAAACGTTGTTTACATCCTTGCGCAAGCTTTCTTTGTGCTATCACCTCTGATAGTAAACGAGTTTGGACCTTTTTATTATCAGCTTCAAATGTATCGAAACGTTCCTTAAGCTCTAAAAAAAAAGTTTTGGTTTTTACTTCCTCATGAAAGGTTATTCTATTTACCTTCTAGATTTTTATTGAATTTTAGCATCTGCTCATAAATTGCCTGCAGCATATCTACAAATTTAAAATTTAGCTTTATTGGTATTAAATATATATATTTATATAATTATACTTACTATCCTTCTATCCTTCTAGGATACTCATTGCTAGACGTTAGCGGATTATATGTTGTATTTGACACTTTATTTTCTTCAGAGATCTTAGTTTTATTTCTTAAAAATGTTTCAGTGAAGTCATTCATTATGTATAATTGGAATGACAATAATAGAATTCCTTTTTGTGTAACGTCTATTACTTTATGAACACTAGGTATTTCATTAAGAGCAAGCGATTCTGAATATTTTATGCCTAATAGGCTTGATTTTAGGGGTAAAGTAAACAGATCTTCAGAGATTAAAATTTCATTTGACTTCACAAATACTTCATGGTTTTCTTCCACAAAATTATAAATTTTATAAACTCTGGAATTCACAATGTAAATGTGGTCTGCAGCCTTTTTGGACATATACATGTATTTATTTTTGACTGAGAAAATATTTCCTTCAGGACATCTTTTCAAAACTTTTGTTGTGGTTTCTATTTTTTACTAAGCTATTGACGCTTTGCTCAACAAGACGATTATATATTTGAGTAGCAACTTGGGATCTTTTTCTTACCATTTTCTTTACTTTGTATTATTTATATTACATGTTCCTATATTCCCCCTATGTCAGAACTTCCTATTTATTGGAACCACCTTTCCGCTATTCAGGCGGTCTCCAATAGACTTTCGGATAGGGACCATTTAGTAGTTCTAGGTGATTTTAACATTCCTGAGGCTACTTGGTCTACAAATGACTCTTCAAATACTCTTTTGACTACAGCACGGCATGAAAATACTACAGTTCACAATAGCTGGATGTATATAAATGCGATAATTTAATTTTTATCTTACTTCAACATAATTTTGTAAATTTTTGATTATTTAACAAAACGTAGCTATTTTTTTATAGCTAAATCCGACTGTTCATCACATCTAGAACAGTTAACAGGCCATCTAAAGGTGTTGTCCAACACTGTACATTTAATCTAGTAGGCATCCGCCCAAAAATTAAAAAAAAATTCTCGATTTTCTTAACTTTGAAAATCCACGATAAATCTATTCTTCAACGGATTTCTGGAGTTGTAGGCCTGTTTGATACTTTGGGCGATCATCTTTGTAAAAAAACATGTTTTGATTTTCCAACGGATTTTTTCCGAGTTTTTAGGATGCTAGCAGCACGTTAACATTTGAGTTAACGGATTGAAATTTCCACTTTTTTCAAGTTTATCGAGCTATAGCACACAAAGTACTTATCCAATATACATAAAGTGTTTTAAAATCGAAAGGTTAGTTCATTACCTGTAAAATAAAACATTCGACAGGTAAATTGGTTGGCTACAACTCGAGCTATGAAATGATAAACGTAAACTGCGTAAATTTTTTTTGTGTAAAACTTTAAAAAATCTTTAAAAAAAAACGTATCCATAGAAAAAAAAATTAAAGCCATTTTCATGATCTGGGGGTTCAACTCTACCAGAATTTCGCATCAACAGGCTTGGAGCATTTTATTTTTTTCATTTTGTTAACTGGTGTTATCTGCCTCATGTGCTTCTAATTACAAGGCATTGTTATCGTCGTACATACCCTGGCACATGCCAGCCAGAATTTTCGGTTTTCGGTCTCGTTTTTCTTCTCCCCATTCTCTTTGCATTTCATTCGATAAAGTGAAGTGAAGTGAATAAGACGGAGTCTAAATAATCTGGTAAGTTTCTTTCATACATTTTTTAAAAAATTATTGGTTTTCCCAATTGTGCACTATATTATATACTATAAAAGTTTGCCCGCCAAACGGCGTCGATACATGTGTGCGTGTGTTTTCTTTGGGCAAAGAAAACACACGCACACATATATCGACGCCGTTTGATTGCTACAAAATGAACACTGAGAGAAAAAATGTTAAATTCAGAAAATAAAAAAAATTTTGCGAATAATTTTGCGCAAAATAACTGTCTTTTATATTTAAAATTTATAAATATAAATATAAATATAAATTATATTTATAAATATATATATATATATATATAAATATAAATATAAATATAAATTATATTTATAAATATATATATATAAATATAAATTATATTTATAAATATATATATTTATATTTATATTTATATTTTATTAATTGTATTTATTTAATTGTATCGAAAGGTTTTCGTGGCAGCAGCAAACTTTGTTTACATCCTTGCGCAAGCTTTCTTTGTGCTATCACCTCTGATAGTAAACGAGTTTGGACCTTTTTATTATCAGCATCAAATGTATCGAAACGTTCCTTAAGCTCTAAAAGAAAAGTTTTAGTTTTTCTTCCTCCTGAAAGCTTATTCTATTTACCGTCTAGATTTTTATTGAATTTTAGCATCTGCTCATAAATTGCCTGCAGCATATCTACAAATTTAAAATTTAGCTTTATTGGTATTAAATATATATATTTATATAATTATACTTACTTGAGGTAGAAGGAGACTCATTGCTAGACGTTAGCGGATTATATGTTGTATTTGACACTTTATTTTCTTCAGAGATCTTAGTTTTATTTCTTCAAAATGTTTCAGTGAATTCATTCATTATGTATAATTGGAATGACAATAATAGAAGCTGGTGATGAATTATTAAAAATAATTCCTTTTTGTGTAACGTCTATTACTTTATGAACACTCGGTATTTCATTAAGAGAAAGCGATTATGAATATTTTATGCCTAATAGGCTTGATTTTAGGAGTAAAGTAAACAGATCTTCAGAGATGAAAATTTCATTTGACTTCACAAATACTTCATGGTTTTCTTCCACAAAATTATCAATTTTATAAACTCTGGAATTCACAATGTAAATGTGGACTGGAGCCTTTATGGACATATATATGTATTTATTTTTGACTGACATCTTTTTAAAACTTTTGTTGTGGTTTCTATTTTTACTAAGCTATTAGCAACTTGGGATCTTTTCCTTACCATTTTCCTTACTTTGTATAACTTTCAAATTTAAATGCGCTGAAGGAATGCAGATTTTCTTGGTAAAAATTACTTCATCTGCCAAATGAGTTAAACCATGGAAATTATATTTTAGAAAAGTTTCATCATAAAGTTCTGGCAATTTCCCTATGAAACTACGAATAAGTTCTTTAGCGCATATATTTTTACTCAAGCAATACTTCTCGCTAAGCAGAATTCTTATTCCGATGCTTAATAGAAGAAAGTGTTCATATCGGCTCGCTGTTAAAACTCCTCTCAAAACCACAGGTCCAGTATAGAGTACACTAATAAAAAAAACCGTAGTAAATCTCAATATTTCATATTCAATATGGAGGAAATCTAAATATTTTGTAGTATAAAGTGTCTCCATTACCGTTGCCTAGATAAACTAAATACGCAAACATTAAAATTTGAATATTAATATTTTCGTATTGACTTTAAATATTTGCAGAATACTTTTTAATATTTGAATTATTTGATTTAAATATTTGGATTATCTAAAATAATTATAATTTATATTTAATTTAAATAATTGAGTATTGAAAACAAATATTATTTTTATTACATTTAAATAATTAAATATTTAAATCGAATATAATTTATATTTAATTTAAATATTTTCATATTTAAAACAAGTCGGATTTGTATTAAATTTTAATTTATTTCTCTTTAAAAAAAATACTATTTATGTTTACTTTAAATATGGTAATAATTAAAATAAATATTAATAATGTGTTTTTTAAATATTTTAATATTCAATGAAACTATTATTTACATTAAATTTAAATATTTTAATATTTACCATAAATAAGATTTCTATTTAATTTGCATATTTTAATATTTGGAATAAATATTATCTGTATTTATTTGAAATATTTTACTATTTGTGTATGTCAAATGTAAAATGTAAAAGTGCAGGTCCTATATTTGGGAAAATAAAATTTAAACCACTAATATTTTTTTAGTTTTTATAGTTTTATTTGAACAACATTTTATTTATTTAGTACAAAATTAGAAATGGTTAAATATAAACTTATATTACAGAGATCGGTATTGAATATAATTTTTTCCATTAATTTCATTTCATTTCATAAGGAATCATTTTCTTTTTTACATTCATATGCCTGCATATGGTTGCAGAACGAGCTCAAAGAAGCTGGGTCGCGAAATTTTTTTTTTTAAATCTGAAAGGTGACCATTTTAGCCCATCGTTTGACCATGTTTGACCACCAATTACTTTTTTTTTACCAGGTCTGGTTTCAAAAATATTCAACTTCGAAAATTTTTGAAAATTTTCGAAATTGAAAAAGTTAACTTTTTTCAATTTTTTTTTTTTTAATCGCATTAGAATTGCTTGCTCACAATTGACCACCCTTTAGAATTTTGAAAAAATTTCGAACTTCGAAAATTTTGAAAAAAAATTCTAGGAAATTTTTTTTTTTTGAAATCTTGAAGGTGACCATTTTAGCTCATTGTTTAACCATGCTTGACCACCAATTACTTTTATTTTACCACGTCTGGTTTCAAAAATATTCGATTACAAAAATTTTCGAAATTGAAAAGGATCAATTTTTTCAAATTTTGTTTTTTTTTAATTGCATTAGAATCGCTTGGCCACGATTGACCAACCTTTAGAATTTCAAATTCAAATTTACCAAAAATGTATTGAGAAAATTTTAAGTTTTCAAATTTGAATGCTGACCATTTTTGCCCACCACATGACCATTATTGACCACCATTTACATTTTTTTACCACGTCTGGTTTAAGAAATATAAGAATTCGAAAATGTTCAAAAACTGAAAGTTGACCTTTTTCAAAATTTAAAATCTGACCATTATTGTCCACAATTTGACCATGATTGACCACCATTTACATTTTTTTTACCACGTCTGGTTTAAAAAATATAAGAATTCGAAAATTTTCGAAAACTGAAAGTTGACTTTTTTGAAATCGTAAAAGAATCGTTTGCCACGTTTGCTCACCCCTTAGAATAAAAAGACAATTGTAGCTTTAGAATATATGAAACATTAAACATTTTAACAAAGAATCAATCGGTTGCCCACTACAAAAGCAGATTTTTTAAAAAACAATGAAGTAAATATTATTGACTGCCACCTCTTAAAAATAGTTAATCTTAACAAAAATTAACGTTTGTCAGTTTAAATAGTTCTTAATTAAAAATTAAATCGCCGCTCGAATTAGCTCCCGACTTAATACATTTTTTGTCATATATTAAATCGGGACCCAGGGAACACCACGCGGAGGCCATTATAAATAAATGGGGTCTTTTAAAGCAAAAACATTAAAGACCTACAAGTCGACTTGTGCTGCCTAAAAGCTTACACCATTGTTCCCCAAAAAAAAATTTACAGTTCCACTTTTGCAACGGCGGAAATAAACGTACTTAATGTATAAAATATACTGAAATATAAAAGATATGTACATATATAAAAATAAACAACAAATATTTAAATTAAAAAAATAAAATATTTAAATAAACGTATGCAAACGTTTGTCCACTTTTAAATTAAATTTAAATTAAAAAACTAAAAAATATTGCCCTGCAAAAGAAGTGCGAGGAGCTGCTGAATGGCTCTGGAAACACCAATGTGGCAGAGCTGGAGGAACGCTGCCGCCAACTGATCGGTCGCTATCTGCGGGTGGATTCGCATCGCAAGGCGCTGGTCTACCAAAAGAGATACCTGAAGCTCACACTGGAGGGTTACCAGGCCAGCGAGCAGCTGGCACTGCAGAATCTGCGCGGAGCTTGGAGCACAGCCCGGCGGCAGCCAGCGGAATATTAAATAAATTCAATTACTTGAAATTCTTCTTATCAATTAACTGCAGAGACATCTCACTTACTCGATATTCTTTCACCATTTTGCAGGACTGTTGCCTTGGCCATCATTGCCATTCAGCGAATCAAGTACATCGGACGCATCTGGCTCACGGGCAAGCGAATTTTTTATGGTTCTTGAATTACGGTATTCATTTTTTAAGACCATAGAAGCGATCGGTCGATTTATATGAAAATGTAACATTCTACATGTAAAATGTAAAATTTACAAAAATCTATATTTTTCCAATTCCAATCCAATTGCAGACTGCGAGGGTATACCAACTTCGGTTTACCGAAGTTAGCTTTCTTTCTCGTTTTTACATTTATTTCGCCATCATTCCATTCACTCTATGCAGCTATATGATATATTGGTCCGATTTCATATATATATATATATACATATATACTGCGTGCTAAAGAAATAAGACTATGCTGAAAGTTTCAGCTCGATAGCTCAAAAACTGAGAGATATATATGGTATATATTTAAAAAAAAAAAAGTGTTTCAAAATATTTAAATATTTTATTTTCGCAGAAATTCTGCTTCGAAACTCTCTCTTTGTTGTATTCCAAAATCACCCAATAAATGAAATCTTCTGTGAGACTGACAACTAATCTTAGCTTTCTTTTTAGAAGTCCTGGACTCAATATGATCTCCGCTGCCAACTCCTCGAACTTACCCACCAATAACAACCACAACCTGACGGAACGCCTTGGCTATGCCCCTTTATCGCCTCCAATGGCTAACTACAGTACATTGCAGCCAATAATGCTGCCATCGGACTTTAACCTCCAAGCGCCAACAACATCGTTGCACAACTCCATCACCAATAATAACAGCAATGATACCAATGGGCTGCCTTCGCTGGCCAGATTGGACTGGCCGACGATGCAGAAGCCGAAGGGAGCGCATGCGCGGCATCATTGAGGACAGCCTTTAGCCTTTAAATAAATATATAATTAATAACAAAATAAATATTTAAATATAAAAATTAATAATTAGTATGTAATAATGAAATAAATAATTAAGTAAATTTAAAATTAAGCTTTTTATTAATTTTTTACGAATAATATTAAGAGAAATATAATTGAATATTTTAAACCCTTGCAGGGTATATAATTTTGATTTTTTGATCAGCAACGCAGTGAGCGATTGATTCGATAAAAATATCTGTATTGAAAATATGTTTAATGTCATTTGAAGCACACTTAAATACCCCTAATACGTGTATAATACAGGGCACAAGTTTTTATTCATTGACGGCTTCATAAAATACTCCTACAGAAATTAATATGAAAGCCCTTAAACTGATTTTTACACACGTTCTTGTACATAGATTTAGTTAATTTATACAATTTACACAAATTTACGGCGGATAAACCATGCCGCCGAAAACTTATTTATTTTGTTTATTTTTCTTCTTTTTGTGCAGTATAGTTGCGGAAACTATTAATATACTTTTTAGATACAATCTATTTGTATATACGAGGTGTGTTCAAAAAGTATCGCGAATTTTGAATTTTCGCGTGTTACGTATATTCGAATTTCGATTTTTTTGTGGCGTTATCTTGGTACTCATGTCTCCCACTTATGCCGACAAGCTCGGCCATTTTGAATGTTCACTTAATTGTTGACAGCTGCTTAGCTTACACGTGTTTTGGATCGTCTTCGATTTTTACCTATTTAAAAAAATGAATCAAAGAACATGAATCAAATTTTGTGTGAAAAACGAAATTAAGTGCGCGGATACATTCCGAATGTTGACTGTGGCATGCGGAGAAGCTACCTTGGACCGAAGCAACGTTTATCGGTGGTACAAAATGTTCTCAGAAGGCCGCGAAGAACGGCCGAAAAGAACAAAAATTGGCTGTTGCACCACGATAACGCCCCTGCTCACACATCGTTGCTTGTGCGCGACTTTTAGGCCAAAAACAACACACTAATGATGCCGCAGCCTCCGTATTCCCCAGATCTGGCCCTCTGTGACTTTTTCTTGTTCCCTAAACTGAAGAGGGCCAAGAAAGGACAACGTTACGCTACGCTTGACGAGATAAAGACGGCATCGAAGAAGGAGCTGAACAAGATAAAAAAAATGATTTTTTGAAGTGCTTCGAAGATTGGAAAAACCGTTGTCACAAGTGGCACATAATATCTCATGGGGATTACTTTTAGGCCTATTGATTTTGTCAATGAATGCATTAATTGTTGTCGACCGATCGCTTCTATGGCGCCTATATATAATATTGTTGTCCGATCTTAAACAAAATAAAAACCGTAATTCTAGAACCATAAAAAACTGCTATATCTCAAAATTTATAGAAATGCGTTTAAAAACAGAGAAGTTAAAAATTTTTTTACATTAATTTCGCCATCATTCCTATGGCAGCTATAGGATATAGTAGTCCGATTTCGGACGTTAAAAAAAAAACAGCACCCTTTGACCTGTTACCCTGACCTGCTCAAGTAAAAAGTAAAAAAAAAAAGAAAAAAGTCCTTTCAGAGGTAACTGAAACCAGTTTCTCAAGGGTACCGAAAATTTTACTCACAGAAACATAATAGGTAGAAAATATATATTTATTTTAGAGATTACTAACAATACTATTAAGTTAAAAAATATATACTAATTTACTAATATACTAACGTACTAATATATACTAATATACTAATACAATTAAATAATGCATATATATATATATTAAAATTATTATTTAAAAAATCCATTTAAAATATTGTAAAGCGGTCCCAAATAAGACGTTTACACATTGAGTTTTTGTAAGAAACTGATTTTTATTTCAAAATCCGCGTTTAAGTAGCGGGTATGAGATTCTAATTCTAGGTTTAGCGCGGACCTAGCGCTGCGAGCTGCCGCACATCTGCCGCCTTATCTTAAAAGATATGCTAAGATCCCTTGCAGGAGCTCAGATAACATGTTCAATATTTGTCAAGTGCGTAAATCTGTGTTTGGCCAAACGGCCGCTATATTTAAGATAAGCACGCATGCACTTAGGTAGACCGCTGCATACATTTGTATATTTCAATTTATTTTTTTAAATATTCATGTTCGTTTGAACAAATATAATATTGGGATAGGCTTATACATAGTGAATTATTGAGATTTTTTTTTAATTTTTTCTCTGATATACATGTACTTCAAAAATGCTTTAATTTAATTTATAATGTAACAGTTCAAAATCAACAAACATATCTAAAATTTTAAATCTGGCCAGCAGCACTATTAAATTCAATTTTATTAAAATTAGATCTAATTCCTCCTTAACCGTCCGATCACGCGGTATGTGTCTAGAATATTATTTTCACCTGGGTTTTATGCTCGCCGATCTAGCGACGTGTTAACATTATTGCTAAACTGGCGTGTTAACAGTACCGTTGAACTATGCTATGAACATTATAATAAAATTGAATTTGATAGTGCTGCTGGCCAGATAGTGCTGCTGGCTAGATTTAACATTTTAGATATGTACGTAGGCTGCTACATATATTTCTGGCCTAATAATGAAAATACGAATATTTATTAAGGAAAATAGTTTTATTGTTTTTCAAAATATTCTCCATCAAGATTTACACACTTTTGCATGCGCTCAAACCAATTTTCGAAGCACTTTTTCCACTCTGATTGACACACCTCAAAAACATGGTTTTTGAATGCTTCAACAGCATCTTCTGGCGACGAAAATCGTTGACCACGTACGTCAAACCGTTCTGAGTACGTTTATGCTTAAAAATGTCGAACTTTTCAATGGAAATGTCAGATTCCACCTAACAACACTTAGTGTTGCCTAGGCCAGAAATATATATAGCAGCCCACGTATGTTGATGTTGAACTACTACATTCTAAATTAAATTAAACCATTTTTTGAAATATATGTATATCAGAGAAAAATTTAATAAAATTTTATCAATAATTAACAATGCATATGTCTATCCCATTATTATATTTAAAAGGGATTCTTAAAATAATAATTATAATATATATATATGCATTAGTTAATTGGAGAAAAATGTAATAAAAATTTATCAATAATTCACTATGTATATGCCTATCCCAATATTATTTAAAAAATCCATTTAAAATATAATAATTTATGGCAATTTTCTATTAAAGATGCCCTTTCCAAACAATTAAAAAAAATAAACATAGATAGGGGATGTTTCAGCGTCCATTTGGGTATACAAATTATGTTAGGGACGCTCTTAGTTTAGTCGCAATCCATCTTTGAAGTTTAGCCTAATTCCCATACAAAATGCGCTTGGCAACCGTTTTTACGCAAACACACACTCAGTGACTAATTATAAGTACACAAAATCCAAGCGCCTGTCTGTGTGATCGGTACAGTGGTCTGTGAAGCTTAAAATTTTTGTTAAATTGTGCTTAGCGTAAATCACTGGGGACGGCAGTCCACGTAGTGACGATGAGCACCGAGACTGTGGTGCGCAAGGAGACTACTATATACAGCCGTAGAATTGAAAATCTGCTACGATAGTCCGATCAGAACCATTTATATCTTGATCGAAAGGTATTGTAATCCTCTTTGAAACTGCATACTAAGATTAGTTTAGGAGAAATGGGAGTGAAAGTGCGAAATCGAAAATTTTGAAAATTGGAGCTATTGGGGCCGGTGAGGCAGAAATCCCAAAATGTTTAATGTTGTTGTGATCTAGCTTTAAATACGGGTCGAATGAAACTTCGATCATCCAGATCCGATACTCCGTTTAAAAGATATTCAATAAACAAGATTTTAACGGCCTTTCCGAAATGAAAACGTTTGTCCTGTTGTTTGTCTGTCTGTGGATTTTTTTGTTTTAGAGTCCTGGAACCACTTTTATTTTAATTAACTGCTCGAGCTGAAATTTTTTTGTTCTACGACTTTTTGGGTTTCCCGCTAGTTTGGCGGGAAAACAGCTAAAAAAGCCTGATTTCCCGCGCCCATAACTTCTAAACGACTAAAGCTACAGAAACGAGCTATATGTCGTTTGAAAGGTATTTTGAAATGATAATGGCTTTGCCTTGACATAATTTATCTAAATATTATATTTAAGAATTTATAATTAATATTAATTTTTTTTTAAGTTTTTGAAGTTTTTTTAAAAATGGCTCTAACGATTTTGATAGTCACTCAAGGCCATATAGCCCTGGATATGCCTCAACTTTTGGTATATAACACATATCTCGGAAAATTCGCTTTCTCGAGATATTACTCATTAAAATTAGTAGCAAAGATCCCATATACCTAACCTTTTACATGCACTATACATACATTTATGTAAAAACTCATGTAGAGTCATTTAGAGACGTGCACAATGCAATCACTGTGGACGGCAGTCCACGTAGTGACGATGAGCACCGAGACTGTGGTGCGCAAGGAGACTACTATATACAGCCGTAGAATTGAAAATCTGCTACGATAGTCCGATCAGAACCATTTATATCTTAATCGAAAGGTATTGTAAACCTCTTTGAAACTGCATACTAAGATTTTTCAAAAACGGATTAGTTTGGGAGAAATTAGAGTGAAAGTGCGAAATTGAAATTTTTGAAAATTGGAGCCATTGGGGCCGGTGGAGCAAAAATCCCAAAATTTTTAATGTTGTGATCTAGCTTTAAATACGCGTCGAATGACACCTCGATCATCCTGATCCGATACTCCGTTCAAAAGATATTCAATAAACAAGATTTCAACGGCCTTTCCGAAATGAAAACGTTTGTCCTGTTGTTTGTCTGTCTGTCTGTTTGTCTGTTTGTCTGTCTGTGGTATTTTTTGTTTTAGAGTCCTGGAACCACTTTTGTTTTATTAATCAGCTCGAGCTAAACAAATTTTGTTCTACGACTTTTTGGGTTTCCCGCTAGTTTGGCGGGAAAACCGCTAAAAAAGCTAGATTTTCCGCGCCCATAACTTCTAAACGACTAAAGCTACAGAAACGTGCTATATGTCGTTTGAAAGGTATTTTGAAATGATAATAGCTTTGCCTTGACATAATTTATCTAAATATAATATTAAAGAATTTATAATTAAAAGTAATTTTTTTTTTTAAGTTTTTGAAGTTTTCTTAAAAATGGCTCTAACGATTTTGATAGTCACTCAAGGCCATATAGCCCTGGAGATGGCTCAACTTTTGGTATATAACACATATCTGGGAAAATTCGCTTTCTCGAGAAATTACTCATTAAAATTAGTAGCAAAGATCCCATATACCTAACCTTTTACATGCACTATACATACATTTATGTAAAAACTCATGTAGAGTCATATATTTTAAATTTAAAAGAAATCGTAAATTTTTTTTTTTTTAATTTAATCTAATTTTTGCTTTTTTCACTACTTTGGCGGGAAAACAGGAAATTTCTCGCGCCCATAACTTCTGAACGACTAAAGTTACAGAAACGTGCTATATGTCGTTGGAAAAGTATTTTGATATGATAATTACTTTGCCCTGACAAAAATTTTATAAATATTATAATTAAGAATTTATAACTAAAATAATTTTTCTTTTTCAGATACAATTTTTTTTTGTAATGGCTTTTACGATTTTTATAGTCACTTCAGGCCGTATAGACCTTGAGATATTTCGGGGTATAACACATATCTCCGAAAATTCGCTTTCTCATCAAAATTAGTAGCAATGATCCCATATAGCTAACTTCGTATATGCATTTTTTTGTTGTTAATTTTTCCCATTTGAGTTTCAAACAAAAACTTATTACAGCAATGGAAGACCTATGTATGTACATACATGTCATTTAAAAAACTTCTGATATCAAATAAAAACACCTCTTAACGAGGTGAGATTAAAGTGACGATGGCACATTCAACTCAAAAAATTTCTGATACCAAATTTTGTGACGATTAATAGTTATTTAAACAAAAATATTTAAAAAGTTTTTAATTAGTTTCAAAATCGGCACGCTGCCTATTTTGCCTTTTTTAAATTTTTCAGCTAAGTGCCGATTTTGAAACTAATTAAAAACTTTTTAAATATTTTTGTTTAAATAACTATTAATCGTCACAAAATTTGGTATCAGACATTTTTTGAGTTGAATGTGCCATCGTCACTTTAATCTCACTTCGTTAAGAGGTGTTTTTATTTGATAAAATTTAAAGCCATAAAAGAAAATTTAATATAATTTAAATTTAAAAGAAATCGCTGGCATTTTTTTTTTTTTAATTTAATCTAATTTTTGCTTTTTCCACTACTTTGGCGGGAAACAGGGAATTTCTCGCGCCCATAACTTCTAAACGACTAAAGTTTCAGAAACGTGCTATATGTCGTTGGAAAAGTATTTTGATATGATAATTACTTCGCCTGACAAAAATTTTCTAAATATTATAAATAAGAATTTAGAATAAAAATATTTTTTTAAGATTAAAATTTTTTTTTGAATAGCTTTTACGATTTTTATAGTCACTTCAGGCCGTATAGACCTTGAAATATTTCGGGGTATAACACATATCTCCGAAAATTCGCTTTCTCATCAAAATTAGTAGCAATGATCCCATAAAGCTAACTTCGTATATGTATATTTTTTATTTTTTATGTATATTTTTTTGTTAATTTTTCCCATTTGAGTTTCAAACAAAAACTTATAACAACAATGGAAGACCTATGTATACATACATATGTCATTTAAAAAACTTCTGATATCAAATAAAAACACCTCTTAACGCCTCTTAAAATCGGCACTTAGCTGGAAAATTAAAAAAGGCAAAATAGGCAGCGTGCCGATTTTGAAACTAATTAAAAACTTTTTAAATATTTTTGTTTAAATAACTATTAATCGTCACAAAATTTGGTATCAGAAATTTTTGGAGTTGAATGTGCCATCGTCACTTTAATCTCACCTCGTTAAGAGGTGTTTTTATTTGATACAATATATGTCGACACTTTGCACATTTTGAATACATTTATGCGTGAAATATAAATAAAACAAAAATTGTACAACGTAAAATACGTAGTAATTAACTACTTTGTAATTCCATTTTTTTTTTTTTCAATATTAAGATATATTATATATAAAATTATAAAGGACCTTCCATGTCCTTATTTTTCTGTGAGTAATATTTTCGGTACCCTTGAGAAACTGGTTTCAGTTACCTCTGAAAGGACTCTTTTTTTTTTTTTTAATACCTCCTACTTGAGCAGGTCAGGGTAACAGGTCAAAGGGTGCTGTTTTTTTTGTGTTCAGTTTATTGTTGCTGTGTTTTTTCTGTAACGTTTTTCTGTACAGTTGATTCCGTATATTTAGGTTACTCTTTTGTAATCTGTTATGCATATTACATGTACATACAGTTTGTCAAGAAAGTACAATTTTAAAAATATTAAAAAGCCCCTATAATTACTTTTTATCGCACGAAAACCTGAAAAAGTGTATTTTTTCTCATTGTCAAAACACTTTCTTGACATACTGTATATGGCGCTTGCTCTTCCTATAGCAAGAGCAATTTCAAAAACAAAGGAAGTTAACTTCAGTAAGCCGAAGTTTGTATACCCTTGCAGTCTGCCATTGGATCATTGAAAATATATACATTTTGGTAAATTGAAAAAATATTGAAGTTTGCAAATTTGTATAATATTGGCCTTTACATTTTCATATAAATCGAACGTTCGCTTCTATGGCAGCTATATATATATTAAAACCGTAAAAATCCACTATATTTCAAAATTTATACGTAGGAAAACAGAGAAGTTATAATTTTGTTTAAAATAATTTCGCCATCATTCCGTCCGTGTCGATATATAAACTGCTTGCAAGAGAAGTAAATCCATGCTGAAAAGTTCAGCCCGATATCTCAAAAACTGAGAGACCAGTTTGCGTAAAAACCGACCGACAGATCGATAGATTGACTCGGCAGGTGTTGCTGATCCAGAATACGTGTACATATATACTTTATGAGTTCTCTGCGTTGCAAGCTTCTGGTTAAAATTATAATACCCTCTGCAAGGGTATAAAAACAAAATGCCGTGAAAGAGAAATGGCGTAGGCATCACTGGTTTACAATATGCATCTCCCCATTTAAAACAAAAATACAATCCTTATCTATTGATCTCTCGTGTAGAACGATCGACAGACAACTGATAGAAAGCTTCGGCGTAATAGGTGGCCAAAGCTCTGCCTATGGCAAAGCGAGGATTATAAATAAGAGCAGATAACGTTGTCTGGCTACTGCCGCACAGTGGGGTATTGGACCCGAAAAGTGGCGATTAATTAAAAACTCCATTTTTGCGTTCGATACATTTTTTTTAAATTATTTTGTTTATACATATTATTCTGCATTTCGCCGTATATAAATTGTTCTCCTTAACCTAACGGAGGCTGAGCAATCGGTTGTCAAAGTTGCAGAATAATTTCAGTGTCTTTAAATAAGTAAAAAAAATCACTTTTTTGAGCATTTTGAAATAAAATCGAGAAAGAAAGCTAACTTCGGTAAACCGAAAGTGGTATACCCTTGCAGTCTGTTGGATCATTGAAAATCGAACCATTTTAGTAATGTTGAAAAAACATCGAATTTTGTACATTTTACATTTTACATGTAGAATTTTACATTTTCATATAAATAGACCGATCGCTTCTATGGCAGCTATATGATATAGTGGTCCGATCTTAATGAAATTAAAACCGTAATTCTAGATGTATAAAAAACTGCTATATCTCAAAATTTATAGAAATACGTTGAAAAACAGAGAAGTTAAATTTTTTTTTTCAATAATTTCGCCATCATTCCTATGGCAGCTATAGGACGTCTGTCCGTCTGTCGGTTTCTACGCGAACTAGTCTCTCAGTTTTTGAGCTATCGAGCTGAAATTTTCAGCATAGTCTTATTTCTTTAGCACGCAGTATATATGTCGGAACGGCCGAAATCGGACTACTATATCCTATAGCTGCCATAGGAATGATGGCGAAATTAATGTAAAACGAGAAAGAAAGCTAACTTCGGTAAACCGAAGTTGGTATACCCTTGCAGTCTGCAATTGGATCATTGAAAATCGAACCATTTTAGTAATGTTGAAAAAATATAGAATTTTGTAAATTTTACATTTTACATGTAGAATTTTACATTTTCATATAAATAGACCGATCGCTTCTATGGCAGCTATATGATATAGTGGTCCGATCTTAATGAAATTAAAACCGTAATTCTAGATGTATAAAAAACTGCTATATCTCAAAATTTATAGAAATACGTTGAAAAACAGAGAAGTTAAATTTTTTTTTTCAATAATTTCGCCATCATTCCTATGGCAGCTATAGGACGTCTGTCCGTCTGTCGGTTTCTACGCGAACTAGTCTCTCAGTTTTTGAGCTATCGAGCTGAAATTTTCAGCATAGTCTTATTTCTTTAGCACGCAGTATATATGTCGGAACGGCCGAAATCGGACTACTATATCCTATAGCTGCCATAGGAATGATGGCGAAATTAATGTAAAAAAATTTTAACTTCTCTGTCTTTGAACGAATTTCTATAAATTTTGAGATATAGCAGTTTTTTATGGTTCTAGAATTACGGTTTTTATTTTGTTTAAGATCGGACAACTATATTACATATATATGTATACACGCCATGGAAGCGATCGGTCGATTTATATGAAAATGTAAAATTCTACATGTAAAATTTACAAAATTCGATGTCTTTTCAACATTACTAAAATGGTTCGTTTTGTCATATCTAACAGAAAAAAAGTCTCCATCCAAAATATGCCCACCTGATTTTATCGTCACTTTTGGGGTCCAATACCCCACTGTGTGCCGGTAGATAAGAGCAGAGAAATATATAAGAATTAAAATGGCTGCTGCAGGGCCATCACTTTGGAAAAGGCATGACCAAACAGTAATCCTAAAGCAAAATATTAAAGTTAAAAATGAATTCATACAGAATTTATTTAAATACTTTGCTTGTAATGCATGTATTAATTTCTTAAAGCAGAAAGCATTGAAAAACATTGAAACGATGCTATTTATTAACAATATACATTTTTTTTTAAATTTAAGTAAAGTAGATTTTGAAGTGTTTTTAATTTCAATAAATCATTCTTAAAACATGCTAGCAAGAATTACAGTAGTCATAGTTTCACTTAAATTTTTTAAACTTAATCCAACGAGGCCAAAATCATTTTTATACCCTTGCAGAGGGTATTATAATTTTGACCAGATGTTTGCAACGCAGTGAAGGAGGCATCTCCGACCCCATCAAGTATATATATTCTTGATCAGCATCACCAGCCGAGTCGTTATAGCCATGTCCGTCTGTCTGTCTGTCCGTCTGTCGGTTTCTACGCGAACTAGTCTCTCAGTTTTTGAGCTATCGACCTGATACTTTCAGCATAGTCTTATTTCTGTAGCACGCAGTATATATGTCGGAACGACCGAAATCGGACTACTATATCCTATAGCTGCCATATAAATGATGCCGAAATTAATGTAAAAAAAAAATGTCTACTTCTCTGTTTTTCAAGGTATTTCTATAAATTTTGAGATATAGCAGTTTTTTATACTTCTAGAATTACGGTTTTAATTTCATTAAGATCGGACCACTATATCATATAGCTGCCATAGAAGCGATCGGTCGATTTATATGAAAATGTAAAATTCTACATGTAAAATGTAAAATTTACAAAATTCGATGTTTTTTCAACATTACTAAAATGGTTCGATTTTCAATGATCCAATTGCAGACTGCAAGGGTATACCAGCTTCGGTTTACCGAAGTTAGCTTTCTTTCTCGTTTTATTCTTAACTTTTAAAAATTGGGGTATGTCCAAGAAAAGTGGTCGGCTGGACCATAGTGCAGTGGCCAAAAATGAGAGAGAGAGAGATGGAGATAAATGGAAGAACAAAATCAGTGCTAAGGAAAAAAAGTATGGTATAGGCTTCTGAATACCCTTTAAGAAAAGTGGTGGGATATTACAAATTTGTAAGACTATTTTTTAATAATGTTATGACAATTTGAAATAAATTAAAAAGTTGCTATAGACAACGTCAAAATATTCATTATTTATTATCTGCTCATGTGCTTCTAATTACAAGGCATTGTTATCGTCGGATACACCCTGGCCCGCGCCAGCCAGAATTTTCGGTTTTCGGTCTCGTTTTTCTTCTCCCATTCCCTTTGCATTTCATTCGATAAAGTGAAGTGAAGTGAATAAGACGGAGTCTAAATAATCTGGTAAGTTTCTTTCATACATTTTTTAAAAAATTATTGGTTTTCCCAATTGTGCACTATATTATATACTATAAAAGTTTGCCCGCCAAACGGCGTCGATACATGTGTGCGTGTGTTTTCTTTTGGCGCCTGCGGTAAAAAAGCGCTGAGTTCGCTGACGAATTTTTACTCAGTTGAATTAGCTCCCATAGCCTAGATATATATGGTACTAATTCGAAATTGGATATATTTAACAGATCTATGTTGTAGGTTCTCTGCTGAGGCGCAGTGTACTGACAAAGTCCATCAGGTGCGTCTTGGCAGAGAACCTAATCCTCGAATACAATTAAGATGGCGCCTGCGGTAAAAAAGCGCTGAGTTCGCTGACGAATTTTTACTCAGTTGAATTAGCTCCCATAGCCTAGATATATATGGTACTAATTCGAAATTGGATATATTTAACAGATCTATGTTGTAGGTTCTCTGCTGAGGCGCAGTGTACTGACAAAGTCCATCAGGTGCGTCTTGGCAGAGAACTTAATCCTCGAATATAATGTAGATGGCGCCTGCGGTAAAAAAGCGCTGAGTTCGCTGACGAATTTTTACTCAGTTGTAATCGGTATGTATATATTGAAGCTATTTTATTTGATTATAATATATTTTGTTAACAGGTTGCATAAGTTCGCTGGGGGGAGAGGAGTCCCCGAAAAAGGATTTGGCTCACGCCCTAAGATGCGTCAAAAATTTAGCAGCCAAAAGGAGGGGGGCACACCAATAATTACAAAACAAGTAAGAAAGCTACAGTGGAGTGTGCTCGACTGTTAAATACCCGGTACCTAATCGATTGTGCTTTACATTAAAAGGCAATTTATAATAATACATACTATATGATACTACTTCGATACTTCCTAAAACAAATCGCCGCTTGAATTAGCTCCCATAGCCTAGATATATATGGTACTAATTCGAAATTGGATATATTTAACAGATCTATGTTGTAGGTTCTCTGCTGAGGCGCAGTGTACTGACAAAGTCCATCAGGTGCGTCTTGGCAGAGAACCTAATCCTCGAATACAATGTAGATGGCGCCTGCGGTAAAAAAGCGCTGAGTTCGCTGACGAATTTTTACTCAGTTGAATTAGCTCCCATAGCCTAGATATATATGGTACTAATTCGAAATTGGATATATTTAACAGATCTATGTTGTAGGTTCTCTGCTGAGGCGCAGTGTACTGACAAAGTCCATCAGGTGCGTCTTGGCAGAGAACCTAATCCTCGAATACAATGTAGATGGCGCCTGCGGTAAAAAAGCGCTGAGTTCGCTGACGAATTTTTACTCAGTTGAATTAGCTCCCATAGCCTAGATATATATGGTACTAATTCGAAATTGGATATATTTAACAGATCTATGTTGTAGGTTCTCTGCTGAGGCGCAGTGTACTGACAAAGTCCATCAGGTGCGTCTTGGCAGAGAACCTAATCCTCGAATACAATGTAGATGGCGCCTGCGGTAAAAAAGCGCTGAGTTCGCTGACGAATTTTTACTCAGTTGAATTAGCTCCCATAGCCTAGATATATATGGTACTAATTCGAAATTGGATATATTTAACAGATCTATGTTGTAGGTTCTCTGCTGAGGCGCAGTGTACTGACAAAGTCCATCAGGTGCGTCTTGGCAGAGAACCTAATCCTGGACTACAATGTTGATGGCACCTGTGGCAAAAAAGCGCTAAGTTCGCTTACGAATTTTTATTCCGTCGTAATCGGTATGTATATTTGTGCAAAATATTGAAGCTATTTTATTTGATTATAATATATTTTGTTTACAGATTGCATAAGTTCGCTGGGGGGAGAGCAGTCCCCCAAAAATGAATTGGCGCACGCTACCATCCAAAAGGAGGGGGGCACACGAATAATAACAAAACAAGTAAGAAAGCTCAGTCGAGTGTGCCCGATTGTGAAATACCCGGTACCTATACCTAAATTGTTTATTTGGTATGCGGCCCCCAAAGATCAAGAAATTCAATATTTAAGGGCTCATTTGGCTGCGCGTGCCACAAGGGTCGGGGCAATGGAGGGGAAGTTGGACGTCATCCTAACAAGGCTGGATAGGCTGGAGCCCGAACCCCAGGAGCTCCTGGAGGTGTTTGAGGTCTTCCCGGTCTCCACTGACGATGAGCTGGCGGAGGTGGAGGCCAGGAAAAGACCAGAGACGAGATCCTACTGGGTAATAATAATATTTATAGTCAATATAGGCGTGTAACTAATTTGGTGTGCGGTCCCCACAGATCAAGACGATTTTTAGAAAAATCAAAATGGCAGCAAATATCGCAATGGGACGTAGGTAAACCGAGTAAAATATAATAGATTTTTATATTTATAAATTTGTTTATTTGGTATGCGGCCCCCACAGAGAAGGAGGAAATTAAGCAGCTGAGGGCTACCGTGACTGAGCTCGCGTTCAAGGTGGCTGGGCTGGAAGCGCTGAATGCTACCGTGGCTGGGCTGACCGCCACCGAGGCTGAGCAGCCGCAGCAGGAGCCGCAGCCGGAGCCCCAACCCGACGATTTCTTTCCGGTCTCAACGGACGATGAGCTGGCGGAGGTGGAGGCCAGGAAAAGACCAGAGACGAGATCCTACTGGGTAATTTATAGTCAATATAGGCGTGTAACTAATTTGGTATGCGGTCCCCACAGATCAAGACGATTTTTAGAAAAATCAAAATGGCAGCAAATATCGCAATGGGACGTAAGTAAACTGAATAAAATATAATAGATTTTTATATTTATAAATTTGTTTATTTGGTATGCGGCCCCCACAGAGCTCGCGTTCAAGGTAGCTGGGCTGACTGCTACCGTGACTGTGCTGGAAGCGCTGCATGCTACCGTGGCTGGGCTGACCGCCACCGAGGCTGAGCTGACGGGCACACATGTATCGACGCCGTTTTATTGCTACAAAATGAACACTGAGAGAAAAAAAGATTAAATTCAGAAAATAAAATAATTTTGGCGAATAATTTTGAGCAAAATTAACTGTATTTTACATTTAAAATTTATTGCGAAGTAATCACTATATTTATATTATTTATATTTATAGTTATATTTATATTTATATTTATATTTATATTTATATTTATATTTATATTTATATTTATATTTATATTTATATTTATATTATGTTAAACGCGCCAAGTCGAAACTCGGGGAAAACGATGACTAGAGCGACGCGTCCGTGCGATTCAGAGTCCCGGTTCTCACTCATCTACGCCCACAGTCCCAGCAGTACAACCGGCGGGGGTTTCGGCACTCGGCGGCAAAGTGTCCTGTCTGGCTGCAGTTCAGGCAGGCCCGGCGCAGGTCTATCGGCTCCTCGTCGACCTGAGTGACGGTAGAGTTCCTGCTTTCAGTATTTGGTGGCATGCTCCGAGGTTGGGGGGCTGGCGGTGCGCCCGCCATCCTCCCCGGGTTTCCTCTATAGCTGGTGCCGGCCGTTTGCCTCTGAGCAGGAATGCTGTGCTCCGGTTGTTCTGCACTCCTAAGGCTTCTGACCTCCTCGTAATTGACTAGGTTGGTCAGTTCGGTCAGCGTCCTGAAGTCCTGCCGACGGTTGAACAGCTGATACTCCGGCAGCATGTTGTAGATAGATCCTCTCGAGCTCCCGCTCCGCCGAGAACCCGGCTCTCCGCATCTGAAGTCGCAGGTTCACCAGGTACTCCTTGAAGGGCTCGTTCGGCCGCTGGAAGTGGGTCCGTATTTCATCCTCCAACCGCTGAAAGTACCGAGGGGGCAGGAAGAACTCCAGGAACTCACGCCTCACCTCGGCCCTGCACACTTCCTGGAGCCCGCTGGTTCGATACCAGCTCTCGGTCCGTCCGGCCAGTAGCATCACCAGGGCATGGGCCAGATACCTCCAATCGATCCGATAGGTACCGGCCCGCTCCTCAATGTGCTCTACGAAACTCAACGCATCCGTCGTCCCGAAAAAAACCCTTCTTTTTTTTAAATAACAAAACATAGAAGTGCGAAAAAATGTTTTTAATTCAGATTTACAATTGGTGCTTTTTTTGAGCTCAACTACTTTTTTAGGAAAATTAATTAAAATTTGCCGACTTATCGAGTTTTCTTACTTTTTTTCAAATACAGAAAAATGTTCAAACTTTAAGCAGCGATTATAAATACCAACAATTTTTTTTAAATTATAAAATTTTGGTTATAAATAGCTTAATTAATTCCTAATTGAATGATATCAAAAGATTCACTAAATTCAACAACACGAAGTCTGACTTTTGCAACGAGTTTTTGGAAAACGAGCTACTGTGCGGCGGCGTAAATGTCACTTTAAACACATTTGTTCGCGCAAGGAGTCAAATTCAAATGCAAATAGAATGGGGAGAAGAGAAACGAGACCGAAAACCGAAAGTTCTGCGTGGCGATTGCCAGGGTATATTCGACCATAACAATGCCTTGCAATTTAAACCACAAATGGCAGATAATCAAACAATTA
This sequence comes from Drosophila rufa, assembly GCA_018153105.1. Classification (NCBI taxonomy): domain Eukaryota; kingdom Metazoa; phylum Arthropoda; class Insecta; order Diptera; family Drosophilidae; genus Drosophila; species Drosophila rufa. The sequence goes on from JAECXS010000085.1 coordinate 10,329,320, forward strand.
TTTTGGCGTTGTTTTTAGCAATATTTTAGTATCTTTCAGGAGAGGCTTTTTTTTTATTCTAAGCTTTCAGCCCTTCTCCTGACCTTCAAGTTGTAAACAAAATATATTAGAATCAAACAAAATATCTGCAATATTTTGCAAAAATATAAATTAAAACAAATAGAAATTTTAGAAAGGAGCTCAGCGCTTTTTCCCACGGGTCCCCTCGTTATTATAGTCGTAGATAAGGTTCTCTCTTCGTCAAAACTTCGCGCCTTAGCAGAGAACCTATCACTTGACTCTAAAAAAGAGAAAACCCGAATTAATTACACGCCTATCTTGACTATACATATTATTCTAACCCAGACGTCCCTGGTCTCTGGACTTATTCTGGCCTCCACCTTCGCCAGCTTCTCGTCTGTAGAGATCGGGAAGACCTCTAACAACTCCTCAAGTTGGGGTTGGGGCTCCCCCTAACCAAGGCTGTCAAAATATTCTGCCTTGTCAGGATGGCGTCCAGCTTCACCTCCATTGGCCCGAACCTTGCGGCAAGCCCAGCCACCTGAGCCTTTAGCTCTCGAGTTTCTTCTTGATCTTAGGCGCCCGCATACCAAATAAAAACTTTAATTAATATACAAATTAAATCAATTAGATTTTATTCGGTTTACTTATATACGTCCCATTGCGATATTGATTGTGGTCGATGCCATCTTAAACGTAATTTTTCTAAAATTAACAAAGACAAATTTAAATTTTGAAAGTTAAATTAAGTTTTATTTGCGTATTTTATTTTATAGTATACTTATTAGTTTGTAATTATATATAAGGATAGAAAAATATGATTCGTCATAGGAATGATGGCGAAATGAATTTTAAAAAAATATAACTTCTCTGTTTATCGACGTATTTTTATAAATTTCAAGATATAGCTGTTAGTTACGGTTTTAAAATACCGGTTTTAATTTCATTAAGATCGGACAACTATATCATATAGCTCTGTAGAAACCGGGAACAACCTATCGCCGACTACGGCTTAATTTTTCCCCTTGATGAAGGCCGTCTACGTAGCCAACTGCCTTGTGGTGGCCTCCCTCTTTTGCTTATTCTTGCCTCTAGCTCCGACAGGATCTCGTCGAATTCATTCGATAAAAATACACATGAAATCCCCAAAAATTTGTTGGGAAAATCCCGAGGAATCTCACCGGAAACTCTAGTAAAATATTAGATAATACAAGATTTTATATTTAGCACAAATATACATACCGATAATTATTGACAAAAATTTTGGAAAGGATTTAAAAACTTTTTTCCAACGAGAGTCGTCCATGTTGTTCTCGAATATTAGGTCCTCTGCCAAAACGCACCTTATTGACTTTGTCAAAACATTGAGCCTCAGCAAAAAACCTATAACATGTCTCTCTCTGATGACGTCCAACTTCACCTCCATTGCCCCGACCCTTGTGGCACGCGCAGCCAAATGAGCCCTTAGATCTTGAATTTATGCTTGATCTTTGGGGGCCGCATACCAAATAAACTCGTATGCCCCCCTCCTTTTGCATCCCAAATTTTTAACGCATTTAAAGGCGTGCGCCAATTACTTTTTGGGGGACTGCTCTCCCCCCAGCGAACTTATGCAATCTGTAAACAAAATATATTATAATCAAATAAAATAGCTTCAATATTTTGCACAAATATACATACCTATTAGCACGGAATAAAAATTCGTAAACAAACTCATATCTTTTTTGCCACAGGTGCCGTCGTTGTTGTACTCCAGGATTAGGTTCTCTGCCAAGCCGCACCTGATAGACTTTGTCAGAACACTGCGCCTCAGCAGAGAACCTACAACATGACTGTAAAAAAAAGAAAAACAGAATTAAATACACGCCTATCTTGACTATAAATATTATTCTTACCCAGACGGCCATCGTCTCTATGTTTATTCTGGCCTCCACCTCCGCCAGCTCATCGTCAGTGGAGACCGGGAAAACCTCTAACACCTGGGGCTCCTGGGGTTGGGGTTGGGGCTCCCCCCCAACCCAGGCTGTTAAAAGATCAAGCCTGATTAGGATGGCGTCCTATTTGACGTCCAGCACAGCCACCTGAGCCCTCAGCTCTCCTGATTCCTCCTGCTCCCATTGCGATATGATGCCATCTTGATTTTTCTAAAAAAATGAAATTACTTGTATATTTTATTTTATAGTATAATTATTTAATTTTTTGTATTTACTTATTAGAAAAGAAAAATAAATAAATATTAGAGATAAAAGTGAATTGTGTGAAATTTCCCGTTGGTTTCCACCAATCAGAAATACGCCGAAAGCCAGTTCAATATTATTTATATTTTTATACCCGGTACCCATAGGGTACAAGGGTATTATAAGTTTGTGCCAACCGAGAATGTATGTAACAGGCAGAAGGAGGCATTCTCCGACCCCATAAAGTATATATATTCTTGATCAGTCCGTCTGTCTGTCCGTGTGAAACAACAGATCTCAGAGACTATAAGAGCTAGAGTTACCAAATTTGGTGGCAACATTGGAATCTGTTGCACGCAGATCAAGTTTGTTTTAAAATTTGGCCACGCCCACTTCCGCCCTCAAAAATCATAAAAAACGTTAAATAAGCTATACTCGTTTTTTTTCGGGTAAAAGTTAATAAATACAAAAAATGAATAAAATAGAGCGGACGTTTCCTGAAAATTTCAGTAAAATCGGATGATAAACATGGGAGATATTAGCAATAAGGTTAGAATTTTAACACACCGCCCAGGTGGCGCATTCGAGCCTTGGCCGTGCGATATAATGGCGCCAATGTACATATGTATGTACAATGTAGTGTATGTACATTTTTAAATTGCCTTTTAGTGTGAAGCGCAAACGTTTAGGTACCGGGTATCTCACAGTCGAGCACAGTCGACTGTAGCTTTCTTACTTGTTATATCTAAAAATATAATATACCACCTTTGAGCTTATTTATTAATTTGTCGGGAAATTCTATTCCGTACCGTACCGTATGTTAAATAACAAATAATATGTTGTATCATTTTTATACTCTTGCAGAGGGTATTATAATTTTGTTTGCAACGCAGTGAATGAGACATCTCTGACCCCATAAAGTATACAGTGGGGAGCAAAAGTGATTACACGTTCAACATTTTCGTGTTCGAGCCCTCATAAAACCTGAACGAATGAAGTTAATCAAACAAACTTTTTTTTCCTCGATTCCTTATTCAATTTGGAACAAATATACGTAAATAGTAAAATAATATAAGAAGCAATGTAATAGTAAGAAATAAAAAACCAAAACAAATGACATGTACTCAGTTTTGCACCTTATATGAAAAAATCTAAAGAAATTCCGTATTAATATTTTGTCCAAAGACAATTCGTGTTTTTATAATTTTTTATGTATTTAGGCATCTTTTCAACCCATTTCTAAACAATTCCATTCAGAAGTTGATTCCACTTCAGTTCCACACGCATCCAAGGACCACCTACGTTGCATTGGACTGATTGATACGGCCCAAGATATATGGTCATGATTGACCACAGATTTTCAATCGGATTGAGGTCGGGACTTTTAGTTTTCCACTCCAACAAGATAAAATGGTTTTCTACGTTTCTTAAGAATATTTCGTAGTGTACTGAGGATCTCCATCTTGTTGAAAAGCGAATTTTACCTTATTAAAGCCAAAATGATCAAAAAAATATTGAAAATGGGCTTGGAAAATATTTAAAATAGTCTTCCCCCTTTATAATTTAATCAATTTTGTGAAAAATTTCAAAGGAGAACTCGGTACCATTGGGTAGAACTGAAAATGCTGCAATTGGGAAAAAAAAATAAACCAGCTCTCTCTTAGAAAAGTGTTAAGATTCGATTGAAATTCGCATGGACACACAAAAATTAGACAGTATATGATAGGAAATGTGATATTTGGTGAAAAGAATCCATGTTTAACCATTTCCAGTCGATTAGGATGTAGTATTGTTCGCGTAGGTCGAGTAACAAGCTTCAAAGACAATAAGTGAGCAAGCCGTATAGCAAGGAGGAGGAAATATAATAGCTTTACATCGTGGCAAGTTGATCCTTTGCACAAAAATGATGGAATTATGAGTAAAGAAGACTATTTTAAATATTTTCCAAGCAAATTTTAAAAATTTTCTGGACAAATATGGCTTCTATGAAGGAAAATGTACTTTTGAACAAGGGGGGTATCCTAAGTACACTTCGAAAATGTGTAAGAAATGGGTGGAAAATCAAATTTGTATGTCGATGGAGTAATTGACTCAAAGTCCCGACCTTAATCTGATTGAAAACCTATGGTCAATCATGATCAAATATCTCGGGCGATATCAATCAGTTTAATGCAACGTAGGCGGTCCTTAGATGCGTGTGAAACTGGCGTGGAATCAAATTCTAAATGGAATTATTGAGAAATGGGTTGAAAAGATGCCAAACTACATAAAAAATTATAAAGACAAGAATTGTCTTTGGACCTAATATTAATATAGAATTTCCATTGATTTTTTCATATAAGGTGCAAAACTGAGTACATGTCTTTTGTTTTGGTTTTTTATTTATAACTATTACATTGTTTCTTTTATTATTTTTCTATTTACTTCTATTTGTTCCAAATTGAATAAGGAATAGAGGAAAAAAAGTTTGTTTCATTAACTTCATTCGTTCAGGTTTTATGAGCTCTCGAACACGAAAATTTCGAACGTGGAATCACTTTTGCTCCCCACTGTATATATTCTTGATCAGCATCACCAGGCGAGGCGATCCAGCCAAGACCGTGTGTCAGTTTCTATGCAAACTAGTCTCTCAGTTTTTGAGCTATCGGGCTGAAATATTCAGCATTTCAGTATTTCTTTTGCAAGCAGTATATATTCGGCTTACCGAAGCTAGCTTTCGTTCTTGTTATCTACAAGTTTCACGAAAAGTTAATTTATTGGTTGTTTAATTGTTAATTAATTGTTTGTTTTTATTATTTTTTGAAGACTATAATATCTATATTATTATATTTTTAAATATTTTCAAAATTTTGCTTAAAAAGTTTTACAACAAGATTCTAATATAAATAGTGACGAAAAACCATCAATTAAACAAAATAGGTAAAGCGAAAAATGTTATATATAATAATTGTTTTTGTGATCATTTTTTTTGAGTGTAGTTCTTAATAGTTTTTTATTATGTTTGTAGCTTATAAAATGAGTTTTTATTATTTAATTTTTTTTTTTAATTCTTTTTATTTAAATTTTTGGTAATTTTCTATTAACGGAGCCCATTCCAAAAAAAAAAAAAAAAAAAAAACATAGATAGGGGGTGCTTTAACATACATTTGGATATAAAAATTATGCTGGGGACGCTCTTAGTATAGCCACAATAAATATTTAAAGTTTAGCCTAATTCCCATACAAAATCCGTAGCAAACACGCACACTGACAAATTATGAATACACAAAATTCAAGCGCCTGTCTGTGTGATCGTCGCGGTACAGTGGTCTGTGAAGCTTAAAATTGTTGTCAAATTGTGCTTAGCGTAAATACTATATATGTCGACACTTTGCACACTTTGAACACATTTATGCGTGAAATTAAAAAAAAAAAAATTTTACAACGTAAAATACGTAGTAATTACGACATTTTAATTTCTTTTTATTTGTATTATATATAATTATATTATATTATATATAAAATTTAAAGGGACATTCCATGCCCTTATTTTCGTCAAATGTCAATCAAAAATCGGCCGTGCATACGTAGGCTGCTACATATATTTCTGGCCTAATAATGAAAATACGAATATTTATTAAGGAAAATAGTTTTATTGTTTTTCAAAATATTCTCCATCAAGATTTACACACTTTTGCATGCGCTCAAACCAATTTTCGAAGCACTTTTTCCACTCTGATTGACACACCTCAAAAACATGGTTTTTGAATGCTTCAACAGCATCTTCTGGCGACGAAAATCGTTGACCACGCATTTTCTTCTTGATGTGAGGGAATAAAAAGAAGTCATTTGGTGCCAAGTCAGGACTGTACGGCGGATGACCCATCAATTCGACGTTTTGGCCAGTCAAAAGGCGCTGGTTTGAGCCGATGTGTGAGAGCTCGCATTGTCATGGTGCACAATGATTCGTCTTCCCTTGTTCGTTTTTCGAATTTCACCGAAGACTTCAGGCAAACAAATGGTGGTGTACCAATCAGAATTGACCGTCCTACGTTGCTCAAGAGGAACAGTAGCCACATGACCAGTTTTTGCGAAGAAACAGGCGACCATTTGCTTCGAAGTGCTTCTTCCACGAACAACTTTCGTTGGATTTGGCTCGTCTTGGAAGACCCACACGGTCGATTGCTGTTTTGTTTCGGGCTCATACGCATAGATCCATGATTCGTCACCTGTGACGATCTTATAAACGTCTTTTGAAGCACCGCGATCGTATTTTTTCAGCATTTCTTTACACCAATCCACACGAGCCTTCTTTTGAGCGATTGTCAAATTGTGCGGGATCCAACGAGAACAAACCTTTTTTACAGCCAGGTGCTCATGCTATATCGAATGTATGCTGGTGGAAGAAATGCCTAGGGATGCCTCTATCTCACGGTATGTCACATGACGGTCTTGCATTATTAGTTCACGTACGCCATCGATGTTTTCTGGCACAACGGCTGTTTTTGGACGACCTTCGCGGAATTCGTCTTTGAGGGAGCGTCGGCCACGATTGAATTCGTTGTACCAGTTTTTCACAGTGCTATAGGATGGTGCTTCATAGTCATACAAAGATTTAAGTTCATCGCTGCACTCTTGTCGTGATAATCCACGCCGAAAGTTGTGAAAAATGATCGCACGAAAATGTTCACGAGTTAATTCAATTTTTTTGCGAAATTGATTTTTTTAAGTAACTGTAAACAACACAAATGATAGTCGTACGTCAAACCGTTCTGAGTACGTTTATGCTTAAAAATGTCGAACTTTTCAATGGAAATGTCAGATTCCACCTAACAACACTTAGTGTTGCCTAGGCCAGAAATATATATAGCAGCCCACGTAATAAACGAAAAATAAAAATAAAAGAATTATTAATTAAGAATTCTTAAAGTAGTGCCTGCGGTGCACCTTTGCAAACTCTTCTTCCACACCACCGTTCTCATTTCCGATTTTGTTATATTATATCTATAGGATCCCAACGACTTACAATTGGATGTTTAATAATATTTAGCAACATTGTCCATTGGATACAGAAATTAACCAAAGTATTTATGTATATACATATGTATACAAACTTAGTGCGTACGTAAAAATACTTCTAATTGGTTTAGTAATTAATTATTCTTTGTTTTGATTCTAGGTTATTATGCACAGCTGATTTTTGATTTTGACATTAAACGAAAATAGGGACATGGCAGGTGCTTTATAATTTTATATATAATATAATCTTAATATTGAAATACAAAAAATGGAGTTAAAAAGTAGTTAATTACTACTTATTTTACTTATTTTTTTTTTTTTTAATTTTTTGGAAGGGGCGTTAATAGAAAATAAATTTTTTTTTTTTTTTTTGCATATAAAAAATTAAAATAAAAAACAGCGGTACATATAGTTATGATCAGTAATAAAATGTTCTTATTTAAATTCCGTATCAGGAGTTTTATAAACTTTAAAAAAAAAAACGCGTTTGCGCTTCAACCACGAAAAAACAGGTGGCTTCTAAACAAAATAGCAACATTATGCAGCTGATGCCGCTGATGCCGCACTGGATCACCGGAGCTCGAAATCAATTGTGCAAATAAATTAATTTATCAACACAAATAACTAAACTTACAAGCACAAGCAGTCGAATTCAAACGCAAAGGGAATGGGGAGAAGAGAAACCGATAACCGAAAATGGCGAAAATTGCTGCCTAGCGCGTGCCAGGGTATATTCGACCATAACAGTGCTTTGCAATTAGAACCACATAAGGCAGATAATCAAACATTAATTTTGGCGTTGCCTATAGCAACTTTTTAATTTATTCCAAAATGTCAAAACTTTAAGTGAATAATAATTATTTAAGTATAATCTAACAAATGTATAATATCTCAGTCACTTTTAAAAAAGGGTATTCCGAAGTCTTTACTATTTTTTTCTTGACACTGATTTTGTTTTTTCATTTCCCTCCATCCATCTCTCTCTCTCTCTCTCTAATTTATGGCCACTGCTCCGAACAGTGCTGCCAGAATCTCCGAAGCAGAAATAGCTAGATTTGGAAAAAAGTTATTGAAGGTTGCTAAAAATGATGTAAAAATCAATAATATTAATCATAAAAATGATCGTTTTTAACAAATATATGTATGTACATATGTATTTATTTAAGAAATTTAAAACCCATTTAAAAATACTTAAATAAAAAAGGATTTATATATTAAATTTATATAATTAAATTTAACTTATATAATTAAAGAATGTGTCAGCTTTGCGCGGTTAGTAATTTAAGTCACTCATAGGCAGAACATAATTATGGCAACATTTTTCCGTGTCTGATTTGTGGCTAATAGCATTTAAAAACATACCCTTGCAGTCTGCAATTTATTCATTGAAAATCCATCCATTTTGGTAAACTTAAAACAATATTGAAGTTTGTAAATTTGTATAACATTAACATGTAGAACTTTAAATCAAAAAATTATAATATCCTCCAAGGGTATAAAAGAACGATGCACATTTTTTAAAAGTTGCCAGAAACTAAATTGATTCTAAAGTAACACCACTGCTCCGAATTACTTTGCTAAACAAAGCCTATGCTATTAGTTATTTGTATACCCTTGCAGAGAGAATTATAATTTTGTCATGATAATTGCAACGCAGTAAAGGACGCATATATTCTTGATCACCATCACCAGCCGAGTCGATCTAGCCATGTTCGTCTGTCTGTCGGCTTATACGCAAACTAGTCTCTCTGTTTTTGAGATATCGGACTGAAATTTTCAGCATAGTCTTAATTCTTCTACAACCAGTATATGTATATATCGGGACGGAATGGGACCAATATATCATATACCTGCCATATAACGAATTTCTATAAATTTCGAGATGTAGCTGTATATAAGAAATTGATTTATATGAAATTATAAAAATCTACACATCTAATGTTATGAAAATTGACATAATGTGGAGATTATTCCAAAGTATGAGATCACATTTTGGCTATACAACTACGATTTTCTATCGCTAATCCCTATTCTTTATTGATGTATGTATAAAGCTGGAATATATTTAAATAAGATAAGTTATAGTTCAGTAAATGAGGCATCCAAATTATTTTACCAAGACACCGAATTCATAATGACCAAGAAACCACTGCGCATTCCTGACCTACTGGAAATCAAGAGGTAGTTAATAACCAACTTCAGCATACGGACATAAACAAAAGTGCTCCTCAACAATATGCCAGGGGCAGAAATGGATTGCAGTTGTTCCAGTTTCCCAATGCCGGTCTTAAGCTCAACAGGTTGAGGGGTGGATCGGGCAAATGTCAAATGTTGCACAAGGACGCCAGTGCCAAGCGGCTGGAGTTAAGTAGAGTAAAGTACTTTGCCTCAGGGTGGCTCTCCGTCAAATGAACGCGAAAAGCTGCAATGTTTTCGCACGTCCAGCAAGGGAATCAATCTGAAGGCGCCTTCCGTTAACCCTGCCTCGGCTAAGCAAAGTATGAGCAATGAACGGAGAAATAGTCTTTCAGTTTATATAAAATAAAACTAAGGGGTATTATAGTTTACAATATCAACATAAATTTTATAACTTATATATGTATATATATATATTATGGACTTTTTTTATCATAAGGTTTTTTTTTTTAATTATTAATTTCGGTAATTTTTGATATCAAATTAATTAGTAGCATTTTTCCGCCTATTTCTTTAACAGCCAACATATATTAAAAAAAAAATTTGTTTATAAAACTAAGCACTTATTTCCAGAAAAATATATTGTTTCTAAAATTGGTTTATTTAAAAGCAGTTACTTTCTTGGTAATACCTATCAAGGGTATAAAGACTTCGAGTATACGCAGTTCCTTCTCGCGGTTTGCTTATAAATTTAATCAAATATTTCGTAATTTCCTCTTCTAGCTAAAAGCTCTCCAACCCGTTGACATAGTGGACACATCCTTTCGGCCATACCCTTGATAATTACCGTCCAGCTCGTTATCAGCCCCAGCATACCGCCCACTGATAACACACAGGTCGGAGAGCTTTTCGTCTGTCCCTCGTTTCCCGACCCGAATCCATACGAATCCGGCCGAAGGCGTGCGGCCGTAGAAGCGGAGAGGAGCGAAGAAGAGCGGAGCTGAGCTTTCCCTGCAGCAACCGTGGTAACGCAGACAAGCAGGAATTGCTAACATATGGTAGCATTGAATGGCGCATCGTCTAGCATTGGCTATCCTGTCGTTGTGGCAAGCGGTCCTTCTAGCAGCAGCTTAGCGTTCAGTCCTTCTGTCACTTCTCCACGGCGGTTTCGAGCGTTTTGCTGATTTCCATACAAAATTCTGTGGTCGGATCCCGGTTCTGTTTTTGGTTTTCCCCTCGGGAACGGTGTGTGTCCGGACTCTGCATAAAATAAGATTCAGTTGCTTGCCATTTGAATAGATTGTCTCGCGCATAAATATTAAAAGAAAATAAAAATTTATTTTGAAAAGAAAGTCCTTGAATTCGATTATTGCGGCTGGCCGGTGTTACAACTTTCGCTGGATTTGCATATATTGGTCCAAAAGTGTTCTTTCCCAAGTTTCTTTTGAATATTAATGATATCTGTGCAGCAAGGGAGATGATTAATTATCCAGACTTTGGGTAAAAGTAAACAATCAGAAATCACTCGAAAACAATATATTACGGTCAAGTTTTGCGCCCTACAAGTTGGAAGAATCAGGAGTGAAAAGGTAAGGTTAAGGGTTATTAATTAATCGGATTTCGGGGGTATATGTAACAAATATCTGGGATATTTATTAACTGTATTTAAGTTTTAACCTTCTTGTGGGTATCATAATAAATAATGCAATTTAAGGGCGTTAGCTCAATGAATTAAATTAAATTAAAATAAAACTTACAACTATTAAAACAGAACTCTAAAAAGATGCAGTTATTATGATAGAATTTAACACAATATGATTTAATTTAATGATTTTATGATTTATGATGATGAATGATGATCGTATGATTTTATATAATGGAATCAACAAGTGTTCCTATTGTGTAGGATTCTTTTTCAAATTAAATTAGTTTCAAACCTAATTATAAACCAAACCCCAAACCCATTATCAGTTTTTGAAAAACGGTTTGCCTTTATTTTCTAGATATATGTATTTATATTACTGATATATAATGATTTTGTTATAAATATATAATCCTTACTAGATCGCTTTTGTATAAAGTGGATTTGTAATAATATGTATAAAATTATAAATAACCAATAATTATTAGAAACCATATCGATTTTTAACGATTAGAATTAAATATTTAGTTTATTTAAAAGTAGTTTATTAAAAAGTAAAGTAATACAAAGTAAAAAGTAATTGCTATAATATTTCTAAATATAACAAACCGACATAGATCTGATCATAAAAAATCAATTGTAAGCATAGTACATAAATAGTATATTGAGCATTTTCTCCAAAACAATTTAGTCTTACTAAAATATTAACTACTAAGTTTCGATAGCTATATATGTTCTTGCACTTCACTCTCAACCCTCAACTTCAATTTCGCACTCGAATATGGTCCCCTTAAATATGTGTCTGCTGTCACTTTAAGCCATCGACAAACTCACAAGTTTGAACGGAAAGCTGAGGGGGGCGTTGAAGAAATCCAATTTGATAAGTAATCGCATCAGGCTAAAGCCTTGAAATTCGCAGTTAAAGCGTCTTTGGACCCTAATCCCAGCCATTTAAACAGTAAAGCAGCCAAAGACAGCAGCCAAAAGGCACCAGGCCCAGTCCAAACTGCCGCCTGTTGAATATTTTCCATTCAAGTTGATATTTCTCTGCGATTTTATTTTTTCTGAATGGTCTTGGGGCTTGGCTTACTAAATCTGTGATTGTGTGCCCACAAAAGAAATACAAAATACACAAAAGTTGCCCAGGTCAAAGGCCAAACTAGTTGAAGAGCTCTCTGATTTGGGTTCTCCTGGTTTCTTTTTTGCATTTCCTGAGAGTGAAAGTTGGGCTTTCGTTTCGCTTCCCTTTGTATCCGTATCTGCGGCGGTATCTCCAGCTGCATGTGTATCTGTATCTGAATTTGATTAGATAGTTGTCCCTTATCAGCGGACAGTATACGGGTATTCAATGTACAATTTTTCTCCATATTCGTTACGCCTCTGCACTTATTTTTTTCGCTTTCTCGCATGGCCCAGTTAGTAGGCGTTACATGGACCTGTAAGCCTAATTGTTGTTATGCTTCTTTTATTTTTATTTTTATTTTTTTTTGTCTATCCAATGACGTCAAGCTTATATGTATGTGCGTGCTGGAAATTGCCAACAGGTAACGGATAGCCAAGGCCATGGCGGCAAATTGGTTAAAGTTGCTTGGTAATTTTCGAATTTATAAGTTGTTAAGAAATTAAGGCCAGCTCAGCTGCCAAAACTTTCGTTGATGCCCTTGGGCCAGGGGCGGGCGGGCGCTGGACTGGCACGCTTGAATGGCTTCGCCACTGTCACCAGGAGAACGAGAGCGGAGAAGGAGCGGCAGCCAAGACAGCCAGTCGATGGCGAGACAGCTTGTCACTGACATGTCCAGGGCTTAAATTTCATCTTTTACGCTTCTCTGCCCGGCGCACACAAGTTCGTTATTGCTACTTCCATTCCCTCGATCCTGGCGGCAGTGAATTCACTTTAAGTTTTTTAATTATGCTGCCTGGCTTGGGCCCTGCCTTAATCCGTTTTAGAGGCGGGCATACACGGCGTATGCGTGATGGTGCACATTGTGATTTACGAGGAGGAGTGGGGGCTTAAGTGCGCAGAGCCAACTTTAAGCTAAGCTGAGAGTCCTGTACCTTAAGTAAAATGGCAATTAAATACTGATATATATGCAAATCAGACTATTTTTAGGGTATATAGTTAGTTAGACCAATTATGCTCAAAAATGTTTAAGAAATGTGAAAATATAATTTTAGAAAAGGTTTATTAATTATATATTATATATCATAAAGAAATTGTATTTCGCTGTATTGGAGTGTCGCAAAAAAATAATATAACTAACTTTAAAAATTTACAAAAGGAATGATAACCTACGCCTTTTTAACAAAATTATAAAGAATTTATTTCTGTTGAGCTCCAGGCCTTATCTATAATAAATAGTAATAATAATAATAATAACACCCTTTTTCTTTGTGTAAATTTCGCTCTTTCATTGCCTGTGACAGGTGGCATTTGGTCCTACCTTAATTATGTTTGACTCTGCTTTTTGACTGCCCTTCTTATCACCTGCAATTAGGTAATTAATAGAAATAGGGAGATATTCCTCATTCGGCCAGTCGTAATCCGCTTAGCCAAAGACTCTAATTTATTTATAATTCGTGAGCTACTAGGCAACCATACACATATGGTTTATTATGGATTTAAACTTGCAAATAGTTGGTTTAGAGAAACCGTAATTAGTTGATCATTTTCTGATTAACCAGGTGATGTTTAAAATTGATATGAAAATAAAATAATATTTTTTGGAGCTATAAATTTATTTCGATACAAATATTGAGCTTGAAACATTGCAAAATTAGATAAATACAATAAATATAAGATATGGAAACTTCTGATATTTTTTTTTTTGCTTTTTAATTTAATGTTTTGCCTATATTAAATTGTATTTAAATTTCAAAATATAGAAAGCAGCTATGAACTTCATCTTTAACTATTAGTAGAAATATTTTAACATAATTTTAAGCATAATTTCGTTTTAATTTCACGATTCCTAATCGAAATTAAAACCCGGAATCGAAAATGACATGCAAATTTGGCTTTCTAGTTGCCGAATTGTGCGAGACAATAGAACAGTTGGCCGATGAAAGCATTTGCAAACCCCGCTAATGACAACTATTCAACGGAAAATCTGTTTTCGATTCCCCAAATGCTGACTGCGAACCCAACTAAACAAATATGAAACTACGCAAACGTGGTTAAATAATTTGCACGGATTCCCAAGGCCCGGCGGATGGAGCCGGCAAGAGGTGTCACAAACTCCCCCCCAATTAATTGCAGAGACGAAATTTGGCTGAACAAATATTTGAACTGATTAATTGAGGAGAGAAGTCTATTATTCCCGCTATAAAAGTGGGAGCAAAGGCGGCAGACAGCCAGTTGAAAGGAGTTACTCGTTGTGAAAAATGCGTCTGTTTGTTGCTCTCGTTTGCGCCGCCTTGGTGGCCCTGTCCTCCGGCCAGGGGTCTATCCGTGGCAGATCCCTTCGCTCCGGTCAGGTGAAGCTGGCCGTGGAGCCGCCCACTTTGCTGGTGAAGAACGCCGGCATTGTGCCGCCCACTCTGCTGGTGAAGAACGCCGGCATTGTGCCGGCTGTCCAGCTTGATGATGCCGTGGCAACCCCAGACATTCTGCCCCCCGTCTCGGTTGGCAATCGCCGTCTTGGTTATCCCTATTATCCCCGCTACTGGCCCGAATATGGAGCTCCCTCCGATGGCTGGTATCCCGGCGGCTGGAACTCGGCTCCTCGCTACTGGGGCAACAGCTGGTACAACTACCGAGCTCCCATCTTAGCCAGGCGTCGTCTCGTCAAGCCCGTGGTGAGCCCTGTGGATGCCCAGTCCAGCTCTACCACCACTACCACAACTACTGCTGTGGTGTCTGAGGATAAGCCAGCTGTGGATGCCACTCTGAGTGCTGCCGTTGTACCGGATGTGGTTGCTGTTCCCGATGTGCTTCCCGTTGACGATGTTATTCCCGTTGCCGACGTTGTTCCCGTTCCCATTCCCGAGCTGGCTGTCCTTCCCCAAGTGGAGGATGACGGGCTTATGACCACTCAGGTGATCTAAGGGACTCGTTTAATAAATTCGTGTATATATAGAGCATTTGCTGTCTGTTTTTTTAATATCCTAATGAAAAATTGCCACGATTCCATCAAAGTTAAATGTTAATTTATGGCCACACTCTCCTCCAATCCAGAACCAGAACGCGTACTCCTGCGCTATCTTATCGAGATTTATATAATAATTGGCTGGAGTAGAGTGCAAACACAGGGCTCAGGCGAGGCATTAAAGGTGCGAAATCAACTAGCATGGTCATGGCGGGGCGGCAACCAGTTCTGACCAGCCCCAAACCCAGGCGAAACCAGCCGGCAAACAACCTGCCATATGGCGCAATATTGAAATATCCAATCAAAATGTTAATTCCAGGATAAAAGCGGAGAGGCGAAGTAAAAATCAAAGGACCAGGCATTGTTCGAACGAGCAAACCGCTGGATCCTGGCCCAGGATGGATCATCATCGACTCACATCAGGTGCAATTTCCATCGAAATTTAATGGCCTTTTATGCAAATTTTGAGGCAACGCAAAAGATGGATTTCCCAAAAAAAAGGAAACCCTTTTCGCACTTGTTGATTCATTAAACGGCGGAGGCTCGATATTCTATGAGGATAAAAAAGGGGTCCATTGTTATTTTTATTCGCGCAGTTTGTTTGTATTCAGGACTAGGACTCGGACTCGCTTTTGTTTTTGTTTTTGTCTATGTAACCGGAGCATATTGAGGCACATTCTATGCTCGCCGGGGTAGTGGATGGAGCTTGGTCTGCCAGTGACGTGCTTTCGCTCCATGTTTATTTTTAGGGTTTTGGCCGGGGCTTAGGGGTCTGGCGCCAGCGGACCACACCCACCGCCCACCGCCCATCTGGAAAACCCACCCCAGTGAGAGCTTTGGGCGGCTGCTATGCAAATGAATTAATGCCCGCGAAAGTTCACGGGCGGATGTAGCGAGAAGGAGCTGAGTTGTTCCCGTGCAGTTTCCCCTAATTGCATCAATTAGACTTGGAAATGTCAAATGTTAGACTATTTCTGGTTTTTCTCTCTTTATTTTGTGGTTTTGTCCATGAAACTGGATCTGAAATGCGTTAATAATTGAAAAGGTTTTCTTTTGCCCAAACACGAATTTTTATTAAAATTAGCAAGAAAGTTTAGGGGACCTCGGCAAAAATCTTATTCTAGATTTATAAAATAGCTAAAAATATACACTTAAATAAAATATCATATTAGAAGCCTTGCAAAATGTACTGCAAAGCATAATTAAGCATCTAAGCAATATTTAAACTACTTTTTCTAACTATGCCATATTTTTTTAGTTTAAATCTTAAATCTTAAATGTTTTGAATTATTTTTAAGGCTCGTTTTTCCTGCTTCTTTTAGTGACTCACATTTGGCAGCTCTCGAGCTATTTATTATTATTTCTTTATATATAATAATCACAATGTCAAGCTTAATAAGCTGAAAGTAATGAATAAACATCAGATATGGGGGCTGGCCCCTAATAATCCCTTGCACATGACAGCATATGTGTGTATGTACACTGGGCGAATTGGTTAATCTCGCCTCTTCCGCTTTGCCGTCCAATGACTCCCTGGCTCCTCTCTTGACACTCAACTGACTTGATGAGAGCTCAGCCATCACCATCATTGACATAACAATTGGAAACACTTCCGTTTTCACATGGACAGCCACAGGCTGTGTGTTTATTTGTGGGCAAGAGTTGGCATTCGGTTGGGATCGAGAACCGAAAAAAAATGTGGCCTCTGAGCAAACAGAAATTAGCGTCCGACGTTGAGGGAAATGATTGCCCAGGAGATGAGAATAGTTATGGAATGCGTGTCTGGCTGGGAGCAGGGATAAGTGAGAGTTATGGGAGGGATTTTGTCCGTGAAACCTTAAGGAATTTGTTTATCTTGGGGCTTATTTTTGGTCAGAAACATTTATGCTTAATATAAAAGATATAGGAGAGGGGGGATGAATAAATTGTAAGGGCATTTAACGGATATTTGGAAGGCTATAAAATTTTTTCCAAAATTATAATAGAATATAAAAATAATTTTAAAAAATTATTGACAAAGAAATTAACAAAACGGCATAATATTATTATATTATACATTTAAATTATAAATCACAAAGGTTCAAAGAAGATTATACGTAATTTATTGATGGCGTTAATTTCTTCTTCGAAAATAAGGTCTATAATACGTTTAAAACGTATTATTTGTGGTCACACAATTACTTTTATATTGGTATCTTATAATGAACATATTTATTTAGCCTTCTCTTCATATTTATTGTAAATTAATTTTTCCAAATTTTAATTTTCTGAATTTAATTTAATTTCTTTATTCCTAAAAAGATTTTCAATTTAAGCCCCTGACCTCATAAACCACTAACTCATTGCCACTCTCTTTTTCTAATTTTTCCTTGCTTTCTCTTTCGTCCTGTCATAAACCGCAAAATCAACAAATAATAATTTAAAGGCAACACATGGCAAAGTCCGGCCCCCGAGGGGTCCCGAGACATCGCCGACTGCGACTCCCTTCTGGGACTAGACAAAGTTTCGTAATTTTTTGTATGCAAATTGCCGTGCATGGGGTCCAGACTATGTCAAATTGACCAAAACATGTCAACTGTGTCAACAAGAATTATACCAATTGAGCTCGTGCCGTACGGCAATTGCAATAATTTGACCTGGCAAAGGTCGCCAAGGAAAATTCTGAGAACTGGAGCTGGAAGTCGGGAGCCTATTTTGTTGGGAAAATTCTGTAGCCTGTAAATTATTTGCTGAATTATTACGGTTTTATTTTGGAGAATAAGTAACTAAAAGTTTGTGACTGAAATTTATTTAATTTAGTTTTTTACTAAAGAGTATCACTGTGGACAGCCGTAGAATTGAAAATCTGCTACGATAGTCCGATCAGAACCATTTATATCTTGATCGAAAGGTATTGTAAACCTCTTTGAAACTGCATACTACGATTTTTCAAAAACGGATTAGTTTAGGAGAAATGGGAGTGAAAGTGCGAAATTGAAAATTTTTAAAATTGGAGCTATTGGGGCCGGTGGAGCAAAAATCCCCAAATTTTTAATGTTGTTGTGATCTAGCTTTAAATACGCGTCGAATGACACCTCGATCGTCCTGATCCGATATTCCGTTCAAAAGATATTCAATAAACAAGATTTTAAAGGCCTTTCCGAAATGAAAACGTTTGTCCTGTTGTTTGTCTGTCTGTCTGTCTGTGTGTCGATTTTTTTGTTTAAGAGTTCTTTAACTACCTTTATTTTATTAAACAGCTCGAGCTGAACATTTTTTGTTCTACGACTTTTTGGGTTTCCCGCTAGTTTGGCGGGAAAACAGCTACAAAAGCCAGATTTTCCGCGCCCATAACTTCTAAACGACTAAAGCTACAGAAACGTGCTATATGTCGTTGGAAAAGTAGTTGGAAAGTAATTACATTGCCCTGACAAAAATTTTCTAAATATTATAATAAAGAATTTAGAATAAAAATAATTTTCTTTTGAGATTAAAATTTTTTTTTTATTAGCTTTTACGATTTTTATAGTCACTTCAGGCCGTATAGACCTTGAAATATTTCGGGGTATAACACATCAAAATTAGTAGCAATGATCCCATTAAGCTAACTTCGTATATGCATTTTTTTTGTTAATTTTTCCAATTTGAGTTTCAAACAAAAACTTATAACAACAATGGAAAAGGTTTAATACCTTTCGATCAAGATATAAATGGTTCTGATCGGACTATACAATAGTATGCAGTTTCAAAGAGGTTTACAATGGGTACATGTAATAACGCCCGCTGCACTCTGAGCATAACTTAAAGTGCCTAAAAGGCTTATCGAAGCACAGAATACATTTGAGGACATCCGTCATTTGAGTGAATGGCAAGGTATCCACATCATCCTCCTCGGCTTCCAAATCAGAATCGAGCTTCAAAATTAGTGTCCCATTTAATTAAGTCATTTTTTTGATTTATCATAATAAAACATAATAAACGGTATTTTTCTTATCGGTAATCTCATTGATTGCTTATGCACTTGACAAGTTTTAAGAAATTGAGGGCGTAATGACACTTTTAAAAATGACATAATGCCCACGGGCGCTACGAGACTTTGGGAGTGGGCGCAATGACACTTTTGAAAGTGACATATCACCCGCGGGCGTTGTCACTTTTTTTGCGTCATAACGCCCATGGGCGTTATGACAGTGGGCGTTATTACATGTACCCGTTTACAATACCTTTCGATCAAGATATAAATGGTTCTGATCGGACTATCGTAGCAGATTTTCAATTCTACGGCTGTATATAGTAGTCTCCTATGGACTGCCGTCCACAGTGATACTCTTTAGTAAAAAACTAAATTAAATAAATTTCAGTCACAAACTTTTAGTTACTTATTTTCCAAAATAAAACCGTAATAATTCAGCAAATAATTTACAGGCTACAGAATTTTCCCAACAAAATAGGCTCCCGACTTCCAGCTCCAGTTCTCAGAATTTTCCTTGGCGACCTTTGCCAGGTACATACATATGTCATTTAAAAAACTTCTGATATAAAATAAAAACACCTCTTAACGAGGTGAGATTAAAGTTTTTAAAAGTTTAGTTAAAAGTTTTTAATTAGTTTCAAAATCGCCACTTAGCTGAAAAATTAAAAAAGGCAAAACAGGCAGAGTGCCGATTTTGAAACTAATTAAAAACTTTTTAAATATTTTTGTTTAAATAACTATTAATCGTCACAAAATTTGGTATCAGAAATTTTTGGAGTTGAATGTGCCATCGTCACATTCGTCATCTCACCTCGTTAAGAGGTGTTTTTATTTTATATTGATTTAAGTGCAAGTACATCATAGAAAGTACATTTAAAATTTATTTACATTATTTAGAAATTCTAAGGTTTCGTTTTTTATTATTGTGTATTTATTTTTATAATTAAAATTCAAGTTATTTTACATTTAAATTTTTATTAGTAAATAATATAATTCCAATTACCAACTTTTGGTTTTGGCAATTTCAGTTTTCCCATAAAAGTGAGATAAGTTTTTTGTATTTTCCCGCAAATTAAATTTCCCAGAATGGCCACGTTTAACTGCAAATATTTATATTATTTTTATATAATCAAATTGAATGTAAGAGTTGTGGGGAACCGCCAGGAGAATTACTTTAATTGACGGGACAGCCGGGACAAGGTCATCGACAATCAAACGGGTTCAGTGGATGTGGATGTGTGTTCCCATTAACTGGGCTAAGGAATCGATTGCAATCACAGCCATAAAGCGAATTGCTTTGAACCCGAAACGTACGGACTGCAAGAATATCATCCCATCGGAACAGGCGGAATATGGGGTTTTCGGGAGGAGTACATAAAGGGGTTGGTTTCCATGGGGTCAAGTGTAATGGACGTGAACATGTGATGCCACTCCGAGAAGGCACGGACTGTTGACCATGTACACACATGTAGACCATGTGGAAATGGAGCAATTGTCTCCTGGGCTAGGTCACTGAGTCAGCAAAGGAAACGGCCGGCGCTTCCCGTGGCTTATTTCCCTTTGTCTCCGATTCATATTGGGCCCTAAGCTCTACTGCAGCTGTCGCCGTCGATCGCTAAAAGGTTTCCATTTTAATTAAACCAGAGACCAGGCGAAATTAAAGGAAATTATATTGAAAGCCGACTGGGTTGTGTTTTGTCCTATTCCATAGAAAATCATTTCTAAAGCATCTACTCTTTCAATTGACTGTGATTTACGATTAATGAAAAATTTTTCAGGCATTTCCGTAATAGACTTAATTAATTTCTGAGGAATTCAGAGAAGTTTATTAACAGTTCAAGGGGAATGCATTTAAATTAAAATTTAATGATTAGAATCGAATTTAATTTTCTATATACGAATTGAGTTTATTTTAAGGGAATAGTTGGATATTTATTTGGTGTATAATAAAGAAAAAGCTTGTTACTTTTTAAAAGGCATATTTTTTATTAAAAATAATTGATTCATTTAAATCTTTAAAAATTCTTTCTCTTCTCCAAAAAACCTTTTTAAAAATCTACTTAAGTACCTAAATTTCCTCAGCTAAAAATAATTTAAAGCACACATAAATCACATCTGAAGTCTTCTTAATAATTTTGTTCTCAACTCAGCTAATCGGTAATTAGGAATTTCATAATTTTAAAGGTGTTTGCACTAAATCCCGCCTGACGCCATTGAAAAATTCTTCAATTAAGCGAACCTAATGCCGCATAATTGAAAAAAGAATGGCCAATTATGACAGGTTTTGCCTTAAATTCCGACGGCGCAGCCTCGGGGGAAGCTTATTTTTAGCGCGCTGAAATGTATGCTACAATTTCCGTCAGTGGCACGAGGCCAAGTCGAACTTGAATCAAATTATGATTAAGTCCTTACGGACGCCTGTCAGGGGAATGCGTGCGTGAATGTCCCTTCGAATCAGTGTGGCTGTGTGCGTGACATTGATTGGCATTGAGCGGTGGGCGGTGGGTGGTGGGTGGTGGCTGGTTTGCGTAGGCAAATGGCCAACTCAGAATCTGGAACCTGGCCCAAATGGCCTGGCACTCTGGGCCATCGTCATCGTCGTCTACAATCGAGTTAAGCGCATGTGGTTGCCGTTTAAGCCTGGCCAAGTCCAACCGCCGACCAGCTAATCCCATTGTCGACATTAACAATTACAAACACGCGCCGCATTATAATGCAATTCGCCTTTGTTCGTCGGAGCACACCTGACTTGTGTTGCCTGCCCCGTTGACTCCTTGGTCGGCATCGCGCCTTTATTTCTTTCCTTTTTAGCCGCCCAAAGAGGAGCGGAGGCTTCTTCTTCCTACCAACTGTTTACAATTGAGCACAAGTTGTCAATGGATGTCCTTGTCCTTGGAATCTGGGGAGGGGAGACCAAACAGAAAGTGCTTTCAGTGCTTCCTAGATTTTCCACAGATTGTGCATTCAAATAAACATCATTAGATTTTTCTAGTGGGCGCAAGCAAATAAACATCCTCAGTTCGTCAGTTGGAATTTTCTATCTTTGAGATTAAAAGGAGAATTTATCAAGAGTTTTTATCAGAATTTAAATGGGAAAAGGCTATACAAATATTTAAAAAAGAATTTAACAAGACTTTTAGTTAGATTTTAAACGGGAATAGAGATTAAAAAGGAATTAAGTTTATAATAAGCTGTTGTCTTTGTTGTCAGTATCTTTAATATAATTTTAAGATTATTTTTAAGACTCTTCTTATATTTTTTGCAGAATTAGTTGGCATCTAAAAATATGCTTTAGAAAATATTAAAACCAAATTAAATACTTGTATATACGTTTTTTTAATTATGGATGATCCCAAAAATATGAAATGAAATTATGGTAACAGGTTGTGGTTTCATGATAAGTTTTCAGATTTTTGCTATTTTTTTGCTGGTTTATAAATATTCTATTGCATTTTTTTAAGTCAGTTAAATTATTGAAGATTAAGTTATGAATGGTTTAGTTAGTTTCCTTGTCGGCCAGCTCTTTTTCAATGGTTTCCAACTCGGCCTCAACAGCCTCTTCCTCCGGATAGATCTCCTCATCCTCAATCTCCTCAGCCTCCTCGATGGTGGCATCCTCGGATTCATCATCCAACTCATGGTCAGCTTCGTCTATTTCCTCATCCTCCTCGTTTTCTGCGGTTTGATCCTCCTGATAGACATCCTCCTCGGAGGGCTCGTCACTGATATCGTCGGCCACCTCCTGGAACTCCTCGCTGCTGGACAATGGCTCCTCCACACTCTCTCCGTTCACATTGGGCGAGGTGCGCCAGTAGCCGCCGTTGTAGTAGGGATACCTGTAGTTGTTCCATGGGTTCCAGCCCTGGTTATTCCACTGGTCCGATGGTGGTGTTGGCCTGATGACTCCATCATTGGTGCTGGCAACGGCATTGGACACACCCGAGATGATGATCGTATTGTTGCCGAACCGCACCGTGGAGTTCCTTTGGCCTGCCTCCCTAAGGATCCCCTCCAGCCACCCCAAATCGAAGCGACTCAGTTGGGGAGCTGCACTGGTGCAGGCCAGGATTCCGGCAAAGATCACAACGGCAAAGGCAATGGAGCGCATGATTCCTAGATCGACTGAGTGCAACTGAGACTATGATTCCTAAGACAGATCGCTTTGTTTTTATATCTTTGATAAGTGGTACCAATCGATCGATTAATTGGGACATGATTACACTAAGCCAACAAGCATCCAAGGTTCGTTCTGTGGTTCTAAGACATTTATTCAACTTTTCGTGGAGGTTCATTTTTATTTTTATTTTGTTTCCACAAGAACCCCAATGCGGAACACATGTGTAAATATTTTGATAATTCTAGCAAACGAAGAGAGCTTGGTACATATAAGATATGAATCATATGCTTATGATTCTGCACTAAAAAAACAGTAGCTCAGAGATTAAGTACTCGAACCTAAGATGTTTTTGATCATTTAGAGGAAGCAAATAGGAGTTTTTATTAAAACAATAACAAATGGGAAGTATTCGGAAAACAATATGGATTTTCTTTGACTTAAAGTTTCTTTAAGGCTTACATATTTAACCCAGTTTGTTGAGTTTACATAAGTAAAAGTTATTTCTAATTTTTTTATTTTTTTTTTTTACTTAAGCTTATTTGTCTTTTTTAAGACTTTGTAGTATTCTCTTTAGTATTATATTTTGGGAATAAAGAAACCTTTTTTTTTTAATTGGGAAACATATATTGAATAATATTTTGTGATATATACTCAGTCGTTATTAAATTCAAATATTTAGCAACATTTCTAATAAAGTTCTTTAGTGAAAGGAGTTGAGTTTAAAGGTTTGGGGACTCTCATACCCTTCGTTCTATTACAAAGGTAATAAAAACTAGTTTGTAGGGCAGTATTTATATTTATTATATATAGATACAAATATTTTAAGTCCCTGTTATCTAATTTTCACTGTGGTCTTATACTCGTACACCAATTTCCGTCGCCATTTAAATGTTTACTTATCCCACAATTTTTGGTCGGCAAAACCAAGGCAACAGCTGTCTGGTGGGTAAACATAAAATGTGCCATAGAAATTGCCAGCATCTAATTTTTCTGCCAATCAGCGAACTGCTATAAAAACCCCATTTTAATCGCGGAATTATAATTAGTTAGAGACTAAACCAGACAATGCGCGTCTTGCTGCTGCTAGCCCTCTTTGGCTGTGTGCTGTTGGCCACAGTCTCCGCCAATCCTGTCGATCTTGATGACATTGTAGACGCGGAAGAGAATGAGAGAATCGCTGCTGAGAAACTAAAGGAAGTAAATAGTGATGCTGAGGAAGAAGAAGAAGATTCTAATGATTCCCAGGATGACGATGGAATCGAAGAACCCGATTCTCAGGCCGACGAGGGAGAGCTCCCATCTCAGGAGGAACAGGATGAATCCGAATCTCAGTCTGAGAGCGATGAGAATAATCCACAGTCCCAAGATGAAGTTGAAGAGTAGCTCCGTAATGTGAATTAACACTGATGATTGTCTATCAACCAAATTGTTGATTTAATTTTAGCTGTTTTTGCCGTTCGTTAGCCGTTTAAAGAACACCTGTTCACACATAGACACACAGTACAACAACAATAGCCGAATAGGCCAACGTTTTTAATTTTAATCAAATACATGGTGCTCCGATAATGCCCTTGGGCTAGAGACAATATTTGGTGTTTTGTATATCGTAAATAAATTTTGGAAATTAAATGTATAAACAACACGTTTTGTCCTTATACAAAACAGAAATAATTGCATTTTAGTTCAATTTATTTTGTAGGAAACAATATGTTATATTTTAAATACTGGGTGCTTTGAAAGTTCACTGTAACAACCCCTAAAAAGTATTAAAAAAAATTAAAATTTCTTTAATAATAGAACTAATTTATTATTGCATTATTAATGCATTTTTATGCTAACAAAAAGGAGCAACATATAATAATAATAATATTAATAATATTTTTACATACATTATTAGATATTTATTTTAAAAAATACTCTGTTTGTCTTTCAAGAACCGTTCTTAACTATTGTTCACATGGTGAACTTAAAAACAATATCTGACTCTTTAAATTGCCTATGAAGCTTGATCTCGATTTTAGCAATTCTTTGAATACTCACATTTACCAATTAAAATGGGTTATAATATAATAAATGTAAAGCTCCGTCCATTTGTTCAAATATAAAATGCCTAATTGACTTTTCAATAAAATAAAAACAAACGAATTTGCTCAAAATGTTTGCCAGACTTTCCGTATAAAAAGCTAAAGATCGTGCGAATTCAGAATGCACTTTTCATTTAAACTCCTTAAAGACAACTCAAAAAAATGCGTTGCCTGATTGTCGTAGCTCTGTTGGCCATCCTGGCTGTTGGCTTTGTGGCTGGCCGTCCAGTTGACGATGAGGAGGAGTCATCTGTAGTGTCCCAATCAGCTGAAGATTCATCCGCAAATGTGGGCGGAGAGAGCTCTGCAGCGGACGAAGTATCTACAGATCAGGAAAACCAGGAATCTGACAATAAAGAGGACACCGATAATCAAGATCAAGACTCGGAGACTGGTTCCGATGCTGGGTCCACTGGAGAGAACTCTGACGCTGAGCCAATTGAAAATGATTCCGGAGATGGATCCACTGGAGGTGACAATGCAGAGGAGAACAACAACGATAACAACGAAGGAAACAGGGAAGGAAACAACGAAGAAAACAACGATGAAAATAACGGAGGGAACAATGAAGAAAACAACGAAGGAAACAACGAAGAAAACAACGAAGGAAACAACGTAGAAATCAAGGAGGGAAACAATGAAGAAAATAACGAAGAAAACAACGAAAATAGCATCGATGGAAACAACGAAGAACACATTGAAAGAAACGACGAGGAAACCAACGAAGATAACAACAAAGAAAACGATGAAGGAAACAACGAAGATAACAACGAAGAAAACATCGAAGGAAACGACGAGTTAACCAACGAATATAACAACGAAGAAAACGATGAAGGAAACAACGAAGGAAACAATGAAGATAACAACGAAGATAACAACGAAGATAACAACAAAGATAACAACGAAGATAACAACGAAGATAACAACGAAGATAACAACGAAGATAACAACGAAGATAACAACGAAGATAACAACGAAGATAATAACGAAGATAACAACGAAGATAACAACGAAGATAACAACGAAGATAACAAGGATGATAACAACGAAGATAAGAACGAAGAAAGCAATGAAGAAAGCAACGAAGGAAACAACGTAGAAATCCAGGAGGGAAACAATGATGAAAATAACGAAGAGAACAACGAAGAAAACAATGAAGGAAACAACGAAGATAACAACGAAGGTAACAACGAAGATAAGAACGAAGAAAGCAATGAAGAAAGCAACGAAGGAAGCAACGAAGATGATAACGAAAATAGCGACGAAAATAAGAACGAAGGCAACAACAATAAGAAAAGGGCTCCCAAGGCTCCTCGCAGGAAACGAGCAAGTCCATTTGGGTCCAGATATCCAATTTATATCCATGCTAGGCCTATCTTCCTCGCTAACATAAATTAAATTATTCATATAAAAGCAGGAATATGTTATAAAGAAAATTCCAATTTTGAAAATAATTTATGTTATTCATTTAAATTTGTTGTATTATAATAAAAGTATTATTGAACATTTAATCAATGAATTAATGGTAAGGCCCCAGAATTTGCAGAATTATTTTATATGAAGTACCCGGTCTAGAGCACGGTGGTTTGGAATTGGAAAATGTAAGGGACTTCAATTTATGTTTAGTGTTGGTTAAAGTGAATTAATAGGATCCATTGTTTTAAAAAATACATTATAAATATATTCATATATATTGCTTCATATATATAGCTTATGAAAATACTGTGTTATTGGTAACATACTACTGCTCCTGACATCTTAACAATAAATCGCAGAATAACAATAATATTTTGGCAGACATTATCAGATGTTTAATTGCTTTAAAAAGGAAAAGCCGTTTGGTAGTCCCCTTCTTATAAATGTTCTTAACCATTACCTAAATGTTCTTGAACTTAAAAACAAGCTCTGACGCAATTAATTGTCAATGAAGTTTAATCGCCTTGTAGGCAATTCTTGGAAATCTCACATTTGGCATTAAATATGCGTCATATAATTTAATAATTGTAAAACCCCGACCACCACCACCACCATTTGTTCAAATAAGAAATGCGTAAAAAAATAACAAACGACACTGCCAAAAATTTTGCCAGACTTTCCATATAAAAAGCGAATGATCGTGCGAATTTAGAAAGCATTTTTCGCTTGAACTGCCTGAAGACTTAACTCCAAAAATGCGTTGCCTGATTGTCGTTGCTCTGTTGGCCTTCCTGGCTGTTGGCTTTGTGGCTGCCCGTCCAGCTGAGGATGAGGAGGAGGCACCTGTAGTGTCCTCTGATGATTCATCCGCCAACGAGGCCGGAGAGAACTCTGCCGCGGATGAACAGCCATGGGGAGCTGCTGCGGTGCAGGACGAAGAATCTACAAATCAGGAAAACCAGGACAATAATGAGGACTCTGAGCAGGGCAATCAAGATAACGCCGAGACTGACTCCGAAGCTGGATCCACTGGAGATAACTCTGAAGCTGAGCCTAGTGTAGATGAATCCGGTGCTGAACCTACTGTAAATGACTCCGAAGATGGATTAACTGGAGGTGACAACGCCGAGGAGAGCTCCAATGATAATAATGAGGAGAACAACGAAGGAAGCAATGATGAGGATGAGGCTCCCCAAGCTCCTCCCAGGGGACAGCCACGTCCATTTTGGCCCAGATATCCAGTTTATATCCATGCCAGGCCTCTCTTCCTCGCTAACATCAATTAAATTATTCTCATGAAAACCCATATATTATATAAAGAAAATTTTACTTTTGGAAGTAATGAATATTATTCAGATAAATATTTTTTATTTTATGGCCAAGCAAAGATATTGTTGGCCATTCGTGATCGGATTTAACCTTCAATTACAATTCACACAAAATTAAGAAAAGTTGTAGAAACCGTTAGAAAATGGCATAAGTCTTTAATAAATTTCACTATTTAATTAAAAGCAAAGATTAGTGACTATTTACATAGATATATCAGAAAGTTTTCGCTAAAGTATATATCTGCTTATACTGCAGTATAAAGATTACACAGCTTGTGCCTTAAATCAATAAAAATGCATACTTTTCTACTACTTTCTACTTTCCTAAACTAAAGTATTTATTTGCAAATATTGCATTGTAAAGATTAAACAGCTTCTGCCTTATATCAATAAAAAAATTAATTTTTTTCCTATAAAAACGAAAATCGGGCCTGCATATTAGTGGCAGGAATAAAAATGCGCGTTTTAATCATATTTGGTCTGATAGCAGCTTTCCTGGGTTTCTCCCAGGCCCGAATACGGCTATTAGATCTGGGTGGCAAATTTAACTGTTCCTCTAATCACAATGCTCCAGGATGTCTGTTCCATTGGCCTAACCCGATTTTTTCGTACCCTCGCCCCACCGAGCTTGTGAGATGAAGGAGGCATGCCAAAAATAAAAATAAAAATAAATTCAATTTCTCCAAATGGTAAAATATATATATAAAGATCGTAATATTGTAACATTGTTTATTGTGGATGGTTTTATTTTTTTGTATCTATATGGCGAACTTTGAAATGGTTATTTTCTCTTTGGTAAAATTGATATTAAATGTAGTAGGAAGAGGCCTAATATAATAATTGAAGGTTTTAAACATTTCCATTATTTTCCTCAAAGGTAAATAAAAAATTTGATAGCATCAATCAGTCTTCTTTAAACTTATCTTAGTTTTCCTTAAACAATTGGGAATATTATTATAGAAAATGAAATTATTTATTGTGCTATTTATTTTATTATTTTATTATTATTTATTGTTATATATTCGTAAGTTCTACTATATATCGTTTTTTTATAGAAAAATACAACGAATATTAGTAGCTACATTTTTAGATACAAAGTCAAGTGACGGAAGTGCTTACGTATTGCAACTGAATTATTTATTTGCTAAGATTGCAATTTAATGATTGTTCAGCTTGTGTCTTAAAGCATTTACAAATAGCAAAAACAAAAAACAAATAAATAATAAAACAAAAAAAGCGGTCAGTTTTCCATATAAAAAGGAAAGCAGCACTGCTCATTAATTGCAGTAACTTAAACTAAAATAAAGATGCGCGTTCTAGTAATCTTGGGCCTGGTGGCCTTCCTGGCCATATCCTTTGCATCAGCCTGGCCAGCTGATCAGAGTGGCAGCAACAATAACAGTTCCGATCAGAGTGGCAGCAATAATAACAGTACAGAAAGTGGAAGCGATCAAGAAGGCTCCGGCGATGATCAAGTTATTCTACCGTGGCCCAGATGGCCCCGATGGGGCGGCATTGGTCCAGTGATTCTGCGGCCTCATCCCTCCAGGCCGGCAACCTCATAGAACCATCTCGATGGAAGTCCCACACAGAAGCTCTCCCGTTCCCTGAGTCACCAAAACCAAAAGCTTGTAAAACTTTCCACTGAGACAATTGTCTAAACAACCGAATGGGCAAATAAAAATTTTGGTAATATCAACTAATCGGCAAAAAATTTGCGCGATCCCTCCTATATAAGGCGGGGACTTTTGTGGTATTGGAAAGTAGTTATTGTAATACCTTCGTTGACTTCAAAACTTCAAAAATGCGTTCCCTGATTGTCGTTGCTCTGTTGGCCTTCCTGGCTGTTGGCTTCGTGGCTGCCCGGCCAGCTGAGGCGGAGGAGACTGCTGTGGAGGAGGAAGTGGCTAATGAAGACGACACCGTGGCATCCTCTGGTGATGAGGAGACTCAGGATACCAATGCTGCTGGTGAAGATGCTGAAGAGGGGACTGATAACGAGGATACAGATGAGGAAGAAACCGAAGATGAGGACAGCGAGGATGATGCCGAAGAGGAAGAGGAGACTGCCACTACCACCACCGCTGCTCCGCCCAAGAAGCACGTTCGTCCCTTCTGGCCCAAATTCGGTGGTCATGGCCCTGTTGTGATCCCCAGGCGTGGTCTCCTGCTCCGCAAGGCTTAAGCCCTATAAGATACTTCAACATTTCGAATACACTTCCTACAAACTATCGCACTTCTCCTTCTCTAAATAAAGAAACCCCAAATTTCTAAGCCCAAACTTGCTGATTAAAACAGTTGTTTTCAATGTCGCACCCAACAGTTTTCATTAGAACGTCGAGGAAATGCGAGCGTTACTTGTTCCAAGTCTGATCGTCTTTTTGGGTATTACCCTAATCGCTTCAAAGCCTTTGGAAGAGTCGATAAATCGAGAGATATTCAGGCCCTTGAATAAAACGGAGATTGCTAAAATGATCGCGGACTCAAAGCTACTGGAAAAATTAGCAAAAGATACGTATTTTGCTAAAGTCCCCACTTCTGAGGAAACATATAAAACAAAGGATGCTACGGATGAAGAAACATATCTAAGCAAAGATCCTACTGATGAAGAAGTCAAAGATCCTACTGAAGAAGAAACCAAAGATCCTACGGACGAAGAAACATATCTATCAAAGGATCAGACTGAGGAGCCGACAAAAGATGAGTTCTTTATCGAAGAGGATAACGAAGAAGAAGATGAAGCTACCGTTGATAAACCAACTGATGCCCAGCCTGTGAATTTCCTTAAATACCCCGCAGTTGAGGAGAACTTCAAGCCATATCCCCGATTTGCTATTCTCCGAAACGGCTACGTACATCACATGAACTTGGACTTTTAGATTACGCTATGAAAATTGTATCGATTTTTATCATGTCGATAAAAATATCGATAAATCTTTTTATAGTGAATTTGATTACAATATTATTTTTATTAAAAGGTTTGTTTGATATTATACGATATATCGATTTAGTTTATTTTCAATATTTTTTTAGACTCGATATTTTCGATATTTTGTCGATTTGTCGATTTTTTTTGTTCTCAATATATTTTGCGACTCGATATTTGGTCGATATATTGATTTGGTTTATTTTCGATATTTTTGGCGACTAGATATTCTCGATATCTGTTCGATATATATCGCTTGCGACTCACTTTTTGATCAAAGCCCCTAGAGCACGCCATTAGTCAGAAAGAATGCGAATGACGTGTTCTTTAAGACAATGAGGGATTATTTTTCAAGATGTGGAAATTCCGGCAGCATAGAAGTTTGCACAGCTGTGACTCTCAACAAAGGTCTACACAGACGTTAGATCTGGGGTAACCCTAAACCAGAAATTGTTTTTCTGTAACTCGGCACTACCGATAGACAGTGTTTTCCGACCCACTCATTTGAGTGTTTTATCTCGAGTGGTCAGAATGCGTCTCTCCGTTAGAGCTTGGTTTCTGACGGGTCTCGTGTTGATTTTTGCACTAATCACCACTGCAGAATCCATTGGGAAATCGCGGAATCGAGAGGATCGATTCGACCTTGAGAACGAGAGTATCAACTCTTGTGAAAGTGCCGAGAGTGGGGAAGAGTATAGCAGCTGCGAGCAGACGCAAACTGAATATCCCAAACGGAAGACATTTCGATTTGCAATTTAAATGTAATTAAATAATAAAATGATTACAATCTGATTCCAAGCTAACGAAAGAAACTATTAATTTAACATAAGTGGTTATTTTGCCTAAAATTGCCCTAGTTCGTAACATTTATTTCTTGAGAAGCAAAGCCAAAACAAAAAATCACATAAGTATATATTTTCCCAAGCTATGAAATTTATAAAAGGCTTTATGTTTAACATTTTTCAGTTAAACCAATCTTAATGTAAGCGATAAGATAAAGAAATTCAGCCTCTTCAGTGTAATCCAGGCTGACGGGAAAAATATTAAATTATTTTAAAATATATGTTTTTGGTAATAAAACAAATTGTCATAAGCGTAAGCGAAATAAAAATCTAAAGAAGTCACACAGTTAGAGGAAAATTAAATCGTTTCTTTACTTAAATGATTTTTTTTTTTATTTTGCAGAAAATCAAAGTCACTGACAAAATGGTTATGGTTAGTTCAGCGGTCCTGGGAGCCGCGGCCGGCACTGGTCTGGCCCTGCTCCTGGCCGTGACAATCGTCATGTACCGCTACTATCTTTTGCGCAAGCGGGGCAAGGAGTGGGACGAGCTGGACCGCTGGGAGGAGACCCGCATCATGCGGAAGCTGCAGATGAAGGTAGGTACAATGACGCAGGGTGTTATGGTCGGTTAAAGAATACGCGTGGCTAAAAATAATACAAAATAAAAAAAAAGAAGAAAACTGTCATACAAATTAAGCAATAATCTATTAATAAAGAAAAAAAAAGAAATAAAAAGAATCCGAGGTGGTGGGACTGCTTGAAAGTAAATAAATCGGATTAAGAGCCTTCGAGAAAATGGCAAAGCCCACTTGGGACGAAAATGTGGGCAGCTTGGTCATAAATATTTGGAATACTAAATTTAGTGTTGCCACTTAGAAGGTACATAATTCAGTTACTAATTGAAATTTCGAAAAAACATTTAAAATTAATCGAAATCAACTTAGTTCACTTTTCAATGACTCTTTTACCAGTGCTTTTAAGGGGATATCTGGCATTTACACCAAGCTAATAGTTTTCCACAAAGTGTAAAATACTGCACCTAATTATTTAATATTTAGTTTTATTTACAATATATTTTATTTTAGTATTTTAATTAAATCTTCAAATGATTTATTTTTATCTACATGGAATGTAGAACCGATTATACCTTTGGGTTGTTGTGGCGCCCCTATTTCAAGCGCATGCAGCGGTAATTTTTGGTACTAGAGATCGAAAATGTATTTTACATCTGTGTATAGACAATACTGGTATTTGTGTAAACACGCGCACCCGGTATTTTGCTATTGAAAAACTACATTAACGAGAAAGAAAGCTAACTTCGGTAAACCGAAGCTGGTATACCCTTGCAGTCTGCAATTGGATCATTGAAAATAGATCCATTTTAGTAATGTTGAAAAAACATCGAATTTTGTATATTTCCCATTTTACATGTAGAATTTTAAATTTTCATATAAATCGACCGATCGCTTCTATGGCAGATATATGATATAGTGGTCCGATCTTAATAAAATTAAAACAGTAATTCTAGAAGCATAAAAAACTGCTATATCTCAAAATTTATAGACCGGGAAGACCTCAAACACCACCTGGAGCTCCTGGGGTTCGGACTCCAGCCTATCCAGCCTTGTTAGGATGACGTCCAACTTCACGTCCATTGCCCCGACCCTTGTGGCACGCGCAACCAAATGAGCCCTTAGATCTTGAATATCTGCTTGATCTTTGGGGGCCGCATACCAAATAAACTCGAGTGCCCCCTCCATTTGCATGCCAAATTTTTTACGCATTTAATGGCGTGAGCCAAATTCTTTTTTCGGGGACTCCTCTCCCCCCAGCGAACTTATGCAAAATATATTATAATTAAATAAAATAGGTTCACTATTATTCACAAATATACACACCGATTAGCACTGAATAAAAATTGGTAAACAAACTCAGCCCTTTGTTGCCATTAGTGCCGTCAATATTGTACTCTAATATTAGGTTCTCTGCCAAGACGCACCTGATGGACTTTGTCAGTACACTGCGCCTCAGCAGAGAACCTACAACATAGATCTGTTAAATATATCCAATTTCGAATTAGTACCATATATATCTAGGCTATGGGAGCTAATTCAAGCGGCGATTTGTTTTTGGAAGTATCGAAGTAGTAGTAAAGCACAATCGATTAGGTACCGGGTATTTAACAGTCGAGCACACTCGACTGTAGCTTTCTTACTTGTTTTGTAATTATTGGTGTGCCCCCCTCCTTTTGGATGCTAAATTTTTGACGCATCTTAGGGCGTGAGCCAAATCCTTTTTCGGGGACTCCTCTCCCCCCAGCGAACTTATGCAACCTCTTAACAAAATATATTATAATCAAATAAAATAGCTTCAATATATACATACCGATTACAACTGAGTAAAAATTCGTCAGCGTTTTTTTACCGCAGGCGCCATCTACATTGTATTCGAGGATTAGGTTCTCTGCCAAGACGCACCTGATGGACTTTGTCAGTACACTGCGCCTCAGCAGAGAACCTACAACATAGATCTGTTAAATATATCCAATTTCGAATTAGTACCATATATATCTAGGCTATGGGAGCTAATTCAAGCGGCGATTTGTTTTAGGAAGTATCGAAGTAGTATCATATAGTATGTATTATTTTAAAATGCCTTTTAATGTAAAGCACAATAGTTTAGGTACGGGGTATTGCATAATCGAGTACACTCGACTGTAGCTTTCTTACTTGATTTTTTTTATTCGTGTGTCCCCCGAATTTTACATGCCAAATTTTTTACGCATTTAATGGCGTGTGCCAAATCCTTTTTCGGGAACTCCCCTCCCCCCAGCGAACTTATGCAATCTGTAAACAAAATATATTATAATCAAATAAAATAGCTTCAATATTTTGCACAAATATACATACGATTTCGACGGAATAAAAATTCGTAAGCGAACTCAACGCTTTTTTATTTAAATATAAATATAAATATAAATATAAATATAAATATAAATATAAATTTAAATTTAAATTTAAATTTAAATTTAATTTATAAATATAAATATAAATAT
Organism: Drosophila rufa; assembly: GCA_018153105.1. Taxonomy (NCBI): domain Eukaryota; kingdom Metazoa; phylum Arthropoda; class Insecta; order Diptera; family Drosophilidae; genus Drosophila; species Drosophila rufa. The sequence goes on from JAECXS010000085.1 coordinate 10,364,020, forward strand.
AAATATAAATATAAATATAAATATAAATATAAATATAAATATAAATATAAATATAAATATAAATATAAATATAAATATAAATATAAATATAAATATAAATATAAATATAAATATAAATATAAATATAAATATAAATATAAATATAAATATAAATATAAATATAAATATAAATATAAATATAAATATAAATATAAATATAAATATAAATATAAATATAAATATAAATATAAATATAAATATAAATATAAATATAAATATAAATATAAATATAAATATAAATATAAATATAAATATAAATATAAATATAAATATAAATATAAATATAAATATAAATATAAATATAAATATAAATATAAATATAAATATAAATATAAATATAAATATTATAAATATAATTATAAATATAAATATAAATATAAATATAAATATAAATATAAATATAAATATAAATATAAATATAAATATAAATATAAATATAAATATAAATATAAATATAAATATAAATATAAATATAAATATAAATATAAATATAAATATAAATATAAATATAAATATAAATAATATAAATATAAATATAGTGATTACTTCGCAATAAATTTTAAATGTAAAATACAGTTAATTTTGCTCAAAATTATTCGCCAAAATTATTTTATTTTCTGAATTTAATTTTTTTTTTCTCAGTGTTTATTTTGTAGCAATAAAACGGCGTCGATACATGTGTGCGTGTGTTTTCTTTGGGCACTGCCGTAAGGCAATTTTGAGCACCCGTGCTTTAGCGGCTTAGAAGTTATATACTATATTATATACTATAGAAGTTTTCCCGCCAAACTAGAGGGAAAACCAATAAGTTTTTACAAAATGCATGACTAAACTTACCAGATTATTTAAATTCCGTCTTCTTCACTTCACACTTCAAATTCAAATGCAAAGGGAATGGGAGAAGAAAAACGAGACCGAAAACCGAAAATTCTGGCTGGCGCGGGCCAGGGTATATCGACGATAACAATGCTGCCGCGGCTGCGCCTGGGGCTCCGGCTGCGGCTCCTGCTCCGGCTGCGGCTCCTGCTGCTGCTGCGGCTGGGGCTCCCTCCTAGCCGTCAGCTCAGCCTCGGTGGCGGTCAGCCCAGCCACGGTAGCAGTCAGCCCAGCTACCTTGAACGCGAGCTCAGTCACGGTAGCCCTCAGCTGCTTAATTTCCTCCTTCTCTGTGGGGGCCGCATACCAAATAAACAAATTTATAAATATAAAAATCTATTATATTTTATTCAGTTTGCTTACGTCCCATTGCGATATTTGCTGCCATTTTGATTTTTCTAAAAATCGTCTTGATCTGTGGGGACCGCATACCAAATTAGTTACACGCCTATATTGACTATAAATTACCCAGTAGGATCTCGTCTCTGGTCTTTTCCTGGCCTCCACCTCCGCCAGCTCATCGTCCGTTGAGACCGGAAAGAAATCGTCGGGTTGGGGCTCCGGCTGCGGCTCCTGCTGCGGCTGCGCCTGGGGCTCCGGCTGCGGCTCCTGCTGCGGCTGCTCAGCCTCGGTGGCGGTCAGCCCAGCCACGGTAGCATTCAGCGCTTCCAGCCCAGCCACCTTGAACGCGAGCTCAGTCACGGTAGCCCTCAGCTGCTTAATTTCCTCCTTCTCTGTGGGGGCCGCATACCAAATAAACAAATTTATAAATATAAAAATCTATTATATTTTATTCCGTTTACCTACGTCCCATTGCGATATTTGCTGCCATTTTGATTTTTCTAAAAATCGTCTTGATCTGTGGGGACCGCACACCAAATTAGTTACACGCCTATATTGACTATAAATATTATTATTACCCAGTAGGATCTCGTCTCTGGTCTTTTCCTGGCCTCCACCTCCGCCAGCTCATCGTCAGTGGAGACCGGGAAGACCTCAAACACCTCCAGGAGCTCCTGGGGTTCGGGCTCCAGCCTATCCAGCCTTGTTAGGATGACGTCCAACTTCCCCTCCATTGCCCCGACCCTTGTGGCACGCGCAGCCAAATGAGCCCTTAAATCTTGAATTTCTTGATCTTTGGGGGCCGCATACCAAATAAACAATTTAGGTATAGGTACCGGGTATTTCACAATCGGGCACACTCGACTGAGCTTTCTTACTTGTTTTGTTATTAGTCGTGTGCCCCCCTCCTTTTGGATGGTAGCGTGCGCCAATTCATTTTTGGGGGACTGCTCTCCCCCCAGCGAACTTATGCAATCTGTAAACAAAATATATTATAATCAAATAAAATAGCTTCAATATTTTGCACAAATATACATACGATTTCGACGGAATAAAAATTCGTAAGCGAACTCAACGCTTTTTTATTTAAATATAAATATAAATAATATAAATATAAATATAGTGATTACTTCGCAATAAATTTTAAATGTAAAATACAGTTAATTTTGCTCAAAATTATTCGCCAAAATTATTTTATTTTCTGAATTTAATTTTTTTTTTCTCAGTGTTCATTTTGTAGCAATAAAACGGCGTCGATACATGTGTGCGTGTGTTTTCTTTGGGCACTGCCGTTAGGCAATTTTGAGCACCCCTGCTTTAGCGGCTTAGAAGTTATATACTATATTATATACTATAGAAGTTTTCGCGCCAAACTAGAGGGAAAACCAATAAGTTTTTACAAAATGCATGACTAAACTTACCAGATTATTTAAATTCCGTCTTCTTCACTTCACACTTCAAATTCAAATGCAAAGGGAATGGGAGAAGAAAAACGAGACCGAAAACCGAAAATTCTGGCTGGCGCGGGCCAGGGTATATCCGACGATAACAATGCTGCCGCGGCTGCGCCTGGGGCTCCGGCTGCGGCTCCTGCTCCGGCTGCGGCTCCTGCTGCTGCTGCGGCTGGGGCTCCCTCCTAGCCCTCAGCTCAGCCTCGGTGGCGGTCAGCCCAGCCACGGTAGCATGCAGCGCTTCCAGCACAGCCACGGTAGCAGTCAGCCCAGCTACCTTGAACGCGAGCTCAGTCTCGGTAGCCCTCAGCTGCTTAATTTCCTCCTTCTCTGTGGGGGCCGCATACCAAATAAACAAATTTATAAATATAAAAATCTATTATATTTTACTCGGTTTACCTACGTGCCATTGCGATATTTGCTGCCATTTTGATTTTTCTAAAAATCGTCTTGATCTGTGGGGACCGCACACCAAATTAGTTACACGCCTATATTGACTATAAATATTATTATTACCCAGTAGGATCTCGTCTCTGGTCTTTTCCTGGCCTCCACCTCCGCCAGCTCATCGTCAGTGGAGACCGGGAAGAAATCGAGTCGGCACCTCCAGGAGCTCCTGGGGCTCCGGCTGCGGCTCCAGCTCGGCTGCCCAGCCTGGTGGCGGTTAGCCACGGTAGCATTCAGCGCTTCCAGCCCAGCCACCTTGAACGCGAGCTCAGTCACGTTCAGCTTTGCATACCAAATAAACAAATTTATAAATATAAAAATCTATTATATTTTATTCCGTTTAACTACGTCCCATTGCGATATTTGCTGCCATTTTATATTTATCTATAAATCGTCTTGATCTTTGGTGGACCGCACACCAAATTAGTTACACGCCTATATTGACTATAAATTATTATTATTACCTATATACAGTAGAAGCACAATCGATTAGGTACCGGGTATTTAACAGTCGAGCACACTCGACTGTAGCTTTCTTACTTGTTTTGTAATTATTGGTGTGCCCCCTCCTTTTGGCTGCTAAAATTTTTGACGCATCTTGTAGTTTTTACTTTTTGTAATTATTGCGTGTGCCTTTAGCATCTTAGGGCTGAGCCAAATCCTTTTTCGGGGACTCCTCTCCCCCCAGCGAACTTATGCAACCTGTTAACAAAATATATTATAATCAAATAAAATAGCTTCAATATTTTGCACAAATATACATACCGATTACGACGGAATAAAAATTCGTAAGCGAACTTAGCGCTTTTTTGCCACAGGTGCCATCAACATTGTAGTCCAGGATTAGGTTCTCTGCCAAGACGCACCTGATGGACTTTGTCAGTACACTGCGCCTCAGCAGAGAACCTACAACATAGATCTGTTAAATATATCCAATTTCGAATTAGTACCATATATATCTAGGCTATGGGAGCTAATTCAAGCGGCGATTTGTTTTAGGAAGTATCGAAGTAGTATCATATAGTATGTATTATTTTAAATTGCCTTTTAATGTAAAGCACAATAGTTTAGGTACGGGGTATTGCACAATCGAGCACACTCGACTGTAGCTTTCTTACTTGATTTTTTTTTATTCGTGTGTTCCCCGCCTTTTACATGCCAAATTTTTTACGCATTTAATGGCGTGTGCCAAATTCTTTTTCGGGGACTCCCCTCCCCCCAGCGAACTTATGCAATCTGTAAGCAAAATATATTATAATCGAATAAAATATGTTCAATATTATTCACAAATATACATACCGATTAGCACTGAATAAAGATTGGTAAACAAACTCAGCCCTTTTTTGCCATTAGTGCCGTCAATATTGCACTCTAATATTAGGTTCTCTGCCAAGACGCACCTGATGGACTTTGTCAGTACACTGCACCTCAGCAGAGAACCTACAACATGACTTTTAAAAAAAGAAAAACAGAATTAAATACACGGCTATCTTGACTATAAATATTATTCTTACCCAGACGGTCTCAGTGGAGACCGGGAAAACCTCTAACACCTGGGGCTCCTGGTGTTGGGGTTGGGGCTCCCCCCTTACCAAGGCTGTTAAATGATCAAGCCTGATTAAGATGGCGTCCTATTTGACGTCCAGCACAGCCACCTGAGCCCTCAGCTCTCCTGATTCCTCCTGCTCCCATTGCGATATGATGCCATCTTGATTTTTCTAAAAAAATGAAATTACTTGCATATTTTATTTTATAGTATAATTATTTAATTTTTTGTATTTACTTAGAAAGGAAAAATAAATAAATATTAGTGAAAAATGTGAATTGTGTGAAATTTCCAGTTGGTTTCCACCAATCAGAAATACGCCGAAAGCCAGTTCAATATTATTTATATTTTTATATCTAAAAATATAATAAACCGCCTTGGAGCTTATTTATTAATTTTTCGGGAAATTCTATTCCGTACCGTACCGTATGTTAAATAGCAAATACTATGTTGTATCATTTTTATACCCTTGCAGAGGGTATTATAATTTTGTTTGCAACGCAGTGAATGAGACATCTCCGACCTCATAAAGTATATATATTCTTGATCAGCATCACCAGGCGAGGCGATCCAGCTATGACCGTGTGTCAGTTTCTATGCAAACTAGTCCGTCAGTTTTTGAGCTATCGGGCTGAAATATTTAGCATTTCAGTATTTCTTTTGCAAGCAGTATATATTCGGCTTACCGAAGCTAGCTTTCGTTCTTGTTATCTACAAGTTTCACAAAAAGTTAATTTGTTGGTTGTTTAATTGTTAATTAATTGTTTGTTTTTATTATTTCTTGAAGACTATAAAATCTATATTATTATATTTTTAAATATTTTCAACATTTTGCTTAAAAAGTTTTACAACAAGTTTCTAATATAAATAGTGACGAAAAACCATCAATTGAACAAAGTAGGTAAAGCGAAAAATGATATATATAATAATTGTTTTGTGATAATTTTTTTGGAGTGTAGTTCTTAATAGTTTTTTATTTTGTTTTTTGCTTATAAAATGAGTTTTTATTATTTAATTTTTTTTATTGTTTTTATTTACATTTTTTTATTTTTTGCATATAAAAAATTAATATAAAAAACAGCGTTACATATAATTATAATCAGTAATAAAATGTTCTTAAAATGTTCTTAATTACATTCCGTATCAGGAGTTTTATAAACATTTTATACATCTCGCCAACCGCGTTTGCGCTTTAACCACGCAAAAACAGGTGGCATCTAGACAAAAGTGCAACATTATGCAGCTGATGCAGCACTGGGTCAGCGAGCCCGAAATCAACTGTGCAAATGAATTAATTTATCAACACAAATAACTAAACTTACAAGCACAAGCAGTCGAATTCAAATGCAAAGGGAATGGGGAGAAGAGAAACCGATAACCGAAAATGGCGAAAATTGCTGCCTAGCGCGTGCCAGGGTATATTCGACAATAACAGTGCTTTGCAATTAGAACCACATAAGGCAGATAATCAAACATTAATTTTGGCGTTGCCTATAGCAACTTTTTAATTTATTCCAAAATGTCAAAACATTAAGTAAATAATAATTATTTAAGTATAATCTAACAAATGTATAATATCTCAGTCATATTTAAAAAAGGGTATTCCGAAGTCTTTACAATACTTTTTTATCTTGACACTGATTTTGTTTTTTCATTTCCGTCCATCCATCTCTCTCTCTCTCTCTCTCTTTCTCTAATTTATGGCCACTGCTCCGAACAGTGCTGACAGAATCTCCAAAGCAGAAATAGCTAGATTTGGAAAAAAGTTATTTAAGGTTGCTAAAAATGATGTAAAAATCAATCATATTAATCATAAAAATGATCGTTTTTAACAAATATATGTATGTACATATTCCGAAGTCTTTACAATACTTTTTTATTTTGACACTGATTTTGTTTTTTCATTTCCGTCCATCCATCTCTCTCTCTCTCTCTCTCTCTTTCTCTAATTTATGGCCACTGCTCCGAACAGTGCTGACAGAATCTCCAAAGCAGAAATAGCTAGATTTGGAAAAAAGTTATTAAAGGTTGCTAAAAATGATGTAAAAATCAATCATATTAATCATAAAAATGATCGTTTTTAACAAATATATGTATGTACATATGTATTTATTTAAGAAATAAAAAACCCATTTAAATACTTAAATAAAAAAGGATTTATATATTAAATTTATATAATTAAATTTAATTTATATAATTAAAGAATGTGTCAGCTTTGCGCGGTTAGTAATTTAAGTCACTCATAGGCAGAGCATAATTATGGCAACATTTTTCCGTGTCTGATTTGTGGCTAATAGGATTTAAAAACATACCCTTGCAGTCTGCAATTTATTTATTGAAAATCCAACCATTTTGGTAAACTTAAAACAATATTGAAGTTTGTACATTTGTATAACATTAACCTACATATTTTACATCTTACATGCAGAACTTTAATTAAAAAAATTATAATATCCTCCAAGGGTATAAAAGAACGATGCACATTTTTTAAAAGTTGCCAGAAACTAAATTGTTTCTAAAGTAACACCACTGCTTCAAATTACTTCGCTAAACAAAGCCTATGATATTAGTGATTTGTATACCCTTGCAGAGAGAATTATAATTTTGTCATGATAATTGCAACGTAGTAAAGGACGCATATATTCTTGATCACCATCACCAGCCGAGTCGATCTAGCCATGTTCGTCTGTCTGTCGGCTTATACGCAAATTAGTCTCTCAGTTTTTGAGCTATCGGGCTGAAATATTTAGCATTTCAGTATTTCTTTTGCAAGCAGTATATATTCGGCTTACCGAAGCTAGCTTTCGTTCTTGTTATCTACAAGTTTCACAAAAAGTTAATTTGTTGGTTGTTTAATTGTTAATTAATTGTTTGTTTTTATTATTTCTTGAAGACTGTAAAATCAATATTATTATATTTTTAAATATTTTCAACATTTTGCTTAAAAAGTTTTACAACAAGTTTCTAATATAAATAGTGACGAAAAACCATCAATTAAACAAAGTAGGTAAAGCGAAAAATGATATATATAATAATTGTTTTGTGATAATTTTTTTGGAGTGTAGTTCTTAATAGTTTTTTATTTTGTTTTTTGCTTATAAAATGAGTTTTTATTATTTAATTTTTTTTTATTGTTTTTATTTACATTTTTTTATTTTTTGCATATAAAAAATTAATATAAAAAACAGCGTTACATATAATTATGATCAGTAATAAAATGTTCTTAAAATGTTCTTAATTACATTCCGTATCAGGAGTTTTATAAACATTTTATACATCTCGCCAACCGCGTTTGCGCTTTAACCACGCAAAAACAGGTGGCATCTAGACAAAAGTGCAACATTATGCAGCTGATGCAGCACTGGGTCAGCGAGCCCGAAATCAACTGTGCAAATGAATTAATTTATCAACACAAATAACTAAACTTACAAGCACAAGCAGTCGAATTCAAATGCAAAGGGAATGGGGAGAAGAGAAACCGATAACCGAAAATGGCGAAAATTGCTGCCTAGCGCGTGCCAGGGTATATTCGACAATAACAGTGCTTTGCAATTAGAACCACATAAGGCAGATAATCAAACATTAATTTTGGCGTTGCCTATAGCAACTTTTTAATTTATTCCAAAATGTCAAAACATTAAGTAAATAATAATTATTTAAGTATAATCTAACAAATGTATAATATCTCAGTCATATTTAAAAAAGGGTATTCCGAAGTCTTTACAATACTTTTTTATCTTGACACTGATTTTGTTTTTTCATTTCCGTCCATCCATCTCTCTCTCTCTCTCTCTCTCTTTCTCTAATTTATGGCCACTGCTCCGAACAGTGCTGACAGAATCTCCAAAGCAGAAATAGCTAGATTTGGAAAAAAGTTATTGAAGGTTGCTAAAAATGATGTAAAAATCAATCATATTAATCATAAAAATGATCGTTTTTAACAAATATATGTATGTACATATTCCGAAGTCTTTACAATACTTTTTTATCTTGACACTGATTTTGTTTTTTTCATTTCCGTCCATCCATCTCTCTCTCTCTCTCTCTCTCTTTCTCTAATTTATGGCCACTGCTCCGAACAGTGCTGACAGAATCTCCAAAGCAGAAATAGCTAGATTTGGAAAAAAGTTATTGAAGGTTGCTAAAAATGATGTAAAAATCAATCATATTAATCATAAAAATGATCGTTTTTAACAAATATATGTATGTACATATGTATTTATTTAAGAAATAAAAAACCCATTTAAATACTTAAATAAAAAAGGATTTATATATTAAATTTATATAATTAAATTTAATTTATATAATTAAAGAATGTGTCAGCTTTGCGCGGTTAGTAATTTAAGTCACTCATAAGCAGAGCATAATTATGGCAACATTTTTCCGTGTCTGATTTGTGGCTAATAGGATTTAAAAACATACCCTTGCAGTCTGCAATTTATTTATTGAAAATCCAACCATTTTGGTAAACTTAAAACAATATTGAAGTTTGTAAATTTGTATAACATTAACCTACATATTTTACATCTTACATGCAGAACTTTAATTAAAAAAATTATAATATCCTCCAAGGGTATAAAAGAACGATGCACATTTTTTAAAAGTTGCCAGAAACTAAATTGTTTCTAAAGTAACACCACTGCTTCAAATTACTTCGCTAAACAAAGCCTATGATATTAGTGATTTGTATACCCTTGCAGAGAGAATTATAATTTTGTCATGATAATTGCAACTTAGTAAAGGACGCATATATTCTTGATCACCATCACCAGCCGAGTCGATCTAGCCATGTTCGTCTGTCTGTCGGCTTATACGCAAATTAGTCTCTCAGTTTTTGAGCTATCGGGCTGAAATATTTAGCATTTCAGTATTTCTTTTGCAAGCAGTATATATTCGGCTTACCGAAGCTAGCTTTCGTTCTTGTTATCTACAAGTTTCACAAAAAGTTAATTTGTTGGTTGTTTAATTGTTAATTAATTGTTTGTTTTTATTATTTCTTGAAGACTGTAAAATCAATATTATTATATTTTTAAATATTTTCAACATTTTGCTTAAAAAGTTTTACAACAAGTTTCTAATATAAATAGTGACGAAAAACCATCAATTGAACAAAGTAGGTAAAGCGAAAAATGATATATATAATAATTGTTTTGTGATAATTTTTTTGGAGTGTAGTTCTTAATAGTATTTTATTTTGTTTTTTGCTTATAAAATGAGTTTTTATTATTTAATTTTTTTTATTGTTTTTATTTACATTTTTTTATTTTTTGCATATAAAAAATTAATATAAAAAACAGCGTTACATATAATTATGATCAGTAATAAAATGTTCTTAAAATGTTCTTAATTACATTCCGTATCAGGAGTTTTATAAACATTTTATACATCTCGCCAACCGCGTTTGCGCTTTAACCACGCAAAAACAGGTGGCATCTAGACAAAAGTGCAACATTATGCAGCTGATGCAGCACTGGGTCAGCGAGCCCGAAATCAACTGTGCAAATGAATTAATTTATCAACACAAATAACTAAACTTACAAGCACAAGCAGTCGAATTCAAATGCAAAGGGAATGGGGAGAAGAGAAACCGATAACCGAAAATGGCGAAAATTGCTGCCTAGCGCGTGCCAGGGTATATTCGACAATAACAGTGCTTTGCAATTAGAACCACATAAGGCAGATAATCAAACATTAATTTTGGCGTTGCCTATAGCAACTTTTTAATTTATTCCAAAATGTCAAAACATTAAGTAAATAATAATTATTTAAGTATAATCTAACAAATGTATAATATCTCAGTCATATTTAAAAAAGGGTATTCCGAAGTCTTTACAATACTTTTTTATCTTGACACTGATTTTGTTTTTTCATTTCCGTCCATCCATCTCTCTCTCTCTCTCTCTCTTTCTCTAATTTATGGCCACTGCTCCGAACAGTGCTGACAGAATCTCCAAAGCAGAAATAGCTAGATTTGGAAAAAAGTTATTGAAGGTTGCTAAAAATGATGTAAAAATCAATCATATTAATCATAAAAATGATCGTTTTTAACAAATATATGTATGTACATATTCCGAAGTCTTTACAATACTTTTTTATCTTGACACTGATTTTGTTTTTTCATTTCCGTCCATCCATCTCTCTCTCTCTCTCTCTCTCTTTCTCTAATTTATGGCCACTGCTCCGAACAGTGCTGACAGAATCTCCAAAGCAGAAATAGCTAGATTTGGAAAAAAGTTATTGAAGGTTGCTAAAAATGATGTAAAAATCAATCATATTAATCATAAAAATGATCGTTTTTAACAAATATATGTATGTACATATTCCGAAGTCTTTACAATACTTTTTTATCTTGACACTGATTTTGTTTTTTCATTTCCGTCCATCCATCTCTCTCTCTCTCTCTCTCTCTTTCTCTAATTTATGGTCACTGCTCCGAACAGTGCTGACAGAATCTCCAAAGCAGAAATAGCTAGATTTGGAAAAAAGTTATTGAAGGTTGCTAAAAATGATGTAAAAATCAATCATATTAATCATAAAAATGATCGTTTTTAACAAATATATGTATGTACATATGTATTTATTTAAGAAATAAAAAACCCATTTAAATACTTAAATAAAAAAGGATTTATATATTAAATTTATATAATTAAATTTAATTTATATAATTAAAGAATGTGTCAGCTTTGCGCGGTTAGTAATTTAAGTCACTCATAAGCAGAGCATAATTATGGCAACATTTTTCCGTGTCTGATTTGTGGCTAATAGGATTTAAAAACATACCCTTGCAGTCTGCAATTTATTTATTGAAAATCCAACCATTTTGGTAAACTTAAAACAATATTGAAGTTTGTAAATTTGTATAACATTAACCTACATATTTTACATCTTACATGCAGAACTTTAATTAAAAAAATTATAATATCCTCCAAGGGTATAAAAGAACGATGCACATTTTTTAAAAGTTGCCAGAAACTAAATTGTTTCTAAAGTAACACCACTGCTTCAAATTACTTCGCTAAACAAAGCCTATGATATTAGTGATTTGTATACCCTTGCAGAGAGAATTATAATTTTGTCATGATAATTGCAACGTAGTAAAGGACGCATATATTCTTGATCACCATCACCAGCCGAGTCGATCTAGCCATGTTCGTCTGTCTGTCGGCTTATACGCAAATTAGTCTCTCAGTTTTTGAGCTATCGGGCTGAAATATTTAGCATTTCAGTATTTCTTTTGCAAGCAGTATATATTCGGCTTACCGAAGCTAGCTTTCGTTCTTGTTATCTACAAGTTTCACAAAAAGTTAATTTGTTGGTTGTTTAATTGTTAATTAATTGTTTGTTTTTATTATTTCTTGAAGACTGTAAAATCAATATTATTATATTTTTAAATATTTTCAACATTTTGCTTAAAAAGTTTTACAACAAGTTTCTAATATAAATAGTGACGAAAAACCATCAATTGAACAAAGTAGGTAAAGCGAAAAATGATATATATAATAATTGTTTTGTGATAATTTTTTTGGAGTGTAGTTCTTAATAGTTTTTTATTTTGTTTTTTGCTTATAAAATGAGTTTTTATTATTTAATTTTTTTTATTGTTTTTATTTACATTTTTTTATTTTTGCATATAAAAAATTAATATAAAAAACAGCGTTACATATAATTATGATCAGTAATAAAATGTTCTTAAAATGTTCTTAATTACATTCCGTATCAGGAGTTTTATAAACATTTTATACATCTCGCCAACCGCGTTTGCGCTTTAACCACGCAAAAACAGGTGGCATCTAGACAAAAGTGCAACATTATGCAGCTGATGCAGCACTGGGTCAGCGAGCCCGAAATCAACTGTGCAAATGAATTAATTTATCAACACAAATAACTAAACTTACAAGCACAAGCAGTCGAATTCAAATGCAAAGGGAATGGGGAGAAGAGAAACCGATAACCGAAAATGGCGAAAATTGCTGCCTAGCGCGTGCCAGGGTATATTCGACAATAACAGTGCTTTGCAATTAGAACCACATAAGGCAGATAATCAAACATTAATTTTGGCGTTGCCTATAGCAACTTTTTAATTTATTCCAAAATGTCAAAACATTAAGTAAATAATAATTATTTAAGTATAATCTAACAAATGTATAATATCTCAGTCATATTTAAAAAAGGGTATTCCGAAGTCTTTACAATACTTTTTTATCTTGACACTGATTTTGTTTTTTCATTTCCGTCCATCCATCTCTCTCTCTCTCTCTCTCTTTCTCTAATTTATGGCCACTGCTCCGAACAGTGCTGACAGAATCTCCAAAGCAGAAATAGCTAGATTTGGAAAAAAGTTATTGAAGGTTGCTAAAAATGATGTAAAAATCAATCATATTAATCATAAAAATGATCGTTTTTAACAAATATATGTATGTACATATTCCGAAGTCTTTACAATACTTTTTTATCTTGACACTGATTTTGTTTTTTCATTTCCGTCCATCCATCTCTCTCTCTCTCTCTCTCTCTTTCTCTAATTTATGGCCACTGCTCCGAACAGTGCTGACAGAATCTCCAAAGCAGAAATAGCTAGATTTGGAAAAAAGTTATTGAAGGTTGCTAAAAATGATGTAAAAATCAATCATATTAATCATAAAAATGATCGTTTTTAACAAATATATGTATGTACATATTCCGAAGTCTTTACAATACTTTTTTATCTTGACACTGATTTTGTTTTTTCATTTCCGTCCATCCATCTCTCTCTCTCTCTCTCTCTCTTTCTCTAATTTATGGTCACTGCTCCGAACAGTGCTGACAGAATCTCCAAAGCAGAAATAGCTAGATTTGGAAAAAAGTTATTGAAGGTTGCTAAAAATGATGTAAAAATCAATCATATTAATCATAAAAATGATCGTTTTTAACAAATATATGTATGTACATATGTATTTATTTAAGAAATAAAAAACCCATTTAAATACTTAAATAAAAAGGATTTATATATTAAATTTATATAATTAAATTTAATTTATATAATTAAAGAATGTGTCAGCTTTGCGCGGTTAGTAATTTAAGTCACTCATAAGCAGAGCATAATTATGGCAACATTTTTCCGTGTCTGATTTGTGGCTAATAGGATTTAAAAACATACCCTTGCAGTCTGCAATTTATTTATTGAAAATCCAACCATTTTGGTAAACTTAAAACAATATTGAAGTTTGTAAATTTGTATAACATTAACCTACATATTTTACATCTTACATGCAGAACTTTAATTAAAAAAATTATAATATCCTCCAAGGGTATAAAAGAACGATGCACATTTTTTAAAAGTTGCCAGAAACTAAATTGTTTCTAAAGTAACACCACTGCTTCAAATTACTTCGCTAAACAAAGCCTATGATATTAGTGATTTGTATACCCTTGCAGAGAGAATTATAATTTTGTCATGATAATTGCAACGTAGTAAAGGACGCATATATTCTTGATCACCATCACCAGCCGAGTCGATCTAGCCATGTTCGTCTGTCTGTCGGCTTATACGCAAATTAGTCTCTCAGTTTTTGAGCTATCGGGCTGAAATATTTAGCATTTCAGTATTTCTTTTGCAAGCAGTATATATTCGGCTTACCGAAGCTAGCTTTCGTTCTTGTTATCTACAAGTTTCACAAAAAGTTAATTTGTTGGTTGTTTAATTGTTAATTAATTGTTTGTTTTTATTATTTCTTGAAGACTGTAAAATCAATATTATTATATTTTTAAATATTTTCAACATTTTGCTTAAAAAGTTTTACAACAAGTTTCTAATATAAATAGTGACGAAAAACCATCAATTGAACAAAGTAGGTAAAGCGAAAAATGATATATATAATAATTGTTTTGTGATAATTTTTTTGGAGTGTAGTTCTTAATAGTTTTTTATTTTGTTTTTTGCTTATAAAATGAGTTTTTATTATTTAATTTTTTTTATTGTTTTTATTTACATTTTTTTATTTTTTGCATATAAAAAATTAATATAAAAAACAGCGTTACATATAATTATGATCAGTAATAAAATGTTCTTAAAATGTTCTTAATTACATTCCGTATCAGGAGTTTTATAAACATTTTATACATCTCGCCAACCGCGTTTGCGCTTTAACCACGCAAAAACAGGTGGCATCTAGACAAAAGTGCAACATTATGCAGCTGATGCAGCACTGGGTCAGCGAGCCCGAAATCAACTGTGCAAATGAATTAATTTATCAACACAAATAACTAAACTTACAAGCACAAGCAGTCGAATTCAAATGCAAAGGGAATGGGGAGAAGAGAAACCGATAACCGAAAATGGCGAAAATTGCTGCCTAGCGCGTGCCAGGGTATATTCGACAATAACAGTGCTTTGCAATTAGAACCACATAAGGCAGATAATCAAACATTAATTTTGGCGTTGCCTATAGCAACTTTTTAATTTATTCCAAAATGTCAAAACATTAAGTAAATAATAATTATTTAAGTATAATCTAACAAATGTATAATATCTCAGTCATATTTAAAAAAGGGTATTCCGAAGTCTTTACAATACTTTTTTATCTTGACACTGATTTTGTTTTTTCATTTCCGTCCATCCATCTCTCTCTCTCTCTCTCTCTCTTTCTCTAATTTATGGCCACTGCTCCGAACAGTGCTGACAGAATCTCCAAAGCAGAAATAGCTAGATTTGGAAAAAAGTTATTGAAGGTTGCTAAAAATGATCTAAAAATCAATCATAGTAAGCATAAAAATGATCCTTTTTAACAAATATATGTATGTACATATTCCGAAGTCTTTACAATACTTTTTTATCTTGACACTGATTTTGTTTTTTTCATTTCCGTCCATCCATCTCTCTCTCTCTCTCTCTCTCTTTCTCTAATTTATGGCCACTGCTCCGAACAGTGCTGACAGAATCTCCAAAGCAGAAATAGCTAGATTTGGAAAAAAGTTATTAAAGGTTGCTAAAAATGATGTAAAAATCAATCATATTAATCATAAAAATGATCGTTTTTAACAAATATATGTATGTACATATGTATTTATTTAAGAAATAAAAAACCCATTTAAATACTTAAATAAAAAAGGATTTATATATTAAATTTATATAATTAAATTTAATTTATATAATTAAAGAATGTGTCAGCTTTGCGCGGTTAGTAATTTAAGTCACTCATAGGCAGAGCATAATTATGGCAACATTTTTCCGTGTCTGATTTGTGGCTAATAGGATTTAAAAACATACCCTTGCAGTCTGCAATTTATTTATTGAAAATCCAACCATTTTGGTAAACTTAAAACAATATTGAAGTTTGTAAATTTGTATAACATTAACCTACATATTTTACATCTTACATGCAGAACTTTAATTAAAAAAATTATAATATCCTCCAAGGGTATAAAAGAACGATGCACATTTTTTAAAAGTTGCCAGAAACTAAATTGTTTCTAAAGTAACACCACTGCTCCAAATTACTTCGCTAAACAAAGCCTTTGATATTAGTGATTTGTATACCCTTGCAGAGAGAATTATAATTTTGTCATGATAATTGCAACGTAGCCAGCAGAGTCGATCTAGCCATGTTCGTCTGTCTGTCGGCTTATACGCAAACTAGTCTCTCAGTTTTTGAGATATCGGACTGAAATTTTCAGCATAGTCTTAATTCTTCTACAACCAGTATATGTATATATCGGAACGGAATGGGACCAATATATTATATACCTGCCATATAAAAAATTTCTATAAATTTCGAGATGTAGCTGTATTATATGGTTTAAAAGGTACGGCTTGAATTTCATTAAGATCGGATAACGATATCATATAGCTGCCATAAAAGCAATTGATTTATATGAGAATATAAAATTCTACACATCTAAATGTTACGAAAATTGACATAATTTGGAGATTATTCCAAAGTATGAGATCACATTTTGGCTATACAACTACGATTTTCTATCGCTAATCCCTATTCTTTATTGATGTATGTATAAAGCTGGAATATATTTAAATATGATAAGTTATAGTTCAGTAAATGAGGCATCCAAATTATTTTACCAAGACACCGAATTCATAATGACCAAGAAACCACTGCGCATTCCTGACCTACTGGAAATCAAGAGGTAGTTAATAACCAACTTCAGCATACGGACATAAACAAAAGTGCTCCTCAACAATATGCCAGGGGCAGAAATGGATTGCAGTTGTTCCAGTTTCCCAATGCCGGTCTTAAGCTCAACAGGTTGAGGGGTGGATCGGGCAAATGTCAAATGTTGCACAAGGACGCCAGTGCCATTCGGCTGGAGTTAAGTAGAGTAAAGTACTTTGCCTCAGGGTGGCTCTCCGTCAAATGAACGCGAAAAGCTGCAATGTTTTCGCACGTCCAGCAAGGGAATCAATCTGAAGGCGCCTTCCGTTAACCCTGCCTCGGCTAAGAAAAGTATGAGCAATGAACGGAGAAATACTCTTTCAGTTTATTTAAAATAAAACTAAAGGGTATTATAGTTTACAATATCAACATAAATTTTATAACTTATATATGTATATATATATTATGGATTTTTTTATCATAAGGATTTTTTTTTAAATTATTAATTTCGGTAATTTTTTATATCAAATGTCAACTATTAGTAGCATTTTTCCGCCTATTTCTTCATCAGCCAACATATATTAAAATCGAGAAAGAAAGCTAACTTCGGTAAACCGAAGTTGGTATACCCTTGCAGTCTGCAATTGGATCATTGAAAATATAACCATTTTAGTAATGTTGAAAAAACATCGAATTTTGTAAATTTTCCATTTTACATGTAGAATTTTACATTTTCATATAAATCGACCGATCGCTTCTATGGCAGCTATATGATATAGTGGTCCGATCTTAATTAAATTAAAACCGTAATTCTAGAAATACGTTGAAAAACAGAGAAATTAAATTTTTTTTTACATTAATTTCGCCATCATTCCTATGGCAGCTATAAGATATAGTAGTCCGATTTCCGCCGTTCCGACATATATACTGCGTGCTAAAGAAATAAGACTATGCTGCAAATTTCAGCTCGATAGCTCAAAAACTGAGAGACTAGTTCGCGTAGAAACCGACAGCCGGATGGTGATGCTGATCAAGAATATATATATTTATGGGGTCGGAGATGCCTTCTTCACTGCGTTGCAAATATCATGGCAAAATTATAATACCCTCTGCAAGGGTATAAAAAGCATTTTTTTGTGCCAAAGAATATGGGTATAAATAATATTTCCGTCAACTACATTTGGATAGTGTTTTATGAGAACCTTGTCTAAATAAGCATCTTCCCTCCCATTACGTTTCATTATTTAAACAAGTCCTGTGATAATATGTATTTTTTTATCGCGAGAGGAATGGCCCAATTCTACAAACATTAAAATTTATATATCATTTTCTATTTTTTTAGCCAAAATAAATGAAAAATCGACTAAGAATTCTAAAACCATATATAAATGTAGAAATAAATAAAGTGCCCCCGGATTTGTGCATAAATAGGTCTAATTTATTCTATATGCCCAAAGGCAGTTTCTTAGTAAGAGCTCCAAACCATTCTAACAAAAATTGCGGAATATTTTTGACCGTGCCAAATTAATCATAAATATTATTGTACGAATATTTTCATCGTCTGAACTTATCTTAAGGAAACTCCCTTGTCCGAATAAAATAGCCAGTATGGAGGAGCTGTTCCGTATCTATTTATCACAAGGCAGTCAGGCGAATCGAGCTGCCATCTTGAATCTATTGGGAAATTAGGGGATCGCTGACAACCGCAAGGATACAAATGTATCTGATGCTCGTGCGAGCGTCTGCAACCCAATGAATACGCCGGCAACGTCCCCGAAGCCGTATCAAAATCTGTTTCATTATGCATTTGATATAGCCCAATCCGAGGGTAGTTCCGACTTGGAATCACAGAGTTCCACCTCGTATCGAGACACTTAAAAAAATTTATATATTCCCTGAATTATTTGCTTATGTATTTATTTATAAATTCTGAAAAATATTCCTCTTTCTTAACATAAATACGTTTTGTGTTTTCTTAAATTTAGTTCAAGTTTCCTCTGACTGAATCTTATGGGTTATCAACTTTATTTAAAAGTTAAGCCCTCAACATATTTTTCTTGGTGTATGGACATCCATGGTGACCTAGCCCAACGCGTGCTGGGCGGAAGGGGAGGTTCGGATCTGATCGGATCGCTGAAGCGTTTTATGATTGCAAATGTCGCACAGTGGGGTATTGGACCCGAAAAGTGGCGATCAAATCAGGTGGGCATATTTTGGATGGAGGATTTTTTTTTCCTGTTAGATATGACAAATCTTAGTAAAAAAAAGTTGTTCGTTTTTAATTTAAATTATTTTTTTTATTTTTAAAATTAAAATTAATTTTTCCAAATTTGTTTTAGTATGAATTTTTTTTTTTGTTTTTAAGAATTTTGTAACCAAATTTTTACATAAGAAATCTCAAAATATTCCAGATTTTAAGGAAAAAATTTTATCAGAATCGGACTACTATATCTTATAGCTGCCATATAAAAAATAGTTACATTTATTTATTTTTTTACTAAAAATACCAAGTTTAAAAAAAAAATTATTTGTTATTATGTATTATTATTGACTTAATAATCTTACAAAATTTGTTCAACATTTAACAACTAGTTTTTTTAAAAACTCAAAAAATGTTACGAAAAAATACTAAAAAAATAAAAACAGTTCTTTATTTGGTATTTTTAGTCAAACCCATAAATAAAAAAAAAATATTTTATTTTTATATAACATTTTATTTATTTATTTAATTTCGGTTTTTTGGAAATCTTTGTTTGTTCAATCTTCGCTAGATGAGTCTCTATTTGTTGAAGATGTCTCATGGGCGCCAGTACTGATCTCGGCGGGTTTTAGAAACTCAACTGGCAGCGCAACGCCCGCGCTTGTAGTGTGCGCGCTATCAGTATATCCACTAAAATTGAATTTGAACAAATTTGTGCAAATTTGTGCAAAATTGTGTGAATGAGGCGGTTAAGCTGAATATCTAGGGAATAACACCTCATTTAAAATATCGCGTGGGACCGCGTGGCGCATTACTTTTTGTCTACCTAAAGTTAAAAAATGTGAAATTTTAAGCTAATTTTTTGTATTTGTAATAATTTTATTTATAAAATTGAAATTTATATTGTTAAAAAAATATTTAAAAAATAGTTAAATATATTATCTTAGAGATTGCATAACTTTTTTGGCGTATATTTTCGTTTAAGAAACGATTTTCTTTTTTCAAAATGCTCAAAGAAAGGGATTTTTTTTACTTTTTTAAAGACACCGAAAATATATTGCAACTTTGACAACCGATTCCTCAGCCTCTGTTAGGTTGAGGAGAAAAACTCATATACGGTTAAATGCAGAATTTTATGTATTAACAAAAAAATATAATCAAATGTATCGAACGCAAAAATCGTTTTTTGAATTAATCGCCACTTTTCGGGTCCAATACCCCACTGTGTGTCGTTTTTATTAACTAACTGGCTTTGCTCGCTGACAGCGGGGTAAGTGGTGGACTTAAGGGTGCTAAGCGTTTCTGGTTTCGTTTGGTTTGCCGTTTATTATGTAATTTGATTAGACGTTAAGTGTCTAAGTGTGTGTTTTTTTTTTTTTTGGGTTTTGTTGGGGTGGCATTGCCATCATTCCCTTGGCTTACAATTTACAATTCTAGACCGAGACAGGCCCTTCAAACTAGCCACAATATTGACCACAAGCGAGGGCCAAGGGTCCTGATTAATAGCATTGTCCAGCGGCCTTGACCACAGCTAAAAAGGGAACCTATAAACCTCCATTTAAACGGCGGGCCTGGTCTCCTTTACTTTTTTAACCGAACATAAGGCATTTCGCCTTACCTGGATCCCTGCTCTGCGCAGCCAGGACCACGATCACTCTTCTCGGGGACAAAAGGACGAAACAAAAGTGCAGATCACTGCAAGTGCGGATCGTGTGTGGGTCCTTTGTCCGGTGTCCTTTGTCCATTGTCCAAGGCACTGACTTTTCATTCATGAAAATAATACTCAAAGAAAATATAGAATAAAAAAGTTTCCTTTGTTTTGGTTTAAAAAATTTTGGCATTTGGCGGTGCAGCACTTTGATATTTGTTTTCTATAGTTTATATAGAAAATAAATATAGGAATATCCCACAGAGAAGGCAACTTTCTCTTGTAAATGTCACACATTTATCATATTTTTGTAATTTCGTATTTTTTCGTAAAGCGCAAAACATCAATCCAAGAGGTTTTCATAAAAAAAGATTATTTTAGGTAAAATGATATCACTTATTGCAGAGAAACAAAAAAAACTATAGTTTCCATTAGTATGAAGAACATAATTCTTTTTGTTTAAGAAAATCAAATCTTAAAACTATTTGGAATTTTTAAATTTTAAATTACTTTTTTATTATGATTTGTAAACAAGTTTTATTAAAATGTTTAAGAGATTAAGCAACCTGACTACCTAAATTTTCCATTCAGGTATTATTTTCGTTCAAATTAGAACTTTTTTTCTGGCTCAAGCTCAATAAATTATTATTACATTATTAAAAAAGTATTATAAATCAAACTTGTCTCTCTAAATTCCCCCAATTTAATACCGCTTTAAATACCCAATTACCGGTCTTTAAAACAAACCGAAAACCCATCCTAAATGAAGTATCCTAAAGCAGGACCTGAGGCCTATTGACTCAGTAACACGCAGAGCCCGACAGAGACTCAACCTCAAAGCTCATTCGTAAATTATTCAGGGGTAAATAGAAATCATTTCGTTGGGCATATAAAACGGCTTCAGCTATAATGAAGTCATATTTGTTAAATCAACAAATATATACGAAGCGCGGATAAGAGTGAGTAAACAAACCCTCGGTAAAGTAGCAACAATGGCAACTACAACAATCCGTCAAGATGCAAATGTCACAACCAATTAATGTCAATAAATGATTAACCCAATCCCCGGACATAGGGGTTTCTTTTCTTTTCCCCGAAACTCTCGCTCAATGGTGGTTGTTCCAGACCGAAACACCCCTTTGATGGGCAAATCCGGTTTGAAGTTTAGTTTTGCTTTGTATCCATATCAAAAAAGTGAAGGGGAAGTGAAGATTTCGTCATGCTTTCATTTGTTCAGCGTTTGTGTGAGTTTTGTTCACAATTAAAATGAAATTGTGCGCTTGAATGCATTCCGATAATATCTGGGAGATTCGGATATCTTATATCTGTTGAAAACAAAATTTCCATATTAGAAAATCCGTAACAATTGTGTCTGTTCCAAAGGCAAGAGAGAGCCTAAGTCAATAGCACGATCTAAAATTCGGAAAAAGGCTCAATCGAGCGTGAAATAATCGCAGACAAAAAACGGAAGTGGTCAATAGAGAAAATCTCAAGTGGCCCCGAAAAAAACAATTGGTAAAAGGCGGTCAAAAAGACCTCTCTCGCACGAGGCCAATGCAACGCCCATAGAGCAGAAATTCCGGCAAAAATATTAACACAACAGGCAGCTGCTCTCGATCTCGATATTGACCAGTATCCTTCGATTCTTTTGCGATCCTATTTTTGCACGGCCCGCCAATTAAGCAGAAGCCAAAAACCTTAAAAACCTTAAAAAGTAGGCGAACCTTCGGGGGATCGCCTACGTAGAAGTCCGAGACGGGGTCGACAATTAACAATTAACGTCAGCAATTGTGATCCGTTTTATAGCCACTTAACATATGATCAACTGCCAGGACGGCGACAAAGCCGCACCTTCGGGACAATGCCGTGAAAAGGACAATTATAGGTGAATCCTTAAAGTCAGTTAACAAATGATAAAACTGCCGCCATAATTCTGTGTAATGTAGCCCAAAAACACAACTCTCGGCGACGCTCTGTCTGGCCCAAACACACACAGACAGACAATGGCACAACGTGCGTCGTGTCTAGGATTTGTCAAAGGACACAACTGCAACCATGAATGGACTGCATCTGAATGGATGATCCTTGCCGGCATTGTTCCCCGAAGTTGCACAAGCAGGAGAATGCATCAATAAAATTACGCCAGGGCAGGGACTCAAAGGAGAGAAGATATACAATGTGTGGCGAGGATCGGGAGTTGGAGTTGTCCTCGGAGTTGGAGTTGAAGAAATCGAAACGGAGGTAGATCCCTGCAGGAGAAGCGACCACTTGGGCTATAAGTTGCCATGAAATTGGCATTAAACGCTTCGAGGGCTTGCAGTTTTCAATGGTTGTAAAATTAATCGATTCGATTGTGGAGGGTCATTGAAGAGGTCCCTCTCTCTATCTTTTTATTTATTTTATTTTATCTAAGTGGTAGAAATGTCGTTGGGTATTTTAACAATTGGATACATAAAACCAACTTAGAAATTAAAGAATATTTTTCATAAATTCATTTTACTTATTTTCTGATATCGTGGTGAACTCTGAATATTTTTCAAAACTCATTTAAATAAAATTTGAGTATGCTTTTATGTATTTCAATGTTCGAAGATGAAGTCTTATTTTCTTAGATGGATTTAAAGTAATTTGAAAGTCCAAAATAACGTCGATTTTAATGAAAATAAGTTGAACTAACGTATCTTATTTCTATACCTATTTGCCGGTATTATAAATCAAACCCAAGACACCTCAAAATAAGGGAATAAATTGAGATCTTTGAAGACTTCCTACTTGCAACGGCTTGAAAATGAATTTATTAAAATTAACAACCTAATGCTGGCGATCTTTTGAATGTAATATTTAGCAAAAATTTGTTTTGTTATAAATCTTATATTGTATTTTAATCATTATGGAAAATAGTAGACTATTTTAAATAAATAAATGAACCAAAGTCATTTTGAAGTCCTTTTCCATACAAATATTTTCGATTCTTTCTAATAAAATTTGTTAATGGTTAGAACTAATAGAATCTTGCTAATGTTTCGTTTAAAATATACAACCAAAATCAACTGTTAAATCCTTAACCCTCAAATAATAAATATATGATTTTTATCAAATTTACGATGAGCTGGTTCGCATTAAATTAAATTTAATCAGGGAAATCAAGGTTATCCTCTTACTCCTCAGCTTTAAATTAATCCTCAGTGATAACTTTCAAATAAAGTACAAATTTATTTATTTATAATTTTTTTCAAAAATATTTAAGTGTGTATTATTAATATTTAATTTAACATAATTCAATTTAAATATTTTCATTATAAAAATCCCTTTATTGTAATTTAATCTTACTTAGGCCGAACTAATTCGGTTTCGTTTAAAAAGCTTTTACGCACTCGCCTCAACTTTCAATTAATCTCGAGTGATAATACGAAATGAAAAAAAGGAGGATTCGTTCCGCCAGGACACACTCGCTCACACACACTCTTGCAGGCGGGAACGCCATTGTTCCCCACACAGAGACAGACACAGGCACAAGCTGAGATACGAATACAGTGAGGCATCCTGTGTACCTGCCATTGTGAGTGATCGAACGGGGAATAAGGGCGGAGCGTAAATGGCAACAGTTGCCGCTAAATGGTGACCAAATGGCCGGAGCCGGAGCCGGAGCGACTCGAGGCAAACAACCCTCGAATTGGCCCTTAGGGGTGGGTGAACCCATGGACCTCATTGAGAACCAACCCTCGACCGGGTCCCTGAGGTATATAAGGGCAGGGCGCGGGCCCAGCAGCCAGACAGTCTCGCACTGTAAGCGATCGTGTTCAGTAGTAGCTCAAGTAGATCTATCTCTCCGAAAATCTCCGAAAAATCACCCAAGATGTCACGCTCTTTCCTCATGGATTCCCTGCTCAGCGATCGGCCGAACTTGAAGAAGGAATCGGGAGAAGCTGCCTCCGCCACCGCCTCCACCGCCGCTGCCGTGGCCGCGGCTGCCATGTTGCCTTCGATTCCCATGCTCCCGTATCCGGCCAGCTATGTGGGCAGCTACCTCTTCTCCCTGGGCATCCAGCAGCAGCAGCAGGCCGCCGCAGCAGCTGCCCTCCAGCAGCAGCAGCAGCAGACGCTCCACTCCAGTGCCAGCTCCAGCTCCAGCCCCACCTCGCTGTATCACCCATACGCCCAGTTGTTCGCCACCAAGCGCAAGTCCAGCGGCTTTGCCAACTACGAGAGCTGTTATCCTTCGCCGCCGCTCTCAGCCAATCCCAACAGCAGCCAGGCCCAGCAGCTGCCTCTGCACAGCCTCTATGGAACTCCCGGTGTCCATGGTCTGTCTCTGGCAGAGCCAGGAAGCTTCTGCACCTCGCCATCGGCGTCGTCCTCCGCCTCTCAGGATTACGGCAACAACTTCGATGAGCCCCAGGGAAAGCGCTTCAAGCACGAGTCCTCCTGCTCGCCCAACAGCTCGCCCCTGAAGGTGCCTTCATCTGGCGCCGTTCCGGATATCACGCCCCTGATCAGCGACTATGCTGACTCCAGCAAGAGGATCCGCACCGCCTTCACCAGCACCCAGCTCCTGGAACTGGAGCGGGAGTTCTCGCACAACGCCTACCTGTCCCGGCTGCGGCGCATTGAGATCGCCAACCGGCTGAGACTCTCCGAGAAGCAGGTGAAGATCTGGTTCCAGAACCGACGGGTCAAGCAGAAGAAGGGCGGCTCCGAGAGTCCCACATTCAATCTGTCTAGCAACTCTGGCGGCGCCGGAAGTCCCCAGACATCGCCGGTGTCTTCGCATCAGGCCAAGGTCCAGGAGGTGAAGGTGGAGGCGTAATAGATGGAAGGATGTCAACAATTGTACAGTAGAACTTAGTCTGTTGTTAGATTAATATACTTAATGTTAAAATAAAATAAATTTTTAAGAAAAAATATAAGAAATCCTTCTTTATTACTTAATTCATTAATATTTATAATGGTGACTACTCTAAAGTCTTCTGAAAAAAGAAAACCCTACAACTCTAGATTCGATTACAAATTAAATTGCAACTCTAGAATCGACTACAAACTTAGAAGCAACTCTAGAATCGCTTACCAGTTATCATCTCTAGCAGGCCTGATTTTGCTCTGTCACTTGCTGAAATCAAAAAATTCAAGCTCTAAAAATTCAGTCTCAACAGAAACCCTGATCATGGCCAGCCTTTACAACGAACTGAAGAGCGAGTGGAGCAAGCATGTCCCGAATCTGACCCACTGCGCCCACTTGCTGGATGGCTTCAAGCTGGAGCTGGTCCGCTCCGACTTTGGCTCGCCCCAGGTGTCCTCCAGCTCCAAGCAGAAGGAGCAGCTGATCCGGTCTCGGGAGATGCTGGAGATCGCCGTGGAGCACAGTATCACGACCAAGGACTACGCCGCCTTCGAGCGGTACATGGCCCAGTTGAACACCTATTACTTTGACTATGACAAGGTCCTGGTGCCGTCGGTGCACATGCACAAGTTCATGGGCCTGAATCTGCTGTACATGCTGGCCACCAATCGGATTGCCGACTTCCACATCGAACTCGAGCGCCTGCCGATGGCCCTGCTGACCAACAACAGCTTTATCAATCCCGTGCTGGCCCTGGAGAACTACTTCATGGAGGGCAGATACAACAAGATCCTGCAGGCCAAGAAGTCGCTGCCGGCGGAGATCTACTCGAATTTTATGGACATGCTGGTGGACACGGCTCGCGATGAGATCGCATCCTGCATTGAGAAGTCCTACGCCAAGATGGCGCCCAAGCTGGCCGCCCAGCGCTTGGGCTTTCGTCCTGGCAGCAAGGAGCTCACGGATCTGGTGGAGCGGCGTCGCTGGCAGGTGGACGAGGAGGGGAACTACGACTTTGCCGGACTCAATACCAGACCGGTAGAGAAGGTCTCGGCCAAGGATATTGCCACCCATAATCTATCCTATGCCCAGGAGCTGGAGAAAATTGTTTGATATTGTTATCCTTAATCCACTCAACCAGAAAATAATGTCCGAAATTTACACATTCATCGGAATATCAGTAAAAGCGGCAACCGGAAATTTGTCAGATTTAATTTTTCACACATTTCAGCAGCTTAAGTCGTTTCTTTTTTGGCATAAAATGTGCAAAAATTTAGTTGCTCGGATGACCGATAAGTCGACAGGCTTGACAAATTGTTGGATGTAGGAAAGAAGGCTCGTGGGGGAAATCTCGTTTGCAAATCTGTCATAGGATAATTGTTAGACTTAACGGGGATATAGGAAGGCTGTTAGGATATGCAGATGTGCGCCATAGGAAAGCAGTTAAGAGGGAAGCCAGTAAAGATAGGAGTTTGTAGTTGGGTTGGTTGTGGTATGGGATCAGGATATTATTAAGGTTCACAGTCTGAAAATATTTCTTAGGATCTTAAATCTATTTTTTATATGGGATTAATATACGTTTTAGCTTAGAATGGAGCGAATTTGGAAGCTGTCTTTGATTCATAATTATTTAAAAACAAGTTCTTGTTATATTTATGTATTATTTTATAGAAGAGAGCATTTGTATGTATTTAATTTGTTTGGGAATAATTTTTCCTTGGAGGTTTATTAGATTTCTCCTTAAATATTTCAATGACAAAGCTATATATTTTCGATTCCGTTAGTAAATTAGGTCCACAAGGCCTCAAAGAACTCCAAAATCTCAAGAGACTCAAAGGTGTGTGGTCTACCACCGATATTCAACCGCAGAGGTGACACCAAAACGCATTCTGCCGCGTCATTCAAAAATCTAATTAATCAAGGATATTAAGGACATTTGTGCAAGAAGTGGGGAGAGTTTTTTTTAGCATTTCCCACGACACTTCAAATTGCACAAATTGATGATGTCAGAGCCCGACCGATGCTTATCATCTAAGATATGGCAGATATTTGTCCGAAAACTCGAGCTAAGTGACAAACCCGAAGCGAATCAAGCGCAACAAAACCTGCCCGAGCCGACTCATTCAGCATTCATTCAATTCCTCAATGGAACTGGGAACCGAAACGGAGACGGACTAACTCATCCGTAGTAACTGAGGTCCTTTGTGCCATCCCAAGGGGTGCGGGTGCGGCGGTGCTAATAAACGCAATTGCACCTACGCCCCTCTGGGCCTCTGGGTCCGAAAATGGAAATCGGAATGCGAATGGGCCAAAATAGCCCAGTCGGCGGTTTTAAACGGAATTTTGGGCATACAATTCCCTTGGCTCTATTCTCGAAAACTGGGACTGTCTCACTCTCTTTACCTGATTTCGATCCCGATCGTTATCCTCGGTGCCTCGGCTCAAGTGTGCGCCTCCTCCACTTGAGCTCAAGAGCTAGTCCTCTTCAGTCTCAAGTGCTGCATCAGCAGGTAGGATCTCTGAGGACTCTTGACTCCTTTCAAGGATCTCCGCTGTTTGCCAATTCATTCAAGGAGCGTAGCGAAAATGTTGTGCCAAAATGTAAGTTGCGTAGGCTGTTCGATCCTTATCGGCTAACGGCTGGTTGTGATTTGATTTTTAAGTTAATTTTTGATAACATTTAGAGTTAGTCGAGTGGATATTGGTAGTGTCCTTGGGAAGGTAGCATGGGAACTAAAAAGTGAGTAAAATCAAGAAAATTGCACCAGATTTTGCAATCTGAAGGCATCTAGTAAGATAAGTATGGGATTTTGTAAGAAAGGGGACCTTTGTATTTAATTCCACTTGCAAGATATGCAGGTAATAAAATAATGTAACTAATACTTTAAAATTTAATCTTAGAAAAATGTAATCTTTAGAATCTTAAACATATTATATTATTAATTAGAAAATTGTGAATAGTAAGAGTCATTGTCACAGATAATTCTCCAAGCCCAACTTTAATAAAAAATTAATACTTAAATTTCTTAAAATATTTTTAAGATATACGTGTACAAAAAATTCCTTAATTGCGAGACATTTTTTGACACCCAACAGTGACTTGGCCTCAAAATATCTAGAGATTTCTATGCATTTTTTTGCTCTGAGCCAAAGCTAAGATTAAAGAGATTTTCAGGACCTAAGACCTCAATACAAATTCAATAATTCAACAAATTCAATAACTTTAGCTATACAAAATATATCAATTTTGACAAAGGTTTAATTAATAAGATAATTGAAATCGTATGCGGATTTAACAATAAGCTATTTTTAATGCGTAAGACTTTATTTGAATCCTTTTAAAATGTCCATATATCTTAAGTTTTTTTTTTTTTTATTGACACTTCATAGAGATTTAAAAAAAAAATTCAATATATTTCCGTAAACAAATTTGCATACACCTCTTCTCAGGGGCTCTTCTCTCCTCGAGTACCTTTAGCCAGATGTCTTGCCAACCTGCAAATGCCCCGCTGATTTGGAGTAACTCCTCGCTGGGTTCGATCTCCCGCCTGGCAGACACTTCATGAATGAATACAGCCTCAAGTGCAGAACCTCTTCAGTTTAAAGTGGAATCTTTTTTTCCTCAATCGCTCTCATGAATGAATGCGCGGCACTGCCTGCGTCAAGGCTGGGAATTTCCCCTAAGGTCCTTTGGGCCTGTTAAAAGATCATTAGGCCAACGCTTCTGGCTGGAACAAATGCAATTCCGTTGAAAATTGCCGCCCGCCTACCTGAATGGCGGAGAAACGGAGAAATTTGTCAGGTGTTCACCTCTGGATGCTTGTCTAGTCTAGAGACAGTCTAGACAGTGTGTCGCCAAGGCATAGAGGGATTCCTTAAATTCCCCGGGGTGCAACGATTGTGGTCTCAAGTGTATAATTTGCATATTTTTTAGTTTGTTGGCCATGAGAGAATCCTTGGGTTTACATAGATATACTAATTCAATAATATATCGATTGTTACAGAATCAAATGTCAGAAAATGCTGATATATATTTATTTATATACTCGTATAAAGAAATCTACATTTTCTTTAATATACTTATTAAGAAATCCAAATTCGCATCTTACCCCTTGAATAAGTTTTACTTCGATATCGATATCTTATCGAAATCATCGATAACAAGAGCATCAATATTTTCGATATTTACATTCCACTTTCCAGCTACAGAAAATGTAAAAAAGCTCTTAGCACTTGTTCTGTTAAATTTTTACTACTTTCCCCAAAAAGCTTTCTGTTAAAGGAAGGAGAAATAAAAGCTTCAAGGACATCAAGCCTTGCAAAACTCCCCCAAAAGCTCCAAAGCTTTGGCCGCTATATTGGCCTACCATTCACCTCAATTTCAGGGTTAAACTTTCGGTATTTCTGGGCCACTAAGGCCGTCCGTGGGCGGGCAATAAAACAACTGCAGACCGAGGTAAACCTAAGCTCGCCGTCTCAAATCCTTTAAGCTTATGCAAATAAAAGCGAGCACACAAAATAAATAAATTAACTGTGGATGCTTTAGTGTTTGTACGTAGTCTGGGGGGTTTTTCTGCTGGTCAAGCAAAGGTAAACATGGGGAAAATGAGTTTTCACTTTTCCACAAAATGTGTTTCACTCTCTCGTTGTTTTTGTGTGCTTTTTTTTATAATTAGTTCCACTGAAATGGCTGGCTGCTATCCTTATTTCGACCTAGATTAAACACATATTTATGGCAATTTACCCGTAGAATCCTGGTGGCAACCGTCAATGTTTACGGGTCACGCAATCGGGGATTTCGTCCTTATATGTTGAGGCCATATGCGAACCAGCTAATTGACCCATTAAATCGGCCTCTAAACATTGTTGCTCCTTGGAGTGCTTATTAGGTCACACACAGGATGTGTGAAGCCATAAAGCTGTCCGCCCTCAGAGAGAGGGCCACAACTCTTTTTGATTGTTTTCCGGGCTTTACTAAGGCTGTTCTTGAGTATTAAAATGATTCGAAATAAATTTTAAGGCACATTGAAATGCATCAAGGATAAAACCCGATTTTTTAAAGCTCTGCCTATATTTCTTTCTTATTCACTTTCCTCATAAATGTCCTTCCTTTGTTTGTCATCCAATCCAATTTTTATTAACTAGAAAAGGACGTCAGCTCATAACGAGAAAACACCTTTCAAGGTAACCCCCTGTTGGCAGGATTCTGTCCCCGTATTTAATTAAAGTTTTCCATTTGTGTTCACCTCTTGCGAATAATACCAGTTTCCAATAATTATGCCTTCATAGAAGATTTCAATTTGCTGAGAATCCCGCAGTGGTCCCCTATCGCGATTGGCTACTCCGCCTCCGCGTAATCGGGTTTCCTCGAGGATGGGGATGGAGCCAGCACGTCATCGTCCTTGGCCACTCTGTGCATTGTATTTAATGAACTTGTTGGCAATCATTCTGGGCTCATCATCCGCACATTGACTGGGTCGGGGAGTTCTGGGCTCTCGGCTCTGGGATACGGAGGTCTGGAGCGGAACGGACGGGCAATTTCTGTGGCGCCCCACAGTCGTCGAGTGGCGCCTGTTTAAAATGAGTTTTGTCGCTTCGTTATGCAACTGACTATGTATTGCCAGAGAAAACACTTAGCGTAAATCGGATATAACTAGGATTGATCATCTAATTGTAGTAAATAAATTTATTTTCGATTTAGCCGTATTTTTAAACAAATCATTAGCTTGTCAGAAGAGTTTGTTTATTTATAAGTTAAATCATAAAATCATTTATTTATTTTTGAGAAGCTAAATAAATCTAGAAAAATATATTTCCTTAAATTTAATTATTTTTCAGTAAACATTAGTAAGAATTTAGTTAATTTATTCAACATTTTAGTCTACATATAATTTTAAATGTGTAAAAACATATTCAAGAGGCATTTCCCTCAGTGACGCTGACACCGAAAGAAAGATAGAAGAATAAGATAAACATACGCACAGGACTATCTGCTCAGGACGATGTAATTATGATTGTAGCATATGCCAGGAGGCGCCTACACACTGTGAGGACAATGTCCTGTCGCCGTACCCGGCCCCGTTCCCAGCCCCGGCCCCAATGGAACCCGGCCTCGCTGGATGCGATGGATGGACAAGTGAATTTACATATGGGAAGGGAAATGGGAATCAAAAGGAATATATATTTATATATAAAAGTACATACGTCTCGGTGTATCTGCGTATCTGTTTATGTGCGTATAGATTACAAGTGAAACTGAATTTATTGCCAACATACGCTTTGAGTGGCACGTGTCCGGATTTCAATTATATAAAAAGCTTAAAACACACACATGCAGAGGGTTACCTAAATGTACTCGTAAATATATATATATATTCATCTATATAGACGCATTAAAGCCTTGGCAGTTGGAAATTTAAGTGCTAGACGAAACTTTTTGCCCAAAATGAAATCAAAACAAAGACCAAGTTCACTCATCCCGCCCCCATGCAAAATGGGCCTAAAAAGTGAATGAACTGCTGCTGCTGGCTAGCGGGAAACGGAAAATGGAAAGTGGAAAATGGGTTGTGTCTAAGCCCAAGCCAAGGTGCCAACGTTAAAACGCCTTTCTGCTCTGGCTAATCTTTAAGATTAAAGTCAGAGCCAATATTAGCTGCTGGGGGGAGCTGCGATTGCGAATGCGAAACCCTTGGAGGAAAACATCTGCCGAAACACAACGCGATGCCTAAATTCAGTCAAAAAATACGACGAAAATAACGTTATCGAGAAAACAACAGCCAGAGCTTTTTGTTATTAAAAGAGCCACCAAAGCAACAAAACAAAAAAAAGAAGGAAAAAAGAAAGAATGAAAGCAGCCAGAGATGAAATGAAATCAAGTCGAGAACAGCAAACTGGCAGAGCACATAAATAAATATGCCAGCATATCTGCAGGGCAGGAACAGCGACGACGACGTCGACGAGGTTGACAATTTTCGCCAGCTCCACTCACTCATCCTTTCCCCAATCCTCCCGCCCTGTCCTGCCTCCCTACAAATGGGTTATAGTCGCTGGCACAGGTGGCCTGGCGGGCTTACGAAATGTAAGCAACTTGTTGCTGAAACAGAATCCCAAAAAAAATGTAAGAAAAACCCTGGGAAATTAAAGAAAAAAGCCGCAACGGGGCCGGAAAGTTGGCCTCAAAGCGGAGAAAAATAGAGGCAAAGAGATACGTTTGCTGTGTGCAACGCGAGCAACAAGCTGTCTGTCTGTCGAGAGGGCTCGGGGCCACAAACTTTTTTTCTGTGCATGCGGGCTGGAAAAAAGGGGGCTTGAATAATTTAGCAAAGAGAAAGACTTGCACTAAGCGCTGAGGAAAAATATGGCCAGCCATCTAAGTTTATCTGAAACGATTATAACTTTGGATTTACCATCCCAGAAAATTTGTTTAAAATTGTATTTGGTTAAGAAGGATATTTTTTAAGGCGTACGGCGTAATATATATTGAGGCGTAATATATATTGAGATTGACAATGAAAACATAGCTTAAAACTAGCCCTTATACATAAGAGAAGATTTTTAAAATGTATTTATCAAAATAAAGATAATATATCTAAGAGTTTAATTATTTGAGTAATGTTTCCAAGACTTTTGCTGGTTTTCTAATTAAATGTAGTTTTTCATTTCTTATAATTTAAGTAAAGTAATTTCATTTAGGAAAAAAAAATTATTACCAAGCTTAAGCAAACTTTATTTAAGGAAAACAGTAATTGAAAAAGAAATCATATAATATACAATAATATAATTTTTTTTCGCCCTATCCAATGCTGAAACTTGACTTAAGCCCTCTGGCACATCCTGTTGTAATGTCTATTTTATAAATAACTTTAAAAGTTTGGCAATCGCTTCCATATTTTCCCCCTCCCACCACATTGGCAAACACGCCTCTTTTTTCGCCACGCCCCTGTTTCCCTGTTTGTGTGTCTATGTGTATATCCTGTGCTCAAGAGAGGCCTATGACGAGTCGTCTGTACACGTCTGAGTCCGGTCTCCTTTGCCTTTGTCTGTGTCGCCCTGCTCGACTTGAAGTAGTCTGCCCGGTCTGCCTGAAAAGTTTCCTGTGCACATAAAGTATCCACAGACAGACTGACATACAAACATAAATATATGCGCACATTTAGGGACGCCATTTGAGGCTGCCCCCTACACTATTCGTGCGATATGCGGTATGTTTGTCTGCTGCAAACACAATGCAAAGCTAGATGGCTGACCAGGATTTGCTAAAGGACGGCAAGGAATACCCTTTTAGAAGTGGGTTTTAGGGTGGGAAATTTAAATGAAACTCAAGGATATAAAACTGGAAACACTACATAGGAAGAGCAATAAACTGATATATGTTTTTGGTTACACTAATTAAGACATAAAAATAAAATGTATTTAAAATTAAATTAGATTTGAGTAAATAAATATTAATAGATTATAATACATTTAATTTTTAGAATTATATTAACATCTATGGTAGTTGAAAGTTATTGATCGATTATTTAAAAATTCATAGAATTTATTTTATATTCGGAGCGTTCTTATTTACTTACTTATTGTAATATTGAAACAGTAGATATTATTAGTTAACAAAATACCATTTTAATCAAAATATCGCTATAAAAAATCATATTTATTTAAATAATTCTTGTTCAATGGCCAAATTTGTATATTAATTAAGAACATTTTAATATTTCCATAGATTAGTTCTTATAGAAAGCATGCAATAACTTGAGGGCCGGCTATTCTATGGTCTTTATAGAGATTCTTGCTTTTCTACTTGCACAAATATTCTCGGAAAATCTCAAAATCTTCATAATAACGTAATAAGCTTTACAAAAAGGAAAGATACCTTTACCCAGGGTATTTATATGAAAATCCCGGGGGGAAGGGAAGAAGCAGCACGATGCCATTGCCATGGGTAAACTTACTTTGCAGCTTGCTCAATGTCAGCGACGTCCTCGTCCTCGTCGTGGTCGTTGTTTGTGCTCTGGCTCTCGCCATGGCTTCGTGTTTTTGTGCTTAATTTTTTGTTGTATTTTTTTCAGGGGCAAAGATGACAACAGGTAAATAACGGGCCAGAGGGAATGAGGGGTGGTGCAGGTGAGAAGGTACCGTGCAATGGCAGAGAGCAAAAAGTTGTGTCGGTTGTGTGCGTCAATTAAGGTCGCTTATGGGTAACTCGAGCCGCAGTTATGGGCGGTCATTAAGACGAAAAAACGCCGAAAAGTATTCAACAAATTGAATCACTGACATACACACACACACACATAATACAGATATATACATTTCTTATCTCTGGCTCTTCGGCGAGGAGCTTTCAAGGTGAAGTCGCCTACACAGGCACACCATTAAAAGCTGGCCCCGAGCTTTTTCGAACTAATCACTCGGCCAAAGTCTTCTCCCGGACTTGGTTGTTGTTGTTGCTGTGGCCTCTTGTCCCGAGTTCAACGGTCTGTATAATTGCAGAGACAACTCCTTAATTCTGAAGGCGAAAAACTATAGCCTACTTAGGGGAACCACTCCCCGGAATTAATGGGAGAGTCCTTGCAGGGAGCGGGATAAAGGAGGGAAAAGGGGGGGGTCGTAGAGAGCGAGAGAGCAACAGCTGATTGGACAGAGGACAAGGCAACAAGTTGCGAAAAAGCTTTCGAAGTTCGCATTGATAGAATTCAATGCCAAGAGGAGCTTTCCACGAGTTCTTCCCGCTCTTTCTCCCTGTCTCTCTTTCCCATTGTTGCTGCACTGTCAGAAAATAATTATTGATACAAAAATTATTTTAAAATTATCCATAAATTATATTTTAAATATATTTAGGAAGGTTGTGTTGGATACTTTTAGGTATTAAGTTTGCCAACATTTCTGTGAATGAAAAATGTAAAATAAAAAAGATTACTTAATTTTTCGGTAATATGGCATAAAATATCTAAGACCAAAAAAATGGCATATTTAACACTAAAAAAGCCACAAAATTACCATTTGACTGTACTGATTATTCTGTTTTGTTTTGTGCATATTGTGAGTGTGCAGGCAGAGGCTCGGCAGAGAAATTTGCTGA
This sequence comes from Drosophila rufa, assembly GCA_018153105.1. NCBI lineage: Eukaryota > Metazoa > Arthropoda > Insecta > Diptera > Drosophilidae > Drosophila > Drosophila rufa. The sequence continues at coordinate 10,399,567 of JAECXS010000085.1, forward strand.
CCCGCGGAATAGGTACATGCATGTTATTTTATGTTTATTGAGTTTTTGATCTCAATGGAATACAATACAAATTGGAACTTGACAAAAATATAACAATCTCTTGTCTTTTTATTATAAGTATTTTATAAACTAAGGACATCCTTAATTTTCTTACATTAATTTTTAGCCTATGGTTTGTCATTAAGCTGGGTTTGTTTTCAAACTAATTTCTTTAAGTAAACCACAATTTATATAATACAAATCTCAGTACATTCTTAGTTATTTTCCCTGTGTACACAGCCATCAATTTCGGGGCACTAGAACACTCGCCAACGCGTCGTCGTTGTTTCTGCTCCTGTCGGCGGCGGCAAGGCCGAAGACGAAGCGCTTTCGAATGAAGTTGCTCACACACATTTTTTTTTTGCAACTTGTTGGCTCTGCGTGAAAATGGAAAATCAGTAGCACGCGTACAGCTCTCAAGCGAAGGACAACTCGCGGAACGGTTTTCGCAGCGGGCCAGAGCGACCAAGCGACCGACCAAACGACCGACCGACCGAGCAACCGAAAGACCAAAATCGCCAATTAATGGGAGCCAAGAGCCAAGAGAACTTTCAATTGAGTTTCGTGTCACTTTGTTGTCGGTTTGTTGCCATACTTATTTGCGGCAGAGTGCGTGTTTCTGTTTCTGCAATATGGCCCAGTGATTTGGCCGAAAAGTGTTAACCAAATTTTTAGACGAGCGCGCTCTCTCTCACTCTCTCTAATCCTTTATCCTTTCAATTTCTGTTGTGCTTGTGGCCCCCAAAAAAAATAAGAGAAAATAACAAGTAGGTAAAGAGGAGCATCCTGTTTGAAACTGTTGCTTCGCTGCTTTCTCTTTGCACTTTCGCTCACTTACTTCTTCACGGCCAAAAACTTATCTCGTCTCATTCATTATTTACCTGTTAATTTTCATAGCAAATCAAATGTGTCAGCAGCTGGGCAAGGCTTTATCCTAGATATTCATATACTATATATAGATAGATTTGTGAGGTCCTTGTTTGCTTTGGGCTAATTGGAAACTTAATTGAGCCCTTGGCTAAGGAAAGTTAATTGTGCATTAATTAGTTTGGTTTTCCGTGGGACGAGCATAGCACAGACCCCATGTCGGAAAAGGTGCGGCTGGTGGCATCCGTTGGCCAAAATTGCAATTGGAAAATCTTTGGAATTTCGATTAAATTCCCCACGTCAAAGCGGAAAAAAAAAGAAAACTTGAAAATGTAGTCCCAAAAGCAGGAAAAAGAAAAGGAAGCCCATGCACGCAGGAAAATCAAGAATTATTAAAGTAAATCAAGAATAAAGCTGTTCACAAATCAAAATGTATAAAAATGATTGATTTGGTATGTTTTATAATAAATAAATTAAATTTAACTTCTAGTGTAAAGGCTAGCTTTTCCATTTCGTTAAATTTTAGATTTATCCAAGAAGCAAATTTAAATTAAATCTTTTCTGGCAGTGTGTCCTTGTTGAATATTAGGAAATATTTTCCCCTGTCCTTTCTGCCTCTTTCCCCATCTCTGCTATTTTTTATTTTGCGAGGGATTGCCACAAAAATTTCGTATGCGCCCTGTGCTCCTTGTTGGATTCTAGGCGCGGTCCCGAGACTCGGCTCCCGAAATGCAGCTCGCTGACTGATGAGTCCTTTGGTGGAGTCCTCCTCGCCCTGTTTTGGGCCTAGTCAAGAGCAAAAAGCAAAGTTAATATAATTATTTATAGATAACGAATCAGGCGAGTGCACAAATTCGTTCGGGGGGATTGTCTCCAGCCCTCTGCCAGCGAGTGTTAATGGAGCAGCTGTCTGGTTTTGTGGCAGGGGAATTTCGCTATTAACCAGAGATGATGGCAAGCCAGTCCCAGTCCCTACACTACAACAAAAAAACAGAATATGAAAATTGTAATGGGGTGAGAGGGTCGTAAAAAAACCAATATGTTGCATATGCCACAACACTTTTACTTAATGCCTCTCATTTAAAATTTATTAAGAAAAACATTAGGCTTCCATTACAGCGCGATTAGAACTTTTATGTACTCGTGTTAATTTATATTTAGGTGCATTTTTATTTAAAATATGTAGAGTAAGGCATTTAAAATTACAAAATAATCAAAATATGTTTGTAAGAATAAAACTAATTTTTTTTTAATTATTTGAAATCACTCAGTATATGTTATAATATAATAATAAATAAAATAAAAATCAATTTTGTATATTTAAAAATAATAATAAATAATAATATTATTATCTAAAATATTAATTAATATCGAAAGTAGAATTAAAAGTTTTGAAGAAAACAATTGAAAAAATAGTTTTTTGCTGTAAATGCTTAAAATATATGGATATTAAAATGTCCTTTTCTGCTATAATCCATTTAAAACATTTAAGTAGCAACATCTTAGATACGAAATGTTAAATATTATTAACCTTGAAGAATATAATAACTTATTTTATAAACCGTATAAAACAATTGAAACAAGAGTTTATTCTTTTAAATATACATTCTAACATTAATTTTTTTAACCTTAAAAGTTGTTTTTCTTTTTAAAGTTTTTATTTTTTTCTAAGAAAATACATTGTTTTTTCTTAATCAGTTTTAGTATTGAATTATATTTTTCGTCGTGCACAATGAGGAGTCAAATCAGGACATGTTTAGTCTGACATCTCTTGCCCCATGCGCCTATTAAATGTTATTGTTGCTCCCGCTGCCATTCACGTGCTTCCACAGCATCCCTACATATAGTCCTGTTGCTGTTCCTATTTCTATCCTTATTCATATCCCTATACCCCATCCCCAGGCCGGGCCACTCGCTCCTTTCATCTCCCATTAAAAACGCACACGAAAGGCTTCTGGGAGCTGTGGCTCTCCATGCCGCACTCCATATACATATGCTTGGCTGCCTGGCTGGGAGTCCATAAATTATATCAATGAGGGAGCGTATAATAGAAAAATATGTCAGCATTTTGTGGATAACAATAAATGGCAGCCCGCGGGAGAGACAGAGAGAGAGGAAGGCAGTGTGTGACACGCGTTGGCACACTCGCACGCACTCACACATTCGAGTGTGTAGCATGTTGCATGTGCCACACAATTTGTCACAATTAGAAGGACGAAAATGGCTGCAGCGGAGTCACGGGCCAAAAAAACAGAGAGGATTTGGCCAAACAAAACAACGGAGGAGGGGCCGACTTCAAGAGTGGATCAGCTGTCCGTGTAGGAGGACAGTTGCAGTTGGTTTTTCCTCTTATAACGACTTTTCCTTTTATTCAAGGGTATAAAGGGATCTTGAGAGCATTTAGGACACTAAAATGTTACAAAGAATGAGGAAATCTAGTCATGGTGATCGCAACTTATCGATATGTCAAGATTTGTTCGATTTGTAGCCTTTCCCGAATCGTAATAATTAGTAATTGTTATGATCTTTTATGTTGAATTTTTTAGGATTTTAGGAGGTTCTTTCTTTTTGACATTATATTGATATTATCGACATATTGGTACTGGTACTAATATTCACAGTTCACGTCTTAATTACTCTTTTTTTTTTTAATAGCCAAACCCGGCTGTGCCCTGGGTATCTCATAGTCGACAAAAGCCTTTATTCTTATTATTTTCTTCGCTTTCTAGCTGACTGCTTGCTGGCAGTCGTAAATCTGAATTTGGCACGAGAGCTGCATTCCCTTTGCTTCTAAGTCAAATATCTTTTAGCTCTTGCAATTACTTAGACACAGATATGCACGCACACTCCCACTCGTACTCATACTCATAGCTGGGAGTGCTCATGCATACAAATTGCATATGTATGACTTGATTGCGTTATCCTGCCCCTCCCAGGACGCCGCCCGCATTTGGCATAACTCCCCATTTCCCTCTTGGTTAGCCAAATGCATTTCCGTCCAAAAGCTCAACAAGCTGGAACTGGTCATAAATGCAGTTGGAAAAATGAATATACAATATATTTATAAAAGGTCTATCTAAAACCAGAAATTTAAGAAATGGAAAAATAATTTTTTAACTTTCAAATATAATGAATATAATCTCTTATTGGAGTAAAAATGGCAGGGCTAACCACAAAACAAGACCATTGTTTCCTTGCTTAAATATTTCCTAAAATAACCAAAATAAATGTATAAATAAAATACAGTATTTTTTCAAGTGTATGATATATAGGCAGTAGGAGAATTGGGTTTATTATATGTTTTATTCAAATGATTGCACGACTATGTATTCGCTGTTGCATGAGGCCTGTCCCTGAATATGTGTTTGCTGTTAAATTTGTTTACTTGATTTCCGCTGGACCTTTAGTTGGTTGCACAATCAGTGGGCTTTATCCGATTTCCCATTAAAAAACGGCAACGAAAAATGCATGGAAAAAGTTTAAAAACTGATACCAAGCTATTTTTTTTTTTCATAATCCTTTCATCCCGGGCTTATAGTTGTAAAAAAAAGGCTCTTGTTGGCCGCAATAAATATTTAATGGAACGTATTGTGCTTAAATTTTTTTCTGTGGGTTTTCGGGGAATTTTGTTATGTTTTGAGAGTAAAAATAAGTATAATTAAAAATTCTTATGATTCAATTAATATTAATGAGTATTTTATATTATTTATGATGGCTTGTAAGCTTAGTAAATTATTTTCGAATTTAATTTCCAAGAAATCCTGCAAAAACCAATAAATAATCCAATCATTCTGACCATACCGAGAGATTGCGATGGCCACTGCTTCCACAAACTGATTTCATTAACTTCCAGCTAAAGAGATACTTTGTCGACTCACTGTTTCAATATGCATGCGATGTTTACCAGGCCCCAAGTCATCCATTAAAAAAAGGGCAAACTCTTAGTCGGAAATATAAAATATGTGGGTGGCCCTGAAAGGAGGCAAAAAACTGACACAGATATACACAGAGCCCGCAGTTAATTAAAAGCGCAATAAATAAACAATAAACAATGGCCATGACGAAGTGGCTGCGGATAAGGATGCGGAGGATGCGCGTGCGGATGTGTGGGAGCATCAGCTGGGAGTCCTGGCCGGGGCTTTAATGCACTTATGGTCAGTGCAATATGCAAATGCAATTAAGATGCATGATGGCTCCCAGTGAAAGCCGCCCTCCCGAATTGGAAATGGAATCACGTAGCGCAGGCGGATGGGTTTCTGGAGGGATTGAGAGTGCACTGAACCAAAATCAATAGGGACAGAGCCAACCCGGCAATATATACAGAAAGACTTTATCAACAAAACTTTTCCACTGAACTCCACGGAAAGAATTTTACTCTCTCTCTCTAAACTTTGGCACACAAAAGCTAAACGAAAATATTTCCATTTATCGTGCAAAGGAAATAAACGCAAAGCCGCAGCCATCTCTGGCTTTCATTAACAAAGAAGAAACGCAATCAAATTAAAGAATAACACAAAAGTTTGAATGCAATAAAAGAGCAAGGCATCTTTTCACTTATACGAGAATTTCCACAAAACGAATTTCCATAAAGCGGCGACCTTGTGTTCCTCGTGTCGGAAAGTTGGGAACGTCGAGAAATCACGTAAAATTTGCAATAGATTTTCGCAGGCAATTTGCGGCGACATTCGAGATATTGAAACCTGACTCCGTATCTGGGCCCGCCACAGGCAGCGGCTAAAATCCATATAGCCAGCGGCACAGCGCACACATTGAGCACTCTGGCTTATGCAAGCAGAAAGTTTTCAAAATATATATTTTTTATAGCCAGCTCGAGGGCGGGGGGAAAAGCCAGGGAAGAGGCGGAGGAGGTGAAAGCCCAGCGACAGAGAGATGAAAGCCAAAAATGATGCCCTGATAACGATTCTGGGCTCACACGAACACCGGCACACCAGCACTCACACAACCCGACTCATCGATTTGTCAGGACCTTTTTTGCGCGATGGAAGTACATTTTGGGGGGCGATGGGGGATGGGGAATGGGGAATCCCAGGGTGAAAAGTTGGGGCTCTGTTGCCGGGGCAAATGGCAATCAAATTGCTGGCAATAATTAATTTGTCCATCAGGAACTGACAATTGAAATGTTCATCAGGTGCGGCGAGACGAGAAAACTGATTGTTAAATACTGAATTTATGAATTCCAATGGCCTTTTTAGAGAGATTTAATTAAGCTAAGTTAGTAGTTATTTTTAAAAATAAAACCTCTAATTTTATAGTAGAGCAAATGTTACCCCTTAAAAACTTTATACAAAAATTGGTTCATCTGTGGGCAGGTTAATGAAATATTATTATTAACAATAAAGGTTATGAAAAGCACATAATTGTCCTTAAATAATTATTAATAGTAAAATGATTCTTGCAATTTAGACTTTATGTGTTTTACTTAAGTTTTGGTGCCTCAATTTTATTTATTTTCCTATTTTTTATACAATAAAATATCACAATTTCGAATTGATTTAACAGCAGCACTATAATAGTAAACAAATAAAATGTACTCCATTATAGGTTACCATTCCGATGATGGTCTCATTCTTTTTCTTCTTAAAAAGAAAACCCTAATCGTTTTCAAAATGATTTAATTTAATTCCTAATAAGCCCCGCCCTACCTTCAGCTTTAATTTAAGCCTAAACACTTTTAAGCCAAAGTTTATGGCCCAACGTCGTTCCCTTGTCAAAAATCAACTGTCCAACAAAATGTAAGTTGGCTTTGGCCAAATGAAATTATCGCCGTGCTGGGAGATCACCGGCGAGAGCCACGACAAAAATAATAAAAACAACAAAAAATCACATCCGAAATTTAGATGGGCTTTGTTTATATTTAAAACTTTGAAAACAGAAAATGCTGCGCCTAATTGAAACTCTTTGGGGCAAAGTCAACAAATAAACAGCTGAACCGAGACGACGCCGAGGCTATTGACGTCACAATATTTGAGGGGCTTGGAAAAGTTTCTGCCACGGGGGAATATGCCCTTTGGAGTGAGTGGAGGTCCTCGGAGAGAAAGAGGTCGTATTCAAGACTCTGAATGTCCTTGATTTGTGCCAAAGAACATATCTTTTCTTAGTCCCTTAACAAGATTGAATTGCAAATAATTCGCTTGCACGCAACATGCATTTTCTATCGCCATCAGCATTTCTATATATCTCTGAATGGATGGCAAATCGGATCATGTCAATGCATCGCAGTGCAATTTCTCCTCCTCAGTAGCCAAACAATGGTCCTTTGATTTGCGAAGGGTTAAATAGCCAAATTGTCGAAGGGCGGGCTCCCGGCTTTGATCCCTTTTTTCCTTTTTTTTTGCTCCTTTCGCACAGCGACTTACAAAAACATTCATACATTCGGCCCGATACATTTATCGGCTTGCATTGTATTTGTTTATGGCAATATTGAGTCTGATTCTGTTTTGATTGAAACCGCAAACGAAGGCTGACCTTTGTCGGAATAGTAAAAAGGTAGGAAATGGCAGGAAGTTTGCTAAGAGATTTTGACAACTAACTAGGCTGAAAATATTTGTTTGCTTGCAAAAGGTGGAAAGTGTATTTAATTTTTGCCTAAATTATTTAAGGGGTTTCTGAATTGATAAAATGCTGTGCTGACTATATTTTTTATGGTATGTTTTATATCATTGGATTTTAAATAAAATATAGATGGTAGTTTTTGGTAACTCAAGGTTTGGTAGGCTGATGTAATGCTTAAAAATCGAGACTAGCATGTAGCAGAATTCGTACTTGGAAATTTTAGGGGCACTCGTTGTAATTATGTTCTTCTTTTTATGAATAAAAATCAATAGGAATTATTCAATTAATGATCCTAAAAATCCCCAAACTGCATAATAACCTAATAAACATCAATTAGAAAATTACTAAGCCTTTAAAGAAAAACCTGCCTTCACATACCATTACAGAGAACCCGTCAAGTGCCACTATTCTTCCTTCTAATCACATATAATCCCGATCTCAATCAACTTACCGATCTGAAAACATTTTTCTGTGGAACTTATCCTCCACATAGGAGAAACGCTCTCTCGACCAAATGAAAACCCGAGAATAGAATAGAGCAAATAGCATTAAACACATTCCGGCAAACCCTTTTGTGAGCCACTGTGTGCGTGTGGCCGCGGGGCTATTTACAGGGACCGGGACCCGGGAAGGAGCAGGAAAAGCTGCCACAGCTAAGTGCAATCGATGTACTGCAGCCGCACAATTTTCATTGTATTGGTGATTAATTTCTTGCCTCCGGGTGGCTACCGATGATGATGTCCTGTCTCCCCGACCCGACCGGGGAATCCTCGCCAGAGCTGCGGCCAGGACTCGTTCGTTCGCATCTCTTGCCTTTTGTAAACAAGTTGACAGACAGGCATCCGGGCACCGCAGAGCTCCCTCTTCCCTTCCCTCTCGATTCGATTCTGTTCCCTCGTAGGCGATGGGAGCTGTATTGACGTTTGATGAGCGGATTATCATCGGCAGTTTTCCCTCGCGGGACAAGTGTTGGATCGGGGTTTTCTCGCCACACAATAACTGCGCCATTTCCCACTGATTTCCTTCGACAATATGTGCGCCAAACTGTTGAAAATCCTTCGGCGACTGTTCCTTAATAGCTGCTGCCAGGACTTGTTGCAACCCAACGGCAATTGCCAAAGTATTTTATTATACTTTTAGTTTTAATGGGTTACACTATCGCTTTATGTATCTGTCTGTAAAGCATAACTTTCTGATTTTTATGGGGAATTTTGCGGGAGCCGGAAGCATGCCATGATTGCCAAGCGAAAGCTATAAAATACGTAAAATATAAATTCAAGCTAAAAATAGCCATGGAATATTATTTATGGGGGCTTCTATAGGATTTCAGTGGCAAATACTCTGAATACTTTGACTGCAACATTTAACATTTGTTGAAAGCTGCGTCACTCAACCGAATCGCAATCGGATAACCATATCGGTTACGTGTCCTTCCCCATTTTTTAGGTGCTGCAATAAAGACTAGTTTTATGCGAGGGCGGCCAATAAAGTGCATCAAGGCCGGGGTACAAAGTTGGCATGCCAGTTGGCAGTTTCCAGTTGCCAGTTGCCAGTTACCAGTCCCCGGCTGAGTGCCACAAATGGAGTTGCCCCATAAATGTCGGGGGCAATAACAGGCAGCACAAATTGTGTGGCAGGATCATAAAGTGCACGAGCTGGTGAGCAACCTAATTTCCTTTAAGCCACAAAAAGTGCAAGATGAATTACCGTTGCCAGTTCGTCCTTCTCTCTGCCTCCTTTGTGTGCGCGTGTGTGTAGGTGGAGCGTATAATGAGCTGCTGTTTTACATTTTAATTTCCGGCCACGTCTCGAATGGCTGCCCGTCCGCTTTTGGCTAGAAGCAGAGATTTGCGGATTTGGTTTTTGTCTGCCGGCGAGCAGACATCTCTCTCTATCTCACTTTTCTGTTGTTTTCCGCAATTATTTAAATGAGATTACAAAGGACTTATGCAGTGGAAATCTTATTGTATGTGTGTTTGCTGTTCATTTGTGTTCCTTGTTCCTTGTTCCTGATTCCGGCATCCTTGTTCCTGAGCCGACTTTCCTCCTTTTTGGCCCCGGCTCACATTACGGCTTAGACGACGTGTGTCAAAAGTTATCCCGGCCAATTGTTTGGCTTTTGTCCGAAACTACAATAAAGTCGTGCATACCTAATTTGATTGTTAATTGTTTTTTTTTTTTTTTTTGCAGCCAGCTTATCCTTTAGCCTGGCTATGCGAAGGCTCTAATGAGTTCGTCAGTAGTTTCTGCTAATGGACACATGTCAGCTTGTAAAGTTTACAACGGCGACACACGGCTCATTTACCAAAGTTGAGAGTAAACTAAAACAAATTAGCATTTAAATGGACAGCTGCTGTGTTGATGTTTTTGAGTTGCTTAAAATGTTTTGAACTAGTTTTTATATTTTTTTGTGGGAGGCTGGGATTACTTTTGCTTTAGTTAATATAAAATTATATGGAAAATTTATATTTTCGTGTAATAATAATTTATTTTTTAAGGGCCAACTATAATTAATATTATTTTAATAATTTTTAATATCTTAAAGGGCCAATTAGCTGAACATTTGTTAAGTTTTTCAGAGAATGCTGTTCTTAAAAATACTCAAAATCGAAAGCTTATTGTGACTATTATGAAATTTCCTTACATTTGACAAAATAGGTTAATATTTGCAGTTCCGACAGTAAGCAGTAAGCTTGCTTAAAAAAAATATATGAAAATTAATTTCTCTAAAAACAATATGTTTCCTGATTGCTTGCATTCTCAGAATATAAACTATAACAACTTCCATTGAATGCATAAATCCCTGAGCATGCTTGGCTTTATTAGAATAGTTTTTAGCAAGTGCATATAAAACTTTCGTGGAAAAACGTTATAGAAGCACTTTAGCCCGTTCATTCCTCACTCACTTTGGAATTCAAATGAGCCCCGTAAATCCGTACTCAGGAATGTGAAAGCCTTTCTCATTGCGAGTCAAATCCTTGGCCCCATCTCGTCCACGTCGTTGTCCTCGTCACCGCCTTTCACTGGCCATCTGAGGCCACTTTTCCACTTCTCCTATATTTAAGCTGAAGCTGAAGCCAAAGCCTTTTGCACCTAGACGAAACACGGAGAGAAGCTTTCAGTGCTAACTCGGCGAATTCGAAGGCTGTAGAACCGCACCTAAGTGTCCTGGCCAGGACGTCCACCGCAGGATATTTGTGCATACAATAAAAAGCCAGCACTGGCTCAAACCCGAAACTGAAACTGAAACAGAAACAACAGCGGCGATGACAATTTCCATTTAGCATTTTGCATTTCCCATTTCCCAGAGGTGTGTGTGTGTGGGGGTGTGGGAATGGCTTTGGCTTGGCCTTGGACTTTGGGGTGGCGCTGGCGATGGTGGTCAAGCTCAAGGACATCGCCCGGTTGGAGTGACAGGCGTTGTTGGCTTTTTTTTTTGTTATTGTTTTTATTTTTCCTTCTGGCGTGTCTGTGGCAGGGAGAGCAATCTAGAAAAATTACAGCAATATGAAATAACAGTAACTATTGTGCTAATAGGATTAAAATATATGCAGCGCACAATGGCAGATTTAGAGGGACGCAAGTCCTGTCTGTCCATGACAGACCAAAGGCGCGCGGCAGCCGGCGGTGGCTTCCCCACAAACAGGTGTCAACACAGATGCTGAGCGTTTTTCACCGGACTACCTCACGTATCCTTTGTTTGCGATTATGACACTCACACACTCAGATACATTACAGGTAACTCAGGAACTCACTTAACTTTGAGCGATGAAAAGTTTTGACATTAAGTCGGGAAAATTTTAATTTCCGCTGAGGTAGCATGCGTTGAAATCTAAGAAATGTTCAAGGTTTGTAAATTTCTGTATGTAATTTTAGGAAATTTTTTCCAAAAATATGTTCATGAGGTTAACAAATATTTTAAAATATTTATTTGTATATAAATAAAATAAAAGGAGACACTTCTTCCTCATCAGTATCAACCTTCAGGTGGTATTCACATGTTTGCCGCTGGACCCAGTTGAGAATTTTAGTGCTACGCTGATGCTGTAAAAGCCCCTGGTGTGCTTAGGAAATTTTCTGAAAAAAAATATATTTTCTTAAAGTAAAAGGCTATGAAAGTCATAGAAAAAGAAAGTAGTTTCTTATTTTATCCACAACAGTCTTTTCCTTAAAATCTAAATAAATATTTAAATTTTGATCCAAACTCTTTTTTTCCCAGTGCACTCAATCGGACTTAGTTTATTCCCTTCCAAGCGGAAATCACCTACGGCCAACACATGGAGATGGCATCCCAAAGTTAGTTGTTGGCTTTCGGTAATTGCAGTTCTTGTCATCTATTTGCTGGGGCGGCAGGCGCCATCCTTGCAGGGATCCCGACAGCGCTTGCTCTTCTGCTTCTTCTGCTCCCTCCTATGGGGCTCCTTCCCTGAAAAGAGAGAGAGATCGGGCAATTTGGGAAATGGCAGCCCCCCTTAATGAGTGTTTTGCCAACTCACTTTGAAAACAAGCGCCGCAGAACTGATTCTTCTCACAGACTTTCTTGCCCTTCTCGGTACTCTGGCACTTCCTCTTGGCCATGCCCCGCGCAGGATTCAGTGATTGATAGAGCAAGTTATTTTTGGGCAGGATGTACTCGCCCAGCAGCAAGAAACCGATGAGGAAGCGGGCAGCCATGGCTGCGTTATTGAGGAATTAAGGAATCAACTAAAATTGGAAATTTGAACTCATGTCGAATGAGAACTGGTCGAGGCTCAAAAAAGATTGAGTACAACTTTCACGGCCTGCTAATCGAAAGTTTTCCCTGGAAGTTTCCACATGCCAGGAACATTGCAACTGCCTGGCAGCTGGGTGGAGCAACAAGTTTGTAATTACTTTGAGCAACTAATTAGAATGCGGCGAGATTACGATGCATTTGGCCACCAAAATGCAAGCACTTTAATCGAAAAAGTTATGTCAGAATCGGTTTAACTTTTATGGTATCTGCAAGCATAAATAAAGTGTAGATTATTGGAGGAAAATGAGTTTGTTTTTAATTAAATTTGAGCTTGAAAGAAAAATAAACTGAGGATTGTAGATGTTTAAACAAAGAAAAATGTGTGTGAACCTTTAATATTTATGAAACTTAAATATTTATAAACATTTTCCAAATATTTTTTGATGAAAAAACAAGACATATCAATAAAGTCAACGTGTCTTTTTCTCACTTTACCTTTAGACAACCTCCCTTTAAAAAGCTTTAATAATTAAAGCCTCTTAGATTTGATTTGTTCGCTTTTGCGTCTATGTATCCATCGTTAAAAATCCATAAGTATCTCAAGGATGTTCAGGGCAATTTCTAGTTTAAGAAAACATCTTTGAAGTGTGTCAGCATGGCCTGAGCCGAGCTCTGGCTGAGAGCTTTACCGTGTTTATATATACTCACATCTCCCTCTTATACGTTCGCAGCCAATGTTTTAGCACTTAGTGAGCAAGCAAGCTCATAACTGACAGTCAAGAGGAGCTGGAAAATCCGAAACGAAAGCTTCGAGGAAAAATAGCAACCAGGCGGCGGGGAAATGCGAACGAGCAAAGTTGAAAGTTGAGCGCGGCGCACAACGAAGTGGAAATACTCTGGCATCAAGAGCAGCATAGCGATGAAAATCCCATTAATCAATCCTTGAAGCAATACCAAACAAGCTGGAAAATTTCAATTTCATATTTATCTACTCGAGTGTCCTGGGAGGGGGTTGGTACTGGCCACGGGGATACGATGATGATAGGTTGCATGCAGCACCTTTTTGTCCTGGCCCTGGGTGCGGCTGCCTTTGAGTTCGCCCCGCTTACTTTTAGTTTTTCTTTCCGTTCTTTTTTTTTTTGGGTATTTTCACTGGGATTTTTCGCTCATTTTCCATTTATATGGGGTGAGAAAAATGTGCAGAAAGTGTGGGCTGGGCTGTTTGCCGCTTTGATTGCAGTTTACATAGGTGTCAATTAGCAACGGTGCGGTTGGCTGCCTTTCAATGGAATTAGTGTTGATGTTTTCGCAGTTCTTCTCCCTTTCGGAATTAAGGGGACAGTTGAGGGGATCAGCCCAGAGCGCAGGGGATTACTGATGAGCACACTTTACAGCTCGGAAACTGACACCCAAATTATTAGTTTATGCTGCCATTTATGGGTGAATAATATAGTGTATTTTATAGCTGCATATTCCCAGTTGTGGGTTGGAGAGAAGAGCTTGTGACAAATTTTAATCTCTGGTATTAAATTCACACTCTAATTGTAGCATATTCAAAAAAGTGGCACATGTCAAGGGGAAACTTGAATAGTTGTGTTTGGTTTAATTATTTTTGTAGTCAGATAGTTTGTAGCTTGAATAAAATAAAACAAACCCCTGAAATTGACACCCCAAATGTTGGTTTCATTTTGATATTCTTGTTTTGTATTTTGTGCTTCACTCTCTAATTAAAAATAATTTAAAGAATATTCCTTTCAACAGGCACGCCCTTAAATATTCCACTGACCAAATTATACATTTTTCACTTAATTGTTTGTTAGTTTCCTTTTAAATTACACTTTATATTACATTATAATTTCCAGTCACTCCTTTAAATTCTACCCTGAATTAAATATAACCCCGAGAATAAGTAAATATCCAAAACTATTTGTAAACAAGCCTGAATTCTTTGTCCAGCAGCTGCTCCTACTTCCTTGTTAAGGACCTACAGCCAAATTGGCGACAGTCAGAGCAATGAAAGTGATGAATAACTCAGAGTAATGTTACGAAATCAATAAAAATCCTTTTAGAAGATCTAGGACACACACGCAAACATTAAGGACTCCTCCGGCTGTCAACCGAGTGTCTGTGTGTGTGCGACAGAGACCTGGACAACATTTTTCTTTGACCGAGGAGCACATTTTTATTATCCCAAACTAATTTGAGGGTTGGTCCTTGATTTCTCTCCCTGTCTCCTTCTCGTTCCGTTGCCATGTTTTGATGTCATTCGCTACACGTGATTAATTTCATTTAATTTATTTAATACTTGAAAAATAAGTTTTTTGTTTACTTTTGTATTGAACAACCACCACCCCTCGCTCTCGCTCTCCTGTTCCTGCATTCCCTATAGTCCGCCGAGGGTACACGGGCATGTATCCCTTGGATTCCCTCTATTTAACGGCACTTGGGCGTGTACGAATGCCAATGAATTCGCATTTCGCCTTTCGCCACGCTGCGTAACGAAAAACGTGGAATTCGGGGAGTTTAAGTGGATGTGGATGAGGATGAGGCTAAGGATGTGGAATGCAAAAGGCGAAAAGCGTAAGCGAAATCGAGGTGCTGCGAGGACTGCAAGACAAATCGCCCGCTGGGGAATTGTGAGGTTTCTGCCGGGAGAAATGCCTCGTCTGCATATTCATGATACGAGGCAGCAGCTCCTCTGCATATTTATAGGATGCTCGCATAGGCTCTGTCTAATATTAACCAGAAGTTTGCCGAAGTTCCCCCAGCCGGAAGCGGTTAAAATAAAACTTTCATTAGCATCAGCAGCTGGCGCCTTACTTTCGTTTACTTTCTGAAATTTAAAAGCATCCATAAGATATTATTAAAGTAATGAAAAGCCGAAAATTTATTCTTATAATTAAGGAATAAAATAGTATTCCCTAATTTGCTAGAATTTGGAATTCTTTGTAGAAAATTTTGAATTTGGAAACGTATTTTTAATGAAAAGGTTACCTACAGTTATCTTAAGTTAGCATCCTCTTTACTTTTTCTGGTTCTATATTTATTTAAAAATTACAAGGCGCTCAAATTAATACTTATGAAAATACCAACTCTATACACCTTCGTAATATTCCCAAAGCACAGGATTATTTTTAAGTTTCCTAATTAGTTAGCTTGAAATAACAAGCAAAGACTTTATCTAAATTGCCCTAGTTTTCTTTCCTGCTTTTCCATGGAATCTGCTTTGCCGGATAATTAGACATTATCCGCTTTGGACACCTTGACGCCACAGTGATGACGGCAGAAACTACTTAGAGCCTGATTAGTGGCTCTGCTGCTGCCGTCCCTCTGACGCACAAGCGTTGCCATGGTTATACAGTTCGGTATGGTTCTGCCCCTGAAAACCCCAGTTGTATTCATTTCATTCCCCCAAATGGCACCCAACCTTGGACCTCCTTGTGGTCCACCTGTCATTCAATTACTCAATAAATCCATTGGCTGAGCAGGCGAACAAGCCATCCATTATACCGCCAAGTGCGTCACAGCATCAATGATGCTCCTCTTGAAAATCTTAAAAAATATAGTATAATAAAATAGTAAATAACTATAGTTCAAGTTGCGGTTTGTTTCCATTGGGGAGATCTGCAACAAAATTGTGGCATGCCCCATGCAGGGGCATAATTAATGCCAGTTGAAGGCTGCCAACCTGAAACCGCACTCGTGTCGGGCATCACCTCATCCTGTCTCCATTTTCTCATTTCCTCTCTGGCGGTTGGCTCAAATCCAATGGCGTGTGAGTGTATTTGCCTAAGCGGATTAACAGCGGCCAATTGTGTGGGTGCACTCAAAAAAAAAAAAAAAAAAATCTGGAATTATATATAAAAGAGTTGCAAATTAAAAAGGGATTATTCATTAAAATTCTGCAAACTTTTCCTGATTCTATATTTTTTCAAAAATTATTAAGGACCTAAAGTCATGATTTATAAGAAACCTAACGTGATGGGTAAAGAGCACAGATTCGTATTTAGCTTGAAAATGACATTCGATGCATATAATTCGGACCAAGTTGTTTCAATACATTTATTCCTTCTTGGAGAATAAACTTTTCTTTTAGATATTTAATTTAATTATTTAAAATCCTACAGTCACAAAGCATCATCATCTCAGTATTTTTCCAAGTGCAAAGAGAGCAAAGAGAATTTCATTTATTTCTTGGCCAAAAATTTAGCAAGGTAGCCTAGCAACAGCATCTCCTTTCTTTCAGCCGAAACAAAAATTAAGTAAAGTAAAGGGAGGAGCGCTCGCAACAGCCACAGTCGCTTGGTAATTGGGAAGAAGATGAGCGGTCTGGGTCCGGCAGCCTGTTGGCTGGCTCACAAGCGCATCGAGTCCTGGTCCCGGATGGCCAAGGAGCGCGTGGGCGCGGTGCGTCGAGTCACGCTAGACCGGAATTCGGCGGATGAGGGCACTCCCGGCGGCAGTGGGAGTGGCACCTCCACCGCCACGGCCGTGGGAGGTAATGGTTCGTCGGCGGGGCCGGGATTGGTGCACATTCTGCCGACGGGCGAGGGGATCACGGGGAGCTCCACCACCCCGCCGCCACAGCCGATGACCCCGCCGCCATCGGCGTCGTCGGTTACATCGACCACCAGCGGCATTGGCAGCGTTTCGGCCGGTAGTGTCAGCGATAGCTGTGATTTGCCCACGGACTCGGAGGTTCTTATATCCGCGAGGGAATTGCCCCTGGCGAATCCTACTAACTACCGGTTTATCTGCTTTTTAAACCCATTTCCCAGGAGGTGGCCATTGCGAAGGAGTGCCAGCCCATCCAGCCGGCCACCCATATGCACGGCATGCACGGCGGCATGGGCATGAACCATCACCATCACATGGGCACCGTCTCGGCCACAGGAACGGACATCTTGCGCGGACCCGCCGAGGTGTTCCACAGTCCGCTGCACTTGCACCACCAGAGCCGCTCCTTCCCGCCGCGCCTCCAACGCACGCCGTCCATCTCCAGCCAGAGCAGCGTGGACAGTGCCCCATCCAGGCATTCGGTGAGTGGGATTCAACTCTTCTTTTATTTATTTTGACTAATTTTTGAGAACAGGGTCATCGCGGCTCTTCTCCACAGATAAGGACCTTCGGCCCGGACGGACGCAGCTCGCTGCCCAGTGAGCCGGCCTTTCCCCACCATCTGGCCAGATCCCCGAGTCCCATGCGAACCATCTCCCTGGATGCCCGCTGCGGCAGCCCGGGTCACTCGGTGGATCCGGGCGACATGCGGACACCGAGTCCTTCGCAGTGCAGCTTGGCCTCGCTGGCCGGCGGATCGGGCTCCGGAAAGGGTGTGGGCGTGGGTGGGGGTCGGTGCCTGTCGCCTCTGCTGATACCGCCACGTTCGCAGCCGGGTGTGGATCCTGCCATGGGCCCCGCCTCGCCGTTGGGCGCCCTCCAGCCGGATCTCTATAGATTGCCCGACGGACCCGTGTATCTGACAGCGCCGGAATCCCATCACTCCGTGGGACGCTTGCACCTGCGCGTGAAGTACGACTATCACCTGTTTGATCTGACGGTGCATCTGATTGAAGGTTGGTTTATCTTTAATTATCGCAGCTAACTCTAATCTGACTCCTCTCTCCCTTCATCGCAGCTCACAATCTCAGTCCCATTGAGGAGGGTGGCTTCCGCGATCCTTATGTCCGGCTGATGCTGCAACCGGAAGTGGACAGCCGCAAGCGACAAACGCACATCCATCGGGGCGAGTCGAACCCCTACTTTGACCAGCACTTTAAGTTTCCGGTTTCCCGTGACCAGCTCCAGGGCAAGGAGCTGATCCTCCAGGTGCTCGACTACGATCGCTACTCGCACAACGACATCATCGGAGAGGTTCGCATCTCTGTGGATGGTTTGGATCTGTCCAAGTCGGTGGAGGTAAGTTGCGAGTGTTATTTAAACGATATATTTACATAATAAAATATATAAAATATTTTGATATTTAGATATGGGGAGACTTGCTGCGCACCAAGAAGCCCAAGGAAGATCGACCGGAGCTGCTGTGCTCCTTGAACTATTTGCCACAGGCCGAGCGACTGACAGTCGTGATAATGAAGGCGAGGAATTTGGATACGGTTCAGGAACCCTATGTAAAGGTGGGTACAACAAAAATAACACATGAATAAAATAAAGAAAAATACTTTTACTAGGAAGTATTAGTTTAAAAATGATAAGAGACAAACAAAAAATTATTCAAAGATTAAAAAATTATAAGAAAATTAATAATCTAATAATAATTGTAATATTACTTAAATTGAAACATTATGAATGCTACAGAAATCACTAGCAGTTTTAAATCCCTTTAAATGCAATAATTAAGAAGCCATTGAAGAGTAAATTTTTTGTTGTTTTTACTCTGTAAAATTTTGTAGCATAATTTTGGGAACCTTCCAAGAGATTTAAAAACCCTATATTTAATAATTTATTTAGTGTAATATTTAATTTTACTGAGAGAAAAATAATAGTAATATATTTTTCATGTTTGGCTTACTAAAATTAATAAATGATTTATTTCATTAAAATCTTTAAGCCCTGCTAGCTAAAGCCGTAAAACCGCCATAAACTAAATGAATTTTTCCTCCAGATTTACCTGATTCAAAACGGCAAGCGCATCAAGAAGAAGAAGACGAGCATCACAAAATCCGACGATCCCACCAATCCCATCTGGAACGAGGCGTTCACGTTTAATTTGCAATCAAATTATCTCCACAATGCAGCCATTGAGGTAACGTAACCTTTAACCTTTCGCTCCTGGCCATAAACCGCTGGCCTCCGCGGTTTTTAACAGCTCTCCGCTACTAATTCCCGGCAATAGCCACCACGGTTTAATGGCCAAATGCCGGTGTGGCCCGTGTGCTTTAATTGAAAACCCTCCGCCGGCACCTGATATCTGATTTCTTGTTTTTTTTTCTACGTTTTCGTATCTCCCCGCAGATCTACGTGGTGGGCGCCGGGAGCGAGGCCACGGAAATTGGGTGCTGCGGCCTGGGGCCCCAGGAGAGCGGCACCGGGTGCCAGCACTGGCACGACATGATTAACAACGCCCGGAAGCCGACGGCCATGTGGCACTACATCCGCTAGGCCCTAAAAGGGTTATGATTTCCTTAGCCAAAGCCCTCTATATAGATCAGGGGTGCTCTATGCCCCTTCTCTCTGCTCCTGTCTGTTTTCTGTAGAAGAACAAGGACATCACGATGTCTTCTTTTAGTTTTATTGGCCAGCTTGGGGCATCCCTGATATAGGTGTTCTACCGTACTGTACCGTGTGTAACCGTGTGTCTGTGTGAATTTTCCAATTGCATTTCCGAAGCTTGTAACGAAATTAAAACAAAAATCTCACCTATATATATAATATATATATACTATATATGAATGTACAATATATATACACTGGCTGCAGATACTTAACTAAGCATAGACTTGCCCTCCAAGAAGCTCAATCAAAAGTTCCTACACAACGACAGAAACTTCGAAAATTGCCCACGATAATTGATAAATGTACGTGTTTCTTGTGGGTAATTGATTTAACGGATTTTTTGTTTTTTGTTTCCTAATTTCTTAAGTTGTGCATTTTGTGCAACCTCTCGAGGAGGTCCTGGGGGAGAAACATAAAGGATAATGGTAATCGCAGGCACACACAAACTGTCAACCAGACTTGTTGACATCTCAATCGACTTCAGCAGACACTTGAGGAGCCGCCAGCCAGCCAGAGCTCCTTTGCTCCTTTTTCTCCGCCGGAAGGTATTCAAGTGTGCATTTCTTAAATAATTATGAATACACCGCGCGGGGAAGGAATTATATTCGTATAGGTGAGTGGTCGTCAATCATGCAAGGACCTAGAAGAAGGAGTCGCTCTTTTGTGCCAGCGACAGTTGACAAATTGCCATCGTCCTGTTGTCCTTTTGCCATTCGATCCTGCCGTGTCCCGTTCGGAGTCGAGTCCTCTGTGTGTTTGTCGTCGTCGTCAACTGTTTGACAGTTTCTCCCACAGAGCCAAAGGGGGAGAGAAGGGAGAGAACTTATGCTAATTGTTAAGTTAAATATTCCTTCCAACCGAGTACGTCTATCGAGGGAGACCAAGGAGCATTTCTCGAGCTCTTTAGCCTATTTTGTATGTACTTACAACGAGTATTCCGAGGATAATAAGAATTTACGGATGGCCAGCTGAGAGCTGAGAGCTGCTCTGAGAGCTAAGAGGGTTTGCCGATTTCTTTCACATAAATCTATGCGTGTGTTTTTGGTGTTTGTCGTACGAGTTATGGGAAATCTGTCCTTATAATGTGTGTAAAATATGCTACTTAATCCGTATAAATATCGCAGCCGAATACCAAAACTGAATGTCTGTGTGTAATTTAAACTTTAACAAAGACTTGAAAATAAATACATAGCACTGCACGTGTTAAACTAGACAACAAGTACATACTCTAGGGAGTCGGAATATAAATAAATAAATATATATATATTATACACTCTATACTTGTACAAGTTTTTCTAAAAACAATCCTTCTACACAACTGTTTCAATTTGTCCAAAAGCCAGGCGAATCACAGAACCACATTGCTGACACGGAGAAAATACCGAATAAACCGAAAATAACAACACAACAAGAACAACAACAGGATAAATGCTGAAATACCTCCGATTTAAGCGAAAACATTGTTACTTTAAAATTCTTCGAAGAACATGAAATGTGCACGAAATGTACAAAAACTGCATATACAAATATATTTCCCACAGATAGTGTTTATTTATTATAGCCTTACGGGAACACTGTTGGAAGCTAAACCTAACAATGAGGAGTAACACCACCTAAAATATAATTATACACATACAAACTACAGAACAACTATATTCATATGAATGAAAATGTATATGTAAACTATATGTATGTGAATTTAAATTATTCGGAAATATATAAACTAAAAACAAAAGAAAAACTAATTTGATGTATTGTGTTTCATGGTGAGAGCAATGCTTGTGAGTTTTGGTAGAGTAAATATAATTTGTTAATTAAGTCAAAATTCTATCAAATAAAATGCGGGGAGAAGTAAAAAAAAAATTAAAAATTGTATAGGTAAAAATCCTTAAAAACTTCAGAAAAAGGGATTACCCATTAAAGAGCAATTTAACTTTGAAGGTTCATATGTTATTGTTAGCTGTTATTTAAACCTAACCTAAACCTAATCGATTTTTTTCCAATTTGGCTCTTTAAAAAACTTAAAATTTTTGTGTTCAAATCTGAAAAGGCTGCACAGGCGCCACCTATGCAGACAGTTATTCTTTTTGTCAACGCCACCTACACAGGCATCAAATCACCATGAGCGAACACGCCGCTTGAGGTCGCCACTGCATGCGTGTAAGCAGTGCATAGCAGAGAGCTTTTGTCTGTAGCAGCCAGTAGCTGGCAGAAGCTGGGCGCCGCGGAACTCGCAAATGACGTCATTTTGAAAATAGGACCGCACTCGCCTGGCGCGTGGCAAAAAAAAGGGCGTTTTTGAGTTCTTTGGTGTTTTTAGTTGAGAGCTTATAAGTACACACTGCAATTTGAATCCGATTTTTGTAACGGTAGAAAACGTTCGACTTGAAAAAATGCATAAAAAAGGTCATAAAATCTCACTGAAAATATATTGAATATATTGATTGGGTAAAAATAAATCTAAATTCGTCAATTTTCTTTAATAGACTTTGTGCATTTATGTGCACGACCTTGAGACCGTTTTTATATTTACTAATTGTTTTTATCAAGGCACCAGCTATGAACTACCTACATATCTCATTTTGCATAAATATTATAAGGAATTGATAGGAGCGCAATCTCAAAATCTAAAATCGAAATTATGAAATAAGAGTATAATTCTAAACTTAACTTAATTAAGAGAGCTGTGCATATGTAAATGCTTACGAACGAAAGCTATTAGAGCCGCCCGCAGCATTATCTGGTCCAGCTGATGCTACGGTGTGAGAGGCACTTGAACAGTGTGGGGAGAGGATCGGACGACTTAAGAGATAAAAGCTCCTCGATGCGCTCAATGCAGTGAACGCCTTCCATGACAGCGCACGTGTACAAGACCACGCCGTGTGAAGACAGCTGAGAGAATTCTGTGGTTCTCCATACGCATGGCTTCTTTAAAAATTTTGTAGTTTTCTCTTAAAAGCTGCTCATTTGCATATAGCATAGCTTGGGAGTTGAGACCTAATAATTGCAAGCAAAGTTGTTTTTTCTGCTCGCGCCGGTACAACCCAATTTTGCCAAGAAGGGAGATCTTACGTCAAATATTATATTAAAAACATGCAGTACCAGTCCTCAAATAAGCACGCTGATATTTCCTGGTAAATTTACAACTAATATATTTTTAAGGAAACAAAGACTTTTATTCATTCTTATCGTACTCTTTCAAGGTCAAGGCGAGGAGCTGTTCTGCTGAAGTCCGCAGTATTTGCGGATGTTCGCGTTCGCGTTGATAACTCAAGCTTTTCGTGCCACAAGATCGTTTTAGCCAGCGCTTCCGAGTTTTTCGAGAAATGGTTTCAAAGAGACGTCTTAAAAAAGAGAGAAGTGGTTTTATCGGAGACAACTCCCAAAATTTTTGAAACATTCCTTAATTACCTATACACTTGGAACGAAGACCCATTGAAGAATCTTGACCCTGGAGAACTTTTGAGTCTTCTGAATAAGTCACACATGTGGGGGGCCGTCGAAGTTGAACAAAAGTGCTCAGAATTGATAAGCAATAGATGCTCTTCGATGCAACCGAATGAGTTAATTAAACTTTATGGAGCATCGTACCTTCTGAGTAATAAAACAATAATGGACAAAGTCATTCAGGTGAGTGCTTTCTTTTCTCAAATTTTTAAATTTCAAATACTTACCAACCTATTTTCCTTATAGACGTTGCAGCAGCGTTTTGGCAATCAGATGAACTTACCGGAAACCTTGAACCTGGGGATCGACTGCTTCAAAGAGTATTTCCAGCACACAATTCGTATGGATCAATGTACACGTTTTAGTCTGGCTGAAAAGTGGATACTACAAAATTTTACACTAACAGGAGGAATTTGTATAAGCACGAACGGCAACCCCAACAACTCTGAGCCCGTTTCGGTATTGGATAAACTTACTCAAATTCTTGGAAGCATTGATTTTGAGAAAATGCCACTGGATCAATTTTACAATGGCCCCGGAAAGTCAAAGGTGTTGGACGATTCAAGCAAGGTTGAACTCATGTATAAAATTGCCCGTAAATCTAGAAATTCATACCATTGAAGCCTAACTGCACACTTTCTATATCATTCAAAAAAGGCAATCTGAAAATGCCTTAATAATTTTATTTTTACTTAACTCATGTCACAATCATTAAATGACAAATAAAAATGGTATTTTGTAACACCAGTTGTGCTCTTTCTGTGACGTATAAATAACTGGAAATGACATAAAAAGATATTAACTTACATTAAGCCAATTTGCAATCTAACTTCATTTTAAAAGGTGTTACATTTATTTGTTTTAACAATAAGGTAAGGTGCCTTACAAAGTAGAAAACCATCATCATCTAGGTTCTTCCTGAGGTAAGGACAACGTTTTTTGCCATCATCGTCAGCATCAAATCTGCACAGATAACAGGAATAGCCCCTATATGATTTGTCTAGTAGCACTTGACATCCAACTGCTGGTGACCAAATGAGTTATTTTATTTTATGAGTATCGCTATTTACAATTTAAAAAGAACGCAGTTAACAGAGAGAGAAAATTCTTCAAACCTTTATGTACAATTTGGAATTTATCGAAGAAATACAATAAAAAAAACCCAAGTATTATTAAATTGTTTCAAAAATGTATTTAAAAAAACAATGGCTTATATATTCCTGCAAAAACAATTTTCTACAGGCTTGGAATACTGCTAATAGATGGTCTTCATCGCCTCGGAATCAAAGAGAGCTCTTTTTTTGTTAAATTGTATAATGCATTCATATTTCTTATTTGTTTTATTCCCGCTTGTGTATTAACAGTATTCTAAATATATAAGTTGTGACAA
Source organism: Drosophila rufa (assembly GCA_018153105.1). NCBI lineage: Eukaryota > Metazoa > Arthropoda > Insecta > Diptera > Drosophilidae > Drosophila > Drosophila rufa. The sequence continues at coordinate 10,423,830 of JAECXS010000085.1, forward strand.
CTCTGCTTGGGAAACAGTTTAAAATATTGTAGATTTTGTGATAAAAAAAAATTCAGTGCAACATTTCACATACAAATCAAGTAACATTGTGTAGAACCATACAAATATATATGTATGTATGCATAAGAATACTTATAGATAAATATATAGGTCTACATATGTACATATGCCTAGTACAGATAAGGGCTGAAGTGTTTTGAACACTCCAGACTTCATAATTGCGACATATGACGAAACAATAAATTGTTTGTGCTAATCTAGGAAGGCGTATCTTGTCTTTCTAACATTCGAGGGTCCCAGCACCGGTAGTGTGTAGCATCGTTTTGTCATGATCTTACTCGTACTTGGAGATAAAGTCGTAGCGCAGCACAGAGGCGGGAAAAACCTCGCCGGCCTTAGCTGAAGTGCGTTCCGAAGAGCTTCCTGGCAGATTGATGAGTACATCTGCACCCACAATGCTCTGCAGGCGGCTGCTGATCTGATCTCCCACGATCCTGGCCTGCAGTTCACCAGCTTTGGATATCAGTGAGGCGCGCACGAACTCCGGACGGCCATCCAAGGGCAGCTCGTTGAGCAGCTTCACTTGGACCACGGGCAGGGAGCACTTGCTGCGATCCCAGCCGGCTGCCCAGCGGATGGCGGGCAAGGCGAAAAGGTGGAAGGTGACGAAGGCGGATACGGGATTCCCGGGCAGGCCGAAGAAGTACTTCTGATTGCGACTGGCAAAGGTCATGGGCTTGCCCGGCTTCATGTTCACCCTGCCGCAGTGCAGCTTGAACTGAAGGTGCTCCAGAACGGGCTTCACAAAGTCCTTGTCCCCCATGGAGACTCCGCCGCTGCAGATGACAAAGTCCACCGTCTCGAAGAGAAGGGCCAACGCCTCCTTGGTCTCATCGAAGCTGTCGCTCAGCACGGTGGTCTTGATGCAATCGAAGCCGAAGTACAGCAGCAGCTCCTCCAGCATGGTAGTATTCGAGTCGTAGATCTTGCCTGCCACAGGCTGATCTTGCGGGGCAAGCAGCTCACTGCCCGTGGACACTATGGCCACCTTGGGCTGTCGCAAGGCCAACCGCTTGCCCACGGAGGCCAGCAGGGATTTGACAACCACGGGCGAGGCGTCCGGAAAGGGGAAGATGCGATCCTTGGTGCTCAGATCGTGGCCCACTGCCCGCACGTCCAGTCCGGCCTGTGGCTCCACAAGTATGTCCACCAGGCTCTCCTTCCCGTGCTTGTCCCGCTGCAGCAACTTTGTGTCCTCCACCTGCACCACACAATCCGCCTCCAGTGGCAGCGGTGCTCCCGTGTTTATTTTGAAACACTCATCTTCCGCCAGGGGATCAGCATTGGGCGCAGATCCAGCTGCTATGTAGCCTATAACGCGCTTGCTCCCGGAGAATCCTGTTGACTTCATCGCATAACCATCCTTGATGGAAGCCCTGAAAGGCGGTATGTTAACCGGCGAGGTCTGCTGCCACAAGAGCTTCTCCAGATCGCTGGTCCTCTTCACCGTGTCGAAGATGATGGAGAGCACCTCTTGGACGGGCAGCATGGGAAAGGGTGAATTGCGATCGGAATCGCTGCCGGCTCCCGTCTTGTGGGGACACACATGGGCCGTGCGTGCAATGACACTAGGTTGGGATGGAATTCCCTGGACTTCTGCATGGGTTTTCCGCACCAGAGCCACCTCGTCGCCGATGAGGTGGACCGCGTGGGGCAGCAGATCGCTTACTGCCTCAAAGCACTCGGTCACGGCCTTTTCGCTGCCCGGAAAGTTGAGGATCAGCGTGTTCCCAGCAATGCCACAGAATCCCCGGGAGAGGGCAGCAAACTTGGTCTTCTGCAGCGATGCCATGGCAATGACCAGGGCCAGTTGGGGGCACTCCTTGTCCAGCAGCGGCCTCGTCGCCTCCGGAGTCACGTCCCGCGGTGCGAAGCCAGTGCCGCCGGTGGTCAGGATCACCCGCATATCCTCCCGAGCGATCCACTTGCGCAGCTCCCTCTGGATGAGTTCCTGCTCGTCCGGCACAACGCTGGCTATCACATCGGCGTTGTCGAAGGCGTCGCCGATGAGCCGCACCAGCTTGGGGCCGCTTTTGTCCTTCGCCGGCTCCTGGGAACAGGTGTCACTAATGGTGAGAACTCCAAAGGTAATCGGCTCCATTACGCAATGTGCATTACTGTCAAGTGCTGCGAGTAAATTAAATAATTAAATAAAATGAATTAGCACGCAAACGGAGGCGAGGGATTTTTGGAAACTTCCAGTGTTGCCAGATGAAAATTTTGGTTTCCCCCTAAAAAACCCAGTTATCGATGATTCTCCACCGCTATCGCTACATTACAATCGATAGGCCGATAGAGCCATCTCCGATTGTATCGGTACCGCGCGGCCACCCCAGTTTAAATCATTTTGCTTTAAAATCTCAACGCCGGCGGTTGTGCGTCGCGGAACGTCATTCAAATGTCGCGCGCCAAGTCTTTTTGATCGCGAAATATAATAAATAACTTACTGAGAAACTGTGGCTATTAATGACAATCACTTTATTTAATTAACAAAAATTCAAACCACAAATTGAGACCACAAAAGCTCAACGGCTCAGTGAACCCGGTAAACAAATCAGAGCGACAAATGATTATGCAGATATGCGGTGTGTGTGTGTACAAGTGCATTGTGTGTGGGTGTAGTTGTTGGGGGTCCTTTGCGGCTCTATTTGCATCCCTTTTGCCAAAGTGGCGCCATTTTCTGTGTGATGCATATTGTTCTCCCATTGCAATCAAAGCGGAGTTTCAGCCACAATCACACACAAACAGTGCAGCTTCTTTACATTGAACACGCAAAAAAGCTCAAATATTTCAGAAATAATTTGGTTATAATACTAGGACTTAAAGTTTGTGCTTTATATTAGAAGAAATAGTCAGCATACAGATAATATTAATAAGAAACAAGTTACTGGTTAATACTTTGAGCATTTTTATTTACATTTTCAATAGGAGTTTGTTTTCGGTAGATTCGTATTATTAGTAAGATATATATTAGTACTGAAATCGTTTTTATATGTGGAACTTCAAAGACCCATTTTGCCCCACCTAAGTTCCACTTATGGGAAGCTGGACTGTAGGATACCAAAGACAAAGGCATCTCCGGCTCAAACCTCAAGCTGCATATGAGTTAATATTTGTCTAGTTTTTGAACATGCCGCCTTTGTCTTAGCCTTTGTGTTCTGGCACTCGTTCTCCTAGTCAGACTCACACTCAAACTCATACTCATACTCATGTCTGACGCTGACGCTGAAGTTGACAAACCAACCAGGTCCTGGTCCACTTTGGGTGACAGCGTCTTTGAGCGGATGGCCCCCGGGGGGGCTGAGGGGGAGCGAGCGGAGGGGCATCCACATCACAGCAAATAGCTCTACTTTCCACTCTCGCCGAAAGTGCTATCCTTTTTGCAGGATAGCTGCACTGCATCGGGCCCGGGATGCGAGTGTGAGCGATGCGACTCCCTGGCGCTGTAAAATATGCAATTAGAAAGACATCAAAGCACAGTCACCGCTCAACTCAACGCTGATAGCCGGGCACCACCCACCGACCACCTAGCTTCACCCACTGCCACCCACCACTTACTTTACCTCACCGCCCCGCCCCGCCCCGCAGAACCTCTGTCGCTTTCGCTGTCGCCGCCGCCCGCTTGCTTTGCTATGCGCTTTGACACAAGCACAGACGACGAGAGCACTGGAAAAAGCAAAGAATGCCCTAAATCCTTTGCATATAAATGTGGTGAAAAGTGTAACTTTGTCTAAAAAAAACTCGAAGATATTACAAATTTAATGAAACAACATTAAAGGGAGTTTATTGAAATATTTTGAGTTGTTTGTTGTAGTTACAAAATGTTTTTGTAGACCAAAAAGACAGATTTTAGTTTATTTAATTTAAAACTAATTCCTGGCATAACTTATATTTAATTATTTATTTACTTTCCTCCGCTTAAAAAAATATTCAAAGTTTTCATTATAATTTATTGCAATTGTCTTTCATTATTGATTGTTTATATGTTTCTGCCTAAATAATTATTCGAAAAGGATCTTGTATAATTCTCTTCATTTCTGTGAGTGCAAAGTGCAAGGACACTAAGCGAAAAATAGAGTGAGAGGGCCGCTCTTCAAGTACCCAACCCGAAACGAGTCTCATCATTAGTGCGTCCGACCCCCTCTTTGTCGGCCGGCTACCACTGGCGCTTTTTGATATTATTTATTTATATTTTTCACTTTTAATAAAATGTTGTCGCCATTGCCGCTGCCGTTGCCTTTGCCTTTGCCTTTGCCTTCGGGTTCGCCACTTTGCTTTGTGTGGAAAGGAGGAACGCTTTGCCAAACTGCCTGCCTGCCTGCTTGTCGGCCAAGCGAGGTCAATTGGCTTAATTACTGTGTGACAGCTTTGTGGACAAAGTGGACAAGTGGCGCAGGCGGAGGCGTGTTCCGAATCCGAATGTTTCCACACTCAGTGCCAACATGCTCGTCTTATGTATATTTCAGCAGATAGCTCAACTCCCTATCAATAGAGTCCCTTGTCCCGGGCCGGAGAACATTAACTTTAATCGCTTTTCATTTTTTGTCTGTGTTTTCTCAATCACTATCTAGTAACGAGCATCGCAGCCATAGTGTCCATAAATATATGCACTCGACAAAAAGGGAATAATATAGGTATTTTAAGGAGTTTAGGAACTATTTAAATTTCATTTAATTTCAAATTAAATAAATGTTATCATATTCTCAAAAATTCAAGAGATAAAGTTGATGAATGTGAAAGTAAGCCTTTAATCTAGCAGAAAGTTTATTTATATATTCTGTTGATATTATTTCAAAATATATGAATCTTCGGTTAACTAACAATTAAGAGATTAATCAACCTCAAAGCTCCTTCAATGAGGTACAACTTCTTCTACTTCTAACTTAATCTCATTATTGAAAAACCTTCTAACAATATCAAATTGCTCGCCATTTTTTTCTGTGTAGGAAAAATAAAATATTTTAAAAACAGTGCGTTATCGAACGGATGCCCAGTGGCCATGTAGATGAACCCAGCAAAACTTTGACTTGCACTTGTGACACACTCATTTCCATTTCCATTTCCTTCGATCGCATGGACTTATCAGTGTGCGTGCACAAAATGCACTCAACACAATCGGCATAAAGTTACAAGAAACGTGAATCAGTGAGCGAAAATTTCGGACGAAATAGCGATAAAAATGCTACCGATTAGCTGGGCCATCCTGCTGCTCCTGCTGTCCTTCGGCATGGTGAGTGCGGTTCGCCAGTTGGAGGAGAACCAGAGCACCAAAAACGATCACCTCCACTCCACGGAGCGGCAGGTGCGACGGCGCAACAACAAGAGCAATGCCTCTGTGGACCATCAGCGTCACCTGGCCGGCGCAGGATCCAAGAAAAATAGCCGGAGACTGACGGAGGCCTCATCCGTGAGCCTGGACTCGGATGACTATGATTGGCTGGAGGCGGACACCAGCGAGGCCATCGATAGCTCCGAAGTGGCGGCGGCTGTGGGCCCTGTGAGAGCGTCCGGAGAAGCGCATGGTGAGTTGATAAGAGAGAAGCCCCAACGGAATCACAGCCCAATGACCTTTTTGGCACTTTCGGGCACTTCAAAGGCAGCCGCTTATCAGGGGAGGGAAAAAATCGTAAATGACAAATGGCTGTGGCAGGGTATATTTGGGAAATATTAATATTAATATTTTGAAAATATTAGAAATTTCTTAAACGGAACATTTTTGTTTTTAATGGGAATTTTCTTGCACAGATTTTCTATCTAGTTTGGTAGGATTTTCAGCATCTTAAAATAAAATCTATCAATAAAATCTTGTATTTTAAGATTAAAATCCTTAACTTGTTGGTTTAAAAAATTCTTTTGTTGTAATTTTTAAAAAAGTGCTGAGATATCTGTTTAATAATATTGTTAATATTTTGATGAGAAATGTTAAAAATTTGTAAATATAATTTTTTAATTAATACGCTGCAGTATTTTATTAATATCAGTATGGAATAAGCTTTGTTATTCTCTGAAGGTACCTATAATTGACAACTTGACACTTAAATGATTGATTGTAAAGTATTCGTGTTTGCTTGAGAGAAAACGTATTTATAAAGGTGTGATATTTGTTCATATAGCTTTTGAATAATAAATGCAAAAATCAGCAAGTTGTTTAGATAAAAAGCGTTGATCTAAAATATATGCCATATTTTATAGATATCTTTATAGCCTGCTATATAGTATACATTCCATTGATTAAAATTATTTGTTTAATTTGCCTCTTAATAATCGCATACAAAAATGCAAGTTGAATTTGTTCGAAGAGTTGACATTTAATTTAATTATTTCAAATTATCATATTTATTTGATCGCTGACGCATTAACATGCTCTCTCCCTGAAGGCCCGCATTTTTAGGGCTGGTCATAATAATACAGAAATACTAGTCACGACCCCTCCCCACTTGGATTTGCATGTAAATGGAACCACACACTCCTCCTCCATTCGCAGCGGTCGGTCGCATCCACTCACTTAATCAAAGGCAATAATTTTCTTTCCGAGCGCGAACAAAATGTTTTAATTGAAAGTGCTGATGATGCCACTGTTTTCAGATATGTGTATCTGTATCTGAGTATCTGGCGAATGCGTGTTGGAATCAACCATAAATTGGAACTGTGTTAAAAATTAGTTTAAATTGCGGCAAAGCTGGGCAGCTGCCTGATGGCGCCAGCATAAGGCTTGGGATTGGGATTTCGAAGTGGACTCTGGCTCAGCCTCTTCTCTGGCGTTTTTCCTCTGCCTGTTTTATTAACTCCAAGCTCGAGTGAATTATGGACTGAGGGGATGGGTGTATGATAAATGTGTTAGATTTCCAATGAAATTTTATGGCCTGCTCGTATATGTCGCCGCCGTCGCGAGCTTAACTGATTGCCGGCTCTTTTCGCAAAAGGAAATTCCTTGGGTCCGGCGAGTGGCGTCGTGCATCCGAAATGAATTTGAATTGCGCGGCATTTGAAATGCTTTGCATACAAATAGCCCTCCGATTGTTTTTTTAGATGCGTTGCCGCCGTAAAAAAGCCTATTAAACACTCATTTCTGTTGCATTCAACTTAATCAAACGGGTGGTCGAAGTTGCATGATGCGTTCACTATAGATAGGAGTAGCCTGGAGGTATATCTTGGAGGTATTTCTCTATGTCGGAAAACTTCGCAGCGACAAATCAGTTGTGACACTTGACATGGGCCAGCGAATCGGAATCGGAGACCGCCATTCAGTGGATTTCTTTATTTATAGAAGTCGCCCCTCATGCGTCTACTGAGCATAGAATAAATTTTAATTTTCATCAACTTGATATATACACTTTAAAAGCAAAATGGGAGAACTTACTATATTATATAAAATAATACAGAAAAATAAAAGGAACAATATAAGATTTTTATAAGTAAACGAGGTGAACATATTGGTTTAATATTAATAATATCTTAAGCCAATAATGTCTTTCTCTACGATTACTTAATGGCTGCGGTGACCATGTTAGAATTTTGAGTAAGAAATACAACAAAGTGGCTAGGTATGAGAATAAAAATCTAAAATTTTTGTCATAATGCAAAAAACAGCTATGACTAAGAAAAAAGGATTTTTAACTCTAAGGAAGGATAATCTTAGACCCAACATTAAATTTTACCGAGCGTGAGCCGGCAAAATTCAGGAAGAAAAATTTAAAAACTCGCGAGGCAAGACTGTGGGCACCGCTGTTTTAATGTATCTATTTATTTAAATATAAAAATATATAAGTACTTTCGTTATTATTATTTTTTTATTTAACAGTATTTCCTTATTGTTTTCTGTGTAGTACGTTGACAGGCAACTTAGATCATTGGCCACAGTAAAAACTACAACAAAAAAGAAGCATCGCGAAGACTGCGCAACTTTGCAACTAAAACTGAAACTAAGATAATAAAAATAGCACTCAACGGGGCACTATGCGCCTACTCTCCGCCGCAAGCACAAATGAAAACATTAACAGTTTTATAAATAAATGGCAACTGAAAAAACTGAATCTGAATTAGAATAAAATCGAATGGGGTTGCGGACTGAACAACAACGCCCGGCAAATCAAAATGGCATTTTCCAAGCGATTTGTCACAGCTTCGCATTTGCACATTTGATTCCCCAAATCAATGTTCATAGGCCGCGGCCAAAATTTATTTCGGTGGACTTCAAAGTAAATTTCCGCTAAAATTAGTCACTCAACCCGACAAAAAAAAAGATGAGAAAAGAAAGAGCCAAACTGTCCGGACTCGCTTGGCCGAAATGAAATGGCTGGGCCAAAAATAGGGGGAGATCTTAGCCATTTCCACGGCCCCTCCTCTGTTGGCAATTGCACACTTAATTAATGGGCACTGCTTTTGATCTTCTGTGAAGTTCAGTAGCCCCCCAATTCCATCCGCAAGTGACAAAAACTCACATTTTTCACGCACTCAACGAAAACTCTTTGAACCCCAGGCCCCAGCGCCCTTTTCGCCCAACTGTCACACGTCCCGGATCCGGAGATCGCAGATCTGAGCACGGAGCACGGAGAATCGGGGACATGTGTCGCACATGCCAGACATGGGAAGCGCTTCCAGATAGCGATGGTTGCTGGGAGATGATCCCAGGAAAGGGATCTTTGGAGATCTGGGTAAAAAATTAATTATATTATTCAAGCCACGATTCAGCGATCCCTCTTCGAGCCAAGTCATTCATATTCATCTCGCTAGGATAAGTGGCTTATCTACTTGTTCAATCTTCAATGCAATCAGAATGATGTTAATTACAGGTAGGTACAACAAGTTCACAGGTGATAGGGAATATATGCACATATATCGGAGATAAATTACAATTTTAAAAGCATTTAATTATATTAAAAGTTTAAATAATATTAAATATTTAGTTCAGTGAAGATTTCTGTGGCATTCAGCACTAGTGTCATTCTATACAAATAAACATCTTAAGACTGGCATACTTAAAAACCAATCAAAAATTGCTTTATATTTAAAAAAATTATTTAACAATATATTTTTCAAAAGACTAAGAAAGCAACTCATCCTTAAAGCTTTAATATCGGATTTAAGCACTTGATAAATTAGTACTTTATTTTTTGCTCAGTATTCATTTAAATATTTTTCTTGTATCCATCGTGTCACACTTTAAAAATATACATTTTGAGACTGACATATTTAGAAACTTATCCTTAACTAATCACCTTAAAATATTTTAAAATAAACCGTACAAATATGCCGTTCAATCAATTAACAAAATTGCTTATCTGTGAAGCTTAAACCTTGTATTTTAGCTCTTAATATATTACTATTTTAATTTATATTTTTTACCTAGTTACTTAGTTATTTTCCCATTTCCCATCGTGTCACGCTATCATCTCTGTCCACATCCCACCACGCTCCCCCATTTCTTTTCGCCAGAAAAGTCCAACACCCAATGAGCAATCTTCCAAATGAACCAAAGCACTGGGAATTGGATGAGGGGAGAAAAAAAAAAAAGAAAAACAAGCAATAAGTGTTTAATAAGTAATCAGTCACCAGGCAAACTTGTAGATAAGCCGGATACCCTGCCACCTAATTAGTGCGAAAACCGAATCCCCGTCCCCCAAAGAGTCGCATCGTGATTTGTGCCCAGAGGAAGTGCATCTGCCGGCGCAAATTGAGATTCGCATTCAGACTCCTCACATGTGGCGATCTTGATCACGACGAGGATCGGTCCGCTCCTTTAACAGATCTCGCGCTGTTTGCCGTGGCATTTATTTAAATTTTAATTTACTGAGTGGTGTCAAAATGCGTGAGCCAAGCCATTAAACCCTGATACGCTGCACTTTTGCTCACTTACTTCTTGTTTTCGGTCTCTGGCAACATCGAAACATGCTCATTCTCTGTTTATTTTGCGTCTCTTGCAGATATCTTCACATGTTGCAATCAGGTCTTCGGCTCATGTCGCACAGCATGCGAAAATGTAAGTATGACGATCGGCGGAAAAGGGGTTTTACTTTGGGTCTTCTCGGCATTTGCTCATATATCAAAAAATGCGTATGAATTGTGCAAAGGCTCATTGGATGCCACGGGTGGTACTACAGCTCGAGGCAAAAGTTTTATTACACGACAGTAAATTATGAAGATGGTTCAGTAATTAAATATAAATAAAAAACGTGGATTTAGGTTAGGCTGTAGACTATTTATATGGGTTTTTATATCTAAACAATCAAGTTCGTTAAATAATAAAATTAGCTCTACTTTATTTACTTATTTTTAACATATTTTTTAATGTTTAGGGATTAGGGTTATCGTAAAATCTTTAGAGAAAGGTACTTGGCATACCAAAATAATATTTGTTTAGCAGCTTCAGTAAATTAATAGAAAAATCTTCAATATTGGCAGAACATAATTTTTATTCAAACATATTTATTAATTAAAGATTTTGGGGAATTGATTAAATTAATACTTGGTATTTGGCATGCCAAAAATAATATTTTTTAAGCAATTACACACGTAAATCAATCGAAAAAAATTTCAAATATTGACGGCACATAATTTTTCCGAATTTTCTCTGAGCCTTTTCTATACATTTTCTAACCAAATATTTATGCTCATAACTTTTTTACCTTATACGTTGGCTTCGAGGCGCCTAAGCCTTAGTACAAAGCCAACGCGAAGGGAAATGATGTGTGTCTGTCATAAATATTAAACGCCAGCCCCGGGCCAGCAGTATGAACACCTCGGACACCAGATCAGATACAGATTGGACAAGCCGATAAGGTGGAAAAACTACTGATCGAGCCACAGAGGTGGTGCATTTCCTGGTATTTTAATGTGTCCATGGATCCTCCATCTCCTACCCATCCCCGACGTTGCCTCGTTTATGAATGGCTACGAGCTGTGATGCATACCAAGTGAAATGCATTGAGAATTCAATAAGCGTTGATCCGACGGACTGTCACACGAAGAAAAGCCATCAAGAAATTATTATGACAGGTTTTAATGGTAGCCACGATTTCGGTAGAACTTTGAATGTGTTTATATCCACATCCGCTGACTGAGCCCGAGCCAGAGCCTTGGGCCAAAAAGGAGAGAAAAATCCGTACAAATTGCATTGTTAATTAGCATAAACTGGTAAACAAGTAATTGCGGCTCAAAAACCGAAGCCAGGCCGAAAGCTCAGACTAATGCAGTGAAGAAAACCACATTGTTGTCAAAGTGAACAAAGAGTTTGCATAGCAATTAATACGTATCAATTAAGAAATTAGATAACAAAAGTTTAGTTGAAGAAAAAAATCTATATAAATTAAATAGAAACTTAATGATATGAAGAACTTAAATATATACTGTAAATATTACTTCAAATAGTTTTACAGTGCTAGGAATTATTTAGGTCGGTTCAGTTTTTAGTTTTAATGGAAGAGGGTTAGGTATTAAATCTTTTCTCGATTTTAAATGGTTTATAACATTAATATAAATAAATATTACTGATAATAAGCGAATGAAAAATCATAGAAATCCATCTACTAGTTAAACATTTTTCCCCAGTGCAGATTGAGAGCCCGACCAACCAGTTTGCCACTCAAAGTCATTCATAAAACCCAAGCCGGCTGAAAATCAATTTGTTGTCTATGAGGAGTGAGTGTCGTGTGTGTCTTGTGTGTGCCTGGTGTGTGTGTGTGTGGATTGCAGTTGTCGGTAGTCTGGTTGGCTCCTAGCCCCGATTTAGTTAGAGGCAATGCCGGCAATCAAATCACTGACATCATTTAACTTTGTAATCATAACAATTTTCCCCCCAAAACCAATTAGTTTTCCCAGCCGAAAGTGGGTTGGGGTTTTGCCAATTTTTTCATTTAGAAATGCAAATGAAGGCATTAAATCTTTTGGCCAAATTGAAACTGACAAACAGGATAATGCAGCAGCAGAGACCGGTTCGGTTCGGTTCGGTTCCCAATGGGGCGTTCCCCCTAAATCCACTTTTGAATTGCTTTTACCCAGTGAGAGAGTAAGGAGATCCTACTTACAAGTGGGTGTCGTTGGGAAATGGTAGAAGTATCAGAAATTGGAAACCCCCCTTTGATATCCGACTCCAACTCACTTAAGAAAATTATTTCCTGAATGTGTGAAAAGTCGAACCTGAGATGGAACCATGATCTAGCCGAGATAAGTGAAAATTTACGATCATTTTATTATTGACAAAATGCTCTTTTGTGGCTCGAGGGGCGATAATTTCAGCAGGGTCCTCATATCTTGATGGGATTTGGTGCCAAGGTGGGCACGTTGTCCTCGGAAAGCAGGAGATTCCTGTGGGATGCCCTGTATTTATCCATTTTGTGTGTGGGAGTGCGTGACATGGCCACGGACACTTCATTAACAAAACTGCAACAGACACGCTCGCAGCTTAGAGCTCAAGGAGGGGAATCCCGCCAGGAACACACATGCCATAAGTGCGTACCAGCCAGGGGCGTAGCTGTAAAAGGGTAACATGCAATTTGGAATAAATACACAAAGCGAAAGCGAACTAAAGACCTGTAATTATAATCTACAATTATTCCATTTGAATGGTGACATTAGCAACCTTGAAAGGGAAATTAAAGTATTTTAGAAAGGAGGAACCTTTCTGTAAATATTTATTAATGATAACCTATACTATCTTTTACAGTTTTGTTTCTATTTTCAAATTAAGCCACATTATTCCCATTAAAAAATAAATATTTATCCCCTCTGAACCCCCTTTCAAACCCCTTTGCACCTACTCCCCTGCTTATGTTAATTTGTATTTATGGCAATGCCACCAGGCTCAAGATCCAGACAAGTTTCTGAGGACGACAAGCACACGAAGTATCTGGGATAGACATCGCTTTACTCAGATTACTGTGGCAGATATGCGCGTCCCAGCCCCGGAATGGGAATGAGCCTGGAAATTTGTTATTGAAGTTTCCTGGGCCGGTTCTTTATCGATAGAGAGTGTGAGACAGACAGAGAGATACCGAGAGCGGGCTGTAAAATGTTATTTATGATGGTGTCGGGAACAGAACAGCATTCAGAAATGTAACATAATACCTCCCAAAAAAATTTAAAAAAGAAAAATTAAAGAAAAAGAAGATCGGCACAAAACTGCAACCTGCATGTTTTGGACCAAATGTGCAAACCTGAGACTGACCCTGAGCCACTCGACCCTGAGTTTAACCCCATGCACTTCAGAAACAAGTTAGTTTAAGATGCAGAAAATTAATATAAATAATATAAGCCTATTATCTGAATTACTTATCAGCTTAAATATTGAAATATGGTAAAGGCTTCATAAACTATAAAATTTCTCCTAAAGTAAAGGTTATTTTCCTGGCCTCCATTTTCTTTTATTTTCATCCAATCATTTCTCTGAGTGTTCAAATTGAAATACTGCCAACTGGGAGCAGCACTTGATACCCAACAGGTTGCGGGTTAGGAGCGGGTTAATCGCTTTGCCAATGATTAAGTTTGATTGCGATTAATAACTTGTTGTCTATGGCAATTTATGCATATTTTTTCCAGTTATCTCTGGTTGAATTCGCCACTGGCGGCTCGGGGGATAGTCGCGAGGAACTGCGCAAGTATTGTCAACTCCACCAAGTGGAATTCTGGACCTGCGTCAACCAGACCTTTGAGGGTGAGTGTTAACCAGAGGAGAACCCTCACTCCATTTACTTAATTTCCTTAATTCCCATCCGCAGCGGTCTCCCGTGGCGCGGACTGGTCGGGCAGGCGTTGCTGCCAATTTGGGGTTCTGCCACATTGTAGGAATTCCTGCGCCTCCTCCAACCGCTCACCTGTGCACAGCTGCCGGCGGAGCGATGAGCAGACGCTGTACGACTGCCTGGAGCGCCAGGAGGCGGCGGATCAGTGCTGCGGTCAGGCACGGACTTCCGAGTGTTTGGAGGTGAGCATTTAAATAGGAATCTTGCAAATAAATATTAATTAAGAATATTTCCAGGCCTGTCGGGCTGTGTTTGAGCCCTCGAATGACAACCAAGATCATGTGGACATCAACGGAGCCTGTGGGGATCGCAACTCGGATGTGGTGCAGTGCATCAACAACCACACGGACATGACCCCTCTGGCCAATGCAGAGCAGTGTAGGTTTTATCATAAATATAATTCTCTAACTGCAGAGTAACTTCTTAACTCCTCCCTTAGATATACCCTGTTGCGAGTACAGCAACAAGGAGCACTGCCGCCACACCTGCCGCAATCTCCTTCACCAAAACGCCACACGAATGGAGCGGAGTGAGGTGATCTTCTTGCGCTTGGAAGCAGCAGGATGTGGCTCTCCCCTGCCTCAACTCCCCTTCTGGCAGTGTTTCCTCACGGTAACAGGAAAACTCTATGTGCCAGGGGGAACCGGAGGAGCTGGAGCATCCCCTTCCCAGAGCCGCCTAGGTGGCAAGGGAGGAACTATGGGCGAACCCAATCATTTGGGCATGGATGCCGCTAAGAGGCAGTGCTGCGAGCAGGCCGGCAGCCACAAGTGTCGGCGTCTGTGCAACCAGATCTTCACCAGCAACTGGTGGGATGCAAGATCCAGCTTCGAGAACGAGTGCATGGATCAGCCGGGCGAAAGAGAGCTGCGTCGATGCATCGACAGTGTGGATGCACCCTGTGAGCTGGGCTGCCAGGGTCTCAGCTTCTGCTCCAACTTCAACAACCGGCCGACGGAGCTCTTTCGCAGCTGCACTCCAGAGCACGATGCGGCTGCTCGGGAGGATCTGCAGCTGCTGCAGCAGCGGGGAACCGTGAGGGTCCTGGGCCAGGAGCTCTTCATTAAGAACACCAGTCGATGCGCACCGGAAAAGTGGCAGGCTCTGGTCTGTGCCCTCCAGCTCAAGCCCTGCACCCGTGTGGGCCTCTTCAATGGCATCTGCAGCGAGGATTGCCACGAGCTACTGGAGGAGTGTCTGGATTGGACGCGACAGCACCAGCGGCCTAAGGATATCTGCTCGAGGTTAAAGGAAAAGGACGAGGATGCCCCGCTGCCATGTATTTCCCTGGAGGGTTACCTCAAGCCGGGGGATTCCACGGCAGAGGAGTCCCAGGGCATAACCTCGCCGTGCGCCAAGAAACCCTGCAACGGCAGCGAGGTGTGCCTCCTGCAGCGGGGCGGAAACCAAGGCTACTCCTGCATACCGGGATGTAACCTGGGACAGGACTCCAAGCTCTTGGTGCCCTTCGGCTCGTATGTGCGACTGGGAAAGAGCAATCACAAGAAAATCGAGGTGGGTCAGCTGCCGCTGGCCGAGCACATAGTCTGTTCCTGCGGATTACAGGGTAGCCTGGAGCAGTGCCAGCCTCTGCCGAGCTATAGCCACGCCCACTGCACCCTGCCCGGGGGCAGGAGCTATCGCCATGGCTCCTCATTCTACCTGGAATGTAACCTCTGCAGCTGCTTCGCCGGCGAGATCACCTGCACCAAGCAGCAGTGTCGCCTGCCGGGATTCGCGGACTCCGGCTACACCAGCCTCCCCTGCAACTGCCCCGCCCACTATGTGCCCGTTTGTGGCTCCAACGGGAACACCTATCCCTCGGCCTGCGTGGCCAAGTGCCATCTGCCGGAGGGGGACTATGTTTACGGGGCCTGCAATGCCCGGAATGCCTGCCAGGCAGCAGGTCCTAACAGCTGTCCCCAGGGAACTCAGTGCCTGGACAGGAGGAAGGTGTGCCTGGCCAGCATGCAGCGGCCGTGTCTGCAGTATGTGTGTGGTAAGTTGGAGGGAATAATCTCCATTGATTCATCAAGAATAATAACTTATTTCCCTTACAGTCAACGCCACCGCCTCAAACTGTTCCTCCTTCCACCAGGGTGAGGTGTGCGACACCCAAGGACGCACTTATCCCAATGCCTGTGCCATGCTGCGGGCCAATCCCCAGGCTCAGGTGGCCTATTGGTCAGCCTGCCAGTTGGGTCGCACGTCCCCCTCGCTCTCACCCGTTTGTGGCATCAACGGAGTGACCTACAAGAGCGCCTACGCTGCCCGTGCGGAATACGTGATGGTGGACTATGTGGGAAGGTGCAGGGAGGTCGGTTTACTGGCCAGCGATATGGGCAGACGGTGCCGTACTGTGGTGTGTCCAGCTCCCGTGTCCAAGCACTGTCGCCTGATAGTCCCTCCCGGCGCCTGTTGTCCGTTGTGCGCCGGCGGTGCCTTCCGGATTATTTACTCCAGGAAGCAGTTCGATCGCGCCATGTATGGCCTGAGGGCGCCGAGCAGCACGTTGCTGACCCTGCACGGGGTGCTCCAGCAACTGGACGGACTGGTTCAGGTCAGCGAGTGCCAGATGACCGGATTCCTCACCATGGAAGTGGGCATCTTTGTGGCTCTGGTGCCGGCCAGCAGTGTCAAGCGGCCAACGCGCCTGCAACTGGAGGCCTGTGCCCGCGAGGCCGAGAAGATATCATCGCTGATCAACGCTCAATCACCCAGGATCACCACGAATCTAGCGTTATCCTGCCTGACGGTGTCACACCTACTAGAACCCACGCCAAATGGAGCAGCTTCCAATGGTGGTTACCACACCACCTGGATGATACTCCCCCTACTTCTGTTAGCTTTTAGATTAATCGTAGCCTAGGCCTAGGGTTAAGGAGGAGCGGAGCGTGTATGATTTGACTCAACAATCAAGTGAATTCTTGGTGCCAATTATTCTGTTAGTATAAGGAGATGGAAAGTGCCTTCAACTGTTAGGAATTGACCCCTCTGAACCTTGTGATATTAGCTAAAATTAATTGTTAAGCTCGTACGTGGCAGATGTCCTTTTATGGTTTAGTTTATTGTTTTATTTAGCCAACAGAGCAAGAGTCTTCCTCAATGGTAATGATTTCTTTTTTTAGGGAGCTTTTCCGCTTTTATTATTATTTCTAGTCTGACAGGGGTGCCACAGAATCGCTGTACATTTCGAATTAATTGAAAAGGTGTCTAAAGGTATGCTATGGTTCCTTTTGTAAGGTGTTTCTTTTTTGTAGCATATTTTTGGAGAGCATTTCATGCGATTTTACATCAAAAGCTTTTTCTGTGGGATCTCTTAAGTTTTCAAAGTTAATTTTAATAAAAGAAAGTAGTACAAAAATGTGCCAAACCATTATACGCTTTAAACAATTAAAACCAATTCCTTAAATGAATTTAAATTGCCCATAGAACTATTTACCATTGAGGTGTATTCTCTGTTAATCTCTCTTAAAAAAAACCCTCAACCCGTCACATTTTAATTGTTTTGAAACCCCGTTTACAAGTGTTCATTATTGACCAAAGCATCGTCCGTCTAGGAGTAACGCTAGTCTGATATAAATCCCCAAATAAAAATAAAAACTCACTTTATTCGAAGCATGGCTTCCTTTATTGAACCACTCCAAGCAGATCCACCGAGCCGCGAGCTCTTTTATAATAAATGTACGTGAAAATGTAGAAAAAAGGGAATCCTCTAGGACACCTCCATGGGCACCACCGCCTGGACGCGTTCGGTGATGAGCAGATCCTTGACGCTCGTGTGCAGAACGGGTGTGGCGCCTTGCTTGAAGCGGTAGTCCAACTGCCGCTCGCCCTTCTTGTTGGCCAGCTCATGGTTGCGCAGATACTCCACGCTGCCCTTGCGGATCACGCACAGATCGATGTTGGAGCCGGAGCCCAGATCGTTGAACACTCCGGAGGCGATGGCATCGCGCACCAGCTTCTTGCCTTCCTCCTCGGACATGTCGGGTCGCCAGCGGCTCTCGAACACGCTCATGGCGGCCAGGGAACCCGAGCCCATGGTGGCATAGGGCAGCTTGTCCGAGCTACCGTGCGGATGGATGGAGTAGATGTGGGGTCCGGTCTTGTCCACTCCGCCCAGCACCAAGGCGGCACTGATGTGGCCCTGATAGCGGAACAGCATCTGCTTTAGCATCACGTTGGCGGCCACCACGCGCACCTCGCGCTTGGTTGCCAGGCGATGGAGCTCCAGCTGCGAGGAGATCAGATCGGTGGTCATCTCAGTGTCTGCAGCGGTACCGGCTCCACAGCAGCTGTAGCAGAGAGGGATTGAGGTTACATATGAAGTTAATACCCGATAAGTACAAATATGCGAACTCACTATATATTCTTGGCCAAATAGTGGATCTTGGCGCAGTTCTTGTCCGAGACAATGGGTCCCTCGGTGGCCCGCGTGTCGGCGCCCAGGATAACGCCATCTTTGAAGATGATGCCCACGATGGTGGTGCCCGTCTTGGTTGTGGTCGGCGGCTTGAAGCCCCCCTTCAGAAGAGTCGCATTGCTGAAAACGAGAATTAGAAACATCCATCAGCAAAAGCCGCTTGGGAATAGCCGGAATCCCGAACGATTCTCACCGCTTGCAGTTGTCGAAGTTGAAGCCAGCGCGGGGCAGATCACGGTTGATATCCAAATCCATTATTTGTGCTTTTTGTTTTCAACTAAAGTCGTTAAATGAATTTAAGTTTTCTGATTTTTTGCCGAGCGGAATGACAAACAAAATTGGTGCAGTGTGACCGTATCAGAGGCCAGTGTTGCCAGACGAAAATTTAGCTTTCCCCCTAAAAAATCTCAAATAGTCATTATTTCCCCCTTAAAAATCCAGTCTGGTAACACTGATTGTTGTGCGCATCCCTGGAAACGTATTTTGATCATTTACCATGTCTGCGGCCACAAAATTACATAAAACAAGCTGGTGCGCGCTTAGGCAGCTGCAACAATACAGAACTAAGGGTAAGTAAAGCTAAATAAAAGAGTTTTAATTGATCGGACAACGCGGGGAGTTGTTTACATAATGCCGGTGGGCGCTCACGTTTAGCGGAGCTCCAGTGTCAGTGTTGACATGTTTGGCGGAGTCTCAGATGTAAAAATAGCTAAATTGGAGATTTTTAAAACTAAACAATTAAAACATATTTTTATTGTTTTTATAGAAAATATAATATAATATTATTAATTTATAACAATCTGTAAAACTAAAGGTATGAATTTGTTTTTGCTTTATTATTATACTTAAATCACATTTAAATTAATTATTAATAACAACTCATTTATTACAGCCAGCTTCAGCGCCAGTTCTGCCTCGATTGCCAAACGAAATGACCTTTTCAACCAGGAACAGCGACGACAACGGGATGCTGTGGGTCGCATCGACAAGATCGAGGTGCGGTATCTGGGCCTGCCCGAGGACGTGACTCTGGTGATGAACAGCAATATCTCCACGCCCTACAACTGTGCCCAGCACCTGAGCGAGGGTCACTGCAAGCGCTCGGCGCTGGCCCTGATCGATGGCAGTGTGCCCTGGGATATGCACAGGCCGCTGCAGGAATCCTGCACCCTGCAGCTGCTCAACTTCCATGTCTCCGAGCCACATGCGGTCAATAAGTGGGTGTTCCTCTCTTGATTATATTCTTATTGTCCTAATTCGAACTCTTCCTTCTTTTAGAGCCTTTTGGCGCACTTGCAGCTTTATGTTGGGAGCCGCCTTGAACAGGGCTTTCAAGCCAGAGGCTGGCCTACAGCTGCACAGCTTTCCGGGACCAAATAGTAAGCTTAAATCTTTTAAGAAACTTTAAAATCTTATTAACCATTTCCTTAACCTTTTATCCAGTTAAATCGGGCAGCTTTGTGCACGACATTGTGCTGCAAACCCAAAACTGGCAGCCCTCCAAGGAGGAGATGCGCGCCATCTCCGCTGAGATGGTTAAACTGGCCGCCCAGGACCTGCGCATCGAACGCCTGGACGTCCAGCAGGATCTCGCCCAGGAGATGTTCAAGGACTCCAAGTACAAGAGCGAACAGTTGCCCAGCATAGCGCAGCAGACCCAAGGCAGGCTCACCCTGTATCGCCTGGGCGACCACATCGACATCTCGCGTGGTCCCATGGTGGGCTCCACCAGCTTCCTGGGTAAGTGCACCATTTCGGCGGCCCACAAGGTGGCAGAAGAGGGACCAGCCGGTGCCTTCTATCGCATTCAAGGCGTTGCCTTGCCCAGTGGCTTCCAGCTGAACCATGTGGCGTTTGGAATACTGGAGGAAAGATCTAAGAAACCGGTAAGTTGGGAGTTAATTATGAATTTAATGTGTTTTTTATATAAATTATATATTTTTCAGAGCCCTGCTCGTCTGCCCAATGAACCCTTCGAGGAACAACAACAACTGCAGTTATCTTAAAACGTTCTTTAATATTTAAAGCTAAAAAAATAAGGTAAATAATTAAAGAGCGTCCTCATTTGTTACAGAAAACATAACCATCTTTAAAATGAATTTTTTATTGCAAAGCTTAGGCTTTGTTTATATTCAAATCTTAATATATGGAGAGATATAATTAAAAAGTTACTAAAATGGAACACTTTTGGTAAATGTCTCTATATTTAAAAGTAAACTTTAATAGATTTTCCATTTATTTTAACATTTTTGGAACTCGATTAAGATTGCTTTTCTTAAACTTTGACCACAGACTTTTTACATTTGGTAACGATTACATCTTTAACGCTTTTAAATCTATATAATAAAAGCTAGGAGCAGGCAGAGGTTGGAGATTCCAGCAGAAACTTAGACTTAGGCTACTATCTACACAACGAAAAGAAAGGAAAAGTCAACAGATCTCCCTGAGATTCGCTCAGCTCCTCTCGAAAGCCTTGAACAGACCCTCCAGATCGTGCTCTTTCAGTGCAATAATCAACATGATCAGTCCGCCGAGCAGGATGCCCAATATTTGTATAATAATACCCTTTGGATCCTTGGCCATTTCCGGATTGTGGGCCACACTCATGGTGGGCACCAGATCGGCAAATGCTATGTACAGGAAGGAGCCAGCTGTGGCTGCATAAATCCATTGGGTCATTCCATCACCGATTCCGGCAATAAACAAGCCAATGGACATGCCCACAAAGCTCAGCACTGAGCTCACAATGTTCATGTAGATGGCTCTGCGCATGGACACTCCGGTTTGGAGGAGGAGGGCAAAGTCCCCCAGTTCGTGCGGCAACTCGTGGCAGAGAACGGCAAAGGCGGTGGCAAATCCCGCTACGGGATCACTGGCAAACGCGGCTCCAATGGCCAGGCCATCGGTGAGATTGTGCAGGCCATCGCCAATGATCACCATGAAGGCCACCGGGGTGAGGGGGCGATCCGGTGTCTTCTCATCCAGCTTGGCCTCCTGCAGCATCACATTGAGCTCTCGTGGAGCTGGGAGATCGGGAAGTTCCTGTGCCGCGGGCTTCTCTGTGTGACTGTGACTGTGACTGTGACCATGTCCGTGGCTGTGCCCGTGACCCGAGTTCTTTCCCTTCAACAAGGGAAGCAGATTCTCCAGCATGTACATGAAGAGAGCTGCCAGGAAGGTGCAGCCGCAGAGCAGCGCCGTCTCGTTGCTATGTTTGTGATCCGATTCCAACGGATTAATGCCAGTCACCTCCTCCTCATGCTTCTCCTCCTTGTACAGAGCATGCGGGAGCAGGTGCATCAGGGCATCGCCCGCCAAAGTTCCCACAGCAATCGAAACCAGAAACTTGAGGATTTCCTGGTAGGCAGCTGTCTTCATCAAAGGCACCAGGAGGATGCCCAGCAGTCCACAAGCGGAGAGGATCAGCATGGAGATGCTGGCAGAAATCCAAGCTGGAAGTAAAGAAAGAAATGTATTCCGATACATCTTAAAGGACTTTAAGGACACCTACCAACCCAAATCTTCTGCTTTTTGTCCTCAAGGTGATTAGGCCTCGGAGCCGGCTGCTTGCAGACTCCATTATCGATTTGGGCCAGCAAAGCCGGGCAGAGCTTCATGAAAGCTCGTGGCGTTATCCGCACCGAGTTGATGAACTGATTGTACTCCTCCTCGGAGTTGTGCAAGGCGTCCACGGACACCACGCCATCCTTGTTGATCAATTTTCGGTAGGCAGTGTTCTTGTGCAGATCATTGTGGTCGACTAGGAGGGATAGCAAGGACTTGGGGGATAGGCAGGCAGCAACGTGATCTGAAAATGGGGAAAAATGAGGGTAATTATATAATCTCTTCAGCTATGACAACTATTTTCGTAACAATAACTAACTAGTCGCCAGTGAGCCTACCAAACCAAAGTCTTCGAGAGGTTTTCAGGAGAAATACTCCGGTCTTAGGGTACATAAATGAAACCTACATAGCATCGTGGACAACTGCGCGCGCTAATTTCGAAAACAAAACATACACAAACCGGTGCGATATGTTCATGTTCATTGCTGATTTTGTGGTTAGGCTCCCAGCTTAACATTCACAGCCCCCCCCCCCCTGAATTTTGAAGAAAAGAACCATAAATTTGCTTAATTAGTTTAAGTCAAGATTAAAAGATTAAAGGTATTTTTAAACCTTTCTAGAGGGTCTACAACCCTACAAAGTCATTGAGTTCTTAATTCCCAGTTGCTTACTGTTTTATTTAAGGTAAACTTTCGGTATGGGAAACTTTTCTCAAGTCCCTTTCGAAAGCCCGATGTTTACCCTTCTCAGGCGGGCATTGTTATTTTCTATGGAAATACCAATTACATTTCTCGGATACCAGCACACGTTGGCTTTCTCATCAGTTGATTGTTATCCAATTCGCATGTGCGAATTTGTCATAAACTCGTCAGTCGTCAGTTGTCGTCGGCTGTTTAGTGTTAACTTTATATGGGACAACGTTGTAACGACTGTGTGCACTTCAATTAACTGTAAATCCCAGCCTGGCCAAGATAAATAACAAACGAAACAATTGAGGCCTGTTTGCTTCTCGTTCTGGTCTCCTGTATCTGTTTCAATTGTTGTTGTGTTTTGTTTTGGATTTCCGCATCCATAACGTTGTTCGTTTATCGTGTTATCGCCCTGTTTTCGTCGCCCCGCTGACAGTGATCTTTCCCACCTGCTGATTTACGGCTACATTTACGGCCCAAAAGGAATGGAATATATATAGTATATAGAGGGAACATCTGATAATTCAAACATATACATAAATAGGTAGACCTGATAATTAATGCGACAAGGCCGCGACCACAGACGGAACTTCCTATCAGCCAAATGAGATGGGAGGATGGGATGGCATAATTGAGTTGATGATAGACCGCCGTCGCCATTCGCCTTGCACTTGGAAATCGGCCAATTGATGGCAAGAGTCGAGGCCCGGCTTTAGCTATTTATATATTATCCATTCTGATGCGGCGACGACATTCTCCCGGCCTCCTCCATTGGTATTGTCCCACCAGGTGAGTATATCGCCTTATCATATTTGTTCGCTAATAATTGCCATTCACGCCAGCTTTAATCCATACTTTCTTGGCATTTCCAAGCCTTTGTGGTTGGATAAATCTAGCCTACTGTTTATGGCTTTGTTGTTGTTTTTCTGAAGCTATCTTAGGTTGATGATCATGATCGGTAAATAAATACTACGTCTAGCACTAGACGGAGTCCGAGAAACCCTCTATCATAAAGATAACGCCTGGACACCAGAAAAGTATATAGATAAAGTGTTGACACTCACCGCTGCTCTCCCTTGGGTGCCTATGTCTGGGGTCATGAATTTCCAGGAATTCCGGTATCTCTGGCCCTGACTCTGACTTTGTGAGATTGCTCGAGGCCGCGGAGATTTGCACTTCCAGACCTTCCTCATCGGTGGAGTTAGCGCGTGCCGGCTCCTCCAGGAAGTTATTGGTTACATTGGTGCCGTTTATGATATCCTTGGAGTATCCTTCTGGTCGATGCTCATCGAGTGAGTGCGTTGGATCAAACTGGATTTGACCCAAGTTCAAGCTGAACATCAAGTGTTCGAGGCCCTGGAATTGGGTAATGTTTGCAAGATATATTGTTAATACTTATAATTTTCTCAAGAAGAGAAAGTGCTGTTTTGTTGTATTTTCTTCTTAACACTTTTTTTTAATTATATATACATAGGTACACAGTGAAAGCTTAAGCTGTTTTATCTGCAATTTTTATTCTAGGAAAGCCTTCTTTTTTTTTAGCTTAACAACAGTTTTTCTGTTTTTTGGTAAAGAGGAATTTTACTCCTTTATAATATTTGTATTACCTCTAAATGGATTTTAAATGTTTTAGTCAGAAACGTTTAGCTCGCAATTCACAGTCATAAAAATATTAAGTTCCAAACGTTTGTCAAATGTTATTCTCCAATTTCCCGTTTAAACAAATTTAAATATACTATTAGTATTCGTAAAAAACCGTATAAAATATCTTTTAAGTTAAATGGTTAACTGAAATGTATGATTTTTCAATATCTTTTTACTAGTTTATGGCTTGGAACCATTTAAACATGGCGACTTCTTTCAGATAAGATTCGCATTTGATTTTTCTCCCTGATTACAGGCCACCATATTTTTTTTTGTTTTCATAATATAAGAAAGCTTTCACAAATGAAGTAGCAGAAATATCCCGTTGAAAATATTTGTTCAAAATGTATCTAACTATTTGAATCTCTGCAGCGAAGCATAAAATTGACTCCAAAGCTCGCTTTATATTAATGAGTCAGAGCTTTCATTAATGTTTTGGTATTTGCCGAGTACATGATATCACATTACTCCATATTAGGGCTTTTATTTACTATTTCCATAAATTATTTATACGCACATACTGTCTTCAACCTTGAATATGGTCAAGTGCCAGAGTAAAATTCAACAATAACTATAATGCCTTCCCAACACAATGATCCTCCTCGAAGTTGCTGGAGACTCGGGCAGTTTTATTATGATTTATTTATTAGTTCAAGAGTAGCGGAAGACCAACTGTCAGCTGTTTTGACTCAGTGAACGTCCTAAAAACCTCAATTGAATTAAATCTTAACCTGTCCGGCTGCCATATTTATTGTCCTAACTTTCCCACCCCCAACTATTCACACTCACAACAATTCTAAGCTAATTTGTCAAAGTATCTCAGTTGTTTTCAGATCGAATCTATCCGAGATAATTACTTGATTTACTTGTCAACGTGCCAAAGCAATTATATTTACATCTGAATTCATTTGTTTTTGCATTCTATTTGTTTTGTCGCATTTTTGCTGTCGGAAAAGTGAAGTGAAGAATTCCAGGGGTTGCGGGGTAAAGTCCCAGTTAATTGCGTTGACAGACACCTGTCGCCGGGGATAGATTGAAGGCATTCCTTAATCGAGATCAGGATGCCAGAATTTGCATATCAACAAACATTAGGCAGCCACGCGCGCGCTGGCATAAACCAAACAAAAAAGAACAATGAACTATTTATTATGGAGCCCATGAAGCCGCCACCGCCGAATCGCGATCTTACTTTCATTCAGCGAAAAATGTGCTATATACTATGTAACTGGAAATGGGAATATTAGAATGATAATAGAGAATACGAGGCGGACGGTGGGCCACCTCCAATGTTAGTATGCCGAGTGCGTAAATAGTAAAATCACTTTAGTAACTTTGCCATTTAAATGGACGCAACGTATTGCGTAGCCAGCACGCATGAGTAATGTCAATTGGCTCGGATCGTATCGGTCTGTCTGTCTATCCATAATTTTGGAGTCCATCGTGTGTGTAGCTTTATTGCGAAAGTTATAGAGGGTCTATGACAGTTTCCCTCAGCTGTTGCGCCTCATTAGGAGAAAGAATCTTATCATCGGGCTAATCTCTTAATCTCCGGATGGTACAAAGTGGGTAGGAGGAGGCTGTCACTGCGATGTGGATACGCTCAAGTCGCTTTTATATATCACAATGTACGTTTGTCTGGATTTTGATTAAATTTATGATAATGCCCGCAATAAAGACTACGCTCCCTATCACATCATGAGTTCCAAACAAGACGAGACGACCAGAGCTACCCCGGGTTATAAAATGCCGCGGCGCGTTTATAAAGATTACAACCTTTTAAGAGTGACGCGATTATGGCTCTTAAAAAGTGTGTTGTTTGCCAACTTGGCCAGAACAAAACACTTTCACAATACAACAAATATTTGATTAACTCAAATTTATATAAGCTCCCAGTCTCCTTTGTTTTTGTTGTTGTCGTCCCAAAAAAACCAAAAAAAGTAAAGACAAACTCACTAATTTTTTGCCATAACATTAACCGCAAAAGCTTTGTCCGTGTTTACCTGTGCTCATGTTTCTCTGGTGTGTGTGTTTACAAGGCTAGTTCGATGGTTTATTGGTTATTACCTCAAAGTTGATTGTCCCGCCGTTGCCGTATTTTTGGAATATCTGGGCCAAATACCGATTATATTCCGTGGATGCCTGCACTGGTCCAAAAGAGGAGCAAAGACCCAGGAGGGTCAGGACGGTTAGCACCTGGCTTTTGGCCATCTTAGCTTAAGAACTGAACACTCGAGTGTGGTATGATTTTTGTATTATTTATATTATATCATTTCCCGGGGGTTCCTTCGTAGTTTTTCGAGAGATATTTTTTCGGTTTGTTCGAGTTTATTCACCCACTTTTTCACAGACTTGTGCGATCCGTACCGCTGCGGCCAAGTACCGATCCCGTTCAACGGTCTTTTGAAATGACAGTTTCGCCCACGCAACGTTTTTATACGACTTTCGGCGAGAGCGGCAACGTTCTCCTTTCTCGCTCTTTCTCTCTCTCCCGACTGCCAACTGCTTCACTCTGCGCACTCGCTGTAAACTTAACTGCGATTCCCGCCGCATTTGAGCTTTGAAAAAGCTTTGGCGGGTTACGAGAAACCGTTAAAACCAGGGTTGGAAAGCTATATTTGAGTCGAATAGAAGCGAACGGATCCCAGAACCGAAGCAGTATTATTAAAAGGGTTGAAAATCGAACATAAATTCCTAAAATTAATTATTTATTTCGGATATAGAAATAATTTATAATTTAAAATGTATTTTATGAGATATGTATAGGATATGAGGATTGCTTTGTATGATTTTATTGGCAAATAATTATTAGATTGTAAATGTTAAAAAAAAGATAAATAATAATATACTAAAATGTTTCTAATATTCTTATATCACTTTTACAATCTATTTCCCTTTACTTATCCTGTTTGGAATTGTTTTAAATTATTCCGCAACTTATAATAAAAACTTCATTGCATTTGCTATTTTTAGTTTGTTTATTATTAACGTTTCTTATACAAAACAAATTCGATTTATACATTTCGCAAAGGTTGCTTCAATAATAATTATTACTTACTAAATTAGCTCCTAATTACGTGTATAATAATGTAAAAATTGGTTCGCATTTTGTATGCTATTCTTTTTGTTGCTGTGTGTTTGACGAGGAACTCTTTCTTGGGTGAAATATACAAATAGTATTAAAATAAGAGCAATTATTAATAATAAAGGTTGAGCAGGGAGTCTGCTCCCTGCCAGAATGCATTTGAGTTATTTACAATAACACTTTTTGTAATGTTGTGCGTAGGTTTCCGAATTTTCGTTGCTAAAATCTAAATCTTATTCGTAAACTGAGACTTAGGCTAACTACAAGGTAGGTATTCCCCTCGATAACTGCGTTGAAGGCACTCCTTCCTCGCTCCTGCAACTCTCCGCTGAGTCCCTGCCGAGTCCTAGTCGAACTTCTCCTGGTTGGGCATACAGATGAAGAACTTGGAGCACCACAGGTTGATCGCCTGCGAGGTGTCCGCCAGCCACTTGACCGGGTTGTGGATGGTCAGATAGTAGACCGGAATGCCGGAGAGGATGATGATCGTGCCCACGCCCACCTCATACGGCGACTGCGAGCAGGAGGAGATCACCAGGAACAGGCAGACGATCAGGTAGATGATGGGCAGTGCCAGGCTCACCTTAATGGGCCTCTCCGTCTTGGGCTGTTTGTAGCGCAGCCAGAGCAGCCCGGAAACGGAAATGAGAGTGAACAGGGCTTCCACGTAGCTCACATAATTGATCAGCACGTAGGTGTCCTTGATGAACAGGAGGAGCAGCGTAATCACGCCCTGGAAAGAATCATTAAATCATTATTATTAGGATGATATTTAAGGGATAGGTTTTCCTTAATAACTCACCAAGAATATCAGCGACGGCACCGGCGTCAGGCAGTTGACATTGATCAGCGATATGGCCGCCGGCAGATGTCCATTTCTCGCTCCCACAAAGAAGAGTCGCGAGGAGGCGAAGATCGCTCCATTCAGCGATCCAAAGGTGGAGCAGGCCACGGCAAAGGGCATTATCCAGGACATGTAACCCAGCATCTTGTCGCCAAAGGTAACAGCCACGGCGTCCGATGACAAAATCTCATCCGTGGAGAGCACCGAAAAGTAGGCGATGTTTGTGATCATGTAAATGATTGTGACCACCGGCATGGATATGCAGATGGCTTTGGGCAGATTGCGGTACGGATCCTTCAGCTCCTCGGTCACAAAATTCAAATAGTTCCAGCCGGAGTACGAGAAGAGGCCGCTGTAGAAGGCCAAGGCTATATAGCCGGGTGTCTTCAGACTTCCGGAGAACGGCTGATCCCAGTGCTCCGTATTGCCGTCCAGCAGCCACCAGACTCCGGCGCCGACGATAACCAGCAGGGCCACCACCTTGGTGCCCGTAAAAATGTCCGTCACACGTGTCACCCACTTGACGTTGTAGCAGTTGATAAAGGTAAGCACACCTAGGCGGAGCAAAGATCAAGCAATTAGTCAATCTGATTAGGCGGGATCAGTCGACGAATCTTACATATCATGGCAGCCGCCAGCAGCTGAACGGCTTCGATGGGCGCCTCGCAGGAGGGCCAGAAGGGTTTCAGCAAATACTGGGCGAAGGTCAGGGCCGTGATGGCATTACCCGTGGGCACCAGGATGAGCAGGGCCACCCACAGATAGAGGAATGCTGGGAGAGGTCCAAATGCAATTCCAATATAGGCGTAGTCTCCACCCGACTTTGGGATCATTGTGCCTGGAAAAGGGAATTATTAATTTTTATTATTTAAGATTTAAGCAAGAGTACATTTTAAAGAAAGATATGACCATAATTAAATCCCCATTTCATAAATAAAATTGTATAGAATTAAAATAAATATTTCATTAAATACAGAAAATAATACGACTCTTAAATAAGACTCTCTTTTAGATCATTTTATTGAGATTATATTAGTCTTAAAAAAGCTTTAAACTGTTACAGGTTGTTACTTATATGTGGTTTTTATATCGGTAACTCCTTTATCGTATTTTTATGGAGCTATAAATAAGAGAGCGATAATGTAAGAGAGGGAGAACCTCCAAGCGAGTAAATATTGCCAAACTGATAAACGTGACATACATAGTTCTGCCAATGTTTAGAAATATTTGCCTATCTGTCGAGGGTTGCTTAAACAATTAGTGGCCATTTTGGGCAGTTTAGATGCCATTTGTGCTAACTATTTTAATAAGAAAATTATAAATTTTATTATGCCATTAGTTCCCTACAGCTTTACTAAGAAGTGCAAATTTTTTTTCTTATTATACATTAATTTATTTAATTTTTTTTCAGATATAATCATATATTGATAATATTGTTAAACCTTCTGAAGAATCAAATCTTTGCAATCCTCTCCCTATTCTTAGACTTTAAGCCCCAAAAAAATGATGTAAATTTACGTCTGCCAACAAATTTATGGAAATTAGTGTCTGCCAGGTTTTTTATTCAACCAAACGGGTTTTCTTTGATAAAGAAGTACTTAAGTAAAGATGACGTAAAAAAGAGAAAAAGCGTATCACAAATAATTCTCTTTCACCTGGGCAGATCTTTTGGGGAGAAAACTTTAAAGAGAGGAAACCATTTGCCTCTTAAATTAAAGGGTTAATTTATGATGCTTTGAACTTGAAATTTAAACTAATAGGGGTTGAAAAATGCCATTAAATAGGTAAACGCGTAGTAGGAACAGCATAACGAGTAACCACTGTATATAAACAGATCAGTGCTAATTCTTTGATAATTGAATGTTTTGTCTGGCTCTTCTGCCCCACAGATCCAACTGTTCATTCATCATTGTGTTGTTGGGGAACTGATTTTGTTTATTAACATAGTCTGCCTGCCCCTTGAAGAGGGCATCTTGATGGGCCCGAGCTTGTTTCCATGCTTAAATCTGCTGTCTCCAGGGTAATTGGCTGGAGTAGAAGCTAATCTCAACAGAGACTCTCTTGGCAGGTCAAAATGATTTCCCATTAAAAATGTCTCTTAGATCCGAGCCGATTTTAATTGGAACGAAGCGGATTATTCTTGGTTTCTTCTACAAAAAAGTGATCTTAAAATGGTGGATGCCTATTTTTAGCTTTACCAAGATCCAGATGTTGCCTGGTACTTTTCTTGGTACTTTTATAAAAGTTTAAACTTCAAGAAGGGGAGCACTTAAATTGATTTATAATGAACAATTTAAAACTTAAGCTTGAAATCTACAAAAAAATTTAATTGTAGAATAAGCGTTTCAAATTTAAAATTCAAAAATAAAAAATTTTAAGTTATAACCGAAGAAAATGAACAGTTTGGAAATTAAAATACATTTTTAGGCGAATGTTTAACGCGTCTATAACCTGGAATATTTCAGACAATATAATAATAATTTATTTTTCTTAGCGTGGTGTATTTTTGAATTTAAGCTCTTATTTTTCTCTCTCTGTATTACAATCTCGTCTAGATTTACAGATATTCTTTGGCCTTAACCTCCTTTGCCGGATTGCAGATTTTCCCCGACTCAAGCACTTTTTTGGAATGCTCGACTCTTGTTCCAGTTCTGCCAATTTTTTTAGCTTTGCTCAGCCACAGGTGCTTGAGCTTGTCTTACACCTATGTAAACAACCTTCCCCTGCTTCCCACATGTGCCATATGCTGACCCGTGAAGTGCTGTCATCAGCCAGAAGCAATAACTGCCAGCGCCGCACAACTTTGTTGACATTGGGCGTGGGCTCATTATCGACGGGGAATCTATTCAAAAAAAAAAAAAAATCCACAAGTGACCCCTTTACATGGCTCATTACTCACCCAGTTCCGCGTAACAGAGGGCGCCCACCATGCTGAGGACACCGCAGAGGACCCAGACGATGAGCGATTGGCCAATGGAGCCGGAGAATTTGAGCACACCCTTGGGGCTGACGAAGATGCCGGAGCCGACGATGACGCCAACGATGATGGCCACTCCATCCAGCAGGCCGATCTGCTTCTTCAGCTTGACGCCGGAGCCCTGGCTGCCGCTGTCCGCCGTGGAGTTGTTGGGCTCTGCCGGCGGAACCTCGAACACCTGGCGGGGAATTAGGGAATCGCTGGCCTGAACGCGCGCCATTTTTTAGCGATATATTCCGTTGAGGTTTTGGGGTGGATTTTGGATCTTAGATTTGGGATCTGGGATCACTTTGATAGTTAATTTTCTTATTATTATTTTTTTTAAATAATATTATTTGGGTAAGTCCATTGCTTTTTTGTTTGTTTTTGTCTGGCACTTTTCGTGAGGTTTGATGTTGATCTTGGATCTTTTGGGGACTTATTTTTAAGGTTCTCACTTTTCCGATTCACTGCTAATAGCTTAAATCAAAGACTCTTGATTTTATCTTAGATTGCTGGCCCTTTTCTGACACTTTTCCTGGCTTTAACTCACTTTGGGCTTGAGTTTTTTATATATTTTTTATCAGCGTTCTCTTTGTGCCAGCGTGGAGCTTCGAATACAGTTCAGTTAGGTTCAGTCCACATGGTTTTCTGTTTTTTTTTTATTCCCGCTTTCAGTGCTCACTTATTCAGTACTCTTTGGGTACACAACACACACTGCGTTAAAGGGTGGAGGAACACACACTATATCAGATATATTCGAGACCGATAAGCTGGAACACACGTGGTTTTATAGAGTTCGCTGCAGAGGCATCTTCTTGAACTTTAAGTTACGAAAAAACGAGTCTGAATTATTATTTAATTTTTTTTTTTTTCGAAAAAAACACCGAAGACCCGAAGCGACCGCTCGCGATACGCTCTGAGTTGAAACTAAGTTTGGAATATATTTTTACCCCCCTTTATGAGCGCTGTCTGCTGCTCGTCGCTGGCCGCCGTCGCTGCCGGCGTCGCCTCAACTTGGGCTTTGCATTTGCCGCTTTTTATTTGGGTTTGTGTCTTTTGTTTTCTTTTATTTTACTCCATTTTATGGACAGCAGCTGCTCTCTCGCGCTCTTACCTGTCGCACCGCATAGGTGTTACCTGTATAAGGCAAGGCGCTCCTCACACACTTTCCACGGCGGCATCCGCATGATGCAAGAACCAGCAAACATTTCGCTAGAACAGAAGTTTGCGGCCAAAAATAAAGCACGTGGAAACCGTCTAAGAGAAGCTCCCAGTCTGTTACGATATTGCTCTTAAAATGGTCTCTCTTCCACCTTAGTCATTGACCTTTTTCAGGTCTAAATGGAATTCATATCTTGGCAGCTGACTATCTTCTAGCCACTTTGTTGCTGTTTTATTCAAATGTCGAGCAAATACCTAAGGCTAAGGCATGTGCCAATAACTATTAGCTATCTGGCATTAATAGGACTGTAATTCCAAGTGATTCCAATTCATTAAACGGCTTCAGTTGGACATTTATTGCAAGTGAAACTTGCCACAAGCTATTAATGAGGTCTATATAAATGCAGTCATTTGAGGGGCATTAGCTGATAAATATGGAATATGTGTACATATTTCGTTATATAAATGGCCTAATTAATATATATTTTTATTGATCTTAATTTTTAGGAATTTTGTTTGCAGTGATGCACATTTTTAAGGGCTTTCTGTGCCGACATTTATTATTCTTATTATCCGAAATAAAACTTTTAATGGACCAAAGACTATCTCGGGTGCTACCGAAATCACTTGAAGTTCTTAAATTCGTGTCGAAAAAATATTATATCGTTAAATCAAATCAAAATTACTTTAAATTTGGTACCTTAAACATTTTATTGCATATTTTTAGACACACGTTTAAGGGATTTCAAATCCCTAAAGACTTGAGCATTCAACTTTTTTTTTCCAAGGTGTACTTTAATTTCTTATGCTTACATTTGATTTATTAGGAGACTTTTATAGCTGGGATTATTAATTATTTTTAAAACTGGCTAGAATACTAATAAATAGTTTTTTTAGATATACCAGAATATTTATTCTCATTTAACAATTATTTAACAAACTGAAAATAATAAAAAAAATGCTATTACAAATCCCCAAATGGCTCTTAGCCAATACCCACTATCTACCTTGCTGATTTCCGGTATGATTTAATTTTCAAAGCATAGGAAGTTGGCGATAAGAAGCCCTAATCTAACTTTAGCTTTGATTTAAAACCATTTATCAGTGAATCAAATGTCAATTACTTTTACTGCCTCAAGCATAAATCCCTTATGGCGTAACCGCAGTTGAAGAGATTAACTGACTTATGATTGAGTAGTAACCGTCTCTTGGGTAATCCACTCCATAAGGCTTCCTTCCCAGCCTTATCGTTGCGTCTTTTGTTGCGCATTTGACAGCAATTTACTCCCAACGGATTCGGTGGTCTTTTTTACTCATTAATGGAGCGACTTTTTGTTAGACACTTGAGCGGATTATCACCATCATCTGTTCAGAGATAGTTCCTCGAGGGCGCGGAGGGGGCCCTGCCATTGCCAGGCGCGTGCATTTGACATTTCAAACTGTGATAATTCAATTGTGTGGATCGTGAACCTTTAGTGTCCGCCCGGCTGTATGGATTAGCACCCGTCCGGCCGTACGTCTCCCGCTCCCTGGGTCACCATAAAAAATAATACAAATAATAAACAAAACAAGTGTAGCGCCTCCGTAGCACCGGTTATAGTAGCTCCGCTCGCGGATCAGCTCAGCTCAGAGCCGTGGAGCTCCTCCTCCGCCGGTAATCTAATTGTAAAAGACACACACGGGGTGCTGGTAATGTGGTGGTGGTCTCGTCGTATCCATAGTGGTGTCCATAGCCACATTTACAGTGGTTCGGCGGCGGATCCGTTCGGGCCCCCGTTTGCGGTTGATTAACTGTGATTTCGTGTGACTTTTATTGTCGCCTCGTAGCTGCGGGATATCTGCTTTAATACCCTCACAAAGGGGTAGTATTATTTTCAGACAGATGTTTACTTTTAATATCATAAAAAGCAAACAAAGTTTGAGTTGTTATCTTCGGTTAATGGAAATATTTTTGTTACTAACTTTTAAATTATAATCATCAAAGATAAGCGTGTAAATTAGAATTATTTAAAGGATCAGCCGAATGTTATTGGCTTTGTAGACTTTTTAAAAGTTTTAAAAAAGGGGTGATTTTTATTTCATATCAAAATAATATTTAAAATAATAATATCATAAAGAGGGTAGTTTTTAAATTTATTAAATATTTAGTTAAAATCAAAATGATTTATTTTAAAATAACATTGGCCTTATTAGTATGAAAATTTTCCAGATCCAAACAATCAAATCTCATCATTAAAAATATACAATTAGCCAGCTTATTCCAGTTAAAAACTCATAAAGACCAAGCTCCCAAAGAGTTAATCCTGTCCGAAAAAAGAGTATTCCCTTCCTTCCTTGTTATATATTCGTTTTTTGTAAGTTTAACACGGCACACACCCACACATAACACACAAAATATATATACAGATGGAAGGAGAAATATGATGGATCACTTCCATATGCAATTTTCGTTAATATTTTGGTGTCGCTTCCATCATTCCATGACACGAGTCATGGTTTTCATGATCACCATTTATAGTGTAATATAAATGTACTTAAAAACTTTCAGAAGAAATATTGTACATTTTCAGTTTTAGTTTTCGGAAATTCTTTATTTATTGTTTGAAAAATTCCAAAACTAATTGTTTCACTGGTGTTTATATTTATGATTGTCGCACTCTGAATATTACGACTTAATCCGTTTTATATTTTTACCCTTTTACAGGGAGAACCGTAATCCATTCGCAGTGATAACCAGAATCAGATTGAGACTTCCCCATCAGCGGTTTGCTCTTCCGAACGAGAATAAAATTCCCAAAAAGCTTTAATAAAATAATACGGGAAAAAAAGATAAATATGTAAATCTGAGAATTGTTTTCATATTTAGAGACAATTGTTGGTTATTGTGTGAGTGAGAGGGTGAAGGAAACCATAACGGACAAACAAAAACATAAACAATTGTTTGTCTCTTTTTTTTGGAAACCTTCTCAGTACGCATGTGTTCCATTTGCTAAGAGAACCGAAACCTAGAGAGTGAAGAGCGAGCACTGCAAGTTGCACTTAGCATGCACTTGGCTCTCCATTACAGTAAAGTTCAAAATAATAGCATAAATTGGGTATAAATTATACAATTTGCACAATTATAGTTAGTGTCTTTAAGAGGGATAATATAATAAAAATTTTTAATAAAGAACAAAAAAACAAATCTATAGAAAAATAAAAATTGTTTAACCTTTCTGCGCCTTAAAAATATACTCAAGCAGTATAAAGAGTAATATTTTTATACTCTATAGTATCAATTGTGTATTTTCGAGTATTATTTTTATACGAATCGAAAATTCGATAACATATCGTGCTTTTTGGTGCTTTTCTATTTGTCGCGTTATGGATTTCTCTCAAGTTTTGGTGCAGATTAGTATAGTTTTTAAACTTTCGTAGTATCAAATTAATAAGCATCTTATTAAGAAATTTGTAATACTCAAAAGTATAGAATTAATTTAGCAATCGTATAGTTCCTATGAAGATTTTTGGGAGCATTTATCAAGCTAGATATTTTTAAGCACATTTGTATATAAATTGTCATTACTTTCATATAGAAAATTTGTAGAATTTCATGAATCATGAACACTTTTGGAAACAAAGACATTTTCATTGCTATTCTTTTTTCCCGAACTGTTTCAGCTTTGTTTGTTCTATCTTTAGTCAGCTTTTGCCACCCGCGTACCCCACATTCCTCTGTAAATAGGACAAGTGGGACAGGACCACCCCTTGGGGTCATTGCTCCTGGCTGCCGAGTCAAAAGAACTTCATATTTTATATGTATTTCCTATATTTACATATACCAGCATGTACAACATTTAAAAATCCTAACTAATCGCCCAGCGGTGGCACCCTAAATATCTTGGCCATCTTGTCCTCGGAGACCGTCAGCAGCAGGTTATCCTGCGGTCTGTAAACGAACTCGTAAATGTGGTAATGGTGTCCGGTCAGCTTGAACTTCAGTGATCCGGTGCGGGCGTCAAAGGCATTCAGGTTGCCCTGCGACGTGGCCGCCAGTATGGTGTGGTCGTTCAGCCATTTGATGCTAGAGAAATATGAATTTGTTAAGGATCAAATTGAAATATAATTACAGAGGATACTCACCGCAGGACACCATCATTCGGCACTGGATTTTCGCATATCGTTCGCAGCGATGTCTTGGCGTAGTCCCAAATGGAGATTTCACCATCCAGCGAGCCGCAGGCAAAGAGCTTGAGATCCGAGGTGGCGGGAGCAAAGGCCAGGCACTCGATGCCGTGCTCCGCCTGCACCGTGTTCACAGGTCCGTTGTTGGTGCAAAACAGCATTTTTCCTAAGGAGGAAATGCGTTCAGTTAAGGGATTCATGTCATGGATTCCTCGTCTAACTCACCTGACCCCTCGGCGCAGATGTAGAACGGTGAGTCCCTTTCGCAGGCCACCACCGCGTGCGTGATCTCGCCGAAGCCGATGGGATGCTGCTCAGTGACCTCCATCAGCACCTGGCAGCTCTTCAGGTCCCACAGCTTCACATTGCCGTTCAGATAGGCGGTGAAGAGCTTCTTGCCGTCGCCACTCAGCTCCCCGGACTCGCAGCGCGACGATTGGCCTGGCAGGATCTTGCAGTCGCCGCTGGGAATGCGCCACACGTAGATGTCGCCGCTGTCGCTACCGGCCAGAAGGATGTGCGCAGCCCGGTGCCAGAAGAGCCAGGACATGTCGCTCATGGAGTAGTCCCAGACTCTGGCCAGGATCGGGCGCTCCTCGCGTTGCTCGCTGACCTTAAAGGCAAACAATTCGCCGGCCATGTCGCCGGTGACCAGGTAAGCGCCGTCGTGACAAAAGTGCGTCTCCGTGACGGTGTCCTTGTGCTCCGTGATCTCGTGCAGCACCTCCGCCGTGGCGGTGTCCCAGACATAAGCGCGATCGTCCTCGCTGCCGGTCACCGCCCAATTGTACGAGGGGTGTAGACTGCAGGCGAAGACCGGCGCCTTGTGCTGGCGGAAGGTGACCTCCGCCTGGTCCGTGAGGTTAGCTATCCGCTCCATGTCGCGCAGCTCCTCCTCGTCCGGCTCATCGTCGTCGTCGTCGCCCATAAGACGCGCCTCCAGCTGCTCCAGTGTCACCTCCTCCAGTTCATCCTCATCGTCGTCTTCCAGCGGCTGGTCGCCGTCAAGGTCTATCATCTCCAGCACCTCGTCGTCGCCGTCCTCGAAGTCCGGACGGTGCGGCGGCGTATTCTCCCGCATGTCGTCTATTTTTTGTTATTTCTTAAGAATAATAATTTGTAAACAGTCGCACGTGGCCAGAAACTGTTATAAAGTGACACAAAAACGGTGTCATAAAAGTGGTGGCAAAATGGGAAAATACCAGAAATCTTTTATAAAGTGTCATTAAAAGGTGCAATACTTGGATAAAAAGGTGGCAGCACTGGATCACGAGCGTTCATAATGGAAAAACCTAGTGGCCACACTGTACTTTTCGCGCCTTTTCAAATAAAGAGGAGTCTAAAGGAAAATATAAAACAATTCAATAAATAAAACAATGTTACCTTTAATTTTACCAGCAGAAATAGGACTCATTATTGTAATACCGTGTGTTAAGACTTTTTTTTTAATCTACTTTATAATAATAATATAATTATGCTTCAATGCCCAATTTTATACATAATTTTTATTTTACGTAAATATTGGTGGCTATTGTATTGCTAAGAATATATCAGTACCACATACAAATTTAAAGAAAACGTCTCCATTTAAATGTTTTTTTTTAATTGATGATTTTATTTATAGAAATTAAAAGATATCTTGAAGGCGTCGAATATAAAAATTTAAATATAATAATTTAGCATATTCAAGTCATTTTATGGATTTATTTCGCTTTGGAAGGAAGCATAGGCACAAATTGATTTTTTTTTGGCAATTTCAACTTCAATTCTTGCCCTTTTTCTTTATATAACTTTGGACTCGGCTTTCCAAAACCTTTATTCTCTTTGCCAAGGCATCCACGGTAGGCAAATCACCATAGCCGCAGTCCAAGGGACACGAGACGGCGGTTGACGATGTTTCTGCGATCCTTTTATTCATTTCTTTTATTTCTTCCTGCAGGACATCGTGGCGATCCGAAATTCTTTTTGCAAGGCTCGCATGTCGACCCGCAAGCTGTGATATAAGATCCTCCAGTTGTTGAATTTTCCCAGAGTCTTCGTCTATTGGTTCCCCCGATTTATTTTTATTTAACTTGTCAAGACGTTTTAAAATATCGACCTTTTTCTTCTTAATCTCTTCATTAAACAATGCTATATTTTTTAAATGTTCATTTTCATCCACTTTACCAGCGGTTTCTTTTCTGCGCTTTTTGATATTCAGGGCCAACTTGGGCAATTCAATATCTTTGAGGTTTACCAAGTCCTTTTCTAATTTATTTATATCTGGCGTTGAAATGTCCGACTTCGTGTGATGTCCAATAGAGGAATCCACAATATTTTTGACAGATTCCTTTAGATAGTCTTGATTTTTTCGATGTTTTTCGAATATCTCCTTAGCAGCCACTTGATAGAGTTCGTGATAGACGTGACTTTCGCTATTTTCCAGGTTGACCCTCTTGAAGGTTTGTTTTAAGGTTTCGATATCTTGCAAACATTTTTCTTCCTTGCCTGGCATTGTCCTGGCCTTAAGCTCAATCCCTTCAAGTGTCCTGGCTACACTTTGGAAATTATTAAAGGGGCTCGAATACATTTTCACCATTTTATTTACTGTGCTTTGTGATGTGTTGAGCTTGGACAAGTCTACGGTTCTTATGAATTCCATGTCGTATAGCTTATCCACCAGATTACTCACATTCGAACTGAGGCTGTCGATAAGACTGCGAGTTCTTTGAATTTGGTTTACTTTTCCGCATTCGGCCTTCACCTTGTCGATTTGTTTTGCTTCCAAGCCGAGCAGATTTTCCGCGTCTGAAAGAGTTTTATTTGTTTTGGCCAGATTTTCTTTTACAGCGTTTATTTGTTCAGATAAATCTTGCTCGGAGTTATTGGCTCGTAATTCCTTCAATGAGTTTTCTATCAACTTGAGATTATTTTGTTCTTCACTGCAACAGGTTTTATCAGATTTATTCATTTCATTGTTTAGACTTTGAAGAGTTTCTTTTAGTTGGTTCTGTTGTTCGGTGCAAGTGTCCCCTAAGATAGTTGCATTTTCCAAAAGGTCCTTTAAGGTAATGTTCGATTTCTGTGGATTAAAGTCTTTAAAACTACTTTGGAAACCATTTTGGAAAGTGTTGAAATTATCCAAAAAAGCTGGACAACATTTTCCCGTTGAGTAATTGGCGTTGCCAGTCTTAAGGTGCTCCAATCTCCTGTTGAGGTTGCGGTAATCGGACTCTATATCAGTGTAATCTTTTTTCTCAGAGGGTTTTAGATCTTGCAGATCCTCTAGAATATCAATGCCATCATTTATGATATCCACACGATCTCTGACCGATTTATAGGGGCAGCAGCTATGTCCAGTACTGTGGAGCAGCTTTTCGAAATCGGGAAATCTATCCGTAAGACTACTCATGCCTAGGGTGCCATTGATCTCGTTGCGAACCCAATGGCCCACAATACTGGAAATATCGCAAGAATCTGCACTCTGTACTTTATGTCTGTCCTCCTGAGTTTGAGTCGTGGAAGTGACTAGGCTAGGCTTCAAGGTGGACGTTTCCTCTTCAGATTCTTGTTCGGCTGAAGTCGTCAGTGTCGTCGTGGTGTCCTCGCCTATGTCCTCATCTACTAAGGGACACCAGCCACGCATCTTGCCAAAGGTCACCTTGATTTGCCGCCCCCCATCGCTCTCCTCGATGACGCGAAACAAATTCTGATGGAGAAACATTTCATGGACTTGCCTCTCCCATTGGGCCACCAGGTTCCAATACGATCGCAGTCCGTACTGCGTTAGGCCCTCCGGCACGCATCCCAATTTAAGGTATTTTTCCAGATTGTCATCGATCATGTTTTGAGCCATGTCAATATCCTCGCCAAACTCATCGGATCCGTCGTACGTCTCAACCCTATCCCGGAGCTTATTGCAGGCCACGATCAGCTTTACACAGTACTCGTGCCTACCCATCTCGAGGGGATAGTTGGATTGGTATTCTAAAAGATCGTCTATTGTTGAGACTCCAACAACCAGGAGTACTATTAGAAGTCCAAAAGGAATCTGCATTAAAAAATTCAAGATGTCAGTTTAAGTGTAAAAATTATTTTCCTGTGGAAAAATTGATAATATGCAGTTTCAATTTTGCCACCTTTTATTGGTTTCTATATAGATTTATTCAGACCAATACAGATGGTACACATCTATAATTGTATCTTTTTTTTAGGGGTTGCTATCCTTTTGCTATTTTATATATTTTCCTTTTTTTGAGGGGTTGCCTATTTACCATGACTTGACTGCTAACTTGGCTGCTTGATTTACATCTGATTGCTTCCATTCTTTGAAACCTATTGATAACTGCTCCCCCGACTCCACCTGGGCAACCTTTTCTAATTCAATTCGAAATGGCCGGGGCCCTTTGTTACCCTGTCCCTAGAGGGTCATGTGCATTTATTATTCCTTCGATGCACTTTGGTTGCGTTTCCCACGGTTCCTTCCGAACGTGTCCTGCGCGTGAGGAGCGCACGCATAACGTGCGTTCCCATGATCCCTATCCACAGAGGGATATCTGAGGGAGACTCTGAAAAAGAAGAAAATGAAAAAAAAAAAAAAGGAAATGATTAGGGGAAGCAATTCTAGCAGTCCTCCTACCTGCTGCCCTCGGTAATTGTAGAGGTTTTTATTGATAAGGCCTAGGGTAAACATTAACAGTCGAGCGAGGGATTTATGCCAAATGGGGGTAGATACGATACTCTTTCCTATTTGCAGGTCTATTTTTCTAGATATTATCTTGGACTTTTTGAAAGATTACTGTTTGTAGATTTTCTTTCTATTTTTCTACTATAATACTATTTAAGAGTGGTTTTAGTTAATAAGCACTTTAAAGTGCTTACTTAGAAAATATATTTTAGCATAGCTATATAATTAATAAAAACCGCTCTTTAATATAATTATATTAGAACAAAAAAATAAAATAAAGATATTCAATTGTTTACATTATTATATTTTTTATTAAATAATTTATATTCTGCTTGATGAATCATATTTACTAAATATCTTTAAAATTATCTTTGGTCTAAAAGCCTTTCATTATTTTCTATATCTTAGCCTTGAAGCATTTTGAAATCATTTTGATTTTCGGGGATAAAACTGTGATTTTTGTTGTATTTAATAAGATAAGAGACATTTATTGTTCACAAAATATCAAATTAACCAGCATAAGTCTCTATAACTGATATTTCTCTATAGCTATTTAAATAGCTTTGTTATCTTCTGAAGGGTCCCTTATGCTGGGGCTGTGTCTACGATATTCGTCGTTGGAATCGTGCTGGAATCGCTGCTCTCCCCGATTTTTGCTATGCGTAAATAGTCCCGCATCTGATTGACTTGGTCATGAACGAACGGTCATTAAACTGAATTTCCAGAGGGGCGTGTGTGTAACTCCACTCGCTCCCTATGTACTACGCCAGTCTCTGGATCTGCATCCACATGTGTGCATCGTCTGTATATTTAATGTGCGGAATGCACGTTACATGGTCTCCAGGCTGGAAAGGGAGCTAGAGGGAGCAAGGGAGCAAGGGAGCGAGGGATTCTCGTTTTGGGGTCCGCGAGATCGTTAAAAGTGAGTGAGAACGGGAGATGATGGTGTGAGGGCGAGAGGTGCGGCGGACCCTAGAGAGGCTGCCGAACGTGCGTGTGGAAGAAGATTAAACGAAAACAAATCGCACCAACAACGAAAACAGAAAGGAAACGCCAAAGTCAAAAGAGTTTTTAATGTCCAAGTACACTCGAAGAAACAGAGCTTGAAATGTAGGATAAATTGTATTTTGTTGATCTCAACTGTAAATAGAAATTATCTAAAATATTTGTGAAGTGAACTAAGCAAGCGCCTTAATGTAGGCAATACTTTTTTTTTATAAAGAAATGGAGTTTCTAAAATATGGACAACAGAATAAAGCCAGACTATCTACAGAAAAAAATATATTTTTTCGACAAAGAATTATCTGCATGTAGTAAATGCATTTACTAGACCCTCGTTAGCATTTTCTCCGAGTGCAGCCGGAACGAATGACCTGAAGTAAACAGAAGATCGTGCGGCGGACAGTCGGAGGCGAGACGGGGATAACAAAAAAAAAAGTGATAAACATAAAAATGGTTAGTAGCCCGGCGAGCGGAGATAACTGGAAAAGGGCCCAAGCGTACATAAATGCATGATAACAACAACACACAAACATACACACAGAACAAACGCACACATCGACACCCAAGAGAGAGCTGCCTTTGTACGTGCGCTTTGTTTATCTCTATTTACGCGGCAGCGGCGTCAACGTCAACGTCGGCCGCGAGTTGTATAAAATCCGGCGCTGCGGCGTTGGGAGAGTCAGTGCTCAAGGAAAACCGTTAACGATCACATCTCTCCTCATCTCAACCGCCACTCAGCCGCGCCCACTCTCGCTCTCTGGCGATTGCCGGGCGTGGGCGGCGAGTGAGGATCAGGCTGCAGCTTTAAACGCGCTTCAAGCGCAACCCCCCACTACGTAGCGCCTTACGTCGCGCCACGTCGTAACCTTGGTTGGTACAGAAGCTTTAAAGACCGCTTGGCTCCCCCGCACCGCCGCCTCTCTGCCAAGGACCAGGAGAGGATGGGGACGCGGAGGAGACAACAGGACCGGGCTGGAGGAAAGTGCAATGGTGACTTGGCGCGGGACACGCACACAAGCAGAGGAAGGACTCCAACGTTTGGACAGCGTCTCGCCCAAGGTCAACACACCCCACAATTTTATGTGCAATATATAATTGTTGTTGTTGTTGTTGGTTCCACGTTCCTAGAACGTTAGCTGTGATTGTTAATCTTTAAATTGTTATGTTTGTTATGTTTGAAACTCGTAAATGTTAAAAAAAACTCCAGACTGCCACGTTAATGTTCTTACGTTACGTTTTAGTTAACAACAAAGTCGCTCACGTCTTCCATTACCGATAAGTGCAATGTTATTTTGTAAGCAAAATAGTTTTTCCTTTGTTGAAATAAAACAGCTCTTCATGGGAAAGCTAACAAAAACACTGATTTGGTTTCGATTTTTAACAATAATTTGGGGGATCTAGAGGAAACTCAAGGGGAAGTTCCAGAGGATGCTATTTATATTTAATGAATTATTAATTAGATTCCTAGGATTTATTTAGTCAGAATTCTAATTACTCGAAAATGGAAATAAGGATCGGGACTTACCTGCTTAACTTACAAAAATTAAAAAGTAAAAAAGCCAAACAATAAATTTATATTTTGCGGGAGTAACATATATTTTATGTTTTCAGAGAAAGTTTAAATGCATGTGTAAGTAAAATGCATTACAAGATATATCTTCGAATCATTAATCATGATCCACAGCTTCAATACTTCTGATAGCG
This sequence comes from Drosophila rufa, assembly GCA_018153105.1. NCBI lineage: Eukaryota > Metazoa > Arthropoda > Insecta > Diptera > Drosophilidae > Drosophila > Drosophila rufa. The sequence goes on from JAECXS010000085.1 coordinate 10,467,528, forward strand.
AATTAGTTATAATCTTTATGAAAGGGTCAGACAGAAGTTAAAGTATTTTGTTTCTTTTTCTTTTAATTATAAGAAGATAGTTTGCATCTTTATTTTTGGAAGCCAAATACATGGGACATAGGGACATAATATAAATATTATGCTGGGATATAGTTCAAGGAACTCAATTCTTTAAATTTCTAACTAAATGAAACCCTATGAGATAGGTGCAAAAAACATACGTAAATATTTTAGAGCCACCTTAGGTATATTAATCTTTTAGTTCAGCTCCTGTTTCTTATACAAGCCAAACAATTTAAATTATTTATTTAACAGTCCTGAAACGTGACTATTGAGCTGTTATCTAAACACTCATATGCTCGGCTGATGGCAGTTTTCCTCACCATTTTCAACACGTTTTCCAAAATCCCAGCCAGATCCTTTTCAATAACAGTAAACAGAAACCAAACACACATGTTTGGTGCCGTGGGAATGTCCCACATCTTGCAAGGATCTGTAGGAAGGACCTCTCACTTGTTTACACAAGGAGGGACACACATGTTGAACATCCCTGCTAAACCCTCGCTTTCTTGGATAATAAATAATAAGAAATTCAAATAAGTTTTCATTGTTTATTTTATTTTTATTTGTTTACAAAACAAATTTATTTTCCAAAACTCGCCATGACAATTGAAACCCATTTTTGCTCAGCAAAAAGAAGGGATAATTGTTGGGAGTATCGCCCGCCACTATATTCAGTGGTTACCCAATTGCTTCCTTGGGAATTTCCAGAGAGAGTCGGAAAATCCCAGAAGCGCGCTGCCCTAGTCCGATGAAACCCAAAGTCGAAGTGCCCAAACTCTGGAGTACCCATCCCGCTGGAGAGCCGAGCTCCAGTATAGGTCCAGTGAAGTTGTCCCAATCGAAAGTTGAAGAAACCCCATTAGTGTTCAAGGTCGATGAAGTCCCAGCTCCAGCTCAAGCTTGGGCCCAACGGTCCAGGAAGTTCCACTCGATGGCATAGGGCTCGCAGGACTTGGGCTGGATGGAGGTCCAGAAGAAGGTGCCGGCATTGGTGCGGGCAAAGTGCACCGGAACGTAGTAGTCCTCCTGGTCCATGTGCTGCAGTTCGCCGGATCCGTTCTCGTTGTAGACGATGACGGCGTCCTCCTTCGCGCACTGGCGAATCTCGTCGAGGAGGCGATTCTCCAGATGCTCGTTGGCCATGTTGTCCATGTCGTTGTTCAGCCACTCGAACTCGGCCTCCTTCTCCTCCGAGGCGATGTAGGAGCTCCGCTTGGGCTGCTGCTCCTTCTTCAGGTTGAAGACGTGCCCCAGGAGGGGCTTCAGCAGATTCTTGAGGCGCCGGGAGGGCGAGACCTTGGACTTGTACATGGTGTTGAAGTTCTTCTGCTTGCTGATGGCCGACATTTGAGATAGATTTCGTAGATATTTCTTCGTTCTGTGAGTGCGTGAGATGCGTGCTGAGATGTGTTCGCTGCGACGGTCGGATGCTGTGTGATGCTCTCTCTAAGACCGGAGGCGCTATTTATACATTTTCGGGGCAGAGAGCGATCCTGCAGCATCTCAGCCAATCACAGGCCTTGGAACGCAGGCAGGTGCAAGGATCCGAAATTTCACACGTTCTTCGGTGGCAGCAGGTAGGTCCTGCAGGACCTGAGACCCGAGATCTTGTGCGGATCGTGGGAATCTCGAGCCCATTTCTCCTTCCAAGACAATTATGATCCCCCGGAGGAATCCTTGGCGTGGGAACAGCACATTTCTGGCCTTCTCTCGGAGACCCATTATTGTTTTGGATTTCTGATGGGTTCTTGGATTGTTTTGCCCGTTCGTCAGAAATCTGTCGATCCTGTAACCGAAAACCGGCTACATTCTAAGCCAAATTTATACAAAATCGTGCACTTTCATTCTTATGCTTATTGTTGGCCCGATTAGTGATGGCATTGCCAAAATTTCCTGGGGGATTCTCACGATCAGTTGTGCAACTATTGGGTTTTTTCGTTTATTTGAGTTATGAACTGGCAAGTGGTTTTCGTGTCACGACAGGGGGTTCCTTGCCTTGATCATCTCTAGTCCTCACTTTTTTGTGGTTATACCCATTCAATTAATTGAATGAGGGTTTTTTTGGATGTGAATGTATCGCATTTATAGCTCATTTATTGTGAGATGCATTGATTGTTCGGTTTTATATTTGTATATACAGCCAGAGAGGGATCTCTAACTCGTGTTTAATTGCTACTGGCATAGAAATATGAGATTGAATGTGTTATTATTTTGATTTGAGGTGTTCCAGCCCCATTCATGTTTAGACGAGACTTGTTTTTGGTGACCACAAATTTACTGAATCATTTTTGAGTCAAGACTTAATTATTTATGCATTAGGTTAATTTATTCATTTAATTTTAGTTCTCACTTACATATATATATTTCATATTTAAGAATAAAATGCTCTTAGAAAGTATTATATAATATCTCAATTTTATTCAATGTTATTTACAATTGTTAATGTTATGTCTTACTGTTACGCCATATTTACTAAATTAATTTTGTATTATAATTCTTTAAATAATTGACCCAAGCTCACAAACTAGAAAAAAAGATTTAAAAATTTACAAATTGTAAGCAAGGAACCAATTTTAAAATTTAAATATCTTACATTGCTTATCAAATTTAATAAATGAAATGATAACTTCTTCAAACAAGCTTTAATAATTTTCGGGATATTTGCAATTTTAATACAAATATTTGCACAAAGCTTATGTACACTTTTTACTTTTTACCTTTCATATTTTTAATAATGATCAACTGATCAAATATTTTAAAGAAATATTTCACATTTTATAGTATTTAAATAATGATCAATATTTTACTAAAATTTTTCCTAATAAACACTTACATATTTATTTATTTAATTGCAGGCTGACTGCTTTTTACCCCAACCTCCTTTAAATATCAATCCTTGCCCTCAAACCCTCGTCCAACTGTACCTAGATGTATGCTTTCAATAAGGAATCTGCATCGGAATTAACTATATGCAGGAACTATTTACATAACACACGCACAGCGTTATGTACGAGTATTCCCCCTTTTGAAGCTGCCTGTAAGATCGAACTGATCCGTGCGGCCTTTTCGCATTTATTATTGAGATAGGATTGGCTTTGTTGTTGCTGTGGCTCAGGCTCTGCTGGCCCTTGTTTTTGTTTATCATCCCGGGGACCTGGACCCTCTCTACCTGTTCCGATGCAATTCGAGATTTATTTTGTCCCGGGCCCAACCCTAAGAAGGAGCGCAGAAAACGAAAATCAGAAATCGCCGCGGGACAACAGGTTTTTCTCGGTTCACTCAGCTTGATTTTTTTCGAGTTTTTCGAATCTCGAACAGGTTTGGATCAAAAGGGAACGAACAGGTAAAGGTTTTATTTTTCGAGTTAAGGTTCTTTAGGGCCTTCACGTTCGCAGAAAGGAGGGAAGGGGTAAGAACGGTTTTTGGTTTACAAATTCTTGGAAAACCTTTAAGGAAAGTACCATGACAAGGGGAAAGTTCGAATAAGAGTTCCGGAATGAAATGCCAACAAGTTTTTCAATATTAATGTTATGTATTTATTCATACTCTTAAACATAGATGGAAGACAATGATTAAAGCTGGATATTTATGCATTTGAAGATTTCCACTTGCAGGGCGTGGAGTTAAAGCTGATGCGGATGTTTAGAGACCGATTCCGGAGGAGTCTGTTAAAGCTGCTGTTCAGGATGTCGGATCTGGGATCTGGGATGGTCCATTTCCGCGATCACAGTTGGACGAGCTCGGCCTCCAGTTGCTCATTGAGGGAGTTCTCCAACTCCTCATCGGAGATCGGGAGCTGAGGGAGTTCCTTCGGAACGGTGGCGGTGGTGTTCTTCAGAGGCTGGTGTCCCGAGGACTTGAAGATTTTGCAGGCCACCTTGAAGAGCTTCTTCACGGCCTTCTTGGGGGTGTAGGTCTTCTTCTGGCAGGCGACGGGGCTGTAGGTGGTGTTCAGCAGAGTTTCGTAGGCCATCTTTGCAGTTTATTTGTCGTAGACTGATCTTGACTGTTCAACGGTGCGATTGAATGTGATATCCTCTTCGGAATGTCGCCCCGCTTTTATACCCAGTCCTTGCGAAACCAACCCCTAGTCGTGGCCAATCAGGTAGCGTCCTGGCGCAGGTGTTTCTCGGTTTCTCCAAATGCGAGAGTCACGCATTCCCCGACTCTCGGCAGGTAGCTTCGGCTTGGGTCCCTTTTTCGAGCGACCCTTGCACGTGTGCAAAGTGAGGCCTCCACGCTGATGATCCTAAATAAATCTCTCCCTCCGAGGCCTCGGCTTCGTCGTGGGAGAGTATAATTTCAGTCGAATATTTATCGGACGATGCGGCAAGCATGCACAAAACCGAAGACCGAAGACCGAGGAAAAAACCATCCCTTTTCTTGGGTTCGGTTTAGTAATTTGAGTGGTTTGTTTGCGGAGGACTCGGCTCGAATTTATGCCTTGATTAGTTTTTGGCTATTAATTGTTAATAGGCTGACAGTGGAGGATAAAAGTGACAGACCCTCGTTAAACACATGTTGTCGTCGGCAAGACGAGAAATATTTACACTTCAACATTTCATTTTTGATCGGTACAGGTAGTCCAGGTATCCCTTAAGGTACAGTGAACAATCGGGAGGATTGCCTTACGATTTTTCTAGATTTCTGCTTTGCTACAAGTAAGCAGAGATTGCTCTGGAGATTTCTTTTGGTACAGGCCTCACTGTCTTCACACTTGTTCTTTCGGGATGCCAGTTTTTGTTAAGGATAAATGTAAATTTCACTTCGTGTTGAAATTCAGTTTTGATTACCACAAGTGGGAAAAATTCATTATCCTAAAACCTTGATTTTCTTATTTATAAAGGACGAGAAAATTATGATTATGTGCCTGGGTGCACTATCTGATCCCCTGATTTGAATTGTCGTAAAATTCTTTCAGAAAATATTATTTTAATTTCGGCTATGAATGTTGAGTAAAATTTTATAATTAGAAAATGTTTCACACTTCTTCATTTGGCTTCTCCCCTTTTCCCTTAAATGTTGTCTCTAATTCTTGATTTTTTTTTTCAAACTAGAAAATATATATCTTACTATATTTGTGGGTAAAAACACAGTTGAATTGTTATTTTACTATTTCAATTTGAATTGAAATTTTGAGTGCATTATTGGTGCAACTGCACCCACTTACGAATTCTGTATTTTTTTTTTGTGTGTAATTGGCTTCACTGTCCCCACACACTTGTTCCTTTGCCTTCTCCCCTCCTTCTTGAAGAAATAAAATTAAATTTCGTTTCGTGTTGAAATTCAGATTTCGTCTCCTATTGAAATACTTGGTAATTGTAATTTTGGGAACCAAACCATTCCGTATTCCAGTCTTGTAGGATCTTGTCGTATTTGGTTGGTGTGAGTTAGGATCCTTTCTATCCACTTGGGGGGTGAATTCCATTGGGTCTTGCATGTTTGTGGCTCGCTTAACTATTCCACAGGCATAATTCCTTATAAACCCTTGAAGATTCAATATTTGTGGCGTCTCAAGTGTAGTTCTTCGTGTCAGGTTTCTTGAAATTCAAGCGCCTGAATGAAGCCTGCATAAAATGCATAAAATCCATTCCAAGCTAATTAGTTTCTGGACAAAGTGAAACCAAATATTTTAGATGGAATGGTAATAAAATTCTGATTTGTATTGATTTCTTTTATGTGGAAAGTATAAGTAAGGTGGTAATTCGCGGTAAGAAAAAAAATTAATACATATGTAAATGTACTGAGAATTATATTTCCTAGAGAAAAAGTTTTAATTAAAAAATGTAAATTCATTTTTTATTATGTTTAGTTTCATAATCGAACACTACATACATTCCCCTTTATATATCTTTTGATATTTTCAAACCTTAACTTTGCCGATAAAAGTCTACGAAAAATAAATGCAAAAACCATTTATTTTCTGTTTTTCTTATTTAAACAAAAACTAATGTTAGGTGGCTGCAAAAATGTTCCATATAAATAAAAATATATAGTTTTCTTTGTGTTAAATCGATACGAACTCCAACTGCCTACCAGCATTATATATTTACTGGAATTGGTGCTCAAATAGGAAAGAATGAAATCAGTGATTGGAACGTGGTTACCAGCATAGGAAGAGTCCCATATAACTTCCATTTATTCAAACCAGAACTAAGCGATGAAGTCACCTCCAATGGGCATTCAATTTTCGGATTTTCCTCCTTCCAAGAAGATTATTTTTCTGAGTTTTTGGAGTCTGTGGAAAGAATGGCACCAATATAAAATAAATAAAGCAAGTTGGATTTTGGTTTTCTTTTTTTTTTCGTATTTTATTTCTTTCTTATATGATCTTATAGCTAGAATTTTACATGGAAGACAATGATTCTTAGCCTAGGCACCTATTTTAGAGACCCTAACAAACAAACATGGAAGACAATGATTCGACTTAGACTAAGCTACGGCTAATAAGACACAAGGGATCACAATGAGTTAACGAATAGTAACGCTTGATTGTGACAATTGAATATCAATTAGAGTTGCGTCTCCTTTGGCCTCCTGACCAAAGGATCCAATCTATGCCTAATATCACCCTGAGATTACGAACATGCGAAGCTGAACCCGCGTCCATCCGACGACCAATGGAGGGAGACACTTGCACTTAAAGCTGCCTGAGTTGGGGTTGAGGTTCGGAGGATGATCCTAGGCCTGGACCCAGCGATCGAACTGCTGGCGCAACTGCTGCTCGTGGTGCTGGCGGGCGCCCTCGGCCGATGTCCAGAAGAAGGTGCCGCTGCTGGTGCGGGCAAAGTGGACCGGGATGAAGGTCTGCTCTGGATGAACCGGCACCACCGCCTGCTGCTGCTGGCCCGGCTGCACGATCATGGCCACGTTGGCGGTGGCCTGCTGGCGCAGTTCGCTGTAGAGTCGCTGCTCCAGCTCCTCGTTGGCCATGTTATCGCAACTGGCCGCCGGATCGCGGCGCATGTCCTCCAGCGAGGCGTTGACTGCGTTTTGGTTCTGGATCTCGGCGAGCGTCTTCCGGAGTAGCTGCTTCCTACGCACCAGTCGCAGAAGGGGTTTGACCAGTTTCCGCAGACTCCGCATGGCCATCGTGTGCTGATCTGATTTCTGCTGCATCACGTTGCTGCTCTCAAACTTGTATTCCCGAGTGATGAACGACATTGTTGCGACTGAAGTTAGTGGACTTTGTAGAGTAAACTTGGACTGTTGCACTCGGCTGAGAGGTTGGTGTTGTTCTGGTTTCCCTGCTCTCGGGGCAGCTCCTTTTATACGATCCGCGCTCCGGGAACTCTCACGTCAGGGGAGAGTTATCTCAAAGAGCGGGGCCGCTCACGATCGCAGGCCTGGCCAATCGAAGGCCAGAACGCCGGCAGGTGGTTACACAAAAACCAGAGAGAGCGAGAGCTAAGAGAGCGGTATTGTGCAGTAGAAGATCCTCAGTCCTGGGAGGGATGGGTATGCTGGGATTGTGCAAAGGAAATAAGAGGTAAGGCAGGAAAACATTTTTGAAGGATCTAATCCAAATTAGAAAGTAAAGTTTTAATGTTTTAGTTTTTTTTATATTATTACAAAAACTTAAAAAAGGGTAGAATTTATTAAATAATAATTACAAAGTGAGGGGCAAAGTTAATAAGACAAATTTAAATACAAATAACATTTTTGTATGGGTAATTGTAATAATATGTAATATATTATAAAATAAATTATTAGTATTACATAAGTAACATAATTAATTTAATTTTAGTAATTTTATTTTTTTAGAAATGGTAGTAAATAAAAGCCCGAAACCAAACTGAATATATTCCCAATTTATAGTAAGTACAAACTGGTAAAAGCCCATACTAGGTACCATCCATTCGAGTTAATTATCCCATCCTCCCTTCTCTGCTGGATTTTTAACGGATTTTTCGAGAATCTCACTGATCTCGACCTGCTCTCGAGCTCTTTTTTTCCCCCGCAGAGAAGAGTCAACCTCCCTCGCACAGACTCCGCACTCTCTACCTGCTCGACTCTGGTGCAAAAAGTAAAAAAACCGAAATCCCTAAATCCCAGACGAGAAATTCCAGGAGAGAACGGAGCGGACAAGTCGTAACTTGTTGGAAAAATTCCGAGCCCGAGCCCGGGTGTGAGGGGAGAGAGATTTTAAAATTCGACACACTGTCCCGAAAAAAGACGGAGGATATGGACAAACAATAGGTTTGCGTAGCCGAGAGATACAATCTCGCCGCTGGAAATACCCGCTCAGACAAGGGACTTGTCCGTTATTTCATTGAGACAGCCCAGAAAGTGCCCTTTTGTCCGTCCATGGTCCTTTTTCGTCCCACTTTACCATTTTCCCAACCTGTAGGTAGTTTGGGAAAGTAACGTATTTTTCGGTACTTGCAATAGCATGGGATCGGACTCTCAAGGTTAGTCAATATGCATTAATGCCGCATTTTGGGAAATCTTGGCAGGTCCTTTTCAGCTCCTTCCGATCGCATTTGTTTGTCATTGTTGTTCTTTCCAAGGTTCCGAGGGACCTGCTCGCCTCTCTGTTGATGCGTGAAAAATTTACGACGCGGGGCGAAGCACGTTCAGACAGATACGTATCTTTGTATCCGAGAGTTTTGGTTTTTGGCTCGGTTTACGCATTTTACTGGAATTTCGTCGGCACTTCGTTGATGAGCCGCCTCCTAATTGTTATTTGCCCTTTTCCCTAGCCCCCGAAGGTTACTTTCATAATTTTGTAACGGCTCCGGAGGACTCGACTCGAGTTTCTTGTAACGGCCGATTCCGCACTTGGATGTCGATGCCCTGGCCATCATTAAGAGGGGCCCTAATTGGCCCCTGGCTGATGGCTCTGCTTCTGATTACGCAGAGCTTCCCCCTGTTTGGGGAACAAACCAGTTTGATTCTGCCCCAATTTTCTGAAGTAAATATCTGTATCATTTGCAGTGGCAAAAGTCAAAGGGGTTAATCTGGAGGCGAAATACTTGTAAGGCTGCTGAGGGCTTTTTTACGTGCTTGACCCGATTTGACCCTCTCCACATGCAACTCGTATCGTTTACCCTTTTGATCCCCCTTTTTGTTTATTGATGAAAGGCGTATCACGTTGATTTTATGTAAATCTTGTTTATTGTTCAACATTCGAAGATGACTTTTCTCAGGTGTACTAATTAATAATGGTTAAGATATGCAAATTGGGTAGAGTATGGAAATTTTATTGAGTTTGTTAAGGTTTTTTGGATCATCAAATAATGGCCGGAATAATCAATGCGTTTTTAAGGGAACTAATATCACAAATCAAGATTACAGATTAGCAAATGGTTATTTTTGGTTGAAATTTCGATTTTCAAAATTTTTTGTATTATAAAGTTAATGATCTTTATCTAGTATCTATACTTTCTGAATGCTATGGTCCAATTTTAACTTTATAATGATTACATTAAATTTTTTTTTAAACGAGAAAATTAAATACTTAATGGGTTATAAAAATATTTATCGTAAAGAATTTAAATATTTAAATATTTAAATATTTTTATTTTATTTATTTATATTTATATTTTATTAAAGAAAATCTTTTTTAAATCTAAACCTTTTTTCTTTAAAAAATTAATACTATAAGAAAAGTTTTTGGTATTGATTTAATTCAGGGTGGGTATTAAAAATAATTTCATTTTATCGATCAAGTGTAATCCTAGATTCAATTATCTTAATAAGAAATATTAAAAACAACATTTAAGACATAACATATTTTAAGAATTCATTTTTAAAGCAGTAGGGAATTAATGTTTTATTTAAAATGTTTTGTAGTACAATTTTATGGCAGAATGAAATTTGTATTCTATACATTTTTATAATTTTACTGTAAATTTCTGTAGTTAACTATTAAAACTACAGATATTTAATTTATATATTAAAGTCGTTAATTAACTATTAAACTATTAAATAATACTTTTGCTCCTTAGGATTTCATTGTTTTATAACTTAACAGTCTATATTCGGTTTTCATCGTTTTTTGTTGAGTTTTTTCTTCTTTTTCTGTCATTAACAAATGGGAACATTTACGAAAACGTTTCATTGTTTGACAAGCAAATGAATAGAAAGGGAGAAAGGAAGCCGATCCCATATTTTCAGTGTTTACACACGTGCAACAGTGCTCGATCCTGAAAACCCAAAACAAGTCCAGACACGATCAGTTGGTACAAATTCTACTCCATTTTCTAGAAATTAGGTTCCCTATTTGCCAAAGGGATCAGTGCTTTAGAGTTACTATGCAGAGTAAAGGTAGTTTTTTTACCGAATCTTATCTGCAAACATCATGAGACGATCTCGGGGATCTTCGCGATGATGATTGCTTTTTCATGGCTGTTGATGGCCGACTAGTGGACCGTTAACACTACCTCCGTGAGGTGCATTAGTTTTGGGTCATTTTAGGGTTCGGCTCGTTTCGTTCTCGTCTCGTTTAATCCTCTTTTATCTTGCATTTCTGATGTGTGTTGGGGTCGCTCTCTTTGTGTTCCGCCTTTCTACCTGCCGTCGATGCTGAGTTTTTGACCCTTGCACGTGTGCAGCGCTGGACCCTTTTCTTTCCCGAAATGCAACAATGTACAATCGGCGGAGGAGGGGGTTAGCATGCCCAATATGACCGTCGAATGCCACTCCAATCCAGCGTAATTGTGACCTTCCGGAAAAAGGGATTAAAGACTGCCATTGTCCAACATCGATTTGGGGTTTCTCCTTTCTTTTTGGCCCCGAAATCAGAAACGCTTCTTTTGGCATTATGGTAAAAGGGTCCTATCAAATGCAAAGAGTTTGGTTTCACTTCAATTCGACAAAAAATGTACCCAAAAAAATGTTAATGTTTCGGAATTGTAAGGATACGAAGAAGAAGTCCCCAAGAATAATCTTTTCAATAGAATTTGAATTTGAGGGTGATGTTTCTGTGCACTCTCCGCGTTGATTGATTGATGGGTTGGGTTCGAATTATAAAATCAAATGAGACGATCCCTTGGAATATTGTTTTTTGGGGTTGAGCAATTGTCCTTCGTGGGTTTTATACGCGTGCATGGTGTGGGGACTTATTTCATGGTTGGGTAATTGAACGGGGCAGGCCTTGGTTTTATTTATATTTTATTTACTTTACAAAAGAGTTTTGGAGTGTTTGGAAAATTAGATTCTTTACCTAGATGGGTATCTTAAATTGTCTGACACAACTCATTGTATACTTTATTTTCGCTGATTTACACAAAAATGAAGGCTTAAAAAATTTAAGTTGCACACTATTTTAAAATTAATTTTGGTTGACGTAGGTTTATTTTAAAATATTTAAAAATTGGTAGTGGGATAAAATCTTGGAAACTACCAAACTCGAGTCCCTTTTTTAATTTCTTTAGACAAAAATTTTGTTACCCAGCTTAAAAGATTTGCAAATAACACTTAAACAATGAAATGTATTATACCCAAAACAAAATATGTTTTAGAATCAAAAACAAAAATTCCTAACATCATTATGCTTATGCTTTACTAATAATTTAGGTTTAATTTAATTTTTAAAACTAGAAAACCTGTGCTAATTTTATTTGTAGTAGTATTCTTTATATATTCTTATTAATTTTGCTAGTATTTAATAGATAAAATATTATTTAAATAATGCCTGATTTAAAGGTAGAATTAATATATATTACATTTTATTTTTTAAATGTTGTTTTCATTTCTAAGTTACTTAGTTACTTTTATTCTTTTATTCCAAAAAGACTGTACATACATCTAAGGCAAAAATACTGCACCAAAAGGTGACAAGGTCATGAGGTTTGTTGCAACCTTAATAGCTCCCTAAAATGGTTGACATCAACCTGTTGTATGCCTTAGTTGTTCTCCTTCCTGTCGAGTGTGAAAAATCGCGCTCTTAGGGACAAAAGCAAAATCCATATAAATTCTGGAAAGGTTCTGCCAATTCCAGGAATGTCAAGCCGAATGACAAAAATGCCAGACGCTGGATAATTTTCCTGGCGCCGGCGTCCTGGCGTTTATTGTCCTCGTAACGACTCGAGACGCCTTGCGGACTCTTACCTGTAGCTCGGCCAAAAACCAAAGTGTTACCTGTACCCCTAAAACCTTATCGACCGAACTGTCGCTAAAGAAAACCATTTATTTTTTGTCGATAATTCTAAATGGCGTCACCGTTTCAATTACTTCAGAGACAAGGCCAGAGTCATTAAGCATCCAAAAAAGAATATTTAAATTTCGGGAGAGAGTGCATTATCTTGTCGACAATTCGGCTTGGCTCAATCAGCAGTTTAGGGATCGTTAGCTATCGTTTACTCTGCCGAACGAACCACTCAAGTGGCCTGGACCAGCCCCCCCCAAAAAAAATGGAAATTAAATTTCTTGATACTCGAAGGAAAACACATTTGTTTGGTCGGTTTGGTCATGGTTGAGTTTGATTCAGTGCCAGACACAAATATCATTTTACAGCCGATAACATCCCATTCCGGGGTAGTTTTCATAGCTGATTAGTAAAGATTATAGTGGCATGGTAAACACTTGCGCCTCCTCGCCCCGAATGCGGCACTTGAAACGGCGGCTCAGAAGATCCCTGAGTCCTGAAGGACCTGATTTCGATGGTGGAGTGACGCCCGAACTGCACTTTCGAACACGAGATCGGCTTGCATGTCGGGCATTAAATTTCAGGAGCTGGGTCCCGGGTTCGTGTCAGAAACTGCACTTGACAATTAAACACACGGAGAGAGCGAACGAGCACAGATGAAATCCGTGTTGTCAAATATAACAGGGATCGGTGCAGGGATTGGGTTTTCGGTGCCAGGACCCTCGTTGAAACCCGATCCTTGCGCCGCTCTGTGGAGTCTCGAGTGTTTTAGTGCCGAGGATCATTATTTACGATCCATGCTCCATTGGGACTAATGGATTTCCATATGCAGCCGACAATTTGTGAAATATTTTAGGCACCTCTATTTGTTAAAATTGAAAACCAATCTCAGGCCACATGGCGGCCACCGAGATCTCTTTATGTGCCATGTTGTTAAAAGATGAGATGGGATATTATCCCATTTTATAAATTGAAATGCATAAGCTTATGGTCTGGAGGATAATATAAAATATGTAATTTATGCAGCGTTTTTATTTAGTGCATTTAAATTTAATAACATCTTTAAGCAAGTTGGTTCTTTGATTTTATTTCCTTAAATAATTTTCTATATTTCCTCTTAAAACTTATATTTTATTACGATTATAATTAAATTTATTTTAAAGAACCTAAAATCATAATATAAATTTTAAAATGCCGAGATTATCTAAATTTGTAATGCAATATTTTATGTAGCAATCTATAAAGCCACAGGATTTAATGGAACTGTTATCCAAAAGTATGCTACAAATATTATTTCCGCCTCCTTTTGTGATCTTAATTATTTCTTGCTCAAAAAAGAATAATACAAATTTCTGCGGCCTTCCTCATGTCTCGATAAAAATATAAAAGCCACGATCATAACGAATGGGTTATCACATTTTAAGACCAAACCCAATTTGAATCCTTACTTGGGATTCCTATAGATTTCTATGGTTTTCTATAATCTGTAGATAATTTTAAATGGGTTTTGCTATTGTTAAACAGAACCCTAAGCCCCTTTGCATATAATTATCATTTTCTCTTAACCCTTCATGGTGTATCCATTTAAAAACTAAAATGAAAAGTTAGCCAAGGCATCTTCCAATTTTAAATTTCACAGTTCGATGTTCGATTTATCCCTTGAGGCACAGCCCTGACCGGCCACATTTGAAAATATTTTACACACCTATTTGTTAAAACGGATAACCAATCTAAGGCCAAAAAGCGGTCTAGCATCGTTAAAAAAGGGGATAGAAAATAAAACAAATTTAAACCGAATTTTAGTGGAACATTTTCGGACTTAGGGTCGCTCGATCGATCGTTGTTGTGTCGGTCAGTTTTCCTTTGTGAACACGTGTGCAGGGTCTCCTTTGTTTGAATTTATTTTCTTTTTTTTTTACGGCAGTGCCCTTGGCTCATACCCTCGCCATGACTCGCCTGTGTCCCCTGCGGCGCTGAATTTTATTGATTTTGGGTTTTCAATCTTTTTTCTTCTTCTCTCTGGCTCTCCACTCTCCGATCTTCGGTCTTCGGCTCTTGAGGGGCGTTCTTCGGGCATTGTCCGTGTAGTACATAGGAAGTCCATATACGAAGATTAGAAAATTTTTAACATTTCTTTTGGGGGGCGTTTTTGGGAGTAGAGCCCGACAATCAGCTACAAACGATATTGTTAGAAGATTGATGGCGGCAGACTCTCTGGTGTAAATTGTTAACACTGTTTTCCCTTTGACTTTGGAGGTCCCCGGGCGGCCATGGGCGTAGTCATCGCCCCCTTCCGCCCCTCTCTGTGTTCGGCTGAAAAAGTGTTTCTAGTGAGTCCTAAAACATCATTTGATGGCCCTGAGCATGTATACTTAAGATGGTCATGCCTAAGCAGCCTTTTTAGCTCGGAAATTTACTAATGAACCTCTATTTCGGGGCGATGGCAGATAGGAAGTGAGTCGGTAGTTTCGAGATGAAAAGGATCGGCTGATCCGCAAGGACTTATAACTATAAGATATGCGATCGGGTTGGAACATCGTTAATTACCTTCTCGATTACTTGTAGGAGTCGTTATTTGTTGAACGATTTATTAATGAGCTCAGGTTGGGAACTCATTAGGAGATTGCTAAAGCAAGACCTGATCGATAAAGATTGGGTTAGGTCATAGGCGGGTAGAAAATATTTTTAAAATGTTTTAAACGAGCGATTGCATAGAAATTATCAACATTAAACTGATTAATTAATAAGACTCATTTCTAACAATTGCTTTCAATATTAGCGTATATTTTGATGCTTTCAATATAAGTTTCCAAAGTATTTGTAAAAAGGTCTGCTAATTATAGTTACGAGGTATTTTTTTAAACCTATAGTACTACGTGTACTACTTCAATCTGTAACTAAATTAAAATTGAATAATAATTCGAATTGGTCGTATATGCGGTTAAAACACATTCAAATTGAACATTGTTTTTCTTACTTTTACCTAAAACATCCAAGACATAAAAACTTGTTTTATGAACATATGTATAAAATTATATATGGTATATGTAACACTAGAAAAATTAATATATGATTATATTTAACAAATTAATCATATTAAATGTAAAATTATACAATTACCTTTTAGAGTACATTCGATTGTCATAAGTAACATAAACTTCTAGGACTTATCCATCATTATGTAATTTTTAATCTGTTTCAAAATATTTATTCGTTTTAAAACAAATTTATATATTCTTCAATTATCTATGTGAAATTTTTAATAAATAGATACTTTGAACAGATCCAAATTTAATTTTCTCTGTACATGAATTAATTTCTTTAAGTAAATATTTACTTATTTATATAAATAGCTCATAAAAAATCGGCTTAAGATATTTATCAATCCCTGAACCGCAAATAAATAACTGAATTCTGATGCAGGCTTATTAAGCAACATTCGGAGTAAAATTCAACACGAAATAAATATTTATTGATCCACATACTTAAGACCTCTTCTCAAACTCCATCTCCTTAAGATCGCAACAAGGAATCAATACCCGTGGAGAGCCCAGTTAACCGCCTAATGTCCCAGACAAAAGCCCCTGTAAACAGCACATGAACATCAAATCAGCTCAAGATTACACCTCAGCAGCATCTTTCACTTAAGATGCCAGCCAGGAAAATCGTTTCTCCAAACAAAAAACTGTACACATATGAGGACAATGGGGGAGCAGGACTTTGGCTGCCAAGCCGCGTATTTCTGGCCAACGACTCGAGGTAACACACAAAACACACACATCAAACAGAAGACGCTTCAAATTTGCTCATTGTTTTGCCAAAATACCAAATAACATAAGCGACAAGATCTCATTTTCCAATTTCCCAAAAGGGAAGCGAACTAATAAGGGCTGCGAGGCAACCGAGAAGAGAGCAATAGGTCGAGTCATAGGTAAAATTTTGAGCAATTTAAAAGATTATCACGTTAGGGATCTGTCTCGAATATCGAACAAAAACAGAACTTTGTTTGACTGGCATTGTGTAAACATACACTGGGAATAAATTTGGGTAACTTTTGTTATTATTCATATAATAAAATAATTTGTCACTGCCAACATCATATACATACATTTCATAATATTAAAGAATTATAATTTCAATTACCTTTAAAGACAAAATATATAAAATTGTTGTATGAATTTATATATAATATTCGAAATCCATAGAATCTATAAAAATGTATGTAATTTTTTTATTTTAGCTTAATTAAATTTAATTTATTTAAAAAGGGGGAAAATTTGTATTATTTTGAAAATTAATTCGGGAATAGACCAATTATTTCATTAAAACCATATTTTATATTCTGATAGTGCATATTTTTAAATCAGTAATTTATCATTTATTTTTCGGAAATATTTCCATAGTAATTGTATCAATTAAATATTTAATATAGCACGATCGACGAAAGGAATTATATTATTCTTAATTTTTAAAATCTAACTTTTTAAAACTTTAACTTTATTCCAAAAATCACGCATATTTTTTGCAGTGTTCCTGGCTCCAGGTTTAGTCCTATATTCGCATTGAAATTGGGATTGAGACTCGGATTCGGTCGAGTAGACAACCGAACATTATTTTAGCTATTCTCTGGAAATAAGTTGTGAATAATGGAACCTTTTTTTTGCTGCTCGCTCTCTGCTGTTCGCTGTCGTCTATTCGAAATGGTCCAGCACCAAATTAGAGCTCGTTAAAAGGCACACTCTGTGTGCCCCGGGATCAGAGGAGACGGATTCGGGTTTGGTTTTGGAATTCAAAGCCGGAGTCGAGACAGGGGATTACCCCCGCCCGAGACGGAGTGCGAGACCGAGACCCAGTCGGAGATCACGTTTCAACAGATTCTACTGCAGGGGCTGGGTAATGGTATTCCGGGCGAGGATGAGTTGTCGGGGCTATTAATAAGCCTGGCGGTTGGTGGCTGGTGACAACACGTGAAACTCCATGACGTCTCACTGTGATGTTGGCCAAACCTGCCTCCAACCCTCCTCCGTCGGGACAATGGTTAGCCTTGGCAAACACACCGAATTTCCCAAAAACGTGTTTACAAATATTTTCAAAAGCGGCCCAAACAATGCGACAGCCTCGGGGGGACTCCGATGCGGCCCGTCCTGGCCCTATTGTGTACATTTTGCATGACTTTTCCTTTAACCATCCCATGAATATCTATTCCCTCCTCGCTGGCTGTTGTTCTTTTTTAAATTGTTGCTTCTTTTCAGATATATCTGTGGCTGTACCATATCCTCATCAAAGCGTCTATTTGTTGCCTCGTCTGCTCGTTTCACTTTTTTCCGCTCATTATTCTCCATGATTGAGTAGTTACCAATATCTATAAATTGGTATGTTCTTATAGATACCTCTATTGATTGCCTCCCGTGCGAGTTCTTGGAGCTCGGCACAAATGTCGGTCGGTAAATAAACCGAGATTTGTTTTCTTCTTGTTTGGAAATAAAGTTTATTGTTTGCAAAAATATCGAGGAAATATTGACATCAAAAGGTTCTATCATAAAAATAATAGATTGCAAACAATAAGATGTAACATATACTCTTCGCAAAGCAGTGAGCAAATTAATATTAACAATTATTTTTATCTGCATGTTTAAGATTTATTTTTACTTCAATCGTTAAAGGCAGCAGATTCGATTTTAAATTGTATACTGAATTTGAAAGTATAACTTTATTTATCACCTCATAGCTAAATTTATTTTAAGCAATTTCTTGCATTATGAAATTAATGAAATTATGTTAACGTAAAATATACACCATTATACACATTATACACATGTAACACAATTTTTCACAATATTTCTTTTGATTTTATGATTTATTTTATTTATATTAAATTTATAAGTACTTGTTGTGCCAAAAATTATTCAAAGATTTAAAGAAATTATAATACATTAAGTTTTATTAAAGGAAACATTTAGTTCATCATTTAAAGTTAACGATTTCTGATTTATATATTCTTCTTTTATATCCAATTTCCTTTGTCAAATAATTTAGTTTAAATTTTTTGCCAACAAACTAGGGTTTTGACGAAGACTTTCGGTATAGAAAGATAGAAGATAGATATTATTTATAAAAAGAAAAAAATGTAATATTATATCCTCAGTAATTTACTATTTACTGTCTTGAAAACTTACATGGTAATTTATTTAATAACGTAATTCGAAAATTTTAATAATTTTCTTTTATTTCTTTCTTCTAGCCTCTATTAAAAAAAATGTATTTTATATATTCTTTACATATTTTTTTAGTAAGCTGACTTCTTGATAAGTCCTGTATTCGCATTGGAATTTTACCAAAGACTTTGGGTAACAGATAGAAAACATTAAAAATATTATATTAATTAAATGTTAATATAACTATAATATTTTAGAAAATAGTAAAAAAAAAATATAGTTACTCATTCTATTTCTGTTAACATAAAATATTTGGTAATCGAATTTATGTGTATTCTTGCCTTCCTTATTTTGATCGTTTTGTTAGATATTTTTATAAATTTAATTTATTTGTTAAGGTGTGCTCATCGATATTTTATCATAGCCACAAAACTCGGAGTATTTATTTCGTTAAATGAAATTGTTAATATCTCATATTAAAATACTTTATTATGTGTACTCCCGCATTTATCCCCTGCATAATTTCCGTATCCCTTACTTATTTTCTTTTAAGAAAATTTGCTTTGAAATGCATATAAATGCATATATCTCTCCAAATCCCCTATATGCATAGGATAATAGATTTCGTTTTGATCCTGGGCAAATTACTCTTTCCTTAGACCTTATCTTGGGATATTATCGGGAATTTGATGAATACACTCGCATATCGGCTGTGTTATTTAAATTTTGCCTAAAAAAACATGCGCATGAAGAGATGGAGATGAAGTGCCATTGATAACAAAATTCATACGTAAAGATTACTTAAAAGGAGCTCAGTGCGTAAAAATGTTATTGTAGGATTATGTTTCCTGTTTCTTTGAAAAATCGCCTGGACACAACAACGCGTACATGACAATGGGAGGGATCAATAGGAAAAGGAATCGAAGTGGAAATGGAAATGGAACTGCATGCGAGGCCATATATGGGACCGCAGATATTGTGTGGGTCTTGGGTTTCCATGGTCAACCGCTATGTTGGCTTGCCACGGTAGTCGGATCGCAGTGTATGGGATCTATTGGGATCTAAAAAGGATCGTGAAGGCTCGGTCTCTAAGTGTGTGTGCGAGGGAGCGACTTCTACTTTTCTCTTTCTTTCCTTTTCGGCCTCGGGGCGTTCGGTAGGCGACATGTAGGTAAACAAGGATACAGTGTATATGTGAGCGGCGAGAGATAGGCATCTCCTCGAAGGCTTCCCGGCACCGGTGATTAGCTCCTTTGTTGGCATCGTCTTCTTCCTCGCCTCCGATCCTACCTCTTCTGCCTCCGCCGCTTTGTTGATGTCTCTATGGCGGTACAGAAGTGCACAATGTCCGGACGAGATGCTTGCCTTCTCTAGTAGCCATTGAGTTCGAACAGGAACGTGAATCCTTCAATCTTTCTCCTGAATTGTCCCCTATGATTTACCTTTAGGATATATGTAGAACAATTGTAACTATTTAATGCTTCTGTCGGAAAGAGGAAGTCGATGGTTGCTATAAAAAGTAATCCTACAGACACTTTAATTTATTACTATGTTTGCTTTAAAAATTATAGTTTTTTTTTATTTTTTTTTTATTGGACCGTAGTATTTGAAAATTATATTTGAGAGGAACACAGTTTACAATCTATTAAAATTTTACAAATTTTCTAGGGAACTTAAATATGTATTACATATGTCTTTTAAACCCGTTTGAATACAAGTATTAAAAAATATTTATAAAATAAAAATCACAAAATGGAAGCTGAAGTTAGAAAGTATTTTAAAATTTTCCAATCATTCCTATGACTTAGATTATAATAGTTTGTAAGAGTATAAATATAAAGCAGCTCAAAAACGAGCTTAGATCCTAATAAATTATTTGCATACAAAAATAATAAATTAGGAAAATAACACAATTTTAATAAATAAAATTAAAAATTTAATATACGGTTTTATGTATTTCTATTATTTTTTTAATGAACACGATGCGCATAACCAATTTGTATTTCTTTTTAATAACTAATTTATCTGAATAATCCCAGTTATGACCTCTAAGATGTGTTTAAAGTTCTTAACTGAGATTATTTAGATATTTGTTATTAACAAGAAATAAAAATTGCTTATGTGCTAATAAATATAATTTTCAAAGGAAATTTAATCGTAATCTATACTCTTCTTAATGAATTTGTATTATCTTATCATAATCCCATATCATTTAGGCTAAGGTAAGCTGATCCTTGTGGATTTGCGTAGCACACATCAGACCCATGCTTATAGGCATTTCCCTCTATAATCACATATGAATGAATGACTTATCGTGGATGTTCAATTACTCGCTGAAAGGAGCTCTGTGCTAAACGGAGATCATTTATCACATGTGGAAATGGGATATGCCGAGATAGAACTGTTCCTCGACAAACCAATCGCTCTCAACTGATTACGCCAATCGCCGATGCCATCTACTAAGACCGAAGTTCACACATGATCCTGGATAGTGGAATCCGGTTAACCAATTCCTGGTTACAACTTCTATCTCGAAGGCTCAATTAGCAGGCTGGCCGGGATATGTACGAGATAGCCACTTCTACTTGACGGCAGATACTAATCGGAGTGGCTATCTCCGGGCCAGACAGGGCACCCTGAGAGTATCTCAATCACTCACATTCGTTATGCACTACTTACCCATTGTTGTTGGGAGCACTCGCATGCGAGGGACTTACGTTTATCTGCGATGTGCAATCTAGAAGTACTCCGGGATTATTCCGAGCAGTGATCCCAACACCAGCCGAGATGTAGATAAGGCATTCAAACTAGCACTCTGTTTTGGTACTTGGCTTACAAAATATTTTCCTCTATTGTCACTGCACTTGAAGATCCATGGCCAGCGATAAGATCAACAATGGTAGCTCTATCCCTCCGTCGGGGCCTCAAATTTCATGCATAGCTATTTTTTCAATAAATATTCCCCTGTCTGGCGACGCGTCGCAGCCAATGATTTACTCCGCAGAATGTGTTGTCTCGGAACAGTGCCGCCAAAAATTAAGAAAATATATATATAACTAAGTAGGAATGTCAAATATTGTTCCAATCGACTTGGACAGGCACTTGCTATCGTCCCAGGAAAATAATTCTCTCTCTGTTTGTCTTCTTCTACGTATGGCCAAGTGCATTTGCTTGGTCCTGTGTCAATATTTGCCGTACAAGTGCAAAGAAAACCTGAAATCCCTCTATTTGCCCAGCGAGAGTCCCTTGTGTTAATCGGCGATGCCAGCTATATTGACACAGAGCTCATTAGATCCCTTCTTCTACACTTGATGACCCTGAGTCTGAGTCTGGCTGTGGGTCTGATGGCTGAGGGTATTTTTCAAAGTCACGAAGCGGGTAATGGAGGGAGATGTGCATTTTCACGGTGCCCCACGAATGCGAAGTGTTTTTCTGTTCTCGATCAGCATCAATGGCAGCAGCGATAATGACTGTCTGTCCATTGTCTTTACTATATCTAGGATTTATTAGGTTAAAGTAGAAAATATGTAGAGATTGTAGTCTGAATATGTTTAAACTTTACTTCGAGCCAGTAGTTCACTGATTAAAAGCTAAGAGTCATGCTGAGGGCTGAGGGCAGGAAATCCTGGCTTTATTCTTTGAGTTTCTATTTTATATATAATCCACTATTTTAATTATATTATTATTTGCAAGGGTATAGAAACATCGGCTTACCGAAGCTAGCTTTCTTTCTTGTTTAATTTAACTTATTATTTAAGTTTTTTTTTATTTTATATCTTACTTGATTCCGTGTTTGGCTATCCCCGATAAGAACGCACTAAAGGGTATTTATTTTAGGAATACCACTACTTTATTTTTGCTTATTTTGTGAGTCAATTTTAATCATCATCGAAGTAGGCCGGGAACTATCTGTTGCAGAGAAAGTTGTGCTGGCAACTGATGACTCCGTTCCCAGTTCAGTTTATCAGCAGAGCTCGAGAAGCTCGGTCTACTTTATTTTTTTCTATTTATTTTTATTTTCTTTTGTTCTTATTTTACTTATTAAATTGCTTTGGATCCTGCAGAGCCTGGAGAGGCTCACGGCTCCGAACTTGAGGTCGATGAGGCCACGTTGGCGGAACACATCGTCCGCATGGTTGATCTCTTTGACCAAACGCTGCAGTATGGTATCAGTAATGAAGTCCTCGTGCACCTGGGCATGTAGGTTGACTCGCTGCTCAGGCTACTGGTTCTGGTTCGTCTGCGGAGTCCTGGCGGGACTGGAACTACGCAGATCTCGAGGATCTCGGCCCGTTTCTTTATTATTTTAATTTAATTTATTTTTATTTTAATTTGCATCTTGGTTTTTTTTTTTTTTTGCTTTTTGTGAAATTTGTATTATTTTTTCGATGAATTATTTTCTTTAACTAGATTAATGGCCAATTATAATTTGTTGGCTCTTATTTTATGTTAGGAGAAGGTAATACGAGTATGTTGCTTGGTTTATATTTTAATTTAATTTATTACATATGTTTTCCATTTCTTTATTTTATGTGTGTCTTGAAGCCCGGTTTGGCTATCTCCTAGTAGTACGCACTAAAGGGCATTTATTTTGAAAATACTACTTTGTTTTCGGTGAATTTGTGAATCAATTATAATTATCATCGAAGTAGGCCGGGAACTATCTGTCACAGGGAAAGTTGTGCTGACTGCTGATGACTCCGTCCCCAGTTCAGTTTAACAGCAGAGCTCGAGCAGCTCGGTCTACTTTATTTCTAATTATTTTTATTTTATTTTGTTCTTATTTTTACTTATTGTTTTATATCAATATATTTGTGTTTGGGATGGCAATGCTCTGGACACTCGGCGCCTCTGTGTTGTCCACCATGCTGCGCTCTCGCTCCGCCTGTTTCATCATCGCGGGCAGCTTGCGGGGATCAGTAATGAAGTTCTCGTGCACCTGGGCATAGGGGGACATCTAGGTTGACTCGCTGCTCTGGGTACTGGTTCTGGTTCGTCTGCGGAGTCCTGGCGGGACTGGGGCTACGCAGATCTCGAGGATCTCAGCCCATTTCTTTATTATTTTAATTTAATTTATTTTTATTTTTATTTCGATCTTGCTATTTTTTGGATTTTTGTAAAATTTTAATTATTTTGTCGATTAATTATTTTCTTTGTTAACTAGATTATGGCCAATTATAATTTGTTGACTCTTATTTTATGTTAGAAGGTAATACGAGTATGTTGCTTGCCTTATATTTTAATTTAATTTATTATATATGTTTTCCATTTCTTACTTTCGTTGTCTTGATGCCCGGTTTGGCTATCTCCTAGTAGTACGCACTAAAGGGCATTTATTTTGAAAATACTACTTTGTTTTCGGTGAATTTGTGAATCAATTATAATTATCATCGAAGTAGGCCGGGAACTATCTGTCACAGGGAAAGTTGTGCTGACTGCTGATGACTCCGTCCCCAGTTCAGTTTATCAGCAGAGCTCGAGCAGCTCGGTCTACTTTATTTCTAATTATTTTTATTTTCTTTTGTTCTTATTTTTACTTATTGTTTTATATCAATATATTTGTGTTTGGGATGGCAATGCTCTGGACACTCGGCGCCTCTGTGTTGTCCACCATGCTGCGCTCTCGCTCCGCCTGTTTCATCATCGCGGGCAGCTTGCGGGGATCAGTAATGAAGTTCTCGTGCATCTCGGCATAGGGGGACATGTAGGTTGACTCGCTGCTCTGGTTACTGGTTCTGGTTCGTCTGCGGAGTCCTGGCGGGACTGGGGCTACGCAGATCTCGAGGATCTCAGCCTATTTCTTTATTATTTTAATTTAATTGTTAACCAGATTATGGCCAAAAAATAATTCAAGTTCCTAATTGTAAATTTCTAATATTTTTGGACATAAGTCAAAGCTGCCATCGGAACGATTTTTCAGAGCTCTACTAAGAGATTCCAGTGACTTACTTATTATAAAAATATATTAAAATTCCTTATTCCCTATTCCAAGGCTATATTACTCGTAGACCTCCCTGAACAGCATTTTAAGCATATCTAAGCAATTTTCGCCCCGCTCCTTTTGTCAGCCATTAGCACTCCCTTGAGAAATCGTATTTCTGTTTACAGTCGGAGATTGTGACTAAATATCGGCTTCCGGTCGCCCCGATATGTAACAATTGCATGTAAATTGTATTAGCAACGCATCCTCTTTTTATTGGCCTTGTCCGGTGATTTCAAAATTACTCAAAAGGTTTGTAAAGGACTTTGCTCAGGGCCATGCAGGACGACATCCTGGCTGCATTCATTGAATTGCATTCTCTCGAATTGAATTGGCATGTAAAATGCACTCGCCGTGTTTTGCGTGCAATTGTGTCCAATTTTAGTGCGACGATTTGTGTATTTCTTTGGGTGCGGTTCCAAATTCGAATGGCTTGAATGGGCCGGAGATGTCCTGCGGAGCTACGCACGAGTGCCTCTCAATGGACGGGACAATGCTGGACCGCTCGCCGGCATTCACACTCGACCGTCGAGTGAGAAAGCATTGTCCTTTGAGAGGCCAGCACTCATTCAGCACTCGTTGCACCCGCTGACAATGCAGAGTTTCTATGCACATGCGCAACGAATGCTCCGCTGGTCCATTGAAGCGAAATCCATTGCCAATTATACATACATTTATTGTCTACTTACTCGAATATATTGTATATTTTTCTCGATCGTAGGGGTCCTGGGATCTGGCCAACACATTCCGAACATGTTTCTGCTTGCTGTTGGCCATAAGTCCGATCGATCTTTCAGCCAGATCTCTGTAGGAGCCTATATACACTGAGGGGAAGATTACTGGGAGTCCACAAATTCATTCTAATTTTTAAAATATATTTTTTGTTATATAAGCCAAGTGGAAAATTAATATTTAAATCACTGAACATATAATTCTCTTTAGAAAACGATATTAAATATTTTATAATGCATCCATAATAATATAAAGTATTTAAAATATTATGTACTCCGTAAATATTTGATCAGTAGATATTAAATAAATATTTTAACATTTATTGGTTTTTATTCTTTATCAGTTACCAATTTTAATAACTAATTTTTTTAATTATGAACATTTTTCTCTGTGTAATCACAGACAATACCTCAGCATGCTTTCCCAAGTTTCGCCTTCGTCATTGCCTCCTAAAAAGAGTGTCCACCATTTTGATGCTCTATCCACGGCATTTTCCGGGCAATTAATTGTTCAGTTCGCTTTTTGTTGTTCATTTGTCTGCTTTCCACCTTCAATTACTCATAGGTGCTGCAGCCATTAATGGGGACAAAGAGCTGTCCTTTGAAAGCAATTTCGGTCGCTAAGTAGCAAACAATAGTTTGGCAATTATCAAACATATAACACACTCTTTCTCGAGAGCTGCTCTTTTCAGGCAGTCAGTTGCGGATTCCTGGTAAAAGGCAAATTATTGTTAATAATCGTATAATGGAGGACCATAAATTTCAAGTCAATTTCTAAAGGACATTGTACCATATCCATATCCACCCAGAAATTCTTCATTGTAGTGTCGACTGTACTTTACAGCAGTCCTTACGATCAATGCAAAGGTGCTTCGCGCTATTCGAAATAAAGTGAATGGCAATTTGGTGGCAATTGAAGTACTTTGTTTTTTAAGAATACTCCGAAAATATCCTAATAATAACAAAATGGGAAAGTAATGCTGTGGATAATAGAAACTTTATTGGGGAATATTTCGTTGTCAATGATTTCAGTTAAACGTGTCTGATTTATCAAATAATTGAAACAGCAACCAATGGATTCCATTAGCCGAGGCACAAGCTGGAGAACCATATAGATTCTCCATATCCATTATGGCTATTTCATCTACAGGACTTACTGGTCTAAGCCCATTGTTCAGGCAGTCTGGCGTATCCCTCAACTTTTTAATTATTTGTGGCAAAAAATTTAACTTAATTTAATATATTCCAGTACTCGGTAAATTTGTATAAAGTTAGTGAGGTGTTTTCCATTTTACAGAAAAACACTCACTGCAACAATAAATGTAAATATTCTTTGCAATTTTTTTCGAAAAGTTTTTTTTATGAATTGAAATATGGTTGATTATTAATTTCGTTAATGTCAAATATTTATATCCCACAGACATCTTGGGACCAATTAGTTCAAAGTTATGTGCTTTCATTGTTTTTTAATATATAATATAATAATATATATATAATCTTATCTAGCTGGTAAGAGACCGATTCAAAATGTCTCTTCTGCTGTGGTGAATATACCAAGGCAATTGAATGATTAATAAAATCACATTAATATTTACAAGTATATCCGTTGCCCAACTTGAATTTTATTTTGCCAATTTGAGAATGACCAAAAATTAATCTTCAGTACAAAATATCTCTTGACCTTGATTGCAGAATAATTATTGATGACGAAGGATGAATTTGATCAAGATTCTTTACCATAAACGATTATTTTCTTATTGACGCTTCTAAAACACCTATTGGGCCAACATGACTTTGCCAAGAAATAATGTGAAAGATCTTTTCCTGCTATCGAGGCAATTACTAGCGCTCGGCAATTCAATTCACCTTAAAAATCAATTAAATAAATAATAAAATTGATTTAAAAAGTATGAATAATGATGAAATAATAAAATTATACTTATGAGACGTCAACTTAATAAGAACAAATTAAAAAACCAAAATTACATTAATCATAAGTTATCTTTAATTATTAATAGGGTAAATCGAATTATAGTCATGACGGAACTAGGTACGACTAGCTTCTGATTGTTACGTGATATAATATAATAAATAATAAATAATATAATAATATAAATCCCATAATAGGATTTGTTACAGAGTGCTTGTCAACCTTGCCAATTCTAAATTATAGAATTGTGTGATAGAAGGATTGCTTCCGATCGGAGGTGGAGGATGTATGCTATTGTTTTTGTTCTTCAAGAATACAAAAGGATGCCAAAAATATCAAAATGGAAAATGTATATCTGATTGCAAATTTTTCAATTAAAGCTTTTGAAAAGTATGAACCCGATTCCTCTAGCTTAAATACAATTTATTGGAAGTTACCAACGCGTCGAAATCACCTCTTCACCCAACAAGCTCTTGTTAACCCAATGATGGGATCTGTTGAAGAGTCCTGGCCAACCTTCGCCAATGCCATTCGATACAATTATGTGTCTAATGAACTGGGCGATTGAGGGTGTTTTAGTAAATTCCGTGTTGAGCGATATAAAGGATCGCTTGTGCTGAGATCAAAAGCGAAACCGAGACGAAGACCACCAAGCCAAATGAATTTTCCGCTTTGATCCTGCCGTGGCCGCTCGCCATTGTAACAGCTAATCGCACCAGGTGACGGATGCGTCGGCTTGTCAGGATCTCGGAGCTCAGTGTTCGGTGCTCGGTGCTCAGAGATCGAAGATCGGAGGTGGAGGATGTATGGTAGTGACAGGGGAATAGTTCGGAGGTGTCTCTTTTCATGCGCCCGGGCATTGTGCGAAAAGTAGCAGTTTCCTCTTCTCCGCTTCTCGCTTTGCTTTCGGGCCCGCCTTTTGTGATCTATGTGGGTAGTCCTACGTGTTTGCCAAAGGTCCTTTCTCTCGACGGGCTACGAAAATTGTTACATAGACACTTTCAATTTACTTTTAAATTGCCGACAAATTGGGTTTAGCGAGGGCCACCAAAGAAGATTACCTCGACGATTTTTGGCCACCTTAATAGTCCAACTAGAGGCCTGCCTAGCGTTAGTTAGAGTTAGTATATTCCTACTCCAAATAGTCATCCCTTGCGCACATATGGTCTCCAGAAAGGCGATTTGCAACGCTTCTCAAATTCTTCGACCCGAAAATTGAAAGACGATGAAACGAGGACAGGATCAGGGAACGTGTATCCCATTTGAAACGGTTGATTGGGTTTCTAATAGGATTCCTGTCCTGCCTGCATCTTCCTTGTTTCGAATTGATTCGATGCACTCGGTTGCGATTCAATAACGAGCTCATCTGGCCGATCGAAAACGTTTGTTTTCATTTGCCAATGTTCCAGGTAATCCAGCCAGGAAATTTCAATTTCTCCGCTGGCATTCTGTCCGCTACCATGTTTATTTAGGACATTAATTGGTCCGCATTGGATGATGCCAATTTCCCAAACTAAGCTGCAATTTTTGAAACTAAATAAAACAAATATTTGGGAATTTCAGAGTTAGAAAGTTATGCAGGCAAAATATTTGTAAATGTTTAGAAATGGTTTGGTAATACCCAGTTTGCAGTTTGGAATTTGTGTATAAAAATCCACGATTTATTTTTTTTTTTTTTTTTGAGATGAATAAATTTATCTGGTATGCTTAATCTTGTATATTTCTTTTCGTAATTAATTTATTACTGAGCCTAAAAATATTACAGAGTCTCTCCTCTTTTTTTTATTTTATATTCAAGAGTCAAACCTATTAAATTCATTATGCATTATCCTTGGACGTGTTTTATTGAATTAATTAATGACTGTATAATATTAAGTGATTCAATAAAAATGGAATACTACATGTATCTTAAAACCATTGACTAAAATGTGCTATATCTATATATTTATTTGACTTCTTTCAGATTTTTTTCTTCATAAAATATTTAATAAAATGCGCATTAGAAAATTACTCAAAAAATTATGGAAGAAAAAATCAACATTTTTAGAAATTTATCTGCATTTATTTTGTAATTATAATTCTAAACGGAGCTCCATTTAAACCAGAAGCTCGAACAATAACCCCCACTAGGACTACCTCTCTCAATGGATCTTTCCATACGTACATACATATGTAAATCCCTTTACAATTTGACTTGATATTTATGATCTTTTATTATAACAATATTATTAACAATAATTTACCTTTTACCCTCAAATCTGCATTTGACTTGGGTGTCTCTCTACACTGAAAAGAGCATAATCCCTCCCGTCTGCATATTTTGGAATAATTACTAAAGTATTGTTTGCTACTTAGCCACCGAGAGAAAACCTTTTCACGGGACTGCTCATTGTACCACCGTGAAGCACAATAGTACCGAAAATAATTAAAATTTGAAGCCCTGAAAATGACAAAATGGCAATTTCATATTTCAGACCATTCGAATATTTGGTTTCAGAAAAAATTATTTATTTTTCTAAAGGACTTGGCCTAAATGGATCATTTACTGAGAATATATTAAACAATAATATTATTTTTGTTCATGAGATTTGTACCATGTTTGCAGAAATTAGTATTTATTTAGATTAATTATTATTATATTAATTTATTTTTGAAACTATAAATTAAATATATTCAACATCAAAAATAAGGTAAAAATTTAAAGTAATTATAAAATCAAGGGAATATATCCACTTGATTTATTGCAAATATTAATACAGAATCTTACGAGCTATAATAATCGTATTAATATTTGCGAAATTCCTTTGGTATACTAACAAAATTAAGAGAATCTATACTACTTCTACTTTTATTCCTCCGAAATTCCTGAATCGTTATTATTAATTCGTTAAGCAATCCTTAAGTATTTGAGGACAAATTTAGATTGGCGTAATAATTTCAATTTGCACAGAGAAAGTGCTTGGTTCCAAGAACTCTTATTTTCCCTTATTTTGTAAAGGAACTTTTGCCTTGGTTAGATTTCTGCAAACGTTTGGAACGAATCGATTTCCTTTGGCAGTTGGCGACAAAGTCGCCAAAATACAATTATTCATCGGGCACGTAACTGACTTTTCACTCGGGTGAATCTTAGAGAAAGGAGCGCCCAAAAATAATAGAGAAAGAAAAATAAAAATTGAACAGGAATGTTCAGGCGTTGCAAATTGGAATGCGTCCTGCAGGATGCCCGAGGATCGGGATCGGGAACGGGGGTGTATTTGTGGACATGCAACTACATCCCTCTGAACCCATGCTGAGCCCTTTTCGGAGGACACAAAAAAGATCCTGCACACTTCTTCTGTTTTTAAACGATCCGTACTTGTTGTTCGAGTCACGTCACGGATTTTAGCATTCGAACCCATTTGACATTTGACAATTATTCATTTTTCGTTTTATTTCTTAGAAATAAAACTCGGGCGCAACGCTCCGAATCGAAACCGATTGGTTCCAAGTCGATGCAATTGAATTGGTAGTTGCCTTTTGGGCCTTTGGCTTTTTGGCATCCTGTTACCAGGATTCAGGATTCGTTTCAGCTGTTCGACACGAACTATTTGGTGTTTTACGCTCATTTCGGGCCGAACAAAGTTCCGAATGCGGAATGTGGAGGGTTTTGGTTATGCGTAAATCGAAGTAAATCGAAATACTCCTACAAAATGATACGGTGGAAATCGCAATTTTCACGTTATTCCTAATTATCCTTCGAACTTAATTGCTTAATTAGAAGACCATTCGAGTGTGTGGTATGTCCTAAGGGCAGGACTGAAGGTGTAGTTCATGAATTGCTAGAACGAATCCGATTTCGATATCAGCACTTCTGGGTGGGTATCTTAATGAAAAACAGGATAAGATACGCGGTGGGTTGTCGGCTCTGTCCCTGTCGGC
Source organism: Drosophila rufa (assembly GCA_018153105.1). Classification (NCBI taxonomy): domain Eukaryota; kingdom Metazoa; phylum Arthropoda; class Insecta; order Diptera; family Drosophilidae; genus Drosophila; species Drosophila rufa. The sequence goes on from JAECXS010000085.1 coordinate 10,498,396, forward strand.
TCTTGTGCTCAATTATTTTTTGAAGGTTTGACCTTTTTACATTCATGATAAAAAGCGAGATAAGGCCAGGAAGGTCTTCCGTAAAGAATTGAATATCTTAGGAGTTTTTAACCAATTAGAGTAAAGATAGGGCTGAATTTGGTAGACCGACTCCGACTTGGAGGCGTGCCGTCGATTGCTTTAAAGAAACGCATTCTTAAATGTCTTAAATTTTTAAGATAGAAACACTAATTTCTTTATTTGCCATTATTTTGGTCCCGACATTTCTGGGAAAATTTGTATCCCGGTACGTCAATACTTTTAAAACAATTTTATATCACCGTATATTAATTAACTCTCAGAAGAAACTACCACGCAAAACGATTACCGTTTCAAAAGTATCTGATATTTTTAAATTACTAAAAATAAATAAAGAATCCACTGATCTTGCTGAAATACCCTTGTTAAAGACCCTTAATTAATAGAAAGAAGTAAGCGTTGGACGCTTTGTGACTCTTAAATAAATCTGTTAGGTTTTATATATAAAATATATTTTTCCCAATTAATTCTTGAGTCGATACAGTGATTTTAATATTAGTTTTTAGCTGTTAGATATCAACTTTAGTTATATAAACGATTATAAACAAACGTTATTCGATATTTTTATTTAAAAAAAAAAACATTATTTTTCGGTACTTTTAAGTTCAATTTCTTTATAATTAATTTTATTTGGAAATTTAAAAATTAAATATGTTTAATTTGTTTTACAATACTATTAATATTTTTAAAGTAAATTCTAACAAACTATTTCTATAAATTAAACATTAAAGAGGTGTTTAAGATTAATATAAGGAAATAATTCCCTATATGTTCACTCTACACTTTCAACTATCCACAAAACTCGAACAGTCGTTATCCTAATTTGTGAAATGGGATACTAATCCCTTATTGATACGAACCGCCTCATGTCGTGACTCTATATTTTTATTACGGATCTTGTTGGATATCAAAGTAATCAGTTTCAGCCAACCGAATAAGTGCCCGCAGTAATTGCATTTAATTTAGAGAGCATCCTAGATAAGTTGCTACAGTTCAGGAAAAGCCGTTGCAGGTAAACTGTCCTTACCTGCGATGACGCATTTCTCATCCCTCTTCTCTTTTTCGGATTTTACACAGCAGGTAGCAGGAGCAAGGACCCTCCGCTGCACCACCACTATCCCAGCTCAGGGTATAAAAGGCCGAGCTGGCAGAGCAAGAGCATCATTCGAAGCACAGTTTTCCATCTGAGCAGATCATCAGCAATCGTCCTGTAAAATGTTCGCCGAAACAGCTCTCATTTCCAACACCCAAGGAGTGCCAGAGAAGCGATCTTTCACCGGCGCCTCCACCAACATGAGGAAGCTGCTGAAGTCCTTCAAGCGGATCTTCAGGAACTCGAAGTCCGCCAAGGAGATGCCGATTCCGATCCTCTACACTTGCCACACCGAGGAGGAGCACCAGAACTGGCTCAACGAGCATTTGGAGGCCAAGATCATCGCACTTCAGCACTGAGTTCTTCAGGGATCGCTTTCGATCCCACCTCCACCCCATCGAGTATCTGTGATGTGACCCTATTGCAAGGTCGATAAATGGGCACGTCGGCTTTAACCTTTCAACTCCAACTGTGATGACGAGAGCACGAGACTGACCATGACTTGTGTGACTCGGAAGCGCGGAACCAGCGTCGCTTCCGCCAACTGTACATATCCAACTAGCTCCTAGAATGTCTTCAATAATGCTTTAATCTAGACGTAATCAACCTAGCTGTAATCATTGTCTTCCATTAGTTGTAAGCGAATCATTGTCTTCCATGTTTGTTTGTTTAGGGTCCAAAATTAGCTTAAGAATAAAAATCCCTCGAGGAAAAAAAAACAAAACTTTATTGTGTTATTTACTATTATTTTTTCAAGATTTTTATTTGCAGAAAAAGATTGAAGTATTTTTAGGACTTATATTGAACCACAATATAAGTTTTGAAAACCAAAGAAAAATAAATTGTATGATATTAATAGAGCACAAAAATATCACTTATTTTGTGGAAAGTATTCAAAATGTTAAATAAAAAATTTATCTAGGAGTAATTTATAAATTCAGCAGAGTTTAAATATTTTCTAAATTTATAGAAGATGTCTGAGGTAGTTTACTTCAATATATGTATCATTACTAATGCTAGGGGAATATATAGTACTGTGTATTCGTAATCCTTATATGTTTCGAACTTTAAATTTATCAAACATATCAGGTCTAAAAAATAGGCGAAGAAAATAGTATACAAATTGTCATACATTTCCTAGATCGAATGGAAACGTAATAGTCCACATAACTAAACTAAAATAATTAAGTTACAATAGATAGGATTTTGGTACGGGCTTGGCAAATTAAATCAAGAAATTCTTTAGTATTTCGTTTAAGCCCGACCTCTTTTCGAGCTAAAAATCTTTGTATGTATTTAAACTATAGCTTGACAACTTTAAACTGGCAAATATTTTAATACACTTCTTATATAATTTTAAGCAAATTTATAATAAAACATATTATTTATACAAATTGTATTTGTTTTAAGAATTAATCTGAATCACAAAACCCCTATTTTCAAAAAGTGGTCCTTGCTCACTGGCGCCGCTATAAAATAGTTATCGTGGGCGTTGCACGAACCTCAAGCCTGACCTTTGGCCTTGCCACCTCCGAGAAATTAATCGATAACCCAACAAAGGCGCGCTCTTTTCGTTTTGTTTCAAACTGTTTATTTATTTCAACGCTTATAATAAAAGTTGCTATAACAATACACATTCGATATATGTATATATAAGTATATATATGTTGGAAGTGCACTTGGGTTTCGTTATCCTTGCACGTGTACGTGTACGTGATTCGGGTGAGATGGAAGTGTGTCTGTCTACTTTGTCACTCACTGTCTGATTTGCTGCGTTTTCATAGTTATTTCGGGAAGAGTTCTTCTGACAACAAGTTCTGGAAGATGAAGTACTTGGATGCTGTTTCTTTCGTCGCACAGAGATACGGGTTTTGTTTTGGGTCCACCAGTGGCATTGAGAGTTGGTTCGAGTCGGCTCAAACAATTAAATATAGTTTATGGAATGCGGATGGCGAGACTGGAGGAACGGAAGATACAATTTCGGAGTGGAAGCCTTCGTCTTCGGAGTTGGATTTGGATTTCCATTTTGGATTTGCTGGTGCTCGTTGCTGGTGCGATTTTTTCTTTCTTTTGTTTTTTCAAAAACTTTTCGAAAATGTTGAATTTCTTTGTTTGTTGTTCTCGTATTACGGTGCAATTATCTAATATCAATATTTCGTTTGACTAAAAACCAAAGAAACGGAACGCTGGCCAATTGTTGATGTTCGTCTGAGTCCGGAGATCCGGATTCACTGGTAGTCCACCGAGTCGCTGTCGAGGACCGTGGAGGAGACCCTCGAGGCGCGGCGGTGCCAGTAATCCGAGTAGCTCGCCTCGTACTGGGCGGCGGTGCGGTGCCACGGTGGCCATTTCAGCTATTCCTCGACGATGTCCCACACCATCAGGGACGCGTCTGTGCCGCCCACGGTGATGAGCGTGTGGTCGCCGCACAGGAAGCGGACGCAGGCCAGCATGCCGGAGTAAACCTTCATCTCGTGGAACTCGGCGCGCGGCGATATTGCAGGGTATCTGCAAGTCATAATTATATTATTTCCTTAACATAAACATTTTTAATAAATAATAACGAACCTAAACAATCGCAGATATCCTTCGGCATCGCCGGAGGCCAGCATGTCGTGGGCAGCCGAGCGGCTGCAGGTGGCCACGATGGTGTTGGCGCTGCTGTAGTAGCGGTTGCTCCACTGTCCTGCCACCAGGAAGCCCACAGTGCAGTTGTTGGTCAGCCACTTGACGTCCTTCATGGCAATGGGACTGCGTTCCGGCGACAGCGACTTGGCATCCCAGAAGAGGAGGTCAAAGTCAACGGTCACTGTTTGGACAAAGTTGCCATCCATGCTCCAGTCCAGGTGGGTCAGCGGCTGGGAGCCCCGGATCTTGTTTACCTTCTTGTAGGAGAAGCCGTCGCGCGAGACTCGGAACAGGTAAATGCTGCCGTTCTGCGAGCCCATGGCGATCATGTCGCCAACTAGGAAAAGGGGAAAGGGAATTAATATTTATTAAACAATATATTTAAGCTTAACCTTACCCTGGTTGTAGGCCACACAATTGAGCGGCGACCCGCAGACCCGGAGCGTCAGCATCACGGCTCCGTTCTCGCAGTTGATGACGAGCAGGTGGCCCTCGGTGCTGCCTGCAGCCAGAGTGCCAAAGGGATGGAAGGCCAGAGCCACACACTCGTAGCCCGTCTGGATGGTCCAGATGAGCTTGTTCTTCCGCCACAGAGCCACATGCTTGTCGTGGCCAGCGGTGGCGTACAGCTCGTCATCCGGATGGGCGGCCAGGCCCCACAGCTGCCGCCCGTGGCCAAAGACCACCTGGGTGAAGCGACGCTGCAGCGATCCTTCTAGGATGTTGTTCCGCGTGGTGCCCACATAGATATTGCCATCATTTCGGCCAGGACGCTGGGGATATATGGTGCGAACGCCGCCAGCGGCCTCGGGAAGCTGCAAGATCAAAAATAGAAGAAGTCAGTGAGGTAAAGGATTTCCCAGAGATCCCACCTTCGTATCAGCGATCTTCTTGTAGTTCTGCAGGGAATCCCAGGCGGCGATCTTGCGATCCTTCTCGCCACCCGAGAGCAGTGTGCCCTCGCCGAGCATGATCAGGCAGCCGATGCCCTTGTTGTGCGCCTCGAACTCCGTGCGCACGAAGTAGGCGCCATCGGAGTCCACCGAGTAGATGGTAATGAAGCCATCCGAGTCCGCCGTGATCACGTCTCCGTCCGGCTCGAACTGGACGCTCGTGACATGGGAACGCGACGGCTGCTTCACGATATCCGTGCGCTCGAAGAACCCGTCCTTGCGCCGATGCCAGAAGGCCAGGTGGCCGCGTCCGTGGGTAATAATGAGGTTGTCGTCCAGCGGGTGGAACGCCGCCCCCGAGAGTCCCTCCTGCAGCGTCTGTAATTGAGCAGAGCGGGATTATAGTCAAGTGGGACCATGCCGGCGAGGATTAGGCGGACTTACGGCCACTTTGCCCAGCAGGTGACCCCACTGCCACTGCCACACGGACAGGATGCTCTCGCGCCCACTGTCCACGGCCAGTATGTAGCTGCCTCCGTTCTGCAAAGGGAATCGCCTGGGTTATGGGCAGTCCGAAATGTGGGATTAGTGTGTCCAGACATCCACTTACCAGTTGCGAGAAGGCCACGGCGGTCACCCCGCTGTCCAGCTCGCCCATTCCGAAGACGTACAGCGTCTGCAGGGACTCGGTGCTCCAGATGCGAACGTGGGCCTGCGACTTGCGATCCCGGCCAGCCTTCTGACCAGAGGCCACCAGCTCCCGCGAGGGATGAACATCCATGCTGGAAAGGGAATATTAATTTGGAGATGATTAGCTGAAGTTCTTTTACTTTTATTTAATAATTTAAAATAATTATTTAAATACTCACCACATAATATCCTCGGTGTGTCCCGTGTAGTGTCTCTGGGCCTCCTCATCCCGATCAAAGAGCACGGCTACGGCGGCCACGTAGTAGAGCAGCTCCCCGGAGGGCAGCACCCACAGATTGCGCCGCGCATCGATGCCGCGATAGCCATGGCTGAAAGCGTGAATAGCCGGGTTAAATCGCAATAAAATGGGACCCACTACGTCCCACTCTACTTACACCCATTGGAGCTGCAGCTTTTTGTCCGGCGGGGAGTTGTCCGCCGGCGCATGGTGGACGGGCGGATAGAAGGTGCGACGCAGCCCCCGGATGGTGACCTTGGTGGGCTCCTCCTTCATGATGTCCAGCATGGTGTACTCCCCGTTCGGCCGCAGGATCTCGCTTTCCGGCGCATACAGGATTCTCGGCCGGCTCTTGCTACGCGGCCGGGCACCTCGCAGCGGCACCTTCGGCAGCTCGTCCGTGGGCAGTATGGGTGCGGCGGCCACCACCGAGGGGCGGGAGCGAGAGCGTCGAATGGGTGAGCCGGCAATCAGGGCTGTGCCGGTGGCCAGGTAAAAGGTGTCCACATCGGCGAACTCGTTTCGCAGCTGGGAGAAGCTGCGGACCTGAAGGGAAAATAAAGGATTTATTATTTAAAAATAAGTTGGTGGTTAAAAAAATTATTTTAGCCTGTAATACAATTTTAGCACCCAAAATATTATTAGTTTAACTTGAATATAAACTTTAGGAATTTTATAAGTCTCAGAAAACTTCGCAAATAATTTTATTTCAGAATAACAAACATATTTCTTGCCTTTAGATTTTAAATATTAATTATTTACGATCTCTAATTCAAATTTAAAATATGTTAAATATATTTTTTTACAAAACTCTAAATAATTATGTCGCAGGACTTTTCGAGTGCTAAAAAAAGTCTACAATAGATGACCAATTTGGGTTTTTTCGCTACGCTCAAGACGTGGGTTATGGAAACAATTTGTCAAATCATTTTGCGGTTCAGCCTAGGTCCGGCTAGGTCCTTATTAAGTTATTAGGCCGTGTCAAGGTCGGGCATGGGGTGGAAGTGGGACTACTTACCTCCTGACCAGTGCCTGTGTACATTTTCTTTGCGCCGTTAATTTTCAGCACTTGACCCAAATCCTCGAGCACTTCCTCGAACGGCTGCGAGGTGCGTAGGTTCAGCAGGACGCGACACTGCGGCGGGAGGAGAAAGAAAGCGAAAAATGGCATGAGTATATAGATTTGTATATGCGTAGAATCACGTGTTAAATCTGGTCGGGTAATTAGTCTGGCCATATAGTACACGTGTACTGGGGGCGACCGGGGTCGAGGAGCCTTTCAACACATTTAGCTTGACCTGCGGTCAAAAATTTAGTCATGGCACGCAACTTCCGTTTTGAGGGGGGGTTTACCGCCGCCAAATCCCCGCAAAATCCCCTACAGAAAACACCCCGTTTCCACCAGTAATGCTTATAATTATATGTTGTCGTCGACTCGCGTCCTCGCCGCATCCTCGACCACATTCACGTCCATTTTTCTTTGACGCGCGTCCCACAAATCGAGTCTGTGACCCAGTTTGCGTTTTCCTTTAATGCTTAATACATTTTATTTGTGGCTGCCAGCAGAAGCACTTGGAGAAAAGTAAGTTAGACTCCTTAATTTGACCAAAAGACACTCTCAAACTAAGGGTTTAATATAAAGAATTAAATTTAAGAGACTTTTTAGAGTAAAGCAAGTAATATATTTGTTTTACGCGACTTTAGCTTAGGGAGAAGCTTTATTTTTGTGTTAAAACATTTAAGAGTAATAAAGAAAAACAGCATAAAATATATTAAGGCGAGCCCTTTCTTTGTAAGATTTTACTTCGAATTTTTTATAGATTTATTATTATAAATGCCTGATACATTTTTTTCCTGTGCAGCATCATTGTTTGGCTTTGCCTCATTGTTGATATGGTTATTGTTGTTGCACTCGAGCTTTTGCGCTCATAATTGGGTGCACCCCACGCACAACCCAGAACCCCCGACCACCCACTGCCCCCGACCCACCCCACAATGAAGGCCACGCTTTGTTGCATTCACTGGGTGGCGCTTGACTTTGGCTTTTCTGCTTTCGCTGCTTATTTTTCAAGTGGAATACTTGAGTTTTAATGACCTTCAGGGCCTTGATAACAGTTATTCACGCGTGTTAAAGAAGAATTTGTCTCTCCACTTCTGCCAGGATCTCCATCATCGTTTCCCTATTTCTGAGCATGAGCAGGGGTGACTCGCATAAAATTAAAGCAGCTGCCAGGCAAGTTTTATTTGGCAAAAAGGGACGCTTGGCAGGATGAGGACCTGGACCTGGACCTGGTCCTGGTCCTGGACCCAGACCCAACGACAGCGACAGCGATAAACTTTCGCCGTTGTCTGGCCAAGCTCGGTTTAATTTATGTATTTAGTTTGGCTTCGAAAAAGGCGTCCGTTTAATGGTTTTATGTCCGCGTTGAGTGGTTTTCCCCGCACATCCCAGGCCGGACTGATTGTTAGCAAACAGAGAAAAAAAAAAAATCGAGTATAAATGCCAGGTTCCAACTTTTTACCTAACTCCCCCCACCGGAAAGCCGCGAATTTATCAAGCTCATTTGGAAGTTTTCGCGGGAAAAAGTTTGAAATTTGACTTTTTGTTAGGCCTGACCGGTTATTACAACTTAGTTTTCGGTGAATTTGTGAATCAATTATAATTATCATCGAAGTAGGCCGGGAACTATCTGTTACAGGGAAAGTTGTGCTGACTGCTGATGACTCCGTTCCCAGTTCAGTTTATCAGCAGAGCTCGAGCAGCTTGGTCTATTTTATTTTTCCTAATTATTTTTATTTTCATTTCAGTTGCTCTTATTTTACTTTATTCATCTTATTTAATTCAATATATTTGTTTTTGCGATAGCAAATGTCCAGCGCTCTTGCTTTTAAACCCCTCGAGCATCTCGGTCTGTTTTTTATTTTATTTATTTTTTATTTATTTAATTTAATTTTTTAATTTTAATTTTAAGAATTTAATTTTTAATTCAAGATATGGTTTTGTTGGGTGAGGATATATCAAAGAAATCCATATATGGCTGGATTACTTTTTATTGTATATTTTTTTTTATTTAATATTTTTTTTTTAATTTAATTTTTAATTCAATATATGGATTTTTGGGTGAGGAAATGTCAAAGAAGTCCATATATTGCTTTTTATTAACAAAAATACTAAAGTGAGAGGCAATTTGTATCTGAAGGAAGGCTGGGCTTAGTCTGCTTAAATAATGTAATGATTAAAAAAATACTGCAAACTTTTTCACGAGATCACAACTTGCATTTGATGCAGATCTCGAGGATCTAAGCCTATTCCTTTATTTTAATTTAATTTATTTTTATTTTATTTGGTAATTTGTTGGTGCTCAGATTATTTTACGACTTGTTGCGTTACTGAACAAGTCGTTTTGGAGCGCAAGGCTTGGTCTCTATATATTTTAATTTAATTTATTATACATGTTTTCTATTTCTTACTTTATTTTATATTTGTTTGATTCCCGGTTTGGATTTCCCAAAAGGACACACTTGTATGGGGTTTGGCTGAATTTTTATAACAGACAATTTTTTTAAATATATTTATTCTTTGGTGTTGTAGTATATACGCCAGATTAATATTTTTAATTACTTTCTTTGCTGAATTATTTTCTTTATTAACTAGATTATGACCAATTGTAATTAAATGTCGTTATTAATGTAACGGATGAGTTCATTTTGTTTTTCGATTTTGTTAAAATAAATAAAATGAATTCTTAAGTAATGACATATAGTATGGCATTATTTGGAATATAAGTCTTGTCGGACGGACAGACGAAGATGGCTAGATCAATTCTGCTATTGACGCTGGTCCCGAATACTAGATCGCTAATGTCCCCGTTTACTTAACATAATTCAAGTTCCCGATTGTACATTTCTAATCTTTATTAAACGGAAGCAAACGTAATTTTTTAAAGTCTTTATATTTTGAACAATTTTCGGATATTCTAGCCCTTTTCTGCCCCCTTTTTTTATGGTTAGCCATTTGATTTACAGTGACGACCATGCCGACTACTGAAACGCATGTCTTTTATGGGTCGTTAGGTGGACTGGTTCAGGTGTCGACCAATTCGATTCGAACCGGACTGGACTGGACCGAGCCGAGCAGCAGCGGACCCCATGGATTGTGCCTCTATTTATCACAATTTATTTATGGTTTATCAAAGCGTAGCACCTGCGACACAATTGTCCGGCAAAAATGTTTTCAAATTCAAATGGTGATGGAAGAGTTTCGCTTTTCATCAAATAAATGGAGAGCATTCAAGGCTGGCTTAGCTTGGTTTCGTGATTGGTAAATAAATTTGTTTTCCTTTAAAAAAACTTATTTTATTATTTATAACGGAAACAAAACTAGCAAAATAATTTAAGAGATCAAATAAAATGGAAAATAAAAATATATTCATTAAATAAGCCGCTTAAGGTCCATTTACAGAGAAACTTTCCTCAATAAATAATGATTTAAGGCCACTTTAAAGATGCCTTTAAGGAAAAATAGGATCAAATGTCCATTAGGCAAATTGTTACCCCATTTGCCACTCAATGTCTCTACAGCTGATGGGGAAAACTTTTCCTAAACTTTTCTTTCGGCTATCGACTGTCACTTAATTTACTGGAAAATTAATTGACAGGACAGAGGCTGAAAAGATGCTTTTAATAATTTAGTGCAATGCATTTTGGGGCCCAAACTGCAGCAGGACGGTCGATGTCTATGCCATAAATTATGCAAGAATATGTCCTGTCGCTCCTTTCTGCCCTGTCTCCAGACACTCACATAGGCAGCCTTGCACATGGGAGCCATTCTGAAGACGCCTTGATGAGGCATATGGGCTCCGGACATGGACTATAAACAAATATAATTATGTGAGCAAATAATTACATTATCGGCTACGCTGCCAGCTGCAATCACGTGACCCCAAACAAATGGCGTTTGTTAAGCCAATTACGTGCACTTTTCGTATGCGGGAGCAGGTGGAAGCGTGGAAATGTTGAGGAAATTGGGCGAAGGGGCTGTGGGGGCCCAAGCTGGCAAACAGCTGCCGGAAGGAAATGGCCAGGACCTCCATTTTCCCTACATATCCCGTCTGCCAGTCTGCCAGTTTGCCAGTTTGCCAGCCTGCCAGTGTGTCTGTGTGATTTAAATTGTCAGCATTTCTCCTCGTCTGGAGGAGAGAACTGTGTGCTGCTTTTTCAGGCATTCAATCGCTCGGCCGTTGCATGGTTGATTTAATCTTGGTGACGTCAAAACCATGCAAATTTCCCAAATATTTTTGTTCTGCGGCAACTCCCTCCTGCGCCACACACACACACCGAATGGAATTCCAATAAAACACAAACGTGCATAAAACAAAAGACGTTAAACTGCAGGACCGTTTGCTGTCGTCCTTATTGTCGTCAACGCTTATAGAGTTGTATAAAGGGAACACAAGTAATTTAAATGAAAAAACACCAGAACCGAAAGCGATTGAAGTGCGCTACGCAGGGACTTAACTAGGACATTTCATACGAAAAAGGAATCGCATTTTCAAAGACAAAACTTATATTAGTTAACACCGAGTTTCGTTTTTATGAAAGCCAGTTATTTTATTTAGGGCACCTTATGGATATAGTTCAAATATTTACTATAGTTGGCTGAGCTATCTTTTTGAGCTTTAGGAACTTACTAAATTCATTTTGGTTATGACTTGGGAGATTTTTCTCTTAAACTAGTTTCTTGTTTCATAATTTTGTCATTAAAAGCCATGGGTTTCTTCAAAGCAAAGTCATATTTTAATATCATCTTTACTTTAAGGTTCCAGTGCTATTGAATGACATTCCCCGGTAATGTTTGCATTTTCTAAAAATTCCCTTGGAAGCCTGGCAATTTGAATCCTTTTGGATCATCCTCATATTAAGTTCGTAGAGCGTATTCCAGGACTATGGCAACTGAAACCATTCTGAGACTTATTTTGATTATTCTTTTTTTTGCTCCCAGCATGCTTACATATTCTCTGTCTTTTTCTGTTTGCCTTCAACGAAAGTACACATGAAGGGGCGATGGGTATAAGGGAAGAGGGTTCAGGGAGGAAGTCAGGTGAGGCTGCTGCCTTTGTTGTTGTTCTTTTCCCCACCGCTCTTACCTGCTGTCCACTGTTGGATGCCCCTGTGGCGTATAAGTTATGAAAAAATTGAACCGATATGTATATTGCATATAGATGCACAGAAAATAAATTATAGAGTGGTTTTCTGACTTACAGTTTAATGGAAAAAATTATAATGAGGCAAAAGTAATTAAATGTTACATTGCATTAAGAAAGAGATTTGTTATTTTTATTTGTAAATTTAACATGTGAGTTTATGATTAAATATGACAAATAAATATATCCAAAGGAAAAAAAAGAAAGACAATTCAATAATAAAATTCTTTAAGCATTTGAAATTAATTAATTTAGATTTAAAAGCTTTATTAGCTCGATAAATTGAACATTAATTTGGTATTCGTTATGTAAATAATCAAGAAACCCTATTAGCTGCTGCATTTTAGGACTATTTTTCTTAAGTTAACATTCCTCATCTGAAATACATTTTTCTCAGTGCACATTTGCATTTGTATGCGTTCATAAACACACAAGTAATAGAAGAATGCTCAACGTTTCGTCTATTACGTCAAACACGTAAGCTGCAAGTTGAAAAAGTCAACAAACAACAAACAGAATGCAAGGCGACACGTTGCACTTCAGTGTCCCGAATACCCGAGCCCTATATAAGTAGTATGCATATATATCGGGTGTTCTATATGCGACGTAGATTGAGCGAGGCGACCGCCGATATTGAGTACCACGCCATTATGTACAGCCATTTATTGTGGCTTTCAATTGCATTACCCGCCAGAGCCACTTGATGTAGTTACCGATACACAGAGATACTAGATATAGACGTCGATGCTGATGCTGATGTAGATGTTGCTGCAGACGTAGGTGTGGATGTGTCGCCCAGACACAAACAAAACAAATAAATACAAACATGGCAGCCCACGAGGCAGACAGACAGGGGCAAAGGGCACAGACACAGTCCCAGACGAATACAAGGAGGCGGCGGTTGGAAAGAACGGTGAACACAGTGTCAACAGATTAGGGAAAAATTATGTGGAACATTTTTTGGGGAAAACCTGACCCACTTTCCTTACTCAAAGCCATGAGTTCTTACTTTTTCCAGAAGTGGTTCGTCATGTAATTAGCTTTGGGGTATGGGAGGTCCTTGAATTAATGTTACAATCTTTAACTTAAACAAAAGCTTGAATAATTTTGGGTTTAGGAAAAGGGATTTAAAAAAGAAAATATATTAAAAATATAGATCAAAATTAGGAATTTCAAAAACATCTTTAAAATTATTTCAAACATTAGTCGATATATTTGTATGATTTATTAAATTCGATTATCAGAAAGCAATGCAAAATATTAGATTTCTCTAAACTTTTCCCGTTTTAGGTACTTCTCACTGCGTTTAAGGTGCCTTTGGGTCCTCAGGGAGGTGGAAAAGGATCTCCGAGTGAGGTACGTATAATGCAGAGCACTCCGTACTTTTGGTGGAGTACAAAGCACCCGTGTCTATATACGATATACCATATATTTTTTTGCCAGGACTTTGTTGTTGGTGGAGCGACATGTCCTTGGCCTTGGTCAATGGGAGGCGCCTGCTGGGTGGGGTCCGACAAAAGCAAGAACAACGACTACTACAATTTCCTCTTTCGCTTTTGTTGTCGGTTGTACTTTGGTCAAATTTGCATTGCAAACTCCATTAAGTGTGTCTTGTAAGTGGCCGGGGAGAGGAAAAGCGATGGAAAAACGACTGCTTTTGTTTTTGTCGGGCTTTCCACGCGCCTTTGTCTTGCCTGTCTTGGCGGCCATTAATGAGATTCGATTCGATTTTGGGCCAGCCAACATCCCCAAGACCAAGGGTGGCATGGATTGGGCCACCCCCCTAATTGGCCCTCCGATCAGGTGTGCCGGCCTTGGCCAAGGTTGCAGCGCCCACGTGCTGAAAGGCGTCGAAACGCCCACGACGTAAATGTACTTTTGATTCATAAAACTGCACGAATGCCCCGACACGACCGGCAAAAAACAAAAACAAAAACCAAAAAAACAGAAAAAAACGAGGAGCTGCAGTGAAATGTTACTTGCACTTAGGAAAATTACCATAAAGCGTTACTACGACAACGGTCAGGTGGGTGAAAGTTGCAGCCCCGTTTATAGTGCCGAAGCCAATTCATATTTTAAAGGCATTTTCGTAATAATAACATAAATTACGACTGCTGGACGGGTGTGGCGGCGGATCGAGGGGGAAAGAGTTATGGGGCCATACACCTGACTGCAAAGTTTTTGCTTCAGGCATCAGGCCATTATGCCCTTGCCAAGGGCTATATAAAGTTGAAGAACACTTTGATAAGTACTAGAGCTTATGTTTCTTATATGGTTGCTAATTCTTACAGCTTACAGTTTTTTATATATTTTGTTAAGTAGATTTTTATGGCTTCTACCTAACTTCTGCCTAACCAATAATATAAGTAAATAATTAATAGATTTGTTAATTATTTGCTATCTTCTGACTTTAAAAGTAAACAAAAGAGCATTAATAGTGTGGATTCCCCAACTTATCCTTTGTTTCGTGTTGTTCCATTCGCGATTTTTTACTCTTCTGGTTTTTGTATGTCAGCGGAAATTACCAAATTGACCGTGGCTTCAATTTTGTTGCTACTAGCTGACTCCGGGCCCGGTCCGAACCGACTCCCTGGCTGCATACGATAAAATACAAATTGCAGACAATTGATTTTCCATATGATTGCCGCGGAGCCCGGCCCCCCGAAAAGTAGGCAAAGGTTAATTGTGCACTTTTGGCGCGGCCGAAATGGCGAAATGTCAAAGTGAATGGATTTTTTACTCGCGGAGCCATCATAAAACTTTAATCACTGCACTTGGGACACTTTAATAGAAAATGAATACAGAAACTGTGAATTATAATGGCAGAGAGTCACAGAGAAATGCGAAATGCGTAAAAAAGCGAGCGCAATTTTGCATTTGAAAAATGCGAAACCGCAACTAATGACGGCCCCCGAGGGCCGATCCAAGAATTCGCGCGCTGAAAAACACATCAAAGTGGTTTTATACCGCCGGGGAATTGGGGAAAATAAATTGTCAAATTATTTATGCGCTGGATCCTTTAATGACCGTTAAGTCAGTCGCCGGGTCATGGGCTGCAGCGGCAGCAAAAAAATAAATAAACTCGGCTGACCATAAAATATTGATGGCAAATATTTATACAAATAAAAGCGAATCGGTTTGGCTCTTAGCACCGAGTTGGTCTGTATTTTTTATTATTTCCTTTTTTTAATTTTTTTATGCACCCACAAGCGAAGCGGAAAAGTAAACGTTGGACAAAATGCATTTCGCGAGGTCAGGTGCTGCACATCCCCATAGATATACACCCGGAGCTCTTCGCATATTCCCCTTAAATATTTAAGCACACTTTTTCATATTTACTCAAAGTATTTGTCCCGGCTCTGGCGTATTTCATCGAGCACTTTGCATAAATTTCAATAAACTTTGTAGGCCCACTCGACTGCCGGGGACTCTCTCTAATGCAATAGTCAAACATAAATTTACATAAATATTGCAGACCGATGCGCGCTTTAATCGCGGCAATTAAAACATTTGCACAACGCATCGCTGCCCAGGCACAAATACAAACGAAATTTGCGAAAATAGCGAAAATGCCCGCAATCGATGGGAAAATTCGCCGAACGACGAACAAGAGAGAGGTGCATTTTCCGCAGCTCCCCTTCAAAAATATTTTTGTGCATTGTTGATGATGTTGGGGGTTGGGGAGTGGGATTGGGATTGAGGGGGTTCCGTAACAATAAATATGGCATGAAAATCGTGGCGGGGCAAGGGAAACGCGGAAAAATTCCCGGGCATTCAGCTTCATGAGACTCACCTGCACCGAATGATCCAAATTATTGATGATGCGTATCACACGGCCGGCGCTGCGCTTTATCGAGCCTGATGTGGTCGATAATGTGCCCAAATCCGCTTCCATTATTGAGGGCTTCCGACTGGCGGGCTTGGAGCCCCATCCCTGATTTCCAGGCGATGCATACCACATCCCGTTCTTCTTGCCGTAGCTGGCAGGCTGTCCGGAAAATGTACGGGAAAACAGAGAGCAGAAAGAGAGAGAGAGTGGAGGTGAGAAACAAATAAATAGTAAAAGTACGTGCGAATGGCTGCATTTTTGGCATTGACTAGTCACCCGCCACCAGTGATGGAGGAGGTGACTTTGCATTACCTAAAATGTATTGTAAATTCAGCGATCAGATGAAGAAAAAATAAGCATAATTAATTTCCATTATATGTTAACTAGAATAAATAGAAATAAACCTTTAAAAATGATCTTCAACTCGAAACAATTACCTATGGCCTCGCCCCAAAGGTAATACTCTCCAGATACCTGTCATCACTGTTCAGTACATCCCCCTTAACCCCCCCTGGCAATATATATTGTGCGTATGTATATGCCATTTACAGATTGCTGGCATCGCGGCTTTCATGAAAAATTCCGCGCAAATCTGGAATTAATTAAATTGTTTTGCAGCACGCACACGGACCCTGGCTTGACCATGGCCACTGTCGGAGAAGTGGAGATGTGAACGTGGATGTGTGTCCATGGACATGGACATGGACATGGACATGGACGTGGACACGCACCCGGCCAACCAACCAACCACGCACCGAGTGCCGAAATCAACCAAATCTGGCCCGCCCATTCGGTAGCAGGATACACTCATCCACCCAAATCCTGACTGTGCGGGGGAAATTCGGTTTTCCTTCTCCCCCACCTAGCTGTTTGTGAACTTATTCCAAGCCCACACTATTTTGGCTCGAAGGCATCAAACATTCTCGACTTTTGGGTGGCAGCGTGAGGGGACTTTGGCACAAGATATTCGAGCTTATAATGGACGAGATGAGCTGGGATAAGACGTGTAAGAAAGCTGACAATCTATACGAAGATTGGCTCAAGCTGAGAAGGGCTTGGGGTATTGTAAACTAATTCTGGTAATTGGATAAAATTATGGAAATAATTTCGAAGTAAAGAAAGGGATTTTGCTTAGGGTCTGATGAGGAAAGTAATGAAAGAATAATCTTTAAAGTATTACTAAAATAGCTTGAATTGTATATTCTTAAAGGAGCATTATTTTATATTTATATAGTTTTACTCTTACTCAATCCCTTAATAATCCAGGAAACTATATTAATATTTACCCCAGCTATTTAGTTCTTCAATTGATGTTCCCTCTTCCCTCCTGTCAGTTCATATTATAGTCACGATCTCATCCCTATGCCTGCACTTCGGTTCCTTGAACTCGAGAAGCCGCAAATCGGAAAAGAAGTCCCCCGCAGACTGGGAGTGTGCGTGTGTGTATTGGCATTTGCTTTTATCTCATTGAATGATTAGAGTCACTGACAGTGCGAGATTAGTTGGCCCACAGCCTGAATAAATTATCAGCCTAATCTCTACCCCAGAGCTCACGGGCTCCGGCGTTCAACGAGGTTAATGATTGGGGCGGAGCCAGAATATATGCTATGTATAGTTGCCCTAAGCTTTCCATTTGCCTAATCATCGAGTGTCGCCCCGAGGGAAAATGCCACTTTCATTCCGGGATTGCAGTCCTTTGACAAATATTTGTGGAATTTTTGCAGCTGCCAGCCAGAGTGCCAGAGTGCAAGGAGAGCCTTTAAATTGAGTTGTTTCGCTCACATTCAATTTGACAAATGCATTTTTCCTATTTTTCGGTCTGCCATATATTTCAGCTGGCTGCCACAAACAGAAGCCGGGGCCATAATTCAAAATAAATAAATTGTTTAATTTTAATTGTTTTTCGTCTTCCTGCCTGCGTCGCCTCATGTCGATTGGAATCGAGCCGACTCTTTTCGTTTGATCCGTAGGTGAAAATTCAATTTTAATTCCACATTCGGCTTCGATGGATTTTCAATTTAATTTTCCTTTTCTCTGCACAGCTCTTCCTTTTGGCCTCGATACGATTGCTTCCCCCATTGCTTTCCTTTGCCAAGGCAAAGGTGGATGGATGTGGGATATACAATTATTGTAAACCGAAAACAGGGGCCAAAGGACGGAACAAAAAGTGGAAACTGAAATTAATGTAAATTCGTTTTTAACACAATTCCTCAGCCGGCAATTTCACATTTGCTTTGTGCACAGCGAACAATGTAAAGCTGTGAGAATTCTTCAGTTAAGAATGAATTATATCTTAGATATATCTTTCAATTACATTTTAAATTATATTTACTATGATTGTGTCATTAAAAGAATCAAAATCTTAAAAAAGTACTTTTCGCTTTATTAATTTTTTTCAATACCTTTCACTATTTTCTTATAAGGAACTGTTAATATATTAAAGTCTTGAGAAAAAATTTTCTAACAATGTAAAATGATATAGTAATGTTTTGGTACATTTTTTAAAATAAATAAAAGTATTTAGGGCTATATCAAGATTTATAAATCTATCTTAAGGTTGCTGCATTGCTTATATTATTTGTAATATATTTCTTGATTCATTAACTTTAAAGATGTTTATTTTCAAATATCACAATTATTTTTATTTATAAAAAAATCCTTTGTAATCTAAATATTTATTTTAAAATAAAATTAATTCCTCAGTGCATGCGAACCAGACCAAACCCTCCGACTGACCCCAATAATGTTTTCGGGGCCCACACACTTGGAGCATGTAGAATTCTGGGTGCGGGCCCAGCATGTGCACAAGGTTACAATCAAAATCAAGGCTTTTAATTGAAATTCAACAAAAATGCAGAAATTCAAATATGCCGCACTCGTCCTGTGTGTTGTGTGTGTATGTGTGTTGGTGCGTTTCTGTATGTGTTTGCGGAGATTTGGCTCTCGTGCAAATGGAAAGCCGGAAAAGCCGGAAAAGCGGCTGCACGTGTCAATGATTGTTGGTACTGGCAGGGGAGTGACAGTGGGCGGACACTTCCTCCTGGCCGAAAAATCAATTAAAATTCCGCCAAAACATAATAATAAATACACACAGTTTTTGCCACCTATTAAAAACGCGAATGAATACGGTTCCGACTCGCCTCCTGCGGTGATTTGAGTAAAATAAAAGTAAATAAATTAAAAGGACAGACAGCGCCGGTATGAATTTTCAATTGCCTTCCCCGCAGCATTTATGGCCACATTTCCGGTAATGGCTTCTTTGCTAATTCCACGAATTTAATCAAATTTTATAATTATTTCGGGTAATGCGATTATCGCTTTGAGGGATTTCCTTCTCATTTCTAATTATTGAAAGCTCATACAATTAAAATCGTATGTGTTGGATGGTTTTTCCAAGGGCAAATTTCAAATTTCCCACAAGCTTAGGTAGAACGATGTGAAGCTATTGTGTTTAATGAACATGAATGAAGGGGAAATGATCGAATGGAATTTATTACAATTTTAATATTCTAGATATTTGAATATTTGGATATATTTATGGGTTTCTCAAATCCATTTTATATTATTTCGTATACAAATAAAATTTACTCTAGTACTTTTTTTGTTACGAAAATGAAAACCGACTTTAAAAAAGATAATATGGATCTTAGGGACTTTAAAGACAATAAAATACAAATGCAAATTAAGAATTATTCAGCTCATGATTAAGGAATATTCTGTAATTTGTACTATCTATTTAAATTTCTTTAAAATGTTCTGGCTCCTATTTTCAGGGTATTTATTGATCCGACCTACCATAAGAAGTACACCTAGCTTGGGTTTTAATTAAAAATGGTTTTTGCCGCTGGATAGATTTGTTAGCCACGCATAAAAAAAACGCATTAAAATAAAACTCCAGATTGACCGTATTATATTTTATTTATGCAGGCATAAGAGCTTTATTTACCACATTTTTTCTGAGCTGACATGGAATGGCTTTAAAATTGGCCTAGACCGGGTGGGGACAGGGCAACTCCCCCATGGGACAGGACTGTGTTAGTGGAAACTGGGGTTGGACCTGCCACTTAGCAACTAATATAAGCACCAGAATGCGGAGCGGGGACTGCTCGGCAAAAGCTTAAATTACGCGCTCAATTAAACTTTAAGCAAGTTGGAAGAGAGGCCACCAATTCAATACAAAGGGGCGAGCAAAATCTAAGCGCAACTTCAAAGCCCTTTCTACGTTTGACGTGCAGCCTCGCAGAAAATTCAGTGAAGCCAGCTCCAGGGACGGAGCCCAAAGGGGGGGCGGTGTTCCCGTTTTGGGGGTGTGGCAGCGTCTGAGTGGCAGCTTAAGATGCCGCATTTTACGCATATTTAAGCGGTGGGAGAGCCTCACTTGGTAATCTTTATGATTATTATCGCCGCTTTGGCTGCGGGAGTGGGCCAAAATTGGTTTTTGTTTCGGCGTAAACAAATAAAATAGTTTGCCCAATAAACTGGTAAACAAATAAATACATATTGACATTTATGCATGGCATCGAACCCCAGGGATTCTCCACGCTCGCCGCCAGTGTTAAATGGGGTTTAAAATTTACGGGCCATTTTACATAGTATTACGTATACGTAATATTTACTGTTTCGCACCTTTTGCGGTTTTACTTTGGATTAGATTGGGATTTGGCAAATTATGAAAAATAATACGAAAAGGGCAGCATGCAGCTTTAAAAGGTTTCAGCTGGAAATTTATGATGGGGCAATAAATAAATGGGTTTTCTGTTTATTTTCTTAAATTTTATTATGAATACGAATATTTAGAATCTCGCCTTTTTAACGTCTACCATTTTCTTTTCTTTGATTTCCATTTATTGCGTTTGCCAATTTCAGACTAAACACTCTCGGACACACACGCATTTCACTTAATCAGCAGTTTAGAGCAAGTTAGTGGCTAATGTAAATATCATCTACTCAACGTTGTGTGAACTTTTTTGGGCAAAAGCATAAATTTGCGCTGACATGGCACATGTCCTGCACTCATACACATGGAGGGAAAATGCGTAGAAATGATGAATTTGTAAATAAAATTTAAATAAGTTACCAGACTCAAAAAAAAACGTCTTTCTTAATTTAAATATAATGTCCTAGAATAAATTAATTTACTGGAGTTACTTTGAATAAATTGTTCAGCAAAGTTGAACATTAAAACAATTATTAAAATAATTATTTTAATCTTCTTAACATAACATTTTTGTTTTAAATAAGATTAGACTAAATATAAAATGTTAATTTAGAGCCTTACTTTCTTTAAGGTAATCATTTATATTTATGATAAGGGTTACCTATTATTAAATTATTTTCAATGAATATAAAAAATACATTTTTAATTCAGTGACGTTTAAGATTGTCTGTATTTTTAATTCAAAAAAGTTGTATAACTTATTTAAGTTGAAATTACTAAATAAAAAGCATGCTTTTTCAGACTGCATTATACCTTATAAACTCTTATTTTAATAAGTAAATTGGAGAAACGATAAAAAACCCAATGTAAATCTCAGTGCCTACAGTCCCCGGCAGCATGTCGAAGGCGAAGAGAAATATTTAAAATTGAGCATACATCAACGGAGGGCAGCAGGACAGGATTCGGCGGCCAGCACACGTAGACCATTAAAAAACACTTAGAAAAACAACAAAAGTCATTTAAACTTTTTGCCAACTTTTTTTTCACCCGCACTTCTCTGCTGCTCCTCTATTTCCCGTCGAGGGAAAAAAAACGAAATGTGAAATTAAGAGATGTGTGCGAAGGCAGAGGGACCCAGGGTACAGGACACAGGATACAGGCGAGGGGCAACGGGGAACTGGGATCCAGGGAGATGTGTGATGTGATGTGCCGGACTCTGGACTCCGGACTGCGGAGCCCGGTCTCCGGACTCTTTGTTTACATTGTGCGGACTGACCCAAGACTTCGTCGGCGATGAGAGCATCACAAAGGGCGAACTTTCCTCGCTATCCTCGTCGATGTACATTTAAGCGAAAGTTTCCTTCTCGTTTCCGCGTGCGTGTATGGTGTGGTGTGTGTGTTCGAGGCACTTTTAATTCAGTTGCAGTTTTATCCGCCGCACAGCATTAAGTCCGTATAACCGTGCCGCATAAAAAGCGCCGAGCGAGCGAGGAGAGTGCAAAATAAATGTAATTTTCTGCGCGCAAATGAGTTAATTGAAATCATTTACATTTAATTGCACTTTAAATTAGTTAATTCGCTAAGGTTGATTTATGCGGGGGGTGGCCGCTAGCTACTTTTGCTAGGAGTGCTGTTCTGTGGCTATAATTATTGGTATTCTTTACACCGGCGACTCGGCACACATGTCGTTTTGGTTTCGTTGGCGTTCGCTGAGCAACTGAATGAACGGCTAAAGTACCTCGGCGGCCACGCTACGTATACGTTATGTTCCGCTACGCTATCCTCAGTCGGCGGAGTGACCACGCACACAGCTGCAAAGAGTGCCATATACACACACACACACACACATAGCGTGTACATAAAGAATATTCAAATTGGCAACTCAGCGCCCGTCTCTCCACTTTTGGCGCATTCAAGCCTGAAGAGTGCTCGACTCACACTCACTCAGAGCTCAGTGCTCAGAGCTCACCTGTGCTCATATTTCTCGTATACTCGCACTCGTCGTTGTATTTATTTATTGTTTGGCCAAATCAGGGCCGTCAATCTCAAAAACTTCGCGGCCATTAGCTGACTGCCCCCCTTTTTGTTTCGGTGTACGCTGTGGCGCTGCTTCCGCCGCTCGCCGCTGGGCGGCGCTGCTGTTGTGAATCAACAAGGCGTCGCAACTCGCGACGCTGAATTTGCGCGCCAAAAATCCCCTCAACCGCACACATATGCATGGCTGCCCGGTTGGGCTATTTGGCAGTGTATGTGCCACTGGGCGTGTGTGTGTTTAAGCCCGATTCTCCGCTGATTTGTTTGCCTTAAGAGAAACATTTGCTGCATGAGCTATTGGCCAACGCTTAGGCTGTGGGCCAATAACGAGTTATAGCCGGGCCCATATTGCATATCCATCAGAGCCCCCAATATCCACACCTTGTCGGGCAGAGATGGCTGGGATTATGGCACTTGGTGAACTAGTTCGAACTAGGTTTGAGTTTTCTTTTTGAGAGGTGATGGGAATTTAAGACCTTTGTAAAGCACTCTTTGACTTTTAAGCTCAAATAAGCTTAAGCTTAAAATAAATAAATAAAATAGGTAAAATTAAATAAAAGCATGACGTATTTTAAATCCTTATGAAATCCTCTTAGTTAAGTGTAAGTAAGTGTATTATGAAACTTCGCTATAATTCTTAAATTAAAATCATAACCCTTCGAACTAGTTGCAGTTCCTGCCGTAGCAAAAAAAAAAATGCCCAACTCTGCTCTGGTAAATCACAAAATGAAGTATGCATGGCCCAACATGTACATATCCTGGACTTTGTGCTTGTGTGCGTGCCAAAGGAGCCGTATAACTTTCACTTGCGAAAGAGTCTTAAAAGGAAAGCGCCTGGGTTTTCCCCGCTTTTCCTCGCAGCGCAGCTTTTGTTGTTGCTTTGTTTTCGTTTTGGCTGCCGTTGCCGTTGCCTTTACCGCTGTTGGTCTTGTTTGCTGGCTTTGCCCTCTGAGACGGCCACTTTCGCTCTCCGGCTTTGGCTCTCACATTCACATTTCGCCAAAGCATTGGTATTCGTGTTTGTGTTTGTGTTTGCGTTTGTCCTGGCACTGGTGTTGGTATTGGTGTTGGTATCGGTGTTGGCTTTCCGCTTTCGGCTTTGTGTTGTTGTACTCCTATAGTTTTGCGGCAGGGAGGTGGAAATTCAGGTCCGTTCTTGGCCAACTTGATGTGGTAGTTTAGCTTATTGCTTTTCACTTTGAAGTGGCTTATATGGATATTTATTACCATGTCGGTTGTATTTGAATTTCACTGGCTCCAAGCACGCACCAGCTCTCTTATTTTCTCACACTTTCCTCGCCTTTCTTATGGCGTTGTTTTCCTTTCCTTCTTCTGCCTTTCTGCTCTAGTATTTGCCTTTGATATGGCGGCCTAGGGGTAATACTTCAACGTCCACTATGCCTTTTTCAATTTTCCCTTCTCTGAGTTTGGTTTGTGAATGAAAACGCATGAAATACGTGGCTTGGTTTCTTTTTTCTTCTATTTTTTTTGGGGGCCAGTTATTGGCCATTGTTTTTTGGGTGGCACAGCTCGGCCGGTCACCCGCTCACTCGCCCTTCGGCTGGCAAAATTATGGAAATAATTAGCATGCACCGGGAGAAAAAAAGAGGAGGCCTAGGTATTTGCCTGCATATTCCGATTGCTGCCGCCTGCCTGCGGTCATTTCCGCTGCCATATTTGTTTGTGGCCACGTCAGCTGCACAAATGAATTGGCCAAATGGCACTGGGGATGCTGATTTGGGGCTGCTTATTAAATATTTTATGCTCTTTTGTTTGCTCTCACTGTGTTTGCCTGGCATTGTCACTTGGTCCGGCATTTAATGCGGTTGTTCAAACAAGTTTTGGGCGGAAAACTCTCGGAAAAGCTCAGCGCTGCCGGAAAATGCTGAATGTGCGACACCGCAATTATGTGTTGCCTTCTAATGCGGATGGGCATGGGCCACAGGGCGTATGAGCTATATGATGCTGTCGCTACTCTGATTGCGTTTATGCCGAAACTCATAACTCATGCTGGGAGTTTTAATTAAGCCTAACTTTATTTTTTTTTAATAAAAAAAATAATGAATTTGTAGAGAATGCTATTCATTTAATTCTTGAATTATAACTGTAGAACTTCTTACAAAAATGAGGTAAGAAAAAGCTAGCTTTGATTCTCTTTTTAATTTAATTTGATTTCCTTTCCAAAAATTCCCGAAATATTCCTTGAAACCCATAGCATAAACTCTGTATTTAAGGCCCGGCTCTGTTTACCTCACATTTATCTTGAAGGCGAGAGAGCCAAGATTAATTTTGTTAGCTCGACCTTTTTGGCCATTTGTGCTTGTTGGCTCTCGGTGCTCGTTTCTCGGAGCGTGTCGAAATAAATCGTCTTAGTTGTGTTGGCTTGCTTTGACTTTAATTGAATTAAATTGATTTTGCTCCGCTCGCCTGCCCGCCCGGCCGGCAGTCATCAATTGCGAGTGGCCAGGTGCGAGAGAGAGCGATCTGCTGCCGCTCCTGATGTTTATAAATAGAATTTTCTAATCCAGACCCCTAGCACCGCAAATTTGACATGACAATCAACTCAACTTGGACACGTATTAGACGCACACACTCCGCACACACACACCGAGCGCCCGCACACACTCGATCCGATGTTTATGTTTTTCCAATCAATTGTGTCACAAACATGGCTATGAAAATAAATACACCCCCGTCGCAGGACATTCTGTTACTGTTGTGCTTCGACGGATAAACACACCCACACAAGGACACCGACTCCGATACAGTCACAGATACATTTGATGGCCATTCTATGGCATAAAACAATAACAAAAGCGTGTTCAACGTGGACAATGAACCGAAAATGAAAATGAAAACTCGCCGAAAATTAATAGATACATAGATACAAGTTCAGATGTTGGTCAGCGGATGCTGGATAGTTTGGATCCATGACACATGAAACTGCAATTTTGCAGCCATTGTGCGAGGGGGTTCCTACGGTCAGTGATTGTGGAAACTGTGGACTGCGGACCGTGGACAGTGGGCCCAAATGTGATTGACTGCGCACACAACTTTTAAGTGGAAACTCGATTGCTCACACTATTTGACCTGTGGCCACCGTGGCAAAAGTTTGTTCAACTTTAACGACTGTCATATTTGCGGACGGTGAGTATTGGAAGGGAAAGGTGAACGCATTTGTGAAGCGGTTGATCGCCGGTAAATTGCCGGACAGTGGTGCGAAATTCTCGAAAGTTTCAACAAAGTTGATGAATGGTCTCTGGGGAGACTTTTAGCCAGCACAGAAATACAGCAAGAAATTGTAGACAGGGCTAAGTTATTCTGGTTAAAGGAACTAATTATTTAATAATAGATTTTTTCTTGAAAAATTATTTAAATTATGCAAAATATAAAGAGCTAAATATATTAGCATTTATATTAAATATTGTAATATTTTTCACTCCTTCTGGATCACCTTTTCACTTAGTTTTAGTCACCAATGTCACTTTTTTGAATTTCTAAATATTTTGACAGACATTTTTATTTATTATTTAAATATGTTTTCCTACTTTAAGGAACTTATTATAGTTTTTTATTGAATACATTTGTATAATTTACTGATAATCCTTAATATTCACCAGAAAATATCAAATAAATTTAAGTAATTTTGTGACACATCTTGACAGATTGTAATTGGGTTTAATTATTTATTTTTGCTGCCCCCACTGGACTTTCTCATACTCTCACTGTGGTCCATGGAAAAGGTGCCTTTCCCCGTTTGCCGTTGAGTTTAGGGGAATTCGAAAAATGTTCATAAAAGCCACACAATCGGCCAGAATAATTCACATTTTCGGCCATGCGTTGACATCCCTCGCACTTTCCCCGCACACACTCAGCCCCCAAGAATTTTCCCATAAGCGTGTTGGTCTGTCTCTGGTTGTTGCATAGTTTTCCCGGGAATTGTTGCTGCCGGGGGCCAGAACCATATTCTCGTATATCGTATATTTTCGTATTTGCGCATTTTCAATTTCTATTGTTGCTGTCATGTCTGGGGCACAGTGCGCCTCGCCGCCTCGCTGGGGCTCAACTTGTTAATAAAAGTTTACCGATTTTCGGACGTCGCAAGAATGATTACTGCCACACTGCACACAATTTAAAGTTTTGCCCGCTCATACATAAATCAGGCGCCAGGAAAATCCCACTCGGCAGCAGTGGCCGCAAGAAAAAAAGGAAAGCGCTCGACCAAAAAAATATTGTCCGCGAAAGTTGCCCGCTCCGATGCGTGCAAAGTTGTTTAGTGAGAAACTTCAACTGGACACGGCCGAAACCGCACTTGGCCAAAACGCAAAATGGTACAAAGTGTGCCACGTGGTTGCGGGGTAGTCGGCGGTAAAATTAATAAAAGTCGTAATAATACTCGCAATTTCCTTTCAGCGCCGCCCTGCCATCGCGCATTTTCCTTTGCCTTTGTTTCCTCTGCCTTTTGCATAATTTTTTGCTCTTTATTTTTTATATATACATTATATATATATATATGTATTTTATTTTTTTTTCTCAGCTGTCCAGCTTTTCCGTAGCTGTGTGGAAATTCCTCAGCTCTTTCCCGATGCTGGACGATGGGAAGTTTTTGATTTAAATAGTTTGGCCCCGGCATTTTACTGCTTGGCTGGCATTTTTGAGCTGCCATCGACTCTTACAAGTCTTTATTATTTTTATTGTGTTTTTCCCGTTCGGATGCCTTGGCCGCCGGGGCGGATTGCTCGTATTATTATTAGTAAACATTATGGGCAAGGTTAGGTCACGACGTCGGGGGTGGGCTATAAGGTCCCATTCTCCGTTCTCCACCCCGGCGGAAGTTGGGCGGCTGGGGCTGACTTATCGTCGCCATTTTCAGCGACGAGTCTTCGTGCATAAATAATTTGTTGGGCATTTATTATTTGTTTTAGGTGTAAATATTTCAAGCTCACAAGTGAAGCGGGCCGAAGAAAAGAGGTCGAGGTTTATAGCTTAATTATTCCCATGCATGAAACGAGCCTCCTTTGACTCCGCTTCCTTCTTAAGTCCTTTCTTCCCAGCCATTGTTCGGTAACCCCTTTTGTGCGGTCTTGGGCTCCTTTTTTTATTTCTCCTCAGCACACGCATATAATACATAATTTTTTATGATTTATAAAATGTTTGTTTGTGCCTCTACGCCCTGGGTATAATTTTAATTATTTCCTACATGTGCGCGGTTTATTAATGGCGACGTCAGCTCAGCTCGGCTTTCATTCTCCTCCACTCTCCGCTCGCCTTTTTAATGGAGGTCAACTTTAGTTGGACGAAAAAATGCATAAAGATTTATTGCATTTGACAAGTTTTTGTTAATGATTATGGCACGTGCTATGGTCGCTCTTTTTGCCAAGGTTTAGCGACCCCTTTTCTCTTGACTTTAATTTACAATCCCTTGGAGAGGGCGGCAATAACCTTTCAAGGATCTAGCCAGTGTGTGTGGGTGCACGGGAAAAAATTGCTAGTATATTGGGTATCAAATTTAAATAAATTTAAGTTTCCCTTTTTGTTAAAACCTTTGTTAAAATTCTTAAGGGAAGATTTTCTTATTTTAAAGTGTATATTTTTTGAAAATTTTAAGTGTTAATATTTAAAAATGAAAAATAATATAGCTAATTATATATTTAAGAAGGAAATAATTTTTTCCAGAACATTTACTAAGTTCTAAATTTATTTTTCTAAAAAAGCTTATGTTAGGACACCGTATTGCCACCTTACTTGACTTCCATTTTCTTCTTGTGTGTACAAGTATGGATGGTAGTGGTTTTGCCTTATTTTATGAGCTTAATATTCAATATCCTTAGACATGTGTGTGCCCTTGGCCACCGAAGTCACGCAGTGTCAATAAATTAATATAAATGTCACTTGCCAGACTGCATCCCATAAATTTTTCAATCATTTGGACAACGCAGCAGTTTTTCCTCCGCCGCCACCTTCACGAATCCCCGAATCGCTTCTTTGTATTTCCGGCCACACCCCCTAAATGGGACGTGGGTGTGTCCCGGGTGGAAATACCGTTACAGAAGCACAAAACTGATTTGAATTTAATTACTTGCTTGGCATATTTTGTTATTTTCCCGTCGACCGTTAAACGTTATGCAAATTGCTTCGACTTACAATACAAGAAAATGTTTCTTTTTTTGTTGCCACTCGCTGACAAATTGTTGATGAACGTTGAATATATATTTTCTTTTCTTGTGGAAAATGGTGGGAGGTTTTCCCAGGGATCTTAGGTGGAAGGGGGATGTATAATTGCATTTTCGTGCCGGGGAAGGGGAGACGTTAATGAGCGCTACCGAAACGCGCTGGAATGTCAGCCTTAGTAAATCATCATGCCAAAAGCAATGGCCAACACAGCCTTGACGTTTCGCCCGAAGGCAGGGAGGCAGTGGGTGGCTGGCGAATCGGACCTGGTCACAGATATGGTGAGGCTGCGTGGCGGCCGGATGGGAAGGAGGAGGGCGCATATCACATGTGTCCTTAGCATAGCCAGTGACATTTTCTGCTCCATTATTTTCATCATGTCTGACAGACGACATTTCAACATGCAACTAGCAACTAACGGGGGCAGCTAACACCGCCAGCCTTTCCATCTCGCATTTCCCATTTTACCCTTTCCGGGGCCTCACCCCCGCAGTAACACGTATGGTAACTGTAGCCCGAACTGTAGATGTGAACTGTGAACACGGAAAGAAAAATGTGCAGGGGAAAAGTAAATCAGAAACTTCAAAAAGTAGCACAAATATAAACAAAATATACAAATTGAATATAAATTGATCAAAACATGCCAGAATATGTTAATTATAAACTCATAATTAACGAAAAATAAATATTATAAGTAGGTAAGATTAGCTACTCAAGCTCAGCCGCACGGAATACAGCACCCACATTACCCACAACATTTTTTTTAGGACTTATTAGCGTTGTGCTTTGAATATATATATATATATAATATTATTTTACCTTAGTGAATTTTTGGCATTTATCACCCCTAAATATTTTAAAGAATTAAAATATTTAAATGTTTTTTTTTTTTCCAGTGCCCTGCATCTGCAAAGTGCTGCCAAGATGGCTCGCCTCAATCCCCTTCTTCTTGGCTCGTCAGCCTTCTGTTTCTCTCCTTCTTCCCCTCTGTTGTCCTTGTGCTCAAGTCGGCCATTTGGTCGTGTCTGCTTTAGACACCAATATATTATGCCATTGTCGTGGTGTGCGTGTCCTGTGCGTAAGTGGTAGTTCCCTGTTGCATCTGCCTTTGCTCGTGCATCTGTCTGTCCGTCTGTCTGTCTGTCTCTGTCTGCGTCTGTTTATGTGTGCAGTGGCAGATAGCCGTACTCCCACCTAAGAATTTCAGGGGCTCCATGGGCTATACGTACACCCGCTTATTTTCCCACACCCCACCGGATCTCAGGATCCTCGTACAGGGCGGCAGAGCGTCCTTGCGACTCCTTCTCACACATTCAGCCCCATCTCATTCGGTTAGGTCGAGTCAGCATTTTGCATTGCAAATATTTATACCCTACTTAGGTTGAGTTTTATGTGTGTGCCCATGGAGTTTGCTCTGACTGTCCGATTTCGGAATGGAGCGGATAGCTCTGAGAGAGAAGCGGTGGACAGTGAAACAGGAGTAAGACGAACGGCAAAGGCTTTTATTTTAAGTTTAAAAAATATTATAATATTTTTATACTGCATCCTATGTCGTAAAATGCCAATAAGTTATATTGGAAGTCAAATAATAATTAATTAAAATATGGAGATGTGTTTAAATATCTTTAAAATTAAAAGGATGTACATAGGTCCTAACATAATTTATTAGAAATATTCATGTTTAAATTATACATTTTCATTAAATTAAGTTTTTTGCTTACCTTAAAAAGATGTTTTTAAAATTTTTGTGTTACAAAACAATAGGCCTAAAAATAATATGTTCATTACTATACTATACTATCTTTTTGGACATTCATATTTATATTTTTATTACAGCAACCAAGATAAAATGTTATTTAATGGAAATCCCCTTATTTAAATATTTTAAGCTAAGGCTAAGGCCATCATTAATTTATGTTATATTTATTTAAATTTTATTTTCATCCCCCCCAAACAAGTTCAAAAATTGACTTTCGCCCAACGTGGGGCTCGAACCCACGACCCTGAGATTAAGAGTCTCATGCTCTACCGACTGAGCTAGCCGGGCAATCGAACCACTTCGAGGCAATGTTCGGGCAACCCCCCAGGCGATCTAAGTTTAAACGAATATCTAAAAATTGACTGGACATTTATATTTATATTTTTATTACAGCAACTAATATAAAATGATATTTAATGAAAATCCCCTTATTTAAATATTTTAGGCTAAGGCTGAACTCATTATTTATTTATGTAATATTTATTTAAATTTTATTTTCTCCCCCCAAACAAGTTCACCTTTCTGGAATTTCCACTGTTGAAGCAGTGTTTGTCCTTGTGCACTTTCAGAGCTTCGTTTGGCTAGGTTTGGCTTTTTTTGTGAGCCACCACCACCAAGTGCCATGCAATTAATTTGATGCAATTGCATGCCATCGAAAATAATATACAGAGATGGAATATTGTAAATGCCATTCTAGACAAATTTTGCATGCAAATTTGACACTTTTTGCCTCATTATTTGACGCCATAATAATAATGCCGGGGGCCAAGGCGAAACGGGGGCTGGCAGGATGCCGGCATATTTCATTTAATATGCGAGTGTGTGTGTGAGAGTTAATAAGGAAATATCCTTTTACACATGTGACCCTAATAATTTCCCCCAGTTCTTAGGTTTCGAGAGCAGCCTGCATTACTAATAATAATGCCATTGTATGCATGCGCATCTGTGTGAGGGCGTTAGTGTGTGTGTGTGAGAGAGAGTGTGTGATGGTGGGGTATTTTGTGCTGTGTTGTGATTTATTGCATTCGTGTGCCAGATTTTACAAATGTAATGCGCCACACTATGGCACTCCTCCTTGGTCCCTATTCCAGGCTCATGCATATGCAAAGTTTCGAATATTTTGCCCTGCGAATATGTCACAGTGTGTGTTGGGGGGGGTATCTGTGTGTGTGTGTGTGGAGGAGTTCTCGCATAAATATTCCGTACGGAGTCATATTTCTTTCCTTCGTTTTGTATGCGCTCCACTCTTTCAAAGTGGCGTGGACATACGTGTCGGAATTATTTGACTTCCGTTCTTTTTTTCGCCCATTCCCATTTACCATTCTCCCGTTTTCGGCTTCTGTTTCGGTTTCAGTTTCGGGGATAAGATGAATATGAAATTTTTATTAGCTGGCAAAAGTTGTAAATGCAAATTTGTTAAGCGAACCAAACATACATTCAGGTCGTCTCCTGTTGCTCAACAAGATGCATACACCTGGCGCCTGATGTAAGCGGAACTTGTCAATTCATGGAGCAGAAAAATCCGGATTTGTTGCATGCATTTATGCCTTGAAACAATCTTGAAACTAAAACGTTGTCAGTCGATTGCAAATGCTCACAGGATCTGTGAAGCTGTGAACTGTGATGGCCTCCTTTTCAAATATTACGTATACGCATGCTGCCACACACTCGAACACATTTGGAATAAGAATGGGAATGGGAATGGCAAAAGGAAACTATCTGTGGCAATGCGCATAACTATGCATAATTGTTGTAAAATGTCTGAACTCGAAAATCTGATAAATTATAACTGCAAAGTTTTTTGAGTGCGCCAGCAAAATTTTAAGCAATTTCAGCCACGCCCAGCAGGCCAACAATTGCCATGGTCCCGTCTCCGCTCCAACGGCCCCCCGAAAACGTAACTGAATCCCAGGCAAAGCCAAAAGTTGAAACATATTCAATTTATGACTTTAGATGAAAATTCCCCCTGCATTTAAATCACTTATACACTTAATCAGTGCACTTAAAATGCAAGAGAAGTGCCACAGCAGAGACACTCTGACAGAAGCCATGAGAAGAAAATCGCAATCATTTCGCAGGCACTGGTTAGCAAAATTCAGCGAAGGGCCTTGGGAACTTTAGGAATTCAAAAAGTGTATATTGATTAAAAAAAAGCTTTTAATTACGTTGAATCGGATAAGTAAAATTGGAAAGATTAGAGATTGAGATACAATATTTATTATTGCATGGATCTCTAACAAAAACGGGTTAAAAATGTATAAAAATGCTTCAGAATTAAAATTGTTAATTATTTTTCTTCAAACCAAATATATGTAATTGTATTTGTATAATTTAAAATTCATATCATTTATCAATTACTTTTATTAAAAGAAATATAATTTCATATAGTATACGGATTCTTAATGAAAATGTCGGCTTCCAACAAATCTACGCTTTTTTCATATTTAGCATTATTTTTAGGCAACATTATTTAGAAGAGATGTTATAAAAAATTAAAAAAAAAACAAAGTATTTTTGAGAAAAAAAGAACAAAAATTGTTTTCGCCCAACGTGGGGCTCGAACCCACGACCCTGAGATTAAGAGTCTCATGCTCTACCGACTGAGCTAGCCGGGCACTTGAATCGCCGCGAGCCAATGTTCAGCCATGGCCATTAGCGATCTAAGTGTGATCGAATTTCTAAAAATAGTCTGCCCTGAAATAAAATGATAAGAAAAGCAAAGCAAGCATAATTCGTTAAGTTACATATTTGTTTATATTTATATTTATATTGGTGAAACTATGCGAGGTCTTACGAATATAAATTAAAATAAATATATGCATTTTATAACCAACTTATTGTTAGTTCTTTGCCAGACTGTTTAATATTGTGATTGCAATTTATTTAAAAATATATTTATATGTCCTTGAATTTGTCTGAAAGCTTTATTATATTTTGAGTTTGCAGGCCAGTGTATGGCCTGGATTGCGTGTACGCCATTTGATTTTAGATTGCTTTTGGGCTAGCCCAGAGAAAATGTTGACACTTTTGATTACGCAGTATAATAGTTGCCGTTCCCCTTCCCACAATCGATTTGCGAGGGAATTGATTCCGATATATGTACGAGTATATTTACATGTGAGGTCTGCAGGAATGCATTCACGGCCGACTCCTTGGCCCAGAAGTCCCGCAGCGTCGCCTTCTCCGGCGGCTCCCTGCCCGGATAAGCGGTCATCTCCGTTGTGGTCGATTCGGCGTACATCGATGTCGATTGCTATTACAATTACACTCACACACGCACCCCGCACACACACGCCCTCACTCGGTGGCTACTTAGCCTAGTTTTGGCTTTATTTTTGGCAGCCAACACACGCCTTGACTCTGATTCGGACTCGGACTCCGTTGCGGATTGGGAAATAAATGAATTTAGAGCACGTGACAATTTGCGCCTTGATTTATGCGCCAAGGCTTCTCGTTCGCTGCTTATTTATGCTATTTTTATTTTTGGCCGTAATTTGAATAATACGTCCGTATAAAAAAGCATTTATCACCGTTGATATAATTAATGTCACTTGCACAAATAACACAGCAACAGCAAATGTTTAATATGTGGAGCGCCAGCGCCAAGGAGGCATATTTTCGGAAATTAAATTTCTGCCTCTGCGATTCCGAATCCGATTGGAATTGCTCTGGTGCGTGGGTTGTCCTTTTCTTGGCCGGAGCGACAGAGTTTGCCATGTAACCGCATTAGCCGCTGCTAGACACCAAACTGTGCCTACGGTCCTTCTCAAAGTCCTGAAAGTCGCTGAAAAGTTTCCTCGCGGCGCGTTTTCCAAACCGCAGCACACAATATGACGCAAAATATTGCAGCGCATACATAAACATAAACAAAGGGGTTCGGGGAGGGGGACGGGACTGAGCGGGGGGAAATTCGGTTGGAAAATGGAAAACGGCGGCGAAGAAGAAGCGTCTTGACACGTCGAGCCTGTGTGTGTATTTGTGACATGGTCTAATGGCATTTCCAAATAGCTTAGCGCAAAAACTTCATACAACAGTCACTCTTGGTCTCTCACACACACTCACGCTGGCTATGGCCAAGACTCACTCACACTCTCTCAACTTGTCAGGCCATCAACAACGACAACAACAACAACAGCAACAGGAACAGGAACAACAACAGCGGCTACGGGCTACACCAACAATGGCGACGTTTCAATTGCATTTCCGTTTGTACCAGTTTTCATTTCAAAACTCATAAGTTTCAGACGACATCAACGACGACGACGACGACGACGTGACCAGCGGGCTCCTCTGCTTCCAGTTCTCCTTATTCTTGTTACACAGGAAGAAATTTTTATAATTTACAAATAAAGTTACCCAAAAGGGCCTCTTTTAATTTACGAATTTGCTAAGAAATTGTTTCCTAACATCGTATGTGATATTACTTAAGCATTTAATTATAGTTAGCTTATAGCTCTTTCGGTTCTCAGATTTTTTGACAGTGCACTTAAGAAACACGCTGTGGCTGACAGCGCGGGACAACTGTTTGCAAATTCTAAAAACTTTTCAATATGTTTGACGACGTGTGCCATTCACAATGGGTGGAAAACACTTTTTGCTTGCTTAAGCGAAGGTGGAAAACGGTGCAGGTATATTCGCCAGGTAAACGAGAAAGTTTTCTTCAGGAAATAATGGATGGTGGAGAATAAAGATTATGTAAATACAAACATTTCCGCATGCGTCTCTGGCACATATCAAATTTATTAAAGATATCTTTATTCTTAAGTTGGTTAACCTTAAAGAAGTTTTCTTGTATTTTTATAATAAGTTTTTTGTGGAATATGACGACTTATTATTTGGTTTATAAAACCTACAGAGAAATTAATAACTTTAAATATTTGGAATAACTTTAAGTGGAAATTAACTAATATTGCAGCTTAATTTGGTTAGAATATAATAATTTATGATTACTATTTCCCTATTTTATCATTGTTAGCTCTTTTCCTCGAATTACGAACTACACTTTGAAATATAAAATGATTTAACCAATTTTTTACAGCCCCTAGAAGCTGGCTATAAAAACTTTGAAGAGTAATGCCCACGCCATAGTGCTTTTTATCGGGCTAACTACATTTTAGTTCCCTTGTGCAGCGCAGGCCAGCTTTGGACCCAAGTGAAAGTTGTTGTCTATGGTAAAAACAACGGAAGTTTGCCACCCCGAAGAACCTCAGCCCCGTAGCCTCCTCCTCCGCCCTTTGGCCACTATCCCGGTACTTCCACTTTACCACTTGAGCCGCTTGACAACTTTCACCATTAGCGGAACAACGGACCAACACCAGCACACTCACTCACAATATGGCACACACAAGTCGAATTTGTAGTCAGCGCCATCAATTCGAGTTGAAGACATTCCCCAGCCGCTTTTCCAACCGCCCAAGCCCCCATTTCCCCATTTCCCAACCCTTCGCCCCTTCAAGAGAAGGCCTGTGTTTTATTGCCCTGTGCGCTTTGAGGGCGACAAGAATGTTTGGCGAGTGCTTTACAGCACCACGGTCCGGTGGATTGAGTTGTTTTGCATAGTTTAAAGCGAGTGACGTCAGTGGCAGAATTATGAAAATATCATAAGGCGAGGAGAGTTAAGAGAGAGAGCCTGCATTCCTAGCCCCAGCAAATGGCCGGGAAACGGGGGCTGTGCGCCTGTAAATAATTTATTTATACCCCCCTTGCCGCCGCCACCACCGTTTAGACGACTTCCCTGGCTGCGGGGAATTTGTTGTCATTTATTACAGTTGCTGCCAGTTGGCCACTTGCTTTTTTGGCAACAGCCGAGTCCGTGTTGCCAAACGTGGGGCGTAGAGCGAATAAACAAATAGCCAAATAAGCAAGGGGGAAAAAAATATTTCTGCAAATTCTAATTACTGTCATTTGGCTCTGGTTTAAGTTTTTCTCGCCGGCTGCGGCTGCGGCTGGGATCTTGGCAACTTTTGCCAAGGGCCAGCATAAATTGGCTTCCATGCAGCCAAAAACTTTTGCCAGCTCTCTCGCTCTCTGTGTTTTTGATTAAGTTAATATATTTTAATTTTGTTTTATGGCGGGAAGCAGTAGTAAAACGAGTGAAATTATTACAGCTCATCTTAAACAAAACAAAAGTCGTTTGCCATTTATGGACCAGTTAAAGTGGCAGACTCCGCAGCTCCTCAGACATTTCAATGAGGCTAAATGGGGAAAAGGAGATGATTTAAATTACCAATACTGTGAAGGTTCCCCCCTTGGTGGGGTAAGCAAATAAGTTCAACCCTTTTTATGTTGCTCACTCGATAAACTTTTACAGTTCCTGCCACTGTGCGGTGGTAGGAGTCGGCTCCTCCAATTGATATTCCACGGGGCCAGGGCGTCGTTTAAACTGTCCCCGGCTATTTATTTAACCCCCGTCTGTCTCCTTGTTGCTGTTGCAATTAAAAACGCTGATAT
Source organism: Drosophila rufa (assembly GCA_018153105.1). Lineage (NCBI taxonomy): Eukaryota > Metazoa > Arthropoda > Insecta > Diptera > Drosophilidae > Drosophila > Drosophila rufa. Next base: position 10,535,119 of record JAECXS010000085.1, read on the forward strand.
ATGTTCTTTTTACAATTCAATAAATTTACGCAATGCTTTACTGTTGCCAGTCAGCGCGAGGCGAACCTCGGTCCCGGGCTTTTAATGCAATATTTGTGTTCGCCTGTGCGCGCTTTTTGTATACAATTTATTTTGACTCTGTGGCGCGGCGAAACGATTCAGAATCTTGCAAACCAATGACAGTTTAATTAATTGCCGCACTGTAATGCGTTTTAAATTGTCATGTTTATACGGAAAAATGCGCTGCGAGGGCCTTTCGGTCCTTTCTGTTTGTGGGTGCGCGGCAGGACACACGTCCTGTGAGTGTGTGTGTGTGTGGGTGGCTTAATGTCCGATTGCGGGACAATGGGGGAAAAATCGCGAGTAATAAAACAACGCAACTATATTTTCATTGGAAGTGGCAGAAAAGTGCTTTCAAGAAGTCAAAATAAAGAGTTGCCCTCAAAAGGGGAAAGGACATGGTTTTCCAAGTCAATAACCGTATTTATCTACTTTTAATTTATATAAAATAATATGGAAATTTATTTATAATAAATAAATGTGCTAATTTTCCACCAAATGAATTGCCTTTATATCGAAATCAGCCCATTGTAGGCCGCTTATTCGCCTGTGTGTTTATGGGCAGGAGCCTGTCGGCTGGCGGCTGGCTTCCCGGCTGGTAATATTGTTTTTCATTTGTGTTTCATTGTTTTTAATAATTGTTATTATTGTCCGGGGCTGTTTTTCGATTTCAACACCTACATATTTTCATAGGACTTTGCACATGCGGTCGGTCGTGCGCCCTCCTCCGCTCCGAATCGCTCGCATCGCTAATGCAATTTCAATGGCCGCAAACTACAACAACGGGCAATTTAAATGTCAACCGCAATGAGGAGGATCGAGTGAATATATGTACATATGAATATTCACATATTTATGCACCGCATCAGCGACTCTGTGTGTGTGCGTTAAGCCTCGGCATGCAACTGTTCTGATTTGATAAGACGCTTAAGTGCTTCGGTCGGACTAATTTATTAAAGTGCTTTATTAATGCCCTTACGAAATTCCGGGCCCCAAATGCCTCGTGGCATCTGGATGCTCCTAATTGTGAGTCCTGCCCAAAGGAAAACAACGCCAGCTCAACAGCATTAAGCAGTCGCCAGAATAACAATGGCGGTCTGGGTCACATTTTCCGAGCCAATGCGCCTGCAACACGGCGAATGCGTAATATTAATAGGCGTCTACGTAAGCAAAATCTCTTGGCTCCACGCTCCACGTTTCCATGGCTTTCAATGTTGCTGCTGCTGTCGCCGTGGCTTTTGCCATAATTGCAAAACGCCTTAAGGCTATAGACGCGTTCGAGCCTATATACACATGTCCATACATATGTAAGCACATAATTATGACTTCAGAGGGTGGGCTTCAGAGTTTTGGGCGAGGCGTGGAACTCTTCGGGGTTAAATGATCCTTAATAATACGGATTAATTTGGTTATCTATTGTAAGAAGCTCGTTGAACAGAAAAGGCGATGCCAGGCATAATTAGGGAGATGTGTCTGGCAATTAGCAAAGGGAATGAGATACTCCTGTATTGTATTAGGTTCACTTCGTGATTGGTTAAAACTAGGGATAAGGTTACGGAATATGAATTGATTTCAGTTCTAGGAATTAATTAGGAGTCTTTAGAGGAAAGGCACCACCTTCAGGTATTAAATTAAAAAATATTTATAAATATATAAATATTATATACAACAATAAAAATTTATAAATATATAAATATTATATACAACAATACAAATTTATAAATATATCAATATTATATACAATAAATGAATATATCAATTAAATTATAAAACACCATTTTTTGCTTTATACATCAATAGAAAATTATTGAGAACCTCTTTTAAGTTCAATTTTCCTCAATTTTTATTTGTTATTAACTTCAAAAACCCCCCTCTACTCCTCTGAGATAACATTTACGCCCACTGCACTATGAATTCGCCTTCATTATGTGCTCACCAAAATAAACACATATATATGGTACAGAATAGTGTTCTCGTCCATGATACATATCCGCAAACATGCGTTCGTATTGTTTAACAATTTGGCGACTCAATTTGAACTTGACTTCAATTAGTCTCGGAGGCGTGACGCCAATTGTTTATTATTGTTTTCGGCCTGAAAGCCATTTAATTAAAGTAATGTAATTTTTCAATAATCGAATCTATACGCAGGCCGGAGCAATTATTTCGGTGCCTTTTCATTCGACCTGATTGGCAAACAATTTTAAATGAAAAATGCTGCGAACAAAAAACCGGGCAGCGAACACAACAAATTAAGAATGCGATGAAAGGCGGCAATTAAACGGTAAAAATCCAGTGGCGAGGATGCTTCTGCTGCTCTTGCTCCTGTTCCAGAGCCCCCTGAATATCCTGATGCTGCAGCAGTTACGTGTGCCAACTGTCAATGCAATCAGTAGCCGTAATGCTGCCCGGGCGGACAACTCAAAAATGTAAATCAAGCATGCCTCTGATGACGTAGTCAGAAAATCATTAAAATGAGCCCACAATGGCACCGTCCGATCTGCCAGCGAAGAGTCAGCAGCGGACAACAACGCAGAAAGGCTTAAAAAAGGACCAGTCCGTGTTTATATTTGTGTCGAGCAATTAAAAAATCATTGCAGCAGCAGCAAACAAGCGGGATAAGTTCCAGAGCCCAGCAAGTGATGAACTATAAAGTGATTGTTAGGGAGGAAATAAAAAATAAATATAAAACTTTATAGTAGTTTAACGAGATAACTAAAACGGATATTTAGTTTTATTCACACTTACGTATAATTAAAAATTACTCCAAACCATTTTTTTAATTTTATGAACCCGAAATCCCTAATGAAACTTGATTTTGAAACATCCACTTAAAAGTTAATATATTTTCTAGTAAAGGTAATCTAGTAATTTTTGTCTTTTGATTTCTTTTAATGTAAAGTCAATAAAAAATTATTTTAAAATATTATATTATTAAGTCTTTAAAATATAAAGCCCTTATCAGTCAGGAATTTATTAAACATGAGATTCTATGTTAAAGAATGTCAATAAAATATTTTCAAAATATTTTTAGCTGAGAAAAATCCCAAAGGAATGTTCCTAAATATTTCCTTTAAATTTAAAACCCACTTAAATCAGGCATTTATATAACATTACAAGTAAATAAAATACCACAATAAATAATAATCTTTTGTGCAAATAAAGACTCCCTTTCCCTTCATCCATTCAATGGGTATTGAGTATAAAATGCTCTTGTAATTGTGAAGCAGACGCGTCATACACACACAGACGCGCATTACTCATACGCCCTGGTGGCCTGCACCTTTTGTTAAAGCGACTGCGAGTGCTGCTGGGCGGAAATTCAGCTGGAAAGGTGGCAAGGGAGGGCACGAGGGGGGCGGCCAGGAAAGTGAAGGGGTTGGGCTGACAAAAAGGCAGCAGTGGCGGCAACTGAGATTTTGTCGTGGCGTTGTAAGTGAAAAGGATCACGACCACGCAAATGCGCAATTTATGTCGTCAGGTGCAGTCAACGGACACAGCTGTCCCAGCCCCTCGTCAGCACCTAGAGGCGGCCATAACCCGAGTTGGCTGTAGCCAGGCAACTATCTGGACCCACTACCTCGACGCCGGTTCATCCACATTTCACATCCCTGGCGCGTGCAACACGTAAATGGCAGCGAAATTTATCAAACGCTTTATAGCCCAAAGGCGAGTCCGAAGTTTTTGGCTTGCTGCGGGAAAGCCAGGGATATAAAAGAGGCTGAGGTGGCGGCACACACATGGCACACGGGTTTGTTGGGCTTAATCTTGTTCACATGTCACTGCAGCTTGTTTGGTCATAAGTTGGCCGCCGTCGCCGCCAAAGGTAGGAGGAGTAGAAAAAAATAATTGACGTGAAATCTGGTCGATTACCACCCACTCCACTGCCCGCCGCCCACTTTATATGCAGTTAATTACAGCGGCGCTGACCTTGCGTGCTGCATGCCCGCATTTTGGCTTTTGTTCTCTTGGCATGCCGCTCACGTCTGTGCCAAAAATCTTAATTTCTCTGCGGCTCTGCGTGTCCATTTCTTGGCCAGCACAGTCTTTTGGGGTGCAGCCCGGTGGCAGCCCAGTGGCAGCCAAAGCGGCCAAAGTCCTGGCCATCATTCATAATTGGCGTGCTGCACCTTTAAGGCGTATTTATGGCACAGTGGCATTATCGGGCCCTGGGACTGGCTGCTAAATTGCCTGATATATATGTCCAATTTTCATAGCAAAACTGGTCAGCACAAGGCAGAGGGAATTTAAATGGATTTCGTTTTGGGGTCAAGAGAGAGGAATTTATAAATTGCATTGCAGATATTTTCGGGAAGGGTGTGGTGTGATGGGAATGAACAAAATAAGTTAAATAAAAAATTCCATCTCTTTTTGAATGCAATCTTAATCCATTTTCCAGCAAGCCCAAGCATTGGCTCTCAGTTTTGTAATAACTAAATTGCATGATATGCTTGTTCGTTCACTGCAAAATCGGTTGAAATGGAATGCTACCCTTGGGGTCAGCTCGGAAAATTCGTAATTGCATGGAAACCAGCTTTCCGGCTGTGGTGATAATAAAAATATAAAATATTTGCATTTTATTCCTGCATTTTGTTGGCTAATAAAGCAGGCTAAAAGTTCTGTTTTTATTTTATTTCCTATTAAAGAATTCTTGTAATGTAAAGGCTGAAACATTTACAAGAGAATAAAACAGATATTAAATTCTCAAAAGGTAAAGAATTTAGGGGCTGCTAGGAATTTTACCACAATTTCAGCAATTTAAATTTATTTAGACATCTTAAACCCTTATTTTTCCAGTAAAGATATAAGCTCTAAACAAATTATAAGAATATGGAAATTAAAAATGTTTTTGAGGAGACAGGAAACTTGAATTCCTTTCGGAGAAAGCTAACAAATTCCATTAATGCTCGTTAATCCCTTCCCCAGGGTTTCTCCTTGGGAAACCCAAAGAGTTTTCCGCCCATTGTCTAGTGGAAATTCCTCTGTCTCAGCCCACTGTTTTTTGCTCCGACCTTCGCAGCCCAGCCAGTGGTGGGAAAATTTAAATTTTGATTACAAACTGTGAGCATGAGCCCACCCACTCCGTGTCCCGGCGCCCAGCGGAGCAATTATTTGGCGAGCTTGACAAGGTTAATGCAATTTGCTGCACCCAAAATCATTCAAATTTCACAGGTCGTAGGTCGCAGGTCGCAGTTCGGAGGTGGGCGTCACGCATGCCTGGCTGAATAAATTATCATAAATGATTTCGTAAACAGTTTTTAGCCGCTCCGCTTGGCCGCAAAATGAATTTATATTATTAGCCAGCTGCCCGGCTGCACTTTGCGCCTTTGGCCCCCTCGCAAAAATTTCTTGGCCTCCGCACTCGGCGGACTTTGCATACATTTTTAATTTCCCTAAGTGAAACGCCACAAGTTTTCAAATTGGCCTTTTTCGCGTGAGTTCGCCCGAAGTGCCGGCTGATTTTCTATGCATTTTCCCATTTCCCCATTTGATGTGTATATATGAGACCGCTCTCCAGCCGCCACCGCTGCCGCCCATTGTTCTTTGTAGCCTTTTGTACGAAGGCGTGGAGCCCCAGGATCGCGACCTCACACAACGGAGCGGGAGCCCCTTTTGGTTGCCGAGGAGAGCCCCGCTGGCTCATCATAAGTTTTGATTTCGAGCGGTGCAGCGAAAGGAGCCGGGGTCTAACACTAAGGGAAAAGTGAAGTAGTTCTTATAGAAATCTTAAGGATAATATATATAGAATATATGTGAAATGTAGCTGCTTTATCAGTATTAATATTTTAATTTTTAGGATTTTAGAAACATTGTTTAAGCTAAGTCCTACAGCATCATTGTCTTGACTTCAATGGCAGGTTTCGAATGATGATACTTTAAATAATAAATAATTAAATATATTAAATACATAATTAACATTTATATTTTATTATCTTTCATGTGTGAACCTTGTTATATTTTTCAAAGTGCATGCTGCATGCTCTATGCTGTGCTTTTGTTTGCCAGCCGCGGGCCAGGCGCGGAATTGCCTTTGCCTGAGCCAGTTGCAGTTGAGGAGCCGCAGCCTCAGCCGTAGTGGATCCCGTGGAGGAGCCCGGAGCAGAAACTACAAACTGGCGGGGCTCGGTTCTTGGGGATGCTTGGAGTGGTGTGTGCCTTTCTCTTTTATTTTTTTCGAAGCCGGCGCCACTCTTTGTCTTGGGCACTGGCAAAACTCTCTGACTTCGGCGACTGCATTAGACGCATAGCTGGCTTTTGACTTGGTCGTTATCGATTATGGCTTGCTGCGACCACGCCCCCCTCCTTCCACTGCAGCAGCCGCCTCTGGCGCCCACAAGGAAGGTGGAAACTTTTTCAATAGTTGTTCCCGGGGACAAGTGGACATGCAGGATGTGCAAGGACACTTGATTGCTGCGCCCGCATACTGCCATGTGCTTTGTGATTTGTGCGGACTTCTTTTTTTTGGCCAGCTGCTGCTGCCTTGGCCAGATGTCAAAGCGGGCCTTAAAGCCATCTGCCGAGGGGAGAGAGGGGACTGAGGCAATGCAATGATTGAAATTTATGCGAAAATCAACAATGGAGTGCTCTGGCCAAGAAGAGTAAGTGGATTTTATAAACGATGAAGGAAATATTACGAGCAGTAGATTGATAGGTTTTTTTGATTTACTTTCAAGGGGAATAGTTCAATAGGAATAGGAAAATCCTCTTGTATATTTCTTTAAATTATAATTTATTATTTAACAAGCTTTAAGGGGAGGAAATCCCTTTCTTATCAGATTTTTTAATGGCTATAAGACTTTTAAATAAAGCTATTACAAGTTTTTCTAGTAATTGTCTCTGAAGCTCCCTTGCAGAAATATTTAAAATATTAATAATAAAATATTTTTAAGAATTAATTGAATTTGATAAACTTATAGCAGATATTTTGAATGAAATTGGTTACAACCATAAACATGCTATTATTATATAACCATTAATAACCAAAGAACGCCTAAGATGATTTGATTAAATTTTAATTCAAAATCTCCGGGAATACTCCGAGTTAAGTCCTTAATCCTCTGACGCCTTCGATAGCCGCCTGCCACATATATCGATAGACTCCCAGCTGACCCTGTTTTCTGCCTTGAAGAGTTTTAGTTTTAGTTATAGTTTTCCCCCATGTGTTAGAAAGCTCTCTAAGAGCAGCCCGTTCTCTTAGGCACTTTCCAACTCTCGAGAAAGCCAACTCTCGGCCGACCATAAAAAACTAAGACCTAATTCACGACTTGCCCCCGTCTCAGGCCGCAGCTCGTGCTAATTGTTGGTATTGTTTCCCTTGGCTGAGGCTAGCTGGCAGCTGGCTAGCAACTCCCACAGTGCCGTGAATGAGTTGGCGAGTGAGTGAATGAGAGCGAGAGAAAAGGAAAGTGCTTGCATGCAAAAATGCGGCACCCACCCACTCCGAGGCCCCCCAAGGACGCCCGCTGCCAAGGAAGAGGGAGCAAAACAAAGAAGCCAAAAGGCGAGAGCCACCGCCACCGCCGCTGCCTTTGATTTTTAGGCCAAGTGACCAAGTTTCTCACCCATTTTGGAGTGGGACGCTGACCGCAAAAAAGGCAAAGAACGCTGAAAGCTGAACGCCAAAACCTCGTATATAGTTTTATGTATGCCCAGTACACACACACATTGCACACACACACACTCCGCACACACTCACCGAAATTATACCAAAATATTCAAATTTATATTGATTTTGCGCTGACGTGAAAACGCTCACTTAAACTTCATAAAATAAAATAAAAGTGAAAAAAAATTATGGAAACTGCTGAGTGCAGAAATGCATGCGAATCTCGGACTCACCTTGAAGGCCTTGAACGAGGAGACCACATAGAAGGCCCCGTCCTCCAACTCATCCAGATGGTACTTGCGATCCCCGTCCATCGAGAAGACATATCGCGCACCTCGGGGAAGGTCCATCTTGGGCGAGATCTTGTCCAGCAGATTGTCCAGCGAGGTCACATCCCGGCCCGGACGATAGCGCAGCTCCACGCCGGGAAAGAAGGGATCCCCGTTGCGATAGAAAACCACCCGACGGGCCTTCCAGTACGAGAGATTGTTGTAACGCGCGGCCGCTGCACTGGAGATCTCCGGGCGGGATTTGGAACGCACCAGCGGCACCACCGGCGGCTGCTCCGAGGTCTCGCTCATGTTGTCCAGATAGCCGGGACTGATGGCGCGGCTCTGGCGGCCACTGGTTGCTCCTCCTGCGCCTCCACTGGTTGCACCGCCTCCGACTCCGTTTCGCTGCTGCCAGTAGTCCGGCACCTGGCGATCTGGTAATCCTACCACCTGCTCCTCGTCCTCATCGTCCTGGGCGTTCTGAATCCGGAAGCTGGACGACACGGGGCGCTTGGGACTCTTGGCCGGACTGCTGCGGTTGCTATCGTGTCCGTTCCCAATCCCTATCCCGCTCCCGTTGCCGCTGATGTTGCTGCCGTGCTGCTTGTTGCCGTGGCCGTTGTGCAGATTATCATCCAAATGGGGCTGCGTCGGTGGCGGCGAAACGTTTCCCTCGAGCGGTGCGTTCGGACTAATTTGTGGCATTGTTTGGCCGCTGAGAACGGACTCGTTACTGCCAGCTACCAGGCCATCGCCAACTCCTGCTCCGGCACCACTGCCTCCTCCTCCGCCGCCGCCGCCGCCGACATCCACCTCATCCTCGGCGTTCTGGGCATGGCTCAGGCTGGTCATGTAGTCGTCGTTCTCTTCGTGGGACATTGTCCTGGTGTTGGTGTGCAGAAGCACTCACTTCAGCGTTCTCTTAAGGCGCTTTCACTGGCTTTCACCTGGCTTTTCTTAGCTCACTTGGCTCGGCTGGCCCACCTTGCGTGCTCGATTTGTTGTGGTCAAAGGAATCGCTAAGGGCAGCGTCGCGTCGACGCAATGCAAAAATGTGGAGCGCGAAAAAAATTGGAGCCACTTCTTTGAGTTTTCTTTGCTGCCTTTGTATTCCGCCCGCAGTCGCTGGTTGTCCAGCGCGGAGCCAAGGAGCTCTCAGCTGGAAATTAGAAATATTTGAAAGTGATTTGCAAACTAATTTCAGGAAGCTCACCTCATTCAAAAGCATATTCAAGACTAAGTTTTAGTTTATTAAAGAATACGTTTATGTTTGGGTTGGAATATTTTATAATGGAAATATTTTAAAATAGTAGGACACTTAGAACTTTATAAACTATTTCAAAATGATTCCGTAGATAGAGAAATTATATTTTAAGGGGACTTTTTGGGAATATTTCTAAGGATATAAAGTACAAGTAGGAGAAATATATCCCTTAGCTATACCAATTAGTAATGATATAACTTTTGCATGTTTTTTTTTGTTTATAATAGTATTCTTATATATTTTAATATATTTCAGATATTTTTAGGAAAATGTTTTTAATATTATAAGCCAAGAAATTTTAATATTACTTAGTTTATCAAAGCAGAAATCGAATCTCCTTAAATTCCCAATGAGTTAAGCCAAACCCTTCGCTTTGTTCAATGATTTAAACATTTTGTTAATATACTAGCACAAGTCAGCACAGAACTAAATATAATTTCATGAGTCAAAATTTAATTTAATTTACTTTCATATTGCAATGTAAAGTGAGAAATATATGCTGCCATTACGAAACTTTAATTAGAATCTTTGTAAGAACCTTTTAAAGTCTTGAACTCTCCTAAGATATATTATTAAATTCGGCAATGTCGGCTTCTGTGAAGATGTTAACCGTAATTGCCACATTCATAATCCCTGCAACAAAGCGTACATATGTTCCTCATATTGTCCGTCTCAAGCACTGCACTTAGAAATATCAACTGTTAACCATGTCCTCTCACCCTTTTGCTCAATCGATATGCCAGCGAGCTCTCGATGCAATGTGTCCAATGAGCTCCCATTGCCCAGGGGCTCTTCAGAGTCCTGGTCCTGCACCCTGCTCTGTGCTCCCTGCTCCTTGCTGCCTGCTTCCTGCTCCCTGGTCACAGCTCCACGGGGCAATTCAATGGGCTGTCCGGCGAGCACTTGCCACTGCCTTTGTCCCGGTAAACAGACCGGAGACCGAAGAGCCCCACTCAACCATTCGGCGTGGGCACTACAAACATTCACACTTCTGCGGGCCAAAGAGACTGGGATACAGAGGGGTGCGGGGGAAACCGGACTGGGTTCAGGGTTCAGAGTTCAGGCCTGCTTCGCGTCCGCTGGAGAGGCCGAAAATATCGCGTATTATTTGCCCTGCCTTGCCTTGCATTGCTGTATTTGCTGTGTCCTCACACGTGGAAAAATTGCAATTGAATTCGAGAACAGACTTTTTTAATACTTCTTAAAAAAAATTAGAACTGTTTAAGACATATTAAAAAAAAGGGCTCTTAGCTAGCACTACAACCCCTTAAAAAATAAATAAATAAATATTTATGAAAATGCTTTAGGAAGTGATCTTGAAAAATAAAATATATATGACGTTTTAATCAAACAATTTGTACAATATTCTCTGAAAAAGCAAAACTTAATTTAAACTATAAAATTGGTTGTGTTTTAATGTCAATAAAAATAGGATTTTTTTTTTAGAATTTTTAGGATCTCCAAAACTTCCAGAAAGGAAAGCAATTTATAGAACTTTTACAGTAAAGTCTTCTTACTGGTAACTTCAAACTAAAATACTTCGTTCTAGTATATATTTAATATATTATTATATTATATTATATTTAATTCAATTCTGCTCAATTTAGACTGCATATATTATTTCTCTATCTCACTTTCCACCCCATTTTCGTGCAGTGCATCAAGTGGTAAGCACCGTAAAATTGCAGACGGCAGGGAACAAGCCGACGACTCCCGGCTTAAGTGGCATCGGCATCGGTCTCCTGTGTCTTTGACCACTCCGCACTCACACAGAAGCCCTCCAGCTCACTTACAACCATTCACACACACACACCAGCAGACTGGATCCTGGATCCAAGTCCTTTTCACTGCATTGGAATTTCGTGTATTTTACAATTGCAACAAAAAATAAATATTTGTTGGCAACGGGAGAATTCTTGCTGGTGGGGCCTTTTTACCCAATTTTTTGTTGGGGTTTTCACCCGTCTTTTTATTTTTTATTGGGGTGGGGTTTTCAGGCTGGCGGCTGCCTTACCTGTTTTATGCAAATTTGTTTTTATTGCAACACGTTGCACGTTGCTTCCTTTTGCTCCGCGTATTTATGGCCGTGGACTTTTTTTGTTGATATATATTTTTTTTTGGTTGGTCGTTCGGCGAAAGTGGCGCTGTGGCTTCTTTTGCGGCAATTAGGTTAATGACACTTGGGTCCGGCGGTTGTTGCTTTGGGTTATTTATGCACAAACAGTTGTTGCTCTCCACTTGCACCTCCAAGCAGCATCCACTCTGTCCTGCCCCTGCCTCTGCCTCTGCCACTTCCACTAATTGCCTATCAATCAGCCGCAATTGTGTCCACTTGTATTCGGGCCTGAATCGGGGAAAACACTCACGGATAAACACATTTACTTGAATCAAATTTAATGAACTCGATGACGATGCCGAGATGGCGAAGCGATGGCGATGGCTGGAGTTTATTAAAACATCTCTCTTTCGCTTTTCGAAGAGGAAAGTTTGGCGCAAAACAAAAGTGCGAAACTTTTGCTTACTTTCTGGCGTTTACCGCGATGCACAAGAAGAAATTCCGTGTGGCAACTTTGCCGGTCAAAGTGTTTTTGAATTGTGTTTCGAGCTGCGCTGCCTGCTGGCTTTTCTTCTGCTGCTGCTTTTCCCGCTGCTTTTCCTTCTGCTGCTACTGACTTCCCCTTACCCTTTGTCCTGGCCACATTCCGTGCTGCTCCCGCTGCCTTTTGTCCACTCTAAATTTCCTCGGCGACGCAGCCAATTTTCTTAGAGAGTGCCTTTCTCTTTCTCCCGCCTTCTGCGCGAATCGAATTACACCGTTCGCCTGTGTGAGTGACTGACTTATGGGGCTAACTGCCCAACTCCATTCAGCTCCAGCCCCTCCCTCTCCACCACTAATTGTGCCCTGCTTAGGAAAACCGCAAGCCCACACACATACACACACACACACTGGCCAATGTAGAGGAAAATCCAAGGGGGCCATTTGTTAGGTTCTCTTAACCATTTGGCTTCTTCACCTTTCCCATTGCACTATTGCCCGTCGACCAGGGGCGTAGATATAAGAGGGTAGAGTGGTTCCCCTCTCCAGCTCCTCTAATTATTCGTAGCCAGGTGATTCTCGGCTCTGGCCGATTGATTGAGGGGATTCTTAGTCTCAACCCTTTAAAGGGACTTCCAGGCGGGAGCTGCGGGCCTGGCAAATGTTTACTACGACACCGCAGGCCCATCTGGAGGAAGTCCTGTTTAACCCATTTGACCCCCCGCAGCTTAAGCTACTGTGGACAAGCTTTAATGGTTTTATTTGCTAATTATAAAGGCCTCTAACTATAAAAAAACAATGTATAATAAATAAAAAGTACCTTTAAATTTATTCTGAATTAAATGTATTCCTACAAATTTAATTCATAACAACAATTATATGTATTGCACAGAAGCTTAAAGGTACTTTACAAATTTACAAATTGGTTGGAATAAATTTGATTCAGAATTTAATTTGTAGGAATAAATTTATTATAACAATTACAATTTATTAAGATTATATGAAGCACATTAATAAACATTTAAAATAAACTGCTTGCTCCGTGCATTTTATTTTAATAATTATCATTCTGTAAAATATTGATCTGTTTTTTAATTTATTTTTTAAAATTAGCCTGCGCTTCTCTCATTAATTATATAAATAATACCAAAGTGCAAAAGGCAATAGAAAACAGGTAACAAGCCGATATAGAAAATCATTCAAACGTGATTGTATAACAATAAGATATTTGCATTATTATGGCAATATGCTGAAAATCTTTACTTTATTCTTTACTTAAATTCGGTTAAAATAACGTAAATTTTGATTTATTTATGTATTTATTTATTTGCCATTTTCATAGTGTTACAAGCTATAGCTTATGTATATTTATTGCACAAGTCACAAACATTATTTTAAAAAATTGTGCCTAATTTATTCTAAAAAACTCACATTAACTTTAAGAATCTAACTATAAACTAATATTTCATTTCCAAAAAATTAATTTTTCTTTTACCTAACATCCGAAGTTTCTCAAATTTAATTTTTATATTTTGTTTATAATTTATTTTTTATTTAACATAGAATTTCAGAGCAGTATAGATTATATTCCTGCATTAAATAGCTAGATAAATAACTTTAAAATTTGTTTATCATTAAACCTGAGATTACTTTTAAATTGTAACCCCGGCACCACAGTAGCTGCACCCGTTCCCACTTAACCCGCCATGTCCCCCGCTGGAAATGCCCGCTCCCCTGAGGGGAAATCGCAGCTTTTTGCTTATCGTGTTTATATTGTCGTCGTCGACGTCGTTGTGTGTGGCCCAGCGATTGTGTACTTGGGTTTATGTTCGTGTGTTTTGTCGTCGCCTTAGTCAGCGGGTTATACTAGGAGGTTCTGGAAGTAGGGAAAGGAAAAGGCATCCAGGGGGTGATGGTTATGCGCCACTTACATGCAACTGTCGGGCCAAAACAATTTGAGGGGGCTGTGAAATTTTCTGTGTCACGCTGGCCGCACGAGCAACAGTCCCCGCAAAAAGTCGGCACCCGCGCCGCAGGAGGAAATTCCTTCGTCGGCTTCGCGGGGGTAATTCTTTCATTCCAACATTTTTTTCGTCTTTCTGTTCTTTTTTTTTTTCATCGTCGTACAATTAGGCCAAACGTTTGGGGAAATTTGTTTTTATTACAATGCTATTACTCGTGATTTGTATTAGGCGGCGACTCTCTGTTAATAACTTTGTGAGCTCTCAACGTCGCCTTCCTGGCCGCCCTCGCATTCTTTTAAATTAATCACATTTTTTTTTTGCGGGGGCGACGCAACGTTTTGGTGAAGTTAATGTATTATTTTAATGCCATTTCCGGCTGGCTGCGTGATTTGTGGATGAAAATCCATATTTCGGTTTAATTACTTCAGCAGCAACTGTACGGAAGGCCGCCACCCACAATTGAATCATCGCTGCGTATTATCTTTGCTCCGATAAATTGAAAATGTATCCTTATTCTTTATTGGCAATTTGGCCGTAATTTTCTCTCTTCGCTCGCCGTAGTAAACTTTTAAGCTTACTTAGCTCCGATCAGCAGCATCATTATTTGCAGTTTCATTTTCAATTATCTAATTTCTGCCAACGGACCCGCAGGATGAGGCAAGCAGGCAGGCAAACAACAAACTATTAGAGGAGCCAACATGGCCACGCCCACATCAGTTAACAACTCAAATAAGCTTCCTTTTTTGTTGCCAATTCGACTCCTTTTTGCCACCACCGTCCCTCTTGGGCCACCCCCATCAAAGTACTTACAAACACGAGTGTATATGGGAGCTGTGCTGGCATTTGGTCAGCAGGAAAGATCGCTTCCGCTTGGAATACTTACTTCCGGGCATTAGTTTTTTATATAAAATATATTATATTTTTAAATTCGAAATATTTTTGAGCTTCCTGACCAATTAAATAAAATGCTTACCTATTTGTAATAAAATATTATTGAAGCCTGCTGAAAACTCTTAGTTGTTATTATTTAAAACCCTTGAAAGTAAATCCAAAATGTTAATATAGTGAGTGGCATTTTAACATATATTGCAGATAATAATTATCCCTTTTTTACTTATCTTCCTCTAAAGGACCCTTCACTGGAATTAGGATTAGGATTCCGGCATCACTGCTTGGTATAGAAAAGGCATCTGCCATAATAAGCTCTTTCAATGGACCCTTAAGGGGATGAGGGACCCTGGAAAAGTGCAGGCTGCAGCAGCACCTTGTTGCCATTTTGGCATTGTGCTCACATGAAGGACTTGGCGGCTGGTGCTGTAGCGCTGCGCCAGAATCCACGAAAAGTCGATGGCCACAAAGGATGTTTTGTGTGCTGTAAATGCCCACTGTGCGGCGGCTGAGCACACACACACACGCGCACACACCTTAAATTTTCAGCTAATGTACTCACGTGCAAACACAGAGAGCGTGCGAGTAAACAGAAAGTGCAATGCAAGCCACTAAAAAGTCCAATGCCGCCGGCATGCATTTTGTATTGCATACTTTTCTGCGCCGTGGCCGAAAGAAAAAGAAAATTGCCATAGGATCAAGGAGAGAGAGAGAGAGAGAAAGCGAGAGAGATGGCCAGGGAAAATGCAGTAGAAAATATTGTGCAGAGGGCGCGGTCAGAAGTTGACAACGACAACAGAGCCAACAATGAGGCATTTTTAATGTGACCATTAAACAATGGCAACGAGGACAATGCACACACACAATCAGGACGAAAAGGGAGGCGAATGAAGCACATTGACTGCAGTGGACGGCGGTAGCCAAAAAATTAACCCAACTGACAAATTTTTGGAAGAGAAAATAATGCCTAATAGAAAATTAATGGGTTGTGAGTGACTCTTTTATAGGAATTGTAATAAATAAACTTCGATAGGAAAAATTTCTTATTTAGTTTATAGAAAAGCAAACTTCTCTATAATTTCCTAATTTATTATATGAACATTTATTTAAGTTCACTTTTAAAAGAAAAATAAACCTTTTAACCGTCTGCAAACTTCATTTGTATTTAATTTGCTTAAAATAAATTTCTGCTACATAAAAAAATTAGAAAGAATTTGTAACTAACATAACGCCAAGACTACACCTTTCCCCTATAATCCAAATTAAAATCACCCAGAAATAATAAAAATACAAAGCCAAACTGCGGCCCAAATGTGTTCAATTTGCAATCACAATGTAAGATTTGAAGCACACTCCAGTGCCTATATTGGGTTGTCCGCAACAAGCCAAAGTTTCCCCAAGTCGGCGAATATATACATCCATATATATGCCGCGCGTATATGTGCGGAAAGAAAAGGCAGTCTTCGCATTCAGCTGCTGTCAGTCGCGCGCGAAAACTTTTCAATACAAAGTATGAAGCCCATGACGCTACTAAAAGGAGACATTGAAGAATGCGACAGCCCCGATGAGGCGACAGAACAGCGGAGCAGAGCGCACTAGGACAGCGTAGAACAGAGGACCCGACCCGACCCGGCCAGGCCAGGAGCAATAAGCCAAGAAACGAGCCACGGTAAGGACATTTGGCTGGGCCACATATACAACTGAATGAACCGCAACAAAGGCACTCAACTGACTCCGATAGCGACTCCGTTGACGGCAGTGACTTCGGCTACTGGAGCTGCGGCTGCGACAATGAGTGCACACGGGAAAACCCGAAACACTAAAATAATAACCATTACAGAGAGACTATTATCAATATGGCAAGTCGGCAGTTAGCAACCGGTTGGGTTTGAATAAAAAAAGGGGAAGTTTTCTATCTGAAAAAGAATCTGGAATAGGAATAGGAAATTGAAGGTGTTAAAAAAGATAATATTTAAATATAGTTCGAGTCTTTTTAAATTTATATTCATCGTCTGCTTATTTAATTATGCTATTCCATTTACAAATTTAATTTTAGGTCTACCTTAATCTTATAAATATAAGGAAGATGACTTAGACCTATCAATTGTTAACACTATTTAATTTAATATGTTAAGTTATGGATGGTAAGCTCTTAGTGTCCCAATACCTATTTTAATTTATTTACCTATTAAAATCGTGTGAATATTTCTCTCTCTCTCATGTTTAATTTCCTTATTCAAAGCTTGTTCACACTTTTCTAAGTAATCTTTGTACACATCTCACACTTCTATTAAAAATATTATTTGAAAGATATTTTTCCCCATGTACTCGGGGCTTTGTCTTGCCACTCAGCTGCACTTCAACTCGCAACCACCTTCCTCCAACCGCCGCCGTGTTCCCAGCGAAGCTGTTGCATTTGGCCATGTTCAAAACCGCAAGCAGGGCGAGCATAACAAGAGTTCTTTGAATGAAAAGGAATCGAGTTGGAAGTTGGGAGTCGGAATGGGACACAACGGAGGGAGTGAGGTGGCCGACCAGGCAGCTGCCATGTCAAAATGAATGAATGGATGGGTATATGGCTGGAAGGCAAACCGGCCACAAGCAGGCCAACAGCTTGGCCAACTTATATGTACGCACATGCACCAGGAAAAGCGACTTTTGGCATTTTAGTTTAATTATAATATTGCATGCCAGAGATTTTGAACAAAGTTAATAGAGAGAGATTTATGAAATTAACGCTTGATAAATTGTAGAAGCAAAAACCTTGTTGATTGTATTTGCTGCCATTTAAGTGTTACCTTAATAAGCAATTTAAAACGAATACTTATTCCATGCCTCTTTTATATTTTATATTTTATAAAATACTTTTTTTTCGAGTGCACCAACACATGCTTTGCCACATAAGAATGGACGTGCAGTTAGGTGGAGACGGGGTGCGTCCTGCCAACGCATGTCAAGCTGGCCGGCCAAGAAGAAAAGCTCATGTCCTCAAATGTGAATGAGACCAGAATTGTCGTCGTCGTCGTCGTCGTCGTTCCCATTCTCATCCTTGTGCTCGTCCTCGAACAAAAAGTTTCAATTGTCTCTGGCCGAGAATGTGTGAATGCGATTGTCCAAGTTTCTCATTTGCGGCAAGGGCTTGGATCCGATTCGGTCCGGCTTCCTGTTGCATGTGGGCACAATTAATTTTTGTTGCTTACATGCAGCACATGATCGCCAAGGATAATGATGATGCTGATGCTGATGATGATGGGCGTGCCTTATGCGGCCATATTGTGCAATCTCTGGCCTGATAAATGCCCCACTTGACCTGCCCTCGCCCCAGCTCCAGCTCCTTGCCGGTCGAGGCATCTCTTTCCATCCGGATCTAGAATTCGGATTTGGTGCCTGTCCTTTGTGGCCAGAAAGGGGGGCCTTATCGCCATCTCAGATAGTGTCAGCACCAGAAACTTTCGCCATTAATGAGTTATGCAAAGCTCGAGTGCAAGCGGGAGTGCACTCAGCGCCACATCCTGCATCTTGGGAATTTAATTTAAGCTTGGGAGTTACGGTTAACCCGTAGTTTAAATCTAAAAAAAATTATAATACGAAAAATTAATATACATAATTTTATGGATACATTTTTTACAATTTCCTGTAATAACAGTTACCATTTAATATTAAATTCTGGTTTTTAAAACGCTTTCATTCGTTTCTCATTCCAAAGAATAAAACATAATCATAATAATCTTTATTTTATTTCAGCTTGAAATGGGTTAAGGCTCTGACGGCCGTTTCCTGCATCTTTTGTCGTTCATAAAGCAAATGACCAAAAAAGTTTTGCAGCCAGGAAATTAGCATTTGGCAGCCATTCGCTTTGAGTCAGTTCCTCTTCCCGAAAAAATTCAGCCCGCCATTTTCCTGGGGAAATGCAAATGGCGGCGCACAGTGGGGTATTGGACCCGAAAAGTGGCGATTAATTCAAAAAACGATTTTTGCGTTCGATTCATTTGATTATATTTTTTTGTTAATACATAAAATTCTGCATTTAACCGTATATGAGTTTTTCTCCTCAACCTAACAGAGGCTGAGGAATCGGTTGTCAAAGTTGCAATATATTTTCGGTGTCTTTAAAAAAGTAAAAAAAATCCCTTTCTTTGAGCATTTTGAAAAAAGAAAATTGTTTCTTAAACGAAAATGTACGTCAAAAAAGTTATGCAATCTCTAAGATA
Source organism: Drosophila rufa (assembly GCA_018153105.1). NCBI lineage: Eukaryota > Metazoa > Arthropoda > Insecta > Diptera > Drosophilidae > Drosophila > Drosophila rufa. The sequence continues at coordinate 10,553,920 of JAECXS010000085.1, forward strand.
ATATATTTAACTATTTTTTAAATATTTTTTTAACAATATAAATTTCAATTTTATAAATAAAATTATTACAAATACAAAAAATTAGCTAAAAATTTCACATTTTTTAACTTTAGGTAGACAAAAAGTAATGCGCCACGCGGTCCCACGCGATATTTTAAATGAGGTGTTATTCCCTAGATATTCAGCTTAACCGCCTCATTCACACAATTTTGCACAAATTTGCACAAATTTGTTCAAATTCAATTTTAGTGGATATACTGATAGCGCGCACACTACAAGCGCGGGCGTTGCGCTGCCAGCTGAGTTTCTAAAACCCGCCGAGATCAGTACTGGCGCCCATGAGACATCTTCAACAAATAGAGACTCATCTAGCAAAGATTGAACAAACAAAGATTTCCAAAAAAACGAAATTAAATAAATAAATAAAATGTTATATAAAAATAAAATATTTTTTTTTTATTTATGGGTTTGACTAAAAATACCAAATAAAGAACAGTTTTTATTTTTTTTAGTATTTTTTCGTAACATTTTTTGAGTTTTAAAAAAACTAGTTGTTAAATGTTGAACAAATTTTGTAAGATTATTAAGTCAATAATAATACATAATAACAAATAATTTTTTTTTTTTAAACTTGGTATTTTTAGTAAAAAATTAAATAAATTAAACTATTTTTTATATGGCAGCTATAAGATATAGTAGTCCGATTCTGATAAAATTTTTCCTTAAAATCTGGAATATTTTGAGACTTCTTATGTAAAAATTTGGTTACAAAATTCTTAAAAACAAAAAAAAAATTCATACTAAAACAAATTTGGAAAAATTAATTTTAATTTTAAAAATAAAAAAAATAATTTAAATTAAAAACGAACAACTTTTTTTACTAAGATTTGTCATATCTAACAGGAAAAAAAAGTCTCCATCCAAAATATGCCCACCTGATTTGATCGCCACTTTTCGGGTCCAATACCCCACTGTGCGGCGGGCAAAGTGTTACGGTTTTCGGGGCTTTTGGTATGTTTTTTTTTGCCTCGCTCCAGCCAGCGAGCAGTTGATGGGTAGCCGTGATTAGTTTAGGCCGGGGGATCGGGATTGGTATCGGGATCCCAGGCATTCCGGTCGTTGGCGCCGCATGCCGCATGCCGCATTCAGGCGGCCACATGTTCCGCTCAATGTTCGCGCTTCTCGGCATCAAATGTTTTGCCGCGGGCGGGGGGCGGGCTCTGCTTTTAATATGATTGCAATTCGCGCTGCGGGGCTCCCCAGGCAAAGGCATTTCGCAGTCGCATTCACACGGCCAAATGGTCAACTTTGGCGGCTTTGCACCAAAGTTTGTGGCTTAATGGCGGTAGTTCCTTATTGGCCAACATTTTGTTGGCCTGGAAAGTGTGTGTATGTTGTCTCATATATATTTCTATAAAGCGGTTGAGGAATTTAATTTAAGTGCATTTATTAGCAAACTTATTTAATTTAATTAAAATTCAGTTGTAAAATTCCACAATTCAGTTTAAATTTATTTTCTTGATTTAATTTCAAAAGGGAAGCATTTCCCTAAGTCTTTCATCTTTAAAGCATTTTGTTCATAGGTTTCCTTAATAATGATTATTCATTATAAATAACCACTTATAAATTTAAATAAATATTTCTGATCAAACCTTATCTAAATCTTATTCTAAATATATTCCCTCTTTAAGACACATCCCATTGAGCTGAATCTAACCAATGATCGTAAGGCTCACATGCGGTGGCCGTAATGGGACAACATGGCCAAAAGCAATATGAGGCCGCAGCAACAATTGCACACGAAATGACATTTCCACTGGCCGCTGCACATTAGTTTCGCATCGCTGGGCCCAAATGGTTTTTCGGCCAGGCGTCAGTGTCGTCATAGAGTTTTCCGGCCACGGACCAGACCTACCTTCCTTCCAGCTTTCGCCTTCCTTTACTTTGTGGTAATTAATGTGCATATGTATGGCTGCTCACGAGTGTGTGATTGTACCGTGTGTGTGTGTGTGTGTCAATTACTTTGGCTCTTGCAGTTGGCCAGTTACAAATTACAGGCTACGAGTCCTTCCTTTCATGCGGCGAGTCCTTTTTTGCGGCGACCTCTGGAGTTTTGTGAATTTTATTGGCAAATCAATTAGGTGGCTTCAAATTGTGTTTGGCTGCTGGTCAGCGCTTAATTTATTTGATTTCATTTGGCGAATGGCTTTCTTGTGAATGAAAACCGTATGTTTCCATCATTCTCAAATTAATTTATTTGATTTCATTGAGAGAAAGCAGCTGGAAATTAATACCATAAAGTGAATATTTTTTATTTTGGGAAAATAATGAAAGGGGAAGTTTTTAATTGTTTGAATGAAATGGAAAAGCAGCTATATATATATATATACAATTTATATTATTTTTTGGTCTACAGTTCGTTTATATTTTTATTGAAAAGCATTGAGGAGATTCTTTGATAATTTTTTTAAGGGAAACCTATACCAAAGAGGGAAAATATTAATGAAATGCAAAAGCAGCTAAAGAGGAATGCCTTTATAACTTGTATAATAATTCGCATTTAATTTGTAATATTGTTTGGGTTTCCGTTATCTCTAAAGTTTCGATTATTTTTATAAAATAAATTTTTATTGAAAATCATTGAGGAAATTTTTGATAATTTTTTTAACCTATACCAATTATTTTTGGGACCCAATGGCAGATGTTGTGGCTCTCGGCTCTCTGCGGCTGTCGTTATAGCCAACAATCAGTTATGTGTTTGGTTTTGGGGGGCGGGGAATGAGGGGCGGGAATCAGCGTAAAATTTAATTAGCTTTAAGTGTGTCGGTTGCGGCGGTTGTTCGCTGTTGTTGCTGGTCCTTGCTACGGTTTCGTAATTTGTTGTTAATTACTTTTTGCAGAGCGGCTTTTTATTGGAAAATTAACGCCAGCAGGTTTTCGGTATTTCTGTGTGTATTCTGTATTTGTTTTCGGGAGGGGAGAGACTAGAAGAGGAGCTGGTGGTGGCGCTACTTAAATTGAAATCAGCCATAAATAGGCATTAAACTTGGTACATAATGATTTTAATGGCGGTTTTCTATATTATGCTGATTACTGTAAATTTTCGGTTTCAATTTGCCCGTTGTTATCGATTTTCCCCTTATCTTCCCATTTGTTACTGGCTGTCTGCTATTTTTTTCTCCTTCAATTTGCCGCTGTTTGTTTGTCGTTCGATATATAAATTGGTCTAATGACTCTGCCATTATTTGCCTTTTGGGCACGCATTTATTTCATGGGAAATTCAATGCGTTGATTTATGGGCAGGCTTTAAAATTTGCATAATGTTATTAATTTGGCTCAGACGTTGAAATGGCTCAAGATGCCCAGATGGCCTTGGTTTGAATGGATAATCAAAATTATCTTAGTGTCGGAAAGCAAGAACAAATACCTTGGGGCGGAGCATTAAAATAAAAGGCTTTGATTAGACAATAAATTATAAGACAATAGTAAACTGTTTATATGTTACATTACTGTTTCCGTTTATTCAGTTTTTATATATTTTTATTGTTTTATTGAATAAATACTTAAAGCAATTTAAGGGGTTAGGATAAGAATTGATAAGAATTTATAGATAAAAGTAAACATGGCAAGAAAAGTACATAAATAAGAGATTTTTGCCGTACTTGTCAGATATCTGGCAATATTTTTATAAATCCTTTTATCTAGAGCCTTAAATATAATTTTAAAAATAATGACTAATTCCTCTAAAGATTGCTTTTGCCCAAAGCAAACCTCACCTGTGCGGGTGATAGTTGAACGGACGCGGGATAGCGTGACAGACATCTTCTCCAAATACCGCCAGAGAGTGGGCGAAGGAGCACGTCAGGCGGTGGAGCTGGCGCGCAAACGAAGCCAAGAATTCCTAGCCCGGACTGCTGCAAAATCTACATGCGGAAACAAAGGAATAATAAAATCAAATAAAAAACAAGGGTATGTTTTTCACATTTTTTATATGATATTTTTAATTTTTAAATGTTGTCTTTCATTCTTTTATTTTCTATTTAATTTTAACATTTATTTCCTTTAGTTTCTTTTCAAGACTAAACTTCGATGAGGTGGCCACTGTCCTTCTGGTGCTGATGATCCTGCTGTTGCTCTTCCTGGGTCTCTTTCTGGTCAGGAGCTATAACCATGCCTATGCCTACGGATCAGGTGGATGTTTGTGGCCAATGTTTTGGTCCCAGTGCCAGATAATGACCTGAAAGCGTGGAAACCCATTTACAAGTGCCCCCAAACTATGTTCAATTGATTGTGGACAATAAACGCAGCCACAAACCAGAATCTCCAATGTTTGGGCCCAAAGCCAGCGGCGTTTTTACACCAATTTCAGTTAGTCAAAGGACAGACCGCAGGCCAGGTGGGAAGGGGAGGCCCTACACCTTTAGCTAATTAGGCCACAGGCAGTTGGGTTCTCTCTCTCTATGCTTTTCCTTTTTTTCGGCAGGCACTGCCAATCATCAAGCTGTTTAAATAATAAATCACTTTAAAATTAGTTTGCCAACTTGTGCAAGTTGAGCGACAGCAAATTAGTGAAAGTTAATTAAAACTATTTAAATTGCAAATTATTTTAACTTTTTCACACACACACACACACCCTCGCACACACTCCAGACACACACAGGGAGCCGAAGTCGTGTAAAAAGTTGAAACGTAATTCACGCACACCGTCGCTGCCAACCGGAGGCAAAGGCCACCCACGAGTATATATGACTTTTTCACAAAAAAATGTTTAAATGAGGGAAATTAAAAGGGGGGAGAACGGGAGCCCACCGCGTGGAATATCTAGAAAAAAATGTCAAGTTGCCGAGTTAAGGGATGCGAGTTAAAAGGGGCGCTGGGGCGTTGGGGCGTGTACGTGTGGCGCAACAATTTGCATATAAAAAGGGTTGTTAGACTTTAAATAGCAGGCCTGGCCTATTATATGCATTAGGCCCCAGATATGGCGGGGCATTAAGATAAGGCACTTACGCCCAGCTTACCAGGCTCCACACACTCTACACTCTCCACTCCGTACTACGTATTCCGTATTCCGTATTCCAAAGACCCCGGCGAAACTCCATACAAAGCCCGTACACACAGTCACCTACGCAAAAGTTAATTTATGCGGGCATGTCTGCTCTACCTCTTTCTCTCCCTCTTTCTCTTCGAGTTTCCCTGTCTCTTTCGCTGGGAAGTCTGGCTTGTTGAAATTTTAATTAAAGGGAAAATATTTAAGGATGCAGCGGCAGTAGCTGTAGCCAGCAGGAATGAATAAAAAAATAGCGGAGCGGAGCGAAGTTGAATGGAGTCGACGGGAGTCGGAAGTCGGAGCGGGGAAATAACCCGCATACTCTAAAAACTTTTGGCCTTGCGAAGAACTCCGGCATCATCGTCACTTGACAAGTACTTAACTTCCGCCACTGACTTTTGCTTAATTCCTAATGATGGAATCCCAACTGCATTGCACGTAAACAGGAGAACGGAAAAAATAAAGATGCCAAAGGATTGCGCCATAAACGTGAGATAATTATGCTGATGGCGGTATGTGATGGTAATATTTATGAGTAAAAAGATAGGGAATTATTATTGTTTATATATTCATGTAGGCCTTTATTGTCTCTAGTTTTCTACTGATTATATAAAATATATTTAAATTATATATTTATAAAAATAGTAAATGTAGTGTGTAAGAAGTGTGTTGACAGTCAAAGAAATCCCCAAACCAATCGCTTTCAAAGGCTCCTTTGATGACTCCAAATCAATGAGGAGTCACAAATCTGTTCACTGTTTAATTAATGAATTCAACTACCTTTGGCTAGCTGGCAACTCTTAATTAGTTTATACTTTCTTTGCTCTGCTAGTCCTGCGATTGAAGTCGGGGCCGGCAACAGTTAACCCATTCAGGGAGTAGCTCGGCCCGAGTACTTATGCTGGTATTTCAATTAGCAGGCTAATAGAGGCCGAATGACTTCTGACCCTGCAACGTGCAACAACTGACCGCAAGGAAGGCACGTCGGCAGCCTCCAGTTGCGATGCACGTTGGCCAATGGCCACGTTGGCCCAGACAACCCGCATCTCTTTTAGGCCAGCCGTTCCTTTTTTTCTGACTTCAGTCCAGGAGATCACGAGTAACAATGCCCGGAATCAAAAGGTACACTGAGGGAAATAGCCTGAAGTTGTGGTGATAATTAAGTTAATATTGTTAGTCAATTTTGTTGTTAGTCTCAGAAATTTCAGCATTTAATCAGTACTTAAAAATTATATTCAAACTAAAATTAAAATGTATAATTTATATTGTTAATTAATAATTCAAAATGACTGAATACAAATTAGTATACATATTCTGCAATATTAAAACAAATATGTTTAATTAAAAACAAAGAAAATCTCCATAAATATAGTTTAATAAATAATTTTAAAATTGTACATATTAGTGAAAAATGATTTAAGTAATCGCCAACACAGAAAACTTTCCAAAAACCATCTTTCTATATTTTCCTTCATACCAAAACCTAAAAGAAAAATTATTTTAAGATGCTGTTACGCTTTTATTTAATTATTTTTTCCTCTGCACATAAGCAGCAGCAACATTAGCAAATATCTCAATTGAAAATGCCTTGCCTACGTGAATTCCTTCACCTGATGTTGGGCTCTATTTTTGGCCGGAATATCTCGGTGGCTGCCTGGCTGGCAGGGTAAGAGTCTGTGGGCTTAAATGTTGACCGGACCGCTTTTATGAGGCTCTTCTAAATCAATTTGACAGGGATGCGGCGGCATACAGAGCATGCCAGGAACTCATCAAGGCCGCAAACGAGGTCCTCCTCCTCGAAGCGATTAAACGTGGAACATTTGCGTTAGTCAACATACATAGTTTGACATTCCAAATTAATGAGCACTTAAGCGCACGCATAACGCATTTATTTCGGCTGAGGGGCGTTCCTGGGCATGCCGACGACACTTTGGCGATGAACCTGCCACAGCCCGAAAGTTAAGTGTCTCTCTGACAGACAGATACCGGAATTCCAAATTCGGCTGTGTGGCTAGATTGCGCGGGCACACACTCACCGGCGAATGATTTACAGGGTTGCCACGTGGAATTATGCATGTACCCGGTCGGCAGCTCTAATTATGACGCATTAATCACCCAGGAGCAGGTTTATGTATCTGCTTTTTATGGCCCCGAAATATATATATAGTATATATGGAGATGTTATAAATTACCAAAGATTTGTGCGCCTGTTCGAAATGCTAATTTTAAGGCGAGAGAGATATTTTCCAACATTTATGGCGAGCTTTAAGGTCCCCGAAGAATGGTTGAAAGGCGCGAAGAGCGCGTCTAAGTGCGAAATAAATTAAAATAATCCGCTTCACGTACCTCGGGCAAATTAAAACAAATGACATTTCACACAGTCCGTCACACACGCACCGTAAACGGCGAATGAAAAAAATAATACAGAAATGTATAAAAATCCAGAACTTAACGCGCGTCCCGTGATGAAAATAAAAATGAAAATGAAAATGGGAATAAAAATAAAAATAAAAATCACCGGAGCAGTAAAAATAACAAGGAAAACTAAATTTTTCATAAATCCCCAAAGCAGCAACAACGCGAGAACCTCATGACTGCGGCCAGCAAACACTCGCACACACGAGCGTAAAGAATTAAATCAAAAAGCATAAAAATAAATATTAAATTTAACCAGCTTGCTTTCGCGTGCAGCTCGTGTCAAAAAAACAATTCACGTTGCGTATACGCCACGTTGCGGTGTCGGTCGGATGCTGCTCCGCTTTGTTGCTGCTTTTGTTGATGTTTTTTGTGCTGCTTTGGCCCCAGCGCTTGTTAAAGCTCACGTGGCTGTCAAACGATGTCAGTGACTTTGCCGACATTCTCCCCCCGCGAATGCGAAGCAGGAAATTAGAGCGAACGCCAGCAGAAGTCGCACAAAACAAACAGACAAAAAGTTAATTGTATGAAATCAACACACTTAAAGTCAACAGCAACAACAAATACGCTGAACATGTTGACAACAGTCAAGGGCAATATTAGGGGCAGGCCCAAAGAACCCCAGAACCCCAGCGAAACCCCAGAAAAACCCCCTCCAGCGAAACCCCAGCAAAATGCTGGCAATGATAGCAGGCCAGGAAGAAGGCGTGGCAGCGGAAAGGGGCAAAAAGTAGCTCGAACAGGGACAGGGGCTGAAGCCGAGTCAAGTCGATCTACAGCCAACAGTCAGGCGTTGAAGAGCAAGCAAGGACCATCCTCACACTCGCACATACACTTCCAGTCAGCATCCAAGGACAACTGTGTGGGCACACTGAAAAAATGTCAACTAAGTGGCTGACAAATAAAAGAATATATATTTTTTCAAATTTAGAATAATTTTAGAAGCGTATTAATACAAGGAAATAGCTGTTTAATTTACAAAATAAAACCTTTACAGAACGCTGTGCCTTAGGTATTAGGCATTAAAAATATAATTTTTCTCTCTGTAAATTCAGAAAAAAAAGAGTAAAAATGATGAAGCTCCTGCCTTGGCGAAGCTGCTCGCTGCACATGAAAAAGATGAAACTGCTTTCGGTGTTTGGTAGGTAAGCTAAATACTCAAGGATCCAGAGAGGCAGGACACAGACGCGGATGGGCGAGGGCGAGGACGAGTACGAGTACGAGGACCCGGCACAGGACACTCGAGCAGGGGCAGACAGACAGACAGACAGACAGTTGGCCCAGACAGCGACATACCTTGACACTCGCTCTTGCTCTTTGGCGTACAAGAAGGAGAACGAGAACGCCGGAATGTGTCCTCGTTGTCGTACGAAAATACTTGAGCAAATCGTGTTAAATCGCGCTCAAGTGTTAAAGTAATAAGCACTTTTAATAAATAAAGTTGAAAGGTTGCCCGGGCGTGCGGGCGTGCGAGCGAGGGAGACTGCAGTCAACACAAACACGCCCAGACAGAGACAGACACTCGCTCTGGCAATTGCGGTGCTCGTAGGGATGCTTGTTTGTCTTCTAATGGTCGGGGTTATTATATTTCTTCTGCAGGTAATTTCGAGCGAAATAAAATCGGAATTGCCAATGCCACTCCACAAGGGCTTCGGGTAAACGGAAAAAATGTTAAGCTCAATGGCGGAGGCATTGTAAAGCTGTAAATCGATATTGGAAGAGGTTAATTGGGGAATCGGGATACAGGATGTGCGGTAACCCAAGGCAATGGGCTAAGGACTGGGATAGGAATATGAATATATTTTGTAGTTTTAAGTGACCTATATTTATCAGAATATACTCAATCAAGTTGGAGAATGTATTAGATTGTTAGTAAAAAATAAATAAAATAATGATATAAGAAGGGATAGAAAGAAAATGGAAGCATAAGTATTGCTCAGCCTTAAGTTCCTTCCCATAAGATGCTTATAATTAAATTCAAATCACTTCTACCAAGTTAATTAAACTCCTTGTATTATTTACCTGTTATATATATGAATAAATTCATATTAATTCACAATATGCTATCGCAGCAATGAATGCAACATGAAGCCCTTGTACGAGTAATCAATTCATTTAGCACATTCCAATTCAGCCTGAAGTGCCGCTCATTAGTCTTTGATATTTTTTAACGCACACTCGAGCCTCGCACTTGTGCGTAAAATATCAATGTAAATCACTTAAAGGCATAATTAAAACATATCCCATGTAAAATGTGCGATATTTAATAATATTGGACAATTTAAAAGAGTAAACTGAAATATGCGCCATCAAAACAGTAGGGATAAAGCGGAAGAGCACGGGTGCGCATCTCGTGGATGTGAAATTACAATGGCGAGTGCATTAATTCAATAATTAACACTAATTATGTGCGCCGGGCATTTATTATGCAGCGACTGCGATTCAACTGCGACCCAGCGATCTGGCACTTGTGGCCGCGAGCAGCAGCCGTCGCCCCGAGTAGTTAATTATAATTTATGCATAATTAAAAAGATATTTATTAAAAAAGGGATGACAACAGTGCAATGCATATTGATTGGGGCCACCATCTCACTTCTGACTCCCTGCCAGCCTCCGCTTTCCACCCAGTTTGCCCCACACACACACATATACACACAGCGACATCCTGTCTAATACCGTTAAATGCGCCATCATTGTCAACAGCCGTGGCCTGCTTTTAGAGCCTCCACTCCCAGCCTCATCCTGATCCCGATTGCCAACCCCCAAAGCCCCGCCTCTATTAGAAGCATAATTTTCCACGGCCATAATCACTTTAAAACAATTTCGTGTGCGCCACATTTAATGAAAATTAATTTAAAACTTGCACAGGGTTAGCCCGGCTCGGGTTCGGGCACGGGCCCAGGCGCCTCTACATACATATATACATACATAATTTTTTTTCGGGATTTTCTTTCTGGTTGCTGGCAGAAAGCCGCTTAAATTACCCCAAAAATCCCAGACATATAATCTTTTGCCAGCTTTTCTCCCTCTGTATGTGTGTGTGCGAGCGAGCGGCTTTTTTGTTTTTGCATTCAACGAAACTTTGGTTAGCTGTCGGCTGGTGTGGCAATCACTTTTGAGCGTAAGCTGCGCCATATTGTCTGCCATTATTGTCAGCGTACGGGAAACGGAAATAGGGTGTCATATTTTTCACTGTCTGCCTGAATGTCCTTCTGGCCTCTGTTCTGCCTCTGTGTGGTTTCTGTGTGTGTGTGAGTGTCCCGGTTGTAAAAATGCGTTAAGCTCACTCCTCTCGTGCTTAAGCATTTCAACCCTGTCCTTTCTGCTCGGCGGCTTATATCCGGCCAGAAAGAGTCCTGCTCATGACATCGGAATGATATCTCATTACTCGGCTTAAGCCAGTTTAACATTTCTCTGCACATTCCCAACATTCACACTTGTGCAATTAATTTCGGTTGGCACTGTGTTCGCCGGGATTTTCGGTCAAGGTAATTTCAGTTGACAGAGAAAACAGGTATTCAGATAGGAACAATAAAGATAATATTATCAGAAAGAATTTTATTTAATTTACGTGATACTTTCTGAAATTATAAGAAATACCGAAATCTAATAAAAATATGTTGGGGATTTTATATGCATTATTTATCCTATTTAGCAGTTAGCCAAAACTTTTACAGAAGTAGTCTCCAATTTAAAGATTCTGTTTCCCGTTGAACTTAGAATTTGTACTCAATTTTTTTTCATTTTGCGATTAAATTTACTTTTATTTTCTAATAAGATAAAAAAAAGATTTTTATATATAATATTAATAATGTTAGAATATACCTTGGGAAATTAATTATTTCTGTTAATCAGAAGACTTTCGAATCAAACTTATCTTTCTGAAATAAATAAAAATGTTTTAATTTATTTGAAAGGTGTTAATAGATAAACTAATTCTGATATATTATTTAAATGTATTGCTTTCAACGTCTTAGTTCTTCAACCTTGCGAACTTTTAACAATAAATATTAATTTATTTGACTGATATATATACCAGGTATACCGGTATGAAATGAGCGTTCTTTTGTGAACCTTTTAACTTTTTAACTTTTTTTTAGCTTTTAAACGGTCAGAAATTGTTTGTTGTGCAACATTTAACATTTCTGCCATTTGCTTTTGACTCAAAGTGTCATCTCCATCCAATATCCATCCAATATGCTTTTTTGGTGGTCTTCCACGTTCTTCATTTCTCACATCAAAATCATTATTTCTGAACCGTTGAAACCATCTTTTGCATGTTGCTTCTGATAGAGCATGATCACCATATGCCTCAACAAGCATTCGATGCGACTCTGCAGCACTTTTCTTCAAATGAAAACAAAAAATTAATGCTTTCCGCAAATCATCACTTGCTGGTACAAAATTCGACATTTTTAACACGATGAGAAAATATGTTGTTGTCTGTTCAATGACTTGATGTATACTAAATATGACTCACAGATGTCATAGCAAACAAACAAACAAAAAATAAAGGCTCGTTCACAACAAATGTTCCCTATCGAGACATTTGTATCTTGACGCTCACTTCATACCGGTATACCTGGTATATATTTTTATCAAAATTTCTAATCTTAAATTAAATATTAAGTGAGTTGTAAGCAATTCAAGTAAAAGATTTAACCTTGTTCAATTATTTCTCAACTTGGTTATAACTTTGATGAAAAGCTGCAGCCCAGGAACGATAAAAAGGGAAATTAGAAAGTATAATGAAGTGTTTTGAGACTTGCCTTTATATTTTGTTTGTCTCATCGCCCAGACAGACACCTTTGTGGCCCCGTAATGCCACAACCACTGCCAGCCACCAGCCACCACCCAGCCGCCTTCCATTTCATTTGCCTGGCAGCTCACTCCGTTGGCTTTTTGCTGCTTTCCGCCGCAAATTTGCACCAGCTCCCCGTGGACCAAAGTGTTCGCGTTTTATCAAGTGCCACGAGGGCAACACTCATACGCCATGTGCGCCATGAATATTTGTTAACCGCACTGTAAACTGTGTTTACAAAAATGTTTGCCCCGTATGCATGTTACTCGTCCTGCTACAGTATGCAAAAGCGCTTCAACAGCCCCCTGGATCCTCATCCCCCGCCGCCAAAAAAAGGAGGAAAACACAAACATACAAATACACAAAACCCAGAAGGGAGGTAGTGAACACCGCACCTGCGGTTCTTGTGCTGTCTTTTGACACATCGCACTGCCAAAAGGGTAAAAGGCAGATGCTCTCTCGGCTGGCTGTTGAATGGAACATTACGCATACGCCGCGTGGCTTCTTCCACTTGGATATGCCCCGACACATCCTTAGTTAATGCATCCTGGCCATCTTGAGCCCTGGCCATTTGCGGTCACCGGCCAGATGTCTTTCATTAGGTGGTTAAGTTTAAATGTGGCGGTCCAGACATCTGTTTTGTAACGATGATGTGCCACAATGTCTTCATTAAGTTAAGGAATTTCTTTGGCAGCTGTTAATATGTTGGGTAAATTTTCTGCAAATTCTTCCTTGCTTGGGGTTGTTATAAAATGGTTAGGCAAATATTTGGATAACTATTATGGTTTAGGGATGAATGTAAATCGTAGGGCTTCATTAATTTCAGGTATTTACTATAAAATGCATATTTATTAATATTTCTATTCCTTTTGTGTAAGCAGTAATCTTAAAGATTAATTTAGAAATTATATTTGATTATGTTCTTTTAAGAAGTTTAATTTATTTAATTTAATATTTATTTGTGAGAACATTTTCTGATGTCACATATATAAGCATTATATCTGAATTGATTGCAAATTAATCGTTTTTATTCCAATAAAGAAAGAACAGACACGGCAATGCAGTGAAGTAAATTCCGGAAGCAATCTAAAAGCGATTGTTATCCGTATAAATATGGAGGACATTCTCGGTAAAATTCCCCCTTTATTACAGAATCTATCGGATGGATAATCGCTTCCATCAGATGCTCAATGTCCGGGTCAATCAGGCTCAATTAACATAACGCCACAGAGGAGGGCATGCCAGGGCGGAGAATTACTGGAGCGATGGCAATAAAATCAACAAGAATGTGTTGTATGTTGATGCATACTTACCGCACTCGCAGCCGGCCCATCGATTTATACATTAATACAGATGTGTGCCGGCGCCTTACGACTGATTTAAGGCGATGGACCACCCACCGGTAGCCACATTTATTTTGCATTAATGCCTCATATTTACAGCAATATTAACGGGAGCCATATGGCCAGTGTCTGTAAATTATATAATTAGCACGCAGGGAGGGGGCTCAGGGGAAAAAAAGAACACGGAATCGATACGAGGAATTAACAAACATTTATTATATGTCCAACAACATGCATGACCCCATAAAAAGTTAATTGTTAATTGTTATTACAAGTACAATAGTGTATGTCTGTGGCGGGGTAAAAAAACGCAGAACAAACAGGCAGACATAAATATAAATATAATTATAAGTATAAATATTATTTTAGAGCAGTACTTACGTGTGCGATCTGCTCTTTTCTGTTCTGCATTTCAGCCCTAATGCGATTAACTCACGCACTTGCCATTAAACCCAAATTTTGTGCTGCTCCTGTCGCTGATTTCCGCACAGGTCCTGCGGCCTGTCCACGCGGCGGCAATTAAAACTCGAAGGCCTTCGCGACGACGCACGACCCCGATAAGTGGGCAGCGAGAAATATGCAAAATAATATAAGTGTAAGAAAAGTGATTTGTGATTGGCTCGGGAAGCTGTAAAAATTCATTAAATGTATAATTCCAATGGCCCAAAAGGCACGTAATAATCGTAAAGGAAACGAGCGAAGTATATGGCAACAAAAAAAAAGGGAAGCGATCCCCTAATAAAATTTTGTAGGACAAGGACATTAAAAAATTAATAACACTGCCGCCGCCACTCACCCATTGTACTTTGACACGCAGCGTGTCTGTGCATTTTTCATGATTATTATTGTTGCCATTTTGCGTAGTTGGCAGTTCGTTAGTGGTTAATTGTTTGGAAGCCGGAAGCACAAAAAATAAACAAATAAAATCATTAAACCATTATTTAATATATGAAATGTATATGTGCGTAAGTTTTTTGTGGCCACTGCTTATACCGCTGCCACTTATGGCTTTTTGCCTTGACTATGGCCTCTATTTTTTTGTTTCCTAGCTTCGGCCATATTCAGGACTCTGCACAACATGGCGTATACAATATTTTCCATTTTTATGCCAAGATTTATTAGTTTAGCGATAAATAAAAGCAGCCGCTCTACATAGCCCCAGCGTCCTGATGGGGATGGGAGGGAAAATCCGAGGGGCAAGGCTGGCAGGGCGGGGAGGTGAACGCTCTGTCTCAATAAATCACTTGGCATACTGTGAAATTGGCTTTTATGTCCCCATCCATGGGCATTGCCTCCATTTCATTTGTGATTCTCGAATGGATCTAAATTTTAAAATAGCTTTCTATCTAAATCTATTATGTCATATCTGTTGAAAGTTATTGCCTGACAACCAATATGGAGAGAGCCATGTGAAGTAACTGGGAATAAACAATTGATGCGATGTACGAATATGAATATTATATCAATGTAAACTTCTTTTATTCCCATATTCTTGCTTGGCCTTAGGGTTATCCCTATGGTTGCTTTCATGGTTGCCTCTGATAAATGCTCTTATTAATCAAGTTCGTAATTCAATGCCATGCCAGTATTGCCATCCATATGAAAATATTGAAAATTATGAAATTGAAAAAGATCTTTCACACTGATACATTTATTAATTTATGTGATATTTTGGTTTTTTCCATATTTATGTGCTTTTAAATTTCACTCACAATACTTTGGCTTACTTTAACTTTCCTATTTCTTTGTTTATAAATTATTTAATCAACCAAACTAGGAGAAGTCCAGAGCAAGTTCAAGTATCATATCTAATAGAGGTATTAAGATGTTTATCTGTTGTCAGGTCAGATATGTGAATAAAAATTACATTAATCTGCTCAGCAGAAAATTCTACTAAGAATTCATAATAAGTAGCCTCCCTTATCCCTACTTTCAATTCCCATCTAATCGTATCTACCCCAAGGATCCAGCATCTATTATTCAAATTCCTTAATCTAAGTCCCCTCCTTGCTTGTTGTCCCCTACTTAATATCCTTTCCGCGACATGATGCACAAAACTTTTCGCGGTAGCAACTATATTCATCAATGTATTTTTGTATAATTTATGCATAACGGCAAAGTTGCAAAGCAGCGAAAAACTCATTATGGCCAGCTCAGGTGCGAGCAGGTGAGAACAGATGCTGCCTGTGTTTAGACAAGGACACTCCCAGACTGAGGCAAAGTGCAATCAGCCACAAAGTGGGCAGCTGTGGGTTTGCCAGACAATATCATTTACTTGTAAATTTTCGGTTTTATCTGGCGACTGTCAACATTTTTATCAGCATCTGCAGCTGCAGCTGCAGCTTCCCAGGTAACCGAGGCTAGAGTAAACAGAAAGGCACAAAAGGTCCTGGCAACTCTTTGCACGTGTGTAAGTATGTTTGTGTTTGGGGCACAAAGAATGCAGGCACTTAAACGTGTTGCATAATTCAGGCGGCGTTTATTCAGAGCCATTGCACACTGGCAGCGTTCTCAGCAAACCATCAGCAGATCAAAAAACGGAAGTTGCTCAAGAGCAACAGCAACATTTTGATGAGCTCCACCGAACTCTCGGCTGCTGCTAACTTATTAAAGTGGAATTTGAAAGGAGAATGATGAATACACTGGCGGAAAAAAATATCTAAAAAAATTCTAATAGTATTAATATTAATTTTAAATCAGAAATATCATTAAGTGGGTTCAACTAAAGACCAATTTAACCACTGAGATGATTAAATTACAAAAATCGTGTGTAAAAAATCATATGTCGTTACTCATCTTTAAGATTCTTATATTTTTGGATAAACAATGAATTATTTTGCTATTGGTATATAAAGATGCATTCGTAAAAATTAAATTATATTTGTAAGCATGAATAAATATTGTTAATATTTTAAATTAAATAAGTTTTAGAGAAACCTCTTGTTTAGAACTCTACTCCGATATATTATGACACTCTGAAGTATTAAGGCTTTTGTATTAATATAATCATATCAATCACTAACAAGTCTGATTGCTTGACTTAAATTTTCTTGATTAAGATATAAGTTGATTTAGTTAGAGAACCATTTTTCCCACAGTGTGCTCTCTGAATGGATCGGAGGCAGCTTATGTACCATTATGCACAGGCATTTTAAGCCTTTCCGTTGTTTGACATTTATGAAGTTTACTCTATCGCTGTTTACACGCCTTGCTTCAATCATACGAGAAATCTGCCAGATTTTACTTTCCGCTTGCTTATTTTTTCCTTCCCCTTTTTTCTTTTTGCTTATTTTGCATAAAGAATGGTGGCGCACAAGTGTCGTCGCAGGGGCTGCGCACTCTCTGGTAACTAAATTATAATAATCTCTGGTGGCACAGGCTGTCACTATGATGGCATCATCCGTATCAGTATCAGATCATAACGGATTATGAGTGTATCATGTCGAGCGGCAGCAAATCTCCTCCATCAGCAGCCTCTCTTTCCACTCGGGTCTATCTCTTTCGGATATTGTACTCGTAATAAAAAGGAATTTACATATGAAAGTTAAACTTTGTGCGCAGCATATATCGCTGGCTGTTTTCTCCTTCATCGGATGCGTCCTTTTGCTAATAATGCCCCAGTGTGTGTGTGTTTGAAGAGGTACCAGACCGTGTGTGTGTCTGCGTACTAGTCGCCATAACGTATGCAACATTACACGAACAAACATCTGACGGCATGAGGCTGGCGGCGGAGCGAACTTCCATCTTCGTCCTCATCAAAATGAGAAGCAACCGAGAAAGGCGTAAACATGGGGATGAAGGGCGAAGGACCAAGGACGAAGGTTGCACACTGGCATCTTTTAATATTGTACTCAAGCGTTGTTTACATACACCGAGAGAAAGCCAGCCAGCCGGCAAGCAAGTAAACATACAACCAACACAAGTTCAAATGAATGCAAGAAATTACAATTGCGGTCAAAATATGAGCACTTAAAGAAAATGAGCTGCCTTATAAAAAATCCAAGGAAAATATTAATATGCGGAATTAAAATATAACATGATTGAATAAATTAAATTAAAATATTTGTTGTTTTAAAATTTGTTAGAAATTAAAAGATTGTATTAATTAGTATAAATAAGCATCTGAAAATGATTTAAAAAAGAAAACGTATTCTTGAATGCGATTAAGAAATTATTTTAAACGAAAATCAATAGGAAATAATTTTTATCTTGTCTCAAACCAAACTCTGTGAGATTAAATTTGCTATTTTAGGATTTTTTTTGAAGTTTAATAAATAGTTCTTAAGTTCAGTTTATATAATTAATTTATTTCCCAATAGAAAATTTGTTTTCACAAACTTGGTAAGCTCTTACTTTGCTCTTATTTTGACCATAGATCAATCCAAAATTATAAAAATACTAATATTTAAGCAGGTAATAATAATAAATACTACCGCAACTTCTAAGCCATTTTCAAGCGTTTTAGCCCCAACGAAAGCCAAGATGAAAACACATTTAGCATATATAGATTTTTACTAATCATTGGTATTTTTTTTCTCAATCAGTTTTCACTTTTTGTTGCTTACTTTGCTTACGTTCATTACCAATTAGTTTAATTATTTTACATCGTTTTCGTATTGTTATGTCTCATTTTTCATTTTTTTTTCTGGTTGAATCACAGTTACATACTAAAAATTTATTTATTATTACACGCTACCCAAAAGATTTTTGCAAGCAAAAATTGTGTTTTCGTGTGTTTTGTGTGTGAGCTTGTTACCCAACGTACGAGTATTTTCTCGCAATGCATTCTGTAAAGATGTCACAGGACACGCTGTGAGTGTGTGCTGTGCGTGCGTGTGTGCTGTGTGTGTGTGTGGTGTGTGGTGTGTGTGTCTGTGTGTGGTGTGTTTGTGTCTCTGTGTAAGTGTAGTTGTTTGAGGTTGCGCTTCGCGCTGTTTACACGGCCTATGTCTACATTTAGCGTATATATTTCTATATATATATATGTATATATATAGTATATATATATAAGTTCGCTAGCTATACTTGGTTTTGTTTTTGTTCGTTCTTGTTGTTGTTGTCCTGTGTGTACTGTCTCTGTGGTTGTTATTGTTATTGTTAGCTGTGCTTCGTTTATGGCACAAGTTTCTTAAATCCAGCACCTTCTTGGCCAAGTTTGAGCTCTTCATAAATTGTGGGATTTACTTCATTGCACTGCGTATTGCTGAGCGGGTTATGAAAGTGATGCGCCGCATCTGCGGCACTCTTATGTTGCTGCTGCTGCTGCTGCTGCTGGTGATGTTGCTGATGCTGCTGCTGCTTCCCCGCAGCAACACCTGCCGAGGTGGCCGCTGCTGTCGGCGCCGTTGTCGTTGTGGATGTCGTCATTGTGGCGGCAATGCCATTACGACCATGGCTGTGACTGTTGCTCCCGCTGTTGTTGCTGTTGCTGCTGCTGCTGTTGCTGCCATTTTGCGTCGTTATGGCCGATGTGACAGTAGGCAGCTATGTCCATGGATATATTCATATACACATGTCCGCGTGTGTTGATGTGTCGGTGGGGGGCGGGGAAAAGAACACATTGACAGTTATAACATAAAAAAATAAGTAAATACACCTACGCCTACGATAATACACACATAAAAACATACATACAGCTATCATATCACTAAACTAACTTTCGCCAACAGCGAAAAGAGCAATAAAAACAAACAAATAAGATAGGTAAAAGTCGGGGATAAGCCGACTATGGAATACCGAGTTGGGAATACGGAAAAAAAGGGATCAATTGGAGCCATTGTGGGTAAATAATTTTTATACATTGAGTTGTCAATAAATGCTATAGAAAATATATTTTTTAAGCTCATCTACATGTTATTATTATCATTTTATTTATTACTTTCTAAACATATTATTATTTTTTCAATAATCCTACTTGGATATAACTAAAAAAAAAAAAAACCAAACTGTCTTTCATTTAGTTGAAAGTATTTAATGTATTTAAGCTGAAGTCTGATCATAATAGAATTATTAATAAATCCTCTTCAAACTGGCACTTGTTAAATGAAAACTTCATAATTTATCGATCAAGTATATCTTCAAAAAATATGAAGTATTATTTTCCTATCAAAAATCCCCTTGGATTCCCAACAAAAGATACTTTTGACAAGTCCCAAACTTAATACACCCTCATCCCTTGTGGCTGGCTACCCCTTCGTAAAAAAATAAAAACAAACAAAATATAAAAATCGATCGGAGTACACACCTGCACCTGTTCCAGGCCCCTGGTGTAGGTGGGATTCTCGAATGCCACGTTGCCGTTGGCCGACTTTCCGTAGCTGGAGCGCTGGCGGCGATAGAATACAATGGCGGCCGCCGCCAGCAGGATGGCCAGGATGCTGGCTACAATGCCGCTGATGGTGCCCACGGCGCTCGAATAGCTGCTGGTGGCCGAGGTCACATGGTGCTCGCCGAGCGTGAACCTAATCGGATCTGTGAGCACGCTGGCACCTGCAAGGCAAGACAAGCCGGCAAATTAAAATCCGACCGAGGGACGAGGGACGACCTGGACTCTAGCCAGTAAACTCACCGTAGCTATTGCCAGCCTTCACCACTAGCTCGTAGAGCACATCCTTCTTGAGGCCATTAATGCTTATTGTTGTGTCCTTTACGTCAATGCGTCGTATCTCGAGAGCAGCCATCGCATTGCCGCCGCCGCCGCTACCCATACTTGTTGCATTATTCATGGCGGCCAGGGTATCCATTCCCGGGTTCTCCATGGAGGAAGCATGGTGGTCCTGGGGACCCGAACCCGCGGAGCCCGAGACGGAACCCGAACTCGATGTTGGCGGCAGGACGGCGGCCTCGTGGTAAAATATTCTATAGCCGTCAACGGCATTTGGATTCTTTGTCGGCGCATCCCATCTGTAATGAAATAGTTTTCATAGAGCGACGGCGCCGCATTATGAGTGCTCGGTAATATTGTTGCAGGCGCACAACTTGTCTGGAATTTTAATAAATTTAATGCGGCACCGGGTTCACGGGGTCCCCGCTTCCTGCCAGATCCCTAACTTCCTTTCCCCCCTCTGTCAACCTTTGACGTTGACCGAGTGTATTAAAGTGAGATAAAAATCTCGGCTTTAATGGATTTGCGGTCTATTAGTGGCCGCAGTCCCCTCACACACACATACAGAGACACACTCAGACTCACATGGTGTGCGGGTTTGTGGCGCTTGAAAGGATAATGAATGTATTGGGTTTGCTGCGCTAAATGGATGAGTCCACTTCCGCTTCGGACAAAAGTGTTTAAGAGCTTAGCCGGGGGGCTGGAACGTGTTCCACATAGTTTGGGAGGCTTAAAGCCAAATGGCTTCTGCTCGGTTTAACTTTGTTTTGGGCAGGGACACTCGAAAAAATAAATACTAGGAAGGTAAATAACTAAAAATAAATTAAATAAAATTATAGCAAGCTAGAAAGGTTTACTAAAAGTGTCTTGGGCTTCTTACCTCGATTTTTGGTAATTACTATAATTTTATCTCTAAAGGCTATTAAAATCTATTATTTTTATTTGGGGTTTTTATCAAATAAATATTCCATTGATTTTCAATAAGAAAATATTGAATTAAATACTCCAACAAGTTCAGTTAATTCACACAAATTTTGATCTTGCTTTTTTGGAATAATTAAATAAGGAAGAGGTACTTCCCTGAGAAGTAAATATTAACTGAATATTTTAATCCCTAAAAACCTGACCTCTTTCCCCCTCTTTTGCTTAGATATTTAATATGGAAAACTCACCTTATGGACACCTCACTGTCGGAGACCACGCTGACCACAATGTTCTCCGGCGGTCCCGGCAACCGATCGCGATTCTTCTCGAAGCAGCCGACGATGGTGCGGGCGTACTGCAGACTGCAGATCTCCTTGGAGCGCACCGACTCGCCCCGGCACCAGTTGAGGCACTTGCGGGGCACATGCTCGTCCGCACAGCAGGAACGGTGGTCCGAACCATCGGCGGCACAGCGCATCAGCTTGTCAAAGTCCACGATGCACTCGGGCCGATCGGCGATGGCATCGAAGTCCACGTAGTAGCTGCAGGCACTGCGGCAGGCCATCGTCACGTTCTGCTCCGCACAGCACTCGGAGACGTTGTGGTTGAGTGCCGGCGTATTGCGTATACGCACCGAGACCGGCGTGGTGGTGGCCCCGAAAGGATTCTCCGCGTGGCAGAAATAGTCACCCACATTGTTGGCCTGCAGCTTGCTGATCCTCAGGGACATAGTATAGATCGAGGGACGCGATTCGTTGTTGTTAACGGATATAAAGTAGTTGCCCCCATTGATGACGGGTATCCGACCATCCTTTTCACGCCAAAAAATCGTCTTGGGCGCCGGCTTGGAGTCCACGGTGCAACGCAGCTCGATCTCATCGCCTATGGAGGCCACAGTGATGCCGGCTGCTTGGATTTTGGGTGGATCTAAAGGGAAACAAAGTGTCAGAATTTAAGGGGGAACTTTAAAGAGTCACAACTGCATCTGCAGGATTATTAACCCCCCCGTAGGGTACAATTACTTACAGCATATGTTAACCCTTCTGGTGGCCTGCATGGGCACTCCGTAGCCGTTGTCTGCGTAGCAGGAGACGTGCTCCATATCCGCGGATACATTGTGAATGACCGTAACCATGTGCCGCGAGGTATCCTGCCGCACCAGGTGTCCGCCCACATAGAGGGAGATGGTGGGCGCCGGATTGCCCAAGGCCAGACAGAGAATGGTCATGGATCCGCCCTCCGGGATATTGTCCGCCGGATGCACAGTGGGGGGCTGCAAGTAGAAAGTAGAGTTTCATACACAGACAGACATGCCTGCAGGAGCACTTACGTCCACAAAGGCTGGCAGGGCGGGATCCGTCCAGGCCACCAGCGTCTCGGAGGGCAACGAGTCACCGCGCTCACCCACCGCCTCCACGTAGAGCACATGCTGCGAGCTCGGCTTCAGGTTGTTCATCCGCAGCCAGGCCAGCTTCGTTTCAATCTTAATGAATTGCTCGGCCCTCATGGCCTTGTGGTAGACTCTGCAGGACGAGGAAAAAAGAAACGCCAGGAGGAGCAATTAGGAAGAGGGTTAAGAGGCTTGTCAATTGGTGGCTTAAATTATAAATTCATGCGAGGGCTTAGGGCTCTTTTTTATTCTTCTTTACGAAAGGAAGTTGGAGAGAACTTGAACAGTTCATTTAAGAAATATATTTTCTTTAATTTCTACTATTTGTTGTGTATAAGTTAATGTTTTTTAAAATTTAAAATAGTAAGCAATTGAAAATGTAATGAAAAATGCTAATATCTTTATTAAATTTTAAGTTGTTGCTCCTTTTTACCCAGAAAAAGCATAAATTTAAACTTTTTTCTATAATCTATTGTCTATTTTATATTCTCTATTTTATAATTAATTTTTTTTGTAATAAATAAATTAAAATAAAATATTTTGTAATGTCTTCTTAAACCTTAATGCCCCAACTCACCTGTAGGTAATCCTCTCGTGCGGATGGGCATACTCTGGCGGCTGCCAAGTGAGCTGCATCCAAGTGGCACTGTGCGCCACCACCGTCAGCGAGTGTGGTGGCGAGGGGGCACCCCAGGTCACGCCCTCGCCCCGCTCTGCACACAAACACACACAGAGAGAGACCGCACAACAATTAAATCAACTCATTTTGGAGTGGAGTTGGCCAACTCACCTTCGCCGGTCCGCCGCTGGTCCGTCGTATTCAGCAGCAGCATCGATGCCGGCAGCGATGTGCCAAATTTGCCCCGCGTCACAACCGTAATGCGGTACAAGGCATTCGCATCCAAATTCGTCAGATCGATACTCGTCTCATTGGTGGTCAATTCCTAAGTGTATAATTGCAGCGAACAGCGGACGGCAAATGGCGAATGCCAAGCGAGACGTTAACGAGAACGAGAAAAAAATGTGGGAAAATTGCTATGAATAGAGTGAAATCAAAACAAATTGTTCACGGTTGAGGGTAGACTTTGGAAATACCATTTTTTTGCTAGGAGATGTAATTGAAAAAAAATATATATATAGTAGTATAGTACTCATTACAAATTATATTTCCACTGTTTAGTTTGGAAATATATTTTTACATTCCTATAACTTCTGAGATTCATGATGTTCCATTTTTCATTGAACTTAATTTAAATGTTATTTTAAATATTTAGTCTAAGAATAATACCTAGATTCTAATTTGGATTGTTTAATAACATTTTGCTCCTTGTTCTTAGAGATCATATTAGCCACAAAGGGCATTTTCCCTTAAAAAAATCTATCCATGCATTTAATCGAAAATAATCTTTATCTATAATACAATTGCTATAATAATTGTCTTGAGAAATAATATTTATTAAATGTAGAAATATACTTTCTGGCATTAGCAACGTTAAAAAAATATGATTTTAGATTCCTGAACGGAATAAATTGTAGAATACCTAATAAATATGGTTTTATATTGATTGTTGCACAACTATCCTAGGGATTTCTGTCCAAAATCACTCAAAGAACTCCCAAAATGATATTTATTTATTAATATATATTTTGTTTAACCCAAAATCTTTATACCCTTCCTATAAAGTACCCAATATCAAAATTTTGACAACCAATCCCGGCGTCTAATCTGAGTTCTGCTGAATTCTCTGCTCTTGGCTGTGGCTTGGCTTGATTTCGCTGAAAGACATGTCGCCATGATTAGTACTTTTTGTAATTGCTGCCACGCAGCGCAATTTGCGGTATTTAGCTCGCCAAATGACACCGCACCCTGTATGCCCTTGTATTCCCTTGTAGTCCCCTACTCTCGCCAATCAGCCAACTGGCTGCATCATCAGAGTCATTCGTAGGATGCCATTGTCGCAGTCATTCAACTCATCGGAGCTCATCTGCGGGTTTGTGTCATGGTCCAGTTCCTAGTTCCATATCCCCACCCACGATGACGTTATTTTGTTTCAAAAGCCATCCTCGAAATTGACAGCTATATCTCGGACACTCTGCTAGTCTATGCATGGACTTTTGCCACCGACCAAGGACGAAGGGCGAAGGGCGAAGGACGATGGACGTGGGATGGTAGCCACCAACAAACACCACAGTCTCCACACTCTGAACTCCAAAATCCTCATTCCCCCCCCCGTTTGGTGCAAATCCACATTAAAAATCGTTAGCGTAATCTGTTGGTGTTACAGCTTCGGGGGCAGATAGACGCGCTACGCAAAGTTCATTGTGGGGCATTTTTGTTGGATTTAAAAATTTGATAATTTTAATGATAAGAAATATATGAGAAACCTTACAAAAATTACCTCGGTTAAACCTTAATTATTAAAGTTGTTGAGCCCTAATTATAATTAATATTTAAATAAAAATATAATTTAGGCTTCAACCGTTTTTTCCTACATAGAATATATGAATCTTTCCGATAAAATAATCTCTTTAACTTTAAATTAAAATAATGTGTATTAACTGAGACTTGAACAAATAAAATATTGATTTTAGAATATTTATGAAATAATGTCTTTTAACAAATATTATTTATTAAAAAAATTATTTTTTTAGTCTGCAGAAATAAATTTAAATAATTTATTTTATTCTACCTCAAACGTAAATCCCATTTAATTTAGCCAAAATTTGGGCTTGGTAATTAATTAAAATATTATTTTGATGCATGTTTTTTTCTTTCTTCTGAATCAGAAATCTTTTACCTTTCTTACTGAATTTTTTGCTTTCGATTTTATGGATTAGAACGATATATATTTTTAATTTTTAAGTATTTTCATAATGCCCTTACCTCTGGACACCCTACAATCTCAAAACCCAACTCAATCATTTACACACTGAATCGCTCTGCTGTGCCAATGTTGCCGCTGTGCTGATGCTGCTGCTGCTGCTGTGTTATTTTGGCTCTTTCTCTCTCGTTTTTTAATCTCCTGCAGATGTCGCAGTCTCGGTGCGGTTTTTGGCCTTTAATTGCATTTTTGGCTGCGTGGCCAGTGCGAAAAAATGCGGCGCGTTAAGTAATTTATTTCGCTTTATGGCCGACCGTTTGGCTGCTTTGTTTGTTTTTTAAAGCAAACTCTGTTCTGGGGGGCAGGCATTAACTTGTTTTTTATCAGTGGCAGCAGCAGCAACAGCAGCAGCTTCAGCTTGGCATCATCAGAGTTTGTTATTTCAGCTACTTAGTGCTGAAATTATTTGATTCGAGTGCCACACCTCCCCTGGTCCCCCGTAACGAGTCACTTTTGAGTATGTAAGTCAATGTCAGAGCGATGTTGGACATCTGTTCGTGGAGCCAGTTTGGCCAACATCTCTAAATATGTGTGCGGAGCCCCATCTCGCTTATGGTTAGAGGTATTTCTCTCGGTTTTTTTCTTCTACTATTTTTTGGCCCGGGTCGTAAGTCGTAAATCTCAATTTGCGGGGGGAAGTTGGCATTGCCCTGGTCGTGACAACTTGTGTCAAATATGATGATGACGACGGGAGCAGTGGACCCATTTTAACCTCGGAACAAGTCCAAGCCAGACCCTCTGAGCAGGGGTTAATTTGAAGATAGAGGCTTCAATTTGACACAGGTACGGCGCACACACTCGCTCCGATAAACTAACTATAATTTAGTGACCAGAGCCCCGAGAGAATAAATTGCCTGGCTCAATACTAATTTCCTTCCATTAGAAACTTATCTAAAACGCATTAAATTCAAAGCCCGAATAGATTGTCAAGGCAAAGAGGGAAAAACGATTTATTATGCTCTCGACAGTCCCTGCCAAAAAGGACAAAAAAAGGCAACACTAATAGCAGCCAAAGGACTCTTAGTTGGGCGTTTCGTGTGTCACATTGGCTTTGCTTTTTCGGTCCCCTTTTCGTAATTACATTAACCGCAACTTAAATGTGCCACAATTGGCATGACGAGCGGGTCCTAACTGAATAATTAAGTGGGGGTGGGTCACCACCTCCAAAGGATCGAGGTGAGTCCCCAGCAACTACTTGAGCGAATAGCTGATCAAAATGCATAGCGCAATGTCCTTGGCTACTTAGCTTTTGCACTTGAACAAAAATTTAATAGAAAGATACCAAAGAAATCCAATATCATTAGATGCTTAGCATGTATTTATTAAAGGGATTTTTAAATTAAATATATTTAAAGGGGTTGTTAAGGAAATTAAGAGATAGCAAGTTTTAAAATTGTTGTATGATTCTATGAAAATATTCTTCATGAAATATTTATGGTACTAAAAAAAGTAAATATATTAAGAGTTGTAAATCCCTTGCTAACTTTTAAAGAATGATTTTCAACGATTTTCTTATGAAGTTAAACCTGATCCAACTTTTTAAAAATAATAAAATTTAAAATACCTGAATGTAAATATTTTTCTTGAAATATTTGTGTTCTTTAAATGCTTAAGTAAATGTCTTAAATTAAAACCATAAAGAAATAGTAGTTATTTGGCATTAAATGATTTTTGTATATTTTTTTAAATTTAATAAAACTTTATTTAATATTATTCTAGGTTTTAAAAACCTTAAGTAAGGAAATTAAGAAATTATCCAATTATCCAATCCAAGCTAGTTCCTGCCTGTAAAATCTAAAAATGAACTCTTTTTTCAAATCCCTTTCCTACCTTTACAAGTTAAGACAACATTTTAGTTTTCGGTGTTCATCTCCTGTATCTCGAGCCGCTCCCCCTTAACGGGAGTCACACTCCAGCCATAAAACTAGGTCCCTGGTTGCTCATTTGCCAGTTGTCTTGGCCCGGAGTCGACTGCAGTGACAAAGCACATAATCGCCGTGGACCGAGCCCAAGCCCAAGCACAAAACCCCAACCCCAAGCCGAAACCCAAACCCCTTTGGCTCCATCACAGCTGTATCAGAATATTTAATGTGTCTAATTTCTGGCAACGTGGCGGTCAGTCCTGTGCCATTTTTTTTTTGTACTTTCCAGTGTCGCCCCGGCTATATTAAAAAGTTTTTTTATGGCCGTGTGTTTGCCAAACACAAACACAAATAGGGATAAAGAATAAAAGTCAACTCGAACTAACGCAGGCGGCGGCGGCACTAAAAATCATCGCAAAAGTTACGTTCGTTTTCGGCCAGAGTCAACATACAGAGAGACATCAGAGAAAGCAGGGCGACAGGGCAGGGAAACCTTTTATTTCCGCTTTTGCCACCCTTTCCGCTTCTGCCCCCTCGCTCTTCCTGATAGCATGTAATATCCTGTAGAGTCGAATAATGTTTTTGCGGGGCCGTTGTTGCCGATGCTGCTGGTGACACAATGCCGGCCGTGCAATGGCGACGAATAGAAATTGCCAAATTATTGGCACTGATTCAATCAGGAAGGGTTCCCCTTGCCTGCTGGTGAAATTACCTTTAATATAAACCGATTTTCTAGTTTAAGCACAGAGTTTTCCGCAGGCAGCATCACCACCATGGCAAGCCCCATTGGCCATTAGTCTTGGCTGGGCGATATTGCCACCCCTTCAGTATTTCTGACACGTCCAAAAGCAATTAAGTTTGTCCATAAAAGTGTCACACTGAGTCAACGCATTGCAGGCAGCGATAGCCGCGAACTTATAGATATATACGTACATATCTGCGATACAATAACCCATTCAAAGGGGGTCGCGAGGCGCGTTTAAACCATTTGACACCGTGGGCACGGCAAAAAACCGCCAACTGAAAAGCATTTAAGCCAAGCCGAAGCCAGCCCCAAGTTAAGCCAACAGCATCAGCCAGCAGCAACTACAGCAACTATAGGGACCGCAACAGCTGCGTACGCTGCTGACCAAAGCAACAACAAGAAATGGAAAAACAAAAAAGAAAAATGCAAGCCAACAGGGCGAATGAATTTTCCACAACACAATCAACAAAAAACAGCTCAGAATATAAGAAAAAAAAAAAGAAGCAACGAGCCAAAGCTGACACCACACAGTATCTTCCATATCGATTGCCTTTCGGCCGCAGAGTTGCTCACGTGACGAAAGATTCTGTCACGATTGCCAAGGGGGTTTTTCGGTTATTTCATTTTTTTTTGAGCTGTCAATAGGAATTGGTGCTTCCCAAATACCCACAGCTCATGATCAATCATTTATTTTTAATCAAACCGATGGGCAATGAATCTCTAAGAGCAATACAAGCAGGCAATGTGTGTGTTTCCCACGAAATAGGAATGTTTTACACAAAAAAAAAGGTTGAGATAAAATTTAGATATAATATTTCTACGATTTAAGGGGGGTTTTATTTTGTTTTCTTTATCACTTGTTATATTTATATTAACTTACATATTTTATATTTTAAAAAAATACTGAAATACCTAAGCCTAAACCTAAACCTCACGTGTTCACCTCCCACGAATACTGCTGCTGGCGGAGCATCATTGGCAGGTCGTCGACGACAGGTTGCAATGTCCGCCAGCAGCAGCAAGAGCAGCAGCAACGCAGCAGCAGTAACAGCAATGCCAGCAGCAACAGCAGCAGGAGTAGAGGCAACACCAACCCCACTTTAAATACATTTCTGTGCGCATCAACACGCGACAAACTCTGGCCAGGCATTGGTTGTTGTTGCTGCTGATGCTGCTGTTGCTGTATTTTTTAGCATTTGCAAGTTTTTCGAGGCCAATAACTCTGTTGATGGCCATGGCTGATGCTGCAACACCAGCAACAGCAACAGCAACAGCAACATCAGTAAGAGCAACAAATGCAAACAGGCCCAGCTGCCAGCAAAGCGCGTTGATGTGTGACAACAACAGCCAATAACTACAACAACAGCAAAATACTAGCAACAATAACTACAACAACAACAATTACAACAAAGCCAATGGCAAAGCCTGAGCCAACTTTGGCCCGTTGTTTGGTTTTGGTTACTCTTTATTCGTTCTTTTTTTGGATCCCCTGCAATTTTTACCAGTTTATAGTCACGTTTTGCCCGTTGCCAATGCATATGGCGGCCATAAGCCCCCCCGGACTATCTACACTCAGCAGGTCCCCCTGAAAAGGCGTCAAAAACTTTGCCCATAGCTCTCGACATATATACTAGATATACCTACAGATATATATATATCTAAACCTGGTCGATGCTTTGGACCGAGTTCAAAGATTATTACACTGAATTGGATTAGAGTTGGGCCAAACCAACAAATATTCCTCCCCTGGTGCGTATATATTGCAGTATATTTATAAATATATATATTTTTAAGCCGAATATATGCTAGGTTGCACTTGAAATTCATTTTGACGTCGTCGACAGTGAATTTCAATTGATTTTATTCGCTTTATAAACAATGGCCATCGATATATGCATTTAGTGAGATTTAGCCGATGGCCAAGGATTTAAATAAATAATTGAATAATTGGCTTAACTGCAAACATTACTCATACGCCGTGTGTCGTCGAAAAGCTTCGATGAAATTAAAATATAATAACGTTGAAAAAGTTTAAAATAAACTTTACACCAATGTGCATATTAGCATTGAGGGAAAAAAGCTAAATAAATAAAGTAAAAACTGTTTTAACAACTCCTTTTTATGATCAAACTGTTAGGAAAGCCACTGTTTTTTGTTGCTAACTTTTCCAACTATGAAGAAATATGCAGTTTATACATTTTAAATTATTTGAAGGCCTTATGTTTGTAAAGTATAACTAAAAGGTTCTGAAACATTAAAGTTAATATATCGGAAATTGTTTTAATAACTATCAGGGGAAGTTAATATCTTGTAAACATTATGGGGCTCTATTTAAGGAAGGTTATATTACTATTTCCAAAACTCTTTAAAATATTTTTTGGCATATTTCTAACTCTTTTCTATACATTTCCTCTACCTTTCATAGCTATAATTTCCTATATGGCAGATCCGGATCTGATATATAGAAGTTGAACAATTAGGTAACTCATACGACAGGCGGTAACGACCACAATATCTGCTAATATGACTGGTTGTTATGAAAGCAATTTCCTGTCCCCGAACTTCTTCATTAACTGTGCTACCAATTTAAGTTCTCCCCCGTCGGAAAGTTGTTGAAATGGTTATTGTCCTGACGGCCTGCTCTCGGCTGTTGGCTCCTGGCTCCCCCTGGTCTCTGGCGCACTCAGACAAGGCAATTTGTAAGCTCTTTTCAATTCCATTGGCACTCGAATATATATAATGTCAGCATTTTGGCCCAAAAGGCAAATCGTAATAAGGCGACCGCCCGCAGTCCCCAATGCAAATGAAGTGCCCCATTGTGTGTGTGAATCTCTGAATCGGAATCGGAATCTGAGTCTGAGTTCGAGTTTGAGTTTCGAGTCCTGAGCCTGCCCAGAGAGAGAAAAAAAATAAACTTTTGCCTGCCAACTCACAGGTGGGGACAAGGGGAAGAGAGAGAGAGAGTTTAGTTTCGCTGTGGAAAAGTTTTGCGCAGATAGAGTCGCTGCCATTGTCCATCCCCAATATATACTCACATTTTCCAATTTGGCAACTGTCTCGTACATGGTCATGTTATTGACTTTGCCATATTGTACGATGAATTCAATATCCTCCGTTCCAGTTGTCGTTCCACTTGTGGCATCCACCGACGGCATATCCCTTCCAGCGACAGCCGGATTCCCATTTGTAGGATCCACGGTACCGGCTGCCAGCTCATCGCCGGTTATCATGTCACCTGGCGACGCATTGCCACCACCGCCAGGTGCAACATTGCTACTGCCGTTGTTGCTGCTGCCACCATCCGCATCTGGCTGAGTCCACACCAAGCTGATGCTGCTCTGGTTCACAAATGTCGCATGCACATCTTCCGGCGGCCCTGGGATGTTCTGGGTGCCTGTTCGATGGAGGAGTAAACGGAGTAAAGGGAATATAGGTAGTTTCGTACAGAGTGCTGTGTGGAAGCCGCTTTGTTTTGTTTTATAATGCAACTTTAATTGGCCAATATTGGTTTTGTCTGGCCGGGCTGTGCTGTGGTTGGTTGGCCCAAAGCATTGACCAAATAATTTAGCGCACAATAGCGTGCAACAGTGCGTATACTCGACGTGCACAGACACGCAATTAAACAAACAGAATTAGCTGCAAACACAAGCCCGCCCAAACCAAACCAAACGCCAGCGGCAACTGAAACGGCAGCCCATCGGCAAAGACACACACAGATGGATGCACCACAGGGTGTGACCAGTGATGCAACTATCTGGCGATGGCACTGGCGGTGGCCTCCAGTGACTGTGACCTCCAGTGACTGCTGGAAACTGATTTATGGTGAATGATTTATGTTGAAGGATATTCCCCGAAAGCTAGAAACCTCTTACACTTTAATTAAATGAAGGGGAAATTTAATTAAAGCAAAGGTTAAATATTTATTCCTATTTTACCTAGACAAGCTTATTAGTATTTGACTTTAAATTGGATGGAAGTTTTATTTAAAATCTACTTACAATAATAATGATATAAGTATTAATTAATGCACTCAGAGATTTGATTAGAAATATAATAAAAAGAAGGCTTAATATTAGAGATAATTGGAAGATCCTTCTCTAATAGTTTTGAGATAATTTAAAGTTCAGCTTTATAAAAGCGGAAAAGATTTTTCATTATGGAAGAGGATTTAAAAAAGAATTTAAGAAGGTCTTTCATAAATATTTAAAGATTTAAAATACCCGTTAAAATCCATTAATCTATACTTTAAAATATTCCTCAAAATACTCCTTAAAATATATAAATATTCGAATATTTAGGGAAATATTTTAAGGAGTATCTTGAGCAATATATTAAGGTGTAAATTAAAGTATTCTAAGAAATATTTTAAGGAGTGGTTTGAGAAATATTTTAAATTACAAATTTAGGGATTTAAGGAATATTTTCAGAAATATTTGAAAACTAATTTTAAAAAATATTTTAAGAAGTATTTTAAGGAATATCTTAAAGACTAAATTAAAGAATTTAGCAGTATTTTAAGATGTATTTCAGCGAGCCATTAAATGAGTGTTTAAGGAGTCTTTTAAGAATTAGTGGGGGATCAACCTATACGATTACTAGAACTCTTTGAATGTTCATTTATTAAATCCACTTATAGTATCTAAAATTGTGTTTATTTTGTAAAATCTATATATATGTTCCATACTTCAAGTATTAAAAACATATTTAATTAGCAAATCCTTTAAATATAATCTATCTTTGTCAAAGCTGGTTCCCTTTCAGCCTTTGTATCCCATCCAAAGCAAATGCAACTCGGCTAATTAAGAGCGAATTCAATGGATTTATCTTCGTCAAAAATTGAAATTAGCTGATTTTCATTCACTGGCAGTCACTACTCGGGCGGCCCAACCGCAGCACTGCGCTGGCCGAGAGCGAGACAAAGGCCAGGACAGGCTGGGGACTGGGAAACCAGTGGCTGTCATGGTAACAACTCACCTTCTTCGAAGCACTGCAGAATGTTGCCGGCATATGATAAACAATCGGGGACATTGCTCGACGACGACGAGGACGAGGACGACAGCGACGAGGACGCCGTTGCCGCATTGCTGGTTGCAGCTGCCGATGCCGATGCCGATGATGACGATGATGTTGCTCCAGATGATGATCCTGTTCCCGACGCCGATTTGGTGGTCAGGACGAGCGGCATGACGCCACGGCAGAGGGGCATGCAGGCGTTAATGACGCCACGGCGACTGCAGCACGGACTGTGATCACGTCCCCCGGCAGCACATCTGGCCAGGATGGCTGCGGATTAGAGCGGAGATGGACAGATGGGAATGGTTAATATTGTGGCGAAAATTTGCATAAACTCTCCCCCCGGCTACGCCTCATTGTCCCCTGTTATGGGGCAATTTGTGACATGAACTCATCAATTCTGGCCCCCGCCGTTGCCACTCCAGTTGAGATGATAATTTAAAGGATTCGGCGTGAGTCGACAACATGGCAGCAATTTACAGGAAATTAACCAAAAGATTTCCTATCATTGACTAGGTGACGGGTAAATTGGGGCCACATTTCCTGTAGAGTCATCGCTGCCATTCAAGCGGATTCTATTTAATTTTTTTCATTCAGAATGACTTGGACATTTTTGGGGGCTAAGTGTTTTCGATGGAACATTAAATCAAGTTAATGTAAAATTTCTATGAAATCATTATTTAAGGCTGAGCTTTGATTGCACAAAAATCAATATTTCTTTTATATTAAAAAGTTCAGAGGAAATCCTACTTCAGAATATGTTTTGATTGATAGCCATTAATATGGGTTTAATTTCTAGAATATTTATAAAAATTTGAGTCTGAAAATGTCTACAAACTCAGCTTAGATTGGGCAAATATAATATCATTTATTCGTAATTGAAATAAAAATAAGCTAAAAAGCTTCAAAAGGCAGGAAATAAATCCCTTTTCAGAAACAATTTAATATAAAATATATTTCTTTAACAAAATATTGTAACAATCTACTTTAAATAAAATATTTTAAAGTTAAAACTAAACCTGCTCAACATGAAAATAATCCTCCAAATATAATTTATTTATCAACCTGATTTAATTATCCCAATTTGCTGCATAATAACCATTCGGCATTAAATATATATCTATATTCCGAAACAGGCAGTACTCTCCTGGTAACATTCGAGAAGACCTTTGTTTATTCTGACTAACGCTTTGCCAAACAACGTTACACAGTAGCTCTCCTGCCTCTCAAATTACATAAGCCAGGGCAAACACTGGCCGGACCTCTCTCCTGCCCAACGGACTTTGGTGATGAAACCATTTTGGGAAATTCCCATGCATTTAGCAACATCAAACATCCCCGCAGCACCGGCTGCCGCTTTTCAGAGGATTGTTTGCGACTAATTAACTAAAAATTGATTTGCATAAGTACAAAAATTCATTATGCTTGAATGAGCTGGAAGGCCTCACTTAATATTCGAAATTGCATCGCCCAGACGGAACGAAAAATGCAAAATGGGCTCATTAAATTAACAAAAGTCCGCAGGACAATGGCTGCTCTATCCTGCCCGCTAATTAGTGTTTTCCATGGTCGGCTGTGTGTCAAGAGGGAAGCCCCTAAAAATCTCCCCAGACTCCCAGTCTCCAGCTGTTACTCACGCATTTGGGCTCGACAGGCCGGACCCAGTCGCTCGATATCGGACAGGCGGATGTTGTAGGAGCAGAGCGGTGCGCACTGGGGCAGCAGTCCGGAGGCCTGGCAGCAGGTCGTCATGTTGTATCTGGAGGCCATCGGCTGGACCGGCTCCGCGGGCAGGGTGCGGGTGATCAGGCGCGGGGAGGCCTCACTCTTGCCGTACGCATTCAGCGAGACCACGTAGAACTCGTAGTAAATGTCCGCCTCGAGACCCTCGAGAATCAGCGGTGGCTGGCGCTGCAAAGCTTAATGAATTAGCCAAACAATTGGGGAATGGTAACATGGCAGAGCAGCTTACTCCACTGAGGGGAAACCAATTAAGCTTTAGCATCAAGAATTTAGTAGTTAACAATATTAAGAATTAATAACCAGATGTGTCTCTAAGTATTTACTTTAAGGTAAAAAATGTTAAGGTAACATTTAGTTTCTGATTTCAGTAATATAACATATCAAGAATGAATTCCTAAGGGAATAATATATATTAATTTTAAAATAATAGATTTACATTTGTTATGCTTCAATAATCTCATCAAAGAAATATTAAAGTTTGCATTTATTTGAATAATTTTTCTGTTCCAAAGAGACAGATTTGTCAAGGAAAAATATATATTCTTGAAGGACCTTATACCAATGATACTTTTTATAGAAGATCAATAATAGTATACAAAATTCCCGCATACAAAATTAAAAACTCTCAACTTCTAAAATCTCAATATTAAAGCTTACTCTCCCACTTTAATTTCTCCCCGTGTAATACCTTCTCCACACTGAGATAGTCATCGCCAACGCCCAGACGTCGGAACTTGACGTGATATGTGATGACGGTGTCGGCCAGGCGCTTCGGCTTGTTCCAGTCCAGAATCACGAAGCTGTCCGTCTTGGCCACCGTCCGGAGCTTGGACGGCGGATCGGCCAGCACGCCGTATCCCTGGAACAGACAGCTGTTGTACTCGGGCATGAAGCGCAGGCATCTAAAAATGGCCAAGAGAGCGAGGAGAAACGAAAAGAAGATGAAAAAAAAACAGAAGGCGGATTTTTGGTAATTGGCATTCGGCATAAAAACCCATCCTGCGGAGTCATTAGCAAGTAGCAGCATTGTGTTTGGGGGTTGGTATGGGCACGGGATTGATATTGGGGCTTAACGGCCTATGGATTTCCTGGACAAGGACGAGCGATAAGGATGCGCTTGGGAAGTGATTAACAGGGTAACTAGGACCCCCTGCGCATCAATGATTATCGATTCTAATTTAAGACTCAATACAAGGAGAGTTGCGTAAGGCAAAAGGTAATTGGGATACATGATTTTCTGGGTGTTATTCCAGTACGTATTCAAGGGGAATTTATTTTATTTTAGGTTTAAGATATGTACCACTTTTTCCTAATTTATTTCTTAATTTATTTCCTTTCCTCTTTACTTACTTGAATAGACTAAAGTCCAGGGACTGCAACTTGCCAGCACACAAGGGAAAGCAGGCCGAGGGTATGCCCCTCGCCCGGCAACAGGGCGTATGATCGATGTTGTTGGCCAGGCAGGTGAAGGTGATGTTCGACCACGGCGCACACACCATAAAGTCGGGCAGCGTGGCCTGATCCGTCTTCTGCGGATCACACATCTTGTCCAGACACATCCGATGGGTCATGCCATTGTCCTCGCAGCACTGCCGCGTGTCTGGGAGCTGGGGCATCGCCTGCTTGTCCGTGGTTCCCGCCCGCGACTCCACCGCCGAGGCGCTCGTGTGGGTAAAGAATCTCAGACGCTCGCTGGGCAAGCTCGAACCAAAGTCATTGGTGGCCGTAACGATGACGGCGTACATGGTCAGCGGCGTGAGGTTACTCAGGACAAACTGGGTCTGATTCGCGGGAACTGTGTGGAGCGATATCGACTCCGCGGTATCGGTGGGTGTGCGGTGAACGATCTCGCCACTCAGCTCATCCTCGTCGAAGCTGTGCAGCGTGGTCACGTTGATGGTGTAGCCAGAGACCCGTTCCGCCAGCTTCTCCGGCGCCGTCCAGCCCACGCTCACGCTCGTCTCGCTCACATTCTCGATGGTCAGGAAGGTGGGCGAACTAGGAATCAGCTGGACGCCCTTCAGGATGCACTGCAGGCCACTGAGGGTGTGCTGGACGCAGGAAACGCGCGTCTTGAGCTTGTCCGTAAACGGAGTATACTCGCCGCGACACATGTCCTGACACAGGTCCGGAATCTGCTTCTCCACGCAGCAGGGCACATGGTTGCGGCCATCGGCCATGCAGCGCACGATGCCGGGGAAGTCCCGTTCGCAAGCCTCCGGATCAACGCCAGTGGTGCCGTCCAGGATGTTGTGCACGTTGCAGAAGCCCATGCACTGGGCGGACACGTTGGCCCGCTCGCAGCATTCCGTGAAGTCGTGGGTCACCAGCGGCGGCACTTGACTCGGCCGCCAGAAGCTGCGATTGTCCTGCGCGTCCAGCGGCGGTGGCAGCAGGAACACATCACTTGACTCCGCGGTCGATGTGTCCGTGGAATTTCCGGGACCGCCCGTCGACGAGTGCAGCTCCTTGACTGTCCAGGGGTTAAGGCAGGAAATTAATTGCCATTGGGTGCAGAGAGAGAAAAACAGGGAGCAGAGATTTTAATTAATTTTGAAAGTAAATTGAAGGTAATTATGCTTTGCTTTTAAAGAATCAAACTTTTTCCAAGACTTAGTTTCTTCAGCTTTTCAAGCCTTAAAAATTGTTAAAATATTTATATTTAATATTTAATTGTTAAAATAATTAATACCTAACAAAACATTTTATTTTTCTTCTCTGCTTTATATATTTTTTATTCCTACTCACCAGTCAGTATGTGAATGCTGCGCAGGACAGGATCAGAGTTAAGCTCGCATATGTACGCCCCTGAATCGCTGGGCTTGAGGGTCTTAATCAAAAGCACCCAGACCTCACCACCCGTCTCCAGATTCTTTCCCTTGGGATCTATAAATATTCCCCAATGATTTGTTAAGGTTTTTGTATATTTTAAAAAATGTATACAAACTCACTTTCATCGTGGAGAATCCGCACCCGATGATCCTTGGTCACCCGGACTGTGCCGGCGGTCAGGATCTCGTCACCCTTCTTCCATATTACTGTGTTGTTCGATGAATTGTCTGAGACTACGCAGGTTAATAAAGCATCTTTGCTTTCCAATATAATAGATGGTCCGCCGGTTCCTGGAAATGGTTCAAAAGTTAAGAAATAAGTGGTTAAAACTAAAAAATTAATTAGCATTCGACTAAAGAAAATGCAGCAAGAAAGTATCAAAATAATCTTAGAACATGTTGGCAAAATTTGCCAAGATCAAGAATATTTTTCTTAGTAAAGAAATTTAATTAAAAATAATTTTATAAAGTAAGGTACTATAATCAAAAACTCATCTTTAAATTGTTAAAGTATTTAATGTTCACTTACCAATTGGCACACCAGACTTAACATTAGTTAGTAGCACACATATCGTTATTACATGGACCAGCAAAAGCCTGAGCATTATTCCTTGTAGGATCACCTGAAAGGACAAAAAGCAAACAAAACTTTTAACAAAAGAGTTACATTCAATACTCATATCACCTTTAATTTAAAAATCAAACAAAATGCCTTGGCAAACTTTAAAGAGCGAATGCTTGCCGCCCCTTGAAAAGCGAATATTTTTCAATCATTTTCAACGGCAGAAAGCAAGCATTTTGATATTGCAATAAATGGCCAGGTTCAGAGGCAAAACGCCAGTGGCAACTACGGGGGTCGGGACCGGGGGAAAAGCCGGGCGGGGACTGTCGACGGGGAGTGGCAGATGGCTGACCTGGGAAATGCAGCCAATTGGGAACCGTTCGGACGAGCGGAAGGAAGGAAGCACAAACAGCTGAAAGTAGCGTCACTTTTGCCTTGGACCCCGTGTTGACGTCAACGTTGCCAGAACATTTGATGTTTGAAAAATAACATTCACAAGCCCCTCGAAAGGCCACCTTCCCCTGGCACTTTTCACTTTCCCCTCTCAGCTTTTTTCCCCATCGCCGCGTTCCCGCATACCGTGGGATGCCTGGTTTGGTTACCTCTTCGTTTATGGCCAACGTTTTTGGATTTTTGTTTAAAAATTCGAACGAGTTTTTTGCTCTTCCCCTTCTGATTTTTTTTCTGCGTTGATAAAATGTTTAACATTGCTGTGGCAGGTTGCACTAAGAAAAATGTATTGTGACTTTGATTAACTTTTTGGGAATGAGTTGAAATAATTATATGAGTTAGATAAAATAAAATAAATACATAAAGGCTTAAAGGAGTAAGATTTTCTTTCTATTTTCTACCTTTCAATTTGTTTGCATTATAAGTAAGTTTTTAAACTGAACCCCAATTTTTATGAAATTCAAGAATAATTTTTAAAGTGATTGCCGAGTGTAAATAAATGGTATTTATTTGCTCATATTTATAAAAAGAAAATATCTTTACAACTGGTAATGCTTTGAAATACTTTTAAGGGTGCTAATGAGAAAATGTAATTTAAATTGTAAGAGTTTCCTACATTCAGCAGGAACAAACGTTTTTTTTATTATTTATGGTAAATCTGAAAAAAAAGGTTAAATTGTTTCAAAATTATAAACACATTCCATTGTTTAATAATCAGCTAAATAATGGCGGAAACTAGTAGGCAAAAATTGCCAATAAAAATAGTTTTTTTAAAGGTTAAAACTGGTAGAAAATGTGGCAAATAAACACAGCCCGGTATTGTTAAAATTAAATTCATTATTATGTCTTAAGATTAATCCTTAGCTTTCTTAAAATAAATTCTTTAAAATATCTCTAAACTTGTTTTGCCAAGAATGTCTGGATTAACCTTTTATTATAAATATTACATATTAATATTAAATACGGCATCCAATTTAAAATTACAATTAATGATCCCTTACCCTCGATATTTCGCAGTATCCTTTCCGACACCCCAGAGTACAGATCCTTGGGAATTTCCCCAGTGTACTGAAAGGGGGTTCCTAGATTTGTTGAAATTGGTTCGTGCATTCTGTGAAAGGTGCTCAAGCTGATTGTATCTGTGAGTGTGTGGGTGCATTGCGTCCCCGTGTTTGCTTTCGCATTTGTGTGCGTGTGCCCTGAACGTGAGCGCGTAACTGAGAATTTGTTGGCAGCTTTAGCGACCATTCCACGGGCTAATGGCAACAACAAATTGCGTAAACTGCACTGCAAAAAGTGCGTGCGGCTGGTGTCCGCTTGTATTCAATTACGAGAACGGTTAATCGATTCACCTAATCGGTGGGAGTCAGCGCAAAGTGCAAAGCGCGGCAGTGTCAAGGGTTCCGGGGCTGGTCATCAATGACGTTTACCACCACCTTTCCCCTCTCTGTTTTTATGCGACCCCCATTGCACTGACAAACCGCTTAGCTGGCTCTGGCATTTGTTTGGCTTCGGTATAGAGGGGGGACGGGGCGTGAGCATAAGGTGCACAAGGTGGGCTTGTACCTGCCTTTGTGCGCATCAAGCGCATTTCAAATTGAATTTACAAAGTGCGAACGCGATGCCCGAGCACGCACTTGCCACCCGTGACGCAAAGATTGAGTTACCTGTGCAGGCAGGGTGGAGCTGGGTAGAGCAGCAGGTGACGGTGCAGTACCTTTTGTCTATGGCTGCGCCCGAAATTCCATTCATAAATTCCAGCAGAGCTGGGAAGCTGGGAACTAGAGTCGCACGCTTGCTCCCTGGCTCTCCTACTCGCTCTCCCCGCGAGTTGCTCAATTGCAAAAGTGACAAATTTGATTAAATTATAGCGCTATTGCAAAACGATTTATCTTTCGTTGCACTCCGCTGGCGCTGGCTGCTGCTGAAGCTCCTCTGGTGTCGCTTGCCACCCACTCAATTAATTGTTTTTGCTCTTGGCTCTTGGCTTTTGCTCTTTGCCGTTGCCATTTTTGCGTACTCATCCAGGCACGCACATCCTGCTGACACACACACACACACACGCATATGCCAAGGAGCACTGGGAAAAATATTTTTTTTAATTCTAAACAAATGTCTAAAAAGGAAAAAAATATTTACTTAACATTGAAGATACTTCTTGCCATAATAAAATGTACAATAGCCTTTATTTTCTTTAATTTAAAAAGAAAAATATTATATATTTTCCTTAACCAGAGCTAAGATCTATTTTGATACAAATCTGCTGCTTTTTTCTCAGTGTGTTGGTGCCCTCCATGTTGTTGCCATCTATTTGTCTTCATCTGGGCCACAACTACCGACTCGTCTCCCGCGTCTCATCTCGCCTCGTCTTGGTTCGCTGTCAACGTTCTGCTCGTTGACGTTGTAAGTAAATTGTATAACGTGGCGTATGAGTAATATGATATGCATGCTTCGATTCCAAGCGTTACGCTGTGTTCTCAGCTCTGCTCTTCTCTGCTCAGCTCGTTGAAGATGATGTGGTAATCAGTTTTGATTTTATTAGCACAACAGCAAAGGAGCTGCCACAGACAGTCAGCGGTAAGGAGCGCCCTGAATCTTGCTTTTTTTACGATGTCCTCCCATCCCATCACCATACATGTGGCTTCAACTTCTTGGCATGTCAAGTGGCACACATCAATCCAATCTCTTGTGCTCCCTTTGCACCCCGGCCCCTGAGTTATGATGGAGGATGCGCAACCCCAAAGCGCCCGGGTCATAATTGTTAATGAAATTACGTATACGTTTTTGACTCGGGCGGTAAATGGTGCGCTTAGTTGCGCTTGCCTTAATTAAATTTCCTTGCGAGACAATGTTGCGAGTAGCGAAAACCGAAAACCGAATTTAAATTGGAGTCAAAAATGTTCAGCTCCCAAGCGGAATGTGTAAAATCCTAATTAATTCAATTTGCCAGCAATTCAGGGTAATTGCGATTTAGTGGCGAATGATAGAAGAAGATCTTAAGCTTAAGGCTTTTTGGGGAAGGCATTTAAACGTTTCCAACTAAAATTGCGTTTCCAAGGTAATTAGGTTATTACTTGACTTAACAAATAATAATAAATAATTTTTACTTCAAGAAATTAAATACAGTACATTTATTAATTTGTTTAAATCAACACCAATGAAGATCTTAGGACTTAAATTATAATGTAAATATCAAAGAAACGAACGATTAACGTTTATAAGTTTTTATACCTCAAATATCACTTAATTTAATTGAATATAAACTAAGAAAGAAACAACAACTCAATTTGAGCTAAGTACAATTACAAATTCTATCTCTTAAAATAAGAAAAATCAAATATATAATGAACTCTTAATAAAACTGTTTACCAAACTTTTCATTAATGGTCAAAGCCCTCAAACGTTTAATTGGCCATTAAAAAACTTTCTAATCTAAGTACAAATTTTCATATTCCAACAATTTCCCCCATGAGACAGTTCCCTTAAAATTCCATAAAATATTTATCAAGTGCATAAATTAACATATCTGTTCACCTTTTGTTTTATATATATATTTTCTTTTTAACTTTTGTATTTTATTGCCTTTCCCTGATACTTTTTGGCCAGTCTCTGTCACTAATTAAGGAAGTGAGCACACACATTAATGATAAGACGGAGGAGAAGGCCAACTCTCAAGGTAAATGAGCCCAAGCAGGGACAAAAAATAAGATGAGCAACAAAGGCAAGAAAAAAGCCGGAAAAATAGTCCCCAAGAAGGCATCATAAAAGGACCCGGGCAGCACATTAAGTAAATTAAACACAAAAAAAGAGAAACTCCGGCGAAAAACAAAAAAGGAGAGTGAAAAAAAAGAAAAGGCAAGGGACATTTACACATTATTTTATAACACGGCCAAGACAGACAAATGACAGGCGAGACAAGGTGGACAGCGGGGCTGGCTGGCAATTGCCACACCAGATCTACTCCGTGATAAATAAAATACACCGCAAAACATTTTAAAAGCCAACCGACAACACTTTCCACTTTGCTGCTAATTTAAAGTTAACACCAAAAAGTCGCAGCCACTAGAAAATGGTGAAAGACACGGGCCGGA
The DNA here is from genome assembly GCA_018153105.1 of Drosophila rufa. Classification (NCBI taxonomy): domain Eukaryota; kingdom Metazoa; phylum Arthropoda; class Insecta; order Diptera; family Drosophilidae; genus Drosophila; species Drosophila rufa. Next base: position 10,596,623 of record JAECXS010000085.1, read on the forward strand.
GGGGCGGGCATTGGGGAAAACTGAACGAGGGTTTCCCACAGCCGAAGCTGCTGGTCCTCCAACTGTCTTTCCGTTCTGGCCAACTTTGTCTGTCTGTGTGGGGACTACTTTATGGGCTCTGTTGTTGTGCTTTTCTTGTTTTTCTTTTTTGGTTTTCGGTTTTTTTTTTCTGCCTGAGCTGGGCAAGGTAATTTTTCTTAATTACCGCAAAATGTTTACCTTGTTGCTTGGGCTTTGGCTTTGGTGTATATTTTTCGGGCGGCCCCAGATAAGGTGAGCATCCCTCAAAGGCAACCCATAGATTGTGCGCTCCAGCGCAAAAGGTGTAAAATATTTTTCGACAGTACCTACAACACTTTACATTGTTATGGTTTGGTGTTTTTAAGCAGCTTTTGTTCGTTTCATGTTTTCACACGGCCCTCAGAGGAGAGGAGAAGGCAAAAAGTAAAAGTGTTGCATACTTACCAGAGGCGACAAGCTCTAGCAACGCACACACACACACACGCACACGTACACTGAGAGAAAATGGAAGGCCAGGTGAGTGAGTGTGTTGTGCTACAAGGTAAGCCAGAGAGACCTACAAAATACACACTTTTTTCTAATGGCCACACACAAATTGAAACTAATGTTCGTAGCTATGCATATTTTCGTTCTTGCTCTTGCTCTTGCCCCGGGAAACTTGAACTTGAGTGCAGGGAAAAAAAAAGGCGAAGAACATTGTCAACCTTTTTGCGAACGGACGGGAAGGTGAAAGTATGTTTAGGCCTTTTGTTTGGCTTTTCCTGTTTTTCTTCTCCGCGCGCCTTGGTCGAGGAGAACGGGGGGCTTAGTAAGAAATATGATAATCAAACAAAAAAATTACTCATACGCCGCGTGGCCAGAAGTTGTACGAACATAAAACTTTTTGGTTTTTGGGGCGATAAGGCGACAAAAGCCCAACTAAAAACAAAAGCAAAAAGCAGCAAAACTTTTGTTTGGTTTTTGTTTAGTCCTCCCAACTAGAAAGGGAAATGGAAATGTTAGTTTATAGCGACAACACACACCTTGATTAAAAAGTTAATTCCCTGATTTTGCGGGCCCAGGAATTTTTCTAAAAGAGAAAACACGGCAAGAAAGTGTTAAATTATTCAGGAACCCCTTCAGTCGAAGTTTGTAATTAAAATTAATACGCAGAACGGCAAGAAAACCCCAACAAATGCCAGAAACAACCGCGAAAATCGGCTTGTGGCATTAAGCCGGAAAAAAGGGCGGAGAGCCGCCGGTGGGAAAGGGAAAAAAAAGAAATTTGTTTTAGCATTAAAACAAAATCAACACACCTCAATGTAAAAATCTCCCCAAAGAGGCATAAAAAAGATGGGGCATCAGCCCACAGATGCACAGATGCCGGAAAGAGCCGAGTTGGGAGCGAAAGCGGAAGGGGCAGCGGCGAATAAGCAAAACATGTTACAACAAAGGACCAAAACATAATGAACAATAACAATAAGAGCCGCAGAATGCCAAAGTGTGGCTTAGATTAGTTGCTCGACGAGGGGATTCTCTTTTATTATTTTTATTATGATTATTATTTTAATTTAAGGTTTAAATATTTAAAGGGAGTTCTTGCTGAATTTCTATGGTGGCCATGAGGTAAGGCAGGGTATAAGTTTATTAAATATAAACAATAGGCTGTCTTTCTAACAAAAAAATAATTAAAAACTGTACTGAATGTACGTTTTAATACTTAATTATAAAATAATACACTGATTTAATTTATTCTGAGTTAGATCAGAAATGTTTATAATCATTTTGTTTTGGATTTAATATAACTTGGTATAGACAATAATACTATATTTATGAATTTTAATTAATTCGAAGTAAACCATTTTAATATTATAAAAATGCTTTATTAGCCAAAGGAATTTACTAGCAATACGTTTCCTACTATAAATAAATTTTCTATCAATGAAAATAAAATATTTTCTGAGTATATAAAATTCACACGAGTGGAAAAAATATATTTTCTATAAAGAAAGATACAAAATGTCCATATAAACCAGTCATTAATATTTTCTTTCAAGCAATCTAGTTCAATCTGAAAGTATACCCAACTCTCCCGCAAAATACCCCTCATCAAAATTGGTAACAATAAGAGCAAAAATGCTCGAGCATAACAATAACAGCAGCGGCACATTAAACAAATATTCCGCAACATAACAAAAACCGAAGCGGAGATAAAAAATAATTCTGCAGAAAATGAAGGGGCTGAGGGGCAGGCGAAAGATTTACTTTAAAATATATTTACATATGCAAATGCCAAAGGAGGAGACACTGGCGGAGGGATGAGCGGCGTCTGGTTGTGTCTAAGCAAGCATGTGAGTATTTGTAAATCTGACATAATTGCATGCGCATGTGTGTGTGTAGGGTGAGTGTGCAGGAGTTTGTTTTTGGGATTGTTTATTTTGTTAGCACATTTCGCTGGGCAAAGGAGCAAAAACTTTTTATGCATTTTTCATACACATAATTCGCTTCAAGCGCAAATGCACAATAATAATAATAATAATAATAATAAAAGCAACAACAAAGGCGGCATAAACAGTCATAACAATCCCAACGAAATGCACAGCTGAACAGTGACAACAATGCCTCAACAATTCGCCATGTTGAAGGCACAAATACTGAAGACAACTATACAGAAGTCGAGCAAAACTACACTGAAATAAATGGGCAAAATAAAATAATAATCTACGACTTCATGCTGAATGATTTCGGAATATTTTCTGTGAAGTAGAAAAAATATTCTCCAGTTCAATATCTTTTAACTAATAACAACTATAAACACTAATATAATTTCCATTGAGTATGCTTTCTACTATAATCACCAGCAAAAAGTGATCTACTCATTATTTCTTTCAGTGCTTGACCATTTCCCAGCTCAATGCAACCAAAGAACTGCCAGCTACAGTTCTACGGCGACAGCAACAACATTGATTTTACATTTCCGCCGCTTTGCCTGCTAACTTCCGTTTCCACCACGACAACTACTGCATTCTGCACACACACACACACTACACTTGGCATCACAGGCACACACATTTTTGTTTCGCATTCACATATGCGAATACACACAGCAGGCACACACGCTGCAGCTGCTGTGGGTGGGTGTGTGTCTTTGGGGGGCTGTGATTGCACGCAGCAGAACAAACGAGCGACAGATGCATTTCAATGGCAGGCGAGAATGCGCATCTAAAGATGTCCTCTTGTGCCAAGCAGGCTAAGGATATGCGGATATATCTAAAAATTAAATCAAGGGCTTTGCCATTTTTGATTTGTATTTATTTTAATATTTGCTGACAACCCTTATGATTTTATTAAGTGCCTTAGCATTTATATAAAAATTAAAGCCGTAAGCTGTTAATTATCTTAATAAATCTTCAGGCACATATTCTTCATATTTTTGTATAAGATACAACATATTAACAATGTATATAAATATGTCTCCTTTCAAGTCGTATTGACATTATTATCTCAAAATAAAGCCATAAGCACAATAAGTTCTTTGAAGCTTTCGTATTGGTTTTTGATTTCACTCGTTTATGGCGAGTGCCTTTAATTCGATTTATTTGTTATAATTCCATGAGCATTTTTTAATAAGTCTATGGATTCACTAATGGATAATATTTCAAAAATAATGATGATTTATTGATGTATTTATAGCTAACTTCCTTAATAATATTCTTAAGCAGTCACCAATGTTATAAAACTTAACAGGATTGCTCTAGATTATTCTGTAGGTCTTCATAATATTTAATCCCTTTGTAAACTTCGACCCGAGACAAAGTGATTGCCAAAAAGTTTTCACTCAACTAACGATCGAAATCACACCATTAATAATGCCAAAGGAGATTGCACCTTTTCAGATGCATATATTCCAGCCATTTCCTCTTACTCCAAGCAGGTCAAAGTGACTATCACTTGGGTACATATGTATACTATTTTTTATTTATTTTCCTCTGACTTTATTCATGGCAGAGCATAGATGTTGCCACTTCAGAGTCTCAACAAAGTTGTAAAGAGCATGGCAGAGCAACCTGCAGTTGCAGTTGAAGTAGAAGTTGCCGTTGCAGTTGCAGTTGCAATTGCTGCCGCACTTGCCTTCGGCTTTTCCTTTGGCGCTTGGCTTTGGCTTTTGGCTTTGGCAGTTGTTTCTAGTAGTTGGCAACGCATAAAATATATATGTATATACATATATATATAACTCCGCTGAAAACAAGCCACAAACATGTGTGGGCGATAACCGAAGTGCTTAACAGGCCAACAGCTACAAGTTGGCTAAGTCGGTAAGCTCGAAAAATGCCAACAACCGTCGCTCCGAGGACGAGAACGAGGACCTGCTGCTGCAGTTGACGAACGCTGACGAACTTGCTGCAGACAAGGACCTCCACCCCCAGCTCCCAAGGATCTCTCTCGGCTGCAGTTACATGGCTGCCTGCTTGACTGCCTGTGTCCTATATGTGTATGTGTGCGGTTAGAAATTAGATTTACTAGTTTGCCGACAAACCCCAAAAGCCGTCACCCGGCACCCTGCACCCGTCTGAGAAGAAAAGTACCGAAAACTTCATCTAAGCCCGGGAACTTTTGCCCAAAAACTGCAAAAAAAAGGAGGAAAAATCATAAAAAAGATACGAAGTAAAACAAATGCTTGGGGCACTTTAGAGCTCGTACACCCCGTTGTACTATTAAATTTACCCATGGGACCGTGTTGACTTTTTGGCTTTTTCGGGGCAGCTTCAACACTTTTGTTGTTTTGGCCCCAACGAACCAAATTTGTTGCACAAACACCAACACCAACAGCAACACCAACACCACTGTGGATATCAATAAAAAATATCGCCCTCCTTTTCCATCATATCTCTCTGTGTCTCTGTGTTTGTGAACGACTTAATCACTCGGAAATATCAGTAGCCAACGGAGTGTGTGGGTGTCTTACACCAAAGTGTTACAAGTTTATGGTCATCAGCCAAACGAAAAAAGTTGCGAGAAACGAAAACTTTTATTACGGACATTTGTGACAGAACAGCAAGTTCTAAGTGGTTCAATTGGACGGGTCAGCCTCGGTCGCAATGCGGTGTTAGTTCGCTCAAAACTTTTATGGCCTAATTCCGCCATTGAAAATCAAGTGAGATGTTAAGAATTTATACATCAAAATAGATAAACTATTTTATATACGAAGTAGTTTCTTTGAAAAGCTGGGGGATGTTTATACGGCTTCTCTTGAAAGAGAGAGAGTTACTGGAGTTAGTTGGGGAAAATAAGAGGAAAGTGTAGGAAAATATAAAAAATAAAGGAATTACACTAGGTCATAAAATATTTTATTTTGCATTTCTTTTTTAATTTTTATATATAAACTATTTAAATAGGCAGTTATAAATCCCATAAAAACCCTTCACAAACAAGCACCTTGCCACTAGCTCCTACTAATTCCTTTGTAAAAACAAAGTTCCATAAATAAATTAGTTATAATCTGATGCGCTGGCAGATGGAAAATCTAATTATGAGCCGCCGCCGTGATAATTTCCAGCACACCGCACGTGCCTGAGGATGGGAAAATGCTGCCGCCGCGGCGGCGGCGGAAAAAAAAATAAAGAGAACGAGCCTGATTTCAAAGAGCAATTACATTAATTTTACTCAAGTGCAACATGCACTCAGCGCTAAACTTCATTGCAACAAAATTTCCGCTCCAATGTGCAAAGACTTTTTGCGGCGGTAAGGACAAAGTGGAGGTGCTGAGCAGGACCAGGATGCGGAGCCGAATCCCGGGCTGAAGGTGAAAGCCCGGAGGCAGTGCAGCCATCGGAGGAAAGTCAACCGCGACCAAAAGTGCCAAGTTCGTGTCCCAGTGATGGTGGCTCTCCCACCCTCCCTCCTCCTTCGTCCTCGTCCTCGTCCTCGTCCTCGTCCTCGTATCTGTGTGAGCCCACGAGGTGCTAATGAGCTGCAGTTTGCAGTCACTGAAGATGTTAGCAGGCAGCCATTTTGCTGTTGCCAACTTTGGCTCTTTTCCGTGCTGACAGCACTTAAAAGCTTTGTGCCACACACACATTTACACTACAAGAAATATTTTAACAATTTTGTATGAAGACTACTCAGAAATAAGTTCAGCTTTGTAGTCAACGCTATATTTATAAGTGGAAATGAATTCAAGAAAAAGTTGAAGCTCATTATGTCAAGTACATAATTTGGAAATTGTAAAAATGTATTTACTAATTTATTATTACTTATTTTTTCATTTCTATATTGATAATTTTAAAAGGGCCTTAGATATTTATATATTATTATTTAAATGTGGCTTTTGACATCTACTTCTACAATCTTCTCAAAGTGTATATAAAATGAAAGAATTAGATACCTTAACTACTTAATAAATATTTATTTCTATCCTTCAGCACTTAATTTTTTAATAATAATTAATAATTCAATTTTAAGAACATTATATATATTTAAATTTCATGTACTAAGTACTATAATGTGAGTATCTTTATGTTTTTTGGAATTCTGGCTAAATATACTTCATTTGCATGAAATATTTGGTTAAATAAATACTTTAAAAATATTAAACCCTAACACAATTTTTTCTAGTGCACTCAACAAACCCCTTACCCGATTTACCCCTCCCCTTGTTTGGTGACGTGTGTTTATGCTGTTGATATTTTTGACATTTTCGTTTGGCATTCTCGTTATTGTTACTGCACTTTATACAAGAGCTGCTGCTTCTGATGCTGCCACTGCCGTTTTTGTTTCTTTTCCCTGCATTATTTTCATTTTTGTTTTAATTAAAATTTCACATGTCAACGATTTTTGCGAAGGTGACTGGGTGCGTAGGTGGGTTCGCCATCGCTATCGTCATCGCCGCCGCCGCCGCCATCGTCGCCAACTGAATGAGTTTCTCATTTCCTCAGCCAACGAGCATCCGCTCGGCACTTTTCTTCTTATTGCACCCAACACTTGCGGCTTTCAAGGGTATACCGCATTCGTGCAGAAAATTAATTTGAATAGGCTTTAGCTCGGTGTGAAATGGGGGTAAAATATTTTCGTTTAGAATGTTAAAATAATAGTTCATAAATAGGTAAATAAGTAAAGCAAGTAATAATAAGTTTAGTTTTGATTAAAAGAATTCGAATTAAAGTTAAAAGTAAATACAAAAAAATAAATAAAATTATGTGTTTGATATTTAAAAAAATTTGGTTATCAATGTCAAGCTACTTTTTGCCAAAGAAGAAATTTTTATCGAAATAGTAGCATTTTCCGCTTAAAATTTAGTTTTTAAAAGCAAAACAAATGTTGACGCAATAATATATTATTTAAAATATTCTTAACCGTATAACAAATTAAAAGTAAAAGTCAAAACTATTTTAAAAAGTCCAGAAAACTTCAAAGACTACATTTTATTATCGATTTCTTAGTGCCAATATATACGAGTATATTTTATTTGGTTAAGGTTCCTATTCAGTTAATAGTGTTGACTCAAACGGAATAATTTCTTAACATTGCCCAAAAATAATGCAAGTCTAGTGGGTGTGATCTAGTCGGAACTTTGAAGTAGATTTAATTTTTTTTCCCGGCTCGTTGTCGTCGTGTTCATGTCGGCGGGGATGCTGTCAGCTGCATTTTGCGATGGCAACTGCAAAATAACGGGTCTCGCCCCATCAACTTGTCCCACTCCCGCGAGCTTTTTTGTTGCGATTTTTCCGCTTTTCCAGTTGCCAATCTATCAAGTCCAAGCATCCGCCAACGCGTCATCTATCGATGATTTCGCTAACTGTGAAACTATAGCAGGGGGCACCCTGTCAGCGAACACCCAATACCCAATAACCAATACCCAATGCCCACCCACCAGTATTTTTCGTGTTGTGTTGCCAGGTTTTTGTTCCGCTGACATGATGCGCGTCAATTAAAATACGGAAAATGGAAAAGTTTTCCTCGTTTTTGGCGATAACAGCGGGGAAATTCGTTGATCGACTTTTATGCGCGCACGTCTGAGACAGTTGGGATTAACCCTTTATGCAATCATAAATCACGGGCAGCATAACCCGAGTTGACAACGCGGTTCGGTTCCCTTAACTATTTCCCTTTCTCTTTAATAAGGTCCCTGCGCGCGGGAGCACAAATTAATATTTAATGTGCGAGCAAGCCTTATCCATATTTGATAAGTACCGTTTGCCCAGGCAATTAAAAAGCCCGAGAAAACATTTAATTTATTGTCAATCCGATGGCGGACATCATTTTGTTCACTTCGCCGGTGGCCCTAGTGTTTGATCGGCGGGTCTTTGTTTTTATAATTATATACACATTCCGCGGATGCGTTTTAATAATGTAATCCCTGCAGTTATTTGCATTGTCCCCATTGCCGCCACGAAGCAATTGTTTAATAAACAAATAGCAAACAGAGCGGTTGGGTAAAAAAAAATATTTAACATGAAAACATATGAAAAAAACAAACCAAACTCATTGGAATCCTTAATCAAATTAATTAAAATAATTTGTATAGCTAGCAGATGCAATAAAAATCCAAAGCCCGATAAAGTCGCCCATGGAATGCTCTTAAAATAAACAAAATATTATGATGATATTTATGAAATCCAAATAGATTTTCAATTATTGTTTTTTTTTGCCAGCGAGCAACATAAATAGATTTGTCATTCTCAGCCCCTGACCCCATAGGCATATTCTTGGGTTATTAATTAAATCTGTGAAAATGCAAATCAATGTCCATTGTCCGGACCCGTCTGCACAATTAATCAAAAACCCATTAACGATTTTTTCGAGCCACTCCGCGCCGTTTTGCCTCTGGTCCACCCTGAGCTTGTACTGATTAAATGCAATTAATTTTGTGTCAGCAACAATTGTGCCTACAATTTAACAGCCGAGAACGGCAAAATACCGAATGCCCGCCGCTTCTGCCTGACATAAAACAAAATGAGGCATCTTTCCTGAAATCAGTTGGAAAAAGCCATTTCAGAAAATTAACAAATAAATACATGAGTGAGCGGAGCAACAATAATAACAAACAGAACGGAATGAAAAATGTAAAATACAACTTGCTGAACATTAAGTTTGTTTGAGGCTATAAAAAAATGTTTTTTAATTAAAACGAAAGGGAGATGGCGGCGCTAGGCACAAACGACTATCAACTTTACAGACTTTATGAAGTTGACAAACAAAAAAAGAGCAAAAAAAAAACAATAAGAAATGGAAACTTTGGAAATTCTTGCAATTAAAAGTGCACCAGTCTCAATCGTGATGAGTTCTTCAATTAATCAAAAGGAAGAAAATGGGGGAAATAAAAAAAAATACGAGCCATAAAATGTTATCAATAAAGCTATGATATATAATATTGAATAAAGAATAAATAAAGACTTAAATTTATTAATAAAATATTATTTATCGTACAGCATTTGTAGCGAACTTATAGCCACCGTAAAGTATATTCAAATGTCAGCCTATCGAAATTGTTGATTCAAAAACACTTCAACCCTGCAAATAATTAATCATGATACGTCAGTCGGAGCCCGCTTGGAAATGAAGGAAGTATACAGATACTGTATTTCATTCCACTCCGAACTGCGAACTGAAAACTGAAAACCCACTCCGCTGCGGGCCATCTTCAGTCAGTTGTCAGCGTTGTCAGACTCGTTGGACGGGGGCCCAAAGCCAATAGCATTTGGTTTTAACACGTTTTACTCTGTTTGCCAAAACATTTCGTTTTCTCGTCGATTTTTAATGAGAAAAGGGTTTATTTTATTTCTTTTATTTTTTTTTTCTCTCGTTTTTTGTCGGTGGTTGGGTTTAATCACGAAACCGTAGGGACAGGCCATCAGTCAAAGTGGCAAACTAATGGTTTATTTATACAGACAGGATTGAGGGATTAAATTAGATTTTAATTCCGAAAGAAAATGTTGCGAAATGCTGAATGCGGTTGTGCCATTCATTCATGGCGGCAAGGACATTTTAAGAGGATAAACCTCTTTGGGGACTACAGTACATTAAGCAAAGATCATAATCTCCTTGAACAAGAACTTTCCGCAAAACTAGAAGCGGAAAACTGAAAACTGAGAGCTGTAAACTGAAAACTGAAAACTGAAAACTAAAAACGGGAAAACAATGCAAGGGACTGCGGACTGTGGAAAACTGTTGCATACCGAGATAACGGGGGAAATTCAATGGGATGAGGATATTGCTGCTTAGTCCCGGCAAATGCGCGAAAATTTACAAAACGAGCTCTCACCCACTTAGGTGCTGAGGTGCAATCTGTTTACTCAATAATTTGCACTGAAATGAATGTAAATTTTCGCCCAGAAAATTACCCAAACGCCGAGTGCATTCCGCCGGACTTGCTGACGTTGCGCATACGCAGCGTTGTACGCTGTATGCAAACTATCCAACTGAGAGATGGATGTGGAATGGATGCAGTGAGTCTGGACCTGGGGGAGTCTGCGGGAGCCAGGCAGCCAAGGAGCCAAGGAGCCAGAGTCAAAGAAAACTTCCCCCTCCGCGCTGCGTTGAGCAACGAAAAAGTTGATTTATAAACCAACTTTTGCGGCGCAAAGTTGTGTTCGGACCGTCAACAAATGGAAAAGAAAAACATGCTCGCCAAATGGCCAACGAAAGTTAAAAGTACGCCAAACCATTCGACCAGATGCCGTCTGTGGCGCGTGATCCTTGGGTGTTGCTGTGTGTGTGGTGTGCCGCCTCGCCTGTGCAAATCCAAATACACAATAGATGGCAGCGAGAGCTGAGCAGAAATCAGCATAAAATACGCAGAGAAAAACACATCATTGAGGAGAGCATTCACAAGTTAAATAATAACGCGACCAGATACAAAAGCACAAATAAAGTAGTTGAGTTGAGTGCCAAGCACTCCCATCCATTCGCCACGTCATGGAGTTCCATGGTGTCTGGATAGATGGCTTCAATATGCACAGAGAATGGAGTGAAGAAGAGATCACTGAGCGACAGCCCAAGTGGGTTGGCTTTTGGTGAAAATAATTGGGGAAATGGAATTCATGGGGTCTTGGAATAAGTAAAAAATGTTCTGGTTGCACTTGAAATCAACAGAATAAAATTTGGCACAGCTTCTGCTTTTTATTTCTATGTATTAATATTTTTTCTCCATATGAATTAGGAGTAATGCCATTAAAAATAATTTGTAAGCCTTATATTTTCACCAGAAAACGATAATAGATTTTAAATCTATTAAAATCGTATTAAATAATTATTTTTAAAAGAGTAAATGTAACTCTTTAAGATATTTCTCAATATGTATTAGGATTAAAAATAGTGTAAATATTTTTTAGGAATTCTATTTTCAAGGGAAAAAAATAATTAAATGTAAAGCTATTAAAAAGGTATTAAATAGTATTTTTAAGAGGTGTTAAATTTACTTTAAAATATTTCCCAATATGTATTAGGATTAAAAATAGTGTAAATATTTTTTTGGAATTCATTTTAATGCTATTAAAAAGGTATTAATGTATTTATTTATTATTTCTTCATCTTTAATTTATTATTAATCCATTAAGTTTTACATATAAACACCTATACCAGCGCCATATGTAAAAATTGCCAACTTGGCACTGACCCATCATCCTCCCGTTAATCCCCGACACAGTTCTTTCGTTCAGTGCCAAAGTAGCTGCAAAGAACTAAATAAGAGCCGCCTCACCCACCGACAACACCCATCGAATCAGAGCAGACACCAGCCCACACTCCGCTCCCCAATTTCCACTCACCGCCTCAGCGAGTGCGGTAAAAGTCCTCAGTCAAATCAGTTGTTGGCACGATTTTTGCAAGCAAAAATAAATCGCAAAAAAAAGCATAAGAAAAACGGTATAAAAAAAGCAAAAAACAAAGTTTTGGTGCCGCCGCTGCTGCCACCAAGAGAGTAGAAAAATGCACTGAGAAGGTTCTCTACATAAATAAAGTAAGTTTCTTTTATGATTTATAAAATTTTGAAAAAGAAAAATATTTATAAATTTCTATATTTGTAAAATACAAAAATTAGTAGAGATTAAAATAATAATATTAGGTTAAGTGTGAGTTTAATACATTAAAAGACACTTTAGATATTATTTTCCACTTTAAGTTTACTTATAGAAAATATAGGAAAATCTGTACATATTAATAAAGATATAATCAAGGGTTTTCATAATAGTTTGAGTCAAAATTCCCTGCCAAAAGAGCTTCTTATAAAAAACAATAATTTCTTATTTCATATACATTTCTTAGGTATTTATTACCGTGCACAAAAAACAGGCGAACGCAACGCACAATCGACAAGTTGTGCGCGCTGCCTTAACTTCTGCCACAAAATTTTAGTTTCCGGCTTTTGATGGCTGGGTTGCATGCTTCTCTTGGCCTTCTTCTTCTTCTTTTGCTCCAAGTTTTATTCTTTCGGAGTCTGCAGAAAAGATGTTTTGGCTGTTGCTTATTTGATTTTCCTTTTGGCTTTTGTTGCACCAACACAGCGTCAGCTTCAGCTTCAGCGTCAGCGTCAACTTCAGATCCCAGAGCCAGCTCCATATCCAGAGACAAGAACAAGAGAGAGCAGAGCATGTGTACCGCAGACACCAAGTCAAAGCAGCCAAAAAACCGAGGCAAATACGCAAAATTTTTTGTAATTTTCAAACTTATAAGCGAATATCTTGAAAACGAACGACCAGGCCCAGCCAGGCCCGGCCAGGCCAGGCAAACCGATGAGACCGAACCGAAATTGGGGTAAAAGTTAGGCTCACTCCCACCCCCTGTGGAAAGCCACTTGAAAAGCAGCTTTAAGCCAAACAAAACCGACGCGTCGACGGTACAGACCCGACAACAGAACGGACAATTTGGCCAGAGATGAAGCCCCAAGGATAAGTTCCAAGTTCCGAGGGGAGCAGCTGATGTCTGGCGTCTTAAAATGAAAATGAATGGGAAACCTTTTTGGCCCCGCTTGATTGAAAGTGTTGAAATAGTCTTTCGGGTCAGCTGTCGGGGGCATTAACATGGCCAAATTGTATCGGGGATTAGTGCTAAATGATATTGCCGCCATACTGATAGTTTCGGATAAACAATATAAGTACTTATTATGGCAAATGAACGTTGACGAAATGGTTTTCGATTGTTTTCTGTGTCCTTGTTCATCCTCGCATCCTCTTGTCTGTGCGGAATATTTACCGTTAAGCCATTTCGGACATCTTGAAGATTACACATAATCGATGGCGGAATCATTCCCCAGCAGATAGACAGTACTTGGGGTGTATTAGGGCTTTCGTCTAACGATTAATGGTTATGAGAAGGAAATGGTTTATCTCTGTCTTTACAAACCTAAAATAAATTAATTGTAATATATACCCGAAATATTTAATAGATTTTCTTTAGAATCAAAAACTTATTCTATTATTTTCTCTTTAATTAATGCCTCCTTTAACGTATCTTTTGACCAGCTTTAACGACCTTTCTAGACCTACCACAGACCACAACACAAGCCCATTTATTAAGTCCTGCCCCAAAACTAACAGAAAACTAAGCCAATCCACTTCATACCCATAAAAAAGGATATTTAGCTGTGGCACCTGCCACAATCAACTAACCGCGCTTCCAATCTGGATCAACTTCCTCTCAGCAGGAGGACTCATAAATCCGAGGAGACGGGGACCCAAGCAGCTTTATAATCATCATCAGGCCATAAAGTATTGTCTGCTGCCGGTGTCCAGCCCTGGCTCCATCTCCATCCACCGGCTCCAACAGGTAAATAAGAAAACTTTTGCCTTACTCAACCTGCGCCATAAACAACTTTCCTCGTCTTGGACGAGCAGCCGAGTAAAACCAAACGAAGCAGATGACGTTGGTCACTGGTCTGCAGTTAAAGTTGGTCCACAGCATCCATGGTATTTTGCAATTAAACAAAAACCAAAGAGAAGCCAATAAAACTTTGACCACTTTAGCAGACCGGAGCAAAGGGCATACCGTTCCTGATCCAGCTACTGCTCCTGTGCTCCAGTTCCTGGCCGGCCACACACATAAAAGTGCGAATAATAATTAATAGAAAATTAAATTTTCCACTCTATGTTATGGGGGAAATATGCTGAGGCGAGTTTTTTTAGCTGAATCGACAGAGAACTTTGTCCCGAACTAAAAACGCACAGAATGCAAATAATATTTTAGAGCAGCATAGATGGCAACTAAGGTTTTTGTTTACAAATGCAAATCGGTTTAGCAAAAACTTTTCAACTTTTTCCCAGCACAGAAATGAAGCACACAATGAAAATTCACTTTTTTTCTCCCCCCATGCCGTATTTATTTGTAACACATGATGGCAAATATAGAGGGATCATAGCCCAAATATACAAAGCAAATAATGTACACAATTATGGTAATTTTTTCTGCTAAATTTAACAGTTTACTCAATTTCAAAATCAACTTTGTGTTTATCACAAAAATACCAGTCTGGCTATGTTGCAGTGCATTTAATTAAATAAATCAGGGAATGGTAATGAGCTTTTTTCGATAGACTATTAAAATATAGTTATTAAATCGCAGATAGGCTTAGAAAGTCTGCAAGTTTAACCACAAATTCCTATAAAGCCTGATCCCGATAACCCAATAAATTCTTACAGATTTCAAGTGTAATTTAAATCTAAAAATAAAACAAATGCACAATGAATAAAGCCTTGGTTATTTTTCAATTGAAAACCAAAAATATCTTGTATTAAACTTAAACTCAGAGCAAATACCCATTTCTTTGAATTAAGAAAAAAGCTGATATCCGTGCATTGTATTGAATTCTATAATATATGTATATATGTTCACATATCATGAAGATGTCACGCCCTTCCCTTCAAATCCCGGCACCAATCCACAGAGAACAAAGCGAAAAAAGCACCACACAAAAAAAATATAAAGAATTTCCCACATTTACTCCTGATTATAATTGAAAATTTAATTATTTTCAATGGGAAGGAAAGCCCAGCAGGGCTTATTTGTTCACTGTATTTGTGGGTATTCGCGTGTGTGTGTGTTTTTACACACACATGTAATATATATTTATGCCCGTAAGTACAGCTGTGTGTGTTTGTGTTGCTGTTTGCTGCCTATTAATGTCAAGTTGCCGTAATGAGCACACAAAAAGCAGCTGATGATGCTTGCAAAGGGTACACTGAGTGGAAAAAGGTAGAAAATAAGACGCAAAAATATTAAAAATAAAAATTTTCAATATAACAATGCATAAAATATGATCAAATCTGAGAACTAAATATATAGAGAATAATATTCAAAATTAAAAATCCAGTTTAAAATAGTAGTTAGCTATTATTTAAGCAAATTTGTTCCATAAAAGAAACCATAACCATAAGGGGGTTATAAACCATAAAAAAAATATTTAAATAAAGTATCAGATACTCTTTCAAATAAAATTTATATTTTTGAATTAATTTTTCAACAAAATCTACTTTATAAATATTTGAATAAATTATAGAACATATTTTCGAATTAAATGTATATTTGTGAGTTTATTTTTCAACGAAATCTCTTTTATAATCACTAATTCCTACTAAAAAACTATATTTCGTTCGGCTTAAAAAATATAGTACACCAAACTTTGTATAAATATCGCTCCTATAATAATAATTTTTCTCCGTGCAGCCAAGGACGTTTTGGATGGGGTATTTCGGATTGGGGGAGATATCGGGAGTAAGGATTGGGGATTGCGGATTGGGGATCGGGGATTTTCCTGTGTCAAGGCGTAAGAGCGTGCAAAGGCATTAAGGTTAGCCTGGAAGGGGGCGTCCTGTTCGGAGGATATATCCAAATGCCGGGACTTCTGCTCCGTCTGTTCCTGCTCCTTCTGCTGCTGTTGCCGCTTTTTCACTTATTTATGAAAATGAACCAAAAATCAAGAAGTTAAATTGGTTTTGTGTTTTGTTAACTTTTGTCTGCCACGGCCTGCCTTCTGCCTTTCAGAACAGTCAGAGCCCTCAGCCCTCAGCCCCCGCCCATCTTCCGATTTGGCTTTTTGCGCTCGGCTTCAACCTGTCGACTTTGTTGTTGTGACTTTGTTTATGCATGCGTGGATGTGTGTACAAATGTGTGTATATAATTGAAAATACTTGGGAGGGAGGGAGGGTCTGTGGAAATAAATATGGGCCCAACGAAATATACAAAGTGAAATTTATACCCGTCCGCCTGAAACCTAAATACGTATTATGCAGACGCCACACTTCACTAACCCGGCGGAAAGCCCCAAGAAAATCGCCCCAACTACGTGTGTGTGTGGGGAAAACTTTGCCGTTGACAAGGCAACTTGACATCGAACCGAGGAGGGTGGAAAATCTAGGGGAAGATACTGACTGACATAGTTCTGTGGGCGTCGCTCTTTTGTATTCTCATCTATATTTTTTTTTTTCTTTTCTACGTTGTTGTGTTGGGCTCAAAGTTATGGCAGAAAGTATGAGAATGGCTGTAAGTAGTTTTGGTAACTGTTTTTGATAATCAAATGTAATTTATGTGTCTTGAACTTGGCCCTTAGGAAGCCTCTCTGTCTCGTTCCGCCGCGGCGGTTCAATGTACTCAATATTAGCAGCCATAAATGTTTATTACACACAGAGAGACATTCGGTTAACCCCTTTAAGCCTGAGACATGGTTGCTGCAGATATCGCCAGGAATTTATGGCATTACTGCCAAAAAGGGTTGGGCCACGGTCTGTAATTTTTCTACTCCGAGTAAGACATTAGATTCAATAACATCGAATCAAATCGAATTGGCCACCATAATTGATGAGTAATAAAAATAAGCTTTTCGATGTGCGAGACTAATTTGGCGAGTTTATTTGCTAAATTAGCCAACAAATAAATAAGCGCAGATATAATGTATAAAATACAATCGTAGGCTTTGTGCACATCTGTCCAGATCGACAGCTTGACATGTGATTAAATATATGTGTTGGGTCGGAAACGTATTTAAAACCGGTTTCGTTTATCTCATTCAGCCCAGGTTCAATAGTCAACGACAATTGCCAGGCAAATTGCAGATCACAAGTAACGAAATTGCAATTAAATGTGTTCAAGTGTCTGACAAACGATTCTGCACAAAATTACAGCCCAAATAGCTAAGCAAAAGTTGTGTTGAAAAGCCAGAAAATTGCAGAAATTGCCAAGTAATTTACAGACTATATTGTGGGAGACAATTGGCAAGAATATAGATGAGAATATCAATAAGAGTTTGGTTTGGAATGGCAGATAAGTAGACAGAAAATAAATATACTCCCGTTTTTCCCGTTAAAAATAATATATAAAAATTCCTTTCACTTTTTTTAAATATCTCAACAAATAATCACGTACTTGTAAGAACAAAAAAACTGCTCTTCAATCACTTTTCAAATGCTAAGACCACATTCAGTCCAAACTAATTCACACAACTGTCTTTGGCTCGCAAATCCTGTCACTTATCTGCCGTTCACCTGACCGCTTTCACGTCTCCTAAACTAAATTATGTGAAAGCCAGAAACAACACTGAATGCATTTGACAGCATTATAAATGCAGAATTATCAAGGTGCTCGCCGGAGCCCAAAGAACATCAGTTCCCAGTACCCAGGATCCCAGTTCCCAGGACAACCAAGATGTCGGCGGGCGATGTCCCTGGCAACTCGGGCTTAGGGAAATGAGGCAACGCTTTGCCAGTCCTCGCCCCTAATATAAATTGCATTAATATGCAAAGGGGCCTGGGGGAGGGTTGCCAGGACATCAACAGGAAGAAGAACAACAAATAACCGCTTGATTGCAGACTATTAACAGCATTAAAGATGAACAATTTAAGTAATTCCCGCATGAGCCAATATAGCCAGAGACAGATGCTCACTCTCTGCCCGATAATTCAGATCCTTCCAGCACACACTCACACACAAACACAGAAGCAAACTCTGATATATACAAGTGAACAAGCCCAGACATTGGATGAAGTAAGGCATATAAATTACTAATACGCACTGTTGTCTCTGGCCTGCACTTGGACAGCTACACATGTACCTACAAGCATATGTAATTCAAGTGTAAAATAACAACGTTTTCACCTTGCCCACAATGTTGCCAAAATGTTTCACTTTGTCTGGGACACAAAGATTCAATTAGTTTGTCATTGAATGCATTTTGATATGTCCAGCCAGTGTTTGATTTAGCACAGATTGTAGACATTTGCTAATTGAATTATATTTATCAGGAATTTCGAACATTTTGTTGAAGGATTTTATAATTAGTTTTCAGCCCAAAATGAGATGAATGATTTCCGAGAACTGTCGGATTGCGTTTCATTTTTGGTTTACAAGTTTTGTTAGCAATTGCTACAGGTATTTTAATAATTATCAAATTTCCAAGCAGCAGGATAAATTGTTTCGTAGAAATTGCCTCAAGGAATTTTAGCCACTAGTTATACACATGAAATAGCTAATGAATTCCAGAGCAGAACTGCCATAAATTCTAGACAGCTAAGAAAATATTTGGAATAAATTTATGCTTAGTTTTAAAGTCTCTAAAAAACCTCATCTGTCTTCACTTTAGAAACCTACAAATTAATTCCTTCATAATCACAAGAAAATTTTCATAAAAATTATAGAACTCTGTCTCAGTCAGTCAGCTGTTGCCGCTTGTCTTTTGTTCAAGTTTCTGTAATTTCGCACAGCTTTTATTCGCCATATTTGCATATTTTGTGCGCAGGCGTACCGCGTCAAATGGTTAAAAAAAAATTTAACAGCTGTTTCAGCTATTGGCGTTTGAATTGCATTTGAATTGTTTTTTTTTATGAATTCGTCAAGTGGTTTGGTGGGTGACTGGCTCGGCGGCTGCCTTGACCTTGTAACTGTTTTCAAAGTACTTTGTCTCGGTTAATTGTTTCGCGGTATTTACCAGCCATTTGTTGTGGGCACTTTTAAGTGCCTCCTCCTCCTTCTCATAACTTATGATTTCATTCCACAACAGAGGTGTGAATGAAGAAGTCAAATATGAGACCTTAGGAAAAACCAATAAAGATGTACACGACTTACAACTGTTGATTTTGGTTTGGTCAGTTTTAAGTTTGAGTGTTTTATACCCTCTGAGAGGGTCATATATTTTATCAATAAATATAATCCATTAGGTACGTACTTTTATTAATATCGTAAATAACGTCTGTTGGATTTTATGGAAGCTATTAAGTAGTTGTACCTGAGAAATAGAGGTAATTAAAGCAATTCAAGCTAATAATTGCATTAAGCTAGTGGTTTTATTATGGTTTCATAAACATATTTATTATCACTTAGCAGATAGTTTATTTCAGTTTAACCTACAGTTAATTTATATGATTTTAAGACCATTTATTATCTATTACTACTATCATTTTTATTTAGTCTATAATAAGTCATTTTTAGCTTGGAATGAAAGATATTTTAATCTTTTCCAAGGTTTCCAATTAAATCTATAAATTCCTAAAATTAAATCAAGAGCTACTATATTAAGAGGTTTCGTTTTTAAAAATACTTTAATTATGAAACTTACGAAGTGACTATAATTATTTAGAAATATTCCAAAGCATTATTTTCGGCAAAAGAGTATCCAGTACTTCTCAACCCTTTTGCTTATAGTATTTATTTAATTTTTTTTATTTTATTTACTTTGTTAAACTTTTTTTTGCACTAGAATTCATAAATATTCAAATGGCCGGCTGAGCCAGTTTGTTTGAAAACTTGTTTGGTCCGCGCCGAGTGTGGATTTGAATTGGTTTCGCACAGTAAAGGGTGAGCGAGAACCTATAGTATGTGCACTTGAAAGAAATGCCTTACAGGAACCGGTTCCCATAGTCAGATATATGTATAAACTAAGTGTATTAGCTGTCTGTGAATAATGACCAACCGACGACTGGCTGGCTAACTTGTTGGCGTTACAAGTAGTGACTCTCGGTTCGGTTTTTCTGTATTCGAACAAAGTGTTTTCTGTCAATTATAAATCATTAAACTCGGCTAGTTATATGGCAGATCATCGCCATGAATGATTCAAATCACGAAGGGAAATCGTTGTAGAACTGCGCTGAAACACTTTTCACTTCACTCTCCGGCAGATAACCATCATTAGAGGCAGAGAGAGACCTATAATTGCTAGAACAGAGGGCTTAGGATCGGGCTCCTCCGATTTGACCCCTCGAAGGTCGTCATTAGTCTTGTACTGAAGCCAGACATTAAATGCCCATCGAAAATTGCCAGCTATTTGTGTTAATCTCGTTCTATGGAATCGCAGCCACAGACTAATGGCCACCGAAGAGGAAACAACAAGGTTGGCTTGTGGCTAGCTAATTTATTTAATTAAAAAATGTTTTACTTTGTTCTCGGCTTGTGATTGTTTTTATTTTATTGTGGTCGTCGGATTTATTGGAGGTTCCATGGGAGATTATGGGAGAGGGACAACTATAAGGCAATTAAGGGGATTATTAAAACCTCGGGAAAATATAAAGCTTGTAACTATTAAATTATAAATTTTTAATTAAAGAAAAATGTAATAACATAAAAAGAAAATAATAATAATTACAAAAATAAATTAATAAATTTTATTATTTTTTTAGCTATTATAAAAATCTAAATAAATAATTCTATAAATAGCTCGAGTTTTTATAAATTCCTTTTCTATATATTTACAGTTTATTGACTCTTTAAGTCCACACATAAAACCCAATCAAGTAAGTTTTAAATAAATAAAACATTAATCACAAAATTCAAAGCTGGCCAAGCGATAGCCAAAGCTTAAACCATAAAAAACCCAGACAGAGATGGAAAAATAAAACTCTATCTAAATAAGAGTCGGATCATTCAAACAAAAGTTAGCCATATAGTTCGGTTAAAATCCCTAAATTGCATAGGGGGTGGAGATGATATAGATGCCGATGGCGCCCCAGCCTCTGTGCATTTCATCCACAATCCTATCCCCAATCCGCATCCTCCCCTTTCCACAGCCGCAAGAAACTTTCAATTGCCAACTCGGGGAAAAGTTAAAAAGCGGCACGCGGAAATTTTCTATTTTCTTTTTGTTTTTCAGTTTTTGTTGTATTTTTTATATCAAAGGCATCAACAGCAACAACAAGAACTAACTGCTAAACTGTAAAGTACCGCCAGCCACCCTGTGACCTCGGCACCTCGCGCCCAAACGGCAGCCATTAAATGAAACTTAATTAGCCCTAAATAAGCAACAGAGCCAATGAGTAAAATGTGGCTGAAATGGGTTGGGTTGGCTTCTGGGTGGTGGTCTGGGCCTGGGCCTGGGTGTGGGTTGCATTTTAATGCACAAACTGAAAAATCATTGATTACTTTGGCCAGGGTTTGTTTTTGGCGGGTGAGGAGGCGAAGCGGGCTTGGGGAGGCTGGTGGGCCATGGGCGTTGCACTTGGCGAACTGAAAGAAAAACGTTTTGTGCATTTTACGCGATAAGTTGATTAAATTGCATAAAAGTGGGCCGAACGAATCGAAAGCGGGGCCGGGCTATAAGAAGGATACACTGAGGAATAAATTTAGCATTCGAAAATTAAAGCAGTCATTTAAAAGTAAAGAAAAGAACTGTGTTGAAAGCACTGCCTTAAAACTAATTATTATTAAAAACTAATTATTATCCTCCGAATTATGGACAGCAGTGGACTGATATATATATTTGCTAGAACTTTTCTAAAGAACCGCTATTAAGGCTCAAAATATTAGAAAAATTAAAAAAAAATATGTGACTTAGGGTTTGTCTTTAAATATATTAAAAAATATAAATAAAATATAATATACAAAAATAATAATAGTTGCTCTTCGGATTAGTAATATTTACATAAAGAAAGAACAAAAAATAAATAAAATATCTGTCTTTTAAAGCCTGCCGTAAATTTTATAAAAATTATAAAAAAATATATATTACACAAAAATATGACACTTTCTATTTTCTTAAGTAGTATCATAATAACTATAATATTATGCCCAGAACTGGAATAAATCTCTAATAATGAAGATCTATACTTTTTAATTAAATATATCCATACTATCGAAAATAAAATATTTAACATCCTTATTGATTTAATAAAAAAGGATAAGAGGACTGACAAATTATATGAATAAGCTTCAAACCATTGAAATAACCAAAAATAGTAGTTTTGTTTTGTAACTATATTTTGTATATTTAAACAGATTTCTTGTTGAGTTCGCTAAGCAGCTATTTTAAATTTGTAAATAATATTTTTTTCACTGCCTCCACTGGGTAAGTTGCCTCTATAAAGTGGGCATCATAAAACGCATTAGCCAGCGGTTGAGTGGGCGGCCCGAACTCTCTCCAGATTGAGATTGAGTGCCGCTAATTTGAATCCGTAATTTCCTTGGGCGGCAGGCGGCACCCACACATCCCTATCCTGAAGCCCTGACCACCCACAGCCCTAAGTGCACCCCCGCCCTTAGCTTTTACAATATTTACCCAGTGGGTGCGACCGTAAACCGGCTTAGAACATGGCTGCAATTTTGTTGCAACTTGCAACGGACGTAGCATTCCAGTTTACGGCCGTATTATATGCTCCTTGCGCACCCGGCCTGGCTTCAGCCTTTTTTGCATCTACTTGTAGTTCATCGAGTGCTTTGAAGGGAGTGGAACATCGCCCGCCACCACCCCTCCGATTTTCCGGAGAAAAAGTTGCAACTTTTACGAGCCGTAACGGTCGAACGGGCGGGCAAGTACAGTTACACCCGGTGGAACAGAACAACACACCCGACTGGTTAGCTGTTAACAAACTAGCTAGCCGGGATAGATATAGAAAGATATAGTGGTACGAACAGTTTTATTCAGCACCCATTGCCGCCGTGAAAACCCCCAGCGAACTTAAGCAGTCCGCGGGGATTTTCCAACGGCGGGGTGGCGCTTTCCATCCATCCTCAAACTTAAAAACCCGCCGCATTGCAAATGTAGTTCAAAGTCGTGCAACATCGTAAATCCATCGTTGAACTATAAAAAACCGTCTTACTGCAATTTGTATCTCTTTGCTGAGGCGGGTTTGGGCCAAAGGTTTTGGCGGGGAGGTCTCAATACCGCGGATGTTTTGAGGGTTAATGGGGTATATAGTATGGGAATATTTAGGGGAAAGAACAAAGAATACTTAGGCCCTGGGGTTCTAAGAGAAGTTGATTAAAAAATTATATGGAAAGCAAAATCACCTCTTTCAGGGATAGTTTTTATTTGCAGTCTAAATAAATATTACTAAGATGCAATATATATTTTAATGTACACATTTCCTACATTTCTCATTAAAAAATTATATTCTGCTGCAGATTCTTGAAAATGTATTAAAATAAAATTCATAGGTGCACAACAAAAGGTTTTTAAAATAAAAAGCTCACAACTATTCTTCTTTTAAGCTAGGTTCTTATCTGCATTTATTGTTTTTAATATATTTCATGGGAAGAATTTAAAAAAATTGTTTGGATAATATATTAAAATAATTATATTATTTATGTAATGAAAAATATTGATCTACTTCCTTATTTAATTATTTTGAAACTTGAAACTATCTTAAGATTTTCTTCAGGACTTTTCTGATTTCCATATCTTCGATATTTTTTTTATCTTCTTATGTCAAAGAAACTACCAGGTATTTCATAGTCTCAAGACTCAACAAATAGCCTTGTTTTTTGTTGTGTTTTTTTTTTTGTATTTACTACTGTTTCTGGGGTTCTGGCAGCCGCTTTTGGCTTTGGCTTTGGTCTTTTGCTCGGTTGCTCAACCCGTGAGCACTTTTTAATCCGATTTTGTTGCATTTTTTACCAAGCCAAGTGTGTGTGTGTTGCTTGGCGATTACGCCTGCCTTTTCTTCTTCTTTCTGTGCTACTGGTAATGCTTCTTCTTCTTCTGCTGCTGGCTTTTCCACCTACTTTTACCCTTTTTTTATTTTTTATTTTTTGTGTGTGTGTTTTTTTTTATATTTTTTATTATTTTAGTTGCACACGCCCTGGCCGAGCGAGAGTCACCCTCATCACCCTGAGACACGGCCCTAACGATTTTGCATTTTTTATTTAATATATGCGGTGTTTCCCTCCGCCTTCCGCTCTCCTCTCTCCTCCCTACACCGATGTTGATGTTGCGGCCCCTGCTTAGCCTTGGTTGACTATTTAAAGCCGTAAAACCCTTAACCGTGGCTTAGCTACACGGGCCATAAGTTCAACCGGAATGAGAGTGCACAGAGAAAAAAAAGGTTCATCGAACTTGACACGCTTTTTTGAGGGGGAGACGTTGACCCCGATGTGAACTGAACAGAGAGGGTGTTAATTTTCAGGAAACTTGTGTCAAACTGGAATTTTCCCCTTATTTTCGAGGAGCTTATGTTGCTATTAAGTTGCTTATTCATATTTCTAGGTCCTAATTAATTTTTTTACAAGCTAACCAAGTGAAAAATTTGTCTTTTGAACTAGTATTTGATTAAATAAAATTCAAAACAAGGACCAATAATTAATAAGACATTTCCCTTCAAGAAAAAAACCCCGAAACTATTTTATGCATTACTGGATTTCATAGAAAAAAGAATATTACCCAAAATTCTTATCCCTACCCCCAATTCTTCAAAATGTCTTATCTTAGATCCAAAAAATTCCCTAATTTCTCTCACTACCCTTAGTAAACCCCCCACACTTGACATTTTTATGTTTTTCTTATTTTCTTCATGATTGTTTCACTGGTTTATGTGCCCAGGCAGATCCCTCATTTGGGCAATGCCAACAATGGACGGAATACCTGATTCGTTTGATAATCCTTTCGGCTGAAAAGTGCTTATGTACACAGGCCAGATTGCCTCCAAGTTGGCCAAGTTGGATCGGGGAGGGCTAGGTGGAGGACTCCAAGTCCGAGTCAGAATCAGTGCCAGGACCAGATCCCGAGACCCAGTCCGAGTCCGAGTCCAAGCCGGACTGCAATCGTGCCTCGGGCTCCTATTTTGCCCCGTTGCCTTGGCATTCGGTTTGTCTCTCTCTCTCTGTGTGTTTTGGCCTATTTGCATTATGAATTATTTATTTTGTTTATTCCTTCTTTGCCACGAAAACACAGATACAGGCAAAGGCATAGCCAAAGGGGGGGAGGAGGGTATGGAAAAAGAAGCAAACCAAACCCGGAAAATGTTGCAAAAGTGGAATACTTGACGTTGTCTCAGTGATAAACGTGGGCGGCAAAAATAAAAACAAAATAAAGCTCACGAAATACGCGAAAAGTGTTTGCTCGGATTAAATTTATGAATATTATATTCAAGCAAAAGTTCTGCCATCCAAAAAGCCCGACCCACTGCAATAGCACAAGTTTGTCTATAAATTTTTTCGCTTCCTCCTCTCCCGTCTGTCTGGAATTTACGGCCCCCGGCTCTGAGTCCCGAAAAAAACGAGGTAAATTGCCAGCTATTGCAGCCCGCTTAAGGGTATCATTTTGGTCAAGTTGTTTATTTTGATGGGGGCCTTCCCCCCGTAAAATGATATATCGACTGTTCTATATCTCGAAGGGGGTTATGCCATGTTAATGAGTTTCTCACACTTACTTGGCTCGTAAAGTATGCGACTGCTTAATCCTTTCAGCTCCAAATTTGCCTCCAAATTCATGCAAATCATTCGTTACAATCGTTGGAAATCTGAAAGTAGAGAAATTAAGTTCAATTGTTAATTAAAAATAATGGATAATAGTAATTAAAATAGTTTCAGAGCTCTTGGCATAGTTTGATCACAACAAATATTCCTCATTTTGTTTTATTATAATTTCTATTTAATATAAAATGATTTCTTCACAATATATCTATATGAAGAGATTATTTGATTACATTGTTTGTATTTGTAATTTGGCATTGGAAATGCTTTTAGAATGAAAAGCCAATGTTTTTGGTGGTTTTATTTCTCAAAATACTCTGTGTATTCCATCAATGTGATGTCCTCGTGGTGGTCACCATAACATACTTTATAATAATTAAAGCGATGGTTTTAAATCACTTTAGCTAGAAATTAAATTCCCATAAATAAGTATATAATATTTCTAGCTTAATGCATATTTAATTTAGGTAATTTATATAAAGTCCTACCGATTTCCCTAACGAACCAATTCCCTTAAGTGAATGCTATTAAATCCAACTAAAGCAAGCCAAGGATCTATTCATTTAACTTGGCTAAAGAAATACGCAAGGAGGAGAAGGACCAGGAGGACTCAAGGAACCGAAAATGTTGACTGCCTTTTGTTCATAAAGGAAATTAACTCTTTTCATGTCCCAATTTGCATTAAAAATGTTATAAATTCGCCGGTAAACGTTCCAAAGGCAACTAAGCACATATAAATCTACCCGCCGACGGACGACCCTTCGAACCTGCTGCTCCAGATCCTGCCAGGTAAAGTAGTAAGTGATTGTAGCTCCTTTTGCGAAATGGAGGCGCTGGAGCGAAAGGTGTGTCGGCGGCGGCGGTGGAAAGGAGGCTTGGTCCTGGCGCTGCCTGGTTGGTGAATGGATAAATGGGGGTTGGGCATAAGAGCGATGAATTCGGAATGAATGCAATCTTGCTAAAATATGCAAGGAACGCTCCACACACACACACACACACACACACAGAGACACACCCCTCACCCACACACACATTCGCAGACATTAAACATTGAAGCGACAAACGAAATGAAAAACGGCTGTGCAAATTAATTTTACGTTGTACGAACACCAACAACAACTATGGCAACAGTAACAAGAACAATAAAAGGAACTGCGTTTGTTACAGCACTGAGAGAAAAAAGAGGAAGCTTGAATATAAGTTAAGACCAGGTAGAAATTAGTTAGGTATAACCCCACACACTAGGGGAATAACTCAGAGTTTAATTAAATAAAAACATTTTCTTGAGCCTAAATTAGCTTTGTTTTGAGCAATCTTTATTTTTACAGCTGTTTCTGACATTGCCGTCAATGTCATCAGCAGCCAAATGCAGACAGACATTATAATTTATATTTATTGTGATTTTATTATATTTATTGTTAATGTTTATCAGATTTAAAATCATTTCCTGTCACATTACCTTATTTTTCCTCATTTGAATCTTTAGAAATTTAAATAAAACATTTGTTTTATTTAATATTTCATTTATAATACAAATTTCTCACAGTGCCACAGCGGAACCACCCAGCGAGGACGATGAATAGCAAACAACAACAAGAACTATGCAGGGCACGCCCATAACTCCAACATCTACATGAGAATGGGCCTCGGCAGCGGGATGAAATGGAGTGAAGAGTGGAGTGGAAGAGTGGAGGAGCGGCGGATGGGGACAGACCAAGGATAAGGATGACTTCCAAACAGCTAGACAAACATTTAAAGGATTGCCAGCAGGATGCCGGCCCGCCTATCCACACTTTATTTCGCTTTAATTACCAAGCTCTCTCAGTCTGTTGCCGGTGCGAGGGTAAAAAATTCCCCCGAAAAGTGGCAAGAGTCTGTTGAAAAGGTAACGACGGCTTCCAGTGTGCGCTATCAAAATTTCTGGGAAAATCGTCTGTGCTTGGGTGCCTAAATAATGCAATAATATGATAATTACTAATGTGGTTCAACGATGAAAGGCTCTTTCATTTTGTGGAATATTATAATTGAGTAATAAAGATTATTGTTGATAGAAAAAAAAATATATTGTACAAGGGATTAATAGATAATTATTCACAAGCTTAAATCCCATCGGATTAATGTCCAAGAATTAAACGGAGAATATGATTTACACGAGGGATAACATGTTTTTAATCAACAGATGATGTCAGGACTGAAGAGAAGAGATATATTATTCTATATTAATTTATCAAGCCATTATTCTTTAGCCCCATTAAGCCATTTTTTGGTGGCAATATTTAAGCATTGCTGGGCTTGAAAATTAATTAATGCGAGCAAAGAAATCGAAGGGTCTATCGATAAATAAGCACCACCGCCTGAGTCAGCGTTCCTACGAGTCGAGTCCACAAATTACATTAAAACCCTATTAGCCCCCGGACTGTACCAAGGAATAAACAACAGGAGGTCAGCTGTGTGGAGCTGCACGGTTTTCCCCCGACTCGCTTAGCGGAAAACTATTTTACAATTAAGCATTTAAAGCCATGGTTAAAACATTGTCTCGGCGAGTGGCTCGTGCTTCGCCAGCAGTTAGCAGGTAGCAGTTAACTTTTTATTTAACCCATTACTCTGGCTGCTGCAGGTAAATAAAGCCGGCACTAAAATGTTGCCCCAACGGCTGCTGCCGCCAAGGCTAAAGCCACCTGAAGCCACCTGGCGGCGGGAGTAAAAACGACGCCAGTCTGCGCCAATAAATAAATTCGCAAACACCCCAAAACAAACAGCGGCAGAGGCAGCAGCAGTGGCAGCAGTGGAAACTGGATAGCAACTTTGACTTTAACCACACTGCACCAAGTTATCCCATCTATTTTTTCTGGCTCCTTTGGGTTGACATTATTTTTTCTATTTTTCGCCCTTTGCCTTCGTCCAGGATGTGGCGTGTTGGCAATATGCATATGGTAAGTCCTTAGGTCGAAGTTTTTTGGGAAAAGTAGGGGGCTGGGGAAGCTTTTATTTGATTAAATGTTCTTTACCTTAAAAGCGGGAAAAAAATAGTTTTCGGTGACGTTTATCTTGGCAAAGATAAAGATACCAGGTTTAAATTACACATAGGTGGTGAAGGCTAATGGAATTGAATTGGTGATGAAATGTTAACCATAAACAAGGTACAGGAAAGGAAAGTGTCCTTGTTCAATATAATTTTAATGGAAATTAAATTCACTTTAAAAAAGGTAAGGTAAGAGAACTAAGAATGAAGTATTTGAAGCAAGGAATGGTGTATTTTGAATATAATATTTTATTATTTATCTATCTCTTAACTATAGTTAGAGTAATTTTCTACTTTATTTTGCTATAATTACGTTACTTTATGTATTTTGTACAGGATTATATTAATATTATTAAGTTAACTTATGAATTCTCTCCAGAAAAAACCATGGAATTATAAATTAATAAATTAAGATGATAAAAGAAAACTTCCTAAAGATGGTAAGCTCTCGTATAAGCCCCAAAAATCTCCCAAAAAGTCGATAGACCATAAGTTTCCTGAGCTGTTCTCAAGTACTCGAAATTTCAATTTAAGTTATGTAAGCACTGGGTGGCACAGCAGCAGCAGCCACCAAGTTTTCAATTAACCCTTCGAACTCTTGGCTGATTGAATTCCAAGCTCTAAACGGTCTTCTTTTTTGGGCTTGGGGTTAGTTTGGGCGACTTGAACTTGGCAGAGAACCGTCGTCGACGTCGTCCTCGTCGTCTGCCTCGCAATCCCGCTTCGTATCCTTAAACTTCACTTTTATGCAGACATACGGGTAGTTAAGTCGCACACTGGAGGAGAGAGATTATTTCCGCACTTTTTATCTTGGTGCGTTCAGGGTGCGCACTTGGCGCTTAAAAAGTCAACGGAGCAAACTACCAAGGCAGCCTGCCAATTTGTGACTGTCTTTTGCTAACCCCCAACGACCCTCTGCCGAAGCATATAGCATATATATATCCTCCGATTCCTCATTTTGGTCCTGGCAAAGCGCGACGGTGCAAAGCTGACAGCTGCTTAAATAATTTCCAGTCATGTGCGCCGCCCACAAAACACAACTAAACCGAACGTATAGCTCAAAAAAAAAAGAATGGAAGGAAAACCCACAACTACAAGAAGTGGGGAAGAAAAAAAAAGTTGGAGTCGTCTTATGCCTTTTTCCTTCGCTTCCCCGAACATCCGTACATCCGTACATCCGGACGGGGCGGAGTTCCCTTGTCCTTTAAGTCGACTTTACGTCGTCGGCGTCTGTGTATCAATATGCGGGGTCAGTACTTGGACCTGGATACCCTTCACTTGGGGTAGCTTCAGCACCGGAAATGGTCGCTCCAAGGGAAGTACAGGATGACGAACTCCTTTTTAGGCGGAATAAGGATTTTATTTGGCGAAAAGGGAGTCCATTAATCATAACTATCAAAGTCTTTAGTGAAGTTTAAGCTTTGGGACAGAAATGTTAATATAAAACTTTATTTTAAGAAAATAAATTAATTTATTATCTTGTAAAATTATACATTTTAAAATGTACCCTCGATACTAACAATAAGTCTATGAGCTACCTAGAACTACCGAATCGCGTTTTACATCCAGCTCGAAGGATCAAAATATAGAAAGCTCTAGTTATCTAACATGACAGGTTCTACTGACGGACTCTCTTTCCATATCCCTTTAAAAATAATGTAAAATCACTTTTAAAAATATTTATTAACATTTTCTTGCACATCTACAACAAGGGTATCCCTTTCTTCGATTTGCCAAGCATCTCCAGTACATTTTTTACTCGAATGGAGCTAAGCATTTGTGCCGAGGAAAATCTATGTGTCTGCTACATGTTTAATTGCCGCTGCGTGAAGATGTTAATCTATTTTGAGCGGCGGCTAACAAAAACTGCTGGCCGTCTCTGGGTCTAGTGTATAGTAGTATGTACTTCTGCTGACAGCGAACCTTGTTTGGCTGCCTCAAAGGCACCAAATGACAGAGACGGATCGGTAACTGGGGGGCGGAGGATGGGAACGAGAACAAAGACGAAGAGAGGGACTAAAAGCTGAAAGCAATCAGTAGAGACTAATTCAAGTTACTTCTGTAAAAGCCCGCTTCGGTTGGTCCAGGATCTGAGCCGGCATCGCGGAAATGACGAGGAAATTGTGTAAATTGATTATAGATAGCCTGGCTCCCCGGATTTTCCCTACCACCGCCGCCCACTAAGTGGAAAAGTCAATCATAGACGGGTGTGTATGCAGTCATATCGAAGAAGTATTGGCGTTCCCCTCTACTAAAGATATTTAAATTTAACCGCCTTTTTTCTTCTCCTCACCGTCGTCTTTGCTGGTGCTTTTCTGAAAGAACGTCGGCCACAGCAGAAAAACAAAATTTATTACGAATGAAAATTAATTAAATTAAATGGACTGTGAACAATTTTTGCTCAATATCCCCAGCGATGATCGGGCCCTCCCTCATTTTCTGCCAGCGCTCCTTTTCAACAAAGTATTAATATTAAAGTTTGCCGACGAGGGGAAGGAGAAGCTCTAGTAATAAAGGAAGTGAAAGCAGGCGAAGGAAAAAGTCGATTGGGAGCTGTAATTAAAAATGTTTTTTATGATGTGGCTTCAAAGTAAAGTCCACTTTAAGGATTACAATGTAAAAATCTGTAATCCCACGTTCGACTTTAAGTTGTGGACTGCTATATAAACATTATTTAATCAAGCGTCGACACTAAAAGGGATTAAACTGTGTTCGCAGGCATTAAATGCTCTCCGAAACGATATTCCGACAAAATGCACAAATAAATGGAAACGTCAACATGCGTTATTATGAATTCGCAATGCGCATGAAATCAAATTACCATTAATTGTTTAAACCACTTACTGACTTGTCATTTAATGTGTCTATTCGAAACGAAATAAATCCTTAAGGTGGTGCAATTATTTTTGAAATAATGTTATGAAATCAACTCTAATGAAAGCTTCCAACGAGAGATACAATTTGTATTTTCCCCCAAAATAATTACTGTAATTCACTTAAACCCGTAACGCTCAACACCCACGATTTCAAGGAAAAACGACGCCACCGGGGAATTATCATTCGAATTGAAATGTATTCAATTATATATCTGAATGGTAAATTGAGACATTATGAAATAATACCCTGCATTTATCGGTTTAAGTGCATTAAGCAGGAAAATAAAATAAGTATTTAAAATAATCTATATCGAAATAAGTCCACAGGCTGTAATTATGTATTTTAAATTATTATTTTAATAAGAAAAAAATTAAATTAAATTGCTGAAATTATTTATTTTATTCCTTATTATTTGTAATCTAATTTCAGGCACTGGATTTAGTGAAATATACGCAAATATGCAATGTACCCAATTATTAAAGCATTTAAATGAAATATTTTCCATATGGTAACCAGAAATAAAGCACTGAAATGGGAATGTTGGCATTATTTACTCTAAGCAATTTAACGCGCTGCCATAAGCCACAAAATATTTGCCACCCACTGCAAGGATTCCTGGAAATAAGGACTCCTCCGCCTCTTGGATAAGATAATCATGCGAATTGAAATGTACCCGAATAAACATTTCAAAAGAATTCCAGAGCTCACGTATTTAAAAAACATTCCTTAATTAACCGCCCACTTACCTCATGTGGCGTATTATATTATACATTCAGGCCCCTTCAAGCGAAGCTCTATAATCTTTTATCTGCTCAGCACACACACACATTACACACACACACCCACTGAAAGAGACCGGGAAACACTTGGAGGAGACATATACCCATACATACGTATATAAATGCGCCATAAATATAGATCTTATTAACCTGTTGACATCAATTTCCACACACACACTGCGATTACCACAGCGCGGGTGTGTGTGTGCGGGTGTGTGTGCATCTCTCCTCCAAAAAAAGCAAATGCTCGAAATGCCATCGTCATGTAATTTAATGGGAGGGAATCCAGCAATTCTGGGTGGCACAGTTCGAGTGGCATTGAAATAGCTCGGCGAGGCCTAAAGAGCCATGGGTGGCGTGCCGTGGCGTGGCGTCAACGGGGGCGTATTTAAGGGGGGGCTTAAGAGGGGGTCCTGAGGACGCCACGCAAACGAAATCAGCGCAACGACAGTCGTCCTTGTAGTCGCTGATAAGCTTTGATTTCCTGTAGCAGCCAAGCGTTGGCGTCGACACAGTCATCGCCTCTCTCCCACACAGATACTCCTCCAGCCAGGCTGGCACACCCTCAAATATTCACACACACACACACACACAGCGCCACATATTCACACACACTTTGTGGCACATGCAGCGGCAATACCAATGCGAATAGCACTCGCAATCGGCGGATGAAGCATGTTGAAATCCGCTTAGAGACTCTACATTTTTAATACCCAATAACCCAAGAAGCAATCCGAATAGGGTATGCGCGGCTATGTGGAGGGGCTTGTAACTCAAGGAGCCTAGGGAAAATGACAGGGAAATTGTGCGAGAATAGTCTGGAGCTAAGGAATAAATATCTATTATTATAGCCCTTGGGGTCCCATGATTGCTTTGAAGGACTATAGGAATTTCAGCTATCTTAAAAAATCATAAAATATTATTTTGAAGACCTTTCATGAAATGTTTAAGATTCTTGGATTTTCTTAATATTATTTTATAATTTTATTATAATAGAGTAAAAATAATAATTATTGGAAATTATATTACGAAGGAAATGAAAGGAACGCAATTCAATTTCCTTTATTATATTTTATTCTTTATAAAGGAAATTTATTATTCGGATGCCAGCAAGTATTAAAGAGAAGAACTACATATCAAGCAGGTAATTATTATTATCACTAAATGAGTAAAGTATTAAACTGCCAGCAAGGAAATATACAAATTCCCAATATAAATAATAAACCATAATTTATGTTCCCTAAAATCATAAACCAACTCTCAATCACAAACCAAAGGTAACTGAAACAAAACAATAACACATTCCCCTCCACAGTTAAACTATGAATAATTCTCCGATTTTATACAAGCAGAATTGCCATGATAAAAATGCGAAACATCCCCGCTAAGTATTTAAATGTCGAAACTCTGTTCGGCATCCCTTAATCTTTCGCTGATTCTTATTTTTCCTTGCTCTTGTTTTTTCCCCGAAATTATTCCGGTGACGAATTTATTAGCGAGGCGATGTCTGAAGTTTTATTTTATTTTCCGTTTCTTTTCAGCTGTCTTACTATATTTTCAATTTGATTTTTTTATTTTTTGCTAACGACGTTATTGACTTTTATGGCCTGCGTGCGAATGTGTGTGTGGGTATGAGCTCGAGTGGGGGATAACTTGTAATTCCGTTTATTTTTTTCGCCCCACCGCTTCCCCCTGGCTGTCTGTTATATTTTTTTGTGTTTGTACTTTTTATTGGCGGCGACACGTAGCGTGCGGTGCGTAAAAAGCGTGAAAGAGACAACCGCATGCATTTGCCGGATTGCCAGCGGAAACGGAAATCACAACACAACGCGCGGACTAAACATGACAGCCAAAAGCTGTCATGTCCCACAGCTGTGTGTGCGACACAGGTCGCCCGTGTGTGTGTGTGTGTTTGCGGATATTGTAAGCGATGCCCTGGGAAAAAAGTGTCACGACTGAAAGGAGGCAAAAAACCTGAACTGAACTGAACTGAACCGAACTGAGCTGAAATGAAATGAAATTGCAGGCCCAGAGCCCCAACTACAGACTTAATACGATTGTGGTCTAATGAATTAAAGGCTGAACCAACACCGAACACACACGGACGGAGAAATCCAAGACAAATCAACGCAGGAAAATCAACGCTGCGATGGGCGACTGTTTGCTGCACTGAGGAAAAAGTAACAGACTTCAATTTGAAATATAATTAAGTGGAGCTAAGTTAGAAGCAGTATTTATTCAGAGTTAGTAGACAACATAAAAACAATTTATTTGAATGAATAAATAATGTACAGCAATATATATATTTTAAACAAAATAAAAGATTAAATACGAAAATTAAAAATAAAAAATTTAACACATGTGCTTTAAATATTTAAAAGCATTAAATCCCCAGAATCATGAAATATGAAGATCTATCTATATAAATTTCCAAGATATTCTGCTAAATATATGTCTAAAATAAGTATCAAACAAAAATTAACTGCATAGTTTTAGGCGAAATAAATAGAAGTTTTCCAAGATCTTAAGATTTCCAGATATTTATGTCCTCAAAGTAAAATAGAAGTCAAACTCAAAGCCTATAATTCCAGTTTCCTAATCATTTTTTTTCGCCCAACTCTTGACGAGTGTTCAAGTAACTAAGGGTTTGGGGAAATTGTTAATTTTTTTTTTCCTATGTGGGAAATGGAAAACTAGCACTGAACACATCCAGAAGATTGTTGGAAAAACGTGTGCCACACCAAAAACAAAACCCAGAGCGAAGCAGAGCAAAAGCAAAAGCAAAACAAAATAAAGCAAAACAAGGCTAAAGCACAACAGCAACAGCAACTGAGAAAACTCGGCTAAAGGACATAGTGATGCTGGAAAAGCAAGTGCAAAATTGTAGGAACAAAAGTGAAACGATGCCATTGAAAAAAGCACACAGGCAGTAAAAGATTGAATTTGTATCTATGTCCGTGTATCTGCTAGGATTCCCCTCTGGATTTCCCCACCGCCGCCCGGCCCATCCTGTGGGTCAACTGATTGTGTGTGCCTGAGCGAATAACTGGCCGGAGCAGATCTGCCATCTGAGACCTATGTGGACATGGTGCGTTTAACCACGTAATAGTCTCGGCGGCTCTGCGGATTTACGGCAGCAGTCAGGGCTTAGCACAGTGGGGCCAAAAGCGAACCTGAAGGCATTACGTAGCCATATAATTAAACCAATTTGAGCTCGAGTGGGGAATAAAGGTATGTTCGGGTCTCTGGCCGAGTCTCAGTTGAGATTATAAGCCGCTTTAAATCAGCTTCTAGCTTGGAGTTTTAAAATGTTGTAACCGTTTCGATTTTCACGTAATTTGTGTGGGTTGGGGAAGGAAAAATATGTAAACTCTTTAGATTTCAGCATTTTTGTGTTTTTAAAAGAACACTTTATCGGAAAATAAACCTCAGTTAAAAGCAATATATTCACTTATTTATCTTATTTATTTATTATATTACATTTTCTTTCTTTTCTAGATCATTTATCGTAGAATAATAAATGCCTTCATTAAAATCAATTTAATATTGCTTATCTTAACCTTGAGTTTAATTAAAGCAAATTAATCCCAAGTCCCACGAGTCCAATTTAAGATAAATCACTTCCTAACTTGAATAAGTACCTAGGGAATATTATAACAAAAAAAAAAAAAACAATAACAATATAACAATATAAATATTTCCAAGTCATTTATGCCAATGTAATTTCTTATGTAAATTCACCTTCATAATAATTTGTATTTAAGTCAATTTTGAAACTAAAAACCCGGAAAGCGCTTTCAGTTAGTTGCCAATTTAAATTCCCTTAAATTATTAGACTCAATTTAATAACCGAATTGAAACAATTTGATTTCAAGCAGAATATTTATAAATAGAAAGTCCATTGCTTCATGATTGCCTGTCTAATTTTAAGCCTCTTAAAAGTACATTACAATTTCACTTCGATGGCAACAAAATAAATCAATATATTTAATGGTCCCTTCTAAAATAGTAATCTGCTTTGAAAAATGCAGGGGAAAGTAAAAAAAGATAATTAGTATATAAAAAATAAGGAAAAGTATATTTCGAAATATGTAGAGGCTTACAAATAAGCTGAACTTAATAATGTCGATTTTCTTCATGTCCTTGGGTTTTATACAATTTTTAAATCATTTTTAATAGCCTGAAAAAATATCTGTGATTACCAAAAATTCCAGAAGCAGTTCCTTTAAATACCCCCTACTCAAGAAACGATTTCCTTGAAGTCCATAAGAAATGATAGACCATCAGTTCCAACCGGCACACGTTCAATTTGTTATCATTGTATCTCTTGGCTTTGCCAGGCTATTATTTCATCTCACACAGATTCAGAGCCCGAACCTGGGTGGAGCCTTTCAAGTCCTCTCCATTCACATTTTTCTTTTTAATAGGAAAAACACGTCTCGCTCTATAGTCTCCTCCTGGCCGCCGCCAGTGTGCGTGTTTGGCCAGCTTTGTTTTCGCATGTGAAAGTATTTAATTCAATTTGCGCTTAATTGAGACAGCCTGACTGTACAGCCCATCGTTGGCTGGGACTTGGGACTTGCCGGGATCCGATCCCCATCACCATCGCCGCCCCCCTTTTGGATTGCCGCCAGTAGGCGGGCAAGCTGTCAAGGAAAAACCAAACGAAGCGTTACGCTAGCTGTCAGTTCGCCACCCAATCCCAGCCCCATTCCGCACCCCATTCAATGCCAGGCCCAAGCCCCCTCCATGCCAGTCAGTTGATAAAGCATCAAAAGAAATGTACGGCCAAGTGTTGTATCGTTCGTTGTCTTAACAATTTATAAATTAATTATGTATGCACTGCGAGTGTGTGTGCGCTGTGCGCTGTTAGCTGTATGCTGTGTTGGCCAAAAGCAGAAGCGGCTGCGACACATATGCATACACATTTAGCCATGCCCATACATTTATGTACTTAGCCAGAGACCATATGCGTAGTCATACTATACATTTTAAATATAAACGCGTTAAATGCCTCAATGCCACTCGCTCGAGACCGAGACCGAGACCCAGAGAGCCAGTAGGGGCTGGTGCTGGTAGTACGGCTTGTCAGTTGTCATTAGAGATGGACGTGGTACAGATTTTTTTCTCTGGTCTGTGGCCCTGCCAACACCAGAATACTAAGTGTTTGGCTAATAAATCATTAAGCCGAGAACCAACTGGGCGGCTCTACTGGATAGGTTCAGCTATGGTGGTTTTACGAGTTTCTTTTATAGTTTTGGGTCACGAACTACTTATATTTCTTATATATGAATGGAAATAAAAATAGCTTCAAGTTTTTCCATCAGTTAGCACTTTAATGTAAAAAGCTTACTAATTATTTAGCTAAATATGTTTTTCAAACTTAACCTAGTGAAGATGTCTTACAGTACGTTTAATATTTTCATATTATATTGATTTTATATTGATTTAAAATTTCGCTGAACTCAAAAGATTTATCCCTCCAATCAGTCGAGTAAACCTTAAATCATATGCCTGCCTGTTTTACTTTTATATTTTATATCCAAATTTTATGGCTCAAAAAGGCAGCCAAGTAAATATTATGACTTTCGGCAATCTTTCAATAATTTTAGGAAAATTGTTATTTAATACTGTAGGAAAGTTGACATCGCTTAACCCGTATTTACATGGTGCAAACGGTCTGCTTTAGCTTGACACTTCTTCAGCCCATCAATCCTGGGGGGGAGACGGCATCAAAATTTGCATTTCTGAGTTCCAAGTGTCACGACACATTCCTACCCCCAGCTAAAGTTGTCAACTTTTCGCCGAGTTTCGCATTTCACAAAACTGTGTCGCATTACACATTTTCGGGGCATAATACTCGTACTTGATTCAAAAATTGTTAAGCTCGACGGCTGCTGTTGCTGTTGTCTCCACTAATTGTCACTAAATATGGCTTCAGTTAATTCCAGTTTCAGTTACTTAGCAGCTTGGCTACAAAAAAGTTTGAGGGGAATACACCCAAAGAAATTCATTGTGAATTAAGGTCAAGAGTTCTTCGGTAAAAATAAGAACATCATTCTAGAACCTAGCCAGGTCTCGGCCTTGACTTTTTCTTATCAAATAAATATTTAATAAATTATTCCACAGACTGAATTTCATTTCAGATGTAACATATTGCCTTTCTTGACAAAATGGTATCTCATTTTCAATCGATTTATCTTGTTTCCAGCTGAAATTACAATCAAGAATGTTTCTACTTCCACTTCCCCTGATTGATTTAAGTGAGAATTCCAGGGATTTGTCTTTGAGTGTACCCAGCCGTCCATCATTCGATAAACTGTCTGTCAGTCAGCCAGTCAGTTAGTCAGTTCGTCAGGTGAGTCGCTCAAGCGTTCAATCTTCTCACATTTTTTAGCACCTTTGTCAGCTTATCCAGCTTGTGTCAATAGCGTTTGTTCGCTTTTCGTTTTGGGAGCGCGAAAAATTTTGCAATATCTTCAC
The DNA here is from genome assembly GCA_018153105.1 of Drosophila rufa. NCBI lineage: Eukaryota > Metazoa > Arthropoda > Insecta > Diptera > Drosophilidae > Drosophila > Drosophila rufa. The sequence goes on from JAECXS010000085.1 coordinate 10,635,377, forward strand.
TTGGCTCTCTGTCAGAGGACGGAGAATGCCGATGCCTCTGGGGCCTGGGCTGAGTAAAATAGTTTTGAGGATGCTGTCACACTTTTTTGTCGCCGCTCTGCGCCCGCCCCTCCGTTGGGCTTCCATTTCTGATGTCTGTCAAAGTTGGCAGATAAACAAAAAGCAGCCCAGAGAGCGTAACAACAACAGATTAGAGAGTTATAACTTCTAGTACCAAGAATGCGAGGAGAACATATAAAGCCTGAGTCCTCGAAAAAATATCCCCCACAAGTTTGCAAGCCCTTTGGCTTACACATGTCAGGGCCATAAAGCGATGCAATTTCTTGAGGTTTTCGATGAGCGATTGCTCTATTTGTAATGCCCAGGGGCTATTTCTTCGGTAAATGGAAAGCATTTAATTTTTCAGTAGGAATAATACTAGGTCAAATGCATTATTAAGACAGTTACACATGCGATGCAGAACAGACAGCATATTAGTTTTAATTAAAGCAATTAATTTGAGATTTCGCACAAGCTCTTTTTATACATATTTTGAAGGGTATTCAGTTAGGGAGAATATATTATTTTAATTGTGCGGAAATATATAATTTGAATAGCTATCTTAATATTTGGTTTCGTTATGATGTAATTAGTGAAATTTACTATATTCATAAATGCTAAATGGCAATTCGTCATTAATTATAATCGAAAGCAAGACCAAGCTTAAACAAGGCTTTGTTTGTAGAATTAATACAACGATATTCGGTTAAATTTATTATTCATCATATTTTATTTATAATTATTATAATAAGGAACAAAGATTAAAAAAGTCTAATTATAATATTCTGGAAAAACCTCTCCAGAGGGAATTAAAAGGTTTAACAAATACGACTAAAAGCTGTATTTGCTTCGCTTAAAGATACTTTTTAGAGAAGTGACAGCTATGCATGCATTTATCATTTAATTTTAATGTGAAATATACTAGGTCAACTGCATAACACATGCAATGTAGAACTAAATATTAGGTTAAATTAAACCAATTAAGCGAGTTAAAGCTTTTTATATTTAGCTGACTCAAAAAGCGTTTGCTAATGGGTAAACAAAGATAATTTTATTTATATATATTCAAAAGTAATATATATATAGTATTTAATCAATTTTATAAGCTGTGAAAATCTGAAGATTACTTAAAGATTTATTTCTTGTTTAAATTCTAGGAAAATTATATTTGATCTTCAACATTTTCTTCAATACTCTATTGTTAGGGTGTTCCAAAGTGCCAAGACTTAACCATTTTACCTAATCGACTTTAATTGCCCAGAGTTATTATTTTGATTATTTTTCATATTTTTCTTTATCTCATTTTCAACGCCGTGAATTCAATACGATAAAAAATACTCGCATGACCTTGAGGCGCATCCAACGATGCTGTTTCATTTTTTTTTGTTTTTGCGGTTTGAGCTTTATTATTTTTTTTGTTCATTCTAACTATGGTGCTGTATCGCTATTCTCTCATTTTTCGCCTATCGCTGACTACTCATCGCTGTTCTGTCGGTGATTTTGTCTTTCTGTCTTTGCTTGAATCTTGTTTTTCTTTTTGTTTTCGTTTTTGTTGTCTAATACTCATCTTTTTTAAATTGCTGATATTTGGCTGCCTTTTGAGTTAGCATTTAGATATTTTTTTTTGTTTTTTTGTATCTCTTGGTGTAATCAAGAGAAGCACCTTGCAGCGATTTTAATTATTGATTTTGTGGCGCAGTCGGTTTTTGTGGTTCGTTCCAATCATTATTATTTGACTTTCATATAGCTCATCATAGTTATTGTGGATTCCGAGGGAGGAGGGGTTTCTGGGTGTACTGACGAAGTGACTGTTGTGTGGAAGGGAGTGGGGGGTGGGCCCTACCCACATGGGCAAATCTTTAACTAGCTGAGAGTCACCTGATTGTGTGCAATTATAAGCGGTCTGAAGGTACAGAAGGTACCTATTGTTAGCGAAAACAAGGCTTCATTATTTTTAAAAGGTAACAATAGTTAATGATGATATATTGCCAAGTAAAGACGGCAAGTATTAAAGGTAATTTGTCAAACGTTATTAAAAAAAAGGTTTCAATATTTTCTTAAGGTTTTTACTATTTATCTTTTTGCTCCTAATGAATGTAAGAACATTTTCCTGAAGTTTTTTTATTGTATTTATTTTGTGTTCTTATTGAATTTTTTAACTATTGGGGGAGCTCAAACATTAAATGTAATTGTAAAAATATGATATATGCGTAATATTTTTTCGTTAATTTATCAAAATAAACCGATAGTAAAACCAACAAATAAATATCAAAATATTTTTAAACCTAGGGTCATTTTCATTATGGAATTCCCCCTTTGTAATATATAAAATATGAACTAAAATATAAAATATAAAATTTTCTAATTGATTGATTGAATCAAATTAGATTTGTGTAATAAAAATGTAAACTAATATAATTATGAAAAATTGCACTAATTAAAAACACTTAAAATAAAAATATATATAAATCGTTGGAAATAAATATATAAAATACATAAAAAATATAAAATAAATCAAAATATGAAATATATATACACAATAAAATATATAAAAATTAAATATCGAAAGTGTGCTAATTAGTGCTAATCCATATTTACAAACATGACCGAACAAAATTTAATTCATTAATTGATTAACATCACTGATTAACATCTCCATATTTATCTCAATATTTTTCTAATCTAAATAAAATCTTCATCGGACAGATAAGGTACATAAATAAATATAAAAAAATAGATTTTCAATTAAAATTCTCATAAATAGGCTCTTAGTAGTCCCCTTTAGGCAGTGCTGACTGTGGTTGCATGTGCCTGGCATAACTGACCCACTCAGCTGGCTTAGCTTCGCAAGCATCACTCAAACGATTCAGCTGCCACTGCTGCTGGTTTGCTTATTTGCATCGAGTTGAGTGGGCTTCGCTTCTTTATTATTACGTTTTTTTTATTCTTTTTTTATAATGATTTCTGTTCTGTATGACTGCGAGTTGGAATTATAAGCAGCAGCGAGAAAAATGCAAAAATAATTGTTATAAAACTGTTTATAAGTCAAGGTCAGGCATGGCTCTTATTTTCTGATGTAACTTTTGCACCCTCCCGTCCTTCTTTTTTGCTCTCAGTAAGCTGTGGGCCAACCCAGTTCCGTTTTTATTTATTTTTATATTAAATGCTGGCTGTGGTCCTGTATATGTCGTATATATGTGCATTTTTATATACGTTTATTTGCGGTCACACTTATACAGAAAATATTGCATTGTTATTCCAGTTCTGGCAGGCGCAAGTGGGTTTCGCCCTTGTACTAAGCCATCTCAGGCGGGAAAATGCATTAAATCCAGCCTTGAACTATGATTTACTTAGAACACAAACATATCTGTATATGTTTATTTTGTTTGCCATCTCTTGGCACAATTATAGATTTTGGCAAATTTTCTGTTCGGATGACACTTTTCAACTGATTGAAATCGTATATTTGATTTTGGTTTTGCTAAATTGGCATTTCGATTGCATTGGCTAACCCCGATAATCTTGCCAATGTTTCAATGAATTATTTCGATACAATCGGGCAAGTATAAAATATATAATAAATGCATTTAAATGGGGAAATATATTTTCAGCAATTTACACAAAAAATAAGAAAGTTTGGATCTTTAAATATAAGTTACGAGTTATTAGCATTATTCTTCAAGCATTCCATCATACTCATTAAGCAAAATTCGAAAGGACATTCCCCGAAATTATAATCTTTCAAAAGAATCCATTTTAATTTGCCCAGAAAAGCCCCAAATGGCCAAATGGTCAGCCAGGGAGCCACAACAACCATTTTGTGCCATTAAATATATACAATTTAATAGATTAATTGATTCTAAAATAACCCGAAAAATATTCTCCTGAAAGCCTTTTTAATAGCATTAAAGAACACACAAAAAGGGCACCCAAAAACAATCGTCGTCCCATCCCATCCCTTTGCCAGCCACTCCACACTCCACTTTATCCCCACTCAAGCACACACCAAAAATATCTTGATGAAGATGAAAATATTTTCCACTTGCGTGAGCTAAGGCTGAAAGCCAATTTGAGTATAATTTCCTTTAAGTAATTAAATTTAAATCAAAAATCTATGAGCAGACAAAATGTTGTTTGCCGTTGCCTTTGCCGTCGCCTCTACCGTTGTTGTTTCTGTTTCTCCTTCTGTTTATTCAACACTCCAAGTCGGCAGCAGCTCATTAATATTTCTTTGCATGGGAGCCCCGCTCTTGGTAGCTGGCGTTTCGCCTTGAAATGGGTCGTCTCTGGGCCCCCAGTGTCGTCTATGTGTCTGTGTAATTAAGACAAAAGGTCACCGTGAGCCCCGGCTATCTGGTATCGGGACGGTCCCCACCTGGTGCCTATTCATAGGCCTATGTCTAAACATTACCCATTAAGCATATTAATCATCTTGAACGGGGGCCAAGCATGAGCATTTAAATAAATAAAATTAGGTACACCACGGTGGCGTATACGTGATATTAAGCCGTTGTGTTTACTTTAAGTTTTAATAGCAAAACAAAGTTGATAACTGAATAAAGTCAGTCCTTTGTTGGTTATTACTTAACAAAGATTTCCTCGACAATAACTTAGTACTCCATGATTTTATTTCTAGCAAGAATATTGGGTTTTCTTTTCTATTTACTTTCTTAAATCTAATATTCAATGATCTCTTTTAATACATAAACTCCCTAAGTTACCATTTCCACTCCATCAAATCCACCAAAATGCACTGAATAATCTACATAAATTTCCAAACACATATTCTAGCAAAAAAAGAAAGGCTTACAACAAAAAGTTAAGATAAATTTATATTCAAGCTATAAGAGGGGATATAAGCACTGAAAGTAGTGAATGTATTACATTGCCAAACATTTCGATCACGTACGCAGAATTTTAAGAACAAAAGTGCGCCAAGCTGAAGAACGAGAAAAAAAAGAGCTCAAAGATGCTGCGACACGAAGAGAAGGGTTCCGAATACTCACACACCATTTAAATACAGCTCGAGTGCATAAAGTTTTGCACTTTGCTGTAAAGCGCACAGTGGGTAAGGTTTTAATGTATATAGTTAAAAATATGCCTTAGCCTCTGTATTTCCCTATTAATATATTGGATTATTTTGTATATAAAGCAAACAAATAATAATACTGAGAAGAAGACATCCGCATTTATTCAATCATCAAATTATGTATCTATGAGATCATCAAGTAACTTTAACAAACTAGAGAATTTTTGAAGTATAATTATAAAATATAATTAACTAACTTAATAAGCACTAACAAATTGGATTATTATTGTTTATAAAATTGTTTTTAAATAGACACAACAAAAACTAAAAATAATTTTAAAATGGCATTTAATTTCTGAAAATTTTATTTCAATGTTTTTATATAGACGAATTCTCGAAAGATTTCAGAGGTGGAAAATTATCTTGTCCTAGAGCATTTTCCTGGCAATATTCTATAATTTCTTTATTTAATTTCCAAATCAAATAAAGCTTAAACCACTGTGCAGTGCAACGTGCAACCAATCCGAGCTGAAGATGCTGGTGCTTGTGCTGCATTATGGAAATGGTCGCGTCTTACGCGTGTATTCGCTGCCATTAAAAATGCCGGATGGTGAGGGGCTGGATTGCGGAAAAGTGGGTTGGAAAAGTGGGTCTGGGAAAGGGGAAAGAAATGGGGGAGAAATGGGTGAAGAACTGCAGACTGCAGTGGTGGCTCTTCCTGCTCTCAGCCGAGCACGTGGTGTGAATGACAAATTACACACGGCCAACCAGCAGAACAACAAGAACAAGAACCCGAAGAACGGAGTGGCGATAGCGGCAGTAACTTTTTCTCCCATTTTTTTGTATTTTATTGTTGTAAACGATTTATGCAACAAAAGGCTATAAAGGCAAACAATGGCCACAAGTGTAATGGCTGCTCGGGCCTCACACACATCCCGCCTGCACAAAAGGCCGAAATTGCAGCATTTAAATAGTTGACAATAAGCTTGCCAACGAGTTTTTTTTCCCTATTTTTTTTGGCCAGCTGCTGCTGCGGGGGCGTTGAGTAATTTTATTTTTGCTGCCCGCTACTTGCTGCTTACTGCTCGCTGCCTGCTTTTTTCCCGAGTTGGCTTTTGCCGCCAAGTGGCTCACAAAGTGCTGGCCAACAAATAAACACATGGCTTTAAGCAGAAAAAGGTGAAGGCAACAACTCAGGCGAAGCGGCAAATTGACGTCCAAGAGGGCTGGTTCATGAGGCAGGTGTAATGGCTACAAACATTGTTTAACGCCAAGTTATGAACTGTCGCATTAAATGTGAAAAATGTGGGAAAAATTCTCCATTTGATTAAAACGAGATTTGTAATTTTAAACGCCTTTTTTGGCAATCATTTGTGTGAACTAGTATTTATTGACAATAGATTTGAAATGTATTTTAGGTACTTAGCCGGTCATAATATTATTAAAATTTAGTTTAAAGAAAGCCCTGAATATATTATGCAATTTTATATAAATTAGAGCCTTGTAATTATTATTAAAAAAAAAACAAAGAACTATAGAAAGCTTAATAACACAAAGTTCAACGGAAAATTACAGACTTTGTTTATTTATTTATTCATTTATTTCTGTGTTATCCTATTATCATATAACTTTAAATTTTAACCTCAAATCCCCCCAAAAACGGTTTAAAATGCTTTTTACTTATATTTATGAGATTATAAATCACATAAAAGATTATTCAACTCTTTTAAAAAATACAAATTCATGAAAAAATGACAAAAGTCTTTATTTGCTGTATATTTCCCCAACATAAATGTATTTAATTATTATGAATCATAGAAAAAACACCTCCAAACAAATAAATTTAAACCTCTTATCATTTTAAACCCCACAAAACATTTTCATTTATTCAATAATATACAATTCTGTTAAGTCTTCAAACTAAAAATAAACTCTTTCAATATCCAGCTAGTAATAACAATATACTTTTATTTTCTTACACAACAAATAAAAATCATTCTACAAATTTTTATGTCAATGATTTTTTAATTTACTCCCACCTATAGCGGCAACCTGCTGGAATATTTTTCAATTAGAAGTCCAATCCAAATACAAATCCCCTAGTAAAATTCGTATTTATATGAAACAATGAAAGCTCCACAACAAAAAAAATACATACATATCAACAGATACAAAAACCCATGAAAACTCCAGCTGATGTTGCCCAACCCGAAAACCACGCCTCCGGGCAGCGTCCAGCATGCATATTAAAATTAAAAATATTCCCAACCGAACACAGAACCCCTCCATCCAAAAAAAAAAAAAAAAAAAAACCAAATAAACTCCAGTGCAGTTTTCCATGGGTGTCATACGGAAGCCACCAAACTTCCCCCACGACCACGGAAAACCCCTCGTTGAATTTTTCGGGGTTAGGGAGGTCTCCCCACAAAATATTGTGGGTTCGGGAATATTCGAGGGGGGGAAATGCGAGCATTGTGCGCTCCTTCCATGCATACTACATGCTGTTTACTTTGGCTGCTTTTCTTTTGTATTTTTGTTTATTAAGTACATTCGGATATTCATATTTTAGCCGTGCTCCAGTCCGTTCCGGAGTCTATAGTGTCCGTTGTCCCCTGTCCGTGTTGTCATCCGCGCCGCTTAGCAAACTCAACTCGGCAAGCGCCTCTCAGTTACTCCGAGCACGACTCGTTGCCGCTCATTTCTCATTCAGCTTTAGGGGCACAATTACGCAAATTGCAATTATGTTGTATTCCTCGGTTTTCCCCAAAGTTTCCCCAGTTTTCCCGGCTTCGCCTCTCCCTTTTCTGCCCCTTTATGCTGGGTGTACTGTTTGCCCGATGAAGGGACAAGGCGAGGAATTTTCGAGACGGGGGAGCATCTGGCTTGATGACAGCGGCGTGACCACAGTGACAAAAACAAAAGGAAAAAATATGGACAGTCACAGTGGTCCTGGGGGAGGCGTCAAAGGACTTTAAACTTTTAGTTTTGTCTTTGATGCAGTATTATAATTATAAAAGTATATTTATAGACATGTTTTAGGGGATTTTTGAAGCCAGTTTCAGTTTGTTTAAAGCATTAAAGTTTTAGCTATCAGAGACAGTCGGGATTTAGTTAAACTAAATAGAATTGAGTGCTCGATTTTCGACCATTACTATTAACTAATAAAGTACCAGTAAGAAAATTTATATTATTCAAGCCATATTTATTTAAATAAGTACTTAAAATACAATACAACTATTCCTAATTGTCTATAAAAAGGTTAAAAAGTTGTCTTAACTTTAAGTTAAAAATGTTTCAAAAATTAGTTGCCACTACAATAGAGACTAGTGTCTTCTGTTAACATTTTTTAAACTCACCTTACACTAATCTTTCAAATTATAATAATATTAGCTGCTTAAAAAAAACAAGCCCCCGACCACTGTCCAACCCATATAGAAAAGCGACAAATGCAGGCACACGCAGACCCCTTTTGGGTTCACAAAGTCTAACTAGGAAAAAGCACAACAAAAAAAAGAGGAACTCAAAAATGTTCATATAAAGGTTGACAAGTATAAAGGGCAAGGGAAGAGGGGAAGCGGGGCTTGGCAAAAGGGGGAACCACATGATCAGGGGCCGCAGAATTTTCGCTGTTCCCTGTGCAGTCGAGCACATTTTTCAAGTGCTAAACAAATGTTTTTCTTTTGTTTTCCTTCAGTTGCTACTTTAACCCTTTTCTCTGTTTTCTTTCCGTTTTTTTTTTCACCTTTTTTTCTGTAGCTACAAGGGATTTGGCTTTTTGTTTATTTGCAACTTGTTTCCATTTTTACGTTTCCATTTCGTTTGTATTTATTTTTTTCCTCGAAAGGCACCGTGCAATTCTCAAGCAAATTGAAAGTTTTCTGATTTCGTTGCGGTGACAGGCACGAAGCGCTCAGAGCAATTATTTATTTACTCACTAGTTTTGTAATTTTTTCTGCTTAACCCGGCAATCAGCATCTGAGAATCAGAGTCAGAGGCATCATGACAAATTCATTTCCCTTATCAATCGCATGTATAAATTATATATTTTATGCCCCGAGGTGAGGGCGGCGGCGGTGGGCAATTCATCAGACATAACTACAGCGGCAAACCCAAGCGTCGCATTCAATTACCATCAAAAATGTTCATTAACTCGCACACATCCGAGGGCACACACACACCCTCATATCCATCTGAGGACCATAAATTTCCCTCGACTGCAGCCATTAGTCAATAATATCCTTCCTCCGCTCTTGGTTTCGAGAGAATGAAGCGGGGAAGCCCGTAAAGAAAAAAAAAATAAAATTGATCAATTTTTTTGTTGTGACTGTGAGATAATGGTGGGTGTGTGTCTGGTTGTTACTGGCTTCCGGGCGGTGCGGTATATTTTCCTTTAAATAAGCGAAGGCCATTTTTGACCGGGTTTTTTTGGCCGCGGGATTTACCATTCGCTTTGAAGTCCAATAATGAGGTTTCGGGCCGAGCCGGCAGCCAAATCCCTTTTTGAGAATTCCATTTCCGAAATCAACTTATGGCCATAAACAAGTCAAAAAGCCCACAAAAGCTGCCACACCGAAGGGCACTCAGCAAAAAAAAAAAAAAAGTAATCAGGTACGAAACCAATATCTACTGCAGGTGGAAATAATCAAGTACATTTCAAATAATAATGTTAAATGTGAAATCTATTTGTGAAATGTATTTAAATTAGGTTTTGAAATAATTAAGTGTTAATTCTAGTTTTGCAATGTATTTAAAATATGTTTATAATTATTCCTTTAATAGAGGTTTTTTTTCTTGCATTTGTATGAGTTCAGCTCTTTTAAATATTTTGTTGTACTATCTCTAAAACTTTTAAGTCTAAGATAAAAGTACAACAGAATACAATGATGTAAAGTATAGAGAAAACGCAAAATAAAGCACATGAGCAGGACTGATCACATAGTACCCCAAGGACCCCCGAGTGCGAACAAGCCGAGGCAGGCACTTCGGTAAACGTCGTGCGCTATCTGTGAGAAAAGCCGAAGGAATTATGTCTCCCAGAGTGAGAGGCTCTCTTTATGATCATGACTAATTTAAAAACTAATTGATATACAAACCCATTATATTAGTGCAACAACTCGATTGAGTTTATTTAATATGTGTAGCAAAAATCGATTTTTTTTATATATTTGCATTCTCCAAAATATATTAATATATTTTAGTTTCATCGCTTTCATTTTCTTCAAGTGTACCACACACCACTCACACACATTGGGACAGCAAAGAGCCTTTGAGATGAAGCCGTTGGTTGCAACTCGCGGCCGTTGCGCCTAAGCGCAAGATAAACTCTGCGTCTTGAAGCGAAACGAAACGAACAGCGGCCCAGAGACCGGGCGGCAACCGCCGCAAAAACTTCAAAATCTTCAGCCTGCAACCGCACACGCCCCATTTTGTCCCGTTCCTAACAGAGTTGCCCCGCTTTTTCGCCGCCCCTTTCGAGTCCTTTGCTCCCGCCATTTTGCACTTCAACTTGCTGGGGAATTGTTCTCCCTTTTCGGTTCCGTCTGTACGGCGCGGGGCGCAGTGCATATATGTATATGCATGGATCTGGGATGTAGGTTGGATGTAGGATATTTTTTTCACTTCTGGGGCATTTTTGCATGTTTGTCTCGCAAATTATGCGCTGCACACAAACAAAAGAAGGAAACGGCGGCGTCGCAGCCCCAGCTACGTACGGTTATTTTTTCGCTGCCTCTCTGATGATGGGCCGGAATCCAGGCAACCGAGGCAAAAAAGGACAGTGAGGGCTAAGGATAAAGAGATATCTTCTTCGTGATGGGTATGACTAGGATCCCCTAAAAATAAAGCCCTAATCTAAAATACGAATTTAAGAAAATTAGCTATTTTCCTTACACTTCAAAAGGAAAATAGAGAAAATTAATAAGTAATCAAAGAATAAAATTAATACAATTTTTTTTAATAATTAATCGATCTATAAAAGAAAGGAGGATAATTAGTCTGTCTAAATTCGATAGGACTATTAAATTTTTTAATAAATACAACAATTGACTAATTTTTTGTACAAAGCTTCATCTTTAGCTTGTTACTACAATTAATAGGTTAGCTTGTACAAAGATATAAAATAAGTAACTAAAAATCGAGTTACCAATTGCCTATTAGGCACTCAACTCTATAAAGCTCTTAAAGTCTATTACATTCCCCTTTTCACGCTCTCATCACCGGCAGGGATTTTGAGGTTGGCCCACGCTGCGGATGAGTGTTATTCGCGCAAGCCTCGTTTTTTCGCACGCCACGCCTGTGCTCTGGCGTGTGCTGGTGCTTCCTGCTCATTGCATATCCAACTTTATTTTTCGCTTCCAGCCGGAAATAATAATTGCAACATGGCGCTGCATCCCCAGTGTGCCGCCTGCCTGCAACGGCGAGCATTAGCGAATTTCTACTTGTGGCACTGGCAGCGCCAGAAAATAGTGTCACTTGTGTCACACAGAAGGCAGTGTTGTCCCCCAAGCCCGAGCTCGAGCCCGAGCCCTTGCCCCTCCACTCACTCACTCCTTGTTGGCTTCCTTTGCCATTTCGGTGGAATTTTTGCTCATTTCTCCAGCAGCGAACATGGACAAAGCCTTCATCGCAGCTTTTTTTCCCTCACGGCTGGCGCTGTTTACTCTTTTTTTGGTGAGTTTTTTTTTTTGAGAATGAATGAAAAATATTAAAGTTTTTTTCACAGCTTTCGAAGTCTTATTTGTGCTTCACAGTAATTATTAAAAGCTATTAAAAAAAACCTTTACAAAAATTATGCAATGAATCGAATTCCTCACTCTTCCACAAGGAACTTTAATCCTACGACGAAATTTCTTGCCAAACTAGAACCAAAAAAGGTTGCTACGCACTTGCCCGTCAATGTCCCGAATCAGGACTATACATAGTCCGACGAAATGGAAAAAGAAAGACCAACAGTATATCGGCGGCATGGCCTAAAACACCTCCTCAATTTCCCTCTCGCTTGCAGTGCGAAAAACGTTACAAACGAGCACACGAAAGTAAAGATTGACAGGGTAATACGAGCGAACTCCGTCGACAGGGAGTCGTCGGAGCACACACCCGTCTATATGTATGCGTATATGGCCGGATATATATATGAACATACATACTTATGTGTATATGTCTGGCATATAAACAGTGCTCAGCTGTCAGACAAACAGACGTAACGTGCAAAAAGGAACACAAAAAAACACTGCGCAAACAATAGAAAAATTGCGAATGACGCGACGCGTTCTGAGTTCATACAATAAAGCGGCAACAACAACAGCAGTGGCAGTGGCAGTAGCATCAGATCTGACAGTTCTGGCTATATATATATCCCTCTATCCCGCCCCCGGCCCCCTGTCACAGGCCATCTTTTAGCCAACCAGCCAGCCATACATCCATCCATTAGTTCTTCCGTTTCGGGCATGTTTTTCATACACTTAAACTATATCCATTCATTTTGATGCGACGACTTCTGCGACTGCTTCCATCACAGCCAAAAGACGTCAGAGAATTCGTCACTGGCGGGCTATGCACTCGAAAAAAAAAAAAATAAAAACGAAGCTTTGCTAAATGCAAGTTCTAAAATAATTAGAATAATTTTAATTTAAGTTATACATTAATCCTCAAGATACAAGGTATTAGTTATGTTTATCTATGTTGAATTATTGTGCTATATTAATTTCTTAGCTCATAAAAATAATATTTCGAACTTAATTTAAAATCAACACAAGTTTCAGAGAATAATACAAAACCAAAATATTTTTCTAACATCATTTATAATAATAAACAAAAGTTAGTGCCTACAACAGAGTGATACTTCATAAAGATTACTTTCCAACGCTTTTCTTAAGAATCAGACAACCTTAAATCGAAGCGAAACTTCCATAAATATTTATATTTTATTTGATATTTATAGGTTCATTGGAATTAATTAAAGTGTAGCTATAGCGCGCTTTCGCGGAGTAAATCCTGTTTGTAGTCATAGTCTGAGAACTGAGTCTGGCTTTTTTGTGTTTATGTCCCTTTGTCGTTGTTTATCAAGTTGAGCACAGATTTACCAAAGCAGAAACTTTTTTAACTGTCCTCGAGGGTAAATTACAAAATAGGCAAATATTGTATTAAATATGCAAAGTATATTTTTATTTATTATTTATGATTTTTTTATTTTGTTGAATATTAAAATGATTTTTAATGATTTAAGTATAATTATGATAATTAGCTAATTAAACCCTGATGCAAATAACAGCTCATTAAAATTTATTTCCATCATTATTTTTCATTAGAAATATTTATATTTATAGACTAAGATGAGAGGTTCTCTATAAAAACTAACCACAATTACTTTAATGTTATTCATATGAGCCCACCACATTAACCCTTTGCTGATTCCACTTAAAGATAAAGATAACTGCTAACTGGCTAATTAATATTATTCACGCCATTGTTTAAGGGTTTTATCCCTTTTTATATATTTAAGATATTCAACGAGTGAGCGGGGTTAAGGCATGCGAGCAATTTTCGAACTCCAATGCTAAGCCGGAATTCCAAGCCCACGGGCACAAAGGAAACCTGCAAACGAGAGAGGGCCAAGCCAGACAGGCAGCAGGCATTTGACCGGACCAGCCCCTTGCATGTTCACAGCTCAAAGGCGGCCAAGTGCCACGACTCTGGCTTTGGACCTCAAAAAGGAAACTCAAAACTCAGAGCTCACTTCCAGGACGAAATCCAATTGACAGACAAACATGCAAGCAGGTCATCGATAAATGGGAAAACCCACTGGAAAACGCTTTGGACTTGGACCAAGAACCTAGCTCAACTTCTGCATATTTTTTGGGTGCCACACTCTGAGAAAATGAAGTCCTCCCGAAATGAGATCTTCAATTTCATTGAATTATATTTTATTGGTTTTAATATATTAATTAAACTAAATTTTAAGCCGTAAACCTAAATGCTGTATTAGATCTTTAAACCAACAAAATTGTTTTTTAGTTTATAAATAAATATATCACATGCGTCAAGCATGCTTTTCCTAATATATATAATTTCTAACAGCTAGAATATAGAATTTTATGAACTATAAAAATTGTAATTTGCTTCTTTTCAAAAGTTTCCTGGTTTTCGCCAAGTGCATAGCAGAAGTGCAGGCTAGAAGTGCTGCTGGCGAGGTAAGAAATGCAGCTTGAATATGAAAAATCAGACCTCAAATCAAGGGAAAAATTTCTCACATCCCTTAATCCATTAAATTTCCTGAACAAAAATTTATTGCTTTCCGCAAGACGATTTGCTTTTGGACTGCAACAAACCCGAAATTAGTCAAAGTAACCGAGAGGCAATCAGAGTCCGGACTGCGGAGAGCTCCCAATAGTTTTTCCCCATTGCCCATTGGCCGGCCTGGTCGGGCAGGGAATTTTCAAATGAAAATCAAGACTCGGCTATATAGCTTTGACCTAACCTCACATTCAAGTAATTGACATTCTGTTGCGCTATTCGACCCAGGACGAAGGACGAAGGATGGTGGTCGTTTGAGGATTGAGCACCAAGAAAAGGAGGGGGCGACAGGACCAAGGAGCAGGCGGTTCAATTGCAGCAGCTCCTTTTGCTTGTCTTGCCGGGGATTTATTGCAACCTCAGTTGTTTGCCATCTTCGTTCTTGCTGGCCCTCGCCGACTTCGCAGCTAGCCAGGTTTCTCTCCCTCTCTCTCGTCTATATTTTTTTATGGGAGTACATCTAAGCTGTCATTTCGGAAAACGACGCCCATTGCAATAGCGCCGAGATTTGATCAGTTGTTTGCTTTTGCTTTATATATCTTTCACTGTTTTAAAATTGCACTCATGTGACTTTGGCTCAGCAGTCGCTTGACGCTCGTCTCCACTCGCCCATACAATGGGCACACAATGAGCTGGAAACTGTCAAAAGAGAAGGTCTTGTAAGCATCATTTAATACCCTTTCGATGGGGTGCGCATGATTTTTAATCAAGATTTGTTTGAATATCAAAAATATCGAGAAAGAAATACGATATCGATCAAATGTACTGTTTAATCGATAAACAAAGTATCGAAAAATTACTGTACTTTGTAGAAATAGAAAAGAGTTAAACATACATCTGATTTGGGTTATCTTTACGAGCTTGAATTTATACTTAAATTAATATGTATGATTAAGATTAAGAAATTTATTGTTAGATATATAAATAAGAAAAATATCTACATATTGGGGGAAAAAATATCGATAACCAAACTATATAAGTATATCGGGTTTCCCGATAGTTATCAAAAATAATTTCAAAAACATTTCTATACAACTGTTCCCAGTTTCCCTCTAAATAATTTAAGTATGTACATTAATCCAATTTTAAATATTTTATAGTATTTGCCATTTAATAAGCTCCAGTTATGTATAATTTTAAAATCAAATCTAGCTCTTCACCCATAGTGACTGCAGTTCTTCAGCAACCATTTTTTTTTTTCGGCCATCTACTGCTGGCTTCTGGCAAATTGTATCTGTATTTTTATGTGCTTTATCCTTCGTTTTTTTAGTTGGTCCTTGGTGGCTGCTCTATTCTAAAGCGACAACAGAATAAATTTTGGTTGGACAATTTTGTTTCATTTTATGTTTTTGTTGTTTTTTTTAGGTCTGGTAAATCCCCAATGCAGGCGACTCAAGCTACCAAAACATACGATGCACATTCATATTCATTCTCGTTCTCAGGGTGGAAACACATTCTTGGGGAATTAGACGACACTCGCCAAGCACACACAAAAGTGAGTTTATCCTATAATTTAGAATTTCACAAACATTTCTGCAACTTTTCTTTCGATTTAAATGTTTTTATTTTGGCCATTAATTATGGATTTTATTTTTCTAAAAAAACTTGTATAGTGCCAGAGACGTGTGTGCTTTTCTGTTGTTAGTGAAATTCTAGTTTTAATTTATTTAAAAGATTTTCATTTTTGTGCATTTTTCTGACTTAATCCCAGCATGAAAATCCTGCTCTAACTGGCAGCTTTTCCTGCAACCTGTCAAACACTCTCCGTGTAGATAATTCAACGGCCAGCAAGATAAAAAAAATCTATAGAGAAATGTGTTTGCCGTTCCGAGAGTTTTTCCTTGGCCACTCGCTGTAAATGTTGTTTACATTATTTTCCCCACCGTAGGTTAGTTTTCCATAAGCTCAACGCATTTATTTATCCAATGTAATTGTGTTGGCTTTCATTGAAATCGAATGGAAATGCTTTTCATTTGATTTAAGCATAATTCAATTATTTCCGTTTAATTTTCAACAAATACTTGAACGTTTTTCATTTGCATATTCAGCAGAGTCAAGGAAAATGGAGGAAGACATTAAAAGAAAAGTTGAAAATCAGCCAAATCAAAAAGGCCAGGAAAGTTCCTTTGCATTTATTCTAATCTTTTCAAGTTTGTGAACTTTTGGGGAAAAAACGAGGAAACGGCAAGGCAGGGCTTCTTGTATGTTGACTTTTATTTTTAAATCATTATGATTGATTAGCTTTAAGCTTAGTCATCGGATATCTTCAACGTTCTGCTTTTTAAAAATTCCATCAAATTCAAATTTACAAAATCCACAAAACTTTATTCGATGCATTCCGCTGCCATATCAAAGTCCAACTCTTTGTTTTCAAATATTCAAGTTTTATTTACGTTTTCAGCGAGAGCAAACAAAATTTGGTTTCTGCTTCAATTTTTTTTTTTAACTTTGCTATTTAAATTATCGCAAAAATGTGGGCTGGCGAAAAGAGAATAAAAGGGGGGATAGGAAAAAAGGGAGAAGGAGATGAAATAGACGTAGAAAAAAATTCGTTTGAGTTGTTACATTTTTCAACAATTTTTCCCCGTACTTTTCCGGTGCTCTTTTATTGCTTTTTTGGTTTGTTTTGGTTTATTTTCAAATCTGTTTGCCAAAGCCAATTTCTGTTTGCACATTTCCAAATTTGCTTTTATGCCTTTGTACTTTTTTTTAAAACAGAATGAGGGTCCTTACAGACATACATATATATTTTTAATGGGGTTCATAGACTCTACAAATGTTGACTTTTTTATTTTTAGGCGAGGAGTTTGCTATTTCTATATTTTTGGGGATTTCTTTGCTTGATTTATTTGGATTAAATCTGTAGATAAAATACAAATCAAGGACTTTCATGGGTTGCAAAAAAATCAAGTATTTTTATAATCATTATTGTAACACTTGTTGGGTTTATGTTCTATTTCTAAGTTTGTGCCATTATTTTCTGTACAGTATTTATGATTTGCACATTTAAATACTTGGCTTAATGGGACTGAGCTTTCAAAACAATTAAAGGAGTTAAAAAAAAAATAATCTCAATAGGATTTCTAAAAATTTTGAATTAATCCAACAATATTTTTCCCTTTCCACCCGTTTTGATATATTTTTCCCCATATATTTACTATAAAATATATTTATTAATATTTTAAAGCATTTTGAATTTATTAAACAATATTTTCTCACTTCTAGCCGCTTTCATATATTTTTTCTATACTGTTTACCATATATTCAAAACGTTTCATAGACTAACAAATATTTTAAATAAAATTTGTAAGTTTTTTGGATTAATTAAACTTTATTTCCCCCCTTCCACGTGTTTTGATATATTTCTTAGCTCTTTCCCAAATATTTTAAACAAAATTTGAAGCATTTTGTATTTATCAAACAATACTTTCTCACTTTTGCTTGTTTTCTTGTATTTATTTTCCAGTTTTCCACATAGTTAGCACATTCCATAGACTCGTGAATATTTAATTTCGCTTTACGTTTTTTGTCATTATTTATTTTTTAAATATTTATTATGCCACTTGTTCTAGGTGGCAGCTGTACTGGCTCTTGATCCATTGTGAATCGTTTGAGCGGCAAAGAGAGCAACAACAATCCACTTTCCTGCCGCTGCCTATGATTGTTTGTTTGGCTCTCTTTTTGTTGTTCAATTAAATATATTCCAGTGCAGCGGCCCCCCGCATGCCTCCTCTCCCTTTTTTCGTTTCGTTTGTTGTTATTAAAAAAGTTTTTTGAGTTTTTATTTGAATTTTCAAGGGAGAAGGAGGACGAGGAGCACACCGCTGCTGGAAAAATAAAAATAGTAAAAAATGGATTCATACTAGGGCAAGAAGGAAAACTAGTACAGCGGCGATAACAACTGCAATAACTGACCGATTGGGTAAATTTTGGTAATTATTGACAAATCCACACCGAGGCTAGAGAGGCGAGAAAAACTAAATTAATAACGAAACTTTTGCAATCACCTGGTGAGGTCTAAGCCATAGAGCAATATTATACCATGAGGTAATCCAATCGCCAAAACCAAACAAAAACATATCTAAAGAACCACAGCAGCAGCAGCCGCTCGCTGGGGTAAATACAATTTTTGTGTGTGTTTTCGTTTAATTGCTTAATTTAATTTGCATGAAATCCAGCAAGCAAGCAAGCTGGCAAGCAAGCAAACAAAAGCAAAACCTACCAAAGTTCTTTTGTTGAGGCGGCGGCGGCGTCAGCGGCGTCGTTGGCGGCAAATAGCAAAAAACACTCGCAAAAAATACGTTTCGCAAGTGTTGTCGTCGTTATTGTTGTTATTTTTTAACACTCCACTGGCTACTTTTGCATGTCTCAAGAACACTGCCCAACTGAATGGCGATTTATATTATTATTATTTTTTTTCTTCCTCTCTGTGCCTTATTGATTGCAATTTCGGTTGGATTTTGAATATGGGCAACACACTCCAGCACACAGCACACCGCCACACGTATGTATATTATTATTATTACTTTTACTTTTCCTCTTTTTTTATAGATTTATTCGAACGCACTTGTTTATGACTTGTGTGTGAGATTTTTCCAAATTTTTACGACTGACTTTTCGTTGAATTTTCCACGGGGCTTTTAGCACCAGAACCTTCTCTTCCAGCTCAGCTTGGTTTGAACTCCGTTAGACGACTGAGTCGCCCAGCGGCGGGGAATCGCTATTTTATACGTCCGTTCTCCGGCCGAAAGCTCGGCTTTCCGCTTCGGCTTTCTGCCGTTTCGTTCGACGGCAGCTTCTGCGCAAACGCTGCCTCTCCTCTGGCTCTGGGGCTCTGGGGTCTGCTCGTGGAAAAAATATAAACACAAAGCAGCTGCTGGCCCAAACTCAGCTGTTTTCGGTCAAAAGCCGGCAACAACACAAGCCTTCACATGTGGCTTTATTACCAGGTTAAGACAGGCGGTTTGAGGGGGGTTGTCATGTCCAAAGCTTCGGCAATGCCGAATGCGCAATGACAACAATAACAATACCCACCAGCCACCAGCCACCACCAAGCATGCTGTTCTTGCCCACGAAAAACCAAATAAAGCAAGGTAAGCGCATAAAACACAAATAACAGCCGCCAACAGCCAGCCCCAATAATACTCGTATCTAGTCTCTCGGCTTTAACAGGTGGCAATGTCATGATTTCGCAGCACTGAGGGAAAAAATAGGTTTACTTTCAGCTAAAATTGGGGACTAAAACAATTACTTCATCATTTTTGATACTAAAGAAATTACTGACAAGGAGAAGTCCTAGGAAAAATCATAATTGACACTGAAATGTTATTATATTGTTGTTTAGTTTTATTCAAAGCTCAATGACTAGTTCTATTATTTAAAAAAACAACAACCCCTCTATGTGTAATAAAATAAATAAAGTAATATAAAATAACAAGTGAAAAATAATCACTAACTTTCGGAGCTATAAATAATAATAA
The DNA here is from genome assembly GCA_018153105.1 of Drosophila rufa. Classification (NCBI taxonomy): domain Eukaryota; kingdom Metazoa; phylum Arthropoda; class Insecta; order Diptera; family Drosophilidae; genus Drosophila; species Drosophila rufa. The sequence continues at coordinate 10,655,216 of JAECXS010000085.1, forward strand.
TTATTAAAATTATTAAAAATTATTGCAATTAATGCAAATTAAATAAAACTTAGTTTAAAAATAATTAAACTCAGGCTGAAAGCTGAAGCTGTAAATCCAAAATAAAATTCTTCGCTGCGCAGAAAGCGCGTTAATATTTTCATAATATTTCTTAACTTGTAACATATTATTACATTCTTTCAACAAAAAGGATTAAATTTTGAAAGAATATTACTTATTTATTTTTTATATTTTTGGAAATTCCAATAAAATTAATTTTAACATTTTTCTTATATTCCCTTTGAGTTCAATTTTTAACTAACTTTAATCATATTGAATATATATACGCCATATACTTTTGATCGGTGTAGCCATGAGACAACGTAAATATTTATTTATTTTATTTATTTATATTACGCCAAAATTTTGTGCATTTCCATCAGTCATTTAATTAATTTAATTGATTATTTTTGTTTCGCTTTATTGGCACCGTAGTGCGTCGTCGTGTTTTGCAATTGTTTACCTTTTATCGGTTCATCTGCTGATTGCTAATTCCAAAATCAGAAAAAACTCCGTCGCAAAAATCAGAAACTGGCCAAACTCGCTTTAATTAGAGAAGCTAAATAATATTATGTAGAAAGTATAAAGAACGACACATTTGGTACTTAGACATGTCAAATTCTAAATATTAATGCGTAGTGGGTTCCTTGAACTTTCGTTTATATTTATTGATTTCAACCAAAATCACGTGGATAACATCAGCGATTTCATGTTTGATTAGACTAATATTGGGTTATGATCATTCAAATTGGCTTATTTACATTTTATTATTGTTTTTTGTATATTTTTCATTAATATGGTTTTTATATTCTTGATATTTCGATTTTGTTTACAAGATTTTAAACTAATTTATACGTGTCTTAATGCTTTGGTTTCGCTTGTAAGTGCCTCTTAATTGTCAACCTTAACAAATTTTTTTAAAAAGAATGTTCTTAAATGTGAATTAATTTCATTGATAAAGGTTATTCATTAATGAAGCATTTTTATTAAAAACGAAAAATTGGTTCAACAATTGGTTAACAATGTAAAGTATTTATTTTAAAATGTTAAATGTTAAAATGTAGCGATATCTAGCTTTCTTTCAGGGCTGGCAGATTTTTTAGAGTATTGAATATTTTCTGGTGATCCACTTTGCCGTTTCTTGGAGCTTGGAGCTCGGTCACTTTGTGGATGCTGTAATTAACAGTTACCAGTCTTTTTTCTCGCACATTTTGTAAAAGAAAGCATTTTGTAAGTTTTTTTTTGTCGTCCCCCTGTGCTCGTGTATACTCGCTGTAAAATTTACAAAATGGAACGCTACAATCGCGCCTGGAGAGGTAACTCCATTAAAAACCAAACAAACCCATATTCCCCATTTAAATAATTGTAATTTGCCAAGATCCCGGTTCCCCTCTGACGCCATTGACGCCCCTTAGCTCGCAGGCGTTCACCTTTGAGACTTTCGAGGATAGCGTCACGCCTACTGGGCATCGTGGCAGTAAGAGTTGCACGAGGACCGGCCTCTTTGGGATCCCTAAAGCCAATCCTCATCTGCAGGTGCCAGGACGCCGACCAGCTACGTCCGCGAAAAGTTTAACAGGAAGTCGACGTCAGCCGACGCGTTTTTCGCAGGCATTTATGCGCACGCGATCCGTGTTCTCGCCCTTAAGTCAGAGTACCCTCAATGGGAGCAACTTGCTGGCCGGGGAAACCTCCAATCCGGTTGACCCCAAAACGCGGGCGAAGCAGGAGAGCTGCCGGGTGAAGCCTGAAGTCCGGGTGAAACCTGAAATCCGGGTGAAGAAGGAGGTAAAAAGGGATGCGGACGCAGGGAGTCCCATACATCAGCGCTTCAAGCACGGCTCCCCGGTGGAGCACCCAACGCTGAGCCCTCGGGTTCGATCCCTGCTAAATCGCACGGGCAACGAGCATCTCACGGAGCTGTTTACCCGCCAGGAGATCGACATCGAAGTGCTCATCCATATGACCCTGGACGATCTGGCTGCTCTGGGAGTTCGCGGCGCCCGTGAGATCAAAGTAGCCTTGCAACTCATTCAGCTGGCCAAGAAATTCTTTTAATTTGTAACTGTCCAGTCAATTTTAAACGCTTTTTAATGTTTTATGTCACGTGTATTCTAATATTTATGTGAGTTTATAATAAATGTGTAATTTAGGGATGTGAGTGGGGTTTTAATGGTTGGAAAATTAAGAATTTATTAGCTCGCATTAAGTGTTACCTTTTAAAAAGATGGAATTATACAGAAAATCAATATTTGTCTATATTCTTTCTTAATGAAAACACTAAATTATTAACATTTCATTTTTTAAATATTGAATGAACAAATGCTAACCGTTTCAAATAAATACTGCAGCCCTAGATTTAACCGCCCAACTTAATATGTGCAATCGACTTATCGATGCCAGCATCGACGTTTCATTCGTGATAGTCCATCGATAGTTGTTCAGTTACGTCGTAAATCTTCACGTTTTTGTTCACTTATAATATAATATATATACTAAATATTTATTAAAAAAAAAAGACAACAACATGTACAGCGTCTTAAAATTAGGCGCAAAAAGTGGGTCTAAACGTTTATATATTTTGGCTGTAAACTAGTGTAATTCAAAGACCTATTTCGTTTTAGCATAAATATATTTGTAAATAGCAATTAGTACAAAATAAATAAATGAAATAAATCTAATTTATTGAGTTTTGATTTCATGAACATATTTTTTAAATTTAGGGGGGAGGCTGGATTTTTTAGGGGGAAATAATGACTATTTGAGATTTTTTAGGGGAAAAGCAACATTTTCATTTGGCAACACTGTTTCCTCCTCTAGCAACCAACACGTGTTTGAACCGAAGAACCGCAGTTTTTGTAAAACATCCATATTTTTACTAAGAAAACAATGGTTAAAGTGAAAGTAGAGCGCTCTGAAGATGGCGACGCCTCCGTGCAGATCAGCGGCGATGTCACCATCAAGGAGGAGGAGACCTACGACGACAAGATGCTGTTCGTGAATTCCATTGCCAAGCCGATGACAGGTAAAAAACTGGCCAAGAAATGCTACAAGCTGGTTAAGAAGGCGATGAAGCACAAGACCTTCCTGCGGAATGGACTGAAGGATGTCCAGACTCGCCTGCGCAAGGGAGAAACTGGGTAAGTACACCCAAAAGTCCCCGCCAGAAACAATAAAAACTAACTATTACCTTCGCTCCCCCTTAGCATTTGCATATTTGCTGGCGATGTAACACCCGTGGACATCATGTGCCACCTGCCGGCGGTCTGCGAGGAGAAGGGCATCCCCTATGCCTACACGCCCAGTCGAGCGGATTTGGGAGCTGCCATGGGTGTCAAGCGCGGCACAGTTGCCCTGTTGATCCGGCAGAACGAAGAGTACAAGGATCTGTACGACGAGGTCAAGGAGGAGCTGTCTGGATTGAATGTGCCCATCTGAGGTCTTCCGTAGTTTTAGTTTTTCTTTTGCTAGTTAAGTGCCCCTAGTTAAGTTAAAAGTTTGCTAAATAAACGCCAGCAAAACCAGATTTTTCGCTTTTTTAAAAGGTTTTTAGAAAATGTGGTATACTTTTGGGCATTATTGAATGAGATTTTAAAGCAAGAGCAATTTCTGTGGCATCCATGTTGTAAATAGATCCCTTTTTATACAACTAAAATATGAAAAATGAAGGAAAAAGCCGATCCTATAATTCCCAAGTTATATTTCTAGATATTTTTGATATTTTGAAAAATCTTGGAGTGGTTTCCTAGGTGATAATAAATATATCATCAGATCACATTTTCTTTAAAAGTCCCGGTAGTATAGTAAATGCCAAATATTTTCCTATATTTCCAAAAGGCTATTTCTGTAGGTCTTTTTGTAAAATTTTTGAGGGCGTGTCCTAGGAGATATTTAAAATATTATCAGATCCTTTTAATTGCTATAAATACATCACCTTTTCTTCAAAATTATCAGTAATATAATCAAAACTAATTAAATAGCCATACTCAACCATTTGCTATAATTCCCAAGTAATATTTCTGCATTCTTAGGAGATATTTAAAATATCCCCAAGAAAGTTAAAAACTGGGAAGATTTTTAAAGCCAAATAAGTTCAAGCCACGAGAACAATTGAGATGAAGGAATACTGAGCCAAAGAAACCAAAATATGGGCAAGTTTTTTTTTTGATTTTTTTTTTCTGTCCCTTGGGGATCTTTTTTTAGTTTTCTCTTTTTTTTGTGATTTTCTTTTCTTTATAAGGATTTTCAGCGCATCAGCTGGGTTTCATATAAATGGGTTTACATATACAATACAGTTTTGAAATGGAGAATTTTCATCGATAGTTTCGTGTGTTTTTTTGCTCTCTATGAAGAATGTGTGTTCTGTTTATTATTGGTTTCTGTTTAGTTAGTTGGTTGTGTCTAAATTTACATATAATTTAACACTAAGTGAGAGTCGGTGTCGGGTTGGGTGTATTTCCTAGAAGATCGACATGAGAGAGTGGAGATGATGGATTATTTAAAAGTACAATTTCTTGTTTTATTAAATGTAAATTTCGTTCTTTTTGTTTTTGTTTCGGTTTTTTTCGATTTGTTTTTAGGTTGTTATGCATTACATTGGTTAAATAATTACAGTTATATATAAAGTTAATATGTATATATGCTATATCCAAGTCGCTAGCCAAAAATACTACGATAAAACTCAAAGATCGATTGAATATATGTACTCTCTTATCGAAAAAGTTGCTTATTTATTTTTATTTTGCATTTTTGGGGGCGTTTTTTTTTTTTTTTTTTTTTATAATTTTTAAAGGGGGAAGGGATATGGCTGCAGGGGGGACAGGAGTAGGAGGGGGTTCAACAATCGTAATACAATTTACACACTCACATCGACAATTTTTTGGATCGGGGGAGCAAAAAGGAACAAATATAACTCGTGCACAAAATGTAAATATTTATATGCATATATCTATAAATATATATATATGTATGTAAGTATATGTTTAATTCGTACACAAAAAAGTTTCATATATCCCCTATAGCCATTAATTAATTATATATATATAATAGGTATATATAATCTGAAGGACAATAATTTATGTATTTTTGAGTGCGTGACAAAATTTCAGTTTTTAATGATTTTTTTCCTCTCTTTTTTGTTGTTAATAATATATAGTCGTCGTCGTCAACTGGCTGTACAAAATTGAACAGTTTTACAATTTAATAGCTTTGAGAAAAAAATTTAAAATTAGAAACAATCAGAACTGAAGGCCTAAAAAATACAGAAAGAAATGTACAATACAAATTTTCTCAAAGTATGTATAATCTTACTTATCTAAAGCTAACATTATGCATTATGCAGTTTTTTTTTTTTTTTTTTTTTTTTAGTTCAAGAGTCGATAAGGTTTTCTCGTGTGTGGGTAGAGGCTGCTCAGAGCAACCCCTGGGATGCAGGAGGAGGGACACAACAGCACATCCCTGCGGCTGCGGCATTTGGGCGAAGAAGAACTGGTTAGTAACCCTACTAAACATTAACTAAATAGGTATTTATGTATATTATTAATTAATTATAATAATTCACACGTTGAACTTAAGGCTACCATAATTAAATAATTTGCAATTTAAAAGGAGAGCAAACAATAATAAGGATAATAGGGGGAAGGATAATGGGGGGCACAACTATAATTAAGAAGCAGTTCTTTTTCTTATTTTTCCTCTGTTTTCCCATTGTCTGGGGCATTTTTTACGTTTTTTTTTTTTTTCGTTTGTTCAGCTAAGAATTTTTGCCATTTTTTTTTCTAGTTAATTTTTTTTTTTTTTTTTTTTTAAGTTTTTTTGTTTTGTTTTTAGACCCTTTGATGCCACAGCAGGCTGAGATGTTGCCGCTGTGCTGCCGCCTCTCACTGAAAGTAATTGTAAAATCCGGTGGTGGCCTGTCCCAGCTCCCGTATGGCCGCAAACGGATCCTTCTCCAGGAGATCGCCCCCGCCGCCGCCACCGCCCGCCTGCGAGGGTTTACCGCCTCCACCGGATCCCGCCTGACCCTGCGATTGTGAAGGTCCCGTGTTGCCGCCGCCGCCTCCTCCCGCCACAGCCTGGTGTCCCTGGCTCAGCACCGCCGCATATGTGGTGGCCGCCGAGGAGGACCCTCCCCCCGACGACTGCTGGTGGTGCTGCTGATGATGATGGTGATTGCCTCCTCCCGCCTCCGAGTGCGGCACGACGCTGGGCGGCATGCCCTGGAACAGGTCCACATCATGGCCGCCGCCGCCACCGCCGACGCCCTTCATCGCATTGAAGTTGTTGTAGAGCAGTCCGTGCATGTGATCCGAGGCCTGTGACTTCATCGAGTGATCCAATCCCACCGAGGAGTTGTTGGCCTGGAAGAGGGCTTCTATCAAGTTGGCGCCCGTCTCCAGGCCGGGCATGTTGTAGCCGCCTCCGATGCCATTCCCAGTCAACGCCTGTCGGCGGTAGAGCGGCACCGAGCTGTTGCCATTGATCAGCAGACCGTTGTTGTTGTTGCTATTGTGGTTGCCAAGTCCTCCTCCGCCGACGCCGCCAATGCCCATGCCAGCAGCGTTGTTCATGCTGTACATGTTCACGTTGTTGTAGGGCTTGTCGTTGAGCAGAGCATTGCCAGCTGGTAGGGAATGGACAGAAATAAGGGGGTTATATCAAGTACAAGATTGGAAGAGGAGGATCGGATCATGGATGGTAAAGTAGTTATGTCTAACATTCACCTATTTCAAGCTGGAAGTCATGTAAAGTCTAAGGAATATATTCTAATTTTAATTATAATTTAATAAACTCATTTTTAAGTTGTTAAAAGAAGAGGCTGACTTTTTAATATACATCTTCATCAGTTTCCAGCCAAGAAACCTTAACAGTTTACTGCTGAATTCGTACTTGGGAATTTTAAGAGGCATTTATGCAAATACTTAAACATTTTCAAACCTTTTGACTTTATCTTCGCATTTAAAAATTGGTTTTAAATATCAGGGCTGCCACAGAAATCGCTCTACCTTTGAAAAATTATTTAAAGTGTCTAAAGGTAGGCAATGATACAAGCGTTGATAGAATAGCGACCGCAAGATGCATGCCGAAGCCATATAAAGTCAAAAGAATATAGTCTTATTGAGATTCTAGTTTACTTAACTAACTTTTATGATTGAGTTTCCAACCAAAAAACCTTGACAGTTTGTCGCTGAATTCGTACTTGGGAACTTTAAGTGCTAAGAAACCTTAAAAGTTTAATACTGAATTGACTAAAAATGAAGCATTTTCAAACCTTTTGATTTTATCTTCTCATTTAAAAAATATGTAAACCAATCAGAAATAACTTTACCTTTAAACAAAATTTTAAGTGTCTCAAAGTATGCAATTTTATGGAAAAGGTTATTATTTTTAAGGAATAACATTCTGTAGCATACTTTTGAGGCACATTTAAAGAGGTTTCAAATCCACAGCAACTCCTGTGACATCCCATTAAATAAGCCTTTCCTATATCCTCTAAAAAACTGCTACTAACCTCATTCTTCTGATCATTATTTTCCCTATTAAGGAGCAATAATATTCACTGCAATGTTTCCAAATTTTGTACACAAAACCAGGTTCCAAATGTACTTATCTAAGATAAACGACGAACAACTTTATCACATTCACTAATAATTCTACGAAAAAAATGTATCACAAAACACACACAAAAACTTGTATAACATGTAAACCTTGACTTCCGATCCGATGCGATCCTTCATATCCGAGTTCTCTTACCATTGCCCATAAAGTTGCTGTTGCCGCTGCCATTGGGCGGCGCCTGATGCAGGCCGGGTCCGGGTCCGGGTCCGGGACCAGGTCCCATGTGATTCGGATAGAGCGGTCCTGGAGGAGGCTTCAGCTGTTGCTGCTGCTGCTGCTGTTGCTGCTGCTGCTGCTGCTGCTGCATCATGGCAAACAGTCGGCTCTGCTGCTGCTGCTGCTGGAGATCGGCGGCATTAAGGCCATTGGCCAGCGGAGGTGGCGGAGGACCTGGGGGATTGCCGGCGCCAGCCACCATGCCCAGCACATCTCGGAGAATGGGCTGGGCAATGTCGTTGGCGCCGTTCATGATGGAGTTGAAGACCAGATCGATCTGCTGGTTAAAGTTCTCCAGCGGCGGCGAGGCGTCCACGGACTGCTGCGGCGGCACCTGCTGCTGCTGCTGCTGTCCCTGCTGCGGATACATCATGGCGTACTGGTTCCGCTGCACGTGGGGATTGCTCAGCATGGGATTGTTGACCATTTGCTGCGGAGGTGGAGGCTTGTGCTGCTGCTGCTGCTGCTGCATGGAGGCCATCACCTGGCGCAGCATGTCCGCAAACTTGTTGGCCCCCTCCTGGCCCACGGTCTCCAGGAGTTTGAGGTACCACTTGTACTGCTCCTCCTTGGGATTGAAGGCCATCTCATAGATGCTCACATTGGGGGGCAGCAGGTCATGGGTCAGCGGACCGCCAAAGCGCATGGAGCTCGGCGAGGGCTGCTTCCCGGCCCCGTACATAAAGGGATTTTGCGGTGGCTGCTGCTGAGCAGGCTGCTGCTGCTGCGGTGGCGGTGGGGCTCCCGGATTGTACCCGCCACCGCCGCCGCCGCTTCCATTGTGCCTCAGATAAGGCGGCGGCGGCGGAGGGCCGTTCTCCATGGGCGACATGGGTCCGTTGGGCACACTGCTGCCCCGCTGCATGCCCATCGGCGGCGGCGGCGCCTGCTGCTGCTGCTGCGAGGGAGGCTGCGGTGGCTGCCCATAGAGCTGATGGTGGGGCGGGGCCTGGCCGTGGTTGTACAGCGTCTTCTTGGCCAGGTACCCCAGTTCGCTGGGATTCCTCAGCAGCTGCTGCTGAGCGGCGGCTGCCGAGGCATTTGGCGGCGGCGGAGGCACACTTCCGCCGCGCAGCGGAAGCGAAGGATTTGCATTGAGCGGCGGCGGTCCTCGTCCCGGAGCACTCACTGGCGGCGGCTGGGGCGGCTGCTGCTGCTGCTGCTGCTGCTTGTTGGGGGGCAGCACGCTCCAGGGATTCGTTTGGGGCGGCGGCCCCCAGAGACTGGCGTTGGGATTCTGCGGTGGCTGCTGTCCCGGTCCGGGGCCCTGGTTCTGGCCCTGCTGCGGTGGCCGCCAGTGCTGCATGGCCGGGTACTGTCCGTAGGGTGGTGGCGGTGGTCCTCCTCCTCCTGTGCCTCCAGCTTGCTGAACGTTGGGCGGCATTCCTCGTAAGTGTGGCGCCTGCGGCGGCGGTCCTCGCATGCCCATGTGGCCTCCACCTCCTCCGCCCGCGCCAAAGTGTGGTGGTGGTCCTGGCCCGGGACCACCTGTGCCCGGTCCCGGCCCAGGACCACTGCCCGACTTTCCGCCCACGGCAGCGGCGGCGGCCATCATGGCCGCCATGTGCGTGGAGTACATGTGCGAGAGCTGCTGATTGGCCGCCATGGCGGCGGCCATTTGGTTCATCTGATGGGCGGCGGCCGCCGGGCCAGGACCCAGCATCCCTGCAGCAGAGGCAAAGTGCGCTGGCGGACCCGGACCTGGTCCGTGGCCTCCGCCACCATGTCCGTGCTGGGGCCCGTTCAAGTAGAGAGCTGCCTGCTCCCTTAGGTAAGCCTCCGGCTGCAGGGAGCGAGGCACGAACTCGGGGGCGAGGGGATTCAGGACATAGCCGCGCTTCAGCTCCACGCCGTCCAGCTGGGACCGGAGGTTCGACCAGGTGAGCCCGAACAGGGACTTGTGCTCGTCACAGATCTCGATGAAGCGCTCCCACACCTTCCGGCAGCGTCCAATGGAGCAGAGAGCCACGGGATCACCCACAACCGCGACCAGAGACTGGGCACGCGTGATGGCCGTGTTCAGGAGCTTGGAGTTGCTCAGGAAGCCATAGTCCGTGTCCGCATCCCCGATGCTGGCGGTGGAGGAGGCGGCGGCTGTAGAGCCCCCGCCCTGCGGCATGCAGGTCCGCCTGGTGCGCACCGTGGACAGGAAGACCGCTCGGAACTGCTTACCCTGGACATTGAGCACGCGCTCCACGGATATGCCGCCCATCCGGCGCTTCCTCAGCTCCGAACGAATGCGAAACACCTGATCCGCGTAGGGCGTCATGATGCCAATGCTGGTATCGTTGAGCTTGCCCCAGGCACTGGGCCAGCGCTTGCGGAGCTCGGACACCCGCTCCACCACCTCGTAGACCTCGGCGTTGTTGTAGAAGGCCGTCGAGTTCTTGTCCTGGACATCCTCGCCGCGGGTGGTGAAGAAGGTCAGCGGGTAGAAGCGCTCGTGGCGCGGCTGCTTGCCGGAAGCCACCAGCTTCTGTTCGTAGAAGAGCTCCGAGGTGAACCGGATGATGGCCTCGTGGGCGCGGTAGTTCTCGCACAGCAGGATCTTGCAGGGGAAGTTGGAGGGATAGTGATCGTACAGGCGCTCGAGGAGCGAGATGTGCAGCTTCCTTTCCTTGGCAAACGCAGAGAACAGCTCCGGACTCATCTGCATGTGATCTCCGGCCAGCACAATCCGCGTGGAATCGTTGGCCAAGGCCAGGGGCATGATGGCCTCGCACTCCATGGCCTGCGCTGCTTCATCGAGGAAGATGTGTGTGAACAAACCCTTGGGCAGGCCCAGGGTGGCCAGCTCCATGCTGATACTGAGAGTAACCACCACGATGCGATGCCTCATTATATCCTCCACACTCGGACGCTTGAAGTTCCCCGCCCCATCCGTGATGCAGTACTTCTGCACGACCCCATTGACCGTGGCCGACCAACGCTTGTGGTAGTACACCCTCAGCGGGGTGGCCTCCTCCAGCCCCTCCTCGATCCACGGATGCAGGTACTCCTTAATGTACAAATCCGCTGCCGAATTCGAGTGCGTGCAGATCAGGATCTTGGCCTCGGGCTGGGCCAGCAGCTGCTTAATGGCCTGCGCCAGCGTGTAGGTCTTGCCCGTGCCAAAGGGTCCTATGAGCAGGATGGGCGGCAACTTGATGCTCAGCGCCGTGGTTATGGCATTCACCGCCTCCCGCTGCTTGGCATTCAGCTTGGGCTCACAGGCGTCGGCCCACTGCTTCTTGGGGGTCCAGGGTATGCTCGGCTCCAGCTCGGTGGCGGGAAAGATCAACCGGAAGTCGGTGATCTTGTCCACGGCATTGTGCCACTCGCAGTAGGGCATTCGGTTGAGCTGGAACTGGATGTCCACGTCCAGCTCCGTGTCCGCCTGCAGCGACATGGCCTCCACGCACTTGGCCGAAAGCTTCAGGTAGATCACGTTCTTGCCCTTGTCCTCGATGAGGGCCTCGTAGACGGGCCTCGACTGGTCCTCGCCCGCTTTGGCCTCCCCTTCCACGGGCTTCGAGATGTACACGCTGCTGCAGTTGGACAGGATTAACCTTCCTGGGGAGGTATCCTCCGAGATGTCCTTGCCCAGACGCATCAGGGCAAACAGCTCGCCGGCCAGCGAGTACTTGGCCGTGCTCGTGGCCATCCCAGCCGGGGTTAGGATATAGTTGGAGGCCACCGTTAGGCGGGTTCTCACATTATACCTGGCTATCTGCTCGTAGCGGGCTATCTCCTCCACGGACAGCAGCTCGTGGATGCGGGATCTGTAATTATTCTGCGTCAATCGCTTCTCCACAATAGTGGACTGCGTCAGCGTAAAGGTGGCCGCTCGGGGGCAGGGATAGCGCTCCAGCAGCTCCCTTTCGTGCTCCAGATCGCTGAGATACGCCTCCGTCTTCAGGTGGGTGCCAATGGTGGTCTCGAAGCGCGTAAGCTGCGTGTTGGCCACATCCCAGCGCGTGGCCGAGCTGTTGATGATGTCCCGCTTGATCTCCTCAATCTTTTCCGCATCATTAACAGGCAACACATCCACGCAGAGATGGCGGACGAGCAGCGGCTCCTGACCCACATCGAAGCAGATGGCCTGCCGAAAGGTGCCGTAAATCTCCGTCTGGAACTCCACGGTTATTTCGTGGCTGAGCGTGGGGGCAGACTCCTCGCCGGAAGCCTCTATCTTCTGACTGCCGGCTGCCACCCACTCCTGGTCCGACTTTAGCTCCATGCTCGCCTCCGTGGGCTTGCACATCCGGATGGACTTCAAGGCAAAGTGATTCCGATGGGCATCCTGGAGCAGGGCCACCGCTTTCAGGGCCCTTTTGGTCTCCAGCTGGAAGAGCCACTCCCGCTTCGAGGTCTTCGAACTGATGCTGGTGACCAGCTGCTGCTCGCACCGCGCCTCCATGTCCGCCACCCGCTCGCACATCACTCGCTCCGGGGCCGTGGCCTGGATCCATCGCTCCAGGACCTGCTCCGTGTACGACTTGCCGTAGAGCTCCTTCTCGCAGGCCTTCTGCACCCGCATCCGGCGGTACTCGAAGCGCTCCTTCCACTCGTTCAGCTCGTCCTGGCCATGGGCCTCCACGCACTGGGCGCCGTAGTGGCACGTGTGCGCCTCGCTGAACGTCTCGCACAGGGAATAGGTGTCCAGGGTGTAGCCACGGGGCGGCGGCCGCCACTTCCAGTCACGGCCTAGGCGAAAGAGTAAGATATTATTTGTATATTTTTTGAGTGATTGAATATTCATGTTTTTCTAGTTTTTCTATAGTAATTTCAGAGAGTTTTAGAAAGCAAGTGTAGAAGCATCATTAAATTTTATAGAGATCTCCATAGCAAGATCTTACACTTGAAGTTTGTTTGTGTTTCAATTTGGGAGGAAGTGGGGAGGAAATTAAAGGAAAACAGGGGTGCCACAGAAATTGCTTTGACTTTGAAACCTAATTTAAAATGTGCCTAAAAGTATGCAATTAAATATTCAATAAGCAAAATTCAGATTAAATTCTTCCTTAACATTTTATAGTATTTAAAGAGATTTCACATCCACAGCGAATTCTGTGGCAGCCTTGTACTCTTAAAAAGGTTTGCTATACATTTTGTAGGTCTGTTTTTCTTCAAATATCTTAATCTATTAATTTTTTAAGAAATCTCTTCTCTAATACTCTAATACTCAAGTTACTTAACTGATATCCTGAGTATTTTCAAGTGGGGACTAAATTAAAGGAAAACAGGGGTGCCACAGAAATTGTTTTAACTTTTTAAATATATTTAAAATGTACCTAAAAGTATGCAATTAAATATTTAAGAAAGAAAATTTAGAGTAAATTCTTGCTTAACATTTTATAGTATACTTTCGGCCGGAAATTAAAGAGAAAAGAAACTCGAAACTATCGATGGTGCCAATACCGGTAGTTTGACATCTCTAATAGACAGTTGTGATTGAATTTAATTGTTTTTTGTTTAATACATAAAATCTTTTATAATTTATGCCATTTAAATTGGTTTCTTTAAGCAAAGTTAAATTTTTAAAACCCATTTTATTTTGTCGATAGTATCGATGGCTTGGACTATCCCTATCAAAAATATCGAGTAAGGGCACTATCGATGTTTTTACAGCTCTACGCATCAAATTCTGTGGCAGCCTCTTAACATTATTTTAAATGTTTACTTTACATTCCTTGGTTTTATTTTTCTTTAAATCTCTTCATATACTGTAATAAATAATAAAAAAAAAGAACTCTGCTCAAATAATAATATCAAGTTACTTAACTGATATCCTTAGTATTTTGTGCTTATAACCTATAGATATTCCACAGTTTTTGCACTTTAACCTTGTTTATCTATCAAAATTTGTAAACAACAAAAGGAATTTGACAATTGGAATTCTTGCTTCTATATTTAGAACGTCAAAATGCATTAGAATACCAACTATAACCGGCAGAAACTGATTTTTTAGTAAGTTTTCAATGTATATTTCAAGTTAAAACAAATTTAAATCAAAGTAGAAATATAATGCAGACTAGTAACTATTTAATGAAGTTTCTTACCAAAAATATACAAAGAAAATATTTAAACTGGTTAGAAATATATTTTTGAATTTTTACTTTAATTTATGTAAAAGAAATACTCAGTAACTCGCTGTTTAAATTATTTATAAATCCCAATGCCCAAAAACCCTCCCGTTACTCACCCTCATCGCTCATGATCACCTTCTGGTGGGCCTCCGTCTGGCAGTGCTGGCGCAGCTCGTTTCTCGTCTGGAAGGTGATGGCGCAGTAGCTGCAGGTGGTCGATGGCGCCGCCTGGTCGCCCTGATCCGAGCCGGAGCCATCCCCAGAGCCCCCCTGATGCTTGCCGGCCGTTAGCTTCATGGCCGCCAGCAGGTCGTTGGTCTTGTGGAGGCTGGTGCTGGAGCTGGACATGGTGCTGCTGCTGCCAGTGCTGGAATTGCTGCTGCTGCTCGCATAGCTGCCGGTGCCATTGCCATTCTGTTGCTGCTGCTGTTGCTGCTGTTGTTGCTGTTGCTGCTGCTGCTGTTGCTGCTGCTGCTGCTCGCGCTTCTTCAGGCCCTTGTTGCTAAGCAACTTGCTGTACTTGTCCAACGGCAGGTTGTTGGTGGCCCAATGGTCCAGCTTGGTGTCCAGTATGGCCATCTCGTCCTCGAGCCGAGCGTGCGGGATCTTCTGGGCCTGCGCCTTGTGCTGGCCGTTCATGATCATCTGGATGATGGACTTGTAGCGCTCGAGGGTCTTGGATATGTCCGAGTATATCTGCTGGCCGCTCAGCTCGTTGATCCACTTGCTCAGGAAGATTTCAGCATCCTTTAGAGATAGAAGAAGCATTTAAAAGGATTTTATTAACACAAAAAATGAGGGAAATACTCACCCCATACTTGTGCATCTTGAAGAGAGCATGGACGAGCCATCGGCGCGCTCGGGAAACGCTGGCAAGGCAATCGTTTTGCTCGGAGAGCAGGGTGAGCACCTTGTAGGCATCCGCCAGGCAGCCCTCGAATTTGCCCAGCTCCAGGAGGCACTCGCAGCGTCCCAGCAGGCAGGCAATCTGCTGATCCTTCTGCGCTCGCGTTCCCGAGCCCGAAGCGGGCGTGGTTATCAGCTGGTCGTAGAGGGCCACCGCACGGGCCCAGCTCCGACGGCGGACCATGTCGTGGGCCTGCATCTCCTTCTCGGCGGCCATGGTGTGTGTGGGTTACTACTTCTCCTCCCGATGGTTACTCATGCATGTGCGGGGGATCCTTCTTGTCTTGATCGCTCGTCTAAATTCTAGGTTGATTCTGGTTGTGGGAGAAAGTTTGCTTGTTAATTAAGTTCTTAACATTAATTAAATGGAGTTACTTACATAAGTTAACAGTTTACCGGTTGGTTAAATATTAAAGAAATCTGTTTGCGTTTTTTTTTTACAATTAATTATTTAGATACTTTGCGGGCATTATGTTTACTGAAAATAAATATAAATAAATAAAAATATGCAATATAAATAAGATAGATTATGTATTTGTTGATAAGTTTGTGGTTAATGTTGTATTTAAGTGATTTTTGGGTATTTAAATTGTTTTTAAACTGTAGATTTAGTTTATTTCACTTGTTTTATTTATTATTTGTTGACTTGTAAGGTTTTATGGGTTTTATTGGAGGTTTATCACAGATTAAGCTTTTATCCATTGCCTCTCATAGGGTTTTTAAAAATCTCCCTAATTTAACACTCCTGGTGGCATTTTCTTTAAGGAAAAGTGTATTTCCACAATCTCTTCTATTGGATTTTAATATTCATGGAGTTCAGAGTTTAGGTTTGTCCATTATTATTTAGTTTAGAATGTTTTTAGCAGCGTTTAGCACTTATTTTATAAAATAGAAACGAATCAGGTTTGTTAAGGAGTTATTAGAAATTTCAATTTGCTTCTATTTCGTTGCTTCTTTTCTAAAGTAGGAATATCTAGATTGATGCAGGGCTTTATCAGGAGTAACAGGCTTTTAAACCTCTCCTCCTTCTTGGGGGAATTCCCCTGTGGCATCATCCCCGCCTCTAGAGATACTGGGGCGCTTATCTCTGTCTGGATTATCAGTTCCTCCTTACTGAACCCGTTTTGGTTACATTTTTCTTTATATTTATGAAATCCAGATTAATCATCGAACTTCCCTTAGTGGTAAGTAACTCTTCAATGTATTTTTAGTGATATTTAATCTATCTCCAGACTTGTAGGGACTCTTATCTCCTTGTTATCTCCTCCCTTCAGTGACCATTGTTGAGTCAAGGCCGTAATACTCGCCAAATCGGTAAATCGGTAAATTTGTTTGGGGCCAAAACCAGAAGTTGTTTATATATGTACACACATAGCTCTCTTGGCTTATCGGATCACAAGCAATTGTGTATATATTCGGATTTTTATGGAGGGCGCCCGACCGGGTGCGCAGGTATCTCGTAAACAATCCAAAGTGCTACTTGCCGTGCGTCCATTTTCGCGTTTTACACAATTTTCATTCTTTCTAATTCGGTTACGCAAAATTTTCATAAGAGCAATTTTCACACTCGCACCGGCCACCAGCAACACAACCAGGGGCGGCGAGGGGAAAACAGAGGAAAAACGGAAGGGGGCAAGCCGAGAACATACGCACTCGAACGAAAGCGAGAAAATTTGCAAGCATAATTAAAAGAAATTTCAATTTGCTTCTTTTCGTTGCTTCTTTTCGCTTTTTTTTTTTCCTTTTGGAGGTGCTTGCTCTCGGTTTTTTCTGCTACATTTTTTTTCTTCGTGCTGTGTGTGTGTGTTGGTGTGTGCGATTTGTTGTTGTGCTGTTTTTATTTATACGCGGCGAGTAGGGAATTATTTACAATTAAATGGCGATCCGTGTGGGTTGTTAGTACAAAATGCAAACACTGAATATTCTTCGGGTCCGGTGCTATTATTTAATGTTGTCTTTTTTCTCCCCGTTTCTTCTTTTTTTTTTTTTGTATACATGGACAGATTTTCTTCCTTAGGCGTTGCATTCTCAGCTGCTTGCAGCCGAAATAGGAGCACTTTTCGTTATCAATTCATGGTTATTCCAAAGTTTATGCTTTCGGGCAGCCATCAAGCGTATTTAATGCTTTTTTCGCACAATGCACGCGAAATAAGGAGGAATTATTTTACCATTTTTCTGCTTTTACGTGCTGAAACAGCAGACAGTCGACGGTGTTGGGCAACGCCCGAAGCACTCGCTGCCGAGTATCGCATGTGGCAATAGTTGGTTGCGTTAATTATATTCATACGCGGTTTGGCAAAGTATTATGTTAAGTGATTTGCAGCATTTTATTGTTTAGTACATTTTTCGGTTTACTCGTTAATTAGGACCAGGTAATTGCACAAAACAAAACACGAGTATCGGCTGGCCGCGCTTTCCAACACTGAGCGGCCATTTGACAAAACAACACTGACATACACGATGATTTTGCCATATGAAACGGCAAACTTATATATACATATATATATTTTTGCAAATGCAATGCACTTTTATCTGATTAGTCGGTTATTTATACAGCTTGTTAATCATTCCACTCGGCCAGCAACATGCAGCGGTGCAGCGATTGCAAAGGCAATAGTCGCAAGTCGGCCATTGGCCTGCTGGTTACTTTGCAAATTTGGGCTGCCCAATTCGTTTTCTCACTGGCTTGCACGTTTTTTTCATTACCTTTGCACTTATTCTTATTGTTTATACACTACTGGCTAATTAATATTTTACATGGTTAAGCACAAAACTATGAGAGAAAAAAATTCACATCTGTGGATGTGGATCAGTTTTGAGTAACGCCGAAAAATAGGGTTAGACAATTTTGGCAGTATGAAAGGTTACAGATTTGGCCACAGCCCTTTCATGAACCGCAAGTGGAGGCGCCACTGTTTAAAACTTTTGTTACCCGTGTTGGCTAACTTCTCATCCAGTGCTGCCCATAATGCTTAACCCATTAGCGGCCAACTAAATTAAAATTACCCCTCGACAATTCTATTAAATTTGTATAATTATTTAAATGTTTCAATAAATACGCTTTGAAAGCTAATTTAAAAGTATAATTTTTGCAGATTAACTTTCTAGAAACTAGATGACTTAACTGACAGTCAAAAGCTCTTTAATTAAACCGGCATTTATTTTAAAATGAATTAGAGCCAGAATATTGAAAAATAAATGAAATTTCAAAAAAATATTAAAAAGTGATAACTTTAGATTAAAAATTGTTTATTCTGTGTAATACTATAAAAGTATTACAATTGAAACAAGAAAATCTTGACTAAAGTGTTTGAAATAGTTCCAAAAAACTTGAGAATATTCTAGAATTCCTCAAATCAAATAAAAAAAATACCCATAATAGTTTAGTTTCAATACACTGCAAAGTTTTTTATTCGAAACATTAGTTTAATTGATTTAATTACGTTGAATACATGCCGGTCACGTCTCAATGTTCTCTTTTGTGGGGCGGCACGTAGACCTGCTGCTGCTGCGCCTGCCGATCCCCGCCGCGGTAACGTGGATGTTGATGCTGCTGCAGCTGCAGCTGCTGCTGTTGCTGTTGCAGCTGCTGTTGTTGCTGTTGCAGTTGCTGCTGCTGACGCTGTGGCGCATTGCTCAGGGGCCTGTTCTGGGCATCCGTAATGGGCAATATGTCCACCTGGAGCACCTCCTCGTGGTTGCCATAGCCCAGGAAGAAGACCACGCAGGTCTTTTCGGAGACACCCGTGATCTCAGCCTCGTAATACTAAAAAATTACATTAAAATTATTTGATTTCTTAATTTTGTGACCAGAAAATACTCACCCTTCCATCGTCCCAATACTTTGCCATGCACAGGTCGCCCTTCTGCCACATCCAGGCCTCGCCCGGCGTCATCCCGAACTGCTCCCTGGGCGCTGCTTGTGTCGGAGGCGCCTGTTGCTGGGAATGGAAATTTCCATGAACTGGCGCCGAGCCTGGAGCAAGGGGTTGTTCCTGATTGGGGGGCAAGCCCACGCCTTGGCTCTTGAGAAGGCTCATGGCAAACTCGTTGGCCTCCTTGCTCTGGAAACCCATTATCTTGCTGGGATCGTAGGTATATCCATTCGCCAATTGACTGTAGTTGGGATGCGAGGGATGTCGGGGATTGTGGTGCTGATTCTGTGGATTCTGCTGATGTTTCTGAGTCGCCTGAGCCTTTTCCGGCTTCTGAGAAGGCAACTGTGCTGACTGCTGCTGGCTTTCCACTCCTGTGCTCGCTCCCGTTCCCGGCTGGCGATTGCCGCCCGTCTGCCTGCGTCGGTTCTCTCGCTTGGGCGCACTGCTCACCTTGAGATTGGCCGTCTCCTCGGTGACCTTGCTCAAGCGAGCATTGAAATCCTCACCAGAAATGGTCGACGTCTTGCTGGAGGCACTGCCTGCGTTGAAGACATTGGAGCCTGCTGGCGGCTTGCGCTTGCTGCCATTCGCATTTCCATTCTCCCCTCGACTGGAGCCTCCTCCTCCTCCGCGAGTGTTGCCTCGATCGCTGCCACGACGATTGCCGCCACCGTGGTCCTTGCCATTGGTGGCTTCTGGTTCGGCTTTCACCTCGGAATGGCTCTTGGCTGGCGGGTTCTCCGCACCATTGCGCGTGGAGGCTTTAACCTCTGGCTTACTGCGTCCAGCTCCGCCTCGCTCGTTGAAGGCTCCCGCTCCCCGCTCTCTGGGAGGTCTCTCTTCCCTCGGTGGCCTTTCTTCCCTGGGAGGCCTCTCCTCCCTCGGCGGCCGGTCATCTCTTCCTCCGCCTCTATTACGTCCTCCGCCCCTTGTGGAACCAGCATGTCCTCCGCGATGGGCGGCAAAGCTGCTCGAAACATTATTCTCGAATCTCGAACGGTCCCCGAACTTTCCGCCACCGCCCAGAGCTGAAGATCTGCTGCTATCGGCCTCGCCGAACCTTGAGCTTCCGTATTGCTTGAAAGGATTGTAGTGATTGGCAGTGGGTGGGGCACTTGGAGCAAAAGCAGGAGCAGCAAAGGCCGCAGCAACGCCGCTGCTGGTGGCCGGAGTCTCTGTGGCGGGCAGTTTCGTGGTGAGAAAATCGAACAGCGTGGCATTAGCCGCTGGCTTTGCCGCTTCAGCCTCTTCCTTGGCGCTGGCACCGCGCTTTCCCTCCCGCCCAGGACGTTCTCCGCGCCCGGGGCGACCCATTGGTTCGACGGGACCGAAGCCACCCGCTTCCTTGCGTCGCTTCAAGTTGTACAGCGCACGCTCCAGGTTGTTCCGGGTGGCGTGCAAGGCACTGCGGGCCTCCTCCTCGCTGAAGCCCTTGTCCAGAATCTTCTTGATGTTGTGATCGACGATGTTTTGGCCACCGCCGCCGAAAACCTTCTTGCCGCCCGCTTTGGTGGCCACGGCAATGGCCTCGTTGCGCATGGCATTGAACTCGTCGTTCTCCTTCACCGGCCTATCCTTGTCGCCAGAGGAGCCCAGACTCTTGAAGTTTCTCTCGCGCTCCGCGGTGGTGTCGATTTTCCGTCCGAATGCTACCCAAGGCGGCGGCATTGTGGTCCCACTCAAAGGCCGGCCACTGCGGGCATACTTGAGCATGGTCCGCGCCAGATCCCACTTCTCGTAGAGCGCATCCACGCGGCCGCCAAGGATCTGCAGCTCGGGGGCACGCAGTAGAAGGAATCCCTGCATCAGCTGCAGTTTCTCGGCCTTGAAGTAGATCTTACTGCCAGGCGCCACATTGAGATTCAGCTGCGGCACCGGCTCCAGCTCCAGGGCCTGGATAGAGTTCTGGCCGTCGCTCAGGTCCAGCTGCAGGAGACGCGGCGCTGCCTTCGATTCCTCGTTCGCCTTGGGAGCGGCTATGTTCCGAACCCTCTGCACCTGCAGCACAATCTTCCCAGGCAGGGTGGCATCGTCACGCTTCGTGGGCAACGCCCCGCCGCCTATGTCTCGGATGTCCCTCTAAATCGCGGAAACAAATTATTAGTCGGTGATGACGCCGGTTCGCCTTCTCGTTCTCATACATACATTCAAGAGCTCGGCGATGATTTTCTTGGAATCCTCGCTGCCAATGGCGGCTGTCAGTGTCTTGAGACCCTCTTCTGTCAGGTGCCTGTATTAACGGTTAGTCAACTGGCCCGGCTACTGTTTTATGCACAACTTACCAGCCGCTCTCCCGTAGTTTCTTGGCTAATTCCATTTTTTCATATAAACTTTATTTTTTGCAAACCGAATACTTCTAGCGATGGGAAATGTATTAGATGTGTACCCGCTAGTGATGGCCAAGGCAGCGCTGGGAAACATCGGCTGGCAGCAGTTCCGGCCGTTGCCGGCCGCTATCGGTTTCGCAATTTGGAGTTGAAGTTTGCCGGACAAATAAATGCGAAATACACAAATTCATTTTTCGGAATATTGAGAAAGAGTTAATAAGACAGTTAACAATTTATTTACTCATTTTCAATATTTTAGATTCGTTAGAATAGTTTGCTAAACATAATTGAAACTCAGATTTGACCTGGGAAGTTTGCAAAAAGGCACAATATATCGATATATGTTATCGATAAGTCCGCTTTACAATCGACATGCTCCCATCTCTAGCCACCAGCAAACTATAAAAGGGCCGCCGCGAGCGCATATGAATAACGGTTCGCGAGCAAAGCAACAACGTAAAAACGTACCAAGTGCGCGAAGAGAATTTGCCAAATTAACGAAAAGTGTTAGAACGCCAAAACGAAATCTATTGTCCACGCTCACATATATTTCTAAATCGAAAGAGTTGCCATATAAATTCCCTGGAACAAATCTGCGGAAAGTGCGAAAAGCCGCCAGAAAAAGAAATAAGAGAAATAACCAGTGACGCGAGCAAACCACCGTCATCGAAGAATTTATAGAATCTACATAGAATCCAAAGCATGAATCTATCATTCGCTGGCTGCGGATTTCTGGGCATTTACCACGTCGGAGTGGCCGTCTGCTTCAAGAAATATGCACCGCATCTGCTGCTGGAGAAGATTGGAGGCGCATCGGCCGGTTCCTTGGCCGCCTGCTGCCTGCTCTGCGATTTGCCATTGGGTGAGTCTTTTCCCCCGTGAGAACAGTGGCGAAGCCAAAGAGGGTTTTGGGGGGCTCTTAACTCTGCCCAGAAGAAAATATGTAAAATTTAATTTCCAAAGAAAATTGTAAACATTTTTAGGAAAAGCCAATTCTATTTTGTTGACCTTTCCCAGTAATTTCATTGTAATAATATTTTATTTCTAAGATCCCCAGAGAAAAGTTGTAACATCCCCCTTGAAAAGAATTTTTGCATCTCCCTCTGCTATTTTCGCCACTTCTCTCCCCCTTTCTCGAAAACACATACATACATACGTACGTTTGGATGTGAAACAGCTGACTGCAAAAACAACCACTGGGCAGTTCAGTGACTTTGTTAGTGGGCGGAAGAGAGACGGAGCGACGGAGGCAGAGCGAGATGCTGCGAGGCTCAATATAAAACGCATTGCATTGAATTGATAAGCTTGTTTTGCGTTTGTAGGTCGCTAGGAAGTCAATGGGGGTCTCTTTCTTAATAATTGTGCTAGTGTTTGTGAGAGTGTGTGTGCTTGTTTGTGGGTTTGTCCAATTTTCGTGGGGGCTCGTCTCTTTTGGGGGAAAACTACGACGCAGTTGAAAAACCTAACGAAAACAGAAAAACAAGTTTCGTAGGCCGGGTAGCGCGGGACAACGCACTTTTGTAAAGCGGCAACCCAAAAATACAGGCTATACAAACACACAAACGACATGCTTACACAAAATACAGCAGAGGAAGCGAAAGTATGTAACGGCGTTTTGCATAAAATAGTTTTATTTAATAGTAATTCATTTTTTATGAAATATTTCATTTCTAAAAACTATGAAGAAACTTAGACCGAAAATCTAAACCTAAAATGAAAAAGTAAGGATCCCAAATTATCTTATCTGAATTTCGGTAAAAAAAAAGTATTAAATAATCGTATTATAACGAATATATAGATTTATAAAGGTTAATCTAATTGATAACACAAATTTCGTCATGGTGACTAAATATAATCCAAATCTTACATTTTGTATAGAAAGATACTAGTACTTTGTCCCCAACTGTACCTATATAAGCATATTTTGATCAAGAGCTGAAGGTCGAGTGCCTATTTATGTATTTGTTGTGCTTAGGAGGCGCGTTCATCGAAAGTCGCCTCGGAATGCGAGGCAAAAGCTGTGCTATTGTGGAATCGGGGCTATATATATAACAACTATAAAATATATGTAGGCCTGTGTAACACGAGTTCTTGTTTTCGTTTCGATCTTGCTGTGAAACGCTTCGTTTGTATCGTGGGTATAAACATGTCAATCAAGCTCTGGGGGGAACACAAAACTAGCGAGGGAGAAAAACAAATGTCAGCTGGATTACTCATGGCTACTTTGCAGTAGTATGCAGATCGGCAGGGCTTATCATTTGACCAGGAGTATATGTAATCGAGAGCTATAATCTGGAATAACGTCAGCAGCAGCAGCAGCAGAATCAGAAACAGCAGCGTTCGATCGTTAAAATAATCAAGCAATTTTGTTGTTCCTGTGCCAATGGGATGATCATCACCCCCGGGGCTTAACATGCTCAATTTCCACTGACTCTGCTTTCATTGAAGTTGCCACACGGCAAGAAATCAGCATTAAATTGCTGGAAATCTAAAGAAAATCCCTTACAAAATGGGTTTACTTCTTTAATTAAAGGGAAAGCAATCCTTAAAGCTGCTTATTCACACAGCGAACTAGTCGAAACTTTTTTCAAGGCATGACATCATCAATTAATGGAAGCCTCAACGTAAAATTAATTAATCTTGCTCAAACTTCCCGTGCCTTGGGCCTTATAAGATCCCATAGATCGCGGTGAACCTCATATACTCGTCCGCTCTGGATTATTCCTTTTTGCATCTCCGACCTTTTCGCTTTTGTGGCAGCCTCTTTTGCCTACCTGCTCTTGTACACTCAACCATTTACGAGAAAGTTCGTTAGCCCGGCCAGGTGTTTTACCTGCACAACCAGACTTTTCGCTGGCAGGCCTGTGTAATTTCAGTTGCCACTTTAATTGCGGCAATTAAATTTGGTCGGTTGCATTCTGATCTAGGTCTATTTAATGATTACTCAGCCCCGGAGCGTGTCTAATGTGGACTTTAAAAGTCGTTATACCTTGCCACGGGGGTTTCGGGTCCTAAGTGCACAACATCAGGTACAGTAGCGTTACACCGACAAAAGGCGTTTAGTTTCGCTGGCAGATTAGATTTGTGAAAGTTGTTACTTGTTTTTCGAGTTAGCCAAGAGTGTCAGGTATCCTACATGAGAGAAATTGTAAATACGTAATGATCCTAAGCATCTAACAAATATATATTCATTTCAAGTGATGTAATAATACTTAATTTATTTTGTATAGAGTCAAAATTAGAACCCCTTGCTATTTAAAAAGCTCATATTTCTAATATGGTTGGAGTTTCCATTTATAAGTATTGTCCATTATAAACCTACTATTGTTATAAATTTCTTTTGTCCACGTAATCCCCAACTTCAATCAAAAGGGGTTATTTAGATATGGTGTTCTCCAGCTCTAGTTTTTTATAGGCCTATTCATTCATGACGGTCTTTTATGGTCCCCCATTTATCAGCTGATTTTTTGCACTTCCTCTTTGTTGTTGGTACTCAAACCACTTGAACACGAGCAGAAATGGCACTTTAGTCGGTGATTAGAGAGGATCGCCACGCGAACCCGTCATCGTATCGTATGACGGCACTTGAAACTATAATACCACAAGATCCCACATCCTCCCTTGCTTTCTCCGCAAGGCGTTTATAACCCCCTCTTAGATCATCGGGTTTTTATTTGCGATCACGTTGGAAAACCTCATCCTGGGCATAGTTATACGTTATCAGTTGGAATCGATGGAAATTGCCCTGTTTTGATGGATTCTCCCTTGTGTAGTAAAGGTTCAAAGGCCGCGGAAATAAGCTAAATTTCTACATTTCTAAAATGCAAATCCGCAAATACAAATTTGTAGTCTGTGTTGTGTTTATTTTTAGTGGAAAAGCCAATGTCCGACCTTCAGTAACGTTCCCTCCGCCACCGCCGACGACGACGACGACGGCGGCTATCTGGAAATTTTTAGAAATCTCAACTGCAATTCATTGTTCGCATGGCGAGCACTTAGCACTTCTTATAATATTGTATATATATTCATTGCTTATCGGTTTGATTTACCTTTATTGGCTGCGTCGTTATCACGGGGGAGTCATGTTTTTTGTGGCCGATTTCCGTCGCTTAAAGTCCAAGTTGAGGGTGTATCAGATATTCGCATACGTAGTATATATATTTCTGAATGGCGGTGGTTCGATTTCGTTGCAGCTGGTAATACGAAAATATGAGTCAAGTGCAGTTTAGCGATCCGAGTCGCACATCGAGCTCTTTGTTTGATTCAAATCGATTGTTATCTATCTATCTGTATGGCCTGGCCGTAGTTGTGCCTACTTCAAATATATTGTGCATTCGATTGACGTATTTTGCATTGGGCTTAGTTTCCTAGTTTCAGAATGATTAGAGCACAAAGCAAATACTATATCTGCATTTATTTACATGTGGCTCGCAGCTGGGCCTTACACCCTGTATATAGCATGTTATCAGCTCTGCGGGGTCCTCTATACTCGTATTTGTGGCGTATCTTTCAATGATCCTCCTCCGCTCAATCAATCGCCAATGCAAATGGGGCTGTTCATCATCATTGAAGCATCATCATTATTGTTGATTGACACAGTTTCTGCGGCACACAAAACTAATCCGCGATGACACTTGGTGGCCACAAGCCGGGTTTCGAATGGAAGCCAATGGAATGGGTCATGTTAAGTGGCTTGATTCGAGGCTAAAGCTAAAAGTAACCTTGTTGGTCCGTTTATTCCGTTGAAAGCTCTAAGATACAGTAATTACATTTTGACCAAAGTCATAAGCAGTCATAAGTATTATGCATTAAATTTTAAAGTACAAGCAGGTACAAAGTTCAGCTCATTTTAGGTCTTGGTTCCCACACCCAAAAAAAAATCATCATAGAACCTATACGATTGTTACATGAATTCTATACTCTTGAGTATGAAAAATTTCTTAATAAGATGCTTATCAATTTAATACTACGAAAGTATAAATTTTATACCAATATTTCATAATAATCACTAACGCGACAAACAGAAAAGCACTACATTCCAGCTACCGCGATATGTTATCGAATTTTCGATGTAGGTTCGTATAAAAATAATACTCAAAAATACACAATTGAAACTATAGAGTATAAAAACTAAACTTTGGAGTATACATTTGATAGTTTGAAGTATAAAATGTATACTAAACTCGTTATACTGCTTGAGTATTCTTTTAAGACAACGCGTAGAAAGGTTAAACTCTTGTTTTTTTTTTGGGTGCAGGAGAACAGATATAACTCCTGTTACCCGTTTCCGTATTTACTTAATTTAATTGGATTCTGAATTGATGAATTTGTAATATTCCAAAAAATCTAGAAACTTCTTTTAGTTTCTATAGCGTTCGTGCCTCTCGGCTGGTATAAAACATTATCCATATTCAATGGAATCGTATCGAAAGTAGCAGCTGAAGGGCAGCTGCATGAGGTCAAAATTCCAGCCTACCTTTCTCCTTTCTTCCCATCGTCCTCCCTTAAACCACCCTGAGTAAAACAAAATACGAAAAATAACATAAACAGAAATGAAAGCAACATTACCGAACGCTTCCCGATATTCCCATGTGCCGAGAATTCACGGCATTGCAATGTGACCTATATAAAGCGCACACAGAAAAGTTATACAGTTTTGTCAAATAGTATTACGACCACCTGGTGAAATATTTAATTAAAAACCATATTAATTTTTAGATGTTTGAGGTTTTTTGTAATTCCGTTAATACGCAGAAACAAGTAAAATATGAAGGCCAATGAGGAAATATAGATGAAAATGCATTGTATTATAGGTTAGAGTTCTCCTATTAGGGGAATTGTATTGATAAAGTTTTAGATAAATAAAGAAAATATACATTAGATTATATTCAAATATTTATGATGAAGTAGACCAAAATAATTTTTCAATTTGTCTGCCTTTAACCGAGAGACTTAAAGATATGTTGAAAATAGAACTCTGCATATAGAATTGTGAATAAATAGATTTTAGAACGTTCAAAGTCCACTTAAAGAGGAATTTTTTGAAAATAAACAATAACTCTTTCGTGGTTCTCTATAGAAACATCCGAAGAAATTAGATTCCAAACCCTTAAGAAACCCAATTAGTTTTCTTCGTTACCAAAAGGCTTCTTTTATTGACAGATCCTATTTTGGGAAATTCGAAACAAAGAAGTCTTACAAGTCACAGAATAAACAGAGCGACTGTGTAAACAAAATTACAGTGCCCACTGTAAACATATGTGCGTACAAACATACATATGTAAGTATGTATGTTTCGTAAACTATGCGCAAGCGGAAGAAGCAGAAAATTCATGAATTCTTGTTTTTGTGCTCGTTGAATACAACCACAATATCACGTGATGAGGCCTTTTTGTGGGCGAGCGAGGCAGGGCCAGAGAAGAGAAGGAAGAGCACAAAAAGGGCGGCATGAGAGAGAGCTACATGAGTTTTTGGGGGTCAGACCACTGAAATGGGGGTGTGTGCGTATGTCGCTCTCCCTCTGTTTATTTCTCTCGCTGCCGGTGTCTCTTATTGAAAGTTTATTGCCTTTCTTTTTTCCGCTGAAAGCAACAACTGCATGCTTATGCCACTTCCCCTCCCCTTTTTAGCGCCTTCGGAACTTGTTTATTTATCCATTCAAGTCGAGCCCCCAAAAGATATTGTATTTTTGGTGCAGCAGCTCTCGGCTGTCTGTATATAGATCTGTTGTGTTGTTTTCCTCTTTCTGTTGTTTACAAGTTCGTTTCGTTTTGGTTTCTGTTTGCCGTTATGCCCCCGGCCTCCACGTTGGGGCGTTAGATGCACTTGACTTGCGGTTACGTTTGACGTAGCGTAAAACTACTTACAACTGTACATATCTCCGTACAGTGGAGGACCAGTAATTAGGGAAGCATAATGCGAATATGTAAAGACACAGACTTTGGCACTATTTAAACGTAGCATTCAAGGTTAATCGGGGCTTAATCGATTGAATTAATGCCAAGCCCACTTTTCACGTACACTTTGCACATGCAGTTTTGTTATTTACCCAAGAAAATCAAGAAAACAATACAAAATGAGAAGGCAGCACGTAATGCGATAGCGTTGTTTATTTGCATTTTCCTCCCTAGTTCGCTATTATTATTGTTGTTGACAAATGAAAGCACTCGCAATAGCGAAAACAAAATTTGATATGAAATCAGGGGGAATTGGGACCCCCACGAGTTCCGCCACGGGTTCTTCGTCGTGGTTCCAAACTCCACTCAGAAATAATAATAACAACAATTAGTAGTTTCAATGTCATACCAGCTTTAAATAGTTTGGCCCGATAAGCGGCCCGGGGAGAGCGTTATGTCACTTGTTTTCTAACTATCGTTATTCCCCGATTATACCTTGGCTCGAGACAGGTCCTGACCTTAGCTTTCGCCAGCTAGTCCGCGTTTTTAGTCTTGTCTGATGGCCTGATTTCGTTTTACGTCAGTTTCTGGAATGAAATTTAATAAAAAAATTGACGTATGATTCGGATTCCGCGAATATATTCTTCTATCCTTATCACTATCAATGCGTTAGGCCTTTCCGCTCTCATCTAATCGAAATATTTGGAAAGTGCTAGCGTGTGGCACTGCCGGGAGGTTGATTTCTTATCAAAGTATGGCATGGGGCACAGGCGAAACTACTTTTTATTTATGAGTCTATGGTATGGAAGCATAGGTTTCTAGATAGGCTTTTATGACCGTACAAAACTAAGCAGCTGGCGGAAAGCCTATAATTACCTTTTACCATGCTTGACCAAAGGTTAAACTGTTAACCGGAGGTTATGTAAAGATTTATACAACTTGTATTTATTGTTGAATCCTACCATTTGAAATCCTCCTATGAAAAGAATAAGGCTCCTTGACAGAGGAGGAATATCCATAAATGCTTCCCTACTGCTTGAGGTCATTACTTTTTTTAACCAAGGGTTAAACAATTAACAGGAGAATACAAATACATTTAGTATATCTTATAGATTTCATTCACCTTCGCATCGTACGATGTGGAATCCTATGAATCGCACTATATTTATTATTTTTACGTTCTAGTGTAAAGCTCTAGTTATGCCATATGGTGGGATCCATAGTCTCTTATCAGCGCCATAAACTGTGTTGGGGGTCGCGTAGCAAATAGAACAAAACAAACACTTCCAAACCACTCCAAGGTTTGTACGTCATTTCCCCTCCATAACCAGGGTGGGAACAAAAAACGGCACTGCCAAGAGCACCACTTGACCCTTTGGTTGACACAATGACGCAAAAGCCGCGGGCATCATCAGACACAGATCAGCGAGCGGCAAATCGGGGGAAAGGAGCGATGCGAGATAGCCCATGTGAACCCATGAATATCAATATTATTATTGTATAAGTCTGATTAGCAAGGGTGTTGTTATATGCAGATGATTTTCCCCCAGGATTAATTGCTTTTTCTAATCAATCAATATTGTTTTTATATAATAACAGTTAATACACGTATAGTTTTATTCATTGAAATTCGAAAACATTTCTATAATAAGTCGCTGACTTGATAATAAGGCAACTTGCCATTTAAAAAACCTTGGATACATTAGTCTCCCATTCAAAACGACTTGAAATGAAGTGAAGTTAATTTATTAAATCTACGATATGGGGACTGTGACCCTTTTAGCTAGAATTCCCGGCTCCAGAAATCGTTAAAAGGTTAATCTTTACTAATTGCCACTCTTCCATCTCCCTTTTGTGTGTGTCTTACAGGCAGCATGACCTCCGACTTCTTTAGGGTGGTAAACGAAGCCCGTCGCTATTCCCTCGGGCCATTCAGTCCCTCCTTCAATATCCAGACCTGTCTGCTGGAGGGCCTACAGAAGCATCTGCCGGACGATGCCCACAAGCGGGTGAATGGACGCCTGCACATCTCACTGACCCGTGTCTATGACGGCAAGAATGTGATCATCTCGGAGTTCGAGTCCCGCGAGGAGGTGCTCCAGGCCCTGCTGTGTGCCTGCTTTATACCAGGCTTCTCTGGCATACTGCCACCCCGCTTCCGTGGTGTTCGCTACATGGACGGAGCCTTCTCCGATAACCTGCCCATTCTGGATGAGAACACCATCACGGTGAGCCCGTTCTGCGGCGAAAGTGATATTTGCCCGAGGGATCAGAGCTCGCAGCTCTTCCATTTGAATTGGGCCAACACCAGTATCGAGATCTCGCGACAGAACATTAATCGGTTCGTGCGCATCCTGTTCCCGCCGCGTCCCGAGTTCCTGTCCAAGTTCTGCCAGCAGGGCTTCGATGATGCCCTGCAGTTTCTGCATCGCAACAATCTCATCAATTGCCGTCGCTGTGTGGCGGTTCAGTCCACGTTTGTGGTCTCGGAAACGGTGGCCCAACCCCAGGAGTTTGATCCCGAGTGCAGGGAGTGCAAGAAGCATAGAAAGGTGAGGTTTATACCTTAAATCATTCGTAATATCTTATTAAATATTGTGCTTTCAGGACGCTTTAAGCTCAGACATGCCACAAACAGTGCTGGATGTGATCAAGGACTGTATTGAACAGGCCAACAAGGGCTTGGCCAACTGGATATTCAAGCATCGCGGCATCAAGCTGCTTTCCCTGCCCGCTACAGTGCCCATGGACTTTCTGCTGGCCACCATTACCAAGTAGGTTTCTAAATTGGTTTGGAAAGTCCTTTAAAATTATTAAATGTATATTTTTATTTTTGTAGAATAACCGCTCTGACGCCAAAGCTGACGAAACAAGCCAGAATAATGGTGGAGGACTTTATTCTTCAGTTGAATAATGCCATGCACATGCGGCTGCTCAATAAATTTACGGTAAGTTAATTAAATGCTAAAGAAAGCTATTAAAAAACTGAAATTCATTTCCATGCAAAGCTAAGTCAATGACCTAGTTTTAAAACAAATTTAGATAAATGCGAAACGTACCACTTTCTAGTTAAACATTATGTATTTCCTTTAGAATTCGAAGACTTTGTTTTCCTAATTTCCTGAACTTTTATTTAAAATTTTATTTATAAAGTAAGCTGAAAATAAATTAAGTCAAAAACAACCAGAACTCAAATGTACTTGGATACCTATTAGACTTAATATTACATATTATACCCAATTTTCTAAAAAAAATAGTAATAGTAACAAAATAAAATAAATAAATACAAATAATAATAGTAAATAAATAAAAAGAAAGGGAATATAAAAATAAAAATAGAAAAAAAGTAAAATAAAATAATAATAAAAATACATTTTTCTTTTTTGCAGCTCTATGACCAGCCCCACTTCGATGCCACTGGACTCCTGCATTCTAGCCGTCTATATGGACCCCGTGTATCCATTCTTGTGGATGAATGGTAAGCTGAAAATGGATAAATACTCAATATATACTCAAGTTGCTAATAATAAATTTAATTCTTAGTGGAGCCACCCCCCTAGAGGACGATGTCGATAATTTTGAGCATGTGCTCAAAATGACAACGCATAACGATGCTCTCTACGCCTATTATTACACCGACAATAATACGAACAAGGTGAAGGTGACCGAGATCTTTGATATGACGGAGCACGACGAACTGGCCACAGATCTCCAGATATACGAAGGTTCCGTCGAGGATCATCCCAATCCACATCAGCACAGCCACAATACCGTGGTGAGTGAGTGGAATGGCGTCGAATCAGGTTAGTAATTGTTGAGAATATGCTATGTATGCTCTCTCCAAAAATCACAAATCATTATCATTTTGCAAACACCGAAACATTTCTTACAGTACAAATTATGCCCACGACACCTGAACTTCACGACGTAGCATTTTAAAGCACTAAAAAATAAATATTAAACCTTAGCCTTCAAATTTTAAAATATCATTGGCAGGTAAATTATCCGAAATTTGTAAATAAAAAAACCACAAAGCCCCTTTCATTTCACCCGAAATTGAGTGTTTTGGAACTTTAACTAATTACGAACCTATCTGAATCCTCCACAGACTTCTTCATCGATGCCCAGACACCGAATGTGGAGGAGGACAGTAAATCAATGGCCCCGCAGTTCGTCGCCCGCCTTGATCTGGAGACCGAGTCAGATGCTAGTGTCCTCAGTGATCCTGAGGTGGATCAGAGTTACAGCACCAGCAGCATCAGCACCAGCACGCCCAGCACCGATATGTATATAGAAATTGATTGAGATCGAAGGGAGGAGGAGGAGGAGCAGGAGGAGACCCATCCCGTCTCATCTTAGGAACTGTAACGAAACATCTCCAAAGCGGCAAAGCCTAGTAGCGTTTCCATTAGCCTATTTAGATTTAAGTACGACCAACGTATGTACCTTAACTTAAATTAGCCGGTAATGCTGCCATTGTATCATCAGTCAGTTTTTTAAGCGGCAATTAGCAAATAATTGCGCTATTGTTATTATTATTATATTCACCTCTCACCTCTCACATGACCTGTAATACATCTGTAGATCCCATCTGTGTTTAGACCTAAGTTGATAATGTATAAATATTAAATAAATAAATAAACAATAAACAAACGATTTTTTGTGTGTTTTGTGTTTAAATTAAAAGCGGAAACGGACTCGGGTTTCAAAATAGAAGACATTTTCAAAAACGAAGGCGCAAACTCGGACAGAGCGGTTTCCTATGATATAAAAGTAAAAAATGCATAGCATCCATGAATTTGGTAAACTTAAATTCTATACCACAATTTCACTAAATAACATTGCCAATATTAACTTTATAATACGGAATATTTATAGGGGCTGTCCATATATTACGTCATCACCTATAGGGGGGGAGGGGGCCAGCGAAATGATTATGTTTGATTATATGGGGAGGGGGGGTTATTGGACAATGATTACGTAATCATTTTATATCAAAATATATGTTAAAAAAAAATATTTTTATGAATTTATGGGGAAACAAAATGTTTATGATTATGATTATGATTACTCTTGATTACATAGGGGGGGAGGGGGTCGAAAATCATCAAATTCGTGATTACGTAATTTATGAACAGCCCCATAGCTAATTATAATTGTAGCTCCAAAAGAATGGTATCAATTTCTTGGTTTAATACCAATATTTTATATAATAAATGATTATACCAGGAATTTTCTTTAAATTCACATAAAAAATAAAAATCTTATTTCTAAATTGAATTTAGTAAAATCTTTTAAATTTATGACTATCGATTAATATATCGGCAGAGCGCAAAATTGTCAAGTATCGATTCCCAACAATCGATAGTGCCGGTCAGCGCCCAAACCCCCATCGATAGTGCGCCATCGTTGTTTTGACATCTCCAACTTGTAGCCGAATAATTGTTTTTTGTTTCCACTAATTAAATTGCAAGAAAATTGCTTAAATTGTGCGTTAAGAAAAGCGGCAGCTGGGCAAACACACAATGGAGGCGGTGCCGCGTTTGCATATGCTGTGGTTCGCCCTGAAATCGAGTCCCGAGGGCACTTCCTTTGCGGCTCTGAAAAAGGTAAAGAGTGAGAGTGCGACGAGACGGTGAAGGGGAGCCAACGAAAATTAAGAGAGAGTTGGCAAAACAAAGAGGTGGCCCCATATAAGTATAATTAAGTTGCTGCTATCAGTCAAAACAGAGAAAATTGCGTTGTTTTTTGGGCTATTTACCTATGGGACACCTCTGTCTGCAATTGCATTCTTTGGGGCTCCTCCAATTTTCGCTTTTCTACAGTCTTTGAGCTGTCTTTGTGTGGCGCTGAGTCACCGCTGTCATCTGATTAACTGGCGACCCCAGACAGCTGTTAAACATAAAAGTTATAAACAAACAATGGTGGGAGAGTTTTATTTATTTATAACTGAATTTTCTGTACACTTAGCTTATTGGGAACCTTTACATTTAGGGATTTTTCCATCTTAAATGGAACGGAGATGAACGCTTAAAATTATATTTAAATTTCTATTTTATTTCTATTCAATTATTGTTCCTTTTCCATAAAATCACTATTAGAAGTGCCCAGAAATCGTTTTTATTTTTTTAATTACTTACTTATTTCTTATTAATAATATAATATTCTTACCTATAAATATAATAATAAATATAAAAAAACATTTTTTAACGCTTACTTACCCCACAGTACATCGCCGAGTTCTACCATGAGGATCCCGAAGCCTTCTCCAAGGAGGTGCATGCCTTGGAGACCCTGCGTAACCAGGCCATGCGCACCACCAAGGACGGAGCACCGGTGATGAAGCGCTACTATTGCCAGCTGCACGCCCTCCAGAACCGATTCCCCCAGCTGGTGGATCGCGGCATCTTTACCTTTACGTGGAAGGATCTCTACCACAGTGCCGTGCACGAGGTCAGTGATCTGCGCTTCGAGCGTGCCGCCGTCCTCTTTAACATCGCCGCCTCCCACACCCAATCCGGAGCGTCGGTGACCCGTGGCGATGTGGATGGCATGAAGATGGCCTGCACCCACTTTCAGGCCGCTGCCTGGGCCTACGGAGAGCTGAGGGAGCGCTATGCCAATGTCAACAGTGGCGGAGACTTCATGACCCAAGAGCTGCTGGTGTTCCAGCAACAGGTGTGCTTCGCCCAGGCCCAGGAGTGCATACTGGAGAAGTCGCTAATTGACAACCGAAAGCCGCATATTGTGGCCAAGGTGACGGCACAGATTGTGGTCTACTATGGCGCTGCTCTGGCTGCTCTGCTCACCGGCGGAGATGAGGGTCCCGTGGCCCAGGTCATCGATAGCTCTGTCTACAAGCTGTGGAAGAAGTACGTGCGCTTCAAGATCAATTACTTGAACTGCATCCTGTACTTGTACCAGGGTCAGCATTCCGAGGAGAAGCGACAGATGGGCGAGCGAGTGACACTCTATCAGGTGGGTGTAGATTCTAAGAAATCGGGGAGTAATTGGAGACTAGTAGATTTTTTTATTCCAACTGCAGATTGTCCCTTGCTCGCTTTTTAAAGGGCTTACTTAATCACTTTATTTAGTTTTTCACTTGTTCATTTATCCATTTATTAATTTGTTAATTTGTTAATTTTTTAGCTGGTCATTTGATCATCTGTTCATCTTTTTATGTGTTCATCTGTTCATTTGAATTATTTGTTCATTTGTTCATCTGTTCATTTGTTCAATTGTGCATTTGTTTATTTGTTCATATCTTTATTCGTTCATCTGTTCATCTGTTCATTCGTTCATCTGTTCGTTTGTTCATTTGTTCATCTGTTCATTTGTTCATTTGGTCATCTTTTTATATGTTCAATTGTTCATCTGTTTATATGTTCATTTGTTCATCTGTTTATATGTTCATCTTTTTATTTGTTCATCTGTTTATCTGTTCATTTTTTCATTTGTTCATCTGTTCATCTGTTCATTTGTTCATCTGTTCATCTGTTCATTTGTTCATCTGTTCATTCGTTCTCTTATTCACTGGCTCATTTCCTTACTTGTTCATTTGCTTATTTGCTAAAAGAATAAACCATATTAATATTCAAAAATAAATAAATAAAATCCTAATTTAAATCCTGTAA
Organism: Drosophila rufa; assembly: GCA_018153105.1. Classification (NCBI taxonomy): domain Eukaryota; kingdom Metazoa; phylum Arthropoda; class Insecta; order Diptera; family Drosophilidae; genus Drosophila; species Drosophila rufa. The sequence goes on from JAECXS010000085.1 coordinate 10,690,794, forward strand.
ATTTCCAGGCTTCCTGGGACAAGCTAGAGGAGGCCCGCAAGGAGTCCAAGGGCCTGCCCGACCAGCGGGAGATCAACGAATCCCTCAGCTTCACCGCCGATGTCGTGGAGGCGAAGCGCAAGAATGCCAAGAACGAGAACGAATTCATCTACCACGAAGCAGTGCCGGAACTCTCCACCATAGCCGCGGTCCAAGGAGCCAATCTGGTGAATGGCATTGGCTTCCAAGTGACCGACGAGGAGCACTCCGGGCCCGACCTCTTTGCCCGACTGGTGCCCATGAAGGCGCACGAGGCCAGCTCCTTGTACAGCGAGGAGAAGGCCAAGATCCTGCGCAAGTACGGAGCCCTGCTGGAGGAGAAGGACACCCAGCTAGAGGCCTACATGAGCTCCCTTACCCTGGACAACCTCAACATCAACGAGGAGCAGGCCAACAAGCTGCCCCAGGGCATCGTAGATCGCTGTGCCTCCCTAAATGCCAACAAGACCGCGATCAGTGACCTTGTGGAGGCCATGTCGCAGCTGGCGGAGATCACAGCCGATGTGGAGACCAATCTGGGGGAGATCTCTCACATGCTGGAGGCGGAGGCCAAGGCGGAGCGCGAGTTCCAATCGGCGAGTGGCGTCCAGCGGACTCCCAATGCCCACATAACCGAGTTGACGAGGGAATTCCAGAAGTACAGCGAGGCGCACGCCCGCGCGGGTGAGTCTAACAACACGCTGCGCAAGGCCATGAGTCTGCACGTGAACAACCTGAAGATCCTGGCCAGGCCCCTGTCCGAGATCCAGCAGCTGATGCCCAAGCTGAGCTCGGAGCTGAACACCACCGAGATCTTCAGGGACGTCAAGCTGATCGTGAACAAGGTGAACGAGATGAAGGCGCAGCGGGCCCAGTTCCACGCGGATCTGAGGATTGCCATCAACGAGGATGACATCACGGCCAAGGTCATAGCCCATGGGGGGCAGGAGGGGCTTCAGGCTCTGTTCTCCACGGAGCTAGGCAAGCACGACAAGCTGACGCAGCTGCTGGACCAGAACATGGTGGCCCAGGCCAACATCCTGCAGGCTCTCACCGAGAACTATGCCAAGGCGGCGCCGGTGCTGAAGACCCTCCAGGATGTGCGGCAGAAGCGGGAGCACTTCTACAGCTCCCTGGCAGCCTCCTTCGACGTGTACGAGGATCTGCTGGCCAAGTCCGCGAAGGGCCTGGAGTTCTACAAGAAGCTGGCCGGGAATGTCCAAAAACTACTCACCAGATTCAGGTCCGCCAGGGATGTGCAGTCCGAGGAGAGGCAGCAGCGAATGCAGGCGGTCACGCCTACTTCGGTGAGTAAACCCTTGCCGGAGGCAGCTCCTGCTCCTGCCGCCGCTGCTGTGAGCAGCACGCCCAAGCTGAGGGATTACCTGAAGGCCAAGGCCGCCCTGGCGGATGCCTCGAATCCCGTGTACGTGCCCACAGTGCGTCCGGTGCCGGTGGGCTCGGAGAATCCCACGCAGGCCGCCTGCTCCTATGCCACCGCACCGCCGAACGAGCCACCGCCGCCGTACAGCCTCACCCAGCAGCAGTACTTCGATCCCAGCGCCGCCGGCTACACGAATCCCATGTACCAGCAGCAGCAGCACGTGGCTCCGCCGGCCTACAAGGCCCAAGCTTCGCCGAACTCACAGACTTTGCATGGAGCCATGGCGCAGATGGGTTTGCAGCAAGCGCAGGAACACAACCAGGCGGGATACAGCTATGGCTATCCCCCTGGAGCTGTGCCTCCCTTGGCTTATGCAGCGCCTGCCAGCTCCTCTGCTACCCAGGGATTTAACTATCAGCAGCCCTTGTATGTGGCCACCTCGGGGAATCCCAATCCCGTTTCGAATCCCAGCGAGTTGCCCGCCTCCCTTCAGGCTCCGTTTGTGGTCAATGCGTATCAGGGAACGGCGGGAGCAGGCTATCCGGGACAGGCTTACCCACAGAATCCACAGCAAGTGGCTTATCCGACGGCATCAACGGGTTATCCAGCGGGACAGGCAACCCAACAGTCCATGGGATTTGCTCAGAGTCAGCAGCAGCAACCAGGAGCATATAACCAAGCCGCTAATCAGCAGCAGCAACCTGCAGCATTTAACCAAGCTGGGAATCAGCAGCAGCAGCAGCAGGTCTCGGGTTATCCTCCATCGCAGAGTTCCCAGCAGGTATCTACAGGTTATCCCCAATCTCTGACGCCGCAGCAACAATCTACGGGTTATCCACAGGCACAGACTCCCCAGCAACAGCAGCAGCCTTCGGGTTATCCACAAGCACAGACGCAGCAGCCTTCAGGTTATCCTCAAGCCCAGTCCCAGACGCAGCAACAGCAGCAGCAGTCTTCAGGTTATCCACAAACTCAGACGCCGCAGCAACAGGTCTCGGGATACCCGCAAGCTCCAACGCCTCAGCAGCAACCTACGGCTTATTCCCAATCTCAGACTACGCAGCAGCCACAGGCAACAGGATATCCACAGACCCCGCAGCAGCCACAGGCCCCGGGATATCCACAGACCCCGCAGCAGCCACAGGCCACGGGATATGCACAGACCCCGCAGCAGTCGCTAACAACAGGATATCCTCAATCCCAGACACCGCAACAACCCCAGAGCTATCCGCAGGCACCAACCGGTGGTTATCCATCGCAGCCATCGCTGTATCCCTCGCAGGTTGTCCAGGCAACGCAGCAAACCTCGCCAGCTCCTGTGATGCCACAGAATCCGGGTCAATCCTTGCAGTATCCCCAACAGTACAGTGCAGATCCCAAAGCTGGTTCCTCGCCTGTACCCGCTCCTGAAGCATCTCCCATTCCTGTTGTTCCTAGTAACCCTGCCGCTCCCGTTCCCTCACAAGCTCATCCCTCAGCCACGTACAGCAGCTACTCCAATCATCCCGGCTACAGCTTCAATCCCCAGACGGGAAACTACGATTACAGCAGTGGCTATCAGCAGGATAGCAGCTCGGTGAAGGGAACCCAGGGCTCGGGCTCCCAGGCCTACCAGTTCAGCCAGAGCGGCAAGCAGCAATCGGTGGGAACCACGGACTCGGAGAGCGCCAACCGCACCAATCCAGCCACGGGTTTTGATGTGAGTTCAAAGGTTATTAGGTTTATTTTGTAACAAACTTACGAAGTTAATGCGAATTAATCTCTTATGACAGTCGCCCATTGTGTCCCACACCAAAGCGAGCTTGGACTCCACTCCGGCGGAGGGCAACCCCACGGAGTCGTCGACCAATTACTATACGACTCCCTATGGCTACCAGCAGCAGACGCCGCTGCAACAGCAGCAGCAGCAACCACAGTTGCAGCCCACTCCCACGCCGCCAGCTGGTTCCATTTACATGCAGAGCGGAGCGAGTAGCATTGCCAACACCCAGACGACCACCAGTGGGCCACCCTACGCCTCCTCCACAGCCGCAGTTAAGCCCAAGGTAGAGGCAATCCTCCCCAAAGCCGCCAGCAGCAATGTGGACCTGCTGAGCGATCTGGACATCGATTGCTCCGTGGCTGTGCCGCCGCCCATGCTGCCGCAGCCCGTAATGCAGCCCACACCGCCAGGTAGCCACATATCAGCGGCATCTATAAAGGCAGAGAGCATTGCTCCCACATCCCCTGAGGTTCCCCCGCCAGCAGCAGTCCCAGAGGAGATCACTCCCACCCCAGAACCCGTGGCAGTCGCTCCTCCTAGGTCCGGCAGCCTGGACAATCTCTCCAATTGCTCCGACCTGAGTTCGCTGGAGAACTTTGACTGGGACTCGGTTTCCCTCACACATTCCGCCAGCGAGAAGCAGCCCAAGGCAAGGAACCATTTTGCATTCCAAGCTGAGACATTCAACGATGAGAAGACCACAAAATATTTCCAAAAGGAGGTGGAGAGCTACGAGAAGCTGCTGGAGAATCTCCACGTGAAGATGCTGAATGGTAAGACCCAGCTGGGGGCCAAGTGGCACGAGTTGCAGCAGAAACTGGACAAGGAAGCGAGTGCCAGCAAGCGATCCACCACGATTGCGAAGCTGTTTCCCGAGAAGAATCGATCCCTCGACTGTCTGCCCTACGATCATGCCCGGGTTAAGCTGGACAAGCAGACGGATGACTACATCAATGCGGCTTACATGAAGGTGGGATGGGGGATTAAGGGACTCAGAATTAATTAATTAATTAATTAATTTATAATTAGAACTTGAGCGCCGGCTGCCCGAACTTCATCATTGCTCAGACCCCACAGGCGAACACCATCAACGATTTCTGGTCCATGATCTGGTCGGAGAAGTCTCGCACTGTGGTCTGCCTGCATACCACCAATGAAGTGAGTTTTGGGTCTGAAACTGAAGCCTTTTGTAAACTCCCAGGCTTTTAGTTCAAAATAATAACGGCGGATGGCTTTTATTTGTATAACTTTTTCTTTTTCTCGATCCGAAACGTGTCGATCGCTCTCTTTGCCAAACCAAAAAGTGACCGTATATTCTTTTCTTACCAACCGTGTAATACAAAAATTAGGTGTTTACACTTTAAAACCTTTCGTTTCCCCCTTAGCTCTTTGATCCCTTCTGGCCACAAAGCCTGGATCAGACCTCGCACTACGACGACTACAGCGTGACCTGTGTGAAAATCCAGCAACTCAGCCACTGTTCCGAGTACCAGCTGAAGTTGTCCATGCATGGAGCCGATGCTGTGCTGGATTTATCCCTGCTGCAGCTCAAGCAATGGACCAAGGGGTAAGTATATCAAATTTAATCAATTAAAGATCATTAGCTAATTATCTTCTGTACAGATCACCTGCTCAGCTTTTGGGCGTGGCTCAAAATGCATTGGAAACCCATCGGCAGCGCTGTCAGGCAGCCAATGCTCCGCAGTCGCCGCTCATCATGAACTGCTTGACGGGCTCGGAGCGCTCCGAACTGGTGGCCATTGGCGTGTGCGCCGAAATAGCCACTCAAACCAAGCAGCCCATGCTGATAAGTGAGTTGATACTTATTTTTATTAACTGAATAATAAATATTAATAAGAATTACCTTTCTTACTCAAAGATTTGGTGGATGTCTGGTCCCGCATTTGTGCGCAGCGTCAGAACTCACTCAGAGACTCGGCCATCCTGGAGCAGTCAATGCAGATAGTGCTCTGCAATGCCCACAATGTGCTCAACAAGCGTAAGAATTTAAGTAATTAACACCTTAAATACAGATTTAATTAATTATCTTATAAAAGGTGGCATAATGACGTCGTATCAAATGAAGATGGCCCCGCAGGTAACGGCCAAGGAGCAGCAGGAGACCAAGGATCCGCTCAACGAATTGGATGCTCTTTGGAAGCTTAAGTAAAAACCGACTGAAACAACCAATTTTTGTGGCAGATAACTAAAGATTTATATGTTTAATCAAAACGAGTATTTATACAACTATTTAACCCTCTCTGACATTGTTGCAAACAAAAGAAAGGTATTTGAGGGCGTATCGAAATCATTTTGTAATCTATACATATGTATCGTAAGTGTAATACTGTCTCTATCAACTGTTATATGAAATGTATTTCGATGCTAAACGAATCGTGATGTTGAGCGTTTCAAACCACTCTATACGAGTATATTATATATATATCAATGAACACTACTGGATATTATTGTCAAACATTTATAACACTTAATAAAAATAAATAAAATATAATTTTGTGCGTTTCGAACTTTTTTTTTTTTTTTTTTAATTTATTAAGAAGAAAAGGTAAGGTTTTTTTCTAAAGCGTTTTGTTACTATTGATAAGCTCCGTACTCAGATACGCGAAAAGTGTTCCTAAGCATTGAGCCAAAACGAGAGGTCAATACTCACCCTCTCGCTCTATCGTACTACTTAGAAACACTTCGTGTGTCTGAGTACGGAGCTTTAGCGATAGAACTTTCATAGAAATCAATGAGGGAGTGAAATCTCTTAAAATCCGGTCCAAAAGTGTGCTACAATGTGTTATACTTTACAAAAGAAATCACATTACATTACATTTGGGTATAAAAAATTGGTTTGGTTACTTTTTAAATTCATTTTTCAATATAAAACTATTTTGGTAGTATAGTCTCTTTATATTTTATTTTTTCTTTATTTAACAACAAATACAAAAGGTTTTGCGGCTGCTCTCCAAAAAGTATTGATTGCAGATCCTCGATTTACTATCGATATCTCTTAAAATTATTTTATAATAAGCTCCTCACACTAGGGTAACATTATATAATACAATTAACTTATATAATGTTTCTACTATGTTCCTATGTTGCACCCGAATTTTTTACGCTCTTAATATTTTGCTATTTTCGTCGCCAGCCCAAAAATAGCTTGCATATTGCAAAACAAATGTATGGTTAAACTGAGAACATTCAACCCAAGATAAATTAAGTTCCCAGCAATCCTGGTGATATATGCCAATTTGGAAGCATATATTCATATCAATTTTGGATGATATCTACAATGAAGGTGATCATCATTCGGTGGAAAGCATGCCTGGCGGTCAGCTGTGTGCTTCTTTACTTGCTGGCGACCGTGATCTTCTTTGGGATGGATGTAACTAAAATTGAACCCGTGACGCCGCGTCTAACGAAAAATCAGACCAACTCCAAACTTATCACGGAGAAACCCCTGGCCCGTCCAAAGATTAAAGCAACTGTCTTCAAACCTTCCATCTCCTTGAAGCACTCTTTGGGTAATCCGCATATAAAGCCACGATTTCTGTTTAGAGGCGGTCGCAAGGACGTTAAGTACGTGATTGGAGTGCCAACTGTGCTGCGGCCCAGAAGGAATTATGTGCTGGAGACCATTGACCTGTTGATCCGAAGGATGACCCCAAAAGAGCGCGACCTTTGCCTGATTGTGCTCTACGTGGGCGAGACCAACCAGCAGTTCGGCAAGTTTCTGGTCAAGAACCTGAGGGCGACTCACAAGGAGCACTTAAAGTCGGGCCTCATCGATGTGATTGCTCCCCATCTGAACTACTATCCCAACTTCTCGCAGCTCCACAATACGCTGCACGACGATCCGCAGCGAGTTCGGTGGCGGACGAAGCAGAACCTGGACTATATATACCTGATGTCCTATGCCCGGCCGAAGGGCAGCTTCTACCTGCAGCTGGAGGATGATGTGATGCCCAACGAGGGCTTTCTGGACTACATCCAGAAGACGGCCATGATGCATGGCATCTTTCGCTTTGACCACCAGCTCGATTGGATCGTCATGAGCTTCAGTGACCTGGGCTTCATCGGCAAGCTCTTCCCCCGCTCGGTGCTCCGGTCCTTTGTGACCTACCTGCAGCTGTTCTGCAACGATCAACCCATCGACTGGCTGCTCCAGAGCTTTGTGACCCTGCAGAGCTGCCGCTGGGACAGCATATCCCATCCGGACTGCCAGCGGGAGTTCGAGGCGCGCATAATTCGCGTGGGACAGTCCCAGTTCCAGCACATGGGCGAAATGTCCTCGCTCTCGCAGAAAACCCAGCATCGAAAGGACAAGTTGTTCAATCGGAATATCGGGACCCAGCGAATGCCACATCTTCGGCAGCCCCTAAACCTGGTGGTTTCCCACACGAACTCGCTCCTGCGACAGAATCTGGACCTGCAGCCGGGCGAGACCTTCATTTGGATCTACATGCCGCAGATGCCCAAGATGATGAGGCACCTGATCACGGATCAGTACAGAAAGTCACTGTTCCGCATACGAAATAACAAGAAAACCTCAGAGAAGCTGCCCGAGTTCAATGTGGAACGGGTCAGGAAGCTGCCCGGCTTGGATATCAATGCCTCGGCGAACCAGCTCTGTGGCTTTGTGATGAGTCACACCATCATCTCCGAGGAGGAAAAGGAGGAAACCTCGGATACCTTGCCCTATAACTATATGTTTTACTATATCCGAGAGCACTCGGAGGATACCGTCACCTGGTTTCGTCGTTTCTTTTGGGTGGACACCAGTGGGGCCTCACCTTGTTTGTGCTTAAATTGGATTTTGGTTTATTTTTTGACCTTTTATTGGTACCTCCTTCCTTGAAAATAAAATACGTTTTGAATTTCAAATAATTTGAATTATTTATTAAGCTTATACACACACACACATTACACGCATATATTTGTTGTTTGTTCTTGTTGTTTGATTTCGATTTCGATTAAGCTTTTGAGTTTTCTCCTTATGAATATTGTAAAAATCATTTGCAGTAACTTTCGCCTACAATTTGGATTGGGTTTGGATTCGTTTGTGGTTGGTAATGCGGCTATGATACAGGGCACAAATTTTCATTCATTAGAGACTTTATTAGAACCTAGAAAGATACAACTACTTTTTTGATACAGTTTAATGCATTACAGACGGTATTATTTGGTATTTTTTCGATACCTCTCAGGTTTGTGAATTAATGAGCCATTTATGCATTAATCTCTCATTGAAAGTGCCGTATAGTCGTCTTGCTCGCACTTGGGTAATATGGTTGCTGTCAAGCCTCTAATGAAAACTCTTATAAATGATGTTTTTAATGTAGTGTCATAGCCGCATAAATGGGGGGAAGCCTATATCGTATTGCCTGCTATAATGTATAATGCATAATTCAGTTATTTTGATTAACTATCAACTATTATTGTTGCTTGCTAATAATTGTTCGTAATTTTGGCCAAAAATGAGTGAGAGAGCGAGTGTTGTATAATTTAACACAGGGATACATATATAAAAATATATATATAATATGTATAGTATGCAAAACATTTGTTTAATCAATGTTTAGTTTATTGAAAGCAGTCTACCTTTATATATATATAGCGGCACATTAACTTAGAGGGGGATCCATATATTTCGATAGCTACTTAAGAGGCACCGTCATGCTCTGAACAAACCAAAGCTATGCCACTATATATTACAATTCTCGTTACTCAACAGGAACCAAGTTTTTAAACACTTATCATTGTTCGTTCTTCAGTTTCTTATCTATCATAAAAAATTTGGCATTTCCAATTAGTTAAACCAATTATTAGTAAATTTCGCTTGTATATAAAAGAGTGTTCTTTTTGGAATTTCGTTTGACAATCGCCGATTACTATATATAATTTAGGTATTTCATTTAGTTCATTCATTGTTCTTTATGCAAAAAATTATTAACAACAAATCACAGTAAAAAAGCAACAATGCTAAAAATCCATTTGCGTAGTTATGTTTTTTTTATCGTATTTTATGTAGGTTATGGCGGTGATTACTGGGTGAACTGATTAAATTAACATAAATTATTAAAGAGTAGAGAGGAATTCTTGAACCAATTAATACATAGACTAAACTTAAACATTTTCATTAGGTAGTATATCGATTTCAGCTATGTATTTCGAGATTCTTTGTGAAGATTCAGCAAAAGGAAAACAAATTAATCATTGGAATGTGCGCTTTTTCTTTCAGCTGCCAATATAAAAAGAGGTTAACACTTAAAAACTAAAGCAGTGGGTATAATAATCGAGTAACATAGGAATATAAAGAAGGAAAAGCCTACAACTTCAAACTATATCAGTGAAGGAATACAATGAGAGCTTCGACTGGCTGCTAACAAAATGTACTTAGTTCTGAAACGCTTAACAAATTGGTTCTGGCAATTATTCAGGGAATTTGCAAATATTATTTTTAGGCAGCCAAGCATAAAGTTGTAGGATCACTTACAGTTTAGGAGAGAGAGATAGATAGAGTTTTCTGGGGGATTATTTACACATTTAGATATATAATCGAGTTGGGTGTAAAAAGCATCATTCAAAAAATATACATACAGATGTACAGTACATTATGGGTTATAGATCGATTTTTCGGGATGACTGCAAAAAGCATTGAGAAATCTAGAGGGAGCGGAAAGTATTCTGAAACTTGTAAGGGATTTTGGTATAAGAACTTTAAAAGGGAAAGAAAGAGACACCAAGAAGCCTCTGCATTGTATTAGAATTCCCAAGTGGGAGGGCGGTCAGCAAAGGGAGCCTAGAATTCTCAAGTGGAAAGTCGGACAGCAAAGGGATACTAATAACAGGCTTTTATCATGTCATTTATCTTGGCTTTCTATTGAAACAGCTGTATATCTAAGTTTATACCAAGAAGCCTCTACATTGCACTAAAATTCCCAAGTGGGAGGTCGGTTCAGCAAAGGGAGACTGTAACGCACTGGAATTCCCAAGTGAGAGGTTGGTCACGAACGGAAACTGGTGACAGGCATTGGATTTGTCTTGAAACAGCTGTATATTCAAGCAAGTTGCTCGTTTTTCTTGAGAAACAATTTAATTTAATTAATTAATTAAATTTAAAAACAGAAGAGAAAGAACTTACAATCGCTCCACGAATACTTTCAGCTCCCAACACGATTCTCGGTCAACGAAATCGACCTTATTCCCAGACAGATATATAGACAAATTGTGGATGATTCGATTTGCTGAAAGGGAGGAGTTTCTAGCTTCTCCTACTCCTCCCCATCGTTCTCCTGCCGCTGCCGATGGCGATGTAGCAATCAGCTGCCCGCCACAAACCTGGGCTTCGCCGCATTCACCTCCGACTTGGGATCGCTGCCCCATTCCTGCAGCTCAATCTCGCTGAGCAGGGCCCAGTTCTCGCTGTCGCTGTGCACGTGCAGGCGCAACTCCTTGATGGCCCCGATCTTGGCATCCAACTGCCCCTCGGCCACGCCCAGGCTATCGAAGGAACCCACCACCAGATAGCCATCCGTGGTGGTGTTGAAGTTACTCCAAACGGAGGAGTTCTCGCTGAGCGTGTCCGCCGGCAGCAGCTCCACGGTGGTGTTGTAGAACCTATCCGAGGGATGCTCCGAGTTGCCGCTCCGGAAGAGAAAGCGACGCAGCTGCGTTGGCCGCTCGAAGATGATCTGGACGAGGTCCCCGGGTTGAGGGAGCAGGCCCCAGAAGTAGGACTCCCCGCGGTAGGCACGCTTCAGGATGTAGTTCTTGTACGGGGCAATGTTGGACTTGACCAAGGCCGGCGGATTGTGGGTGTGGGCATAGTACTGGGGCACCTTGCTGCCAAACTGCTTGTCCTTCAGCTTCTGCACCTTACCCTTCAGCGAGGAGCTGGTGCCAATGTGCTGGAAGAGGGACTTGCGAAAGTGCTGCCAGTACTTGGCCTTCTCCTGGTTGCAGTGCTTCTGATCCTTGTCCGTGCGGCACACCTTCGACTCGATGAAGTAGGTGAGCAGCCAGTCCACGGGCTTGTCGTTGTAGAACATCTGGAAGTAGGTGATCAGGTAGGGCAGCTCCGCGCTCTTGAACATCTTCCCAATGAACCCCAGCTGGCAAAAGTCCAGAACAAACCACGCGGGCTGATCGGGCTTGGTGAGAGCGCTCTTGATCAGGGCGAATTTCTTCATGGTGGTGATAAACTGCCGCTTGGTCAGTATGTCGTCCTCCAGCTGGACGTAGAAGGTGCCCTTCGAGTGGGCGTAGGCCATCAGGTAGGCAAAGTCCAGGTTCTGTTTGCTACGCCACTTCACCCGCTCCAGGGGATCGTTTAAGGTGATTCGAAGTCTCTCAAAGTTGGGGTAATAGCTGGGCGCCGGCGCTATGATGTCAATCAGTCCGCTGTCCAAGTACGGCTCGAAGCTGGCCTCGATTTGGCGGGCAATCACTTGGACGGCCTCCAGATCGGTTTCCCCTATGTAGACTATGATCAGCGTCTCGTTCTGCTCCTCGTCGTTCATGTTCTCGATGAGATTGTGCAGGGTTCCCAGGAGATACGACTGCTTCTCCCTTCGCACTGTGGGCACTCCCAGCACGATGCTCACATCCGAGCGGCCTTTGCTTTGCAGGTAAGCCGGGCGCAGGGAGCCCGCGTCGTCCAGGAGATGCGGCAGAAAGTGGTAGGCATTGGGCAGGCGTATGTTCTGGCCACGGATCAGGGAGCCATTGGCTCCGCCGCCACCTCGGCTGATGTGGGAGGCATTCTTCAGCAGCTGCCTGGCCTCGGGGCTCAGGCCTTCGAGCAGATTGATCACGGGCAGCGGGGGAGGTGGCGGGGATGGCATCGCACTGGCTCCCGTCACATTCCCGCCGTTGACACTTTGGAGCTGCCCCAGGTACTGGGAGAGCAGGGCCACATCCTCCTGCCGCGCACGGTACATGGACTCGAGGTACTGCAGCCGCATATGGCATTCGGCCAGGCGCTGGGTCAGCGACTGTTCGGTGGATAGCTCCGGGCCCATCACCATCAGGATCACTATGCAGGGCGCCAGCACCAGGGCCGTCACTATGAGCATGCAGTTCCGCTGCCTAATCTTGAACATGGTTCCTTAGCCGTCCCTCGAAATTCCCGCTATTATATTTAATTAAGCTAACTGCTTAGCTTCCGCTTCTGGTTCGGTCTCTGGTGGTTCGTTGCTGTGCTGGCGCCGTTGTTCCCTTGGGCCGGCTGTCATCCTCGTTCCTCCTATGACTAATGCAGGCGCTGCAACAACAAGAACCAGCGATTGTTATAGTCTCTACACAGACAAAAATGCGTTCAGGGAAAAGCTTTTCAAAGTAAACACTTCTCCGAACATTAACCAAAGGAAATGGCAATAAGTTGCGAGAGAAATGTTTACGAAATTAAGGCCATAATGAGCTCAGGTTCTGGTTTGAAAATATACAATTGTTCTTTCGAGTGTGGATGGGAGGGGCTCGCCCTGAAGGTCGCACCGTTTAACGGCCCGCCTCGCCTTACCCGAGTCGGATTAACAACGTCGTCGTCGGTGGTCGGTGGTGGTAGTGGTGGCAGCAGCTGTCGCAGTTCTCGCCACATGACCTGGCCGTGGGTATGGATTTGGGAGGGAATAATAATAATTGTTATATACTGAGCACTCAAGACGTTGAGGGCAGGCAGTAGTTGACTTTAGGACTTACATGGCCAAGAGCCCCCAGGAAGCCTTTGTTCTCCGCCGCCTGCGTTCGATCGGTGGGACTCTGAAAAAAAAAAGCTCTTTAACTGCTGCTCGTTTCATGGAAATCGTTGCCAAAGCACGGGGTGTTTCTCCATTAAATTAGGTTGTTTTCCCTCTGCTATGATTAGGGCTGACCATTATGATTCCCAAAGGAGATCGTGCTAAGCTCCAATGCCAATAATGGAATATGTAAATTAATTAGCTGGGAAAACTAGGTTTTTAATGGCTCAATTATAAATAGCTTTTTGCTGTCTCAAGGTCTAGACAGTTTAATTTAGCAATTGAAGTCTTAAATAATACTTTTTCGCTTTAAGAGATCTTGAAAGTCTGCGGTTTTGGAAGATAGCCAATCTTATTCATCAGCAATCATCCGTTGATCTTTTCCTAAGGAATTACTGTATAAATGCTAACTAATAATATTCTTAGCTTTGATTTTATGTCCTTAAATTAAATAGAACCAAAAATAATACATTTTTTGGGTTTTTTAATGATTTACATTTTTCTAAATGTTGTTACCATTATTACTTTATTGATTTATTTAGTCTTTAAACATACTATTTCGATTTTATTTAATTTAAACTATTTCAAATTTGCTATAGGGCTTTAATTTCTTAAATTTAAAATTTTAATTATTAATTTTTGAATTTAATAAAAGAAAATAATAAAGAAATAAACTGAAAAGTGATCAGAAAACCATTTGAGGAATAAAAGCCAAAAAACGTATCATTAAATAATTTATTAAATTAATAACAAGGTAAATTCTGCAAATTTACAAATTTATAAATAATAAATATTTTTTTTTTTTTTTTTTTTTTTTTTTAATTATTATCAATTAAATAATTATTATCATTTTTCAATTTTCTTATTATCAAAATTTGTAAACTTTCTATTTGTAAAAATTGTTTAAAATCAAATTACAATAAATAAAATTAAAAATAAAAACAAATATAATGAAATCTTACAAATAACTCCAAACCGCTCAATTTGCGCGCTCAGTGTACATTTTGATTTTCCCGTTATACTATCCAAAACATGACCTTTCCTTATCCGCGGTATCGGTTATTCGAGATCAGCGATCGATTTGTGGGCAACAATGTGTGCGAAACCTAACAATGCCGCCTGGGATCTCAATCTTGACACTCCGTTTAGCAAACGCGGGGCGAAAGTAAACAATAATTTAGCCAAAAGCTAAATAGGTAAATAAACAACAACACCCAAAAGTTCGCACCCACGCACACACCCACACGCACGAGCACTGCAAACAGGAAGGGGGAATGGGGGGGCAGGCCAATACGCACACGGGCGCCCAGCCCTTGCATGTAATATTACTCACACTTAATTGCAGCTCGAGAATTGCAAAATTAATAAGCACTAAATAGGAACACAGATTGAACGTAGAGTCGTCGTCGGTTATTTATCCATTTATGGATTTTGTACGCCGTTGTTGCTGGTCGTCGCCTCTTTGCCGTTTTCGCCCCGTTTTTGTGCTGCTGCTGCCTCGGTTTTTCGCCATACGTTTCGCACGCGCTTTTTGACCCGCTACGCTCGTATTACATCTTTGCGCGTTATGTAAAGGCTTTGTAAGTTATTGCAGCAGCACTCGCGATTGTTTAATTTCTTATATACAACAACGGGAGGGGAAATAGTTTAAACGCCCCGAGCAAAAACAACAACAGGCTGCAGTGTTGCCAGATGAAAATTTGGCTTTCCTCCTAAAAAATCTCAAAGAGTCTATATTTCTCCCTAAAAAATCCAGTCTTCCCCCTAAATTTAAAAAATATGTTAATGAAATCAAAACTCAATAAATTCGATTTATTTAATTTATTTATTTTGTATTAATTGCTATTTACAAATATATTTATGCTAAAACGAAATCAATTATTTAAATGGATTTACAAACAAATTTCTATTAAAAATGTAATAATGTTGACAGTTGCAATTGTCTTCACTTCACAAACACAAAAAAACGAGCGTTCAAGGCTCCTCTTTAAACTTATTTTCGTTGCCAATTTGTCCTTGAATCTTATTTGCATGTTGCACTCAACACTTGTGATTTCTTTTCTTTTCAACTTTTTTTCTCACTAGGATTTCTTAACTAATAAATTCAATAACACAAATAACACGGTAAATTCAAAATTTGTTTTGAATTTTGTTATTGTTTTTTAAATAAATATTTAGTATATATATTATATATCACGTTTATTAAATAAAATATAATTAGTATTAATAAAAATTAATTAACTCAGTCGAATTCATGGTTGTTTTTTTTTTCTCAGACTGTCAAAGGCCATTGGTTTTAATCACTTAATTTAATCACTTTATAAGTTAATTTAAATTAACGTTTGTTCGCGCCAACTGGAATTTCAGAAAACAACAAAACAGTCACCATAAAGGGTGGGAGAGCATAAAAACTGGGAGAGCAAGAGAGCAGCTCTGAACAAAAACGTAACGATCTACAACGTAAGTGAAGATCTAGAGATGTACTATCACGAAAGAAACGTCGATGTCATCGATGTTTCTCCACCTCTGAAACTCGTATTGTTTGATATTTTCGACATTTTGGGTGATTTACAATAAAAAAAAAGCCATTTTATCGAGATTTTCTTTAAAAATTTTAAATCAATCATTCCGAAAAAAAACCCTAAGCTTTCCCCCTAAAATTCCCCCTAGGACATCAAAAAACCCCTAAATCTGGGGGAAAACCCCTGATCTGGGAACACTGACAGGCTGGCCGAAAACATCGATGTTACAATCGAAGCAATCGATTATTCTTAGAGGTGGTTAACTTTGTGGGAATAAAGGTGGGAAACTTTGCTCTCAACAAGAACGTAATCAAACTACGTAATTGGTCAATTATTTTTTAACGTGAAGTGATCAGAAACGTATTCTTTAGACTTAAATAAGCTGCGCCTGTGTGGGTGTTACGACAGAGGCAGTATTGATGTTACTAAATGTGCTTTTAAAGGTGGCTAACATTTAATAATGACTAAGGTGGGCAACATGGCGCAGAACGTAAGCAAAATACGTGAAGTGATGGGGCGAGGCTGTTAACAGCACTGTTAACGGCACTTTCGATATTTTTCAAATTACCCATCGCTAACAAAGTCAACCAAAGAAACTTAAGTTTTGTTTTAAGGTTTTTAGTTTAAAGTTTAAGCCAACGTTTACGAAATTAAACAAATATTTACAATATAATAAGTTCAAAGCCCAATAAATACTTTATGCCAATTTACTTAATATTTTTTATTTAATGATTGGTATTTTTTAGTATAAATATCTGGTCCCACTCCCCTAGCGGCTGCCTTAAAACAACAAAAGATATTTCGCGAAAAAATGATTTTAACTCTGCTAAATGGCACCGGTTTTGTTTTCAACGTAGATGGTGAGCTTTGTTGGTACTCAAATTAATCAAGAAATCCAACTAAATATCCCTTGTTGTCGTGCAGATTACATGGAACTGCGCAGCAAACACCGCATAATGGGTGCTCCCGTGGGCACAGCGAACACCAAGGGCTGGAGTCCCAATCAGTCGAGTAAGCGTTGCGTTTTCCAATAAGAATTACTTTTCTAGCCATTTGTAAAATCCTTCAAAAAATTAGGAAACTTTTAGGAAACCCTAGAAATCCCTGATTACCTATCGATTTACATTATATCTCGTAGCTGTACCTGTGGAACTGACCAAATTCGAAACGCAACTGGTTTTGGAGGAGCACATAGCCCAATTGGTGGATAAATCTGAGGCTCTGAAGGCTCCTCCCACACCAGAAGAACTGGAGGAATATAAGGCCGAATTTGAGTCCCGTTTGGTGGCACAAGAGACAAGTCTCAAAAAGGAGAAGCTGCGGGAAACAGAGCGATATATGGACAAAATACTGACGGGGAAACGCAACAAGTTGTTGAAGCAAGGGAACAAGGAAAAAGGTAAAATAAATATCTTATATCAAAATATCGATGAAAAGAGTGATATTGCTATAAAATATCAAAAGAGTATTTAATAATATCAAATAAAAAATAATATTTGTTCTATTTTTATAGAAATAAATGCCACAGAAATCGATATACTTTTAAAACTAAGTGAAAACATTTTGTATCATACTTTTGGAAAGCATTTTAAATTCACAACGATTTCTGTAGCAACCCTTTATACGTTTCAATTGATTTTAACTACTATTATTTTATAAATTGTTGTTTAATTTCAGCTGCTTCCCTAACCGCTGAAGATGTACTGAAAGAAATGTCGGATAACTTTAAGTTTGATCGTCAAAATGCCCTGGTGGAGGTGCCATGCGAACATTTACAAGAGCATTGTATATATTCATCAATCGAAATCCCCGAATTACATAATTTACTCTTTCTTAATCCCACTTTCAGCTGGGAAAATGATCTCTGGACCCCTTGTGAACACCAACTCCCTCAAATATCGCATTTTCAAGGATCTTTGGAAGCGAGGCAAGTTTGTGACCTCTGGTGACGCTTTTGGAGCGGACTTTCTGGTCTATCCCGGGGATCCCCTCATCTACCACGCCTCGCATATTGTAATTGTCCAGGATACGCCTGCAATCAAGCCCATGGAACTGGTGGCAAAGGTGCGCTTGTCTGTGATTGTCAACAAAAACTGTGTCTTTGCCTATGAGAGCGAAGATGGCAAGGAAATCCATTACCAAACAGTGTCCTGGTGCAATCCTAGCAAGTGAGGAATATAACAATGGTAAGTAAATAATAGTTACAGATTCTTTAAGCAAAAATTTACCCCAAGTTTGAGAGATACAATTGTTTGTTGCATCCTTTCAGCTGATTTAAAATGATTAGCTATTTATCAGCATATTATTGACTAGAAAATATAACAAATGAGATATTTTTTAAATTTTTATTACCAGAAACAGTTGTGGGTGCCATTGTTTGATAATATTTTTAGAACAGTTTTGAGTTTCTATTCTATGAATAGATTTAAACTTATTAATAGTCATCATTTCTACAGATAAATATATAATGAAAATATAAAATGTTAATGCTTGCGTCTTATAATAATTGAAATTAAAATTTGATATTAAATATAAATTAATCAGTTCGTTTTTATTAGTTCGCTGTAACGAGAGATCACCGTACCCACAATATCTGTAAAAACGTTGATTTAGCTTTTAAAGCCCTTAAAGTCAAGGGCCCTAACTCCACCGACTATTATTTGCAGTGTGACATAACCGTAGACTCAACTTTGAACACTTTGATTACATTATTTATTTGTCATACTAATGAAATACCCTATTTATGAGTCAACCAAGGGTAACCGCCTATTCAAAACCAAGGAAAACCGATTAGGTTTGGGATTTGATTGCATTAACTCAATTATTATTAATTTATATATAATATAAAATATACATTGTTTTTTTAATTTAAAAGAGAGAGTAAGAGCATGACTTTTGTCTTTGGCGCTGAAGTGGGTTTAATTTTTTTTAGAAAACTGGATACAATAACAGAGACACAGCGCCACTTAGCACCGCCGCTCGTCTCCTATCCACATCTCTCCTCTCCTCTCTGGACGGTCTCTCCTCTCCACGTTTCTCTGGCTCGCTCAGAGCAGAGCCGCCGGAGCAGAGCAACAACAATTTCTCCCACTCACAGTTGGAAATGGTGGCCAGTACACATGTTAAAATCGGTTTATTACGACCACGACATCCAACATGAAATGTTTGGTTTCATAGTGCCAATTCTGCCGAGTTCCAAGGCATAATAATAGAGTTTTGTTCAATTAATTAGTGATACAAAATGAGGTTATAATTTGATGGCCCCACCACAACCGCAACCAAGACTCGCACACACGCATGCAGAACAAGCGGACAAACTACAAAACAGATAGGCAAAGCGGCGCACACATTTGCGTATTTGTTTTCAACAAATTTGTGCTGAATTCTTCATGTTTTGCGTTCGTTTCAAGTATATTCAGTTTTTTCGTTGTTGGTTTTGCTTTTTTTTTTTTTAAATAGAAGCAACAACTGCGATAAGGCGCGGCGGGGAAGGCCAGGCAAAAGTCGTGCCATGCCGTTCGAATTTCAGTCTGTCGGACGGTGGCACAGTGGGGCGAATCTGTTTCATTCGCGTGAAAAGTTTTCTTCCGTTTGAAATCCTCTTTGTATGAGGTATTTGAAATCAAATCATTGTTGGGTTTTTGGCTTGGGTTTCAAAGCTAAAGCTTTCTATTATTTCTTAAAATTCCTTTTAAAAAATCCATCCCACGGTGCTCGGTTTGCGCTCATTCCGATGCCTCTCGCTGCCGCCCTCCCTGTCCACCCTTCCCATGCTCCACCACCCTCCGCCTCATGCTCGAGCTCTCCCTCTCCCTGACACTGGCGGCGATGCTCCGTTGGCCGGTATTGCCAGCTGCGAAATACGCTCACTGCTTTAATGCTGATTGGAACTTTAAAGGGGGCCTTTCGAATGGCATTTCTCATGGTCCCAGCATCAAAACAGAGAAAATTGTAATCTTGAATTGGCGTTGTTGTTCTTTTCGGCCACTCGCATGCATATGCATGCCGCTCACTTATTTTACCTTACCACTTCTCTGAGCGTTGGATAGAACTCTCTCCTCTCCGCTCCTCTCCTGGACTCCTATCCACTCTCCCCTATCACTGGCCTCCGGAGCAGTCTCTGGTCTCCGCTCTTAAGCGGGACTTGATCTGCATACGCCGTATGAGAATGCGAGAATAGGTCAGAGTCTCTTGTCTCTGAGATGTGTCAAAAGTAACAGGTGATTGGATGGATTGGCGAGGAGAGAGTAGCGGAGAAAAGAGCATGTAGAGCGGGAGTAGTGGGTCCAAGAGCGAGCCGGCTTTTCTCCCAGTTGTTGTTATTGTTTACAGGATCTGTTGATATCAAAACCAAAGAGCATAGAAAGAGCCGTTCCAATCCGCATGTTTTGATAAATTCCCCTATTTTGTTCGGTTTCCAGAACCCTTTATGGCGGGAATTCGCTATCTATTTCATCATGACACATTTAATAATGCCTGATTGATTCTCGAATGAGTTTGTGAATTTAACCGGTTTTTCTACTTCATCGAATTTTGTGAAATTATTTGACTCATTGGACTATTTTTGGCAGTAAAAAAACTCTTCCTTAAATTGATTGAATTCTAGAATTTTTTCAAATGATGATTAGTAGCATTCAAAATAGGCCCAGGACAACTTATGTGGACGGTTCCGGTTCCCTTTAATACAAATGTTTTGCCCTCAAAATAAATTATTAAATGTTCAGATCACTATATAGTTTTTGAGATTGGATGGATCTCATCGTTATTTTTGAACAGATCCCCGAGTTCTTTCTGGTTCTTTTACTAAATTTAGCATAATATATTACTTGAGGAAACCATGGATCTTATCTTTATTTTAAATCTGATACCAAATTATTCTAGTTTAGTAGTTCTGGCTTGTTTTATACCTGAATCGATAGTTTAATAATTGATCCCACTGTTTCTTTTGAGTTTCCCTCCTTGAAAATAATTTTTGCATAAGTGGCCTAGCCTGAAAAACTTGAATAATACCTTGTTTTGATACTGAATATTGGTATGTGGAAAAAATGGTAAAAGTTTCGTGTATATGGCACCCGAACCCGAATAGTTTTGGAACCTGAACCCGGACCCCATAGACCTTTCTTATCGCCGCATTCAACCAGAAGCACGACGTACTTTTCCCTGCGCTGCGATGGCCACATGTGTTTTGGGCTTGTGTTTTCAGACCAGAATATTTCCATTATTCAATATTTACCACCTTTTATAGTTTTGTTTACTATCTACCGTCGTCTTGCTTGTCTTTCTCTCCTCTCCCTCTCCCTCTGCCTGCCCGAAAATACTCTTCTTCCACGAACAACGTCTCACTTAAATCCGCTCCATCTGGCAATGCCTTTTGACAACTGTACTTCAAAGAGCGTTGCCAGCCCACTTCTCTCACAGATACACAAATACGGCAGGCCAGCAAAACAACCACCACACCGACACGGCAACACACCACCACGCGTGCGTGTGTAGAGCTGAGCGCATGACCAGAAATATTTTCTCCCCCGTATAGAGACCGAATCGAAAACCCGCCGCGCTGGCAGAAGCAGAGGCAGCGTAATTCGATCGAAGCGATTTTCTCACAAGAGCTCTGGCTGGGTCTCAGTTCGAGTTTTTCAACGTTGGCGAGCGGACAGCAGGAGAAACAAGCGAGCGAGTTAGCGAGCACCAAGAGAAAGAGAAGGGAAATCACCCACAGCAGTAAAATTTTCTTTTGCGCTCCGGTGAGAAGATAATTTCACACACCAAAATCACACAAAAAAGTGCGCTCCGCGAGCGGGAAAACAATAACAAAATAAAAGGCGCTACCAAGAGGGCCGAGATTATAAAACATTCAAGAACTCAACGAGCGGGGCAAAAAAGGAGGAAGAAAAAAAACGAAATGCGTGTCTCCATGGCTTGACTGTACAATTGTGTATTAAATATGCGACCGAGTCTGTGGCTGTGTGCGTGCTTTGTGTCTGTGTGTCTGCTGTAACGTTTTTAAATGTATTTCGGTTGGCGCGCTATTTTTGTGTGATTTTTCCCAGCAACAAATTTTGAAACAAAAAGTTTTTTAGCTGCTGCCCCCCCAACAACAAAATTCCTGTGAGCAGCAGCAGCAGTGTTGTCTCGCTCTGGCCCCAACCGAGCGGGGGAGACAGCGGGAGAGCAGGCGAGAGAGCGAGAGCACACGAGTACGAGCCAGCTAACTCATGTTCTCTTTTGCACACCATTTCAGTTTCGTGAAAGCAGCGCGCGAAGAAGGAAGAAGCAGCAGCAGCAAAATCAGAAGCAGCAGCAGGAGGAGGAGCAGACGGGATTTTTGCAAAATCCCGACTTGGAAGAGAGAATTTATCCCTAGACCCGTGTAATAGAAACGTCGTCGTGTTGGAGACAAATAGCAACGAATACGCTAGCAACGCTGGAGAGGAACAACAATTGTTGGACTTGGACGCGACGGCCCTAATGTCGCTGCCAATGAACTCGCTGTATTCGCTCACCTGGGGCGATTACGGCACCAGTCTCGTGTCGGCCATCCAATTGTTGCGCTGCCATGGCGACCTCGTCGATTGCACGCTGGCCGCCGGCGGGCGGAGTTTTCCCGCCCACAAGATAGTTCTCTGTGCCGCCTCCCCCTTCCTCCTGGACTTGCTCAAGGTGAGTGTAAGAAATGCATCGTGCAAAAAGGTGAAAAAAGAGAGTGGCGCTGCCGTGCATAACCTCAAACGTGGCGTACCCTGTACAGTTTGTAAACAGAGAAATCCAATCGCAGAAATAGGTTAATGTGTGGAGCGCAGAGAAACTTGTACACACACACACACTCGCATACATATATCTCGGAGATTTACGCTCCGCTCCAAAAGTTGTCTAGAGATTTCTGTACAAGTTTTCCACTGTCAATTGAGCTGAATGAGTTGGCACCACCTCCCCCTTCTTCTTCTTTCCACCTCTTATCAAAAGTACTGCCTTTTTTGTTCTTGTAAAGTTTCACAAAAGTAGAGAGTGGCGAGAGGGAGAACGAGAGAGAGTGAGAGGTAGAGCAGCAGAGCGCAGATGGAGAGTGAGAGAGCGAGAGAACCAGTTGGTTCAGTCAAATCCAGTGGCGGTGGGTGGCTGGGGAGAACGAGAGGGTGAGAAGCAAAAGCTGCGCTGCGCCAACTTTCAGTTGGCATGTGTTAGAGCGAGCGCAAACGAGAGCGCCATAAAAGCAGCGCGGAGACCGTTGTTGTAGTAGTTGTTGCTGCTTTGTTGGAGCTTTTGCCTCGCTTTCCGTTCTTGCTGTTGTTGCTTCTGGGTGCACACGAGCGCGACCTCTTTTCGCTGGCAGAACTGTACAGTTGGAACTGGGTATGGGGAAATATCCAATACTGGAAAGCAATATCGGGGAGCCCGACAAAATCTGAAGAAATATTTTTAATATCTTAATGCTTTAAATTTGATACAGATAGAATGTAAACCTTGTATGAATTCCAAAGAAAGTTTGCGCAGAGGAACCTTGTTCTTTTTATCGATTTCACTCTGTACTTGAATTTTAAGCATTTCATATCAGAAGGGGGAATACTTTTCAGTAGAGCTTGCTACTTTTTCATTATTTTCTGTTACTTTGCACATTTGCGATACTGTACTTTTTTTACTTTTGGCTTTCGTTTGCATTTGGATTTGCATTTGAAATTTACTTTGGCGTTTCTAATGGATGTGTGCGAAATTCACCCAAAACCGTATATCCACCCGAATCGGACAGTATATAGACCATTCCCATTGCGTGGTTTTTATCGAAATGATGACCAAAACAGAGCGCAGCCAGCAAAATAAAAACACCTGATGTGACGCCGGCGACGCGGCTCTTCTCTTCTCTAGCTCTCCTCTCCTTTCCGCTCCTCTCCTCTCCTCTCTGGCACTGAAAAAAGTAAACAGAGCGTAATTTTTAAAAACGCCGCTCAGAGTCGGCGGTGGGGAAAATGTCAAAAACAGAAAAGAAAAATGCGGCTGTGAACTCTGCAAGAGTCCGAAATGTACAAGATGTACTGATCTCGTTACACTCACACACGCACGCAAAACACATGGCGGCCGCTCTTTGTTGCTCCCGCTCCTTCTTCCGCTTCCTCCAACCCCACCCCCAATCCATCTCCCACACACAGACACTTACATGAGACTCAGAATGCAACTCACAGAAAAATCGATGAGCGAGACAACAGAAAGGGAGTGTGAGTGATAGAGTTCAAAGAGCGCAGTGAGAGGAGCAGGAGAAGGGGGAGTGGTGGTAGATGACATTTGAAGAGATTGGCATTGGTCTTTATTAAGAGGAAGAAGAAGAGGGTGGTTGGCTGGTTTGTTGTTCTTCAACTCTGAGCAGCGCTTACTAATTAAATGTCCAGAGCGTGAGAGGGAGTGTGATTGGGAGCGGGAGCGGGAGAACTGGCTGAGCGGTAGTAGTCGCGGAGGTAGATGTGTGTGAGTGCTCTTTCTTTCTTGAGCTGTGCTCTGTTTTCTTTTTTTTTGTTTGAGCATCTCTCCTCCTCGGAATCTCCGCCAATCCTGCTGCAGAATGTGCAGAGCGCGAAAAGTAAAAGCCGGTCGCTGCTACTTGCCACGGTTGTGTGCGTGAGCGGAGATTTTTGAGCGTGGCAGCGGTGGCGGTGAGTTCCAATTCCATCTCTGCTGCCGCCGTCTCCATCTCTGACTTGGTTTGTTTTTGTTTTTATTTGGTTTGTTGGGACGGACGACGAGAGCCTCGCAGTTTTGTTTTTATTTTTGTCTCCGCTTCTCATTCCGCCAAAAGTGGAGAGCCACCAAAACAAGAATCACTCTCTAGGATTGAGATGTAAGCCAGCCATGTGGGATGAGGGAAGAGGAAGAATGAATCTCTTGGGTTGCTTAGAATCAAAACAAAAAGAAAATGTACCGTTATTTTAGTAAGATAATTTGGAATATTTTGAAATTTGAAGATTTATTTATTTATTTAAATTATTGTTGTGTATCTAATATCAGTAATAAATAAAATAAAAATGTTATTTTTTTGTTTACAATTCTAATTTATGAGTTTTCTTTAATTTATTTATTTCCCCTTTATCTTAATAACAGAATACACCATGCAAGCACCCAGTTGTGATGTTGGCCGGCGTGAATGCCAACGATTTGGAGGCATTGCTGGAGTTTGTCTATCGCGGCGAGGTGAGCGTTGACCATGCCCAGCTGCCATCGCTCCTGCAGGCCGCCCAGT
Organism: Drosophila rufa; assembly: GCA_018153105.1. Classification (NCBI taxonomy): domain Eukaryota; kingdom Metazoa; phylum Arthropoda; class Insecta; order Diptera; family Drosophilidae; genus Drosophila; species Drosophila rufa. Next base: position 10,715,446 of record JAECXS010000085.1, read on the forward strand.
GTCTCAATATCCAGGGACTGGCCCCGCAGACAGTGACCAAGGATGACTACACCACGCACTCGATACAGCTACAGCATATGATACCGCAACACCATGACCAGGACCAACTGATTGCCACGATTGCCACAGCCCCACAACAAACAGTTCACGCTCAGGTGGTGGAGGATATCCACCATCAGGGCCAGATCCTACAGGCTACGACCCAGACCAACGCGGCAGGACAACAGCAGACGATTGTGACAACGGACGCGGCTAAACATGACCAGGCAGTGATTCAGGCATTCCTCCCGGCACGAAAGCGGAAGCCTCGTGTTAAGAAAATGTCACGTAAGTTTATTGATTTATAATAATAAAGGAAAATAGTTCAACATTCGAAAATAGAGCTCAAATGATTAACAATCTGTTATATTTTTTAATCCCATCTACAGCTACGGCACCGAAAATCAGCAAAGTTGACGGAATGGACACGATTATGGGCACACCGACCTCTTCGCACGGCTCGGCACAGGGATCAGTACAACAGGTTCTGGGCGAAAACGGAGCCGAAGGCCAACTACTGAGCTCAACGCCGATCATAAAGAGCGAAGGACAAAAGGTGGAGACAATTGTGACCATGGACCCCAATAACATGATACCGGTAACGTCGGCCAATGCGGCCACGGGCGAGATAACAACGGCACAGGGAACCACAAGCTCATCCGGTGGCAATGCCAGCGTATCCACACCCAAGGCAAAGCGTACCAAACATCCGCCTGGAACGGAAAGTGAGTTTTTAGATTTTATCCAGATTATTCCTTTATTAATAACCTCTTTTAACCCCTCCTAGAACCACGGTCGCGGTCACAATCGGAACAACCAGCCACTTGCCCCATTTGCTATGCTGTCATTCGGCAATCCAGGAACTTGCGACGACATCTTGAGCTGCGGCACTTTGCCAAGCCGGGAGTCAAGAAGGAAAAGAAAAGTAAGTCCGGTAATGATACCACCCTAGACTCCAGTATGGAGCTGAACACCACAGCGGAGGAGGGCGACACTACAGTGGGCAGTGAAGGAGGAGGAGCAGGAGGAGCGGGATCAGCGGGCGGAGCATCGTCGGGGACAACGCCAACGAGAGTGATATCGGCGAATGCAGCGCAGGGACTCCAACAGCAAGTCCTGCCCCAGCAGCAGCAGCAGCAACTGCAACAGCAGCATCAGCAGCAGCAGCACATGACAACGGCGACGTTAGCGGGCGGCGGCCAGGCATACATCAAACATGAAGGTGGTGGAGGCGCTGGACAGCAGCAGCAGCAGGCGCAGCAGCAGCAGGGAATGCAGAACGTCATACACATTGTGGGCGATCAGGTCGTCTTTCCGCAGCAGCAGCAGTAGCAACAGCAACAGCAACAGCGCCTCCTGCCCGAGCCTTTGATCATTCCAACGCACCTACAACGACACCATCATTCACATTTCCAACACACCAACCAAACACCCACATAACACACACACACACACACCGAAACAATTTGTAAATAACAAACAAAATTCCCCGTGATCTGATCCGAGAATGATTTGTGTTCATTTCCCTCCGTATCATTTATAATTTCTCCCACACATACTTAATTGCTGCGTAAGTTTTTTGTTCAATTGCTAAAAGATTAATAACTTTTCTAAGATAGAGTGCTTTTTCCACATTTATAATTTTCTTATGCAGTATTTTCTTGCATAGAGAGAGAGAGAGAACGGAGAGAGAGAAATTAGAATATATCTCCACGTATAAATACTCGACTAATAATTTACTTAATCTAATTAGTGTCGCAAATAATTGTTGTAAAAATTAATAATTGTACAATTTCACAATCGAGGATCGCAATCAGTTTAAGTTTCTCTATTTTAAATAATTATATTACAAATTGTTTAATTAATAAAATATTATATATTTTTTTATATAACAAACAAAAAACAAACCCAAATTAATCTCTGCCTGTGGCACGAACTATAATTTATTGCAATTGGCTGATCTCGTTATATCGTTATCGTTATCGATTATCTATCGTTTCTCTAAGTTGCAAGAAAATACTGTTGTTGTTGTTGGTCGATTGATCTCCCAAGCTACTAACTTGCCTGCCACTGGCATTTCTTCGAGGAAATCTGATTAATTCTTCAACGAAAGAGTCGCCTCGTCTTGCGAAAGTTGGATCGAATTTCAATGCGATTTTGGAATTATTCTCTAACTTCTTATACATTTTTTGACTTGATCTTTTTCTAACAATTTAATTTAAAAGTTTCTGTTTACTCTCTTTTGTTGAAATAATCTATTTTTTGTTTCTGCTTTTCTTATTTATTTAACAATTGCTTGCATTTTTTCTTTTTTAAAGTAATTTATTGTTTGTTTCTGTCTTTCGTATTTATTTAACAATTGTTTAGTTTTTATTGTAACACCTTTTCATGCTCACATCTCCTCCACACACCTTTACATACTCTCACCTGTTGTAGTGTCTCCTTGAAGGTCGCCTTGTTGACTCCTCTCTTGTTGTTGGGCCAGCGACGTTGCCGCCGTAGTGTCGTCCTCTTGGACTCTCTTTGTACTCCACCTACACTATCCCCTTTGCCTAGCCTTGGCCAGTTCCTGCTGCTCTCCTTTCTCACCAGCAATCCTTCCTTCCTTGCAGTACCCAGTGGCAAGAAGTCGGGCAACGGCTCCAGCGGCTCGGGATCGGGTGGTAGCGGTGCTCTAAGCTCCAGCGGTGGGGTGCCCCAGGTGCAAACAGTGCAGTCCCTGCACACGTTGCAGGGTGTGCAGGTTAAGAAGGATCCCGATGCCCAACAGCAACAGCAACAGCAGCAGCAACAACAACAGCAGCAGCAGCAGCAACAGCAACAACAGGCAATGGCAACAACAACAGGTCAAGTGCAGCAGCAGCAGCAGCAGGTGCAGCAGGTCCAGGTGCAGCAACAGCAGCTACAGCATCACCAAATCATTGACTCCTCCGGCAACATAACCACGGCCACGACGAGTGCCCAAGCGGCGGCAGCTCAGCAGCAGGCAGCCGCCGCCGGTCAGCAGCAGCAACAGTTGGTGGCGCAGTCCGGCGATGGCAGCGAGAGCGGTGGGACACCGCTGTCCATAGCCCAGGTGCAGACGCTGCAGGGTCATCAGATCATAGGGAATATCAATCAGGTGAATATGACTGATTTCCAGCAACAGCAACAGCAGCAGCAACAGCAGCAGCAGCAACAACAGCAGCAGCAACAGCAAACACAACAACAACAACCACAACAGACGCTTTGATTGGACGGAAAACCGTAGATAGAACCATTATGTACTATTATTCTTTAAAATCTATTATTATTATTTGTTGGATTTGCAAACAAAACGCTTTTTAAGTAATGCGTAGACCAATTCTAAATTAATTCTTACAATTAATTGAAGTTGAAAACAAAACAGCCATCGATGGATCCTCTGATCCTCCTGATGGACCTTTAGTTGTACAATTTTTTTGACTTTACATGTTGATTTTCCTGCTCCTACAAACTTCTCTTTACAAATATATTTAGTTTTGTTGCTAGAGTTTAATGTTGTAAGTGCGCTACGGTTATTGGAATTCACATGCATATCTTATACACATATATATATATATCTCTTTTTATATAACTATATATATTTGTTTTGTATCAGAGCCCGCAAATAAGAGTTGAGCATTAATGGTTGTTTCAAAAATATAAGGTCACTTTCAGACCCTTTTGAGCAAATCCTTTCGATGCGGTTTTCAACTTTTAGTCTCCTAATATATACCTTCAATCGACTTGAAAAATAAAGCCCATTAGTATAAAAAGTTATAACTGTTCAAATTAAATATTAGCTAGAATCCTTCAATATTAAAAACAAAGAAATTTGCTCATCGGACTCTCAGTGTGCGAAAGGCCAACCGAATAATTTTTATTTATAATTTTTTATTACAAGAGCGTTAAAGAGGTAGCTCAACCTTTAACCCCACATATGAAACTCTCAACTATTATTTACTGGCTCTGCTTTGTATAGTTTTTTAACCCAATGTCCCAAAGCCCTCAGAGGCCTCCTTCCTGATCAGCGAAAGGCGCTCTTGCTCGTTTGCCAGCCGGGTTGGCCAAGAGCGATGGCACCTTGATGTGTTTTTAGTTCAATATAAATATGTTAAATACACCCTAGACTAGCTTACAAATCCCAGAAGATGACAAAGATTTACTTAAAAAAAGCAGCTCAAGTAGAGTTGAACTGATCAAATAAGAGAGCTCGCTCAACAAACCCTTGTTCTTTGGATTATTTTGTTTTCCTATTTAAGCGCTTCTATTGTACATTTTAAATCAAATAATTTAATTTGATATATATTATGTATATTTCTTAATTTTAATAGTTGGAAATTTTTCTTAATTATAAAGAAACCAAAACCCCTGCGCTCGTTCTCAGATAAATGGAATATTTGCCTCTCGTAGAAATGATGATTTAATTATGTAAATTAGAAAGCATGAGGCTTATGTTCCATATGTCTGAGGATGATGTCACAGTTATTATTAGTCTTTTTTAAATATACTTAAATAAAATATAATTTTATTTAAAACAAGAAAAAAAAACTAGAAAAAAAGGAAGAATAATAAACCGAAAATTGTTTACACAAAAATTGATTCCCAAAAGTATTTTATTTTTATGTTTAAACGCTTGCTTTGGTGATGGAGAGTTGAATGATTTTTTATTGCTTATTCTTTATTTTATTATGTGTTTTTTGTATTAATTGGGCTTTAATTTATGGAACATATTTTCTATAATATTAATTATGATTTATAAACGTAGGGGTTTGTTCCTTTTTATTTATTTATTGAAAAAATAATTAATATAAAAATCTGATTTATAAACTTAGAGGTTTGTTTCTTTTTATTTATAAATTCTTTCTTTTGTCTTCCTGCTGGTGCTATAATTTAAGTAAATATTTTTATTAATGACACCAGTCACTTTTATCTATAAAATAAAAAACGGATACTGGCTTACAAATACAAATTCTGGCGTATTTCCTATTATTTAACAGCATGTGCTTAATATTTGCTATTTTATTTGTTCGTGAAATATGTTTGTTTAGTTTCCCTTTTGTTAAATTGACCAATTAAAACCGAGACTTTGGACGGACTCCTGCCAAGATCATCTTGTGACTAAGCTGCACTTGAGCTGTCACCTTTAAAACCCTTAAAACACTCAAACCATTTGTTCACCTCATTTTGACACAATTTTTTTGAAGGCACATTAACTAAGCCATTAACAAATCGTTTTATCTTGTCTTCTTCTCTCTTTCTCGCTGCCACGCTAATAAAAAAAAATCGAAATAAAATCACCATTCAATATATATCTGTGTGTGTGTAAACATTCATGATGCATCTCAAACCTCATCCCAAAAAATCATTGCAACAAATTCCGAATTTAAAGGGCAACAATAAGAACATTTTGGTAAAGAAGGTTTTCATTTTGAAGGGTGGTAATAATACGTAATGATGAGCCAACGATATGACCAGCGGCCCTGGAGGAGGAGGAGCAGGCGGGAGCGGGCATCAGCAACAGCAGCAGCAACATAGCAACACGAGCAGCAGCAGCAGCAGCAACAACGGTGCCTCGGCAGCGGCAACCGTGAGCAGCAGCAGCAGCGTTAATAGTAGGAGCAACACGCCATCAACATCATCGACGGGAACGGGGACTGGTAACGGAAACGCAACCGGTGCCGGTACCGGCGGAGGAGCAACCACCACGCTCCAGCGTCGCATACTGCGCGGTCATGCGGCGCAGACCACCAGCGGCGAGCGTGTCCTGCTCATTAACTATGTGCCGCAGCAGCAGTCGGGAACGGGAGCGGGATCGGGAGCAACCGGATCCGCTAACGCATCGACCCAGAGCACATCACAATTGCCCACCACCCGTAAGATTCTCCAGGCCAGAGCCTCGGCGGCAGCAGCAGCAGCATCATCAGGAGCAGGAGGGACGTCCTCTGCCTCCCCGCCAGCTGTCTCTTTTGCCGGCCTGGGCTCCGAGGTGACTGTCACCTTGACGCGCACAAATCAGCGCGCCAGCTTGACCAGTGTCACAGCCGCCGGTCATATTGTAAGGAACCAGCAACCAGCCATCACGTATCATCACCAGAGCACGACCACAGCCAGCACGGCCTCGACTTCGACGGGGCCAACGACGGCGATACATGAGCATCTAGCAACCTCAACATCTCCGCCGCCACTGGTCTTTACCCATCATCCGCATCATCATCATCACACCCAGCATCAGCAGCAGCAGCAGCAGCAGCAGCAACATGAGTACCATCAGCTAGAGCAGGAGCACATAATCATAGATCATCATCAGCAGCAACAGCAGCAGACGGAGGATGACCAGCTCATCGAGTACGACGATGATGGGGGAGCGATCGAGGAGCAGCACCACCACCAGTTGCAGCTGCAGGAGGAGGAGCATCAGCAGCAGCAGCAACAGCAGCATCATGACGTTGTCCAAGAGGTTTATCTCCAGTAAGAGAGACAGCCGATCCGATCCGAGAGTTAAGCATTAGCAGGATAAGTTTTAGCCCTTAAAATAGCCATATTTATGGGAGACCCCAAAGTGTGTGCTTAGTTTTGGAATATTTTGGCTTTAAATTGTATTAGTTTTTTACAAAAATGTAACAACCCTTTAAAAGTGGCTTCCTTTAAGAATTCCAAATATATTTTAAACGGGGATGCCACAGAAATCGTTGGAAATTGGAAACCATTTAAAATGCGGCCGAAAAGTAGGCCACAAAATATTTTTGATTGATTTTGGGTCCCTAAATATTTCAGGGCATACTTTTGGGCACCCTTTAAAATACGTTTTCAAAAGGAAAACCTATTTCTGTGGCACCTCTGATATCTATAATCTTTAGTTTTAAACACACACATTTTGGGCATTACCCAACTCAAATACTGTACATAAAACCCAATTTGTATTTGAAACATTACCAAACTTGTACATATGTAGTTTTCTTCGGACAAAAACATATATTTTCCATTGAAAATATTAATCTAACAAATATTTACAAATACATATTGAAGGCGAATTCAATTAATTAGTGTTTAAATAAAGATTATTTTTGTACTATACACAAATATACCGACCGATAATATATATATCAAAAATTATAGTTGAGAAAATATCTGCACATATATTTAAAAATAATTAATCACTGACAGTAGTTACTAGTAGTTATTGTCAGTTTGCAGATCAAAAATCTAATAATAAATTGTAATATATATCTCGACTTCAAATTAGAACAAAAAAATCAAAATACAAAAACAAATTTCGCACATACAACTTATTCAATTCTGATTGTTTAAAAAACTGTTGAGAAGCGGAAGAAGGGCCCTTGGGATAAAACAAACGAGATTGGAGATATCTGTCTGGAAAACATATGTAATCCCAGTATGTTCGGGGCCAAGGCAATAAAAGCGAGCCGGTTTTGTGTACTGAAAGTGAACATGGAAAATGCATTTTTATTAATATTTCAGAAAGGTTTCTTACCCCAAAAAAAAAAGTACAGTGCTCATTAATTTACATATTTAATGTTTGCATTTTTATTAATATTTCGCAAAGGTTTCCTACCCCAAAAAAAGCAAAGAATGGTTATTAATTTAATTATTTATTGTTTGCATTTTTATTTAATTTTTCCTACCACTAAAAGAAAACGAAGAATGTTTATTAATTTAATTATTTATTGTTTGTTTGCCTTTTTAACTGTTGCCTATACACAATTGTTGTCTTCTCTAATTTACAAAAAGCCATTTAACAACTATTCTTTATTGTTTTTTGTTTAATTATTTACAGGTTTTTATTTAGCAAACTAAAAAATATTACATACTACTTTAGGTTTCTTTCGTTTTCATTATTATTAAATGTACAGGAAGGTTCGTTACAAATTAGATTTCTCGGACCTAAGGGAATTGGAAGTAAGCTTGCAAAAAGTGTGGATTATATAGCATTTAAATTGAATTGCAATATATCTACAATACACTTTATATAATCAGGCACTAGCTAGACAATGTTGATTTCCCCTCAAACACACAGCTGTCTCAACTAATTTGTTCTCTATATAATTTGTTTAAAATGTTGTTTTAAAATGCAAATTGAAAAGATTATTGTTCCAAGTTTAGCTTATATAACACTTTTGGACCTGCATTTATGTTGATTTAGTTTTATTCTTTAAGCATTCTCAACTTTAAATATCAATTTAAATTGTCTGATTATTTAGATTTTTTGTTTAAAGTTTTCTCGTTTAATTTCGGCGATCTATTAACGTTTTTAAGTACCAATTCGTATTTAATTTTCTCCCATTACTAGTTGCAGCTGTAAAATGTTGCCTTGCTATTTATTATTATTATAATTATTATTATTGCCCCGATCTCTACTTGGCACTTTTCATGAGGCGACTGCTCGAGAAGCATTCGCCGAAGAAGCGATCCAGCGAATGATACAAATGCGGACGCACATTGGACAGGCCGTGATCCTCGTCGGCATAGCTCTGCAAATAATATTAATTAATAATAAATTGGTTTAGGCTTTAGGTTGAACTCACAATCTGCTTGAACAGAATATCATGTCGCTCCAGGTTCTTGGCCAAGATCATGGCCTGCTGATAGTGCACATTGTCATCCAGGGTGCCATGGACCAGCAGATACTTCTTGCCCCTCAGCTTCTGGGCCTGTGTGCTCAGTCTGGAGTTGGCGTAGCCCACCTCATTCGTATTGGGCAGGCCCATGTAGCGCTCAGTGTAAATGGAATCTGTGTGGGAAATATTTTGTCATATTTTCTGGTTACAAATCAATGGAGAATAGCTCACCATAGTAAGCCCAATCTGTGACTGGTGCTATCGAGGCGGCACACTTGAACACCTGGCTGTTATCGTTGGCCAGAGCCATGGCAGCGGCATAGCCACCATATGACCAGCCCCAAATTCCAACGTGATCCGGATCTATATAGTTGAACATTTGAGTGAGGTTTCTAGAAGAAGAAGGGAAGAGTTTAAAAATAAAAATAAAACCTAGCACGATGGAGGAATACAGACTTCAGACTCGTGTTCAGTATGGGGAGAGTTATTTTATTCCCAAACACCAATTTGATTATAAATTAAGCTTCGTTAGAATATTAAAAATAAAAAACAAGCTGAAGTGATGGAGGAACTAACTTTAGAGTCGTTTTTAGCAAGGAGAGAGGTTTTTTAAAGCCAAAACCCGATTACACTTTATTCTAAACTTTGTTAGTACCAAAATATAAGAAAAACCTGAAGTGATGGCAGAAAATAAAATAAAAAAGAAAGTAGAGAGGTGTTTTTTAAAGCCAAAACCCTATTACACGTTATCTTAAACTTTGTTAGTATCAAAAAATAAGAAGAACCTGACGAGATGGAAAAAAATATACGTCAGACTCGATTTAAGCAAGGGCAGAATTCATTTATTCTCAAACTCAGATAAGACTTTAGTTTAAACTTGATCAGAGTTATTAAAAGTAAGACAAAAAATCTAATATGACTTCAGATTCGTGTTCAGCAGAGTTATTTTATAACCATTCCCCCACTACACTTTAAGTTAAACTTCTTCATAGTCTCTAAATAAAATTATAATCTGAAGTGATGGAGGGAAGAAGATATCAGATTCGTGTTCAGAAAGGATAGTTTTTTCATTCTCTAAATCTGACTCTTTTTGTGCACAAACTTAAAGAATTTTATGGATTTTGTACTTTAACTAAATTATACAATACAAAATACTTACTGCGTAACCCTGATCTGATCCGTGATCTCCACGGTTCCCAGCTGCAGGTAAATGGCATGCAAAAGAGTCTCCCCACGAAGTCCAGAGCCACGACCATCGATCTTGGCATAGATCACAGACTGATTTGAGGTCAAGTATGTGCCCCAGTCCAGCATCCACTTGTTGGTTACCTAATCAATCGATTTTATTATAATTTTTGTGTTAATACTTCTGAACCTTTATCCAACTTACGGAATAGGAGTCTGGTCCGCCATAGACATCCACCAGCATGGGATACTTGGTATTGCCACTGGTGTCCAGATTGGGTGGCAGCTGGAGCAGAACCTTTGCCTGGAAGCCACCATCAATGTTGAATGTCAGGATCTTGTGCGAAGGCAGGGCCACGCCCTTGAGCTTTCCACGCAGGATCTCGTTGGTTTCCCAATCCAGGACATTCGAGACGACAACTTGAGCTGTTGAGTAATTAAAATTAGGGATTATTCGAATTAAAATTAAGAAAATCTTACAATTTTCATATTTCCACTCGTAGATGTGAGTTGTGGGTATTCCGGGTCCCAAAGAGGTGATCACAATGTGGTTATTGTCATTGAATGTCGCCGAGAAGTAGGTCTGCTGCACATCCCCGGACTTGATCAGGTTGCAAGTGAGGCACTTGGGACTCTGCTTGGCCAGAGCTCGAATCGCGTACAAATGCATCTGCTCCGGATGATCCTCCGTGTTGGCCGTGTAGAAGATGACATCGGTGGCGCCATCCCAGTGCAGGATGCTGTCCACCACGTACTTGCCCTCGGTGAGGGGTTCCAGTACCTGGAGCTCGGCGCTGGCCACCGAGGAGCTGAGGAGCTGCAAGTGCTTGTAGTTGTTGTGCGGCAGGACGAAGGCCAGGCGGGAGCCATTGCGGTTCCGGAAGGGAGCGGTATAAAGGTCCACCCAGCCGGTCTTTGATTCCGTGCTGTAGATCTGTTAAAGGCAAAGGAAACAAGGATATCACCAGGCTTTCTTTTCAGGAGCTACGATCACTTACCACCCTCCTGTTGAGTCCATCGAAGGTCACCACGTAGGCGGCATTCTGAATGCGGTTCATCCAGATGGACAGGACATTGGCATCGTCCACCCAACTGACCACGGTGACAATGTAGTCCGTCTCCGTATTCAAGGCCGCCGGCACCGGCATCACAGTGATGAAATCTCCGCCAGAAACGGCTCTCTTCAGGTCCACCATTACCAGTTCCACGCGCGGATTCGAGGATCCGGCCTTGGGGTAGGCAATAGCCTGGTGAAGTGGATACTGATAGCGCAAGTCTCCGGCCTCTCCATAGTAGGGGAACTTGATCTGATGCGTGGTCGAGTCGTCGAACTTGATGAAGGCCAGCTGGGTGCCCGAGGGATTGAACCACGTGGCCACGTTCGAGCTGAACACCTCCTCCTCGTACACCCAGTCGGGAATGCCGTTGAGAACGCCGGACAGATCATGATCGCTGGTGATCGTGATCTCCGTGGCGGTGGCGCTCTCCTTGTAGTACAGATTGCGATTGAAGTTGATCACCAGAGCGTTGCCCACCGGCGCCCACTGCACCATGCTCAGGTAGAGCTGCTGGCCCTCGATGGTCAGCGGGGTGAATACCTTCGTGTTCAGATTGTACAGGTCGTACTCCGCCAGGAAGCTGTACCGGAAGTTCTTCTTGTAGTTCTTCGCCAGCAGCAGGAACTGCCCGTCGGCGGACTTCTCGTACAGAACGTACTGGGCAGCCCCGTCAAGCAGGGTGCTTCGGACTCCCGTCTTGGCATCGAACTCCATGATGGACTGCAGCGGGATTTAAGTTTAATAAATTAATGGATTTCACCATGTTTTTTTTCGATAGATAAACTAGATTTGTATTGATATTTATCCTTTAATTTTTAAACATTGGTTGGGCACTGAATTTTGGCATCGAAGCATGAGAAAAAAACGAACCTTTAAGTCTTGAACTAGGAAAATTATGCTTTTCAAGGAAAAAGAAAAGGAAAGTTTGTGCAGTCGTGTGCACGAGGTATTTTTCGTTTATTTTATTTTAATTAATTTCTTAATTTTTATTTAGTGTATTATTATTTATCTTAATTATTACTTGTTATTTTTTTTTATTTAATTATAAAATAATTGAATTACTTGACTCACCGTATTCTCCTTGTATATCAGACTATCGCCATTGCTCCAGCTGCCATTGAAGCGCTTGGCATATAGCTGACCGCTCAGCACATCCTCCAGATCGATGGCATTGTTGTTATTGTTATCCGAATCGCTGGCATTATCCTTTTCGTCCGTCCGGATGATGAAGTACAAGGCAGTACCCAGCAAGGCCAACGCAACGATGGCGGTCACAACGCTCAGGATGATCCGCACACGGCGCTTTTTCTCCTTGGAATGCATCAGATTCTTTGGGTTGGAAAAAAGTAAAATCACATTATTAGATCATGAATAAATATATATATTTTCCAAGGAATATAGGTTTTAAATAAGTTTAGGGTTGATAAGTACACATAAAAGAAAACAAATCTTTCTTTTATATTTATCTTATTCGATTCAAAAAATAAAATTCTACGCTCTCTTGAAATATTTATAAAAATTAAAAAAAATGTAGAAATAATCCTCTTAAATCAAAATAACATAAATAAGCTTATTATTATTATTTAATGTAAGTGCAATGCTTTTCAAATTTTCAGCAAAACATTAAGAGATAATCCTCTTACATTTTTAATTAATATAATATAGTAATCTCACTTTATTCGAATGCACTTTCTCAACCCAGCGAGTTCGTCAACCTCGCCTTTTTCCATGCAGGGAAAACTGGGCTTTCATTTCCTCAATTTCAATTTCCATTTCCATTCACATTTTACGAGTCGGGCACCTTTCTGGGCTGACCAAAAAAGTGCAAGTTGGCCAGGCCAAATTATAATGCGCACTTTCGGCCAATTTGGATACGATCTTTCTGCCTAATCGGATAAGCCAGACACGTTTGTACCTCTGTATATACATATGGAAAGTGGCGTTGCGCATGCGCAATGACTATTTCTTTTAGCTTTTTCTCTCTCATCTCCCATTCACTCAACGCGTTCCACTCAAAAAGATTCGGGGGATACCGAGAAGCGTGAGCCCAAAAGGCGGAGAGCGAAAATGAAAGTAGTTTTTGTTAAGACTGGGTCGTCGACAACTGGTTTATGCTACTGACCAGAGGTGTACATATATACACCATATAGATTCAGGTAGAAAGGGGTAACAAGGGGTCCCAGGTGGGGTTTCAATTGCCGCATGACGCAACAAAAATAAAATCAGAAATTGCTGTTTACGTATCGAGTGTTTATTATGGACCTGTCTGGGTTTCTTATTTTTACCATCTTAGTGCGCTGTTTCCTTTACATAATTTAACATTACGTGACACAAAAATAATTGTAGTTGTCCACGCCTCGGAAAGACAAAGAAATGCTTCGCTTTTTCACTTTTTTGTTTAACTCTCAGCTTCGATGTGTTAATTGAGCTGTTGAAATCTATCATTAAACGAAAATGCCTTTGCACTTTATTTATTTATTTCTATTTTCAGTTTGTTTTCGGTTTGTTTTCTGTTTTGGTTTTTTGCTCCAATGGATTTTTGGCGAAGCGTGACAGTTTTTTGTGATTATTTAATGGGATTTATTTGTTAGAGCTCAAGGTTATGGGGTGAGATCAATTTGTGGGTCTGCCTTTTGTTAGGAGGTTTTTTTTCAGGGATTTTATCGGTTTATATACTATTTATATATTTTTAATTGAATGGAAAATTATGGCTGATAATTCTGGCTAATAATTATACTATTTAATAACTTAAATAAGTACTAAAATTGATTTTAAACAGCTTTATAAACATGTAATTTATAAAATAAAAATCCTAAATGAAATAATGAGCATTAGTTTCTTTAAAATATATTTTCTTAGAGAAAGAAAAATATACATACAATTCATTTTAGAATATATAAATCCAATTATATACATTCAAATTAAATAAATTAGGCTAAGGGAAAGACAATTTTAATATGTATATTATATTCTTCACTTTTAAATTCAAGAAATGAAGCTTTGATATTTTTTACAGTTAAATAAATATATTAAATGACTGTGCATTTCCTTACTTAACCTACCTTAAGCTATAATTCTGCTTTTCCCACCACTTTGTGCTCTCTATAGAAGCACAATAAATACGGCAGGTTAAGCTCAACCATATAAAAATCATACTTATTATTGAGCGGAGACCAAGAATTCTGGAAGAACCAGTTCCGACACACACTCAGCACTCGACTGCTGCACCTTTTGGCATTCGCACATTTACATATATATACACACAGAGTGCACATATTTAATACTCGCATTTTATTGAAGAAATCCCCCGGCCGGAACTAGAATCAAACTGTCGAAGGAAGAGAGCCAAAATCGCATTTGTTACTTTTAGCAAAGAGAACACGTGTGGGGGATTCCCCACTGACCACGTAGCCCGTGCGGCAAATCTCTGGGATAAAATATAGCCCTATGGAGAGGCACACAACTGGCACAGCCTCGAAGACATGTTAGTTACAACTTTGTAGGAAATTTATGAATCCTCTTGGATTTCCCGGCGCCAAGGCGATTTCGAGTTGGTGAAAACATAAAACCAAGGGGGATTTTATTCAAATTATAAGACACTTATGACTTGTAATTTTTGTAATTATATTTTACGACATAATGAAAGCTTGTAAGTCTGTAATTACAACAGATTTTAATAGTTAGGAAGACTGTATATCACATACTTAAATTGTAGTAATTTTATTACATTGATAATTTTAATTATAAACTGAAAAACCTTATTAAATCAGTTCGATATTTTCAGATAACAATTTAATTAATTTAAATAAATTAGAATAATGCCTGAAATATATACAATACAATTAATATTATTTTAAATTTAAATATAAACAAAAAAGTAAAAGTATCAGAAATTTAAGGCAATAGTTTAAAACCAAACCTTCATTTTACATTTTAGGCAACAATCATGGTTCAACCAGACTTTCACTAACTAGAAAATAGAGAATTTCACTCCTGACGCCTCTCTAAGCCTGTTTTCCCCACTCTTGGCCAAATAATCCCCAAAGAGCATTTCCATTTTCACTTTAATAACGTATCGTATTGTATCGGCCATTTGATCCATTGAGGAGCAACGCTTGACCAACTCCAATCATATCAATGTCCATTCAGGCTATTCATATTCTCCCCAAATTCTTTTTTGGTTTTTTTGCCTTGATTGTTTTGGGATTTCCCATTGAATTCGCTGCACAATGTGGCGCAATTAGTCAGCTGTATCTGCACTCTCACCTCTGGCCGGCCAGAGCAATCTTCGATTCATTTAATAAATATGAAACTGAAAGGTTGCTGAGAGCACTGTGTCTGATATCTCAACACAGGAACAGGATTCGTTTGCTGGACTTCCGGCAATTAGTTGGAGTTTTTACCGCCCCGAGCTGAAGGGCATTTTCCACTCCTGCTGGACCACATGTCGTATACTTGTTTAGTCTCGCTTTTTGTTTAGCCTCTTTCATACTTTAGCCTCCTTTGCTGTTAGGACATAATCGCTGGGACGTGAGGGGCTTTAACAACTATTTTGAGGACAACACATACACACAACATAAATTGATGACTTTTCGTCTGGCCTTTCATGGCTGGAGGGGGCTTGGTTTTTTTTCCAGCAGCAGCTTGTTCATTTGTCGCTTGGTTTTTCATTAAACTGTCCTAAAATTAATTAATTTGCTTTGTCCTGGGTGTGTGTTTGCTCCTGTGGGGCCTCTCCCTTAGCTCCTGTTTTTTACCCAGCTAATTGTACACACATTTTATCGTGTTTAACTAATGAGCTACATATACGACGTAAGTTGAGCTCCGGGTTAGACATAATTAGTTGATGTTTAGGGGAATTTCTCAGCTGGGTGGGTCAATGATTCAAGGAGTGGAGTATTAAGCTGGAGTGGAGTATTTATGCTCTTAAAAAATGATTTATTTGAGAATATAATAGCCTTGGGAGGTGCCAAAAGACATATGATATTTCTTTTAGGATATTTTGGTATTTGATTTTTAAAGTTTAAAGGCAAAGTATTGCATACAAAGGTCAAATAATTATATTTGGGTATTTTCTGGTAAATTCTAGATTTTATTACATAAAAGATGTAAATAAAAACCAATTAAATACCAACTCAGTTCCAAATTTCTCTCTCTTTGTTAAACACCACGCAAAATTCATTATTCCCATTAACCATATACTCGCACATTGTGGTAATGCCTGCAATCAGTACAATCTCCATTTATCAGCCACCTGTTGATCCACTGAAACCACCGAACGATGAAGAGGAAAGCACAGCTACCATTAAACCGCAGAACATGCCACATTTTCGATTGATATATTAGCTGCTCATCTCGCCATTCATCTTGTGTTTATCGGGCTGAGGCCATTGTGGTCAATCAGCGGCTCATTTTCGCACTCATGAACAAATCAATTTAATTACAGACAGAACACCCAAGGCTACCCGAGCACACATAGCAAAATGTTCGCCAATCGACGGGCGGTGTTGCGAATCGAAACAAGGAGCATGTGTGTTTATCAAAGGGATTTATAGAGGTGACAATTTAGCTTTTATTGTTGATAGATGTGATTTTTAGAAAAGGTTTTTTGTAGAGGTAAGTTTTTGTATAAAATTGGGTATTACAATATTAATAAATAATTTTTAAGCCCTGTTTTAGGCACTCTTTTCAATATTAATAAGTTCTAATTCTAAGCCACAAATCTAAAAATCTAACTTAAAATATAAACTTGACATTAAAAATGTACTTTTCAATAAGATTTTAATACCAGCTCTGTGATATATTAATATCTGATAAATTCTCGCCTGGATTTTGGGGATATTTGTAATTCTCATAAACAATTGATTACATATTGCGGAGTGGTTATAAAAATATATAAATTCAACAGGAAAGCACTGGTTTTGACATATTCATCACTTTCATCACTGGCATCCCTGGGCTTACCTTAAACCGCGACATCCCCTCCCCGAAGCTACCAGCACTGACGACATCATCGTCCTCCAGACTGCTCCCGCCGCCGCCCAGCATGGACTCGTGGTGCTTGGCGCTCGGCCTGCGTCCCACCGCTGCCTTGTAGTAATACGGCGGATGCTGGTGGCGACCAATGCCCGCAATGCCTGCTCCTCCTCCGCCTAGGCCGCCTCCTCCTCCAGATCCGCCGCCCACATTGGCGGCGGTATTGCTGGCGGTGGCAGTGGCAATGGCGTCCTCGTAGCCCATCAGCTCGATGCTGGGATGCTCGCATTTGCAGCGATGCGGCGGCGTCCGGTGTCCGTGCTGGTGGTGCGGATGCGGATGCGAGTGGATGTGTGGATGCAGGTGGGGATGCTGCTGGAGCTGCCGGCTCTTGCCTCCATTGCTGTGATGAGTGTTGCCGCCGACACCGATGCCGATGCCATGGTGGGGCGGCTGAGGTGGTGGCGGTATATCTGCGGGTGTTATATAGATTTTCCCGCCCAGGCTCTCGCCGCCCGTCTGCTTGCTGGGCCAGTGGAACTCGTCGAACTCGCTGGAGCTATTGGTGAGCTGATGCTGCAGCTGTTGCTGTTGGTGTTGCTGATGTTGCTGCTGCTGCTGCTGCTGCTGCTGCTGCTGCTGCTCCCACTGCAATTGCCTTTGCTGCTGTCGCAGGCAGCTCTGTTGTTGCAGTTGCTGTTGCTGCTGCTGTTGTTGTTGCTGCTGCTGCTGCTGCTTGTGGTAGCGATAATATTGATGATGTGCAGCTGCATTGGCAGTGGTTGGCAGATGATACTTGTTGTTTTTTTATTGTCGACGGAAAGAGAGAGGGAACACACATAAAATTGGTTTGTGGACAGCTTCCTGGTAAGTCGGTTTCTCGCCAAGCACACGAAAAAAATATTATATAAGAGCGGGTAATATTATTTAATTAAAAATCCAAATTATTAATACAATATTGTTCTGGACTATTTTATAGCAATATTATTTTTATTTGATACATAATATGATTTATTAAAAAAGAGTCCGCAAGAAGCCGTTTTTAGAAAGTAATTGAAAAAAATCATTTAATATTTGGAAAGATTTTATTTAAATTCTTAGAAATATTTTTAAGGATTCAACTATTTTCTTAAAAGCTTCCAATTGATACAAGTACATTTTTTTAATTAGAAACCCATCATAGTTTAATTTTGATATAAAATAAAATTTAATCCCCGCTCACTATATAACAATATTTTTTTTCTGTGTGCAGAAACGCCACAGGGATATGTGTGGTATTTGTGTGTGCTCTTGTTGTGCTGTAGAGCTTGTGTGTGTGCGTGTGGAGGTCTCAAAGCAAAAGGACATCGAACGGCAAACACAAATTGAGGCACCAACAAAGGGGCAAAGCTTTAACTACAAGACGGAATGCAACACAAAAGACGATCAATTATTCTCCAACCAGTTTTCAGATTGAAAAAGGGGATTTTACAGAGGTTTAAGTTACGATTCTTGAAGGAATATTAAAGGATTAACTGTTACGTGAATCAAATAGAAATATATATATGGTTTTGAATCTTATTGTTTCTAAGTATTACAAAATGTAAAAAGATTTAAAGGTTGAGACACTCAAAGTAAAAGAAAACTATTCTTAAACTCATTTAAATTAAAAAAAGATATCAGGATACATAGTTCCGGAAAAAGGATTTTGAATATTTATAAAAAAAAATTTAAAATTATTTTACATATTAAGAAAATATAAAGTAACTTAATAGAGATTACCCAAAAGAATCGATTATATTAAATAGAAAATTGCATTAAGATTTTTGTTATTTATTTTAGGTTGTGTCTGTGCATTTAAAATGAATACTTTGAACAGTAAAATATCATTGCAGTAACCTTAAAGCTAAACAACAAAGCGTGTGCCTTTTCAATAAATAGTTTGAATTAATTAAAATATAATTAAAATGACCTAAAAGCTGAATAACAAAGTTTATATACTTTTTAAATAATTTAATCAACAACTAGCAAGAGCACAGTGCACTAACTAGACTTATTTCAACTTAAAACTAAAATTGTAAGCTTTTAAAGCTGCCTAATTCAGACATAAATAATAACATAAATTGAATAAGTCTTAAAACTAATTCGCAATAAAATAAACACTTGAACAATGGCGTATTTCGTTAACTACGTTTAACTGGTGCACACAGAAAGTTTCGCCAAGTACTTAGTTCCACTCAACATTTCCACCTCAACAAATTAGATGAAGTCTTGCTTAAACCGGCAACAACAGTTCTGAAATCCCCCGACGTGAAAACCTCGCAGCAAAACTAAGTTATGAAATGAAATTTGCGCCAAAGTCGCGCGCAAAGTAAATAACAAAATCAAACTTGATGCGAGCCAAAAACTATGCCAGTGCTAGCCAAAAAAGAAAACTAAATAAAGCTACATACATATAGGAGGACCAAAGGGGAAAATAGACCCGGAGTGAGATTTTTGCGCCAAATACATTAGCTCGATTTGGTTTGGCGAGTGCGGTGCTCACCGCAATTATTTAATTACACTCTGCCACTGTGTGTACCCACCAGGGACACACTCCCCCTGGATCCCTGAATCCCTGGATTGCCTGGCCAACTCCCGCCGGATTTGTTGGGGTTTAATCAAAGAGCCAGCCAAGTCAAGCACAACACAAAGGGCTGAGCGGGGGCCAGCAGCGAATGAAACGAAACTTTTGTTGCAACTTTTCGGTGCAGCCAAGCAAATCGAGGCGTGACCCCTGAACCCTGCAAATGGTGCTAGGTGATGGGTGCCGGGAAGTACCAATGGCACTGAGGATTCAGCAGGTCAGGGGACAATGAGAAGGCGCCCACATGCAGGCCACCCCTCGCCGATACTTACGTAGTTCAGCAGTTGTACGGAGTACGTAAGGACGGACCCTTTCCGATTCGTATCGCTAATGATGATCAAATAACGACTGGCTTGCTCTCAAACACATGGACACCGAGAGAAATTTTATTTAATAGAATACGAAAATTCTTTTAATGCTCCGAATGATAATAATAATATCAAATTCGAAATAATCGCATGCATATAGTGTACGCTCTGCATTTATTTAACAATGAAAGCCAAATTTTTTAATTTTTGTAATTTTTTTTCGAAAACATGTCTTGAGGGAATATTGTTTTTATTGATTATCGAGTTTTCTTTATCTCGAGACTCTTCCAGTTTATATAACAATATAGCATATATAATTCCAGCTACACGTAAAACACATAATTATCTTGATATGAAAACTTGTCGTGATGGAAAATCGTATCGAAGAATCGTGTTCAAACAATAGTAATCATCAATGTGTTATATTCCAGTGTTTTCTTTTACAGACACATATAAAACGGACACAAAATCTTTAGCTTTACATGAAAACTTGACGTATTGGAAAATAAGTACAGGTTCGTGTTCAGCATAAGTTCGCTTAAGAACGTATTTCAAAACTTTTCTCTCAGCTTAGGATCTTATAGGCAACAAATGGTAGGAAAACCTCCTGTGATGAAAATTGGATCACAGATACGTCTTCAGACAAAAGCAAGCAGTGTAGTCTCTCTTGAAAACTTGACGTGAAGCGTTCAGCAAGATTTTGTTTAAGAACGTATTCTAAGCCTTTCTCTCAGCGTAACCTTTCATAGACAAAAATTCCTAGTTAAACCTGTCGTGATGGAAAAAAAATGATACCACTAATTCGTGTTCAGACAAAAGCAAGCTTCAGCCAAGCAAGCTTATCTCTCAGTGTAGCCCTTCATAGACACAGACAAAGCGGACACAAAATCGTTAGCCCACTTGGCAGGGCACCAGCAAAATTTGTGCACTCTCGCCCTTTAACTGTGTCACGGCTTCTTTCTCCATCTACGAGTCTCCGAGTCCCAGGCTTTCCGGGCTTTCCAGTTTCCCGACCTACACTACGCCCCACAATCTTGCCCTCCATTATCCTTGGCCGCCGCCACCGTCCAATGTCGTCTGGCGTAATGAGCAGTCTTTCAGTTCTCCCGCGGAGAGAAAGGGTTGGGTGTGCACACACAAATGATATGTAAATACCAAACAATTTGCCATGGCAGGGATGTCTGCTTTGAGGCCTTATTTGATTAGTGCTTGATCAGTGCGCCAAAAAGTAGGCAACGTTTGCTTGATTTTTGGCAGCCCTTCGAAGGATACTGAGGAGGAAGGACGAACGACTGTAACGAGTCATCTTAATTGAGAGCCGGCAGCGCCAAAATGTTGTCATAACTGATACGTAATTGAGTTGCAGGCAAAGGGGGTCAATAGCTAAAGGGATTGGTTTTTAAGGCTTAAATAAAAATAAAAAAACGAAAAAATACTAATACTATAAAGGGAATTCTTAATTTTCCTTAATGCTGACTCAATAACTGCTCCATAAACCTTGTTTAATCCTCTCCGCTTGGCTGCCTCCCTTAGGAAACATTTCACTCTTTGGCGATGCCCCATAAAAGAACATTTTCATTTCAAACAAAAACACAAAAATTAGAATGCGTGGCCATAATAAATTATATTTTTAACACACCCAAAAGCACACAGACTAGACCAACACGTATGGGTGAGTGTATACGTGTGGCAGACACCTAAATGTAGGCAATAAAATTTCGACAAAATAACCAAATGCATAAATATGTTTTAAGTGCTACGTGAATAACGCCCCGAAATGCCTTAAATACGCTCATAATTTATGCAAAAGAAGAGAGGAAAAAAAGTGCACACATACGCATAGAAATGAATATTCAAACCCAAAAGGACGAGGGAAAGTGGCAACTTTAGCCACTCTCATCATGGCCTCATCCCTTTGTGAAAGGGCAACGCAACCATAAAATATGCAGCACAAACAATTGTTTTCGGTAAATATACGGATCAAAATGCAAACCAAAAATCGGTCTGCGAAAATCATAGCAAATAAGAGTAAATATGGTACAGTATCTCATGCCAGCAATCAAACATTGAATATGTAAATAAATGTTGATACTTAAATAGGGCGGGATCAAAGGGTTATCATTACAATATTCATAGTTGTGGGAGCCTTAAATACATGCAGAGTACTTTTTTTTTCTGTTGGTAAATAATGTGTAGACTGTGGGGATTTGTTTGTAGATTGTAAAATATTAAAAATATAAGTATATATGGGGGACATACCTGATCGCTCTGTGCTGTTTCAGTCACCGAAACATCATTAGCAGACATTTTATCTGATTTTACTCGCTTTTCCGCTGCTAACCTTGCATTAAGCTCAACTTTTTCAAGAGCTGCATTGAAGAGAAATAATAAAGTTTGTTTGATTTATATGGAAATGATTTATTTTGTTATTCCATTCAATTTCCAGTTCGGCAATTCTCAGCTCTATATTTTTCTTTTGCATTTTGCGTACTTTTTTTCCTTGACATTTTTCCGCATTTATTCTGACATTTTAGCAGTGATTTATGGCACACATTTTATTTGCACTTCACACACTTTTCAAATATTGTTCTCATCTGTTCCAAAACGTTTTTATTTGCATTCTAATTGATGCGTGGATTTATTGAAATACACATTGTTTAAACAAGTTCCGCTTGGGGCTATTACGATGGTTTTTGTAGTTTATTATATTCGCTGTGGTAACTTTGCCAAGCTATTTTTAATTAAGTTTTACGAGTTAACACAACAAAAAGGAAGCCTCGCAGAATATATTTTAATATGTTTATCCATTTCTTTTGATGCCACATGGTGGTCGGGGTGTACCCGAGTAATATATCCTAAGAAAATAACTGCTGCCTGTCACTTAATGCAAATTAAACAATTTAAATGAGCAAACAAACAAAACCCAGAAAATCCGAATTGAGGAAAGAAGAAAGGAAGACCCAACAGGAAGAAACAGAAGTTTTTGTGGCAGCCACACACACACACTCAGCCACTGAGTGCGCATTGCACATAACTCGTAACGCATACGCCCCGTTGTACAACGAGAATGGCCGCGTTTATAAAACGTTTGTTTGCCAGTTTGTTTGTTTGTTTGTCTGTCTGTCGGTTGGTTGGCTGGCTCGCTGGCTGCGGTTTTCAATTGTCAGTGCCAAAGCGAGCCCAAGAGGGCGCCCCCGAAAGGGGCTGCAAAAAGTACAAAAGTAAAAAGCAAAATAAATAAGAAATACCAAATAAATTGAATTGCGTAGCCGACTATAAAGAGACAGCCCAACGTAGGTGAGTGGAGCAAAGCCAACTGGAACAGGAGATAAAAGCACAGCGTCGTCGCTCCCCAAAGGGGAATGGAGTCAAAACAAGACAGGACAAAAAAATCCACAACAACAGTACACAGGACCCACAACAAATGTGATAAATGCGAGGGTTCGACCTTTGTGGTAATGTGCATAAAATATATTTACTAAATTGTCAAATGGACAAAAAAAAAGAGCAAACTTTGAAGCTGGCGAAAGAGGTCAGAATATAAGATGCGATTGTATTTCGATTATCTGGTTTCGATTCACAGCAGATGTCGAAAGCCTGTCGTCGAATGCTGGCTTCCATTGCTTTTACGGCTTTGCACTGAGACCCTTGACAAATCTGCGCTGTCAAGGGAGTTTTGCAAAGTCTAGATAAAGTGAGTTTCGATTTCTTGAAATAAATATTTTTAAGGAGACAATGTGAGTGAGTTTAAGCAAATAATAATAAATATAACTCATATTTAAGGGAGTTTAATAGATTCCTCTATGCCATAGTTGGGAATAAATCTTGAAGTTGACATAAACATATTGCTTTTTGATATTACATTTTATGCATTATGGATTTCTTTATATTTTAAACACATTTTACTCTAAGCCACAAGACAAAATGTTAATTTTAATTAGGTTTCAAATAATTAAAATATATTTTCCAGCACTTTTTCCTTTTTTACTGTAGGAAACTTTTACTTTTAATTGCTTAATATATACTTTAAATAATATGATTAAAGTTAAGATATTTTTAAGCAAGTGGAAATTTAATAAAGGTAAAGGAAAGATTAATAATTTTATTTATATTGTGATATCCCTAGCAAAACTCAATATTAATTATGTTTAAAGCCCTTAAAAGGGCACTCTAACTTTAAAGCTATTCAATTTTATTTTATTGTCAAAAATAGGAAAAAATGCAAGCTCCGATTTCATTTCAATTATCTAAATTCACCAATGCAGAAACCATGTCTTCAATTGCTTTAAAAGCTTACATCTTTTTGCCTTGACAAATCTCATTCCTTTTGAGTTTAATTCCCTGTCTTGACAAAAAACGGTTGTCCTTTCCTTTTCAGCAAATAAATTTCCCGGACTTTAAGCCCTAACGACACACTATCCATTAAGTAACTTTGCAACTGACCATCAGGATGGGCTCACACAATTATTTGAGTTCCCTAACTTGCGGTTGAAGCTTGGAATTTGATGTCCTTTAGCCGGTCACATCTGCCTCGGGCTGCCTAAATGCATTAAATACTAATGAGTTTAAAAGCGGCAAGTAATTTGTTGTCCCCGAATGAGGGATTACAACATTTGCCGGCTAAGAGCCACGCGCTCAACAGACAAATCGCCGGGTTATTGATATAGAAGCCATTGGATTACTTTAGGAAAAAGAAAAGAGGGACCTTCAGAACGGCTGGCTGGCTGTGACTGCTAATCCAGCAGATGCAGTGTGGTAGCCATTCGCTGGACTATTTGATTTTTCATTTGTGCATTTGTCAAGTGCGAGAACAAGAAATTGCAAGTGGCAACCGACAGGCAAACATTGCGGGGAAAGGCGAAAGCGGAAGCGGATGAAAGATACTCGCATCGCCAGTAGGGGAGAAAACCGGAGGAGTTTCATCAATTTTACACAATCCACTTAACTTGAAAAGCCAGAGAGGGCAGTCAGTCACAGAGTGAGTCCTGAAAAGAACTGGAATCAGCTTTCTTTTCTAATTCATTTGAATTTCCATTGTGGTTAGGGGAAGACGGGCCACACTGGCAGTTAATTAGAGGTGGGAAAGAGGGTATTTTGGGGTATTTTAAAGATTGCTTCAGGCTATTTTAATATAATAAAAATACCTTAAAAAAGGTAACTTAATTTCAACACACTGGTCACACTGGCAGTTAATTAGAGGTGGAAAGAGAGTATTTTGGGGATTTCTAAATAGAGAAGGAGAAACAACGATGTTTGCTGACATCGATGTTTTTCGATGTTTAAACAAAAAACATCGATGGAAAAATAATGAAACATCGATGTTTTCAAGAAAACAGAAAAAAAAATTCCCCTTAAAAAATTACAACTTTTTCCTAACTTTAGTGATGTGACAAAAACATCGATGTTTCGACACTAAACATCGATGTTCCCAAACATCGATGCATCGATGTTTCTCCACCTCTATTTCTAAAGCTTTCTTTGTTCTTTTGTTAAACAAATTTCTTAATTTCATTATAGAAATATAATTAAAAAAGGTAAGTAAAGGTAACTAAAATTCTCCAAATAAAACTTTCGATTTATAAGTCTGAACTATCTCTCAGGCTATCCTTATTCGTTTTCTTAACAAGATAAATACGAATCCGACGCCAATGAACATGTACACCCACAATATAAGCACACATTCGAGGCTGCTCCTTTTTCTTGGATTCAGAAATACATTTACCAATTTCGTTAGTAAATTCGACACGATAAAATAGGTCAGGCCATTCCTGCTCAAGCTCTCCACATATGAAGGAAGAGGATCCCTGTTTGTATCATCGACTTTCCCAAGCTCCAAGGACCGAAATCTCCTGCCAAAATCCATGTTAGCCAGCGCAAACTCAAAGACGAAGGTGTAGATCAGGACTAAGCTCACGGAGATGGCAAATATCCAAAGAATGTAGCTAAGACTAAAGGTGATGTGGCAAAAGTCCCATAGATAGCCGGTAAGGAGGACCAGAAGCCAGCTGCAGACAGACATCGAGAGGAGTCTCTTCAACTTGCTGCACATCTGATGATAACTTGAGTGATCCTTGCTGGTGTACCACTTGGCAAAGGACACCCCAAACAGATAGAGAGAAACGCTGCCCTGCAGGCCAGTGAAACCTTGACGATTGGCACTAAAAAATCCCGTGTCTGGCACCTCATTGTTCAGCACGTAGTCGGTCAGACCCCATTGGAGCAGTAGTTCGTGGAGGATGAGCAAAGCCAGAGAATGGCCCACGAGCTGGCCATCAGATCTGGCCAAGCGTCCAAAGAGACTGCCCATCAGCTTGGTGAGTCCCAGGAAGGAGAGGGCATTCAAGTGCCGGCCATAATCAAATTTATCGCCATTGTTCTCAGTCAGCAGCATATAGGTGGTCCGCACGAGGCCCAGGATCAGCAGGGAAGCCACCGTTCTGGGCAGTCGCCTTAGATCCGACCAGGTCCTGGCCCGTCGTGAAACGAATCCCATGTTGATTACAAACAAGCCAATGCCCATGTCCATCAGGGCGGCGCCCTCAGTCATGCTCTTGCTGCGCTCCACCGGAAAGCTCGGAAAATCCACGCCCAGTATGGCCACACAGGTTCCACTGTAGGCCGTGGCTCGGACCAGAGAGAACACCATTGGCCGCTCACCGATCTTAAAGAGATGGTTTTGCAAGGCAGTACGGCTCCATATTCTCCTAAGATAATCCACAATAATTATGGCAATTATTGCGGAATAGAGGTGGCTATAGTCACTGCCCGCTGTGGTAAAGATCACCGATGGCAAGGCCACGAGGGCGAACTCCTGCAGGAATCGTCGGGCGGACAGGAGCGGCAGGTGGCCGCACAAAAGCTGAGCCAGGATAAAGCCCAGGGCGGTGGGCATTACGTCCAGAAAGCTATCCACACTTTCCCGAAAGGGCAGCCAAGGATCCGGATGTAGAATATGCGAATATAATAACGTCACGTCCTCAGAGAAGTTTGTGTGTCGAAAGTAGCGCTTGAATTCCATTTGGAGCAGGTTCTTAAACCTTTTTAAAAGCTAAAGTAATTACTCATAATTTTTCAATTTAAAAATGACGGATTGATAATAGGAATTCGATTAAAATCTGCTTAGAGATGACAGCTCAACGATAACAATCACGGAAACTAGTTCATTATAAAGTTCAATAGAGATACCATCACTGCTTCACTGGCATTTACTGTCAAGTCATATCATAAATCTCCAGAAAAGTTAAGAAAGGAAGTTCACAACATTTTCATTGATTTTCACTGCCAAATCATATCATAGCTTTCCAAAAAAGGTAAGAAATCAAGTTTACATTTTCCCAAACCCTTTCGCTTGACCTTGCCTATTCCCAACTCCCTTTCTGAGATGTCGGACAACGAATCAGATTACATCGATGTCGAGGAGGAGTCCGTGGCCAGCACAACCACAGCCAGCAGCGTTCCCATTGTGGGGCCCGTGAGTCCCAATCCAAATCTCTCCCAGTATTCGCCGCTCTATTCCTCCTCGATGTCCTCGCTGGACGGCAGCAATGAGTACTATTCAGATACGGAACTCGAGATCCAGCAGGCCATCGCAAACGAGATGGCGGCAGCAGACGCAATGGCTCTGCAGACCTGGCGCTCGGGTCTGAGAACCGTTCCGGCCACCACTGATCTGACCACGCCCCAGCCGCATCGCATTTGCCCGATACCGATAAGTTTCTCCCCATCGCCATCTTCCCCGTTCTCGACCTCGCCCTCGACATCACGGTCTCTGCTGATCGACCAGAGAGCGGCCAGGCTGAGGCGCCTGCAGCTGCTCAATAGCTATATCCAGGATCTGCAGGATAACATGCCATTGGCCACTCGCTTACAGCGCCAGCGCCGGCGCCGTCGCAATCGTCGGCGGATCGTTCATTTCCAGGAGGACGAGCACGAAGAGCGAGTGCCACCGAATGCCATCGCCGAGGTCTTGCGGCGCGGGAACAGCATCAGTGATTGTAGCCAATGCAGCAGTGCCGAGGAGGATGCCATTGCGATTCCCAGCCATCTGGTGGAGTGGTCCTACCCAGGGCCCACTAATTAATGAATCATTAATTAATTGTGAATGCATAGTGACATTTAAAATTGATATATGTGTATATTGTGGAGAACGGGTTGGAAAAGACTGAATTTATTTCAATCCAGGAAATAGGAAACAGAAATCAGGAATAGTACAAAATAATAAATGGAAAATATATATACATACATTTTTATAGCCATTTAATGGTATTTTATAAATATTTATCCTTTTGAAATTATATAAATAAATATAAATAAATGTGATCCTTACTTATTTAATCTCCTCAATTGCCCCAAAGTTCAACAGAGATCTTAGGTCTCATAAAATCGGTTAACAACTCCCGGGAACTGGCTTTCAAGCTGCCGCCGCCATGGCACTGGCAACTTGTTGAAAACTACTTTAAGGTCTTTTCATCTGGGAACTGGGCGGGCTTTTCCTTCTTCTTCTGCTTCTTTGTTTTCCCTAGATTTCCCAGCAGCAGCAGCAGCAACAGCAGCCGGTGCCACTTCATACGGCAAAGTGTTTATATGCAGCTGAGAAAGGGGGGCGGCGGCAAGTTGAAAATAATAATGAATTTGCGGCATGCCACACAAACACTTGCTGCGGCCGCAACATGCGCCAGATTTTAGCCCCGGATATCAGCAGTAGCTGCACATGCATCAGGCTCCGCAGCCGGGAGTCCAAGTCCCACACGGAGAAATAAATCTGAGAATTACCTAGTATATATCGTTGCAATAAAGCCTGAGCAGGGGAGCCTAGGAAAGTAATGCCTTTGAAATCGCACGTTGGGGATTACGCAAACCAAATATACACATCGCTGACTTAAAGGTTGCTCTTTGCTCCAGCCTTGAAACTCAAATATTTTCCTTGAGAAATAGTTAAAAAAGAACTTTGGATATATTTTTCAAAATGCAATAGATCTGGTTGATATTTTTTCCATCAGTGTAATCTCCCTGGCAATCCTCTGCTCCTACACTCCTTCACTCCCTTACTCCTTTACCCCTCTACACTCACCACTCGCTCATTCTTTAACCTACTGTGCGGCATGTGTGGCAGCTAATATGTTGGCTTGGCAGTGTCGCCTCTTGGAGCCGTTGAAAAATGCACTGACATGTGCCACAGCTGCTGCTTACCCCCGCCAGCCCCTTAGACCCCTTTTTTTCCCGCCTGCAGATCCCTACCCATGCCCCTGTAAAGCAAAACACAGGACGTGGGCGGCTGCGTGTGCTCTTTCTCGCTCCAAGAGGGGGCGTGTTGATGCGCTGAACAATAGCTATAAAAAGGATTAACTTGCATAACAAAGGCGTTGGGGCTCCTACCGGGGTGCCGGCCAGCGGGGGTGCAGCGTGCAGCTTGCAGCTTGCAAGCCCCCAGAGCCTGGCATATAAATTTCCACATCGCAGCAAGCCGAAGACTCGGCATTGGTCGAGTTCCAAATTTATAGCTCACACCCTTTGCCTTTCTTTCCGCCCAGATTCACCATATGGTTTCGGAATTGCCCTCCATTGTTTATCCGATGGGTTGGGCCTCCAAACTTTCGCTATTTAAGCGTAGAGTTTGTTTATGGCAAATTGCGGACACAAAGGCGGAATATACAACAGATAGTTTGTAGCCAAGTAATTTGTGATTTGTTGCGGATTTGAATTATTTTGGGTATCGAATTAGGTTAGGAAACTCGTTATAATTTGTGTGTTTTTATGTATGCAAGCCGCGGATGTTACCTGTTTTCTATTACTTAATTTTTAAGGTATGATATTCAGTGAAATATTTATTTATATTTCATAATATAATACAACATGTTCAACATGTTTAATTATAAATAATTATTTATTAATATTTGATCTTTCAGCGTATAAAAGAACTGTTTATTAAAGAAATCTTACCCCTGGTACCCATAATAGTTGCAATAACTATTAATATTTCAATATCAGCTCAACAAGTGCCCTATATCCGCAATATTTACTTGAAATAGCCATAAGAAAAAAGTATAAGAATTCAACCTTATTGGTTTTTACTTGTTATGCTGTCAAATAAAATTTTCTATTGTCAGATGTTTAACAGTTCGTGCCCCCATCCCCCCTCTTTAAAGGGACATCACCCCCACTTAACCCCCCCTTCTCGATAGTTTGCTGTCCATCCTTGTGGCGCCTGGAAGAGGACGAGGGCGCGCATTTCAGTCAACTGCAACTGCTGCAATTTCTCATTTTAATAAAAATGCAAATGTCTCCGGCTGAGCAAAGTCAAGCTAGACATCGCTAGCTGTCTCCCTGTGTTATCGCTCTAGCCATCTCTCTTGCGCACCCTTTTACCGCTTCGTTTTGCCCATATTAAATGCCAGCAAACTTTTCGATTTTACGGTATTACGAAAACAAAGGCAGACAAAAGCACACGATGCAGGCAGCGAGGAACGTGGAAAGTACACAAGAAAGAAAAAAGAGAAAAATCGGCAAAAGACAAATAAGTTTTCAATAAGGTCCTTAAGAATGTTAAAAGGAACGAAAAATAGAGGATTGCACTCGGCTTGAAGGTTGAGTAAAACAAAGTGTCAGTTTACAGCTGTCATTCCCCGAGGGACATAAGCTGCCTTGCCTCCCGCTCACTCGCTTTCTTTTTCCACCCACTCGCTTGGGTCTCCTCCACACTCTCTCCGTCTCGCTCTTTCCGGTCCTGTTGCTGATTCGCACTTGGAGCGGCAGCCGCCAGATGGCGCTGCACTGCAGAGCTGACAATTTGGCAAAAGATTTCGGGAGGATTTTGGAATTTATTGTGAGAATTAAAGGGGTTATATTAAAGAAAAGGTCATGGAATTTATACTTTCAAGGAATTAAATATGATAAGAAATATAAATAGTGTTGATTTTGACCCCAGAATAAATTTTTTTATTTTTCAGAAAGACAATTTAAGTGAAAAACAGAAAAATATTGATCAGAAATAATTTATTATAAATAAAAATAGTGTAGATTTTGACCCCACAATAAATTTTTTATTTTCCAAAAAGAGTACAAGTATTTAAGTAAAAAACAGACAGATATTGATTAGAAATAATTTAGAAATTGAATCTTTGTATCAAATATTTATTTTCCAGAAAGGCTATTTAGGTAATAAACAGACAAATATTGATTAGAAATAATTTAGAAATATAATCTTTGCATCAAATATTATATTCAAGCCACTGTAATCGGATTTATTAAATGCAAATCAGAGGTTGGTATTATAGGGTAGGATTTTGGAATTTATTTTTTATTTAATAATTTAGGGCCTAAATTAAAGAAAAAGGTATGGAATTTATACTTTCAAGGAATTAAATATGATAATAAATCAAAATAGAGTTAGTTTTCACCCCACAATACATAACTAATTTTGTTTAGATAGACTATTTAAGAAAAAAACAGAAAAAATATATCTTTGTATCATATATTATATTTAAGCCACTATTATCGGAATTATTTACCAGTAAATGTAAATCAAAGGTAGGTATTTCAGGGTAGTTACCTTAATTCATTAAAAATAATCAAATTAAGCTAATACTACCTAAATCCATTACAAACATGTATCCCTGTTTAATGCCACTATTTATTTGAATTCCTTTATTTCTATCTACCTTATTTTCTTAATTTAAAACTACTCCCCTGGCATCACTGCAGAAATGGCGCCCCCCTTATCGCAAAACCTCCCACATCGACATCGAGTCGTGCGGGCCGGGCTTAATTAATCTAATTGAAATAATGCCAGCGACAGGCGAGAGTCACACATATGGCCAGGCAGCTTAGGGTACTAACAATGGCTCAGGACAATGCCTGATCCGCATGGAGCAGATCCCAGAGATTGCAACGGGACAGCGGGGACAGCGACTGCTGGAAGCACAAAAGGTTCTTTGTCTTCGAGGGCGGTGATGCGGGGGACTTGAAGTGCACACTCTTTGGACAGCCAAGCTGGGAATCAACTTAATTGGGAATCTCGTTAACGGCGCCACTTAAAGTGGCAGAGGTTAAGGTCGAATACCGCCAGGCCAAGACTTTAGTGTTTAATTTAAACGTATATTGAAAATTAATTTAGCTGCGAGGACTTGGGTATTAGCTAAAGCTGGCTTGCCTGCTAGAAGACTGTGGCGGATTATTTGTGGTGGGCGGTGGTGGCGGTTTGTTTTCCTCCAGCTTGCCCACATACTTCTCCACAACGCTGACAATCTTCTCGGGGTTGCTGCCCACGAACTGCAAGAGGGTCACGCGATTCTTGATGATCACGAACGTGGGCATACTGCTGATATCGTACTGAAGGGCCAGATCTTCGTTTTCGTCCACGTCGATCTTAAGGATAACCAACCGGGTCGAGTAGTCGGTGGCGAGTTGCTCCAGCCGAGGTCCGATCATCGCACAAGGACCACACCAGGTGGCAAAGAACTCGACGAGGATGTGCTTCGCCCCCGCATCCTCGAGAATTTGGTTGAAGGTATTTTTCGATGTTATAACGATAACCTTCTTCTGCAGGCTAGCCATTGCCTCCGAGCTCTCAGCTAACGTCCCCGAATTTTCCAACAATTTGTATCCCAACTAGAAATTTTGACGCTTTTATCTTGATTTGTTTTTGGTTTTCCGTAATGTTTTAGGAGGCGTTGAGGGGTAACTGACAATAGGTTCTTAGCTGGTTGCGAATCAAGGCATGTGCCCTTTATTCTGCGGTAATGGAGGCGGCTTTGTTTTTTCTTCCTGTTCTTCGTGGGCGTTTTCCCGTTTGCACACGTGTAGCGTACTTTTTGCAGTCCTTTTTTGTTGTGGGTTTTTTTGTTCTTAGGTCAAGCTTTGGTTGCACTTTCCTGCCAAGTGCTTTCTGTTTTGAGATACCCTTACATATGACCTGACTGGGTTGGTAATAAATTAGCGACAGCTTAAGGGTTATTTACGACTTGAAGGCTGAGAGGACTAAAGGTTCAGGGATTTTATGAAATCAAAAATAGTTAAACCTTTTTTAAAATAAATTAATTTGAAGGTAACAATTGGTTTTCTAAGTCATTTAAAAATTTAAAATTATTTTTATTGGTAGTTTTTATAAAGACTTAGTTTGCTCCAAATATTCTGACATTTATTTTCATTTAGTGTTTATATAATTATTTCAAGTCATATAAAACATTATTTTTGGTTGACAAATATATTTGATTAAAAGAGGATTTAGGGAATATAGTATCAAAGCTTGAAAAAATCTCAAAAATAAAGGGTATTCAAGCCTTCGATTACCCTTTCTCTGTCATTCTTCATAGTGTTGTCGGCTTGTTTGTCTTGTCTTGCATTTGTCACAAATTAAGACAAATGCACCGCAGTATCTTGAGTGTGTTTAAGCTGCTGCTGCCCCGCCCACCTTGCGCCCTGCCCTCCATTTTGTGGCGTGTGTTTGCTTGCCACAATGCGGGCGTCTGTTATCTCTTGAGTGTGTTTACCTAAGCCTTTTTCCAACTGTCTTTTTGCTTTATTTTTGTTTTTGTAACTTTTACTTAGCTCTATGCTCTGTGTGGGATTTGG
The DNA here is from genome assembly GCA_018153105.1 of Drosophila rufa. Classification (NCBI taxonomy): domain Eukaryota; kingdom Metazoa; phylum Arthropoda; class Insecta; order Diptera; family Drosophilidae; genus Drosophila; species Drosophila rufa. Next base: position 10,748,765 of record JAECXS010000085.1, read on the forward strand.
TTCACGTGGCTGCTTGTGGTCTAAGCCCGCTTCAAGTGGTATCTCTCGGTTGATTCTAAAATTCTGTCGGCTAGGCAATTTAAGCTCTTGCCACTTGACACTGAGATAGTCGTTGATAAGCTGGTGAATCGCGTCGTTTCACTGAGGAAAAAGTATAGCAAACGTAATGCCAGTTTTCTGAATGATTTAATGATTTATCTTGATTTTATATAAAAGAAAAAACCTTGGTCCTTCGAGCCGGATTCGTTCGCATTTCTTACATTTGTTGAATAAATTAATCGAAACCCCTCGAGTTTATATTTTTAAATTTACCTTAAAAAAATGAAAACTAAGTTGAGAAACATAAACCGTATACTGCAGTCTTAGTGAATATACCCTAATTTTTTAAGACTTATAACTATTTTTTCTCTCTGTTCTTTTTGCAGTTTTTTTATCGCTGCCACCTTAACTGCGTTCTCAGCTTGCATAACCTAATGAGCGCCGTGAGAAAAGCGCGCGCGAATGGCGGCGAAACGAAATGGAATGGAACGGAAATGGCTGGCACACGTACACGTACATATACAAGCTGCAGTGCTGTTGCGCAATCAGTTCAACATCCGGTCGTCGCGAAGGATTTTCGTTTGCAGCGCCGGCAAAGCTCTGACCTCGTAACGCATGCGAAAGGTAATGGAAATAGGCGGGCGGGCATGGGAATATATGTTACGAATATTTATATATATATGTAGTAACCTCAAGCATCTAGCGAAAATATATTTTTTGGACCGCCATTCGGTTATCCGTGGCTTTTTTGATGGAGTGCTGAGGCGAGTGGAATAAGTCACGTAGCTGGCAAGACAAATTGCTTCAAGTGCAAGTGGAACACTCTCACTCAGCTTTCCTCGGGCCAGTCAGTTATGCGGTTAGACAGTTATTTTTATTGCGCATACGCCATGTGGCTGGCATGCGAAATAAATGTATATAAATATATGGATATAGGCTAGTGTGTGTATATATTGCGGTCAACTACAAAATGGGGTCGAAATGGGGCTAAGATTATTGTCACTCTTGTCAGAAATCAAATTTCGGGACGCGGCCATATCCATTTCCACAAGATCAGGCGTCCGTCCGTGATGGATTTCCGCATGGCTTTAGTGCAAACAATTTGATGTTGATGGTTACTACTAGTTGTGGCCATAAAACCGCCAAGAAAATCCCGCAAATTTGCCCGCCATAGTGTGAAGTTTTTAGATAAAGCCGACAGCTATCTCTGGCCCCTGCCAAAGTATGCCATTAGAACTTGCAGACGACATTCTGCAGTTTAGCTTTCGGGCTTTGCGGGTCAGCAGCTGTTCCAGGCCACATAATTGGCTTTTGTTTTCTCGAAAAACAACAACAGCAGCAGCAGCAGTAGCTTCGGTGTTTAGGAGCACGTTTAAGGATGTCAATGCCAGATGCTGGCTGACAAAATGATGAACAATCCAAACACAAAACACAGAACACCAAAGCACCGAAGCAATGAAGACAGAAGACACAGGACGAGTTGAAATTCCAAAACACCAAAACAGCAATTTCAGTTAACAAGTTTATGAGCTCCGTTAGGGGCGGCAATGAATGTTTCGTGCATTTGGATTTTTGAGTGCGTTGTACGTTGGGCCAAAGGCCCCTACTTCCTGCCATCCAACCATTTCCGTTTCCTGTCTTGCCGGACTGAGCGAAAAAAGGGTGCTGGAATTTGATACTTTTTTGTCTCATAAAATATTCTAAGAGAAAGGGCTTTAAAACAAAAAATTAAGTTATAAAAAATAGAAAATGAATTGAGGAATTTATCGTTTCTAAATAAATAAAGTTTTTAAGTTGCAAAATTTTAATTTAAATCATATTTTTACAGTTTAAGTAATCCCTAAGACATATATTTTTACTATAGACTTATTTCCCATCATTCCAAATTAAAGATACACAATTTCCCAACGCCTACGAAAAACCCTTTGTTCTCGAATTAAGGACGAATTTCTTCCTCTGTTTACCATTGCACATTCATTTGGCTGCCAGGACGCACACAATATGCTACCATTTCAGCCTGCCACGCTCGCCTTTTGTCAACGGCAACGAAAATCTCTCGAAAACACAAGCAAATTTTATTTGCTGCCAAAAATTTTGATGCTCGAACAGAAGCAGGAGGAGATTTTCCCATTACCCAGGCGCTCGTTGAGCTCGAGCACGAGTTCCTCCTCCTTACCGGCTTCTGGTTTTCTGGTATTGGTAATGGTCCTGGTTCTGGTCCTGTATATTCCAGGAGCTCGGGCTCACCCCTAGCCACATGACAGTTGGCATTTGGCGGTGCTGAGCCTTGTAATGAGCTTGGGCGTGTGGCAGGAGGTGGAGGAGGACAAACAGGAGGCGTTGGCGCATAAACAGGACTACAAACACACCCGCCTGCCGGCTCTTTGGAGCATTCACAACTTTACAAGCTGCTAATGTGGGGGCCCCGTGTGAATGGGATTTGCATTCGCCTGCTGAATTTGGCAGGCGGCGGCGGCAGTGGCAGTAGTCCTTTTATGTCCTGGCTTTGCGGAGAATCAGCAAATTGGAGGGCTGCACCTTATTGGAATTGCTTCATTCTGGCGCCGACTTGGCGTTGTACTTATTGGGCTAATAGAGATGGGTGTGCCTGTGCTGGGTTTCAGTGTGATCCCAATTTATTTGAGTATTATTTCTGCTAATTGAGATACTTCGTTTAAAGGTAAAATTTTTTTGGTGTGATATATTTGGTTTAATTTAGTGAAAGCTTCTTGAAACTTATATATTTTAAAGGTATTTTGCTGTAATGTATTTTTTATACGCCTAATTATTTAAAGTAGTGAAAGGTTGATTTTTTTTGTAGCCCTATTTTTATATAAATGATTTGGAAGTATCCTGCAATTTTCTATACATTTCTTATTGCCCTATAAGTGTCCTGTCCTTTCCTTGCCTTTTGTATAATTTTTTAAAACATTTTTCATCCCTTTTCCACAGATATTGATTTGAATTTCAATTATTAGCCATCGAAATCGACTTCCAACGTGACTGTACGTGACGCAGATCGCTTCTGGGGCAGAGCTGCTTCTGGTCCCATAATTAATCACTTTAAAATGCAAATATTTTTGCCAATACTTAGCCGACAGCTTGCAAAATGGCTCAATAAACTAAATGCCACAACCAGACATCCTGGGCGCCTTAAGCAGCTTTCCTGTCGCTCCTCTTAACCCTTTCAGCCCCTTAACTTAAGTTTCAATCAATCAAATGCCACGATAGAAATCATCAGCAGAAGCTGTAAGCAAAAAGCAGAAGGCGAAAAGGATAAAGGATGTTGGAGTAACTCCCGACAGAGCTCACGACGAGTGGCATAAAAACCACATGTGCCTTAACATTTTATGCCCCAGATGGCAGAAGGAGTAGTAGCTCTTTTCCCGAATGGTTTGCCCTTGTCCTGGTCTTGGTCCTGGTATTGGTTCTGGGTGTGATCCTGTCCCCCTCTCTGTTCTGAGTAGCTGGCTGCCTAACAAGCTGCGTCAACAAACTAAACCACTTTGAAATTAACACGTTACATTGACATTGACAGCTTTATGCGTGGCATGCCAAGTGTCGCTGTAACTAGGACTCCGCCAGGCACAGGAGCACGCTGAAAGAACAGAAATACATTTACAAAAAAAAATCTATAATTTTTACCAAAAAAAAAACCTTAAAGCCTCACAAGAAACATTTTAGTCCCTGAAAAAATATTCACAAATGTGATTTGCTTATTTTTAGTTCTTCTATTATTCTAATTTAAAAGATCTGCAATCAAAGTCATATTTCTCATTTTAAGGATGAGTTTTCTTTAATTTTGTTTCCCCCAGTGTCGTGGCAGGAGCGGCTCCGTGATGAGGCAATGGCAAGCTGTCACTTACTGAAGTATCGCTGGATACTCTGGGTGGCAAAAACTCCGGGTGTGGAGGGAAGTCGCGCAAAAAAGGCAATTTCCGTTGTGTGGTGTGAGCGAAAAATAAGGGGGTAAATGGGTAAATGCAGGGAAAGGGGGCCCAAAGAGGCTCGAATGCCTCCCAAGTCGCGGTGGCAGGAATTACCAATTCAAATGTCAGGCAATGGCAAAATTAAATTCAGTGTCAATTGGTGGCCCGCCTAACGAGAACTGTTCGCGGATGCCGCTTGAATCCGAATGTACGAATCCGTTGCCAAGCAGGCGGCTTCACCTTAACCCATTAGTCGTGCGACAAGGTTAAGGCATCGAGAAGGTTCCTTGAGAGCCCTTAAAGTCACCCACAGAACCCACGCCATTTGTTCTCGCCCCAAGACCCAAATAATTTTTCAACTTCCACCATTCTTTTCACTTAATTTTTCTCTTTTTTTTAATTTCGGTGCGTGCTTGAACTGACCCAACAGAATTTATGTTTGGTCGGGCTCACCCTAACCCCCATCGCACCCGGAAAAGGGGTAAAAGCAAAAATTAGTTAAAGGCTCCGGCGGAGGCCCGGGGGCATCGAAAAGTGCAAGTACTGCAAAAGCAAACTGTGCGGAAATATTTAAGGACTGGAGAGCTCTCCGGCTCGTTTGTTCACGGGTTTCCAGTGCTGTTTGCGATAATTGGAGGTGCTTGGCGTACAAGAACCGGGGCTACGCAATCTACACGGAACACGCTTTGGTATTGCGTAGATTACTTCAAGTTGGGTTCCCGATAGGGAGCTGTCGCAGCGATTCTATCGGGTTCACAATCTTTATGGCTGATATATAGTACGAGGCGATATGATGCGGCAATTTTAACTATCAGTTGTAAAAGTGAAATTATACGTTTATAGCGCTGGCCGTCAACAGCTTGTTGGGTTATGGAATCACTTGGAAATGCAGTCAGCAAAGCTTGAATTTTTAGAGAATTTTAATTCTAGTTATATTGGTCCCTAAATCATTATATTTAATTGAAAGTTCATGAAATTTTTATACAAATAATATAGTGCTGAACAGGACTTTACTACAAAAATTTCCATCACTTTACATTTTTACATTTATTTTATTTTGGTACGTGATTTTTGCTGCTTAAATCTAATCTAAATCTACTGTTTATATACAATTTGTATTTAGAGGTGAATGTGTGTTATGTACAGATGTGTTAGTTTGTGTGTTTAGGGGCAGCAGCCCTAAGATAGTTTAGTTAGGGGAGGGTTATGTTGACTGGTTATTGGAGGGTGCGGGACGGCAGTTGCCCGAATGTTGTTCGTTTTAATCTTCTTCTTGTTGTTGATTTGGTAGCTCTCCTTGCAAGGCGGTTGGGGTGAGCTTTAAGGCGGGTTTTGTGGGCCCTTGCCAGCCGATTTATTGTGTCACCGACCATTTCAATTTCAAGATCCTTGTGTATATCTGTGTTTCTGATGTACCATTCAGCTTGAGAGATGTGTCTCAGGAACTTAGCCTGGAAAGCTCTGACCTTGTTGAGATGTGTTTTGGCCGCCACTCCATAAATGGCCAGCCCATAGTGCCAAATTGGCGCCAGTATAGCAGTGTAGATCTTTTTCTTATTTACCAGGCTGAGCTTCGATTTCGCTTTGGTTAGCCAGTGGAGTCTGCGAGCAGCTGCCTCTAGTTTTGAGCGCGTTTTCTTCAAGTGGGACGCAAACGTGAGCCTCCTGTCAAAAGTGACCCCCAAATAGGTATGCTCCCTAAACTGAGGGATCAACTGGCCATGCAGAAATACACCAGGCGAGGAGTCTTTTCTGTTAGCGAAGGTGACTATAGCACATTTTTCGGGATTGATCGAGATGTTCCACCTGCATGCCCAGTTCTCGTACCTTTTCAGCAGCAACTGCAGATCATCGGTGGCCTCATAGATGCAGCTAGACCTGGCCAGAACTGCAGTGTCATCTGCATAGGTAGCTATACATATTTCACTCTGCGCATGACCAGCTTCAAGGGGGGCATCATGAGCAAAGAGGTTGTACAGAATTGGGCCTAGAACACTCCCCTGAGGCACGCCTGCTGCAATAGGTCTGGCTGAGGAGGAGATCCCGTCCTGGACTACCCGAAAGGATCTTTCTCGGAGGAAGCTGGCAATTATCTCCAATAGTTGCGGGTGAAGGATCCTTTTAAGTTTATATAGCAGTCCAGGGTGCCACACTCGATCAAATGCCTGTTGGATGTCTAAGAACGCTGCAACTGTGTACTCTTTCAGCTGGAGGCCATCCAGGATGAATTTACCGACTCTATGCAACTGTTCGGGGGTGCCATGACTCTGTCGGAAGCCAAATTGATGGTCCGGCAACGCCTTCTTCACCTCCAGAGAAGAGAGCATGCGTGAAAGAACACATCTCTCAAGCACTTTTCCAAAAGCAGGCAGCAAGCTAATTGGGCGGAAGCTCTCGGCCATGTGTACCGGTTTACCACTTTTGTGAATCATCACAACATTTGCTTGCTTCCAGATCCTCGGGAAGTGTCCCAGCCTCATAGCAGCGTTCATGAGGAGGATCAGGAAGAGCAGGGCGCGGTCTGGGAGGAGCTTGACTAACCGATTTGTGATTCCATCCGGTCCTGGAGACTTGCGTGCTTTTAAGCCTTTGATTACTGCTTTAGTCTCAGTAATTGTGATAGGGGCGAGCGGCAGTGACATCTGGTGAGGTACATCATTACCAGAGAGAACTTTTGCAACCCTATTCGCAGACGACGTTTTGAAGGGGGTGAAACGCTCCTCAAGGCTTTCAGCAAAAGTCTCGACCCTGTCCTGCGTGGATCTGGCCCAGGTGCCGTCGTTCTTTTGATTGGGAACTTTGGAGCTGTTTGCCGCTTGTACCTCCTTGTGAGGTTCCACAGAGCATAGTTGGTGTCTGAATTTGGGGTAGCTTCCGACAGTTCCCTATCAAGAGTGTCTTGGCGGTGACGATTTAACAGATTACGAACCCCATTTCCCAGTCTTTTGTGGATTCTGTTTATCGTGGGGTCTTGGGTCCTTGCAAACTCTTTCCTGAGTCGATGTTTCAGCTGGATCAACGCAAGGATCTCACCTGGGATCGGAGCATGAGTGTGGCGCTGATTTTGCCGAGGTCGTCTTGAGTGACTCTGGGCATAGTCAGCGGCTTCCTTAATTTTACTCTCAAGAAGTTGAGCTGCGTCGTCCAAGTCCTCCGAAGAGTTGATCTCCATCTGGAGATGAAGAGATCTTTCAAGAACACTTTTGAAAATGGTAATATTTGTTCCAAACGGCAACAGTAATCTCCTTTCTGGAGTAGGGCTTCCAGGGAGACGCAGGTCAATCAGAAGCGGAAGGTGGTCAGAGCTTAGATCAAAGGTCTCCTGTATTGAGAGTCTTGCGTCTTGAATGCCTTTGTAGATCGCAAAATCCAGGCAAGAGGGCATTCCACCATTGCACGGGAAGCAGGTGGGACTTCCTGTGGCAAGGATTTGAGCGTTGGCCTCCTCTATAGGAGGAGTTTTTAGAAACAATGTGTGAAAGTCCTCATGAATCAGCAAAAATAAGAGAAAAAATTTAAATTATTCATCAGAAATAATAAAAATACTTTCGGTTTACTAAATTCGGAGAAAACTTTAAAAACTCTAAACAAAAAATTACCCATTAAGTCTTAATCTAATTTAAAATCTTTATTTTCGATTTAGATTTCATGGTTTTTATTTTAAAACCATTATTCTTGTCACCTTTTACGTGGCAAACAGAACGGAAAACTAATTTCAAGCCCTTCGGCCCCGAAATTCCCAATATTTTATGCAGACATGCCAACAGCGGGTCGGGTCCTTCCTTCCTGCAACTTTTCATGACTTTTTTATGCCTGGCGACGACCCTCATAGTAAAAGTGAATTATATTATACGAAATTCCTCCTTTTGGGGTTATTTGAGGATTTGATTGCCTTTTGATTTCGTTGTAGTCGCTTTCGCAATTTTCGTCGGCAGACACAAATATCCAAACAATAGATTTGTTGCCTCAGCAATTTGTTTATATGCAATAAATTTCTGGGGCAAATCAACGATAATGCAATTTATTTGCGTACATCTTATTTTTTCTTGTCTTCTCTTCTATTTTTCTTTTTCATTTGCATTTGGAATATTTTCCTTTCGGTCAAAGCTTTTTTGCCTTGTCGTTGGCCCCATTAAATGGAAAAAAATTCTCTTTTTATTGGCGTTCAATGTGTTTGCGCTGTTTGTGCGAAAAATTTACGAGCCTCTGTGGCTATTTTCTTTCTTTTTTTAATAATATTTTAAGTGTGTGACTTTTGCTGCCTCCATTTGTATTTTTTGCTGTCGGTGCTTGTCAAATATTAACAGGGATAAATATTGGGCTGCCGTTGAGTGTTGTGCTTTAATTATGTCGTAAATTAGTTGAGGGCGCAAAAAGTGTAACAAGCTGAATCTTTAGTACATAAATTTAAACTATAATTTAGAGGGGGTGTAGTAAAAATTTGTTAGTTTTTGTGGGGTTTCAAGACTTTAATTTAAGGATAAACTATATAAAACTAGTTATTTCAAGGCTTCAGTAGGTTTAAAAAAAATTTGTAATGTGTAAATTGATTAATTACAAAAATTTATATTAAAATTATTTTTTAGTAAAAAAAATGCCATTTGAAGCCTGGGCATTGCTCTTTATTGCGCATTCGCTTGAAATGCAGTCATTGCTAATGTTTATCGGTTTTCATTTTAGATTCTTTAGAATGGTTGGCGCTCTCGCATTAATTTTCGCACACATTTTTTGTTGGCAATGAGAATGCGCTTTTAAATCATTTATGCCCGCTCACTCCAGCTCCTATATTTGCCCCTATCTCATCGCGAGACGTTCCGCCCATGAATGCAACGCTTTCCCCCCACACCGCTGCCCCTGCAATGCGACGAATAATTTTTATTAAAATGTCAACAGCCTGGCAATGAGCATTGGAATTGGATCGGCCGAGCCTCCTTTTCCCTCTGCTATATGTACATGCCGTCCGCCTTATTTTCCTCGGGCTTCTGTTTGCCTGCCAAGAGTTTAAAATGTTTGCCAGGACATTGCCGACACACACACAGACAGGGAGAGAGTAGGATAGAGAGAGAAGTAGATAGAAAGTTGCTAAAAGGAGACCAAACATGTCAAGGCGGAGAAGGGCTGGAAATTGCAGCCGACTTTTGGGCGCTGGAACACGTTTCATATGGGAGCGGAGCAGGGCCGTAGGACCAAATGAGGCTAATGCAGAAACGTACAGCAATTACAACCACAATCTATGGAAATTGTCGTCGGGGCCCAGTAAATGGAATCATAGTCGAAGCGAATTGCTAAACTTAAAGTCGACTTTTGCACAAGAAAGAAATGATTGCAAGAAGTAGGGAAAACAGAAAAGAAACCAGAGAAAAATCTAGACTGGAGTAGGTTATACCCTTGCAGGGTATTATTATTATTATTATTTAAATGGGAATTGGAAGTAATTAAATTGTTTCAGATATCACTAGAGATTTTTTAATTGGCTTGACTTGGAATATTGAATTTCTGATTTTTTAAAGCTTTATTAATATGGACCCGTCTCCCAAACTGATTTATAACGAAGTTCTGAGTAGTTCTAGGACTTGTTAAAGCTCTATAAATATGAAGTGCATCGCAGGTCCCTTCAACATACAAAAATACCTCCATCGAGGGTATAAAAACTGCAACGAATTCCATTTACAGCTTTGGGGATTTTGTAACTAAGGCGAGCGAGCAGAAACGAGCTAGAACAAAAAACCCAAAAATATTATTAAATGTGGGCAACGGTTCCGAGTCTGGCTCGACGGCTGCAAATTGTCCGCTCATGAGTTGCAGCTTAGTGAGTCCAAAAAAAAACCCAGAGGAACCAAAGGGGAACATGAGGGAGCGGAGAAACGGCTTTGAAGAAACGGCCAAGCAACGAACAACGAAAAAAAATTGGGGAAGCCAACTACTGACCAAGAGTCCATAAAGCTTTTCCCGTTCTTTTCCCCAATTTCCAGCCATTTTCCACCCTTTTCCTGTCTTTTTTCACTCCTTTTTCTCCCCGTTATCCTCCCATCTGAGCCATGTCTCTGCTCTCAAGTACGCACTTCAATTAACTGTTTTACCAGCGCCAGTTTGTCCGAAGGCGGCGGACCAAAATAAAAACTTTAAAATGTCCTCCCAGTCGGGAATAAAAGTTTATTGAATATCGTAAATGTTTACTATATACAAGAAGTCACTTCTTATGGACAGATTCGAGTTGACTGGAGAGTCAAATGAGAGTTGTTATGGCTACCCCCAATGCCACCTAATTCCCTTTCTCCCGGGATCTTCTGGCTATTTGGCCCTGCGGTTTCTCCTTTGGCTGTCTCAGGGCGATAAAATTTGAGATTTATATGACAATTAAATGGCTCAATTAGGCTTCACTCCGGCATTTGTGGTATTGAGTTATGTGGTGTGCGTGTTGTGTGTGGCGAGAAGGGGTTAAAGGCGGCAGAAGTGTGAATTCTAATTAAATTTCAAGGTGGTGCACCATTGTAAAACTGGTGAAAATCGATAAGGGATAACCATTTATTTGCCCTGCAAATCGATGGAGAGAAATATGGGGCCTTTTGTAAGTAATCGGTGGAACAAAAGAGATTTAGTAAACTATTTTAAATAAATTGTAATCGGATAACCAACAGCAGAAGAGTTTGCTTTCCTTTTTCTGTAAAAATTGTAAGCTAGAATTCTATATATTATTAGTTTTTACTGCATAAGCATAAAATTGTTTCCTTAAAAAATCATAAATATCATATTTTGTAGCACCCTCTTTAGCTCATAGAAATACCCCAGTAAAATATAATGTTAAGACATTCAAATTTTATGAACGCTTCCAAAGGATAATTGAAACCATAACCCAAGGCTTAGTGTGCTTTTTACACACTTTACTTAACCCATGGCACCTTTAACGGCTGCCTGCTTCCGTTTATTACTTGAGCACATAAATATGATCGTATTTCCCCCATATTGGAGTTTCATTACGATGACAGGAGTCCGTCAAAGACTCATTTCGGGAAAAAAAGCAATAATACAAAATACTTAAATAGCCATCAAAAGCACACTTATGAGGCATACAGCTGTCCATAAATGGTGTCCCATCCCCACCCGCATCTCAACTTTCCCGCTCCACATTTTTTTTTTTTTTTTTTTCTCAGCGCCATTCACAAAACCCATCAAAACTACCAATGTATCCTTCTCTTTCTGTCGTCCTGGCGCTACCTTTCTTTTTCTGCTCGGGGGCCAAACATCGCAGCTGGCGCGCTCCTTTTCCTCGGCGCCACTTCTTCCACCTCGTTGGGCTCAAGTTTTATTTGTCGCAAAAATATTTCATTGTTGCAAGTTCATAAATAAGCATATAAATTTAATTTAATGTAAGGCTGGCAGGGATCTAGGCGCGCTGTCAACTTTAACAATGTCCCTCTTGCTGCACACGCACATACGAGAGTGTGTGTGGAGGTAAATAAAAATACGTGTTAGGGATGGGTATTAGAGCTGGAAAAATATCGATGTTAATCGATTTAAAATCGATGAATGCATACAAAAAACGATTTGATACAAATTAGATTCTTTTTCAGAGCTCAAGATTAAATGGAAAAAAAATCCGATATGTTTATTTCGAAAAATCACATTGTTATAAATATTTTTTATTTAAAAGAGAAATCTAAATATTTATTATCGGTACAAATCTAAAACTATAAATTTTTTCGACTTAAAATCGATACAATTGGACATTTTAATAATGTCAGAAGTTAATAAAATAAATAATTTAAATACTGCTTCAATATATCTATAAAAAATAAAGTTATACATTTTTTCATGTTTGAAATTACAAGATCCAAACCAATTGTATATTTTCAATATGTTAAAAGTTTGAAAAACTAATAATTAAATAATTAAATCTAAAGAAAAAAAATTTAAATAGTTAATTTGTTTGAAATTAGACAAAAATCGTCATATTCCACAATGCTTAATGATAATATTGAGTTTATTATAAATACGATATATTTATAAAAACGATTTTAATACCGAAAATATCTTACTTAAATTACGATATATTTCGATATGTTTGCCATCCCTAATCCAGCCGCACACACTCACTTTCAGCTTATTAATGTCGCCTACACATAAAGGAGATTGCATTTAATAACCAAGCCGAGGGGTAATAAAAAAAGTGGCCAACTTTGGGTCAAGTTGGGCACGGCGAAATGAAAAAATTAATCCCGCCATGTTCTAGCCGAGTAGTTAAACTAGTTTTAATGCAAACAACAAAGCTGCCGTGAGCCGACCGCCCGAAAGGAAGTAAAGGTACTTCCACTTTTCGTTTTGCGGAACTTTGTTAGTGGAAATAAATTGAAGCCCGCTCGTTCAGAATGCAAAAGAACAACCCAAACTTAAATCCTTAAGCCACCAGCTGAAGAAACACCGACAATAAAATCAAATATTTACTGTATTCATATAATTGAAGCAGAAAGCTGGAAAATTTGCCAGTGTCCTTGCTGAGATAAGGATGTAAGCGAGAGGAAAACAACATCCAAGATGTTGAGCTCCACCTCAGGTTAAATGTCCTGTTGGGAATTCAGGCGGAGATTAAAGGAATCGAATCAGGCGGGGGAATGAGGGAAATGTGAGAGAAAGAAATTACGGGATATCAAATTTCCAATTGAGGGGAAATAACTGCGAAACATAATAAATGAGTTTACTCATTAAAATAAAATAAAAGAGAATACAAGAGTTTCCTTATGTGCTCTTCCACATATATACTATTTCAAAGGAAATGTAACAGCTCCAGCTTCAATTATCTTTACGATAAAGTCAAATTAGTTTGACTTTATTTACTTGCTCACAAGTTTTTTGATTTATAATTTATTCAGTTTTCTTCCAAGTCATATGGCCTGACCGATAAAGCCATAATTAAGCTTGCCAACAAGTCACTTGGCCAATTTATGGCTTTGCACCATCACCCCCACACCAAGTTTATCTCTGGAGCTGTCAACAAATTGACAAAAACAAAAAGATTTTCAATAGAACGGAGCCAAAAAGTTTCCCCAGCTGGTCGAAAAGTCCACTCAACTTGACAAGCTGATAATTATAATAATAATAAGCCAGTGACTAACAATGGAATTTGGCCAGAGAGCACGGAGGCATTTTAATCAAATGGGGCATAACCCTGAAAAAGAAAGCCAGCCAGTTGCGGACCCCAACTAATTGGCCTAATGCTGCACTCGAAACTTTATTACTTTTGAATAAACATTTTTTTCCAGGTCCCAGAAAGTTTTTCCTGGTGCCCATATTTTTTTCAAGCACGCGTCCCATGGCATCCATGGAGTGGGTGACAAACTTTTGGTAAAACTTGGCAGATTATAAGTTTGCCGAAAAGGATTATAAACTTGAAAAATTTCAATCAAATTAAATTGCAAGATTAATTGAAAGATACCTTAAGCCAGTGGAAAAATATACAAAAAAGTCTGGTGACTGTTTACCAAAAGGAATCAAATCCTGGGTAAGTCCTTGATATTCATTTTCCAAGCTAATCATGGCAAAGAGCCCGAAGCTCATTGCCAAAAAATGACAATGGAAGACCACAAAAAAATAAAAAAAACTATTAATTAATATGGAAACAGAAAAATGCAAAAGGAAAGAGAAAACATACTACAAGGGAATACAAATAAAAGCAAACCAAATCAAAACAAACCACGAAAGCCCGGACAACAAATTAGAAACAGTCGTTAGATACATTCCCTCTCTTTCTTCCATGGTCTGTGGGTCTCCTTCGCACAACAAACTGTTACAAGGTTTTGCTGCAAAGTTCCTTTTGTTCTTGGCAAACGCAAACATACATATCCATAATGGTTTGGGGTATAAGGGAATGCACAGAGAAAAATTATACAAGATTTTAAAGATTTGATATTAATATTTTAGAAAATAGAGAAGATAAGTTAAGGTTAGGTATAGATCGAAAGTTTGGTCAATGATTAGGCACAACATTTAAATATTACAAATTAAAACCTCTCTCTCTTAAACATTCGATAAATATCGATAAATATAATATCGATTAATTAAAACATCTCTCAGAAGTATATATGTTCGAGAAATATTGCTATGTATAAGGGGAATCAATAGATATCTATCAAATTCATTTATTACTCTTAACATTGGAAAATTCAATTTTATTTAACAGAAAAATACCTAAAAATATTCGAAATATAGGATAAAAATTTAACAAGCAAATATTTATACAATATAATTTTTTTGTGTACACAATGAAGAGCCAATTCAATCTACAGACTCTACGAGGGCCTCCAAAAATAGTTGCCTGCAATTTAAATATTGATTTTGAGCCCGCTCTTTGGGTCGCATCCAGTTTCGCTTTGGGCAAATATTTACAACTCAGACTGAAGAAACCAGAAACGAAGATGGAGAAAGAGAAAAAAAAACTGTGGGATAGGTCATCAAATAAGCCTGGCTGTGCTTTTGTCTTTCGGCCATTGGCAAACATGTTCGAGATACTTTGTTTGCTCGCACCCAAGTTATTTCCATTTCCATTTCCCCGCCCCAGCCCCAGCCCAGGCTCAGCATTTCGAGCATAATTTGCGTGCCTAATGAAAATTTCAAATGGATATTTCAAATGCAAATAAGTAGCTGCAAGATACATTTGTGCTTTGTCCATCTAGTTAATCGGCATTAGTCAAAAGCAGGAGCAGCGCCCAGAGGGGGAAGGCCCCTTTGAAGTTAATGTCCGTGTCCGGGTGCATTTCTGGGAAATAGCAATAGTACAAGGCACAGACTAGGGCTCCATTGAATTAATTTATGGGTCCTACATTTGATTAGATAATCCGACCGCAAACACTCCAGACCGTTCTCGATAATCACACTCTCCGCCGTATCGATGGGCTCTAGTTGGCATTCGGCGCTATCGATGATTGGCCAAGACATGTGATTTATATGGCCAGATTGATGGGTGTTAGTAATGCCTGCCCACTCTTTATTCTGCAACTCATTTGCTCCAACTTTTCAGTTGTGCAATTTCATTTGTTAATTCGTTTTATGTGCCAAAATTAGCTACATTATTCAAATGGCTGAGTGGAAAAGGGGTAGCAGAGGAGCGGATAGTTGAGCAACGAGTTAATTAAGCTGCCAACTTCTGACGAGCAGGGGCGAGCGAATTAGCTGCAACTTTGACGGACAAGTGTGGCATAATGAGTGTAATTTGAAAGAAGAAAAGGATCTAATAAAGAAAAGTTGGGGACGTGGGGCAAATTTCTATTGTCCAAGTAGATTTGTGCAAAAAAATAAGAATGAACTTAGTTTTGGATTAAATATGTTAGAGGAAAAATTGGATAGAACAAAATGCATTTCTGATAAAATAAAGATTATTAAAGTCTTGTATTTTAAGGGATAAAATTTATTTAATAATTTTATTGGTTTAAAATCAAAATATTTATACCACAAAAATGTAACAAACTTGAACTTTTAAAAACGTTTAATTTAAACAATTCCCTTTGCCTGAAAGCCCTTCAAAAAATTCCCACACAGTTTCCAGGCCCAACTAAACAGCCAAAGCAAGGACCATAAATAAGTTTCCACTTATCAAGCGTTCTAAAATTATGACCCTCGCACACTTTGGAGCCGAGTTGGCGAACATTTATGTGGGATTCGTCTAATACACCGATTAGATAATACTCGAAAAATTGCCCTGCACTTGGCCATAAACTTGACAATCCGATTACACTTAATGGGCGCAAGCAGCTAAGAGTGAAACTCGTCGGAGACTCTCTAAAAAGTAAATTAGACAAAGGAGCAAGCCACTCATCACCTCTGGAATTTCTCGAGAGAGCTCGTTTCTTTTCGGAACAGAAAACAAAAAGTGGAATCCGTCGTAATTGTAAGGGTAATCAAATAAATTAGTCTGAGTACGTGCAAGTGCGTTATTTTCAGCGCATTAAGTGATGATTTTAGTTTTGTTTTGTGCGAGTGAATGAAAGACTGAATGAGTGAACGAATGAAGGGGTAAATTGGGTAGCGGGCAGCTCTCTATACAACCGGATGGAGCACTCTCAAAAAACAGAAAAAAAAAAAAAAACTAGACTGAATGAATCAACTCGACGCTTTGTAATAGCCACTGACGCTCTGCGCGGCATTAAGACAATCATTTTAATTGGAGTGCCACTTGCGTACATGCAACCAAATCCAACCCATCGAGAATGGACCCTGTCTCTCCCTCTCTCTCTCTCTTTCGGCGTCTATCTGCCTCTTTCCGTGCCCCATTGTCCGTCTCTGTCTGTCTGTCCCGTCCCTCAATTGTCGGATGTGCCACTAAGCGCTTAATAAAAACTTTTTTGGCTCGCGCCCGCTGCCTGAGATATTGTTTTTAGGTTTTGGTATTTACTTTGGCATTTTAAGCTCCCACAGATTGTCCAGCCCCTGAGTTAGAGTATTATGCTCTATATATATTTTATTTAATCTTGTGAAGGAGCTCTGCTGGGCTGTTATGCAACACTAACTATTTGGGTTGCCTTTTTTGAGTGGCAAAAGTGAGGGGGAATTGCCAAATATTAAAGGGTTTACTGAGTGGATTAGCATTACATTAGGGCAAAAACAATGCGTTGTATAAGCCCTTCACTGTTCTTGTTTTAGTTGAAATGGATTTAACTTAGTTGGTATTTCTTATGTAATCCATTAACCGGACTCTTAAGCTGTAAGTTAACACGAAATGATTTTGTGACTGAACTTACTAAATAAGGTATGGCAGCATTATAATAATTAAATCTAAAATAATAATATAATTTCCCTAACCCTAAAATCATATTTTTGCAGCCAATAAAAACATACTAGACCCAATTAATTAATAACAGCATTATAATAATTAAATCTAAAATAATAATATAATTTCCCTAACCCTAAAATTATATTTTTGCAGCCAATAAAAACATATTAGACCCAATTAATTAATAACAATTTTTTTCTATTCGATTACGACCTTTCAATTAGCTCAGAAAGTCAAACAAAGAGCAGATTGTTTACATTTAATAATACCATGCTTATCAGTTAATATTCTAGTTTCCGTTTAATTAACAACCTAATCAAGTTAATATAAATACAAGGTAATTGAAAATTTCACACAAAACACCGCAAATATGCAAATGTCATTAACTATGCTCGGGCAAGTCGATATAAATGAAAATTCGGCCAGATTGTAAATAACTAATCTATCACCGAAAAACCGCAGCCCACAAAAGCCGCAAATGGAAAAGCCTAGTTGCAGCCGTTGCAGCAGCTGCAGTGGCAAAAATGTATTATAATCATAGGTCGTTTGCCTTAATGTGATTTAGGATTTTTTGCTCAATTGGACAGGAGGAAAAAAGATACTTTAGTAAGCCAATATAGTGGCACCATGAAAATAACTACTTTAATCAGGCTCACAGCTCGAAGGACACAAAGCCAGTGCCATTTTAATTTAAATACCAAAAGGTGTGTGTGCGTGAAAGGCCATTGAGCAGGCGTGTTGGAGTGAGGGTTGATATATCCTCGTCCTCATACCCTAAAACATATAATCCAGCCCCCAACCCTGCGAACCGCACTTGTTTGCACATTTCTCATTTGACGCAGCTCCGCCCCTCGCCTGGCCCGGCTTTCAATGTTAATTATACTTGTTGGGCCCAGCCTCATCATGCTCGCATGTTTTTTTTTTTCGCCACCACTCCCAATGCCACTCATTATGCAGCTCATATGGGATCCATGGAGCATATAAACCATATAAAAGTGAGCATGTTTTCAACAGATTTTCCCCATATGCCAGCCCTCTTGTAAAGCCATTTGCTGGCATTTGTGTAGGCCATTTTGTTATTTTTCCTGCTCTCTCTTTCATTCATGTTTTCTTATTTGGTTTTCCTTTTTTTTCGTGTGTTTTTGTGTTTGTTTGTTTGTTGGCTTGTCCAACCTTTTCAGCGTTTTATTATAAATATGAAAATTAATCACTCAGCAAGGACCGGATCCAGAGGGGGTTGGCGGGCACACCGAAAATTTGTTGGCCATTCGAAATAGTCCTTTAATTAGCTCATTTCAAGCGGAATGCGAGGCTTGATTAAGGGGAACTTGCCTTTTTCGTTTGCTCTTTCGGAAGGATCAAATAAATATATAGAGGGGTATGTCAAAGGGTACATTTGGCAGACTGAATAATAAGGCATAAATTATAGGGATATTTTTTAGCCCAAAAGAATATAAAATCAAAACAGCGGATCTTAATAAATCTATATTAAAGTTATACAATTTGCATTATTATTATTTATTTTTTATAATACAAAATTGTATAAAATATAATCTGTATTTATTTAAAATATATTAAAATATAAAACGGAACCTTTGAGATCACTAAATTATTTTGAAAATAATTTTACATTTTTCGAAGATACTCGTACATAGATGCACAAATACTCGACCTTTGACTTTATAAAATGGCTTTGGAAATATGCCTAAATATATATTTTTTAGTACCTATAGTTAAGCAATGAATATTTTGTTATTAAGAAAACGTTTCCCTAATTTTTCCAAAATAGAGTAACTGCCATTCTCCTCGTTGCCCTGGGTGACGTCCCTTTACTTTTATGTGGTTTCGTGTGAAGAAGCAACTCAAAAAAATAGAAGAAAAAACCGCCAAAGGACCTTTTGCACTCCTGGCTTTTTTTTGTCAATGTGGCAGTGTGTCTCAGACTTGTTTATTTGCCTTTTAATGGGACGCGCTTGGCGTGTTTTTATTTTACGCTCACAACACGCGATGCATACGCAATTCCAACGCCTCAAATTAGGCTATGAAATTTGTGTGTGTTACCCAACGAAGGTAATGAAAACTATGCCAGTCAGGCGCGAATCGAGCCTCTAAATAAAAGTAAAAAACCAATGCAGTACTTTTGTCAAATCATTCGGGAGGGGAAAGGCAAAAAGAAATGGGGGCAAAACACCAGACCCAAAACCGAAACGAAACGAAACCGAACCAAACTCAATTGGGCATGGACAGACGGTGGTGTGTCCAAGTTTTTGGTTTTATTTTCATTTGGCAAAACGGGGCCACTTGAATGCGCAATGAAGCTCCCCAGCGGAGTCAGAAAGCAACAAGGATTCAAAGGACAGAGCGTTGCAAAGTTTTGCTTATTTTGCATAAATTCAACGCACCATCCGTATATATGTATAAATATTTTTTTTGTTGCACAATTTAAGCGATTTCCGCGACTATCGCTGGGAGATTTGTTGCCACAGAACCTCTGCAGCCGAAAGCTGCTCAAAATTCACACAATTCAACCAGGGGCCGACGCAAAGCGGTGGGAGGGCGGAAAATGGCCGGGAAATGGGGGAAAGTGCAACAGTGCCGCACTCAAGCTTATTGTTGACATTTAGCCGAGCCAGAGGCAGAGCTGGAGCCGGCAGCCCGCCATTCCGCCCACGGAAATGCCCCCAACCAACCGCAATCCTAGTGTTAATTAAGCTTACAGAACAGACAGGACCGGCAGCATAAAGTTGTTAAGTTTTTGTCAAGCCCTCGGCCCTCGTTCGCTGTTGTTTTAGCTGCTGGCGGCTTAATTATTTTTATAATTTTCCTTTTTTTTTTTTTTTGCAGATTTTCACATTTTCCGCTCGGTTTTCCGCTTGTTCTGCAACTTTGTGTCGAGTGCTGTTGGCTCTGCTGGCCGTCTCATTAAATTAAATCAATTAATTTCCTCCATTTATATTTTTTCTTACTTTTTTTTTTATTATTATGTTTTACATGTCGTATATGTGGTGGCCCGACACTTATTAATTTGCATATGAAATTCAATGGCCACACATTGTTTCCTTTTTTTTATTATCGTAATTGTTGCCAATGAAGAAATTTGATTGGTGAAACTGATTGAATTAAATATAATTAGTTAAAGGGTGATGAACTCTTACGTTCTTTTCTCACCACTAATTTGAACCCTTATTTATCGCCTTGCCTCTAGCAAGTTAACAAAAACGTACAAATAATCGTTATAATTACTCACGCTACATATATTATTTAATTGCACTGTTTTAAGTTAATTAAATAAAATGCACGTTCGTTTAATGACATCACATAAACAGTGGCTTTAGTTAATAATGCCAAGTAATGTGTTTATATTCCAATTGGAAGCTTTTCCAGTGATTATTTTAATTTCATTTATATATGGTATCATCGATACAGACTTTTGCCAATAAAAACAGATTTAAGCAATTTAACGAATTCATTCAGAATATAGAACTAAAGCCCACAGAATAGATTTAACTTTGCGTGCAACAGCAAATCTGTGTTATATATTTTTTTCTGTTAGGTTTTTGTTTTGATAAGCTGCGAGAAGAGCTTATATGTGCATGCATTAAAAACCGTATGTGTGTGTATTTGTTTGTACTTTTATTTTATTTTGCTGCCTCATGACTTTCTGGGAACCGGGGGAATTTCTAGTCTTATTTGTTTATTCTCTGCTGTTGTCATGGTTTTTTTTTCCTTCTTGAGATGATCACAAAAATATGATAAAAACTTAGTTTTATATATGAAAAAAATTAAATTAGAAGACGACTTTTCCCCATCAAACAGTTATTCAGTTTTGGAACATTACTCATACGCCGTGCTGCACATATAGAACCTGTCTAAAAATATATTGGATGAATACATATTTATGTGCTGTGCGCCGAGAGCGTGGAGCAATTTTAACGGCCTAGTTTTCTTGGACAACAGCAGCTGGCTGCTGAAAGCATTCACAAATTCCCAGTCGAGTGTAGAGAAATCTATTTTTCAATTATGTGCACACGCAATTTTCCCCCGCACCAATCAATCTGAGAGCTCACCTCTGAGAATTCCCCTCTCGGAAAAAAAAACACCACAACCAAAACATTATCAACATATACTGCCTTATCTCTTTAGTCTGCTCTTAATTTGCACTCAACCTGCATTGCTTACAGTGCTTGTTTAGGTCGCTTGACCTTTTTTTATATTTGAATAATCAACTGCCCTGGCGAAGCCCATTTTCTCACGGAGTTTTTGCGAATATCTTCGGCTTGTTGTTGGTTGCTTTAATTTCTGGTCAAATATTTGTTTCTCGCCTCGTTGTTTACTCTACTCTGGTCGCTCTTGACACTCTAGTGTAAATATGCAAAAACTTTGGCCAAGGCTAGTGTCAAATTAACATGGACAATAATTATATAGAAAATTGATGGGAAAACAAGTGGCTTGCTTGCTTGCCACTTTGAGGCTGTAATTGCTTACGTATTTATCTGCAGAAAACAATTAATTATTTTCAATTACAACTTGTTTCTTGTGGGACTTGTTTGGACATTTAATATTTATGGGCATTCAGTTGGTTATTTTTATCAGTTGTATTTGCATTTATTTTGTTCACTTAGATCATTAGTTTACGTTTTTAAATTGTTTCCGTTGCTGTCAGTATTTTTTGTTTATATATTTTCACATTAGTTGCGTGAACATTTCGGTTTAGATCGCAACGCGCGATTGTAAAGTTCGTTTTTAACTTATTATTATGCGGTAATTTAGAGCCGCTTTCATGGAAATAATTGTGGTTTTATTAAATTATTATTAAATTAAAATTACGTTTTATTATTGCCAGAAATTTAATCACATCTACTGTGTAAATTCCTTCCACTCCGTGCACTCCTTTGATCACTCCACGTGGCTCTTCTTCAGCTCCGCTGAGCACTCGCACAAACACCGCAAAGTTTTTCCAATTAGTTTAATGCATCATTTTGTCATTTTTCGGCAGCCAGCCAAGGATCCTATCCTGCACATATTATATTCATAAATGCACAGCATATATTATACGTACATATACGAGTATATGTGGTATTTTGTTTAGACAAGTGCAAGCCAAGATTCTAACCACTTCATAACACTGCGGACAAAAATTGTCTTCACATGCATTTGTTTTTTTTTTCGGTTACCTTGCTTATTTTCGGTCATGTTTTTTTTGTGGTATTTTATTTTTTGTGTAAACAAGAAATGCTGCAACCAAACTGCCCAAGAAATATTTCGCTGGCAAAGTTTATTTTTCTTTTGTTTCGTTTTGTTTTAGATTTCTTTTTTTTTTTTTGGTTTTTGTTTTCATTTCTCCTCGGTTGGCTTTTCCTATTTTGTGGCGTAGACAAAACGGCGGCGAGCACGTTTCCGGTTGCGAACGGCAACGGAATTATAACAAGTTGTAAATGAACGGCAAAATTTGATTACTTTCGATGTCAGAAGTCAAAATGAGAATTGCAGAACTAGTTAATTTGAATGGAAACCGAAAGGGCGGAGGGCACAATAAAAATAAATGCCGTTGGGGAGATAGACGAGAAAATATTCCAAAGGTTTTCCGAAGTCGCTGAGAACATTTTCTTTAAAAAATTTCTTTTTAAAAATAAATGGGAATTAAAAAAAAAAAAGTTTTGACTTGATTTTTAAAAAAAGCATATCTCAATTTATTTATGTTTCGGAATCTAGCTATGTACTAAAAATTTGAAAATCAATTAATAGGAAAATATTAATAAGATTTCTGCACAAAATGCATTTTAAATGAATTTATAATCGAAATTCGTTTAATTTTAATTAGTTTATTTACTTCAGTCTATTTTTTTACGAGCTAAACTGAATTGAATTTAATTATTTCCTTTGTAGTTGAGGTTGCACTGAAAAATTTCTTCATAAAACAAGCATTATGCATTCTCTTTGACAGGAATTTTCCAGATTTTTACCACAAAACTTGTGCATCATTTTTTTCTTTCTTTTTTTTGCTTCTATAAAAAACTTCTGTAACTTTAATAATTTAACTATTTACGGTGTAACTTGGCAGGCTTGTCTAACGCAGAAATTCCAATGGCCATAAACAAAGTTTGCTCAAAATAAATCTTTGGCGAAATGTATCTCTATCGGAATGTATCTCTATCCGTCTCCCCATCGGAACACTGACTCGAGGCACGCGAACGCCACTTACGCTGCTGACTCCCACGTACGGAATGCGACGTAAACTGGATTTTCGGCGCGACGGCGACTGCCTGTAACGTAACGAAAGCGCTACGCTTTTAATTTCCAACCGAACCGCACGTGGCGACTGACAAGCGGCAACTGAACTCAACTGCGGCTGGAGAATCGTCGCCGAGCCAAAAGCACTCGAAGTGAGCGGAAGTTCGAGTGGAATGGGGGCCAGTCGCTTGTTGCCGGCGAAAGAGCAGAGCAAAACAAAGAGCGCAAAGTGAGTGACTGAGAGTGGAAGAGAGACAAAGAGGGAGAGCGTGAAATCAACAGGTTGCTGCTCGGCTGCTGGTCATTTAACCTCGTTAGCTCCTCTGTGGGTCACAGGGGGCGTATGTGTAATGCGTGTTCCTGTGTGTGTGTGACGTGTGCGCGTGGCTGTGTGCGTGCGGCGGCAAATCGCCGACAAATTGTTTAGTAACTTGGATACGTAGAAGCTGTGACTTGGATTACCAGTTTGGTTTGTTTCTCGCCCTTCTTCCTGCGTGCTGTCACACTGCGTATACGCAATTTGCGCCTTTGGCTTTCCTGCGGCCAAGCAATTTGTGCAAGTGTGCGTGCTGAGTGCAAAGTTTGGCCATAATTCTGGTGTTTTTATGGAAATGCCTGGATCGGTATTTGGGTTGGCTTTCCTGGGTGGAAACATAGACATTTGTGTGGAAAATACATAAGGTTTTCCATTTATTGAAATTACACAATGTCTCAATTATTAAGGAGTAAAAAAATATATAAGCCATCTGCAGTTTATCAGTTTTTCTGTCTCAAGCTACTAGTTGGTGGTTTTAAGGTTGAATGAACTTGAATTTTGAGTCTTCTTTTTAGGTATCATTGAAGTGGTTTTGTTCTTGAAAGCTATGCCAAATGCTTCAACAATCCTAGGCATACCAAGCATGTTAGCAAATGGCTGCCAGCATGAAAAATTTCCCTTCCTGTTGCGTTTTCTGTCATATGTTGCAATTTCCTTTTGGAGCATTGTATCAGGCACAGATTTTCTTCTTCCAAGATTTAACACACCGAATATGGTTAGCCATATCACAAATATATGTAAACAAACTTGCAGTCTTACGAAAATGTTTCTTACATACTCGTACTTTTCTAGATTGCCAGTAGAACTCAACACAACTCTTTTGAACTATTTTAAAAGAAGTTAATATCGTTAACAAACCAGATGTTTTCTTTACACTTGACTCAGGCTCTGAAAAGTTGGGAACCATCTGGAACTTTGGAGTACACCTTCCTTAACAATTTCAAATACATTTTTTGAATTACTCAACGACATCCTTTGAGTCATTCTCTAAGGCACAGCTTGGCATACGTTCTTTGGCATTATTTGGAGCATCTTCTGGGTTATTCTCTGGCAGAGATTTAGGAGCATGCATATTATCTTTAGGAAAACTTTCCTCTATTGGTGCTTCTAGATTTTCTTTGATTTCAGGGGCAACAGATTTGAGATCCAACGTTGCATTCAACTTGGTATCGGCAACCACTTTAGTTAATGAGCTCAACAGACTTTGGCAAATCGCTTTAACCTCATCAGGCCCCTCGTTGCCACGAACATTCAGCAGGGCATAACTAACGGTTACCTTCATTTCCTGCAGCTCCCGGTTAATTCTCTCCACATTTTGCAGATTGGCTCGGGACTTCGCCAAAGCAATGGAAATACGATCAGCCAGATCCTGGTGCTCTCGCCGCATATTGGCCGCATTCTCCCGGAGGCAGTCCAGGACTATCGAGCGATAGGTGCTGCTTGTGTTCATCTTTATTTGGAATTGTACAAAATATATATATAAGTATATTTATAGTTTTCTTTATAATATATCTCTGTGGCGTTTCAGACTCAGACTGGCTGGGAACGAAATGGTTCTAAACCTTTTCAGAGGAGTGGTGAGTCAGGGCCTGCTGGGCTGCTGCCATAATTAGATGATTGACATCAATTATAATAATTATCAGAGTAAGCCGATTAGGTGGCTAATGAATTAAACATTATGGGAATTTTCCGCCCCCAACCGAAGGGGCGACAAATCAATGTCACAGGAAACATATAATTATCGTCATTATCCCCCCCGCCAAAAAGGCGGCAGCTTCTCACCCGCTCCACATGAAGGACACTTTTATGGCTGAATCTTTTGCCGTGGCTGCTGCTGCTCGGTGTTGCATTCATAATTGATTGTCCTGTGGGCAAACGTGTCCTTCGGCGGCAGGGTCCTCTCGCAGGCTAAGCACTTAAGCTAAATGAAGGCAGATGGCTTAATACCCGTTTGAGTTGCTGGCAAAGGCATTCCTAATTCCTAAGTCCTAAGCCGCTCTCGCAATCTCTTTATCCTCTTTATCCTCATCCCTTCTGTTTAATTTTTAACTGTGCCAAAGTGTCTGAAAAAATGCTTGGTAATTGGTCAAAGTCTCGGGTCCGGGAGCAGGAGCAAACTCCATTTTTAATGAGAAGCAAATACGTTTTGTCCTAATTGGATTAATTGTCAATGCTGCGGGTTCCGAGCGACTTGCGGTCTAGGTCAGAGTCAATATGAGAAGGGCCACATTTTCTCTGCGAGCCTTTTGCATTGTCAGCGGGTTAAAGGTCAGATTTAATGATGGCTTTGTGGCATACGGAAGGAAAAGGAAAGGAAAGAGAAAATCTGATTATAATTTCACTTTCATATAATTTACATTGAATATTTTTATTAATTTCCAATGAAAATTCTCTCTAGAAACTTTAAGTAAACATTTAGTAATTACAATTTTCCACAAATCAATCACCCGCAATGTTATTTTAGAATTTAAACCATGAAATTGGTTTCTACATACAAAACCGCAAATCATATTATACTACTTTGATAATTAAAACGAAAGCAAACACAAGCAAGTCTCTCCCAAAATCATCATTAAATCGCTTTCCATCTAGTTTAATTTTCCTCCCACTTTTCCAGCCTCCAGCCTCAGCTGTCAAATGGTAAATGCCGAATTCTATCAATTTGCCATTCAATCATTTCCACTGCTAAGCCGACTATGCAAATTGAAGTCAAGAGGCATTAAGTCCGATCCCGAAACTAAAACGCAGCTCCATGACACAATTGTCAGGGTTTTATCGGCTTATTCCTATGCATGAGTGCAGGCACTCACACTGGCACACTAATGCCCACACAAACACTCACATTGAACACAGACAGAGAGGGAGAAAGAAAGAGAGTGAGGGAGAGAGAGAGAGCTCTTATCGCCAAAGGAAAAAGCTTTGCCAATTTCCCACAATTTTTCCTTTTGCTTCAACCTCGAACTCATGTGAATATAAATGAATGCATGTATCAGGAAATCTAACTTTTTGTTAGCAGGAAAGAAGTTTAGTTTTTGGTCAGAAATATAACAGAGGGTTTTACTTTTTTTTTTTTTTTTAAAGAAAGGGTGATTATTTTATAATATATACGGCACATCAAATATTTAATGCAAGAACAGAGGCATTAAGTGAACTATTTTGTTAAAACCTTTGATTTAATTATAATTTTTAATAAACAAAATAGTTTTTGCATTATTTTTTCAAAGAATATTCTTTGAATATAATGCTACCTTCAAAGAATATTAAGTAAATGTATTTTACCTTAGCGTATTTAAAATACCGAAAATAGGAGAATAAAATGCATTTTTAACACGACAAAGCCTTTAATTTACAGTGATTTTAAGCCAGGACGTGGCTCAGCCTTGTCATAAAAGCCAAGTTAAAGTTCAAGCCAGATTATACTGTACACATATTTACAGTAAAAACCGAATTTTTGAGAGGAAATAAAAAATAATTGAAAGCAGCAGCTTGATTGATTGCCCGGAATAAAGCAGTTAACTAAGGCTGCCCTCTTTTCCCTGAAAAACCCCTGGAAATTGATGTGCGGCTGTAAAGGTGATTTATTGCGGGACGCAGGGAAGGGGACTCTCTATTTCTCTGTCTGTGTTTGCTTATCAAGTTTCGGTTGGGCTTTCATTATGCGACATATATATTTTGTCGCATTTTATGTTGTAATTCAATCAGAGCAACCTTTTTCAGCATTTCCAGCATAATTGATGACGAAAACTAAATGTTAAAGGTTACCAGAAAAAAAAGAACGTTGAGATGGGTCAATAGAAAAGATGACAGCATATAGAGAACTTAATTGAAATAAAATCAATAGAAATAAATCATAAAGAGGAAGCAATAAAAGAAGTGAGTATATATGTTGGGAAGGGATTTTTAAAACTTAAAGTATTTGTAAAGTTTGTTTTAAGAGTAACTTGGGAAATATTATTCTCTTTGGAGTTCACTTAAAGGTAGAAATAACATCTCTATAGAATACCTAATTTAAATGGGCTTTTTCTTGTTATTTATTTAAACTTATATTTTTTGCTTAAAACTGAATTAAACTTTTAAATATTTTCATGATATTACTGGTACTTCTAGTACTCACTGTACTCTCCCAAGTGTATGACTTCATCTTGAATAAACTCACCTGAAAGTAAAGTGAAATAAAAAATCAATCAGTAAATAAATTAACATTTTGTGTATTTCAACGTTTTCGCTTCACTTCACTTTAATGAAATTTTATGACATAAAGCATTTGATAGATTAAATAGCTTCAATATGAAAATCCAACAAAAGAGCATTAAATGGCTGAGGGAATTTCACACTTGACTAAGTATTTTCCATTAATTTTTGCATAAAGCAGATGGTAATAAATTATAGAATGCGTTCAATATCTTTAAGATTGCCTTGAAGTTTTTCTCATTATTCTGACTATTAGCTGACGCTCGACAGGCTTGAGAGCGCCACTTGCCAATTTCCCGCAGCATCTCGACTCAACTATGCCAACTACTTACGAAAGTTTGTGGCTCTGCGCTTTTCCCCAAGGCCATAACACCTATCATTTGCATCTTGTCCCCTGGTTTGCTTTGGTTTTCTCTAGCTTTTCCTGCCATTCTCCAGGTGACTTTTCCCGACCGACCGCGAAAAGTTCGATTGCATTTTTGGCGCTGTCTTCCGGCGTATGTGGCACGTTTCTCGGTGGCTTTGCCACCGCCGCATCACGCATACGCCACGTTGACTAATTAAACTAATCTCCTCGCTCGCCTCGATGGCTGGGCAAACACACCTTGAGCTGAAATTATTCGAAAATCCCCCAACATCCGAAGGAGCCCTGCACCGAAATGTATTTCACTTTATTTTTGCGGTTCAACTTTTGCTGTGATTTCAGTTTCGGTTCCCCTCATTTTTTCCTGGTTTTTTCGCTTAGCAATTTAATTTTTGTGCTTCCCTTTCTCCTCTTATTTTCCCGCTTTTTGTTGGCTTTCCCGCCGTGTTTGCGTAGCTGAAATTGTTTTCCATTTCAGGTTTTCCGCCCGCCCGCGGGGACCGAAAAGCAGGAGCTGGAAGCTGTGAGCCGGGATGCCTGGGAGTCGCCACTGCGGCTCCCTGTTGGGTATCCCATTTCAAGTGGCACTGTAGCCACAACCTGTGCGATGATAACGAGTAAATGCTGCTCAGGGCATTGCGACTTGCATTGGGCTTCCCACAAATTTATGCTGCTTCCATACGGGGATGTTTAACAGTTGGAATGAGTTTGGCGGGGATATCATAAATAATCGGGGTTTTTCGGGGCCTCTATATATGATATTTACTCAGAGGAGGATATTATGAAAATGTTCTATTCGGCATAAATAAATTGTTTTAAGATTTTTTAAGAAATCTGTATTCTTTAAAAATAAGTCAAGAAATATATTTGTGAAAGTTCACCTGAGAATTGAATTATCTCGCATTGTGTTACTTGCATTTAAAATCTTAAAAGTATTTAAATGAAAAATATATTTAAAATATCAATTATTAGTATTAAAAAAATAATGTTAGTTGCTTTGAAAATATATTATCTGTATTAAGAGTGCAATGTTATTTATAAGCTATTAAAAAATAAGGAAACATTATGTTTAAGCATTTTATTTCGGAATTTTGTAAATAAGTTTAGAAATTATCTCAGAACTTTTCGAGCTTCCCTGGACTCTTAATAGCCGCAGCAAACAAATCGATTAATAGTCACCTCTCTGCTTCAAAGATATTATAATAATATTTCTCTTTTCGGCACAGTTAGTTAAACTTGGCAGGCTGGCGACAGAGGTGCTTGGACCGCAGCAAACGTGATGAAAATGAAACCAAAGGTAAGTTCAGGTATCGAAGAGTCATCGTTCCATTTAACAAGTGTGATATCATCCCCAGGTCACTTCTGCAACTGCGTCACTACTGCCACTGCTTTTCTTATCTGCAATTACTGCGGTGGGACCCTACCATGCCGGGCTGCTGTCCAGGAGCACTCCCTATCAAATTGAATCTCCAGTTGAGGACTTACTAGCTAACTGTGAGAACTTGGACACTGTTAACGTGTGGATTAGCAAGCAGTTAATGCTTAGTAATCTCTTGACACAAAATGATTTTTATCTTAATACACTGCTAAACGAAACGTGCGCTTTCTACGAAAAAGATGCCTTGCAGTTAGTATTTGACGATGTCAATAAACATAAACAGCTGAATGAAGGCCAAGAAGGAAAATTTCCAAAATGGAGCGGCGAAATGGGAAAGGATCTGGATCTAATTCTGCCCTGGATCAAAAAATTAGTCGACAAGGGCTTTAAGAATCACGGTTGCTGTGATGAGCTGGAAATATCACTGATTGAATCCATAGAACACCTTCAGGATAAGTGGGAGGATCTCAAGAAGGAAATATCAAAAGGAATCGGCAAAGGGAACACCAAAATCAAAGATAAACTTGAGGAATCACAGGAAACCCTACGGGATCAAGTAGAAGACATAAAGAAGCAATTAGTAAAGATTCAACAGGATAAGAATAATATTGGACATAATTCTCATCTCAAATGCTGCTCAAAATTCGATAAAAAAATTAAAAACTTGGAAAATCAATTAATTGAAGCAAAAGATAAAGCCAACGATAATACCCAAGAGTTTATGGAAAGGCTAAGGAATTTCAGAGACAAGCTTAAGAACCAGGATAAAAAGGCGAACGACGCAAAGGAAGCACTTGAGAAGCGAGGTGAAAATATTAAGGAAGGTCTTGACAAGTACGAGAAAAATGACAAAAAGCGAAGTGAGGACTTGAATTGTCCCAAAGGAGAATTGGAAAAAAAGATCGAGAAACTGGAGGAACACATTAAGGAACTTACCGAGAAGACTGACAGTATGGGTTCCTCAAAGAAATTGAATATAACCCTCTGCGTGGCAAATGGCGAAAAGCTAGCCAAGATTGAATCTCAGCTTGAAAAATTATTGACGGATATAAGTAACCAAAAGAATTCAAGCTCTGGAAGTGGAAGCTCTGGAAAGGGTGGATCCGAAAATGGAGGTATTGGAAAAGGAGGCTTTGGAAATGGAAGCTCTGAAAATGTGGGAAATAAAGACACTGGAAATGCCGGAGCCGGAAATATAGGTAGTCAAACCGAAAATGGAAGCACTGGAAATGGAGCCTCTGGAAATGGAAGCTCTGGAAATGCGGGAGCCGGAAATGAAGGTTCTCAAACTGAAAATGGAAGCACTGGAAATGGAGCCTCTGGAAATGGAGGCTCTGGAAATGCGGGAGCCGGAAATAAAGGTTCCCAAACCGAAAATGGAAGCACTGGAAATGGAGCCTCTGAAAATGGAGGCTCAGGAAATGGAAGCTCTGGAATTTCGGGAGCCGGAAATAAAGACACTGGAAATGCCGGAGCCGGAAATATAGGTACTCAAACCGAAAATGGAAGCACTGGAAATGGAGCCTCTGAAAATGGAAGCTCTGGAAATGTGGGAAATATAGACACTGGAAATGCCGGAACCGGAAATATAGGTACTCAAACCGAAAATGGAAGCACTGGAAATGGAGCCTCTGAAAATGGAAGCTCTGGAAATGTGGGAAATAAAGACACTGGAAATGCCGGAACAGGAAATATAGGTACTCAAACCGAAAATGGAAGCACTGGAAATGGAAGCTCTGGAAATGCGGGAGCCGGAAATGAAGGTTCTCAAACTGAAAATGGAAGCACTGGAAATGGAGCCTCTGGAAATGGAGGCTCTGGAAATGGAGGCTCTGGAAATGGAGGCTCTGGAAATGCGGGAGCCCTAAATAAAGGTTCTCAAACCGAAAATGGAAGCACTGGAAATGGATCCTCTGAAAATGAAGCCTCTGGAAACGGAAGCTCTGGAATTGTGGGAGCCGGAAATAAAGACACTGGAAATGCCGGAGCCGGAAATATAGGTACTCAAACCGAAAATGGAAGCACTGGAAATGGAGCCTCTGGAAATGGAAGCTCTGGAAATGTGGGAAATGAAGACACTGGAAATGCCGGATCCAGAAATATAGGTACTCAAACCGAAAATGGAAGCACTGGAAATGGAAGCTCTGGAAATGCGGGAGCCGGAAATGAAGGTTCTCAAACTGAAAATGCAAGCACTGGAAATGGAGCCTCTGGAAATGGAGGCTCTGGAAATGGAGGCTCTGGAAATGCCGGAGCCGGAAATATAGGTACTCAAACCGAAAATGGAAGCACTGGAAATGGAGCTTCTGGAAATGGAAGCTCTGGAAATGTGGGAAATGAAGACACTGGAAATGCCGGATCCAGAAATATAGGTACTCAAACCGAAAATGGAAGCACTGGAAATGGAAGCTCTGGAAATGCGGGAGCCGGAAATGAAGGTTCTCAAACTGAAAATGGAAGCACTGGAAATGGAGCCTCTGGAAATGGAGGCTCTGGAAATGCGGGAGCCGGAAATAAAGGTTCTCAAACCGAAAATGGAAGCACTGGAAATGGAGCCTCTGAAAATGGAGGCTCAGGAAATGGAAGCTCTGGAAATGCGGGAGCCGGAAATGGAAGCACTGGAAATGTAGGCTCTGGAAATGCAGGAACTGGAAATGGAAGCTCTGGAAATGGTAGCTCTGGAAATACAGGAGCCGGAAATGAGACCTCTGGAAATGGAGGCTCTGAAAAAGCGGGAGCCGGAAACGGAGGCTCTGGAAATGCGGACAAAGGAAGTGGAGGCTCCGGAACTAATAATCAAGATTGTTTGACTGATGAAGCCCTAAGGGATCGCATTAAAAGTCTGCAGCCAGAAGTTGAGAAGCTGCGAGAAAACCTAAAAAAGTCCCAAACCTGCTGCGAAAAAATTCCACAGCTTTACGCTACTGGCGACAAGTTGCTGAAATCAGTAGAGCATATGAAGCAGACGTACGACGATCACATTAAGAACAGTGCCTTGGATCTGGAAGAAAATAAAAGGCTGCTAAAAGAAGCGAAGGAAAAATTGGGATCTATTAAAAATAACAGTCAAAACCCCAAAGAAGTTGGAAGTGGAAACGAGAATGGGAAAGATTTCCAGAAGCAACTGATGAATCTCCAAACAGGGCTAGACGAGGTTAAGGAGGACTTAAAAAACCTGCAAAACAAACTAAATGAATTGCCAAATCAAAAGGACAATCCACCGAACTCGAACAATGATAAGGTGAGTGGTATTTTGAAGGAAAAGATGAAAAAATTTAACGAGAACTGGGTGAAAGCTGATAAGCGATTACGTCTGTTGGAAGAAAAAGCAATGAAAAAATCATCAAAAGATAAAATAAAACGCTTAAAACGTATGGAAAAACTCCTGGAGTCTCTTCGCCAGGATGTGAATGAGTCCGAAAGTGAGATCCTGCGACTGGAGGATCCCGAGCAGCGTCACAAGGCCAATATGGATAAGCTGAAGAAGCTGGAGAATGAAGTTAATCCGTGTCGAGACTCGTGCAAAGAGCTGGACAAAATGAATGATATTTTGGATAACATTGAGGACTTGGAGAGGTTCTTTAATATAAAAGTAATAGGTGCTTCATCAGGATCTAACAGGAAATTTAACACAAAACGACCTGCCAAAAAGGTATCTAAGGGTTCAGATGAAGACGTCTTAATAGGTGGCGTTGAGTTTGTGGAACAGAAGGGGAAAGGGAAGAACCGAGGCTAGGATCTCAGTTTCTTGTATTTTAATTTCCGATTGGATTTATTGAATATTAACCGAACTTCTGTCTAATAACATTAATTGATTTATAAAATGTATTTTCACTTAAAAGATTAAATCTATATTGGAACATGTAATTTCTTTTAATTGTATTTTATTAATAAAGAGCTTACACCTTTGGTTTTAGTAATTTTAAACAATATTTTATAAAAGAAAAAGTGGCTTTGTGGCTCTAGCAAAGATTTATGTTAAGTGAGAAGCCTTTTCTGAGAACTTCTTGGCCCTCCCTGGAGGCCTAATAGGCGCAGCATGCAAATCAATTGCTCGGCTCCAGAGATGAACAATATTTCTCTCTTCTCGACCCAGTTAGTTGAACTTGGCTCTCCAGTGATGGAGGTTTGTGGACCGCATTAAACTTGAAAAAACGTGAAGCGACATTAAAATGAAACCGAAGGTGAGTGAGAGACGGAAATATGGCATAGTTTCATTCAACAAATGTGATATCACAGGTCATTACTGCAACTGCGTCACTACTGCCACTACTTCTCTTATCTGAAATTACCTGGGTGGAGTCATACCCTCTCTATGGGTTCACGGTTATTCCCAATAGTAAGAGAGAGCCATCGGAGAACTGTGCGGAGTACAAAAATATCAGTACATGGTTTGATCTTCAAAATGCTGCTGCCGACAGTTTAAAAAAACACAATGCCTACCTGGATGAGGCTCTTGGATCAAAAACTTCGAAAGATTGCTGCTTTTACGATAAAGACCTCATGCAATCAGTGATTGATAACGTCCACAATTTAGACCAACAGAATGGCATTAAGTCCAAGAACCCGTTAAAAGCCAGAGGCGAACTGAGCAAGGATCTAAACAGAATTATTCCCCGGATAAAAAAGCTCGTGGCTAAGGGTTTCAAGAGCTGCTGTTCCGCGATGGATGAAACCCTGAGAAAATACAAAAAGGATCTTCACAAACAGTTGGATAATGTCAAACGCGAACTCAAGTCAGATACAAGCGATGAGTTCTCCAAAGATAAAAAAGAGCTGGAGGAAAAACATAAGAGTCTGACAGATAAAATAAAAGACATTAAAGAAAGCTTGGATAAGTTGGAAAATAAAGAAGACTTGGCCAGTTCTGGTTCCCAATCCAGCTGTTGTTCAGGACTAAATACAACAATAGAAGGGCTGGAGAATCAAATGAAAGCAGTTACAACTGAAACCTTTGAAAAATCCAATCAGCTTGAAACCCAGCTGAAAGATATAGAAAATGCGCTACAATCCCTGAAGAACAGGGTGAAGGACGCAAAAACCACTCTTGATACCCAAGGAGAATCTATAGAAACTGAGCTGGAAAAATGTGAGACTAAAATCGGAGATGGACCTAATAATCAAGAACTTTGCAGAGATAAATTAGTGTCTAGAATTAAGAAACTGCAGGAAATCGTTATATCACTTGTCAATAGTCAGGCTAAGCTGAGTTCCCAAGACAATATTAATTTAACCATAAACGCCTGCTTGGAAGATGACAAAAAGATGGAGAACATCAAGGTTCTAATTGACAAATCGGAGAACATTAAAGAAGAAATAAAGGCAAGAACTGGAACTAATAAAGCCACTTGTTCGTCTGATGAAATGCTTAAGGAACGAGCAAAGATGCTGGAACAGGAAATACAAGACCTGGGAAAAGCGGAAAACAAGTCCGCGAATTTCTGTGAAAACATTGACAAACTCAACACCTTTGCCGATAACTTGGTGAATAAAGTTGACCAAATGAAGCAAATCTACGCAGACTACATAAAAGGAAACAAATTGGAATTGGAAGATCAAAATAAGCAGCTCAACGGAACTCTTACCGAATTGGATAAAATAAACAAAAATAATGATAAAGATTTTCCGAAACTAAAAAGTCTCCAAGAAATGCTACAAAAGGTCCAGAATGAATTAAAAGCTCTGGAGAGCGACGCTAATGAATTGTCGAATCCCAAAGACAACCATAAGCTGAGTGAGGATTTTGAGAAAATGGCAAATGAAACCGACAACGACAAGTTCTGGCTTGAAGTGGACAGCCGATTATCTCAATTGGAAGATCAGGACTCGAAGGGAATGCCAGATAATACTAAGGATGCATGGAATCGTTTGGAGAAGCTATACAATGACCTCAGCCAGGATATGGGCAAGGCTAAGGGAAATTTGAAAAAACTGGAGAAGCTGTACCAACTCGAGCCGAAAAGACTAATAAAACTTGAAAATCAAGTGGCTATATGCCTAAAAGCGTGCAAGGAAGTGCCCAAAATGTATGCTCTCTTGAAAAGGCTCACGGATATAATGAAGGCGATTAAGAACAAACAAAAAGCCAAGGTCCCTAAAGTTAGAAGTAGATCCAAGCAAATCGAAAAAACATCCAAGGAAAAAAAGGCTGCTAAAAATAAAAAGATAAATAAAGATAAATCATCTTATGTTCTTTGAATACGTGATTAAAAATTCTTAAAATTAAAGTGTTATGATTGTTTTTTAATTTTTAAGTGCTATAGTCTTCTAACATCTTCAGTTTCTCTAAAATTTTAATTATTATCCTTGAGTTACTTGTCACTTTAGTAATTCAGCTGGAACTCTGTTTACATTCGGTGCTTACAATGAAATTCAAAGCGATGGCTCAGATGGAGTCCGCGAAGATCGACGATGCCCTGAACATCTGCTATTCGATGGAGGAGGAGCTGGACGAGTGCCTGGCCATTGTGGAGGGCATGAACCAGAAGTACAATGCCCCCGGGCGCTACGTCATATCCATGGTACCCTTCAACGAGGATTGGGTAGTGACCGGCACAGGATCCACCGATAGCTCGTCCTTGAATCACGCCGATTCGGAGCTGGAGATCCTCACCCAGCTGTACGGAGCCCGGAGTGCCCAGGAGCTGGACGAGTCCTATGTGGATGTGCGCTACAAGTTCATCAAGCTCAAGTTGGAACTGGAAGCCACTGCGGCTCACTGCCAGCGTGTTGCGGACTCCGCAGACCGCCAGGAGCGCGTCACCCACTACATGCTGGAGAGCTCGCAGAAACGCAAGAAGATCCTGTGCCGGCACTAGCAAGAATTGGGGGAAAAACGAATACTAAAAATAATTCCTGACAACTATTCCGTCAAAGTCCGGGAGCGTGCGCAAATTGCAAATTGTGTCGACACTTGGCAGCTTTTATTAAAAATTACTGTCACCATTAGCCGACTGGCACTGAACTTTGCAGGGAGAGCGGGCTAGCGAGGGGCAGGGCAACTTTCCAAAACTCATTTGGCCTGACATGAAAATGAGGCAAAGTTTTTATCAGAGTCTCGGTTTTTATGCCGTCGGTGCTCGTGGAATACAAGGGCATGCTGCAGTCGTGCATATATAAATAATAGGTACACTTAGAGAAAATAATTAGGGGAATAGAGGTATATACTTTGAAGTTCTGTCTCACTAGAATGGAAAATTTGCATAAGAAAGTCTTCTAAGAACCCCTTAAATAGCCTTCGCTGTGAGAGAAAATGATAACATGGAAATATTTGTATAAAAGAATTGATTACATAGGGGGCGGATTTTAAATAGCAACAGAACTGATGAAAATATCCTTAGGAAAACGATTTTAATGCAATTTCCATGATCACCCGGTATCTCATAGTCGGTGCACTCAAGAAAACATTTGTTTCTTTTTGTTTTTTCTTGTCTCGCGACACAAGTTTCGCCTGACGTTGAGCATGATGATGGCGATGGGACAGTAACAAGTCAGGCTGCATGTTTATGTGCACGACAATGGGTAAATACAAATACGGACATGCGAGAGAAGAATATATGGGCGGGGGAAACATGAGAAATTGCCAACGCAAAACTTGAGATAATGTAATGCAAAAGTGGCCCAGGACCAGGACCAGGACCGGGACCAGGACCAGACGCAACTTTTCCATAACGCTGTTCCTCAAACTTTTGCGTTTGTTTGTGTGTAACATAATATTTGTGAGCATTATTATTTTTTGTTTTCTTTTTTTTTTTTGCTATTAGCTCTCGAAAAGGGGAATCCCCGGCACTTCGTTAGCTGGAACAAGGACCTCGTGGCCGGCCAAACTGGACAGCTGCAAGGACATAAAGCAGTGAAGTTTTGCATATTTAAAGTAATATCAAGGGGAAAAACAAACTTTTCTTTTTCATTATTAGTATTCTTGTTGTTTCTTTTTCGTGCTTTATTACCCCAAGGGGTAAGAAGAAGAGCGACGGTGGACGAAGACCATTGAATGAAGGCATCATCATCATGAAGAGGGCGCCCTGCCTGGATTGGGTTCAAAAGGTGTTCATTGAGTGAATGCTGTGGTCGCTCATAGGGCGGGCAAAGGGCGAAGTCATGGGTAAAGTTGGGCGAGAGTTCACGATGGCATAAAGGAATGGAAATTGTTGGATGCAGCTTGAGCCCGGAATTAGTTTAATTTAATTTGGTTTGCTCTCTAATAAGGCCACCACCTTAAATCGGTTCAT
The DNA here is from genome assembly GCA_018153105.1 of Drosophila rufa. Lineage (NCBI taxonomy): Eukaryota > Metazoa > Arthropoda > Insecta > Diptera > Drosophilidae > Drosophila > Drosophila rufa. The sequence goes on from JAECXS010000085.1 coordinate 10,786,204, forward strand.
TATTCCAATGACTCTCCGATGCATTGGGTCCATAAATTTTGACTAGCACCATTTCCTGCAGTTCTCCCTCAACGTATATGACGTATATAGATGACCCGGCTGAATTTACGTTTTTGTGTAAGGTATTTTGTAAATTACAAAGGTCTGTTAGGTTTTACGCTTTTATTAAAGTAATTAAATTAGTTTTTTTCTAATTTTTTGAAATATAAATATACTATACAAAGCAGTTGATATGGATTTTAAACCATTTAAAATTGTGTCTAAAAGTAGACAATGAAATAATTTAGGTCCCAAATTTATGGTACATTTTTTCCCTTTGCAAGTTCTATGACGTTCCTTTAAAAAAATTAATTTACTTGATAAACTTTAACAAATTTAAACATCCTAATAACATAGTTTTCTCTAGTCTTAGAATTTTATTTCACTAAAAACTGATAAAACTCCGTAAATATTAGTGTAAGTATCGATAGTTTTATAATAAAACTTTTATTATAGGTCTCTTAACGATAATTGTCCTTTTCAAATTAGTTTAAATTGACAAATAAAGGTAGAATAAAATTTCATAGAACTAGAACTGGTTAAACATCGATATTACCCTCACTTATATCGATAGCGTGTGCATTTAATTCATTTTATTTTGAATTCAATCAATTTACCCAATAAGAAATGCTTTATCAAAATTAATAACATTATTTTCAACCATTTATTATAATAATTAAATTATTTTCCTTCAATTTAAAGGCATTAAGTATGCTTAAATCGATTACCCAGTATTCAGAAGTCGACTGTGTATATAGTTCCTGCTGGTTATTTATATACTGCTCGTGCTCCTGTGCCCAATGGAGCCAGAGCAAACATTCGCCATTAAACAGCGCTTTATGGGGCCTACGTCTCCGCACGGCCATCGATTGATATGAGTATGAGAATTTATTAGCGCTTTAATGGCCCCAGCTTCAGAGGTAGACCTATCCGAGAATGTGGAATGCTCCCAGGAGCGCACCAGGCAATTCCGAGTGCAGCTGGGAGCCAGACCCACTTGCAATTTGTGGAGGGCCCTTGGCTGCCGCCTACAAACAGCTATTGTGTCTGGTTTCTCGGCCAACTGTGAACTCAGAGCTGGGAACTAAAAACAGTGGCCAAAAATCAAAGTCGAAAATGTGCAAAAATCCGCAAAACGGGATCTGCTGAATCTACACTTGAATTGAGTGTGTATGTGCGTGTGTGTGGATACCCACTTCCGGCTACCTCAGGCTCTGGCTAAGTGTATCCGGCGGGGGCATGGCCATTGGCATTTGCTCAATACCAACATGAGCTGCTGGCCCCAGCTGTTGTGTTGTTTGTGTGGCCGGGGGCCATTTATAAAAGATTTGCCAAACAAGTTTGTTTAATTAAGATTTCCTGCGGGCCAGTTGATTGACTTTAAGTGCCGGGGACCTAACCGAATTAATGAGCCACGTCCCCAGACCCAGACCAGACCCCCTCCTGGGCGAGATGAGCTCGCCGGGCAGCGTCTGGGGAAATTTCATCCGCAACTCAACGATGAGAATGCGGGAAAGCGAAGTGGTCCAGTCAGGGGGAATGAATAAATATTTGCTAGACTAATTTAAGCGAGACACCCCTTTAATAGGTTGATGTTGGCTTATGATTTAGTTGGAGTAAAAAGTAATTAAGTCAATCTACATAATAATAATTACAAAATTTTCCTCTTGACTGGATTACTAACGCCTCTCTAGTACATCTTTATTTGCTGAAGGAATAAAACTATGCCTTCCAGCTAACATCTGAGCCTGGCCCCAAAAGGGATTCCATGTTAACTGAATTAATGACACAAACCAGAGGGCGAAAAGATGCCAAAAGTAGACAACAAACAAGGAAAAATTGGGTCCAAGAAGGCCGCAGTTCATAAATATGTAGGAATCCCCGAGATGGGAAAAAGGGAAAAACACGCTAAGCACTTCCGTATGAATAAATATTTAATCAATCAATTTCGACAATTTTCGTTTTCGGGGCTCGTCAAATGCATAAACAGAATGGATACAATTTCATTTGCTCCGATGGATGACGACGACGAGGACGATGAGGATGATGATGGGGCTTTTGTAGCTGTCGTTGAGGCATAAAACAAGTCAGTCACATAAAAGTAGATTTGATTGAAATGCTAATTTCCACAGATTACCAACGGAAAAGAATACTCAACTCGACTCAACTCGACTTGCTAAAAGATGGCCAGTCATTTCCCCGCGACTTAGTCACCATCATCATCATCGCAATCACCATTATCGTCAGTAGCGAAATATCTGTTGAGTGAGGACCTCCCAGGCCGAAATGACAGGACATTCTCAGTCGAAACCCATCAGCCGCAGGAGCAGCCTCCGCTTCAGCTTCAGTTTCAATTTCGTTTTCAGTTTCATTTTGAATGCGATTGATTTGCCATGAATGCCCGTCCTTTCCCAGCTGCGATTATCGCCGAGCAACATTATTAGTTTGTCGGCACTGCCAGTGACAGGTTACAGGGTCATATTGAACTTGGGCTTTTCCCCAGCTTAATTTCCCGGTGCGTTGGCATATTCTAAAACGTGTGTTCAGGTTGCCAAAAGTGTGACGAGAGTGCGTGAATTTATGAAAGCCATAGGTTCATGGGCTCGCCTCTCGGATTTTGTGGCATTTTGTAATTGAATTTCGTTTCGATGCTCATATTGAAATTTTAATGAATCGATGATGTGAGGCGAAAATGGGAGGTGAGGGCAAGACTTCAAAGCTTCGAATCGGAAATTAAAAGCTGAAATTGTGTATGTAGCTGGTCTTAGTTTCTTAGTAAAATTAATGTTATTCCCTTTGCTGAATTATGCAGGGACTAATGTGATTTTGGGGAAGATTTAAGATTAAAGTATTATTGACAAGCTGTACTTAAGAGTCTCAATTATTATATAGGAAAAAACTTTATTTATTATAAGAATTATTCATTGCTTTACCTAGCTTTTAAATAATTGATAATTATTTATTTGTAAGGGTTTTAACAACTTCGGTTTTGGAAGCAAATAAAGATTTCTTTATATTATCGATCATTGTACTTTGTCTTTGATTTGTGAAAATTATTAAATTCAATTGAAATAAATCAGCAATTATTACTTTAGTGTGAGTAGAACATATATACATTTTACTCACGGTTAATATATGTGAAACTAAGTAAATGGATATTTAAATAGAAATGATTTTCGTTGGTATGAAAATGACACAATTATAAGTTTACAATTTCATTAAATTATTTTATTTTACTGAAGAAATATAAAAACTTAAGAAATACAGCTTTCTGTTGTTTATTTTGTTATTAATAAACATTATTATAAGGTTTGTAGAAGGCTATTATTAATATATAATATAAAAGTTTAACACAGAGGTAAAACTTTAATATATATATATTTGTTTTTTAAGCGATATAAAAGGAATAATGTCATAATTCTACAGCTAAAGTAGATCTCATCTTATTCCCATTAAAAAGAGTTACATTGTCAGTACTTAATTATTAAAGAAATCAAGTGAGAAATCTGAATTTTTAATGATATCTCTATCTACAAAATTCTCGACCTCCAACTCCTTGAACAAATTTCGAATTTATCTTGGCACTCGAACAGAGTTCTGCAGCCAGTCTTGCAACCCAGGCACTCATTCATTCAGCCGGGTGAGTTCACTCAGTCAACTCGGTTATCGCACACACAATGCGTAGTCACAACATTGAGGCAAAGTTTACTTAAGCATGAAGCTGGGAGTTTGTCACAAAATGCGACTTCGAGCGACTGAGGACGGAGGACTAAGGACTGAGGACTCCAGACTATGGAGTACATTCCCCGACTATGACAAACTGCCGCAGGCTCCGAGGAGCAGCTGCAACATGCCACAGTTGCACCAGTTGGAGTGATAAACGCGCTGCACAATTGCTGCCGCCGAGATTTGCCAGCTGACAAAATGCTTCTGACATTTTTGCAAGTTAACAATAAAAATATTTCATATAATTTAACGCTGCTGCGTCGCCGTTTTATGGCGAATTATGTTTGGCTTCGTCAACAGTTTAGTTCAGTTTCAGCTACTCAGTTTCAGCTTCAGCTCTCAGCTCTTCAGCTGGTTTTGTCACATATTTTTGGCAATAAGACGAACTTGAAGAATGTCCTTCCTTATTTATTGCTTTTAACATATTTGTTTGGCCCCAAGGCAATCTGTCTTTGTGTGCGAGTGTGTGTGTGCTCAAATGCAAATTTTCCGACTTTGTCTTTCATTTGGGTTTTCTCGGAGAAAGTTTCTTGGCCGAAAACAAAGGGCCCTTGACAAAGTGCAGCTGCCTGGGAATCGCTCGGGGGTACCATTTTGTGAAAGGCGGTCAATGAAAAGTTTATTGTGCCCCGAAAAAGAAGTCATAGCGGAAATTCCCTTTTGGCAATTGTGTGTGGGAAAGCCCCAAATAAATTGTGAATAGCGCTGGAAAGTGGCCTGAAATTATGGTGAAAAGGGTACATGTAAGAGGAATTTTTGAGGGATTTTACATAAGTTTTTGGGGTGATTATTTGGGGTTAAGCTTAAGGCTTAGTTTATCAATTACTCTATCAACAAAGGGGAGGAATAATTAATTTAATAGTAGAAAAAAGTCATGCCATGTTGCTCCTTTGCCATTTTTAATCATAAACAAATAAAGCAAACAAATATATTTTGTGCAGCTCCCATAAACAAGGATTGCTTCCAGCCATCTCGGCTTAATAACAACATAATGAAATCACTCGCCGTGGGTCTCATCGCCGCCTTCAGTCTCATCCCCTCTTAATGGGTTATCGCCTCCGGCCAACTTGTCACCCTCCAGGGTTGGGGATACTGGACCCTGCGCGACCCGGTTCCTAATGCTTCGCTTCAATTGAGCTATGGCCGAGTTGGCCATGTTAATGCGTTTGTTGATGCGCGTCAGCCGCTCCTGGATATTGATGAACTGCTGCTCCGAAAACTGGGCATCTTCGGAGGGATCCAAGGGCACCACGGTTGCTTCGATGGGATCATTGTTCTGGCTGACATCCAGCGGTTCAAAGTCTTCGAATTCATCGTCAGACATTTTGGTAATATAATTTAGGTAATTTTATTGTTGACCAGTTACAGAGATGAATATGTCTCAGAAAGATTTTAGTTGAAAGACTGACAGCAAGGGCAGTGCTCAGTAGGTTGGAAAATATTCTTGGATATTTATAGAAAATTTGTTAGATTGGAATATGAAAAGAAATTTCTATCGTCTTTGGACCAGTGCCATCTCTAATCCCTCGCTATTTAACCGATACTCGTCGTCTTTACTCGTCTTCGTAATATTCGTTTACTCGTTGTATTTACTCGTCGCTCTGGTTGCTTGTCTCTATTGTTGTTGCCTAGGGTAATTATTCGATTAATTTTTAAATTAAATTAAATTAAATAAATATCCTAAGAATATTAGAAATACTTCGTAAATATATGTCTCTTTAAGAATTCCTTAAAGGAACTTCCTAACGAACAAAGCCTTAACAAAATATACGGCCTTAAGAAAATGCAAAATCTTTTAAGCCATCGCCGCCCACTTGGCATGTAATCGAGTGTGAAATGTGTCCGGCAGGGTCATAAAATCAGAAATCAATTAAAGCCATTTAAGCGGGCGAGACGGAGCAAGGATATGGATGTCGGCAGTCGTTGCCAGGGCGGCACAAGGCAAATAAATCTCTGAAACGAGTCTCTGTCTCCTTGGGCGGCAAAGGCGATGGGAAAGATGGGAGGCGAATGAAATCAAAGTCTATAACTTAACGACTGCAATGAGAATGATGCTGATGACGATGTCGACGATGTGGCACGCCCTCAAGGTCCACCCATGTGCCGCCGCCACCACCAGTTCCCACTGGGAAAGCAGAGCGCAAAAAAAGAGAGACAAAAGCCGAAAAAGACGGAAATGCAGCATTCATTCTCTCGCCATTTTTTCCTCGTCGAGCGCTCCCCGCTCTCCTATCAGTCTTGCAGTCTGTTTTTCGCCTTCATGTGCTAAATATTTGCCAGCCATTTCTTTACTTTTGCTCTGGCCTTTGTCGCCAAACGGGATTCCCATTCCCATTCCGAAAGCCATTCCCATACCCATACCCATACCCCGACGATCCGCATCGTAATAAAGCAATAAATCTGGTGCGGAACGGCTCTTCCTTTATAATAAATTCCTTTACGCACAAAAACACTTACAAATGACTTTCTGTTCAATGGAATAAATGGCATGTCTCTATATATATCGCTGACATATACTCGAACGTATGTATGCTTGAATATGTATCCCAAGCGATTGCATGTCTATGGTCTATGGCTGCACCCAGAGCAGCAGCACACTCTCGACTTCCTATTTCTTCCGGGATTCGCTGAATCCACTATTGATAATGCCATTTGGCATTTGCCTTGTGGCCGGGCTTTGACTTCTTGCGACGACGACGTCTTTCACTTTGTGGCTTTGCTATTGAAAACTCGTTGCGCCGCTAAGTAGGCAACATTTTTCAGCCCGGCCTTGTTTATTTGTTTGTTTGTCTGTTTGTTTGTGTCTCTATCTCTGCACTTTTGGCAGAGTTTGAGCCGGGAATAAATTGAATTTTTGGGAGGGAAAACTGCTGGGAAAATCACACGAAGAGAGGGTTGTGTCTGGCAGTGAAATCTGACGTTGGCAGTGGGATTCCAAATGGGAGATTAGAGGGAGAGGTAATAGTTTTAATAATAATTCTTAAATTGTAATACATAAAAGATTACTGAATTTGAATTGCTTATTTTAATTTATTTATTTGGCATGAAGAAAGAGGATTTCTGGCTTTGACATCGAACATTGAGAAAAGGGATTTTATGTTGTTAAAACAAGGTTAATATTTGTAAAGCAATTATAAAACAATTAGTTATTGAACCATATTCAAGATAATAATATACATGTTTACGATTTAAATAAGTTTCTTAATAAGTTTTAAAACCTATAACCTTTTGATATTTAATTTATTTATAAATATTTACGTTTACATTGGCATAGCTAAAGCCCCTCAATAATTTATTTATATATTATATATTATATATATTATATTTTAAAGTCTTATGGAATACAAAGTCTTAAAAATAACGTCATATTTTTCCTTTAACAATAAATATATTTTCCAAAGAGTAAATATTATTTTTGATTACAGCTGAGAAAATAAAAGAAATTCTTTAGGGAGTTTCCCCGCACAAAACATTAAATACAACGCCTTCCGATCAATCTAAATTAGTTTGATGTCGAATTACCAGAGGATAACCCTCTTTAATCCCCACTCATTTCTTATGCCACGCGGAGAGCAAGCTGTTGCCTAATCCGCTGTCCAAATCACTTGGCAACATGTTGCTCCGCCGACAACTAATTGATGATCTAATTGAATGTTCCGAGACCATTTCACAGTGCTCTTCCGCTTCCTGCTCACACACACTCATATCTTATAAACCCATATATCCCGGGCCGGGCGGAGCATCTGTCAGAGCCATCACAATAAATAACCATATAGTTATAGTTGAGTTTCCTGCATTAAAATGCCATCATGCTGGAGATTAATGCGAAAAGGTCACGCCCAGCTCCTCAGTGGAGGTGAAAGCCATTCACTTTGCTGAGACACTGACATTTGCTGTTGGCTTTTCCCTTCCATTCCTTTCCTTTCCGTTGTTGCCTTTTCCTTTCCCTTCCGTTTGTCATTTGGCTCTGTTTTTGTTCTTGTCCTGGTCGCGTCCTGCTGCTTCACATCTGTTTGTTGTTGCTGCCGCAGGACGAGGCGCCAGATGAGACACGTGACAATGTCGGGGCAAACATAAATGCCGTGTGTCAACATGCAGGTCGCAAAAAGAACTAAAGTGAAAATGTCTTTTTATCAACTTTCGGGCAAGGTTCTGACATGTACACGGGGAGAAAAAATTAGTAAAAATGATCAAGAAACAAGTTATTAATTACGAACGAACTAGTAGAACTAGAATATTTTTTTCATTACATAATCTTTCGTGGAAGTCTTGCAATTATAATTTAAAATTGTTAATTTAAGGTAAACCCATAAGGAACACAAGTAAAAATATAGGCAATATGTTTAAATAAATAAATATTATTTACGGTAAATAATAAATAAAATATTACATATTTCTTCATTTTACAAGAGTCAAGTTAAGGCTTCTCCTATCAATTTCTTTTGACTTAATTTAATGCTTTTTGATACTAATTAGTAACCATTTCCGAACCTTTATTGCTATATTTTTTCTCCGTGCACATGTGTTCACTCTCCCTTTCTGGCTTTTTGGAGGCTTTTTTGTTTTTAGTTTTTACATTTGTCTTAATTAGGGGGGGTGGCGGTCTCCGAGAGATTGAAGCCACTTGAAGAAATGTGCTTGAAGGGCCATCAGCTGCCGCTGGCACTTGGCACTGACTTGTCTGACTTTCTCCTGTCTTTCTCAGCTCCAGCTCTCCTGCCCTGCTCCAGGGGGGGAACACGTGTGCGACTTAATGGCAACACTTTCGCATCCTCGGAGTCCTCGTATGCTGCTCATGTCTGTCTGTAATTTATATGGCTGCTTGAGTGCCGGAGCACTCCCTCAACGGCCGCCGCCCCACAGCCCCGCAGCCTCACAGTTTCTGCCTAGCAAAATTTGTTATTACGTTGAATTAAACTTGAAAAATGTGTTAATGGGCTCTGTTCTCGCACCAACTGCGGCTCCGACCGAGCCAACTTAATTAAATTCCACAATGATTTTGTTATTTCGCCATGTAGCAACAACGGCATCTTCTTGCCTAACTACGATTGCACAAGATGCCAGAACACAGCGCACCACATGGCGTATGTGTGATATTTCCTTTAAACGTTGCAGCCGGGTCTGACTTCCAACTTTCTGTGTTTTCTCCTGTTAGCCCGTTTAATTTGCTAGCCCTAATGAGCTGTGAAAAGTGTTTTGTGCGAAAATTGGTAAATTGTGGCAGTTGAGGCAAACTGTGTGAGAAAATAATGATGATTCAGAAATAAGTTTGCAGTCATGGGTGACGCAGCCAAGGAAATAACAAAGAGGGGATTTTTTTTTGAATGAAGATCCTCCTTAAAGATTTAAGGATAAGGATAGTTTCTACCTTTAAACCATTAAATTCTCTCAGCTTTCTGAAGTCTTAAAGTTGTAAGAAACTTTAAAATTTAATCACCTTTTTAACACATATATTCCCATCACTTTTCTTAAACGGTCTCCAATTAGCATTTACATGGACAGCAACTTAAAAGCCTTTCTCCCCAAAAATATCCCCTGTGTTTATCATTTCTTTTTCATTGAAATTTATTCGGGGCTTAACTTTTAACTGTGTCGACATGGAAATGGTTTTACTGGTAATTAAAAATAAAACCTGCAGATTTATGTGGAACGGAAACCCTGAGGAAAAAAATAAAAACAAGAGAAAATCTTTCAGTGACCAGCAGCGACAGTCAGATCCCTGTGAGGATTCGGACTCGGCCGGGTGACTTGTTGCCGGAAAAGCTGTAAGCTGTAAGCCGAGTTAACTTTAATCAGATGGCAATTAAGAGGGTGAGGCGGGGAGAGCAAGCTGGATGACATCGAAAGTGTGTGGAAAAACTTTTAAGCATCCGCAGAGAGTGTCTTTCGCTTTAAAATTTCATCAGAATCGTCAGATTGTGGCACTTGGTGGGGCTTCAACCTTGGAGCCCCCAAACCGCCACTCATGAATCGCCGGGGAAAAAGAGTGTGGCCTTTGGCTTATTGCATTTTTCAAGTGTGGCCAAGTGCAACAATTATTTATTGCCGACCAGAAACAACACAGCGAAGGACAGGCGTTCGCCGTTCGGTTATAAATATGTTGGGGGTTTAAAGTATTTCGCACACGGCGTTTTACACATATTAAAAAGTTGGCAATTTTCCGGCCCCCGAGGTGGATAAATTTCGCACAAAACCCACAAAACTTGGCCGCATTGCACATGGGAAAATGCGCACAATTTGCATTTGAATTTCGTGTGTTCCCATTTCCATGTATTTGTGTTGATGGCAACTTTTCTAAAAGATGATAAAAAGGGTGTGGTTCTGCCCGGGATGATCATCACGGATGCTGGATGTTGGATGCTGCCGGAACGTGCGTTTGTGTAAATGAGCTGAGAGAAATGTGGGTTTTTTGTCAGCTCTTTTTTGTAGGTTTCCTATTTTTTCTGTTTTTTTTTCGAGGGCTGGGAAGTTTTCCCTTTTGTTTGTTTGAAAAGTCTAACATCAACACATGGCAATTTGTTTTTTCTTTCTCTCGGGCTTTCCTGTTTGTTTTCCCTGTTGAATGTCATCGAACGCCAGACAGCCGAAAAGGAGTAGTATTCGGGAAATGCTGATACAATTTCAGAATGTTTACCTAGCCATCTATCTACTTTTCATCAAATTTTTGCCTAGCTACTTGTGGGCTGAGAAATTGGTTCCTTTCGTAAGGGATAAACACTGAACTTCAGCTGACTCTTAGTTTTAATTTAACCGAGAATAAGCTCTGGTTTTGTAATAATTTGTTCTTTGAAAATCCACCTACCTAATTTTCTGTAAAATAATTCACTTTCCCTTTACAGCCCGCTGCCCACGAGGTTCGGTTCGGGCATTTAAATTGAATCGAAAGTTTTCCGTTGACAGCCGAGTCCTTGTCTGATGATTTATCATCATAGTCCTGGGCGCAAAACTTTCATTAGGAAAATACGAGGCAGGCACGCACTTTCCGAAAACTACCCAAAACTTGTGAGTTCTCATCTTTCGCCCTTGCGACTTTTCTGTGTGCTTGTCTGAACTTTAACTTCCACACATTCATATATATATATATATAGATATATTTTTTATTCTTTGGTGAGCAAGATGACACTTTATCATGTCTCTGCCGGTGACCGGGTGCCCGGGTGCCGAAAAGTGGGCTCAGCTTGCCCGGAGCGCCCCAAATTGAAATGTGCCAGCGTCAGTCAGAGTAAATGAGGCAAAACGCAGCCGCAGACCCGGCGGGACGTAATTGTGTGCCCCGAGTCCTACAACAACAAGGATTCCACACCCTCCTGTCCACAATCGTGGCCTATTAGGACTCGAACAGGACTATAGAAAAAATTTCGATTTTCAACTTTTCCCCTCGGCCTTTCTCGTTCGGTGTGTGTGTGTGTGTTGTATTTGACTTTGGTTTGTCTGTGCTTGACAAATATTTAGCCAAAGTGATTTTTGACAGCGCCGTAATAAAGGCTGGCCGAGCGCCCAAGGAATACTTCATGCTTCGTTTGAGCGTAATTTGCGATTGACCCGGCAGCAAGGACCATGCGGCGTATGCGCAATTTGCTAGCAAAACAAGCCAAAGTGCCGACAATTGAATTGGAATTGCGGCCAAATTCAAGTAATGCTCTAGCGTCAAAATATTTGCTCAGGATTTGCGGCTAACAAGGCTTGGGCTTGGGTCAGTGAATTGAATCAATTTTGAACGCAGAACGATTCGTATTTGATGGGTATTTGAGTATTCCAAGGCAAGTATCTTCTATTAAGTTTTTTCGAGTCTGAAAATATAATTTTACAGCAACCAAATACTGGTTTAAACTTTAAAGCATTCTCTAAGCAATTTGGTTTGCAATAACTACAAATAAAACAAGTTATATTTTACTGAGAATTTTGATTCTATATTTCACTGATCATTTTGATTATTTAATCCGAAAGAAATATTACAACAAAGGCCTCGATATTAATTGTACTACACGTATTTTAGTCTTGTGAATAGTACAGTTTCTGTAGTATTGGTTTTCTTCTGCTGTTGCTGGTTGCTGTTGCGAATGCCAACTGTAGTGGATACTGTTTTGTATAAATCTGTTATTTCGTGTCACTGACTATTAATACTTTCGTGTTTCTAATTTAAGTTTCTTTAAGGGAGCCATTTTTAAGTTTTATAATTGTTTTAAAATTGTAGTTTTAGTTGTAGATGTTGTGGCTGCTGCTGCTAATCCTAACGTATGAGGATGGTTTTTAGTACTAAATTGCGAATGAATATGTACTGTAAAAGTTCTTTAAATTGTAGTTTCTTAAATGTCTGGACTTGGTAAAATTATTTCTGGCTTTGGTTGATTTGCATTATTTGCGAGTCTTGCAATTGTTATAATTGAGGGGACCAGGAGAGAGAGAGAGAACTCGGCTTGGAAGTGATGTTTGTTGTGACTGGACTTGGCTGATCGGGAGATGCTTTGTGATGAAGGCTAATGGATCTTCCGATTGGTTTTCGGCTGTGTTTTCTTGATACCTTTCGGAGTTGAACCTGGACTGACTTCGAATTGATTAACATGACTTGGAACTTGTTCGTTGTGATGGAGGCCAAAGGACTATTGAGAGCTAATCAAGGTGTAGATGCTCGAGGGCGTGAGATGCTTTTTCATTTGTTTTGGTGGAAGCAGTTGGGACTGGTTATGTTGTGACCAAAGGGATTATGCTCATCAAAATGTGGTTGAGGATCATCGGGTTTGATCTCTGCTGTTCCAGGTGGATGATGATACAGGTGGATGACGACTTGGAACTGACTTGACAATGAATCGTTTGAGGTGATTGTGCTCTGGACTGGCTTGACGCACACATTGGGTCTCGGCCGTGTAAGTTTACTTGCTCTGAACTACATTTGAACAGCTTGGAACTGGAATCGTTGTGACCGGGTAAGGAGCATCAAGGGACTAATGCGATTGGGGATCATCGGGTTTGCTCTGCCGTTTCTGGTGGATGCCTATAGAGGTAGGTGCTGATTGGACTTGGAACCAATTTGACGATTTGGTGGATGGGAAGGGCTGCCGTTTGTGAATGATACTATTTACTGCAAGTTCTTTAAATTGTAGTTTCTCAAATGTCTTGACTTGGTAAAATTGTTACTGGTTCTGGTTGATGCAAACTTGAGGATCTTGAAATTGTTATATTTGAGGGGCAGGGCTTGAGAGAGAGAGAGAACTCGGCTTGAAAGTGATGTTTGTTGTGACTGGACTTGGCTGACTGGGAGAGACTTTGTGATGAAGGGTAATGGATCTTCTGGTTGGTTTTCGGCTGTACTTGGCTGACTGGGAGAGACTTTGTGATGAAGGGTAATGGATCTTCTGGTTGGTTTTCGGCTGTTTTTTCTTGAACCTGGACTGACTTTGAATGGATTAACCTGGCTTGGAACTTGTTCGTTGTGATGGAGGGCAATGATTATTTAGAGGTAATCAAGGACACCAGATGCTCGAGGGTGTAAGTTGTATCTTCTAGACATCACAGGTAAATGGTCTTAGTTTTGGTGGAAGCAGATGGGAACTGGTTACGTTGTGACCAAAGGGATTAAGCTCATCAAAATTTGATTGAAGGCACTAATATGCGACTGAGGATCATCGGGCTTGCTGTCTGCCGTTTCAGGTGGATGATACGGATGGATGATACAGGTAGATGATACAGGTGGATGATGATAAGACTTGGAACAGACTTGACAATATTGCGATTGTGCTCGGAACTGACTTGACGCACACATTATGAGAGATGGGAATGGATAATCGGGCTTGCGGGGGGAGTGACATGACTAAACTAGCTTCGTACAGATTTTTGAAGCTGATGGCTGACTAGTGTAGCGCTGAAGGTATTGGCTCTCGGCCGTGTAAGTTTACTTGCTCTTAGAAATTAACGTAGTCTAGCTCCCGTTTGAGTCGCAACGTGAGCCTGAGCTTCCTTAGTTCGCTGTCGTACTTCGCCTGGCACCTATCCACGTCCACAGGATGGGGCAGCGGCAGCTTCAATCGGTACAAGCAGGTGCCCAGATCCAGGTCGTTTTCCTGCAGACTTAGTGACATTTTGTCTGCGGCCATACTCTCGTCCGGCAGGGAAATCTCCAGAATCAAGTCTTCGCAACTCGCCGAAGATCCTGTCCGATTGCCCATCTGTAAGGGTATTGCTAATCAGTGTGGGGACTACAATTACGAATGGGGAAGCTCTACCTGCAGGAAGACATCCTCGGTGCCCACAGCCTGCCGGTAGGTCATCGTGTACTCGGGCGTCTTTCGGGTGTCGAGAATGTCGCCGTCCTCACGCTCCTGCTGCTGCTGCCACTCTTCCAGGCTCTCCGGCTGCTTCTTCGCCTCCTCCACCAAGGGTGTGGCCAAGGGATTGGGCTTCTTTTTTCTCTTGGCAGAGGTAGCTGGGGTCTGGGCAGCCCCAATGCCACCGGGAGCTGAGATCGAACATGAAATTAGCTACACCCTCTACTTTCTAACGAAACTTTAAACTAAGCATTGGCAAAAACCACATCAATAGCTCACATCAGTGATTTAAATATTTAATCGCTTGTATGGGGAAGCCATAGTATTTTCTTAGCATAGGGAAAATTCCTTTTCCCTCTACTCACTCAGCTTATGGGCCACCATGGACTCCTCCTCATCCTCACTGCTGCTGCAATCGACGCCGCGTCTCCTCTGGTTGGGATTCAGCAGCTCTTGCAGCTGCCTCAGCTGGTCGGGATTGTCGAAGATCGACATGTTTTTTTTCAAGGCGGGTTTTTAGACACTGAATTCTAAATCGCGAGGTTTTTCTTATACGACTTTTTTTTTGTTCAAAACTTTGGAAAATTAATGTTCACTTTTTAGCTCTGTTGGTTGTTGCTCGCTCGAGACGCTTCGACTGAATGAGGAATGTTTAACACATCGTCTCTTACACAACCTTGACAACGGTTGCCCAGACTACTATATTGGAAAATTGAGGATTTCCCAGCCTACTAGACAGCGTTTAAACATTTTTGAAAATAAACTAGACTACTAGATTGATATATTGATATTTTCCATAGCCTACTACACATGGAGAATGTTTTCCACAAAATATACACTTTTTCTTATGTCGTGCACAATTTTTAAGAACATTTCATATATTATATATTCCCACAAACTTCCTAACAATTATACAAATAATTTTTAAGTTTCCAAACTCCTTTTTAATCTATTTATTAATTTTCTCCCAAATATAAATACAACTACCTTTAGGAAATACCAATTTATTAGTTTTCCGTGTACTTGATTGTTTATTTAGTTGCCCCGGCAACTTGGCTCTGCATTTCCCGGGCAACATGCAAAATTCTAGAAAGCTGCTCTTTTCACGAACGATTTGAGGTCCATGAAGGGTTGAGGAAGGACCCCCGCCCCTAGTAACTTTACCCTATTCAACAAAATTTCCCCGCCTTTAGCGACAATTCGCTTTCCACTGGCCGGAAAACTATGGGGCCCCACTTTAGGCATTTCAATTAAAAACTTGCGCCCGCGCCGGGGCTGGCCCGACCCATTTAGTGGGAAAGTTTTTGCCCGAAACAGCGAACAGGGCTCGAACAAAAATATTTCAGTTGTCAGAAACAATTGTTTTGTGAATTATAAATTGTGTAATTATTGTTCTAGGCTTGACCTTCCGTTCCGGTCAGGGCCAGTGCGAAATTATGAACAGCCAGAACAAAGTACAGAATACAGAAATACAAAAATACAGAAAATTTGCATTTTTCACGCGGCCCCTGTCCCCGGAAAAGGCAGAGAAGCGCTAATTTGACTTTCTGGCAAAATCAGGGGAGGGCCCTGGCCGAGTTAACAAACACGATTCTGGCCAAGCAGAGCCGTGGCTCGGTTACGTTACAATAGCCACGCCGAGCACAGCGGGGCTCCAGTTTGGCATTCGACAGAAAGGATTTGCAGCTTCCAGTTTTCGGTGTTCACCGACGGCCCAGCCTGGCTGGCTACGTGTTTAATTTGTACAACACGAGCTGTCGGCGCAGAAAAAATATAAAAAAGAAATAAGGAAGGAGTAAGCCCAGTTTTTCATTCGAAAGGGGATTTGGCCACTTGTTCCGGCTCAATGGCATCCACTTGACAGGCCTAGCCCAGGACTTAAACCGATCCCGGACCATGGCTTTGTCATTTGCGGCTTGGCTGAGCTTGAGGTGCCACTATTCCAAGGAAATCTGTAGTATTCGTTTGGGAGAAGGTTTATTTATTCAAGAAACTAGTTAAAGCTGTAAATGTATAAGGCTGTAGAGGGAGTTCCTCGAACCTATTCCAGTTTTCAATTGCTTAAGGACTCACAACACTCGGAAATTTGTGTTAAAACTGCATAATTCCAATTATTTAAGATTATGCGTTATTTTCCTCTTTTTTTACAGGCAATTTAAGGGAATTAATATGTAAATTTGAAATTTAGTTAAAGGATAAATATTCCTATAAGAAAATTTCAATTGAATTGATGCAAAGTAATCCCTTTTTATATGAAGCCTAATTCTAGGCTAAAATTCTAACAAAATCTAATAAATATCCCCAATTTTGTAAGGGCCTAAATTCCTGCCAAAAACCTTTTTTAATTTAAGTCCCCATCCCGAAACAAAAGTCCGAATGAAATCAGTTTCCTCGAAAGCCACGCAAACATCACGTAACTGAACTTTCACCTTGGGCCCGCCATGCAATCCAACTATCGCTGTCAACAGAGGGTATTGGGTCGCATCGGAATGCACCCCAGGACACGAGTCCTGTCCCTCTGGCTCCCCCCTGCCAGATGACGTCACGCATCCAGACAATGAACATGAATCCATGGTGTAATTGTATTTCGCTTGTCGCACACATTTCAATGAACTGCAAGGGAAAAAATGTCGGAGACCCCCCGGAAAAAAAGCCACGCAAATTTGTGTTGACTGAATACACAAGAACGTCGGTCCCCCGGCAAGGACCCCTTCGCCCTTTCAGTCCCAAGCCCAAGGCCATTGCCAAATAGATTTTTGTTTCAGTCCCATATGACGGGTATCAGAGAGAGGGAGAGAGAGCAGCAGCTGCACCGAAAGTGAAAGTGAAAGCGTTTTCCGCATTGTGTTGGCAGCTGGGACGTGTCCTTCTGCCTCGTTTTGCCCCCTCCTCAAAAGGAATGTGATTTGTGTGCCAGCCTCTCTGCCCCACATCCTGTCCATCCCTGAGCACCCAACTTTCTCTTGTCTGCTGTTTTTCAGCAAGATATTATTATTTTTCGGTTGTAACATAAAATGTAATTAAGAAGGCATTAAGTAGCGTGCATAAATCATTTGGCCACATGTGTGGATGGGCCAGCAGCACCTGGCGGGGATCGGGATGGAGATGGTTAGTAGTCTGGGTTCTGGGTTCTGGGTCTAGGAAACTGGAAATTGAACTGGAGTTACATAAGAGGAGAGAGGAGAAAGAAAGTTGGTAGGAGCGAGCAGGGGCCAAGTTCCCGTCATAGATCTGGGTCTACTGATTGCATTCGCTTTATTTTTTCTCCTCTGGCGACACTGCGGCGCACAATTTTGGCCATTTATTTATATATTCTTTTTTTCGCTCATTTTATTTTGGTGAACACAGCTGCAAAATGCTTGTAGAGAGGCACTGGGAAAAATATTATTAAAAATTAAAGGTATTTCTAGGATTTTTCATATTTTAGGAAAGGGTATTCATAGAAGTTTTAATATTATTTAATGATCTTTTCTATTTCTAATATTTGATTATTTAATTTGAATGAACTATGTTCCATATTTTATAGTTTTCACAAAAGAAAGAATCGAGTAAAGTCAAGTTTTGTTAGAACTTTAATTAAAATGTCATGGAAAATATTAAATTATCTTTGGTGTCATGTTTCTCCTCGTGTATCCTTAAAAAGAATGCGCCTAGCTGAATAATTCGCAGCGCACAAAAAAAAAACAAAAAGGAAAGGAGCATGGCCACAGAGCCAAAAATGGGAAAACAGGATGAACAGGATGTGCAGTCAAGCGAGACAGGAGCAGCGGCGTAAAAATAAAACTAGCATGGCATACGGTGCGGCTAAGCAATGACAACAAACAAACAAACCAACCAAACAGACAAGGGCCACAAAAAAAAAGGCGCGCATCTTTAAGCGGCGGCGAATTTAAAGTCCACTGGACCACGAAATGGTGACCAACGCAACGTGGTCCGCAAAAAAGTAATACAAAAATAATAGAAATAGAAAATCCCAGAAGGACGCAGCTCAACAAAGTTAAGCCAAAATCCTCACAAGACTAAAACTGGACCAGAGACCAGATTTAAGTCGCTTAGAGTCAGTCCAATGCAGAGATTTCGAGTGGAATGGTAAGCTAACAGAGAGAATCACTCGAGAGAGAAATGAGACTGGTAATTGAGAATTAGAGACTCTGAAAGACAGAGAGAGGGAGAGAGTAAGGCAGCTTTTCGCCGGCTGTTTGTAAACAAAGTGAAAGCTTTTCCAATCAGCTGTTTGGCGGCATGTGAAAAGCACAGTGGAATAAGGAGGGAATTTAGGTTGGAAAAACTGAACTTAAATTTAAGTAAAAATATTAGAATTAACAGAGATTATATAGTAAATATTACAAAATATAATATAATTAAAATTAGCGAAATTAAAATATTATAATCATAAAGATTATTAACTTGCCCTATGTGTGAGCTAGTTTTATTGAATAACCAGATTAAAGGCAAAAATAAATTTGTTATTGTCAAAATATTACCATTATTATTTTATATTAATTATGTTTATATGTATAATAAGGTGTAACCTTTTCTAGGCTAACTGATAATTTAATTAAGTTACAGGCTTAACTAACTTCTCAAAATAACGAAATAAAATACTGTTGATAATTCTATTGATTGATTTTTATTTGTATACAAAGTGCAATAAAAGTTTTACGCATTCCAATAAATTTTTATGGGGACTCTCCATGGAAAGAGTAATTTAAAATTTTAAATATACAATCACTATGATAACCACACAACTTAATTAGTTTAAAAGCAAACGAAAGTGAAACCATATGCCCCAGAAACAGAGCATAGCGTCCAGTAACCCCATTGTAAAATGGTTCCTCATTAAGTAGTTATAAAAAAGCCACACCAAAGCGTTTAATGTTTAATTATCTAATACACCAAGGGAATTTGATGAAATTTAATGCAAATTAGCCGGGCCACTGGACGATATCGAAAACGAAAACGAAACTGAAAATGGAATGTTTATAGTTTTTCACGCGACAGTTCGTGCCGAGAGTGAACCAATTTAGGAACCAAATCAATGTCTGATAAACTCGCACACGTAACTGTAGTTTTTGGGAAGACCTGATGGGAATTCCAATCAAATCAACTGAGAGCATCAAAATGGAAAGCAGGTAATTTAAACTTTTTACTGCAACTCGAGTTCGGAGAATGGCTTCCGAAAGCTTTAAACATTTTTGTAAAAATTTATGCATATTAAAAAGATATATTTGTAACATTTATTGGGAGTTAAAGTTGAGGAAGTAAAGATAATAATTTGGTAAAATATTATTTGTTTAAATTGAGCGTTAATTAATAAGAAACATTTTGTAAATGTAAGAAATGGTTTACTTACCGAGTTTATGTAACTAACACTTTTCCACAAAACCAACTTGTTAATTTTCACTTTATTTTTTACTCAATTATTTTTGTATAGAGGAAATTGTATGACGCATATTAAATAATTACTCTTAAGAACTTAAAAACCGAAGAATAATTAAAAGTTGTGCCTCAACTTGTCAGAAAATAAGTTTGACAAAGGCAACTTCGTGGAATTCTTTACCTAGCCAAACTTTTGTACAGAGAACTTTAATATTTCAGTTTGAAATAATTTAAAGCATATAAAATCTAGAAAGCAGTTTCCTATTTTGTTCCTTAAATAAATATTAAAATATTTAATTAATTAAAGCCACTTACCTTTTTCCTGGCAGCCCGACGTCGCTGCTCCGAGGTCTTACGCTGCCACTTCCGCCTATCCGCCTCGTTGGCGAACAGATCCTCCACGCTGCTGCTGCTGCTGGGCTCCCCATCCTCGCCAGAGCTGTCCGTGGAACTGGATGCGGTTCGTCCGGCTTCCGCGTCCCTTTGGCGCAGCTTGCGATAGTCCCCGGAATCATCGCTGCTGAGGAAGCGCTCTCTGAAGGCCTTGAAGAGACCGCCACTGACACTCCCAATGCTGCCACGTCCATGGATGCCGGCCGTGGTGGCACTGCGTCCGACGTAGCTGCTCCGTCGCTTGGGCCGGGTTCCGGGCCTCGTGATGGGTTCTGGTGTGGAGTTGAGACTCTGGAGAGCTGCATTCATGTCCAGCCAGCCGGCGGCACTCATCTTGCTTGGCTACGCCGGGTAATGCCCGCTAATCTCGGTGATGCAATGATTGTCGTCACGGATTCGAAGCGCTGCCTCGCATGTCAGGTGATCGCTTTCTGGTCCCCTGGTTCTGGTGCCTAACCTTTCGCCCCTCCACCTGCTCCTCCTCTTCCTCTTTCTCTGGTGGTGTCTCAGTTGGTTTCCCTCCAATTAACAATTACGAGTGGTGTCTGAAAAGAAACAATCAAGAGTTTGAAATTAGAAAATTAGAAGAGGCAAATTTGCATGCTTTCAATTAATAAGGAAAACCCATTCAATCTGCCCATCAGAAACTCAGAGTTTTCCTTTTTTTCGGCACGGATTGTTGACTTTTGGCCAAGAGAGTGAGTGGTGAGTGAGTGAGCGATTTTCCAATATGGAAATGGAGAAAATTGCACTCCAAAATTCCTTTGGAACATGTGAGGAAGCGAAGGAATAAGGTGTGTCCGAATGGGTTGCAAAAATTGTTATTCAAGGAAGATTGCTTGGTTGCATTAATGAATTTCAAATGGAATTCGAAGCTGGGTTAAGGGAGTATATAATATAAATCAAATTTAAATCAATGAAACCATAAAAAAGTAAATATTTCATTTTAAATAAGCATAACTAACCACATAACTCGTGTCAACTGATATGCCTGTCAACTAAGTATCCATTATTTGATACATTTTCCACTCCAATTGGCTGAAAATGCATTTCCATTTCTGCATTAATCGATTTAATGACAATTAAGCGACTCGTATGCCGAAATGAATGTCAGCAGACACTCGATACATTACCAAATCACATAATATGTTAAAATGATTTGACGGGGCGACATTTTTAATGAATTTCCATTTAACTTAATTGGGTCAACCATCATCGGTGGTAGCCGAGTTCAGTGGCTGCGCATTTAAAGTAATTTAAATTAAACTTCAACCGCTGCTGTGCAAATGCAAAAACATAAATTATCTGATTTTCTGAAATTTTTTTCTGTTAATTCATGCAGCTCGGCAAATGAACATGAAAATGCGAAAAACTCGGATTTCCCTCTCTCTTTCCCCGGGCAAGTGAAAAGGCGTCGGAAAAGATGAAAGGGTTGGCAATGATGAAAAACTGAAGTGAAATACCACGAGCCTCCCCGAGTAGGTGTGTGGGCCCATAGGTGCACATCATTCCGATCAGAAATATATATAATTTAAATCTCTCTTTCGCCCACTTAATATTTTAAGTTCATATTTGCCGATCCTAAAGGATGTTTGTGTTGGCTGTTGGGAGTGAACTCTGGTTTCCACTTCTAGTTTTGTAAGGGTTCTGCGAGCTATTAGAAAATATTTGCTTGCCTTGCACTGAGGGAAAATTTTAAAGGTATTTTCTGAACATATAAATAATGGTTGAGTTCTTGGCAATATTCTAGAATCTTTCTTAAGCCGTTTTTAAGCTAATATCAATTACCCATTAATCTAGCTTAAGAACATTTATCTTTTAGAACTCAAAACGGTTATTTGCTTCATTGATTAGCCACCAATATCAATTTTCTCCATGTTCAGCATTCTTATTGTGAGATTGGTGATTAAACAGGTTATCTGTGGGGCAAATGCCTAAATCAATTCCCCATTGATTGTAATTTTCACGGTGTATTGACGTTGCTAGCATAATAAACAAACGTTAAACAGACGATGTCGGCGACAGAAGAAAAGAGGCAGAATCTAGAAGAACTCCCAACGCACACACTCCATTGGTAACTTAAAAAAAAAAATGGAAAAAATAGAAAGAAACAAGCCCAGCCAAAGCAAACTGTCACATTAGCATATTAGGAACTCAGGGGAGCCTACAAAAATACGCCTGCTCTCTGCGTTCTGGCGAGGCCCACTCTAGACACTGAGAGGAAATATATACTTTGAATTAAAATATATTTTAATGTAAATAGAATATTAACATAATTTTACAGTGAGCTTTTTAATTCGCCATGATACTTAAACATTTTAATAAAAGCTTTAGGTTAAAGACAAATAAGTGTTCAAGAAGCTATCTCTTTTTATTTAAATTATTATTAATACTTGTATATTTTTATTTGGATATTAGCTAGATTTTTATTTTTATTATTATTATTATTAACAGCTAAAGGAAAATTATAAATCCGCGCTTAGCTACTAAGGCCTTAAGCTAATTTGAGATTTCAAGTAATTATTTACATGTTCTGGTTCAAAGGGCTTAAGTTGTGATATAAGGTATTAATGTACATGGTGTTATGTTACGTGGTTGAGTAGAAGCTAAGGCTGTGTATAATATTAAATTAGAAGGTACAGGTTTGTGGCTTTTAGGAGGTCTATTGTTTTATTTTTTTTTTTGTAGGAAGTTATTTTCTCTATTGTATTATCAAGGTGGTTGATTCTTTCATTGTGTTAAAGAGGGCAATCTATAAAAATATGACAAATATGACTATGTTGCAGTTGGGGCAGAGGGTTGGTGGGATTTTTATTTATTGAATTTAGTTCTTCTCAATTTTTTTTAACATATAATTCTTTCAGTGCCTTCTCCACCTCTGCCGGCTCTCTGCGTTCTGCTCTGCCCGCGTCGCTGGCAACGCACACAGCGCTGCGCATGCGCAACTTTCTTTGCTCAACGAGCGCCTGCGTCGACGTCGGCGCCGCTGCCTCGGTTCGGGCCTTGGCAATGGAAATGGCTTTTGGCTGAAAGCATGTGGCTGTGGCTCTTGGCACCGTCGCTCTTCGGCGCCGTATCAGTCGGCTTGCAGACTTTCGCGTGTGCGGCGGTGGGAAGTATCAGCCACGATTTGGAGCGGATCAGAAACTAAGAATTTGTGGATCGAGAATCGAGGAGAATCGCAAACAAACAGATCTAGAAATTCGCTGGGATCAGGGCGCGACTTGTTGACAGTTTGCAGTCATGTGAAGTGGTTCAATTAGTGCAACAACAATAAGACATAAAGAAACCGTGCTTGATTTACATAATTAACAAGTGGAGTGCGAACGGAGATTTTGAAAAGTCTGCTTCCCCCGAAGAACGAAGAGCGAAGAATTAAGAACGAGCAGAACGAGAATATCGAAAATATATTCCGATAACGGAACCGCTCGTGGAGAAGACTCATTAAGTTTACATGCAGTGGATTGCATAACCAGAAGAGATGATGATGCTCCACTTACGTCACTGGCCACTCTTGCTGGCCATTGCTTCCTGCTCAGCAGCAGCGGCAGCCGCGTCCACAACGACGACGACGACGACGACAACGTCAACGACAATATCCTCCATTCCGGGCAAATATCAGGCCTTGGGTGCAGCCCATCACCAGCCAAAGAAGCTGAAAATCGGAGCTGCCTCCGCCTCATCTGCCACCTCAACCTCCTCCTCGCTGGATACCAATGGCAATAAACCTGTATTCCGGCAAAATCCGATCAAGAATTGGTTCGGTGCCTTCAATCGCAATAATTCGCCGGCAGCTCAGAACCAAACGTCGCCGACATGTTCCTGCAGGTGAGTCCCAGTCCCAGTCCCAGTCCCCCGTCCCCAGAGACACATTCCCTGGTATGTTCTCGTGTGTGGTGTGCTCATACCTACAGATGCAAAGATCCCAAGATCCAGAGATGCACGAAAGCTGTCATGGTCATGATGACAACTTCCAGTTAGACGGCCGGAGAGGTGATAAACCACTCTGGCGTTGTCATTGTCACGGCATACAAATGGCACAAACAGTTAAGGTAACAGATAGATTTGAGTGCCTGCGAGGAGAGCACGCAATCGACGGGATATTCCCGTACAGAAATCTCTGTTCTGCGACTCCTCGAAAGCTAATTGTAGGAAACTGTCAATGGGAGGAGATCTTTGAAACGAAAAGAAACCAATTGAGGGGACAGGAATTCCTGTTAAGAGATCCCTAAAGTTAAGTAGTTACCTTTCCCATTTTAATTGCGAGAAACCATTATTTATTTACTCCAAAACACAATAGTTTGGCTTTTCCGAAATATGCAAAGTCAGCATGAAAATACAGACCTAAACCATCACATTAACTTCAGTTAAACTTTCTAGAGAATCATTTTGCCTTGGCATTTATCAAACTAAATCATCTTTCCACTCTGTTTATAAAGACTCTCTTTTTGTACAAATTAGGTTGTTATTTTTTTGTAAGTTTAAAATAGACTGCACCAATATATTAAATCATTAAATTTAATGCTTTAACAGCCTCCTAACCGCATTCTTCTTATCCCAAAAGATTAAGCTGCCCATTTGTTACCCGTTTTGAAATACCAATTCTCCGCGTGACCTCAAAGTCAGGTTCTCTCTGAAGAATTGCACTCGGAATGCATTCTTGTGTGGCCATTAAACAAATTGCATTGCCAATTGGGAATTGAACCTTGGCTTTCGGCACTTGGCTTTTGGCATAAGCCAGTTCCCTGGGGTATTTATGGAGTCGGCACTAAAAATCGAATTCAAAAGGAAACGGATTCTTAAGGGACTTAAAAAGGAGCTAACTACTTCGTGAGCGAACTAGTTTAACAATTGAAGATATATAAGAGCCTATAAGGATATAAGGTTGATTTATGTGAAGTCGTTAAGGCTTTGATCTATAGGAACACTGAATATTACTTCGTTATGTTAATTTTTATTTAATTATTTACACAGTAGAGCCTGGTATTTATTTTGGTTTATCTTAACTAATAAACATTCTCCCAAAAGTAAAGATTTAATTTAATTTAATTTAATTTATTCCCAATTTGGTTTTTATTTCTCTAGAATCCCTAAAAACTTCCCCCCATGCATCAATATCTGGCCGTAAAATTAGTGAAAATCAATAGCCGCAACCATTCTTCTATTTGTTAATGAAGGCCTAAAACCCGTTTTATTTCTATATATAATTTTTACTTTTTTCTCATTTTGTTTTGTTTTTTGCATATGAAAGAAGAAAAGAAACTGATTTGCATACGATTTGATAACAGTCTCTGTTTGGCTTTCAGAACGTGCGTGTGTTTATACAGTTTATACAGCAGATACAGATACAGCCAGGGATATATATATATTGTATAAGGCAGATCTGTGGAAGGCGTACGCTCAATGCGTCATGTCATATTAATGTGTGTGCGGGAGGCAGGGGAATGCCGTTGTGGCCGCCGCCGTCTCTGGCTTCGACTTTTGGCCAAGCCGTCTCCGTCTCCTAAGTGGGTCGCCGTCGCACATTTTGCTTCTTTGTTTCGGGACGCCTCTCGCCTGGCCAGGCCACCATTTTGGGGCAATGACACGATTAAACACACACATAATCTGAATCCCAAATACTTGTTGCGGCCGGACCGATTGATTGTGTGGCCAAAATAAATACAGAGGGGACGGGAGGGGGATATAACTTGATGCGCTTCCTTTGCCAACCAGAGGAAGAGTTTAAATATATTTTTTAGGCTGCATGCGGTGCCTTCTTACCTTGTTTCGGGGTAATTAAAAACCTGTTTAATGTAACGCGTCGTCGACTTTGTTGGGTCTGCAAGGCGACAGCCATAAAATCTGCAAAAATCGCTCATTTATTTTATGTCCGTCCATAAAACACTACCAACACTTTCTTTATGCCGGGGTTGGCGAACTCTGAACTTGCCGATTGGGAGAGATCGCGAGAGACAGAGCCGCGAAAGGCACCCTTGACCCATTCCATTTATCTCTTCAATATGGGCTTGCTAATGAGGTGGCTTAAAGCACTAAACGCTAGCTAATTTGTCTTTGTTTTTGCTTATAAATTTATAATTTGCAGTACAAATTGATTATAGACAAGAATAATTTTTGAACTCTTTAACAACCTTATCTTCAGTCATAAATTAAATACGGTTAACTCCTTAGGAACGACTTCTCTAAACATTACTTACAACTTTTTATTTTTTTAAATATCCGCCAACTATTTTAGATTTTTTAATGGAAGGGCAATCGTACTTTCAAATACTTTATTAAAACAAGGCAAGGGGAAATTAAACCGTGATTAGTTGCAGAAATCATTGCCTATAATAATGATTGAATGAAGACCGGGCATTCCATGGTCGGGACACTAAAACTTTATCTTCATATATGTAGTTAAATCCTAACTGATAAAAATCAAAATTTTTCCCGTATTTCCGGCAGGTGCGGTGAACGCAACGACGAGTCACGTATTGTGGGCGGAACTACGACTGGAGTGAGCGAGTACCCCTGGATGGCCCGACTGAGCTACTTCAATAGGTTCTACTGTGGCGGGACGCTGATCAATGATCGCTACGTGCTGACGGCGGCGCACTGCGTCAAGGGCTTCATGTGGTTCATGATCAAGGTGACATTCGGGGAACATGATCGCTGCAACGACAAGGAGCGCCCGGAGACGCGATTCGTGCTGCGCGCCTTCAGCCAGAAGTTCAGTTTCTCCAACTTTGACAACGATATCGCCCTGCTGCGCCTGAACGACCGCGTCCCGATCACCAGCTTCATCCGGCCAATCTGCCTGCCACGGGTGGAGCAGCGCCAGGACCTGTTCGTGGGCACCAAGGCCATTGCCACCGGCTGGGGCACGCTGAAGGAGGACGGCAAGCCTTCCTGCCTGCTGCAGGAGGTCGAAGTGCCGGTCCTGGATAACGACGAGTGCGTGGCCCAGACGAACTACACCCAGAAGATGATCACCAAGAACATGATGTGCTCGGGCTATCCGGGAGTTGGTGGACGCGACAGTTGCCAGGGTGACTCTGGCGGTCCCCTAGTGCGCCTTCGGCCCGATGACAAGCGCTTCGAGCAGATTGGAATCGTGTCCTGGGGCAATGGCTGTGCCAGGCCCAATTATCCGGGAGTTTATACCCGGGTGACGAAATATCTGGACTGGATTGTGGAGAACTCGCGGGACGGCTGCTTCTGCGACGAGGATTACTGAGAGCGCGGAGAGCGCGCTTGGAGCGGTGGACAATTCTTCGCCTTAGTTGTTAGTGAAACCCCTTAGTAGTTTAGCTCATATTTTGTACTTTTATACTAAAACAACTGAATAAAGTTAAACAATGCAGTAGGTTAGATATCCCAAGAAATGTTTATGATTTTATTAACTGAAAAAAAATAATTATTAAACTAAATGAGTAAAAAAAAAAGAAATAAAAAAATTCACACGCTTAGAATTTACATTTTAGCAGAGCAAGGTTTCGATCCTCGGACCTCTGGGTTATGGGCCCAGCACGCTTCCACTGCGCCACTCTGCTAGTTGTCAACGTTGTGTCTAAAGCTGGTTACACACAACAGCTGTCCAGAAACAGTGGAGTTAACAGATGTTAAAGTTAACATATTTTAGTGTAAACTGCTTGCAAGCAGTTCATGCATTCTGTTCTGTGTTCTGTTAATGAGAATATTCTCTGTGGGACTTTCAGCCGCTATTTGCTTTGCGTTGACGAAGTAAACTTATCTTCCGTTTTATCGCTATCTGATATCTGTATTTTCCAAAGAGAAACATTGCTATCTCAATTATTCAGCAAAGCGCTATTTCAGCTAAAAAGTGTCTGGAGAAGCTAAAATCTTTACGCTTTAATGTGCATGGAATTTCGATTCGCCGAATAGTTGCTGGTATTAACATTTGTTAACGGTTTTGTTAAATGTTAGGCCGACAACTTGTGTTAATCGGATGTGTTCTTTTCTACCCCGAATAATATGGGCACCTTTAGACAAAGCCTTAACAACGAGCAGAGTGGCGCAGTGGAAGCGTGCTGGGCCCATAACCCAGAGGTCCGAGGATCGAAACCTTGCTCTGCTAAAATGTAAATTCGTAGCGTGCGAATTTTTTTATTTCTTTTTTTTTTAAATATTATTCTTTATTTAAAAAATATTAGTTCTTCTTCAAAGTGGTTGGAAGTGGTGATAGTATGAAAATCTGACTGCTATGCAAATGGCACTACATTTTTCCTTTTGTAAAGTTTCTCTTTTCTAAGCAAAAATCATTTTAAATATAAGAATAATATTTTAAATAATAATAGTAAGCCCCTTTTAGGGTAAATAAAATTGTTTTTAAAAACATAAGATGTTTTAGAATGTCACTGTTAAGTGGGAACTTCATCTCCCACTTGTTATTCTCTCCGTTATTTTCTTTTTAAATTTTAATGTCAGTAATTTCTTTTTAAAATAAGAAGATACAGCTGACAACTGTTGTCCGTCTGTCTGTTAATTGCGCGGGTAACGAGGCTCAGCCGAATCAATTTTGAGACCCAGGCACAGACAATGGGCCTTCTGTGAAGCAACCTTCAACCGCAACGAGTACGAGTATAACTGCAGTTAGAAGCCCAGAGACTTTCAGTGGTTTGATGCGGCCCAAAAAGCAAATATCATTAGAAACACTAGCTAGCTAGTCGGCCGCAAACTGGTTTCCATCGAACAGCTGTAAATACAAGATGAACGGCGCGCGCTGGGGAGAAGGTGATGGGTTTTAAAAGTCAAACGTTAACCTGGCCCAGTGGAACAGCGGTGGAACACCGAAAAGAAGCTCAAATATTTGTGTATGAAATTTAAATGTTTTGGCTAATGAAACTTACCCGGAATTGCGGCCGAACGATTGCTGAGTATCTTATCTAGCTTCGTCTTTCACTCGCACTAATTGGTTACTCATCCAGGTGATCACATCGGAGAACCCACTTCAATTTCCACTTTCGCTTCAATTTCCACTTTTCATTTCACTTCAATTCATCTCCCGAGTGAACTCACGTGTGCCGCGCCGCGCCTTGCGTAATTATTCAAATTTAAAATATTTTTGCATCTCATAGATACATTTTCGCGTGCATGCGACGGGGGGCGAGCTGGGGCTCCAGGTTGACGTTGCTCGCTCGTTTCGAAATTTTCTTTTCAGCCGTCTATTTCTCGCGTCTGCATTGCCAGCAGTTGTTGTTTACCGTTCGCCGCTCGGCCGCTCACTGAAAAAGCCGCCACAAAGCTCCCCGCACCCAAAGAAGCACGGAGAGCACGAGACACGAGATACCAACGGACGGAACAGAGCGGCTAAGATCTCGAGATTGTTTTGTTTCTCCGCGATCTCGGAGTTTTCACGCTCTTCCACTCGCCGGTCGCAGCATGAATGAATTTTTGGATATTTTCGGTGCACAGAGAAAGAAAATTCACCTCAAATTGGTCACAAAATTTAATTTGTGAATTAATAGAATATAGCAATATCTTGGATAATCATAATGTTTTCTAAATATACAAATTATGTGCTTATTATATACCTTAAATTTATTTGACGTGCTGAGTACGGGAATAAATGTATTCTGTTTCTGCCAATAAATATTAAGCATTAAAGCCGAATAGTATTTTATTTAATTATGACATTTATAGCTGTATAAAGATTTCAGATAGAAATTTTGACTTAATAAAATTAATTATTCACACATGTGGAAATATGTATGTCCCTCCGCAATCTAGTCTGTCAGTTTTAGAGTTAACTGAAACTTTATATCCGGTAGAATATACATATGTCGAAATGAGCCGGATCAGACCACCATATCTTATGGTTACCGGTAATTTGTAAAAAAAAAATGATTGCTTCGTTGTTATTTAACTTCGAGATATGAACATTTTTTATGATTTATGAATATTTGAATTTTCTCAGAAGGTCCATAAAATGTCCTTGACCATAGAAAAAGTGGGCACTCCAAAATGTTCGGTTACATCAACCCCATCAAGGTTGCATTGAGTTTTGTTTCAACTCTTTTAACAGTTGCCGATTGTCAACGTACGAGTATATCATTATATTCAGTAAATCAGTCTTGGGTGTTCGTTTGATCAGTGAGCACAGGAAAAAAAAACAGAAAAAAAGGCGGTGAAACAAATTGTTTTGGTATGTATGCTCCCTAAAATTATTTTAGATATATAATTTTAGTTGGTTTTCCAATTTTCTTGACTCGAGTTTTCGTTTCAATACAAATAAGAGATCCTTTAAAAAAAAAACATTGTTGAAACAAAGTAGTCCGTGCTATTAATGCATACCTAAGGGTTCGACAAAAATTCACAAATATCATTTCTCTAAAAATAATTTCAGATATTTGAATTTTACCTTTTTTGCGCAAGCCATGGGGAAGATGATGCCTGGCTCCTCTGATCCTTGGATCCTCATAATTAGATGCAACGAGAAAATATCAAACTTGGAGGAAATAACGCTAAAGCTGGCGAAAGAATGGAAGATTCCAGAATGTGGGTCTATGCAGCGCGACTATGGCCAAGTGACCCACTCCATAGAAATTCTGTATCGTCGATTATATATAGTACAACTTAGACTTCAATTTGTGTTAGACAAAATCAATACATATATTTCGAAGATGCCTTGAAGAAGAAGAAAGCTGTAAGGAAGGAGCTGGGAAGGGTGCTGGAGATGTCGAAGCAATCAAGGATGACTTAAACCTACCAGACAAATAGAAACCATCATTTGTTAATGTTGCCGTTCAATTATACACAATTTATACACTGTTCCCTGTTATAAAAATAAAACAAAGGCATAATAAAAGGCAATGCTAATATGTTCTAACGCAAAACTGATTTGGGACATATTATATATGAGAAATAAAAATTTGGGTCCCAAGGAAATTCTGGTAATAAATAGTTTGAAGTACGGATATTTTTGTTCGAGCCCTGGTCGGGCAAAAAACAAAAGCAAACTGGGTCGGACCAGCCCCGGCGTGAGCCCAAGTTTTTAATTAAAATGCCTATAGTGGGGCCCCATAGTTTTCCGGCTAGTGGAAAGTGAATTGTCGCCAAAGGCGGAGGTCCTTCCTCAACCCTTCATGGACCTCAAATTGTTCGGAAAAAGAACAGCTCTCTAGAATTCTAAAACAACTAAATAAACGGAAAACTAATAAATTGGTATATCCTTAAGGTAGTTGTATTTATACTTAGGAGGAAATTAAATAACTGGACCTAAAAGAAGTTTGCAAACTTTCAAATTATTTGCATACTTGCTAGGAAGTGTGTGGGAATATATGAAATGTTCTTAAAAATTGTGAACCAAATTAGAAAAATGTTATATTTTTTGGAAAACATTTTTAATACCATATTCTCCTTGTGTAGTAGTAGGCTATGGATAATGTCAATATATGAATCTAGTAGTCTAGTTTATTTTAAAACTCTACAAAATATGAAAACAAAATGTTTAATCCCTGTCTAGTACATGATAATTGTACTATGGTCTAGTAGGCTGGGAAATTCTCAATTTTCCAATCTAGTAGTCTGGGCAACCGCTGTCAAGGTTGTGTAAGAGACGATGTGTTAAACATTCCTCATTCAGTCAAAGCGTCTCGAGCGAGCAACAACCAACAGGGCTAAAAAGTGAACATAAATTTTCCAATTTTTTAATTTTTGAACAAAAAAAAATTTTATAAGAAAAACCTAGCGATTTATAATTCAGTGTCTAAAAACCCGCCTTGAAAAAACATGTCGATCTTCGAGAATCCTGACCAGCTGCAGGATTTGCTGAATCCCAACCAGAGGAGACGCGGCGTCGATTGCAGCAGCAGTGAGGATGAGGAGTCCATGGTGGCCCATAAGCTGAGTGAGTAGAGGGAAAAGGAATTTTCCCTATGCTAAGAAAATACTATGGCTTCCCCACACAAGCGATTAAATATTTAAATCACTGAAGTGAGCTCTATATGTGGTTTTTGCCAATGCTTAGCTTAAATTTGCGTTAGAAAGTAGAGGGTGTAGCTAATTTAATGTTCGATCTCAGCTCCCGGTGGCATTGGGGTTGCCCAGACACCTGCCACCTCTGCCAAGAGAAAAAATAAGCCCAATCCCTTGGTCACACCCTTGGTGGAGGAGGGGGAGGACCAGCCGGAGAGCCTGGAAGAGTGTCAGCAGCAGCAGGAGCGTGAGGACAGCGACATTCTCGACACCCGAAAGACGCCAGAGTATGTCTTCCTGCAGGTGGAGCTTCCTCATTCGTAATTGTAGTCCCCAAACTGATTAGCAATACCCTTACAGAGTTGTGAGGACCTCATTCTGAAGATTTCCCTGCCGGAGAGTAGGGCCCCAGAACATTTGTTGATAAAACTGGAGGAAAACGATCTGGATCTGCGCACCAGCTTGTACCGATTGAAGCTGCCGCTGCCCCATCCTGTGGACATAAATAGGAGCCAGGTGGATTTCGACTGCGAACTCTCGAAACTTCGGCTCACGTTAATTTCTAAGAACAAGTAAACTTACACGGCCGAGAGCCAATATCTTCAGCCTTACACTAGTCGGCCATCGGCTTTAAAAATCTGTTCGAAGTTAGTCCAGCCAAGTAATTTCCCGCCCGATTATCCATTCCCATCCACCTGTATCATCATCCACCCGTATGATCCTCAACCGCATTTTGATGAGCTTAATTCCTTGGTCACAACGTAACCAGTTTCAAGTTAATGTTATTCCGGAGTACCATCTGCTTTAACCAAAACTAGGACAAGACCATTTACCTTTGATGTCTAGAAGATACAAGTGAAAAAGCATCTCACGCCCTCGAGCATCTACACGTCAACTCTCTGGTGTCCTTGATTACCTCTCAATAATCCTTCGCTCTCCATAAAAAAAGAACAAGTTCCAAGCCAGGTTAATCGATTCGAAGTCAGTCCAGGTTCATCTCCAAAAGATATCAAGAAAACACTGCCGAGAACCAACCAGAAGATCCAAAGTCTCTCCCGGTCAGCAAAGTCCAGTCACAACAAACATCACTTCCAAGCCGAGTTCTCTCTCTCTCTCCTGGTCCCCTTGAATATAACAATTTCAAGACTCGCAGATAATGCAAATCAACCAAAGCCAGAAATAATTTTACCAAGACAAGACAATTAAGAAACTATAATTTAAAGAACTTACGGTACATAGTATCATTTGCAGTACCAGTACTAAAAACCATCCTCATACGTTAGGATCGGCAGCAGCAGCCACAACTACACTATAACTACAATTTAAAAACAATTATACAACTTAAAAAAGGCTACCTTTAAGAAACTTAAATCAGCAACGGCAACAACGAATCGGAGTAGTACCAACTATCAATCAAAATTTGTTGTAATATTTCTTTTGGATTAAATTGTCAAAATTCTCAGTGAAATATATAATCAAAATTCGCAGTGAAACGTAATTTTGTTTTTTTTATTTTTTATAGATATAGCATATTTTGATTTTTTTTGTGGCGGTATTTTTTATTAAGTCGCTGTTAATTGATTTAAATCTTTTTCTCAGCATACAAATATTATAAACATAAACCGTTACGAAAAGGGTGGAAAACATGGATAAGCACCATATCGCAGTTTTGCATTGCTTATCAACTGCTTACACTGCTTTTCCACAGGCCTATTTTGCACTGCTTTGTTTAAAGTATTTGCCAGCGACACCTAGTGCTGGTGGACTTCCAGCCAGGTGGCAACGCTCTAACTGCCCAACGGCTATTGACTTAAATCTTTTCCAGATAAGAATAATTATAATTAAACAAATACCAAATAATTTTTATTTATTCCCCAAATCTCTTTAAATAAAAACTTCGTTACGATTTCATTGTTATTTTTTGTATTTTTTTTCATGTTTCATTTCGTTTTAATACATACAATATAATAACTGATAAAAAATCAAAAATAAATAAAAATTATTTAGACTTAAGCTGTGTGTTTTTTTTTTTTAGTTTGAAATGCGCTTTAAATGGCTGGCAAATGTCTGGGCTACGTACGTCTGTTGTCTACGAAAGATACAAAATTACAAAAACAAGAGCTGTGGCTCGGACGCTTTTTCTATGGCCAAAAGTTAAACGTATTTTATTTTAGGCTTAGGCGTTATCAGTTAGAGTTAGAAATTAGTTATTGCTGTTCATGCTCGGGCGCTAATTGTTTTCGCTTTTTGTTTTATTTTGTTTGTATACATATATAAATATAATACAAATTAAATATTGTATTTGCATGTAGGTGTGTGTGTGTTTTACGCTTAGGACAAGTCTAGGGGCTAAAGTGTTTATTTATAGTTAATTTTTGCTAAACGATCACATTGAACAGGCACTCACTCCGTGACACTCATTCGTTCATACATTCACACGACTATTCACTCACGCGCTCTCCGACTTACAAATTACAATTTCGCACTTAGACTTAGAGGGTGAAGGGTGACGGGGGATCAGGGGCTCTTCGGGTCTTACTAAACTAAAATATGGGCTCGTTACGTATTCTCTCTCCTCCAAAACTTCTCTACTACTAACGCGTTCCGTTAGGGAAACGCTCTAAATCAGGCTTCTTTCCGACTTTCACGGTCGCCAGGATTTTATTTATAAATTTTAGCAATTACTAGATTTTTCAGCTCATGATTTTCAAAAGCTTAATGTCAAGGTTAGTTCCTAGAGCGACTGAAAGAAGCCTGTTTACCTTTCTCGTTTTGATTGCTTCTTTCAAAAGTTTTTATAAAATTTTGGACTCGCATTTCGTATATATGTAGGGGTTGTATGTTCTGCTAATAACATTTTGCTTCACGGATGAATGACTGAGAGGTGTGGGGTGTAGGGTGTAGGGGCATCCCCCCTTCGCACGTTGGGTAATCACAGCAAATCGGCGCAGACGCCGCCGAACCACGCCATATACAGCGGCAGCAGATAGACAACCAGAGCGCGACGCAGCGTCATCTTCTCCGGAGCGCTGGACGAGCGATGATCCTCGCCGTCCTCGTGGCCATTATGGCCCTCATCCGAATCCTCATCGTCGTCGCCATCGCCGCCGCCCTGGTCATGGTCCTCCTCGACAGTGTTGTGGTCCTGGTCAAAGCGGGTGGTGTGAATCAACGGATCCTTGTCATCCACTCCGCCCGTTGGCCGTGAGGTGTGCGTGGGTACCTGCGGCCTGACCCCATCCTCGTCATCATCGTTATCCGCATCCACCGCAGGACGATCAAGGTCTGGCTTGTGGCTGGGTTCGAATGGTCCCAGGCCAGAGCCATCGTCGTCGTCCTCGTCGTCTTCGGAGCCAGAGCCGGAGCCAGCTCCGCTGCCCGTATAGGGTTCCTCTGTAAAGTAAGAGTGGATTTTAGTAAAATGAATATCAGCAGGAGTCTTCAAGGTATCTTACCCAGTTCGGTCCACTCCACATCCTGTCCATTGTAGGCATTTCGCAGGTGACTGATGGCATTCTTCAGGTGAGCCAGCTGCGAGGACATCTGAGCGGTTTGTTTGGTGCTGGCGGGATTGCCACTGAACTCGGGATTGGAGCCGTGCTCGGTGGTGATTGAGTGCATGTATCTGCAAGGAAAAATCGGGTTTACTAAAGCTCGCTTCATCCTATAAAATAAGAATAGTTACCTGTCGATGGTGTGACCATTCCAGCACATGCCATCCACATCCGAGCTGGAGGCAATATCCTCATTGCTGCACACCGAGTGCGGCAAGTTTGACCAGAACTTCTTGTAGTCCTTCACCCGCTGGCGTATGTCCCTTACGATCCTGTCCAGAATGGGCTCCCGTCCTCCGCCACTTTCGTTATCATCGTCATCGTTGTCATCCCGATTGTTCTGCTGCTTACGTCGCTGTTGCTGCTGCTTGCGACGCTGCTGCTGACGCCGATTGTTGCCACCACCGCCGCCGCCGCCTCCGTTGCCACCGTTTCCCCCTCCATTGCCACCGCTTCCCCCTCCATTGCCACCCTTGCCTGCTCCAGCCTGTTCCTGCGACTGCTGACCTGAGCTCTCCTGCGACCCTGGCTCCGCTGCTCTTCGCTCCCTCAGCACGATGGCTTCATCAAGAGTGGCATCAATGTCCAGGGTGTCCGCCTCCACGGGACTCTTAGCGTTGAGCACCTGAACGCCTTGCAGCTTGGGGTTAATGGAACGCTTCATTTTCTTGAGTTTGGGTCTGCCACAGCCCTGGAACACGCGACTGGTGATGTCCTGGCCAGAATCCTAAAGAGGAATATAAGAATTAATGTTAGAAAATGGGAAAGCAATGAATGAACTAATGATTAATATTATCTATAAATTATTGTTAAAATTAGAAAGCTTCGAAACCAGTTGCGCCACACACTCAACAGCAATTCCATTCACACCCCATCGAGTGTGTGGCTCCTTAATGGCTATTTATAGCCAGTTTTTATTGACCCATTCCGCAGATAAGAATTGATTTCGAGCGGCTACTCATTATGAGCGACCACTCGAACGATCAGAGACCTCTGGCCGCAGAAGAGTCACCTCTCCTTATCAGCACTCCCATATCTCCCAAGTTAGTTCCCAACCGTTTACAGTTCATATAATTCCGAGGTTTGGGTCAGGAATGGGTTGCCGCCGGTTCATCATAACTGTCGACCCTGTTAAGGCTGATGGCAATCATCAAAAGCGGTTCGTAGTCGCTTCAACTTGGGCCACGAAACTAATCAGAATTAAAATTGAATACTATTTCGCATTTTGCATTTATTTTTGTGTTATTTTATTCCCCTTTTATGGGGCCGTCGACCAACAACAAGCAGCACGGGCAAAAAGTAAACACATTAAAAGCCAAATGCCGCAGAGCAACAGCGGCGAAACACAAACAACAACAGCAATAGAAACAGATACAAACAACAGACAGACAGACAGAAGAACCAGAGGTTGAAAAAAGAAATGTATAAATTTTAAATGGAAATATAAATTAAATTCATATGCGAGCCAAATGTTGTGCGAATAAATCGTAAAAATGGCAAACCAAACAAAAGTCGAGCGATAGTTCCAGCGATAGAGAGGCAGGAGGGCTTAAAATTATTGCAGTAATCAAAATTCAATAAGTTATGGCCATCCAAGTGTAAATTATTTGTTTGCTTTCTGTGTAAATATGTCAGCATAATATTTGCGTTTATTTTTGGCAGGGAATTTATATGCCTGAAGAGTTTTAGATTTAA
Organism: Drosophila rufa; assembly: GCA_018153105.1. NCBI lineage: Eukaryota > Metazoa > Arthropoda > Insecta > Diptera > Drosophilidae > Drosophila > Drosophila rufa. The sequence goes on from JAECXS010000085.1 coordinate 10,823,171, forward strand.
TTTTAGGGCCTGTAACATAGGATGATTCACAGAAGAATATAAAAATATAAATAAATTAATTAAACGAATTATTTTACTGCCAAAGCTCTCAACTATTTCCTAATCCTTCTAATATAATACTCCCAACTCCATAAATTTTTACCGTGACCAGTCACCGGACTCCTCCTATCAATTGCCACGATCTCTGTCCGATGGTTTTCCCCAACTATTACTCTCTGGGACTCGTTTAAAATGTATGCGAATTAAAGAACCACACGCCTATAAACCACTCGGAAGCACTGACAGTTTTATGCGCACATAACTTAGGGTCCCAGCTGCTTCCAAAACGAGTTACAAATTGCTATTGGTTTATGCAAATGCTAATGATATTTTATAATGAGAATGATTCCTGCAGAATCTCACCTGGAAGTTCATGATGGCCTCGGAGATCTTGATGTTCAGCGGCTCCACCACCATCACAATGTTGAAGGATCCGAGGAGGCGCTCGGCCACCTTGTCCATGGCCAGAGCAAAGTTTTCCCACTCGGAATCGAACTCGTGCTGGAAGTGGAGGCATCCCTTGATCACGTTCACACAGTAGTTGGTGCAGGGCTTTTCCGTGTAGCCCTTGCAGGCGCCGCAGTGCTGCATCTTGGTCAGGGCACCAGTGCAGTCGGCATTCAGTCGCACCTGGAAATTAGGTGCTAAATCAGTTAAGAGTTCAAGTAGGAGCTAATTTTTCTACTCACATTCAACACCTTCTTGGCCACCTCAGAGGCCGTGGCCAGGGCCTGTCCATAGGTGCGCGTGGCCACAAAGGATCGCTTGATCTGGACGGACAGCTTGTCCGGCACATCCCCGAATGGCTTCAGCTCCTTCATGTGCTCGCTGACGCATCGCATGTAGCTGGAAAATAAGATGGAGGGAGGAAAAATAAGAACGGAATGTTTTGGGAAAAATATTTTCATTAATTTTTCATTGAGTGTGCGGCGGAAATCTCCGCTTGTAAATGGCACGGCTCAACGCCTTTGCTTCGCCTCGCCTTGCCTTCGACTTCAGCGCATTCTCCTTTGCAGCAACAACTAAAATTTTTATGCGGAAAAATCATAAAAATAGTTGTTGCTCCAGCCATGTGCTGGAGCTCCTAGCTCCCAGCTGCCGTTGTAGCACCTATGTGTCAGGGGAGTGTGTGCCCGGACTTGGCCATCAGGCATGACAGTCATTGCACTTGTACGGCTGCCCTCCAACTGCCCTCGACATTATGGTCAAGAAGTTGACAGCAGTTGGTGCCTGTTGGCAGTTGGCCCGTCTCTACTTAGGCTAAACAATTTAGAAATTACTGCAAGTTGCATTCACCGAGGTGACAGATCAGTGAAGCGGCAGCACCAGCTGCTGCTGCTGAAGCTCCTTGATGGGAGGGTGGTTTGAGGAGTTTGGAATGCAGGGATTATAATCTTAAGAAGCTATAAAGCTTCTTAAAGTGATTGAATATTTTAAAATACATTTTATTTGTCAAACTAAGAAATTTGTAACAAGTCTTCCTTATTTTAAAACTAGGATAAGATATTTTTCTACCTAGGAGTATTTATAAAATTAGTTTGCAGTCTTTTTTAAATATATAAATTTAGTTAATAATATAAAAGTAAATCTTCTTAAAGAAATACCCTTCTAAGCTCTTAGAACATCCTATATGTATCCCCTCTGCCTGCTATATTCCTTAATGTGCCATTCCATTTGTCGCTTCATATTTTGGCCATATCGCATATCAAAGTTATGGCCAAACAACGACACCCGTTGATTTCCCATAGTTTACCCCCTGCGAGTCTGGCAGCAAAACTAACTGCTTGAGCTACCCCCTCATTAAACGAGCAGGAGCGCCTTAGCTCCAAGCCCAGCTGGAATATGGGGTTCTTGGCAGGGGCATGTGATCCATTCTGAGGGCAAAACCAGCGCCGCTCAAGCGACCGACCGACCAACCGCACAGAGCAAACATCAGCCGCAGAACAAATAAGAGGGGGTTTACACTAAGAATAATTACTTAATCAATGGTATTTTATGTAAAATAAAGGTTTAAGCTAATTTTTAAGATTTTGAATTAATAATAATAATTTTATCCAAGTCAATGGCCATTCAAATTATATTAAATAAATGCTTAAGGTAATTTTAAGGACTCTGATAAATCAAAAATAAAAGTTTCTTTATCAATGGACATTCATATAATAATAAAGTCAACAAATTAATTCTTAAAATCCAAACAAAATAATGTATTCTCAAAATCAAAGTTCTCACAACTCCCGAATTATATTCTCGATTTTATTACGCACTTTTCTGAGAGTGTAAAAGGGGCTGGGGTGCCGGGCAAGTGGCGGCAATTACGCGACATCGTTGTTGGCGTTGTTGTCGTCGCTGCTGCTGCCGCCGCTGTCCAATGGCAATAAACGGACGACGTGCCAAAGCACGTACGACAAACTAAAACGATGACAATAAAAGCGAATCGCTGGAGTTGAAGTCGGAGATGGAGCCAAGTCAGCAGCGGCATCAATTGGAAAGCGCGTGGGTAACACGAGCCCAGCCCAACAGGGGGAGGAGCAGGAGGACCAGGAGAACAGCCCAGGACGGGGCGACCAAAAGTCATTTGGCCAAGTCGTCGTCGTCGTTGGTTACCGGAGACCCGTTCCAGGGCAATGAGCCAAGTGGGCGCAATTTTCGCTATCCTCCATTCATTTTTGTGCGGAAATGCGAGCAGCTGACACAGGAACTGGCATAAAGTGCGGTTTTTGGTTTTGGCTGCGTTATGAGGTTGGATTGGCTTGGAATGGGAGTCACTCTGGTCTAGCATAGGTGGTGGTGGGTTGGTTTAGGGTTTGGGATGAATAAATCGTTTGGAAGAAGAATAGTAGGTAGTATAAATAGTGGGACGTGGAGAGATATAGTCATGTCTTCATGAATATTCTGAGACTGAACGATTTATTGCTAAGATACTTTGATAGGTTTCCCTTAAAGATCACGATTAGAATTTCTAATTATCTAATAACATTACAAGATAAATAAGATATCCCACTCATGTTTTTGGTTCATCTATTGATACTTAACACCATATTTTTATTGGTACATTCTTGCTAATTTATTGTCAAGGAATATATTTTTTATATGTCTTTTTATTATATTCTATAAATAACTTTCTCTTCTATCAAAGAAATAAAATAAACGGATAATATTATTAAGGTCTCGTTTCTCATAAAAAAATTTCTATATTTTCCCTTGTCTCCAGAGTATTTCCCAAGTCCCCATATATTTTTCCCCTAACTTCCTCATTTTCTCTTTTCCCTGTAATCGTTTCAACCGCAATCGCAAAATCTGGCGAAAACCAGAGCAACCTTAGATCCCCATAGGATATACATAAGTAGGCATGTTAGAGGCACTCGTATATCGGAATCGTTAACTGAAATCGCACACCATCCGTGTCAAAGTTTCGACCGCCAGCCAGCAAAGTCAGTTGCGTTGGCTCAAGTTGAGACAGCGACACTTTGCGGTTTCACACGTTTTGTCTTTAGGCCTCTTTAGAGCTCTGAAAATCGGTTTCGCTTGGGAGTTTCGGTCTCGATTACGCGACCGATTATATTACTCACTTCTCGTCAAAGGTGTACTGAGTGTTCAGCACGGTGAACATCTTCTGGTAGAGCGTGTTGAAGAACTTGTCCATGACCTCTAGCAGATCCACTCGGCCGCTGGCAAAGTAGGTCTCCAGCTCCTTGAAGAGATCGGAGAAGACATACGAATTCCGCTCGTAGATCACGCCATAGGTCCGGGTAAACATGCTGTTGAACTGCGTCCTCGACTCTTTCAGCAGAGCGGTGAAGATTTCTGCAATGAGGGAAAGGCCAAATTAGTTTGGAATTTACAGGGATAATGGGCAGGGAACATCCGGGCTTCGAATGTTTAGAGTTTGATTTTAATTCTAGCCTGCATCCGCTTGCCACATCCGCATTGTAGTCGTCATTGCCACTTGACATTGCCTGTAACCCGAGGCCCGCATCATCATCATCTCTGTGTCTTGATCTGGAATCCATAGATCACAACTGGCGGGGCTGGAACCACTTGACACTCGACAAATCGGTGGCTTCTGTGACATCTTCGAGTGGTTCGTTGACGTAACCTACCTTTGAACTTGCTCGCCTTGCTGCCTAGGATGCCCGACATCCGAGAGATGTGGTCCTTGGTGTGGCTCTCGAGTTGCTGGCGGGACTGCAGCGCCATGCGGGTCTCCATGTTGTAGGTGCAGCAGGTGCCCACCGATGGCGACTCGCAGTAACGGAGGACGCGTTCTGTGAGGAGAAATAAAGGGAAAAGAAATGATTAGATATTATTACTATATATTTGTATTATTATTTTGTGTTTCTATTAACTCTGAGTATGTTTTAAGACTGTAAAAATATAATTATATAATTAAAGAAAATATCTAGACTTCTCAAGACCATTTAAATATAATTTTCATTACCCTGTGACTTTCCCTTCCTTCTATTGATAATTCCTGACACCCCTTTTTAGGATAATTCTCACATCTCAACGCCGCTTCTGTTGTTCACTCTCAAATCTATTTAACCACGTCTTAAGGTATTCCCATTTGTTTGCCTAAACTTTAGATCGATTTCCCGGAGCATTCGGGCCAAGCAAGTCTAACGATGCAATGCTGCCCGCTCTAGCCACATCCACATTCCGGGAACTCGCACACTGCGCGGCCGAGGAGTGCAACTTGCCACTTGACATGGTAACCAAATACCAAATTCTGAATACCAAACACTGAAAACCAAAGCCTGGCCAGCTAACAGCGATTCGTTGGAAAAAACAGAGAAAAACAAACGAAGCGCGGCTACCGTCGAATGCAAGTAACCCGAAACAGAACCTGAAACCAAACTCAAACTCAAGCCTAAACCGAGTTCGGGAATACGGGCGTGGCAGTAGCTGGAGAGGCTGGTTGGAGAGTTCCCATTCTCCCGTTTTATTTACGCAAACATTTAACACATTTTTGGAGAGAAAATTAGAGGAAAATATGCATTAGTTCGCTGCAATGACTACTTATTTTCCCCCTCAGCTTTATGTGAGGTTTTTTATAGCCGCTGCCCTGCCCCGTGTTTATTTAGATAATTCTCGGGGCAGATCGAGGAGATCCGAAAGTTCGGCACTAATTTAAAGCAAACAAGTTGGAAGTTCTTTTTTCAGTTCTAAATCCGAATTTTGTATTTATATTCTGTTCGTTTTTTGTGCGCTCATAAATTCCCGCTGCCCAGTTAGATGCATCATCTGCTGTGCACACAGTATATGGAGTGTTGCCCCGTTTGTTTATTTCCCTTATAAATTTAGATACTTTAGTGCACATTTTTTCGACGGCCGGAATGTAAACAGCCTGCCATGCCTTTCCCCAACTTCCTCCTTTTATTGTCTGTGTGCTCGACGGCCGCTCCGCTTTATGGCCTCTACTAATTGTTATGTTGCACAAGATATGAATTGAGTGTGGCGGACAGATAGAGATTCGAAGGGGAGTCAGAGTCCGTGTCCTTCGAGTCCTGGCCTTGGTGCTTCCCTAGATCCTGGAGCTTATCTAAATTGGCCCACAGTCTGTGCGGTTTCCCTTTTTAATTGTCTGTCGCGGGCCTCGTTCTCGGTCCTATGTGACTGGCATGGCTAACTGTGTGCTTGGCTCGGATTTGTGGGTCTGAAGACCATTTGAGTTAATTGAAATTGTGGCAGATAAAACAGCTCAAGTTTTGATGGGGGACAAGAGAGATAATCACAGAGTTAAGATAATTGAAATATGAAATAAATAAATGGAGATTATATTAGGGAAAATGTATAGGAGTAGAGGATTTTATAATTAAATATATTTTTTATTTCAAACATAAACATATATAGAAATTTATAAGAAAAAAGCAAAGCTTAAATTCCGTTTCGAAATTATATTTACAGTTCCAAAAATGTAAGTTCTTAAGAACTTTATTCCTACAAATTTTAGAAATAGTAAAAAACATTACTTGAATTTTTAGGCGCTTAATTTTAACATTACTGTTATAAACTTTACTAAACTTAGGTGCAATTATGGTAATTTGTAAGAAAAAACAATACGAAAAATATTTAAATTTATAAATCAATATAATATTTTCCCAAACACTCAAATAAAAAAATTAATAACTTGCCAAATAACAATCAATATTTATAAATATTTAAATTGATAAAAAACCTGCAATATTTCCCTAAAACTAAAATTAAATAAGTAATAAATTGCCCTGAAATCCATAAATACCCATAAAATAACCATATTTCGCTTTTCAATCAGGACTTCATCAGTCCATTAACTTTACCCCATTTTTTCTCCCGAGATGATCGTATATAACCATAATTCCCACACCTTCCCGGATTTGCCCCTCGCCAAAAAATCCATTAAAATGCCACGCAAAATGACAGCCATAAACAAAAAACCACACACATCGCACCCATGGAGTTGGACTGGGACCTGGACTAGATGGTCACCCCTTCGATGTGGTTCCTAGGATCTAATCGATAAACCGTAGCTAAAATCTATGTTAAAATAACATAACGGCATTAAAGTAACGGCAATGGGATTCTACTGCCAGCAATTTTTATGAATTGCTGCATAATTTTGCCCTTGCCGGCGCGCAGACAACAATGGGAAATGGAAAATGGGGGAAAGCCAGCAACAACGCTGGCGGGGGATCCAAGATAACAAATGTTGCCAGGCGGCGGTGGCAGAACTCCGAGGGGGGAAATCAGCAAAAAGGAAGCCGGAACGGAGAAGGATGGAAGGTGTCATGAGCATAATAAATGACCTCAACTTACCGATATGCCCCAGCCAGCCAGTTTCCCTTTTTATTCTAGCTGACGCTGTGGAAATCACCCCGTTGTCTAATAGAAAACTTTTGGAAGACGACGCAGGCAAAAAAAAAAAAAGAAAACAAGTAACCAAAAAACCACCCAGGAAAAGTGTAAGGTTTGGGAGCAACAAACACCACACCACACCACACCCAACCCCTGTGGGAGAGCTGGTCACATGTTTTCCCATTTCCACGCGCAATCCACTTAGTTACCAGGAGGGTGGCAACGGGGCAGGAAAAGCGATGATTGAACACTTAGGGAAATTGCTAAAAATCAGGAAAAACATCCTCATATATCGCTGAATAAAATATATTAAAGTTGAAGCCAAATTACTAGCCATAATTTTGTTTTAAATCAAGTTGAAAACATTCTTACTAAGATAGATCCTTCATTAATAAATTGACCAGACTTTATGGTTAAAATGTCCCTTTTTTAATAGAAACCCAATCTAAAAGATACGTTTATTCACAATTCACAAGAAAATATTATTATTAAATGTTATATTATTACATTAATTAATAAACTTCTATCCACTTTTTCCCCGTGCAGGTCGACCCATCAAGAGGAAGTGAAATTTCATTTCAAATGATTTACTGTAACGATCAACAAACGCAGGACTTGCCCCAGACAAACGACGAGGACGAGGACGAGGACGACGACGACGAGTCAACCCCCGAGGGCGACGCTTAAAAGGGTGCGAAAGTTTAGCAGGCGTATCGCACTCAATATGCAGCATAGTAAAGTATATCCAGGAATATCCAGCAGCGATAAGTTGGGGGTGAGTGGGGAACGGGAGCTCAGAATCGCGTAGCAGGCGGGCATTTCTCCCAAGGTTAACTTTAAGCTTATCCCCGACGCCTATCTCTCGGGTGGAGCACTCTTTAAGAGTGCTAAAAGTTGCCCCTAACACTGGGATAGGATGGATGGATGCTCAACAGGATGCTTGACACGGAAACCCGGCTGGCAAAACTGCACCCTCGTAGTTTTCGCTAACAAAGAAACCGAAACTGACACGGTTACCATGGGTGCGTTGTTGAGATTTTGTGGCTTGGTTTGGAATTTTAATTGCGGAAGAGTGCAGTATGTGGAAGTGCTATTGTTTAACTTTTTAATTTAATTTTTTTTTGGTGGAAACGTTGCATTTAATAAGGTTTATATAAATTTTATACAATAACTGTAAGTTTTTGTACTTAAATCAACGTAATAAATGTATACTTCTTCTTTGCTAAATCGAAATAATAATTTATAGAAATTAAAAACTGATTGTTCCCTCATTTTTAGAAACGTTAATTATAATAACAAAGCTATAATAAGTATTCTGTAAATCAGTTTAGCCTTTTACATAAATATTCAATTTTATACAGCTTTAATTAAAATTCTTTATATCATTTATAATCCATAAAAAACCTACTTTGTAAAGCGTTCACTAACTAATCACTAATTAAATTTCCCTTAAACTAAATTTTAAACATAGAACTAAATATTTAAATCTCATCAATGTATTTATGCTGCATTCATGTATACATATGCATTTTCCGTTGCACAATTCCTGCCGGAAATGTCCCACTTCCATTTCCCAGGCTCGCACACTTGTGCATTCAAAAGTTTTTCCACCCCACTCTCTCCTACTTTCCCTCCCTCCCAGTCTCTATCTACTCTTTGTGCTCCACTTGGAGATGAAAAGCGCAAAACAAAAACACATTTGGAAACTGTTCGTCGAGTGGAAAACCGAAAACCAAAACCAAAACCGAAACCGGCAAAAAGGCAACAAAAAACAACAGTTGCAGGCAAGGACAAAGGCAGACGCCAAAAACTAAAACTCAACCACCCTTCCTTTCCTCTTTCACCGCTCGTTGTTGTTTTATCTGGGCATTATCAATGGTCGGAAAATGCAGGGAAAACTTTACTTTTGAGTCGAGTTTCAATGGCCACTACAAAAGCGGAGAGCGCGAACGGAGAGAGCGAGGAGATTCTCACTCATCGCTTCGTCCTTTTTGACGAGGCACAAAAATGCGAGCCGGCAACACGACCAGGCGCCCAGGACTCGTCGGCAGGACGACTTCGAAACTGTTGCACACGTGCACGAAAACTTTTCAGCCAAGAAAAATGTGCTCGTAAAATGTGCGGCAAAAAGGGAGAATGAATAGCCAGACAGCCAGAGAGCCGAGAGAGAGAGAGCCTGCGAAAGGGGTCGTTGCACGCATGTAGCTTTCACTTTCCACCAGCCAGCAGGGTGGCCAGAGCGAGAAGGGGGATAGTTCAGGAGATTCAGCAAAGTCACCCCAAAAAAATAAATACAAAAAAAAAAGGGAAACAACAAAAAAAATTGTCGCCGTCTGGCAAGGAAATTGCATTAGGCAAAGAAAAGGTTAAACAACCTGTGAGTCCTGCCGGCCAGTTGGCTTTTCTATTTCGCCTTTCTTCTCGCTTTTTTCGTAATTCGACTTAAATTTCCCGTCTGCAATTTATTTCCCTTGCACAAAGAAAAACGATTAATGAAAAGGTAAATAAAAGAAAAAATTAAATGTTAAACAAAAGTTAAAAAAAAAAAAATACACTTTTCCCATTTAAACTAATAAAATCTTGCAGGTTATTGAATCAGATTATATGGCTTATAAACATTATATTTATATTAAACATTTTTGCAGCTTATTTCCCTTTTATATATTATTCTTTTTGAAGGGCTAAAAATATTTTATTTCAGAAGTTAAAATCTCCCCTTGAAATATATTTAAAGGGCAACTTAATTTGTTTTTAAAACATTTAATAATATTTGAATGATAAATACATTTTATAAAAAGACATTTTAAAAATATTGTTCTAAAATATAATTCCTTGAATTTATTATTTTATACTTGATAAACAATTTATATAAAATATATAATTAAATCTCTCAAACTCTTATAAAAATTAATTAATATTAAATTTACTATTTAATACCTTCGCTTTCGTTAAAAGCTACTCCACTTTCTTCTAGTGCACTTCCCCTAGCTTCTTCTTCATCGCACTGCCTTTGTTTTGAATTCCCATTTTTTTTTCAGCCCAGCAGTTTTGATGATGGAAATTTGCTTGCTCAAGTTTTATGCTTATGGTAATGAGTTTTAATTAGGCGCCCAGCAAGCGAGAGCAGGCCAAAAAGGCAAAAAAAGAAGGAATCACAACCACCACCATTTCACCCGAAAACCTACCACCCACTGGGCTTTTCCAGCCATGGTCTTTAAGCGGCAGCAAAAGTTTCTGTTTTTAATTCGCACGTAAATTGAAAATGATTTTTTTTTGCTGCTGCCTCCTAGGATATTATTCAAATTCCTGCAGCAACATCTGGCGGGAAGTCGTTTAATAGGACGGGGGGAAGTGTAATTTATTGGGTCAACACAGCAAGGTTTCTCTCGTTACAGCAGCAGCTTCCCTTCGGACTTACAAAGTAGTACAAACTTTGCGTTTATTTAATTTTTTTCAGGTCAGCAAATGCAATTAAATCTCAATTGTTTTAAAGAGAACGCTCGCTTTTTTCGGTTTCCGATTTTTTTATGGCTCCTTCACTGCACTCCATAATCCCCGAAAATAGAAACAAACAAGTGTTGAAGGAGGCGGAGGAAGCACATACACTATTTTCACTGCGGAACCGGACAGCTCTCGAACTCGGACTGCATGTGGACCGCCGTTTCAACACGTATAACTCAATCGCCGCCACCCGCCGCGAACCCGAGATCGAGGCAAATAGAGATATAGCCAAAAAGGAAAAAAAAAATACAAATAAAAAAAGAAAAACGCGGAGCGAAGCTGAAATTTGTACAAATATTGGGCCACTGCGATGGATATTGGGTTTACTTCCTCTGGCACACTTCGCCGCCTCCCATCATCGCCTCGCACTTAATTAATTTAACAGAGTTTCAGCGCTTTTGGGACTGGGGTTTGGGATTGGGATTTGGAAATCGTACTGGGAATGGGACCACCCGTCTGCCTCCAGAGGCAGTTATGAATTTATACCGAATTTTTATCAAAAATGAAATTGTACAATATTTTATTGCACACTCGAGATCTAGTTGGTTTGATAAAACAAATTAAATTGAAACCTCATGTATTGCTTTAATATTTCCCTATTTAAAAATTAACTTGTATAAACTGATGTTCCCCTTGCTTAATTACAACTTTCAACCTAGTCAGACACTTTGTATCTCTATTTATAAATCTCTTCCATTTATAACCTCCGCCTAGACAAATGTGTGTCTCTGTGGACGATTTGGCGTTGAAGTTTTGTGAAAACCGTTCGCTTTGCAACATTCAGATATGAATAATGAAGCGAGCGGAGGCGTCGACTGTTAATTCTGTGTATCCGCCGGGTGCATGTGCAGCATTTAGCCCAGCTCCACCTTTTCACGCGGCCTGCAAAACTCCACATTCCCCATATAATTCCCCATTTTCCTCATTTACCTTCGTAATTACACAAAACGTAGGCTAAAATGTTGCATGGGAGATTTTTCCTTTCTTCGCAGCTGGCTTTCCGCTCTTTCTCAGCTTTCTTCACGTGCGAGGCGGCTCTTTTAGGCGTAATTAAAATTACACCAGGGGGCGGGGATAGGGAGTACGGAATGTTTATGTTGCAAACACGTTCCGTATAAACAGAGAGAGAGAGAGAGCGAAACAGAGAGAGCGGGATGAAAAAATAAATGCCAGAATGAGTGCCCCGACTATGATATACCTAGGAGCGAAAGATAGTTTGGAAGAAATTAAAATCATAATTACTAGAAATTAAAATTAAAATACTTTAAAATTAAAATCATTCAAGATTGTCAAATAAATTAGGTAATTCTAAATATATCGATGAAGTATCGATGAAGTGTATTGATGAAATAATGATATATATATAAACAAAATATCGATAAATATATCGACAAAATATCGATATACATATTGTACAAATATCATCACTAAGCCCAAAATTACGATCAATAATATTCATTAATTTATTCAAACATAAATCAAATTAGTTTTTGCGTTTAACATAATAATATCGACATAAAAATACAAATAAATAAAATTTGTATCGATTTGTATATTAAGCTGATCAATTTGTATAAAAAATAATAATATCGACATAAAAATACAAATAAATACAATTTGTATCAATTTGTATATTAAGCTGATCAATTTGTATAAAAAAATGTATTTTCCTTCTCCCCTAGCTTAACATTCCGAAAATTCAACATACCCCTGCCTTCTACAAGTACGAGGTATACGAAAAAATGATTCAAGAAGTCTTCCTGGTCGATGGGGTTGGAGGTCGTCAGGCTTTTTGCCTGATGAAGTGACGACGCCGCGTCGTCGGACGGGTCTTGCAAAGTTTTGCACATGTTTCAGCCATTTGCTTGGCTGCCAAGATGTCTGCGGCCAAGAAGCTGCATCTCTCGGCACACACCTCTCCATCCAGCTGAGTGACAATTTTGAAATGTGCAAAATGCGAAATGCAAAATGTGCAAAGATTTTTCATCAGCGAGAGCGCGCGAGAGGCGCACATAGAAATAGCCGCAAAGAAAACAAACAAAACAAACATTTTTCCCTGGGCGTAATTAGCCCGCTGAAACATCTGTTAATTGGGAAACAAAAAGGGCGGAGAAAAGGCTGAAAAGTTGGGGGAATTAAAACTACAAGCCAAGCAGAAAAGTTCTGGGAACATGGAATCTAACAACTTCCACAACATGTGGCGAAAAGAATTTAAATTTATGTAGAAGACGCTGCCAAAGCATATTTTCTCAAGTCTCCAATGCGGATATAAATTATTTCCTTAATACTCTCTCTCTCTCTGGGGTAAAAAGATTTTCTTTTTAAAAGTCCCAGCTAAAGTTTATCCACAAGTTTCCGCTAAATTTGCGCTGCCCTAATTACTGGCGACATTTTTTGGCTCTGTGCACATTGCTCATACGCCTCGTTGTACAATTTTTGGGGCCAAAATGTGCGTAAACAGCAAACAGGTTAAACAGAGGCTTTCCAGAGACCAAAACACACACGCTCCCAACAATGCCATTAATCAAATTTTATTGTTTAATTAATTTCGCTTGAATGAACCGAACTCCACCGAGGGGCAATGAGCAGGAGGAGGTGATGAGGTGGCGGCGGCGGTGGGCCAGCGGCCAAAACAAACAAATCAGCCAGAAATAGCTGAGAAATGGCATTCAATTCGTTCGATTTCAAAGGAAACCAACCGCTCAACTTGGCCCAGGTTCGAAATTCTGCCTTTGTTTACCTCGCCGTATGACAATTATTTCATTTTTTTGTTATATTTTCGTATTTGGTTTCCCTCCGCGTCTCCCATTTATTTGCAATTTATTCATCGGTCTTTCTGTTTGTCAGCCGATGATTTGTCATGGTCGCCGTTGTGAGTTGGGAAAAATTGTCTGCTGTTTTTGTGTGTGTTTTATTAATCGAATTATGCGAATGGGATCAGACATTTGATTGGATCACATTAGGTGAGATTTTATTTCTTGGCGGCTTGAAAAAGGTGTGAGTGAACAACGAATAAAGCTAACGAGTTGTGCAAGTGCCTGAATTTTAATAGAAAGATGAATAAAGTATATATAAAATAAGCAACTGAATTACTTTTCAATCTCACAGATAACATATAAATTCTAGTATCTTATGTCTTCTTTCCAATTTATTTTAAATAACCCCTTTATTTTTATTGCAACATTTACACACAATTTCAATAAGCTTTAATTTCCATTTTATTCAATTCACATTCTTGCACCATCGGGCAATTTACATTTAAGGAGAAAGGGAGAGAGATGGTTTGGGAGAAACATGGTCAAAAGTGCCGCAAAGCCAAATTCAGACACTGGTTGATGTTTTGACTGGATTTAAATTCGATTTTGGACACGAGATAAAAACCTCCAGCGATGGAGCAAGAGTGGCGAATCGAAGGGGGGAAACGACACTGAGACACTGAGAAAAGACAGAGATTTACCGAATGCAGCCAGCGTCCAGTTGGTGTGTGTTTATTCAAAGCACGTTCCTGCGGTTCAGTGTTGTGTTGCTTTATTTTTGCAATGCCGAAGACATTGACTACGTGTCGCTGTCAGGCGGTGAGTGATTTTTCCTTTTTTTATTCCTCGTCCTCTCCAACACGAGCAGCATATTTTGTGGGCCAATTAAAAATGTTAACAATGACGAGTCATCGAATCAATTGGCAGCCTGCGCTTAAGCCATAAAAGAGCATTTAAGCCCGGCTCTTACCCCGTTTGGCGAACCTTTCGCAAAAACCACAAGAGCTCCGCAAACCGCAAAATCCATAAAAGCTGAGATTTCTTCTTCTATACCTACACAGCGTAAAAATAAAGCAGAGGTAGAAAATATATAATAACCAAATTGCTGTTGACCACAAAACAATTTAGTGACCGACGGAGAGAGATAGGCGGGGAAGCGAAATAAATTGCCTAAATTTTAAAGCCCATAAATGATTTAATTTTGTGGGATTTTCAAAGGCGCACAGCCTCGATCTTTTCAGCGTCCCTTCTCCATCATTCTTTTTTTTTGTAATGAATCTGGGAAAGAGTTGCAATCAATATCGAAATGAAAGCTAAGCAATGACAAGGGCCTACGATTGTCTTGTGGTTTGGTAAGAGATATGGCATCTTTAGGATATAGATCAGCGACTTTGGCGGAAATGGATCCCACAAATGAGTCATGAGGCACAGAAACTCACATATATAGTGATCTCATTTCTGTGAACTAGAACACTGGGGAAAATGGACCCAAACAGGTGAACTTCTCAACCATTTCGAGGGAAACAATTGATTTGCTCTTGAAAAACGATTTAAGACCCTCTTCGAGGGGTTTCCAAATACCATATAGAGCCATTTTCAATAAAGATAAACTTAAATGGAATTTATTAATATTTATAAGAGCAACAACAACTGCGCGAGACACACACGGAGCGTTAATAATTAATTAAATCAATAATCGATGGCTGTTCCAGAGAGCATCTCTCAGAGAGGCAGGAGTCCAGAAATAAATTCTATAACATCCATGTGGACATAATCGAGCATAAATTCCCCAAAACAAAAAAGGGAAAATGAGGAAAGCAACCTAAAAAGTCAAGCTGTGAAAAGGTCGGGAACAAAAAAAATATGGGAGACGACAACAAATTAGGCAATGTTTGAGCAGGTAGTGGCCGAGTAGGGAAGGGATAGGTCGGTATATGGTATATATCGGTGTATATGGTATATAGGAGGAGGGACGACACCCGAAAATGCTAATGTTGCATGCCACATAATCCTGTTAGAGACGCGTGAACGAGAATGCCAAAGTCGGTCGAGGAACTCGAACTCCGCTCGGCTGGAAGTTCGCATGTGACAACATAATTTGTGGGCTTGGCCCTACTTTGTCTTAAGGTCCGCTGCTGATGAGCCCCCGATGACCCGATGACGACGATAATGATTATTAATCATACACATTTTTGTTTGTCTTTTTGGCCGGCGCATACTTAATGAGCTTCGAACAACTAATAACTGGGCTTTATTTGACAGTTTATGGCCATTTAATGTTGAGGAGAAATTCTCGGGCTTTTCCATTAAGGGGGAATAAATTAACACGGGCAAATTGGAGGAGAGCTTCTTGGCCAACCGAAGGCAAAAGTCAAATGTCGCGACGACCACTTTTTATAGCACTTAAAAGCCCATCAAATAAAGATATCACTTGAGGCTCTCGTTTGGAACTGGGAGTTGTTGCAACAGAAACCACAGAAATACTTGACGTCGTCGTGCTCGAAACTGAAACCCCAATTATATTTAGACAACGCCAACGCCCACGCTTCTCCGGGGCACCCTCCGAGATATGATTATATGTACAGACGATGCTGCGGCTGCTGCTCCATCGTCTGTGTCTGCCACCACTTATAAATTATCTTTAATGACAAGTGCACTAAACTAAATAAATTGTTGCCGTCTTAATAACGTAATTCTTTTGGCCCACAAGTGGGCGTTGTCCGTCCTCCCCCTCTCTCTCGGCTTGTAAATTCTCAGGAAAATAGTTTAAACGATTTATGGATATGCCAGCCAGGGATCATGTGTGTGGGGAATAGTTACCGGGGGGAGCTAGGATTATGGGAGTGATGGATCGCGACACTTGACGACAAGCGAGCAAATTTTTAACAAATTTATTACGATTTTTTTTGAATACTTAATTGCTACCGTATAAGGCTTAAAGTTAACAATAATCTTTTAGTGGAATTAAGTATTTAGGGTTTTTACAACCATCTTATATTACTGTAAATGAACTTCATGAGCTGTACATATTTAAATCAATAAATTCAAGAGAATAATTACTACTTTACCAAGTATTTTAGCACTCTTTTCTTGGAGAATAAATAGCTTAAAGTATTATTTTCGCATTTTCTTGCCATTAAATCCATCGTCTTATTTACTAAGCTTCTTAAGCTAACTAAAGCTGCTTCCATTGTCCTCCCCCTACTCGAATTTCAGCAAAAAACTGCTGCTGACAAGATGCAAATGAAGAGAAATGGCATTCTTCGCTTGCTCCTGTTGTTGGGACGCCTCTTCATAAAGCTTCTCTACTCGAATGCAGACCAAAGACATTTATTTAAATTGAAATGCAACAAAGAAGAAATATACAAAAGAGTTCTTTGCCTTGTGGAGTAACTACATTGTTTGCACTCCTCCGTGTTAGATGAATTTGCCTGCACTTTGCAAAGAGATCGTCGACGTCGTCTTTGTTGAAACTCTGACTCTGCTCGCTGTGTGTGAGCATAAAGGCAAATTTATTGCAGATAAATTGTTGGATAATTTAGCACCATTTAAGAGCAGCAGCCGCAGGCGGGGGAGGGTGCTGAACAATCTCTCCCTTGGGTTGCACTATTATTAAGAAATGCCCACAGTCTTTCGGGGCGCAAATTGCAGCTGTTTTAATTAGCAGCCAGCAGCGGACTCTCCAGCAGCCATCGAATCTTTCAGCTTTCAGCTGCAACATCGACTCCCCGGCCTCTTGATATCAATCAATGGCAATTGATCGGAATTGAATGGTGTTGCACTCCATAACGGCGAGTGGAGCTGAGAGATTCGAGGTGGTTGCACTGCGGGGCACAGAGCAGAAACCCGGAAAATTCTCAAAAATATTATGGGGGATTTTTGGGAATTTTAAAAATATATTTTCTGAATTGAGGATGTAATTTACGTCATAGAAAAATTCATTAAAAATTTTCTACACATGAACACGTTTAAAATCATGCAGACCCTACTTCTGTAACTCAAATGCGCCACAAAGATACATATATTTTTAAATATATATATATTTAACCGATATCGATTTCGCATGACGCAAGCGGAACAAATCTGAGCAATCCCACAGCCGCTCTCTGACCACAGAAATAATATATGAATTGTGTCAAATTAATTTGCATACTCGGGAGACGTTGAAAGGGGGGTTTGTGGATGGATGAAAAAGTATTAAAAATTCATTAGGAAGCGAATCAAGACAATTAAGAGACATCGAAGATCGAATAATCAAATCGATTCGAATCGAATAATCAATGGGGCGTTCTGCCTTCTGCGAGAGATGTTGGGGCCACCACCATTTATCATTTCGTTCGAAGGGAAATCCAAATCCAAAGAATGCTAAAGTCCGATCTTAACCAGAAGGCCTTCGAAGATGGGGCTTCCTCCCGGTACTTGTGGAGAGATAAACCAAATAAACACTGGAAGGAGAACAAAGCCAACTGGACGACGTAGCATCCACTAATTGAGTGGGCAAATAAATGATGAAAAGCCTCGAGTGGCCAATGGCCACCGGCACTCTCCTCCTGACCCCAAGCACTTTGATTAAATTTAGCCAAATGACAATTCCTCCCAGCTTGCGGATTGCGGATTGCAGATTGCGGATTGCGGCTCTCCAGTCGTTTCAGAACTCGTCCACAGGAAGTTGCCACTGCAAGATACGAGTCCGAAGTCCCGAACAAGATGCAACACACTCGCCACGGGGAGCCGCATCCAAAGAAAACCAGTTCTAGACCAAAAATAACTGGGGGAAAGGGGGCCAGCAAGAAGAACGAACTCCAGCCGGAGCACATTCCTCAGCCAGTCACAGAACTGGGAAAATTACACTGGAAAAACTGGGATTTTAATGGGTTAGGAGGGGATCTTGGTAGTATTCAATTAGGGCTGTTAATTTAATAGGCATTAATGCTTATGGAAGAACCTAGTTCCCCAAATAATTGGTTTAAACTACGTTTGATTTGCTCAGAAAAATCTATACAAATATTATTTCTTAATTTAATATTTCCATATTCATTTAGCTTTATTTTAGGGTTTTCTGTTTCCAAGGTATTTAAAATCAAATAGTTTTTTATAGACAATACATACAATTTATTTATAATTTTATTTGTTATACTCTAAGGATAACTTGGAATATATCAACGGTTAACTTTATAGTTGCTTAAAAATATTATTCACATTCCTCTGACTAAACATACATTTATTTTTACACTGCAGTGTATAAATTTATGAATCGCTTTGCCGGTTTCGAGAATGAATCTTTTCCTTGGGTGTCTGTCTGGGCCATGGCCCACGATCTGGCCGGCGTTTCGGGGCGTTTACAACGCTTTTGGTATCTTGTATTTATTTAATTGACGTTTGTACGTGTTGGTATTATAAAATGATCAGGAGGAGATCTCTCTCTCTCTCTAGGCCCACTGATTCCAGTGGTTCCTTGGTCCAGCTGGTTTCTCTGGGGGCAATTATGACAGCATTTGGGGCGTTGCTGGACATGCATGTGGGGGCAATAGATCGCCATCGCCATTGCAGTTCCTGATCCCCGATGCCTCTGTGTGTGCTTTACGTGCTGGCAGGATAATTAGCTTAGTGCAACTCCCTGCCGATCCGTCTGCCTTTTGATCTGTCTGGGTGTTAGTTTATTAAGACTAAAGTGGGATTTTAATGGCCTCAAATATGCCGAGGCGAGCTGAAATTGCCAGGCGAATGGAATGGAGCAGAAAGTGGGTAGGGAATAGGACTCAGGAGTGTGAGTCCAAGTCTGGAGGAATGAAAGCTAGACGTGATTGAATGGAAACTCTCTTGGGGACTAGCACAAAGTAGTTTAAATTGCAAGGTCCTTAAAGATGTTAAATAAATATTGACAAGACTTACAAGGCAAAATAAATACCGATACGATAAACAGGTGTAACTTATAGATTTGTATACAAAATCTATTGAATTAATTAGGTTAGTAACTTACTTTACTTACTACCTTTAATATAAATTGAACTACACAAATTGTATTAGTTTCCTATATATATCCAACCTTTATAAAAACTCCCTAGTCATGCCCTCTCTCACGCCATAAAGATGTCAACCAACCAAAATCCAGCTAATAAACAAACAGCAGTAATAATAATAATTTAATGCCTCAATTGAAAAGCCATTAAGAACCAGTCTAATTTGCAGGTTACTCGGAAAGAAAGGCCCGAAAAACCAGGCGGGGGGAACACGAAATTCCACAGATAAATAAAGAAAACTGGTCGGACAGAAATACCGGACGTGATTGGATGATATACAACTATTTCGATCGGGACTGAACGAACAATCAAACAATCGCAATCAATGAAGCTATTCAGGGAGTTGCGATGCTCCCACAGACCAAACAGAAATTAAGTTGTAGTCGTCCAACCCGAACCCGAGCCCGAAGAAAACCAGACCAGACTCTGGGAATGATAAGATCATCGCCTTGCCAACTAATAACAGGCAATGATGGCTCTCCAACGCTTTAGGATATGACTTGGCAAATTGCGTGCATTATAGGAACCGAGAGACCGGGTCCAGACCGAGACTCGTTGAGATCGCTCGGATCCGATTATAACCATTAACACATTCTGCTGCCTCGCTCAGACAATTTTATGTCGACAATTAAAAAATCAAATAATATTTGTTGCCCCCTGTGCATGTCCCCATCCCAGAGATGATGTTCCGAAAGCTGGGGATCTTTTTGGGAAATGTAAACAGAGCGAGGCATGTTTTGCTCTCAACAGAATCGAGTGGAACAGGAATTTTTTGGGGTTTGAAATCCATTTCCCTTGGACAGGTAATTAATTAATCCATTAGCACATTTTATATATATCATCGGTAGTTCGCTGCGATAAACAAATCGAAAAGGGAATCGATTGGCTGCAGCTGTTTGTATCTTTCTAACTAATGGTCGATGATCTAAGGTAATTCAAATAAAGCGAATTCAACAAGTAACACTCGCACTTTCTTGCCAATTTCAGCGTTTTGTAGAAAATATTTAGCTGTCATCGCCGGGCAGCCATGATCTAATCTTTTCTGGCACTTGGATGTGATATTTACAAATGTATCTATGCATATAGAAGAGTGTTTGAATATATACACATTCAATGGAACAGGAAATTGCAATAATCTCGTCGTAAATCTTTGAGGTTTTTATGCGATCTTGAGCTACTTTTAGCCAGCAAATATTTTCTGCCAACCAATAGAACTTTTAATTCCCAATTGTAATACTTTTCAGGCTTTAACTATCAGTAGTAACCCCTACCATTCCCCCTTGTCACCATATTTATTGACAAGAAATCTTTAACCCAAATCAAAGTTTATAGAAAAACCTTTGGTGATTTATGTGTACAAGTAATTGAGGATTTCCAAAGTAAACTGAACCCGTTCCCCTTATATTCGGTGTGTGTGCCACTTTCATTTCACTTGATCGATTTGTACAAACAAAATGCCAAAAAGATAACAATGTAATATATAATAATTGATTAAAATTGAAACGCCACATTATCGAGCTGAAAGAAAACTACTCGTAACTCGTAATTCAATGGAATTCGGGTTGGAAAGGAAAAGGAAGGCGGAGTAGGAGAGGACCGCACACACAGATTAGATTACTGCAAATTGACACATTTTCCTCTGAGCTGTCACTGGCAGTTGGAAAAGTTGGAAAAGTGTCACTCGTCGAGTGGATTCGTTGCGCCGCATTGAGTTGGATTTTCTCTGATTCTTTTCCCGATGAAATGTGTGCGGGGGCTGCTGCTGCTGTGGCTGCTCTGCTGGCGATTTCATAATGATTCCCATTATGAGCGCATTAAACGCTCGGTTCCCATTCATTCTGCTCTCTATTCTGCGTTACGCATTATCCCTTTCAACTCCATTGTTAGGCTCTGAGTTACGCCTCTTCCTGGTAACCAAACTCCCGCTTTTTGTTACAGATTCGTAGCGCTTAGCACACCTTTCGCCCCTTCGTCCCTTCTGGAACATTGCATGATTAGCCCTAATAATCCCGGACCCGAACATTGAGTACGCGCCTATTAATGGCCCCAGGATATCTCGAATATTCAGCGGTGGTTATGGTTAGGGAGTCGTAACATTTATCCAGCGGAAGTCAAGCCAGAAATTTATATTTCCCTATTTTTTGGGGAATGCTTTTAGTGGCAGCTAGGATAAATATAATAAATGTTTCTTAGATTGGCGGAGGATTTATGGATATATATGGAATTATGAAGAAAAAATTAGGGTAATAGTTAAGAGTAATAAGAAATTCCTGCCTATTTAAATTTAATGGAAGCTGGAAAACATTTTTAGCTATAAATCTAAGTTAAATTCGTTTTATAAATTCACTAAAAATATATTTTAAGCATTTAAGATTGGATTTTGTTCCAACAAGTATAAACCTTGACTTAAAAACACATAAAACGCGATAACTGTCCATCAACGCTGCATATTTGAGAACGTCAACGTCAAACTAATTACTATTAATCAGTATCTGAGAAGCCTCCATCGCTCAGCTCCCAAAAGATACAAATGTATCTCGGCCTCCAGCGTCTTTGATTAATAGAAAAATACCCACTCGCTGATGGCAAAGTTTCCACTGCTGCTGCTGGTGCTGCCGATGTTTTTTCTATCATCTACCCACCCAGATGGATGCAACTTGAAACTGCAGAGGCAAAAAACTTATGGATTCTGTTGGTTGGTTACTGGCTTGGTCTGGAGGTAGCCGAGAGTATCTGTCTCCGAGGCGAGCGAGTAAAGTGCTTAAAAAGACATAAATTAAACACTCGGCTACCTGTCATCATCATCCACACATCGTGTCGGCATCACAAAGCTTTGATTTCAACAGGGCTTCCCCCATCGCGTCCCTGCCCCTGGTGGCCCTTCAGACTCATCCTCATTGTTGTCGAGTGTTGTTGTGTCGTGTATCCTACACACAACCTAACAATTAAGCCTCTCCTCTTGTACACTCGCGGGCACAGAAAAAATAAGGAAGCATGTTACATGAAAGCAGCGAAATTTGCAACTTTCAGGAGGAAGAGATTGTAATTTTAGGAGAAACTCGGCGGGGATTGAGGCATTACTCTAAAGATTTTTGAGATTTTAAAACCTCATTTTAATTTATAAAATAATCCAAAATAGCAAGGAAATACTATGAACAAAGTATGAGGAGTATAAATAACATTAGACCATTGGTGCCCAAAGCCTTGATTTTCGAGTCTGCCCAGCCTCTGCCGGCACACGCACATTATGCACAGTGCGGTCTAATTCTAATTTTATTTAATATTTGCTTTAATAGACATAATTTCTATAATATTTTCAATGCAATGAGTATGAATACTGAATAACAAATTTATTTGTTAGCTTTTCCCATTTTTTTTTTCAACTTCAATCTTTACGCTTTTAAACAATATCAGTTTCAGATTTAATCCCTGGCATTACTTTAAAGCAAACTTGGTTTCCCAGTGTAGTCACCTTGCATATTGTCAAAGTCCCTGCTCCTCTGTTTCTGTTTTTTTATTCCGTATTTTCTTTTTTATTCTGCTGCCGCTGTTGCCACACATAAAATAAAATGCGTTTTTAATTTGCAGATGCGCGTAAAAACGGAGGGCAACCTCTGCGGCGGGGAAGTTGAGTGAAGAAAAACTTTGCATCTGTTCGTTCGCTCTGTCTCGTTTTTGTTTTTATTGTCGCCGCCTCATGGATATATGGTATGGAAATTATTCGCAAGTGGCAAAAGTTATGCCAGCCGTCATGCCATCAGACGGGGCGTGGCAATATGGTACATAGTAGTAGTGATGGTGCCCCGAGAAGAGACAGGAACGACCACCTGTCTCTGCGACAGGTGCAAAGAGCCTGGGATGTTGCCACGTTGAATGGATGAGAAGCGCCGAGAGAGGCGGCGGCAATCAGGTGGATATCAATAAAGCCAAAGAATGAGGAACATTAAGGGGAGGAATTTCAAGAAGTTAAGCTTAAAATAACACAAAAAGAGAGCACGAAGTGAAGGGCAAAGTCTCAAAGTCTCAGACAAACTGCAATTTGTATATATCAATAAAGTTTAAGAATGATGGGAACATTAAAAGGGGAAATTAACGAAGTAACATTACAAATATCACATTAAAAGATAGTTTAATCAAGAAAGGAACTTTAAAAGGAAATGGAAAATACTATTCAATAAACTAAGTACTTAAGCTACCTGAAAAGAGCAAAAAACTGATGTCTAATGGGAATATTAATATTATTAAATAATAGAATACATAAAACCATGCTTTAAGAAAAATCGTAAAGTTGCTAATGATGATACTAATTTTTTAAGGCCTATAATTAACAGAGATGCCTAAGGAATTAATTAGGCTTTTATAAAAGTTAAACCAGATAATTAAAAAAATATTTTCTGATCCCTACAGAATTATTAAAATACTCAAAGGACTTCCAGAGATTCTACCGATACGATGACAACAATTTGCATAAACCAACTTCAAATATAGCTATTCCCAATCGTTTATGGTAGATTCTTGTTATTGCAATGATTATCTGTTCTCCCATCTTTTTCCACCTAACAAACCATAAATTTGCTATCATCGCAGCCATTGACACAATCCCTCGGCATTCCTTGACTTCGCACACACACAGGAATCGTGGGCCCCGGGCGACATTGACAATCCCCGATTGCAACTTCCCACTGCAACAAAAGGAGGAAACCCCTGCCTGCGTAAGCCTTGCATCTTCATAGCCAAGTTAACAGATGAGGCAGGGCGTGTGTGTGAGTGTGTGCGGGGGGAAATGCCACAAATGCCGGCACAAAGCGAATAAAAAGCGGAGGCAGCTACGACACGACAGGGCGACATCGCTCCCCTCCGATCCTGATCCTGGGGATAGAAGAAGTTGCCCGTGGGTAATGAAATATTGCCATGTGCCAGCGCCTGCGCCTCCTGACTGACTACCTATGGGGCTCCCAATCTCCCCTCCTTCGGTCCGCCCCTGGTTAACCCACCTGTGCCCGCCCTCCGCCGTGGAATTGCAAATGTTTGCCGGCAACAGCTGCTGCCGCTGCTGCTGCTGTCGGGATGTATTGTTGGTGTAGGTTGACAAACAAACATGCCAGCGCATAAAACAAAAACAGCCCGCAGAAACAGCAAAAGAATGCAGAGAGAAAATTAGTTTAAGAAAAATATTTAGGGTTTTAAAGTTGCCATAACTTTATATCAGATAAATTAAGTTATAAAATGTTTTTTGTATGTTTTCATCATCAGATGTTTACCCTAAATTAATTTTAGTATGTCAAGTCTTCGTTAAAAATCTTTATTTCAATATAAAATGCTCTGTTATTTTTTCTCAGTTATAAAGTAGAAGCCAAATCGGCAGCAGCAGCAGCTCCGAAAGGAGTCAAAGTCAGGAAGAGAAGCACTTGAATCGCCGCCTCCTCGACTGCCTTTCTCGCCTCCATTTATGCTCCGGGTTGCACTTGAAAAAGGCGACTCTGCCTGGGCATATGGCCCCACCTGCCTGCCTTCTTGATACTTGCCCGGATCTGAACCCTCCTCCTCTCCAGCCTGTCGGCTTCCTTCTATTTGCCTCTTGAACATGAGTCGAGACTTACGAAATTCGCATTCACGTTTTGGCTTTTTACCTTTGCGCCTATTTATCATCAAATGCAGCAAACGAAAGATGGAGTACAGGAGTCGACAAGGGCAGCAAGAAAAAGGAGGAACTAAGGACGGGGACAGCTGCTTAAAAGGAAAAGGAAATTTTAGGGTATAGAAAGCCAGAATGCCCTAACTCTCAGATAAATAACACAGCCACAAAAGAATATTAATAAATAAATACAAAATGAAGCGCCCGGGTATGAGATACACACATCTACTAAAGTCAAAATACCCTTGATGTTTTTTAATACAAAATTGCATCAAAAAATTAAGTAGGGCATACTCTGGTATTAATATTTCCTTCCATTACAATATATACTTTGTTGAACCCCATAAACTCTTCCACAAGGCAATATTATTATACTTTACAGCACAAAAAATCTTATTAAATTCTTGATGACTTAAAAAATCCATTCAAATTATGTGACTCAATCTAATAACAATCTAGGCACTAGAAAAACTCACAGTACCCCTGCCCTGCAGAGTATCAATGGCATAGCTGCCATGCAAATGCACTTGAGAAGCAAAAACCAAGCGACGACGACGACATGTGATACCATTTAAACCTGGGGACTGCGACGGCGACTCTGACTTGGACTTCTCGAGCGCGCTCGGAACGTGGTCTTCCATGGCAACCGTGGACCGTGGACAGTGGACCATGTGGCGCGGCCAGCACAGCAGCAACAGCAGCAGCAGCTCGCTGGCCCGGCTGCAATCAGGCAAAATTGTTGCCAACTGTGCTCTGCATTCCAGAGAGCCCAGGCTGGGCCGAGCCTGCTCGACTTCTTCTTCATCTGCATGGGAGTAGTACGTCCGAAAATAGCGTGAGAAAGCAAAATATTGATTCAGGGACTCGGGGAGTCTTGCAGGAGCACCGGCGCGATATGCAAAGCGCGATTAAATTCCTTAGCATCGGGGCCCAAAAACCTGATCCTGCTGCTCCCCGAGCCGAGCCGAGCCTCGAAAGGTGCTAAATGAAGTTCTTAATTAAGTGCGAGTGGCGGCGAGAAAAATGAAAGAGGAAAAAGGGCAAGAATGGGGAGAAGTGAACTGGTTTTATTGGCACATCGTTAGCTTCGGGATCCTGCATTTATTGCATAATTTGTTAATGAGCAGGGAGTTCGTTTTTCTTTTTTTTTTCCCCTTTTTTGAGACACGCTCCATGGCAAATGACAAATTAGCATTGAAATCGCTGGCCAATGGAATGCGTGAGAGTGGAATGTGACTGACTGGAAGTTTGCGAAGGGAGCAGGGAAATACGTATATATATAAGCAACCATATAGCCATATAGAAGATGATGCACTAAATGAGTAAAACTCTACTTGAACCGAAGCATTTTATCTTATCGCGCTTTGTTTGCTGGTTGGTAACCCAATATCAGATGATTTATTGGGGGGAGCGAATACAATCTGATTCATTTCAGATAAAGAAGTGAGAAGAGAAGTATTATTTTAAATTTCTATGGAAGCATAAAGTTAAATATTAAATGTACAATTTAAAATATAATTTTAATTAATTTTATGTTTGGGAAAAAGTTTATAATAATTGGAAAACATAAATCTCGAAAAAAAACTTTGAGCTAGACAGGAAAAGATACACTTTACTCCGTTTCCAACCTGTCCCAACAATTACCCTTTCGCTAATAACATTTTTTTTTAAGGCCTACTCTTGCCCTATTCGCAGACCCCCATAAATTACAATTTAATTAACATTTTCCACATTCCACAATAGCAACAATATCCAAGGAACCCATAAATAATAAACACCAAAAGGGGGAACCCAACTGACAACAGAAAAAAACTGAGAAACTGAAAAACTGATTATGATTAGAGGGACCAAGAGGGAGCGATCCTCATAATTAAGCGACATTTGCCGGCATGACATGCAACAAGCTCGAGAGCTCGAGATTAACATAAATTTCCAGACTCGAAAATTTTATGGACCGCAACAAAGTAAAGGGGCAAAAAGTGCGCAGCCCGCGCACCTGTCAAACTGAAGATAAAAATACAAATTATGATTATTATGCACTTGACATCGGACCAAACAAGAAGGGATGGATGGATATATAGCGAGGGTAAGCGTTGGCGTGTGGTAATTGCTGGCGGTAAAAATACTCGTACTTCCCCCGAACACATCGCCGTCGTCATCTTCTAATTATTAGCGCTAATTCTTTGTATATATAAAAAAAAAACAAAAAAAAACACAAAATCCCAGCCCTCGTCGCTCCAAGTGTCGAGTGTCTCGCAGTTGATTGAAAGATGTGCCTAATTGATAGTCGAGCACGAGTCCCCGTCCGAGACAAGATGAGACATCATCAAGTGCGTGTCATTGTGTAATTTGGGCTTGATTATTATTAATTTGCAGACGCCGCCAGCGTTGAGGTTTAAAGCCCCCCAAACTGATGAGGAGCGGGGAAGCGTCTGGGCTTGATGAGAAGACCTCTCAACCGCAGGCCAAAAATGATTTCCCTTCTTATTTGATTTGCTAATGAACGGGGCCGGAGGGGCTCCAGACTCCATGCTGCTGATAGATCACAGGAAATGGTAGACTTACTTAAACTGTCTTGGGATCGAATAGAAGAGAAAAAGAGATGATCGCTTGGGAACTGGGAACTTACCTGTAAAGAGAGCAAGGGGAAATTGTTTTAGATTAAATGTTGAAATTGTTCGAGATTAGATTTAAGTACGTAAGATCATGCAATGCTCTATAATGATGTGTTGGGAAGTTCTTAAAAATAGGATGAAAGCTTTGTGTTTTTAGTAATTTATTTTAATGCTTTTTATGGTCTTTTTTCTATTTATTCTTCTTCTTCTTCTTCCTGTTTTCTATAAGGTTTATTAAAGCATACCCATTACATTTTTATTTTTAAAATAATAAATAACCTATAAAATATTTAATAAATAAAAATAAAAATTTATAACTACTGATTCCGTATACAAAATATCTTCAAATTTCTTAAATATTAGGCACAATTTTATATATCGATTTACATACTTCCCCAAAAATATAATCTTGCTTTCCTAGATTTGTGAATAATATTTTTCCTTTAGATTTTTTTTTTTTTACTTTTTAACAAAGATGTTCTTTAACCATCTATTCCAGTCTATTGACTGCTCTTCAAGTCGCTGACTAACCAATATTTGAGCAAAAAAACCCTTAAGAAAACTTCAAAAGTCTAGCCGGGCCTGGGGCGGCGTCTCCTGGTTGATTTTTTCATGTTTTTTCTTGATTTTTTTCCCGTTTTCATTTCGCTCAAGAAGGGCTTCGGCGTGAAGAGTCGAAAAACCCAAGTTCTGAGGAAAAGAAATATGCACAGACGAGTCCCACAGAGAGTTGCGTTTTACAGCAATCCCATGCAAGTGCCATGTGGCCATGTTGTGTGTGTGTGTGTGTGCACAACACCTTTTACCAAGAAACAACAACAACAATTACAGCAGTCATCACCTTTGGTGGTTTCCAGTCGTCGGCGCCCTGTGAACCTGCTGAGAAGAGAGAGAAGTCTCCTCCGGAGCTCACCAGAAAACTACCTAAGCAGCCCGAAAAATAACCGAGAGATAGATGGAGAACCCTTCTCTAGGGAAAGAAGAGGAAAAGAGAGGAGCAGCACAGGTGGGGGAGTGGCTGCGGTAAGCGTTGAGATACTGACTGTTGTTTATTGTCTTACGTCTTGGAAGTTATAAAACAAAGCGTCAATTGACTGCTGCCGTCAATGGCCTTGTGTGAAATTAACATGAATGTTTGTCCCTAAAAAATAAGGGAAAAACTTTACTCCTTGCCTTACTCTCTTTCTCTGTAGAAGCCGACAAGTGGCCGGGGGATCTGAGGAACTGCTAATAGAGGAAGTCAAGACCGCAAATCGAATAACAAATTGTGTGGGAATACCCAAAGGCAAGGCAAGTATTTTAATGAGGTTAATATGAGTGGAGAAGTTACACCTGTAGCAGGTTAAGTTGTTAAAAGGATTTATATTGTATTTAAATGATTATTAATACGCCTTTACCCTCGAAACTTTCATCAGAAAAGCCCTTTATATTACAAAATACTCTAAATAAAAACAATCTCAGATAATTGAAACCCCAAAAGTGAAACTG
Organism: Drosophila rufa; assembly: GCA_018153105.1. NCBI lineage: Eukaryota > Metazoa > Arthropoda > Insecta > Diptera > Drosophilidae > Drosophila > Drosophila rufa. The sequence goes on from JAECXS010000085.1 coordinate 10,852,056, forward strand.
GGCCAGAGCGCGGCATTTAGGCCTTGGCCAAAGCTCAAAGGAAATCTGAAAGAGGCCGACAAGAGGAGCCACATCATTACATTGTAATGTCGCTCCCCCCTCTCTTTTCACCTTTCGTCTCCCTCTGCGATCCTTAATGGCCGCAAAACACGCGTCTTATAACGGTTTTAATGAAACACATAAATTCAGGTTGAGTTCCTGGCGAACGCCTCTGAGGAGTCGACTTGGGTGAGCCTCCATTACAATTCTCCAGAGCTCTCTTTCTTCGATCGCCTCGTGAGCGTGAGCAGTTTACCTAAAAAATATCTCTTCGAATTGTTTTCATTCAGTTTCGTTGTGTTCCAACAACGCTTTTACCCAACTCACTTATTAACCGCAATTTTGGCTGCCTGAATTACCAAATAATCAAAGCCAAGTCGGGGAGAGATTTAAGCTGATTTTCGGGGGCCGACACAGTGGGAAGCATAAACAATGTATTACGAAGTTTCAAAGAAATTTTCCCATACTTAAAATATTTATAAAATGAAAACATCAGAAGCTCTAATTAATATCCCATTTGAATACTTTCTTTTTTTAATCAAAAAACTTTTAATAAACCCTGATAAAGAGACTTTCCTTTTTTCCATAATAAAAAAAAAATACAATAATAAAATCACCATAAAGATAATTATTATAATTTAATCTTTATTTTATTTGCATATAATTTTAAACGCTTTTAAAATTACTCTTTTCAGGGAACATCTATTGGTTTATATTGCCATATTTACCATATTTCCTAGTTACATTTGTAGCCTAAAATATTATTCATATTCCTTTCTGTTCCTTTCCCTCAAACACTTTAAAATCAAAGAGCCAAATCGACGTTAAAGCTTTCTCTCTTCTCTATCTCTCTCTTCCCGCACAAAATATCCTTTTATGAGTCGCTATCCTTTTTGTGCAATTTACAAGGCAAAAATGAATGGAAATGAGTTACAACGATGGATGATGCCGACAAAAGATATGCTCCTCTCTGACTGAATCTCCGGGCCCTGGGCCCATAAAGAATCCAACACTATGGAAGGCCACTCAACTGTGAAACAGGTAACCTGAAGGAGGGCGACGGACGGCGGACAGCTGGACAGGATGCGGACATACGAGCGCAGACGTCGGTAAAACTACAAAAAGGAATCGAGTCGAGTCGCGTTCGAGTTGAGTTTGAGTTCGAGTTCGAGCCAGAGTTAGCCTTTGAAGAGAAAGATTTCTCTGATTCCGTTTCAGGTCTTTCATTCGATTTCAATGAACTGTTGCAAGTGCGGGCCCAAAACAAATTGCTGATAAAAAAAATGCAATTTGTATCTACGGAAAAGGAGAGAGAGATAGAGGATGTGGAAGAGCCTTGCTTACAGGACAACTGATACTTTAGTTTGCCTTATACCAAAATCAATAGGACAAAAAAGGACAATCTCTTCTTGCGGGGATTTTCGTTGTTTGCGTTGTAATTGTAAACCATTTGTCAGCAACTTTTCCATATAGTTAATATCCTCAGCTCTCTCTACCTCCTTTCTCTCCCTCAAAGATGCCGGAAATGTCTTTATTTGCCTTTGAATTCAATACCACGGCCGCTGGTAGTCGTTTGTGTAATTTATGTGTCATTCTGCTTATGGGATTTAGTTCCTACTTTATTATTTCCTTTGGTTATCCAACAAGCTCAACTGAAAGCTTATTAAAAGCCTTTAAGAGAGTCGGATACTGTACGACAAAGTAGCTCTTAGTTGGGTAAATTATATAAAAATAATTAGAAAAATATTTTGAGAGGGGTTTTTATATTAAACTAATTTCTGAGATACAACTCTTTTCTTTTATGGTATTTTATATTTAATTATCTAGTTATCTTTGCTATCTTAAGCTGGTTCACTTATCATTAAGCCAAGTGTTTATCTAAAACATTTCTCGCCTTGTTGGGGTCCACCTACTATATAATAAATTTAACTCAGGACAAGATTCTTTTAGTAGCAACTACCTCATATAACCATTTAAGATATTTAGCATTTATAACTTGATTAATATTTGACAACTTCCTCATGCAAAACCTCATCTCCACAGAAGGAGAAAAAAAAAGCCATCTCCGCATTCATTTCGTAGATGCGTGGGTAGGATTCCGAAAACCCGTTTGAGTTCAACAACTCAAACTATAATTCCAAGCGCCGGATTCGAATTCGAGGCTCATCTTCATGTGGGTTGTTGTCTCTGAAATTTATCGCTCATCGTTTTCGACTTCTACGCATTTATGTTTTGATTTTTATTTGAGGTTTTGCATTTTTATAATTTTTTTTCTCGATTTTTTTTTGTTACCTTGCCTTTGTCAAAATTAGTTTTAATTTTATTATCAGCACCTATACCTTTTTCAGAGGGAGATAGAGGAGGCGCTGACGGGTTTCCGGTAGCTTTTGGTCAATAAAACCCACAAATTTATGACCTCTGAATAATGCTGTGCGACCCGTCGCCGGTGGTTTCGTTCGTTGTAAAATATTTTATATACAAAAATTAATTTTCCGATTTTTTGTGGGTATTTCTCTGTGTTTTTTAACGGCCATTTAATGTGTTTGGCCTGGAGGTGGTTTGGGGCCATAATGAAATTGTCAACAATTTTTATGGCGTGTCGCAGTGTGTGAGAAAGAAGAAGGCAGGGCCGAGAGCAGAGCAGCTTAAAGAGCATTATTTTCTTCTTCTTACAAAGGCAATCTTCTCGAGTTGATCCCAGGGTAATCTGCCCTCGATACACACAGCACACATTCATCTCTCCACTTGAGCCCGAGGAGAAGAATAAACAGAAACTGGACCAAAACTAATTGAATACCATTATTTGCCAGATTAGGCCAACGCATAACAAATGGGCAAGTTTAGGAGCGGATTTGCATGGAGAGGAACCCTTAACGAACTGTAGGAAATTGAAAACGAAGCGGCAGAAGCCGGGGCAGAAGCCGGGCAGAAGCCAGGCCAGGCAATTGCATTTTATTGTAATTGCGAAACACTAAAAGCAGATCAGAGAGCTGGGAAACGACCTTTGATGGAGTCCGGGCTCTGGGTCTCTGTGTGCCTTGGGCCTGCGGATAAGAGCCAGAGCCCTTCCTCTCGGACCGAGGTCTTTAATGAACTTTTAGGCACGCACGTAGTGGCCCGGCATTAATTACAGACTCGAAGTCGGTGTCGGTGCTGGAGTCGGAGTTCGGGTTCGGATCTTGATATTCCAAGCCAGGCATTCTCCGGCGTAGCATCCGCATCCATTTGCCGGGGCCGTGGCCGGGGCCGTGTTATCTGCAAACGCGCCATCAAAGTAGGTGGCGCAAATTAACAAATCTTTCATGTGACCCAATTAAATCAACTCTCGAGCCCAGCGGCCAGCGGGTTTCGGTTCTCGCCAGCCGCTGGCCCCAGCAATTTGGCATTCGTCATGCTTGCCAGGCAATGAAAATAACCGAAGGCACTCCTCGCCGATGTCTGGATACTGGATATGCACGCAGAAAAAAGGAAATTATATATGGAGAGTGGAATTATTAAATCAATATGTTTTTTTCTTTTATAATATTTTAATGGACATTTTAAGTTAATTTTTTAATATCAGAGCAGTTGGAAATGTAAAATAATCAATAGATTTTTTATAATACTTTTTCATAATTTTACAATCCCTTTTGGCATTAAAAAATTTAAAATTGTAATAACACAAATCAAATTTGAAGCAGAGCATCTAAGATGAAGAACGAATTCTTGAGATTATTGACTTGAAAAGTTTAAAGTTTTAATTGTATCGTAGTCTAATAAACATTTAATATTTTTGCCAGTGCAATAATCCATGGGAGCTTGGTATCTGTTCTCGAGTTGAGCCCAAGGACCGTCTGTGTCCAACTGGAGCTTGATGAGGGAGTCGATGCATCGAAATGGGTAATGAGGATCACTAAAGGAGAGGTCGGTGATTTGCCACAGAGAACTAATTCAAGGGTTTATTTTCTAGATCAAGTGCAAGGGTAATCAAATCAGTGGATTTTTATGGAAAGAAATGCATTTATTAAGTTGAGTAAGTCTAGAATTTCCTAAGAATTTCAGATAAGTGAAAAAAAATATAGAGAACTCTAAAATGCATAAATTGCAATTTATAAAAGGTAATTTATACAAGTACTTATGCAGATGGTTGATTCAAGTGAAATACAATTTAATAATGACAATTAAACAAAGACTTAATTACATCTCATCAGATAAAAAAGATACACAGTTATTGTTTATATAAACATTTATTTTAACATCATTACTTAGATTTAAAGTCTCTTTTAGAACGACCATAAAGATTAATATCTAAGCAAGTTGCATACAAATAATAAGTATTATACGGGTATAAACGAAGAAATTTACAGACTCACAACATTATGGATATACTCATATAATAAATTAATAACAATAAAGATCTTAACTTCATACTTGGATTATTCTTTAAAGTATAATATTATTAATGTAGTATTTTAAAGCCGTAAATCACATTCTTAATGATTGCTTGAAGTTCTTTAAGTCACCTTAAAGTTGTAACTACTCTTCTTAATAATTTCTTGCCTTTTCTCTGGATATTAGTTTACAAGAATTTTTCCCAAGAATCGTTGTTCCACTCATTTAATTTACGTCTGCTTTCTGTTTTTTTAACTTTTCCCAGGTTAAGATGTCTAAGCAAAGTTTTTCAAGAACCGCCCACTGCTTTGGCCCCGCTCCCAACCTCCAGACTCTAGTTTTCCCTGTTCCACTCCGCCTTAATCTTTCGCAAACTTTGCTTTCTTGGCATTTCTAGACTGGAGAACTGAAGAGCTGGAGAACCGGGGAAGAGTCTTAACCCACAACATGCTCATTATGTAAATGCTGGGCTGACGCCGCCGCCGCCTCCTCGTCCTCCCTGCAGCCACTCCCTCTCTCTCTCTCTGCACTTTGCCTACTATTATTATCTAGAGTCGGCATTTATAACTTTGTGTTGTAGTTGTAAGTTTGTTTCGCTTGTTTGTTTGCACGATTTAATGCTTCATTTGCTCGAGCCTCAAAAGTGGGTGAAGCTAAAAAGCTTGGAGATTTACGGTGGGACTCGGAGCTGGGAGGTTTCCCCCAAGTCAAGTACCAAACAAGGTAGTTGAGACCGTTGAGGCCGCAGCTTCATATCTCTGCCTCTTGGCTGGTTAACTACTTAATTATCTTTTTTGGTCAAATGAAGCCGCCAAATGCTTAAAGAGACTTCCCCTCCACCCATCCATCCTCTGGCTTATTAATAAACATGTTAAATGTAATTGTTATTCGGAGCTGCCGTTTTCGGGGCGTTTCAAATTGTCTGGGCTTTTGGTTTACGCAATTAATAAAGCATTTACAACGCAATTTTGGCTCCAAAAATGAAAATCAAAGCGTGAGAAATGGAATATATTTCAGAAATATTGGGTATAAGGAAAGCATGACAAATATAGATCAATCTACTAACTAAATTTTAAAGAAAATGTAGACAAATTTAATTTAAATTACTGCTCTTTTCGTGCGTCTCATTACGTCGTGGTCTCTACTCCAAAACCGAAAATCAGAGCGTGAGAAAATGTAACAAGATTTTTTAAATATCTGTGGTCCAAGCGATATCCTTGAAAGGCATTTTGTCCATCTTTACACTGAGGTGTTAAGGCAAAGTTGGTCCAGGGAAACCACAAAAATAAATTAACAACAAAATGCAAGCTCTACCCAGCAGTCTCTCTTTTTGTTTCCTTTTTTTTCTTTCTTTCTTGGTTGGCTGCACTCCCGAAAAAGGTATTTCAACGTTGGCCATATATGAAAGTCATTGCTTCAACTGTTCCGATGGAATGAAGCCACGGAATGCCTGCACCGAGAACTTGTTTAAGGAGTTGAGATCCAGAGACAGAGACAGGGACAGCAACAGAGACAGAGACAGAGGTGAGACCACACAGGCAAAATGTTATCTCGCTCCATAAAGTGGCCACGTTTGACCTGCTCGGGATGACGGGGAATGCTGGCCGAGAGTCTGGCCGAGAGTCTGGGATTCTCTTCTCTACCTATTTTTGGTATCCTCCTCCGACACTTTGCCGGCAATTAAGTCGTTGGATTGGATCGCTCCACGCCGCTGCGCTCCGTTTCGGTTTCGTTTTCATTTCATCCCTCACTCGGGATCCATCCACAATCCACAGGATTCATTCTTAGAAAATTTGCTGACGACGCGGCCTTTGTTGTCACAGCAAAAGCTAAAGCAAGAACAACGCAGCAGCAGCCTGGGAGATCCCATTTCTGTCAGCATCGTCAGCTAATTACGCGAAATTGCCCAGATCTCCTCCGATCTTGGCAAGTGTTGACTTTGTAGGCGAAATGTCTGGGATGCTCGGGCCGATCAGTGGATCAGATAGCACACAGCTGGTTTCAAGATCGCTGGCCAGGCGCTGATGATGATCTCTCGATAGGTTAAAAGCAGCCCCAAGTCACCGAGTAATTGTTATTGGCGCATTCAAGATATCGATCATGATCATGGCTTCCAAGTGGGGCCTTAGGTTCAGCCGTGTGTTAGTCGATTTAGTTAATTGGATCATCTGTTAATCTGTTAACCTACTTTAGAGCACTTTAATACAGCTATGGAGAGTTTTTTGAGATCATAAAAATAAAGGAGGCTACTACTGCAAAGAAAAAACTAGGAATAAGATTCCGCATTTTAAAATATACTCTTAAATAAATATTGTAATGCATAAGAGTCCATACTTATCTCCCTTCTGATATGATATACGAATAGCATTCATTTTATCTAAAATATCTCAAAGAAGAGGCTCCCATTTATCCACTTTACAACCTCATAAAATAACTCAAGGAACCGAAGTACTCCTACTCGTTTTCCATGTCCCCACCGTTCTCCATCTAATCTGCATTCCAATCGAAACCCAAAACCCAGCCTCCGTACAATGGTCAACAATTGCAGAAGTATATATCACATGATCACACGCCGACGACGCCGATGGAGATGATGATGATATAGTGCCATATAAACCGATCGCTTCGTTTCTTCTTTTTACACGGCCAAGGAATGCGACAATGCAAAAAAAAAAGAACTCAAGAAAAGGGCCAACTGTGAGAGAGCGAGATGAAACCATTTAGTTTTGGTTGCTGGAAAATGATTAATAGTCATGCGGTGGTTGCCTTGCAGCGGGTGGACCAAGGGAAGAGGAGCTTCAGAGACAGGAACGGCGGATGCAATGCCGCCAGTGGAGACGCCAACAAAGTGGAGCAAGAGTGCACAGAAATAAAATGAATACTTATTTAATGAATTACAAAAGGGCCTTTATTTTATTTTATAAAATATATAAGAACATTTTGGTATATGCCTACAATATCAGAAGGTCTAAAGGCAATATTTTCCCAAATTTTGTATCATTTCAAGTTCTCTAGAATATAGGTTTAAATAAAAAATTCCTTAATTATCTTAATTTCTTTCTGTGCAGAGAAACAGCAACCACAGCAGCCGATGAAAAATCAGCTCCGCTGTAAATTTCTTTTGGCAAAAGGCAGACAAAGATGGGCAACCCTAACCGAGAGAGATAGAGAATGAGAGGAAGCAAGTTGAATGTTTCGGTGTGAGAAATGGTTGGTTGCATCGAATTTGCGATTTACATACTCTTTCAGGGGATACTCTGCATTAATTAAGTATTCAGCATACAGATTTTATTTAATTATGATCATAAACTTGGGTTTTATGGCACAATAAGAAGCTAATTGCTTTGATTAAAATATACAAGAATTAATGAATTTTTGTTTTTATTAAAACCTATAAGAAGTATGGATATCTCCGATCGATTGGTGAGGGTATACCAAGCTGCGATCACCGAATCCAAAAACTGGCTTTTCCATTGAGTCTCTCTTGGCTGACTCTCCGGTATTATTTTTAACGATTTAATGTTTTGTGAACTGTTTAAATTGTGCAAACAATTTCAGCTAAGTGCCTGCCTACCAACGATGTTGATGATGATGATGGTGATGGTGATGGTCAAGTCGAGCGAGGGGGTTAAAGTGGGTTCGCACACAGCTTTTTGATGTGGCACAGGAAGTGCAACTTTAATGAAGCGTTTAAGTGCCAGCTGTTGTTGTAGTTGCTGTTGCAGCACGGAAGGTATCTCTTGCTGTCTTTTGTTTTTGATTTTTGTTGGGTTCAATGTTTGGCGTTTTTCATGGTTCAATGAAAGGAATGCGCCTAAAGATGTGAAGATGAATGTGCTGGGAAAACACTTTATCGTGACTGATCGAAATTTCACTTTGAGTAGATGAATGCAAAAATGATAGCTATGGCTCGAAATCTGCTCTATCTATACTTATTTTTTCAAAGTTGGGTAAGTTTCTCTTAATAATAATTTCTGCAATGAAAATAATGCTTCTTGTAACAATTTCAACCCAACTAAAGAACCATAACTTCCCTTAGACAATATAACGGCCCCAAAATGTCTGGTTATCATCAAATAACTCTGTTGCTCTCTATTTGCTTACGTCAAAGTTTTTTTTTTTTTTTTTGTATCACTTATCGACAATGGAAGTTGGGCTTTATCAGCTGGCCCAGCCTCACCGGTGAGCTAACCTACATATGACCGCCGAAGAACCGACAGAGAAGCCCATAAACACCTATCGCCGAGAGGTAGTTCCCGGTTAGGCAATTCGAACGGTGTGGGAACAGGAACACAGGTCGGATACTTTATCTAAATGCTGGCGCTTATCAGGCGGACAAGGTGTAAGGGGCAGGGGCGAGGCTGGCGGGGGGTCAGGTGAATGAAAAGGAGAAAGGGAATTGGGAATCAAAATGGGAAGGGGAATGGGTATGGGAATCGGAGTGGAAAGAAGCGAATGAGAAGAGAGGGCGCAACAGAAGAATTTATGACTCACACGACGAAAAGAGGAGAAAGAGGCTGTGCACTTGGAAAAAATATCTAACAATATTTAGGGTTCTTTTTTAATTAATGTCCTTTACCTAAAAATGTAAAATGTATGTTTCAGATTTTAAAGTATTTTATATCAAATATAAGGTAATATAAAGAAATTTATCTTATTACTCCAAAAGCATATAACAGGCTAATTATATTACTTAAAAAAATAATCTTTCATAAATTTAACTTCACTGAGACCCGAATAAGTAATTTCTTAAACTTTTTTTATCACTCTCTCAAAGCTAGCTTACTTTCTTAATTACAATTAGTTTCGCCTAATAACCCAAGGATTAAGATTAATATTCCAAGTGCAACACACAAACCACTGGGAGTGAATAAGAGAGAGAGAGAAGCCGAATATAGAGGATCGGATCGGGAAGTAAAAGGTTCACATAAAAATGCCGACAGGGAATAAAAATCCTGAACTGCATAATTTAAACGATTTCAATGACACCTTGATTAATATCAAAGACAACACAAAAGAGAACTCGAGAACTGACCACTCTACCTGTGCGCCCCATCTCCCCCCTCCCCATCACCTTTTGCCCCGTCCCCCTTGCATTTCCATGAAATTATGAACGAAACGCAGTGCGCAATGCATTTGCCCAAAAAAAAAAAAAGATAAAGAATATGGGAAATATCTGTGAGAGCGAAAGAGAAGAAAACCAATCAAGCAACGTTGAAAACCAAAAATAAACAAAGGTAAGGCGCAGGTAAAGGGCCAGAGGAAAAGGGAGAGCGGCCAAAAGGCAGAGGCTGCAACAACAACAACAACAACAGTTTACCTGGCAACAAATCAAACAAAGAGCAAAAGAGAGGCGGCGAGGAGCACGATAAACAGAGAGACAGAAAGGCACGGAGAGGGAGAGAGCGAGCAACTTATTGCAATTAAGCGTGATTAATTCAGGATTTATACAAATTAACTAAAACCGTCGACCGATCGAGGCCGAGACTAGGTCCTCCCCCTTCGCACACCCCCTGTCCCTACGACGAACAATGTGTAAAAGCGGTGTGACAACATTTTTGCTCTTGCACCAACCAAAAGAGCCTTTTTGTGTGGGTCCTACAGTCCAACATCGCTATATACGAAGAATTCTTCTTTAAAAAATATTTCCAACAGCATATTCTCTAAGTTTTAGGTAGTTATAAGTTCAATCTAATACCAAGAACTGATAAGGTTGCTTGCAACATCCGAATTATCGGCTGGGGGTTGCTGTCTTATTAAAAACCTTAAAACCTAGCTTATGTCCCTAATTAAATACAGTAACGGAAAATTTAGTAAAGAGCTTTAACTGTAAAACTGATCTAATAATGGATTTCAACATTTATGTATCTCTAAAATGGAGAGGAATTTTCAATGAGTATTATTTAAAATTATTAAAATTTCCAACAAGAATTGCTTTCAGATTTATTGTATTGAGTTCCAATGGACCACTTTTGCTTGATTGTTAAAAAACTGTCAGTGCATAGTTGATCCTATTCTTTTCCAACAAATATTACCGAATATTTTATGATACTTTAGTAAAAACTGTTAAGTCTGACGAGGCTCAACTGTATGGCTGCTCTCTTCTCGTTTTATCTTTTTATTTTTTTTTGTTCATCAAAAAGGAATTTCTTGAGATTTTTCGATGCGTCTGCTTCTGCCTTTTGGACTGGTCTTGGAAACTGGAACCCTTTAATGCGGCACCGAGCTGGACGAAGAAGGGGCAGAACCTGAGATTCGGATGAGCAACAGACGCATGCGCCAAGATCTCTTGGATGGACACGCTCTCGGCGATGGACTCTCTTTTATTTAGAGCCTACCTTGGGCTGCTTCTCTGCTTCGCCTTTTCGAGTTGATTTGCGTGGAATTTTATTTCCTTCAAGGGGCGTAGGGCGTAAAAGGGCAGTTGGCAAAAAGGGAGCTCAAGAAGCGATGAAGGAGCGGTATGAATCACGGAATCGCCGAATCTGAACGCGAGATCCCTTTGTTCTGCCGTGATTCAGACTGGTTTGTTATCTCTGCAGATTTAGCAATGTTATGAAATATCTGGAATTTATATGAATACAAATTCTTATTATCTCACAGTTTGAAAAGGGTTAGTTTTTACACTTATTTTGAAAGAATACTAAATTCATTTTGATCCTAATCACGAATATTTGGTATATTTTTAATAGAGAAATTTAATCCGATTTTGGAAGCTTGGTGAAGTTAAAATTTTGTATTCTACAGTTCATATTGTATTTAAAATGTATATTCCTCATCTTTCCATTATTTTAATTAAAATAGGTTTAAATTGGCCTATATACATATAGTATTCAGTGTCTATGATTTAATTAAAATGTTTAACTTATCTTTCGCTTGATTTATGATTTGATTGTCGTTTTTGCAGTATGAGTGACAACCAATTCTCATATTTTCGCACTTTGATCAATGCAAAGACCTTGCTTCTTATCTCTTTAAATTAAAATTTGTACTATTTATTGACAACCATAAAAGTCAGCAATAAGAGATAATTAGTTACATAAAATTAGAGTTACCTTTAGTATAGGTGTATTAAAGTAGCATTCGAGTTTAATATAATCGTTATAATCGTTTACTTTAAATAGATTTTGGGTTTAAAAAATATAATAAAAATACTACTGTCCGTATTATTCACATAATTTTGCTGTTGCTTTTTATCTATATTTGATAGTTATTTTAGTTTATTTAGCTTTATTGGATTTTGTTTATAACTTTTACAATAAAAACACGTCGAAATTGTAAAAGTTTAGCTCTAACTTTTGGAAAATGTTTTCTTGAAATCCTAGTATTATTTACTCCACTTACCGTTACTGGGCTTTGGCGGTATTTCGTTGGCATTGATTCCTCGCGCCTGGAAAATGTGCGTAACGGCACTGCAATTCGGACTGAATTGATCGATGATCGAGGAGGAGCCTCCTCCAATGCCCCCCGCCGGATTGGGGGCGGCCAGATAGCCGACTGAGGGAGGGAGGGAGCCATCGTCCGCTTGCACGCTGGGCGGAAAGTGGGTGGCGAGCAGGAGGAGTAGGTAACTGCTACATATCACAAGGCAGGCGGTTGCTGTTGTAGTTTTCGTCGTTTTTCTTCTGCAGTGCAGGCTTTGTTGCTGTTGCATCTGTTGTTGCATTTTGAGATCTCCAAAGCCCTCTTTTTTTTGGCGATCGAGAGAGAGTATGAGAGCGAGGGAGAGCTGGTGATTTGCGCCGGCTGTTGTTGTTATTACTGCTGTTTGATTCTGTTTGTTGCTATTTTGCGGTAAATACTTTCGTCACCCACACAAACACGCACCGGTCGTCCACACACTAATAAGCCGCTTTGTTGCTGTTTACCGGCATTATCGCTGCTGTTGTCGTTGTTTATCAGTGTGCATTTTGGGCTCCGAAACAATTAAAGTGCAACATGGCTTTTTTTGGATTAAACATAAGCGATTTTATAAACAAATAGCGGCACACGCACCCGCCACAACAACAGCACACGCACGCACTCACTCACACGCACCCGCGACGAAAGGCGAATTAAAGGCGAAGCGCGAAACGCAGAAGAAGCGAAGAGAGCAAAACGCGTGCTCGCGAGTCGGGTGAAAATGTTTGACTAACTTGGTTTTACCGCGAAACACAACATCGAGCAAACCATTTACTATCCAACCGAATGCGAACAAACTAAACAAAAGGGAACTTGGAACACGGGGAACTGCTGCGGACCAGTGTTGCCAACTTGTCGGTTTTGATGGTAGCTAAAAAAATATCTTTAGTTCTAAATCGAAAAGTTCCCTATACGACATACCATAATTTAAAAAAATATATATTAACATAATTAAAATTAAAAATTAATATTAGTAAAATTTATTTAATACCCCACCTTGCGGCCGTTTTCTATTGTCTAAACAGATTCAAAAATTTTGCGGCGCTTTGTCAAAATCGGGTTAAAAGTGACAAATTTTGGGGCCAACATGTAAATGGGACGAAATTAAAGGCCTTAACAGACAGAGCCGAAATATAACCAAGCCAAAAGATTATCACTATCCAACCGAGTTTGATGCAACCATCATACTTATTCTATCATGTTTGACGCAACTTCGAACTGGTATACGAACTGGTATAATATAATATGCCAAAAAATACCAAATCGCACAAAAATGTCAAAAGTTTAAAAGTTTTTCAACCTGAATTTTGTAGTAGTTGGATATTTAAAAATGGCGCAATTATATTAAGAATATTTTTTAAATAAATATATTATTATCTGAGGTGCCTAACAAATTTCTAGCGATTTGAAACTCATGGAAAAAGCGGCCAAAACTATGCAATATTAATTTTTTTATGACAAATTCATTGTTAATTAAATTTAAAAACTCCAAATAATCTTAGGACTTTTTCTAGACGGCTGGGACTATAAGTTAAGTTTACCTAATTCTCTGAACATCTTAAATATTCGACCATTTTTGGCCGTTTTGTATACTGTATTATGTATGTATTTTGTATATGGTTTAAATTCCTCTACACTTAATTTTTATTTAGATTTTTAAACATTTTCGTTATACTCAGTGTTGCCTGGAGCTATGCGTCCAAAAAAGCTAGATTCTGAGCAAAAATATGCTAAAATAAGCTAAAAAGCCCGTATGCGAAAAAAACATATACAATTATTAGGTTCCTTGAAGTTTTTCAGTAAATTAAATTGAGTATTTGGTAATTTTCTTGCTCACTTAAATCCTTTTTTTTTATAAACATTACATATTTTCAAATTTTATAAGCTTTTCCATTTTCAAAAAAGCTAGATCTAGCCTAAAATTAGCTAAAATGGCAGCACTGCTTGCCTCAACAGTGTGACCAGTAAGCATTTTGCCACTTGCCTTCGGTCACTTTGTCCATGCCTCGACCAGCTGTTTTGGCGGCAACGAGTTTAGCCGATTTTTTGTTTATTTGAAATACAACGCAGTTAAGCAATAAACAACATACAAAATGATAGAGGAGGGCGCGGTGAACGAGGCGCTGAAGAAGCATTTTGGCCATTCCAAGTTCAAGTCGGAGCTGCAGGAGCGGGCCGTGCGATGTGCTGTGAAAAGTGAATATGGGACAAGAAGTTCTTACCCAATATCTTGATGATAATAATAAACCTCGAACACTTTGCCTTTCAGAAAAGCAGGATGTCTATGTATCGATGCCGACGGGTTCGGGCAAATCCCTGTGCTTCCAACTACCCGGTTTGATGTCCGAGAACCAGATAACCATTGTATTTTCGCCGCTCCTTGCCTTGATCAAAGATCAGATTGATCATCTGACCAAGCTTAAGGTGCCGGCTGACTCGCTGAACTCCAAGATGAGCACCAAGGAGCGCGACCGAGTGATTATGGATCTGCGGGCGGTTAAAACGAATTTGAGGTTCCTGTACATCACACCCGAACAGGCGGCTACCAAGTTCTTCCAGGAGCTGCTGCAAACTCTGCACAAACACAAGAAACTTGCCTACTTTGCGGTGGACGAGGCCCATTGCGTCAGCCAATGGGGACACGACTTCCGCCCAGATTACCTTAAGCTTGGAGACCTGCGCTCCAAGTACCCGGACATCACGTGGCTGGCACTGACGGCCACAGCTTCCAGGGAAGTCAAGGAGGACATATACAAGCAGCTGCATTTGCATCAGCCGGTGGCTCAATTCAGCACGCCCAGCTTCCGGCAGAACCTCTTCTACGACATTGTGTACAAGAACTCCATAGAGGATGACTTCCAGCACTTGGCGGACTTTGCCAGGCATTGCCTGGGCGATCCCAAGGAGTTCAAGGAGCAGCCCAAAGCCCAGCGGGGCTGTGGCATTGTCTACTGTCGCACTCGCGAGCAGGTGGAGCGCATGGCGATCGGAGTTAGCAAGCAGGGCATCGGAGCCGTGGCCTATCATGCTGGCCTCAAGTCGGGGGAACGCATCGAGGTGCAGGAGGCCTGGATGCGCGGTGACCAGCCCATAATATGCGCCACCAACAGCTTTGGCATGGGCGTGGACAAGGCGAGCGTGCGCTTCGTCATCCACTGGGATGTGCCACAGAATGTGGCTGCCTACTACCAGGAATCGGGTCGCGCTGGTCGCGATGGCTTGCCCTCGTTCTGTAGATTATACTACGGCCGTGAAGATGTGCGAAGCATACGCTTTCTGCTTCAGAACGATGCGAATAGGGCGCGGGGTCGTGGCGATAAGGAGCTGCTTACGGCGAGGGCCCTGAAGCAGTTCGAGAAGATCACCGAGTTCTGCGAGCGAACAACGTGCCGGCACAAACTCTTTGCCGACTTCTTTGGGGATCCCCCGCCTGATTGCAAGGCTCAGTGTGATGTCTGCAAGCGTCCCAAGAAGGCGGAGAAGGCGCTGGAAATGTTCCATCGTTTGTGCATGGATGACACCTTCAAGTCACACATTTCGCTGCAGGATTGTGCGGATCTCTATGAAGGTGGCCGCCCTGGCCAAAAGCGTGCTGCCCAGGACTATGCAGCCGGGGAATCCGGCTCGGATGGCGACGACAACCACTCCTCCATGGCAAAGAAGGCCAAAAAGGAAACGGAAGACTTCATAAAGCAACAGTTCAAGTTGCGTAAACAAATCAGCGCTGCCCGTCAGCTGGAGCAGGATACGGCCGCCCAAATCTCTCGCATCCGTCAGGCGGAGGCCACGGAAACGAAGATAGCTGGCCTTCAGGCCACCCACAGGGAGAAGTACCTAACGGCCATCATTGATGCCCTGAAAGCCAATGTGGAGCAGTGCAAGGATGAGCCAGAACAGCAGCCGAAAAGTGTCCTCAAATACAATGACTACGAAGCCATTGCCGTGGACATGGAGTACGAGGTGTTCCGCCAGCAGAAGGTGGCCAATATGTACCGACATGCCTTGACCAAACAGATTGCCATTATCAAGCAACTCACGGGAAAGACGCAACTGATGCCTCTGTTGCTCGATTATGTTCCCAAGCCGGAGACGAGTTCAAAAGGCGTCTGGACGGGTGGCAGTGTGGCCTATTTTGAGCGGAAACTCAAGGAACTGGAAGAACAGCGACCGCAGAGTCTCAAGGAAGTGCCCAAAGCCTTGAAGGAGCGAAAGAGTTTCAAGCAGGACAGCGGCAGCAGTAAGCAGACATCCATTTCCTCGTTCTTTAAAAAGGAGGTGAAGGAGGATGCATCATCAGATTCCTCGAAAGAAGAGGCAGAGGAACCTAAAGAAGTTGAGAAGAATATGGAAGAGAAAGCCACTGAAGACACTGCTTCCAATCATGTCAAAGACGAGCCAATGGATCAAGATAGCACTGAACCCGATACCGAACTCGATCCCCTGCCCGACAGCATAATTGGCGAGAGAAAATTCAAACTGATGTCGAATGGCGATGGCAGTTACGACACTCATCGCAGAAAAAGAGTGTCGCATCAGCACAAACCCAAGGAAAAGGCCAAGGACAGCATGCAGCACCTCTTTGGCTCCTTCAAAAGCGACTCCTCGGATTCACAGGAGCAGGAACAGCCTTCAATTGGCTTCAAAACCGCTCGACAAATGCTGGATGAAAGGAAGGAAGAATCGGAACAGAAATCAAAGGAAGACGAGCCCTTGGGCTTCATTTCAGCCAGAGAAATGTTGGAGAAAAGCAAACTTAAGAATGACGAGAAGAGAGAAAAGTTAAATTACAAAACTGAAACTTTGGGTTTCATTTCAGCCAGAGAATTGTTGGAAAAAAACAAACTTAAGGAGCAAAGTTTGGACAAAAAGGAAGTTAAAGAAAATAAGTTAGAAAGTAAGGAACCAAAGGGTCTAGACAGGGATAGGAATTCCCAAAAAGAAGTGCCAACGGACTCTAGATCTGGCAAAGAATCAGAAAAGCATTTAAAGGATTTGGGTTCCCGCAGAAAAGATGAAAGGGCAGACTATAAAAAAGAAAGACAGAGAGCCTCAAAGGACTCGTCTTCCTCAGAAAAAAATTATTCTAAAGAGTCTTCATTGGAAAAGAAAGATTCCAAGGACTCAACCTCAAAAAGGAAAGACTCTAAGGACTCTTCTTCGGAAAAGAAAGAGTCCAAGGAGTCATCCTTAGAAAAGAAAGATTCTAAGGATAAAGATTCGAACTCAAAGAGAAAGCCAGAGAAGAACCAGCAAAAGAATGATGTGAGCAAAAATGTAGTTCAGTGGCTGAATCCTTACTATAAACGAAAGATAGCCACCAAGGAACTCTTTAAGGCTTTGGCTAAATTGCTAACTCAAAGGATTTGTGATGGCAGTTTGGGTAAGATATAAACCATAATCCCCTTTATAAATCCAACTAAAATCTATTACTAACCAGGGGATGGCGATGCTGGGAAGTGCTACATCAAGGAGACCTTCCATGGCCTGGAGATGATCAACAATGATGAGGATATTGAGAAATATTTCATTGAATCCAAGTGACTTTTAAAGGATTTCATAATTTCATCACAACGAAGAATGTTACAGTTAAAGAACCTTTTTTTTTTTCGTTAATGTTTCAATTTTGTATATAATAATAAGTAATTTATCAATAAAACATTAAGAAAATACAGGCTTTGTTTCATTTTGGACAGTAATTCGCTCGTTAAAAATTTTACTCATGTGGGTTTCTTAATTATTAATTGGTTTAGAAAAAAACGTTCGTGTGATGCTTTCTTTTATAAGCTAAATAATAAAAAAATAAACAAAAAACAGGGCAGGCAGATGCGTTAAAAACTTTAAAACCTCCTCGGACGTCGTCTTTTTTGTACATTTTTCGATTCGATGATGGCAATTCAGATGTTTCTTGTTTCCTTCTTATTTTTTGTTTCGTGGGATTACAATTAGCTGGGAGACTGGGGGGATGTGTGTCCTTACAACTAAGCTGGAGCCATAAATATTACAGTCCACGCCATGCTCCTCCTGACCAAGTCCGTCCAGGTCATTCCAGATCTCCATGCACGCCAAAGCGAATGGTGATAAGGATGTCCAAAAGGAAAACCAGCGAGGTAACCAGGGAAATCGAGGCAGAGGCCATCACCAGGTCCAGACGATGCATGTTCGGGTGCCAGTAGTTGCGATCCTTGGTGGTGGTCCAGTCGCGGAAGAGCAGAGCAGTGACGGCCACAAAGAGAACGAAGCCCACCAGGGACCACAGCGTAGCCGTGCGCCAGGGAGTCCTTTCAGGGAAATCATTTACTTTAAAATTATATTTTTTTAAATATTTAGTTTTACTCACAAATCACCGAACAAGGCCATTATCAGATAGATCGCTGTGTAGATGACCAAGGCACCAAAGGTCACATAGCACAGGGCCATCACGCGCGGAGTGATGAACACTCGCAGGTGCGAGTTGGTGGCCGGTTCGTCGATCAAGCCCAGGCAGCATATTAGCAGGCACTGTAAAATAATTAAATATAATTATATTTAATGTTATTATAATTATTAATAAATTTAGGGAATAATCCTCACCAGTTCCACAATTTTAATGCATATCAGCGTGTAGGTGGCCTTCTTGTTGCCACTTGTGGTGGCAAAGGAGTTATCATCTGCCGGCGACATTTCCACGCGCGAGATTTCTGCACGAATCAATTAATAAACAATAAACTAATTAAATAATTAAATAACTCTATTAATTCAATTGAATTTTGAGACACTTGGGCATTTGCTCGCGGATATGTTGTATTTTTATGTACCTATCGAACGCAAGTAACTCATTTTTGTGTTCTGAGTCTGTTGGAAACGCTCTCGACCTACAAAGGAAACGGCATCTTCAGTTTTGGGCTTTTATTTATTTTTTGTGAAATTTTAGAGTCCGGGCTTAATGAGTGACCTTATTTGGCCACCGTCTCTGGGTTATCGGATGTGTGTTATTGGCTGCTCGGTGGAGCGTGCAATAAAATAAAATAAAACTACGTTCTGCTGTGGATTTGTGTCAATTGATGTCTGAAGGTCTCCCACATAGAAAAGCTATATATCCACTTCTGGACTGAAATGCAGCCCAAATTGATTAAGGGCATATGAGCGATATGAGCGATGATCTCATCCGATCGGCCGGCTGTGTGGGAATTTTTGGGTGGGGTCTATCTAACGTACACTCTATAGAGGTGCCGAGATGCATACCAAATTCGAGCAAACCTACTTGCTTTTATTATAGCAAATTCTTATGAATATTTAAGACCATTTATAATTTCAGCCCTGCCACACTTAATCTATAATTCCATTACAATTCACCTATTAATTAGGGGCCAACAACTATTGTTGCAATACTGTCGCTCAATTGTCACCTCTTTAGGATTCTATTGAACACCTTTGCTGCGGACTGGACATGTGTATTTTAATTGTACACAGAGAAAATAGTATCAGGGAATTGGAATTTAATTAATTTATCAATTTAACATTTAAATATTTTATTAGAGTTTATAATCTTCTAGATAGATAAATAAATGGAAGCATGGTAAGATATAAGATGTAGCGTCAGGCGCTCTGCCAACACACTCACAATTGAGCAAAGACAATATAGATCTTACCACTATATTGTCTTTGCTCGATTGTAACGTATATGGCGTAACGCCATACGAGTAAATTTTCATAAAGCTATCATATAAATTTATGTGCTCCGACCACCGATCTACAATCTTCTACATTCCTATATATAATATCAAGCCAGTCTGATAAAATAGAAATTTTTGCGATTGTTACAAACATTTGAATACAAAATTGAGATAGGCGAAAGTTTGAATATTTTGAAATCATGCTTGAGTTTTATGTGATTATTAAGATTAAATTCTGTATATGATCAAGAAGATATCTAAATGGAATATATTTTTAAATATTTTAGATATTTATTTATTTTCTTTATGTATTTAACATTTATATTCTAAATAATAATAACTTATCATTTCCCCAGTGTATTTAAGGGGAGAACTGGTTGCCCAAGCACTTCATAACCAACAATGGAATCGCTCCATGGTTGGGTCGTCGGTCCCGGTCCCCCTCATTGATTGAAGCTAATTGCAACGCATAAAGAACAAAACATAAAAAAGCCAGAAATGAGCCAGAGGCACGTACAATAAACGTGCGGAGGTGGGGACTGTGTGCTAGTTAACCCCGCGATGTGTAACCCCACAAACAACAATTAAAATGCAACCAGAAAACCAGATACAAAAATAAGTCAAACTCGAAATGAAACTCGAAACCGCCAAACTCAAACCCTAAAAAAGGGTCACGCATAACTTTCACTGCGTAAAAGATAGGGAGAAAGGTAGGGGCAGGTGGGAAATGTGGGAAAGGAAAGATATACCCAAAGGTTGGGATAGGGAAGGGAAAAATGGGCCCAAGACAGGCAGACACTCCCTGGCAATAAACTCAGGGCTCGGAAGTTAATAAACATTTTAGTGTCTAGGTTCTGGTTGCTAAAAGGTAAACAATAATTGATTACTGGAACTACTGACTTGATTAAATACAGTTTAATGATACAACAAAAAAAACAATTAATTGCTTTGAAGAAATGTCTTTCCAAAAAATTTAAAATACAGAATCAGCTCCTACAAGAGGTTTTCAAACCAATATAAGACATAAGACTGTTCCTATTTATAGAGCTTTTTTCAAACTATTGCAAATATTCTTGACCAGGAACCGTTGGGGATAAAGAGACCTCGGATTCAGCGTGTCAAAATATTTGAGGACATTTTGACCCACACACCAGGGCGCGAAATTTGGTATTTGTATTTGTATTTATTATAAATGTCATTATCGTTTTATTACAAGAAGGTAAGTAATTTTTAAAATATTTATTTTAGCTCAACGAATTCATAAAGGAATTAAAAAAAAAGATAAATGCTTTTTAATAAATAATTTGCCTTCAATATGTACACAAAAATGTGTATCAAAAAACGAAACTCCATAATTTCATCCCCGTAAAAACTCAAAACGTAAACTCCTCACTAATTTTCGGGTTTGCGGCTCTCCAAGATTGGAATTCCAGCTCTTGGCTGCTTGCGTGTGTGGAGTGTTGTTGCTAACGAATGTTTCACGTTTTGGCCCACACTCAACTCACCAGCCAACACCACCACCCCCCTGAACCAAAAAACCAACAAAGAAAAATAAAAAACTAGTTTCTTTCGGCGGCGCTTAGAAGAAGAAAGCCTAAAAAAAAGAGCAGAAACCAAACAAAACACACGCAACAAGCCACGAAGCACAAAAAAAATGTAAACAAATTTGTATTGGCCAAGAGGAACTGGTTTTGTTTGGGAAGCCAAAGAGAACTGGGCTAAGAGAGAGGATCGAAGAAAAAGAGAGGAGAGGCTTCAATACCTGCCACACCTGTATTGAGTTTGCGCGCCCTCAGAGAGGATTCGCTCTAGTCAAAAAGGTAGGCCTTTTTTTGGCCCTCACTGTGAATTAACCTCGTTTCGAAAGGAACTCTTGTTGTTCTCGTTTTTCCTTTTGTTCCGAGCTAAAGCAGCCCTATAACTGGTCTGTCTGCGTCCGACTTTTGGGTCAATGACTTGCCCAGCACCTCGGTTCTCGGTTTTGTTTTGGTTCCCGGATTCTCGAGTGGCCGAGCAGAAGGAGGAGGAGCTTTTCCAAGGAGGCACTTAATTAAGCCTCATTTGCAATTTCCTGCAAGCTCGAGATCTGAGAACGAATATCTGTGTTTCTCAGCGTTCAATCGCCGCCAACTTGGGCAATTGAAAAATGCAACAAAACTTGTTTTCAGCCCGCCTTCTTTTCTGCGTTTTCTGCCTCCCCCTCACACTCACACTTGCATTCGCACTCACACTTCAGTCGCATTGAATTGATATGCACAACTGCAAACTGGTTGCAGAGCCGCGAGAAGCACACGTACACGTGTAAGGCGCCTACTGTACTTGGCTCTGGTCATCCATCCGTCGCCCAAGTTTTCTCTCCCACCGAAAGGGCAGCAGCGTAGTTAGCTATTTTCCAGCTGCATTTTCCAAAAACAAGGAAAATACCCCTTGGTTTGGAGGTGTATCAATTTCCTTGGGGTTTTGAGGAAACTAATAAATAAGGTATTATCACTAGAGTTTTCAAAACACTTAATAAGGTGTCGAAAACTATGCTACAAAGTGTGTCTTCGTACAACAAAAAAATGTTCACTGAATTTGGTGAAAAAAAAATTGTATTACATACTTTTGGGCACTGTTTAAAGTGATTTTACTCTTACTCTAGCTATTTTTACGGGACCCCGTCGTTCTAGCCTATATTCTCGAATTTAAATTAGAAAGTTTCGGTTAAAACAATCATTTGCAGAAACTTTTTTATTCATAAATTATTTAATCAATGATAATTAATTAATTTTAATTAACATCCAGTTAAAATTATAGAGATTTTTATATGAAACAGACGACTTCTTCTCTTGCTACTTTATTTAGGGAACATAGCTTAGATAGAAAAATTATGTTCATAATATCCTTTAGATTTAATTTGATCCTAGAAATATATTTTCCACTTATCCTCCGCTTAACTTACATTAGTTCAAAAAATATACAAATGCTGATCAACTAAAAATAATTATTTATAAAGGGTATCTTAAAGTCCCCTAGTCCAATTTACACTTCCAGCCTGCATTTTTTTGCAATGGTTTTTCCATATTCTTGCCAATAGTGGCGGCTACTGTTGTTGCTTTTGACCTCATTCAGTCCCACACCGCTGCTAGCCACCGACTTGAGCGCGCTTTGTTTTAGCTGTGAACATGCAACATTTGCGATGTGGGCGGGATGGGTAGGGATTTTCCTGGGGGTGGCACCTGCCTGTTTGGGGGAGTTTCTCTTGGGGGTTGTTGCTGGCGAATTCAATGCCAAAGCAATTGGCCAAGGCTAGTCGGGATTTAATACAGGTACTAACAGGTACCTACTGGGGTTATTGTCACTCTTGGTGTTGTTTTTTTCTTCCCTTTGCTGTTACCTTAGTGTTATGGGTTCGTGTTGGGCTGTCATTGAAGGTCAGTGTCCATAAAGCGTATTGGTGTAGGAAAGGGTTCGAAAAGGGTTTCAGGATTCAGTTCCCAAAGGGGTAAGTAACTGTAATTGAGTGTTAATCTAGTCGAGCTTATATATTTTTTATGAAATCTAATTTGAATATGGTTTTAGGAATATTAAATATAAAAATAAATAGGGAGCTCATAAATATTTGCTTAATAAACTCGAGGCTGTATATATTTGTTGTATTTGTTTATATTTAATCTTCAAAAAGAGATAAATATGCATATTAAAAATAAAAACAATTCTTTCATTGTGTTGTACAGCGAAATCAATTTTTTCCCGTAAAGAAAACTAATAAATTCGTAGAAATAATTTACAGTTTAAAACATAAAAATATCAAACAGAAGGGGCTTCTCTATTAATTATTTTGAATTTAAATATAATTTGTTTTTTCCTATGTTGCTAAATAGGTATTTAGAAATACTTAAAATGCAATCATCAAATGTCTATATATCTGTTGCATTAACCCCGCGTATTTGTCAGCTAATTAAAGTCGTCGCATCTGAGGGGAGGGGCCCGTGTTGACGGTGAGAAAATTGTCAGTGAGTCACATTAAACAAACTAATTTGTGTGTTAGCCAGTGTTTGTGTAATTTGTGCAAAATTAGCATGTCCAACAATAACAACAAAAGTGCTGCGATCGTCTTGCTGATGTACGTATGTAGTTGCTTTTGTTGTTCCCTGTTTATTTGTACAATTAGCTCTGGGTGGGGCCCTGCGATCTCACAGACTCCGCAGATCTTCAGATCGAAACTGGAGATGATTAATTCCCTTTCGATGTTCGTTCGGTGCATTTCCAACTCTTCTACAAAAATTAGTTACTGTTGCTGAGCAAATGACAAACTGGTTTTAGTTTTTCTTTTTTTTCGTTTTTGAATTTTCATTTGGGTTACTGTTTTATTACATTTTTAGAGATTCCAAAAAATTTCGTTTAGATTGCAAGAGGTGCAAACACAGGTGCTGCTAATGGTTGAGGGGTTAGCTTTTGAGTTATTAATCCCGACACTAATATTGCACAAACAGATATATTCAAATATTTCCACGCGCGCTAAATAGTTTTTCTAGATTTTCAGTTCAGGTTTTTCCAACTACGTCTTGGAGCGGAAATTGGGGTTTTCGAAACGCTCTGAAACCGACGACACGCCAACGACAACTAAGTTGTAACCCGAGAGCCCAAAACCGAGTTCCAAAGCCCGCCAAACAAGCCCCAGCCACAGCCCAAGAAAAAAGAGAAACGAGCGCACGAAAGAGAATTTCAGTTAATCGAAGAGAGAATAGGTACCCTCTCTGTTGTCAAATGCTAAGCAAATATTGAATAATTTTATGGCTACATACAAATTAACACCAGCAAGTCACGCAAATAAGTAACAGGTAAACTAATTTTGAGTTTTGTTTAAATTTGAAATAAACTAAACTTAAATATTTCTCGATCAAGCTGAAAATTGCCAGGGTTAAGTTGGAAGCGACTGTGTATTGGGTGTACTTATGTTAATTCCCTGTATTGATAGTGGGGACATGAACCATATTAAAGATAGCTCTATTTTAGGATATTTCAAACAAAGGTAAGCACAATAATGGAAAGCCACTGAATAATATTTTTTTTTAGGTATTAGTGAGTGCTGTAAGAAATATTAACCATACTCACCCTTAATTATAGAAATTGGAAGGCTCTATGGGACACGACTATACAAAAAATATATATGAAAATTCCCTTACATAGTGAAGACTTCAACCAGTTAAATTAAGGTAAAGATTTTAGTTAAATAATTAACCGTGGAAACCTGGCTTAATATTTTTAAAATATAAAATTAAAAATTCTTTTGACTTAAAGCAGCTTTAGTTTTTTTTTTTAATTTTTATTGTATTTAAAATATTAACAAAATACAAGTATTTTTAATAAAGACACTACGTCTCAGCTTGGCTTAAAGGTAATTCATCACATTGGGATTTTTAGTGGAGTCATGAACCACCATAGTACAATGACTAATTTACTAGGAAGGCACTGTGAAAACTAAGGGAAATTCCAAGCAAATGTTGTCAGCAATTTTATCAGCGGAATAAATCCCAGGAATTTACATGAATAGTTTATTCCCGAACCAGCCTTAAAGGACTTCACTGTATATAATTTTAAAATAATAAAGATTTTGCTCACTACTATTTTAAATAAGATTCTCACCATTTTTTATAAACATTAATCAACTTCCATAAAATAAAACAAAGAAGCTGTATAACTTTTGATTTTTCTTATAATTTCAATTCATTTCAATTTAATATTATTTCTCTCTTTTTAACAAAAATATTCACAGATATAGAGATGAAATAAAAACTATGGTATAGTATAAACACTTGAATAAATACAATTAAAATTAAGATGTACACACACACACAAATAGAAAGATAAATTTGCAAGACTATATACAGGAAATAAAGAAATAAGAACTCTGTTAATATCAAAACACAAAACTTAAACACAGTCTTTCAAAAACAATTGCTGCTACTTAGTCTCTAACTAACAATAACTAAAAGAAGGAGCGTTAACTAGTTAATTATTAAAACAAAACATGACATTCGTACATATATTTACATACAGAACTACACATCCAGTCAGCATAAATATGTAAAAGTATATTGATTGCTTTTAATTAATTGCTTTAGATTGCTTCACAGGACTAGGCTGCTGCTGATGCTGGGCTCATCAAGGATACATATGGGATATATTCATATATTTTACACTACTTCACTTAGTGGTTCAGTTCCTAGCTACTTTTAACGCCCGAGGTTAGGCAATGTTTTTGGGACAGATTCGACCCGCGATCATCAGAAAACCCGATCGCTGAGCCTCAAGCTAAGCGGGGTTTTCGGAGCCAGCAGGAACTCGAACTCCGTTTCCAGTGGTTTCACGAAGCTCACATCGAAGGCCAGGACCATCTAATAGGATTGCTTGTAAGTTTAGTTCTAAGATCTTGGCTGACCTAACTTCCAACTCACCTTGGCCAGCAGCAGGACCACCTCCATTTCCACAAATCGTTTGCCCGGACATGTCCGCCGTCCCACTCCGAAGGGCACCACAATACTGGCACTGTCCACATTGACCGTAAAGTTCTCCGTGGCCGGATCGATCCAGCGCTCCGGGGAGAATCGCTTGGCCTCCTGAAAGTTGCTGTCCTTGTGACAGGCTATCATGTTCTGGCAGAGAACCACGGTCTGAGGATTAAAATATTTAATAAATAAAATATTTGATTAATAAATAAATTACAGAAAAGAACAAATAAAATATTTAATTAATAAATAGCTTACTGGAAAGTAATAAAAAATGTATATTTCATTATTGACTATTTACAACATAGATGGGCACCAAATTGAAAAATCGGAGCCATTAATCGGCTTTGTTCTTTAATCTCGCTTTCGACGTATATTTTGAAAATTGATAAAAGGGCTCCAAGCGACATTAAGTGCCCATCACTGCCTTGAAATATATTTATTAATATATATTTTATTATTTATTTAAATAATAATACTTTACTTTATAAAAAAAAAAAAAAAAAGACTTTAAAACATAAAATATAGATCATAATATGTGATACCATAACTCACCCCGGCATTTAGCGAGTAACCCGACAGCTCCATATCCTCCTCCAAGATCCTGGCCAGACAGAAGGCCGTGGGCCTCAGTCTGTAGGACTCCTGGATGCAGGCCTTGGTATATGTGGCATTTGTAAGAGCATCCTGCAGGATGTTCGTGTCCCGATACTCACAGAACTCGCTCAGGATGCGAGGCATAGCCTGGGAATCCCCAGTGACAGAGCTCAGCACAAACAGCAAGGTGTTGGCTAACTGAAAATTATTTTCATTAATTAATAATATTTATATAAATTATTTAGCTATACCCACCGTTTCGATGCCCGCCGCAATAAAGTCTATAATGGCCGACTTCTTGTCCCTTATATCCAGATCCTTGAGCTCGAGGATATTAAGGAAGACACTGCGCAGGCCGGCCGACTCCTCATCCTCGCAGGCCGCCGACTTCTTGTGCTCCTCCAGCTCGTGATCGATGATCTCGGAGATCACACTGGAGTTTTGTGGGCGATACGGGTTAGATTCGGGGTAAGAGAATGGCAGCCCAAGATAGGTGTGTGTACCTACTCATAGATCAAGTCCTCGGCCCGGGCGAACTCCCTGTAGGTTTTGGTGGGAAAGTACTTCCACAGACCCAGTCCGTAGTAGGAGTCCCGTTGCGAGATGAACAGCTGCTTGACGGCCGCCGCCAGTTGGCTGATCTTCTGCGGCTGCTCGGTGTCCACCGCCAGGAAGCCCATCCTCCGGCCCAGCATCAGAGTGCAGACGGCCTCAAGACCCATCAGATTGGCCAGCTCCTCGAAATTGGGCACCACCAGGGTCTCCGGATCCCTTCGGGATCTTAGCAACTCAATAAAGTCATCACAGACCGCGTTCAGGGCGGGCAGAAAGTTCTGCAGGATCCTCGGCGATGTGATGCTCGAGGTTAGCGAGGATCGAAGGAGCTGCCACATGGGTCCCTGCTCGTTTACGATGCCCACACTCGCATAGCGATCCGGTCGGGACTGGCGGTACATCACAATGATCTCCGTGGGTGGCCGGAAGGGGTACTTGCTCGGGTACTTAAGGACCTTCTCCAGGTCCTCCCGCTTGTAAAGGTGCACAATGGGCACATTCGAGGGCATTACCTCCAGGACTATGTCGCCATATTGCCTGTTGAGATCTGGAGTATAAGGTACTTCGAGTTATTTCTATAATTATTTCTTTATGTGTGCTACTAGGTTATTTATATATTATTTATATATTTTCTTAGGAGTATATTTTCTTAGGAGCAATATCTTACCCGCGTAGACCTCGTGCAGCTTGGTCATCTTGTACCGCCTGAAAAACACAAGAAATATCCACTTGGTGCCCAGGAAGGGTATCCTCTGCGGTCCTGGGATATCCCAGATCCCACGACGCCGCCTCCTTTTCGTCTCCTCGATCGGTGCGGCATGGTAGCAGTCCTCCAGCGGCGTATCCTTGAGCAGGGGACGCAAATAGATCTCGACCAGCTTCTGACGGTGGAGAGCACAGTAGCAGCCGAGTACCAGTGCCAGGGCCAGCAACAGTATCACGGCCATTACCATGGGGGCGCTGCAATGGAATTGGAAGTCGGGGTCTTACTCGCTTAATCCACACTTGAAGCGCAGTTGAGCTTAGGCTATGCTAATTGTCCCCCCAGCGATTCTAGGCCTTAATTGAAGTCTGGCCTTTCGTTTCGTTACGTTTCGGCCCGCTGCCAAGCAACCGGTCAACTAATTTGTATTTGGCTTTATATAGCTTTTTTTCGGGCCAAACCCAACCGATGGTTGATCATCGATTTTGCATTATAATTGCCAACGGGCGAGCGATAACCACACTTTGTTCTCGGTTCTCGGTTCTCGGTTCTTGGCTATTTTGCAAGGCAGAACAAAAATAATAGAAAAGAAACAAGCTTTATGGGTTGCCACACTCCAAGATAAGATAGAAGCCCCAGCCAGCAGGTGTGATAAAGTTCAAGGTTAATAGCCGAAAAATTTGTGTAATGATTGTGTTGCGAATTTCGCAAGCTCTTGCAAAAGAATATAAAATTCAAAGTTTATGGAGGGTGCTGGCTTAGATGTCTGGAATAAATAATAAGACCCGAAATTCCACAAAGTCTGGCAGGTATAAAAATAGGCTAGAGCTGAGAAACAAAGGAATAAAGTATAATAAACTAATTATGGTAGAAATTCGAATGAAATGTATTATATCATCATCCTTACTAAATTACCAAATTCCTCTAAAAATATATTTATTTTCTTAGTAGTCCAAAATTTATTTTTCAGGAAATTATTTTAGTTAAAAAGTAAAGATATAGAACAATTTAAAAAATAGTATTTAAAACCCACTTTTCATATATTAGTAATAATAAGAATCTCTCTTATCGAAACGTCAGATCAGATCTTGGCCTACCTTAACCTTAACTCTTCTATACCTAAAACCAAATCAGAATTGGGTAAATAACTCTTTTCTTTCCATTTTCTTCTCCGAATTTCAAGCCAAAGAACACGTAACCAGAATCTTTTTCTTATTGGGTTTCTATTTGTGGACAAAGGGTATAAAGTTAAATAGGAAAAGGTTCGCCCCTTTCCTATTAGACTCGAGACCTTTTTTTCTCTCTATTTTCCTATTGCCAACCGGATATAAAAAGAAACTAAATAAATATGCGGGAAACCAATTTATAGCTCGAGGGGTTACCTGCCCGCAGTGATTAATGAATAAACTGAATGAGAATAAACTAAATGAAAAAACCACAGATAGATGATCGATTCTAATATTTGCCTTAGCCACACGGACACACGATCGCTGGGCAAATAAGTATACCTCACGATGACTTTGGGCTACCGAAAAAAATTGGTATTATTTGCAAAAGAACCAGATAAGAAGCCAGGTAACTGATGGCTTTATCTACGTGACGTCGCTCACACACATGGATTTTGGGCGGGAAAGGTGTGGCAAAATGTATAACTACTAACTATTAATGCAAATTCGCTGATAGGCCTGTGCAAAAAGAAATAGAGACTACAGAACGAAGAAAATAAACTGGAAATACAAATCATAGACATCTGCGCCGAGCACTTCCTTCTTGGGGGCCTAATCACTTCCTCATCTCATCATGAGATCGCTTCTCAGCGCGACGCGTGCGCCGTTCTTTGCGCTTCTCACTTTTCCAACGTGGTTAGAACAACAAAGCCGCAAACTCGCTTTTTAATAAGAATTCTTGCGAATTCCCTTCTCTTCTCCCCGGCTAACTCTCTGATTAATATGCAGATGGATCCACCAGCGCGACTCGCCAGCTCAGCTCCACACCATTCTCATCGTTAGAGTTGCGTTAGAAGCAGTGGAGGTAGGAGGAAGCAGCTGGCCAAAACCGGCTTGGAAACCAGCTAGCAGCTCCAGGCCAAAAGAAGAAGGAGAAGAAAGCACCCAGCGGTGGGTAGAAAGCATATTATGTAACCGATTATTATGTAAAGCGAGAATCGATGGGAAAGTTCTTTCTCGTATTTTTTTGTTTTTTTGTTTTTCTCTTCGCTCTGTTTTGATCTTGGAATTTCACAATACCTGGCCGTCATTTCTCCAGGTTCTCCTAATTAGGTTAAGACGCAAATAAAAATTTCGATTTTTTTTTTGTCTTTTCTTTTCTTTCTTATTGACTATTCTCTGGGGTTCTGCAGTCATTAACTTGGCTTTTTGTTTACCACAACACGAAAATGACATAAAAAGAAAACGAAGTTTATGGCTTTGAGAATGCTTGAGCGTTATCGAATCGGTATCGGATTTTGGTTGTGAGAAAGAGTTAGAATTAATACATGTTGTCTATGGCCAAAGAAAGTGCTGGAGAAGATGTATTTTAGGGGAAAAGGTTGTTCCTCTAGGAATATGTGGTTAACTTCTTAAATTTGAAGTTTGAAGATATATAAAATAATAATATACAATATTATGTACAATTTTGTAAATTAACTTAAGATGTTTCTAGCTATAGGCTCGGTAATTTTAGGTGCTTTTTAAAAATATGTGCTGACAGGAGTATTAATATTAATTCATAGTTGGATTCCGCTATAAGTCTTTATAATGTTTCTGATACTTTTGTTTATTTTACCATGACTTATAAATTTTTTTTACAGAGTATATCACTCTTAAGTTGATTACTTGGTAGTTCCTTGAATTTTCTGAATACTTTAAATTATCTTAAAAGGTTTTTCATTTTTTTCTCACAGAGTAAACCTAGATTTGAGCATTTGATCTCCGACTTTAATATCATTCTCTCACTATGTTCTTTCACTTTTCTTGAGCCAAGCCAACTTCTAATGCCTTTCTAACATACGAGGCCAGCTTTTAAGCCAAACTTGGTTCTATTGCCGCTTCTAAGATGGAAAGCAAGTTTGGTTGTTGGTTTGAAAGAGGCTTTTTGCTAAAGGAAAGAAAAAATCCAACAAAACAGCATCAAGTGCGGCAAAATGGCAAAAATCTAATGAGAAAATTTCTCTATTTCTATTTGCGAGGCTTACTTTGTCGCTCGGCGATGGCACGTCGTTGGCCGTACATTGAACTTGGCCAAAGCCAAAGTCAAGATAATGGGATACACGGAGAATAATATTTAATATTATATATAATATTATAAAAGGTAAAAAATAAAAAAATAAAAAAAAATACTAGTGGATTTAAAAATATATATTTTTAACAGAACAATATAACAATAATGCTGGGCATTTGTTAGAACAAAGTTCCCATATAATTAAATTGTTTAACATAAACTTTATTTGAATATATTTACAACTATCGTCTCTATTTTAATAATATTTATATTTAGTGATGGTATTAATATTTTAATATTTAATCAGCCTAACACAGAAAGCATTCAGGGGGTGAACTGGTCTTAACAAATTAAATATTTATATTTTATTCATATCAAGATAAAATACGAAGCAAAGTTGGGGCTTAAAAATTGTTAATCCTTTATGGCTTTTTAATAATGATAAAGATCCCTTCTTTACGGTAGCTTATATAATTTGTATATTTATAACAAATAAAACAATTGAATAATATAACACCTAGTCTTTATTTCTCTCCTTATTTCTCCCTGTGCAGGCCACTCTCTGTTAACTCTTTTCGTGCGAGTATTTGTTATTTTTTTGGCAAGAGCAGGAGACGTTGGCGGGAACAGCTGACCGAGGAAAGAAATTGTTAAGCCAAGTTTCCCGTTTGTCGACGGTGGCCGTGACCATGAGCCATAAGCCAGCATATCGCGGCCGATATCTCGGCGGTGGCCGTTCGGCGTGCGGCGTGCACTCTATATATGTACGTGTATATATAGTGACATAATCTGCTGATGTCGGGGCTCCGGATTGCGAATTGCGGATCGCCGCCAAGCGTTTGAGCTGAGCTCGGGTCTTCTGTAACTGCGCAGCGGCCCAAACATTGGGTTCTCGATTCGGTTCGATTTGCATAAATGTGAAAAATGTGCCAATAAAAATAGCCACGAATAAATACCGAATTAAGAATCACTCTCGGCGTATATACATTCATATATATGTATATTTATATAGAGAGATGTATGTAAATTCTGACGAAAACATAAACTTGTTTATTTTGCAAAAAAGTTGGTAAAATTGATTTCAGTTTTCCGTTTTTGTGTCACATTTTGTGGCCTGTCGTCGCGTGGTTTTTAATTTGTTTTTTCTTTTTTGGCAACGTCTGCAGGCCCAGTCGCACTTTCGTTTAATTAAAATGTTAACCGGGATCTCCGGTTATTTTCAGGTACCTTTTGGACAGCCTGTCGCCAAAAGGCAGAATATTTTTGGAGTATTTTCGGCTCAACACCCAAGTTTGGTTCTTGATGCCTCAGCGAAATGCGTGCCAATCGAAATTTAATCGAAAAAGGAAGGTGAAAAATGATCGCAGAACAATGTCGCGGAATTCGCGTGGAGTTTCGGATAAAAAAAATGAGGGATATTTATATAACATTCGGACAATGTAAGAAGGCGTGCGACTGGACACAGTAGAACCAAGGCCTTGAAAAGGGAATAAAATGTAATGAATATTTATATTTCTTAAGTTGTTTAATAATAATGTAAAATAACAATAATTGGGAACTTTCTGAAATATTTCTTGCCTCTTGCCTAGTTATTTAAAAATGTTTTTTAAATATAATAAAACTCCCTGCTTTTCATCATATATTTATAATATAAATATATATAAATCAATTGCAAGCTACAGAAAGTAACATTTACTTAAATAATGTAGCATTGCTGAGAACTTCAATCGAATATCTTCAGTTAAAGAACCAAATTATACATTATTTTAAGCCAAACATATTTTAATAAAGAAAGATTCTAATAGATAGTTACTATTTTCAGCCCAACATAAATATCTAAATACTTTGCAACTTGCCCTTTTTTCTGTCTTTTTCAAATTAAAAATATAAACACATCTTCCAGCCACTGTTACCCAAAAACCCAACCCCGACTCAAATGCATCATCATCGACATCGACCCCAAAATAATTATAATCTGTCGGTCAATGCACGTTGCATTCGCAATTTGTACCAAACAAAAAAGCAAAACAAAAAACATGAAAAATTCAAATAAAAACGTAATCGACTGACATTTACTTGGGGAGAGGTATTTTATGAATTTACAATCCGTTTTTTTCTCCCGAACCAGATGAAATAACAAAAAAAAAACAAGCAGCGGCTCCAGCTGATGGCGGTTTTTTGTTGTTTTTACGATGATAATGAACTTGAGGCTCTCTCACATAATTGATAACAAAAGAAAATCGCCAAAAAATTATTATTATTATTTCTTCTTATTGCGTTACACTTGAAAACGCTCGTGCTCGCTGATAAATATGAAATAATAATGGGGGAAAAAATTAATAAATAAATAAATGGAGCCCCGAGACAGCCGTGAGAAGAGTTGGGCTAAGAGAGAGAGAGAGGAGAACTGGAGCTGAGAGGCTAATTGCAATTTAATGCGTTTGTTTGCCGAAGTATAACACGATTTATTTTCCAAGATATATACACACGCACACACAGCTGTGTTTATATTTTTATACGTATATTTTTTGAAGTTCGATTCAGTGTTATTTTAATCATATTGCATTTTATGATTAACTACAGAGCGCCGCTGCGGTTGTGTAAATATTTAATAAATTCACTTGATATTCCATGGAAAGGATGATGTGGAGGTTCGGTGACTGCCACAAACAAGGAAATTTAGAACGAAATCGGTGAAATAGATCTTGATTTTAGGTTTATAGTATTAATTCTGGGAATTGAGTTATTGCGAATTACACAGCATGTTTTAGAAGATGAATCATTAATCAATCTACAAAAGTGTAAGGAACATTTTACAATAGGAACTTAATAAATATTAAAATTCTATTATTGTTTATTCATGTTCTAACACAATTAACTAAATTGAGCCTAAGTAAATACAGTAAGTATTTAAATTAATAATGGATTTTTTAAGGGAATTCTTCATAAAAAAATAATCTATAGGATCTAACTTAATTATTCATAAGGTTATTATAAATCCCAAAGAACTATTTATAATTTACCCTTTTGAAACCTCACTTACCGCTTTAAGGTGTTCTCGTTTTAAATCCAATAAGTTATAACCTTTTACCGGCTAGGTCCAACTTGTAGGCATTGTTAATTGCACTGCATCTCTAATGCTTGGCTTATCACTTTGAAATTTTAATTTAGAACATTGCAAATATTTTGAAAATATTTTGACATCACTTTTAGTTGTTATATTGCACATTAATGGATTGTTGTTATTTAAAGCTTTTGTTGGCATTCCAAGCAACCTTTAATCGCAGTTTCTGGTGTGGCGAGGAAGACACAATAGAAACTTCTAATCACAGACAGACATTGCACTCTTGGACTTTGTTGTTTTTGTGGATCAATCATAATTGTTTATAGAATTAAATATAAATAATGATCGCTAGAACACACCTTTCCGTATAGATCGAGCCCCAATCGAGCCGTATCCCTATCCCGGAACCCAGTCCCGATCCCGATCCCAATACGACTTGAGCGCGATCTCCGATCTCCGATCACCGAGAGCTCCTCCACGATCCCTGTTTTGCGTCACTTGGTTGCGACAACTGCGACGCTTAGTCAAAGACTGAACATGAATGGGGGAAATTCTGAGCTGAGCCGAGCCGAGCCCAACGCAGGCACACACACTAGTAACCCACGAGCACTCGGCACTCGGCACTCGCACACTGCCGCATATTTCCCGAGCCCAAAAACGATCGCGATTGCGATCGGGCGCTCACGATGTGCGAGGTGATTTAATAGAGAACCGATACCGAACCCGAACCACGCAACAAGTGCCTCCACCGATCGATCCACCCATCCGTCCATCGAATCCATCGATCGGTCGATCTCTGGCCGATCTCGAGCCGATCTCCGGACCAGCTGTTCGAATCCGTTTGCGGTGAGTAAGGTTCTTCGTGCCTGCTGCTCCCGCTCGCCGGCTTCCCCTGACGTTCTGCTCTGTGTGAGAGATTTACAGTCGAACTTCCCTAACACGCCCACACAGCCATATGGCACTTTTACGATTTTTGAGTTACGGTAACTGACGATATTGTGACAGCCTTAAGAGATAAAAATACTGATAGTGTCCTTAAAAATAAAAATAAAATTCCTTAACTTAAAACATTTCAAGAGATAATTTATGTAGAAGAATTTTAAGTATTACTTGAATTTAATTGTCTTTCACAGTTGCATTTAAATGCAGCCATAAGGCGTTTATAAGTTATAAAAACTAACTAACTATCATTTTTGAGATAAAAATATTGCAAAATATATCCTAAAATATGCATTATATTAGAATTTAATTTAACAGCATAAAACTTTCTAAGGATTTCCACGTAGACTAGAATTTTAAGATTAATTTAAAAATTAAACATTTTCATTGACACAATATCGCAAAATATCGGCTATTGTATTTAAATGCGATTAATTGAACGAAATTGTGTACTATTTTCGTTAGGAGGAACCTGTTCTAATTTTAACCTAATTTATCTTAATACAACTTCCAGACGAATATTTAAAATTGATAGAATAAGTTGAAGTATGTTAAATTGAATTAAAATATAATAATCATAAATAAAAATACATGAACATTATAAAAACAAACTTCTCGAGGTCTAAGTTACAGAAGCTCAACTGTATTGATACCGATCACTCTCGCTCTCTGTGTACACTTGCTCTCCCGATGCTTCCTCTTCCTCGTATTCCCCATGCCGCTGATAAGAACCCATGTGTGCGCGTAATCTTCGCTTCTTTCGTTCTTTTTTTTCGCATATAGAATCTCAATGAAAGTTTGCCAAGAAACAATGCCTCAAGGCTTATTGAAATGTTTACTTCTGGCAAATTTATGCAACACACAACACCAGCAACAACCACACACGGCAGCTGTACGCACGAGTGAGTGTGAGTGTGTGTGTTGTTAAGAGAGCGGGATAGATAGTCAGGGGAGGGGTGTTCGCGTGTGTTCGTGTGTCAGCTTGGCGTGAGGTAGGTTGCACTCCATATAACATAACACACATAGAGTGTAGTGCGATATAACTGGTTCGCCCAGGCGGCTGAGGCGTCGGCGAGCGACTCTCGAGAACCGAAATCAGCTGTGCGACCGGCTGTCCGGATGTCGCGTCCGTCTGATCCAACCGAGGCGACTTTGTTACAATGTTGCCACTGGCTGAGATTTATACAAGTACCTCGTGGAGCACGGGGGTATGCCACATTGATGGTAGTATAGATGGCAAGAACATGGGAGTGTTTCTAGTCCTTGCCCTTATTTTTTTTTAAATTCTCTATCGCTTACTCCTTTGCCCCTAAAGTCATAAAAATTATACGTTATATTCATATTTCTCTTTACAATTCAAAATTCAACTCGATCGGATAATTAGTTTGGTAAAAATAAAGATTTTAGTTACTCTGTAAGTGAGGTTTCCATAAATCTAAAAAATGTAAGTTAAATTTTACAATCTAGAGTTGTAAATCTATTTTCCTTTACATACTTTTAACAAATTGCCAATAAATTTCTTTAGAACTAGACTTAATTTTCGGTTTGAATTGATTTAGAAATAATTTTTGGGAAACCCCGAAAAGTATGCCATGCTTTTTAGCAAACTGACCAGGCATGTGCTTATTGTCGTGGCATTCAGATAAAGTATTTCTGTTTTAATGTTTGTAATGAAGAGAATAATAAAATAAATAATTTAAGTTATTTGTTTTAAATTGAAATATAAATATTAATATTGAATCAAAGTAGGATATCCCTCAGTCCAAACCCCATTTTTTTAAAACATCAATCCTTCACATGCGTGTGCAGTGTGTGGGCAGGGACGTGGCGCGGTGAAGATCAAGGAGGGGGACAGGAACACCAGAAGGGGCTGGAGACCGAGGCGATCGTGAGTGTCGCTCCAGTGTGCGCGCTAATTGCCTTGATTGAGTTTTAAATTAATGCGAATTAGAGTTGTGGTCGTTGTTTTAAAGCCAAACAATGCGCATGTGTGCACGCTCGTCTGGATCTGGATCGGTGGAGGATATAGATACAAGATGTAGGAAGATGGAAATAGATGTATCTCATTCACAACGATATGGATGTTTGTATATGAAGCGATCGGTTGTTTATCAAGAAATGGGACAGGAAATGCAGACTAAACATAATAATAAGTGTATGCAAAGTTCTTAGAAGGTCTCTCCAGAAATTTAAATTAAATAGTAAGAAACGTATTAAAATATAAATAATAATAGGTTATTCAAGGAATATTAAATAGACCTGTGTAATTAACCGCACGAAATATGTATCTTAGTTTATGACTTACTTTATTTATATTAGCTTTCAGAAATCCCCACTTATTTAAAAGCAGTAATTAAATGTGGAAATATTACTACCTAATCTACATTTTATTTAATGGTTCATTAAATAGAACTTTTTTTTTTAGTTCCTAGTAAGTAAAGATCGTAAAGTTACCCAATGTTAATACCCCTAAAAAGGGAAAACCCGAATCGGCTTAGATCATCGTAGGAAATAACTCCGATCTGTTTTTCAATGTTTTTATATTTCAAGACTTTTTACAATTATCTTAGATATTTAATTAATTAACAAACCGATACATTTTCATATATAAAATGTTTTACAGATTTTTAAAACATAAAAATGCAAACATCTTAAAACAAAGTATATGCATTCATTCAAATTTTTAAGAACAAAGAATAAATCTTGTCAAAAAACTTTTCAAAAATGTACACCGGTTAAACATTACCTACACTACCTTCTGTCAATTCAATACCTCATCGCCATTTATAAATCCACCGACATCCTACCGACTCTTATTATCTTGTAGATACTTATCTGGCTACCCTCAGCTGTCACATTAGATACGATTCCCATCGTATCTTCATCTCTGGTCGGGGGATTCACACGCTCTCCTCCGAGACGGATGAATTCTTATCCTGTCGATCAGTGGAAATACAAATCGAATTTCTAAGCAATTGCCTGAATGACTGACTGAGTGACTGAGTGACTGAGTGACTGAATGACTGCCTGCCTGAGTGACTGAATGAGTGACTGAGTAGGCATTGGCTTTGCATTACTAATTAGCTGGCCAGTTGCGGCTCCCCGTGAGGCTCGTCCCGGCCCTGCTGCCAGTTGATCCCACAATTATGCCATGCCAGATACCAGCAGACTGCCCCTGATACTCGTGCAACTCCTTCGTCGGTCGGTCAGTCAATCATCAAAAGGTATAAAAACAAAAGGCAGCGTTGTTAATACTTCTTTTCAATTAGCTTCACACAGCCACAAGATATAGCAACAACAATATCAACAACACGAAGCCTTTTCCCAAGCGAACAGGTTTTTCACGCGACGACAACAATGTTGATGATCACGATAATGATGAGCTGATCCCGATGATGAAGTGATGCACAGAGAAAAAGTACTAGGTGAAGGGTTAGAAAATTCTATGAAACGATTCTCTTTCAGGAAAAGAAAATTCAAATCACTTTAAGAAATGTCTAACATATGTGAAACTAAGGCTTTTATTAGATCTAAGGAAATATTTAAGCCTAAGGTTTTCACGTTAATAAGAACATTTTAATTGTCACATAATTATTATTATTGTTATATTTTAATTTTTACAAGATTTTTTAAGGTTGAAAAAAATATTTCAAAAGTAATTTGACATTTATTTTGCTAAATATGCAACTGAAACTATTTTCCTCTGTGTATAAAAAGGAAGCACACGAAGATATTCAACTTGTTTTGAATTTTCAATTTACTTTTAAGTTTTTCCTTTGCTTATTTTCGGCTTTGGGTTCTTTTCTTGTTGATTTTATTGCTTGAACTTTTATTCACTGTCATCGATCGTGTTTTTTTTTGTGTTCTCCGATTTTATTAGTGCCTAGGCAAAGTTGTGTTTTCTTTTCAACGCGCCCGCCGCGACTTTCTGGCTCGCTTCATTTTATGAAACTAAAGCCCACGGCTCCGGGGATCCGACTCTGCCACAATTTGTGGCAGGGCTCAGGCTCTGACAAGTGCCGTGGAGCTGAGCCGGCCGGCCGAGCCGAGCTCTCCAGCTCAGCGGCTCGCCAAGCTCAGAGCCAGCTCACGGCTCACAGCTCCCTTAACATTTAATGAGCATTAACAAGCTGCACTTAAATGCAATAACAACAACAACTGGGCTGGGGAGGGGGGTGTGTAGAACTGCAACAACAACAATTGATAACAAGTAAGAATACTCCAAAGTGAGGTTTCTTCTAGGAGTTCATCAAATGCTCTGCAAATATGTAACTTGAAATATTTAAGAAATTCAAAAGCCTTTTTTAGTCGGATAGAAACATTTTTAAAGCAAGTATCAATGTTATTATATATTTAAAAACATAAATAAATATTTAAATTAAAAAAAACCAAGGTAATCTCATATAAACATCTGTCATATGGCCATTTTCCGAGGTATAGGGTACAAGGAGCAGCGCCAACCAGAACAACACCGTTCACAATGGAAGCTCCACGCTGTCTGAGTGAGCGCACAAGCACAAGTGGCATCGTTGCCACAGTTGCCT
Source organism: Drosophila rufa (assembly GCA_018153105.1). Lineage (NCBI taxonomy): Eukaryota > Metazoa > Arthropoda > Insecta > Diptera > Drosophilidae > Drosophila > Drosophila rufa. Next base: position 10,891,631 of record JAECXS010000085.1, read on the forward strand.
CACTTGATTACCCCACGAGCTGCAAATTCATTTCTGCGCCTCCTTTCTTCGCAGAATCGGGGAGCGGAGCGGAGCCAGAGAAGACAGCCTTCGGGGGCCTCTTGTGGTCAGTATTCTTTGGTTTCTTTTTTTTTATTTTCATTATTTTGCCGCCTGTGTTCCAGTTGCAAGCGGTAAAGTGACGCTGAGGGACGCATCTGCACACATAGTGACCCAATGATCTACAAAGGGCGCGGTCTTCCGAAAGATAACAAGCCAGACTGAGACAGAGATAGAGGTAGGGGAGAGTAAACAGGAAAGAGATGGGAAATGGGTTTAAGTAAAAGTGAAATTAATCTGTTTATAGATCTTAATCAATCTATGCAGAAATGAAACTAAGAAATCTACATTCTATCAATAAATCATAAATTATCTATATATATTTTAAGTTTTTATTTTCACCAGAAAAATATGTTAGTACTTAAAGAGCAAAAATAAAAGGCTTATTAATAAATGGAATCAATCTATGATTACTATTGAATATCATAAAGTATATAATATATAACATGTAAATTAAAATTTAATTTGTTACTGAATATTCCATAGTATTTATTTTTCTCCCTGTACACATGCTCCCATTACCCCTTACCCTCATTTCTGGCTGCTCCTCCTCCGCCTCCTCCTCCATTCATTTCCATTTATTATTGTTGAACGCACAGCCTGTCCTTGAACTTGACCCAGCAGCACCATCGGCATCAGCAGCTGTGGCAGCCAAGACGAGATCTGCCCTTTATTGCCACAATCTCTCCTTATGCTCTCTCTTTATTTGCTTTATCATGCCTTATAGTAAGAGTACTATACAAGTGCTCACTACAATTAATCAGTGGCCGTCGAGCCGAGTCTGAGTGGGATCTTCGGAAGGGGGATCTCTGATCTCCGGCTGCTGTAATATATGTACAATGTTTACTCTCGATTCATTCACAGCTAGTTTATTGTTTTTTTTTGCGCATTAAACATTATTTTGTATATTCGACACCTTGCCTACAGATCGGTTTGCATTTAATAGCCTGATAAGACGTCGAAATACGTCTTACATTTTAATGAATTTTAATTGGACTTCGGAGCTTATCGTTTAATGAGTAGCGGAAACGGCCAAGAGAGTTCTGCGGGGCCTGTGGGTGAGATTATTGGCGATGGTAGGCTAAAAATACGAATTTTTGGCGATTATTTATATGGTGTTTACATGACTTCTTAATAGGTGTTAAAATGATTAAGAGAGGTGGTATATATTCAAGAGTGATTGGCATAAGACAGATCAACAAAATTTGACTGAAGCAATATACATACTAATAATTCCTTGTTTATTTTTGAGTATAAATATGTATTATTGTTTCTTACTTGATTATAAATATAATATGAATAAATTCATTGTGATAGAACGCACCCAATTAAGTCACAATCAATTATGCATACGCACTGTTGGCCCGCCAAAGTTATCACCCATAAGACACGTGTGCGGGCCTATGACGAAATTGCCATTTAAAAAAGTGACAATTGCAAAAAAGAGGCAACGAAACATAAAAAACCCAAATAACCCCAAAAAACAAAACGAAAAATGGTAATAAAAACGAATTAAAATAGCGCCACTGAAATTGTAGACAAAGAGAAAGAATCAAGCGGGGTTGGCAATAAGCTCAGGTAATACGAGATGTTATCGAAGTTTCCACCTAGACATTCACCGAATATTTTGCAACCGTTTCTGATGACCTATGTGAGAAAGTCTGGGAAAGTTGAGCGATAGTCGGTCGAGAAATGTGTCAACAGCAGAGGGGGTAAAAAAATAAAATATGAGTAGCCCTCGACAATGCAGTTGCAGTTGCTCTCGCAATCAAAGCCAAAGTCATAGCCTAGGCCTCGTCTAGTCCGCAAATTGGGCAAATGGGGGAGATAGAGAGTTCCGGAAATGCATTATGCATCGAATAAAACACGGACAATAAAGTAGGCCCTAGAAAAATAAAGGGGGTCTGCTGGTTTATTAATTTATAGGTATTAATAGAATTGTTGCTAATGTAAGCGGAAAGAAGCTGAGCAATCTAGTTTATAGGGAGTTACAAGTGTATGTGGGAGTACAAAGGCTTCTAAAAAAGGCACCAATGTAATAAATAAAAATAAATAAAAATAAATATTAAGAGAAGGACTTATAATGGAAATTATAATTCTACTATCATGATAATATAACTGATTTTTCTTTGCAGAACTGGTTTTCTTGGAAGAAGGAATAGGGATAGATATCTTTTAAACCTTCCTACATATTAATACTTAAGAAAAGGGTTAATTTTAATTGGTTTCATTAAACAAATATAATCAAATATGTATTATTTTAACTAAAGGCACTAAATTTGTATAATTGGATTAATTTTTAATTTGTTTTTTTTTTTTAATATAAATGTAAATTAATACTAAATGAATTTCAGGAGATTCCTCAAGAAATCATATAACCAATTCGTCATTAAAAAATATTCCCCATTAATAATACTAAACAATTAATGAATATATATGAAGAAAATTATAAATTAATTTTAAATACAAATAATTATAATTAAAATGTTTTTTTTTTTTTCATTTTCCAGACTCAACCTGGCGCCATTGAAAAAAACATTACGTTTACTTTGCGAACTAACTCGATTTTCGATAGCAGCCTTAAGGTATGCACTCAATATGTTGTAGATGGATTTTTCCTATATACAGGGTGCTTGAAATTCTGCTGCCGGGGACTTAATTTTTATAAATCTCACCAACGACAACCGCAGGAATAAAAGTAAAACAAAATGTAATTAAACAATACCAACCGAGAGCAACCATTATAACAAACAACCGCTACGTAAACAGCTGTGACAGTTTTCGACATTTCTGCATAACCGAAAACATTCGGGGGATATACCAGAACCGAACCCCCTTAACACAATCCGCTTTTTACACCCCCAAATACCAATCCTCCCGGCCAGAGAGAACCACAAAATGCGTGTTTATTAATTAAGCGCATTTGTTTTCATTAAACAAACGTTTTAATTGAGCATGAAAGTTGGCGCCGTCGAAATAAACGCGACAAGGCAATAGACGATGCCATAAAAACAACAAGCCGAACGAACCTTTAACCCATTTAACCCATGCCACCCACCTGACGCACACAAACAGAACGCCAGAGAGACGGACCTACATAATAATTAATTTCGTTGTATTTTAATGGATTTGCGTTTGGTAGACATAAGGAAAAGCGCTGGAAAATCCCAATGTGCTCACTGCGTGATTGATGAAAGCCTTTTTCAAGGATAATAATTATTTGGTAGGAGGTAAGGAGAGTGCTTTGAATGTTTTAATAAAATTATTTAATAATAAGGAAACATTTTATGAATGTCATAAAAATACATTTTTAATTGAGAAATAATTTTTTTGTGTACAATTTTTCAACAACCGTATAAATATGTTTGATTTCAATAATTAATTTTCTTTAAATTAAATTAGGAAAACATTTTTTTAAAAACTAAATTTAATAAGTTTGATAATAACTAAAAAATCTGCCTTATTTCAAATTTCCAACCCATTATTCAGATAAGAATACTTCATAGAAGCGACTTTTTGTTTAGCCTCTTCATGGCTCACTTTATATTGCCATTCATCCCGGAGCCTCTGACCCGTCCCCGTTTTCAACGAGTCCATTGGGTGCAATTAAAATTCGGCCTCGAAATTATTATTATTGCTTATGAAAAACACTTTTCCACCAAAGGCACCAACAGCAAGGCAAGAACTCTCTCGCTCATCCTCATCCCTCTGGCTGAAAGCTTGGCCAAAACTTTTTGGCCACGACTCGGAACTCGTTGGGATGTTTTTAAAAGCACTTTATACGCCAGCCACACGCTGCATGATATAGATATAGATCAGGCAGCCAGCCCCCTCCCCGCCCACAGTTCCTGTGATTATTTTTCATAAACTTGGCAAATGTTTTGGGAAATCCATTTAGCGAGCGAAGGCAGCCGCATTACTTTATCTCTATCTGAGGCCATCAGGATTATGATTTGTGCCCGGGCGTGGATACTTGAACTGAGCGGAGTGAGTGAGTTATGGCATCCATACCATACTCAATATATGTATACTATATATATGTGGCTGTGAATTATGCCAAGTCAAGGAACTTGGAATAGTTGGCAAAGTTCCTTAGACCACAAGTGCCAGAGCGGCAATGAAAGCAATTTGATAATGATATATGTGGGTTAATAGATAAGAGATACTGGCTGAGGAGGGAGTGACTGTCTGCGGATTATAACTAATTCCGAACGTACCTGGATGAAATTAATAAACAATAAGCTGAATAACTTGAAAAATATAGCTATTGAGCCTGATTTGCTTGTCTTTTTCAATTGAAGTTTATTGTGATTGAATAAGAATTAAAATTTAAATAGTTTCAACCAGTTTGTCGTAGTCTATTTGTTAATTTATTAATGTTTAATACCGTTGATGACTTAAATAGGTATTGTACTATAAGTTAACATTTTAAACAGACACATATAATACCTGCTAGTTAATTATTAAATAAAATATTTAAGTTAATTTAAATGTTGTATATCTATTAGAAATTAACTTGACACTTAAATTTCTAAGCCTTTTAAAATTTATCTTTTAAAATTAATTTCAAGTGGTTTATATACATATACATATATTTATTAAATTCAAAATATTTAGCTTAGCTGTGTTATATTCTTTAATGGAATTCGTATTTCTATTTTAGAATTGACTATAAAAAATTTTAAATAATAAGAAGGTGTCGGGAGTTATTTAAACATAACTACAATTTAATTTGGTATTAGCAAAGTGGAAAACACAAAAATGAAAATTTTAACACTTTTTAATTTTTTTTTTTTTTTGGGGTCTTGAATGTTTGTTTTCTTATTCAAGTTATAACTTTATTTATTTCGTTCCCCTTGTTTTTCGTTTAACAAATTCAATTTGCGCCAATGTGCGGCGAAATTTCCTCTCACCTCGATTTCTACCCCCAAATTTCTCCCTCTGCTTGTCATAAAAATATGCGACATTTCGTTTTTATCGCTTTTGAAAAACTTTATTCTTGGCTCTTTGGTGTTCAATTCCTCCTTCTTTTCTCCATTTGCTCATTCTTTGATTTTGCCGTTTCTCGATTTCTTCTTATTCGTATTTTTTTATTTTATTTACAATGGCAATTTTCTTTGTTTTAAACAAGCAGCGCATTGCTTTTTATTTGTGACGCTCGATTGGCGATTGGAAAGCGCCCGATTGGCTGCGATTTTCGGACAGTTTGCAACGGTTGGGGGTGTACTGTGGGCATAGAAGGAGATCCTCTGTAGGAAATTATGTCTAGATTTTTTATTAGTATATTTAAAAATCAAGTAAATTAAATTGAAAAACCTCTGCTATTACTTTAAGCAACTTAAATAAAACAAAAATAAAACCGAATGGCTCAACTTTTCATGCTAGGAAATAATTAAGCAAATAAATAAAGTAATAAGATAATAAGTAACTTCCATGCTTTCCATATAACTCTGAACAATTGTCTGGATAAACTTAGTGCAAAGAAAAACTGAAAAAACAACCTTCTCCGCATTAACTCCACTAAAGGCAGCAATAATATCCACTGTACCGTTTGCCCCACCCAACCAACACCAACTTAACATCATCAACAACATGGCTTTTCCTCCTTCTACCTTTTTCCACCAACCCAACGGAAGGGAAAAACAGCTTTTCCGCGTCGCCATAAAATGCAAGTGGTCAAGTGGAGGAGCTCAAAGGCAAAGATTCAAAGAGGAAATCACAAAATGAAAAACGAAGAAAAACAATTAAATGGCAAGAAGCAGCAGCGGCAGCGGCAGCAAAACAAGCGAATAAACTTGGTAAAATTTGGTGGGGAAAATGCGGGGGAGGAGGCAGTGCAAAGGCGGAAAATCGGAAAAGCGAAAACTGAATGCAGCATTTGCGACACGTCGAAAAGCGTCAGCGCCAATGGCAACTCAGTTTAATTGAAATCAAGTGGGCAGGGGGCTCGGAGGATCAGGAAATTGGTGTGGGAGAAGGTTGATTGCCGGGGTGGATTGCAAATCGAATTGAAACGCCGAAACGTATTCGAAAATCGACAGCAAACGTAATTGAAATTGCATGAGCAACAATGTGCGGTGGCCAACGGAAAAAAGTTGGGGCTTGGAGGCGGCTGGAGCTTGGTGAAAAACTGGGTGGAGTGGCGCTGCCAAATGGAGGAGAGCCAAGCCAGTGGACAGCCCCCCAATCAGCCGCCGCTTGCTTACTTTACACATAAATTGGCAACACTGCGACAGAAGTGGAGTGGAAAATTAACAAGAAAGTGGAGGACAAAATACACTACATTTATATATAAAATATTAGATATACGGTAAGTGAAAATTAATATTTATAAGTAAGAACAAAAAATGAATTTGTGTACTACTTATATTATTTATTCATAATATTATAAACCAAAATAATAGCGATGAATTAATACATGCCTTAACTTTCTAAGTAAAAATGTTAATATACTTTATAGTTTATTTTATGTAGATTAGTTATAGAATAATAAATCTATTAACACTGAATCCTATAACTAAATCTCCCAAACTTAAATATTTATTATATATAATTTAATTTATTTTTAATTTAAACAAATACTGTACAAAAGTTAACATACCCCATTGCAATATCTCGCATTTTTTCCAATTTCATTCCGTTTACTTCTGTGACTTTTTATGGATTTCAATACGTTTTGCTGGGTAACAGCTCCCACCCCCGCAGAAGGAAATTTATGAGCCTTGTTTAAGAAATGAAATCCGCAGCAGCTGCCAGTTTCTTAAACTGATTAACAGTTGAGCAAAATTTTTGTTTAATTACTGCGGCAGAAAAATGCACAAGCATCCACACAAACATCTATCCAATTCGGCAGTCAGATAAATTTCCATTTAGTTCAGTGATTCATGCAAAGATTTCCACTTGGCATAAGGCAGATTTTGAACCAATTTGCAAATTGTTTTCTAAGCACACACACACACACACACAAGCCAGAAAGGGCTGGGAGATGGGAGAAAAGTGTCAGCAGAATAAATGCTGACAATAAATAAAAATGGAAAATGATTGAAACATGTGTCGGGCATTTTCGATTTTTTGATATGCCATGCACGTTCTATGTGCCCAGCCTCCGTCTCCATCTCCATCTGCCTGACACTGTCTCCTGTACTTTTGGCGTGTGTCAATAGCCCGGAAATGTAAACAAATAAGAAAACAATCAGAGGCGACATTTTCTAACCTAACGTGAGTGCGCGCAAAAGTATGCTATAAAAAATATGATGAGTCTGCCAAAGAGATGCGAGCGCGCGCTTTGGCTAAGCGAGGGGCGGAAGTGACACAGTATCGTGTGGAATAATATGATTGCACATAAAAATTGTTGCTAAAGAAGTGCTCACATTGTACTAAAATGAGGTTAAAGGCTGGCGGGGGAGAATAGAAAATGTTTTGGCTTACATATTTCGTAATAAACAGGTTTAAAAGTAAAATAATACCAACTAGATGGATACAAGTGATTACTTGTTATTTCTCCTTAAAAAAAAAAGTCTACATTTAACAAAATAATTAAAAAACTAAATATAGATGAAAAGTTTACCCTTTGCTTTACAAAAACACCATCTAAAAAAGCTAAAAAGACTTTATATTAATACTTTGAACTCCATTGATTGATTTTTTATTACAATAAGTCAATATATATATTTTGCTTCCATGTGCGCCCAGTGGCCAAGTTAACCCCTAGATTTCCTATCAATATCAATAAGCCATATCGATGTCATTGAATGACAAGCCCAACTAATACCATATTGATTGCCTGACCAAAAAGAAGCCACCCCGAGGCAGGGAAGTGCACCCACAAAGGCATTTGCACCACATAACTCGGCATCAGGCGGCACATCCTGCACATCCTGTTGAAGTATAAAAGGGTTTATGGCGTGTTTGCAAAAAAACACAGAACAAATAATAAAAAAATATATATATATAATAATAGCGCAGGGAAAGGAGAGAAACAAAATCCCGAACAAACATTAATTTGTAACGCACGTTTGGCCAATTTCGGTTTTACAATTTTGACCAACAAAAATGTACCCCAAGTGACCGCATAACGAGCGCAAATCAATTTGCCACGTTGATAAGCAACCCTCCAACGATGATAACCCTTTTTTTTCGCCTTTGCCCCGTGGGCCCTTGGCTGTCATAGCCGGGGATTTATAGATATTAAATTAGACAGGATTTTTACACGCGCACGTAACTTTGACATACATCAACCCGACTTAACTTTGCACCAAAAAAAAAACGAAAAAAGGCAAAAAACAATTTCAAACAATGCAAATTGTATGCCAAATGTTGAGATTTGTTTTGCTGACCGAACCAGAGTATAAAAGAAGTCGCAAATATATATAAAACACACACATGTGTGTGTCCCAGCTGTGTCTGTCCCGTCTTCGTCTCTCTCCTGCGGTTGCCCCAATTTCATTCCCGAATCGCATTATAATCATAATAATAATAATAACAGTAAGCAAAGATGACAGCAAATTTCAAATAGGTGTGAAATGAAAACTCTGTTGTGTATAGAGATTGGTCAGCAGTTGGTTTCCGACTTGGGGACGGACACGAGGGGTTGGATTTGGGTTAAAAGTGGTACAAAGTCACAGATGTTATGTGGCCAATGGGAAATTCAAATTTGGAAAAGGATTATTGACCAAATATTGGCTGCATTTCTGAGGGGGATGATGGCTTGGATTTTTGTTTAGATTGGTCAAGTTTTGGAGATTGAGACTTCCGAGTGGGCTTGTGTTTGAATTCGATTTTGTTTAAGGCAGTTGATGTCTCATAAATTTAATAATTCTTTCTGCTTTTTTTTTAAGGTTTATTCATATATTTAGTACCTTATGGAAATTTGTAACTAAATATTATATTTGACAAAAAGTCAACAAGCTTATTTAATTTTATGTAGACAGGTTTTAGAATTTATTTAATATATTTTATGAAAATGAAACCTACCCCTGCAGCTTCTATTAATAGTGAAGTCCTATATATTTACCGACTCCTTTATAGTATTCTCCCATCGTTTATTAAGTTCTTCAACACTTTTAAAAATGTGTACAATATTTTCTACGATTGTCTTTTTGGGAAATTTACAATGGCTACCTTGAAACATGGAACAATAAAATCATAAAGATTCGAGCTGCCCTAAAAGCAAACTCTTTCCTCCACATACAGTTTAATGAACTGTGAGTGCGGGGCAGTCCCGTCCCTCCATAAACCCCAATCCAAGGCATTAGCCATGGCTATTTACTTTTCAGTTCGCTTCAGACGAGCTCAGATTTTTTTAGGGCCAACATGTGAAAGAAAATAAAAATCTCACAAATTATTTATTAATTACCCCGACACAGCCTCGGTTGATTCGAGTTGCCCAAAGGTTGTGTGGACCGAGAGTTAAGGCCAAACTCTAGGCCCCAGAAGAAGTATTTTCAATTCTCTGCTTATCGCTATTGTAAATTGTAATTTCTTCTTCTCCAGCCTCTGTCAGTTTTCTATCTTCTTTTTTTATTTTTTGGCACAATAAAACAATAAATCAATCACAGTTAGGGCTGTGTGTTGTGTTTTGTTATCTTTAACCAAGTTTTTAGTGTCTTGCTAGATTTTTTTCTGTGGGGCTCAAATTTTAAGAGGGCTTGTAATAACACTGTACGAAATTTGGTGGTAATATATAATAAAGATTCATCTCCATAATAAGAGTTTAATAATTTGAATAATTGTATGACGTCACTTTTTCTGGATATAAATATTTATGTAAGTATGTGTTATTTTTTCTTCGTGATAACGCGATTTTTTTTTAAATGTTTGTTAAAGGATTTTTTAAGATATTAATAAAACATATAAATATTATAAAAAGTATTCAAATATTAATTACATTAATTTATACATTTCCTATAACGAGTAATTAAATTAAACGAGTATAACGAGTAATTTTATTAAAATGTATTAAATTAAAGTTATGAGTTCAAGTAACGAGTACAACTTAATTAACACCTTTGGTTATTATTATTTTTGCTTGCAATTTATATTTATTTTCAAAATAACTTTAAAGTGATAATTAATTATTATGAAAACAGAAAATGTAAAAATTAATTGCTTATAGTAAAAAGTAAAATTCTTTGACAAAATCTTAGCTCATGCAATAATTGTTAGTGTAAATTTTTTCCAATTTCCTTTTTGAGATTTGTTAAGTGCGATAAAAGAAAATTCCATGACATGTTTTCTGCCATGCATAAATTTATATTGAATTGTTTAGATCAAAGCAAAAGATGCGGGTTGCTTAGGATAAATATGAATAGTGGAAAATGGGGGAAAAGGTGGGACTTTCTTTAGTGGATTTAAAGTTTTAGCAGTTAACATTTTTATGGGCAGCAGCAAAGTCAATTAAATAGAGAACACAGTCGAAAATCAACAAGCTGTGGTGAAAATTGCGTTTTTTTTCTTCTTTTCGTAAAAGAAAACTCACTCAACCGTTGAGTTGCCACTGTCTCACTCACACTCACATGCACTCATTCAACAATGGCGGCTTCAACGGTCAGTTTGCTCTCTCTCGCTCTTGTGGGTGTGGCTTCCGTCTATGGTTCCATTTCCGTTTCGTTCCTATGGCCGCTTACCGCTTCGACTGAGTAAATTAAAATTTTGTGTAGTTTATTATTAAATGAAGCGCATTTTTGTATTTGTATGTGGACCGTCTGAATGTCCCTCTGTCTGTCTGCCTTTGTGTGCCAGTGTGTGTGTACGCATTGTGAGCAACAGCGGCATTTTTATATAGATAAACATAAAATAAATCGTGGGCCGTCGGTGGGTTAACAGTGCCCCCGGGAAACAAACCCACTGACATAAGGCACATAATAATATTAAAATGTTAATTAGCGTATTAATTCAGTTCGGCGTTGATAGAACAGGAAGGGGATGTATAAATGGCTCTTTAGGGATATTTATTTTAAGGGTTTTTAATTAGTTAAGTAATCAGTACAGAAATAAAAATTGTTCTTTACAAATTAAGCAAAAATGTGACTGAACTAACTAAACTTCTAAAAACATTATCCACTAAATATTTATAATATAGTAGTAGTAGTAGTTATAGTAGTTAATTTATATATTTTCCATAGTTAATATACATAGCTTTATTAAAAAATATTTAACACATTCCATGTAAACCATTGCCAATCCTATTTATTACCAATTCCCTCTTAACTAACTGCTATTAATATTTAATAACCAATTTATACTCGCCACATTTCAATTTTCCCTTTTTACATTTATTACTCTCATTTATAGCCAGCACAATTTTTAATTATTTAAATGAATAAAGCCAAAGGAAAAAAAAAAGCAGCAGAGCCCGTTCTCAATATTTATAGCTTTTTAAACAAATAAACAGAGTTCGCAGTTCGCAGGCAAGAAGGCCACCCACAAAATCCGAGGGAAAGGCAGCAGAAACTCACGGAAAAACCCATGAAAATGCACTCAGCCGCCGAGCGAGAGGGGGCGAGGGCGAGAAAGAGACAGCCAGTGCCGGGATCAGTGGCGTTTCAGTCCCAGGCTCCAATCCGAATCCGAAATAGTTGATTTTAATGATGTACATAATAAAATTCCCATTCGTTTTGTGCCAATGCCACCGTTCCCCGTCTGCATTCCGCGTTGCGGAACACTCCGCTGGCTAGAGAGTGAGAGAGCGATGCCCTGATTTACTCACCATCTCGTTCGCACTCACTAAAACAGAGATGCTGCGAGGGGTTGAAACGATTGAAACGATGACCAGATTGTGCGACTGAGTCAATTTCGAAATCAGTCGCCCGCTTAGCCAGTCAGTCGAAATTTCCTCGTAGGCCTAAACACACGCGGGTCTTCAAGCCGACTTTTCCGGCGCTTTTCCAGAGGGAAATACCAAAACGAGAATCTGATCGGTGGATTTCAAAAGTGTGATTTTTTCAATAAATCTAAATAGTTACGAACTGAGAGTGGAACGTAATCGGAAATCGTTTCCGGAAAGTGCTTGTGAAATGTTGATCTTTGGTCTAGTTTAAACCTATTTCGATCAGTTACGATAAACTTAAAAAAATAAATATAAATATAAAGGAAAATTAAAAAAAAGAACTCGATTTTAGAAATTCATCTAAAGTCTAAGCTTTAACTTTCAAGACTTACAAGTGCCAATGTACAGATCATAAAGAACTCTAGGAATCAAGATGGAAAAATTATTAATAAATTAAAGCTTCGGTACTAAAAAATTCATCACAAGCTGCAAAGGATAATACGCAGATTGGAACATCAAAAAATAATTGAGAAACATCCCTGTAAAAATCTTCAAACACTTTAAAATCTTTGAAGAAGAATTCCGGGACTATAAATAAGAAAGTCTAGAACTAAAAGTGATCTTGAAAATTATCTAATATTGCGGAGTATAAATCATTTTTAAAGGAAGCTGGTATACCCTCTATGGAATATTAAAAACCAATATAAATTTATAATAATCTGGAATATTTAAACAAATCAAATTCCGAATAGTTTCAACGAATGATCAAATATTAATCTGCAAACTACTTAAGGTTAATCCTGGCTAGATTACCGCCTTAACAAAACGGATAAACTAAGATATATATCTCGATTATACCCTTACCGATCCCAAGCTGGGTAGTCCATTCCTGACCACCACGCCGGCGGGTGGCAGCAGCAATCCCTCGCCCTCGCCCACGTCCACGCCTCCAGCGGCCTCTTTGGACGCCAAGGTGGCGGCCAAGCAGCTGGCCCAGAGCTTCCAGCTGTCCGCCAACTCGGCCTTTAACTTGGCCCTGCCGCCGAGCTTCTACCGCCAGCAGTTACCGCAGCTTCAGCAGCAGATCCAGCTGCCGCAGCAGCTCCAGCTACCGCAGCTTCAGCAGCAGCTCCAACAGCAGCTCCCGGAGTGCCTGGACTATAGCCACGACACGCCGGAGATGGACCTAATCAATCCGTATATGAGGCACCACAGCTTCGCGGCCGCCGCCCAGGGGAGTCCTCCGTCGGCGGCGCAACGTCACCATTTGGCGGCGGCCATGAGCAACGGGTTCGCCGATGTCCATGCCCATGCGATGGCGGCGGCGGACTACCAGCAGCAGCTGGCCGACTATCACAGTGCCGCCGCCGCTGCGGCCGTGTATGCCAATAATAATAACAACAATAACAATAATAACAATAACAATAGTAGCAACAACAATAACAGCAGTCCGCTGATGCTGCTGAAGGCGGCACACGGCAAGGACACGGACTCACCGTCCACAACGCCGCCGCCGCTCGCCTCCTCCCGTCTCCACTCTGACTCCTCGCCATCGCCGCGCTACGAGCACAACTCCAGTCCCGGCGTGGACAGTGCCAAGTCGTATGCCCTGAGCCAGCGGAGCAGCGGTGGCGAGGATCCTGGCCAGAACAGTGAGTCGGCCAGTCCGCCGCCTCAGGCGACGGGTGACTTCAGTCCCGAGAATCTCAGCAGCCAGCGGGCCAAGTTCCAGCACCATCACGGCGTCAATCCGCTGGCCCTGCACCACGGCAGCAGTAACCACAGTGGGAATCCCGGCCACCATCACCTCCACCTCAGCAGCAACAATAACAACAACAACGGCAGCAGCAGCAGCATGGATCACAAGCTGCCACTGAGCTTCCTGGGTCCTCCGCTCGCGGCTCTCCACTCGATGACCACGGAAATGAAGGGCGGCCAGGGGGTAGGCGGTGTGGGTGGATCGGGCAACGGTTTGTCCTACGGCCACAGTCCCAACTCGCATCTGATCAGCGATCGGGGTTCGGGGGGCAGCTCCTCGTCTTCCTCCACCACGGCCACCACCACGAATAGCCAGGGCGCCGCCAATCCGCACGGCATCGATACGATCCTGTCCAAACCGCCGCCGGTTACGTCGGCGGGTCTAAGTGCTTTAACGGGAGGTGAGTGATGGCTTTAAGATATTATAAACGATTTTTTTAAATATTAGTAATTATTTTACCCTTAAAAATATCAGTTTAGAGATCTAAAGAATTTAATTATTTTTAAAACAATTTTTCATTCTCAAAATAATATAATTCATGAAAAAAGTATGCAAATTTTACTAATCGACAAATTTAGAATTTATCCTCTGTTCTGAAATTGATGGCTTACTCTAGCGATATTTTTCTAATGTAACCTTTCTTAGTTAAATATTTGTATTAAAATATAAATTATTTAAAACTGTTACCAATCAATTTTAAACCTGTTGAAACCATTTATGAATTCATTTTTTAATACATGCAAAAGTTATCCTAAAGAAAAAGACTTTTGAAATAATAACATTAATATTTAATGATGATTGGTCCTAGCTCAAAGCCAAAAGAAACAACCCTTAATAATCTCTCAACTATTACAATATCTTTATAAATTATATAATATTTTCAAATTACGTATGTAAGGATTTCTTAACCCCTAACAAAAGTAAGCTGCCAACCCCAAAACCCCCATACAATTAACTCCCATAAAACCCAATTCAATTCGCCAAATCGTTATGCAACTTTAAAAAAGATATATATATTATATACGTATCAATAGATAGCACACACACACAGCCCAGATAAAAAAGTAACGCGAAATATTTTAAATGCTTCAAAAACTCGTTTCGCAAAGCAAACAAAAAAATAAATAAAAGAGATCCCCGCCGAACAAAAACGAGAAAAATGTGTGTGTTTTGTTTACGAATCCGGTTTGGCATGATTCCATATGATTCAATAAAGGCAATTCCAATTCCGATTCCCCAAGTGCCAACCCAACTGCCAACCCATCAGCCGCCCCTCCTGCAACTCGGTCATTACGCTCCCCAAAAAAAAAAAAAAAACCTTTTACCTAATCAGGGCAATTTCAGATATTGGGCACAGCGGTTTCAATTGCAAAATTACCACAAAACGTAATGAGATACGCGTTTTAACGTTAAATGTTGCAGCAATTAGTTGTCAAATTGTTTGTAATTAAATCAAAATGACACACGAAAAACGTGGGCAATATACGGAGTCCGATTGTTGTGTCGTATCACTAAAATGATTTTTTTTTTTCTGCCTCTCGGTCTCCGGATTTTTCGACAGTTAAATGTGGACCAATTGTGAGCCATGACAAAGGAGGGGGGAGACAGGGTGCTGACAATTTGCCATAACATTTTTAATTATTTTTAACGAGGGCGTTTATGTGATTTGATTCGTCAGTTTTTTCAAATGCTTTTCGGTCACCAAAAATGTTTCTCATTCTTTTTATGACAAATTATTTAATGGCTTTTAATTAATTCGAACAGAAATCCGCATTGTGTGTGTGTGTTTGAGTTCAGCATGAGTGGGCAGAAAATTTGGCCAGCTGAGAACAAATTGAGCGAAAATCTCATGAAAGGGAAACGCAAACTTTTTTAGAGGATTAGTTAATGGCTTCATAGTGATTATATAACCGATCATGAAGTGGAGGAACTTATGGTGACAATAATAATTGATAGAGTCTTTTGCGAACTTTTAAGAGTATTTTATTTGTAATGTTTATATAATTTTAATAGATCTTTTAGAAGGTAGGAGAACTGACTATTACTTAAATAAATGTATTTAACCTTCATTATTAATAAAGATTATCTTTTTATTTTTAACACTTGGCTTCTGTATCTTTTTACCTATTGATCTCTTAACTAATTATTTGATTTTCTCCTCTATTTACCCATACAGCTGGCATTCCCCGCTTCTCTATTGCCGCCGCCGCAGCGGGCATGGCCCAGTATCTGTCACAGAGCCAAGGGGCGCCCCTGAAGACCCATGCTGGCCACATTGTGGATCGCACGCATCTGTACTGGCCGGGATTGCAGGGATTGGTGGCCAATCCAATCGCGTGGCGCGAACGACTCTCCAATACAAGTGAGTAAAAATTATTATGAAATTAAATATGCACACAGAAAAATAAGTGATTTAATATATCAGAAATAGGAGTAATATTCGAAAAGGGAATTGAACTTATATATATTTTATGTGAATACTTTTAATTACATAGTAAGATATATTTTTTTTATTGGTACAAATTGGTGAAATTATGATCTTTACATTTATTTTGTTAGGAGTAAATAAATATTAAATGTTGTACACTTTTATTTAAATATTTCTCCTTTGGAAACTAAGGCTTAATAATCTTTACATATTTAAGTTAAAGTTTTTTAAAATTGCTTTGCTTATAAATTGAGGAAAATCGATTATAAATATTTTGTTTTAACTATGCCATTTTTTTTTTTATCTGTATCTTGTATGTAAATATTCTTTTCCGTGTAAATTGTATAAAAAGAAATGGGTAATTCTTACTGGACCAACGTTAATTTGCGATTGATTTTTGATCGATCGGAAATCGAATGCAATCAGAAAGCTTTGAATCGAGCGCGTAATTTGGTTACGATTGTCAGCAGTCGCCACGCCACGCCTCGTTGCGATTCGGGCTTCCTGCTCAGGGGGGGCTTTGGAATGGGTATCGAACGGGGATCGGGAACCGTTAACAAAGCGCAGCGAATGCCCAACTAATGATCACGGGCCTGATCTCAAGTGATTACCAATATGGCCCACAACGGGGGCAGGCTGTGCAGGCAGGCAGGCAGGCATTGTCGGACTCATTAATAAGTGTTGAGGAATCACTTTAACACGATCAGCGAGGGTTTTCGGAGAGCTCTCGCGGAATGATGACTCCACACAAAAGTCGATAATGATGGCACCACACCACATATGAAAAATTAATTTACTACTGGGCCCCGATTTCTGATTTCTGATCTGGTTACTTCATTATTACATCTATTTATAGGCGAGAGAGCGCTAAGCTCATTAAGTAATGTGCCACCAGTTTGGAACTCGTTTTCTTCTTTTTTTATTTATTTATTTGTTTAAAGGGGAGCGAGCAGGGCTCCCCGAGCGATCGTCATTATCGCCTTCTGGTTCGCATTGGCAATTGATTTGATTTAGTGATGTGGGCTACTGCTGCTGCTGCTGCTGTTTGCCTTTTAATTGCGGCCATGACTCGGCAGAAAGGTCGTCATCTTGGTCCCAAACTCGGAAATCGTTCACAATTTTCTCGCATTCAAGCGATCGTCGATCGTCGGAGAGAAAGAGAGAGATACGAGGAGCTCCATGGCACAGAGTCCGTGTTTATGTTTATCTTGTGTTCGATTTGATTTCTGAAGTGTGTCGTTAGGTGCCGTGGAATTTTCACGCTTTTTGGTAGCTCCGTGGCCAACATTAAGCAAATATTGATTTAATTGATTTGCTAAACAGAGCAGCGACCAGGTTGGATACTTTAAGGAGGCACAGAAAGTGAGGGAGTCTGGAAAGTCGGAACATGTTCTGTGGTATATATTTAAGCATATTTATAAAATAAACAAAGGGAATAGTAAGAGAACAAGCTTCAAGTCACTAGAGTAATATATATTTACATTATTTCTTACATTACAAAAAATATTCTTTGAAAATCAAAACATTATATTAGGTTTTCTTAATAATAATGCAAACAAATTTATGACTTAACTTACTTTTTAGCATGAGAATCCTTAAAGCTTCCCCTCTAGTCTCTGTCTTAAATCCTAAACTTTCCTTCGCCCCATAAAAATCAATACCTTTATGTATTTAAGATTCTCGGCCGTGGAGATAGCAAGCCATAAAAATAAAATTGAATTTGAAAAACATGTTTCAATTGTCATGTTTGCCACCGGCTCATTGTTTCCACATCATTTCTGTTTTGGTTAACTTTGGCCACGTAAAACATTCTCGCCTTTCCCTATTTACATAAACATCTATTCCTCTTCCTATCACATATATATCTATTTTTTATTTATTTGTGTATATACGTATTTATGGCTGCAAAGATGCGACAGCTGTTGGGTCCAGACGGAAAGAAGTTTTGATAGCTGTTAGCCGAAAGCGAAACGTTAAGGCAGACTGCCTGTACATATATAAATACATATATTTGTGTATATATAATGTATATAGGAAGATAAGGGCAGACACAGACGCTGTGAGAATATGTTGCCACATTATTATCTGACGACGACGGGGTGGTTTGCTTTTGCTTTATTTTATTCAGCTTTTTTTTCTATCCCGAAATGGAGCAACATATAGGTCTCTCTGGGTGTGTGTGTTTGTGCCTGTTTATGTGCTTGTAGGCTGTCATGTTAACAAGGAAAAAGAAAGCTTTTCCAGCGTGTGCGCACAACCTACACACACACACATACACCTCCTCCTCCATCTCACAAACATGGCCGGATATTTGAATATTTGTATTTGCAGGCCTGCCCTCGAAAGTGTGCTTCGATTTGCCCCTGCTCTTATTATTTTTTTTTTTTGTCAACACATTTTATTTGTTATTAATAATGCAATTGCATTTGATTAGCTTTTTGCGGCATTATTTACTCTTTGATTAAGCCCCGGGAATTTTTCATTTCATTTGGTTGCAATTGCACGGCTTATTTCCCCACCTGTTTATTGTTATCGTTGCGATTATTTTGATTGTTTATTATCAATATTTGCCGGGCAATTCATTATGGCAATTTATGGGCTTTCAATTTATGCAAGTTCATTGCGGAATTGCATTTATTATGATTGAAAGGGATTAAGTTGGCTTACACAGCGGCTGAAATGTTTGGGAAAGTTAAGGCTTATCAGAGGTTATTAAAAAAAAAGGTAGGTTAGTTATCGGTGTGTAAATATCGGTTATTTATCAAATGGGTCAGCCAAATGGAATTTATGGTTAATATTAGTCATGGGCAATAATGGTAGGGTAATAATATTATTTATAAATATTTAATAGGTCATCCTTGAGATATATTTATAAATAAAAATATCATAGATAATATTTATGAAAGAGTTAGGAGAAGTTAAATATGCTAAAACTTTATAAGTGTTTATCAACAACTTAAGATTAATATTTTCCAAATTTTCTCCGTGTTCTCAAACTTTTATTTATATATTTCTGTCACAATTTCTTATAACAACAGGCTCCACTTTCTCTCTCTTCTTCTACTCCTACTGCTGCCTCCCTTTTCTCCCTTTTATTCATTAAAAACAAAATTAAAATAAAGCGAGGCAACCGCATTCTGCTAATGAAATAATTAACTTAAACATAAAAAGTAAATACAGGACGAGGGGAAGGAGGAGAAGGATCATAAAACCATACAGAGAGCGAGGGAGCGGGATGGCAACAGAAACCGCAGTCGGCGCTTGACACAATTCATTAAGCTTAATGAAGACAGCAGAAAGAGACGCCACGAGCGCCTGTCTAGCTGTTGCGTTTAATTAAAATTCAAGTGGCATTTTCTGTGTCATCCCCTCTGGAATTTCCCTCGGTGCCGGTGAAACTTGTGCTTTAAGCATATAATCGGGCATAAAACAGGCCATAAAACATTGAACAAGGCTCGGGCTCCAGACAGAGACGACAACAGTGGCACTTAATGAGCCAGACCACCTGTATTCGCATAATACATATATCCCTTACCTGGGGGTGTATAAAAAGGTGCGGATTATCCGCCCCGCAGCCTGTGTGTGGAGTTTTACTGCTCAGCGACCAGATTGGCATTAACATTTTACAAGATTGTTATATCAACGTGAGGGGCCGGGGGAAATTATGAAGGTCTGGAGGCCAAGATGAGGCTCTTTCCACATTGATTTATTACAAGGACAAACATTTTAATTGGCTGCTTATTTTGCAAGTCTATGGTAAAATTTTACGGGCACTAAAACTATTTGTCTGGAGGCTGTTGATTTTTGCTTATTAAAATTTAAGAAAGAGTATTCTTTACGTCGATTTATTTGTCTGTATTGGGGCTTAAAAAGGCTACAAATTGACTAATTTCAAATTGAATTGTACTTTGGCTCAATACTTTGGCTAAATTTTAAATTAATTTGTTGTATTTTCTCTAAAAAAAAAATTATAAAAGACTTCCTTATAAACTTTAAATTAATTTTAAAATATAAAGAACAGTTTTATTTCAATAGACCTCAATTCCTTCCTAACTTCCTAACTTCCTAGGATGATCACTTTTTCATCAATATTTGGTGTTAACGATTGTCTCGCTCTTTGAACCCAAAAAACACACCCATCCCTTGGATGTAATAACGCCTTCCTTAATTTTCTTGCCATAACGCCCGATAATAAATGACATTTTAATATTTTCAATAAGGGAAACATTTACACAAAACAGCACACGCCCACCTTGACTTCAGTTACCACCCCCCGCTTTGAGGGAAGGGGAAAAAAATATTAATGCCGATAAAAATATTGGCTTTAGAAAGGAAATAAATGCGGAAGATGAGGCTTAGTGATAAAAACCGATGGTTAAATACCCTTATGCTAATTATTTATAAAGAAATGAAATATAAAGCCAACAAATATAGTAAGCAAGCAGTATGTGCTTATACTAAAAACAAGGCTTTTTCGCGTTCTAAATTATTAAGACAGAAAATAGAATTTATGAAGGATTTTAAAGGCATTTCCATGTCAACTAAAATGTTAATCCTTTTTTAATCCTCCCATTAATAGTTCTTCTATAACGACATTGTACTGATCAAAATAAATAAATATAGTATATATTGATCAAAAATATATATCCAAAGACCAACTCCGCCCAAAGTTAGGGTATAAAAAATATGACAAACGAAAATAATTTGGCAGGAAAAAGTGCAAATGCAGCGATGCCAACAGGGTGACTTATGCGATTATAGACAACTGCCGCTGACTCAACCGGCGGAAAACCGGGGCGTTCGGAGTTCAGAGAGGGGGCAGGGGGAAAAATCGCCCGCTGCCATTTCCATTTCATTGCATTGCCTTTGAGGGCCGTGACATGAGCAAATAAACGCTTCATATTTGTCGGTTATTTATGAGGGTCCTTGCAGGACGCAGCTGCCAACCGCCGAGCTGAGCGGGCAGCGAGGCAGCGCGAACGGGACAGATAGCTGTGCCGAAAGAGAATAAAAAAATTATCACTGCTACAATTTTTCTTGCAAGGGATTACGCTTGTTACATTGTGGATGGTGAACCCTCCTCCCCCTCATCCAAAGCGATGCTCGGAGGGAGCTACCCTCGAACACATCCTAGCCCCCTTTATTGACAAGACTTGTTAAGCTCCAGAATTGTCTGCGAAAAGCGAAAAAAACCAAACAAAACAAAAAAACAACGTATAAATTTAATGTCACACGCATTTTTATTTGAAGCGGGCTTTTTGTTTTCATAATTCGAACATGGCCATCAAACTGGGCAAGAAGTAGCAGCTGAGAAATGGAAATGGAAAAGCTGGATTTGTGAATAAAACAATGAAAATGTGATGAAGAATATATGGGATGGTTTTGGTTTTAACCTTAGGATTTTGGGATCAAATAATTAAGAAAGTTTAAAGACCTGAAAGGTGTTAGAAACTCTTCATCTTTATTTAATTAATTTATTTTATAAGTATTAAATGAGATAAGAACTAAAAACTATGCTTTAAAGGGTAGCTCTACAAGTAATTCGTTTTTCTCTATTTTTCTTCGAATATCGTACTTAAAATCCTATTAAACAAATATTTGAATAATATAGAAATAGTTCCCCAGCTATTTCTTACATCATTTTACATTTCCTC
This sequence comes from Drosophila rufa, assembly GCA_018153105.1. NCBI lineage: Eukaryota > Metazoa > Arthropoda > Insecta > Diptera > Drosophilidae > Drosophila > Drosophila rufa. The sequence continues at coordinate 10,913,338 of JAECXS010000085.1, forward strand.
ACTTTATTGTGGCATTTTCTCACCCAGCAAAATGTAACCTATTCTTAAAAACCAATCCTTTTTCCTACCAGAACCCACCTCCAACCCTTCCTGACAATTTTTCATTGTGCTGGGTTTTAGCCAAAATAAAAAAATAACCTTATCTATATGAAAGCTGTTAGAAATAACAATTTAAATTAATAATTCTGAGCAAATGGCACCAAAGTATCATAAAGGGACACAAAGTTTCAGCCCCAGAGTTTGCACACTCCACTCCACACACATCCAGAATGGCCCCCTCCTTTACTTTTTTTTGAGGACAACGGCTGTCTGTGGCTTTACCTTTTTGCCAGACCTCATTTGCCTTTCGGGTTGGGTTCTCTGCGTCGTGCATATTTAGTTAAATCATTTCACATAATTAGGGATCATTTAATAATGGGGTGACATTAATTGAAAGCACACACAACCCACCACCGCCCATCAGCAGCCACCCCCTTACATTTCCCATTCCCACGGCTACCGTTTAATTTTATGACCACCCTCCGCCCATGTCCACTTGACTGAGTTTACGAGCCAAGCGGGGCACGTAGCTCCCCCTGCATAATACCCCTCTGGAGGAGTGGGCGTGGCCTGTTTTTGGCCCACTTGCCTCGCTTTTATTGGCCTCTCGCCGTCGTCGTCGTCGCTTTGGCTAATTGATTTTAATGAAGGCTCCCGACGACGACGACCCTCGACGGAAAAGTTTTTGGTCCTCGTCCTCCTCGTCGTCCTCCCATAAATTGCTGCGGTCAATTTCGGTTTGTTAATTGGGCAAACGTGGGCATAGGGATTTTTTTTATTTCGGTTCTCATTCGGACATTTTGTGCATATATTTTGTAATTAATTAATTAGTGTGCAATTATTATTTGGCAGGGAAAATAATATTAGCAAGAGGGAATTGTAGAAAACTAATAGTAAACTTTGCTATTGCTCTGGAGCTTATTGCTGCATTTTACTGAATTACTTCCTAAAGAGTTTTTGTTTAAAATTGATAGAATAACATACAAAGACAGCATTAAACTCTTGAAAATAATTATATCTATTTTATGTGTAAATTTCTTTGGCCTCCAAAAATAATTTCATATTAGTTGACAACCCCTAAACACCTTTTCCAGTGTTCCATTGTCCCAAAACTTTCTTCTTCTCAAATTAGCAGCTGTCGCCTCGTAAACAATTAATAAATGTCAGGAAAACTTTTCTGCCGCAACAAGGAGACCGATTTGCAACCACCCCAGGATGCGCCAACAACTTTGTCCACATCTTTACGGCGCGACATTATTTAACAATTCATAATTACATTAATTTTTTGGGGGGCGGGCAGACCATAAAGTCTACGTTTTGGAGAAATGCTTGTAAACAAGGTACTCAAAGTGTTTAAATTGTTGAAATATGAAAAGTTTTTGGGGCATTGGGGATATTGAAAGTGGGAGAGAGGTACTCAATGGGAAATTGAGAGGGTTTTATATGGGAAAACATTAACTGAATATAATATTTTATATGTATTATTTTCCTAGTAAGATTATAGTATATTTTATGAGATTTTAAGGCTTCCTGCTCCTATTTATGCTTCTCAGTCAAAGAGATACCTATAAAAATGCAATATTTATATTATAATTCAAATATATATTTATTTTCCTCATTTTTAGTGTCCGCCAATCTGTCGCAATCGCACCAGCACCATCCATCGAACGACAAGGATGGCAAGAAGAAACACACCCGCCCAACATTCAGTGGTCAGCAGATCTTCGCCCTGGAGAAGACATTCGAGCAAACCAAATATCTGGCCGGACCAGAGCGTGCCAAGCTCGCTTATGCCTTAGGAATGTCCGAGTCGCAGGTTAAGGTAAGCAACTAATACATCCCCCGAGGCAGCCTCCAAAAAAGAGACTCCTAAACGATGGCAAATGCAAATTAAAAGCTCATAAAAATGGCGGATGAGGCAATCAACCCGAACCCAAACCAGATACGAGTTTATACGAGGAAGGGAAAAAAATGAAAAGAGAAACTGACTCCCAAAAAAGGTAGACAGGAGTAAAGACAAACTCCGCTTATTTTGCCCCTGACTTTTCTGACAAATTTGCATTTTTATTGAAAGGCAAATCTCGTGGATTTCAGCCTTCCCCGAAATACAAAATGGCGCCAATGGGTCTCGATGGTTCCCATTCCCCCACGAGAAAGGACCTCGTCCTAAAGGCTTAGTGCAATGTGTTGGCGGAACACCGTTTTAAAGTTCCTTTTTTACCCCCGACCCCGCCCCATCTGCGAAAAAAGAGGGAAATGTTATCAACAAATAAATCCTTTGTGTCGTCAAATTTGTTGTCATCAACTTTTGTTGTAATCCGACACGGGCAAACGCACGTGTCACGGTTTCTGGCCATGGCTTCAGTCGCGTGTGTCGCTCGGGATTTTGTATCTTCCACCGCGTATCCGTATCCGTATCTGTATCTGAGCGGTAGTCTCCTTCACGCTGGCCCCCGTAATTTTGAATTAGTTGTAAGCCGGGCAAGTTAATTGGCTTGCTTGGTGGGTTTTAAATCTTCGTAAGTCGTGAAGGAAAGAGTTGGAGTTGGAAAAATTAGTTGAGGGCTGTACATAGTCCGGGCTATTTAAATATTAAACTATAAATATTTAAAGTATTTATTATAAACAGAAAACGTGCCTAGAGTAAGGTGGCGTTGAGAGAAATGTACTTTTAAATCCAAATAATCCTTAAAGAAATCCAAATTCAAACCCTGTAATTACTCTTACTTCCCCGAAATCACTTAGACTATCATTGACCGTGCATCCCCAATCAGATTTCCTGATTAGAAGGACATGATTGCCTCATTTGGGGGACATTTCCCCCCGAACTCCATTTCCCGCCAAAGAGGGAAATCCTTTTCTCGCCACACAACTGGACGCAATACGGGAGTGGAAAAGAAATCACGTTTATGATGAGGAAAAATGATTAATTGCCAAAGAATGAGGCACATAGCAGGGAGAGAGAAAGAGAGAGACAGCAACAGGGACAGGGATAGAGATAGATAGATGAACATTCAGGATTGATGGCTTGAGCTGCAGCTAAATATGCGTCATTTTGTGCTAAGGACTAAACAGGGAGATGCAGAATGTAACCGGGGGGAACCGGAGAATACGCTGATGACGAGTACAAATGGACAGAGAGATGAATGGAAACTGCAGGATTTCGGGTTGAATTTCGGCTCTCAATTTTCCCCCCACTCTTTCCCCGCGCTTTTCCACTCGCTTTTCTCTTGGCGCTGTTCGTCTCGTCTCGTCGCTCTGATAGACATGCCAAATGACTGCATGACTTTTGGGTGAGTGTAAATTAAATTCTGGACCCGGGATGGCACGAAATGGTACATCCATGATGGCCAGGACAGCACAAGCAACGACAAGGACGGGGCATTCTGCCAGCTTCATACATATTCAATTAGTGTGCGTGTGTGTTGGCCAGAAGCAGAAGCAGAGATGAAAAACAGCCATGACGATGATAGTATGCAAATTGACAAACAAAAAGGCACAAGCCGGACAACAGCCGCCCCCAAAAACCAAGCCAAATTATGACAGACAGACAAAATGCAAAGTGGCCGAGTGCACGGAGAAAAATTAGAGAGTTTTGAGCTTTGAGCTAATTTATAAGAAAGTTTATTTCTTTTATAAATTTAATTTTTGATTAGAAAGTAAAATAAAATTCAGGACTTAAACTTCAAAATACTTTAAATAATTATTATTAATATTTAAATGGATTTTCCTTCTAAGTCCTGTGTTTATAATTGATTTCTCAAAAGGAAAAAAATGGAAAAGTAATCTAAAGGAAAATAAATGTCCTTTATTAAAATAATAGACATAGGAATAGATCTTCTTAAATTAAAATAATAGCTTTCTACTTAAACCTTCTCTCTATCTGTGGCTCAAAAATTATACTTAGTTAAAAATGTAGAGCCAAGAAAATCTAACTTATTCCTTGCAGTGCCTTCATATGAACGTGGGTGGTTGGCCAAATGATCTTGACAAGAATAATTGCGCTGTTATCATAATTAAAACCGTTTTTGGACACAGCCAGAGAGACGAGGGGGTAGCTGGAGCGGACTCCTTTCGTCCTTCGTTTTAGCAATCATTTAATGCAAATGGTCGCCATTTTGTACGCTCTTATGAGAGGAGCCCCAATCCGATGGTGTTCCCCTCCGCCGCCCAGTGAATTATAGCGTCTGTGGCCATTATTAATGACATCCCATGTGTGTGTGTGGGTGAGGGCATCATAGTTAGGAGGAGGTCCACTCCATGGGCAATAAAATTATTGCATGCTTTGTTGTTATAGCTTTTTCGTGATTTTTGCCCGCTCTCAACTCTTGTTTTGCATAAATGTAATGGCATTTGGGGTCGGGTCGGGCCCCTGATTGTTCAGTCAATGTATGTAAACACTTTGGGATTGGGATTGTTTTGCAAATAGTACACGGTAGGTGGTTGCAAGTAATGGCAGGGACAGAGGAGTGCCTGGGCAGCCATTATGTGTAATTGGCTCAAAGCAAAAGATAATTTGGGGGAATTAATTAAATAGAAGAGATGAGCCAACATTGCTCTGGGAATTTTAATGGAATAAAGTGTATACATACTTGGAAGAGAGATTTTAAATAAAATAATATTTTAAGCAAGGATTTTTTGAAGAAATTTAAGAAATAAATAAGAAATAAAATAATTCTTTAACAGATTCATAGTTAACTTCGATTATAAACCTAATAAAATCATTTAAAATTTCTAAAACAAGTTTACAAGTTTACTAGTTCAAATAAATACATTTTTCGATTTATAAATCGATTTAACTCTTCATGAAATCGACTTTGAAATGAGCTAAAACTGTCAAATAAACACTTTGAGGTTTATGTGAAGCTTTTAGCATAAATGTTTTCCAATTACCAACCGAATCAAGATTCTTTTCAGCATTTCTAGGAATCCATCCAAATTCAGGCTGCCATAAAAGATCACTTTTAGGAATGTGGCTAAGTGATATCGGTCGTAGATGGAAACCAAATATTTTATTATGGCTAAAATGCCTCTTTACGATCTGTTGCTCTTGATGAGACAAAGAGCGGCCGGCATAATTAGCACCAGAATAATGAAAGCTTATGGGGCTGCCAGATCGAACCGAACTCGAGGCGAACTGTCAGAAGTGACAGTTTGGCAATGACAATGGCCGACGAAAAGTGACAGGCCGACAATGGGACCAGTTCATAAAAACTTATGACAGAAATTTGAAATAATCTCTAATTGATTTTCCTCGGCGGCCAACGGAGAATTCCATTGTCGCCGACTAATGGATTTGATTGTGTGTTAATGAATGGGGCTACGTTTGGAATTTACATACGAAGACGATTTCTAGCGTTGCCCAACAATTAGTCAAATTATCCCAGGAAAAAACCCAAAAAAAAAAGGAACAGAAACAAGAATCAAATACATTTTTATGGCACGGTTCGAACCGTGAGTTGGCTTCAGGTTTATGGCTACAAAATACAAAATCAAATAAATCACAAACTCACATAAATACGGCAAGCGAGCCCCTATAAGGAGGCGAGGGCGAGCCGGCTATACGAATTCGAAAATTTACGAGCCAGAACTACAAAGCACACTCACACACAAATATAAATAAATAAAAAATGCTGCGGACCAATAGGAGCCAAAAATAAAAATAAAGAAACAGGAAAAAGGTAAACGAGGTAGGAGCCAACTTGTCAGGGTCGATGTTACCAAAAAGGCATTGGCCATGTTGTAAATTTTCATGACTTTTAAGTATCCCCCGCACAGGACGCGTAAACAAATAAATTTCCAATTTGCCCAAAGAGTCATATATTTCGACGCGCCGAGGGTTTTGGTTTTGACATCCCGTGTCCGTTCCTACGAAATTTACATAACACTTTTTATCCTTATCTGGGCTGCTGCTGCCCACCTGACGGATGGGACTCCGACTCCAAACTCCTCTCCCGCTGTGGTGCCAAATTCGAATATGTTTTATAACATTTTCCCTTTTGTATGGCGTTCCCCGGTCTGGAGCCGGAGGAGGTGCTCCTGATCCTGCCGCAATAAATAAATCCCAATACGAATGCCAAGCGTAACGTGACCAAGTCAAATTGATTGCCACAATATTTGATTGACTTTGACATGTTGGCTGTCATAAATTGTGTTCTGTTCGGTTCAGTTCCCTTGACCATCTCCTGAAACCGCCATTTAGCTATCGGTACCTGTCTGTACCTGCGCCAGGGCGGCATCTAAGTTCTCCAGCTGCTGCTTTTTGCCGTTTTTGTGGCCATAAATATTTGTGGCGAGCATTTGTGAAATTTCAGTCAAGGATTAGAATGGTTAGATTAACCAAGAGATGGAAAAGGGTTTCTAAAAAAATATCAGTGGAATAAAGACCACATTTAATAGTTAGAGAGGTTAAACAAATATCACTTTACTTAAAACATTTTATAGAAAGAATTGTTTTAAAGACGTTTATATTTAAAAAGTCTAGTTTAATTTATAAAAAATTAAGTAGAATATTTATGAATGAGTTATGAATGGTTAACTACCTTCAATACTTCAAATCTGGCACCTAAGACCCTTCTACTTTTAAAATTAATAATTTTCCAAAGAAACCTAGCGTTAAAAAAATCTACAAATTTAAAAAACATATTCTAATCAATTATTTAAAGGGTTCTAGCTGATCCAATCAACTTAATTCAATAGCCTAAATAGATTTTAAAGTTCTGAAAAATGAAAACCTGATGCAAATGCCCCACAACTTCAATATTTTTCCCCAAAACCATTGGCAATCTGTTGTCAAAGCCTCTCACTCAACCAACGGCAACATCAACTATGCTTTAGTGGGTGCTAGATGACGCACTCACCATTCGCAATATGATGAGGACAAAGTGGAAGGAGGCGAGGCTAGGGGAAAACCCAGGGTTTGGGGTAAAAGCAAAAGGAAAATGCTAGAGGAAGCCAGCCACTTGGCCCAACTTGCTCAATTTTCCCGTTTTTGCCCATGGCTCAGTGGCAAATCCCGTAACAACATGGACACAGATGTTACCAAAAAATAATGACCATGAAAAGCAGCCTTAATGATGCTGGCTAATGTTGTTGTTGCTGCCGCTGTGTTGGCTGTCTGTTGTTTTTCCAAGGGCCAAGACACAGAGGCACTGGGAAAGTCTGTGTTCTGTCTCTCCGCTTTCCGCTTTCCACTGCGGCTTGTAACACACGGAAAATATTAATTGTATTTTTATTTCGCATAATGTTGCAAATAATAATTACACAAATGTGCAAATGAAGTTGTAAATTATCCTGTATCTGGTTTAATTGCACCTTTGGGCTGTTGTTTCTCGGCGTTGATTTCGCCACGGATGCGGGTCCGGGTCCGGGTGCCGGGGAAAATGTTTAACAAAAATGGTTATGGGATAGGTAATTACGTTGATCTCTTGATAAAGCATAATGGAAATTAACTGAAACGTTCAGGAACTCTTAAGGAATAAAGATAAATATGATGGGAATTGGATTATATTTATAAAGATTTATTTAAATACTTTTCTTGATTTAGTTATCATTTCCTTGAATAACCTCTTACAATTCAAAATCAAGTTATTCTATTTAAACTCGAAAATCCCAGATCTTTCTTCAAAACAAGAACTCCAACACTAAGTGCCCATTTATAGGCTTTGTTAATGATTCTAACTGCAAACAGCTACCAAAAAATCTGCTCCATCATCAGGCAAATGTAGAAATTATGCCGATTTTGAGGCAGCACACGCTTCCGAGGAACGAGGAACAAGCGAGGAAACGAGGAAAGCTGCAAAACGTGCCTGGGACTTGGGTGGTGAATCTCCGTTTAAAACAGCCCGAAGATGGAGAGGGTAATGGGGGAATGAGGCGGGTTTTTGGCCAACATATGTTGCCACAGAGCGAGGAAAACGAGGCCGGGCAAAATGAAGCGCAGCCAAAGACGTTAGTCATGGTTTTGTGCATAGTTTTTGCCGCTGAAACAGTTGCTGCTGCTGCTGCCGGGCAACATTTCGCCATTTGGCTGGCCAGGGCTTAATATTGTCTTAATTGAGGGTTAACCGGCGTTGATGATGCGACTTATGGGCCCACATGCCCTCGCTCCCTTCCTCTTGGCCACTTAATGACTTTGACAATGTGACTCGCCTAATTACACATGCAGAAGGAGAGAGCTTTCGATTTAAAACTTGGGTCTACGGTAGGAATGGTCTAAAAATATCGATATTGTAGGCTTAGTTAGACTTGAATAGGGGTATTTTAATATAATTGAAAATTAAAACTTTATATCGGAATCAAAATGTATTTAAATTTATATGATAATTTATCGAAGATTATGTATTAAAGGGGATTTTTAATATAAAGTCTATATTACAGGTGTTTTTAGACCGTAAACCTTACTGTAGCTGTCATAATTATTAGTATTTATTTTTATTGATCGAAAATAGATATTTTAATAAAATATTGAACACCAAATTTGTGTCGCGGTCTTGACCTACTCATTTGAAAGGGGTTATCGATGTTTCAACGATATAAACGAAAATGAAGTTTTCGATACTTATTGTTGATCGATTTTTTCGATATAAAATTGTACATATCGATATACGCCATATCGAATTTTTTCCCCGATGTTTGTCCATCCCAATTTCCTTCATTGCTGGATTCCCGCTAAATTGAAATTTCTCTGTTTCGCTTTGCAGGTCTGGTTCCAGAATCGTCGCACCAAATGGCGCAAGCGGCATGCGGCGGAAATGGCCACCGCGAAGAGGAAACAGGACGACATGGGTGGCGATAACGATGGCGATTGCAGCGAGACCATGGACAGCGATAACGAAAGCATCGACTTGGGGGAATCCCCCGCCCAGAGCAAGAGATGTCGCAGCAATAGCTCCGGCTCCTCGCAGCAGCAGCAGCAGGATAATTATCGCCATTAAAACGAATTTACAAACTACGGACGAAACTCGCAATGAAATGGAATGGAATACACTTAAAATAAATTTCAAAGCGCCAGCTAATTAGCTAGAGAACCCAGCAGCCAAAAGCAGCCACAAAAGCAGCAGCAGCAGCCAGACACAATTGCAGCTAAATTATTCGGGTTTGAGTTTTAAGGTTTTGCCACTTTACCGTCTTCTGAAGACCTCATTTTTTCCCTCGAACTATCTCTCTCACACTAATTTTTCCCTCCCTTTGTTTATTAGGTGTGTAAATATTTATGTTAATTTTATAAAAAAGAAAAGAATTACCTTTAAAATGAAGCTTAATTAACGTCGCTAATTGGTAAGAAAGATAACGGAGTTAAGGCACAGGCACAAAAATTAAACTGAATTTATTACATATTGTATGTTTAGTTTCTAATCCCTAACTTTAATGTAATTTCGTGCATTAGAACAGACCTTAGTTCGTACATTTAAAAAATATATAAATATAAACTATTAACGATTAACTATGCTAACTGAGATTGCGCCACACAATATTCTCAATATTGATGATGATACTGAACGCGAAAGACGATTGATTAACTATTGCAGTAAATAATATGTAAAATGTACTTAAATTAAATTGTAATTTTAATTATTTCGAATTGATAAAAAACAAATAAAACGCAAGGAAAAATACAAAATTAAAATGTGATTCGATTTCTCCATGGGACGGGAAAAGGAATATAAAATGCGATAAGTTTAGGAAAATGAGAACTGAAATAATGGTTTGAGCATCGAGAGGCTTTTTTGTTAATTAACAAATTTTAAACGCAGACAAAATCATTAAAGGGATAACTTAAAAGGGTTTTTTAGCCAAACAAATTTAACAGCAGATCCCTCTAGTAAGTTTATTAATTCCGCAAATCGGGATTAGTTTAAACCCTTAACGCCTACCCAAAAAGTGTTAAGATCCAACGAAATGCAAGAATTACTTATGAATTGTTCGGCTGAATCCGATCATCCAACTTCTACAAGAGAATTAAGAAGTGATTCTTCACATGGCTTAAAACTCATAACAATTACAGACCGGAAATCTGCTTTAGGCACTCCTTCTCGTGTAGTCAATCCGGTCAGTCAGTCAGTCATTCAAACGACAATCCGTCAAGCGGACAAAGTCAAAAGGATTAACTCGAAAGTATTTCTTCTTCTGGCCAACAAGGTGCAGACAAAAACCGAAAACGGAACAAATGAATGAATGCGGCCAACGGAGGGGCGAAAACGTCACCCGAGAATAAGGGAAATGTGTGAAAAGAATCAAACTAAAACCATAAGATTGATTAACTGTCAATCAAGCGGGCATATGAGTAGAAAACATTGGACAGCCAATGAATGAAATCGAAGCAGGTTCAACTTGGCAGGCGATACGGAGCGAAATAACAATAAATATCATTAAATTATGAATGCCGCCCTCTCCAAGGTGGCAATAATGGGAAAAAGAATACGGAATGCAACAAGCTGATATAGTAATGATGGCAATTCAAGGATGAAAGAGTGAAGAAGGAGATTTAAGTGTGACTAAGGTAAAAAGTAATCCTAGTTCGGTGATAAAATAAATATATTTCTAGATAGATATAGGAAAAAGTGGAATCATGTGGAATCCTAATACATCAAAGGACTATTTCTTGTCCCTTCTCCGAGTAAAAACAGACGTCAATGCCACCAACGAATCTCACGCACCCATTGCGAATGGAAAAAGAGTGGCGTGACGGGCCTATCCATGGCATACACTCCCATCCGCGACTCATTGAACTGAGACTGGCTAATGACTCCCCGGGACCGGACTGACTGTTGCAACTACCGAAACTGCCATTGTTGACTCGCATCTAATGGAGCACCCACATTAATCATGCTTTAACAGCGAGTGCAATGGCAAACAATCGTAACTCTTCTCTATTTTGTTTGGGGTAAGGGGAATGGGCAGCTTCGGTCGGCTTTCGGTTCGGTTAGGTTCGGTTTCGATTCAAAACGCCATTAGCATACCGGCGATAATTACCTAGAGGAGCCATTAGCGGCAACTCCGTAAACAGCCGCCGAATTACGTGATATTCAATAGAAGAGTCTTTGGTGTCTTGAATTAAATACGAGAAGAATGGGGCGGCTTCTTCTGTGCGAATTCTGCAAACTCATGGCACCCATTGAACCTGGCACGTTTCCCCATTCGTATATGAAAGGGAATCGGATGAACTTCCGCACAGTTCCGGTGAGTTTTCCGCAGTATTTCCACCTCTTTGTGCTGGGTACGCGCCCAAAGTCAACTTCCAGCAATTGACGTCCGAGTGTGAATTGCCTTTGAATTTGCCATTTCAGATCAGGTTTAGTTCTTCTTTCTTTTTGCCAGCTGCGCAGGCGTCCTCAGAGTGTCGAACGTGCTCGCCTCTGGTTTCGGATCCGGATCGGTTTCGGATCGGATAGGTTTCAGGTAAATCCCGTCTAAGCCGCTTATTGACGCTGAGGTTAATGGAATTTCGGCAAAAAAGAAAGCAAACACAATAAACTCTTCCTGTGTGTGCGAACGTGTCCCAGGAGGACAATTTGACTTAGGACCTCAGGCCTGTTAATCTCCTTGCTGAAATATTGCCAACTGACTTCCCGAGCGGGGCTTGCCAATTCGGTTTGTTTGTGTTCTCCTCGTGTCAAATATAATTTGATTAATTGCTTTATTGTTTAGAGATTTAAGGAGAATACTCAAAAGCATTGGCCTTGCATAAGATTATGGAGAATCGGAGAAATCATACACTTAAACGGATTTTAAGTGTTACCGGGCTTAGTTCTTGATCTGGATTGGTATTTTAGAGGGATTTCGCTTAGCCTGTTGATTTTTGTAGGTTTATTATTTTAATCCTACTTTTTAGGGGAAATACATGCTACTTTTTGTTTTGTCTGTTTAGGTATCTATAATTTCTAAAGCAGGTAAATATATAATCTAACAATTTACATATCTTGTTTATATTTGAAGTAAAGACCGCTTGAACTATTTACCAAGCCATAACTGAGTATCTTTAGTTATTTAAATGTTTACTAAAGCTCATTCCCACTTATTCTCACACATTTTAAGGAACAGAAAGGCAACGTCTCCTGTGATTTCAAAACAGCACCACCGCCTTTAAGGAGCACTCCTCGAAAATCAATAGAGGAGCTACACCCACTGAAAGGGAGAATTCCCCATTCGGGGGAATTACGAGGACGAGCTGCTATGTATTCGCATTCGAATGTGTGCTGGCCATAAATAGCACGCCAACAACGGCTCCTCTTCGGGATTGCTGGCCAAAAATGTACTCCAGTCGGCAGCAGTTTAGCCTGACAATGACAGGCCGGAGTTTGAAGTTGGGAGCGAGTGAGGGTAGGGTGGAGTTTTGGAGCTGCCCATCACCCCTTTCGGACAGCGGATTTCGGGGTGACACCTCATGAATGTCCATGGAGTGGAGGCAATATGGGCGGCAAAACATGAGCACATTCACTTTAAAAAAAAGTATAATGACACTTAAAAAATTATTATACATTTTAAATTAAGGAAATCAATTAATTTTCCAAATTAAAAATTAATTTAATAATTATATTTTTAAAATTGAATAAATTTACCCTTACATTTTTAAATGTAAATAATATTTATTTGAATAAACATTTCAGAAATTAAGAAAATGTGCCAAATATTGGATACAAATTATTTTAGGAAATATTTCTTACTAAATAATGACAAAATCATTCAGAATAGACTTAGTACTGTATTAAAACTATGAAAAATATCTGTAATCTTTCGAAAAAGAACTTTCCTAATAAAAAAAACATTTTGTTTACATGTTGCTTATAATTTCCAACTGATTTTAACAAATAATCGTATGTTACATATATATTTTTTAAAGTGCTTGGAATGAAGCTGGATTGGGCGCTCCACTAAATTGTCCCTCGACACAAATTCGAAATCGATAAATGATAAAAATCAACAGAAACTTCATGGATGCTCCCCATCTCTGTTGCCATCTCGCTCTCTCTGCCACGGTCAGCCCTGCCGCTCGCCCTCTCGCTCGCACACTCACTCAAATGATGGCGTCGGCAATGTCGCTTCATGAAGCTTTTATTGTCTGTCTATTTCTAAGCTTTGTACATGGACTCTCCACTCTCCAGTCCACTCCGCCTCCACTCCTCCGCTCCTGTACTGCGTCAGAAAGGGAGGACCACAGTATGGCCATCCCGCTTGCACCGGATTAGATGCGTCCTCTCGCTCGCTCGCACACTCGGCAAATATTCGAAAACTTACCAAATTGTTTTCGCTGCTGGGGTTTTGCCGGGTGGATTCCAATGCTGATATACGAGTGCGAGAGCGCTCCCTAGCCCATGTCCTGTCTATTTTCCTGGGGATGTCTCTCTATATCTATCTGCGAGCGGGGTAATATACGATGTCCTGGCACTCTGTATCTGTATCCTGCAGCCTTTCGCCTGTCTCTGTATCTGTGAGTGGGTGTGTTTCCACAGCAGCGGCAAAGTCCTTGTAGGCAGACATCGACATTGATTATGCCGTGTTTTTCTGTTTCTGCCCTTATTCCGTTGTCGTTGCCGCTGTCGTCCTCCGCAGCGAATTGAATTATTGTTTATGTTTATAGCAAAACAATGTCGGAGTATGCGTTTTTAATGATCATTGTAGGGGCAATCTATTTATATCAAAATAGCGAGAGGGAACGGGGCCAGAGGGAGGCCCATTAAAAGATGGCTAAGTTCCGGGACAGTTTGCGAGGCTGGGGCAGGGCATATTTCGTAAATACTACGGGAGACCTTAGAAACTACGGTGAAAGGGAAGGCGTTTAGGGACCTCTATTATATATAAAGTGTATATTTTTAAGACGTTTGCTAAAGTGTTTGATTAAGATAAACCTATTTTAATTTTAAATATTTTTATTTAAATAACCCTAAAGATTTATTTTTCACTTTCGAAACTTATTATAATAATTATTTACAAGTTATGATAGACCTCCGACCAGTTTCATAAAACAATGCGTAGAATATGTATTTATTAAATATTTATACATTAAATATTAAAGAATATTCATGGTGAGTAATTAGGTAATTAGGTTTTGTAACTAAATACATATTTTTATTTATTTATTTCATTATTAAATATTATACATAAACTAGGTTTACATATAATAACTAATTAAAAGAATAGAGTGCTAGCTACATTGGCCATCGACTCGACAATTGATATAGAGAACCTTTTAATTATATTTATGGTTGATGATGTTTGTGAGATAGTGTTTGAGCTTAAAATTTAAGGGGCTGTTTAAATTTGGTGTATTATTTAACACTTGTGTAAGAAAGATATTATTTAGTTTGTATTAATGGGTGCTAGGTTACTTTAAATAAATTTATTTATTTACTCTTTTAGATATTAATAATGTATAAAACCCTTTTTAATCATGAATAAATTATTCGTGACTCAAAGAAGCATTTAAAAATTGAGTCAGTTAGTAAACTTCCCTTTAATAATGAAATATAAAGTTCCTAAGTTTCCACCGATTTACATCCACCTGGCATTCTAAATTTACCCCCAGAGCCAAGACCATATTAGAAAAAAAATCAAAAAAAAAAAGAAATCCCCAACATTTTTTAATTAAAAACCCAAAGCCAAATCAGGGGAGACGGGGACTGTTAATGAGCTGCCAGCACCGAGGGTCGCTCGGTACAGTAGCCTATCAAATATGCAACAAACACGTCGCAACATTGAGGCAAACAAAGAAAGGCAGAAAAACAAAGAGAGTAAGAAATAAAAAACACAGAACAAAGGAAAAACAAAGCGGCAACGAGAAGGTCAAAACGTAATCAAGTTGGGGCAGTCAGTAAACAGTAAACCCGGCCCCGAAGAATCGGATCGGCGGAGCTCATTATCTTCACCACATCGGCTTGAGTCCGAGTCCGAGTCTGAGTGGAAGCGAGTGAGTGGAAAGCGGGTGAGGGGAGGGGGAGGGGGAGGCCACGCCCCTTGCGTCATGCGCAAGATGGCCAGTGTTCCGTTCCCATTCCGTTTCCGTTTCCCCTAACGTGTGCAACAGAGATGGAGCGTGCGAGAGAGACGGGCGAGGTGGGGGAAGCCCCATGTTTTTAACGCGCTCGACATGAAAATGAGCATGAAACGTGCGACAAGCGATGGAGTCCATTTTGAGTTTATTGTTTGATGATTTGAACATTTTATATATGTACGTACGTATGCCTGTATCTTCCTGTGTGTGTGTTAGTCGCTCTCTCTCTCTCTTTGTGTGTGAGTGTGCGGTAGCTGTGTCTCTTTTTTTAGTAATTGCTTTGATGCTCGCTAGTTACTTGGCTTAAGCTTAGAGCTATCTCTGTCAGCCGAAAAAAGAGTTTATTTTCGTTGTACAGAGAGAGAAACTTAACTAAAAATAAATAGAATTACAGCAATTTAATTTAATTAAACAAGATCCCAAGGATCCCAAGGATATATTAATATTTTGAAAATAGTAAGAAAAATAAAGGTACTTAAACCTTATGCAAACTTTAATTTAAACTTATTTTTAGCAAAACAGGCCACAAAACAAAAGCCCATTGTCCCATTAAAAAGTACATTTTATTTTTCTTTGTGTCATCTCCCCATACTCTCTCTTTTATCTCGCAACTACATATTTAGTCTCTTGTTTGCCTTGAGCTCTGCTCTCTTCTTTCACATCGTGTTTGGGGAATTTATTGCTCTTTGATTGACATTTTGGGCAGCGTCAAATTGCAATTAATTTGTCATATAATGCATGCGTCACGCTATCTCATCAATTTCTATTGTTTAAACGTTTGTCACCTCCACGGCCGGCAGTTTATTAATTGTCCATTTTTATACGGGGCCCAAATCACTGGATAATTGCCATTCAATATTCTGGGGACCTATTTCTTTCTTAATATGCATTGCCGACTGTAACTAATTGGGTTTCCCTGTTCGTGAATCGGACACGCAGCGAAATGCTGTTGTCAGTTGAATTAATGAGCACGGGGGATGAGGGATGCAGTTTGAGAACTAAATCTGAGAATGCAAAATACATTTAAATTAAAAAAGCATGAAGCAATAAAAATAAAGGAAATATTTTTTAAAATTTTGTGAACTCTAATGTCATTTAAAAGACAAGGTTTTGGAACAAGGAGATTCCTTTCCGAATTTATAACTTTATTGAAATATGTACAACTTAATTTTACGAACAAGTTCATTTTAAACTATGCATATTTATTTTTATAGTTTTTGTTAAGCCAAATAATATACTTATAATTTATAATTTTGTCCTTTATTTGCAGCAATTCACTATGAAAATGATATTAAAAGATCATTCTTAAATATAACCTTCTGAATCATATTTTAAAAATAAATAAGTTAGTTATTTTGTAATAGAGTTCTTTATTTATGTTCCAGCATTATTATGGACTAATTAATTTATTCCTTTTTATTTCTTATTAATTTATTTTATCATTTATTATCATTTTCTTGAACTCTCAGATTTATATTTCTTAAATCTCTTCTTAGTCTAAGGTTCCCCTTTTTTAATCCATTCACTGTTAACCTCTTTCCCTACCTCACTTCATATTCAATGATACAACCATAAAATAGTTATCCAACTCAATGAACTGCAGAACAATGGACGAAACGACGGGACAGACAATCGATAGATGCAATTGACACTGCTCTGGAAAATCTTCGACTGACATTAAAGCCATCCCATAATTTATGGCCTTTTAATTTAATGGGCTGGGCTGGGCTGGCCCGGCCAAAGTGTCCCCCCTCGAGCAAGTCAGACCCACATGAGATGGAAGGGTATTGTCTGCTCTTTGCTATTTGCTACTGTTGCAATTTCCGAGTTCATAATCTATCACACATGAGGGTTGCAAATCCATTGGAAATCGAAGCGGAGAAAGCAAAAAATAAAAGCAGAGCGGCAGGAAAAAAATAGAAAGAAAGAATGGAATAATGGCATAAATTTATCCAGCAAATGGTCTCTTTTTCTGGGTGCTTATGTGGAAAATGTTTAATCTATAAATATCTATAAAAATCAATTTTGTGTTCACGCGACAGTTTCGTCCTTAAATGGCATTTTTGGGTACGGCTTTGACTGGGATTAATTGCAGATGTTATGATTTTTTGGGTAGATTTGCAAAGAGAGTTTTTGAAACATTTTTTCCACACGATTTGATTTGCTTTAGCTCATAGGATGATGTATGGATCATATACGGTTTATTCTAAAGCATAAATAAATTGTAAAATGGCGGAAAAAGTAATGCACCGAAATATCTTTTGAATACATTAATATAATAATATAATTAGCCTCAGAAAATAAGATTTTCTTTAAGATAAATCCTTTATCTTTTAAATCCGTTATATTTTATATTTTATATGTTTGTTATTATAATCCTTTAGAAATAAATTGCAAAACTTGTTAACCTTTTTTATGTGAGAACAATGTGTCCAGTATTTATTTATATATGTACATACGAAAGAAATACACATCCTGATTAATTAGATGCCTACGAATATTTCTTCGAAAATATTCACCTTTCTCTCTAAGTCAACATATCATACATCACATGGGAAATCCAATTAAAAAGCAACAAACAGGACGCTGACTAATTATGCTCGAAAGGTATAGGGAGAAGGGAATATAAGGAGACAATCAACCCGATTCTGGGGCCTTTCAAAAACACATTTATCACACTTTAAGCGGTTCGCTGCTTGTAATTCGCTGGCCAAGCTGCGCAATTAAAGATCACCCGGAAAAAAAGGAGGAGGCATTGAAAAAAAAAGAAAGAAAAGAGAATGCCATATAGCCTTTTCCAAAGACCCATTGAGCGGCAAAATTAGCAAGGATAATGGCAGCGGTGACAACACACGACGAGCCGGGCAATCTCGTTTAGGGGTCGTGCCATGGCACCAAAATTCAGCTGCGCAGGACGAGAACTGCTTCCGTTTTGACAAGGGGATGATTTCCACCAAATGGACAATCTAATTCAGGTATCGCTCGCACAATGCCACAACCGGAAATCGGATCAGATTCGAGGAGAGAGCATCTGAGCTGAGTATTGCTCCGTTCTCCATTCTCCGCTGTTGCATCTTTCAGCCGAGACACGGCTTTATGTTTTTGATTGATCACCATCACCCAATTAGTGTAAATGCGATTATGTATATGAGCTCGTGAGGGTATCAAAAATGTTTGGAATATGTCGCAGCGGCAACTGTTGATACACTTAAAAAAATCAGAGCATTTAAGCATTCAATTGGGCTTCAGTTCTTACAGTTTTATGTTATCTTAGTTCACAAAAGAATATTTTGCTTATGAGGGCTTGTTAATAATATAAATATTAATAATTAAATATCAGTAATAACTGGACGCTTAAAAATTAAACAAATAATTTATTAAGGCATGATTTCAAATTTTCAATATAATATAAATACATTTCCTATTATTAATATTTTATAATAGCTGCAAAATTTCTAGTCAACTCCAGATTTGATCAATTTCTATACATTTCCATATTATCAACCTTTCTATTTCTCTCCGTGCACTTCAACTTCCCCTTAAATGGCTACATTATTAGTGCACAAATTACTTTTCAGTGCCACTGTCAGTCCCTCATCAAATCGTGGCAAAACACTCGGCTTGACTGCGAAATACAATGGGATTTTCGGCAAATTAATTTTTCCCAATTGACTCTCGGCGGCGGGACAAAAAGTCAACTAGGGGGTTGATCCCGGAACAGCCCTACCCTTCACTCCGACGGATATATCTCGCCATATCATTAACCGATCATATTTAGGGTAAGCTAAGCACATAATTAGGGGTTGTTTCCGATCTGAAGTTCTTGTTGTCATTTCCGTAATTGAAACGAGGCGACTTTTTGATTTTGTGTGAAATTGCGGATCTCCCGAAACGGATCCTCGGATCCTAGGAGAGGGGACAAAAATATATCATTAACGCGGCCACACTCAAATCGATTCGAATAAAACTAAACTGCGACAAGATGGCGCCCCCTTCGGCATTTGCATTTAAATTGTAATTAATAATTGGCTGGAAGCCGCCGCCGCACATGGAAATGAAAATGAAAATGAAGACTCGACGCTAATGTGTAAGCTCTAATTAAATCCCCAGACCCCCTCACTACAAACGTCCATATGTGTGTGTGTGAGTGGGGTGAAAGTAATTAGCGAAATCCCCGCTCTTTTCTCGTAATCTGCAAAGCGAAGCCATAAAAATATGCTCAGCCAAGGAGAGGAGACAGAGCAAGTTATTATTATTACCAGTTGCCAAGGCAAGCACCAAGGAAGCACCTAAAAACATTTAACCAAATTAGCTGGAAATGCAAATGTAAAAATGACGACAACGAATCTACCAGTAAAATTTTACAACCCTCTTGCAAGTACACATGTGTGCGAGTGTAATCCGTAACACGTACGCACACAGTGGCAAAACCATCTTGAGAAATAATTAAGATGTATGTAAATGGAGAAAATGCTAAAATTGTTAAAAGCATAATATTTCTTTGGAGGAGCTAACTCAACTCCCAAAACCAAAGCCCGCACTCCGCACCCCGAACCCCCTGTAACCCCGAACTCCAACCCCAACCCCTAAATGACATCGCACATGTGTTGAAATTTTTTGCTCCACCCAAGTTATAGCTTTGTTTGTCTGTGTCCGTGAATGCGACGCCATATTCTAATTCAATTATCACTTGGCCCGCTCTGCGGGGAGTACGGTGGAGACTCTAGTGAGCGAACGCTCGAGCCACCAGGGAGTATTGTCCTCAAAGATAATGAAACCTTCTTAAAAGCAAGTAGTTTAATTTTAGTAGGTTTTTTTTGTACATTATATTAATTTTTTGTAGCTTTTTCGGCTTTGACCATGGAATACCCAACGCATACTTAATTTTAAGTATTTATAAGTATAGTCTACTTTTGGCGGCTGACTGCAATGTTTTAGGAAATTTATTTTTTTCCCATAATTAATTTAGCACATTTTAAATTAAAGAGACACTCGGGGATTACTCAATAGTTAAGAGAATAATCAAAATATATGTATATATTATAATATTCGCCCCTAAAATAAGTAATACTTATTTTTAATTTGAAGAAATGGCATGCGTAAAAAGTTATTTATATTAAATCAATAAAAGAATAAGATCATAATGATTAATAATTTATATAAACGAGAAATACATTCCTTAAAAAATAACATTTTCATAAATATTTTCATGAATCTAATAAAACCAAGAAATGTGTCCCTTTGAGGCAGCTTTCACTGTGCATTTCCTGAATGAAAGGTTTGGAGAGGAGGAAGATTCCTCCCAGCTGACACTAAAAGCTTTGTCAACTCGCCGGCTTGGCCACGGCAACTTTGTGGTAATGCCCCGGGTACGTCACTTTGAAGCCGGGCCCTGATATATGGTCCTACTTAGATCTGCGCGCCAAAGCAGCGTAATTTAGTAGACGACTGTGACAAACACGCAACTTGCTATAAATCAAGTGTATCGGGTTGAAAAGTATTCGAAGAGAGTGTGATTAATCGCAGAAACCAGAAAATCTTAAGGCTATTTACTAAATAAAGAATTTTGCAAGTAATTTTGTTGAATTATTTAATATCTTAATGCAAATTAATTGCAAGGTTTAACCAACGATGGAGAATTAAAGATGCAATCATTTATTTTATAATAATTCTATTAATGCAAATAAATAATTCTATAATACTTTTATTCTTGTATTTATATCATACCTTTATTTAACTACTAAACATTGATGTACTAATTTTAATATTTAATTTGAACAGCCTCCAAATCTTCTGTAATCATATATTTGATTCGAAAATATTATAATAATATTCTATAACCCCTTCTAAAAATCTAAAAAAAAAATATATTAAAATAATTTTCTTAGGCAAACTAATACATTTAACTACACATATGTAAGTATGTATGTTTGCCAATCGACCCCTATCAATTAGCTAATTACGTTATCCATGTCGCCTAATCACCATCTACATTAGCAATAAATCTCGAATTATTTTTACGCTTGCCAAGTGAGAAATCTTGTGGAAAAATCCAACAAAACCTGAACCGCAAATGTCTGAAGTTTTCGTTAGCCAAAAAATATGCCAAAATAAGCCACATCCATAAATCCCAACTTGGCCAACATGTTTCTTTCTCTCATTTCTCTTTCCCAGCGTGAGAGCAGGAAAGAGAAATTGTTACCGCAATGTAAACAAATTAACTAAATCAGATTCTAATTGCAATTAGTTTCTGGGCAAAGGAGTTCATGAGAGACCAAGAAGGTCCGTAATGGGTTTGTTTTCTTGTGGCGAGAAAAGGAAACTTTTTGGGTATTTAGTAGTTGGCTGAAAAGGTAAATACAAAAATAATTCAAAAAGTTTAAGTTTATAAAAATAAGAGGAGAACAAGCTGGCTTAATTTCTAAAATAAATATTCTGGAGGAATGAATTAATGCAATTTCGCTTCTCACTTTTACAATTAATTTTTGGTTCTACCATAAGCCCTTTTAATGGCCGCCCCATAAGGCGGAAATATGGCCAGTCAAAGTCAAAGTCAAATATGGCTCAATATTAACCATTATGTTGACTGGCAAAGTTTAATTTTCTGCTTACACATATGTGCTGGCGCTGGGCGAAAACGGGGAAATTGCAACGCACACACAAAATTTCTAATTCTAATTACGAACAATAAACGGACCAAGACTGGCTGCTGAAAAGCCTTATAAATGGTTTCAACTTCATAATCCATTCGAACCTACCCCGGGCCATTTGGCAAAAGAATTAATATTCAGATTTATGTATTAATAACATTGCCAACGGTTCCGGCTTTGGGGTCAACTTGTGTTTATCGTTTAATTAGGAACCACGACCATATCAAGATTGCCAGCCACATGTGACCACTCTCGTCCCATTTACAGTCAAAAGTCGCATAATTAATCTGCTTATGAAGCCTGGATTCGGGGGAGTATTTGGGGGGCGAGTGTGACTAAGTAATAGCCTCGTAATACTCCTCCATATTAATAAAACAATTTAGTTTTATGTGAGGCCCAGTTCCGGCAGCAGTTGCGGGTTGTAAATCATGACTGGCAAATTGTTAGAATGGGAATTGTTTCGTTAAGTTCAGGGGGTTGGTGTTGTTAACTTATAACAAAAGTGTAGTAATTAAATTTAATATTTTAATACCCTAAGTTTATCCTATTTAAATATTATTACATCAAAAACTGTATTAAGTTCTTTCCCTGTTTTATGACAATCTCAATTTTTCTCTGGCAATCAGGGCATTTGTCATAAATCAATTCCCCGAATAGAAAAAGCTCAATCGCACGGGGGCAGGACCTGGGCTCTCATAAGTTATTTAGGAATTTGGCAAGCCGGGCGGCGTCAATAAATAAACAAAAAGAGGCGTATAAGGTATGGCCGGAACGGTCTCCAAGGACAAAACTATCCGCTGTAAAAGTCGAACCAATCCACTCTTGCCTCAAACATTTATTTATGGGCCAGCGCTAGCTAGCTAGTCCGGGGGAAAAATTTACATTTTCCAAGCCACCGGGTCGCAGGCTGGGCAAATGACCCACGATGGTTACCTCTCGTGTCTCTGGCTCTCTGAGTGGTCCTGGGAACTGGGAACGCAATCAAACGCCGTCTATCGGGATTCCCTTTTTATTATTTTTTTCGTTTTTTTTTTTTTGTGTGACTCGCCTCTTGGCCATTTTCATACACATGCGAGAGTGGCGCTACAGTGCGACGCGTTTCGCCATTTCGGGCCAACATATATCATTGTCTGGCCAGAAAGAAACCCCTCCAACCTCCCCAGCCCCTGGCTAAAAAAGAAAACCAAAATTCGGGAATACCAAAAACTGACTCGAGGCGAGTCGAATTCCAACCTGCCGCCATTTTCTGATTTATGATGCTATTTAGATTTCACGTGATTCGTTTTCAATGCGCGCGCTCTCTCGTCCACTCGAAAAAGATAGAAAAAATCGCGACCAATAAATCGCGAGCGAGTTGGGGGCAACCAGCAAAAAATGAAACTAGAAATGAATCTGAATGCTAAAAATTACAACACACAGCTGCGTGTGCATAAATCTCCCAACCCAACAGTTTGGAAAAATTTTCAAAAAATGACAAATAAAAGGAACGAGAACGAGAAGCGAGAGAAATATCATTGAACCCCATCCAAAATTCAATTCGTTTGCAAATTGAATTTCCCTGTTCAGGCTTATCAACTATTAAAAGAACAAATGGTGGCATATTGAGGATGGAATAAAAGGAAAAACTAAGCTAAATGAATTTTAGAAATATTTATTAAATAGTTAAGATAAATTTTATTTGTTGAATTAAACAAACTAGCAACAATGTAACTTTGCAAAATTGTTTTAAAATATTTATATTTAATTTACTAAAATTATAATAAGAAGTTAACAGCCTTTACTGAAAACTCTATTCAATTTTAAATGCATTTCTTATAAGGATTTTCGACTCCAACGTCAAAGAGTCAAAAGAAATAAGTTTCTATCTAAATATTTTTATTTTGATATGCAGTCAGCCAAGTTTGGAAAACATTTAAAAATATTCTTGCTACATAGATAAAATTAATAGATTAAAATTCTCAAAATTGCTACAGCTGCTGCATCTACAAATATATCTTCCGGAAAATAGTTTTAAAAAAAATATTAAATAACACACAACAAAGAAAGACACATCTTCAAACCTATTCCACATTCAATTCGTTGCAAATTCAATTCCCTCGCTTTGGGCTTATCAACTATTAAAAGCAAATGGCAACATGTTTAGCATGAAATTGGCAGAAAGGGAGCTGGCTGCTCGCCCTCCAATTATGAATTTGGCAATTCGATTTGCATACAATCGTCGGGCATGAATAATTGGGGAATCCCCGCTTGCCGCTCATCAAGTTCATGAGCCTGCTCTGGCCGATTGACTTTGAATATTAGCTGGGCCCATGAAATCGGTCGAGGAGAAGGACTTTCCCGGGCCAGGATTCGAGGAGCAGAGAGCGGTGAATGTGCGGCGCCAGCTGTAATTGACATGCAAACGCATTCCCTGTCCTCTGATTTGATATCCATGTTGTTGTTGCTACGCATATGATTATTGCTCCGTGAGGGGCCTCGCTCATGTAATTCATTTGATTAATTATAGTCCAACATCAGTTATTGCGCACTATACCAAGCGGGTGGGGGTGGGTAGATGGTGTGCTTGTGTGTATGTTAATACAAATTAATTAATCTTCGCAATATTGCAGCGGCGCGCAGCGAGACTGAGATTGATTGCAGTCGCGGGAGATGGCAACATTTTGGCAAAGCTCCTTCAGCCAAATGGGCAGACTTCTTTTCGAATGGATGGGATGGAAAGTGACATCGCGAATGGAGGGGAAAGCAAAGGAAGCTGATATTACAGACCATAGAATACTGGGGACTCAGTTTGCAACAAGCATTGCCAGCTTTTTGGCGGTGGTATATTTTTAACTGATTTCCCCTGGTTAGTAAAGCTTTATGCCTTTCATTTATTTAATAAATTGTATTAGGAAACATGAAATTCAGTGCTGGAAGTCCGCGTTAGACTTCAAAAGTAATATTTCCTTATTAAAAACAAATTTTATCAACACATTATGAATTAAAGATGGTAAAACCTTTTTTAAAGGTCTTTCGAATATTTACAATTCTTAAAAACGCAATAACAATACCATCTTTATAAAACACCTCATATATATGAACCGTTTCCTTCTCTTAAACTGATGACTTTGAAATACAGCTTATAAAACCACCAAAATCCTATGATACAAGAAAATAATGTATAAAAAAAATCGCAACACGTGTATAGTTAATACCTTCCAAAGGAAGGTCGATCCCAACCACCAAAATCATAGACAACCCTCCTCTTACGCTAAAAACTTTCCCTAATAGCCAACGCCTGCTGGCGGCAGTCACAACAAACACAAATCCCACGATTGTAAATTCTTTAAAATTGTTTATCTCATCGCTGGGATTTTGTAATTTTTTGGCGCATAATTTACATGAGCATTAAAAAGGAGCCCTGGGCCATTTTCCTTCGTCCCAATGAATGATGAGGCGACGGCACGCGGCAGACCGCAAAAACACCGCCCCGTTCTCCACCCCCAACTTGCCAACAGGCCAACTATTAAACGCTTAATGGCAATTTCATTGTACATCATATCCGATATCGGCCGCCGGATATCCGTTGTCGGCGGACAGTCCCAAGGCCACATGTTCGCCGTGATTACATGAGAGTTGACACGCCGCCTGGTTGGTGTGGACACGTGATCCGGGTCACGTGTCGCCAATTCCACAGGCCCACAGGCGGCAGTCAAAAAATAAGCGGGGAATTCTGGCTGACTTGGTATACTCTTCTTAAAATACAGACTCTAGTTTTTTAAAGGAATTTTTGTGATTTATCTGTACGATTTAAAGGCAACCTACAGATATAAGTAATGTAGCAAATGTTTGAAAGGATTAAACAAAAATATTTAATAATTATATGAAGACATCACCACCAAACAGCTATAATTTTGAAATAAAGATAAGATACTATAATCCACTGCGGCTATAGTATATTCTCAATATTTATTATATTGAATTATTTATTACTTTAAATATTAATTATTATTTTCCCCTAGAGTATCCCCACTTCGTTGAACATAAAATCACAGATTTCCCTCTGTTTTCATTTCGTAATGTAATCAAATTATGAAAATTATACGAGACCTTCTTCAAGTAAGTCAAGTTGGCAACAATTTTGACTGATTGTTTTCGCACGACCCCCCCTGAGGGCGGCCAGGAGAGCGACAGCCCTCCCATCCCTAAGCCCCTGGGTGCCCCGCCGTGATTCACTCGGGGAACCAACCCCTTTTGTGGGCAGGAGGTGTTCGGAGAGCCGGCAACAAGGCAAACAAATTATATTTAAAGTCCCAGTCCCAGTGGGTTGCATTTGGCCCAATGGGTGTTGTGCCGCTTCAACCTGCCATGGATCCGGTTCCAATTGGATATCCGTTTGGTGCTCACCGGGGCCCTTGAGTCATCATCATCATCATCTCTGGATGCTGAATTCTGGGCTCCGGAGGACGACCACCCACGAGGCTTTGCTTATTACTTTCGAGTGGGCCTTAAACTCTGGCTCTGTCTTCTGGGGTTAAGCTTGGGCCTTCCCCCTTGGCAAATGACACATCACGAACTTTTTTAATTTGTTTATGATAATTTACGTATTAAGTAATAGGCAAAGACACGACACGCTGTCATTTATTACGAAATGTTTATAAAAAGCATAACAAATGGCAAAAATAGATAATGATAATGATGATGGGGACTTTTAATGGATTACAAGAGGTTTGGATAATTTATTAGATTAGAGAGTATTGTACACTTTCTCACTTTCTGTATTACTAAAATTATAAAAAATCAATTCTTGAAAATATTACCGCCACCAGATGCAAAATTGAAACATAATCTCTTCTCCCTCGCAATCTTCAAAGTATAATCATCATTTCAAAACCTTGGGGAGATTTTCAATGACATTATTTGTCCATAAGCCACGAGGTCTGCAATCCCAAACAAAAGGTGAAGCGAATCCAAACTAAAATCAATCGTAAAATAGTAATAAATATTTATACCTAGGCTATTGTTGGTGTAACACATGTAAAGATTATAAAAATGAATTTTTATTGTTGACCGAAGAACATCGGCAGGGCATCCCTTGCCCTCTCTCTCCCTTATTTTAAAATCAAAAATTGACGATTATGCAAAAATGCGAAATATCTTTATGGCCGGGAAAGAGGGGGCAGGAAGCCCAAAGGACAACAAACACACATGATTCCGTCCTGAGTATGACATTTGTTTTATGCCTCGCTCAGGTTGCGGCGGCATAAAAACCGCAAAAGAAATCCGCAACAGAAGGCAACCTTAAAAGGAGAACTCAACATCAGCCTGAATCTGAATTGGGCCTAAAACACATGGGCAAAGTGAAACTGCCACGCGATAAAAGTTAAATATGCAAAGATGGAAATCTATAATTTTTTATTAGCCCCGATCCCCTGCAATGGCGTCTTCCGATTCGCTTGTTGGCCACATTATGTGGCGCTTTTATGCCGCGCCGGCTAATTCGCCCTTTTGGCCCAATTTGCTGCGGTTCCTTCGGCGACGCCAAGAAGCATTTTTGCGCAATTTTTACGATTTGCGATTTGCACGAATTATACTTATGTACATTCTTTTTATAGTTTTACAATATGGCGACCCAGTTGCGGTATCAAAATTGCATTTTCCCTTCTTTCGCTTTCCATTAAGGGTATATTTGCAAAGGTAAGCAGTAACAGTGGGAAAAGAGATTATTATTCACATTGTTATTATTATTAACAATGGGTTTTAATAATACTTATGTATTATATCCCTTAAAATTTTAAATGTTGGGAGTCTTATTATTAATTCAAAATTCTCATTTAAAATCCAATGTAAAAACAGTGCACTTTATTTCTGTATATTCTCAATTTTTCCCATCTACCAAAAAACTCCCCAAAATATTCCAGCTCCTAACAGCACTTTAGCCCGCAGCAGCAAGCTCGGCCAATATTGGGTGCCAGCCAGGAGAACCAGGCAGGATCCAGGCAGGACTCACACCAAGGGCCGCAGCATGTTTCGGGGAATATCCCACAGCAGGTGGAGCAGCAGGGCGAACATCCACTTGAGCACGGGCCACATGTCAGGCAGCAGGATCCTGGATTGCAGCAGGAACTGGGTGTACAACGGGTTCCTGGATTGCAGCAGGAACTTGGACTGCAGCAAGAACTGGGTTTGAAGCAGGGCCTACGGCAGGAGCTGGTAACACGGCAAGCAAACCTTCGAACTTGCAGGCACATGGTCCAAAGGATCTGTGAGGAGTCGTATGTGGGATTCTTGCAATAGTGGAGCATCTAGTGGTTCAGTCCGGACACAATGGATCACACACACGGGTTGGTATTTTTCGCCCCGAAGAAACTCGATATATTCCGTTTACTTGGCCAGTGCTGATTGATCCGTCCTAAGTGGATTTAGAACTGGGTATTGGGGACATTTTTTGGGCAGCTCCAGGAGCTAGTGACTTACATTGGACAAACAAACAGAATTATAAAGCTTTGTCGGGTTTCTTCCCTTTGGTTATTCTAGACAATTTTGACAATGAAAAGTTGATAACTAACAGAGAACAAATTTAAAGACTTAGAGGATAATTTTAACACTTTTAGAAATTAAAATTATTGGGAGGTATTAATATGATTTTGAATTTTCCAATACATTACTTTTCGAAAAACATCTCCTTTTAACACATTTTTTTAAAACTTCCAATTGCTTAAATTGACTTCCAAAAAGGGTTATTTTATAATGCCCCCGCCCATATCCTTTAAAACCCCTGCCCTATTGAAGACCACTTTAGTTAATGGTAAAACGCATAAATGAAATCATAAATAAAAGTCGCAGCTTTGATTTACTTGCGCTGACAACAGCACAACATTAAATTAAGTGCAGTAAACCCATGGCATCATCTTCCCCTTGGGTCCACCGAACGTCTAACGAAGCGTGAACCCAGTGGGGATGGGACTGGGATGGTTAAGTGGAAATTGCGCATTAGCTTCGCCTGCCAGTGGATGCAACCAAAGCGAAAGCACACACAGATACTCGAATTCAGAGATGTCCACCAGCACAAAGGCGACAGGGAACAAGGCAAACAAGGACGCTAGGCTAGAAATCCTAGCTAGAAATCGAAACTTCCATTGAAATTCCGCCATTGAAATTCCGAGGTAATCAAATAGAATCAACTAATGATTCTATAAGGATTCCAATTAGGAAGCGAAGCCAGGAGCTCCCAGCGGGTCCCATCTGTTTTCGGTCCTCAAGAGGTGTTCATACTTCAAGGAAAAGCGTAACACTTGGAACATTTATAGTACCAATTAAAAATAAAATATTTAAATGTATTTATATATATTTTTTAATTGTTATATATTTTTGGTAATTTTTTAAAAAGAACAAAAACTATTTATAATAAATATCTAAAGAATCCCTTTTTTTACAATAGGTTTCTTGTACATTTACGAATACTTATAAAGGCTAAGAAGCACAAAGACCTAAAAATGATCTGAAATCTAACATTTAAGATTCAGTAAATAAACCAGGCCATAAATATTGTTTCAAGTGCCACTTTGGGACATTAAAATGGCATTCGGTCCGACCCATAAATGTTGCCAATTAAAATCTTATTTTCGCTTATTACATTTTTCCGTCGCCCTGCCCCGGCTTCACAGGTGTGTGCCACCCCCTCTCCATGCTGCATCCCGCCAATAAACACGTCTAAAAATTTTAGCCCAAGAATTTGTCGCCTGGCCTCGCCACCTGTTCCCCAACAAAAAAATTGTTTCTTTTCGCTTTTTCCGTTTTGGGTAATTGAATCATTTTAGCGCCATTTATTTTGTTCAGGATTGCAGAGGTTTTTGATGCTGGGCGAGAGTGTGGGGGGAATATGCTCCCCGTAAGCGTGACATTTGTAAAACAATTTCTATTTTGAAAATGAAACAATCGCGGGGGATGGGCGCGCGAGTGGGCGGAACATAAATAATAATGCGTTAAATTTATGCGCTGATTAATGTGGAGCAGTCAATCTCCACCAGCTAAGGACGAAGCGGCAGCACAGGATTTCACCACCGCTTGGGCAAAGTCCTCAGGTGTGACCAGTTGTTGGGGGGATGTGGATAGGGGAAATCTTCAGCTACAGTTCATATGAATACTCGATTGGGTGCATCGAAGGAAGGTTCTTATTATTGAGAAATCTTTGCCAAGTTTTGAATTGTAAATAGGGTACAACGATGTTGATGGCAATGGGGGCTTTTTATTGGATTTTCTTGAATTTAACTTGGTGGATTTAAATAAACAGAATAAGGTTAAGCTTAAGGTTAGGTATTTCTCATTTAAAAATCAAATAAAAAATACGTTAATTGTTTTAATCTATTTAGTATGTTACCATTTGTGGTTCCCCCCATTAAATGTCCTCACTTGATTCATTTCCCAAACCTATTCCGACTCCTCTTAAGCCAAATCCCATCGAATTAATTGAATGAGATCCACTTGCTTCCCCCCGGCGAGCAATACAACGTTTCCCCCTAGTGCAAAATACGAAGGCATTTAGCGGAACGTTTATTCCATTATTACGCCTAGGGTAACCCGTGGAGAGCGAAAGAGTCGAATTGAAAAAGTCAAAAAGTTGTTTTCTCCAGGGGATGGCACCACCCCAAGCCCAAGCCCAAGCCCACTGCCAGAGATCATCGCAGGGGTTGGGACAGCAGCGCATCATCGGCGAACTAAAAACCGGAACGGAAGCGGCAAGCAGGAAGGATTTCCCGGACGCAACCACCAAAACCGTAGACAAAAGGCTGACACTTGTGTCTTTCTCCGCCCCCCAAAACAAAATATATACCACGCCACCCAGAGAGACAGAATCTGAACCCACCTCCATGGCCATGTCCTCATCGCCCTCAAATCACATGCATAAGGTTTTTAAGTTTTGTGCTTTGTCATACAAGTGCGTGGAGGACGATCTGCAGATTCAGTTGTAAAGATATGGTAACAGGCGCGTAATGTGACAGCATTTCCAGCATTTCCGGGGGCCACGGGTGGGGGGTGTGGGATGTGGGAATGAGTATGGAGATGGGTGTTGCTGACATAACGGCGGTACACATGTTTGGGCGTTGCCAGACGGCTGTGGACTGCGGTGTCCCCAGGTTGGCAAAGGATGCTGGCGAGGGTCGATCTGAAAATTTATTACCCATACTGTCAATGTATGATTGAGTCGTTAGTCATTAGTTTCTCATTCTTAGTTTCAGTTTCGGTCTTCTGAATTTTTGGACTAATTTTTGTCTCATATAAATTAAATTATGTGCATCCCTTAATGTTTTCTCTTGTGGGAAATCACTTTGAAAGATCAGTGATCAGTGCCTACATTTTAGATCTAATTTCAGAATAAATCCTTTTGAACTTGCTAAAAAAGACAATAGTCTTTAGGTTTTTCTGACTTTCTCTGTTTGCAAAACACTAAAATCCGGCTCTGAAATATGTTGTCTTTGATTTTCATGTTCTTTCTATAAAAAAAGTTAGTTCAATGTACAATTTTGTTCTTAAAATTCTCAGAACATACTCAAATTCCAGTGGGTTCATCATTTATAACAGGACAACGTTTCCTAATTGAAGAAAAGATTTTTAATTAATTTTTAGCGCATTGAATATAATAAATTTATAATTAGTAAGAACTCCTTATTTGCTAGACTTTGCTAGATATATTTGCCCAACTTTTCTTTCCGCCCTACCAGAGCCTCATCTCCCCACTCTTTTTGACTGACAAGTTTCCCCCGAAAACCCCAATTACCGCTCACCTCCTGTCCATATGATGTGAACCATTTTTGTTGACATTGCCGCCTTGTTTACACGAATTTTGCGCCAAATGTTTAGATATCATTTTGCGTAACCGAAGCACTGGGTGGACGGGGATGAGAACGAGGCAGGCACCGCCAACTAAATGCTGAGTAAATAGTTGCCGGGGTAATTGGAACAGAGCTACGTGGAGCACTTATTTACCTTCTCCGATATGATATTTGCACGGACGGCAGGGGGTGATGGTAGGTGATGGTACAGAAATCAATGCAGCAGTTCATTGAGACCTTGAGAAGAAATTTAATTAAAGAACAGGTGACAATGCCAAAAGGGGCGTTGCTGTGAATTTCTCTCGGCGAGCGTCATAAATCAAAGTTCCAAGCCGAACAGAGAAGTCCGAGGAGCTGGGAAAGTGTAGGAACCAAGCGACTGCTGCAAGTGTCAGCAACATGTGGCCAAGAACGGGAAAAAATCCAGAAAAATAAAATTAAAAAATAAGCAAAATTACGAGAGAGAGGAGAGAAAAGAAAAAAGGCGAAGCGCAGCAATCAAAAAATGTCGCGGACTTTTCTTCGTCTTTTTTCACTTTTGACATGGTCAAGTTTAATTGAAAAAAATAATACAACAAAAATTCGCCATAAAAATAAGGCGACTCTTAACCTCCGCAGCTGCTGCAGCAGCCAAAGCTCATAATTAGAAAATCCAGCGAAAGAGCGACAGAGCCAGAGAGTGAAATTAATTTATTCCAATTTTTTTTTGTATACTTTTAATTGAATTTTGTCGTGTTTTTTTTTTTTTTTTTTGTTATCCTGCCTCCATTCAGCCACTGCAGATAATTTTAATAACCGGAAGCAGGGAAACGGCCAAAGGATGCGACGGTAATTGCCGTGGCCAAAAGCGGAGATAAGCAAATGTGAAAAGCAGGAAAGCAAGGTGAATGAGCAGCCGCCCCGTTCCACGAAAAGGGTTACTTTCTGGGGTCTTTTATTAACAAATTTCACTTTATTTACGCCGCACGTTATGCTATAATTAATAATCAGGCTGCATGGGTAGTAAAAAGTGCTGCAAAAAGGGCAGTTGATTAAATTTGACACAGTTCATGGAGCAGTCTAGAGTAACGATATGAGTGCCGATGTTGCTTTGGGTTAAATATCGGTTGAAAAGGGTTACATTTTGTGGTTGGCTTTTGATGACATTTATGGGCTAGATTTCTTTCTGGGTTGAGAACAAAAGAGTTTGTGTAATTCAATTAGGAAGCTAAGAAAATGTTTAGTTTTCAATTTAAATTTAAATTGTTATGTTCAAGTGTTGTTAGATTCGGATCTTCTAGTTCAATTCAAGGACCAAGACTTTTTTCAACGATTACATATACATTAAAGAAACTCCTTTTGTAATAATTTTAATTCACTTTATTTTTATTTCTTGTGAATTTTCAACCTAAAAATCAACCCTCTTCCATATTTATTTTTCTTTGATCTTAAAATTCAATCGGGATTTTTAATAGATTATAGTTTATAGATACGACATGGGTAAATACACATATTAAATAATATAAGACTAAGAAATAATCCAATAAACTAAGGATTTTTCTTTAGATTACACTAGTTTACAAATTTATATATTTTTTTTATATAATCGTTAAGACTCACTTTATCTGCCTAATTTTGAGTTGCTAAGTACGTTGAACTCATTAAAAAAAATGTCCAAAGAACCGTTTTGAAGATATTCGCGAAAAACCAGATTTTTTATACTACGCTAATTATAGGTCACAAAATTCAAGATTTATCTGGCTTATAAAAAGAGAAAAAAGCTTTTAATTGTAGTCCCTAAGGATCTTTTTAAATAAAATGGGTCAAACTCCCTCCTTCACAGTTCGAAGTCCTTTTTAAAGCCAGACTCTGTCGCCATCTATGGCTCATGTGTATGGAGGTGAGCTTATTTTAAAGCTTTTTACAAGTTGAATATCCTTGTAGTTTACAGCTTTCCATACGAAAGCTTAATTTTAAAATAATAAACGGGATATTCAGGTTTAGTAACCTTAAACTACAGCTTTACATTTTTAAGAAGCTTGATACAATTGCATTTTCCAGTTACTCTATAATTTGCAAATGTTCAACGTTTTTCCTTTATCTTTTAGTTAAGAA
The DNA here is from genome assembly GCA_018153105.1 of Drosophila rufa. Classification (NCBI taxonomy): domain Eukaryota; kingdom Metazoa; phylum Arthropoda; class Insecta; order Diptera; family Drosophilidae; genus Drosophila; species Drosophila rufa. The sequence goes on from JAECXS010000085.1 coordinate 10,946,922, forward strand.
GGGTTTTCAAATAAAAAGAAGTCATCTCCTTAAAAGCTTTTAGGATAACAATAACATTGTAGAGACAAGCACAAATATACCTTTAATTAAGTCACAAATTTAATTTTTAGGAATCTTGGTTATTTTGATACTTCTCCATAACACCACGGGCCAGCTTCAACTCTGCCAGCAGAGCCTTCATTTGGGTTCGATCTATGTTGAGGATATGCGTTGTATCCCTTGGCAGGCCATCGACCAGTTCTTGCGAGATTTTGAATTCAAAGGTGGAACAGTTCGGCGGCGTTTCGCCGGGCGAGGTTACATCGCGAACGCTCTGCAGTTCGTTAACTGGAATTAAGATAATAATAAATATTAATGCATTAGAACATGATCCCAATTAAAGTCAAGAGCTAGCACCCACTTTTAAAAGCTTTATCTATCAGCGTTTGGCGAATGGAGGCCGAGTTCTTCTGCAATACCCGACACATGGCAGCGGCATGATCCTTGGGCAGTCCCAGCTGTTGGATCTCCTCCCCAAAAATACTCTCCGTACAGCTATAGCGAGCGGCATTAATTAGCATAAAATGAATGCAGGCCACAGCGGTTTTTCCCTCATTCGTTAGTGTGGAAGTCAAGGATTTAATTTTTGATTCCTGAATAAATCAAATATTTATTATATTTAATTTATAATACATTTATTCATTAGCCTTACCTCGAATGTCTGTCCACACATGCGCAGGGCCACCAGCTCGCTGAGTTGCTCCAAGTTTTCAATGGTCAGGTTGGAGAGCGTGGATATTATCTCAGCCAGGACCCAATCGGGGCAATCGCCTTCGCCGCAAAATCGAAATTTCTGTAAAATTTTGAATCATGTTTTAGAGAAGTTTCACTTGAAATAAGGAAATAATTTAATTTAGCCATAGTTAGCTCCTCTTTTTCCTTCACATTTCGAAGGCAAACAAACAAACACGCCTACACCAAAGTTAACCCATCACGTTTCTGAGTAAATTAAAGACCAGAGTGCCTCCAACAAGTGGGCTCTCGAGCCAAATGAAGAGCTCTTAGAAAATGGAAGTGATGGCAGGATGAGAGCTGAGAATACCCTAGTAAAATTCAAACTATAGAATACTGTAAGAGTTTTCAAACCTATACCTATTAAAAAAGGTCGTTATTAGAAATTTGTAATCCAAATACCACTAGAAAGGGATTTTTATAGATTAAAAGAATAGAATTATGTCATTCTGGCTATTTCCTTGGACTTTGGCATTTCACAGACCGCTGGCCAACCTAATTGGGGTCACTGATAAGCCGCCTCGGACTCTGGCCAGCAAAACTAATGATACCCTTTCGGGATGGGATGGATACCAAGGATATGGCTTCCCAAGAACTCCCACGACAGCGTCGAGGTAAAGAAAAAGTCGACGACGATATTTGCATATGATTAATTTCATACGCTTGCCTGCTAATCAGCGAGCAATTTGTTCAAGTGGCGTCGAGCGCACAGAAAAAGGGTGGGTTGCTGGCTTTACATTTTCCAGGATATAAGGGAAGGCCGCCGCGTTTGGGGAGCTCCGTCTCAGTTTCAAGTGCATGTCACGTTTATCTCTGGCCAGGATTAATAAACGCAACTTTGGCGGAAGGGTAGAGACGGCGAGCGAGCGAGTTAAGCGAGTGAAAATTTATGACACTTGTTGCCATTCATTGTCTGGCGGGAAAAGTAAGTGGCAAGGAGCCGGAGGACACGGAGACGGAACGCTGCCACGCTTATTAATACGCACTCGTATTTATTTAGCGACGTGTGTAACGGCTTAGAAAATGCGAACGACAAACGTTTTATAATTATTTTATGGACTTCAAAGTTGTGGGTGGCGGATCGGTCGGCTATATAAGCGACGCAGCGCGACGGTAGCCATCGCAGTTGCCCGTGAGGATTAGGAGGAGTCGTCACAGTCAGTCGGCCCCGCAGATAGCAACCAGAAGTTAGCTCCACCATGCAGACGTGGCCCCTGTGGATCCTGTTCCTGTTCCTGGCTATCAGCGCCGATGGAGCCAGTAGTGTGCCATCGTCAGGTGTCGCCGGCCTGGATCCCGAGCTGGGCACCTGCGAGCTGCAGCTATCCAAGTACCGCCGTTTCATCCTGCAGGCAATCCTCAGCTTCGAGGACGTGTGTGATGCCTACAACTCGCGACCAGGCGCCGGCGGCGTCCAGGAGACGGCAGACGAGGGCTGGCTGTTTCGCCACTACGCACCGCCGCCCACATCGCAGCGCGGTGAGATCTGGGCCTTCTTCCGCCTGCTGATGGCCCAGTTCAGCGACGCCGAGTTCGCCACAATCGTCCGGGATGCGGTGATCGAGAGGTGCCGCATCAAATCGCAGCTGCAGCGGGACGAGAAGCGCAACTCCGTGGTGCTGGGCAAGAAGCAGAGGTTCCATTCCTGGGGCGGCAAGCGGTCGCCGGAGCCGCCGCTCCTGCCCGACTACTAAGCCGGTTTCCGCCGCGCTCTCCGGGGTTTCCACCAAAAATGTATGGGCAGCCAAAAAATTTTGAAAGTCCTCTTCTAATTAGTTTCAGTGTCTAAATAAACTCGAAGATTGCAAACCGAGCGGCTGAATAGGCGTACTTTTCTTCAAATTCGCTCACCATGTTGTCGCTACTCTAATTGTCGGGGTTTTTCTAGTCTAAAAGAGAACAATTTACAATTTTTACAAACAAACAAGTAAACAATAAGACCGTAACGATAACGATAAGAAATACTCCGGCCCAACAATAAATACCATAAAGTATTTTTCAACTTAATGGTATATTTCCCCATAAACGGTCACCCTGGTGAAATCCCAAGCATTTCAAAATTTGGCGGCATTTTGGCAAAATTCGGGTTAATGAAAAAAGAAGTCCGAAGTCTAGTCGTGTTAGTTTTTTGTTTTTATTTTGTTGAGTTAAGTAATTTAAGATTAATTTATGGTATAAATATTTATACTGAAATAATTCAAGTTTATTTTTATTTTATTTTAGAACATCGTACCAATCGCCACCTCACAAAGTACTTATTCTTCAGATTATTTTTTATATCTTAAAAAATAAATGAACTCGATGAGGTCTCTACAAAGTCGTTAATCAAGAAGTCTGTATTACGCCAGGCTTGGAAATTAAACGTTTGAGAGCGAATTGTTAAATAAATTGTGATCCATAAAATGTAAACACAATATTCTCCCAGGATTTACAGAATCCAGATTCGGCGCAGCCTGCGTTTGGTCACCAGCAGTTGGATGTCAAGTGCTACTAGACAAATCATATTCCTGTTCTCTGTGCAGATTTGATGCTGACGATGATGGGAAAAACGTTGTCCTTGCATAAGGAAGAACCTAGATGATGATGGTTTTCTACTTTGTAAGGCACCTTACCTTATTGTTAAAACAAATAAATGTAACACCTTTTAAAATGAAGTTAGATTGCAAATTGGCTTAATGTAAGTTAATATCTTTTTATGTCATTTCCAGTTATTTATACGTCACAGAAAGAGCACAACTGGTGTTACAAAATACCATTTTTATTTGTCATTTAATGATTGTGACATGAGTTAAGTAAAAATAAAATTATTAAGGCATTTTCAGATTGCCTTTTTTGAATGATATAGAAAGTGTGCAGTAACGCTTCAATAGTATGAATTTCTAGATTTACGGGCAATTTTATACATGAGTTCAACCTTGCTTGAATCGTCCAACACTTTTGACTTTCCGGGGCCATTGTAAAATTGATCCAGTGGCATTTTCTCAAAATCAATGCTTCCAAGAATTTGAGTAAGTTTATCCAATACCGAAACGGGCTCAGAGTTGTTGGGGTTGCCGTTCGTGCTTATACAAATTCCTCCTTTTAGTGTAAAATTTTTTAGTATCCACTTTTCAGCCAGACTAAAACGTGTACATTGATCCATACGAATTGTGTGCTGGAAATACTCTTTGAAGCAGTCGATCCCCAGGTTCAAGGTTTCCGGTAAGTTCATCTGATTGCCAAAACGCTGCTGCAACGTCTATAAGGAAAAAAGGTTGGTAAGTATTTGAAATTTAAAAATTTGAGAAAAGAAAGCACTCACCTGAATGACTTTGTCCATTATTGTTTTATTACTCAGAAGGTACGATGCTCCATAAAGTTTAATTAACTCATTCGGTTGCATCGAAGAGCATCTATTGCTTATCAATTCTGAGCATTTTTGTTCAACTTCGACGGCCATCCACATGTGTGAGCTATTCAGAAGACTCAAAAGTTCTCCAGGGTCAAGATTCTTCAATGGGTCTTCGTTCCAAGTGTATACGTAGTTAAGGAATGTTTCAAAAATTTTGGGAGTCGTCTCCGATAAAACCACTTCTCCCGTTTTTAAGCCGTCTCTTTGAAACAATTTCTCGAAGAACTCGGAAGCACTGGCTAAAACGATCTTGTGGCACGAAAAGCTGGAGTTATCAACGCGAACGCGTACATCCGCAAATACTGCGGACTTCAGCAGAACAGCTCCTCGCCTTGACCTTGAAAGAGTACGATAAGAATGAATAAAAGTCTTTGTTTCCTTAAAAATATATTAGTTGTAAATTTACCAGGAAATATCAGCTTGCTTATTTGAAGACTGGTACTGCATGTTTTTAATATAATTTTTGACGTAAGACAAGACGCAAATTAACACATTAATGGACACTGACAGAGCAACTTAAAAGAATTTGCAAGAATCCCCAATCTGCACGATCGTTGAAGTGTGACCAAACTTTGTATGGGTCAATATACTGCCGCTTAACAGCACCATTTATTAACGCTAACTGCACTCGCTTTGTGTTTAACAGGGATCGTCGTCAAGCAGTTTATGTTATAGCTACAAGAAATGGCGCCAAAAAATGGCAGTTTTGAATAAGTTATCTAAATATTGTTCGTTAAACGCTTTTATTCGTTAAAGTTTAGTTTTTGTATATTTTTTGTACAAGGTGTACATTACTATTAAGTTTATGTGTGCTTGGGAAAAAGTAAAAGTAAAGTAAAAAATAAACACCTCTACATTCATTTTAAATTGCTCTAAAATGATACATTTCACCTATTTATTTATTACTATATATTTTATTGCGTGATTCGATTTGATTCATTATCGTACTTCTTTGATTGATCTTTGATAAATCAATGAATAATTTGCATAATTTGTTTGTTTTCAACTTTCTGTCTGTCATCTATCGTTACGATTAACAGGCAGCGATAGGGAACTGAACGCCACCCACCAAAACACACCCCTTTGGGTCCCTTAGAAGGCAGATCTATCGACATATCAGTTTTTGGAGCAACATTCGAGGCAGGGATCAGAGGAGCCCGATCGTAGACCTTGTCTATAAATACTACAAAACTAGGCGGTGAAAAGTGGGCGATGCTGGGAGGGTGTGTATATGGGTTTGTGCATGCGGTGTTAATTATCTCATCTATCTGGTGGACACGCTGAAAACAAATGTTAACTAATCGCAGCAGCCTGGCCACAAATCTAAATTCGAAATCATTAAATTATTGACTGATAGTGCCCGGGGATCCGTGCAACGTGAGCGATTCTCGCTAGCCGGCTTGACAGCGGCGCCAAATCCAGACTTGTGTCCAGATTAGGGCCTAGAGGAGACCCGACCCATCTTGGGATTTTTATTTTTGCTGGGCTGGTGTGATTATCAGCTCTGATTAGGTGGGCGGGGTGGGGATCCGTTCAATAACAAAATCCGGATGGCAAAGTTCCCTCTAAAAATACACTACGATTCGGTAACGCCTTGAGTTACTATTTAAAGCCATCGATCGCTAATCTGTTAACCTCCACCAAGCGGAACTAAGTCTGGTCGATCGATCAGCCCAGTTGCAGCCCTCGAGTGGGTGTACATACCTCCATTCCATGTCCAAGGTAAGTCGCATTGCGATTGCCTTTACCTTTTGCATGTACCGAACACATAAAGCTTAATGCAGCAAAACAAATCAAGTATTTTAGAGTTCTTATCGCCAACAAGAGATTTTAAATTTAAATTCGCATTTACGGCATAATTAATATTATTATTTCGGGAATTTTAGACCACCAACATTGCATGTACATATGTATGTTCTGGTATCAGCGCTAAAAATTAATAATTATACCTATAACAAGTCAAAATAAATTCTCAGTAATAAAAACAAAACATTCAAGGCTACACAAAAAAAAAAAAAAAAAAAAAAAAAAAATGGGAGAATAAAATATAACAAGAGAATGAAGAAATACAGAACACATATAATTTTTCGGTACTCTTAATCAGGTTAAAAATAAAGTAATAGTCTCCTGCTTTAAACTTTTTATTATATTATTAAAATTATTTAAAATCATAAGTAATCCAATAATTACTTCAAATCAATGTACTAAAATACTGCTGAACCCAAGCCGGACTTTCCCCACTTATGTGGCTCCGCTTTATATGCATTATTCATGTTCATTAAATTTATTAATTGACCTTCCCCTGAAGCTCACACCTCTACACCTCCCTTTTGCACCATCTTCCACAAAAATAATGAAGAAACTAGGCCATCACAGTATATAGAGCTGATAAGCGGCTTGGGTCGGGGCTGATTAAACCTTGTCCAGAGATTCTCGAGGAAAACCAACAAAAAAAATAAATATAAATAAATAAAAAAAAAGGCAAGAACGAAAATTAAAATTTAGTCATTGAACTTAACATTGGGGAGGCGGATGGGAGCACCAACAAAGGAACGGGAGGAAGTGAGACAGCAGTATTTTTTATTTGCTATTTTAGTTAGTCGCACGCCGGGCTGGCAACAACAATTTAATCTCCCCCTAATTTTCCCTAATCAACGTCCCAATGGATGAGGGAGAAAAAAATTATAGGCAAAAGATAAAATAGAGCCTAACTGATTTTAAATCACAATAAAATGCGCCATTTTTGTTTCTCAAAAATATATGTAACTATTTAATTTATATGTTTAGTTCTCAAAGTATGATACGATTACTTGTACAAGAAGAAAGAGAATTTTTTGTAGGTTTGTTTTATTTTATTTATTTACAACTGCCTAGATTAGTGAGCGTTAACTAATCAGATAAGACATGCAATTATTATCGCCGGAATTGTTAGCTTCACTTGTATTATTCCTTTTGCAAATTCCAATATAAGTTTTCAGACAAGCCCCAATTAAGGTTTATTATGTTCAACCCAGTAAAAGTTTTATGTCACATGTTAAGGTACGTGAGACCTTAGGTAAGACCTTTAAAAAATTGATATATTTTTTTGTAGTAATAACAATAATGTAGAAATATAACTACTACTAGTAATACTACTTAACAAAAACATGGTTTACAAAAGGCAGCGGATAATCCCATTGAACTTTTCTGAACTTTATTTTTTGTGACCGGTTTGGGTGGAAAATTTTCAGACATTTTTCCTGCGATAATTTTGTAGCACATTTTTTTTTCTTTTTACAATCGTTTTACCAGTAAGTCTGTTGTAATTTATATTTAAACATGAGGGTATATAATTTTACAAACATATACTTACACTCAGAGCAAATAATAGACCATTTAAAACGTGTTTAAATATGAGAAAATATGGATTGTGTTTTGAGTTTAGGATGCATAGACTTTTTATTAAAAAAAGGCTCAGATATTAATGTCAAATAATAAAAACTAAAAATATTGTCAAAACAATTCTTAATAGTGCTCATAAAAACATTTAAAAGAAATTTAAAAGATGTAGGGGATATATTTCAGTCTTATCCCGTATTTAAGAATTTATTTCGATCCCAACTCTTTTGTCAGGGTATTCGAACAAACGCTTTTGTCCAGCCAACCTTGCATTCTTACTTATTTCATTATTATTTTTTAATATATATATTCAGGCATTGATAAGCCAAAAGGTCTCAACACAGTTGAGACCTATGCGACTCGTTAAGTATAGCCAATTAACAAATATTTTAATGACCGGTCTACAAGGGAGTTGCTTTAAAGATTTCCACTTCATAAATTTATCTGCTTAACGAAACCTTTCACGAAGAAATGTTACCCGGCTGGGAGTCCTATTTCTATGATCTTATATCTTTCGTTCAACTAACTAATACATGATAAAGTATCTAATAAGTAGACATTTACAAAGAAAAATAAACAAGTTTCCCTTCGAACAACTGTGAATAAGGAGACTTTGAAACCCACAATGGAATGAAAATAAACATTTGAAGTGCCTAACGTTTGTTGGCGATAATTTTTTTTGCAAAGTTATATATTGAGTTCAATGGCCCTAGGCACCTAGAAAAACTACAGACCCAAAGTAATCTGATAAAAAAAATCAAAAAACAAACTAATGGAAAACCATCCGATTTTACTCAAGACTGCAGACTGACCTCTCCGCCAAATGGAAGGTTAATTGAATCAAAATTTGTGCCAAAATTCAAAGTGCGCATTTGTTGGATCCGCAACATTTTCTCTAGATACAGAAAACTCAAGAGATTCTGTCTGAGAAATCTCAGGAGCCCACTGACTCATTCGACGGCCATGTAAATCGCAAACTAGTCTATGCGTTTCTACTTGTATCTAGAAGCAGAGCGCTGCACACTCCGAGATACATACAGGTCCCCATCTACAGATACGTTTGTATCTGGCAGTGCAATGCACGCATTTAACATTGAATGCAATGTTTGAGCATATTTCTGAGGTTGATTTTTCTCCTCTCTCACTTTTATTTTAATGTCGCATAAACCGGAACCATTAATCAACATTTTCAGGGGAATTGGCGGGATGGGGAAATGATGTTCATTGGGTTTTTTATAGTTATCTCTGATCGCGAAGAAAGGCGGAATTGTTTATATAGTTGGGGTCGTTTTTGTAGTGTTTTACTGAAGTTCCGTGTCCAGGGAAATGTTTTGTAAATCAGTTATAAAAAAGTTACAATTATATTAAAGCTTTTAAATAATATTCTATTTCGTATCAAGTACCTGCAAAGTATCCTATTGATGTTTATTCAAAGCAAACACGAATAATAATTTGTTTATAAGAGCAAATACTTTTTTGAAGGACCTACTTGTGTTTTGAGTAAGCTAAAAATAAATTTCAATCACGCCACATCTTAAAACATTCGGTTCGCTGTTTCTTTAATTGCCTATCTGGTAGCCGAAATTATGCAAAGATTGTTTATCAGATGACAGGTACAATAATGCAATTTGTGGAACCTGTCAATTAGCTGTTTTCGCCAAAATGTTGATTATATTGGGCAGGTGTTTGCTTTTTTGGGTAATATCAAGTTTTAAATAACATCGGAGAGATAAAAAGAGAACGGTTTAACGTAAGAGATAAGCAAAACTTAGTAAAAAAAAAGGTTTTGAGGATAGGAAGACAACAAACAAAAGAAATCTAGGGGGTCTGTTATCTGTCAACCTACTTATGATATTTTATTTTGCTATCTTATAAAAAGAATTCCTATAAAAATTATAACCTTTTCTACATTTTAAATTTATTTTTTCCTTCTTTGTCTTGTTTTTTCATACTGTTACTTTCTCCATTCTCAAAGTCAAGTAAAACCCATTGGAAATTCTTTCTCTCTTTCTCTTACTTAGTCAAGGTGTCGCGTGTTAATTACTTCATCAAACTGCCGACAGGTATTACAAAACGCAATTGAAATTCAAACACATTAGCCACAGTAAACACTCGACTTGTAGAAACTCCACAGGGCCCATAGACTCCGACAAACAGATGTTGATAAGTGGCACCCTTCTGTTTGCTCGGTGATTAACATGGGAATAATGAAGAGGTTTCGTCTGCCTATTTTTAGGATGTACTTTGGGGAGTTCTCAATCGGGGTTTATGGTCATTATCAGCAGACCGACCGACACGCGATATCAGACGGTGCGGCGTTAGCGCCACCCGTCTGCCCAGATAATTACTCTATATATGTATGTACATATATACAAGGTATATAGATACTGCGACTTGTAGAGCCGGGCCCGTCTGGCGATGTCAATGGAACTATCGCCCCATGATTATCTGAGGCAGCCGGCGAAAACGTGATCAGTTGTGGTCGGGTTCAGATGCGGCTGCTGTTTGCCTGAAAGCTCTCTATAAAAGTGTGTGCGCGCGTGTATATATTTGCATAATAAATCGCATAATTAAGTTTATTTTAATGCTGATCGCCGAGTGTCGATCCCCGATCCCTGATCGCCGATCGCCGATCGCTGATCGCAATAGTTGCAATGGAAAATTACGCGATCGCATTGCGAGCAAAACACGCAACAAAATCAAACGGATCTCTCGAGCTGTGACCCCGTAGAAAAATTGTAAAGGCTCCTTTAATTTGGCAATCCCTTGCCTTATAGTATTTATAGAAGAAATATCTTTGCGACTTTTCCGTTTCCGCAGCGGAAGAACTCATTTTCACAGGAAAGTAGTTTGCCAAAAAAGAAATTCATGCTATGCCCAGTAATCGTAAAGTTTGAGGGTTGATTATTTTTCTTAAAATAATCTTACATATTTCAAATTTAATTACGAGTTCCATTAAAGTAAGATTTATTTAGAAGAATTCAATAATATTCCCAGATAAGTTTCTTCTTTTAATTCGTAATTGGGAATTTTTCAAATAAATATTTCAGATAAAGACATGTTTTTGCTATTTTTCCATTACTTTCTATACTTGTGGAGAATGTGGAGAGCCCCCAATTAGTAATGATTTATAAGAGCGCGCGCGAAAAAGTAAACAAATCCAAGTAGTGGGCATCGTATTGTCAAAATATATGCCACATCCTCCGCAGCCTCTGGTTTCTTTCTTCATTTCGCCGATCACGCTTCGATCAGGTGCTCTAGGTCAGTTACGGCATGGCGATCACTCTGCAGCGGTCTGTCTGTCTTGTGTCGCGTCCCAAAAATAAACCAGTTCTATATTTATGATTTAAGTTTATGCTGCGCAGTTTATCAGCACTTTTTCGGTGGCGATCTTTCGGGTGAATGTATTTCAAGGCGGTCTCTCTTTAATTCGACTGCATTCGGATGATAAGGCGCGAATTCCGCTCTGGTCGCGCGCCTTGTGTCTAAATTTAAATCACTGCCAGAGGCCTGAAACTAGTCTATATACTAAGTAAAACATGCTCTAATCGGATCTACAATTTGTTGAATTTTCACCGATGCTGATAACCAAGCGCCGCTGGCTAATAATGTGGCCCGACTGATTTAGATTGCTCGCCCAGTTTCATCAGACGTTTTGCACGGTTTTTCGCTGTGGATTCCCGACGCGTGGTTCTCTATTTTGACTTTTCTATTAATTATGCTTCGAATCAGCTTGTTCTGCTTGGTTTGGGTGTATATTTTTATTGCTAGCGAATTGTCTAGACACTGGGAATCAGCGGTACCTTTCCACATTTTTGCGTGTGAAACCTGCGAAATAATTGTATGTCTTATTTGGACTCACGCAGCCAAGGAATGATGTTTGATGATGGAAATAAACCGAATCAACATACAATCTCATTGAATAAATTTCCAAATAATTTGTTCAATATTCAATACGTTGGAAACACATTTTTTAATATATAAAACATTTTGGATTCAGAATACATAAAAACGAAAATGCATTTTTAATCATATCAAAAAGATATTATTGATATTAAAAATAAATTTATATATATTTTTGTAATAATCGAAAAGCCTAACCCTTATTATATTAAATCCCCGATCCAGAGTTCCCTATCTCCATATGACCACACCTTAAACGAGAGAAAAATGGAAAGTCGCCCGCATAAATTGAAAAATTTTAATGGTCCCGAACGACATCCGCTGAAACCAACGAACTATAATTACAACAGCATCCACGAGACTCTTGCATGTTGAAAAATATGAAAATATGTACTAAAATAGACAAGATAAATTTATGTGAAAAGTGTGTGCCACTAAATTTGCCAGCGGGTGCAGACAGCGGTTCGGGGGAAATGCAGTTTCAAGTGCAACCAAAGAGAGACGACAACTTGCAGAAAGATCGCGGAAAAGAGCAGAAAAAGAGAAAAGTTTAATTAAGGAAGAGAAGAGCGAAACTCGCTGGGGGGAGTAATAGTAATAAGGGTGGGAAGGGAGACTGCAGAGACCCTGTAAAAAAATTAAGGAAGAGAAATGCCTCTTGCTAAAGGCGTACGTATAGGGGGATTATAATATATATTTAATTCTTAAATTAAACTAATACGGAACAAGCGGGTCTATAAAATACAAATATGTTATAATTACACTTTACTTTAATAAAAACTTTCCGATTAGTTTACTGTTTATTTAAAGTTATTAAAACTAAAACCCAGAAGTTTTGGATTTGCTTATGGTATTTATTGACGTCTTGAATACGTTTAATGTTTCAGTTTCTTAATTTATTTATCAGATAGGAGTCCAAAAAGACACATTTTTAATTAGGTATTATCAGCTAACAGAAGTAATTAAAAACCTGTCTTAAATAGTAAATCTTATTGGTGAGATTTAGACGTAAATTTTTAAGACATTTGAAGCTATAATCGATCATATTGTTATATTTACATTAAATATTAATTAGAAACTCGTCCTTATGCCCTTGGCCCCCTATATCGACACCCCTGGACGATCTCACATGCTCTACTCACATGAAGTGACCGGCAAACTGCAACGAGCCACTCAAGTAACCACTTCTTTATGCACGCAGGGATCTCTCGAAACCGGCTTTCAACTAGGCAAGCCACTCAGCCGGCCGACCCGGCTTTTCAACCTCCTTCTCTTCAAACACCCCTCTACACAACGAAAAAATAACAAGATTTAAGGGAATAAGATAACTACTTTATATTTAAATCAATTGTATTTATTTTAATATATTTTTCATACATTTTGATCTTTTATTCAAATAGTTTCATCGTTAAGGTTTTAACGCCTGTGCTGTCCTTAGAATTTCCAATTCTATCACAAAAGTAATGGTAATAGATGTTGAATAAGAAGGCTACCTTTCTACATCTTAACAGCTTGAATTTTACCTTTCTTAAATCTTAAAATGTTAATTTTAGACATAAATATATATTTTTTAAATTATTTTTCAGTGCATCCAACGAATTTAGCCGGTTGACTCTACCTCCGCCCACCGCTTTTAGCCCCCTTTAGCCCGCTCTTACAGTGAATTTCAATGAGATGCTGAGTTGGCAACCGAAGAAGAAATTAAGAAAGTGCGCATTCAAAGTACGTTTTTGTTTAACAGTCGTTGGAGACACTCGAGAGACAAAAAGCGTGAACCCTTCAGAGAGTTGCATTATCATGCGGTTCGAGATGTGATTTGAAATCACGCATTAGCAGGGTATTTATCCGATCCCGGCACGAAGAAAAAACTCAAGATCCAGGCACTGGCACAGAAATACCGCCATGAGTGAATGCTCAACCAGCACGCACACCAAACACCACTTATTCCGTAGATAAAAGTAGCTCTCTATATAAAAGAGGTCCGAGCAGTTGGTGGGACTGCATTTCTGTGTGGAGTTTTGGCTGCACTCGGCGGTTTCCGCTTGTCTGGGACATTTTTTCTTTTTTTTTTTCATCTTGATGTGGGTACGACAGATATCATGTGGGTCGAAATTGGTCTGGGGGCCTAGATGAAAAAAGAAAAGGCGACGAGGAAAATCAATTCAAATGGTTCATTAGTTGTTGGTCTGTGGAATTTTAAGCCCCTTTTACAGGTATTAAATTATTTTCAATTTAAATGTGTTTTTATTCTCCAGAAAGCTTTAGTTATCAAATAAAATTAATTGTAAATCTATTTTTATGCAAATTTATAATCAAGTTAGGATTAAATTTATTCAAAAATATTTCATTTGAAGCCATTTTTAGAATATATACAAAGTTCTTAAAACCACAGAAAAGCTTTCTTTTTAAAATCACCTATAATTCCCTTAAATCACCTGTTTCTTTGTCATTTTCAATACTCTTGAACCAGTTCACTACCTGTCTGTTCAGGGTTTTCTTTCAATATCACAGAAAATATCAAAGTTGTAAAATAAGTCTCTTAGCCAACATCCGCTTCGAAAGGCTAATTGATTTAGAAATGACAAGGGAACTACCTTAGATAAAAGAAATGCGTGGGCAGAAGTCATAAACAGCAACCAAATCGACTCAAAAATCTTATTTTGAGTGGAATTGGAAAAAACTCAACAGCAAAGTAAAATTTTGGTGTGAATATAAATCTTTAAGAGAGCAGACATTTCTCGCAAGAGAATTATTCACCACAGAGAATTTTAATAATAATATTAAAATAATTTAGCATTTTGGCACCTAAGATTTTAAAATAAGAAAATAATTTTGATTTCATTTATATAGACTTGGTAGATTTTTTAATTGTTAACATTTTTGTACTATCTATTCTTCAAGGTATTAACTGATCAGAGAGTGGACAATGGTATATAAATGATCGAACAGCTGAAAAGCGGAAAAAGTGTTTGGCAAATTCCCCTGAAACTCAGACGCCATCCACGAGGCGGGAGATTCCGTCTAAAGATCGGAACAGAATGCGCAGTGATCATGTCTCGAGGGCCTGACACCCGTTTTGACTTTTGTCACCACCGGCGGCGCCAAAACTAATCAAAGCAACTAAAACTAAACCCAAACTACCAACACAACCAAACGAATAATCATATTAAAATGCAATCAAAAAATGCAAGCCACGTAGAGCCCGAGAGAGAGAGAGAGAGTGCCCGAGAGAAGGCACGGCTCTTCTAGAAAGAGAGTAACGCGCTCCCTCTTTCTCTGTGTGTAGCGATCGGTCTTAACGGCAAGTAGCACCTACGAAACATTTTCATTCGTTTTCGCAGCGCCGAAGCGTACGGTTCATAGGAGGAGCGGAACGGAACGGGGAACGCGACGCGAACTATATTTGTTGCTGTTTTTTTTGTAAATTTAAATTGTTAAAAAAAAAACGAAAAATATTAAGTAATATTTGAGAAAAAGCAGCGCGAAAATCAATCAAAAATCGTTCGTTGTTCGTTGAGTGCGTGTGTCCACGAAAAGTGCCCCCACATCGGAGGATTTTAATAAATTCAATTAAAGTCCGTTTTCATTGTCTGACGCACACGCGTGATGCACAAATGAAAAAGTAAAAAAAAGGTTTTAATAAAAAATAATACAAATCACATCTCAAAGAAAAGTGATTGACAGCACAAGAAAAAGAAAAAGAAGAGTTCCTTTCCTCCTTGCCCACAAGAAGCAGCAGAAGAAAGCAAAGAGTAGACGCCGAAGAGATAAGAAATAACGGTTAGTGGCGAACTTCACCCCAAAACATAAACAAATGTAGAAACTAAATCAATGCATTCAAATTATATGAAAGTGCAGAGCTTATTATTTAAATCATGCCAAAATATAAATATTGATTTATTTTCGCCCAATCTTTTCACCTTTCTCCCCTTGTAAACATCATTAAAAAAGATTCCCACCTGCGATTAGAGCCATTCCAAATTACATAAATATATTACTTAGCGCTCGTGCATTCCACTTTACATATTATTTGCCAATTAAAATTTTATTTATTGCCGCCTTGCTGTTTTTGCTTCGATTGAAAACAAAAACAAATCGTTTAATTTTCTATATATTTTTTCCACAGGGGCTTCCAAACACATAAAGTTCCTTGTTTGTAGAGAACATTTTGTAATCAGAGCGCAGATCGAAGCCCTATATATAAAATGATTTCACACAGTCCGCCCATATTCAGTCACAGTCCACCCGTTAGTTTTCTGGCGGACTTCATGAGCGGACATCAGCGTCAATCGTTAAAGTAAGTTTACAAAAAAAAAAAAAAAAAGGAATAAATATTCCAGCCACTTGGCCTAATTTATTACTAAATTGATTTAAGTGAACTCACGAGTTTCGGCTGCCAATCAAAAGAAATTAGTTAAGAAATCTAAGAGAGTTTTCGTTCGAGAGGAAAACTTTTGAACATAAACTTTCTTTTCATTTTCTTATCGGTCGATAAGACACTCAGGTATTTTTCTGATACATTTAAAAACAATTCCAACAGCTGTGTGTACGTGTTAATGAAAGGAACAAAAAAAATGTTGATTAAGCAGTCGATAAATTTGTGAGAATACATGATTATTAAAAAAAAAAACATCGTTGGTGTTTAAATACTTCCGTTGTTATGCAACAAAGGGGGTGATTTAAAAAGTTAATCAAAATGGAGAATAAAAGAAAATATTAATATATGGAATTTTAATCGGAGATCTTACATTCATAAGATGTTTAGTTTAATTACATTTATATTAAAGTCTTACAAGTTGTTTATAATTCGATTTCTATTTTATCAATTTTTTAACAAAAGACCTCAATAACTAAACACTATCAATTCTATTCAAATAATGTAACAGAAGTGAAGGCGACAAATATTTACGAAATGTCTAAATGAAATATCGATCCCTATTGAGGTCTGCAAATATTGATGCAATTAAAACACCTGTCCCAGCTGTCATTTAGAAACATTTAAGCCAACTGTTCTATGACTGAAAAAAACTTGTATTATTAATACACAAAACAAAAAAGAACGTGAGAACATTTCAAGAACACGGTGATTGCAGGGGTACTAAAAATATTCCCGCGACTAAGGCTCGTTTCTTGGTTGACAACAGATTGGCGAAAATATGAAGTGAAACCATTCAAGATCAAGGCAAGGCATTCGACGGATGGACGAACCAAAACAAACATTTCGCAGATGCTGAGGTGATCTTTTGTTAGTGTAGCCGAGAGAGATTTGGGTTTGGAGAATTGTTCACGACTCGGGGAGATGACGCCGAAGAATCGCTCGCTTGGCGACAAATAAGCGCGTGGCGCTCCGACGAAACGTTCTTCTTTCCAATTTTTTTTTTCTCAGGGGCACACGAGCCACCCGAAAGTTATGACAAATCGGTAAAGGGAGGAAAGGGTATCTATATAGGGGCGATGGCAATTGATCCAATAAAACAAATTTGCGGCGCTTCATTTGCTGCACGCGCTGCATTTTGTAGTGAGAATTTTATTTTTGGGGAATGATAAATACACAATAACAAAAATTCGTATAATTTATGGCGAGATATAGATGTGTGTATTGAAGCTAAAAATAAATATGTATATATGAAGAGTTGGGCCAGGCCAAACAAAACGAGCACAAGAAACGGAAAAAGTCGACGAAATAATCAGTTAAGATTAGAGACCTTAAGATAGAGCAAATCCAAGACAGCTAAAACCCTGTAAATCCCTTTTTATAATAGAAAACTCCGCTGGACGTCACTATCAACCTTTCTTATCAGGGCACGAGAGCGGCATGCCTTCCAGCAATCCCTAGCACTCCAACTGACTCAAGTAACTCAGCTGATTCTGCGTCAATTCACTTGAAGTTTCTCAGCGTGATTTTCCCACTACTGTTGAGGATTTCAGTACCAATTACCCATGATCAATACTTAGAATAACCAAAGTAACTCGGATGGAAAACACTTGACATTTTTAAGTTGCCAATTCAGGTAGTAAATATGCTGATATAGTGTCGAGACTGCAGCAATTAGCCAATAAAAGCAGTGATAACGGCAGTAGCAGACGGAAAAGTTCTCATAGTCGGGCCCACGCCGAAAAAAGCGGTATCAGCATGGAACCAGCATATGTTTAGCATGTGAAAGTCCACCACAACTGGTTCGAGCCTTATCAAGCATTGACTTTGCTAGTTTCATAAATGTCTAGCCGAAAATCTATGATAACTACGAAGGGGATGCGAACTGTGCCAAACGAGTCTGGCTGAAAATACATTTTCAGTGATGACTCAACGGAGAACCCAAACAAATATGCTTCAATTCAATATTATATGTATGAGCATTATTCCCCTCACGACAAACCAAAATCAAGTGGGGAGGTCGTGCGCAACTCTCCGCTGTCTTATCAGCGATGTTTCTTTATAGACAATATAAGTATGAGGGTATCAGGAGCAATATAAGTACAAGTACGAGTAGTATACATAGGCCTCCGAACAATGGAGGCAAATAATGTAGCAGTAAAAATTTTAAGCCATAGCTCTTATCAGGCCTGATAAAAGTGCAGCTTGATGCGTAGATGCCCAAAATAAAAGACTGATCCGAGAGGTCCTCACTGCTTTATCTATAAAAAGAAAAAAGATCACGTAAATCGGTGAAGATGGCCAGCATCTGGTGATATTTTGAATTTACAAATTATTTCTAGCAATCGGTGGTTTTATAAAGAATTCAATTAATTATCAAGACTTGATTTTGTAATTTATAAAATTAATAAAAGGTTTTAATTGAAGTTTAAAATATTTTATTTAATTTTAATCGAATTTATTTTAAAGTTTAATCATATAAGAAACTCACCTACTTCCCCCTCTGTAATTGCAGCTACAATGACGAGCCCAACCGAGCGTCTCGCTACTGCCGGCCCCAAGTGATAACTCTGGCCTCCAAAGCCATGGTGAACAACGCCTCGGCGGCGGTCCAGGGACAGGGCCCCAGTCAGCAGAAGGCTGGCGCCACGCCTTTGGGCGTGGGCAGTCGGTCCGGCCGGAGCTACCTGGAGCGCATGGCCTCGGCCCCGCTGCTCAGCAACCAGCCCAAGTCCTGTCTCAGCCGCAAATCCTGCCTGCACAAATCCCAGAACCCGAACAGTCCAGTGGCCAGCCCCACCACAGATCTCTCGCCGACGGACTTCGAAGGCGACGTCACGGACAGTGCCAGCCCCGGCTGCGTGTGCAGCAAGGATAGCGACTTGAACGGACCCACCCACTGCGAGCTGAGGTGAGTTGACAAGATTATTATATGTATACATATATATAATTACATCATCATTGAGGTAACTCGATCGGAAGGGCGGGTTCAGTCACTTTGACGTCAGGCCCTCGGAGGCAATGGCGCCGCACTTACTAAACCGCCAACTGAACTAGATGGGACTTTTTTGTGGGCTGAGGTGCAGCCAATTGTGGTCAGAATGGGCCTATAAGTGATTCATTCAGCAGTAAAGATATCAAGTATATTCAGGGAAAATTGTAAGAAAAATGAGAGGGAGAGAGAGTTAGGTAACATGAGAAACTGAAGATGGTTTGTCTGGGTAACTTGGTAGTCTGTGGTTGGGTTGAAAGAAAGTCGAAAGATCATATCATATTTTATAAGATTTTATAAGACCTTATAATTAGAAAGAATTTTCATTTAATCTCTTTGGGAAAAAGTATTGTTAATAAAATACATATTAAAATCTAAGGCATTATAAATAATTAGAAAAAGCAATCCCAGGAACATATAAGCCCACCAAATAAAGCGACCAAAAGGCCATTTCCTGTCCAACCATTTATAAACAAAAAATGTATTGCATTTAAGTCATTAAGGATAGTTCAAGTAAAAGCAAAAAACACATTCTCTTGGCAGTCAAACAACTTTCCCATAGACGTCATAGCCGAGCACATGTCATTGGGTAAATAAGAACAGAAAGGAAATTGCATACGGCACCCGGGCAAAAAGATCATAAAATATACTCGAGGGAAAATTTAGCTACATATATGAGCAAAAGCAATATGTTAGGCTAAATTTAAGAACATGCAATTCCACAAAAACAAAATATAAATTATCTAAATGAGTGCAGAAATGTGCCAAAAGCAAAACACGCCACTGCACCGCGAGTTGAGGGGCTCTATCTAGTATCTCTCAGATAAAAAACCGCACAGATTAAGACTGAAATCGGAATAGACGGAATGCTTAGTATAGACCCGAACGGCAAGGCGCCATTATTTTCGTTTTCTCTTTCTATATCTGTAATATATACATATATTCGAAATATATTATCGATTCATATGCGCGGGGCCCTGAAAAATAATATCTGCCCTAGAAACAAATTTCCTTCTTTGACATTTAAAATAAAATAAAAATCGCTAAAAATACTTAAACATTTTTGGTGTGTACATTGCGATAGAGAAAATTAATGATACGTGCATTTGCGTCAACTGGCAAGCACTATTTCTATTTGGGCAATGTCTAGACGAGGCATCGCGGGCTTACAACCTCACAGCCTCTCACACGATTGCAATTATCGCGTAATATTTATTATCAATGTAAACCTGGCGCGTGCTTTCAGTTTTTGTGTACACTTTGCGGTTGCGTATGTTAGATGCCTTGTTTTATCAGTTACGAAATGCACTGTAGAAAAATGTAAAAATTTTAATGTAAATAGTTAAAAAGGAGAGGATTGCTCATTGAGTTCCCCCCATTGATACATCAACAACTCATCCATCAATATCCAAAACATCCCACCTCAAACTGTCACTCGTTGGGACCTCTCTTGCTCCGCTTCCTTCAATCACATTTGACAGCCTATGAAAAGCTTTCTTCTTTTCATAATTACCTTACCCAAATAAAAATAAAGAAAACCGAAAATCATCAAGATCAACCATTAAACGACGCAGACGGGTCACGTCAAGGCCGAAGAATTATTAGCCTAGAAGCGTGTTCGCTCTCAAGCGAAAGGCGTCATTATATTAAATACACACAGTTTTTTTTCGGGTGTAACGTAAACTAAAAATATTTCAACATTACAAAGCACACACAGCCATAAGGTTATATACACATATAGACAGAGAGAAGATGGGGGAGATATGTCCGATGTTCATGCGAGACTCACGTGAATCGATCGGAAATGTGAGGCTGCGTTGTGTCTGCTGTAAAAATGTTGGCGCACCATCAGCCGAAAAATGTTGAAGAATTCTCTAAATAAATTACAATATATTCTCCCTTTTGGTTTTATTCACATTTTATTTTTATTCATTTTATTTGGCGGCATAAAAAGTCATTAAAGAAAACTAAAATCCAAATAAAACTATTTTCAGGAAAGACATAATATTTTAGTGCGTACGAAATAGAAAAACCTGACAATTTTGCCAAATAAAAGACGGAAATGCCTTGGTTCATTAAACAAAAAAAGAAATCTCGATTAATTGTAAGGTCAACTAGGTTGACCATCAAATTAGACAGTTGTAAAAATTCTAACAGGTCTTGGCAGAATGTTTTGGGGCAGGTTATTGACTCACATTAAAATTGGGGGACTCGAGCAAGGCTGCAAGATGGGAAACTGCGGAATTGTAAAGTATTTTTAGGCACAATTTCCTCTGGTTTTTTGGATTTAAAAAATCCCTTTTTAATGCGTCCGAAACTTGTTTCTCCTTTCCCCCATCGGCGAGCTTAATGTGTGCCTTGCATATTGAGAAGCTGACAAATTTATGGACTTGTTGTAAACCGGACCCTCGAAATTAAATGCGATCCGTAATGCATACGGAATTGTGGCTGCCTTTTAGGTGTTGAACAAATGCATTCAAACTCGTTTCCCTTGGGGGAAAATGTGAACCAAGTGGGGGAAAATGAATGGAAATGTAAATTAATATTTTTTTTTGTCGTATTTTATTATTTCTTCGGGCGATCTCTTTTATAGTTGACGACACGTTACAGGAAAGCGGCCAAGACCCGTCTGTGGTCTCTGATTTCTGATTTCTGGTTGGCCTGCTGGGCGTTGAGGCCCACACACACCAGATAAGCGATCGCCTCGGCAAGAAACCTGTTGAAGAAAATGCAGTAACAGCAGGCGCTGCGATCATGCCCTCGATGCGTGATCGTCGATAGTCGTCTCGATCCGTTTCGATCCCATTCGAGTCGAGTCGAGTCGAGTCGAGTCGAGGCGGCCTGACTCGGGTGGTGCGATCTCCGGCAATAAGTACTGCCAGCCGGCGTTCAATAAACAGAGAGCCAGCCTGGCAATAGCCAACAAACTGTTGGCTATTTGTACTTCCCATATATATTTAGCACTCGATGCGTTTTCCCCGGTTCTCTCCTCCAATTTGCAGACCAAATAAATGCTACCCCACGAGTGTGTGACCGTGGGCTGGGCTCCAACTGACGGAAACTTTTCAATTTCTCAGCGTTAGTCGGTTTATTTTGGTTTGACAACAGCGAAAAAGTGCTATTAAAAAGCGAGCCCCTAACAGGTCTGATTAGCCAAAATTAGTCCACTATATCTTATCGATTTTATGGCCAACTTTCTAAAAAGTCATCAGTATAAAGTAAGGCAATAAATAGAGCGGAGAACTAGGTAACTTGGTTTCTTAATATACAATACAATTAACCAACATGAAACAAAGAATAAAAGAAGTATTATTCAATTTCTGGATATCTATAAATCATTAAAATTTAGGCCACACTTCACAGACATCATTTTACACATATTTGGGTTGGGAACTGTATTGTATTTTAATATTTTATATATTTATCTACCAGACACAGAAGTCTGTCTACATATAATTCAATATACACATAAAATATTTCAAGGGGCCAGACTCAGATTGGTTCTGTTCCAAATATCCGAAATTTTACTTAATTATTTCCTACATTTTGAATCACGAGTTACCCCTCATAGATATATCCTAGTGGGGCGTGTTTTTATTTACATTTAAGCCAAAGACTCGTGGGCAGAGTCGCCCAATAAAAGTGGCGAAAAGTAGGCGTGTTTTACATATAGATTAAGGCAAAAATCTTTGGCAAGACCGTACTACGTGACTGCTAAAAATAAAACCAACAACATATCCCATACACATTACTCTTTTTATGACGCAGGCAATTTTTCGGGAACAGCATTTTTTTGGAAGGAATTATATGATTCTCAAGAAAAGGGAAATCAAACCCAAGAAAAACTTTAAGTTAGCCGGGCTTTGGGTACTAGAAAATGTCAAACAATTGGCAGCAGGCTGTTAGAGAAAAGATCTTCTTATCTGACAGGACCTGCAAGAATTAATTTAAAAAATGCATTTGGCAACGACGCAGTTAGCTAAACTAAAAGTCAAAACAAGCCAATAAAATGAAACTGTTTAGCTTAAAATAGAAATCTGCTCGGGCAAAAGAGGCGGAGTCAATGACCATTGAGTAATTAAATACATATTTCCAAATGGGGGGGTCAAGTCAAACTGATAATGCCGGGGTCAAATCTACATTTCTTTTAAATATATATTTAATTAATGAATAGGTAATTTATTTATAATCTATGGGGATGTACTCATCTGATGGCATTTCTTTTCTTTTCTTTTTCGCTTGGCAGTCGTGGCCCCAAAAAGCATGTGATCTTCGCCGATGATGAGGGCCTATCGCTGACCGAGGTTCGTGTGATGTCCGAACCCTCGAACGTGCCGCCCTATTGGAGCATGAAATTCTTGGAGCAGATAACACAGGGCCTGGTCAGTCCACATCCGCCAGATCAGTGGACGGTGGACTTCAAGCAGCCGGCCTCAGACTATCTATCATTTAGGTGAGTTTTAAAGCAGAATATTATATAAATATTATAAAATGAAGATTTTCTTATTAAATTTATATAACAAATTTCCCTCAAAATTTCTTCATTACTTTAGACAAAAGATAGAGCGTGACTTTGTTTCCCTGGAGAATGTGATCGTCAAGGACGAGGAGTCGATTGTGGTGGGCACCATCAAGGTGAAGAACATCGACTTCCAGAAGGAGATCATTGTCCGTGTGACCTGGGATGACTGGAAGAGCCAGCAGGACATCTTCTGTACATTCGCCAGAGCCTATGGCCCGGCCACCTGTGCCCATGTCGTCTTCGATACATTCTCCTTCAAGATCACGCTGCCGCCATCCTCGAAGCGCCTGGAATTCTGCATCTGCTACCGCACCAACGATACAGAATATTGGGATAATAATGATGTGAGTTTTAACACGAAAATAATTTGAATATTTAATATTTATTTATTCATATTTTAGGGCAAAAACTACACCATCAGCAAGCGATCGCCCTTTTATTACAATGCCCTTTCGCCCTATGATAAGGGACAGAATCGCAACTCGAGCCAACAAATGCGGTCCACCCTGACCGATGCCTTGGCCAAGGTGCACGACCAAAATGGCTGGCACCAGGAGCCACATACGCCGTATTGGTAAAAAGATTGGCTGGGCAAAGGGGAAGTGGACTTCCCGGACCCCGAGCTAAGCAAAGAATTAAGTTTCTCATTTAGGCCACATGAACAGAATCGGAAATGATTTAAATTTTAATGGACAGTGTTAGGGACAGAGAGAGAGTCTAAAAGATTTTACCACTATCGAAACCTTTTTGTTTGACTTAAGCGTATAATCCTGGTACAAAAATCCCAATTGAAATGTGCCATCAATCATAAATGAGATATAGGTGGGCCCCCAATAACTACTTCTATTAGGAATGAGCCCGAATTTATATGTTTTTTGACTTTTATCAACTTTAATCTTTTAAAATGTTTTATGTTCGATTGTAAAAACCTGAAAAACAGCACGATTTATATATGTTTACCTGTGTATGCCTGTGTGATTGTCTACAACTCTGTATAACTGATATTAGATTTAAAACGAAAGAAAAACCTATAAAAATGAGGGGAGAAGAGATTAATTTTGAGGCGTGAAGTATCCTAGCAAACCATTGTTTCGAAATTTTCTGCAATTGCAAAATAAAGAAAAAAGAAAAAGAAAAAAAAAAACACAAACAAACAAAAACCAACACAAAAATCAAAACAAAATATTAGACCATAAGCTTATTCGTTTTATTATTTTCCCCATTTTTATTTCCTTTCATTTCATTATACAATTATTTCCTTTTTTGGTTATTTGAAACGCTAAGACTGAAATGGCTTGTTACGGAGAAGAAAACACGTCCTGCAATATAATTATGGAATAAAATTAAACTAAAGCACAATAACAACAACCGCAGAAAACAAACAGTTCTTTGTCCTCATTGTTTTGTGTGATCCAGATCCCCGACTATATAGTCTATATATACACCTACACCTAGCTAGTCTTAAGCGATTTGTACATACAGAAGCAAAAGCGAAAGCGAAAAAATATATATACCAGAAAATTGCCTGTTAAATACATTTATATACCTATGAGTTTAGTTAAGTAATGATGCCTAGCTTGTAGTCCTTAGAGGTTATTTAGTTAGTAAGCAAGACTCAGCCCAACTGACGTAACGTGAATGAATCGACTATATATATGTGCCCATATACATATAAAGAACGTACTCTATGATTATTTAGTTTTTAACTCAAACTTATGACACAACGAGCCATTATATTGTCTTATTCAGCTCATTGCTCATAAACAACAAAATAAATATACTATTTTTGAAAAGAAAACATGTTTTAATCTATGTTTAAGTAATGGAAGGTAGTGGCAGAGATTGCTGCTGAGTTTAATTTTTTAATATCCCAACTGGGAGAGATCTTAACACTTCACTATATTTTATAAATATAATTTATAAAATATAAATATATTCTTTTAGTATCTTTGCTGCATTTTATTTTATTTTTAAAGAAAAGTGTTGTATGTGAGTATAGATTCAAGCTTTTTTAGAAACGCTATGAGTTAACAAGTCAGCAAAGCTATACTAATTTATGATCTGTAGTTTACCTGCTTCCTTATTTATATTTTAATGTTTTCAATAAAAACATTTACTTATTCCTATCTACCTTTTCCCCGTAGTAGGGCATAAGCAGGGCGTATTTGTCACTACTAAAATAGACAGTATTTAAAACCCCCTCAAAGATCACGACTGGAATTGAAATTCGTAATCGGCACATTAAAATTAATCATTTGAAGTGATCCCAGCGATCTTCTATGCTCAACTCGCGCATGCATCTTGCCTCCCATGGGTTAAGTTCATCAATAGGCCCCATTAAAGCCCCGCTTTCAATGTCAGGAACGAGCACTTGCGTTGGTCAAAGGCTATCGCCGCGAGACTCTCGACGTCAGAACCAGTTTGCGTGGAAAAGAGTTGCAATAGATTAGGAAAAACGCATCGATAGTAGTGGTTTTTATGTATTTTATAATTTAATTTATTCAGAGTGCTTTCTGTTTGGTGAACGGAGCGGGGGTCATACAATTGAAACAGCATAATATCATATTCGCTTGTGTGTGGCGGGGCTAACAGGGGGCTGGTCAACAAAGGGACAACATACGGGCATACTTTCCAGCGGAAACTAGACTCACATTGGGGGAAATAGATAAAGATATAGTATATAGTATATAGCATATAGCATTAGATTGTATATGGAATTGAAATACTTTGAACTTGAGTTAGTTACGTAAGACAGAATGTTCAGTGACTAAAGTTAGGAAAATAATCCTTTTATATATCGTGTAGATAATTGCCGTGACATAGAAACGCATGAAGAATGGCTTGTTCCTGGAATGTACACACGCAACATAGATCTTGAAGAGATTTAGCTCTTTCGGCGAAATGGCGTTAGAAAGTAAAAGTATGCTGCTCTCCTCCTCAGGTTCTGCCCACAATCGCGCTAAACTGGATCAACTCTGTGGTAACTGCGACTAATCCCATCTTATTCGGCCTACTGCTTGCCCTTCAGGCTAGCGGGCATCTCTGGTGGCGGCGGGCGGGGAATGCCGAGGGCAACCTTGACACCGTCGTAGATGAACCATTGCAGAGCGGTCAGGGTACCGATCATAATGATACGGGGCGTCAGTCCATTCCACATGCCCTTGAAGCCCAGCGACTTGGCCACGCTCACGGCGCTGGCGCCCTTGGTCTGGTTCAGCTTGGACACAACAACGTCAGCGGGATGCGAGACAACGGCACAGAAGACACCGGCAATGTAGCCAGCGGCAAAGGTAACGACCAGCTGCTCGCCCTTGCTGCAGTCGGCACGGGGCTTGGGCACCACATACCTATAAGGTGAGAGAATTGCGTCATTAATATCAATTTAAATGTGTTTAATTGGATGTTCTATCAGGGGATTTGTATAGATATGTGTTCGTTCTACCTTTGTCTGGATTTATTGCTTTGTTTCCTAACATTACATAAGGCTATAAGCATTTAACTTTATTGATTTTTCAATAACATGTAAAACTTGGGTCAAGGTTAGCTTAAATTATGAAAAATTTAAAACTGCAAAATTATGTTAAACGATATCTAATCTCGATAAGAACGAGGTATCTGTCGAGCCAATAACTTATCAGCTGTTAAGACGTCAGCGTTTCTTATCTGCTGACTGGCGACGCGCTAACAATTAATTTTCACCTAGAGAATAATTTAATTACTGGGTGAAATCCAAAGCAACTTATCCGGAACTAAATAAAGCTATAATTTTGCCATTGCATTTACAATTTAAAAATATATAAATCTCTATAGCTTTACGCTTACCTAAAGCCTTTTTCAGTCAGACATTAAAGTGGACTTTGACCCGATGAGGGAACTATTATGAATCATGTCTGAATAAGCTTAATAATCAAAAAAAATTGCAACGTTTTCTCTGTCTCTCTAAACATAAACAAATCCTCTCCTAGAAAACCCCTTCCATATCAAACTCACTTGTACAGCAGCTCCACGGTGCGCTCGAAGCAAGCGAACTTCATCATGGTGTATGGGATCTGTCGCATCCACAGGGGCACCAGACCCTTGTAGAAGGCATTGATGCCCTCATCCTTCAGCATCTTGGGCACAGCCTCGCGGAAAGTGTTGGCGAATCCGGGCACGGTCTGGATCTTAACCTTGGCAGCCTCGAAAGGCGACAGAGCAATATCGGCAAAGAACTCGGCCGAGGCGGAAGCAGCCAGATACAAGGAGGTGCGGTACAGATAGGCATTCTCTTCGCCAATGATCTCGGAGTACTTAACCTTGAACAACTCGTACAGACCGAACTTGCAGAGACCCTGAGGGATGGAAAATCATAATTAGTTATTAGTTAACTCTATTATAAAACCCTCTTGGTTAATAATGTACACAAAAAATACGAGGGGATATGGGCATTTAAGCCAAAGAGGCTGACCGCTTGATTGATTGATTTTTTTCTGGGTCTTATTAATCCCAAACGATCGGAACAAGACCCACTTCTTGTACATATCTGTGTTTAATCCCATGTAATTGGGGCCATCAGGTGACCGTGTCACGTTTCCCCGCCCTCAAGTGATTATGCAACCCCCGTTTGCCCCAACGTACCTGCGCCGAGTAACCCAACAGGGTGGGGAACCATCCCTTGGCCAGGCCACGAGCTCCCTCCTCCGCCACGGTGACCTTGAAGCCATGCACCAGGTTCTTGTACTTGGCCGAGTCCACCTGCAGGCGGCACTTGACCAAATCCAGGGGGACCACAAAGGTGTGCGTCGTGCCGCAGCTGAGGATGCCACCGATGCCGCACAGCGCAAAGTACTTGTTGCTGCCGAATTCGCACGAGTCATTCGAGGAACTCGCGGCCGCTGCGATCTCGCGTCCCTGGATCGGCTGGGTCTCCTCCGCCACAAGGTTGACGGGGGCAGGAGCCTCACATTGCACGGCAGTGAAGGGGCTGCGGAAGGGCGAGTTCCTGGCGGTTTCGAAGAAGCTCGAGAACATCTTGATTGCTGGATCTGCTACGGGACAAGGTCGTCTGCAAGAGGAGGAAGGAGAGACATTAGCTATGTGTATCAGGCGCCGCCAGACATGTGCTTTATCTAATTATATATATTTGCGGGGCAATCAGCTGCTGGCCGCTTTTCTAGGTTACATAACGGCGTGCCGTGCCAAGAATTCCATCCCACTTACGGGGCGTCTCTTTGCGGCGAAACAAATAAAAACCGAACTTAATTCACAGAAATTTTAAACAGATCTCAAGTCCAGTGTCAATTTTGATTCCGATTTCTGACAGTATACTCTTATGCAATTTTCTCGGCCCTAAATTTTCGCACTTACACTTCGTCGACGTTTTTGCTCGTGGGCGGGGATTCAAAGAATAGGGGGGGTGAGAGCAGTGTGCCCTTCAGGTTTTCCAATTAATCTTTTAAAGTTAGTCAGAAAAAGAGCGGATTTTGTCGTCCGCGGTTAATGGTCACACTAGGCGAACAAACGTATAAAACTACGTAAGTGAACAAAACGTAACGTATCGATAGTATCGGAGCCTGATAAAACTATCGATACCAAGGCTTACAGATGGTAGAGAAATTGGGAGAGTCCAATTTGCAACTTTGATGAATAAATGGTGGGAAACTTTGCTAAGACCACGAGCGCGGAAACTAAAAATATTAACAAATTGGAAAAATTTTAATTTGAAAGGTAAAAAACTCGCGGACCCAAACGTTAAAAATAATCCAAGCCACGAAATTATAGAAAAATAAATATCTAAAATATTCAAAAATAATTCTGAGAACAGAAATACTTTAACCTGAAAACTAATAACTTTTCTTATATTTTTTAATGGTGCACAAAATTACTGCGTAAACATTGAATTAAAGGTTAGCCAGCGAAAATAGCGATCCAGGAATATTCCATTATCTTCGTAGTAAATAATCCAATTTATCCCACTTAAAGAAGTTCAAGGCTAGATTTGTTTAGCAAAAATAGCTAGATTTAGCCATAACTTGGCTAACAGGCAGAACTTCAGCTTACTTTTAAGAACGCTTGTGGTTATATTTTAAGAAATTTCTGACTTTGGTTACTTTAAAACCAATTCCAAGCAGCGAGTGCAGCTTATAAAATACGTATACGTATATTAAGTATACGTAAAAAATAGCATGCAAATCAGAAAGAAGTGGCAAACGTCGATGAAATTAAATACGTATAATGAATAATAATATAACAATAACTAAACTACGAGTACTCTTTTCCTCTCGTCGAAATAAAACCCAGAAATAAACGTTTTAAAAAACTGGCTTTTTATGGCTTTTCGTCTAAAGTGCCTTTCTTCCCGTCAAAACAGCATTTCTGTCAAGCAAAAGAAGACAACACTGCTGCCGACGTCAGTTTGATTTTGGTTCGCCGCGCGATCGCACATGCGCGCGCACTCTAAGTTATATATTTCGCTCCGATCCGATCCGTTACGAGACGATACGATCCGAGATCTGATTCTGCCCGTCGTCGTCGTGCCCGTCTTCTCCAATTCCCTCTCGCGCTAATCAGTTTGGCCAACGTTTTGGATCTGCGTACTTCGCGGCTAATTTTCAACTTAAAGAAGTGAAATAAAAAACAACGAAATCAAGCAAATAATTGATTAATTAAAGTTAAATGTAAGAAAGAAGTGCCTTGTGATTTTGTGTAACGGTCAGCTAACTGGAGTTGGATCCACAAGAAGAAGTGATTGCGGCAAAAGTGTTTAACTAAATTGATAATGGCATAGTTTCGAAAGCTTGAGAGCCACTGGATGCGATTAAATGGTTGATTTGGGATTTAATACGACAGGCAGGAAGCAAATATCGAAAAGTCATCCAAGTTGCTGGAATTAGCTTGCAATATTTTCCACGAGCGGAAAAGAAAGTTTGATTTAGGAGAATCGGAAAGAGATAACACATTAAGAAATGACGCGGGAAATTAATTAAATTTGCGTAAATGTAGAAATTTTATTTTATAGATACAAAATATGATTTGGCATTTTGAAATAAATTTAAATAATTAAAATAATATTTATGTATATTAAAGTTCACTGTTCTATGTTAAAATTCCAGCCTTTGGTCATCCAAAGTGATCTTTCACCACATATTGCAATGCAGATGATCTCACTAGATTATCACATTTTTATTAGCATCGAATGACATCAACTAAAGCGGAAATATCAATTGTTGATCTAATAATATTCATTACAAATCGTTTATCGATCTAAGTAATTTTTGTTTTTATAATTTTGATTAATAAGATGAAAATAGAGTCCAGTTCAAACTTAATAATCAAAACAAAAATATTCTTTGGCGCTTATTTTTGGTTAATAATATTACTCTAAGATCCTCAACTAATATTTGAATATTATTTGAATTATTTATATGTGTGTATAAACTTAAAAAGCAAGCAATAAGCACAAGACTAAATTAGTTTGTTAATTTGCTCTCAAAGGATCTCAATAGGCCTTATAAATTTCATTGAACTTTTATAAATAAAAAAACCTATAGCAAGAAAATCCAATCAACACCAGTTGCGACTAGTTAAGCCGTTGCAAAAATTGGCAACTTCCTTCAATTGGGCGCCAAGTCATTAGCTGCCCCCGACTCCTAACCCCTCCGTTTACCCCCTTGGAGCCCACTCGAAGTACCGCTATGACTAGACAGGCCTTGTCCACATATTTCTGTATTTTTCCTCTTTTTTTTCGTATGCAACCATTAGCCGCCGCATCAACAAACGAGACGCCACACACACACTCCTAAATCTTGGGAGACACACAGATACGCGCAGGTGGATCGCGGGGGAAAGGTGAAGGGGAAGGGACCTGGTGACGTTTGCTCTGGGGCCCCTTCACTTTTTGTTGTTGCACTGCAAGAAATAATATAAATATGATAAATAAATGTTAAACAAAGTTCCTTTCTTCCGGGAGGTGAAATCCACTTTTTTAATGTCCGGTTAATGTGTCAGTTAACTGTCAGACAAAGTTAACGACCAGTTTAGTTGGCATCCTTAATATTTTTTCGAGCTAACTAATTCCTTATATCCTTTACTGGCAGTTATCTGTCCGAAAATGTTAACTGGAGATTTGGAAACAGGAATTTATATTTAAAATCTTATAAATTATATTTAATGATGATAGAGGTAGAATATCACATGTCACATGTTTTTATTAATTATACGGTCGATTAGTCTTATCCGAACTTTAAAATTTTTCTTCCTTGTAGAAAAAATGAAAAAAATTAACGGCAAAAAGTATGCAATGCTCTCTTCAAACTAAGAACCGGGTATTCTTGTTTTGCTTATTTTAATCTAATTAAATTTATAATTAACTTTAGAAGACCTTGGTAATTTGCCTCAGTGTGCTTGTCGTGTTTTTTTTCGTGGTCGGATGAAAAAGTTGCCGCAGCAAGTGCAATTCGCGATTCGCATTCCGCTGGCCGAAAGTATCTTTGGAGATTTGCATCTTGTGGATGTCTGCGCGCTTAACTGTAAATTGAGGCATGTGCCTCTCGCTCCCTCTGGCTCTCACTCCCTGCTCCGAGTGCTCTGCGCTCTGCGCTCTCTTTTGTTTGTCAAGTTCAATGTGCGTTGACAATTTTCCCCATTTCCACCGAATGGGCGACGTTTTCCACATTGATTGTGTGCGTACTTCTTGCACTTGCCTCATTGTGCTTGTGCAACTGTGCGTGTACTTTAATTTATTTTAAATCGAACGGCAATTTAAATTTAAAGCAAAAGGTAGTGATTCAACCCGGAACTTGGGGAGTGTAAGGTGCCCGAAATCGGGCGGGCAGTCGCCCTGCAGATTTAATTTTTTAAGGCTTTTTTTTGGTTTTTCAGGCAATGTATCTACGTATCTTGCCATCGCCATCGCCGTCTCGAACGCTAACGCAAACGCAATGCATAAATCAGCCAAGGAAAGAAAGAAGAAAAATCTTCGCTTCGTTTTTTGTTAGTTTTTGTGAAAGCGCAAGTCGTTTTGGCTCTGTGTGTAGCGTAATTTTTACACTTTTACCAAAGAGAAAGAAGACGGAAAGATACATAGATACTTACTCTTTACATACGGCGCTCATAAGCATCTTTTCTCTATTACCAACAACCGACATACACGATTCGTTCGTCGTTGTTTGTCTCTAAGCCGCTTAATTGAAAGTCTCGACTTGACTTATGACTTTGAAGAAAAGCTAAAAATATATACATATACATAAAACTAAAGAAAAAGAAGAGGCCGCGGCCGCGTTGGAAAAGGCTTTTCCAAACGAGTATAATTTTATTGATACGATCCGTGATCTCAAGCTTTCGAAACGCGCCAATAAAAGACCGTCTTCAACTGATGTTCCTTGTAGTGTAATAAATGATACATAAATTCAACTGAAACGAAACTAAAGTGAATGAAAAATATACAGCAATCGAAATGCTGATTAAAAGTCTTTAGGACGCAAATGTTTCTATTTGCCAATCAAAGTGCATGTGCTCAAGATCAAAAATCATCAGAGAAGCAGAATAAACTGACGACAAACGACGACAGCTAAATAAGGTAAGCCGAAATTAATTTTAATAATCTTTGCCCAGTTTAGTTTTTATTTATATTTGTTTTTGCATATCCATTTGTTAACTCGTTTGCGATGTCTATTAACGGCATTCAGCGCTCCGGGCCGTGAGCTCATCTCGCATCCCAATGATATTCTGATCTGGGCCCCAAACTTGTTCGCTCGCTGATTCACATTTTTCACAGCTCCGTTTCTGGCTCTGTTTATTTACAGTTGCGATATTGTTTTGCTTTGCATATCTCAGCAGACACGTTCAAATATTTAATCAGTTAACTGTCTCGGCCTGCTGTTGTTACCTTTCCAAGTCGCAGCACATCTTTTCCCGCCCGCACCTGTCGTCAGGCGCAATGTCAAGGTTGCCTTTGTTGTCGTCGTCGCTGTTGCTTGGCTAAACACTTCTGAGGTTCAAAAAATAAAAGATAAAATAAATTGTAAAATGCCGAGTAGCCGGCTTATTGCCGATTGTCTGCCGCTAATTGAAGCTCAACACTTCTCAAGTGGAACGAACGCCCCGTCGTATCTGTATCTCTCACTTTTATTTTATTGTATAATGTGTAATTGCTTCATTTTTCGGACAAGCAGCCAAAGATATTTTACAAAAATAAATTAAGTGTGGCGAGCAATTACTTGAGTCTTAAGCTGGCTATTTACAAAACGTAGGCAGATTAATGGCCGTCGAAGAAGATGGGATTTGGAACGTGATCTTGAGTTGCGCGGGAAGTTTTTTGAAGTTTTTCTTTATAAAGTTTGTAACAGGTAGATAAAGACAATTATAAGGAATTTATTTTTTATTGTTATTATTATCCTAGTAAGTAGAACATAAAATATCTTGCTATAATTTTGGGTTGCCATTTGAACTTTAAAATTCGATAGAAGTATTTTTTACAATAACCATATAGGTTGCAAAAATACATTATTTTTCTTAAGAAGAAATATTTTTAATATTCTTAATGAAAATGCACACTTTAAGTCAAATTAAAATATATGGGTAATTCCTATGTTAAGAAATGTGAACAAAAACACTTTTAAAAGTCGCTTTCCCATATTTTCCTATACATTTTTTGATTAATTATAGTCTCGCCACCCATTCGACCCTCGGCTGCTAATATCTAAATTATTTTGCAAAGGCAAAACTAAAATAATTTAGATAAACGCAGCACAATTTTTCAAGGTTATGATTAAGTATCCATAATTGTGTCAACGGCCATCGAGCAAACGCATCTATCAACATCTGTTGGAACCGCCAGACTTGACCATATTATTAGCCATATAAAAGTCTACAGAATTGTTGGTCAATTAATAAGCCATTAGGGCAAATCTTTAGTTCCAGCCTAAAGCAAAAAAAAAAGCACCTATATATGTGCTAGCATTTATCAATACTTTACCGTTTGCTATTCTTTTGGGTTTCTTTTTCCAAGAATTTTCGCCCCAGAGCAGAGATGAGAAACCGTTAAGCATTTCACCTGGAGCTAGTCACAGGGGAGCAGCGCATGAAGAGAGAGAAAAAACTATCATAAATTTGACTTTTTAATGTTAATAAAACATTTTTACGAGTCTTTTATGTGTGAAAATTACGCAGAAGGGCATAAAAATAAACGAGACCACGAGCTGCGGAACAGTTAGCCAGCTGGCAGGTGTAAAGCCAAGTTAATATAATACGTAATTACGGCAGCCGCATCCGAACCTACAGCATACACATACCTTCCATTTACCTCCAACTCTCTTTTCGGAGCTCCTTCATCAGTACACATACAAAAAATAGTAAAATAAAACTTAAAAATATTAAAATACATATAAAAACTTTGCTTTGCCAAAGCACATAAAACTTTTAAGACAACACTTTTGGCCCAGTTAGGAGTTCTTGAACATTATTTTCTCGAGTGCAGTTAGTACCTCCGGATCATGACTTGGAAAAATGTGTGACTTTGGAGTGAGATGACACCGAGTGCGGAGAGAGAGAAACTAAACCGAAACTACTGAATAACAAGTGTAGAACAATAAGACGCAAGACGGTAGAAACTGGCCAAGTAGCTGGAACGCCATGGCGCACCAGGTCACTGAACTGCCGGACGACAGACGCTTCAAATATATATTTTACACCAAGGCATTAACAAAAGCAAGTCCCCCTTTTCAGAGCCGCCATAGAGCGGTATTTAGTTGGCCAGTTTTAAGTTTTTTTTTTTGGTTTCCGTAAATGGCTTTTATTTATGTTGGCAAAAAAAAAGTAATGCCTTGAAGATCATAAAACTTGCTAATATGGGTAATTTTAGGGTTTTTATTTCGATTGCTTTTGCGTATTTTTGTTTATTATGTCACATGCCTACTTGGGGGACTTGTGGGTGTGAAATCGGAACCAGTTCTGGGGATGAGTCAGTTTAGAGATTGGTATTTATATTACAAAAGTATAGATTTCTGTTAAATTGCTCACTCTTTGAAATTTATTGTGAAAAGAAAGCTATCCAACGGAGCTATTCCTTATTTTAGACTATAAATTATTATATTTCTTGAGCATTTTCAAAAGGTGTTCAAGAATGTTATTTTTAAAGCAAGTATACATAATTAATTCACAGCTGAGATTTATTAGGTACACCATAAAATTAAGCTAAGAATATAATCTCTCCAAACAACTTTATGAATTTAAATTTATTTTAGACAGGTTTTAAGTCAATTATTTATTGTTGTATAATATGTATCTACATTAATGCCAATTAATTAAAGAATTTATGAAGTATTTTAAATGGATTAAGCATTTATTATATAGGAATTAGTATTTTACTATATCTTAATTAAGTTTCTCGTAAAAATGTTCGTATTAACGCTCCTTTACCTCGTTTTTCTGGCAAGTCAAATGTGATGGAAAGTTTTCGCTTTCGAATTGCCATCTATCGGTAGAATCTTTTAAGACTTCTAGCTCTTAGATATTCTCTTTGTCGGCTAGTGACTTCAATCCGCCTTGCTGTACTTTGCTCAGATCCTATTCCAGCATTCTAGAGCGCTCCCGAACAAATTGCGTTATAATTGATGACACTCTGTGAAATTGCTCTGGCGGCGGAGAGTGTCCGGCAGTGAGCCGCTGCCAATAACTGTAACCAACTTGACGAACCTCGTTCCCATTAGCGGCATCAACTCATCCACTTGCTTGACCCACTCCGGAGCATCCACAGTACTCGATGCCGTACGATGCCATGCGATACCCTGTCATCAGCCGACGACGACGACGCGTCGATGGTTAATCGGCCGACGTTCTCATTACGCTTTACGCTGGCCGGCCATTTCCGCAGCTACTTAGCTGTGTGTGTAATCCCTATTGACCTCCATTTCCGTGTTGGCCAACTCGTAATGCATCCTCTCTGCGCACCCTTTCCAACTCGATAGATGCAACAATTGGTGCTGCCTCCTCGGTACTTGGCCTTTTCATTAGCTTCAGTTTCAATTTGCTATTTGCTGCGAGTATTTTGCGATTTGCGCACAAGCTCTGTTTCGTTCCGTTTCTCGGCTCGTTTTCTGCCATTTCTGCCGCGGTGTTTGGTGTTTGGTGTTTGGGCCAAGAAAAAAAACTTGTTTATGGCTCCTACAAGAATGTGGAAAGCAAAAAACGAAACGATACGAGAAAAAAAAGAAGTAAACAAAACTGGGTTAAAATTGTTAGACAACCTGAAGTTGCAGTTTGCCGTTTCTGAAATATTGCATAGCTCTGGGGTCTGCTATTGAGTCTGGTCTGGTCCCAAGAGCGAAAATACTAAATAAAAAATAAAAACGGATAACTCCGATGTTAGGTAGAAGTGTGTTCGAATCGCAGGCACACATCGAGTGCTAAATAGAATGGAATGGAATGTCTGCTGGTTATGGGAAGAACCCGATCAAGCTCGGTGTACTCCAAATTTAATTGACCAAAACTGATTTGATTGAGGCGGAAAATCAAGGGGGAATAAATTTAAATTAAAGAAGATTTGATGAAAAAATATATAATAGGTAATAGGAGGGATTATCAAACATGTTGCATATAATTTACCTCTCTACAGTTCTTACTTTAAATAATTTTTTAAGGTTTGTTTTTGTTAGCATCAGTTAGCAAGTTATTTAAACTATTATATTTAAATCAAAATAATTTATTTAAAATTATATCAATTACAATAAGTAATTGATTTCAGATTGCATTGAATTTTATTAATTTAATTTCTTAATATTTTTACCAAATATAATTTAGTAATTGATTTCTGATTGCATAGAATTATAATCTGTTTTTCTGATTAATTCAATCCCATTTCAAGCTATTTGCTTCAAGACACGACTAATTAAATAAGAAAAGTGGGGCTTGCCAAGCAAATAAGAGATTTGTCTGTGTATTAATACAATACAATTGATAATTACTCTAATTTATAAAAATAATTTATGCTTATACATGTTCTTTATTAAATTCCACATTTAATTTACCAAGTTTATCAGATCTATAATTAATTCAAAGGGCGTGACAAAATGATTAAGTTCGCGCTTAACAAACTAAGCTTTTAAGATAGGCAATTAAATTATTGCGTTTATGAATTAAATCCAAATTTAGTATCCTTTACTTGCAATTAATTTAATTATTTTCTTTAAAAGAGCTTTGATTCTTACAAACAATAATATTACGAAATATGTAATCAATAAAATCCGATCCTTTCTGAAGGGTGATAGAAAAACCTTTTATTTTCTAATGCTCTCATTAGGAAAAACTTTGAATAAATTATTTTAAATATATTTAAATAGTTAAGAGACCCTAAAATAAGTATACAAATCAACTTTAATGAAGTTTCGACAGCTAAAATATATTTCAACCATTCCTCTTAACCCTCATTTGGCGAAACCTAATCCCTTAAATTTTTCGCCATGGTTCGCGCCGGTTTGCATTGACTTTAGTGTTGGCTTGCGGAGCCACTGCACTTGCGCAAAGCCCAGAAACACCGAAACCCTACAAGAGTTAACCGAAACGAAACCCGTCTTGGGTATGGTCAGTAATGAAATAAAGCCGAACTGAGCCAACTATCGGCGGCTACTTAGTATGCCCGGCCCGAGTTCGACACTCACTCTGAAACAAACACAAAAAAAAATCTAAAAAGGCGCAACGCAACGTTCGGTTTGAATTGGATTGTTGGATTGTTGGTGGCTTATTAATTACCTCACAACCGCACAATTGCGTGGCACATACAAAACACCCACCAGAAGGATAGAGATCCGGGCACTCGGAGGGGGTTTTCGCCTTGTGTAGAACCCACAAAAGGCGTTGGACAGTGGCGGGTAATACGAGTAATCCGAAAATGGAGCCCCGGCTGCTGATGAAGTCAACAGCCTGAACTCGTTTGAAGTTTAATTTCCCCTTATTTTTTTGTTGTTGCCTCTCTATTCATTTCATTTTATTTAAATTGTATTTTGATTCGCTGTTTGGTTTTCCATAAGCGAATGAAGAGCTCAAGAAAATTGAGAGTGACTTTGTTGATTTCTGTCCGTTTTTGCAAACTCGTTTTTGCATATTTCTGCGTCGTTGGCTGTTGGTTACTTTCAAATGTCAAACGAAGTTGAAGGTGGTCCACAATGATATTTGATTTTTTCCTCTCAGCTACTCGTATACTATATGATTTATATTGAGTCATGTTGGAAATGAACGCAGCAGCGCCTTGAGAAAACAAAAGACTTGAGCAAAAAACTTGTTGTGTTTTTTTTTAAATATAAATACAAATGAAATAATAATAGAGTCCCATGAAGGTGAAGAACCTATTCGTCATTTAGCTTAAAATTTTGCAATTGCAAAATTTAAAATATTTTCTTATATCCAATACAGATCGTAAAATAATTAAATTATGATATTTTAAAAAATTAATGATATTAATAAAATTTATAGAATTCATATAGAGACTTTTAAAAGTATATATTTAAATGGAAAACCTTATATAATTGACAAAAAAAGGCCTTCAATTCCTGCTTATATTATTTTCTCCTGCTAATAAAAATAAATTTATGTTAAAGCCTCTGGCACTTAGGAAAATGAATGGGATAAAGGTTCATTCAAATCAAAAGAGGATGTGCGGTGAAAACTCTGCAAATTTATTTCGCAATTCCAGACAAAATGCATATTAAAAACGCATTAAAATGTTTGGCTTCGGCCATTTATCATACCTTCACTTACGATTCAATTAAATTCAATGCACGATGCGCAGACAATCCGCAGATGGCAAACAATTCCAAAAGCGATTCCGAAAAGTCATAAGCAAAATCGTGTCCCGGGCCGGGTGAAACTTAATGAAGCCTGAGAAAGTTGCTCAAGGCTCTCTCGGCTCTCCTCAGGTGACAATCATTAAAATAAAGCAACAAATAGCTGGCCGGCCCGACTAACTAAGTAACAAAACACAATAACCGCAAACAAACTAAAAAACTGAAAACTGCAAAAAAAAAAAATTCGATAATTGCTAACAAATTTGTACGACAAGCGCATGCCAAACATGCAACAAACAAAAGCCACAAGGCGTTTGAAGAGAGCTTAAGCCTGACAGGCTTAAGACTAACTAATTGCATTTTTATTTATTTTCGGCCAGGTCTTAAGAACTCTTTAAGTTGTGGAATGAGTGGAGTCTCTCTCGGCCTAATGCCACTTCATCCTCCTTCTGGTCTTGACTCTGTTGTTTGTTGTTGGTTGTTGCATCTTCTCGGTTTCTGCAATGACCCAGTTTAATGCAAGTGGAACGCTTTGACCAACAACTGCAACACGGCAACAGCTATTGACCATAAATAGCCAGCCAAGATCTGAAAGAAGAATGAAATAGGAGAGGATACCGTTCGAAAAATATCAAAGTCTCAATACAACTGAATTATGAAATGGGCGGTAAATCTTTTAAGAGTGTTTTGTGGTATACAATTAGCATGCAAAATAACATTTTAAGCACTTTAGAGGCTGCATTTTTATTTTAAATAATTTTAGCTTGTGAGTTCGTTGTTTTCTATGCGAGTATTAAAAGAAGTTAATATTAACAGGCAAACGAGGATTTGTTAACTACTTTAAAGACTCTGTATTTATTTATGCTTATTAGTTTTTTATATTTTTAATATGTGTATTTAAATTCCTCTTGCTGATCTAAGCGTACCACGAGTTATATATGTTAAAATAATGATTAAATAAACATATATTTAAATAATATAAAATAAGCAGCTCTTTTTTCCCCAACTAAGATAATTTTCCCAATAACATTTTATACAAAAAAATGGGTCCAAGATTGTTGGGTAATATTAAGTATTTTTCTAGTAATATTTGGTATGTTTTAGAAAGGAAAATTAATATTAAAATATAATAATAGTTTAGA
Organism: Drosophila rufa; assembly: GCA_018153105.1. Lineage (NCBI taxonomy): Eukaryota > Metazoa > Arthropoda > Insecta > Diptera > Drosophilidae > Drosophila > Drosophila rufa. The sequence goes on from JAECXS010000085.1 coordinate 10,987,151, forward strand.
GTTTAATATTTTAAAAAGGAAAGTATATTTTCTCGTGCAAACTTTAGCGAAATAAATCTCATATTATTTCGAAAATCTCCAAATCTTTAAAATATCATCTAAACCTTTTCTTCAAGTCATACAAAAGTGGCTTTCAAACAAACTCCTTCTCGAGACACTCCACTCAATGAGGCCTCGACTTGAAGTCTTTCTCAATGAAGGCTTATGAGGAATCGACTCCGCCAAAGCCAAAGCCAAGTTTTAAGTTTCGTTCTGAGTGGAAGAGAGACCGAAGAGTGTGGCCGAAGAGAGAAACCCGTTTCTGCTGGGATGCTGGATTGGCATGGAAGAACTTTCTTCTCATTGATTCTAGCGGCCTGAATATAAATAAATAAATTAAGAGACTTTCTTTCTGCCGCGGTGTGAGTGTGTGTGTGTGCGAGTCTGAGGGGCTTTGGTGTCATCATCTATTCAATTCTCGCCGTTCATCGGCTCCTAAGCTAACGCCTCACTGCGGCTGACCCAAATACTTGGACGCTCTTTCACCATAGGTCAGACCCGATGTCTGGGCCTGGCCTGGCCTGGGCCTGGCTTTCGTGCACCTTGTGTCATTATGTGGCCGGGCATCGGATCTCGGGCTGGCTGTTGGTCCAACAAGCGGACAGATTATAAGCACCAAGCCATTTACAAGTATTTCCAGTCCTCTTTCGAGTATACGCATCTTTATCGGCATCTTCATTAGTTTGACCCAATTTATTTGAGAGTTCTTTTTACTTTCTATTTTCCCTCGAACGTCTTAAGAATATTCCGTTTTTATGGAGCTCTTGTTAAGCTTTTGATTTGGGGAAGTCGATTTACTTTCATTTGAGGAAATCTCTTTGGGTTTCTTTCGATTATTATTATTATTATTATTATGAATGTGTGCCTGGGCGTTTTCCGTGGCCACTTCCGTTCGGTTTATGAGGTAAAGAAACGAAAGCGAAAATTGGTAATAATTATTCAAATTTGATATATAAGCTGAGAGAGGGAAATGAGTATAATAAGGGGACTTAAATATAACTCAGCACCTTCAAAATACCTCTACTCACTCTTTTTCAATTTTCAATTCGTTTTTTTAACCCAACAAACAGAATTAACCTTTATTAACCCCAAAAACCCGAATGTGGTCAGTATCTTTTGATGGATTGTAATTGTAATGCTATCAGAAAGAGATTACCTCACCTCACATGTGGTTTAACCTTTAATATTCCCATCAACCTCTGCGTTTCGGGGCCGTGTTCCTATCTGGGTCGCCTTTGCCAATTTCTCTGGGTCGTAAAAATTCATTTATGGGTTATAAATCTCTTGAGCGATATAAAAGTCCCACAGATTGAGTGCTCTAATCGATTTATAGGAACTTTTTTTCTATGATGTTCTATTTATGTTTTTTCGGGCGAAAAGAAAGCTGATCGGACAATTAACATAATGATTTGATAAAGACAAAAGATGAAATCACTTGGCGGCCATCAAAGTTCGGTTTTTTATCGCTTTTTTGCCAATAATGATATTTTTTTTGCCCGATATATATTGACAAATGGTTTCGGGTTCTCGCTGCGGAACCAGGTCAAGTGATGATAAAGGGCTTTCGATTGAAGAAATTTCGGCTGATAAAATGATTTGATGGACACTTTTAGGGGCTTCATTAAGTTGTATTTAAAATTTAAATATTAAGATGGATCTGTTGGCCTATAAGAACCGTTAAATGGCAAAGGTAGCTCCTCAGTTCGCGTTTGCCCCGCGATTCGTTCGGTTCGCTTGGAAATATGAAATTCGATCCGCCGTCTCTAGTCCTCCTGGTGGTGGTGGCTCTCCTCTGGAGCTGCGATCGGAGCTGGGCTGGCCGCGGGTATAATTACAAGCCACCTTCCGGTGGTTACTTCTATCCGAAGCCAGCGAGATTGCCACCTCTGCCGCTGCCAGTCAATGGATCCTCCTCGCCGCCGCCGCCGGGAGTGCAATCGGACTTCATTGACGATCTGATCGAGGGCCATAAGCAGCAAATCTTATCGAATGTCCTGGGCGTGGCCAGCGAAACTCCCTCGGATCCGGTCTCATCTTCATCCGCCTCCCAATCGCCGCAGCAATCCGCCTCAGCCTCAGCCCCATTTCCATTTTCCCCCCTCGAGGGCGGTGGTGCCAAGGCGTTCCGCGTTAATCGCTGTGCCAGCTGCAGTGAGTTTCGGATAATACCCAGGCTCTATGGCTCTCTAGCACCCATTGTGGTGCAGGTCCGGCCGGGGAATGAAACGATCCCGGGCTAATCGCTGGCTAATAATTGCGAATTCGAGTTGGTTATTGTACGCCTATCGGGAAACGCATTAAATCGAAACGTGTTTGTGGAACGTGCTGTGAACATAGGCAAACAACTTAATTTTTTTCCTATTTTGAGATGATTTTAAACAGAACTAATCGTTATCAGTTAGGAGTTAAGTGATTTAGTTCAGGAAAGGTTAAAAAAAAAAAAATAGCAAGTCCTAAAATATGTGAAAAGTAGTCAGGAAGATATATGTATAAAATAAATAAAAATATCTTTATTGAGGAATATGAGTATAAGCAGATACATTAAAAAATTAATTCAAAGAAATCTGCTATCTATTTAAATCCTCACAAAGTATTCTATAAATATTTATGGATATAAACGCAATATAATCTAATGGTTATCAGTTGCTAGTTAAGAGATTTAGTGCAGGAAAATTAAAAAAAAAAAATAGGGCAAGTTGTGTTATAATGTAAAAAGTAATAAGAAAGATATATAAAGTAAATATAAATTGACTTCCAGGACCCAAAATAAAATTCATGACATATATTCGAAAATTAATATCATTATTAACAAATATAAATTTAAAAAAAATTATATATTACAAAAGAAAGTTTTAATTGTGCCCAAAATAATTTTTTGAGACTGAAACACTTTATTACGAGTCTAGAAATTGTTCTATAAATATTATCTACTTAAATCCAAATTAAACCTTTTAAAGGTGGACTTCATAATATATTTAAAAGTCTTTCAACAATACAGAGCTTAAAAAAAGCATCTCAGATTTTCTATAAAATTTAAATTCCTAATGGAAAATATCTCTGAAGAGCGAAATGATTCTCAAAAGTTTTTATTTAGATTTTATTTTCAATTATCAATTAAATCAAAGCGTTTCCGTTCCATAAATTGCTGTACGATCCGTTTTCCCCCTTCGATTTCATTCCCCGGCTGAGACAGTTTTCCGCGAAAGACCTCCCAGAATCCCCATCCTCTTGCAGCCTGCGGCGTGCCCAATGTGAATCGCATCGTGGGCGGCTCCCAAGTGCGGACGAATAAATATCCGTGGATTGCCCAGATCATACGCGGCACCTTCCTGTTCTGCGGCGGAACCCTAATCAACGATCGCTACGTCCTGACCGCCGCCCACTGTGTCCACGGCATGGACATGCGGGGCGTGTCCGTGCGCCTGCTGCAGCTGGACAGGAGCTCCACCCACCTGGGGGTTACGCGATCGGTGGCCTTCGCCCATGCCCACGTGGGCTACGATCCGGTGAGCCTGATCCATGACATCGCCCTGCTGCGACTCGATCAGCCCATTCCCCTGGTGGACACAATGCGTCCCGCCTGCCTGCCCACCAATTGGCTGCAGAACTTTGACTTCCAGAAGGCCATCGTTGCGGGTTGGGGGCTCAGTCAGGAGGGCGGCACCACGTCCAGTGTCCTGCAGGAAGTGGTGGTGCCCATCATCACGAATGCCCAATGTCGGGCCACGTCTTATAGGTCCATGATTGTGGACACCATGATGTGTGCCGGCTATGTCCAGACCGGAGGTCGGGATGCTTGTCAGGTGGGTTCAAGAAACGGGGAGATTCGTTCTTTATATGATTCGGAAAGAAATGCAATTTCTGTTTCATGGGAAAATATTTTCATTGTAAGGTTAAACATCTATCCTTTTCCCCACATTTTTCCCAGGGTGACAGCGGTGGTCCCTTGATTGTTAGAGATGGCATTTTCAGGCTGGCCGGAGTTGTGTCCTTTGGCTATGGCTGTGCCAAGCCAGATGCTCCTGGCGTCTACACTCGCGTCTCCCGGTACTTGGAATGGATAGCAGTGAACACGAGGGACTCCTGCTATTGCATTAATTAGTTTAGTTATAAAAAATAAGTGCTTTGTGAGCCAAATATTTATTTTATTTATGCATACCCCATATGGCGTAATAAAATTAATTTAAATGGTTTACCCAGCTGGAGTTTATTCAATATAATAAATAAAATTAATTTTTATTTTAAATAATTAGAGCAACATTTCTGTAAAACCCAAAAGGTTTATTTTATTATTACCAGAAGCAGCAGCCCACGAGCATACAGAAATCCAGTTCGTGAAGTTGTGCTTAGTTTATTTTTATTTATTTTTTCTCTGGGAAACTGGACCGCATTTTGACCCACGCAACTCCCTCTCAATCGACATCTGGTTTTACTTTCTTAATGCAAAAGAAATACGACAAAGGCACAAATTGTACAAATATTTTCGGTGGAAACTGGTTATGGCAGCCCTATCAGTGGCCTTTCACTTTTTAACCCGCGAGTGCTTTTTTTTTGCGAAAAAAATCAATATAAATTGAAGTTAAGTCTTAAAAACTGAAGCCAAGGACGTTGTCCGTCGACATTGCCTGACACATTGTTATCACAGTGTCCCACAGCCGCTCGTCCTCCCAATCCCGAAGTTGACAAAACTTTTATCTTTATCCCTTTCGGACCAGGTCTGGGCTGGGCTGGGGCTGCTGCCGACAGTTGTTTAATGGATTTTCAAGTTATTTCTGGTATTTTGTTGTAGTTGCCGCTGCATGTCGCAGAAATACGGCGAAAACAAAGATATCTCGGCGGAAAGAAACTCGTTTGTGGCTAGGGGCCAAAGAAAATGCCGCATAATTGCCGCCGCCACGGGGGCGGGGCCTTAAAGGGGGATAGCTCCCTGCCTAGGACAGGGACGGACATCGGGGGGATCAAGGGGACCAAGGGGATCCAAGGGGATATATGGAGCCACCGAATCGACAATGTTGTCAATGCTGCCACAGGCTGCCCTGGCATTTGATTTTATTTTTAACTAGACTATAATTGATGCCCGGCATTGCAGGGGTTATCGAGAAGCCAGCTCGACGGCGACGAAGGCAGGCCAGACCGGGGGAAACCTGTGACAAAAATGAGGCGAGTTCAGGGAACAAGGTAATTCACTTATAGAAATGTAATGGCAATTACTTTGTAAGCTTTTCGTGAAGATGTTACTCCTTAAACTAGGAAAATGTTTAACTTATGGGAATTCAAAAAAGCAAAAATTTTATTATACCTTTCAAGTAATTTTTTTATACTAATTACTTAAAAAAAGATGCCATTCTCTTCCGGGTTTTAGTTTTTAAGCTTCTATGCACATAAATAAGGTTTATTTCAGTGTATTTTCGCTTTTAAATCTTAAATAATAATTTTTTAACTCAAGTGAAACTTTAAATTTCCGTCAACATTGTATCTTCTGCCTGTTCTATAAATTATTTACTTAACAGATATCAAAATAAATAAAGAATATGCTAACTTTGTCCAGTCGCATGTCGCCTAAACTTTTAAAAAAGTTATTGTTGAAAATATTAATTTTATCTTTATCTTTAACTTACAAAATCGGCCATCTCCTATTATATGATCACAATTATCCATCAAGCCTTCGCCGCAGCTGCCTTATGGAGTTCACGGTGGCATGCAACTCCCTCTGGATGTTGGCACAAGCCACCATCAACTCTACACAGTGCTTCCACTGGCGAGTGGCCGCCCGAAAGGTGGCCGGCACCAGGTGGCCGAATATATTGGCCAGGGGCTGGAAATAGATGAGATTCGGAACCAGTGGAAGACGATTGAGCTTCAGGGCCATTCCCCAGGCAGTAGATATCTCGACGAGCCAAGCGATCGCCTTAAAGGGTCGCCACCGCGGCATTTGGGCCGCCGCGGAGGTGCTTTGATAGCCTCGCTGCAGCCTGATCCTGTCCAGAAATAACCGGGACTTGCATATCTGCCTGTTGGCCTGTTTATGCAGCAGGGCCTGCTCCTCGATTTGGTGGAACATCTGCAGGTGGAGGTCATCCAGAAGGGAATTGATCTCTTCCTTCTCCACTTTCGATTGCAAGTCTTCTTCTAGATTCTTTGATCCATCGGGAGATCCTTTGGTGGCGCTCATGATTTCTTATTTTATTTTTTGCTCCGCTTTTCCTTTTATGAACATGTGACTGGAATTTCAAAGTAAAGTTAATGTATTTTTTAGAGAATCCAAAGATTTTGTATTTTAACTAATTGTTGTTCCTTTATCTTAAAACAAATAATATTAATTTCGTTCAGAGATACGAAAAATTACAAAAGCAATGACTTCGCTTAGTAAATCCTTGATTTTCCTGATTTTATCAATCAACACGTCATATTTCAATTATTTTGAATTGCATTTATCGAGATTTATTATGACATAATCTGGCCACAAAACACGGCTTCTATTAATTGTCAATTAATTATAATAAACGAGTCTTGGGTTTTACTTCTGATAAAATATCTATTTAAAATAAATCAAAATGTTGGCTTCCGATTCTATAACTCAATTAAATTACCTTTCCATTAATTTTATACCTTAAATATAATTTTTCATTAATTATCCTTGACCTAAAATAAGCAAAATAATCAGATCAAACGTACTAAGCTTGAAGCTACTATTTAAATTAGTTTCGCTGTAAAATTAACTTGCTACAAACTAGTTTACCTTCAAATTTCTTGGATTTGTATTTTGTTGGTTTTGATAAGTTTATCAGATTTTTAGATTGCCTTGGGACGAAGAGGGGCTTACTCCGCTTCGCTAGCTAATTTAACATAATTCTCACATAAATCGCCAGCGAGTTGGGTAGAGAAATTTTCACGCCTCGCTGAAGGCATTTGGCTCGCATAGCAAAAACCATTTCTAGGCCTTTTTTCCTGGTGTTGCTTCTGCTTTTTTTTATTACTTTTCTTGGTGTTTGAATTTTCCATGATAAGGAGTAATAACAAATGTCCAAAAATGTGGCAGGCACGGACAACAGCCAGAGCCCGGGCCTCATCAATGCGGCACTTTGCTTGGCAAACCGCAAAACATTTTAATAAATTGCCAGTTATTAGTTACTGTGCAGAGCGGCAGGAAAAAGTGCAATTAAAATGCATTCGAAGTAAGGGGGACAAAGGAAGTTCCGCAGCGAAAGAAATTAGCATAAGCATTGACTTTTTTCCAAGGGGAAAAAGGAAAAAAAAAAACTGTTGCGCTAGTTTCCCATAATTTGCCCCAGCAAAGATAATGAGCAAGAAAGAGTAGCCAACGGAGGAAGGGGTCTCTAGGGGGGGAAAAACCATAGCCGAGGGGCGGGAAAAACTGCGGTCAGTCGCATAGCAAATGGTGTGAAACTTTGCTAAGAGCTGGGGGTTCCCCCCAGAGAGGGGTTGCATTGTTCAGGCGGCGCACTTGCTTTTGTTGTTGTTGCTGCTATTATAATTAGCCAGTGCTCCGGCAATTTGCATAAATGTTTTTAATTAAACGCATTTAAAGCATATTTTTCAAACACACACACACCGAGCAGCGGCGAATTTGCTAATGAAATCGAAATGAGGGGGAAATGGGAAGTGCCTTCAAGTTAAAGGTTATTATGCCTAATATGGGAACACGCCAGGGAAAGTAGCAAAATATTGAAACAATTGCTCGTCGTGGGGCGCCAAGATAAGAGATTTCAAATTAGACTATTAATTATCATTATTATGTGAGTTTTAACCGGGAAATTGAATAAAAGAAGGCTTTAAGTGATCAGTGGATGGTATTTCTTTGGTTGGTGGAAAGTGGAGCTTGTAAAAGTGTCTTTATAAAATTAAATATTACTTATACCCCTTTAAGAAGTATAAAAAATTTAAATAAAAACGTTGTAATGTATATTTCTTGGTAATACAATTAAAATTAAAATGTTCATTATATTTCTTTAATATTTTTCCTAGCTTATTCGACACATTAAGCTTAGAAATAAATTAGCCCTGGAAACTAGTTCAATTAGTTACCAAACCAAACCCAAACAAGCACCTTCATTATTACATAACACAGAGAGAAATAAAATCAACCTCAATCAAACGCCAACCCACTTATCACTCCCTTGTCACTCTAAACTAACCGCATCCGTGGTAACCATAAAATCAAGTCAGAGACGGAGGCGATTAACTTGTTCCATGAACTTTCAAAATGCAACGCCAAAAAGACCAAAAAGAAATGAAACGAAACGAAAAGAAAACCCAAAAAAAGATCCCACACCAAACTTGCCAAAAACTCGATTCAGCCTCGCTTATTTCCTTCCTGTGTGCACGACCAAACAAAAACCGCAAACTCTTTTTTTCGCTACCTCAAATGTGCAAAAAATAACAACGAAAAAAAAAGAAGTACGCAACAATTTATGTCAACTTTCTTTTTATCAAACAAAAAGAAGGAATCAACGTGTTGTAGGAAAAAATTCCAAACAATTTTCAAAGCCACCGCAAAAATCTTGCAGCACAGACTCCGACTTCGACTCCGTCGCCGACTCCCACACAAAGCCAGGCTGTCAGGTGGGTTTTCTGTTGGACTTGGGCCTGGGCCTGGGTCTCTCGTTCGCCCCGAACAGATGATTTAGCGACGGGTTTGTGCAGTTTCCACCAGTTGCCTCCAGTGCCTCCGGGCGCTGCAAGAAAGTTGCCGAATCACGGCTCGATGGCAGAGGCTCCTGCGGCGCCCCCCTTCTTACATTTTTCGGGGGAGAGTAATCGAAAAGTATGCGCTGCCTTGGCGGAGCACGGACAGGTGACCAATAACCACGACACTGGTCGGTTCGGTTCTTAAACTTGTTTCAATTTACTGTATTTTTTACCGCTACCGTTGTTGTTTTTGTTGTTGTTATTGGGGCGTTTAATACCCTTTTTTGGGTGGCTTAGGGGAATGCCAAAGGAATGTTGGAAATTCACAGGATTTGGTATCAATTGAAAAGGTGTCTAAAAGTATGCCATGAAATATTTATTGTAAATTTCCAAGGGCTTGAAATCAACTGAAAATGGATTTAAAAGTATGCAATGAATTATTTTTGTTGGTTTTTTATTTTGGTCTATTTAAGGTGTAACCTTTTGCAGCAACATTTTGGAAACAATTTTGATTAAAATAAATTATACATAATAAATAATAATAATAAGTAAAACTGGGATTATTTAAGTTAGCATTTAAGTTTCTATGAATTCTTAAAATCATATATAATTTAATCAGTTAAAGGTTATTATTATTTATTTATTTATTTACATATATTTATAAACTAAAAAAATTTTGTTTTCGCCTTAATGCTTCCCATTAAAAAAGGATTCTTAATATTAAATTATGCTTTCCATTAAAAATAATTTTAATAATGGTAACCTAGATCAGTAAATTGATTAATTTCTATATCAATAAAATTTTTAAAACAATGCGTTTAATTGTACAATATTTTGCATAATTTGCACTTGGGAATTAAAATGGAAAATCCTTACCAGAATATCCTTCAGGGCATTGCAACTTCCATAGCAGAAATTTAAGGCTTTCCACTATGTCGCCTTTATTTTTGTCGGACTTTTTTCAGCGACCCTCCTTACTTATCGTGTATTTTATTCCTTTTTTTTGCTTAACTTTTTTACGTTGCTATAACTGTTGTTTTGGCCGCTGTGTGTGTGTGCCCCGTAATTACCAATGACGGGAGCAGGAACGAGAACTGGACCGGGATTGCGATTGGCAAGCGAGTCGAGTGGGTCCCAGGCCTGGCCTGGAACATCACAAATTTGAAATCAGTTTCATTATATAAATTGTTACCTTTAGACAATGTGGCAGACAGTTTGGGCTGGCTGCCTGGCTGGCAGGCAGGCCCTCATTGGGCCAGTTTTTTCTCCACAGCCGTGAGCTGTGTGAGATATTTCTGCCCCTTTCCATCGAAAATTGCACACAGTTTGTGCAGCATAATGTCAAAGTTGGTCAGAGTTTCGCGCTTTTCGCGCGAGGCGAATTGGATTAGGTATCTTGGCCGTTGGATGAAAGTAGCCCAAAGTAACGCACTTGACTTCAATTAGACAGCGAGCACTTACCAATTGCCCGGCTGGCTCGGCTGGGGTCCCTTTATGTCCCCGGTTGGGGATCTTTTTTCGCCCAGCTCGCCCGTCCACTGGTCAAACAGCTTCCTCCTCGAAAATGGCAAACTGTGTCAGTCAGCAGCGACTTTGACTGGCACCCGTCTGCCATCCCCCAGCCCCCATCTCCCACTGCAGCCCATTTCATTGCATCCGACTCCAGTTCCTCCGTTCCCGATCTTTCCTAGCGCCCATCTCTCCGCTTTTCTCAGGGCCCCATTTGGTCATTTTGTTTGCTCCGGCACTGAGGAATATATTTTCTTTCTAGGAAACATTTTTTTCTAGATTTTTAGTTGGTAATATTTTTAGTAATACATGCATCTAAGGATATGAGGGTTTTGTCAGTTGAGAATAATTTTATTAATATTACATATCAAGGATCAATATTTTTAGATGAACTCTAATCTTCAAACAATAAATATGGTAAAGTTAGTAGGAAGATAATATTTTAACAGAATTTGTTGCATCTAAATCCCTTTATTTTTCCGGGTTTCCTCTTGTTTTTTTTCCCGTGTGCCTGTCCATCGTCCAGCGACTGCCAGTCAGCCGCCGCTGTCCATCCAGAACCCGCTGCTCCTGCCCCCCATCCAGCCCGGACTCTGGTGCTTTGTTTGCTTCCCCTGTCCTGGCCCCGCGGGGCCCGGACTCTCTCTAACTGTTTGTGCTATCCCCAAGTGTTGACTGACAGGTGCCGCCGGAGAATTTTGGCGCTACAAAGTGCATAAATAAAAATTTTTCTGCAACTATGTTGACAGTGGAACATGGCAGCTAAGGAAAGAGAGCTGAACGAAAGGCGAAAAACGAAAAAAGAAAAGCACGATTCCGCCAGCCATTAGTTAGATGAGTGAGCCAAGGAGAGAGTGCAAAAGGCAGGAAGCAGGAAGAAGTATGGCTACGAGTTTTGATTGTGCCTTAAAGTTTAGATTAAAGTTTTAGGGAACATTTTTAAATTTTTTTCTGAAGAATCTTAAGACAATTTAATTAACTTTGTATTTATTTAAATTATGGTATTAAAATTAAAATTTAATGACTATCAAACAAAAACTCCTCTTAACGAGGTAAGATAAAAGTGACGATGGCATCTTCAACTCCAAAAGTTTCTGATATTAAATTTTGTGACGAATGATTCAACTAGTTTCTAATTCGACACGCTGGTCTTTAGTTTCAAGGCTAAGTATTTTACGCTTAGTGCTTTAGTAGTTCAGAAGTTATAAGCGCCAGAAATCGATTTTTTCCTGTTTTCCAGCCAAACTAGCTAGAAAACCAAAAAGTGGTAGAACAAAAGTTGTTAAGCTCGAGTTGTTTAATAAAATAATTGTGGTTCCAAGACTCTAAAACAAAAAATCCACATTTCAGAAAGGCCGTTAAAATCTTGTTTTTTGAATATCTTTTGAACGGAGTATAGGATCGGGATAATTGAGGTATCATTCGACGCGTATTTAAAGCTAGATTAAAACAACATAAAAATGTTTGCTCCACCGGCCCCTAAAGCTAAAATTTAAAAAATTTTTAATTTCGTACTTTTACTCTAATTTCTCCTGAACTAATTTTTTGAAAAATCTTAGTATTTAGATGCAGTTTCTTAGTATTCAGTTTCGGTGCTCATCGTCACTACGTGGACTGCCGTCCACAGATTTGTTGAGTAGTAAAGCGACGCCTAGCGGAACGATCTTTACAAAATCTACCGCTGGCGACATCTATCGCATGACTCCGAAACTTGCATTTTTTACATGTATCTTACAAGGGACTGATCTACATTGGTTTGAAACCTTACTCACACCAACATTTTCAACAATCATTTTGCAGTGAGGACAACCACCTTAGCCAGACCCCCAACCATCGAGTAACCAATTCTTCAATTATTTTACCAGTTTAATTCGGTGCAAAAATGGCCACTTTTCAAAAATTTGTTGTGGCGAAACGGCTTGAGCTAGTTTATTAATTTAAATGACATATAAAAACGTAACATTTAGACAATATTTCTAAAAATGTTCTATTGAAAAATATGTGCAGGTATAGGACTTATGTATAGGGGATCTCCCATGGTCCCTTCAAAAAAAGGTAATTTGCGGTGTACGGTCCATGGAAATGTCCGATATAAGAACCAGAATATGCATTAGTTAAAGGATAATTGTCCGGAGGTATCACCATGGAGTTTTTCTTTTTTTCATTTTTTCGATTTTTCATGAAAGCTTGAAGCCAAAAATTCAATTCTTGACTAAAAAAAAGTGTAATTGTTAAATATAAAACATAAAATTAGAAAAACCCCGACGGTGATACCTGTAGAATTAGTTGCAGAAGTTGTGGCAAAATTTCAACACGATTGGTCAAGTAGAATTTAAGGAATCGTGTACACCGACTTTGAAGATGGCACTTTTAAGTTAAAGTTTAAAGTTTTGGCTCCCATACTATACATCGAACATAGAATGACCTCCGTTCAACTACCCGTTACTTCGTTGTTTTTGCTCCGATCGATTTCAAATTTAGGATGTTGGGCATTCATAAAAAAAATATTTAAAAAACATGTCGAAAAAAAAGTAAATACCCTTCTTTAAATACCAAATAATTTTACCAGTTACCAGTCTAAGAGTTTTACTTATACAAAATGTATAAAATTGTTTAATTTACATCTTCATTGACTTGTTAATAATATTTAATATATTTATCTTTTACAGATTCTCAGTTAAAACGTTAAAAATGGCCTCAGCAACACAGGCCAACGGCACAGCGACAGCAACGACTGCCACCCTGGCCGATGACTACATAACGGTTGTGGAGGTGGAGGACGATCCCACACTGTCCACGAAGGATCGCCTGAAGAAGCTAGTCAAGCGGCAGAGCTCCGTGGCAGAGGACTCCTCCTTTATCACAGTGCTGACCATCAACGAGATGGAGTTGCTGCAGCAGCGTCGCCAGGAGGAGGAGGAGCTGGCGGGCGATAGTGCCTCCATCCAAATAAAGGAGGAACAGATCGAGGATGTGACAGTGTTCCGGCTGCCGGGCGAGCGTCTGGGCTTCGGATTGAAGTTCCAGGGCGGCACTCGGAGCACCGAGCTCGTCCAGAAGCTGTACATCCAGTCCTGCGCCGCCGACAGTCCCGCCTCCAAAGTGGCCACCAGCTGGGGCAATCTCCGCGAGGGCGACGAGATCGTGCGGATCGATGGTCGGGATGTCAGGGAGATGACCCGCATCGACTGCGTGCGCGGACTCAAGGACAACGTGGCCATCCAGCTGGTGGTGCGCAACGGTCACGGCCAGAAGCCGCCCAGCGAGGAGGAGTCCCAGCAGCAACTGGAGCAGCTATCGATCACACTCAACGCCCAGCCACCGCCGCCCCCGCCAGTGCCGCCGAGGAAGCTGGTGAGGCGACAGAACTCCAAGGAGAACCAGGCGCAGGTGCTGGCCATGGAGAAGCCACTGACGCCGCCTCCGGATGCGGAGTACTACATCAATCTGCTCACCGAATCCATCAAGGCCGGCTCCGAGTCGGATGACACGGCCAGCACCATATCCACAGTCATTGACAAGTTCTCCATGAGCTCCAACTACTCCTCCGACAGCAGCCTCAATGGCCACGAGCTGGCCAAGGTCCTGCAGCCCTTCACCCTGCTGGAGCAGGAGTTCCTGCCCCTGGAGCAGCCAAAGGCACACCCCAAGCTGCTGATTCCCGGCAACAACTACGAGAACGTCGAGTTCAAGACGGAGAAGGTGAATGTCTACGAGAATGTGGTGCTCCGGAGTCCGGAGACCACGCCCACGCCAAAACCCAGGGTCCAGGTGGTGGCCACCGTGGAGCCAAAGAAGCGATCCATCATACCCACTCCTAGGAAGATTCCCACGCCCAGCAAACTGCCCATTGAGGTGGCTCCACCACGAGTGCCTCCTCCCGTTGAGGAGCCGAAGACTCCCACCAACGAGAAGCTGGATTCCCCGAGGACACCCACGAATGAGGCCAAGGACTCGCCTCCCAGTGCCACCAAAATACCCAAGGCCAACTTCTCGCGGGCCAAGACAGAGGGCGAGATCAAGCTGCACCTTCAGCCCCCGAAGAAGGAGTCCCCGGGGGTCAAGTCACGCATACCCATAGTCACAACTCCCACACAAAAAGCGGTGTCCAAGCCAGCGTCGCCGCCTCTGAATGGCACCTCGTCGAGCATCCCGCGGCTCCTGCAGAAGCAGAAGTCCGAGACGGATCTCAAACTCAACCTATACCGGAGCAAGTCCAAGGAGGCGAGTCCCAGGCCTCCGCTGCAGAGGGCCAACTCCGCCGAGGCCCCGGAGCGCACCTTCATTCCCGTCCTGCTCAACGGCAGCGCCAAGAGCTCCAACTCCCTGGAGAGCATCAGTTCCAATGGCAGCAACAGCAGCGGGAACAGCGGAAGGTCGCCCAAGGGACCAAAACCCAAGCCGCCAGAGCGGGTTCAGTCGCTGCAAAAGACCCAGATCCCCAAGCTGCAGGCCCTGCCAACCACTCCGCCCCAGCAGCAGCCCAAGCTGAGCATGCAGACCTTTCGCCAGAGTCCTCCCACGCCCAGGTCCACGCCCGTGGGCACTCCATCCCCCACGAGCAATCGCGAGATTCGCTTCAAGATCCAGACGTACGAGAACAAGGCCCTGGACGAGGATAAGCTGCCCAGTCTCTTCGATCTGGTGCACCAGGATAAGGACAAGGAAAAGGAAAGCGATTCACTCAAGACCCACAACAGTATCACGGCTCTCCTGGCCGCCGCCGCTGCCGAGGCCGCGGATCTCTCGCGGGAATCCCCGCCGCCCCTGGTGGTTGGCAAGTGCATGAAGATCGCGGACGACAACCAGACCACCACTTGCTACTCGAGCTCCAGCAGCGGCGAGGACGAGGACGAGGAGGACGACGTGGATGCGGCCAACAGGGAGTATGTTTGCGAGGATGGCGAGAAACTGGGGCCTCCGGAGCTGATCAATGGCCCGGGACCCTCGGAGGCGTACTTCAACATGTTCTGGCACTCCAATATGCTGCCCACCATTGGCGAGGTGGAGGAGGAGTTCTCCTCTCTGGAACCGCAATCCCTGACAAATGGGTGAGTAATTGCGTTTTGATTAGCTCTGGAGGGGTTCAGTCCAGGGATAAGATTATGGTGTGTATATAAGACACTTGGGTAACTTTCCAAGGAGATATTTGAATTTTTTAAAGGGTTTGTTAGATTTTTTTTAAATATTAGATTTTATTTTTTATTTTATTTTAACATATTTAAAATAGTATACAATTCCAAAAATTAATTTGGGGATTAGCCGGCGCTGTAAAATAATATATTTAAATATAATATTTAGAGGAAAATAGTATAAATATGAAATATCAGCAGCCTTCTAGTAGTTCTAATCAGTCATTTTGTATGGGACTTAGATATTTGCCAAATATTATTTGCTAATCAGCCAAAAATACAGCGATTACGCATAGTAATACGTTACTTATCAAGGTGTTACTTGCTTTTAAAAAGTCTGAGTAAGTAAGAGATGTAATGATGTCACTGTCAAAGTGACTGATAGCTATCTGTCCGAAAAAGATAATCAGCAGTTAAACTTATGGTAAAGCAAGTCGGTTTTCTGCCTTCAGCTACGTACTCAGACACTCGAAGAGGGTGACTATTGGCCTCTCGTTTTGACTCAATGCTTAGGAACACTTTTCGCGTGTCTGATTACGTAGCTTTCCTTAAACGTATCTAAACGTAACTGAATAACATATTGCTGTTAACTACTTTGTTAGTTATCGATTATTGCCGTAAAGCGTTTGTTTTGATTATCGAGACCACTCAAAGCTTGGCTATCGGAAATCAGCTGTTCTTTTGCAAGCCGGCTAAAGTTAAATCTCACAATTGCACAATAATGTGTAAAGTCATATCCCTCAAGAAAATGACTAATCTTAAAGAGTATTTGCTAGTTCACACACTGTCCTACTGTATATATCACTCTTTGGCAGTGACCAAGTCCATTAATAGAGCTGGATTACCTAACCAAGAACTAGACACTATGGGTGAGTTACTAGCAACTTTTTGCCAACAAGAAATGTTTTGCAAAAACTCAATGCACAAAGCAAACGCCGAATACAATCGAAGGGGAAGGGGCAACCCTCCCCCAAAATAAAATCAAAAAACGAAACAAAAAACAAAAGGCTGATAAGAGGAAATGCCGGTGTGTTTACCAACACAGCGATAGCTAACCGGGCGATAAGGGGGAATATAATGGAAAAAAAGGAAAACTAGAGGGGGCCATCATCAGTGTGATTTTGGTAACGTTCGGCGAAGGTTCGGCCACCGATCGAACCTGTTACCTGTCTCCCCTGACGTTGAGCTTAGCGCAGGTGCGAGGGCGGCAAATCAATTAGCATATCGCCGGCCGATAAGCAAAGTCGTAATTGTAATTACTCAGGTCTCGCTTTTCCCTTCGTTTTCCAGAAGTCTTGCCAAGGCAGAGGAGCAGTCCAAGAAGGTGCCCAAAATGGAGGCTAATGCTGGCGAGGTGACCCAGCTGACCGACGATAAGATTGCGGAGCGTGACGCAAGGCAGGCGAGAGTGGAGAACCAGGAGAGCAGCTCCACCAGCACAGTGAGGAGCCAGCGAAGCTCCTCCTCCTCCACCACCACCACTCGGGTGACCACCACCAAGACTAGCTCATCCAGTAGCTCGTCCAGCTCCTCCAGCACCTCTACAAACCTCATACCCGACATAGCCTTCAAGCTGCAGCCGTACGAGGAGAGAGAGGATCACGGGGAGCCCATCACCACCGTCCACGAGGAGCGACGTGTGCTGAGCGAGCAGAAGACCCTCAGCGAACTGAGGACACGGGATGCCATCACCGGCGAGGAGCAGCTGGTGACCAGTGCCAACTCGAAGTCGAGTAGTGCCCGGTTCAAGAAGATCAGCAGCAACGACAACCTGCTCGACCTTGGCGACGAGCAGGAGATGCAGGAGCAGCCGTTGACCGCCACGATCACCCAGGAGTCGAGTCTGAGGGAGCGGCTGGAGTGTCCGCAGGATAGCCAGAGTATCGAGCGCGGTACCCTGACCCTATCCGAGCGGGGCAAGCAGCTGAGCCAGAGCCAGGGCCTCTCCACGTACACGGAGTGCGAGAGCAGCGAGAAGGAGTCCTATCTTGAGGCCCAACAGATCTTAAACGGGGATGGTACTCCCCAGGAGCTGGTTCTAGATGAGGAAGCTGACCAGCAACCCACCTTTGAAAGGGAGCTGAGCGAGACTTTGACGGTGACCACCGATGGCGAGAAGCAGGTCACCAGGAAGCTGGAGCAGAGCAAGGATGTGGCCGGCAAGAAGGGTGCCAAGCTCCTGAAGAAAACCGACGAGGAGCGTCGCCTCGAGCAGGAGGCCCAGAAGCTGATCGAGAGCTACCAGAAGGTGAAGAAGGAGGCGGAGAAGCTGTACAGATCGGAGATGAATGATGATGATCAGGGTTTCGATCTGAGTGCCTTTGAGCAGGTGGAGAAAAAGGATAAGCCCCAGGAGGAGCAAAAGGATTCAACAGTTAAGGAAACTGCTAAGCTCCTAGAAGAGCAAGTCAAAGAAGAGCAAGTCCAGGAGAGGATTAAAGTCCCCCAGCCAGAAGTCACAGAAGAAATCAAATTAGAAAAGAAGGAAACTAAAGAGGTATCCCATCAGGAAGTCAAGGAGGAGGTAAAAACCTCCAATCAGGAACTCAGTGAAGCCTTGGAGAACGGTGTCACGAAAGTCTCGCACCAGGAGGCCAAGGTGGTCCACAAGGAAGTGAAGATGATCAAGGAGGCTGTCCAGGTCACTGGGACAACGACCAGTCACAAGGTGTCCACCGAAGAAGTCAAGGTATCCAAAGAAGTAGTCACAGTTTCCAGCGAGAAGGAAACCCCAGTGTCCACCACACAAGTAGAGGTCATCTCGCCGCCCCTAGAAGACGACCTGGGCTATGTGCTCCACAAACACATCATACAGCCGGAAAAGCAGGAGAAGATTAAGCCCGTGCCGAAACCCAAGCCCAAGCCGCCGGTGCCCTCGAACAAACCCAAAATGCCAGCTAATTTGACCAAACCCAAGACGGCGCCACCGCCGGTGCCCAGCAAGAGGAGCGATGTGTCGGCATCCGCATCCGGCGGAGCTAAGCCCACGCCCAGTCAGAGGCGTAGCAGTCTGGAGAGCTCACAGCCGCCCAAGCCGCTGGAGCGCATAATTCTAGGCGTCGAGCAGCCAATAATCAACCTGGCCAGCGTGGATTTGCCAAATGTGGCACAGGCAACGGTCGCGGAAACGAGTCCCGTGGTGGAGATGCCGCCGGATGACCTGCAATTCGAGAGTCATCAGCTGCCGGACGACGAAAGCAAGCGGCAGAAGCATCAGCAGCAGCAGGAGCAGGACTCGCAGCTGGCATCGAGTGACCTGCTCAGCGGATCGTCATCCTCGTCGGTGACCACCACGCCCATAACGACACCAATTTTGGTATCTGCCACATCATCGATGGACTCCGTGCAAAGTGTCATCGAGGTCGTCAACGGCATTCCCATCATCAGCAATCAGCAGACCGACGACGACGATGACGACAACGACAACGAAAACGAGAACGAGAACGAGGATGATGGTGATGATGATGCGGGTGACGAGGTGCCAGTGCCCTTGGCGGCCGATGGATCAAAGGAAGCTGCTCCCGTCGAGGAGGTGTCAACGTTGCCGCCCAACAGAGAACACGAATCAGGTGAGTGAGAAGTCATTTATTTGGGTTTTTTTCTGGGGATTTTTTGAGTGATTTAAGCGTTGAAAATATTTTTAAACTTTAATATCTTTGGGTAGAATAATTTATCCTTACTGTTACCTACATAAATTATTATTTATTTAATTTTTGAAACAACACTTCTATTATAATTTCGTAAAGAGTTTATGAGGAAACAATGACTGAAAAATTTAATTCATCTGATAAATACTTTTCCTTATGAAAACTTTCTATATTGAATATTATTCATTTTATCCCGATCATTAGGGTAACTAAAACCAATTTTATTTATCAACATTTAAATATAAAATATAAATTATAATTTGAAAGTTAATAGTTATCCAACAATGTATAAAAATATAGTTCGTCTTATTAATAAAGCAGAAATAAATATTAAATTCGCTTAAATTAAAAATCTAAATAATTTCTTAAGGAAAACATTCTATATTATTTATTTAATCCTGATGATGAGGATCCCTAAAACTTCCGATATTTCTTTATTTTTAAGTCTTGAGGACTCCCCCTACAATTTTAAATATATTTCGAAAACTGATTTATAAAGTATAAAAACTATAATCTCTAAAATGCCTTTAATCCTGTCGATGCCCCATTTGCCTCAAACAAAGTTCTAGCAAACAGTTTATGGCCGGCAGTTTGGCCAGTTGCAGTTGGCCAAAAAATACCAAGTTGCATGTCGTGGGGATTTACGACTTTTCACCCGGCGGGAGCCAAATCCATTCATCCATCCATTCCTGCTGCAGCTCCCCGCTTTCCGCCCTTGTTTACTTTTGGATTTTTTGACAGTCTCCCAAAACCGACGACGCACGCAATTATCAGCCACCAAATGAGTTTTACAGCCGGGCTCCGGCTCCGACTCTGGTCCGGGGACCCTCTGGTAACTTGTCACATTGACCGCAATTTTTAGCTTCCTCTAGCCTCCGGTCACGCCCACGCACCCACGCCCTCGCCCTCGCCCACGGCCTCGCCCACTTTTGGGCCCATTGCGTATGCAAAACGGCCACTAATGGACTTTATGGCCAAAGTTTTGTTTGGTCGGTTTTGGGTTTTTATTTTCGGCACGGTGGCTTTTAATGGCACCCTTCCACCATGTGTGTGGGAATATTGTTGGTTTTATTTTTTTCGGGTATTTTGTGTTTTTATAGTGGAGATTATAGGCTATGTAAATTGAGTTTATCTTTCAATTTGTTACTTGATGGTGTTTAATTAGATTAAAAAGTTAACTGTGATGGAGAACGTAGGAAGTGAAGGATTTACCATTAGTTGGTAATCTTGGGCATTAAATAGATCAATTTAAAATATATCACAATGTTTATTAGAGGGGGATTAATATATTGGTTTTTGCACTTCATTAAATGTTATTAAAAATAAATAATTGCAGTGACTTCATTTCATTTAATCAGGAATTATAATTTGTTATGTAATAAATTTAACACAAGCTCAAATTTAATCTCTAAAAATTAATAAACAACCATATTTAACTAAACTGTTGACCCACTCCTCCATAATAGTTTGGCTTAAATATTTCATGGCGATTGGATTTGAGCCTCTTACCTATAAAATCGAAAAATTTGCATTTAATTTATTTGGAAAAATGATGGCCGTAGAAAGGCATTGGAAAAGATTGCTGGCCCAGATGCAGCATGTATAAAATATTGGGGAAATGTTTTAATTAAACAACAAAAAAAAGGGGCAAATATTGGCATCAGTTTCCCCCGGCCATTCCCCTTCCTGCTGATAGTTTTCCTGGGTTCCGAGCACGCGCCAAAATATTTACATACCAAAATGCGTTTGCTGGGCGGCAATGGTACTCTGGATCGGGGATTCTGTGGGTTCAGATCTCCTCCCGTCCGTTCTGGGTGTGAAATAATAATGAAATTTGCCGGGACAAGCCGCATGCCATTTGCATATTGCAGACGACAGTGGAGAAGGCGAGCTCTGGCGATAAAACTATTAAGGATGCAATATTTGAGGAGAGAATATATTTTGAGCAAGTGAAGAAGATACTCAAACCCTTGGATTAAATTATATAATATAAATAAAGTTAACCTTAGGAAATAAATAATAGTTAGGAGGAGTAATTATTAACAAAGTAGTGCTAATTATAGGAGATAAAAGTAACAAGATTTTAATTTAAAATCAAAGACACCCTCTACAATACAGTAATTTGTTTCCTGTATTATCTGTTATCTGATAAATTAACTACTTACATTCCCATTGTATCCAATAACATTTTTGTTGTTTCTGAAACAGGCCTCGTCGTACAACTTCATTGGTTTTCGTTTTGTTTTCACTTGCCGCCTGATAAAAACTCTTAACAAATAAGCTTTTTTCCATGTATATATTTTCGGTGTTTCGAATTTCTCTTCGCTTGTATAAAAATATGTTTTTTTTTTCATGGCTGGTCTATGTCATTATTGTATGTGGCGGCGCAAATTTGCAATTAAAGCTGCACAGAAATATGCAAAGCTCCTTTTTTGCCATTATTATTTTAACGTTACGTTATATTATTTTTACCTTGAACAATATCTGTGGGCACTCGTTGGTGGCCATAAAATAAATTATTATATTTTTACGCCGCGACGAGTTCCAAAATTATTATGTGTATTGGTTGGGACCGGTAATTCCGCAGACAACTGCATTGATAAGACCGCGTTCGATGGGGTTTGGGCCTTATCTGTTAGCGGTTTGTCTGCGTTTATGACGACCATATGGCCGAGGCCCTTATCGTGATGGTAAATAATTGGGTTTCCCGAATAAAAAAATATAAGCCCTCTATGTAAGGGGTACTCCCTCCATCAATTCGATCGATGTCGGTCCAATCTCGGACACGCTTTTCAATCGAACTGCCGCAAGGGAATGGGATTGATTTTTGAGTCAGAGCTCGGGGCTGATTCAGAATTTGACTGACTGACTGACTGACTGGCCGACTGACAGGGGGCACCTCAGCTGCAGTTCTCTGGAATAATTGCTACTGGGCTCTTAAACCCCCCTGGAACTTTGCCTCCTTTTTGGGCTAATGAACATTCATGCAACATGGTGCTGACACTATCTGTCCATGTGTCTGTCGTTGTGTTTGGAAATTGGCTAAAAGAGAAGTGGGAGTTGCTTGTGCCAAGTTCAAATGGGAAGTATATATTTTGTACGATTTTATTTTACTAAATTGGAGATCTTATCAATATTTCGGATAATTATGTAATGAATTTGGATATGAACATTGGGATGTCAAAGAATATCTATAGATACTTTAAACACCTTTCAAAATAATACTTTAATTTAGCTTTTAATAATTTGTCTAGGCTTGATTCTAAGCCATTTTTTTCTAAACAATTACAATTATATTTGTAAATGGTAAAACACTTCCTACATAACTTAGTAGACCCAATTTACCCTTTATTTTGTTATTTATATATAGAAAGGATAGCTTGACTCAAATAGATTACAGTCAGGGATTTTCCCTTCAAAGAATTTAATATACAAATCTATAATTTCGTAGGATTTATAGCATATTTCTGATAAATATAATTTATTAAATAAACTTTTTTTAAAGTAGAGCATTCAATTGTTAATATATCTTCCAGTTCTCAACAGTTCTCCAGCTGTTTTCCTGTCTTGTCTGTGCTTAATTGACTATAAAAGCATTTTCGACATTTACAGGTCAAACACCGGGGAAACCCCCGTGCTATTCCCCTTTTCAATTTAACCCTCCAGCCCTGTGTGTGTGTGTGTGTGTGTCACGAATGTTGTGCGAAATTTATCGCTTTTGTGTGAATTCGAAATTAATTTGAAATTAATTTTCAATTTCGATTTTCGCTGCAATTGGGGCTCAATTGGTTTCGTTTTGTTTCGCCTCGTGTTTTGTTGTTACCGAGTTGAGTTTTCCTTGTGTAATTACATGCTGTCCTGCTTTGTTGGCCCCTCGGGGTCCTTTGATTAGATTTTGTAGCTAATTTTATTGTTGTGCGAGTTTGCGGCTTTTTCAATTGTTTTTCCTGCCAACTGCCATGGCAGCCTGCACTCTGCACTCTTTGTTTGAACAATGAGAAAAGCGTTCGCGGCTGTTGCAAATCCAAATCCAAATCGAAATCGAATCCAGTGTAAACTGATGTTGCTAGTTTGCCCCATTGTGTTCATTCATTCGATTTGTTTTTCCATCCTGCCAAAGGATTTATCTTTTCACTTTTGCATTTTATTTGCTTCGATTTTCAGTTCAGAGGGGTTCTTTGTTTGCTTTTCCCTGCAGAGCTTTCAAAGTGCAGCCACAATGTTGACCCAGTGCTTGTTGGGATTTTTCATTTTTCTTTTATACAAATGCATATATATTTATAGAGTATATATATGTGTGAAAGGGAAAAGGTCCCGGCTTGGCTTATATTTCCAGAAGAAAGGGATATTCATGCCGTCACTCATCTTCGGGCCTTTTCAGCTCTCTGTCCATCATTATTTTTGTATTTTCCTCATTTATAGAGCAGCCTCTCCATCAGCTGTCAAATTAAATGCCATTAAATTGCAATCACAGCAAATCCATTAGATATTTAGCGGCATTTTGTGGTTGCAGCTTTTTGGTGTTTTGTGGTTTTGTTAAACATTTTTACTAACTTGCAATTGTTGCCACTTTGAATGCTTTTTTTCCACTTTGACATTGATTTTGCATTTAAAATTCGCGGTTTATAAAAAAATGCTTTGGAGTTCTTCAAAAAAATCCTTTGAAGTTTTTCAGCAAAAGGATAATTATTTTTATTAACACTAAAAGCCCTCCAAATATAAAAAAGTATATAAAAGTTAGATCTCTGATAGTGTCACCTGTGACCCACAACGATTTCGTCAGCATCATGCTGGATCAGCTCCCGATCTTGGTTCCCATGGATTATCTGCGGATCGAGAGAAGCGCGTCACACTCTGTGGCCGCCTTTATGGGGTTAACCCCGTTCGCAGGAGCCCGGTCCGGGCCGGGCCTAATCAGCTGTCAGGTGAGAGCAGGAGGCGCAACGGGGAAAGGTGTCAGCTACGCCTGCTGCTGCACTTTCAAATCCAATTAAGAGTGTGAACTTGCCGGAGCTTTGGAAATTAACAGTCCGATACAGTGCCGGGCACACAAACAAAGTGACATTGTCACATTAAATGCGAAATGTGCAACAGTAGCTGCCGCAGATAAGTCGGAGGAGGAGGAGGCCCAGCCCCGAAAAAGAACTCGCAGGAACTGCAGCCAAGCCCAGCTGCACTTTTGTGTCAGAAAAAGCTGGAAATACTCGCACAGAAGCAGTACGTATAGAGAACCCAGCGAACCCCAAACCAAGTCACCTCGGGCCTCATTACAGCTCCTTTCTGAGGCACTCGAAAAACCGGGATTGCAGACAATATCGGGGAATAATGGGGTTTATAGCTATTGAGTGGTGATTATTGATCCCTGTGAGTAAGCAATCACCGAGAGAGAAGAGAAAATGTTATAAAAATAAATTAATCTAAAAGGAAGAAATTTATTTATGGTTGATTTATTTGAAATAAATAAATAGCATTCTTTTAGGCGAGAGCATTTTTTATACAATTATTATGTTAATAAATTCTTGATCACTTGTTAAGCAGGAAATAAATAAGTACAGAAAAATAATGAAATAGAGCCTGACAATAGAAAGTCTCTTTTCAGGGAATACATTTCGCTGAGAAAAACCGTTTCTAATAAAACCAAAAATAAAAAATTTATAAATTACAATAATTTTTGTCTATTGCTTCGAAGAGTGTTAATGTTAAGCTTATACATCAAATGTAGCCCCTATTTTTCCCAAGTGCACCTACCAAGCCTGACAGCTTGCTATGCAGCCCAGCGGCTGCTCGCAATTATCACATTTCCAAATGGTCACGGACCACGAAATCTCGAGTTCAGATACGGTGCGACCCCGATCCCGATCCCGATCCCGATCCCTCCAGCTGCTCTACGACTCTATAAGCTCAACGCAGGGAAAACCAAAGACCAGACCTAGCTCTCCTCCTCCATCTGGTGCAGTTCCTCCTGGGCCGCCGGAGGTTCTCCCTTGGCCGCGGCATGTGTCATAATTCTCGCCAGCTTGACATTTATGATGTGTTCGCGCTCATGTGATTTTTCCAAGCCGATAAGACAATGGCAATGAAGTCTTGATGTCTCTCTGCCAACGCGAGAACTGGTCATGGTGCGAATTGCTAATAATTACCTCTGGGGCTGGGTCCAAGTCGTGGTCATGGACCGCTTCCTAGGAGCGTAATTTGAATGGGTTCAGCAAGCAGGAGAACTGGATATATAATTGGAAGGCGAGTGTATACTAGATATCCGCTTAGAGTCTGAACTTAATAATCAATAAATAATATTGCTCGGGGGACTCTAAGACCTCCTGGCCATTTCCCAGCCATAACAAAATGAGAGCAATAAACCCTTTTAAGGCCCTGTTCAGCTGCGTCCTATAATGGCATGATTTACGGCCAGCACTCGCGGGTCCACAAAACTATTCAATTAAATGGCTTTTTAAGGACCGCCGCCGCCTCATCATTCTAATTATACGATCAGTGCGAACTTTTAAGCACAATTTTCGCGGCTAAAACATTTCTATTGGAGCTGAGGGACGACGCGCTCTTTCGGCCGGCTAATAAAGCTAGCGAGACCAGGCTCATAAAACACGAAACTCAATTACCGCATTTGTTGCTCAAGGCCACAAATAACCAATGTTACGATGCGTCAACATTTTCTCAGCTCTGAGTCCCAGTCCCAGGCCAGGACTATATCGGTGGGCTATGGCCGCCAAGGAGCGGATCCCGCTAAAGGTCCAGTCGTCTGCAGTTGGTGATTCATGGCTTTATTGCCTTATTCCCTCTTTCCTGGCTTGCATAATTATGCGCAGCAACGCCCACTGTCAGCAGACATCCCAGTCTGCCTTCTTAAGCCCTTTTCAAAAATTTAGAAAAATTGAGAAAGGTTAAGACGCATGTCTGTTGGATTTTATATATTTTAATTTAATATAATATTGTTTTGTTTGCCAAACTTGGATCCCTGTATCTTATCTATCTTCTTGGAGACTGTATATAATTTATAACTTGTAACCTTTAAATATTCTAAACCGTAGCCATATTTATTTATATTTATTTATTGAAAGCATAAAGTAGCTTTGATTAATTTACTATGCTAGCATACAAAGGATGCATTTGTTTTGGCATTAATTTATTTCGATAATTTCTGTTAGCGCTTCGCGGTAGTGTCCTGATTTTCAGAATCTCTCTTCCTTTTTGGGTTTCTCGGGTACTCTTATAGCCCGTATTTATCGATTATAATCATCCATTAGAATACTATATCCTGTCTCGCCCTCAATCACCTCCCGGCAATCCCGGCGTATCCTTACTTTATTGCATTATTTTTATTATTAGTATCTTCAACGATGATTAATTCGAGGATTACCTTGACCAATATCAGAGCACAACTTACTATGGTATACATTATGATACAATAATAATTCTACTATTGTAAACATGTTCTAGCGTTTGACATTTTTTCCCCCAGTGTCTCCTTATTATGTGTGCGATTTTTCGGAGCGCACTTCGTTCTGTTCCGGCGGCTTTTCTCAAAACATCCATAAAGATGGTCGAGCCCAGGGGAATCCCTTGGCCCTTCCGGCCGTTTGCCCCTTCCGCCGGCCATTTAATTCCCCTTTTTAGTGCTAGTCTGTCTTGTCAGCAGGATTAAGCAATTTTCAGCTTGGCTTGCGCTTTTTTTTTGCGTGCCTTTCCAGCTTTCCGCGCCTCACACTATTTAGCCCAGGACTTGCCCACAGTGACGGGAAAAAATAAAAAAGACGCAAAAAAGGAGTGGGTTGTGGAAAAAGTGCTAAAAATTTGCGATGCGTTAAATTTGGTTAATTTAAGTTGAGCGGAGGTTCAAGGGGCTGTAGGGATCTCGGCTTTTGGAAAGGTGTTAATGTGCTGAGCAATGGCGCAAAGTGTAGGGGAATTTGAACAAAAAAAGGCAAGAATTGCTGTACAAACTACTTTATCAAAAAAAGGGTTAATATATTTAAAATATGCTTCTGTTTTATAATTTTATCATTTTTTTTAGTATTTTGTGCAATCATCTTGATCTTTAGCCACCTCGGCAGACAAAAAGAAACACTCATCATGGGCAACCGCAAAACAAT
The DNA here is from genome assembly GCA_018153105.1 of Drosophila rufa. Lineage (NCBI taxonomy): Eukaryota > Metazoa > Arthropoda > Insecta > Diptera > Drosophilidae > Drosophila > Drosophila rufa. The sequence continues at coordinate 11,014,232 of JAECXS010000085.1, forward strand.
AAAAAAATTCGCGCCTTCTGCTCTTCTCACCCAATTACCAGCGATTCTCATAACGCATTCCCTGCCACGCAGACTCGAAAAAGAAATAACTGCAACTCGGTTCTGTGGTCGCTTGTCCTGGGTCCTGAGCGTTAATATTAAAAAATAATTCGCGGTCGAAATTATTCATGACTCGCCGGGCGAAATCTTGCATTTAACCAACGCATCTGCCCTGGAAGACCAAACCGAATCGAAGGCCTCTTTTTTGGGACTTCTCTCGGGTGTGTTGTGCCAACTGAAAATCGCCAAATCGGTTTAAACCGCAGCGTTGAAAAGGACAGCGAGGCAATATGCAATGAAGCCCGAATGCAGAACTGCAAACAGGGTGTCATAACTGGGAGTTCACTCAGCGAAAATATTAATATTAGAGAAGGAACTTTAAAAAGACTAGCGTTGCTAGTATATAAACTTTATTTTTAATATTTCTTTTTGAGATTTTACATTGATTTGTAAATTAATTATTTGCAATGTTGAATTGAAGCTTTATTTAAGTTTGTTTAAGTGTAACTGCCGAGAGGCATTTGGCTCCGTTGGTTTCGATTTCAAGCGATATTTACTCGACGCCGTTGCAGTTGTTGCTGCATCCTGTAATGGCTATTCGCAGGACAACAGGGAAAAGGGTATAGCAGCAGCAAGGGAGAGCGGCAACCTATTGACATTGACAGTTATGGCCGGGAGTGTATTTATACAACAACGCAGATATGTGGAGCAGCAGTCACTGGCTGTGCCAAGTGGCTGCCTCCTCGCTTTCCCTGTCCCTCGTCTCCTCCTGGTCGCCCCCAGAATTGTCATCGCTGCTGTTGTCAGGAGGCACAGCATTGTGCATGAGTGCTCCAGCCCAGCTTTGCCTCCATAAGGACAGTTGGGCGAATGGTTAAGTGGGTTGGACGCCCAGGCAGAGCTCTGAAGGATACCTCCCTGAAAGTTCACAGATCAAGTTCGAAAGTTTCGAAATTTATCTTAAATGCAATTTATTTTGTTGAGCATTTATTTTACAATCGAAATATTTATTCTAAATTTACATCTCTCTATCAAAAGTTATAGCCTTTTAAAAAGTTTCCTACTAATCGATTCAGGGCTTTCTTTGAGAGCATTTTGGCCAGGTACCAGGGCCCACAGCATGCCAGACACGCCAGACATCTGGTAAACCTCCGTACCTCCCGGGGGTAACCGGGGGAATTAACCGAAAACAATTTTCCACTCAAGCGGTGGCTGGCAACCAGCTAGAAAAACGCTGGAGAGCCCCATCATAATGGCCCTGGGCAGGACGCATCCGCCAGATGCAAATGTATCTATTAAACAGAAATCAGGCAGAAGGCCCGCAGCAACGAGCAACGAGCCGGGCTAAGGCTAAGCACTTCACACCAAAGTGTCAATTGCATTTTTGTGGTTGGTTGGCAATAGACGGAGGCGGCGGCCCAGACGGAACCCTCGAGCACTTAATGCAACAATAAAACAATCAAAGTGCCTAGAAAATCGATGGCAGTGAGCGCAGCTCCAAGTAGCTCCGGGATTCGTCCGGCCACTTTGCTCGGCCAACAGCAAATGGAAATTCAATGTGAAGTGTGCGTATCAGCGACTGTCGCACTGCAGTGCATCCCAGATCCCAGCTCTCCAGCTCTCCAGACTCGAGGCACCAGGCTCCAGATCCGAGGGACCCGAGACCCCAAGACCACACACTTGACGGGGGAGCGAGGACCGAGGAGAGGTGCCTTGGTGCGGTGCGGTTCTTCTGCGGTTCGGTTCCTCAGGCACTTGACTCGGTCGAGCTAAGGATGGCAGCGTGCGGCTGCAGGAATTTTTTGGGGAAACTATCGCAGGGAAATCTAAGGGAAATTGAAATTATTTAAAAATATTTGAGAATTTTTTTTGGGGAAGTGTACTGAGTATAATCATTTTAATTATTTTAATTATTTTTTAGACTCCCTTTCAAATAACTAAAAACCACAAAACCCTCTAAAGGGTTTCAAAAAAAGGTCATTATCATCTCTAGGGCTGATCAAATAGCGTCCCTTTGGGGGCCAACAATGTAGCATGTAAATGGCTGCGAGGCAGTCGAAGAGACCTTTTCACACCTCCCACACCCACTTGTGCCACCGGCTGGCTGGCTTAGTGTCAAGTGGTGGCCAGTGGCTCCATCTCTAGCTCCCGGCTCCCGGCTCCCGATTCCAGCACTCTCCACTATCACGTGGGTGTTAATTACTCAGGTCCCCGGCTCAGAGCCATCGCCATCATCATCTGCATCAGCAGAACTTTGTGTCAACCCGAGTCGGGGATCTCGGAGGGTTTTTTAATATCCCACTTTAGAAGGGTATATATCAGGGTATACTAAATCGATGGTAGCTTATTCAACCAAAAAATAGCGAAGCCTTTAATCACTCTAAAAATATGCCTTAACTACCAGAAAAGAGATTAATAATTTCATTGTAAGTAGGGAGTCAGTAGCGGGTATCTAATTGTCGGGGTCTCAACTCAAGCTTAGCTTCTTGTTTGCACTTCTTTCGGGATGTTCAGCTGAGAGAGTGCAATCAACTCTGCCGCTGCCATCGCCGGCTGGCCATAAAAGTTGCGCCCCGGACAGTTTGAACAGACATTTTGGACAGTTTCGGACATTTGGAACAAGTTGAGGCGAGGCGAGCAGTTCAAGGAGACCGCTCCTTGCCGCCGCCACTTGCCACAGTGCAGAGCCCGAGCCCGCATCCTCTTCTGATCCGATCCGATGGGATTGGGACTGGGACTGGGATGGGTTTGGGGGTTGGGGACACAGTTAAGGGACATCAAACAAAAGTTGAAGGGATTTGCGACCCGAAAATGGCAATGCCAGCCAGCTCTCCAGCCAATGCTCTCCTCGCTCTGCTCCATTGCCTATTTGACTTGGGCTCAGATTCGTTTTCGGCATTTTCGCTTTTTGATCATTTTTCAAATGCAGGTACAGCCACAGCCAGGCCAAGACGGTTCGTGTCGGTTGGTGTCTCTTTTTAGGATGGTGGCAGTCGGGAATCGGGAAGTGTTTCTGCCTGCCTGCCAGCCTGCATGACAAATTATTTGAAGCCTTCACTTTTGGTTAATTTATGGTGTAAAGTGCTCAAGTGATGACTGAAAGTAGAGGGCCTAAGGTTTTGCTTTTATGATGAAAATGAGGGAAATTTATTATCTAGATTTTTGGGACGCAGTTGTATGGAAATAATATATCAACGCTCTAAGTTTACTATTTAAATTGGAATATGCAAATGAAAAAAAATGAAAAAGCTTTAAATTTGTATTTCCTGATGGATATTTCTTATAAGACCCACGCATAAAAATTGAATAAAAATAAAAAAAAATTAAATTTACAAATCAGCGTCAACGAGAATTTAATCTTAGGAAATGTAAAGCAAAATTAATTATTTAGTCAACTCTTTATGTAAATTTTGGTCCGAAAGCTTTGCCTATGATCACTAAAAACTATAAATATATATTAAAAATAAATATTCTTATAGAAATGCCATGGTTTTTATTCCACTATGCTTTTTTATTAGTTGCTCACACATTATCTTCTTTTTTTTGTTAATAACAATCCGAAATGCAAGGAGTCCATCAGTAAAGTGCATAAAGAATGTGGCCTAGTACATAGGTACAGACAACCATTCTGATGACTAGCTCCAGATCGCCAGAGTTGAGTGGGCCTGATCGCGATCTACTAACTGTTTTGCATGGACAGATCTTTAAGCCTTCGTACTTTGGATTTTGCAGTCTGCAAGTAGAGCAAAACTCGCCACGATGTTCAATGTGTAAGACCAGGTTGCAACCCGTTCTGGGCGACCAGGCACAGCAGATTTCGGCATCGCGATCTGCAAGTATTCCAAATTATTTAAATATTATATTTGATTATTCAGTATAAAGCTCCCATTACCTATGGTCACGCCAGATGGAATGCAAACGTCCAAGTCGTAGATCATCGGCGCTTTCTCGGGTATATATTTTTTTTCATTCGCTTTACCGTTTCCGCTTGGTTTAAAGCAACTGTATCCGGTTTCCTTCTCAATCTGGCAGAGTTTCGTATTCTCCTTGGCACAGTCCCCACATTTCATAGCAGAATTATTACCTGGAAGCATGCATAAGGCCAAAGGACTTAAAACGAGGATTATGAATGTATATGCAAAATTATTGGACATTTTAGGAATAAATGTACTGGTTTACAACACAAATTTAAAAGTTTGCTTTGTTTAGATTCCAAAAGGTTTTCTCAGCATTTTGACAGAGTGTGAAGATTCGAAAGTGACATTTTCCTCAAACGAAAATTGCCACTCAGAACGACACGCGCACTTCCGTCAGGCCGTGAACGCGGCGAACAAACTAATCAGAGCCCACGATATAGTAATGCATCTAGATCTGGGTATGGAGAAGGGGTCAGAGATGGGGCTGCAGGTGAAGATGAAGATGGAGATGCAGCAGGAGCTCGAGCTGGAGCTGGAGCTGGAGCTACGGTCTCTAATAGACCATGGTCAGAACATCATTTCGCTTTCAGCGGCTCGCCGCAGCCACGCCACAGAAATTGAAATGAAAATTGCAAAAATCTTTAGCAGCGGCAGCAGGAGGAAAACCGCCAGGCGGCACGGCGGCTAAACAACTTCATCTGTCCGGGAATTTAAAAATGAATTTCTCCAGGGCGGAAGAGCCAAAGAGCAGAGATGGTCGGATGTTCGGAGAGGGAGGATCGCAGGAGGAGGAGGAGGTGGAGTTGGAGGCAGCGGAGCGAGCCCAAGATTGACACAAACCAATTAACATTTGTTCCTTTTATTTCTGGTCTTTGGTCTCTGAATTTATCGCACGTTTGACTGCGTTTACCAGTCAGATCTGTCCGACTTGAACCACGTTTTGCGCTTTACAACTCCGCAGAAGAACTCCACTCCACTCCGGGCTCCACTCTCTGCAAGATTGTTGTACTCTGGGCCGGGCCGGCCCTCCTCATCCCAGGACCGACTAATCCATTTATCTATGCCCATAACTCTTAAAATAGCCTGGAAAATTTGCACCGGGGCCAAATACCGAAAGACGTTTAAAATGCACTAATTACCCATGAGGTTTCTTCAGTTTCTCTTACTTACTTTTTTCTCCACTTTTATTTTAGTTTTCGTTCGCTTTTATTTTGTAGTTTTTTCTTATGCAGATTACAGAGCTCTCGGGGCCGACACTTGGCTGTCCATTTGGAAATTTAACGCGCTTATCTGAGCCCGACTGCCAAGACATCCCGGCCAGATAGGAAACCGGGCAGGGAAGGGATGCGATGGGTTCGGGCTCGGGCTCGGGCTCGGGTTCGGGTTTGGGCTCCTCCAAGAAGTCGAGCGTAAGGCAGGCAGCTCGAAAGATAACCAACATCGGGCTAATTAAAATTATAAGGAAAAAAAAGAAGGAAAATGAAAAGGCAGTGAATGGATCAGGAACTATGCTAAAGTTTTGCTTAAGAATGTTAAGCAGACAAAGTGGGATTTGGACATAATGAGAAAGAAGGAAAGCTAAGCAGGCAGAAGGACTTAAGTCCAAGAATGACAAAAGATCTCCCTGAAAGAATTCGCCAACAACAGAGGAGAATGATAACAATATTAAGCTGAGTTAAAAGGAACTCAGAGAGAAAAAATAGAGGAGCTCAAGGGATCACTAAGAATCATTAGAGGATTGATTATGCAATTTAATTTACTTATTTAATATGTACATGAAATAAAATGAAATTGAATTCATTTTAAGCAAAGGACCAAACATTTTCTTACTTAAAAAAACTTTTAGGAATCGATTGTCTTAAATTATTGAATTATTTTTTTAAATATCTATATTTATATTTTATTTATTAAATACAATCCAAGTAGCATATACTAATGTTTCCATTTCCCTTTTATTTCAGGTAAGCAACTCACCAAGATGCAATAAATTCATCCATTTAACGATTTAAGGTAAATTAAAGTGTTTACTATTTAAACTGAAATATTCTACAGCTAATTCCTTTTCAGCTTTGCTCACAACCATTTTAAATTTTCATAGAATTTAACAAGGCTTCATTGAGGCAATTATTCATGTACATATGTATGTATAAGCCAGCAATCATCGAAATCAAATTTTCGCCAAGCTCCTCCATTGACTTGAGTTTGTTTGCATTTCTGGCAATTTACCCAACTTGAAGTGTGTGAAAAAGGGAAACTAACTAGATTTTATTTGCTCTTACATGAAGTCATAAGCTGAATAATTTCATTAAAGCAAATGGCACTTATTGTAAAACACAAGCAGCAGCAGCAGGCGGAAAAAAATTTCTATCTCAACTTTTGCCACTTGTAAATTATGCAAAAAGGTCTTCATGAAATTGCAAGCATCTGCTCTTGCCACAGTTGCAATTTTGCCCCTTTTCCCATTCCTTTTTTTTTATATCCTGCTTTCGAGAGGATGTTCTGTGGACCAGCCCAGCCCATCCCATTTAATTAGCCATTAAGTTTTATTGCGCGCAATTTTGTTTAATTTGCTTTAAATACAGAAAGAACAAAAAGATACCAGAGTGCTGTGGAAAAATAGTAGTTGCTACTTGGGTGGGCGGCACCAAAGTAAAAAAAAATATATAAATGGGTAGAGAAACTAGGGAAAATGTGGAACTTCATGTTGAACTACTTTGAGTGGACCATTAATGCTTCTACTCCGGCTTTGGCATTGGAATTGGAATTTCTCCTTGTTTTTTCTGTGATGGCTTAAATGTTTGCTCTCTTCAGTAAGGGAAAATGTAAAGCGGCATTTGTGGATGAAAGAAAATGATTATTGGATCAGTATTCAGTTTGAATGCAAGGATTTTGTTGACAAATAATTGAACACTCAGAGAATAATTCGAATATAATTGAGACAATTTAAATAGTCTAGAAAATTGTCTTAAGTTGTCGTTACACAAATACTGATATACGTAAGGAGAGTAAAATATTTTAGATAAGAGTTCATGTCGGCATTAAAATGCTTAAGTATAGAAATACTTTCAACAACAAAATTTAAAATTTGTAGTCCGATATTTTTCCTTTTCTTCTTTTTTCAAATTTTAAATAGGATATTTTCTGTACGTTAGAAATGAAATAAAAATCTCTAAAAAACATTTCTTGTCCTTCGCTGATCTCTCAATTGCATTGTCCTTTGGCCCATTTGAGTGAGGCAATTTTCCCCGTTTCTTTTCTTTTCAATTTTCCTGCTTAGGTTTTTTTCTTATGGCTTTGACTGCTGCACTTCCTGCTTTTTGCTCGCCCAGCCCCTTTGGCCTTGTTTCTGCGCATTTAGCATGGAAATTGCCCCTCTTAGCCAGCTTCTGTCGGTGGGTTAGACGACACGGCACAGTCAGCATATGCAATTTTCTGCTGCAATTGTCTGAGTCTAAGTCCATCGCAGCAGCCCTTTTCAGCTCCTTTTATATTTTTTCCCAACCTCTATTGCAGTTTGTCTTTTTTCGGATGGCAGCCAGCATAAACTTTTATACGCAAATTTAATTTTATCGCTTATTGGAAAATTCTGCGCGTGCAAATCCAATTTCCCATCCTTGCGCTGCAAGCCGTTTTTTCGGAATTTTATTTTAGTTAGTTTGCAAGTTAAAAATTTATTATTGTTGTTCAGTGTGAGAATTGTTTTGTGAGCGGAATTTTCAGCGTGGAATTTTTTGCGCAAAAGTTTGTCAAACAGAAGTTGATGGATAAACAAAAAATAGAATGAAGGAAGATGGGAAAAAATAAGTTTAACTAAATTTTAAAGGACGCTTTTGTTTGAAATGAAATCTGTTAAGATACATTTTTTATACAAAGTGAAATATTTATATTTATTCGTTGGTAACTTAATAATTGCGAAACATCAAAGTTTTTGCTTTTAAGAAGGATTTTCAGCCGTTCTGTTAAGGGCCATGTCTGTGTGGAATAGAAAACATCTTGCTTTTAAGCAGCTTATGACAAATTCTGCATTCATTATCTGCTTTGTGCCATTTCGGAAAAAATGTCTCATTTAGCGAGACATCCTCAATAATTTTCCTAAAAGTCACCATTTCCCCCTCTCTTCACTTCAATCTTATATCTGGCATCTTGGCCAAGTTGGAAGCCGAACAGTGGCGAGAAGTCGGGGAGCAGCACTTAAAATTCAAGTTCAATAGTCGCTGAAGGGACGCGATGACGACGGCGACGGACGTGTCTGCGCAGCATGTGGCGCGTTCTAAGAACTTGCAACAGTTTGCCGACCGCTCCAGGAGCTGCAGGAGTTTGTTTAATACCTCGCAGGGAGTTGTTTTATTTTTAGGAAAAGTTTGCAATATTTAGAAATTATAAAGGGAATCTGTAGGTTAATAAAAATCGTCGAATTCCTATTTAAATATTTCTTGAGATTTAAGCAATTTATAGTATTATAGGTTTTTTTTGTCTTGAATATGTTAAATCTCTGCAACATTTTCTACCCTTGAAATAGGTTGTATAACTAGTTTATTACCCATTTTCCCTTGAAGGGCATTTAAGTCTTCGATTCCTGAACTTGAGTATCCTTTCCTGCTGTTGTTGCTGTTGCTTGTTGCTCTTGGCCACCTTGGCACGAATGTCAACTGCACGAAAATGTTGCTGCAACATTGTCGTTGTTGTTGCAGCTACTGTAGTTGCAACTGTTGCTGCTGCTGCCATTGCTGCCTGCTGCTTTTGGCCCATTCTCCTGCCGCTTCTGTATTTTTTTTCTTTCTTTTTTTGTTCTATTGATCGTTAGGCGGTTGCATCTGCAGTTGCTGCTGCTGCTGCTGCTGCTGCTGGTTGTTGCTGCTCTTTGGGGTCCCTGGTGATAGCATTTTGCTCCTTGGCTTGTCAAAAGACAACAGCAACGCTCCTTGTTGTTGTTGCTGCTACTGCTGGAAAGGTTAACAACATTTTCGTTCGTGCCGCATCTTGATGTTGCTTCCTGTTGCATTTGTTGCTGCCGTTTGCCTTTTTAATTAGCAACTTTTGGGACTCGCGAGCGTCCCAAAGCGATGCAGCTGCCGCGCTTCCTCCTCTCTTGGCTTTGCTGCCGCATTAAGTATGCAGTCTTTGGTCTCCACTCTTCAGTCTTTGGTCTGCGGACTGCCTCCATCTTCGGGCTAGCCGACTTGTTGTTCTTGCATTTAATTAAATGCTCATAAGCATGTGACCAGCTCCGAAATGGGGAAACCTTTTTGGCCTTCGGGCCAAGCAAAGTCATTGTCTCTGTGGGATCACTTAAGGGAACAGAAAATAGAAGGGAATAGATAATGTAAATGGGTAGATCTGGAGAGGATGTGCCAGAGGGATCTTGTTCTTTATATCCTTTTGGAACTTTTCTTCTCCGAAGATATCTATGTGATTAATACGTAATACTTGAATTTTTTAAATTATTCAATTGGTTTACTTGGAAATCGTTGGATTCTTATAAAATATATTCTAGATATTTTCAGATCTTTAATTGATTATTAGATCCGACTTTATATAAGTTTTGTAACTCTTAAAACCTTACTCAAGATAAAACGCTTACCCGATTCCGCGCAATGCCTTGAAAACCCTAATAGTTTGACAGCCGCGTCGTGCAATTGTCACATCAACAGCCGATCGGAGCCAGAACAGAACTATTTAATGTCACTTTGGCACTTCCTTAAAAGTCGAGAGAGATCTGCCGTTCCCGTTCCCGTTCCCGTTCCGTTGTCCGAGGTCTTGTCGCCTTGTCGCTTCATCGCCGACAAAAATATTTTGCCTCGTTTGGTCCTCTTCTAGTACTTTTTTGTGAGCTAAGAATTTCTAATTAGTGGCGCCATATTGTTGCACTGGCCAATACATTGCCCCTTCCTTCATCCAGGCCCCCCTGGCATCCTGCCACCCTGCACAACAAATGGGCAGCAATCACAGCTCCTCTAACTGTTTGCCGTTGTTGTCGGGTGAGACAGTGGAATGAATTGGTACGGGAAGGATCAAAGCAAGGAACTTTAAAATAGAATCTATAAAATTTCAAGAAAATTGGAAAACATGTCTAAACTGTAATACTACTGCGATGATATTAAAATATTTATTAGGTTGATGAATAGGTGCCTTAAAAAATGGCAACTCATTCAGTTGGATTTTTTGTGGAACCCTTAAGGGCTTCAATACTTCAAATAATTTTTATCAACCCTTCAAAGGCTTTTTATTTTCATTTATTTCCATGGTTATTATTCATTAGCCCCACTGTGCTCCAGCAAAAGAGATGGCACCATCTCGCGAGTCGCCGTCGAAGACTTGTTTGCTGCCTTAATTCGACGCAAATAATTTACGAAGAAAGAGACGGGGCTGCCGCCTGGCAGCCTGCGCTCGCTGATGCACTCCTTCGACTCCTTCGTCCGCCGCCTGCTAATTACGTTAAGCATTCGACGTGACACGCCTCCTCCCCCTTGGCTCCTTTCGCTCTCCTCCGGCGAAAATCTGTTATTTTGGTGTTAATTACATGGCATTTTGTTTTCAAAGTTGCTGCGTGAAGTTTACGGTTATGTGTGTGTAAGACAATGGCTGTAAAACTTTGATGGTCCTAATGGAGCGAAAACTATTAGAGGAAACAGCGATTAATTATATTGAGTAGCCTTAGGGTTTTTATAGCACTCAGTAGAGTCTTAAAGAAGAGCCCTTGAAATATTTGTACTTTTACTTTCGTAGAGCTTATTTATGTTTTTATAACTCCCTCGTTTTTATTGTATTCTGTTTGCTGAAATCATTTTCATAAGGCCTCAGAAATCGAGCTCCTCCAAATCGTTTTTTGGCAATCAACATTTTTATGAACTTTTGGGCCTCCTTCTCGTTCGCTTCTCCTTTGGCTCAACTCAAAGTCTCAGCTCATAAATCTCGCGTGCTGCAAATCTTTCATTTCATTTGATTTCGTTTTGTATATAAAGCTATAACGACGGCCCCCGATATCCCATTCCAGTTCCTTTGTGTTGTTGTATTTCGCTATCAACTGGCGCAGATCGAAAAGAGGAAGAAAACCTTTTGCATTTCCAAGTCCCAGTCCCTTAAGTCCGGAACCCGTCCACTCCTCCAGCATCGCGCCATCGCCATCATCATGAGCTGCTTGATGTTTTGACCCTTTTCAAGATGTTGTCTTCATTGCGTGTCTTCTGTTGCCTGGATTTGTCTTGAACTTAGAGAAGAAATAAGGAAGCAACAAAGGCAGCAGCAGCAGCAGCCACAATAATGCCGGCTCTTTTTTAGGGAGCCAAAAAATCGCGATAATAATATTTATTTGCTGTTTGCTCGGCATTGGGCAGAGGGCGCTAAGCGTGCTTCATAATTTATTATTTATTTTCGCTTTTTATGGAGCACGAAAGGCAAACAATCAAGGAACAATCAGAGGAATCAAGTTAAATGTGGCAAAATGGTTCGTTAAAATAATACTTATAATAGTGAGAGGAATTGGTGAAACGTGGCTGGTTGTTTTAATGGGAACTTTCTTAAATTGTGCTTCCTAATTGGGTATTTAACTAGAGAGTTTGTTATTTATTTAGTTAATAAATGCTATCTGTATACAATTTCTCACATTAATTTTCGTTTTATGAATATCTTAATTTATTTATTAATATTTTAAACCTTAGAATTCGACATTTAAAAAAAGTGACAAAAATGTTCTTGGTGAATCCCCTTTAATTCCCAATCTGGCATCTCTTTGTCCTTTCTCTTACAGTTTGAATTCAACTGAGCTGTCAGCCTCCCTCCATCTCCCTCGCACCTGCATTAAATACCACAATGTAATTAACATTACACCCAATTAACATTTTCCGCGGCTAAGCTCTGTTTAACTGTTAAACGCTGTTCGAATGTTAAAGACGCAGCAGCAGCTGCTGCGGCTGCTGCTGCAGCTACTGCAATTGCAGTTGCTAGTTGCAAGTTGCAAGTTGCCACCGACAAAGTCAATAAACGCGTTTATTGTGTACATTGTCTGTGTTGGTGCCAAGAAAAATGTTGCTGTCGCGCCAACATTTTTCCATTGTCTCCCGTCTCTGTCTGCCAGTCGCTACTGCTACTGCTGCTGCGGCTGCTTCCTCTTCTTGGTTCTTGTGCCAACTTTTGTCCATTTTAAGGCAGCTGGAATGTTGCTTTCTTGTAAATTGTTTAAATAAAATACAAATACAACAACGGCCGCGAACAAGAAGAGCTCGCTCCCCATCTCGCTCTCTCTATCTCCACCGGAGTGCTCTCCTATTTGACTTTGTTGTTGTTGTTAATCTTCTTGCAGCAAAAGCAGCAATCAAACAAAAAGTAGGAGAGCGCACATTATTTGCTCTGCTCCTTATGGGTATTTACCATGTTTGTTGTTGTTGTTGTTGATGGGGGATGTTGGGTGCGGAAATGTTGCACCTGCTGTTAAAAATGCTAACAGCGTGGGGGATTAACATTAACAGCGTGGGGCCCAGATCGATGGTCTCCTTCAATAGCAATACAATATCAGCAGTCGAATTTCCACGGCCAAATGTTTTCAGAAAATTTTCCTTGAACTCGTCGTAAGTATTCGATCGGTCAACACGCAAGAACAAGTCGGCATCTGTTCCTGGTTTCATCAGCATCCGCACACAGTGAAGTTGAAAATTGTCACTCTCATTTACACCTCTGCAGGTTCTTTCGAAATCCAAAATCCACTTAAGTGCGTCTTCATTTTCAGCAGCGGATAACGGGGCCATGAGCTGCTTCACCATTCGGATGTCATCAGTCGTCTTGTTGTCGTTCTGCGTCAATCTGGCCAATATCTTCTTCTTCTCGGCCACCCTTATTGCAGCGTCGAGTATTTCATCTTCTTCTTGATCGTCGATGTGCTCACTAGCGGTCCCTTGGCTTATCAACTCCATTTTGGTGTCTTCTCCATCCGATAGGGTTTCAGGAATCTCTGCAGCCTCTTGGCAACCGGCATCTAAAGCGAGCTTGCGCAGTTGTCTAAGAGTTGCGCTTGCTGGGAACTCGATTTCATTGGCTTTTAGCGACTCCACAATATTTGGTTTGTCCATTTCAATTGGCGTAGCACGCCCAATTTTAATTGTGTGAGAAAAAAATATAAGTCTTCTCGGATAGCCACAAAATATTAACGTAGGCGGGTGTGCAAAATGGTCGTGATCCCACTTCTGAAGTTGTTATCGTAGTTTATCACAAGATTCTTTATTATTTCGTAGATTTTATTTCGGAAGTTCTTGTTTCAATGTACTTAGTTTTCCAATTGTTATTTTGGTAGTGTGACCATCGTCACTTTTATACTTAATCCTAATCTTAAATACTAAATACTAAATCTCGGCGGAACCTTAAATACTAAATACTAAATGCTTTACACAATGCTAACAGGGCTACACTATGCCATACTCGTAGTACTCAGTCAATGCTTACATAGTTCTCACGTAATGCTTACAGTTTATTTTTATATTATTATTCTTTTATTATAATTTTTGTTTTTATTTATTACTCTCACTAATAAAATAAACTAATCATTCTGCTAACGAGCTAATATTAGAGAGTACCCTTATGGGCACGTGCTGGCCACGGGAACAGATAGCGAGAAAACCCTTCTAATTCGCATTCTCATCTGGTGTGGAGATAAAGTTGCTGCTGCTTTAATTAGAATTCCGAATTCCGTTTCAAAGGAAGTTGGCGCTTGTGCAGACAGTATTAATATTTATGGTCTAGTCTGGAGCGATGATGGATCACACGAGCGACGAATGCCTGATGAGCTGCAGTCGCCAATCTCGAAGGCCCCATCTACACATCTTCTGCTGCTTCTGCTGGCTGTGCTGTGCCACGTTCCAACCGAAGTGCACGCAATCTTCCAGTTGTCGGAGGTCATTCCTGGGAAGAACATTATCTAATGATGATGACGACGACGACGATGATGATGATGATGATGGGGCCCACGATGGGGATGATGATAATGCCTCTTCCACATAAAATCGCGAAATCTCTTCTCAGGCTAATATCCTCGCCTCCACCGAAAGCTAACCCATAATTTATGTGCCTCAAATTCAATTTTCATTCAGTAGAAATTGCTCAAATATTCCCTGGGTGGTCGGTCGCTCGGTCGCTCCCTTGAACCCGAAGGAAGTTAAAAACTTGAGCCACAGCCAAATGTAGATACGTTTCTGCCTCCTTCTTCGTCTGGCTGCCATTGAGAGGACCTTAGAAGAAGTTTTTGATTGTTTTTGGGGTTGTTTTATATTTTTGTTATGCCGCGCTTTTCGGGACTCCATGGCGGATGAGTCATATATCCTGGGAAGGCTAATATCGCTGTCTGCTGAAGGTACAGTGGGCGCTATTTATTTATTATTTTTACCAACATTTAATTTATATAATTTTACATAAATATCTCTTTGGATTTAGGGAGATAGAGGACTCTGGTGCCAAAAGCAATTGCTATTATTATATAAAATTTAACTATTTTATCATTTAATTTAACTTAAAAACTTAACCGAACCGCTTTAACTTAATGTTTTAACCACAAATCATTTCAAGCCACAGATTTCGACATACTCCAGTTCCCACTGTAGCCAGCTTAGTGCACATTCGAGTCTCTCTTTTAGCCTGGCCAAAAAGCTACCAAAAGGGCCCACACACGTAGTTCGAAATCCTCTGCCGTCCGCCATTCAGTCATTCATTCAGTCACTCTGTCCGCTGGTAACCCCGTCCGTCAGTCAAGCAGTCATTCAGTCAGTTGCGCCATTCCGCCAGTCACTCATAAATTTAAACGCCCGGCGCCAGATCTTTCCATTTCTTTTCATTTTTATTTTTTTGTGCTTCCCCTTTTACTTTTGCAGTGCGTGAATTTCACACCTTTTTCCACAGTTGTTGGTTTCCTTTATTTTTTGTCGCTGTTAGTTGTGGGTGAAGTTAGGAGGAGAGAGGAGGGTTGAGGAGGTGAGGGGGAAGACCGACAAAATTTCAATAAAACGCAGACGTCAACGGAAAGAGTCGGATGACTAATGCACTGCTGGCAGTATGTGTAAGTGCACTGAAACATAAAATCAAATTCATTATTAATTTGATCATTAAATATTTTTATATATTTATATGAGATTATACGGAATATTGCAGAAAAGGTACAGCCAAATTTGAATAAAATTATGTCGATCAAAGACCATTAGATCGGTAATATTTTAAGAAAAGATAGAAGGATTTTCAATATATCTTTATTTTAGATTTTACATTCAAACCTGCCTAATTAATTCGAAAATCTTTCATTCTTTTAAGTTCTGTAAAATCTACCTATTTTAGAAACCCATTCTTTGTGCCAGTGTGTGGCCTGAAGTGCAGTTTTGCTACGAATCTGTTTCCCAGGCTACGCAATTTTGCATTTTTATGTCGTTCGCTTTACGCTCTTTGAGCTTGAGCTCTCAGTTAATGGTCATTTATATGTGAGTTCTGGTTTTTGCTTTGCCTTTTTTCCAAATCAGTCAAAAAAGTTGGTTCTGCTAATGCGAGTGCAGTTCCAGGAATTCTGAGCCAGGGACCAAGCGACACTTGGTCCCGACACCCCCGACTTGGTTCGCTTTTTAGTTTTTCCTTTTTTTTTTTAGACCAGCATACACTGCTCAGGTTTCAGTTTCAGGTTTTTATTATGGCTCGCAATACTTTAGTTTTTGTTTTTTTCGGATTGAATTTTTGTTTTTACTTTTATTTTTGTTCCTTATAGCTTTTTGTCTGCCTTTTGTTGGGCTAAGCACGAACTGCATTTAATGGCGAGGAGGAGAGCTCCCACTCCTGCTCTTCCTGCCCTCCGATTTTCATTGTAAATGAAGTGTCAAAGACTTTAAATAGCTTTTGATGCTACTGGTGAATGGAGCTGTTTTTTCTCAGCACTCCGCGTACGATTCTCCTCTCGAGAGCCTGCCCTTTGTTGCTGGGATTTCGCATTTAGTGGGAAATGCAATTAGCTTGGGATATAGACGAGAGGTTTCTAAGTAATTGTACGGAGGAAAATGGGAGGGAAAAAAATGCATGGAGGGGGCTACTTTGTTGAGGGTAAATGTTTGCTGAACAATTGCTAAAAACCAATTAGCACACGCAAAGTGTTTGAAAAAGATTTATTTGTCAACAGCAAAACAGTGTTTTCAGCCATATTGATCAGTCTTAAAATAGATACAATCATATAATGAAAACATATATATTTGTTAATATTTATAAAAGGATTTTAACAATTTTAAATTAATAATATTGTCATAGAAACAATCTATAAAACCTCTTTATCGCCTTGAGCATCCATCAAAACCTATTCCCTCATCGCTTTGTTTGCCTTTGTTCTTATTGTTCATTTTTGTTTGTCAAATATTTTAAAGTTGATTTTTTGGCGAAGCTTCCTTGACAGGTTGCTCTCCGTGCTTCAGACTTCAGACTGACTGACGACTGCTGATGGCTCCCAACAACAACAATAAAAATGAAATAAAATAAAATAAGAAGAAAAACACGAGCTTTTTTGCCTTTGCAGCTTGTTAATGCTGCCGCTGAATATTGTTGTTGATGTTCTCTTGTTGGACACTCGAAACCGGCAGCTGTCGCACTTCACTTCACTTTGCAATATGAATACCCTTCTTCGCCAGGCATCTCCTTCTTTTAAAACACATATTCCCCAATAAGTAAGCCCATATGCATATTAAATGCTTTCGAAAAAAGCTTCCGTATAGCCCTTTTGCAAATATTTACAATTGGTTTTTATTTAATTACGCCAAAGACAAAGAAAAAAGTGTCTGATTAAAACGTAAGCTGATAGCCGGCGTGGAAACTTTAAGCTGGATGCACGGGAAAAAATAAGTATTATAGTCTAAAATCTACCTACCTAATATTACCTATCACAAATATAATAATTGAAATATTAATTATATTGGATGATATTTTTACAACATTTCTTAATAAAATTTAAATATAAATGCTTCTAAGTTATAAATATTTAAAAACTACACTTTACCTTTCATATGACATTAATTAATATTTTAAAGATTATATTGAAGGGTTCTAGTTAACTTATTTTAAAAACAATTCTATATAAAGACTGCTTAATATCTTGAAATATAACAAATAGTGTTTAATATTTAATATAATTATATTATAAAGCCTACTGCTTTCTTAGCCAATTTAATGATTAATTTTGATTTAAACTATTTTCCCAAATTAGATTTCTATTGAGTATTATTTCTTTATTATTTTATTAAGCTAAAAAAACAATTTTGCTAAATATGTATTTATGTAGAATTAATTTTAATCTAAGTTTATTTCAGTGTTGTGGCTCCCAAACTGTGCTTGAGCTCGTTCTTTTCTTTTTTTTTTTTTGCATCGTCGTTGTTGTCATTTGTGATGTATTGTGTGTTGAGCTTCGCCTGACACTGCGGTAGGTTGTTTGGCTTTTCAGATATATGAACTTATATTCGGTGCTGTGCCGGGTTTTTTAATATTATTTTTGTTATTTTTATTTCGGCCATCTGTCGTGCTCAAGTGGAATTTTTGTCGGCTGATGATAAGGCGGAGAACTGCGGCAGGGAAGCGTGTGAATGAATTCCTGTTGTGATCTGCTGCGGTTTGTGGTTAGAACAGAAGCACTTTGCTTCTTGGTTTATGGTTAAGTGGTGAAAGCAATGAAGACCTTAAATACTGAATAGACACTATGAGATAACGAAGGTGTATGTTATAATTTTCGGGGGGTCATGCTTTTGGAATGCAGTGAATGGTTGCCTTATGTTTATTGCCAAATTTTATCGAATGCTGTTATCAATGAGCGATAGGTTATCGCCAAATTGCTAGTTTATATGAAAGCACTTTCAGAAGCAAAAGATAAATATTGATTGTTAATCAATGGTTTGTCAACATTTTGGCCACTTTTTGATGAAAGGGGTTTCCGATTTCAAATATTTCCATTAATTTATACAGACAGCTACCTATAAAGGGGATTTTCTAATCCAAATTGTTATATTCTGACGATTTTAATCTTCCAAATGAATTATTATTTGTTTGTCCATAGATCAGAGTTCTTTTTCCACTTGTAATTAAATACCTTATCCTCTTGAATCGCAAACTATTCCCATTTAATGTCTCAGAGGACTCACTAATAGCAGTCATTAATCTTCGGGAACCCATCTTGCTTTATTTGTTGTATATTAAAGACTTTTCTCGAATCGAGCCAGCAATCATTCCCTTTCTATTTTTCTGGAAGTACCTTTGCTGCAATCCATATCCCCACAAATTGATCAAGCAAATAGTTAAAGCTCGCAGCTCCCAATCTGCATCGGGCCCTAAACTGCGGCCCAACCCAATGTCGATATTTTCCCGCTTTTCCTTTTCCACTCGCTCTTCCCTTTGCTATTTTTTTTCCTCCTTCCAGCTGCTGATCAATCGTACAATTGAGTAAAATCCTACTTTATTTGCAGGAAGGCAGCGGCAACATCGCCTGTTGCCGGTTGCCAGTTGCACGTTGCCCGTTGCCTGTTGCCTGTTGCATGTGGCAAAGCTGCAGAGTCCCCGTCCAGGGCTTTTGTTGTTTTAATGGCTTTCGCTAACATAAAAACCATTAAGATAACATTTTTATAGGATTTCAATGGCAGTCACGGCAGCAGTAGAAGCAGCAGCAGCAGCAGCAGCAACAAAGAAGCTTTTGCCCCGGCGCGGCGGCGTTGCCTGTTTTTTATGGCCAACTCTCGACGAGTTGGCTCGGCTGGCTGCAGTGCAACTTGCCGCTGCCACAAGCCAAACACCAAATGTCATTGACTATCAATAGAAGATGCTGCTGCTCCGGAGTCCGCAGCCAGATTCAGGCAAAGAGCCGGGGCCAAAGCCCGGCCCAATCCCTCCCTGCGAATGGCAACAGGTTGGGCCTAAGCCCATGGCCTTTGTTTCTGGCCCTACGCGGGCTGTGCTGTGCGCTTATTAAACGCAATATTTGTTGCAAGTCGCAAGTTGCAAGTTGCTGCTGCTGCTGTGCCTGCTGCTCCACCATTGCGACCATAAAGCGCGATTTATTTTTGTTGATTTTTTGCGTGCTCCGCGCCGCTTTGCCGTTCGCCTGCACTTTGCAAAATATTAAAAAATATATCACAACATTCTTATCATGGATAAGAATATACATAGAGATTTTTAACGAGGAAATGTTTTCGGTTTCTTGAAAATATCTGAGATATAGTTGAGTCATAATTACCAATTAATTTATAATTTTGATTCATTGAAGAGTAATATTTTCTCTGAGTGAACGAGGGAGTGGGAGCGGTTGGGGGGTCTTTCTACCCAAAAGGGATTTTTCTCATTTTTTACCTAGCTCATTTTTCCTTGTTTAGCTCTCACTTCCTACTTCCAGGTTTTTGGGGGCCCAACCCTACCTCCAAATGCTCGGCTAGAGTCACACTTTTTCACTCTGTTTTGTAGCCTTGGCAAAGGAGCAGAGTGCTCCGCGCAAATCCACCATCCACAGTTCCCAATTCTCCAATCTCAATGCCACTCGATGATGCACTACGGATCCGACCAGTGCCACTGACTTTACTGACAGGACAGTGGGTGGAAAAAGGGTTTTAGGAAGTATTAATTGCAGGATATGTAAACGAATAATTTCTACATAACAAAACTTATTCAAGGCTTCTATAATTCGAGTTGGAAAACGTAACACTTACGGGATATAAATTAACCCTAACTTTTAACTTTTAATTCATTATTATTCATTATACAAAATAAATATACATTAAATACCTTCCTTACTGCTTACATTTTTTCAAATTAAGGGATCACTTATTTCTTCTTTTGTCTTTAGTTTATGAGTTTATAATTAATTAAATTGTGTTTAATTTTGTAGCATTTCTTCTAGTCTTTTGTAATGTTTTGGTATTTTTGCAAGGACTCCACAGTGCAAGCACTTCCACACTTTCAACAAATCGCTTCGCATTCTTTTGTTTTTATTTATTTATTTTCTTTGTTTTCGTTTCGCCGTCTATCTGTATCTCTAATGCCCGGCAATTGTTGCCACTTCTTCCTGCGAGTTGGGCAACGCTTTTCATTTCTTTTTTTTCCCTTTTTTGCTTTTTTGGGGAGTAAGTACTATGGCATATCCCTCCGGTTCATTGTCCATTATGCAGCATTATGTGATGCAGCTGCCTTGAAATACTTGCACTTCGTCGCCGCTTCTACAGCCGCCACCGCCGCCGCTGCCCTTTTTGCATTGAGCAGCAACAAACACATAAATTGCATTTGTCGGTTTGTTGTCGTTTTCATAAATAAGATAAAGATAAACGACCAAGTTGCATATTATTTGTAATTGCATTTCTTCTTCCCTCGATGCTGCTGCTGCCTGCATCTCCAACAAGACAGTTGGCCATTGATATGGCACTGCGAAATGTTTTCCAGCATTCTGAATTTATTATTGACCAGCGCGAATCTCTAATGGGGCAGCAGCCGCAGTCGCAGCCGCAGCAGCAGCGGCAGCAGGAACAGCAAATATCTTTAATAAGATCCGTGGATGGAAAGCGAATGGAGGAAATAGTTGCTGGATGGGATGGGAATTCGAGACCGGGATATAGAGGCCTCGGTGTATCAATTAGCAAAGCAAATTATTTTATTTGTCGTCGTATTTATTACAGGAAAAATCCATTGAAGCATTACACATTTTTTTAGATGTATGTAATATATATTTAATAGAAGACTTTAAACATAAAAAAAAATACGGCCCAGCTACAGCCCCAATTCGACCTAAACTTATAAACTTAAAATCGAGTTTAGATCTACATTTAATTAAATGCCCTTTAAAGTTAAAAATTAATCTTCTCATTCTATTATTAATTTTAGTTAAAAATAAAAACAAGAAACCTTAAAAGATATTTTCAATATTCATGCTATTCTTAATTTTCTCATTCAATTCTTTATTTTTAAAAAATGAAATGACAACATTTTCGTTCCAATTCTTATAATTTATAGTTACAAATCCTTGGCAATATTTCTTTCCTTCGTAATTTTTTTATACAAAAAAATATACAATTTAAAACCAATTCGGTTTTATTGACTCTTTATCTAAGCCAATGCTGACTATAAATCTCGTATTCATTTGAGGGCATTTTTTTCGCTGCGAAACTGCATGGAACGAAATTTGCACACAGGGCTGAGTCAACGAATCAACAATTTGTTGGCGTTCCTCGATCCGCGGACGTTGGGCGATAACAAAAGGCAGCAAATATAAACCAGCTACACCTAGCCTCTTGGATATATATGTATATTCTGTATATATGGCTTTCATATAGCAATGAAAACAATATCAGGCAACCCTACCGATATTGTGGGCACTGAATGGTTACTCTTTGGTTTGTTGGAGCTTATGGGGATTTCTTGGGATATTTGTATTTTCTGAAATAGTTATCTTGGATGGAGTTTTAATTACATAAAGGAATTAAAAGATTAAAGCATATAGAGCTACTATAAAATAAAACAGGGTTAAGGTTTACATTTATAATTTAATATTATTCAATTCCTATAGAGCCTAATATGCAGTATAATAAATATATGTTTATAAAACTTCATTTAGACATTAAATCTCATGTAAAATATAATTTGTGTTTATTTGTATCATCCAAAAATAATCATATAAAAGTGAATTTAAATTTATATAAGATTTGGCTGTCATAACTGGGAATATAAATGATTTCCAAGTGGCAAGTTGTTCTAAGAATTTTCCCAGAGCAATGCAGCTTCGGTTTCCCGTGGCAACGGACAAGGTTTCCCTTCCATTTTTGCAAACTGTTTGCAAAATGCCATTTGTTGACTTGACTGAGTGGAGTTGTGTCCGTTCGGTGTTCAGTGTTCAGTGTTCGGTGTTCTGTGTTTTGTGTATTTACCGCGTTGTTGTGGACTTTCAGCCAGCGTTTTAGCGTAGGCTAAAACAACAACAGGAACAAGGGCGACAAGAATCGACGGCGCCGTTGCCGCTTTATTATGAATTATGGCCACGTTGACAGTTTAGGACCAGACGAGGGCGTGGAAAACTTGACAGATGCGCACACAGAATCCAGAGAACGTGGATCCGATCCGCACTACTACAAACATATACATATGTGTATAAACACAGATCCAAGGGAACAGCAGAAAATCTCGCAAATAAAGACCTATTCCTGGTATCGGCCAAGAGCCGTGGCGTGGCTCAACTTCTTATTAATAATGTGATAAAACTGTCAGACGACCAACTGGGCCCCAGACCCCGAGATTTCCATTCGCTGCCTTTTGTGTAAACTCTCGCAATCCATTCCACTAAATTAAACAATTAATTTCCCATTTATATAAGCCGACAACTACAACTTGAACTATAAATTATTTTCCGTATATCTCATTCCGTTGTCTTATTTTTACCCCGCGAGTGGCCTGAGATTAGGCCAAAAAAAGAGTTATGCCCGCTGCTGTCACAGCGAATTATGATGGCTAACAAAAAAACATAACAAAAAAATATTCAAATATTTTTTTCATAACAAAATTGGCAACTTAAAAAATCAGTCAATTATGTCCAAGCACTTTGTGAGATAATCGTTTGTGACTTGCGACGCATGGCAGATAAAGGAAACCGAAAGTGAATCAGATTAGGAGTTTATCATATAAGTAACCAAAAATTAAATTGATTATTTGAGGAATGTAAAATGATAAATTAAGTGTGTCTAAAACTAGGAACATCTTTCTACGATAAACTGTTTATTTAGGATTTAATAAGAGTCCCCGGAAGAAGCCTCTTAAGTATTCCTAATAAACATGAAAATAATAATACAAATAATAACTTTAAATTATAAATGTATTTTACAAATTCCTGGTATTTTTCTAACACCTTTTTCCCTTCTTTCTCTTTCATTTCAGGTGAGCTTAGAATCGCTTTCGGTGGGCATTATGCTTTATCCGTTTGTACAAACATATATCACAGGCTGGGGGTAAGTCTGATGACCTCCAAAGTCATTAGTTCGTTTTACTCTCCTTTCGCTTCCTAATTACATTCGCCTCAGAAAATATTAAATGCAATTTCATTCTCATCATTTCCGAGATGGATACACTGTTTCCCCCGAACAGGCTGTTTCTGTCTCACTAACCAAAAAACCTAATTGAAATTACGTAACGTTCATTGACTTTAGAAATTTCTCGGCTAACTTTAAGGTACAAAAACCTTTTGTGCACATATTTATTTGTGGTCACCGACTTGTCTCTCTGGCAGCTTTGAATCATTTTTTCTTTTTCACTTTTTATTATTAGCTGGACCTCGTATTAGGCGGCTCTTTGTCCGGGCCCATTGGCGGAGGCAGCGGAGGAGCCGGGGCCAAGACCTGTAATGTAATCGCATTAACGAGGCTTTACTGCCGTCTTCTGGCCAATGCCAAATTAGCCATGAATGAGTCGATGGGGCGAACAAGAAAAAGCAAGCCTGACTACGAAAAAATAGATTTCATTTAGACACGATCATTGCCCATAATAATATGAAGAATATCTGGAAATTAAGAAGCGGCGAACGATCTCCGTAATGACAGTGGACAAGAAGTTGACGGCTGAGCAAAATATAAGCTGATAAGAGTCAGGAAACCAGAAGAATCGACAACTGAACTGATGGGAGATGGGACTCTAGGAGTTGGGAAGACAGTAGTCAAGACATTGATCGTGGAAGAAAGTGGCTTCTAGGCTTCTAGGATGAGTCAACAATTTTTTACTTTCCTGGACAAATATTATTACGGCATAATTTATTAAAAAATAATTAAAGTTCAAAATTGACTCAATTATTTTAGGTAAATATTATTCCAAAATCTAATTAAATTCTTTAATAAATACTTTCTTCCACCATACCAGATATATTCATTGGTATTTTATTTTTAAGCCATTCTTCAGCCATGAAATCAATTAATTATTCATTTATCAACTCTAATTAAACCATTGAACTCTTCGAGGCCTAGAACTCGCCAAGTGGACAGCGAAAAGAACAAAATCCCCAAATGGAAATTCAATAATAATCACAATAAATATCGAAATAAATGAGCAAATAAAGTAAATAAAGTGAATAAAGTAGAGTGAACGAAATCTCAATGAGTGGCGAAGGCCAGAATGCTTTAGGCATTCCAAAACAAAAAGCAAAAACGAAAACGAAATTGAAATTGGAAGTAGAAGTGGAATCGAAATTGTATCGATTGTTTGGCGGCTGTCGCCAATGAATTCTTTAACCTCTCAACGCAATTAAATGCCAATTGAAATGCTTCGTCGCTGCTTCATTTTGGCAGCTTATGAATTGAAATTAATGATTGGGAAGAATCTTAAATAATTTATTTTAATTGTGTGACAAATTTGAGCAAACTCTTTTGATTAATTTCCCTCTTATTGATTCGCTGGCTAATCTTTTCCACCCCGAGATTCCATAATGTTTGTATTTTTAAGCGATGATGTTGGCTAATGTTTACTGCGTGACTCTTTCGCTCTTCCCCGCTCCGCATATTTTTTGTATATATATTTCTCCGCCGAAATCGCAGTTCAATGATCGCATTTAATGATTTTTGTATGCGAAAATAAGTAGATTTTGTACTCTATAGATGGGATCGCACTCACTCGCGCACAAAAGTCTCGTCTGCGGCCCGCGCGAAGCTTTCTTTTGTTTGGTTTTCTTTGGGGTTTTCGGTTTTGTTTCCTTTTTGTCCAACTTCTTCTTCTCTTTTTTCCCCCCTCTCATTTTCAAAAATATGCTACAAAAAATTCGTGAAATGTTTTTTCTATGACCATCGAGGTAGATATCCGAGTATTCCATATATATATTAAGTACTTTTTGCGGTCCATTCCACTTCAAGTCGAGTGGCAATTGGCACAAGGCAAACTGTTGACTCTTGAAATATGGCTGAATTATGTTATGTAATAAAGAATGGTCCCATAAGATATTGAGGGATAATAAGTAGATTACATTTTGATTATCACGCCGACATTTTGGCGACAAATTGTCGGGGCACTTGAACAAATGAGTTTTTGGTATTAATTAAAGAAAATAATAAATTTTGGGGCATTTTAATTGAGAGTAAATAAAGAGAATAAATAAATATATTTCGGCAGCGACAATTTTTCTTATAAATAAATTATTAAGAGGGAATCAGATCATAAGGGGAGCTTAAAATTTGATTATAAAAATAATTGCAAAAACAAAATTAGCTGAAAAATAAATATAAATCTACAATTAACTAATTTGGCTTTCTACAAATTCTTCTATAAATTCTACATAAAGACTAGACTGTGCTAGAAACAACAATTACCTTTAATATTATTTTTGTTAGTCACCAAAAATTAACCAAAGACAGATACAAATAAATGTACCACCTTATAGGCGTAAAATCCAACACAAAGCTAATAAAGCTCCCTTGTTTCAGCCTGCAAAAAAAAGAAAAACATACAAAATCTTCAGCCTAAGATCAGCCAAAGTAACGCCCCCTACCGAAAAACCTAATCAGGTTCAACAAACTTGGAAAAAACAAATGAAACTCGTTACGAACTGACACTGACTCTGCAGATATCGCCACGCATATATCCCTTAGTCCGTAGCCGAATTGGGTCAAAGTTTGCAGCCAAAGCAATTTATTTTGCCCCTCTACTGACAAAATATTTGATTTTTTTGGTAGCCAGACGGGCGGGTGGAAAAAAACAAATTTACATGCCAAATCTGTGTTTTTTGGCCTCCGTGATTCGAGCCGAAGAAGATTTACAACTCGATGGATTAGATAGAGATCTCAATTTACCTATGAATATGTGTTCTCACGCTTTATAGCTTTTTTTCCACGCTCGTTCTGTTAACTTTTTTGGGAGTTCGTGTTCTGCCTGACTTTGTGTATTTTGGTTGAGTTGTCAAGCCCCCCAACTTTGTTGCCACATTCGAAGGGCACTAAAAATGGGTAAATGTTCTCAAGTCAGTATCAATTTTTATTGGTTAATGCAACTATCAAATCTCGGTTTATGGCTTATGGCACATTTGGCCCGAAGATCGCCTCGGTTTCTTCACGTTTACGACCGCCTTTGGGGAGAGAAGGGCCAGAGAGGGCTAATTTTAACGACTTTCGATGGCTCGTTTACACGCAACGCCCAACGATCTGATTATTGATTTCGAATGCCATCGAAAAGCGCCTCTTATCTCGTTTTATGTGTCAACTTTTAGTTACTTTTTATTGGATTGAAATTGTCATCGCAGGCCGAAGGTATTTACACGGTAGTTATTGCCTACTGAGAGCGGATCCTTAAGCGTTTTGCTCAGGAACAACTTTATGCTATTACTTTTTAGGGGATAAAATAGTTGAGGGCTTTCGATTTAAAGCTCGTTAAAGGAAGCTGTTCTGCGATTACTTTGTAGATTAATAGATACTATTTCAAGTGCACTTTGATGGCTAAGAGATTAGTTAGTTTTTTAAGAAGATACGGGTAGTTAACAAATCATTAACATAGTGGTTACTGATTGATTTTCGCATATTAACGTTAAATGTCAGTAGCATGAAGATCAATCACAAGAAGATCAGCCATATAACAAGGTCAGGCTTTTGAAAGACTAAACAAATTAATTTGTATTAAATGTCAAAAGCTAAAGTTTCATCTGACATTTTTCCACTAAAGATGGATTAAAATAACAAAGTATCGCATCATATGGGTTAAAAATAAAGAGGAAATAAGTTTCTTAATCATTTTAATACTTAAAAAAATATATACTGGATTTAACGGTTTATTATATATTATCTAAATGATTTCATATCCTAATCTGGCTTTAATTAATTTAAAAAATCTTGCTAATATTTCACAAATCAACAAGTTCGCTTACTAAATCCCTTGATAGACTTTTCAAGATCGCGACAACCTCGCTCCAAGTTCACTGCCAAGTCGTTGCAGGTCCAACCTGTTCGAGTCGAGCTGCGCGGGCAGCAGGTTCGCTTCGAACCGACTCTCTTAGCTCCCTCTCTTTCGGGGGGCTCTTAGCTCCGGAGATACGAGTATTGTAATGCCGGATCGCCGTACAACGCCAACTATGGACAATGGAAACGAGTTCTTCGTGGGGGCCCCTTCCCAGCCTCCTCACTATTTCTCTCTGGCGATTCTGCATTCGGTTTTTGTTGCTTTTAGCCAGTTTTGTTTACCTTATGCCTCGTTGAAGATCTTGGCTATTTTTTGCTGCGCTTTTTCCCCCCATCTCGTTCGCTGCAAAAAGTTCTCTCAACGAGAGCGGAGATCGCCAAACAAGTTGCAGTTGCTCCGCTCCGCTCGCTTGTCGATTCTCAATTCTCGGGATTCGCAGACTCCTACACGAGGTTTTCGCCTCTTCGATCTCGAGATATAACATTTTTCGCCATTCTCCACTCCGCTCCTTCTTCTGCTTGCTCCACGATCTGCTGCTAGTCTTTTTTTCGCAAGCCTCGGCAGCAGGAAGTTCAATTTTCAGTTCAGTTCAATTTTGCACGTCATCTCAAGCGGTCCAAGCGGTCTCAAGCGGCGTTCGTTATTCGATTTTCAGCAGTCAGCAGACTTCGGAATATTGTCCAGAAACCAGAAACAGATAACCGAAACTCTGATTTTTTTGCAACACACACTTGATTGTGGCGCGGGTGTAGCTGAAAGTGGTTAAGAATAGTTGTATAAATAGCCGGCGATAAACAATACAAGTTTTCAACAATGAACTGTTCGGTTTTGTGAAGTTTTAGCAACCCAATCCAAGTGAAGTTTTCAAGAGAATACTCTCAGTAGAGACCAGCAACGAGATGTATCGCCTACAAAGACGAGCTGCTCTGATAGCCAAACAAGGTAGAAAATATACTTTATTTTATTTTACTTTAACTAAACACTTACAACATTTATTTATTATTTGATGTAAAGAAATATATTTTGGATTAAATTTGAGTTTGTTAAAATTTTTAAAATGTTTATAACATTTTCAATATTATTGCATTTACATACATCAATACCATTTAATGGTAAACAAAAACAAAATATGTATACATATGTATATAACATTCAATTTCAATAAACTAAACTGCTATTAATTTGTATAATTAAAATAACTACATAATTTTATTAAAATTCAGAATCCATTTCAGGGTATTTTTTAATAAACATACACTGTGTAGTTTGTTTTTTTAACCTTCGCTTTTAAATCTTCTATCTATCTGATATTTATACATTTTAGTTCATGAATGTGTAAACTTATTTTTAATTTCAAGGTAGTCCAAAGACTAAAAATTAATTAAATAAATGTTTAGTATAGGGGGCTAAAAAAGAATTTAAAGGTTTTATTTATTATCAGTCGCAAATCAAACTACTTAAAGAAAACCATTCATTCTTAAAGCTACGAATAAATAAAGATTTTCCACCTTATGTGGTCAGTGACAATTAAAAATTTCTAAATACTTGCAAAATCAATAATTTGTCATAGACTTTGACTCATTGCGGTAACAGAAAAAGTATTTGATTGTTGTTGACATTACTCATACGCAACGTTATACGTGGTCGACATTGTCGTGTTTATTTAAGCCTTTGCGGTTACATGAATATAAATCTTAGGCTTTTGCGGTTTCGGGGAAATGTGTTTTTATGGGTGTGCTAGAGGGATGGCGGGAGGTGTTCTGAAATGAGATAATTCTGAAAAGGTAATTTAAGTAATTTAAATAATTAAGATGCCGTTTTTATGCAATAAAAATCAACTAAGTATAATATATACGAAATAAATAATCAAAGCTTGTACTATAATGATCTGTTTAAAATATTTACTTCGAAATAAATAAAAGCCAAGTAAGGAATATTTTGAACAAAGAAAATTTTACATTGTAGGCCTTTTTTTAAATTTAAGTAATTACCTATGGGGATCACCCCTTCTCATGCTGATTTCCAAACTTTCATCACCGCAAGATGAGAAATGGTAAAATGCAAGCAACTGGGTCATCTTCCTAGAAAGAAAGACAAAACCCTCTGGAAAGAAAAAGAGTAATGAAACCCAAAACACGAAATCGCAATCATTTTACTTTTGATTATAAACAAAAATAAAATGGAAAGATGCCGGAGAAAGAGGATGAAATTGTTTCTAGCCACTAATCGCTGGCCAAAGTCGACCTAGAAAGGCCTTAGCCAGGCCGCAGAAGATCATCTTCTTTCTATTTCATTCGGTTGGACATGGGAAGCCAATGGAAAGGGACAGGAACCTACCTACCTACCTACCTACCTCCTGGACGACGACAAAGTGAAAGAAAAGCTCTGAGGTTTTCACCAACACGATCCGGCCAGGCCAGCATATAATTTGAAATTTAGAGAGTCGCGAGCGAGTCAGTCAAGATCGCATTTTGCATGCCAAATGCTGGGCACAATTTGTCCCTCATGCAGATCCCAAAAAACCGAGGAAAAATCCAAATCCAAAACCGAAACCAAAACCAAAACCAAAACCAAATCCGAAGCAAGTTCAAAGTCGTGCCCAAGTCCCCGCCCCGCTCTCTTTCTCCAGAACTTTCCGCACTTCACTCTACATCTCGGTCCAAAGAAGGTCATGGACAGATTTTTAGGTTCCCTGCAACTCCTCGCTCTTCTCAGTCCGACTGGGGTCTTGGCCAATTGACTGCAGAGATTTATTATGGAAATCTATAAAAAATATGGTCATAGATTGGCATACATTCCCCCGTGGATGGGGTACTTCTCTGCCGCTGATAGCTTTATAATATTTATCTACCTTTCTAAATCTGTCCTAATTAGGATTCAATTCCAGCCGGTCACTCGATAAATTCTTCTGGTCTCGATTCTGCTTTGTTTTAGCCTTTGTTTACTTACCAAGACTGCATATGCAATGGGGAAATACTTTGCCCAATTTGCCAAGCAAAGTGGAGCTATTTTCTATAATAATTGCATTAATTGCAAACTCTGTGATATCTTAGGAACATTATGCAAGAAATAATTCGAGTCATATCCTAATCCAATTCTTAATGTTTTTATCTAGACTTCTCAGACCCATAACTACTATCGCACGGTTATGCTTTGCCCCGTCGTTTGCTGGAGTTTCCACTCGATTCGATTGATTTTATTGACCAGTAGTCGCCGTCTGTCGCTCCTTCCCTAGCAAATTCCCTCTGCCCGTCGGCTACCGACGATTCTAACTGTAAAATTACAAACTTAAGCCCCCGCCCCCCGCTTTTCTTGGGCCGACGGAGTCTGGCCGATTCTCATTTAATGCATTTCCTTAAGACGACAACGTCGACGAAGACCAGCACTGGACACTAGACTGTGGACAGTGGACACTTGACTGGACACCACCGTGGACCGTGGAGCGTGGATCGTGGACCATGGTCGGTGGACAGTGAACACTGGACAGCGCGCACCGGACTTGTGTCAGCTAAATTATTTCCACGGCTCGATTCGATTCCTCAGCTCGTTGGGGCTCTTTTATGGCCAACTTGCACGCATCTGTCAGTCTAGCTGGACTCTGCGATCCCGCTCCCGCTCTTTATGACCTCTGCCAGCGGCCAAGTTATCTCCCAACTAACTGCACTGGGAATTAAAAGGGGAGCCAGAGTCTGCAAGTATAGATTTCATTCTTGCAATCATAAATTCTAATTCATTTTTACATTTTAAAAATATAAATATTTGTATTAAGATTTATGTTTGCTTTAGTTTTTGTGCTACTGATTTTCTATAAATTGTAGAATTCATATTTCGCGAAGAATTTAATTTCCCAGTGTGACCAAGTATCTGTCGAAGGCAATCTAATCGCCTGGGCTAGAACGGGATGGCGTGTGCTTTTACCGTAATGCGTTGAAGCTGGTCTTCTCTAACGATGCGCCGCCGCAACGCTCAACGGTTGTTTTCCCTTTCTGGCAGCATCCGAAAATAGCAAATCTTCGGGCAGAGAGATGGAGACGGCAACAGTCGGCGCGCATGCGTGACGACGACTGCCCAATGTCTCTGATTCTTCTGCTCTTCGCGGGGTTACAAGGAAAGAAATAAAGTCTTCCTGCTTCGGGTTTCTTCTTCATCTGCATTTTATGGCTCTCTTTACGGCCGCCTCTTTTCGCGCTCTTCTCCGTCGCTGCACTCTGTTGCAGTTAATCAATTATAACGACTCTTGATTTCCTTCCTGATCTAGATCGAGATTTTAGTTGCCCGCTTTTTTTTCCCTCTTTCTTTCTGCGTTTTATTCAGGCCTCCACTCCTCCGGCTTATGCGGGTTCACACATGTTGCATGTGCGAGTGGAACTTTTTACAGTTCCACTCGCATTAAGTCATTTGGCTATCTTGGGGATCGCAGCTCCAGCTCCGCCCGAGTCTCGTCTCTTTCGTCTCATTTATTTGGCTGATTCTTGATGATTTCTGATGTTATTAAGTCATTCCAAGTGCTTGATTTGTTGATGGCTCTATCACTTCCATTCTTTTAGGAGATTTCTTCTTTCTTTCCTACTCGGGAATTGCACTTTAATTGAGTTTTACGCTGGGAGGGAAGCAAATAAAATGAGACTTATTAACGGGTATGGTCGTATAAAGTCTGAATTGTTACGACTTTGTTAAAATCTACCGGCTTTTACGCTTTTTAGTAGATTTTGTATCCTTTCTTTATATAAAACTTCAGTGTTTAATATAAAATCTCACTGTATGTCGTAGATGAGATATTACCTTTTCTAAGATGGTCCTTTTTGGTTTGGTCTTCGAAAGACGAACTAAATTATTTTAATATTAATTTTCAATAGTTAAACCTTGAATAAATCTTTATTTCCATAGAATATAGAATTTTTCCATCTAATAAATTGTAGAATATCCCCAAAAGCAATCGTTATAAAGCTTCTTTTATTACATTTTCCTCCAATGACAATGTGATTTTGATTCCTTTGAAATTCCTTTCAAGTCTCCTTAGCTCCTTCCCGGCGATGTTTTGATTGTATAACATTTGTCATGGTTACTACTGGGATGGCTTAATATTTCCCCCTTCATTGCCGACATTTGATACTCCATGCAAATGTTGACAAATGACCCAACAAGAGGTTCCTCTAGTATCGCATCTTCTCCGTTTCCTCGCCCAAGCTTGCATCCGAGGGATTGAAAATGTTCGATGCATTTGGCAAATAAAGAAACGTTTTTTTGTTGTTTGTTTGCCTGGAATGTTTGTCAGCTTGTTGCGAAGAGTTGAGGCTGAGAGGGAGAAAGATTCAACATTCGTTCTGTGGGGTTTTCCGCAGAAAATGATGAGTGTGTTGTCTAGCAAGTTGCTGCTGCTGATGCTGCTGTTGTTGCTATAACGGTTTCCGTTGCTGTTATGTAAACTTTTGTTGAACTGTTGCCAAATTAATTAACGCTAAGAGAGGCTGTGCAAAGGCTGTTAAAAAGTGGCCGGGAAATGGCGGATAAAAAGATAAAATGGGAATAGTAATATAACTTGATTTGGGTTTATTGCAAATGGAAATGTATTCTTGGAGTATCCAGTCCCATGTAAAGCCAAATGGGATTTAAATTAAAAAATTGTTCTAGTGATTCTTAATTTAAACAACAGAGTAACTTCTCGAAAGAAAGACTTGAGAATTGTTAAAATTAATTATTATTTTAAAAGATTTTATCAAATGATCAATTTGTTTGAGGGCATAATAATTTACAGATTTTATTGTGCTATATAAAATGTTATTAATAAAAGACATGATATACTTATTAAATTAGATCCGCAATTTCTCCCTAAATTAATATTAAATTTATATTTATTTAAAATTATTTTAAAATATTTCTTGATAAATGTATGAATTGTTTTGAAAATACCCAACCCATTATATTTCATCTTTATCTTTGATCTTAGTTAGGAATCGCAACCCAGTCAAAGCAAACACATTCAGCCCAAGATCGAGCCCCATTTAATGAGATTCCTTGGGGGCGCCAGGCAACAGCAATGGTCGGTGCCTGGCATTACAGAGAGATAGACAAACAGATGATGATGCTGGCGATGGCGATAAGGAGGCGAAGGAGGTCTTCCAGTAGCCGGGAAGAATCTCGACTTGTAATTATTAACTTACGGCATATTAATTTATTGTTTGCTATTTAATGTGGCCAGCCCCCAAAAGACGCTCCTCCGTTCCTGTCGGAGTCTGAGGAGCTCCTAACTTCTCGGAGTTGGCTGGCTGCCGGGGCTGCGGGCCAAGTTCGCTTTTTTGACATTTGATGTATTTATGTGGTCTGGAGGCCCGGCTTCTTCGCTTTCCTGTGAGCTGTGAGCGGCTCGCTGTGAGCGATTTGTGGGAAACTGTCCTGTCATGTGCTGAGTCCGTCTGGCATTCGCTTTTCTCTATTTTGATTGAGTGATTTATTCGGAAATTGTTGTTCTCGCAAAAAGGTATAATTAAATGGGCATAATGATGCCAAAGGGAAAGGCCAAAGCAACGCACAGGCGTCCCGAGGTCCATGGGTCTAAACTGGATGGATGGCCGGATGGATGGGTGGATGGGTGGATGGGTGGATGGAGGAGTGAATGCTCCTCCAGCAGGTGTTCCTTTGGGAAATTGCTTGGACTCGGTAATGAAATCAGATTGCAGTTGCCTCACATTACAGGGAATAAAATCACTTCGGGGAAATTTTCAGGAAGGAGTAAGAAATTATATTAGCAACACGATTGGGGTTAATATCGATAGATATTCGTGTACTTATAAGAGCTGCCAGACATGTAAGGACGAGGCTAAAAATATAATATATAATGTAACGCCATTTCTGTGTAGTAAGGTATTAAGGTATTACAATTATTTCAAGGTAATTCCCTTTGAGTTTAATATAATATATTTCATGAGGAAACGATGCATTAAATTTATTACTTAATATTTTGATTAACAGGAATTAAATACACTCTCGAAAGTTGCTTAATTGCGTTAACTGCTACCGATCTACCCACATTTACCTGTTCAAATACACCTGCCTTCTGCATCATATTTAGATACTTCTTTCATTCTACTCGCGATTGCTTCCATTCGGGGCAAATAAATAGGAGAGGAATGATTTCTTTGTTTACACAAACATAAGGAAGTTATAGAGTGGTCAGAAGTGCTATAAATAAATGCATTTAACGTGGGGTTTTCCTGTAGCCACTGGGCTCTTTTCTTCTGCCGTTCCCGGTGCCTCTCCTACATTCTCATACTTTTATTTATTTATTATTTATTTTTGTTGTTTTGTTTTTAGCCTGGCTTCCGGCGACGTAAAACTGCCGTTTGTTCTGCTTTTTCCTCCCAAAGAGGAACGAGAGCCAGCTGCCCATTGGCGTTTGCTCCGCTTGAATAATCCCGGCTTTGGCTTCGGACTTCTTTAGCCTTTTCTTCTTCTTGGCCTGAGCTTCTTGTTCCTCCTCTGCCTCGTCTTCTGCGTCTTCTTTATCGTCTTGCAGTTGATTCTTTTTGTGTTGCCTCTCCTGCGATTCTTCTGATTCTTCGGGGCTTTGGTCATCTAAAAGTTGTGCAATTTCAAGTTTTGTTTTGAAAGTAATTCGTCTGTAGGAGAGCCATTGCCATGTGCCCATAATTATGGCTTGTCGGAGAGGGGCAAATGGTCGGGGGCAGAGGGGAAAGAGGAAAGAGGAAAGAGGAGCAGAGGTCCAAGTTCAACCCACCCACATTTTATTGTTATTGCTAACAATGGCCAAGACCAAAGAGAACAAAAATTAAAATAATACAAAAAGGGGCAAGGGCAAGAGCCGAAGAAGTGTAGCACAGCTGCTGTCTGATCTCTCAAGCTTAGGGTCCCAAAAATTCAGATTTATCAAGTTAAGGAAGAGGGGGATCCCCAGTTGGACAGAAGAAGCTTAAATGAATTTGTTTTAGGCACAAATAATGCGTTTTTGATATGGAACTTAAATTATTAAATACTTTTAAAGCAGTGAATTATAAGAAAATATTTTCGAATTAAATTCTAGCCACTCTTTTAATTCTACTTTTGAAAAATCATTAAAAT
Source organism: Drosophila rufa (assembly GCA_018153105.1). Taxonomy (NCBI): domain Eukaryota; kingdom Metazoa; phylum Arthropoda; class Insecta; order Diptera; family Drosophilidae; genus Drosophila; species Drosophila rufa. Next base: position 11,049,130 of record JAECXS010000085.1, read on the forward strand.
TTCAAGCCTTTTTGCTTTCGAATTATTATTTTAATTTCTCTGCAAACATATGATCGAAAATGAAATTAATAATCCAGAAATCTAGTTATTAGACCCTAGTATTTCTTGGCCCCCGATAAACATCTCCTCCAAATAGAGATGCCCAACTAGGGGATAGTGCAGCAAGCTCACTCACTCCAAGATAAAAGCAAATAAAAAAAGCTATAGACCAAGGGGAAAAAAGCACGAAGGCAGACGGCGGTTGCAGTAGGGGGGAAAAAAAACTTAAAAAATTGCATAAAATGCCAGAGGCAGGCAAAATGCACAACGCGGCTGCGCAGTTGCAGCGCTGCCGCTCGGAATGCTGCTGCAGATTCAGAATCGGAATCAGAATCATCGGCCGGTGCATTGAACCCCGCCGCGGTCTGGGCCCAGGCCCGGTCCGCAATTCCATTCCACTGCACGCAAAACTAGAAACTAGCTCCTTCGGCCAGCGATCGGAGAAGCATTCGCTGGAGCCACCGGGAACGGGGGAAGAAAAAAGCTATAGACATCGGACGGACTTTCGCACGAATGCACAGGCCGACGTGTGCCCCAGCTGTTGGGGAGATGCCACAGTGATCCGTCGGGAGACGGAAATTAAGTCTATCAGCAATCCTCGAAATGATTTCTAAAAATAAAAAAAAAGCCTATTGCTAGGATATACTGGAAAGATTTCTTAACAATTTTTATGTAGTTTTAGCCTTAATATAATTTAAAATACTTAGATACAAATTTCTACAAACATATAGTTTTTCAATTCAAAATGCTTGAAAATGTATTTAAAAATCTCGAAAAAAAACTTAGACTGTGAACTTCAAACATTAAATGTTTATTGAAATTTAAAATATTTAGAAAGCTATGATTGGGTTATAAAAAAGTATTTATCAGAAAAATAAAATCATAGCAATTATTTTTATAAACTGGAGTCAATAAACTAAATACGGTCGAGATGTTTTACAAGGCTTCATTCTGGAATTATTAAATTTTTCCTTCGAATTTTAAAATAATATTAGAAAATTAATTTCTTTAAATGAAATCTGAAAAAGATTATTAAATATTCCATTTAAAAATATTTAAGTAATTGGAACAATTTCTTAAATAATTTTTGTTTAACAATGAAACTCCAAAATCTTCTTTTCGAGTCTTCACTGTAGCCTGGCGTTGAGTCAGCCAGCGATTAGAAGCCTAAAAGGAAGTAATGTTGCAGAAAATGCAAAAACCAGTGATCGCGAGGGGGAGCAACAACGCTATATATGTATATATAGAGAGAGGTGGAGAGCGAAGAACAGAAGAACAGGACTATCCCCGTCTCTATCGGCCAACCGCTGGCCGTCTCGTTCTGCCGCCTTGGCCTGGCGATTTTTTATGATGACTAAAATTGAAAAACGAAGCTGCGGTAAAAGCTTAAGTGCCCCGCTCTCTCCCCTGCGTTATTATTGTTGTGGTCTTGGGGTCTCTCTTGGCGTGTGTGTAATTATCCAAGGACGCCGCTGAGTAATGAAACGACCTTGAGTGCAGCCAACACACACACTCACGCAGAGATCGCTGCCAGTGTGTGAGTCTGGGCTTTGGGCGCGATTTTTACTCGATTTTCACAATTTTTTTTCTCAATTTTTCTCGAGCTTTACTCCGGCCGCCTCAGACCCATTTGTTACACATGGACAATGGAATAGAACAGAACTTAAAAAATAAACAACAAATAATAAAGAAAAGGGGAGCAGAAACTATAAACTGATATGCCCAACAATTTGTCAGCGTCAAAAGGCGAAGGGGGGGACGACGGGGTGATCTGCAATGGACAAAAGCAAACGCCCACCACAGAAAAAAGACACAAAAACCAAAATAGTCAGGAAAAGGAAAAAAAGAAAAATTATAATACAAAGAAAGAAACAAGAAGAAAAGAACCAAAACCCTCAAGAATCGAGAAATGAATGTGGAAACGTTTGTATTTGTCTGACTGCAGATCTCTGGACCGGAGTAATCGATCTTTGGCGGCGATACGCCGACTGAGTTATGAGCACAGCGGCTATTTTTGGAAAGCTTTTAGTCTACTGGAAAAATATTATTATTATTTATTAAATTCTGAATGGAATTACCTTGAAAATGTGCTATATTAATCTTAAATAGTTTAAGAGCTATACAAGAAATAACTAATAAGGGATAAGGTAAGCAGTTCAATTTTTATCTAAGGATACAAATATATATGCATTTTTCTAGTATTTATTTAACGTTAAATTTTAAAAAACGTATTATGTAGAATATTTCAAAAATGATAAGAGAAAAGAAGTATAATTTCAAGAATATTAATTTAGTCTAGGTATCAAAAATAGGTACATTTTTTATTGAAAATGTTTTAGGAAACTAGAAGAAGTACCATACATTTATAAAAAGATAGATTTATGAGGAAAATACGTTCAATTTAAATGATTTATATATTTATTTAAATAACCATAAGTCTTCAAAATTCTATACTTCGACATTTATCTATAAATCATTCTCGCACTTTAGTTTATTTCTTACCCTTACAGCAAGAATTTATTAGGAGCATATATTTTTATTTATTCTATTTTCTGAAAGCAATGCTTTATAGGTCTTTTGGCCATAAAAGATGCCTTGAATTGCTGAAAAGTTCAATGCTGTCTTCCCGCCTTTTACTATCTTATCTCCCGCTCCCGCTCCCGCTCCCGCCGCCTGCCCCGCCCCCACCGCATCATCGTCATTATCATCCCATCGACTGGGGGTCCTAGGCAGGCATTCAACTAATCAGCCACAGAGCAAAAATTATTTGCCATTTTTTACGCGCTGCTTCAAACGCGGCAGAAACCGCAGCCACCAACAAACAGCCAACTTACAGCATTTATACACTCGGCAAAAATGTAAAGACTTCAAATTCAAAGCTTTTTTAGGTTCCCCATAGTTTATGCCACCGTTTATCTTGGTTTTTTCGAGTGCGGCTCTTGTTGTTTTGGTTATTATTATCCGCCGTTGCTGTTGTTGCTCTGGCATGCCAACAGGCTATCCACCATTAGGCCATAATCATCATCACACACGCCTTGGCCAAGGCCAGAAAGCCAGTAAGCCAGAAAGCGCGACTCCTCTCCACTCCTCCGGGGAGTGCCGAATGGCTTTTGTCTATGAAGAGGAGGCTGAGGCCATTTGGCCAAAAGACGGACGGGACGGGACGGGGATCGGATCGAAGGCAACTATTTTTAAGTATAGGTTTCGGTTTCATTGTTGCATTTCTTTTTGCGTTTATGAAATTAATGAACAGCTCGGCCGGCCGGATCCTCCTTGGCTGCCTCTTCATTCTGGTAAACAGATTGGAGGCCAAAAAGCGTAAGAAAAAAACATAATATAAGAGGGGTTGCATAATGGCTTGCCGACTCTGCGCATTTATTGACCCGCATTTTTTCGGCCTTTGCGCATGCGCAATTTGCTCGGCTCTCGGAGCTCGGGTCCCGGGCCCTCAGGCCCATCAACTTATTTGTACTTTTTTACAATTGAAATGTAAACAACGTCATCATCCCTCGCGAATTCCAAAGATTTCCTCAGTCACATTTGCATGTGTGATGTGATCGTCGCTTCCTTTTTCGCACATTTACCTATTTGTTTGTTTTGCAATTATCCCACCATCAAAGACGAATAAGAAGCACCCTCCATTTTTAAATTTATTTTGCACTTTTTGTACCGCTTAAGAGATCATTTTTAATGACACATATTTACTCACACTTGGTTTTTATTTTTTGTCTCATTGCAGGTATGTGTGAAGTTAAATGTTTGACTATTTATGGATCCTATGACTCTTGGCCAAGGAAAGTGAGTCATAAATTCGCAGGGCTTATCATATTGAGGTCTTACAGAAATTTCTGGATATTTTTGCAGGGTTGGTTAGAAAGAGAAATTTGAATAAACATTTTTAGTGATTTCTGGAAACAATTTAAAGCCTATTAAAAATTGCACATATCTCGCAGAAACATAAATAATTACATTATCAACATTTTTTTAGCACTTTCCCATAAAAACAATCTAGCATCGTTTTTCACCTCTGCAAAAGATCAATATCGTTAAAATCGATAAATCATTAATAACCGTCAATCGATCATATTTCCCGAGTGCCAGTTCCCACACGCAGATGGCGCCACCGCCACGATTTATGTCCATGTTGAACTCTTCGACTTTTGTGCGGAAATTTGGCCAATAACCAATATCCAATGGAGGTGGACAGGTAACATAGTATAGAGGGATCATCATCGGATGTGTGTGTGTGTGTGTGTGTGGTAATTAGCGGGCTCCAGGGGTTTCGTGTTCGGCTCAGACCTCACCTAGTAACCCCCGCGAAACAATTAGAATCCGACATGAAAGCTGCCATTTAAATGCGATGCGAGGGAACCAGAGAAGTGAGTCAAGTCAGGTCCGGGCTCCGGACACCGGAGCGGGCTCCCAATTTGGATGCAGTCCAACTGGGTTCCAGTTTCCCATTGGTCTCGCTGCCGTTTCTGCTGTAAAATTGCATCGAACGCTACTGGGATTGTGGGCGTGACGACGCGTTGGCCCACACTGACATCCAATTGGAAATATGAAAAAAAGAGAAAAAATATTACAGATAAGAAAATTAAAAGACCTAACCTAAAGCCAATAAGTGGCATTAGCCAAATGCGGTAAAACCATTTGGCAACTTGTTAATAAGCAATTGCAAATCAGCAAGAAGGTGCGTTGCAGTCAAGTAAAGTCGGTTTAAGGCGAAACTTTAAGCGGGGGATTTTTTAAAAATATTTTTAAGCTTTTATTTCAAGCTCTATTTTCAGCAGATGAAATTAAGAAAACATTTTTGTTTTAGATACTATATTTCTGATAATTTTTGTATCACAATTATTATTACAATACGTATAATGTTTATTTTAAGCAAGTTATAAGCTTACCTAGGTTTATATTAAACACTACATTACTGATAATTTTTTAATGTTTAATATTCGATAACTGAGATTATTTATCTCTCTCAACTCCATTACTATTTATGACGGCCACTGTTATTGCCTGTATATCTCAATGTGTGAGATTTTCCATCTTTGAACAGCGAATTTCCCACAATCGGTTTCTTAGGTGTGTTTTGATTTTGATTATCATTATTTATTTTTTTTACCATTTGTCTGCGCTTCACTGACCACAAAGAAACCGAACAGCAACTGAAACGGAACCCAACCCAAGACCAAATCCAATCCCAACAAATCCCAACACAAATCCATAACACCGAGCCCCGACCATATGCAAATATGTAAATTTTCCCCGATTTGCGGGCCGCATAGGGGGCTAAAAAAAAGATTAGTGTGACAGCTGAGCGACGATTTGTTGAGAAATTATGGACAGTAGTCGGCCGTCGCAGGCAAATAACAATAAATTCATCTGTGGGCTGTGGGGAAGCAGGAAGCTCTTTTTGGTCGCTTTTTGTTGCTTTTTGGCAGGGGTCCTGCAACGCCCACTCCTGCTACTGACACGCCCCCGCGGGCTGTAATGATGTGCAAGACTAACTGCATTAGAAAGTCAAAGATTAAAGCTTAATGCATGTGGAAAGCAGCTGGGAGTGGACAAGGGAAAACCAAGGAGACAATCTGGGGAGTACGGACTAGGGGCGGAAAATTATGAAAAATGAGGGGATAGTCTTTCGGAATATGATAACAGACTTTTGTGGGGGCTGCTTCTATTATGGAAATTATTTCAAGCCCCAAACTATGTCTCGGGTTGAAAGAATAATTTTATGGGAGAGATTGCACAAACAGTTGGGCATTATTTTAATTTTATTTAATTGAACTTGATTTATATGAGGATAAGGAAGATAAAAGGAAACTTATATGATTTCTTTGCTTAAATTAGTATACAGATTGTTATTAATTATAATATCTTTAAAATAAATATATATATTTATTTAAATGTTTACTTAAATAATAACGTAATACTTTAATTTTACTTCTTTATTTTTTTAATTGAACCATTAGTAAATAAGCATTATCCGAGAACTTCTGACCAACAAAGCTTTTATTTCATTTTATTTCCCTCACTTAATTCCCACCGTTATTAGATGAGCTCTCAAAAAAACAAAAAGAAATACAAAACAAATAGAAAAAAACATCGAAAAACTTTTCCAGTCCAACTGCAACTGATTAGCCCCGGGACTTCGGCTTTAATTTAAAACAACATTTCAATTTCCACCAACACTGACAGCTATCTCAATTGCCTGCCTGCCCCCTCCCGGCCGCAGACTCCGAGCAGTTGATATGCCATTTAGCTAACAACCGACTGTCAAAATATGCTTATTTATTGTAATAATAATTCATTTGATTAACTTGCAATGAAAAAAAGCCAAGCGGAGCCCAAAAACAACAAGCTAAACTCCCCATTAGCCTTTCTAAACCGTGGCCAGCCCACATCTCCACTCCCCCTCCTAATTCCCGCCGTCTAACTCCCCCATTAAAAAAACGCTCACGTTTAAGATGTCCGAAAAAAAATAGAGAGCGACTTGAATTGAACACCAAAAGTTGACTACTGTGCGGAAAAGATATTGCCAGGCTTTGATCGCCAAGAGGAGCTTTATTTAATGTTCACAAGAATCTGACATTTTCAAACTTGATTGCTGAGTAAATAATAATTTTATTTGAACCATTACATCACTTGAAAACTACGTATTTTTTCTTTTTTCCTACAAAATAATAAATAAAACAAACGCCCCTAAAATATCATATTTTATTATATTTAATAAAAATACATTTCTCGTATACATACACGTATATGCAAACTTTCGAAAGAAAAACAAAATAATAAACAATTAGGAAAGCTGCCACTAAATTTTATATGAGATCATAAATATAAATCTTTAAAAATACTGGTTAACTTTAGATTAAAATGAGGCCAGCAATTGTTTTTAAAATTTTCTCGAACAATACCAAGGAGAAGTTATCGGTTGCAGACTCATAAATAAAATAAAAGATAAAAGATTCGAGAACCACCTAGTATTCGTTTTCAATTTTACAATAAGCCCAATAAAAGGCGATGCTACACTCCTCTTTTCGTGATACAAAAAAAAATAGAAAAACATGAAAGAAAATGGCCAAGATGGCATTACTGAGAAAAGAGCTGTTGGCCGATGCTGGAAAAGCTCTGCCTCCGCCTGCAGCAGGAAAGGAAAACTCTTTCTGCTGGCTGCGGATTTTGTATTTTATTGAGCCATTATTAAGTTATAAACACGCTGCTATTAATACAAACACAAATAAATATCGGGCGAGTGTGCATGTGTTGGTTTTGTCTTCGCTTGGACAGTCGGAAAAGTCGGAGAAGCCAAGTGAAAGGTTTTGCCACTGCAAGGACCTGGCTCCGTTCGTTCGGTTCGTGGAAAATGTGTGATAAATAAATATTGGGCCATGCTTGATATTCTGTGAGCTCTGTTAGTGGGCGCAACACGGGCTCTTGTTTTTTTTTGTTTCGTTTTTGTTTGCCCGTTCGCTCCGATTTAATGGCCCATTTCGAATGGAGTTGCCAACTTTTGTTGTGTCAAGTGGGCGGCCGGCGAGGGGCGTGGCACCGCTTTTCACAGTTCAATTTGTGAAGCATCATTCCGTCGCTCAGATTTGGGCTTCGATTATACCGTGAGCCCATCAAGCTGAGAAAAAAACAATTAGGCGAAAGGATTTTCGAAAGGGCAGAATCCAAGCACATGCGAGCGCAGAGATTGTCATTTAGTGCACTGAAGGAAATAATATTAAATGTAGTTATAAGTCCATAAATACTAGTTTTTTATGATAATAATTGGTCAATAATAAAGCAGGTGAAATAAAGTTATTTAACTATACTTTTATGGTAAATTATATAAAAGTTTCACATAATAAACCGTTCCTACTTCAATAAAAAATTATATAAACAATTTTAAAATTCACCAAACATTATTCGCTTGAATTCAACATTAATCGGAATAATATAAACACTTTTTCCCGCTTTTAAGCGTTGACTTCAGCTGTCTAAGCGCGGCAATTGATGCGGCAATTTGTTTCCGTTAAGTCCTGCAACTAAAAATGGCAAACGGAAAAACGGCCTACAAAACCGTTTTATGGCCGTTTTCATTTTCGTGTTAGCCAAACATTACCAAAACACCACAGTCGTCGTCGCTTTGGAGCCGAAACATTTGGCACACTGAATTTAAGAACCATAATTTGCCGTTAGCCGCAGGATAAACCACGCAAATTTATCATGAGAAAAAAATAGGCACAGCGGAAAAAAAAACAAAAGCAGCAACACATAAAAATGTTGAGAAGTGAAAATGAAAAGCGCGCGCAAAGTGCTGAGGGGATGCAGATAGTGTGGCCAGTGATGCTGGGAAATATTATGATAATAGGGTAACATAAGTGATGATGAAATATAAATGTTTTATAAGACGAAAGATATTTAAATAGTAATAGATCTTAACCATCCTTAAAAATAGTATTTGTTTCGTAATTATTAATTTATCCTTTTAAGATGTCCTAATCAAGAACAGATGTAGTTCCGTTTTCTTATATAGGATTATTTAAGCTAGAATCACAAGCTAGATTCAGCCGAAATTCAGGCTAAATTAAAGCAAAATTAAGGCTTAATTCTGGCTTAGTTCAAACTAAATTCACGCTAAATTCAGACATAGCTCAGACTAAATCCTGGCTTAATTCAGGCTAAGATCAGTGTTACTTCAGCTTAAAACCAGACTAAATTCCAGCTAAGTTCAGCCTAAATTTCAGCTAAATTCAGCCTGCGGATTCCCGCCTGCTTTGGCACCACTGATAAAGCGATTCAGAGGGACATTTGTCGGCCCGGGCTAGTCTATAAATTACGGCTGCTAGTCAGTTCTCTCTCCTTGGGCTTATAATCAGAATTTGCGCTTTCACACGCCAAAGGGAGACTGGGAGAGGAGGTGGCGATATTATGGCGGGGGAGTGGGAAACTTGGTACTTGGAACTGGGAACAGACCGGAGTTCCGCTCGTTATCGCTCTGACACAATCAGAGGGGCCAACTTGGGGCCAATGCCTCTAAAACTAGGCTTAGTCTGTGCGAAGTTTTTCGCTTTTTTTGGGCCTTTTTTCAGACGTTTCTGATAAGCCATCTGCTCTAAATTCTTTTTTCTTGCACTTCGTTGTTGCCTTATTTTTCGTGGCGCTTCCTTTTGTTGAAGTTTTTGTGCTTAAGCAATTTATGGCCGAGGCTTTTTTATTAGCCGATGATAAAATGCTTCCCAAAAGCGAGGGTGGACTGAGGAGTCCTTATGGGTTTGGGAGGCTTTTAGGTGGATTATAAGGCTTAGAAACAATTTAAATCATTATTGTTCTCGGACATAAGGATTAAGTTGAAGAGATCCATGACCTGGGACTTTCAGTTTTAAGTGTAAGTATAGAAATATCCTATTAATATGCACTATTAACTTATTTTTAATATCTTCTTTAAACATTACAAATACGATAATGCTCTGACATTAATATCTCTTAAAGTACGCTTTAAATTTTCTCTTGCTGGATTTCCAAGTCTGCTTTTAATATTTCTTCGACATCTAGATACGTTTTGACTCGAAGTTCCTGTATCTGTACTCATGTCTTGACCCTAATAGATAAATCACAAACTGTTTCGACAAGTACCGAGAAGAATATTCACTTTATCGTTCCGTATTCCCCCCTATTTGTCCATCCTACCCTCGGCAATTGAAAGTTGGAGCCGATTTGGTTCGATCAACCCATTCAATGCTTATCAACTGCCATTTAAACTCGCATTTAGACTCATTGTACAATCTCCGAGCTGTCCTCGGCAGCAGAGTTAACTCCTTTTTATACAGCTATTGCGGCAGTATTTTCCTTTTTTTTTCCTCCTGCATTTCTTGCTGTGTGTTCTCCTGAGCTGTGTGTGTGTGTACTGTGTGTGTTTCCTTTCCGCGGTGTCTTTTTATCGTTGGCGTTCATCTGCCTCATTTATCATCATCGAAAATGTTGAAGCGTGTTGAGTTCGGTTTCGTTTCGAGCTCGATCTTTATTATTTTCTTTTTTTTCTTCTGTTTTTTGCTTTTGTTTTTGTTTGGACAGGCCAGACTGCGGCTGACCCACATTCCCCAACCCGCACCGCGCCCGTTGGGATGCGATGCCCCCTCTCGGTGCGATTTGGACTTCCTTGTGAGCTTTCTGTGTTTTATTTCTCGGCTTTTTAGCTGCCGTCGCTGCTGCCTCTGCTCTCTGCTCGGCTGTCGCTTTTCGGTTGATAAATATATGTTACACTTTTTTACTGTTATTGCCGAACCGCATGTGGTTTTGGCATTTCTCCTGGCCCGGCCAGCACAGCTCAGTTAAATTTTTCGGTATTTTTTATGGTGGCGAGTGCAACTCTTCCTTTCGAAATGCATTCGCCGCTGCCCATTAATCGTTTTGCGTCTTGTTTTCTAATTAAATTGCGGCCACACTAGGCCCACATGTGGGTGTCTTGTCTCTGCTCTTGTCTTACCGCTGTCCGGGGTAATTATTCTACAAGCAGAATTATTGAAATGGAACTTTTACTTTAGTTTTTAAAAAAAAAAAAAAAAAAAAAAAAAAAAAAAGGTAAGGAATGAGGAGAAACGGCCTAAAAGATATCCCGTCGACTTTCGGCCAGACAAAATGTTTGTATTTCCCTGTCTCTGTCGCCATTAAGTGGGCCAATTAGAGAGAGTGAGAATCACACGATGTAAAGCAGTTGGTGGGAGTCGAAAAAATATGTTTTGGGAATGCTGGAGTTACGTGTGGGTCTCATGGGTGGTCGTTCTGGTGGTGGGGCATCTGCTAATGGATGCCATCTTCGGTTGGTGGAGAGATAAAGACCAGTACTATAGGAATTAATTTACCTTTAATCTTCTAAGATTTACCAATTTATATTTACTATTTTTAAAACATTTTAAAGTAAATCAATAATAAATCCAACCCAATTTCATTGACAAACCCTTTGCACAAATCAATTGCATTTTTCCTGCACTTTTCCTGATGATTGCCAAAACAATTCTTGGACATGGCCTGATCAGGATTTCCTTCGAGCGACACTTTCCCATGACCAGAGCCATTTTCTCTGTGGAAGTCACGCTCGTTTTTCGGCAATGGACCAATAAATGGCAACCCGAAACAATGCGGGAAACAAAAGCGAGGACCCTGCCGGGAGAGTGTCAGGGCTATTTTAGAGTCAAATCCCTAAAACCATTCCGTCCTATACTGAACCGAGCCATCATGCCATTCCGGAGTCACGACACCCCGAGAGTCAAGGTAATTCCCAGCCAAATTTTTCGCATTACCCGAAAATAGTGTTTTCACCTCTTTTCCTCTTCTCGCTTTTCATCTGTCAGTGGTCCGCGTCACGTGTGTGCATATTTATTAGGTCATCTAATTGTGTTTTCCATTTCCACAGCGCTCGGGCATGCAGCGGATTTTCCCAAACGGTTTTCCCACACACACACACACACACACACACTACGGTTTTTTCTTGTATTTCCTTGTTTTTGCTGCTTTTTTCATTGAGTTTTTCGCCGGGCCATTTTCGTACCGCGAAAAAATGTGAAATGGAGTGCAGCGGAAGGCCGATAGTTGCTTAACGAAGTTATCGATACGTTGCTGGTTTTAATTGAAACCCTGAACCGTTTGGAGGATTTTTAAATATTTTGAGAAATTCAGAGGAGGCTTGTTTTATAAAGGAATAGTTAGGGATCGATATTTCAATATTTTCTTCTTGATTTATTATTTAAAAATTCTTTAACAATGGATCTTTATTTATTAAGAGAAAGGAAGGTATACTTTAGCTTAGGAATGGTATTTTTAAATAATCCTTGCTGATTTGTAAATTAATAACGGTTTTGCTTCCGTTTTTAAAATGCAAATTCCCTTGTTTACCAGGTACAAAGAACCACCTGCTCATTCTTGACCTAACTGAAACCCCAATTTGTTAGCTGGAGGTGCGACCACCTACTTAATATTATTGGTAAGACGAGACTTAAGTCCCGGCTTGGCCAGGACGGCGCTTTTAGGACAAGACTCCTTCAAGCCCAAGAACCCAACTCTGGCCAGATGTTGGCATCTGCCACGCCCCCCATTTCACCAGCCCCCTTTTTGGATCCAACAAATAACACGACATGTGAAGCACACACCTACTAAAGCGAGAAAGTCTTAAATTACACACGCACCCACACGGAGCACACATAGCACTTTCTGTCTCTACCTTCCGTCCTGCTCCCTTACTGTTTCTGTCTCTCTTTTCTTTTGGGGGAAGATCTTCTTCTTTGTGTTGATCAATGAAGAAAATGTAAGATCTTTTTATACCCTTGCATCAGGGTTTTTTGGAATGCTGAATAACTGGGAAACCTAATGACAGAATTTCAATAGTTTTACGAGTTTTTAATTAAAGAGTAGTTGTAATACATTTTTAGATATTTAAAACTCCTATTTATACATACTTATTACATATTATAGGGAAATCAATTCTTCGATCATTTTGTAGTATTTCCGATGATGTCGTGCGCGTTGTTGCGTTTTTTCCTTGCATGCAATCGTTCGAACACCTTCGGGGCAGCAAAGAGATCCCAAAGAGAGAACGGACGCGGGACCGGGCAGTATCTTTGCAAATTTTGGTACTCGGGGACTCAAATTACAGTTCATTGAGCCATTTGGGCAGAGCAAACAAGAGCAGAGCGGCAGAGAATCTCTCCCCGACACTTGACGGACTTCCTGACCCCATTTCCTGCAGCTGCAAGGAGAACCTTTTAACCAGACTTGCCCCCTGTGCAGCTCTCTTCCTGCACAAGAAAAAATTAAAGTTTATTTTAAAAAATATTTAAAAAGATAAAAGTATTTTTAATGAGGAATAAGATAAGTTCAAATGAATTACATTTATGGGTACTCAATGATTAAAAGATATTTAAATATATTGTAAAGGGATTTTAATTATGATAGAATAGGCTTCTTAACTTATTTTATTTATATACCTATTTTATTTAAATTTTTGTTGCTGGTTTCTTGGTGTTATTTCCAGTGCATTTGCCGCTTCCCTTTCATTTCGCTTATGATAAATGGAGAGCCTGCTGAGTTTCGTTTTTGGCAAACATTATTATATAGCAGTTACTCATATTCTTGACCGCTGTTGTTGTGACAGTCAAGTGTCTCTGTTCGTCCCTCGCACATTTTTGGCTCTTGAGTTGGAGTGAACATGATGTCCCCGTGATGTTGTCGTTTTTATTTTATTTTTTTTGGGGTCCGTCCTCATCCTGTGATTTATGAAGCCAAAGCGTTAAAGTGTTTTATTTTCATCGGGCATTCATTTTTTTCCGGCTTTTCCCTTTTGTTTCTTGCCATTTATCTGCTTTCGTTACCTACTTGTCCGCACTTCGTTGAGAACATTTCACTTTTTAACCCGAGAGCTAATTGCAACTTCTGCTGCTCGGTGTTCGGAGCTCGTTGCAGGTTGCCGCTGCGTTGTGGCAGGTTGCCGGGGTGCGTTGCCCCATATCATAAATCTTTAAACACTTTCACATCCATTCAGGCCAGGTTGTCCCTGTCCTGCTCACTACTCGCTACTCACTACGCACCCTGCCGGCGTCCCTTTCCCGCGACAAACTCATTAGCAAGTCGCGACGCACTTTAAGTGTTTCTCTTCCTCATTTCCCATTAAATGCGAAGGAAAATAGGTACACTGCCACACTGCACAGGATGCGGCAAGGTCGTGCCACTAGCCTGCTGTTCATTCATCCCGATATCAGTCGCAATTTGTCACACTCGAGGATTAGGTTTTATGGGTCCATATTCAGGGGTCGTAAATAAAACAGTTTCCATTTCCACCTGATTTTCGCAAGATTTGTGTGAAGTGCATTTGAAATAAGAGGGGATTAACACCAGCTGATAATTACCTAATACCAAAGCTTAAAAATTGTGTGAATTTAAACTTTGGTAGTATTTTTATTTTACTAACCAAGCAAATAAGATACTTTTTTTCTTTGTTTCTTTTTCCACTCAGACAATACAAATTAAATAAAAAACACAGACCTTTTCTACCTAAATGCTCCATTATATTCCCCTTGCATGCGATTACTTGAACTCAAGTAACGTAATTCCAGCAATAATTATTGTAATCAAGTGTAATCAAATTAAAGAGCAACGGAATTTTTGGCCAGATAGAGTAGAAGGGAGTCTCGAGATAGTCTGAAATTTTTGTGTAAAGTACATTTTCAGGTAAACTTGAGCGAACCTCCCCTCCGCCAGTTCCGATTGCCTCTTCTCGCCGGCAAACCGTACAATTTATTTGCATTTAACCTGCTTTCACTTGGCCATTGCCGTGTCATGACCAACCCGGCGACTGCTGCCAACTGTTGCACATTCAGCCGGCCTGGCTAACGGACAACGGACAAAACGGACAGATGGACAAAGCGGACAAATGGACAGATGCGACGGACGGGCGACCCGGACAGGCGAAAAACACTTCTACTCCAACTGCGGTTTTAGATTCCGTGTGGGTGGGCGAAGCGAATCCATATATGCAAAGGAGTGCACTCAGAAAAATAAAGGGATTATGCTTATAAATATACATACAAAGCTAAGAAAATATTTAGAAAATGAGCAGCATTAATTGAATTTATTTTCTTTGATATTTTAATCAGAAGAACAAACTTTCTGCCATATTTACATCTGACTATTAAATATTCTCCAACTCACACTCTTTTGCCCTTTATGCTTCAATACAAATTTAATAATAAATTCAATTTGTTGTGAATTTTTGAGCATATTTGCATTTTTCCCCAAGTGCCTGTAGATGTACACTTGCACTGCGTTTTAATCTCTCAATTCAAATTCCAACTGGCGTATTCGCTCCTGCGGTTTGGGAAAAAGTATGTAGGAAAAGCGGAGAGTGAGGAGTGTGGGAAAATGGGGAAAACGCGGTGTAAAGCGGAGAGGAGCCGCGCTTAGCGGTCGCTGGTTTTTGGCCAAAGCTTGATGCCACTTTTATCAGTGGCCTGTATTTTCGGGGGCGGGAAGTGCTAAAAGCCAACACTAACAAAACTTTAATTGGTTTTATTCATCATGCGATTGCCACCGCAGATTGGGTAATGGATGCTTTGAAAAATAATAAAGGTAGCTGACTAGAAGTAAAGAATTGTTAAGTACTTAAAAGTACACATAGACCAAGGAATAATATATTAAAGTTCACTTACATCTGTTTACCGCTTTGCTTATTTATTCCCTCCGAAAATTCCTTAGTTGGCTGCCTACGTAAAATTTCCTTTCCAAACCATTGAAGTCATCTCCACTTGTAAGCATTTTCCCATTACAACCAACTGTTGCTTTTTCTGCTATTTTTTATTGATGGGATCTAGTTTAATTTCCCGCACGCGTTAAGCCGATTTCCGCCTTAAGTCCCACACACACCAAATACCAAAAAAAAAAAAGGGGAAAAAACTTGGAAAAGTCGCCTCTAACGCGATATGTGCATTTCGAGGAGTTGCGATTTCAATATCCAGCCAATGTGGAGAAGAGGAGAGATAACCAAAGGAAAATCGGTTGTGGTGGCATCAATCAAGCTTTGATTTTCACATGTCAAATATCGGCGATGAACATAAATTCAAATCGCAAACGGAAAAAAAATAGGAGAAGAGAAGAAAAACACAGTTGCCAACTTTCTAGCGGCAACATTCTCATTCAAATGATTTCAAGCGTGATTTAAGCGATCCCCATTCGATCGAACGATCGATCGACGGCTCCATCGCGATCTTGTTCTGGTGAGAGTCCAAAGGTTTCCCCAGCCTCTCCGATTCGCCGATTTTCAGTGAGTTATCGCCGCGATACAATCACTTGTCATAAACATTAATTGAGCGTGAAAATCGCCAGAGAGTGATCATAATAAAGATGGATCGCTTTCAATCGCAATGCGATCGCGCTTCCCCCAAAAGAAAGAGTAAGAGTGCAGAGTGGAGGCTGGGGAATTCAGATGGGACGAGGACGAGGACGAGGAGAATCGGCCTTTGGCACCCCATTAAAAAAAGCGAAATTGGGTCACAATGCCATGTCGTCTGATCTTTTTCTCCTTTCATCCTGTTTCGGTTTTTTTTCTGTCTGTGGATCGTGTGTGGATCGCATGTCGCTGACTTTTTACTTTCAATTGTGACCTGCTTTGATCGATCGAACGATCGATGCCTGCCTTTTGATCATAATCGATGATGTTGCCAAAAAAATAAAAATAACCATATTTATAAGTATATATGGAAGTCTGAGAAATGCACTGGAAAAAGCTTGGGAGGCACAGAACTTGTACTTAACAATTTAAACATAAATAAGCTTGATTGTTACTTCACAAAAATATTACTTTATGAAGTACTTATGTTATAGTGATTAAATAAAGGCTTTTTCATATTATCTAGTAAGCTGCTAATTAAAAAATAATCTTTGGAACAGATAGACTTAATTCCTGATCATAAAATTACCCCTCAGAGTTGATTTGAATTTTTCCCTGTGTAAGCATTTAGTTGTTCCTTGAACTGGGTCGAAATTTCTCTGGCTTACGTTTGTTTCCTGCTGCCCACTCGCCGCCACCTTGCTCCACCGCACCTCACCTCTTGAGGAACTCCCCTTTCGATATTTTTACTCGACTCCGGTGATGTCTATTTTTGAGTATTGCCTTTTGCGGAGATGCTGCGCCCACTCGATGGCCACATGTTGCATATGAAATTTATGCAAATCAGCGGACAGGCGAAGAAGCTGCCAATAAGCCAAGCATAAATTACATTACCAAGATCCTTTCGGCCGCGTATTAGCATATAACCTGAACCGGGGGTTTTCGATTTGGATCCGCCAGTTCCTCCGGCAAATGTCTTCATCGCGATTTCCAAGTCCGCTCTACAGTTCCTCCCCCAGCAGCTCCCTGCTCTCCTTTTGCTTTTCTCGATCTGTGGCCTGGTGTCTGTCATTTTTGCCTGACACAATTACCGCAGCCTCTCTGCATTTTATGAAACAATTCAAAATCTTCTCAGGCTTCTGAAGAAGACTCTTCTCTGTCGCCAGAAGAATTGCTGCTCTCATTAGCCGGCAGTCGCGAGGCATTATTAAGATTGTTCATATTTTTGCGATTATTAGTTCGCTTCTGAGTGTGGGAAATGCAGCTGGAAGCGGACGGAAAATGAAATGTGCAAAGAGCCACTTGAAATGTTTGGAATTTTCCCTGGCTCTTTTGGGGTCTGTGTCTCTGTGGCTCTCTACCCGGAAGCTTGTCAGCACAAGTGCTGGAAATAGGGAAATCATAGCCCTCTAATTTATGATTAGCAGGTATTACTCGAATAACGGGTCTGGCACTTATATATCACAGTTTTCTGGCTGTAATTAGCAGTTGCCAAGCCAGAAGGGTTCCTCATAAGCTAAGTAAGTGTCTCTGGATTAAGGAGAATTTGCATGTGCTCTGCCGAGGCTTTTTTGTTTTTTTTTCTCTTTATATTATTACAAAAACAATTAACATACATTCTTAGGGCCTTGAACTCAAATGATAATTTAATTTTATGCTTCGAAATAAGATAATAATAACCCGGATTTGTAGTTTGCTCTTTTAATTTCGATAAAAATTAGAATCTGTTAGAAGAAAACAGTCTTGATTAATTACCTGTTTAAATATGAATGTTACTAATAATATTATACATCATTAATTAAATAAATATACTCAATTTTTTATTGAATATTTCGTCAATTTGAATTCCCAAACTATGTATGGTTTATTATGTTTATTATTTATTGAGTCACCGACTTGCAATTTTAATTATTAATACAATTTATTTATTTTTTTAAATTTGCATTTCGATTGCCAATATAATTTTTCCCAGTGCATTAGCAACACCAACAACAGCTGGCAACATGTTGCTAGGCTCAACCTGTTCTCAACATGATCGTTCGTGCTGGGCTCGTGCTTTGCTCTCTCTATTTTTCTCTCTGACTCTCTCTCAGTTAAGCCGGCTAACCGGCTTTTCTCGCTGTCTCTCTCAAGCGATCTCTCTCTCTACCTGTGTGTTTACCTGCAGTTTGCAGATCTCGCGATGCGATCTTCACGGCTTCGTTGCTCGGAAAATGCGCGCTGCCGATTTATTCCGTCACTGCAGCTCTGCGTTAACAGACGTCGACTGCGCTGCCTCTGCCGCCGCTCTGCTCGCGTGTGTTTTCCGATTTTCCGCAGCGAGAATTTTCACTTTAGCCGCAAGTATTTATGGAATTTGCAAGTGAACAATAAACAGAGATCGCGTCTCTAAAAGAGGAATTTATGAACACGTTTGAGGAAAATAGACAATAAACTAGTGATCCACAAAGAAATTGTGTTTTGAGAACATTTATAAATAATACTACAATTTTATACATTTTAGATTTGAAAAAATATTAAAGAAAAATTAAATGAAATTTAGTTAGCTGATAATCGAAAATAAAACTATTGGGAGCTTATTTGTATTTTAATTATTAAAACTGCATCTTAATTAACAAAAACTGAAGAAAAAACAGAAGTGAATAATTTTATTTAAAAGAAAAATACACATGTTACTTCTAAAAAGTGCATTATTCATCAAAAAAATTAAACCATCTGCGTAAGTTAATTTATATTAAATTATATTATTATTGGTTTCTTTATTTATATTTATATATGGTATTTATTTATGGATAAGTTTTAAATATTTGGCACTTAATATTATTTAAATGTAATATTTTATATGCTCATATTTATATTCAAGGATATTTCTTTGTTCATAAAATCTAACCGATCGTATTTCCAAATCGAAATAAGTTAAATATAAATTTAAATAAAAACAACAACAAGCTTATTGGCTCAAGTTGATAAATATTTTGGCTACACTTTTGTAATCAATTGGAGGGTTATCCCATCTAAAATCTACTGATCGAAGAGATAGCAACTCCAAATCAGGCATCTATAAATTTGCTCCACAAAAGAAATTTACATAAAACCACACACACTTTTGGCATGTGAATTTATTAATAATTTGTCCTGTGTTGTTGTTTCTTTCGTGTTTCTGTTTCACTAAATGTTGTTCCGCCATTTACAACGTTAAACTTTTGGCGTGGGCGTTGGTATTTTGAGGTTTTATCTGATTTATGTGTGACAGACGGCCGACAAAAGTTGACCGATAATTTGAAGTTAACAACGGCTCTGGAAAAATTCCCAAAATCGAAAAAAAAGAGGTCCAAAACAATGTTGACCTCGTTTTAAAAGGAAAGACACCACAAGAAATAACTGCAATTACGCAAGTGACGTAACCCGGCGGACATAAGTGTAAGTGTGCGGCAATGGCACACGACACCACAAAAAAAAAAGAAAAAGAAGAAAAAAGAAAAGAGAAAGAGACGCGGCGGCAATAAAGCAATTAAAATGTCATTGAAGTGGCCGAGAGAGGGAAATGGGTTATAAAAACGGATATGAAGGCATAGATACGGATACAGATACAGATTCGGCATAAAGATATGGAACGAAAACCTTTAAATCATAAAACCTCTTTCTTTCGTCAGTGGGTGCAATTGTCGGAAAATTAGAGCTTGCCTCGTGTTGCGGGGGAAAGAAATATCTAATATCCGAAAGAAAAAGCACTGACGGCGTGGCGGCGTCGTTTGAACGGTCAAAGGTACTAAGTAAACTGTGGAAAATATACACAAAAAACAGTACGGAACGTCGCTAGTTGATCAAATTTTCCACTGACAATTTTTCCTCACCATTTTTCCCTCTGAGTTTGACTTTGGTCAAACTGTGGAAGTAAATATTTGCATAAAGTTGAGTTTGAGTTGCCCTTTGCCCTGGCCCGCACTTTGTTTTTGTTGCCCGAGATTGCATTTACCGATTGCTGATTCAGTTTTCCTTACACCAACCCCAACCCCTGTGCTTTCCCAATTTCCCAAACAAACCCCTTCCCCCATTCGGCATAGCACCATTCTTCTAGTGTTTGCTGTGATTTGAGAAATGTTGTGAGAAGTACAAACAGCGATGGATGGATAAATAGATGGTTAGATGGATGTTTGGCATGTGTGTGTCCTGGAGTGTGTGTGCGCACAATTGTTGTGTGAGTCCGTGTCCCTGTTCAAATCGAGATTGTGCGGAAGATTGTGTCAAAGGATGATTGGATGATTGAATGCAGCTTGCCATTGGATTAAAGCTGTTATATTGAGTGAATAAATTTGAATATATTTGTAGATTTACTCGGTAAACTTTGAGTGATTTAATATTAATATTGTGAGGATTTGGTTTGAGTAACGTAATAAAATAGGAATTTAATAAGTAATTGCTGGAAAATATTAGAAAATATTAGCACATTTTATTCACTTAATATTTTTGTATTTAATATACATATTAATATTATTTTTTGGGAATCGGATTCAGCTCAATTTAAATATACTTGTTGATTATTTAACAACAAAATTTGTAAACAATAATCTCCTATTAACAACTTAATCCACTTCCAATTTATCGCCCCTTTCAGTGGCCTTACAGAAATCCTATAAATTATTGTCTTACCCCGAATTTTGCCTCTCGGAAACGCAACTGTTCCAATTTCCCACGTCTGTGCGCTGTTTGCATTTTTCAATTTCAAAGAAATATCCTGTCTGCACTATAAAACACTTCCAAACCAGAAAGCAACCGCATAAAATAAATACTGACCGTTGCAATTCTATAGAAATATACCACCGAAAAAAGAGAGACAGCTCAATATTTTGACAGCTCCAGCGGAACAACCCGAACTCGGACCCCAAAGAAAACTGCATGCCAAACAATGGCAAACAATTTTTATGCATTTATGCAAAAGCACCACCCTTCGCACTCCCCCTCTCTCCCAGCCCACTTGTGGGCAGCTGTCAGAAAAGTCACAGCAGAATTCTCTGTTTCTCTGCATCTCTCTCTCTCTTTTTCTCGCCATGTGCGGCTGTCAAAGAAGTGACGTATGGAATTATTTATGTGTGGCAGGCAAACCAAGGAGAAGTATTCAAAAAATACAAGTAAATAAAGGGAAACGGAAATACGTAATGGAATAACAAGTTAAAAATGCAGACAGTAAAATATCCATAAACAATAACGTTGTCAATATTTTATAAAACAAAACACAAAAGTTTTTGGGAAAGTTCTGTTCTTACTTGGCGAATTGAATTTAACTTTTCTAAAATTTATTGAGATTTTTCTGCGTGTGTGGGGTCAACTTCTGGCCATTTTTTAAGGCCAACTATCTTCAGCCAAGCCTCGAACCGCAGCTAATTCAAACTTCGAAGGCCAGTGATTATTTCCGCTCCCGCCACCGATCACTCCTCGGATGGGTCGTAAGGTGTAAGTTTACTTTTCATAATTACCGCACATTAAAGCCCAAGTTTGTGGCTAAAAAAAAAATGAAGAAGATGGGGCTCTTTTGCTTTATTCCATCTACAGCTACGGCTACTGTATCTGGCGGATTAAACTACGCCTGAATTCGTCACGGTGACGCCTCGATTCCCTTTTTGGTCTGGCGCTTCTCCTCCAGCTGCTGGTCATTCACATTATTTCGGAGTGGGGGCAAAATGGGAAAAATAATACGGCGAGCGGGACTGGGGATAATAAGCGGAGGGCACAGAGTCTCCGTCTCTGCCTGCTTAGAATTTTTAATTGCGAAAACCCCGATCTGGCGGCAGACAGAGTTGCACTTTGCACAATTGACTCACTGACTGACATAATAGAAATGTCAAACGAGGCGCGCCGCTGATTTGACAGCGAAAGAGAAGGGGCTACCAGATGGAGAGAGAGAGAGACATAGAGACTGTCAGCTTGTTTGTTTGTTTGCATTCGTTTTAATTGATTTTAATTGTTGTTGATTAGAGTCGGAGTCGCAAGTCGGAGTCTGGGATTTATCCTGTTTTGGATCAGCAGGGGAGCAGGGAATTAAAGGAGGAATTAAGGGAACAGGAAGTGGATGTGCTTTATATAACTATTCTTATTATATTAAAAAATAATATTAAGAAAATATAAGAGCAAAGAAAAAAAATGATAAAGGCTTCATAAAATTCTTATTGAAAATATGTACTTCCATTGTCCGTAAAAGATAGAGCTAAAAAAATAAAAGAAACCCCGGATTGTTCTTAAATCCACACAATAATAATTCCCCCAACTGGTCACCAATTTTCCCAATCAATTTGTTGACATTTTCACTTCATGCTCCTCTTACCGAGTCAATGACCACAACGACATCGGCAAAAGGAAAGGAAAACATCTTCGAAATTGTTTCCAATACTTCAAGTGCAGTCGTTTTTTGTATTTTGTAACTCTTTTTCAGGGAGACTCAAAGAACACAAAGAACCCCCCGTCCCATGTCCGTGGTCAGTTCGGTGTGTGTTATCCATCATTAGACTCAATTTGTTAGCCGGACTACGCCTTAAACATGACCAAGCAAATAATTCAATAATTCCGAACCCAACTCGATTCGGTTCTAACAGCATGACAAACAAAAGCAGCGGGAAGAAATGGTAAAGAAAAAATAATGCATTATGCATTCATTATGGAAAATTACAAAAAACAAGGAGAAAAAACTGTCAACACTCCAAAGGGGAGCGAGTGGTGGAAAATCGATGAAAACTTGGAACCAGTAGCTAGGAAAACAAACATCGGGAAGCACACACACACTCGATAACCAGATCTCTAAGCAGTTATCCCATAAAGGGGACCCAACCTACATCTAGTATTTATTCAATCCCCAATTCCCACCCCGTTACGGAGTCCAGCTCGAGTCCTATGCCCCGCCAACTGTCAAAGCGAAATGTCAAAATGTTAGCTTTGTAATTAGCTCGATAGGAACAGTTGACAATTTGCAACTGTCAGGGTGACATTTTGGGCAGCTAGCAGCAAGCAGCCGGCAGTCGAGGGTTAATGACACCCCGCCGCCACACATGACAGCTCCAAAGTTTAAGTTAATTTTTCTTATTGATAAATATTTTTTATAAATTTACTTGACTGCGAATCTCTTGACTCGCGTCGCTGGTTCAGCCTTGAGGTTATCCAAAATGTTATTATTCGGATTGTTGTCTCGCATTTCTGGTGGCCAAAATGTCAAAACTATTTATAGTTGCGTTTCGAGAGCTTTGATATTGACTCGGATTGTGCTACTTGAAATATGAATCAAAATTAGATTGGACAGCAAAAAATGGCATGAGTGTTGTTTCCTTAACGAACTCGGCCAATAAATCAAAAAAAGTTAAATTAACTGTTGAGGAAATTTTAAGTAAATTATTGACAACCAAAAATAGCTAAAAAGAGCTAATATATATTTCAATTCTTCTGTACTACAAATTTAGTAAGTTTATAAACTCCAGACGTTAATAATAAATACTGGTTAACTCTAAGGAGGTAACAAAAATGTTTAATTTAAAATTCCTCCCACGAAATATCCCCTATTTATATTTACACGCCTTACAAAAGTACTTAACAGTCAATAATATATAACTACGATTCAAAGGTTCATGGCAATCAAAAGTGCAGTCTAATCAAAAGTACAACACCCTGCCACGAAATATCGTTTACCCAAAAAATAAAACGAAAAAAAGTGAAAGTTTTCCCCCAAAGAATCTACGGTGAGCTGTCTTTGGGGCATCTTTAACACCTTCGGAATGGACATCATTTGGAAATGATAGATCATTAAAATGAGCTTTTTTCCCCTGTTTTCCGCTGTTTATTTTTTGTGGGAGTCAGTCACGACCTTCGCTTGTTGGACTGGTCGCCGCAGCTGCCAACTGGGAAAGTCATAAGTTGAAAGGTCGTGTGAATGCCGGGAAAAGTGTTTAACCAAAAAGGTTTAACAAAAAGGGAAAATAAACTGCATCAAGCTTGGTTTAAAGTTGCCCAAAAACAAAAATGTTCATTACCCCAGCCCTATTTGGTTGCCATTAGAATTGTGAGCAGGAAATGATTTATGTTTTCTTTGTGATGTGACAAAGTTGGCTGCCGAGATCATTTAGAATATTTTCTTGTCAGCTGAGCCGGATGGAAATGATAAGGCTAAATTAACTGATTGGGAAAAAGAGTTGGGAAATATTCAGTTGGAGAGGGTATTAATTTTGGGAGGAACTGGAAAATACTAATTATTATATTTATATATTTTTGGAAAATCCTAAATACCTTAATTTTTTTAGCTTAAAAGTGATTTAATATTCCTAAAACTATGTCAAAGTCCTACCGACTTCTTAGAAGAATTCTTCAAAGAACTTTTCAAACTGAATTGAAAATGGTTCTTTATTTTTTTCTATAACTCCCTACTCAAATGTCATAACGGTTCTCAATTTTCAAACGCTCCTTCCATTCCATTCTCTCTAAAAGATCGACTCTTCCATCAAATATTTGACATGAACTGACGAAAAGCATTTCCAAGATTGACTTCCAACTCCCTCGAACAATCACTTAACGGTATTTGTGTGGGGAGAGGCAGGCCGCAGAGAAGAAGAGGAGAATTCTCTATGCAAACTAAGTGCCGCCCCTTTAACCCGCCGCCCCCGTCCACCGCGTTAACCCTACAAAGGCGGCAACGCCAGAAAACGCACCCATCAAAAGGCGTTACAAATTTTGATTTCTTTTGAAACCAAGCGACGCCTTTGCCTCAAAGAAAGCTGGGAAGAAGAAAAGCAGGGTGGTGGTGGAAGGTGCTGAGCCAAAGGAAAAATATCAATTACAGCATAATTATGTGTGACGCAAAGAAGAAGATGAAGAATTCTGACACAAAATGATTGATTTGGGAGGTTAGGTACGAAGAGAAAAGCTTCTCTTCTTGGATTTCCCATCCTGCCGTTCTGCTGAACTTTTGACACATCGATGGAAAATTCTTTTCGTTTGTCATCGTATAATTTAATTTTAAACGTTACGTCGCCTCCCTCTATTTCTCTAACAACGGTAAATGATAGTTCTAAAGGAGATTTGGGGGGTGGAGGGATAACGTTTGTCAAACATGAAAAGATCTTTTGCCTGTAATTGCATATTAAACAACATTTAACCAAAAGTTAACTGGTAAAAGGTATAGCTGCCCGCCCCCCTTCCAAACTTCTCCCATTCAGGTCCCGTCTTTCAACGATTCTTCCCTCTCCACAGTCTCCTCAAGTCTCCAGTCTCCAGTCTCCAGTCTCCACTCTCTTCTCCCCATGTTTCCATATTTCCTGTTCAATGTCAATGTTGTGACCTTTGTTAAGCATTTTGTTTGCTATTGCTTGGGGAATCTTTTTTTCCTTTTCGCCAGGCTGCCTCTTTATTTCTGATTCTTCAAGTACCGTTGTAATTGTTTGCCGAGGCTTCTCTTTTTTAAAGAGAAAATCAATTGCATTGTTGCTGTTAAATAATATTGCGCAATTTTTATTCAAACAGCCGAAAGGAGTAGAAGAAGCACCAGCGAAGATGGGCTGAAAAAAAAAGATTTATAGAAAGTTGCCAAAGGAAAAGAAGACATAATAAGAGGTGGAGTAAGGTGAGGTGGAACTCTTCAATGATGTACGTTTTTTTTGTTTGTTTGTTTGTTTGTTCGCTGCTCAAGTTGAGTCTCTTTTTGTTGGGTTCAGTTTTTGTGGGATGCTGATGTAAAAAAGAGCTGTAATGCATGGATGGAAACCCAATGCGGTAAGGTTCGATACGGTTGTTGGGTGAAGTTCATGGACAGGTAACGGTTTTTTGGGGAATTAATGCAACTTCCTTATTAGTAAAGTCGATAAGGGAAATTAGATAATGTTTTAATATTATGACTGACGTCTACAAAATGGAGTTATTAAGTAATAAATTAACACCTTTCCTTAATTCTTATTAAAACAGATTTTAAAGGTTCAAAAAATATAAATATAATATTGCATTAGTGTGCCATTTAACAAATGAAAAGTGCAATATTGCCTCTTTTAACTTCATTCATTTCCATTTCCGTTTTCCCTGCCTCTATTTCACTCAAACAGTTTTCAATTGCCAAAAAAAGCAAAGTATCGAGATCTCTAATAAAATCTTCAAAAATACCTCAAGTGCCAACTCAAATACTTGATGAATAATGAAAATATTGAGCCGGATGAAAGGCAACGAAATCAATAAAAATAAATAAAACGGAAGTCCAATAAAAGTCAATAAAGCAGCAACAAATTTGAATATTTGGGTAAAAGTGCGGCAAAGTTTAACAAACTTTCCAAGTTGCTTCGCCAAGATGAGAGAAGGTATCGTTTTTTTGTGTATTTAGAGTTGTGGGTGAGCGGAGCCCGATGCATATTTTATTAGCTGTAAATTTTATTAATGTGGCCATAAATTCAGGAGAAGCCAAACCGAAACAAGATGCAAACAAACTCGAAACAGGGTTTCCCAAAGGGGGGGAAGTTTCAGATGCAGTTGCATCCACATCAACATGGCCGCAATGTGTGGCAGCGGAGGACACTTGGATTTGGGCAGTGTGTCGTCGCCGAAATGGTTGGGGATTTTTAGAGAGGTTAAGAGGGGCTTAAGGGGGCTTCGTGGGTGCCAAGAGGGGGTGGTATTGCATGGTCGAAGCGTTGAAAAGAAATAACACGAGCGTTAAATTTATTTAAGCCAAAGATAAGGCACGCTAAGCCATGGCCAAAAGGAGTAAAGGCAAATCCAAGTGCACCGAGGAAATATTTGGCAATGCAAACACAAATTAGGAAATATAAACAGACAAATTAGCCTCTATGGGTCGACATTACCTTGACAATTTTTAATACATACCCTTTTATGTATTATTAAATTAATTAAAGCATTTTGTATCTACAATTAGACATACAGTGTACAAAATAATTTAAAAAAAATCATTTTGCTACATATTCACTTCTAAAAAAGTTATTAAATTCCCTTAGAGTCTAATTAAATTTAATTAATTGTTTATTTATTTACACTTCAATTTATTAATTTAATTTATCATAAACTACATACATTTCTCTCAGCGCTGCCTTGGCCACGACTGAAACGAGCCTATTGCATATATGCATAAAACACAATCCAGTATAGCTTTGGATAGATCAGAAATCAGGGGTTTGTGGATCCGGGGGATTTACTCCTGCTGTGTGTGTTTCTACATTTTAATACCTGTTACTGGTCAATAACATAAGCATGTTATATTTGGGAAAATAAATCAATTTCCAATTATATAAAGTATATTTATGCTTTGAATATAAAATAATATCATTATCTAATCATATACCAAAAATGGCATAAATGTATCTAATTTTTGATGCAAGTAGCGGGGTATTTCATAGTCGGGTCTCTTGAATATATTCCTTCTTGGTCGGATTTTTTTTTAAATCTATGTATGTGTCTGTGCTTGTGGGGACAACAAGTTTCCCGCAGCAGCGACAGGAACTAAATCACGTGTTTGTTGCCGCGTTTTTTGTTGGCGTTGTTTTTGTTGTATCTTCTAACTTGACTTTGGCCAAGTCATGACGACAGGTTCAAAATCTTGCTGGGCAACTTTAAAGGAGATCGCTGGGCGGGATGGGGAGTTCGGGATAAAATGGTCGGGAGTCGGGACTTGGGAGCTGGGAGCTGGGAGCTGGGACTCAGGAGGAGCTTTGCAGTCAGGGGGCGGAGGCCTCGAACAGATCGAAGCAGGCTGCTTAGCAGCGGCTTACACATGTTTGTTTTGTCTTCCTCTGTCTTTTGTTGCAAGTTGCAACTTACCGTTAGCTGGATGTATGGCTGTATGTATGTAAGAAGCAGCAGAAGAGGTCTCGTTGCATGTGGCAAGTTTTTCTCTCTCTCGATCGCCTGAAATAATATCTAATAATGCATATAATTTTCACATGCACAGCAAATCGCGCAGAAAAAAAAAAGAGCGAGGAGGAGGGATCCCTGGTAGAAGCTGGATCTCGTGGGATCACGGGGAGCAACTGCTCTCGTAACCCGGCAGGGGATTCAATACCATTAAATATTATGATCAAATATTGCTGAGCGGCATTTTGAACTAAATTAGCCACGACGATAGCAGATCAGCAGTGTGTGCCGGCATCAAAAACGAGGGGGGAAAGTCGTGAAGAGCATCTAATAAATAGCGATAACATTCAGCTTTAATGGCTGGGATATCTGGAATGGCGGCGATCCGAGGCGATGATGGGAAACTCTCAAAGATTCGCTCTTATTTTAATTATCTTAACTTAAGACTTAATCCCGGAGATGAAAATAAACTTGTTGATCGCAGTAATTGATCATAGGAGATCGGCAGCATTAAATATAACCAAGAAGAAGGCTATAAAATAATAATAATTAGCGTAAATAAAGCTTTGAAAGGAATTGCTATTAAAAATATATTCAATAGTAGCATCAAAATATTATAAAGTGGCTTCTAATTGTACAATAGTCGTGTTCAAAGCCCCTTAACAGGTTATTTTAGGGGAAAAACTCCCTAACGTCACCTGTTCTATTTCTAATATGACATTATGGCATGACAACCTCAAATAAAAAACGTAATTTCGCTTCTCTTCTGCGAATTTTACACTTATTTTCTCATTTTCTCCCCAATTTCCACACCACAAAAGTGTGGAACTTCGCACATGCAAACTCACAAATCTTTTTACAGCATCCGCAACCACAAATAATAAAAAAAATATAAAGGTCTACGAATAAAACCGAATCGAATAAAAATTGCCACCAATCTCGTTCGGCGCCGTTGCTAATGTTAAGTAATTAATTAAAAACAAATGCTCAAAGAAATTTCGAATAAATTTTCACCGCTGCCGACCGGCCGCGGCCCGCATTATTTATTTATTTAAAAAATATTAAAACAAATTGCACTCAATTCACGAAAACAAAGCAACAGACGAAAAATTTTGGCAATCGGAAAGAGAGATGGGAAAGAGTGAGGGGAAAAAAGAAAGTGACTGAAGGGTTTTCAATTGTATAACACTCGCCGTTAGATTGATAAATTGTCAATAATTAAAGCGGTGATCAAATTGATGAGCTGATCCGAAGACGCGTCTCGAAGCGAGTCTCCTCTTTTTTTTTTTTGAGGTACAACTCTTCATTTTGATTGATTTCAATAGGGTTTCATGGCTGCGAGTTATGCAACGTGTGGGCCCCAGAAATACTTATAAGATAAGTACAAGTAAGGAAATTAAAAATAAATTTATTGGAATTTTTGCAATAGCAATCGTTGCCACGCCGCGCCGCGCCCATTGAAATTCAGCTCCAACTGGAGCCCAATCTCCTGGGTAATCAGCAAATAAACACAAAGGAAAAGAGCCGTGGAAAAGGGAAACCAATAAAAGGAATTTCCTCTTATCGCCACAAAAGCCCTCTTTCCGATCTGGAGAGCCTCCTCATCTCCTGTTCTCCTCTACAGATTCTTTACTCTGGGTCCAAGTGGGCGCCCGCAGACTCTTCGATCTAGACATTTAAAAAGAAAAAAAAATGGAAGCGCGGATCCACACTCAGGACAAGTGACGTTTTCCGATAGATTCTGTCTGCGAGTGGGAAACATTGCGATAGCCAGGAATATCGATTGGGTGGGACCAAACCTTTTAGTGATGGGAAAATAAAATTATGTTTCTAAAAAAGATCGTATTTTAGCAAAGTTTATAAATGCTAAATATTATTATAAATATTATTTTAATTTAATTTAATTTTTTTATTTTAATGGTGTCTTATTATTTAAATATCATTACACCACTAATTTTTTAATTTATAATTAAACTAATTCCTTAATTTTCTTCTCTTTTCAGGTAATTAAAGAAATCTTACAAAATGCTTCGAATTAACCGTTATAGGGGTGAGTTAACCGGATTGTTAATAATGCAGAATAAGACAAAACATTTCTGCATTCTTATAGAATTAAGTATTCTTTTCCTTACTCTTTGTAGAAAGCCACACCTTAAAGTTTTTTTTTTATTTTAATCCAACAAAAAATAAGAATCCTCAAGACATGCAACAAACAAACAAAAAAGGAGAAGGAAAAGATCACGCTATCAATTTAACAGCATCTGTCTATGATGCATGGGATCGAATTCCCCGCGCGGCTCCGATCCTCGCGCGATTCTTCAGCTCCTTCTCTCTCTTTCACACCCACTCAGTATCGAGTATTGAGTATCGAGTGATTTCTTTTTTTTTTGCAACTTGTCCTGGGCAACATTTTTCCAAGGAACCTGCATGCACTCACACACGTACACACATAAATAGCAATCGCTGTCTATTTATAGATTCCTCAGATCCTCTCGCCCGCGATCTCCTTAGCTCTCACTCTCTCTCGTACTAAAGTTGCACAGGAAAAAAAAAGGATTTATAAATTTAGAAGTTGGTATTTAACAATATCATAAATATACAAAATTATGTTATTTCGTTTAAGTCCATCCAATAGTATTCAAACCAGAGATATCTGCTTAAAATATCAACATTTTAAGCTTGGTTTTGACTTAAAAACATGTAAATATTATTTAATTTGTGAATAACTTTTTAGGCGCTTTTCCTAAGTTTATTTAAATAAAGCTACTTATATTTTGCTCCCTTTGAGTCATTTTTTCTCAAACAAAATCATCCCCTTAATTACTAAAAGGTAAATTAATTAAAATTAAAGGCAAATTCCCAGATAAAAATGCAACGCTGTCAACAGCTAAGACAACAAACAAACGGCAGCAAATTTATATTATTTTTTTTTCCTCTCCCCTGCTTTTTAATTTCTGCCTGTAAAATAATTAAGCTGAAAATAATGAAACTTAATCCCAGCCAGAGGCGGCGAAAAAATGAGAGTGGGGAGAGCTTTAACTGGGTTGCCTCAATAACCGTTGGGCGGGATTAACACGCTTCTTTTTCGCTATTTTTCTTCTCATGCCGTATCCCGCGGCATTTTAAACAGTAGCCGAAAAAGGTAAACACCATAAAAAAAAGTATATAAACACAATTGCCGTGGCAAATTTCCCTTCCAACTACGCGGCGGTTACTGCGAAAATGCTCCCACACGGGAAAAAATAATTACCTTGGCATCAAGCAGGACAAATTAATGGGCAACTGTGTAAGCTGCGCTTTAAGCCGCTCTCCGCGGTTGCATTTTGGCTGCAGCTCCTCTGAACGGACTTGGTAGAGAGAAGTTCGTATTACCAAGAAGTGGAGATACCGTCAGGGTCATAAAAAAAAGAATATAACCTACAAATGGGTTGCCAATCGATGGCTCAGATGCATTTGTAACTGTAAGCTTCTAGGAAATGCTTTCGAAGATTAACCTATTTTTATATCTTGGTACAATCGGTAATAAATATTTAAAAATTCCCAATAAATATTATAATTTATATCCTTTCCATGCTAAAACTTAAAACCATTCAAATAGCATTCTCTTACCCAACTTATTGGGCGTTGCATTGGATTAAGTAAGCTGTTACGTTAGCATAAGATACGTCAAAGGGGGCTGGAACTTCCTCCGCCGCTTTTAAAGGGGGGCGTGTCATGTGTTTTAATTAGCCCTCGGGGTGCTGTGAATGTTACCTTTCATTGCCCCCAAAGCTTGTCAAGAGTGCAAACAAGTTTCCGACATTTAAAACTTTGATTCGCTGCCCCTTTCCGCACACGAAACTCCCACAATGATTAGCCATATAAATTCGAGATGAAAATGAAACCGAAAATACCATTTATGAGGATGAGTAGCCACAAAACTCGTGTTGGCATCACTTTCCTCATTTGTTTCCTACTTTATTTTTTCGCCCGCTGCATGAAAATGCAATAAAAAGCGAAGAAGATATTGAGACGGCAGTGAAAATAAAATGATTTAAAATGAATCGCAAACTTTGAACTCGGACTTGAAATTGCATTTCGTTTTTTTTTCTTATTTTTTGCATCTCTGAATTTATTGCTATTTTCGCGTGGGCGACTTTTGTTGTTTTCCTCTTCTCTGTTTTTTGTTGTTTTTGCTGTCGAGATTTCATAATAATACAGTCGGTTTTGTTTTGTTTGTTAACCTGGAAAGTGAAATGCATTTTCGTTGGTTTATTTTTTTGTTTGTTGCCTGGCTGGCAAGGGGGAAAATTATCGCTTTATCACGATTCAAACGGTACCACTTTCTCAGCTTCATTTGTAGCAATAATTATGCAATTTGCTCTTCGTAGCTCCGATTCAAATCCGAGTCCCAGTCCGAGTTCGAGTCCGAGTCCAAATCCGAATCGGAGGCCCCTGCAATTGTTGCATTTCTTTCGTTAGCTCGCTCGTTTTCTTTTCGATTCGATTTGAAGACTCTGTGCATTATAATTTCTGTTGTTATTTATAATTGTTGGACATCTGAGCATTGTGGGTGCCTACTCCCCTTTGTTTTCTTGTTGAGCTTTGCATAGTTATCACTCGGTATATATCTTTTCTCGGGTAGCTATAACAACATAATTGTGAAGAAAGAAACGATTTGGGGGCGATTTTTCGGTTATGACAAATTAATTGGCTGCAATTGTTTTGTCTGGCTACGAATCGAGAAAGTTATCGATGGCTTTATTGCACACAATTGCTGCCATATAGACTCGTATATTTATCAGTGAATGCAGATTAGCTGGTTATGGCGGTAAATGATATCCGAAGTGGGATCAATTTAAATTATGGCCTCTATTGCGGTGGAGGGAAAATTGTTTGTTTGTTTGTTCTTTGGAAATGTAAAGATTTAATATTGATAATAATATTATGAATGAAATTTAGCTCTATTACATTTTTTTGAAATGAAAAATTTGACAGGTATTTATCCTTAATGATTTATGGTATTATAAAGTTAATTTTAAGAATGAAAACACTTTAATACAATTTGAATATAATGAAAGCCTAGACTAGACTCATGCAATAAAGGTATTTTAAGTAAGCCTTCAATTTTAATTTCACTTAAGTCTTAAGTAAAATTCATTTAGAGATCATACTTATGTTTATATCCCATTATCTTGTTGTTAAATCATGAATAAATTACTATAAGATCGAAGGAAAAAGTGAAAATATTTTCTATAATTTTCCATCGTTTGGATTCAGCTACCGAATCTCACAATTCTCATCAGAAGCCAGCCTATGATCCTCTGTCTTGCTGAATTCTTTCACAAAAAATGTGAGTGCGACACAACAAAGCGGATAAAAAATATTAAAAAAATAAGCAGTGAAATTCGGCGGGGCACAAAAAATTCGTGTCAACGAAGTGTGTCACAAATTTGGCGAAAATAACTCTTAACCCATTAACTTAAACTCCTCGTTCCGTATGATCTTCCATTGATTGCCCCGCAGACGAAATTTGATCGATCAGCGGTGGCAAATATTTTTTGGCCAGCCGCAAGGCAAAACTTTTTCTTTTCTTTTCATTTCGTTTCAGTTTTTTTTTTTTCATTGTCTGTCTCTGTGCCCCTCGAGTGTCTGCCTGTTATTATTTCTGCACATTTTTTCCTCGAAGTTATTTTTTTCTTGGGCCGTTCGGTATGTGGACCACTGTAATTGGAGATGCGACGATGTCTGGGGCCCTTTACTTGCTTCCTGATCGAAATATATACATATATACTCGGTCGTACGTATTTATTTTCCATAACGAAGAAACGTGAATCGAATTGTTAGATAAATGGCGGAGCGTAAGGTATTTGGCAACCTTCTTCCTGAAAGAGTTTTCTCGGTTCCGTCAACGAGCTAAATTAAATTTAAACAATTTAATTCGCCAGCAATTTCATGTGCAAAGCAAAATTGTCGAAATGGCTTAATTAATTTGCCCATTTTTTTCGTGTTTTATGTGTTATTTTTGTAGTTTTTTGTCTTTTTAAGTTGGTCAAGTCAATTGCCCAATCCCAAAATGAGGCCCAAGCCCAGTTAACAGAGAAAAAAGCTGAAAAAACTGAAAAAACCCAAAACAAACCCCGACAAGCCCTAAGATAAACGCCCACGAACCTTCCCCTACCCCTCCCTGCTTCGATTTGGTGCGACTAACTCACGCCTACGATTTTACAGCTCTCCGGTTGTTGTCTCGACTTAATTTGATAAGATTTATTTCGATCCGCGTGGAGAGTCGAGGAAAAGGCCAAGAAACCCAGCGAACATCGAACATTGAGAAATGTTTTCTGCCCTCGATAAATTGTAGGAGGAATCGGAGTGCAGAGGAAGAAATATATACTATATCGAGTAGTTCTGTGTCCTTATAACAATACCCTACGTTTTTTCTTGGAGTTGTGTATTTCTAAATGGTCTTTATAATATTCCTGAATTTAGTTGCTTATATATTTATTTATTTTACAATTTGCTAATTAAAATTTCTTATTCAGGAACCTATTTATAAATTGTAAGTGCTCTTATAACAAATTTAGTACCTTTATTATAAAACTAAATAAATCTTATATTACTTAAATATTTAATTATTCATCACTGAAACCGGGTTAGTAATATTTTTCACAGTGTATCTACCACATCGTAGCTAACATTTAAAAACAGTTGAAATAGAAATGTAAACGTTTGTCTGATAAATGGCCTAAACGGGCCTTGTTTCGCCGCGTTCTCACTGAACACTCGAGAGTCGAGACTTGAAAGTCAAGAGAGTGTGGGTGATCTTTATGTTGTGTTTGTTTTGTTTTTGCCCGTCGGTGGGTGTATCTATTGGCTACTGATTGGATTGGATTGGATTGCTTTGGATGGGGGGAGCTACCGGGTCCACAAATGAAGTGGGGCAGTCCATGCGATGAGATCTCGAGAGGGAGAGGGCGGAGAGAAGTGAAGTGCATTTAAATAAAGGTTATTTGAGTTGTGAAGTGCCTACATATCTCCAGGTGGGCTGAGAAAGATGGTTTCGATTGCAAGTGCTTTGTTCAATTATCTGATAAGAAAAACTACATAAACTCAGAGGAATATTGGAGAAATAGAAAAAAATAAATTAACAAAGGCTAGTATGCCAACAAATTGTATTATTTGTGTATATATCCTAAATATTTTGTATTGGTTTCCCACACTGATCAGCTCTCATTCGGTTCTTCCATCAAATTGTCAACGTGAAAGTTGGAACTTGTTTCTCTTTTTTGTGATGTTTTTCAAGCCTTCTCTTTGAGTTTCTTGGTTTTTGTTTAGCCAACCGCCTCTTGTAAATTTAGTATATGTTGTAAATGTTTTGGTTTGACCCTCTCCCCCGCTTCCCCTTACTCCCACAACCCGTCCCCCTTCTGGTTCAAAAGTTCATTGTCAAGTCTAATAAAATGTTCAAATGACACGTTAAGTGTCAGCAGCTACAAGAGAGTTTGCCTGACTCTGGCTCTGGTTCCCTTTGCATTTGCACTTTGTTTGAAATACCGCCGCAAGTAGCGAACAGCCAAACATTGGGAGGAAAAAGGGGGAAAATGCAGGAAAACTGGGGAAAACTGGCAAGCCGAAAAATACCGTTTACCGCTCTATCTACTGCCCTCTCGCTCTGTTCCCTTTTTGTCAAATGATGATAAATCGTGACCCGGCAAAGCCTCAGTGAAAATGTTTCTGCATTAGCATCCTCCCACTCCTCAGGCACTGGAAAAAAATATTATATGAAATATGTTGAAACGACAATTCAGGAATTGATTCCGAAGAATGAGGTTTGCTACTTATTAAAATAATGTTATATAATAAATATTCTAGAGCGTACTGGGAATATTCTATGCAAAGGTTTTATTTATTAGGCTTATTCATATATAATTATGAAGAATATATTTTTTTATTTATTTTATTTTAGTATGAATTTACTATTTTTTCCACTGCACACTCCTTTACCTTTGACTGACGTGGAGAGACCTCCAAGAGGGCTACCAATTTTTTCCTCTTCCATCCGTTTTTTACCACCTTAACAGGATCCGCAGCATTCAGAAAACTTGACATTTCAGTGAATTATGTAGTTTTTATTATTACTTTGATTTATGCAAGTGTGAGTGCGAATAAGTGAGTGAGTGCACTGAGTTGGCGCTTAGGAATTAGGCAAAAATATAATTTATGAGCATTCAAATTGTCGGATGCCCTTTTGCTGAAGAGCGCTCTGTGTGTGGCTTCCCTTCGGTTCGGTTTTGATTTAAATGCAAATTTCAGATTTTATTACTTTGAGTATCGGTCGGGGGAAACGTCACCTTTTCGCACCTTTAATCACGATCCCAGTTGAGTGACAAGTAAATATAAAATTTATCTATTTTGCATTTGTATTTGCATTTTTTAAGGGCCGAACTGAGGGAAATCGAAGCGATGTAGCAATCGATTGGAACGTTGTTGTCTTTTTAATTGAAAGAGCTTATACTATGATTAAGTTGAATTAAAAACCTTGACTTAATTTAGTTTTAAAATTACTGCATTTGCTGCACTTATATTTGTTTTTTGATTGTCTTAATTGAGTAAAGAAAAATTCCTAATGCCATTGGTAAATATCTCAGTATCGCTAATTAACTCCACTTTATACACCTAAGCTTCTCTTCTGAAAATTGAAAAATAAACCAGTTTAAGCCCCCCCGGCCCAATAATTGCCCCAAATCAAGCCACGAAATATCAGACAGAAACTTTAATCGGTTTCAATTTTGACATTAACCCTGACTGAATGTCAATTAAATTTCATCATAAGAGCCGATGACAAATCCCCGCCAAGGTCGCCCCACCAAAGCAAACCGAACCGGTGAACGATAACGATCCATTGATAAAATGCCAGAGCTATCTGTATCTGTACAACATCCACTTGCGACTTACAAGCTCATTTGTCAACAGAGTTCCCAGAGTTCCTCGAGTGCCTGTATCTCGCGAATGCGCGAGTGAGTATCTGTATCTTTGCATCGCCAGCGACCTTGCGAACTGAAACGGCAAAAGCAATCAGCTGCCATGAAATGTGTGTGTCTCGACTGTAACAAATTAGCAAATAACAAAAACAACAATAAAAAAATAACTGCAAAATAATATAAAATAAATGAACTGCGAGGAACACGGCGCAGGAATTTTTTAATTTAGATAATTGAAAAGCGAGGCGAAGAAAAAGAAATTCGCAATAAACGATTCGAATCAAACACCGAGCCCAACCCAACCGATTTAGAACTGAATTATTAAAGCAACATTTGTTTTCAATTGTTTAATCACCGTCAGATAGCCATTAAATATGTATATTGATATATTTAGGCGCTTTAAATGATGAACACATTAACCAATGCCCAGCGTTCATTGCTATTTTTCTTTAATAATTTAATGAATCATTTCCATTGCGGTTAAAATGGTGGGCAAATTATTAATAAAGCAATTTTGTGTTGTTTTTTGTATTTTTAATTTCCCTTTGATTGATAAA
This sequence comes from Drosophila rufa, assembly GCA_018153105.1. Classification (NCBI taxonomy): domain Eukaryota; kingdom Metazoa; phylum Arthropoda; class Insecta; order Diptera; family Drosophilidae; genus Drosophila; species Drosophila rufa. The sequence goes on from JAECXS010000085.1 coordinate 11,086,365, forward strand.
TATTTGATTAACATAATTTGCTGCAATAAAAAATGCGTGAGTGAGCCGCATGAGGGAAACCGAATTGCTGTTGCGGAAAATATATTGCAGCAGTTTTTTGCTGGTTAACAAGGCGTGTTGAGTGTAGATTAAAATTGTTCAATTTATTTGTATGTTAGTTATTAATAGGGCTATTTGTGCAGCCAGATTATTTCACACGATACTTAGTTGTAGCCAAACCCGAAACTGCGTCAATTCCGATCGAAATGGAATCCAATCTCGGCACCGACACCGCCAAAATGTCAAATGCATCAAAATCAAATCGAAAGAAACACGATCAGACTAATTAAAGAAAATAAAGTGAGCCAGAGGGGCAACATTAAGTCCACAGTCGGCAAGTCAAATTAATTAAAAACAAAAATACAATCAAAGGCAGAAACAAATGCCACTTGTTGGCCAAAAAGGTCCCCTTAGCCAAAGATACAAAAAAATCAACCCAGCCCAAAACTGAGGGCCTAACAACTCCGATCTACAGATATTTTAGGTGTGTCCTAGCCATGGCCACGCCCTATATTATTTTGTTTTAGCCCAAATCCAATCCCCAATCCAGTTTTGTTTACTTTCTAATACATGATAGCCGGGGCCAGAATCGCAGCCATGTGAACTTGGTCAATTTGCTGTCGGCACTCTAAAGGTCAGATCCAGGCACGGGGAACTACCCAGCCAAATAAATACAATTTATATCTTTTGGTATTGAATTCATCGATTACTCTAGCAAAAATAAAATATAAACTAAACAGATTTCGTGGTGAAAGATAAAAATGAATTTTCTTTTTAAAAGCTAAGCCATAAACTCTAAATTCCAAGGAATTTGTAAGCTAATAAATTTCCTCTATTAATTTCCTAATAAAAATCCTCCGATTACTTGATTTTTATTCAAAGACTATTACAAACCTGAAGCACCCTTTTCTAGGGTACAATTATTACCGCACTAATTTATGTTTATTGTTTATTATGCAGCCGATATTGTTTTTATTGTGCTCGTACTCCTTTGGGCCATTTCAGCTGGAAACGAGTAAAAAATTGAATTTAATTATATGTAATGCGGCTTTTTTCTCTGTTTTTTCCGTAGTTGGCCCAACTGATTGAAATTTATATCAGCCTTTGTCTGCGAAATTTATTAATATTTCTATGACTTTAATGTCTCTTTTTGCGTGCTGAGATCCTCATAAACCTTGCAGATTTAATGGTACAACGATTTTTAGTGTTTTTCAATTGATGTTTATGGATCTATTGCGGCTTGTTTATGTTTATTGGCGGGAAAAACACAGAGGATTATCAATAAGCAAAAAGAGGCGAGTGCCTTGAATCTAATCCAGCCATTAGATGGCTGACCCAACGCATAACTCCCACCACCAAAAAAGTCCGCACTCTTAATGAGCTGAAAATACACATATTTATATAGAGTTTTCTTTGCGGTCAAGTGATTGTCCGCGATCGGAATTCCGTATTTGGGTTTGTTTTATTTAAATATCAAAACCATAAATTCGAATGCAACTGTCAAGTGCAGCATTGTTAGTGCGGGGCCTTATGGGGTTAATGTGCTCATTGTGCGACCATTTATTTCGTTCCCGAGCTCCACTCTCTTGTTCCACTTTTCCAGTGGTGTTTGCAAAGCCTGAGATCTGAGAATGAAATCAGAGCGCAAATAAAATCGCACTGTGTGTGGTGTGCTCCCTTATCAATTTCCGACAATTTGTAGATAGAACTAGAACGGTTTCCAGTTGGATACTCTTCTAGAGAAATTAAAACATCCATTTATGGAGCTTAAAGAAATTGTTTAAATTAAAAGAAAAGGAAAAGGAAACGCTTAACCATATATTTGCAGCTTACATAAAAAGATACGTGTATATCATTTCTGGAGGCTTACAAATATCATTTTACTGTATTATCAATTCTTATACATTATTTATTTAATTATTCTTATAATAGTTTGCTATTTATTCTAATTTGACCATGATAATCTTACCCCTCTATATATTAATTTTTAATTATCCCTATAAATATATAATCTTACCACTCTATATATTAATTTTTAATTATCCCTATAAATATATAAATCCACACCATCACATAACTTGGAAAATATCAAAACTATTTTTAAATGGAATTCATAAAAATACCTAGCTCCGCCGCCTGTGTTGTAATCGAAACTTTTAGCATTTGAATTTAGATAATACATTTTGACAAGTTTCACAAGAAATTTGGCCAGCCCCTAGTCGATAAATGTAAATGTAAATTAAGAGAGACGGGAAGTTCCTCCTCCTCCATCCTCCATGATGTCGAATGTCAAAATGATTTCTGCCTTTTCAAGTTGTGCCGACACAAACTTTTGACGCAATTTGCATTTTATTCGCAATATATATTGGCGCCGCAGCTTCTGAGCGGCAAAAAATAAACGGAAAAATTGAGGCGGGAGATGTAGGGGCCGCCATGCGACATATTTTACAATGTTTGCCATATTTTTGATTGATTTGTTTTGCCAGGCGATGGCTCTGGCGCCAGATTTTGCCGTTGATTGAAGGGGAAGGGAAGGTCTGAAAATTGAGCCCAAGGTCTACTGGGAAGGAAAACGATTTTTTGCAGCTGTTTTCCGCCTGTTGTTCACACACACTTGTTTCATTAGCCAAAGTGTTGCCACTTAAGTGGAAAGAAATACAAATACTCGACGGAAATATGTTAGAAAAGTCTCACTTTTCGGGGAGGAGGCCACAACATTTGGTTTCCATTTCGGGCCCGTCAGTCAGTCACAAAATCAAATGGAAAACATAACTCAAAAATGGAGAAGAAATGCGTGTTCAATGATAAATGACAATTCGGAATGTTAGAATTCTCTAGGCGAGAAACTCTGGATTTTTTCTCATGGCGGGAAAGAAAGTTTCCCTGCCTTTAATGATTAGCCAAAGGTCGGGACTGCGGCGGCTGCCATTATGCAATATTCTGTAGGGACCCAAGTGAAAGTTTCCACGCACTTTCGGTTTTTCCTAATTTCCTCATGTAGCGGGTGAAAATGTTTATGTTTTTTTCCGCGGCCCCCCAACCGAGCATCATCGTCGTGATCATCTTTGCCATTGAGCCATTCAGCCATTGGAGTGATCCCAAATACTCATAGAGATCTTTATCCGAGAATTTTGTGTGGGCAGCCTGAGTGCTTGAAAATCTCTTAGGCCCGAGTCGGAGTCTCCATAGAGATGGCTTATTAAAAATTCTAATCACATGCAATCACCCCGAGAGCTTGAGGTTTTCCTCTCCAACGCTTGGTGGGATCTCTGTTATTGCCGTGGCCCGGTGTCTCGGTACAATGGCCCGGAGTCGCCGACGGTTATCGATTAATCATCAAATTAAAAATTACCACTGCCAAAGAGAGCGTGGAGCGTGTCCAAAACAACATGAAACACCTCGAAAGGCAATTGGAGCTGTTTTTTTGTGTTTTCTGTATTTTTTATTCCCGTTCCGCTGTTCTTTTTTGGCACTTAAAGTACGTTGGGTCAGCCAATTTAAACAATATCTAGAATTTCGTGGCTGGAGAGGGGCGAACCGAAAATAAAAAATAATAAAAACCACACGAACTTCGATTGGAATTAAAAGTTTTTGGCAGTTGTCTGTCTCGATTTGTGGCAATAAAATGAAGGGGGGAGGGCGGGCAGGAGACGTGTGTTATAACTAGCTATAAGGACTGATAATTGCCTGAATTCGTGGGATTAGCCAACTGAAAGCGAGTGAATGCCTCAGAGAAGCGTGGTAAAGTTTTCGCTGGCTAATCGATTTATTTTCGACCGAGTTACGTGAGGTTCTTAGGGAAGGCAATCTGTAGGAGAAGGTTTTTTCGGCATTCGCTGTCCCGGACAAGGTCAATAAAAATCAGCAGATACATATATAATATTGTTATAGGTAAATAATTCCCAGAGTTTGGGATTCATGCAACTGGAACTCAAAAGAAGCTTGCTCATAGCTTTGTTTGCTTATTTTCTGATTCCAAACTGAGTTTCTTGGGGTTATTGTTTGATATACTGCGAATATGACTCTCTCTCTTCTATTCTTTCAAGGTTACTCCCCTTTTTGCTGACCCACCCATTTCCAGGGAAATTGGAGAATAGAAAACAAAACAATTGAGGCAATCGTTACATAAACAAAGAAATTCACAAATTCATTAAAGTCGTAAATTAATTTAAATATGGCAAATATTTCTCTCTGATTGTTTCAGCAATTATGTCTGTCTTCATAAATTAGGCTTTGAAGAGCCGCTTTGAGCTCAGCAATTACAATATAAAATGGGGCAAAGTTTAATTTCTCGAGAAAATATTTATAAATATATATAAATTACTCATTCGAAAAAGATGTTATGTTCCAATAGCTGGAATTATTAAAACATTATTAATGATGAGCAAACTCTGATGAGTAATTATACCAAATGAAAATTATAAAATTCCCTGAGCTGAGCTGGACGCTAATGTGCATCTTTATTTTCCGTGTGTATCATCTTACACTTCTCCTCCCGGCATCTCTCCATTCAAATTAATTAAATCTTAAATTCTTTCCAAAATTTCTTATCACAAATTTGTCATCAGCTTGTAAACAGGCGAAGAAGAAGACTCAGCCACATGCTGATCATAATGAAGTTAAACCGTTGATACCGATCGCTCGACGCCCAGACAATTAAAAGCCCCCCACCACAGAAAAGAAGACGAAGAGAGCCCAATAAGAATTGCATGCACGGAGAGCGGCGGCGAAGACTGGCGATCAGCTGGTCGCAGAGCTGCTCTCTTCGGCTTCGAGGTGCACCCGAAGAAGCCCGAAGCAGAGCCGCAGAGAGCCGAAGTCGGGTCGTAGCTGCGCAGACGTCTCAAGCTCAAGCTCGCGATCAGTTCGCTTTCTGCGATCTTCGCGCACACAACGTTCGATAATCGTGGGGCGCTATATATATGCAACGTATATAGAGCCGACTTTGGCGATCCGATCACTCAGTGGCTCCCACGCCTTCGTCAAGTTTCGTTAGCTGACCGTGAAGTGAGTTTCGTTCTGTTCGCGCAAATTGTAACTGTTGTGTGCATTTATTTTGGCCAAGTTCATTCACGTTGCGCCATAATTAATGTAACGTAACGCTTCGCGTCGAGTCGAAATCGAATTCGAACGTTGAATTAATTGCAATTTGCAAACTGTTTATTTTTCGTACATTTTTGATTTCTGATTTCCATTTTCGGGCATTTCCGTTTCACTTTTCAGCGCGCATTCGAGCGCAACAATTAATTGCAGGCAATGCAAATTGTCCGTGATTGTTTATGATTGCCAGTTTGGCAACAAGAGCTTCGCAAAAGTGAAATTTCCCCCTTAAAAGACGCGCACATAATAATACAAACAAATTAACATAACAAATTTTTGCAGCTTTTGGCAACAAATTGAAAACCGTTAACGACAACGTAAGCCGATTTTCAGCAAAAAAAAAATATATAGCCCATAAATAACATAACATAACGATACAGAAAATTACCCACCCGAGTGCAAACAACAGAAGGCAAACTGTTTAAATATTTTAACAAAAAATTCTTAAATATGTCTGTGGAATCGATGCAAAAACGAAAGTGCTCGAAGCGGATCAGCGGTTAGAGAGAAAGGCAAGTAAGTGAACGAAGTGTTGATGGGGAGGCAAGAGAAAAGAGAGTTGGGAATTCTACCGGGGAATTCCATCGGTGAAAGATCGATGTTGGAGTGGAAATAATTCAGGAAGTTCTTTATCATTTGATCTCTGCTTAATGAATAATGATGTTCAATGGAAAATTCAAAGTGAAATGAGCTGAAAGAGAAAGAAGTTTAGAGTGTATTTTTAGAGTATTTCATGGAGAATCTTTTTAGGAGGAGAGTTTCAAGATGATTGAAATCATTGGGAATTCTTCTTTAATGAAATTATAAACAATAAATTGAACATTAAATTATTAGGAATACATTATTATTTTAAGTATTTTAATGTTAGTATGTTGGAAGGAAAACTCTATATTATTTATTCTCAGCTTAAAATATAATTCAAACCTATATCGAAAATAGAAATAGCCAGAAAAAAATTATATTCTTCTTATTAATTTTATTAAATAATTTGATTAGAGCAATAAACATTTGCAAATATTTCGCCAAAAGTCTTTCTCTATGATAATTAATCATATTATTACTGCATTTAACTCTATTTAAATAATATCTCATTTACTAAAGTAAAATACTTTGACTTTTCCCATGTTTTCCTAAACTTTCCACCAACTTATTGTATCCGATAGATACATATTAGATTGTCGCTGGCTCCTTAGTCAAATTGCATTTTCTCTCACTAATTTCACTGCAATTGAAGTTTTCCTTGGATCACTGGGCCTATTCCCCCTTTTTCATTGTTGTGCGAAAAACGATTTCCCTTTATGCGAAAAGCCACCTCCTTCCACCCATTCCTCATCAGCGGCAACCCACTAACTTGGTTTCTACTCCAATTTACTTTGTTAGCGAGCGTGATGATGACAAACACAACCTTTCACACTTAGCCAGCCAAGCCAAACGCACTGGGAGAAAATTAAGGAACTGAAAATCAAGCTTGAGTGAATTATTTTAATATCGTGAAAGTAATACCAAATAAATACTAAAATTATATATGAAGTAAATTGGAATTTAACATAAATCTGAGACTATTTTAGTTACTACTCTTCAATATGAATCTATTTCTGGGAATGTGATATATTTTAATATTAATAGTTTTAAGGATTATCATGGTAAAAAACCGAGTTTTTCTTACCCTGTACACCTTTAAGTGAGGCTGTAAATTCGCCCTGTCATTCTCCGGTGATCTCTTGGCCTCCTCCGGCCCCCGTCCCCCATTTAACCCCTGTGCCACCTTCTCTTTTCCTGCTCATTTGTGACACATTTCCCTCAGCGGCCAGTAAAAGTTCTCCGAGACCCGATTTGTATGCCATGGACAAACATTTTGGCCAACAAATTGAACTACTTTCGTTGAACGCGGAAAGGGGATTATGGAGGGGGGTATTAACATAAATATTTGATGCGATTTTCCAGCGAATTTGCTGTGTCAAATGCACCATAAACACTCAACTCAAACTCACCTACTTGGCTGTCTGTCTGTCATCGTTTGCCAGCTTTCATTCAATTTTTTACATAAACTGACGACAAGCAGAGGGGCCAGAGAGGGGGCTCGACCACTCTTTTTAAATGCAACTCCAGCAGTCCGGGTCCGGGCAGTAAAAATAAAAATTTTAAGCCGTGAAAGAGGCCGCTGCCGAATAGTTGAAATTCGCTTGAAACAAAAATTGTTGGCTTTTTGTGACAAGAATTTGCAAATGTCAACGAAAATTGCGAATTTCGCATTAAAGAGAATTTGGCAAATGGTGAGAGGGGAAAGGCAGAAAAAGGGGAAATACCAAAACCCCAAAAAGCGAACCAATTGAGATCGTTTTATAAGGTTTACTTGAATTTATTTTTGTGTCTCTTGCCGTTTCTTATACAACTTTTGCATTTCTTTTCTGGGGCAGTTTTGTGTCTGGCATTTTTAAAGAGTTAAGCCAACGGATCCGTAACGGAATCGGAATCGGTATCACATCAAAGGTCTGCCCTCGGTTACTATATATATATTTTACTTTGATGTGAAGATATGTGGAGAATGTGTACCATAAATATTACTTCTCTGAGATGGCTCTTGGTGGGAATGAGGAATATAAACGGGAATAATAAATGAATAAATAATAAAGTAAATAGTATTCATTAAAAATTTATTGTAGAGGTTTTAATATTATTTCTTGATGAAACAATGACCTTCTGACACTTAATACTTGGAGCTTAATGTCCCTCTGATTTTATTAAAATTTAATGCCGCTCCTGACGTAGTTTTTTCATATTTACCTTGGCCTTAATTGCCTCACAACACAATACACTTATTGCATTTTTGAACAAGCAAAATAATAATATTTTTACTTCCCGTTTTCACTTGAACTGAAGCTCTCGAATTTTCAACTTGATTTCCCTTTAGCCATATTGTATTTCCATCGGATCTTTGTTGTGTGTACTTTTCCACTTGTTGTCGTTCTTTTCGTGGACGGTGTTCGCTCGCCTTCGAATGTAACACTTGTCTGACTGACTGACACTTTCGGTATCCGTCAGATACATTTACAAGCTCGGTATTTCCATTACTTCCCCCTTCCCGTTAATGACAACAACTCTGCTTTTATTGCGCGACAAGAAACGAATTCAAAGGCTGACACTTGAATAAATCGAAGTGTATGTAATGTAAGTATATACAAATACATATATTTCGGACACCTGTCGACACCGTATCTTTGTGTCTTCGGGATGCCAATAAAAAGGCAGAAGAAACCAACTGTTGTAAATTCAATTGTGACTGTCTGCCGATATTATTTATGATCCCAGAGGCTATAATCGATTTTTGACTCAATTATGGGGAGGTTGTTGCTTCTCGGGATCCCGCGAGGAAGCTCATAGAGATATTTACCGCTCGATTACCTAATTGATATTGTTATGGTGTCATAATCATTATCAGCCTTTCGGCAGATAGCGCACAATTTATTGGCCGGGATCACTGAAGTTCGTTCGGCTGTCATCGCTGCATATACGGAAACTACTTATAGGGGGAGAGACTCTGAAGATTTCTCCACTAATTAGACCATAAAGGTACCCCGAATTCCCCACGGAATGATTCAGATAAAACCACAACAAAGGTCACGCTTTAATTGATAAGAAAACAATGCACGGGCTCTGGGTCCCCGCTCCGAGTTCGTTACTTTTCGAATTTTCTGCTCACTCGCTCGGAAATCCTCAGACTCGAGCTTCAGGTGACGGGGCCCTGCCCCGATAAAGATCGCACCCCAGAAAAAGTCGGAGAACTCAGACAGGTGGCGGGGTTCGAGTGCATGCTGCCGCAAAGGAAGCCCGGCGAAAGATACAGATACAGATACAGATACAGATACAGAAAGAAACAGAAACAGAACCAGAAAACAGAAACACTTTTAATAGTTTTGAACCTTTTGTGCCTCGGTTCGGGCCTGGGCCTCCACTTAAAATGTGCAGCGGAGCGTGCCTTTCTCTGGGGCACAAGTAATTAACCCATGTTGGCCATTCTTCTCCAGAGTTGTGTGCAAAACATTTAATTGTGCCGATTGCATTGCCACCATATCTGAAATGCCAAAACACACACAAATTAACTCGACTTCGACTCCATTCCGAAACCATTCCATTCCGCGACGAGATCAAAGTTCTTTCCGCCGCTACGGTTCCTGACATATTCAAAGCATTTCCACCAAGAGTCCCGGGGTTATTAAAAGTACCAACTCATCATCATCATCTAAGCCGGCACTCGGCTCTCTCGTAAAAACGTAGTCCCGTCCCGGGTTATATAAGCACCACACACAAGCCACAGATCCACAAATGTCACACTCGACAAAAATTAAAGCAGAAAATATAAACAAAAAGAAGCCCCGGCAGTAATCTCCACTGAAGCCAATTAGTTGCTTCCGTAATTTCTTGGTATTATTTTAATTAGCTCTTTTCGGGCTTACTTTGGCTTTATTTAAATTACTTTTTAACCGCACAAAGATTTATTCCAAAACCGAATATAAAGCAGGGCTTAAAGCTAAAATAATTTATGGAGGGAATGCATTTTTTCGTTAGACTGCTGATCGTATAATTTTCCAAGAAATTACGCTTTTTTTTGTGGGGGGAGCCGAGTTAGTTTCTAAGAAATGTATACGTCCGGAAGCTTTATTATGGGTATTATTTTTTAATAGCAGTGGGAAAATAATGAAAAGTAAAACATAAGGGTGATATATTAAATATTAAGCACTGTACTCAGAGTAAAAATATTACAAAAAAAACATTTTTCTTTACTAAGATATCTCTTTGTTGATAGCATTTCAATGCTAGAGAAGTTCCCTGAAACGATGTTCATTTAAATTCTATTTTATGCTGTTTATTTTATATTTCTACCTTTACAGTCCGATCATAAATAGAAGCTTTCGTGCCATTAACTTTTTCCATTATTTTCTCTAAGCCTGTCGTCGTAAATTGTTTTTCCATGCGCTTTCCGTGAGCAAGCATACATATATTTCGTACACAAATCTGAAATATAACCAACTATCAAATAATTCATAACGTTCTTGCCACACATTCCTTGGTCCCCTCAAGCCCCCCTTTACGCACCTGGAGGTCTTCGTTGGCGAAATGAGGGAACGACAACAGCAATAACAACAAGGAAAAATGCGTTTAAGTCAAGTTTGCCGCGAGCTTCTCGAAAAAGAGTCGCCGCCGGCTTTAAGTGTGTTATGTGTGTAAGCCACAGTAGAAATTCTACAGTGAAAAATACGTTGAAACAATATTAGAATATATTTTAAAAAAAATCAAATATGTTTAATAAATAAGTAAGAAGGTGTCTGCTCTTAGATTGCTCCTCTTTAAAGGCTTTTACTAAGTGTGCTCTAGATATATTTAAAAAAAATCAAGTTTAGCAGACATTTTATTTAGCAATTCTTAAATTTATGCAGAAATTAGAATAAGGAAATATGTAGAATTCTCCGTAATCCTTCTTAGAGTAGTTCTACTGTTGGTGTGCGTTCTTGCTTCGTGTGTGGCAGCTGCGATCCGACCTCAGACAGTGACTGCCACTTCCCTCCACCCCTTGGCTGTGGCACTTTAGCTCGATATTTATGCAACGGCACACACTTCATACCCCTCCCTCCGTGCCACCTGCCCCTGCTCACCTTTCTCAGCTGCAATTTAAGCGCACATTTTTCTTGGCAACACACACATTTTCCCTCTCGCCGCATTAGGAGTAGTTTTTCCAGGTTGCCATTGCTCTCCCACTCTCTCCCATTGTGTGCAACACTTGGCGCTTGCCACATAACGACAACGGCAACAGAAGTTGCAAGTTGCAACTGCAACATATGCAACAGCAGCAAAAGCAGCAGCAGCGGCAGCAAAAGCAGCAACTGCATCGTAGCATGACACATTAAATGCAAAACGGCAGCAAGGTGGCAAAAAGGGCAAGGGAGAAGCAGAGGGTTAAGGGGTCTTGGGCAGGGGTTCCTGCCTTTTCTCTCTTCTCCTTTGGCTCTTTATTTAATAAAGAAATGGCTTGTGCATTTTTTTAAGTTGCCTCATAACCAGATGATCCTGGTATGTCAGGGTATTTAAGGGAATGTCGAAATTACAGGCAACAGATCCTCAGTATTGAAGGAAACATATTATTATAAAAAAATAAAATGTATTAAAATGTAACATAGACTTCCTGACACTTAAGACCTTAATATCCGATAATTTCCCTAAGAAGTAGGGTATCACTCTGTCGACTATGCACATTCTTTGTCCTCTTTTTGCACCCTTATCCTTGTTACGCATAATAAACCGCTGCTTCTCCTGCTGCTCTCGGCATCTCGTTCTAACTGGATACAACCTGAGGAGCAGCTGTTGCCACTCAGCATTCCTCTTAACCCCCTGTTGCCATATGTGCCGCTCCTATGACACACCAATTTGAGAGGCCAGCTGTGACAAGATGGAGAGCAGCAAAAGACAGGTGAAGATGGGCAAGGCACCAGAATTAAGGTTTTATTTTTGGCACAAGTCAGAGGCAAAACAGAGCTAACCGAATCATCATCAATCAGCTGTGGGGAATTATGCAAACAGATTGCATTCGGCGAGAAATAGTGGAGAGATCATTAAATGGCATTAAGTATTAATGCCACCTTAGGCCATTCGTCGTCAATCGGGTATTTCAGCATCGAAAACACTTTAAATAATTGCACATTATGCCCGGAGAGACTTTAATAAAATAATTAAAACGAAATATGCGGAGCTCGCTGGTTGGGAAATACGATTTTTTTTCCAGCACTTCAGAAAATTGCGATGGGGATAACAAAAAAAAAAAATTAAAAGAAAAGAAAAGAAAAAGAAGGAGAAGACCAAGAAGAAGCCACCGCAGAATGGGGGGAACGAAAAATTCTGCGGGCTACCAATCTACGCATTTTTTAACCCCACCTTGCCCCGCTAATGCGAACGTCAAAAGAACACCGACACACCGACAAAGGCAGGAGGCGCGATAAACTGTTTTCATTTTCAAGAAATTTCGTTGAAAAGCATAAAAATTCAACAGAAAATATTAATTTCAATTATTTAGCTACGCGCCAAGCTCCGATTTATTTTTTTCTTATTTTTTCCCACCACACAAGGGCACTGCAAGCCTGAGAAAAAAGTAAAATGTAAGGAGAGGAGGAAGCCCCGGCACTTTGTTCGCTAAATGCGAGCAATTTGTTACAGGATTTTCATCGGTTCTGTGGGAAAATCGCTTTTGCGAGCGCGGAAAAAAGAAGACAATTTATAATTATCAGCTGTAGGTGGCGCTTTGGGAGCTCGTCGCATAGCGGAAGTTATTACAGGAAAAACTGCAGTTATTTTCCACAGAACTTGACATTGGCAGGCGGCTTCTGGTTCTTCTTCTGCTTTGACGTTCTTCGGCAGCTTTGTCTTTCATTTCTGCATTTACCACCTCTTCTGCTGCCATTTTCTTGGGTTTCACCTCTAATTAAAGACGACACTTTGGCATGTTTTGTGTTGGCACGGAAATGCCTCAAAGCAACTCTGACGAAAGACCAGTTAAATGTTTAAAAGAACTCAAATTGTCGAGTACCAAGAACTAAGTGATCTGCGTGCCAGGATCTGGGAAGAACTTGATTGAACTCAGCAGGGAAAGAAAGAACAATCAATTGATGAGGAAATTGAATTAAAAATAAATTTAATTTAATTAATCAATGTAACTTATGCACCCCAATCACATTTCGCCACCTTGCCAAACTCGTAATTAAATTAAACTCAGCGAAAAGAATTCCAAGTGAAATTACCTTTCCACACAATCTCTTCGCTACTTGGATTTTGTTTTTGGTCCAATCTAAAATTGGCAACACTCATTATATGAATACCGTATCAACAACCTTTCACACAGACTCTCACTCAGTCACTCACTCACTGGCCAACCGCCCGTGGATTTTTGGAGACCCCCTGAAAATTACAATTAAATCCAACTCCCAGAACCCGGGCTGCGATCACTTCGCAGCGGGCGCTAATGTGAAATAAAATTAAAGATCTGGGAAAGAGAGGCAACAAATAATAACAGTAAATTATGAAATCTTATTTAGAACTGTGTTATTTAATTGCTGAAAAGCGAAAAAAAAAAGAAAAATTACACACAAAATATGGCAAAGCTCTCGAACCTTAACCCCGCCAAAAAATACAGAAAAAAGTTGATTCGATTAACGCTCGATAAGCAACGAGTTTTGTGTCGGATATTCAAATGTCCATAAATACCAACCGGCGGCGGTCATGTTACACTTGCCGGGCGAAGATTAATCGCTTGACATCACACTCCGCTACAAAAATATCTTACCTAATTTGATTAATTACGCATCGCGGGAACAAACAATAAACTCTTTTTTCGGTGGAGATTTGTCCGATAAATAATTACAATTATTAGTCGGGGTCTCTCGGGGTCTGGTGGTAGCCGAATTCAATGGGAAATATATGTAATTGGGTGATATAATACAGGTGCGTTGATGGCGTTGAGGTTCCGTCATCGAATGACGTCGTTTAGTTGTCTGACTCAGTAACGGAGGGATCTATAGTAAGTGTGGCGACGTTATGGCTCATCGAGCAAACAGTTCGATGAGCAAATATTCACTTTTGCAGTAACCAACAGTCGTGTGAAAACTGGGCAGCAGAAAGGAAGGGGTCTGTCCTAATAACTAAATATTATTGGTATGTAAAAAAGGTTAAATATTAAGCTAGCTCCATTTGAAGATCCATCGAAAAAAAAAAAAACAAATCATGACGAATTCTGCCAACCTTCAGCGGCTATCTGCCTTTTCCTCTTCTCTGCCAAGGTCAAAGTTCTCTTCTTAGGCCCTTGACTTTACATTTTTGCAATTTTTCACGCACTTCTTCGCTGTATTTTTTACCATCACCATTTTTTTGTTTGTATTTTTTAATTCGGCACATGCAAACATGATTTTTTGTTGCCTTTCTTTTCATTAAACAATTCTTCTGTATTATTTGTTTTTTATTTTTCGCTACTCTTCTCTTATTTTTTGCGAACTTTACATTTGCAAAAGTTCATTAACATCTCGTGTGTGTGGGGCCAAAGGCAAGAGAGGAAAAAACCACGCAGCGTTTTCCATTTTAATGAAATTTAGCCTCGTTTTGTTTTTAGATTTTTTTCTGTCTTCTGTTCAATTAATTATGCAAATTGTTACATGACCAAAGAAAGAAAGAATTCCTTGCCTATTCTGACGAATTTAATTTAGATTTCGAGTCGAAATTAAACGCTGATTTTTAGAAACTCGGGGCCCCACATAAACCATAAATTAAGCAAATAGAAATTAGCAATCGAAACTCCCCCGAGTGACCCAAAAATAAAAGAAAAGAGGCAGCAGAATTTGGTTAATTTTTTGCAGAAAGGTTTTTGTCAACTCTCCGCTTGAGGGAGTCGACGGTCCATTCTTTGGCTGCTTTCGCTTTTTGGGGAAACCTCTTTGTTTTCATTTTCTAGTTTTGTTTTCTTTAGCGTATAATTTGTCTGCCTAAATCTCTGGACCTTCTCTTTCGTTTTTTGTGTGTGCGATTTTTAGAAACGTTTTTGTGTCAACCGCAGAGCTAAACGAATTTTTCTTCTTGTTATTGTTGCGGTTTTTAATTGCTGGGATCGGCGCCGGTCGCATCCGTAAGATTCGCTTTTGTTTCTCGCTCTCCGGTTATCGCATAATGACAACTATTTGGGGGCTTGCTGGGAGCGAAAGTTCGGATGGATGGATGGATGGATAATTATTTAGGTTTAGGGTTTTGTAACAGAGCAGCTCTCCCCCGAAAACTAATTGACCATTATTTAAATGATTATTGTGTTTCTTGTGGAAATTGCTTTTTGAATATAGATTTTTAATATGTCTCTTTCTTTTCTCTCTCTTTCTTTATGGTGTTATCTTTGGATTATCCAACAGCTTGCTACTCCAATTCGTATTACATATAATCAGATATAACCAGACTATGTATCCTTAGTAGATTGTTGATGTTACTTTTTCCTGAATCTGAAACCTTTTCTTGTATTTAATTTATGTTTATCTATGTTTTTAACTCTGATCTACCTTGAATAATAGCACCAAAAGAATGTAATATGATATTATTATATACATTTTATAAACTTCTAATAATTAAACCATCATACTGTTAGTAATATTATTTATCCATTAAATTCTTTGTTATATTTCCTTTAGAAATTCCCCTATTTGTCTGAAATCCCTTGTTATATTTCCACTTGTAAATCCTCTTGTTTTCCGTTTGACTAACCAATACCCTTTCTCCTCTTTCTCCTCTCCCCCTTGCAGATCTTGGAACCCTCAGCAGCCACCACAGCAGCATTGGCAACCTCAGTGCCAGCAGCAGCATCCCAGCAGTAACCTTGATCACCACCAGCAGCAGCAGCATCTCCACCAGCAGTAAGAGCGGAACTACCGCAAAGAAGACATCCCCCGAGCTGGTGATCCCGACCAAGCCGCCGGCTGCAACCCAGACTCCCGGCAAAATGGAGCTGCTGAGCAGCAACAACAGCAGCATCAGCACAGTTACGGGAACAACGACGACGACAGCCACACATCACCTGCACCAGGCGACGACCACGAAGCAGCTGCTGGTGCAGGATTACCTGAGCTACGCCTCGCCGCCGACCTACTCCCGCCTGCCGCCCGACGGCCATGAGTTTCCGCCCAACTTCAGCGAGCCCCTGATCATGCACAGCAGCCATCCCCTGAAGGTGACCAGCGAGCTGGGCTACGAGATCCAGAATGGCAAGGACGAGGGCTCCGCCGGCTCCGCGGCGGCACCGCCACTGCCCAAGACGGGGCCGCCGCCCACAGTTCCCCGGAAGGTGTACCGCCAGGATCTGGTGATAACTGTGGAGCCGGCTCCGAGTCTGACCCGTGAGTACCAGAGGTCCCTGAGTGGCGGGACACCGCGGAAGCCCAGCGATTGGCGGAAGGACGAGAAGTCGGAGAAGTCGGTGCGGGACAAGATCGCCATGTTCTCGTCCAACAACGAGCTGGATGCCATACCGCCGGCTCCGGCCACAGCCCCCATCACCAGCAGCTCCTCCTCCTCCTTCTCCCGGAAGCCCATGAACCGCAGCAGTGAGAATCTGCTGGACAGCTGCTCCTCCCCGGCAGCTCCGTCGCTCAAGACCCGCGCCATGAGCGTGGAGAACCTTAACGACGTCCAGCGGCAGTACCAGTTGGCCAAGCAGCTGCCCCAGCTGCATGTGGCCGACTCCATGTACTCCCTGAACACGGCCTCGTCCCCGGTCAGCCAGAGCTACGCCTCCCTGCCCAGGAGGAGTCACGGCGGATCCTATTCCGCGGGCGTGGAGCGAAGGATCAGCTTCTCTGGCGAGGGCGGCGAGGCGGCCAACCGAAAGGCGGCCATCACCAATATCCTAGAGCAGCGCAGGAGGAGCCTATCCAAGCTTCGAGGCCTGGTCATCCCCGAGAGACCCCAGCTGCTGGAGCCCATCCTGGACTTGCCCGAGATCAAGAGCCAGGTGAAGGCGGCCAGTGGCGAGGATAGCACGGACAGTGGTCTGGGCGAGAGCCATCGCAGCACCACGAACGCCAGGAGCAGCCAGGTGGGAGCGGGCAATGTTTCCGCCAGCAGCTACCGCAGCATCTTCTCCCATCAGAGGCGACCCCTGGAGCAGCAGCTCTCCCAGCCGCCGGCCAAGCCGCCGAGGACCTCCCTGACACCACTGCATCCGAGGACCATGATGATGCCGCCGCCACCGCCGCCTCTGGATCAGGAGAGCGACACGGACTCCGTGTTCTCCAACACCGCCCGCGTGGCCACGCCGCCGGAGAAGTTCGCCCTGACCCGAACCCTGAGCTCCGAGACGAACACCTCGATAGCCAGCTCCAACACCTCGACCCTGACCTCGGGATCCTCGGCCGGGTCGCAGGCCAGCTGCAGTTCGCTGGGCAGCACTCCGGCCGTGGACCTGACCAGGCGGGTGCTCAAGAGTCAAGTGAGCGGCAACGGCGGGGAGTCCGTGGGGCTGTCCAGCCGGAAGAGCATCCTGGCCTCGGCCAAGTGCCGCAGCGCCAAGAGCCGGGGGCAGGAGGAGGACAACGACAGCACCGATGGCGAGGCCTGCTCCCTGGCCAACCGCCGGATGAAGCCCATTTCCAGCTACAAGCTGCAGCAGCAGCAGATCCAGCTGGGCAAGCAGCTGGTGGTGGATAAGCTGATCAATGTGGCTGCCTACGTGGAGCTGACCTCGGATACGGACGACAGCAGCCGGCGATCAGATACGCCGGCCAAGATCAGTGCCATGTTCATCGACGAGGAGCGCAAGGCCAGCTTCAAGGGCGACCCCGTCCCCCAGCAGCAGCAGCAGCAGGTCAAGGTCAAGGTGGAGCCAATGGTCAAGCCGCTGGTTCCAATGACGCTGCCCTCGCCGAAGCGGGAACCCCTGAAGCAGCAGACCACCGCCGAGCTGCGCGAGAAGTTCGAGCGGAGCGCTGCCCAGGCTCAGGCGCAGACCCAAAACCACTCGCCAGTGATCCACAAGATAGCCCAGAAGCCGCACCACGAGCGCTTCTCCTCGCTGGACTCGCTGGCCTCCAGTTCGTCGGGCGTGAGCTCCACCACCCAGAATGTGAGCACCACCCAGGAGACGGCCACCGAGTTCGGCAGCTTCTCCTCCTTGGGCAGCAACCAGAGCCTGATCACCGCCCAGGACGTACAGCAGATTGTGGAGGAGGCCGATCCACCCCTGAAGACCCCAGAGGCATTCATCATTGTCCTGCAGCGGGATAATCCCGAGAGCAGCATTGGCATCACCCTGGCCGGAGGTTCCGATTACGAGGCTAAGGAAATCACGGTTGGTTGGGAGATCGTACCCCCTGAGTTTCCTTTATTAATCTGATTTATTTCCCCTCCCAGATCCACAAGATCCTGAGCAACACTCCAGCTGCCAAGGATGGGCGTCTCAAGAAGGGCGACCGCATCCTGGCCGTCAACGGCATGAGCATGCGGGGATTGACGCATCGGGAGTCCATCAGTGTGCTAAAGGTGACTTTTTGGGATAAATTAACTCAGCTAAATAATTAAACTAAATATTTTATTACTTCTACAGACTCCCCGTCCCGAGGTGGTGCTGGTGGTGACCCGCTCCGAGTCCCTGGTGGTCAAGGCTCTGACCAAGAAGCGCTCCTCCCTCGGATCGCTTAGCTCGCTCAACGAGAAGCCCACGGAGCTGGACTACGAGCGCAAGAGGAACTACCACAAGGCCTCCCGATCTCTGGACTTGGACCTGGACATAGTGTCCAACGAGGCAGGCGGTTCGCCAGTGGCCACCACACCCAGCACTGGATCCGTGAGTCCGCAGCAGCCGGCGAGCTTGCACGACGAGGATGCGGAGGCCACCATTGCGGGCATCCGAGCCAGAAGGCAGTTGTCCCGCGGCGATGCCGCCAAGTTGAGCACAAGTGAGCTGCTAGAACGAGCGGCTGAGGCCAGGAATGCCATTGCGGCAGAGATTCGGGCACAAGGTAAGTTGGGATTAAAAATTAAAAAATTATTTTAGCTAAGGAACAAACAAACTACAATTAAGATGATGGTATTTATTAGAGATGTTACAGAAATCGATTTGGAGGTGGAATTACTTTAAAGGCGGGCTAAAAGTATGCTACAAAATTGTACAATTACGATATGAAATTACATAGCATACTTTTAAAAGCCATATTAGTTTATTTTAAACTTCCGAAACTAGTGTTCTTTGTTTTTTGTTTCATAAATACATTTTTCTGTATTTTTTGTAATATAAATCAGTTAAATAAGCTTCTATTTGTATTGTACACTACACAATTTTGCCTTCCTTGGACTTCTATTCCAACACACTTCTTTAACTCTTCTGGTTTGATACTCTATCAGCCTTTACAATTGTAAAGCCTTTACAAATGTAAAGCCTTTGCAGGTGTAAAACTTAAAGGATGATGAATACCAAACCAGAATAGTTAAAGAAGTGTGTTGGCATAGGAGTCAAGGCTGGCAAAATTGTGTAGTGAAACCATCATCTGCGGTTTCGGTTTCTGCTCTAGTCTGGGCTTTGCTTAGTTCACGTTCATCCATTCGGTCAGTGCCAAGATTAATTGTCATTTCCGTTATTATTGTTAGTTAATAATATTTTTATATTGTTTCACTTTGATAAAGTGTTCTAATAAAATATATTCATGTATTCTTCAGCGGAGGATGCGGCGGCCAATGGTGGCGGAGCGCGTTGTGTGGAGATTGTCAAGGACAGCTGTGGTCTGGGCTTCTCCATTGAAGGAGGCTTTGATTCGCCTTTGGGAAATCGTCCCCTCATTGTCAAAAAGGTGTTCATGGGTAAGCGTCATTTATCATCCTACTCCCCAACTCAAGAAGATAATTAATGCTCTTCCTGCTACTCCAACCAGGTGGTGCCGCCCAGAAGACCAACCAGGTGCGTAATGGCGACGAAATCCTGAGCATCAACGGTGCCTCCACGGCGCGAATGACGCGCGTGGATGCCTGGAACTATATGAAGCAGTTGCCGCTGGGACCGGTCAAGATTAGCTTCGCCTAGAAGAGATTTGGCCGAGATACAAATGCCAACGAAGAAGGGGAAGAATGCGCCACAATTTTTGTTAGATTTAAGCTAATTAGTTTGGTTACCCCGCAATCGGTCCAACCTTGTTGGGGGTCTTGCCAATTCGACGGAATGGATGCTGCGAGCGATTTGTTTTTGCATTTAAACGAAACCCCTTAATTGTATGCCTAATTTTATGAGATATTTTAATTTAAAGTGCAATTGTTTAAACTCTTACAACGTTTTGATGCCCCTATATAACTGATCGATGATTGTATATATAACTAATCGACACTAATTTACGTATTTAAACTTAAAAACAAAATAAAATTGGAGCCGGCCCTTCGGGACAGCGCTTATTTCCTTATACACAACTTATTAATCCACAAAATACATAACAAAACAAACGGAAAAAAAACAAACACAATTATATTTTATGCCATAAATTATACGGGAACGTTATACATGTATATTATTTTAAAAATTTATTATATTATTTAAAGACCAACAAAAACAATAATTACGTATACAAAAGTATTTGCTAAAATAAACAATATGAACTTATATCACTGAAATCAGCTGTGGTTTATACTTTATAAAGAGTTCAAAGAATAATACTCAGGTTTTCGTTTTTTGGTTTTTTGCAGCATTTTCTTTATTAATTAATTAAATAGTTAACAGTTATCAGTAAATTAATTAGGTATCACATTCGATGATTAGTACTATTTGTACATAAATTCGAGAAATTCAGTCGGTTCGAGCGTTTGAAAGTTGGTCTGGCTTGGATGTCAGCTTCGGTAACTGCAGCTTCAGACCGAAGCGCTGTGATGAAGATGAGGTAGCGGTTTCTGTTACCAATTTACTAGCTATTTCCGAGCGGCGGGATGGAGTGGGGCTCTCGGGGGGGAATATCTCGCCGAGCAAATCGTAAACGCGGCGCTTGAAATACAGCTTCTGATTGAAGTTCATCTGCTGGATCTCGGGACGCAGGCCCTGCAAGAATGCGTCATCGAAATCCAAGAGGCGGACTGCTTGGCCATTAGAAATAGATAGCTGAAAAGTTGTAAATAAAATTAAAAAATCAGTAAGGTAAATAAGAAATTATAATTTTGTTGTTAAACTTTGATAAACTTGTTTATGGCTGATTTTTAGTTCCCAAACCCACCTTGACATCCTCCTTGCTGACCTCGGACAAACGCAATCGCTTTCTAGCCCTCTCATACTCGCCATCTTCATCGGAATCAATGTCGGAATCTTCGGGTCCGTTTCTGTTGCTCTGCGCATGCTCCAGTTCTAAGGCTCCCACATCCGGTTTTTCGTCATCATCGCTTTGGTCCTGCTCATTGACCCTGGAGCGGCGACCCCTTGATGGAATGGGAACTCCAGGAGTTATGTGATTCTGAAGGAACTCTAACTCGTTTCTCAGATAATAGGTATTAGCACTAGGATGTTCTTTCATGGAGCGGGCATAGCTGGTGCGGATGTTGCGCCAGCGTTGCTGGCAGGTTTTAACTGAAAGAGTAAGAATATTTAAGAATTTAAACGTAACTATTGAAATAAAATGTGACTATATTAGTTAAAAGCTTAAAATGTTAATAAATATAAATAATTATTTATTCTTAATCATTTTATTACATGTTATTCATTCAAATGTTTCAAAATTTTGAATCAATCGTTCTCGTACTTACCCGGATGTTTCATCTCTTTTGATATCTCTTTCCACACATTATTCACCACCGACTTTTTTAGATAGTCGGAATTGCTCCGATCATATAGGCAGGGGTAGTTGGCTACCAGCCGGCAAATATTAACATTAGCGGTGAAAATGTTCGGCGATTGAGTAATAGTTCTCTTGCGCATATTCATTTTATTGATTCACCGGAAAAACTAAAATAAAAATAAGAATATAAATAATATGAGTTTTTTCTAAATTGTGGAAAATGTGCAAAACGCTTCTGAAACACATGTCGCCTGTGCGCGCAACAGCTGTTTTGCGCGTCTTGCTGCAACAACAGTTATTTTGCGGCAACGTTGCCTCAACGTGCTAACACTCACTTGAATTCAGTTAACAATAGTTCTGTCCAATTTGTGGCACTGCTTGTGCACCTACTATTAATTAGTTGCGACCAGTTTTTATCTGTCCTCTGCTGTACTGTGAAAAGTTGCTGTTGTAGTTCGCTCCTTGCAATTCGCTCGTTCACTCAGTGTTGCAGCTACAATATTGCTGTCCCGATACGAAACGAACAATTATTTTTGACAGCCGGGCAAAGAACACTAGATTGGTTGATTTTCATTTAAACATTTGAGTTCAAAACAAAACACTACTGCCGGCAAAATAATACAAATAAATGGCACAAACTCGGTCAAACACAGGGACGTAGTGAGTTGTCTGGAAATTAAAACGGGGTTAGAGTTATCGTTGGGTATGCAACCCCCACAGAGAGCGCGAGTTTATACTACACCACTGGCACGCACACAGTTAAAACCAGCGTTCACAGAGAGCAACAGAGCTGCCAGACCTAAATTTGAGCAAGTGCTGTATTCGAGTTGGCAAGCTCCTTCGATCATTGAAGAAACTGCTAACGCTTTATACAATTAAAATGTGCCAACCCTAAAAAATAAATATAAAGTAACCGACAAAAAAAAAAAAATAATAATAATAATAGTTGATAAATATTCAAATATCATGAAAATAAATAAATAAAATGTAAATATTACAAATTAATTTTTAGCAATCGTAAAATGAATTTATAATATGCCAATATGTAAAACAGTTATCAAAAAATGAGAAGCATGTCCTATAAAAAATTGATTTTAAAAAATTCGACAACTAAGCAGCTATTAAATTTTTCTTATTTTAACATTAATAGTCAGCTAGTATTATATTGCGCATAACAGGTCTTCAGTGTGCCGCCTCACTGTTTGCCTAAAAAGTGCAAGATTCGTGTGCCCGTTCTGTTTACTAAAATAGCGAGCTGTTGGCCTTCCCTGGTTTTTTGTTTCTGTCAACCCTCGAACTCGTCGGGCTGACCTGCAAACCTTGCGCTCTTTCACTCCCTGACTCTCTCTTGTGTGTGTGTGCGGCTCTCGTTCGGCAGTGTTTGCTGCCGTTTGCCATTCGGCGTTTTGTTTCGGCTGCTGCGCGCGTGTTGTTGCGATTTTGCGTTGCGTTTGTGATTGTAATTGCCGCACGATTGTAGCTAAATTCTGTCTATAAATCGCAAGGACGGTGAGCAGTGATGAGCGCTGCGAGTAAGGAAAATGTGCAGCTGCTGCGGGCGGTGGTGAAGCATTCGACGCTGTACGATCGCGGCGACGAAAACTACAGGAAGCGTTTGGCCACCGATAATTCCTGGGACTTGGTGGCCTCGGAGGTTGGAGAGTCGGGTGAGTAAGCGAGATGGGACCATGTTGCGTAGCAATGGGGGCAGTGTTGTGCAGCGGCAAGTCGCGCACATCTATCGGCCGTTATCGGCTTTCGTCCGCCCTTAGGAGCGGCCGAGTTGGCAGCTCCTTTGTTGCAATTCTGCATGAGTGTTGGTGATGGCAAACACAAGCAGCTGCCATCGATTAATTCGAAAATAACGAATCTACTGTTGAATGGGGTTGCGTTTGGGGGTAATTAAATGCAGAATGCTTTTATATTTGTTTGGCCATATGGACGGACAAAGTTTAACGTTTGAGGATGATATTGAGGCGTTAAAAATTATGCATTTAACAGGTGAATTCTATTTTAAAGCACGGTTTGATTTTTATATTTTTAATAAAATTCATATTGCTTTTTAAGTAAATCTATATAATTAGTGCAAAAAAAAAGAACAAGAAGATTTTTTACAAGGATTGCACTTTTGTAATTCAATTTAGTTAAGACCTTGGCTTCAAAATTATTTTACATACATCTGGTATTTTTGTTGTAATTTTATAACACATCATAAGTCTAATAACTAATGTAAAACTCTTTACAGGATAAACAAGTTACATAATTTAAGAAAATTACCAAATGTACATAGTTTGAAATTACATATGCTAGAAACTAAAGTTTTAGTCAATTTTCTATGATGCTCACAATATTTAACAAAAATGTTAAAAAATATTGTCTGTCTTATTTAAGTGCAGTATTTGGTTGAACAATTTTTTGCACTTTTATGGCTATTTTCTTCCAGATATTAAATTTTTTAACGCAAAAGCACTGCAGCCGTTAAGCCTCACTTTTACTATAACCTCTTGTCCTCTCTGACTTTGGTAAAATTAATGAGAGTATAGACGAACTGTCTACAAATTAAATAGATAAAAATCTTCAAAAAAAAAAAAAAAAAAATATTTAGTATTTAGACTACTTTGCAATTTGTAAATATATTTTTAAAATGTAGAAATGCAGAATAAATGTTTTCATTAACCAATGCCGCACAAATTTCTTTCGAGAGCGCACCTGAATTTTGTTTTGATTTTGATACTTTTCTGGCTGAAAAATAATATTAACTATTTGAAATAAGGAACTAACCATTTTAGATTATACTGTGTGGGGTAGGCAAACATAAATATAGATAAGTAAAATGCGTAAATTGTGTAATTATATTTAACCATTCAATGGCCAAAACAGACATATTGTTAGTGCTGATAGGTAGGGGACGATAACACATCGATCGCATATAAGTGCAATTCTGATGGCCAAAGAATTAGTTCTATCGATATTGCCATCGATGTTTTGACAGCCTTAGTATTTTTATCCTATAATGAAAATATAGTGGACGGGCTAATTTAATAAAATTCATAGGCATAGAATTTAATATATCAAGACCCGGAAAAAGAGAATCGGAGAAGCGGAATCGAAAAGAGTTTAGGTTGTATTTTATATTTGACACACTTATCTGCCACTCTTTTCATTTAGTCAACTTCATGTTATCGTTTAATTCCCATTCCCAGGAATATTTATTTTCTTTCTAATTTCCGCCACGACAAGTTAAAATGCTTCTGTGTTTTATAAGCATTTTTCCAGAATATTTGATTATGATTAATTATTGTCGTTCATTATTGAAGTTATAAAGTAATCCGGGTGGACTTGAATGCTAGCAACAGCTAAACTTGGCAGAATAAACTGAAAACGCATGCGTCCTAATTGTAAGTAGTTAACACAGGAGCCAAGTTAATATTACTGGTAATTTATTCTGTCACAGCTGTCAAGTTAATATTACTTGGAACTTAAGTTTGTAAATAATTTTGTTTAAATATGCACAGATTGTGTGCGAAACTGTTGTACGTATGTATGTACGTATGTCCTGACATTCAACATTTGTATGTATATATTTTTGTGATGGTATCTTATCGATATTTTTACTCCATGCAACTGTGTCGATTTTGATAACGTCGTGTTATCGAATCATTCTCACTTCTAAGAATGTTTATTTCTAATTTTTCTCATCAGTGCTTAAACGCATTTTTCAAGAATCTTTAATTGTGACTCCTTACTATTAATTAATGATGTAATAAGTGTGCATGTGGAAATTGACGCAAGCATACTTTACATGCATCTTGACAATGTCTTTGGCATTTGTTTGTTCTAGAAAAACTTTGCAGCTGTCAATGCATAATTAGTATAACTTTGTTATTCTATTAATGTTGGTTGTGTTGTGAATTCAATAAAAATTAGGATGGAATATCCTATCATCCCGATTTAAAATAATATTCTATATTCATAAAAAAGAACGTTATTTATAGATTTTATATTTTTAAGAAAATATTTAAATTATTTGTTTTTATCAAATATGTTAAAAAGGCAGAATTAAGAAATAAATATTAACAATTTGGCATTAATTGCTAATTCTCCAACTTTTTTGAAACTTTAATGCAATTAATGACATAAAGATAATACATAAAAAAAATGTAAGGTTAAATCTGCATAAATACGAAATATTACTATTAAGTACAATACGCTTTAAATAAGCAACTAAATAATTACAAAAAGTAAGACAATTTTCTTTCAGTCCTTATATTCCTTTTAATGTTTGACCTTGCGCACCACAGTCTCGGTGCTCATCGTCACTACGTGGACTGCCGTCCACAGTGATTAAGTTGGGCATTTGAAGTTTTTTTTGTTTTCGCTGCTATTCAACATTTTTTTTTTTTATTACAATAGTAAGTAGTACTTTTTTACAGTTTTTGGTACGGTATTTAAGAAAGAAAGGTTTACACATTTTCGGGCGTTAATGAAAGTAAAAAAAAGGTAGGTTTATTTTCCGCTTTGTTTTTCCGCAGTGCATCAAATGTCTGAAAAGCTATTACCCGAATATTTGTCATTAGGACGATACTGTAAATAATAATTAAATATAAATTCAAAATGGTGACCACTTTTAAAATTATTTCTTGGCTAATAAATATGTTAAGTTTATTATTTGAAGGAAGGCTTCACCTAGTACCTGGCTTATTGAAATCGCTGCTGATTGTCGAAATAAGATCAGGCAGGTCAGAAATATGAGAGCAAGGATTTGCGATTTTAGGGGCTTGGGATATTATTGCCTGGGATTTTCGGTGGCGTTTCCAGCCCAATCAGGGGGTGGAAACACCATCTGCCGAACATTGGGTGCTACCTGATGCATTTAGATTTATTTTAATTTTTTACCTGTCTCATCTAACTGACTCCCTCGCTCCCTTTCGTTGCAGTGGAAAAGTGCAAGCGGCGCTGGCGTCAGCTGCGTAACGATTATACCCGCTGGTGTAACTCGGACGCCAACCGGCGACGACAGGGACAGCGTCGATTCCCCTATCCGTTGGCAGAAGAGCTACGCTTTCTGGACCGCCATCTGAACTTGGCCGACGCAAACCCCGAAGCCGAGTCCCGCAGCGGATCGGAGAGGGATAGGGACAGCAACAGGGACAGCGAGAGCAGGGACAATTATCCGCCGTCCGTAAAAGGAGACGCCACTCTTGACGACAAGCCAGTCATCGTGGAATCATCGGTCGCTCAACTTCTCAGGGAAGAGAACTCTTCGAGCAAGCAAGTGGAAAAAGATAAAACCAAGGAGAAACCAAAGCAAAAGAAGGCAGCTCAGGAGAAGTCTGTGGAAAAGGAGCTGGAGGAATTGGAGGAGCCCTATCAGGACAGTTACTTGCAGTCAGACCAGGAAGGTGAGGATCCCATAGAAGAGGAGCATCTGGAGCAGCTGGAGGACTTTGACTTTGAAGACGAAGAATCGCTTCAGGAAGTAAAGGAGAAAGAGTCGAAGGAAAAGGAGAAGGAGAAGGAGAAGAGCGCAGACTCACCGGCTAGTCAGTCAGAGTTCTTTATCAAACAGAACAAGGAGCCCCATTTGCTGATCATTGGCAAGAAAAACTCGGCATTTTCGAGAGGCGAGCAACCCGAGGCTGACGACTCCAGTCTGGGGGATCCCCTGGAAGAAAGCACTATGGAGGAAAATACTGACGAAACCGCCGCTAAAAACCTGCGCCGAAGGGACAGCACGCAGTCGCCCAGTCGTCGTCTGCGCCGGCTCAAGGAGGCTCCCATCAAGAAGCCCACCCAAGCCCAGAGGCTCACGCGCTTCCAGCGCACCAAATCCATTTCCATGGCGGTCGGACAGAGCATGAGGAGCTCCACATCGCCCGTCAAGATGACACCAGTGCCCAGGACAGTGATGGCCACCAAGTCGGTGCAGGTTAAGAAAGTAAGCGCACTCCAAGACGATATCTTCCCTCGGCCTGCGGTGCCTCCGGCCGAAGGAAGACAAAACCTCAGGCAAACTATGAGTCAAAGTCAGCCGCTAAGGCAGCCGGTAGTCTATCCTAGACGCGGGACTGCTGCCGGTGGCAACTCACAGGAGACGCCGACGGCTCCGCCCAGAAGGGGCGTAGGCAGGCCGCCCAAGAAGCTGGAGCTGCCGCAGCGCTTGACGGGCCCACAAGTCAGACAGCAGTCACCGAGTGCTCCCAACGTTCTGACCATCAGCAAGCCCAGCCCCGCCGGGAATACTGGCCCTGGCTTGCCCGTTGCCAATAAGGGAACTAATCCCACCAACAACCCCACTGGAAAGATGACCACTCAGCAACTGAAATCGTCGGAGAACAAGGGGCTAATGAACTACAGTCCCAGCTCGAGCAGCAGCGCCACCGCTAGCACCACTACACCCAGCAGGAACAGCAGTCCCTCGCGCACCATGATCACCGGTGTGGCCTCAAGCAGCGCCACAGTGTCTTCAATTTCGGTGTCACAGCATCTCGCTCTGGTGAAGCGATCTGATCGGACAACTCAAACCGAGTGCCAGGACGTCTTTTCCGACGATCACTTCCTGGAGATGATAAAGCCGCAGCTGAAGGAGATGAACGCCCGCCAGAAGATGCATTTCAAGAAGAAGGTATTCCAGGCCCTCATGGAGACCTTCGATGATGCCACCGACTTCCCCGAGGCCGGGGAGCTGCAGCACTTTAACATAAACACGCCGTCGGGCTTTGAGCACGTCACGGATCCGGAACTCCGGCTGATTAGGGAGCTGGTGAGCATGGTGAGTGCGGCCAAGGTGTCCCCGCGGGGTCAGCCGCAGGCTCAGTCTCAGTCTCAGCCGCCGGCGCAGTTGCAGGCGAAGGAGGGAGTTTGCTTCACTGGAGTTCCCGGTTCGGATGTCCTGCGGGGAACCCGGAGCGTGAACATTCCCCGCCACTTGATCCAGCGGGTCTACAAGCAAGGCCATGGGGGCGAGATTGTGGCCAACAGCACGGGCAGCCAGGGAGGCGAGAAGAAGCTGTACAGGTTCCTGCAGACGTCAAACGGCAAGCCGAATGGCGGGAATATCAGCGCCTCGCTGGAGGATCTGCGCAAGGACAGCGTGGACAGCGAACACAGCGTGGTGAGGTCAGCTCATATACCGCCGGCCAGTCCTAAGGGAGCCACCATTGTGGCCGCGGTGCGCCCGCAGGGATCGTCGATCAACACCTTCTTCGGGCACCCGAACAGCGTGTCAGCGGTCAAGAGTGGACCCTCGCTGAAGGCACGCGCCCTGGCCCGCAGGTATTCCATTTGCAGCAATGGCAATCAGGGCCCCAATGGCCTGCCCCTCAACCAGGCGCCCGCCAATGCCAGCTCCCTGAACGTCAACCTCAACCCCATGGAGGCGGCTGCGCTGAAGAGGCGTATGATGGGAGCGGGCCAATCGATGGTGCCACCCACTCAGCGACCTCGCTACTCGGCCGGTCCTGGGGTCCAACACATTGTAACGCCGCAAGGCAACAGCCTGCTGGTGAGGAAGTCCATAGGAAATCCTCCTGGCCTCCAGAAGCAGCCATCCCCCACGACACCCCAGAAGACACCGCAGATCACGAACGTCCAGGGCGGTGCCTTCAAGGATTTTGCCCAGCCCAAGCCGGCAGCAGCAGCAGCAGCAACCTCCCCGGGGTCCACGGCATCCTCGGGATCTGGTGAGGGATCCACCTCTCAGTCCACTGCCCTCAAGCGCAGCTTGGTGGTGGCCAATGCCAAGGGCTCGTCGTCGCTCCTGGTCGAGAAGCCAGCAAATAAGCCTCAACAGTCTCAGGCCCAGAAGCCCAGGTACTCCTCCATGACGGCAGCCACCATTGCAGCGGATGACTTCTCGATGGCCAGTCTCAAGCATGAGCCCATGGATCACGTGGGAGACCCGGACGACATACTGGGCATGTAAATGATGCCATCGAAAATCCAAGTTAATCAAGTTAATCTTCTAAATGATAAATATAATCGACGAATCTTAATGAGATCAAAACACAGACAAAGAATTACTAATTACACTCAAGATACAAACTTATAGTATTTAAGTTCTTAAATATTCATACACCCACATTGTTTGCTGCGAAAGCTAAGCCTTATTTTTCATACATTTGATTTACAAGGAAATCGGGGAAAAAATATTACAATTTCCAAAACGAATTTTGTGTTATCGAAATGGACGAAAGAAAACTACTTTAAATAATAATATTAATATTCCTAGTATGTTAAGCATAAAACTGCTGTAAAGAGAAATCGAATATAACTTACAGTTGCATATTTTCATTTCTTAAATTTAAATAAACGTTATAAAAAAAAACAATGAAATAGTTTTGGTATTTTTCTAAAGGTTACGTGGTTTTTCAGATCCTTACTTGTGCTTGGCTTATCTTAGGATTGAGTTGAACCTTCATTTGCTGATGCAATTTTATGAATGAATCATGAGTCCGAGCCATATACGTGGATTTAACCCCTTGCCACCACGTCATCGATAGCCAACAGATAAGATATATACCCAAACATAGATAGCGGGCAACAAAAAATAGAAAAACCAAAAGGTATTGCCATCTAATATGATTTTTTATCATTTTTTAATAAATAATTAATAAATACAATATAAATATTTAATTAGAAAAATTATTTATAGTTAGATTTGGTGATATTTATTCTCTGTGCAGAGATGCAAATCAAGAAAGGATTTAGGTTTGAATCCGTAATCCACTAAAGCTATTGCTCGGTCATGTTATTAGATTCAATACTTCCCGTTTTCGGTGAACCACCGGTTAAGATTTACAAGGCATCATCGTCTCGAATCCGCCGCTCTTTTCGCACACTTCGGCTCGTGGAATCTAATCTGGAGAGGTCTGTCTCTGGCCCGATCGGGGCCATAAATAAGGGAGTCATTGCGCCCCGATAAGGCCACTATAAAACCTCACCTCAAGTGGCGGCGTGGCTCAGTCCAATTCCAGACGAACACCATGAAATACTTTGCCATTTGCGCCCTGCTCATCCTTCCGCTGGTCAGCGGAGGGTTCGTGCCCCCAGCCAGGCACCTGGTGACCTACGAGATCCAGTCTGTCCACCATTTGCACCAGATGGAAGGTAAGAGGAGCAGTTGATTTATGGGATAAAAAAATAAGAAAGGCTAAAACAATGAACAATAAAAAAATATAGATTATGGAGCTATCAAGAAAATAGCCACAAAGAGAGTGATTCATGAAAGTGACTTTTTAAAACGTCTAATTAAAAAGAAATATATATATATAATTCGAATTGAAAGAACCCAATTTCATGATTGGGAATAAGTATAATTAATTAATATTATTCTAAAAAGCAAATTGTGAAATGAAGACAATAATTTCAAATAAATATAAAGTATTTATACAAACTTATGATTATAAATTTTTATAAAATATTCTAAAAACAAAAATCCTATAAATATATTACAAGAAATTAAATATTCACGTTTGGTTTGCCTTCTAGAAATCGCCAGGAAGATGCAGGCCATGCTCCAGGATATGATTCCCGACATGTCTGTCCTGGCCGATGCCATCAACGCTCCCGATATGTCCGTCCAGGCCGATGCCGGAGTGCTGCCCGATATGTCGGTGGCAACCGATGCCGACAACACTCCAGTTAGGCGCGCTGCCTGGCTCAAGGCCGCTCCGATCGCCAAGATCATCGCTGCCAAGCTGGCCGAGATCCCCGATATGTCCGTCCAGGCTGATGCTGGTCTGATCCCAGACATTTCCGTGGCCACCGATGCCGATGAGACCCCCAAGCGCGCCGCCTTTGGCCTGAAGAAGCCCCTGCTGGCCAAGGTCGCCGGAGCTATTCCCAGCGTCGATGCCGATCTGATCCCTGATATCTCCGTCGCCTCCGATGCGGATGAAGCCCCCAAGTCTGTCGCTGAGCCCGTGGCCGATGCCGATCTGATTCCTGACATCTCTGTGGCCTCCGATGCGGATGAAGCCCCCAAGAAGTCTGGCCTGAAGGCCCTGCTCCAGTTTGCCAAGGTTTCCGGAGCCGAGCCCGTGGAGTCCCAGGTCCGTGACGATGCCGATCTAATTCCCGACATCTCGGTGGCCTCCGATGCGGATGTTATTCCCAAGAAGCCCATCGCTGGACTGAAGGCCCTGCCCTTGTTGGCCAAGGTTTCTGGAGCTGAGCCCGTCCATGCTGATGCCGATCTGATCCCAGACATCTCTGTTGCGAGCGATGCCGATGTCGACCCCAAGATGACCCTGGCGGCCCTTTTGGCCAAGCTCCACTAAGCGGACTCCGGAAAATATCAGCGGAGCCTGATTAAATGTGAAATGGTTGTGTGTATTTGTATTCTTACGTTTTTATATGATTGCCATTAATCAATTTTTTTGATGAGAACGAAGAGCCTCGGGTTTTATTTCGGTTTTTCTGCATTATCAGCCATCTCTTGGAGTGGTCTGATTGGTTTGATTTAATAGAAATTCCCTATCGCATGAGTGGTTGTCTTTTTTCGATTAATAATTATCGCTCCTGGCCAAACGTCAGCGATGGAATTTAATTTGTTGTAATAGAAAATTGGTAGAATGGCGGTGTTAACCATTTAGTTCTCTATTAATTGGCAAAATGTAATTAGTTTGAATATTCTAATTTCTAATTTTTAATTACGAAATACCAGAGAAAAATGAATTTGTTGTTTATTTTCCTATTTATAATTTAATAATAATTATTCATAAAGTCATAAATTATTATAAGTCTTTTTGTTTTTTTTTCCGGTGGCGGCACACTTAGATCAATGTGACCAGATCTTATTCTGTTTAGGACATGGCTTTTCGATATTTATATCGATAACAAACTCCAGTTTGTTTTCAAATATATAAAAATACAAAGTGAAAGGTTGTATCCGTATCCTTGCACATATTTTTGGTATATTTATATAAAAATATTATTTAATTGATTATCTTGAAGCAAAAGTATTATTTGATTATTTAAAAAATTAATTTACAAAAAGTTTACAAACATTTCAAATATTTTTCTTTTCTAGTTCCCTATTAATGGAAAATACTCATAATTCCATTAAATGGAAACATTTATCTTGTGTTACTCCTTCTTCCGGATGGTCTTCTCCGTTGCCATCCTGCAGTAAGTAATTTATATATTAAACTGGCTGAACTTGGCCTCTTCCATCTTCCCAGGCTAGATATACAAGAAAAAAGAAATAGGCCTGTCTTAATCCAAGTCCAGGCTTTGCATGTTGGCCAAGAACAGGAAAAAAAACTGATTAGTTTTGGCCCTGGACTAACCTCGCAACTAGCAAAATAGCAAATAAAATTAGATTTTCGCTGCGACTGATGGCTGGGGGAGGTGGGCTCTGGGCCATTGTATCGCTGTCTATTTATAAAAAGGAATTAACGGCACAAACCGGACCCACACACAAAAGTGGCCCGAATGTGATCCCGATGTGGCACATGGCCATAAACAACGCGGGGGCGGGGGTGCAGAGGTCGTGCGGAGAGCGGTGGGTGTCAGCGATGCCAAGTTGGTCCTTTTCCGGTGGAAGCTAAATAGTTTTTAATTCAAAAATATTTATATAAAATCTTAATCTTAAAAACTTAGTTTGTAGATTACATTTGGTCAAAATAAATAAGGTTTTAAAGGTTCAACATAATTAATTAACTAATGAAAACTATAAAGTTTCTTAACATAAATTAAATTTTTAATGGGGGCTTAATAAATACCTTAAATAATTCTTTAATTTCACCATTCTTCAAGACGCAAAAAAAACTTTGGTTTTGAATTCAAGATCCAAATATTTATTTGTTTTTTCTTGTTTATTTTATATTAAGTATAAGTATTTCTTTATAACTCCAGAATTACAAAATTCACTTAAGAAACAAATAAGTAATTTATTTAAGCCCTTAAAATACCCTAATATATATTCTAAAATTTGTTTAAATTTCCTTTCTAAAACAAGGCAGTTATTGGCATCTCAGCTGTGTGGGACTGGAGTTTTTGGTGCAATGTGGCTGCTGCCGTTGTGATTTTCACACAAAAGCGCTAAAGCGGCTACTAAATTACGTGCTCATGTGTTCTAGTTCGAGTCAACTCCCTCCTGGATAGGGGCGACTCTGCATCGAGAGCAAATCGCATTTGGAGCCGCTAATGAACCGCAGCGGTCCCGACCAGGAGGCGTCCATCGGCGGTGCTGGTGCCTCTGGTACTTCCACATATATAGTGCTTTTGGGGTTCTGTTTCTGGTTTTTGTTTTAGGTTTTTTGCGCCGCTTCGCTTTTACCTTTTGCCGCATATTCAAACTTAACGAGAAAGAGCGCTGCATTCAATGGCACTGACTATAAAATACCCCGCATCGAAATCATACAAATTTTGTCATTTAAACTAACAGATCAAAAATTCTATTAAGCTGTGATTTTTTAGAAAGACAGCTAAAGTACTAACTTACTTTGTATAAATTGCAGAATGAAAAACATTTGATATGTTTTAAAAAAGTGTATCATGTTTTTGTGAATTTGTGTCCATACTTTTTATTTGATTAATGTCGTTTATATGTTTTATATTTTAAGTTTAATAATATTTTGTGTTTAATATGTATTTTGTATACCCTCAGCATTATCTTGAATACTCTATGCAAAATCGTAGTTATCTATTCATAAAAAAGTCAAAAAAGCTACCGGTGTATAATATTATAATGACAATATACCCCAGAACTCAGCGAGTACCTGGTATAAAAATACCGTTTAAAAGTGTAACAATGCTGTTAACTATTGTGGGCAGGAGGCCGGCGGATTGAATTGCATTGCCTGGGCGCTGCAGGAGGCGGGATCAGGGGGAATCTGCAACAATCGCCGCTTGATTAAGGTGAGTTACGTATGCATCTACGTTTGTGTTAACCGTACGAGTAGAAAGGGAGCTGCCGAAAATTTCAATCAACTTTTAAGCCAGTTTTGGCAAACATAGCTTTAGGCTGTGAATATACTGTCTTTAATTATTTAAAAGATATTTATTTTGGAATTGTCTTTAAACGCTGCTAATGGCGTATCTAGCATGGGCCCCCTTTGCCCCTTCTTATTGTTTAAAATACGTATAATCTTATCTAGACAGTATCTGTAACTAATATACAATGACTCATCTTACACTAAGGATTACGTAGCTCCGTTCTTGGATCAACATGTTTGGAATTTAATACCTACCGCTCTTTAGTATAACTTCTACTCATTTACTCTGTGAAAAGGGCAAAGTTTTAGCCATCGCGTTGCGGCTTTGCAGCTGTCGCAGCTGATGTGCTTCCGCCCTTTGGCCCCCCTCAGAAACCACGCCCCTGTCCTTGCCTTGGGCTGCACTTATTACAAAACTTTTAACTTCATCCCGCTTTGCATTTTCATTTATTTCGCCGCCTTTCATTCACTTTCGGCTTTGTTGTTGCTGCTGCTTGAGCATATCACTTCACTCCCGAAGAAATTTCATTTCGCTTCCTTCCGTTCCTTTATGCCGACACTAAAAATAAATATGTTTTATTTAAAGAAAAATATGTAATTAAATTTCTAAAAAAGGTTATGTAGCTATTGCTTGAATCTCAAATAAATTTACTGCGACTTTTAATTTAAATATCCTTTACTACTTTACCCCAAAGAATAAGTTTATTTTTAATTTCATCAAAATAAAACTCTGTTCCTTAATACGCACAGTGAACTGTGAAATAAAAATAGTTATGTTATATCTACAATAGAATAAATAAAATTAAGAATTTTTTTTAGTGCTTCTGCACTTACATTCTCCTCCAAACTTTTCGCTGGCTTTCGCCTTTTGATTTCAATACTGCATTTTGCATTTGAACTTTGTTCTTCGTTTTTGGAGCGCAACTTTTGCTTTCAGCCGGACATGAGCTTAAATATATATTTCTACAATATATATGTATGTTTTGTATGAAAGAGACCAAAATCAATATATTATCGAAATTGAGTCAAAGTTTGAGTTCAACAAAAAAACGAAACGGAACTTACGATTTATTTTAATCAGTTTCTCTTCGGTTTCCTGCGGCCCTGTTTGGAGTGGAAACTTTTTTAATATTACGAAAAATTTCTTAAGAGGAGCAAATCTACTTTTTGTTTGATAAAAAAAGCGCCCCTGGGGAGCAACATAGAAAGGGGTCAGTTCGTTGGCTAACCTTTCGCTAATGACTTCCTTGTCGTCGCCGTGGCCTCCCCAATAAGATAAGCACAAAGTGCAATACCAACAGCCAACGCATCGGGCAACTGGCAACATAAGCCACCAAGAACTAACAACATCGGCAACTAGCAACTAGCAACTAGCAACTTGCAACTTGCAACAACAGCAAACACTTCAAGAATGTTTAGCGAACACGCGATGACAACACAACCACTTCAAACAAAAACGAGATGGGAAAAAGGCATCGGTAAGGTCGTAGGATTAATACCCTTGTAATTATTTTTTGGCCAATTCGATCTTTTTGCCGCTAAAGAAATTATTCATTAACCACAATTGCCAATTTAAAAAATACCATTTTATATATTAAATCATAGTATGATTGAGAACACCAATCTACTCTAGTTAAATTCCAAACAAGAATTCCCGGAAGAAATCGAATTTCTTTTAAAGGAATTTTAAACCTTCGGTAGGTTTAAAATTTTATTTTCAATAAAACTCAACCAAAATAATTAAGAAAATGTTTGTGACACAGTAAATCATTTCATACTTTTATTTAATAATTTATAATAACATTATAAAACCCTTTGGAAGAGTATAAAGAGGAAAAGCAGCCTAACATTTGAAAACTTTTATGCGAAAGCGAGATGGCAACAAACCCGACTGGGCGCTTCACACAAAGGCCAACAGATGGCGCCAGCTAAGTTATTTGCGACGTGGAAAGAAATGAAAACTCACTTGGGAATAAAAGCAAGAAATAT
Source organism: Drosophila rufa (assembly GCA_018153105.1). Lineage (NCBI taxonomy): Eukaryota > Metazoa > Arthropoda > Insecta > Diptera > Drosophilidae > Drosophila > Drosophila rufa. The sequence continues at coordinate 11,122,735 of JAECXS010000085.1, forward strand.
CTAATTCGCCGCAGGTGATGGCCAAAATGGAAAACTCTCCTTTCGAAAGTGACAGATAAAAGTGTCAACCTGGCAAAGAAGAAGTTTCTGACAGTTCTTTGAAGCGGAAATCATAAATAGGCAAGAGCTTATCTTCAAGAATTTTATTCAATCAATCTCTAGCTTCTTAATTTGTGACTTGGCTATATTAAACTTGTTATATATTCTACTTTAAAAATATAATATCTTTTTTAAAAGAAAACATTAATACTTAATATCAGAATGAATTGCAATGTTGTATGCCTTGCAAGCGGCTCTTAACTAACTACCAAGCTAAATAATTATGGTTTAACCTTTAAATATTAATAAACATATAAGCCATAAGGAAATCCCTTATTTTCAGTTCATATGTGAACCCAACTTTTCCCTTAAAATTTTCCTTCAGCTTTCCTTGAACTAGATTTTCCCCATTTTCCCACACATTGACAGCCTTTTACGCGCAACCGCCAATTTAGTGATTACACTTAACTACTTTCGCCTCCTGGGAAAGCGCATGTGGAAAAGCAGCAGCAAAACCTACCAAAAGAGTTGGCAACTGTTGCAATAACCACTGTAATTTTGCTAGCAACATTGTACTGCCACCGTATCGCTGTCTTAACCTTTCCAAACCGCTTCGACATCTGTCGAGGCTCCCAATTAATTTGAATAATAGTCGAAGTAATCATTTTCAGTTAAACTTATTTATTTTCATTGAATAAATCAAGTCAGATGTGAAAACTAAATACGAATCACGCGGAAAATGACACTAGTGGCGGGGGAGTTCAACAGGTTTCCCATCGTAAAGCATAACTCATTTTCCCACAGACATTTTATGCAGCTTATTTTCCTTGGATTTTTATTGCCTCGCCAATTCCGTGCTCGTGACCTGCAGACGATTCATCTTCCAGTGGGTGCATTTCGGTTTTACTTTTTTGGTAAAAATAAATTTAATTAGCTGGCGATTTCATAAAGTTGTGGCTTGAAAGAGGGGCAAGTGAGGGGGCTGTCAGTTGCGCTGCAGTTGCAACTTTGACATTTTGCCGCATTAGCAAACGATCGCCGCAGTACGTGATGTCGGGGAATCCCCTCCTTACCCCTCCCATGTTCCATCCCGCAAAGCCCCCGCTGTCGTCTTTTTGGCCTTGGTATTTTTTATTTCATTGCTTTTTCGGTTGGCATTTTCGCTCCTGTGTTTTTTTTTCAGTATTTTTTCTGCTGGCCCTGCTGGTAATAAATATTTTATTAGACGCGGTGTGAAATGTATGCAAAATTTACACCACCGCCAGGTGAGTTAAGGGCCTGCATGAGTGGCCCCTTTTCCATGCTGAGTCATTTGCAGGGATTTGCATTTTTGGTCATAAAAAATCGAGTTGGCAGCTCTTTCTGGCATCCTGTTTACGGAGGGAAAGTGCCATGGATTTTAAGGCCCCAAATTTGTTTTCCCTTTTTATTTATATTTATTGTCGCGTAATTTTTTTATGTCCCCCTTGCCTGGCATTGTTGAAGGATTTATACAGGATGAGGAGCAAGGAGACGGAAAGGATTTAAGGGAAGCAGGTGTTGGTTATTATGATATAGAACTTGAAAAGTCCCATTAGTGTTGTTCCAAATTTCTTTGTAGTTTTTCCCTTATCAATTCTATTGTCACAAATGGTGGGCTAAATGACTTACTTTTCCTATTATTTTATGTGGAGGAACTCCTAATTGAGGCAACTCGCAGGAAGCACCAATTTCGACTCGAATTGCCGTTCCAATTTTCCCCCAGTTGACTTCGTCCTGGCTGAGTTGCGTGTTTGCAGCTTGTAAGTTTCGCACTTAATGACACATACTTTTGCCGAAGACTGTTGCTGCAGCTGTTTAACCCAGTTATTTATGACACTTGGTCACACTTTGTCAGCCCCTCACACCCCACAGTCCCACACATGCAGTAGCATATTTATGTACACATATCCTCTGGCACTCCCGCACATCCTCTGTTTTTGCAAATTCCTTTTGGCAAAATGAAAATTCCTCTCTTGTAAATAGTTTACAGGACATCGGAGTAAAGGAGTTGTTGTCCCGTCTGGATGAAAATATTTGCGCACTTGCATTTTATTAAGGCAGCACTGGGAAAATCAGAACTATACAAATATCTTATTCCTTATATATTTAAGAAGTTCAGAATAAAACCGTGGGTATTTACAATACGTATAACTTAGCTCTTAAAAAATAAAATAGGAACAGTATAATTTTTTCCATAATATTTAAGATATTGAAATTTCGATAAACAAAATATAATTTTGATATTTTTCCTGTGTGTGACATCGCACCTCGTGATCCCCAAACAGGAGTGAAGTGGAGGTAAAAAGAGGTGGCACCGGCACAAGGAATTTATTATCATTGTCGCCTGGTCAATGCACCTGAATACCAACGGGGGAGGCAGAGGACTGAGGGATACCCTGCCCTGGGATGCCCTGGGATGTCCTGCAACAAATGCTCAGGCATAATTAAAGCCATTTGTTTTACCCAGGATCGTTGCAGGTCAGGCGATTTATTGTATTTTCCAGTTAGTTTATGCTCGCATTGAAAATGGGCTGAATTTTACACTCACTGAAAAAATATATAATACGATTTTGGGTTCCAAGTCTTGAATAAAAATTTAATTTAGGAAATCAATTCAAGAATAATAAAACTGTGACAACGTGCACTAATATCAAAAAGTAACAATTATAGTTTGTCGAAGTTTTAATAGTTTGCAATATTATTTTTATGTATATAATTTTAGATCTTAGTTTCTTCTTTTTTTTTTTTTTTTAATTTTAAATACTATTTATAATATCAATTTTTTGAGTGTAATAAAGATGAGGATGCCACATCCTCATAAATTTTCAGGAGCCAAACAGGCAGGGAAATCAATTAACAAAATGCTCGAAGCTCATTAAGTCCACAAACCGAAACGAGTTATTGTATTATAAATATTCTCGTTCTAGCCATTAATTTCCATCGCGGATTGTTGTTAACCAACACGGCTGCCATTCGAAAATGTTCGCTTGCCTTCAAGTGGCAGGCCGCCGATCAATTTTGACAGAAACAGCGTTTTTAAGGGATTTATGAGCCAACATTATGGTTACTGGGTGTATTTAAAAATCATGTTCGATAGTAATTTATGCACGCGAAATGCATTAATAAATTAAATTAAAAGGCAAGATGGTAAAGATTATTCTGAAATAGGTATACAGGGGACTATTTTGATGCCAACATAAAATATAAAAATTAAAATTTCTTCATTACAAGTAAAAACCTCTTTTGTATAAAACACACTCTACCTGCTGCATGAATTTATATGATAGAAAAAGTTATAGATATTCCAATTTAAAGATATTCCAATCGAGAAAACAGCAATATCAGAACTCGATTCAAAATGCAAATTTACAAAAAATACAGAAGGAAAAGCAACCTCAGCTCTCGGGCCTATTGGCCCGTTCACATTAATTTGATTTAAGCTTCGCTGCTTTTTTGACATTTTTATTGTTATGGTTTTCTGGTGCGCTTTTTTTCGCTGTTCTGTCTTGCTGCGCGCTATCGGGGTTGCCATCGCTTATTGTTGTAACGTGGCCCCTGCATTGTTTTTCCAACATTTTCCAACACATTTTATCGTTTGTTTGTTTTTTTGCTCTCCGTTCCTCGTTCACTGTGTTTTTGTTTTTTATTTATTTGGGCCATTGTTAAATGGCATTTTCATGCTTAACTGGCGTCAAATATGGAGCTCCCATCGCCAGAAACCCAAGAAGAATGGTGGTTCTGGTCCAAAGTTTCTGCCACGCGCCGAATTCCGGAGGAGGGTGTCACTGTCAGCTGGAACAGGTGAGCATTTAAATTTGGTCGCTTTTCTGTAATAAATAAATAATATGTTATTTTACTCGCCAAAAAGACAATTTCCCGAAACACTGCAGATAAATTCATTGGGCAAAAAGTGACTGTTTACTTTTTTAGTTTTAGCCACTGTGCCAGCCATAAATTCAATATAAAATATTCAAAATATAATTTTGCATATGAGGGCACAATTTGTTTGTTTTATTCTGACTTGTCTATATCTTTTTTTGCGGACTCTGCAAGTTTGTAAATATTTTTGTGCAATTTGCAACATATTTGTTTTGCAATTTGTTTATGCATTTTTCGGGGGCAAAGGGAAAGGCCTCCTGCTGGCGACAGTGGCGTACAATTGTTTTTGGACGTTTGAAACAAGTGGAACAAAATGAAAATAAATATTTACTTAACTTGGTAGCTTTCAATTGATGCATGATGCAGAAATACTGAAATTGTTGCGTTTATTTAGGAAATATATTTTTGCTAAGCATTTTTATGCATTATCTGCAAGCCAATTCGCAATCCTATTTTATGCCTGTTAACCTTTTAGTTCCCCCTTCTAAAATATTCGTCTGTCTTTCCGTGTGAAACTCTAATATTAAATCCAAATATATTGTAAGCAAACTGTGTCTCCTTCACGCTTGTCAGACTCTTGGCACTCACCGAGCCACTGTCTCTGGGCTAATGCAAATTTAAATGGCAATTTGTTTAAGCCTCTCAACTTTAACCCGGCAATCCACTGCCCCAAAAAAAAAGAGGAAGCAGAGGGCGGGGCTGTGGAGCAGATGTAAAAAATGCTACTCACATTTGCCACGGAAAAGAATTCGCAACTCGGAACTGGAGAGCGGAACGGGAAAAGTTCTGGGGACGGGAAAGGAACTCAACTAAAACGCATAAATCTTCGTAAAGTGTCAGTGTCCATATTTTTTGTCTTCCCCCTTCGTGTTGCTCTTGTTTCGCTTTCAGTTGCGTACTTGTTGTTTTTGTCATTGTCAGCGGCAGGGAACTTTTTTCCCACCAGTTTTTACAGTGTACGGTCTTGAGAGTGAACTAAGTTAAATTTCTAAATTTTTTAATTATAATGTATTATTAGGAATTACAAAAATTTGTTTAAAAAAATATATACTTGTATATATGTCGATATGAATTCCGAAGTAAAATTACTTCTACAATACACAAAATCTTAAATCACTCATACGACCTGTTAGCCAGTATGCACCTTACTACTTTTCATTAAAATATAGCTAGGAAATGTACTAATACTAATACTAATATCAAGACCTTAATTTATATAAAGGTTAATTAAGACAAAATCCTACATACTACAAATCCTAACAAAAAAATGTATGCTCGCTTTACCTAAATTAATCATACGCCCTGTATACCAACCAATTTTGACACACCTTCCATGGCGTTGTAATATAAAATGTTTAAAATGTAACTAAAAGAATCTCTACTGTAGCTGTTTCCGCTGCTGTTTCTGTCCATTGCGTTTTGGGGTAATTTGTACGCATTTCTTTTGTCATTCCGTGCGACTTTGGATTTTTTGGATTTGTTTGCGTACCCCAACAAACAAACCAAAAAAAAAAGAACGAGAAGAGAAACAAAAATATGTTCTGTTGCTGTCATCGCCGTTGCCGCTGTTGTTGCTGCTGTCCGTTTATTATTGTTATTTCATTTGTTTATTTCATTTCCATTCGCCACCAAGTGTGTGAATAACGAGTGGCAAAAAGCGGAAATTAGTTGCAGGCCGCCAGCCCATCCTCCGATATGTCTGTGTTTCCACAAAAAGTTGAGCAAAAATAATTATAAAAACGAGTGTGCTGGAGAAGTAATGGCATAAAGTGTTGCTAAGCTCGGCAAACTAAAAACAAAAACAATTAGGAACAGGCAAGGGGCAATTAGTTGCAGGAGAAGTCGAGGAGGGGCTGGAAAATGGTCGGAAAAGCGATGCAAAAGAGGAGGTGTAAACCAGAGATGGACAGCAAATAAATGCAAATGAGTCTCGCAGCAGTTGGCTTTTTGTCTGCCTGCACTTGCAAAGCGATTAGCAACATTTATCCAAAGTTTTCAAACGTCCGCTCCCCTCCTCTTTTGCCGAAAGTTTTGAAAAGGTTGCAACACTGAGGGAGGTCGGGCAGTTAAATGATAAATAAACAAGTGTGCGGTGGTCATTCTTCCTGCTTTTGTTCTTATTGCTAAATAATTGCGAAAGGGAGAAACGAAATTATTGTGTAAATTGCTGCAGATTCATTTGCAGGTCGAGGATTTCATTTATTTAAAGTATTTCTGCAAGTAAACCCCTCTTTTACCCAACCAAGTGTTAATGAATGTGGCCAAGAAAGAGTCAAGAGTCGGAAGCATCATTACAACGAAAAATTATCAGAATTTATCAAATTAACTTTAAGGAAATAGCCAAGAAAGTTGCCATTATTCTTGGATTTTTTTTGGCCAGCTTAATATAAATTTATTTAGAAATCCACGTATATAAGTAATTTATTTAATTATATATTTATGCTTTGAAGTTATTCGTACTATTTATTTGATTTTTTAACAAATTTAAATATTTTTAGTATAAAAGAGAGTCGAAAATAGTATTTTAATTATAATATAATATTTGTTATTTCTACTAAGAATACAATTTTGATTTAATATTAATTTCTAAAATATTATACCCAATCCGCAATGATAATCAATTTTAAATATCTTTTTTATAATATTTTCGCATAATTATTAAATTGAAAATCAATAAGGTAAGTGCGCTAATTGAATTACCACAGAAGAGTTCGCTCGAGTGACTGGAGTGGTTGCATATGTTGAATTACCAATTACGCATGGAGATGGATAATGTATGTATGGACCAGTTGGTCCGTAAACAATCTAATAATCTAATTTTCCCGGCAGCTGCCCTCTTCCTGGCCCGAATGCCCACATTCCATCAAGCAAACAAAAAGTGGTGGTATTCGCCTGGCTAATAAGCACTTAATTAAATTACCGCCGACGCCCGATGGCCGAAAAATATCAGACAGAATCCCTTCATGTTTCAGCTGCTGCGGAAATAAATGCTATTAAAAAATATTAAAATTATATAACACAGAGACGGACAGAGATGGAGCTCTATCTATCCAGGACAAAAGGGGTGGCCACTGGCCAGCTCCGTTGGCGTTGCCAGGATATTGCGGTTACCATGGAGGGGGTTATAATCAGAGTTTCAACTCAGCAGCAAGGGGGCAAAAATGTTTGCTAATTATTTGCAAAATATTGGTGGCCCCTGTTTTCACAATTAGTCATATTGCCGGGCGGCGGTGGCTAGTGGATTTTAATGGCAGTAAGCCGAAAAGTTGTTTATTAAAATTGCACGAAATTCTATGCAATTTGCAGCGAATTTTCGTTGCGTCCAATGGTGAATTTTCAGCGGCAGATGCAGCATTAGGGAAAACAAAGTGTAGTAAATTGGCAAAGCGATCGGCGATACAAGGGCCACCAGGGGGTTAATCAAAGCAGAACGGAAAATTGAGTTGGAACTCAAATACACACTTTAAAGTTGTCGGATAAAAACTTAAATGGGAAATAAATAAAAGAGGAAGGTAAGACCACAATTGCCACAGGCTTGCCACCTTCCTGCCATTCTTCTCCCCCTGGTTGGCAGCACTTTAATTCCGCCCCAATTAGAGTAGAAAACTTGATAAAAGTTTCTGTCTGTGTCATTAAGTATGCCACTCATTGGAAGGAACCCTATCGTCGGCCGGGATATATCCTGGGGTATAGCCTCTTACTTTGCCCCTCGTCCGGCGCGGAGGATGTCTGTCAACCGCAGAGGACCAATTCGAATGCTATTCAAATTGCGTATCCATCTTCATTTATTTCATTTTCCTGTAATTTCCTGAAAATTCTTTCTTTGCCGATATTGCCCATGGCACCCCGCGTCTGTCTCTCTCTCACTCTCCTCTGGGTGCAGTCTGTTTCTCCCTTTCTCTACGGATTTTTGCCTTACCTATCGCTCCCTATCTCCATGGTCTTTTCCTATTTTTTTTGGTCGGAAATAGAAAAGTGCGCCAACTTTTCGCTTGAATTGGCAACGCTTACACCTCCCAACGCCCATTTTCCAGCCTCACCATTCTCCATTGGCTGCACTTTGGCCAGGAGTCTCCTGCACATCGCCAAAAAATGTGTCTAAAATAATAAATATAAAAGAAAACAGGAAGAAATATCATAGAATATTGTAAATATTAAATTGCTGTTAAAGCAAAGGCTTCTTTTTGAAAAAAAATAGATTTCAAGCTCTTTTTGAATTACAAATATTTTTTCCTGTGTATTTCCCCGCCGCCTTGCGGTTTTTGCGGTTGTGTGTGGGTTCAGTGCATCCATCGGACGGATGGCAACCTGTAATCGTTCTTTTGCGCCACATTTAAAATGTCTCCGGGTGTCTCCTTCATCTCCTGCATAGCTCCGCCCCTTTCCCTGAATTTATCCCTGCCTTTCCAGCCATTTTCCACCCCCTGACCGCCGCCACTGTACATCTGTCTGCGTGTCCATTCGTTCATGTCTTGTTAGCGTAAATCAAGCGGAACAAAGCGACGGCATCCAGGAAGAAGAATCCGGCTGAACTGCCGGAGGAAGCCGCGGCGAAGGAAGATGAGCAGTGGGTCTCCGTGGATCGGGATGCAGTTTCCCCTTAGCTGAAAGTCAAGTCGCTGGGCTAGAAATTTATTACGGCGCTCAGAACGGAAACTCGCTGGCTAAACTGCGCCTCTGGGATTGGGTTACGGATTGCACTCCGACGGGGAGACAGCTGGCCGGGATGTCCTTTTGCCAGGACCCGCCGTTGTTGATTAAGCGCCGCGCCAAAGCCTTCAAAATGGCTTTGTAATGCGGTCGGATAAGGGGACACTGCTTAAATTGATAAATTCCTCCCGAGGAGCCAACGGCAATTGCAAGGATCTCTTCAGATTACGTGGATGCTGTCTCTGTGTTTTGATGGATTGGGAGCGCTGCTCAAGTCCCCTAATAGCTGCTTTCCGGACTCATCTTGGGAAGATTCTCAAAAGGTTTAAGTATTAATCAGAGGAAATTCTATATACGAGTAAGTATAACTATAATATTCCATAAATGTTTTCAATCACTAATAGATTTCAAGTTCTCACTTTTGTAAGAAGCATGACCCCTTAACCCCTCGAAAGCTGTTTTACAAGCTCCTTAAACTCAGCCCCAAGCTCTTTGGCCTTTCACCGGAATCAAAGCGATTTGCCCTCTTCCCCGTCAACCCCTCCTCCTGAGCCGTGTGTAGACAAGGTGCCAAACATCAGGAGGGAACTGGAATACCCCGAGATGACCTACCGATGACCGGCCCACACGTAAATCTGCTTCTGAGACTGCAAATGCAAATCAGCTTGAACTCGGGCGGGATGTGTAAGCCAAATTCGCTTCCCAATTAGTGGTGCATGTGGAGGTCTGATATTCTGATATCGCAAACTCCGACTATACACTCATAAACATGAACAAAGGCTGCAGTTCCAGCGTCGAACAATGTCGGGATCAAGAATGCTCGGTCGGCCTCAATGGGAACATTCGATAGGGCAGATGAATGCAATTTATTGATTGCCAGGCCCCGGCAATTGGTAATTAGAGCTGGTTGCAAGTGACCTCCTTGAATTATTGACATGATGAGCCTATCATCGTCCCCATAGTCCCAGGAACTTTTCCGGCTGGCTGGCAATTAGCTGGAATTCGAGAACTTTTAAATTGGACTGAAATTAAAGCGATTTAAGTTGGCCTTAAATTGGAGCTCAACTTTAGCCTGTTTGCTGTAGATTCTGTGGCTCTGGCTTAAGCCCATCAAAGTTCTTGACACATGCCAATTTTCTTACTTGGTGCTGACCCCAATGGCAGTAATTGAATAATTCTCAGTGCAAATGTTATTATATTTGCTTGGGAAATGTCGTATAGGCCGAAGAGGAGTTTCAATTGCTTGCTCTATGGTCATAATAATTAAATATCACTCATACGCACCGGTTAACAATTTTGCGAGAACTCGCCACAAAGGCCATATATTAAATTTCCATGGTGTCTCCAAGCACAGTATGTCTTAGGTGATACTCAAGAAATTGTTAGTTACTAATACTACTTACGATAATATCCAAATCAATTGCTCGATACATTTCATATCCCCTAACTGAGATTATAAGTATTAAAGCCATAACACTCAGTGTTTATCTAAATGTTTGTGCGATTGCGTGCCGCATATTAATGTAGTGTGTGTAATAAACAAAAGTGGCTCGCTTACGCAACAACACGCTTGCAGACAAATGACAACAACTGCAAGCACAGCAACAACAACTGCAACGAAATATGCAGCACCAGCAGTGGAAACAATAATAACAATTGCCATTGTCTGTGCAGCTGTGCATCTGTGTGTGTGTGTGTATGTGTGGGCTGTGGCATCAAATTTATAGACTTCTCTGTTGGCCCGAGGCCATGACTTTCTTATAACTCTTCTCACTTTCGTCCTGTGATCAGAGCACTGGGATTAATATTGTTATTATAAATATTATTATTAATATTCATTAATTTACCTAAATATGTTTTTTTAATTATCAAGAAAAACATTTATATATCATTGTAAAGTCTTGTTGGATAAGACTATTTAATCATAATTGATATATATTTATTGGGATAATATTTACCTTTAAGATTAGAAAGGCTTAAGCTTGGAAAATATTTAAAAATACAAAAGCGATTTAGGTTATATCCTAATAATTATTTATCCATATATCTTATTAAGAATAATTTATTCGAATTATATCATATAAAACCAAAATACGGAAAATAGTGTAGATGCTTAAATAAAAAAAAATCATTTTAGAATTATGTATTAACATGTTTCGATTACTGGATAATTAATACGAATGGCTTTGGATTTTCAATAATTATCTATTATTACCAATTATTATCTTAATTTTTTTCCCAGTGCACTTTTGGGCCCCAGACAAATGCAAATTGCATACATAATTGAGTTTTGCGGGGTGCAGAGTGACAAAGAGAGACCCAGAGCAGCAGCAGGGAGCAGCCGGAGTGGAATTTGGAATCTCTATTGAAGGACCCTCTTGCATGCATGTTTCATTACTTTAATTGAAATTATTCCACAATTATATTGAACATATTTGTGTGCAATCAGAGCATGCAGTTCGCATCCCGCTCCGCCCCTCCCTCCGGTCGCATTTCTCTGTTTTGTGGCCAAAGCAGCTTAATTTCGGAAACTTGCGTTGAGAAATCAATTAGGTTGCGTATACGCCACGTTGAGAAGAAAATTGCAAGCTAGTAAGCCTGTCATAGTAGTATCAATTTTCAATAGTCAGCTGGTTAGCAGGTCCATCGATGATGGGAAAATTAATAAGCACAAATTAGTAGTGAAGGAAATAAGCAGGCAATTTCTTTGGGGATTTTCTCACACGCCTGTTCTATTTTCCATCTGATTAAATTCGTTCACACTCCAGCTAAGTTTCATTTTTGTTCGGCTTAAAATCATTCTCGCCTTGTCTGCTCCATTCAAACACCTTCCGCTCGCTCCGGGCCAAACCCCTGATTTATGTGGCATAATTAACGTTATCGCATCGCTCGCAGACCTCGCTCGCGCGCATTAATTTAGCAAATCCGCGAATGGAAAGCGCATAAAAATATAGATTTAGCACGCATCGAATGCGCGATTTGCCATTCATCGGAATTTAATGAACTGTCAACACCGCTCGGGTGCAACGTTGCGTATGCGTGATTTATGGACAGCACATCAGCTGCAGATAGGGCAGGCACCCACAGAAAACTGACCTGGCCGAGTCAGGATATCGGAATAAACGCGCATAGATGGTCAAAAATTAATGTAGCGGAGATTATAGTGAGGTGAAACTGTGTTTGTTACCAATGCCAATCAGATATAGTTTTTAATATGAAGGTGGGGAAAAAGTGGCAGTCAAGTTCTGTAAAAAACCTATGTAAATGCACGACCATTAATAAATTAAAAATGATGTACATATATAAATTATTAATTTTTGAGAAAATATTCAATTATAATTTTAACAGTTTATGAATCATTCTTATCATCTGATGCATATTTAATTTAAAGACAATTAAATCACAAGAGCACACGATGTGTATGATTATAGATTAACATCACTAGATTTAGGTTGATTCCCCTGATGCCGGAACACCCGGCCAGATTTAACTGTTGCATACGCTCAAAGGATAATCAAGAGGAAGGAGATGCCGGAGCCTTAATGCATTTCCGTCTTTGCCTGCATGTGAGTAATATTTTAATGAAGACACGGCAGCTGTGGATGGAAAATGAAGGGCTGGCGGGGCTGACATACCGCGGAATTCCTTTGCCTTGCCAGGCACTTTATCAACTTCCGGCATGTGAGCGATGACAACGAGGACACTGCAGGCAGGTGGATCGGCGGGGGCCGGTGTCCTGGAAATGTAGCCGGCTTGGGGTGGGCGCAAATCAAGCGCAGCCAGCTCCTTCGCAAAACTTCCTCTGCGGCGGGGAGGAATGAGGCCGAGAAAATCGCGTAAACTTGCCACATTGCAATGAGGCGTGGAACGTGGTGAATGTCCTGCTGCCACTCCCACTCCCCAATGGCCTCCCACATCCTTTGCATATTTTAGGAAGTGATTGCGCAAATGCATAATTTAATGACAGGCGATAGAGATGGATGGCACAAGTTTTCTGGAAAGGAGAGAGAGAGAGATTTCCCTGCTGCAATTTTGATAAACGTTTGTGCATTTTCCGATTTAGTTTGGGGTGAGAGTTACAAGAACTTATGGCAAATATATTGAGAAGAAATTGTATGTATAAATAGGACAAATAAGAGCTTTGTAATTATAATTAGTTTAATGACAACTGATGATAAATATAGAGTTACGAACCAATTTAATTACAGTTCACAGGATAGTCCATGAGTTTGAGTTTGAGATAGCTTTTGCCCTTTTCCCATCAAAATCCTCCACGAAGGCTGCTATGCAATCTCAAGATCTCACCAAACGACCTTAACCCCATCTATTAGTGCTCATTGAGCAGACAAATACCAAGCAGAGCCATCAAATACCAAATGGCAAACAAAACTCAATCAAAACAAACTCAACTAACCCAGCTACTCCTTCTGATTTCCCATTTTTTGGGAAAGTGTAGGGAACTTCTTTCGAATCGAAGCTCTCAGCAGCCAACTGTAATGCATATTACACAACAGACATGTTTACCCAGCTCCCTTTTGCCATGGGGGCTGCTGTGAATATTTCCTTTTAAATTCAAAGTTATTTATATGTCAGGCGAAATTGAAATTGCCGCGAATGGCGGGAAGAGTTGGGGCTTTGGAGCTGCAGAGCTGAGCATCGCCTGTCACGCTATCGATTCATCATCGTCATCGCACAATCATCATCATCATTATCATCATCAGCATCGACAGTGTCAGTCGACATTCAAAAGATGAAAGTGTTCGGAGAAGCGATGGAGTCGCTGAGAAATTGAGTTACTCGCAATAGACTGCAATGAATTTCATCCGCGATTTGATAACTAATCACTTCTGATGGCCATAACAGGTCACAGGGAGAGTCCGACAACTGTGAGTTTGTGCGGTCGCATAAATATTGTTTTGTAGACTTCTATTGGTTTTATGAAGGAAAAGTGTTATTAAATTTATTAATAATTAAAAAACATAGACTGATGCCCATTTTTTATTTTACAGAAAATACCCTAATACAATTGTAACACTTATTTAAATTAAATGCTGAATAATAATATATATTGAGTTTAATTAGGATTACATGCTGCCGTAATCCGATTCCTAAATATTTTAAATCATAAATTTAATTTTAATTTTATAATTAATATTGTTAAATTTCATTCAATATTTAAAAACAAAATCACAGTCACAGCTTTTAAGCGCTCATCACTAGCTTCAAATCCCTTAGCAGGCGACTACTTACGTCGACATTCATTTGAGTGCCGTGGAGACTATTGTAAAGATATTTTGAACACATCGAAGTAAAAAATATGTTCGACTGGTGACATTCCGTTCGATTTTCCCTTTTCATTGCCATTGAAGTGTGGACTTATGGGGTGGCGGTAGGGGAGTACCACCACCCCATAAGTCCACACTTCTTTGTATGACTATCTCGCATATCAAAGGACCAAATTGCATAGCATTTGCTCTGGGTCGTTGGAATACACCGGAAGACATAACAAATTATATATATATTTTTTATGTAAGATATATCGTTTTTTTAATCATTCTATAAATTCTAAATAAATAATTCCTGAGTAAGTAAGCTTGTAATACTATATACTGAAAGAATTAAGAAATAAATTCCAATCTCGAAGAATTTAATAGAAAAATGTATTACAAAATTACACAAGTCAAATTTGGTCCCAACTATTTCTTTCTGTGTAGTAAAGAAGCTTTGGTGTGTTGGCGTGTGTTGGAAATTGTCACTTGAAAATTGCCAAGTTGGAGGCGGCAGAAGAATGCAAACAGGAGTGAGTGGGTCTTCTCGAGAGCGTGTGTGCGGTTTCGGTTCGGTGACATATTTAATTTTAAGCTGTGACAGATATACATACTTGCGGAAAATGTGCTGGAAACAGCTGAATGCATTTTCCCGCCCTTATTTGCATTTAGCGATAAGTATTCCTTATCCCGACGATTATTCCCCTCCCGATTTGTTTGGCTTGAATTACTTCGCATCCATTATGAATGCCATCCCACGTAGATGTGCAATTATACTTGGGTAATTACTTAAAATTGGCATTAAAGCTACATCGCTCTCCCTCACATTAAGGTAATTAAATTGGAAATGTATTGAGAAGCCTTTTTAGTGCACATTTCGATTACGTGCTTCCGAAGGAGCTGCCGCGGCCGAGAGGGGAGTGGAGCGCCCAATTGTAGGCAACATTAATTTGCATATTATAATTTGCACTGCGAACATATTAAATGCATAATTTTTAGGGGGTATGGCGGGGGTGCTGCTGTACGGGCTCTAATTAAAATTGGCTTAATTTCCGATACCTAGGGGGTGGAAATAAATATTTCGCAATAATTGAGGGGGATTGAGAGCGAACGTGATCAATTTACTACATTCATTGGCTGTTACACCGATGATAGTTGGCCTTATAGTCCAATTTAAATAGTTATGTAGGCTTTTTATAGCTTTTAATACAGATATTAGCTATTCAAAATTTAAGCATTCAATAATTGAATTTCAAACGAATAAAAATGTTATTTGAGTTTGAATAAATCTATTTAAAAATATTATTAATATTTCAAATTGCATTACACCTTCTGCAAAATATTTGTTATTTTATAAAGAGCTTCCCAAAAAGTTATTTCCCTAATCCAATAAAGGCGGAACTCTCAATAATTCCGACAATGGCGAACACCAAGCTGTGGAATATTATTTTGAAGCATATTTCCCCTAACTTTTAGCGCTTATTTACGACACTTGCCACCAGCTGGTTTGGCAAAATAATAATATTTAATGACAAATGCGCATAAAATTTAAATCAAACCCCATTAAAACTGTCGCCTGGTTGCCCTAATGGGCCATCAAGTCCCATATAGATATAGTACGAGATATGGCAACAGTCCGCTTTTATGACAACTTATGGAAATTGATGGCCATCTTCTTCTCCCGGGGCGAGCAAAATAATCGCGGGTCTCTACTGTCTGTCAGTGCCACAAACAAAAAATATAAAAAAGGAAAGAAAAACTTCCAGCTCAGCTTGAGTGATGTCCCGAGTGGCGGAGCGGCGTGTGGTTTTCCCAAAGAAAATCGGAAGGGGGTGGCGTGGTGCCACTGACATTGATGATGACGTTGGCCAAGGGCGTTGACAATGTTTGTCAGCCGAGCAGGCAACTTTGACAGGGCGTCAACAAATGGAGACAGACAGGAGCCACAGCCCCCTCAATAGCGCCTACTCACCCATCCCTTGACTCCCCCTCGATCCTGCTAAAATTTGATAGAATGGGCGTGGGCGGGTTAAGCTTAAAGAAATCCCCAAGTGCCGCACTTTTGGATTCCGCCAGTAATGAGCTGCTCGTGGTCTGCGCTTAATTGTGGTCCACTCTAAATAGGGCATGGACTTCTGCAGAGGAAAATAAATAACGAAGACAGTTTTAAGGCGAACTTCGCCTTGCTCTAATTTAACAAAACTAGCATATTGAATAAAAGGTGTTGCATACTTTTAGGCTTGTTACAAGCCCACAAATGCTACATTAAGTATATTGGCTTGTAGGTTTGTAACTAGCCTAAAAGTATGCTACATTAAGTATATTGAATAAATAGTGCAGCATACTTTTAGGCTTGTTAGAAGCCTAAAAATATGCTACATTTAAAATATTGAATAAAAGGTGTAGCATACTTTTAGGCTGAAGAAGGACTCAGACAAAGCAAACGCATTTGCTGAACATCTGTCTGCTACCTTCACTCCTCTCGATCTTTCAGACGCTCCGCACCGCGATGAAGTTGCAAACTTCCTAAACGCTCCCATCCAGCCAGCGCGACCCATTAGGCACACCACGCCGCAGGAAGTCTCGATGCAACTAAAGGCCCTTAATCTGAAAAAGTCTCCTGGACCCGATGGAATCGACAATCGAGCGGTGAAGGCTCTTCCTTTCAAAGGAGTGCTAGCGCTGGTAAAAATTTTCAACGCCATGTTATGCCTGGGACATTTTCCAAGGCAATGGAAGCAAGCTCGGATCATCATGATCCCTAAACCAAGCAAGCCACTATCGAAAATCGATTCTTACCGCCCAATCAGCCTGCTATCCACGTTAGCGAAAGTGTTCGAGCGGATCCTGCTCAGTAGACTCTTGGAACTGCCACAAGTAGAAGGCCACATACCTCAACACCAGTTCGGCTTCAGGAAATCCCATGGCTGCCCAGAACAAGTCCATCGCCTGGTTAACCACATCACCCACGGACTCGAGCACAAGCTGCACACTATAGGCGTCTTCCTCGACGTTAAACAAGCCTTTGACAAGGTGTGGCACGAGGGCCTCCTTTATAAAATCAAGGAACTTCTTCCTGCACCCTACTTCGCTATCCTGAGGTCATTTCTTGCCGATCGAACTTTCGAAGTAGCGGTAAAGGACTCACGATCCAGCTTGGCATACATACATGCAGGAGTGCCCCAAGGAAGTGTACTTGGTCCGTTCTTATACACCATGTACACAAGTGACATGCCAGTTCCGTCGCCCACCTCAGACGCTCGTATGCTTCTGGCTACTTATGCTGACGACACGGCCCTGCTTGCATCCCACTCGTCCCAGCTGACAGCTTCGGCTGCTGTGCAGAACTGGCTGCGTGCGATGGAGCGCTGGACCAAGCAATGGAATATAGCCATAAATTGTAGCAAGTCGGCATGCGTCACCTTTACTCTAAGGCTTGTCATCAACATCGTTCATACTTTTAATGGTGACAATATCAAAAACGCTGCCTCTCACTGCTACTTGGGTGTTCACTTGGATCAACGTCTCATTTGGAACACCCACATCACGGCAATCCGAGCCAAGTGCTTACGCAAACTCCAGAAGCTCGATTGGCTCCTGAGTTCCAAAAGCCTCCAGCTCTCTACGAAGGTCCTGCTGATCAAAGCAATCCTTACGCCAACCTGGACATATGCGATCCAAATATGGGGCACCGCATCCAAACACCAGCTAAATAAGCTACGGATAGTTCAGGCACGCGCTGCTCGACGGGCATCTTCCTGGTATGTTACAAACCAGGCCATCCTAAACGACCTGCGACTTACTCCTGTGGGCGACCTCCTCAACCAACACAGCCAACGGTACTCGGACAGGCTAAGAATTCATCCTAACCCTCTGGCTAGCAGGCTGACCGACCCGCAATCTTTAAGAAGGTTAAAGAGATTCCACCCCAGCGATCTGTCTTCCCGCGTTATACATTAATATTGTAATCTTAACATTTTGTAAATATGCCTAAATAATTGTAAATAATTGTATATATACCCCATCCTATAAACGCCCGGATAAGTTCAGATGGCCCTGAACGCTTCCGGCGAAAATAAACAAATGAAATGAAAAAAAAAAAAAAAAAAAAAAAAAAGTTACAAGCCTAACATTTCTATATTAAGTATATTGAATTAATGGCTTGTAGGCTTGTAACTAGCCTAAAAGTATGCTACATTAAGTATATTGAATAAATAGTGTAGCATACTTTTAGGCTTGTTGGAAGCCTACAAATATGCTACATTTAAATTATTGAATAAAAGGTGTAGCATACTTTTAGGCTTGTTACAAGCCTAATATTGCTACCTTAAGTATATTGAATTAAGGGCTTGTAGGCTTGTAACTAGCCTAAAAGTATGCTACATTAAGTATATTGAATAAATAGTATAGCATACTTTTAGGCTTGTTACAAGCCTAACAATATGCTACATTTAAAATATTGAATAAAAGGTGTAGCATACTTTTAGGCTTGTTACAAGCCTAAAATGTCTATATTAAGTATATTGAATTAATGGCTTGTAGGCTTGTAACTAGCCTAAAAGTATGCTACATTAAGTATATTGAATAAATAGTGTAGCATACTTTTAGGCTTGTTGGAAGCCTACAAATATGCTACATTTAAAATATTGAATAAAATGTGTAGCATACTTTTAGGCTTGTTACAAGCCTAAAATACATTAAATATATTAAATTTGTGGTTTGTAGGCTTGTAACCAGCCTAAAAGTATGCTACATTAAGTATATTGAATAAATAGTGTAGCATACTTTTAGGCTTGTTGGAAGCCTACAAATATGCTACATTTAAAATATTGAATAAAAGGTGTAGCATACTTTTAGGCTTGTTACAAGCCTAAAATGTCTATATTAAGTATATTGAATTAATGGCTTAGCCTAAAAGTATGCTACATTAAGTATATTAAATAAATAAAGTAGCATACTATTAGGCTTGTTACAAGCCTAAAAATGTGCTACATTTAAGATAATGAATAAAAGGTGTAGCATAATTTTAGGCTTGTTAAAAGCCTATAATATCTATATTAAGTATATTGAATTAATGGCTTGTAGGCTCGTAACTAGCCTAAAAGTATGCTACATTAAGTATATTGAATAAATAGTGTAGCATACTTTTAGGCTTGTTGGAAGCCTACAAATATGCTACATTTAAAATATTGAATAAAAGGTGTAGCATACTTTTAGGCTTGTTACAAGCCCAAAAATGCTACATGAAATATATAGCCTAAAAGTATGCTACATTAAGTATATTGAATAAATAGTGTAGCATACTTTTAGGCTTGTTACAAGCCTAAAAATATGCTTCATTTAAGATATTGAATAAAAGGTGTAGCAAACTTTTAGGCTTGTTACAAGCCTAAAATTGCTACATTAAATATATTAAATTAGTGGTTTGTAGGCTTGTAACCAGCCTAAAAGTATGCTACATTAAGTATATTGAATAAATAGTGTAGCATACTTTTAGGCTTGTTACAAGCCTAAAAATATGCTACATTTAAGATATTGAATAAAAGGTGTAGCATACTTTTAGGCTTGTTACAAGCCTAAAATTGCGACATTAAATATATTAAATTAGTGGTTTGTAGGCTTGTAACCAGCCTAAAAGTATGCTACATTAAGTATATTGAATAAATAGTGTAGCATACTTTTAGGCTTGTTACAAGCCTAAAAATATGCTACATTTAAGATATTGAATAAAAGGTGTAGCATACTTTTAGGCTTGTTAAAAGCCTAAAATACATTAAATAAATTAAATTAGTGGTTTGTAGGCTTGTAACCAGCCTAAAAGTATGCTACATTAAGTATATTGAATAAATAGTGTAGCATACTTTTAGGCTTGTTACAAGCCTAAAAATATGCTACATTTAAAATATTGAATAAAAGGTGTAGCATACTTTTAGGCTTGTTACAAGCCTTTTTTTTTTTTTTTTTTTTTTTCATTTGTTTATTTTCGCCGGAAGCGTTCAGGGCCATCTGAACTTAACCGGGCGTTTATAGGATGGGGTATATATACAATTATTTACAATTATTTAGGCATATTTACAAAATGTTACAATATTAGTGTATAACGCGGGAAGACAGATCGCTGGGGTGGAATCTCTTTAACCTTCTTAAAGATTGCGGGTCGGTCAGCCTGCTAGCCAGAGGGTTAGGATGAATTCTTAGCCTGTCCGAGTACCGTTGGCTGTGTTGGTTGAGGAGGTCGCCCACAGGAGTAAGTCGCAGGTCGTTTAGGATGGCCTGGTTTGTAACATACCAGGGAAGCCCAGATGCCCGTCGAGCAGCGCGTGCCTGAACTATCCGTAGCTTATTTAGCTGGTGTTTGGATGCGGTGCCCCATATTTGGATCGCATATGTCCAGGTTGGCGTAAGGATTGCTTTGATCAGCAGGACCTTCGTAGAGAGCTGGAGGCTTTTGGAACTCAGGAGCCAATCGAGCTTCTGGAGTTTGCGTAAGCACTTGGCTCGGATTGCCGTGATGTGGGTGTTCCAAATGAGACGTTGATCCAAGTGAACACCCAAGTAGCAGTGAGAGGCAGCGTTTTTGATATTGTCACCATTAAAAGTATGAACGATGTTGATGACAAGCCTTAGAGTAAAGGTGACGCATGCCGACTTGCTACAATTTATGGCTATATTCCATTGCTTGGTCCAGCGCTCCATCGCACGCAGCCAGTTCTGCACAGCAGCCGAAGCTGTCAGCTGGGACGAGTGGGATGCAAGCAGGGCCGTGTCGTCAGCATAAGTAGCCAGAAGCATACGAGCGTCTGAGGTGGGCGACGGAACTGGCATGTCACTTGTGTACATGGTGTATAAGAACGGACCAAGTACACTTCCTTGGGGCACTCCTGCATGTATGTATGCCAAGCTGGATCGTGAGTCCTTTACCGCTACTTCGAAAGTTCGATCGGCAAGAAATGACCTCAGGATAGCGAAGTAGGGTGCAGGAAGAAGTTCCTTGATTTTATAAAGGAGGCCCTCGTGCCACACCTTGTCAAAGGCTTGTTTAACGTCGAGGAAGACGCCTATAGTGTGCAGCTTGTGCTCGAGTCCGTGGGTGATGTGGTTAACCAGGCGATGGACTTGTTCTGGGCAGCCATGGGACTTCCTGAAGCCGAACTGGTGTTGGGGTATGTGGCCTTCTACTTGTGGCAGTTCCAAGAGTCTACTGAGCAGGATCCGCTCGAACACTTTCGCTAACGTGGATAGCAGGCTGATTGGGCGGTAAGAATCGATTTTCGATAGTGGCTTGCTTGGTTTAGGGATCATGATGATCCGAGCTTGCTTCCATTGCCTTGGAAAATGTCCCAGGAATAACATGGCGTTGAAAATTTTTACCAGCGCTAGCACTCCTTTGAAAGGAAGAGCCTTCACCGCTCGATTGTCGATTCCATCGGGTCCAGGAGACTTTTTCAGATTAAGGGCCTTTAGTTGCATCGAGACTTCCTGCGGCGTGGTGTGCCTAATGGGTCGCGCTGGCTGGATGGGAGCGTTTAGGAAGTTTGCAACTTCATCGCGGTGCGAAGCGTCTGAAAGATCGAGAGGAGTGAAGGTAGCAGACAGATGTTCAGCAAATGCGTTTGCTTTGTCTGAGTCCTTCTTCAGCCAGTGGCCACTGTGGCTCTGTATTGGGGATTGGACAAGCGGCTGTCTTTTGATTCCTCTCGTGAGCTTCCATATCGAAAAATCGCTGCAATTGTCCGGGCCAGCTCCCTCCAGCAGGGTATCAATGTTCTTTTGACGAGTTTTTGCTAGCAGCCTGTGCAGTCTGTTAGTAACGCTTGATAGTAGTTGCTTAGTAACGGGATCACCTGACACAATAAATTGCCTTCTTAGGTGCCTTTTTTGATCCAGCAGTGCCCTTGCCTCCGGTGTTAGTAAGGGCGCCCTCCTAGTAGGTGGGAGACCAGATTGGCGCCGAGGTGGCGTAGCTCTCCGGGCGGCTTCAGTAATTGTGGAAGTGAAGGTGTCAACGTATGCATCCAGATCGCTGCAGGTTGTTATTGGTGTGTTGAGCACAATGTGAGCATCGATTAGGGACCTAAATGTGGCAACGTTTGCATGGGCTGGAAGCATTTTGGGGACTCCTTTGAAGAATTGAGCTTCTTCATTTATCAGGAAGAGCAACGGGAGGTGGTCAGAAGAGAGCTCGGTGAGTATTCTAACGGAGACCTGCTGTTGTCTGAAGCCTTTTGAGATGCCAAAGTCAATGGCACTGGGGGTGGCGTTTGCACGGTAGGGGTAGCAGGTGGCTTCTCCAGTTGCAACAATATCGACATTGAGATTGTCCAGGACAGAGCTGAGGGTCCGGCCTCTGGCACAGATTCTGTTGTTGCCCCACCATCTGTGTTTGGCATTCCAATCTCCTGCTGCAAGAAACTTGTCTCCAAGTCTGGAGAGGAGCGTCATGAAGTCTGCTTCTGTCCACCTGACAGCAGGAGGGCAGTACACCGAAGCAACGTTAAACCTCCCTCTTCTTGAAGATATCTCAATGGAGACGGCTTGAATGTGCTCTTCCGAAAGAGTGAAAGAGAGTTGATGAGATATGTCCGACTTGATGAGGATCGCTGTACCCCCGTGTCTCCGGTCGTCCGGATGATCGGCTTTGTATAAAGTGAAGCCGGGGATCCTGAAGGTGAACCGCGAGCAGAGGCGGGTTTCTGACAACATAAGGATGTCGATTTCGTGAAGCTCTATGAAAGCAATGACCTCGTTAGCTTTCGAGCTTAGCCCATTGGGGTTCCAGCAGGCTATTTTAAGGGCACCCATTGTGGAGATTAGAGGGGGAAGGACGCGTCTGCAGGAGTGCTTGCATAAGTGTCTCTACCAGAGACATCATCCTATCGAGCCTCATAAAAAGCTGTTCCAGTTTGGCATCCAGAGCGGCATTTGCGGTGGAATGAGTTGGAGGGGGAGTATTTTCCATCTCTTTGCGAGGGTTGCTGCGTTGTACGATGGGTAGGTTCCTTCTGACTACACTAGCAAATGATTCCTTACCAACGTTGGGTGAGAGATGGGTTGGAGGAATCGAGTTCGATTCTGTGGCTGCTGTGATCTTCGATTGGTGGTTTTGCTTAAATGCGATTTGCAGGTATTTACGGCATCCTCTGAAGTTTGCCGCGTGAGAGTTGCCGCAGTGAAAGCAGCACCTAGGGTCGTCTTTTCCAAGCTTACACTCTGGGGTAGGATGATTTTCTCCGCATTCCCTGCAGATGTAATGCCGTGTGCAGTATGCTTTAGTATGCCCGTAATTCTGGCATCTTTGGCATTGTACAGGACCGGATTGCTTGCGTGGCTTCTCCCATGTCACTATGTGTCTACAGACAGCAGTGATGTTTTTAAGAAGCTTGTTGTTGTCAGCCTTTTTAACGTCCACAAACCTCATGTTGAGTGGATGCTGAGTTGCCTTGTTACGAGGGGTATAGATGCGCAAAACGCAGTGACCCTCTTCCTGTAAGCATTCAATGATATCCTCCGATGGGACGTCATGATGAATGTTCCTCATTACCATGCGAAAGGGTCGGTCTTCTGGCAGCTGGTGGTGGTGGAAAACAAGCCCTTTTTCGCGGAAGTGTTTGGCCACGAGCCTGTAGGCATCGGAGGAGTTGCACTGAACGGCGCATTCACCTGAGTTCAGCGCTTTGATGGAGTAGGCGTCTCCTATAAGAGCATCTAGCTGCTTGCAGAAAGCAGAGAAGCTGACCACACCGGGAACCATAATCCTTGGGACCTTGGGTGATCGAGCGGCTTGCGGTGCGGCTGATTGAGCTTGTCCTGCGCTGTTGGATTTTGCTGGCTGTAAAGTAGCGTCAGATTTCTTTGCGGCGCGGTTTAACGCGGCTTGCGAAGTGGAAGGCTGGACTTCCATTTCTTCCTCATCGCTTAGGATTATGAATCGGTTTTCGGAGTTGGCGGAAAAGCTTGTCTTCTTTTGGCTGACCTTGGGAGAGAGAGCGGAACCTGCTCTCTTCTTTGCTACTCCTTTGTAAGGTTTAGGGGTGACTTGCTGCCACTCTGGGGTGGAGTTGCATGATGATATATAAGTAGGAGCAGGATCTTGCCTCGTGCTGGATGCAACGGAACACAAACTGCCATTTGAGCTTGTTGTAAACGTCAATGAAGATGAGATCGGGGATGTTACAGTACAGGTTGTGGTGCAGCTTGTAGGAGCCAATCTGGAAGTACTGCCGGCTTTTAAGCCGTCCATTATATTATCACGTAATGAAGCCCGTAGTTCGGCAGGAGTTGCTCCAGCAGTCTTCCTCATCGATACCGAATTGATGGATTGTTGTTGAAGAGGGGTGTCCATTTTTAGTAAGAATCGACTGTGGGCGGTCTCTGCGAGGCAGAAACCACAAGACCACAGCCGGTCACAGAAACTTGCTCAATTGCGAGAATAGAAACAAGCCAAAAATAAAATCGAATTTGCGAGAAAAAAAAGAAAAAACTTTTTTGGAAGAAAAAATTTGTGAGAAAATTTTCCAGAGAGATCCGTACCGGTTGACACAAAAGTCGAATATTTACAAGCCTAAAATGTCTATATTAAGTATATTGAATTAATGGCTTGTAGGCTTGTAACTAGCCTAAAAGTATGCTACATTAAGTATATTAAATAAATAAAGTAGCATACTATTAGGCTTGTTACAAGCCTAAAAATGTGCTACATTTAAGATAATGAATAAAAGGTGTAGCATAATTTTAGGCTTGTTAAAAGCCTATAATATCTATATTAAGTATATTGAATTAATGGCTTGTAGGCTCGTAACTAGCCTAAAAGTATGCTACATTAAGTATATTGAATAAATAGTGTAGCATACTTTTAGGCTTGTTGGAAGCCTACAAATATGCTACATTTAAAATATTGAATAAAAGGTGTAGCATACTTTTAGGCTTGTTACAAGCCCAAAAATGCTACATGAAATATATTGAATTAGTGGTTTGTAGGCTTGTAACAAGCCTAAAAGTATGCTACATTAAGTATATTGAATAAATAGTGTAGCATACTTTTAGGCTTGTTACAAGCCTAAAAATATGCTACATTTAAGATATTGAATAAAAGGTATAGCATACTTTTAGGCTTGTTATAAGCCTAAAATTGCTACATTAAATATATTAAATTAGTGGTTTGTAGGCTTGTAACCAGCCTAAAAGTATGCTACATTAAGTATATTGAATAAATAGTGTAGCATACTTTTAGGCTTGTTACAAGCCTAAAAATATGCTACATTTAAGATATTGAATAAAAGGTGTAGCATACTTTTAGGCTTGTTACAAGCCTAAAATTGCTACATTAAATATATTAAATTAGTGGTTTGTAGGCTTGTAACCAGCCTAAAAGTATGCTACATTAAGTATATTGAATAAATAGTGTAGCATACTTTTAGGCTTGTTAAAATCCTACAAATATGCTACATTTAAAATATTGAATAAAACGTGTAGCATACTTTTAGGCTTGTTACAAGCCTAAAATGTCTATATTAAGTATATTGAATAAATGGCTTGTAGGCTTGTAACTAGCCTAAAAGTATGCTACATTAAGTATATTAAATAAATAAAGTAGCATACTATTAGGCTTGTTACAAGACTAAAAATGTGCTACATTTAAGATATTGAATAAAAGGTGTAGCATACTACATTTAAAATATTGCATAAAAGGTGTAGCATACTTTTAGGCTTGTTACAAGCCTAAAATTGCTACATTAAGTATATTGAATTAAGGGCTTGTAGGGTTGTAACCAGCCTAAAAGTATGCTACATTGGGTATATTAAATAAATAGTGAAGTATACTTTTAGGCTTGTTACAAGCCTAAAAATACTACATTAAGTATATTGAATTAATGGATTGTAGGCTTGTAACCAGCCTTGTAACCAGGCTTGTTACAAGCCTAAACATATGCTACATTAACAATATTTAGTAAATTTGCTACAGTATTTATTCAATAATAAAAACAATAAAAGAGGTCTATTACTTGCTATTTCTCTTCGATTGGCACTCTATTTTTTTTGATACCTGAAATAATTGTTTGGTTCTTTTATGTAGTTATGTTACGATTTTAACACTTGAGTAAGGGTTTTTCTATTGATTTCAATTTTTTAGTCGAATTGATCCAGTTTGCTGTAACTGCAAGGGTATATAAGCTTCGGCTTCCCGAAATTAGCTTCCTATCCTGTTACATATATTAAAAGTTAACTACTTCATTAAGAAGTTTGACCCACATCTTATTATGCTAAACTTATTTTATTTCAGTGCAGCTTTACAGTCTGCTCTTGAAACTGAACTCCAGAGATTCTCTCATTGTTCGTGGCAGTGCAATTCGCACTAAAACTAAAACTCCAACGACCAAGTTCCGAGCACTCTCAATGAAAATCAAACGATAAGAGGCAGTTTTTCCCGCACCGCTTTCTCAGTCTGCTGGAGCAATTAAAGGAAAACTTCGCTTACAATTGGGGAATGAGTCTTAGCGGAAGATAACTTCGACGGAAGTTGTAAACTGCGGGCATTAAGTGCTTAGAAACAATATTTTCAGTAGAATCTTTATATTTTTCCCACTTTTCCAATCTAGTTAACTTTAAAAATTACTTGAATACTTTAGTTGGCATAGTTTTATTAATTGTTTATTTATCGTTTACCAAACTCAGTGTCTCCATCTTAATTAACGAATTTTAAAGGGATTTGTACACACAAATTTAACACTCTCTTCACGAATGTGTAGAGAATTCTGTCCAACTCTTGCACCAAGAGCACTTCCAGTCACGTCCAGTGCAGCTTTTCCCTATTGACCCCAACTTGGCTCCACTTCTCAGTTTCCAGGCCACACAATTAGCAAATGGAGGCGGCGGGTTCATAACTCAACTCGAGAGGGGAAAGTATTTAGCATGTAACTAAATATTTTAAATATATTCCCGTCACACACACATGGACTGAGCTAGGCATAGGTTCTGAGCCACCACCCAGCGTCGTGGACGTCCCTGGCTTCAAGTTGGACTTAGAATCGGACTTGCATCCAGGCACGTGCCGGGAAAAGTTGCCAACGCAGGCAGAAAGTAGTAACTTTCCTTGCCTCATTAGCATGCGACACCAAAGGGCATTAAATCACATTTTGCATTTGACGCAGCAGCAAGTTGCAACTTGCAATTGCGACAGAGGCGAGAACGCGCTGCATCGAGGGCTTTCTGCAAGATATAAAAAAAAAAAGAAAACGGACTCTGAATTCTGATGACTTGCTCGAGTTTTCATGTGAGGCATGGCAAAAGGAGATGAAATTGTGACAAATAAAAATATCAGTAGAACGTTTTTCTGTTTAATTAGACTATAAATAATTAATTTACTATAGATGAAAATTTTCTAGATCTATTTTAGAGATCTTTGCAGTCTTTCTGAGTTCTCGAACTGCATCCTTTTAGCCCATCTCCGTGAGTCACGTTCGTGTTGCTCCCATCCCAGCTTGCTTATCCTTCCTCGTTGCCTATCTCGCCTTGTTTGTTTTTGTTTGGGCTCCGTGTTTGCCGTGTGTATCGCTCCTTTTATCTGCTGCCACTGCCGCATGCAGGATGCATTCGGAATCCGTTCATCCTGGCGGATCCTTGCGCACGTTCCTGGCTACATTCCCGGCTATATTCGCCCCGCAGGAGTAATTTCAGTCTGCAGTTGGCAATGAAAACGTCTTGCATGTGGAATTGACAAAAACTCCAGGCAACGGGGCAAAAAGCTTGTGGAGGTTTTTAGCAGCTTTTTCGACTAGGCGATACCCGGGCAGGAAGTCGTTTTTGTAAGGTATTCCTATTCATATTTACAAAATGAATTTAGTTGCAATGAAAGTGGAAAAACTGATAACAGTTAACTTAATTTATGCATAAAACATGTTCGTGAAAGTATCCTTTTTATACTCAGACTTATCTCAGCTTTATTAAAGGTTTTAATTGTAGATAATTTATTTGGATTATTAACTATTATTTCAATTAATTTTTATGCTTGTTATTAAGTTCATCAGGTAGATGCAAGAAAAACAGGGTATACATTTACTAAAGAAGTTGGCGAACTCATTCAGCGTAATCCTGCGACTCGAAATCCGCCTCGAAGCTATGAAAACATAAATGCAGCTCCATTCTCTGAAGTTACCTCGGGGCCAGAAGTTGTTAAGTTGTTGGGTGCGCCAAGAGGATCGATGGAAGGGAGTTGAGTAGCCCAGAGCCAGGACCAAGACCACGACCTGGAGCAACCTCGAGCCGAAGCCAATTCCTGGCCAGCCACTTTAATTTCTTTAATGCAAGTGTACTCAGTACTCAGCTCACCCATTTCGCTCCGCTTCCCGCCATCCAGAATTTATTTCCCTCGGCTTTCTGCTCGGCTATTTGCCCTTTCGCCGGTCGGTCTCTGGTTGCATGTCCTTTCGTTGTGATTGCAAATATTTTATGGTTTTAATTTGTGCTCGTGCATTGCTCGAAAGTCTTCAGTTATTTGCCAAGCATTTCATGCCAGGGATTCGTATTTCATTTTGCGGTTCGCCTGAGCAACTCATCGGGCTCTCGATTCGATTCCTTGGGGCTTTTGCTCTTCTATTTAGTTGATGAAATAATTATTCTGTTTTGTTTATGTTGCGGTGCATATGTGCATACGATTTAATGGAGGAAGGGAAATAAAAATGCATATTTTCTATCGATAAAGTAAGTGGATAAATGGTTGAAAATACCTGGGCCACCGAGAATGTTTCTGACAGGAAGTCTATTCATTCAATTTGGGTAACTTACTCTGGGAGTTAGTATTTTTATACGTCTTTTTCTTGGATTTAATTAAAGTGAATAGAATAATAAATTGATTCTCTTCGTATCTGTTCCCCATTTTTTTCAGATTTCTTTCCAATTTTTCCCATTTATTTTCTTGACCTTAGCCCCGGCTCAATTTATCATCTGCAGGCAACTCCTGATCCCCAAAGAGATTTTGCCCAGCCGTAACTATAACGAATTCAATTAATATGCAAAGTAAGTTTGTCAAAAAAAAAATAAAGCCAGCTCCAGTTCATTCTGCTGGCTACCAGCTCAGCTCAGCACAGCGATTCAATAATTAAAGCGTGGCCAAGAAGATTTACCCACACGCACATGCGGGGAATCACCCGACCTGGCCTCCATTTTCCGTTCAGAGAAGAGCTTCAGGTGAGCCAAACTGATAATCACTCAATTTGCTTCGGGGCACAAAACTATGAAGTTAACTCAGCTTGTCGAAAGTTCCAGGCTGGGAAAGAGGGAAGCAGAAAGTGCACAGAGGGAATATTTATACTAAAAGAATTTCTTAATAATTAAATAAATATAATGTTATATTTCTGTGACATTTGGATGAATTCTAAAATAATTTAAAGCTCTTTTCTGCTAAATAAAATACCTAGACGAAGAAATATGTGAAAAAGTACAGCTTATGCTAATTAACCATTTTATTTTTATATTTAAATATTAAAAAATCAAGTTTTACCCACATTCTTTGAGTGCAGGCTGTGTTATCAAGCGGGGCGAAGCCAGAGCGACGCAAAAACCAAAGGCAAAGGCGAAGGCAACGAGGAAGTCAAGGCAGGAGGAGCAACCGGGGAAGGCCAACGCCTGCAAGCCATCCGAGGAGAGCAAGTGGAGTGCACCAAATTGGCGTTACCGACTCGGGCTTGGGTTCCACAGGGGCGGAGCAGGAGATTGCCATGCAAAGTAAATGTAGCAAGCGTAAACATCGCTCGGCTCGCTGGGGAACAATGGAGGAAAGTCGCCGCCCGCCGCCCGCTGCCCGCCGCCCCTGCTCACTTTTGGCCAGAAAGATGCATAATGCAATAGCAAAGCAGCCGAAAAGAGCCGCAGAAAAAGGCCAAGAAAGCACAGGAGAAAAATTAGTTACGCCAAAAGCAGAAAATCCAGCGGAAAATGCGGAGATTCCGGGGTACAACGACTTGATGATGCTATGCTAAATGCTTGCGGGACACGAATATCATGTCGACGAAAAGGTGAAGAAGTGGGGGAGTACCGGAATGGGTCTGCATCCCGCAGATACTTTTGTATCTTTCAGCTGGCCAAATGGTTTACGTACCTTAAGAGTAGTGACTGATCTACCAGGATGGAATAAATAATATTAAATATGATATTTTAAACACGCACAGAAAATATTAAATATTTTCCAGCACTTTAAGTCAAAATGGGACAAGGACTCTGAATATTTTATTTCAACTGTGCAAACTCCTCTTCTCTCTCCATTTCGGAACATCCCAAATCCTTCTCATTCCGCGAAAGATGGAAATCCGCAAAGCCAGGCGTCAACCAAATTGTGGCCAGAAACTGGGCGACACATGGAGAATGGGGGAGTGTTGAGTGGGTGCCAAGGAGGTGGTGGCCTTGGCTTCAAGTGGGCTAAGTTGTACCAAGATGTGGTGGCAATGCAGAAGGATGTCGGCGGCACGGCTCATCGCGCCTAAGCTCCGTTTGACGGCAGCTGCCTCCGTCCGCCGAGTCCGCGGGCGACTGCAGCTGGATGCCACAATCATGGCAGAGACGAGTGGCTCCAGAGGCGGCTCCAGCTCCAGCTCCAGCTCCATCTCCAACGGCTGCGCTGAGTGGCTGTGGATGCAACATTGTTGCCTGGTGCCGGCAGTTGCAACACTTGGCCGCGGATTTGGCGACAATGTCTCGCATGCTCCAAAGATTTCCAGCTGGCGACAAGTTATCAAGACGAACGTGACTGGCAAATAGTTTCGGTTTAACTTCTGTTTTCCAGCAACGAAAGTTTTGACAAGGCTGTACTGGGCAGGGCGAGAGGGGGGACTGAATCGAGGTGGAAAACTTTGGTGGGTGCCTTTTGGACATGTTGAAGTCCTGACACATCGAAGGTGGCAATAAGGCGGAAGCTAAGAAAATGGTTGGTCCAAATTGGGTACAGGAATTGGGAGATATGTAAATGAAATCCTGCATAAAACAAAACTCAAGATATATTTAGAGAACTGTAAATATTAATTATTATTTCTTTTATGTTTTAATTTGTATTACTACCTTACTAGAAATTTAATTATAAATATTCATAAAGACAAAACTTCAACTTGCCGAGTCCAAGAGTGATAGAATACCTTCTTCATATTATTTTTTAGGTTTTTCTTTTTCCCTTAAAGAGATGCTTTCTTTTCCCTTAAGAATCCATCGACACCTTCGTCGTCTCCTGGCCATAACAAATTTAGCTATTGGCCCTGTTTGACATAATTTATGTTTCTCGCCGGTGTTGACCTCCTCAAAATGAAACCATGAAATTTGTAAGTGTCGCCAGAACTACACTCCTGGAGCCCGCTCCCACCACCTTCCCAGACCAGACCCAATGCTCGAACTCGACTCGAGCGTGGCTAATGAAAAAAAATATTAAATTCTCACGTTCCAAGGCGAAATGGAAAAAAGCGTCGAACAACGAAAATCCCTGCAGCATATTCTACAATATAAACCAAAAGCTAAGGAGGGCGAGAGAGAGGGGAGCCAGAAGAATAGAACCGAGTTGTTCTCATACACAAAAGGTAAATAAAAATTGCAGGAAACCTCGACTCTCGGCTCTCTGACCTTTAAGCCAACTTGAAGACGAAGTCAGTCAGCCATTGAGCCAGTCTGGAGTTCACTCCCCGGGCCACCATCCCACCATCCACCATCTCGCCATCTACAGTCACCAGTTGCCACTCCAGCCAGGCAGCCAGCCAGGCAGCCAGCCAGCCAGTCAGCCAGCCAGCGCGGAGCGACTGCATCGTTAAAGTCCGAAGGCAAAATAAAACGTGATTCATGTTACTTATCACCCGCACAGCATCGACCATCAAGAATGGCCAAGGGAACAGTCGGGCACAATGGTTTCCTGGTCTGAGGCTTTGGCGTCGCTTCCTTTCACACTCAGAAAAAAAAAAAAAAACATATATATATAGTATGTAATTCATAGAAATATATACAAAAACAATAGACAAAAAGAAAATGGAAAATCATTGGCTAAGATAGCAAACTCATCTTCACAAAGCTAAAATGGAATCATTAAATATTCGTCAATGATAATTTCATTTTAATTATTTAGTTAGAGTATTTTAACCTTAAAATTCTGGTGCTTTTCAGATCTGAAGATCCTAAAAAAAAAATATCCTAATATTTACTAATTCAAAGTAATTTATCTTTAATTTGTTTGTTTAGTCCTTTCATCATTACTTTTTGATTTACCATAAAGGTAAAAGCTACAAAAAAACTCTAAATAAAATAAGAGATAGTTTTTACGATGCTCAGAACTTTATCTCTTAAAACTCATTTCGAATTAAGTTTGAAAATTACAATACCCAAAATTATTTCCCAATTTCTAACTCAAAAACGGCTTCATTAGCATTACTTGTAAATTACCGGACTTCACGAATTATTTCTCCGAGTGCACACTCTCCCCCATCTCTATTGGTTTGTGGCACTCCAATCTGCACCTTTCTTAGCCATAAGTTGCCCTGTGGCATATGGGGCTCTGGCTCCCCGCCCCCATCTCGACGTACTTCATCAATGCCGCGCGCCGAGGCCAAGAAACAATTTTGAAATTTATGCTCACGACCCACAGTGGGGTATTGGACCCGAAAAGTGGCGATTAATTCAAAAAACGATTTTTGCGTTCGATACATTTGATTATATTTTTTTGTTAATACATAAAATTCTGCATTTAACCGTATATGAGTTTTTCTCCTCAACCTAACAGAGGCTGAGGAATCGGTTGTCAAAGTTGCAATATATTTTCGGTGTCTTTAAAAAAGTAAAAAAATCCCTTTCTTTGAGCATTTTGAAAAAAGAAAATTGTTTCTTAAACGAAAATATACGTCAAAAAAGTTATGCAATCTCTAAGATAATATATTTAACTATTTTTTAAATATTTTTTTAACAATATAAATTTCAATTTTATAAATAAAATTATTACAAATACAAAAAATTAGCTAAAAATTTCACATTTTTTAACTTTAGGTAGACAAAAAGTAATGCGCCACGCGGTCCCACGCGATATTTTAAATGAGGTGTTATTCCCTAGATATTCAGCTTAACCGCCTCATTCACACAATTTTGCACAAATTTGCACAAATTTGTTCAAATTCAATTTTAGTGGATATACTGATAGCGCGCACACTACAAGCGCGGGCGTTGCGCTGCCAGCTGAGTTTCTAAAACCCGCCGAGATCAGTACTGGCGCCCATGAGACATCTTCAACAAATAGAGACTCATCTAGCGAAGATTGAACAAACAAAGATTTCCAAAAAAACGAAATTAAATAAATAAATAAAATGTTATATAAAAATAAAATATTTTTTTTTATTTATGGGTTTGACTAAAAATACCAAATAAAGAACAGTTTTTATTTTTTTTAGTATTTTTTCGTAACATTTTTTGAGTTTTAAAAAAACTAGTTGTTAAATGTTGAACAAATTTTGTAAGATTATTAAGTCAATAATAATACATAATAACAAATAATTTTTTTTTTAAACTTGGTATTTTTAGTAAAAAATTAAATAAATTAAACTATTTTTTATATGGCAGCTATAAGATATAGTAGTCCGATTCTGATAAAATTTGTCCTTAAAATCTGGAATATTTTGAGACTTCTTATGTAAAAATTTGGTTACAAAATTCTTAAAAACAACAAAAAAATTCATACTAAAACAAATTTGGAAAAATTAATTTTAATTTTAAAAATAAAAAAAATAATTTAAATTAAAAACGAACAACTTTTTTTACTAAGATTTGTCATATCTAACAGGAAAAAAAAGTCTCCATCCAAAATATGCCCACCTGATTTGATCGCCACTTTTCGGGTCCAATACCCCACTGTGCGACCCTTACTGTACGTACGTACGCCCATGATGGTGTCTCCCTCTCCTCCCGTAGAATTATTTTCATATTTCTGCCTTCGTCCCCCGCCCTCTTATTTTTTTATTATTTATTTTTCGCTGGCCGCGCCGCATAGTTCTGACCATCGGAGAGAAGCACTCTTAAGATCGTTAATGAGTCTCCATTGTTTGGATCGATCCGACTCGATTGCTTTCGACCTCTGACAGCTGGCTCCGACATGAGATCACTCACAGCCCCAATGGCTTTTCATTAGGTTTTCTGGATGGAGAGAACGTAAGACCAAAGTCATTTAATTATACATCTATATTCGGGGGCTTTTCGTGAGCCTTTAAAAATAATGAAAGCTGCAGGTCATAGCAGTAAAGAAAATATTAACTTATTTGTTATTTTATTTATTAATAGAGCACATTTTAAGAAGGTTAAAGGTAGCTTTATAAAATCTATTAATTAGAAACAACTTGGCTCGAACTCACATCACATAATTAAACCAACGTGACTTACTTTCCTTAAAGACATAATTAAACAGATTTCACTCAGACTCGTTATAATATTTCATAACCTTAAATGATTTTTTTTCTGCCACCAAAACCATTAAAAAGTTTTCCCATTTGACAAATTTGCTGCCTCCTTCAAACACTTCCCCTCCGCTTAGCTTTACTAACATAATTTTGACACATTTCGAAAGCGCTAAAAAGAAATTATGACAATTAAGAAAAGCTCGTGCGGATGTCGAGGAACCGCAGTATAAATCTGATTAGAAGCCCTCTCCCTTGACTTTATTTTATTTTCTTTTTTCTAGATTCCTGCTGCTTTTGATTTTGTGGCTCTTTTGTCGCAATTGCTTTAATTACTCAGAGGAAAAGCCCTAAGAGGGGCCACCTGCTGCCTGGTTTATGTCCTATTGGAGCCTCACCTCGCTGCAGGAGTTCCGGGCCCAAACTGATTTATGGCCAACAGAGAGAGAGAGCAACTTTATCAATAAGCCACACAAAAGTTGGGACTAAAAGGGTTTTTATCAGACTGAAATGTTTTCAAATTGGCAACCGTTACCCCACAAATAACTATAAAATTTGACAACTTTCTGGGCAGAGCTTCGACAGCAGCCCCGCCCCGCAAACTATTCATTCCGATAAACAACTCGATTCGATTATTTGCGATGCCATTAGAATCGATTTTCGGCCAAAACTTTTCGACAACTGTCATTAGGCATTGTTGGATTAGCTGAGAAGGGGGGGACCCCGGCCGAAATGGGGAAAACTTTATCAATTTGTGGGCGTGGCCGGGCATAATTTATGCCACCCCCCGGAGCTAATGGCAGCTGGTTTTCCGCAGCTCCCCCTATGACTCATCTCTATTTGGCTGAAATTTCCGGATTCCATCTCGATCCCTTTCGATTGTTTGTCTTCATTTTGCAGCGCTTAACTTTGATTGACATTCATGCTCCATCATTTATTCATTTTCGGCGCCGAAAAGTTTTCGAAACCCCTTCTCTCTTGGAAAATTTAATTGAAGTTTCCCGGCGAAAAATTAGCAGCTACTTCAGGCTCCTTTTCCCTGATTTTCTGATTTTCCGGGGGCGGCATAACTAAGGCAAATATTGAACCAACACCCCCTGCCTGCCTGGCTGAATCCTCGATTTTCTCTCTCTTAGCCGAGATTTGTGGGGTGACTTGTTATTTGGCCTGGCAATTAACTTTCTTTTGTTTGCGGTGGACTTGCAGCCTTTTGTGTGATTTCAGCTAGTTAGAATGGGCCAAGGTTAGACGGGGTAGATGCTTTGGGGGTTGCAGCCCCTTTTTGGCAATGATATTTCATTGCTAGTTGAGCGCAGCTGTCGAGATTCTGGTGCCCAGCGACTCGAAAATTGATTCGTTCAGAGGTCCACAGACCTTAAGCTCAATGAATTTCATGAGCTATTAGTGTATTTCGTTAATCAAAATGTTTAATCTAATAAGAAGATTATTTGTCTTGCTTTTATTGGTATATGAACGTGTGAAGAATATTAATTTAAAATTTTGTATAATTAGAACTATAATTATTGATGCTTTAACAAGTCATAAATATCTTAGAATGGTCATATTTATTTATTTTTAATAAATATTTTTATTTACAAAATAAGGAACATTTCCCACTGAATTTAAATTATTTTATGTAATAAATGTAAATGTAATACCTATTTAATATACTTTAAGTGTTTTATAACAGACCTAAGAGATATTCATGATTTACATCTGTTAAAATTGTCTACAAAACACTTCCTTATTTATTCATTCAATGCTTTAAGAGGATTTTAATCGTTTCATTAAATAAATAAATTGCTAAAATAGCATTTCTATTTTCATGTTTGACTTTGGCCCCAGGCCTTAGCTTGCACTGCTAATTTCATTTAATCCGATTGCAGCAATTTTCTTCTGTCGAACCATTTTCATTGCACACTTTTTGGGGCTCTTTTTAGTGTCTCCCCTTGGGGGACGAATCCCCCAAAGTCCCCCGTCTGTAGAACATTAATTAAGTAAACTACACAGCGCGCTGCACTGCAGTATATTCTTTGTTGGTCCATTTTGTGCAGTTACCTAATTGAAAATGGCAATTAAATTGCCAAACTCCCCCAGGCGCGCACAAAGCGGCTTCCGTTCGGGACAATTTTTTCCTCGCTCTCAGTTGTGTCGCATCGATTTTGGCAATTAATTAAATGA
Organism: Drosophila rufa; assembly: GCA_018153105.1. Taxonomy (NCBI): domain Eukaryota; kingdom Metazoa; phylum Arthropoda; class Insecta; order Diptera; family Drosophilidae; genus Drosophila; species Drosophila rufa. Next base: position 11,159,165 of record JAECXS010000085.1, read on the forward strand.
AACTTCTTTTTGGGGTGCCTAAAAGGAGGTTGCAGAGGGTTTTATAAAAATATTGCACTTTCTTTTATATTTTTTACTTCTTTTCAATTATGTTTGTATCTGGCTAGAGTCTCTTTTCTATTGATGCGCCAAGTCCAATCCTTCCCTTCGAGCCATCTAATCTTGGTCTATGATCTTGATACAAATTAAAATTTGTGATTATATTTACCCCATTAAATTTATTAAATCCACCTCCATTCACTGTAGCTTCAGGTCTTCCCTCGTGGACACGAGAGCCAACAAAGCAGTCCAGACTTTTAAAGTCATTTCGGATTGGACCGGGGGAAACCCATTACAAACTGATGTAGGCAGCTCAGGCTCTCTTGATTAATTCTCTCTTTTATGAAAGATGGGAAGCTGCAAATATGTAGTGGCTGACATGCCATTTGAAACCCAAATCCGCTTCCATTTGGAAATCCCTCGGTTCAGGACGTGCAGCCGCACGAATATATCGCATTTCGACGGTCCTCGCTGCTAGTGTCCTATTGGGTGCGCTTATTTCTGCTCCACGCCGCGAGTTCCTTTCCGTTGTTTATGGTTCTTTTTTAGTAACTTCACATCTACTCATATGTTTTGCTTTATGATTTTCACGCCCGCATTCAGCGGCAAGCAAACTGCACTGCAAATAATAAAAGTTGTAGGGAGTTCAACGGGAGAGTTATGACGAAGAGCGAATACTCTGTGTGGTGAGAGGAATTTATAGGATTTTTGAATTTCAAGTTATATTTTAGATGATAGATGATGATAGATGAAATATAATTTAGAAAAATAATTGTGGGTCCTTAATGGGAGATTGATAGAGAGTGGTAATTTTCTAATTATGAAATGTATAAAAGTGTATTTTAGTCTAATAATAACTACTTAAAAATATTTAAAATTACTTTTAAAATTCTACATTATCAGTTAATTAATATAATTAACTTAAATAACCCATATAGAGTGTATACAACTTCGCATCCGCTTTCGAACAATTGTCCTGGCTCAGAAACATTTTTTGCCACATTAACGCCTGCACACGCCCGCGCCATTTTGTGGCCGTGTGCAGCCAGCTTTCCCACTTTCCCCGCGATTTTCTCGCGCCTCCTCTCCACTCCCGGCCCACTCGCACTCCTGAAAACCCACACATTAATAACTTTTTTATGGCGGTCGCATAAAAACGCAACAAAACTCACCGCCGAACATTGGATTCCATTTTCGTGTGCAGTTTCTCCTGTTTCTTTTTTGTTTTTTTGCGACATGTGTGCTGCTGAAAAGTTTTCTGTGTGTGGCCGTTGTAGTTGTTAAATCGCACACGTGTTTTGTAAAACATTGCCATATCCTTCATATCCTTTAATACATGTCCCTCTGCGTGGGCTGCGAGAATCGGAGAGTGAGAGCGAGCTAGAGTGATTTTCCCCGACCACTTCCTCTATTTTTAACTGCAATTTGTTGCCAAGGAGCTTAGCGACTGACTGAAGTCTACACGGAGAAAAATAAACGGGCAATTGAATATTGACTTGTTTAATCAGAAATTTTGAAAGAGTGGTCACTTTGCTCAGATCGTAGAAATAACATTTAAGTCAAAAGAGAGGAATAGTAATTTTTTTTTTGGAATTAAAAATATAAAATATTGCCACTACAAATAATTTTAAATAAATAATTTAATCTTGTTATTCTGTAATTTATTGTGTTTACCAAAATTGTTTATAAAGAAATCAGTTGATACAATTTTATTTGCATATAATTTTTATTGAACTTATGAACGGAATTAATCATAAAATAAAAAATCAAAATTCTGCATATTTTTCAAAGCAACGCCTTTGTTGATTTCCATTATCATCTTCAATTATAGTTTATTAAATATCTGAAAGTCAACAGAAATTAAATATTTTCCGAGTGCACCCAAAGCACTTTCCCCCCCTAAAGTACAGTCTCGGTCTGGATTTTATTTCGGCCTTTTCACCGCACACATGTGCTCCGAATGCTTTTGTTTTTGTGTGTCTGCGTCCTTTTTCCAATGTTTTTGATGCCTTTTTGTGCGGTTTTTCTGGGCGAGTATTTAGAAAACAAGTGTAATCAAAATTATATGGGCGTGGATTTCTCGTTGGCACTCGTAAATTTTCAAGGCTTACGGCCATGTGTTCCAAGTGTTTGTCGGGACTTGGCCAGCGGGTGTTGGCAAGTTATGATTGAATTTCTAGCTGCATTCGTGGCCGTCCGCTTACATGTGTAGTTGCGTCTAATGGGAAAAGTTTTGGCTCTGCAAGAGCGGAGGTGGGAAAAATAGGAATTTTTACACACTCAAAAAGGTGTGAGTGCAGCAGTGAATGCAGGTTTTCTACAGTTATTTAGTTGGTTTCAATTATTTTTGAAATTCCAGAGAGATTGTTGCCTGGGGTCCGCAAAATGATATTCTTTTGTAGCCAAAGAACATTTTCCTACCAGCCTGGCTTTTTATAAATTTGCAGTCCAGTAATAACGTTGCTGCAAAGCCATTAAGGTAATTCCCACAAATTGCAGAGTAAGGAGATTCGGTTTCCCAATCGGAATAAAAACACTGTTTACATTTTTCAGTCTTTAACAATAAAATAAAGTTTTATTTTTGCATTTTCCGTTTGTTGTGTGTGTGTCGTGTGTGTTGTGTTGCCAGTGGATGCTTCCATCGAAGCTCTTTATGTTTATATTGGTTTTTATACACTTATATAATTGTTCGCTTGCCGCGGGGCACTCGCTATGTTACACCGACTATCGATAGTTGCTATATATAATTAATATGCATTCCCATCAGCTTAAATGCTACACAAATCTGGCTTGGACATTAATTTCGCATACATTACGTGTACTAGTGCCAATTTAATTCGAGGACTCAATTAAATGCGCTGAAAACAAATGCTCAACAGTTATCCTTCCTTCGGTGTCTACAAATATTTAAATGGCAGTTTCAACTCTTATTTAGTGGGGGAAAAGGTGGGGTGGTGGGGTGAGGGAATAAATTTCCATAAAGTGGCAACAAAATGTTTGCGTGTTTCTTTTTCCATTTTTGTTTGTTTTGTTTGTTCACTTAGGTGCTATGACTACAACGTCATTTAAAAAATCGAATTACAAATTATTCCCATACGCGTTTAGAATTAATTAGTTCAACAAATATACAATTACAGTTAGAATTACAGTTACAGTTACAGTTAAGAGTTACAGTTATAATTATAATAATCGTATTTGCATTAAGTTTAGCACATGGAGGACATTTATTGCTACATAATACATTTAAATAGTTTATGGTTTCCTTTTAGTTTATACATATGTAGATGCAGTTGGTTTCGGTTTCGGTTTCGCATGTAATTTAGCAATTATTATAATTGTAGTTATGTTTATGTGGGTGGAAATTAGTGTGTGTCCTGTGACTACTGAATTGTGTAGCTCGTGAAGCATCGTAAGTTCACGTCCTGTGTACTGCCTAACACTCATAATGTATTCCTAGTATCTATATGCTATATCCATTAACTGTAGGGCACATTTAAAGCTTTCAAAAAATCAGAACCTAACATACAAGTCGCGTCAAAGAAAGATCAAAGGTGATACAAGTTCGTATACGGTGAAAGCCATGACTTACAGCTAGAGTCTCAACTTATATGCATAGTTTTGGTTCAACAAGCTTGCTTTCGTATCAACTAATATTATATCTCAAATCTCAAATCTCAAACAATATAGCCTAGGGTCAACTTTTGATTTTGCTTTTTCTTCGAGGGGAAACAAAGATGATGAACTTTATACAAAGCCACTAAGAACTACGACTGCTTTTGGGGGCTTCTCGCCGGAGAGAGGGTGTGGGTCTATGTGCTAAACTCTAAGTAACTCTCGTTGGCCGCCTCCGGATCGGGATCGGGGGTAATGGGCGCGGACTTGGCCGGACCCGTCTCATACTAGACATACGCCTGCGCCCGGGTCCGGGGCTCCTTGCCCTGCAGCCGCTCCACGAAGTTCCGCCAGCTGACCATCGTCTTGCTGGAGTACAGCCACACGCTGGACGTGACCCCCACCAGCATCGAGCAGAGGTACTTGACCATGAAGATCTGGAAGATGGGCCGCGCCTCCGCCGATCCCGGCGCCCGGGCCGCTGGACAGGGTATGGAGAAGGGCTTGCAGATGTCCCGGTGCCACTGGATCATCCACTCGTCAAAGTTGTAGTACTCGTAGAAGAGGCAGCCCAGCAGGCCCACGGCCGGCAGTATGAACAGGCCGGAGAAGAAGCCGATCCTCAGCATCAGGCGCTCCAGCTTGTCCGTCCGCTTGCCGTCCGTCTTCATCACGGTCCGGATACGGAAAAGCGAGATGAATCCGGCCAGCAGGAAGAGCGCTCCGATCGAAAGGTAGATGCACAGCGGCAGGATCAGGAAGGCGCCCAAGGAGTGGGTGTCCAGTTGGCCCACGAAGCAAACGCCGGACAGGATGTCACCTGGAAGAAAAGATAAATAAAAGGATCATTAGATAAGGTTAGCATTACATAAAATGATTTTAAAATTAATTTATTTAATTTCTGCAAAGCTTACAAACTCACTTAATGCCTAATTTAATATATAATTATTATTTTATTTCCCTAAATGTTTACACTAAATCTGCTCTGTTAAAAGGTCACAGCCAACAAAAAATATTGATTGAATGACAAATTTATTCAGCCCAAAGTGCCATTTCATCATTTGTTGAGCAAACACACATGTGAAAACTTTCTTTTTAGCAAATTTCCCGCTGAACCTGTTGACCTTTCAACAAACTCAAACAATGTTTAATGTCAACAATTGCGTGGAATATATATGCGTTGAGAATAGCCGTTGATTGTTGGGGAAAATAAAAACGAAACGGGAGATAAACATTGTTTAATTTTACCATTTCATGTACCTCTTTCAGGGTAAATATTTACACAGCGATAGCCCCGAAACGGCAGCGTCGATACCGCAGCCGCCGCCCTTCCTCAGTTCAAAGTCAGTGCGCCGCGCCGCCTGTTTAAACATTTTACGAGTGGCCTCCCCGTTCCCGCCGATCTCCCTGTGCTCATTAGCGTTATTTATAAACATGTTACAATATCCCAGCTCACACCTGCCCCTGCCCCCGCCTCTGATATCTTATACCCCCAATGAATCCATCATTCGTTCGGCGTGCCATATTTCCGCTCATAAATTATCGATTAGCTCCTCGTTGGAGCTCTATATGTATATATTTTTTTCGTTTTTCTCCTCCTTAGGTGACATGTTAATTTCGGTTTTTTTTCTGCAGAAACTGGTCGCGCTTTTCCAGGCTGTTGCCACAGGACAATTTGCCATGTTTCACTGAGTTGTAAATACTTTCAATTAATGCGCTTCATTTCACTTTTATTTGAGGTTTTTTCTTAAGTGGAGCTTTTTTATATTTGAGGGGACGTGACCTACGATTTAAAGTTTTTAAGAGATGTTTTAATGTAATTTTAGGACTTTCGAAACAATAGTTCATTACGTCTTTCCATGTACTTATTTGAAGAATAAATAATACATTTTCAGAATTCTGCTAATTTTGCATGACAAGATCTTTGAGTGTTCTTGATAAAGTAATTTGATTTTGTTTATTCAAAATTAAAGATTGGATTGTAATGAATTTGTTATTATAAATTGCATTATTTTTAATATTTTAAATTATCTATAAAATAATATACACTTAATTTCCTATCCTAAACTAATTTCCTTTGGAAACGTAGCTTACCCAACTGCAAGCATTATAGTGTAGTTTTTATGGACGAATCTCTAGCATAAATCCTTAACCCATCGATGGCCCGACATTTATAGCCATTGAATTCGCATTCCCAACGCCAGATGGCGCCTTTACAAATCGCCTGCCTTTGAAGTTATCTACGATTGGTAGCCTGAAATATAACTTTATACCATAAAAGTCATGTCATGCTGACAAACCAAGAGCCCGAGCCCGTTTGAAGGAGAGAGACAAAGAGTGGGGCCTTGAGTCTCTGGGCAAATTAAGCGAGTTGAGAGCCATGGCAGGAAAATGCCGATAAACGAATACAATAAATAACAGCGGGCAGCCAGCGGGGCCAACTTCCTTCGAGGAGGAGAATTCCCCGAGAAGAATTCCACCCAATTGAAAGTTTTAACCGAAAATAACAAAAAAAAACTGAAACGAGTTAAGCCCACGTTTAACACTATTGAATATAAATCACAATTCTGGGGCTGGGATATGATTCGGGGGATATCTATCTGAGAAACCGATACGAAATGCCACCTGCCGTTGGCTTCTTTCTTTGCTCTGGCTGGAGCTGAGCAACCCAATCGCAGTTCCAGTTTCCCTTCCGATATGGATCTTAATTTATATATCTGAGCCTGAGAATGGTTCGCAATCCGAATGGAGAGAAATCAAATGAAATGCACGAGGCAGGGAAACCGGACTTTCGGTCTCCGATCGAGTATTGATAAATGAAGAGCAGGGCCCCTTGCACACAGAACCAGTTCTATTCGTGTCCTTATTGCGAAAACGTTCTACAGAGAGAGAACAGCATTGGGAGATAATTAAATAAGCAATAAACTTTAAAGGTTTTCAATACAAAATAATCTTTTATAATTTTAAATAGCTGTAAGAATTTTTCAGTCGTGAAACACATAATAATTTGCATTCTAAACACTACTTTGTACTGTAAATCCCTATAAATCGAATTTAACTTGCTATAAATTTGTATAATATTTTTAACTATATATTTTTCTATTTTAATGGAGTTTATTTCTTTGATAAACTTTTAACTTTAAATATAACCCACAGTCTTGTAATATTTACAAGTTCTTGCTGTGTGCAGCCATAAAAACCAGTTTTATATATTTTTTCACTTATTTCGCCTTCATTTTGGAAAACTGCAAGCGGCACAAGTTGCTGTGACAATTTCCGAGGCTCTGCAGTTGAGATGCTGCCAGGAACCAGGAGATGCAACCAAGATCCAGCGGCAGCAGCAGCATCCCAGCGGCAAACAGAAACAGCAACAGCAACAATGCATGTCAATTGTTTTGTATGGCATGAGGAATGCATGTTGCACTGAGAGAAACGGGTTCCTTGGTGGGGACTAGGGGTAGCGGGAACCGAGGGAGGTGACTTTTTCAGCTGTCAGTCAGTCATTCAGGGCTCCTCCTCCTCCTGCGCCTCCTTATTCTTCGCTTGATGAAGTGCAGACAGCAGAATTCCATTTTTAGCCAATGCCACATTGCATTTGATTATGAGGCCGACGAAGCTACATTTGCTTCCTTTGTTCTGGCTGGGTAATACCATTTGGGATCGACTCATTGTCCACTGGCCGAAAGGTGTTAATCTGCTGGGCAAATACAGGAATTCTCAGGCAACGCACTGCAAGTTGGTCGGGGCAAATAAAACAAAGCCCGGCCTTTGTGTAAGTAGAGTTAACCCTTTGAGTTAAACAGCTAAGTCATTGAAAATGAAAAGGAAGGCATTGTATTTTCTTACAGAGAACTGATAATAATTAATGAAATAATATTATTTATAAGAAAAATAAACTTGTAGTTATTTCATAGAGTTTAGTTTTATTATTCAACTTGACTTGTACATATTTTTAACTGAACTTTAACGGGTTAAAATGAGCGCTTAAAAAAGTGGAAATATTTTCAATCAGAGAGCGACTTTTTGTCGCTTGTTTTTGTCGCTTGGGTGACAATTCCTCACATATATTGTGTTTGTTTTGGTTGGCTTACGTCGGAATTTGACAAATGTTGGGACTGTTAAGCAAATATTAAGCTCAAAACCAAAACAAAAAGTGTAAAGTAATCCAAATTAAAATAAAAGATGACAGAATGTTGAACGAGTGAATTTTCAAAATGAAAAAAAGGTAGAAAGTGGTAATTAAGGTCAATATTTGGCGCCACTATGCACTGACAAGCTTAAATTGTAGGTATTATTAATCATCTCTATTATAATAAATATATTTATATATTTATTATCTAAGAATGGACTTTTCTATATTTAAATGTAATTAAATATAACCCACAATTTAGAGATTTAATCGAAAGCGACCATTACATGTTGTAGCCTCATTCTGTCTCCTCTTCACTCTTTTTGCTGTTCAGTTTCCGCAGTAAAGTCAATCTCATGTGACATTTCACCTGCTCGCCAGTTCCTGTCGACGTTGGCCCTTCTACTATCTGGGCCCCATATCTATGTAAAACTCTTGTACACATGCTGATGATGAAACTGTCAACTGTCATTTAAAATTTTAATCGCATGTTCTCCTCCAGTCCCTTCTCTGGGTGTGTCTCTGTTTCACTCACTGGCCGGACGGCGATTATTGTCGCCAGCAAAAGGCAGCAAAAATAACGAGAGTTGAGTTCAAGATTTTTAATTACTCTGCTGGCACCACAACCACGCTGACGGCACAAGAGTCCCACCCCGCGGCCCAGCCGACAGTTGCTTATCGCGGAGCTTTATAAAAATAATACAGGGAGAAAGCGGTTGTCAGTGGGTTCTGTTCTGTCTGCTTTTTTTTTTGCTCCCATTGCTTTTGCTCCGCTGCTCCATTTAGATAAATGACACATAAATTAAGCAATTTTCCTTTTATGCTACCCGCTACTCAGTGGCCACTTTCGCGGGCATGTTGGAAAGCTCAAAGGGGAAAACTCTCGGGCTGGCTGGTTTTACTTTCAAGTGTTGGTGGTTTCAGGTTTTTTTACTTTTAAAATTATTTTGATATTTAATATTGTGTAATTTAGAGGGTTTTTTTTATCAAAGAATAAAAATAGAAATAAAAGTGTACATATAATAAAAGTTTAAAGTTTGGAATAATTTTTATTTCCTATTTAATTACAGTTCAGACTTCTCCATAAAATCGTAACTCTTCTTTAAAATAAGGAAGATTTTCATTTTATTTTGTAGTACCTTTAATGGTACTTAGTTCTATTTTTTGAAATATATTGTAGGGTATTGGCCTCCTTCAAATATATTTTATTTACTCTAGTAATCGCTAAAAGTTCACTTTGTGCTCTTCGCCTTTCGCTTTTCCCTTTGGTCATGATGAAATAATTATAAAACAATTGTCAGGCTGCTAGCGTTGGTTCTCCTCCTTCTTTCTATAGAAATATATATATAGAAAAGTAGTACCCAAACCCCGCCTCATAACCCTGATACCCCCAAACTCGTTACTGTTTGTTCATTGTGAGCGTTGACCCATCCATTGAGCGGGTTGTGGGAGGGTGTGAGTCAGAGGGGCACAAAGCTGGAGCACATCTGTTTTAGTAACGAGAATTCTATCTCAATAAAAGTTTATTTGCTCTCTTAATGCGTTTTTTTTCTATCATTTTATAGACAGCGCTTCTCAAGTGTTAGATAAACATTTTGACAACAGAGTCATAAAGTTGCCTTTGGCTTTGGAAAAGGGGAAGCCGACGGGTAGTTGTGGGCGGGTTCATTGTGTGGGGTTAAGGGAAAAGCTGTCTATTATGCAATTTGTAATTTTACCATCACATTTAATTTGATAACTTTAATAGGGAAAATAAAGATTACCGAGGTTTCGTGATCAATGAAAATAAAATCTAAGGATAAGAGATGTGACTCAGAGAACTATGAAAGTGGGTAAATAATGGTAATAATATTTCATAGGTTAGGGATATAAAAAAATAAATAGAAATATGAACTAAGCAAGTTCTAAAATTATGATTTATTCCGTTTGTTATTCTTTCCTTTTTCTCCTCCCACGTAATTCTCATTAAGATCACATCGCCATGGATTTAAATGTCTCAATTATTTTTTAAAGACACTTTAAAGCTAAGAATAAACGCTTGCCGAAACTAAAGTTCAACAACCTGTTGCGCAAGTGGTAAAAAAATAAAAAAATACCAAAACAGAAGCCGTAACTAAGGCGCAAAAAAAGGAAAAAATAAAAGCTGCGACACGCGACATTAAAAACGTGGCAGGCAATAAAAATTGAGGTCAACAGCGACGGAGCAGCTAATGAATAACAAAGAAACGCGAACCCGGGAGTGCGACGGTGGCGGGAACAAGTGGAACAAGGAGGAAAAGAGTTGCCGTGTCGCATAATTTCGCATTGAAAATGTCAACAGCAAAACGATGTTGTAGAAAAGCGAGGAAAAGCGGTGGCAGGCGGAAGAGGGGAGCCACTCTTATCAAGATGCGCAATTAAATATGGAAATGTGCAACGGAGACGCGAAACACACACAAAATGGAACGAAATGCAGGAAAATTCAGGGAAAAAAGCAGCGGCAGAAACATAAAATCTGCACACGCGACAAGTGTCATTAGCAACCCACTACCCTAAAACCCGAAAAAAGGAAAACATTTTATTTTTTTTTGCAACAATTAAATGTCATTTTGGTGGGACATTTTATTTAGTAAAAGTTCATGAGGCGACCACAGCTGCGGTGCCGAAAAAAAGCCATGGTAGCCTAGATTTTTTGACAATTTGTGCACAATGAAAATGTATTGGCTTGGAATTAAATATAATATTTATAGAGGAATTTCTGGTTTGTAAAGGAAGCCTGCTTTGTGAGCTAACTAATGTATCAATTTTAGATCTAATGTAGAATTAATAAAGATACTTTTTAAATGCACAAATATGTTCTTTGGACTATAGGCAGTTCTTTATAGTTCAGATATTTTCAGTATATATATTTTTTGTTAGTTTTCTATAGTCTTCAAGATGGAATTTATATTTTTGAAAAGCCAAAATGTATACTTTGAATCAAACCAAGTAGCCTAAAATCTATGGTAATTATTTTGTTTAAGGTTAAAGCTTTCGCTGAGTGTGTTTAAAAAAAGTAGGATGGGTTTATTTGAGTTAAGTGTCGTTGTTGCTGTTTGGTGTTTCACATTTATAGTTGCTGTAAATATTTGAAAATTAAACATGAAACGGCGGGTGATGGGGAGGGCTTCCATGTCTGTCCCCAAAATTTGTTCAGAATTTATATTACGTGTCGACATCGGCAACAGCAACAGCAACAGCAACAGCAACAACAACAATTAGGAGCAACTACAGCTGTTGGCAGCAACATTGGCCAAGGTTCAATTCGGTTCACACACTCAGACAAGGCAAACAATTTCAATTTGCATGTAGAGGAAGCCCCCAACACACACCGAACACACGCACACACACTTGGACGCAATTGGATGTCGAAAGTTCAAAGTTGTAAGCAAGTGTCTGTGAAGCGGGAAGAGGGGGGGTGGACTACAGTCGAGCCTTCCCATGGTTAATTCATTATTTTATAATTTTAGGTACTAGACTTTCTGTGACTCGTAATTATTTTATGTCTGCAGCTTAATTTAACTTTTTTTTGAGCCTCAAAAAATATTAAAACATATATTGGATATTATATTTATTTAATATGATTTAAAAATATGCGAAACATATTAAAATTGCTTTAATAAAGCATTGAAAAAAGTACCACAAATTTAAATATATCATTTTTGTAGCCTTCCTCTGAACCAACCCATGTGTTGTTAAAATAATTTCAAAGCTATTTTTATGAACATCATAACGAAATGGTTGTCTACAAATTTAATGTAAATTTGTTTCTTTAACAATAAACTTATTCACTGGCTCTTTTCATCCCGAACTTTTACGACCATCTGTAGAGCCAATAAATTATTATGGTCTTTGCAGTTTGCAAATAAAAATATTTACAACTTACAATTGTCAGCCATTAAATTCCAATTGCCAAAAGTCAAACAATTCGTTGCTGAATCTAATTAAATATCTAATAAAGTTTGGACTGTGGTGGCTTCACTGTTGGCGTGAAGTGCTCTGAAGGGGACCAAGTTCTGTGCTAGTTTGTGTTGCATGCAACATATGGAATGTTGTTGATTGTTGAATGAACATGTTTTGTTAGTTGAGTTGCGGAGAGGCGGCGCTGGGTTGCTGAAGTGGGGGCAGAGACTTATAATTGCTCAGAGAATCGCTTTGGGCTCGGATTCTCTTCAATCTGCCATCATTCATTCCTTCAGCTTTTCTGCTCACAATACAAAAAAAAGCACTTCACCTTTCGTTGTCCTCGCTTTTGCCATTCATCAAATTGCACTTAAGAGCAACGAGGGGGAAAAAACTCCAAAGATTCCCTTTTGTGTGGGGCACTCTTCCTATTCCTATTCTAAATTCTATATAACTCATCCTCCATTTTAGTTTCAATGCCAAAAAGCCTGCTTAGACATGCATAAATTTACAGCGACAGCGGATGAGTAATTCCCATGCACAGGGAAAAGGAGTTTAGTACAAAATATTATTTATTATATTTTAATGTATTTGTTATAGTAATAAAAAAGGTTGAGTTTCCAGCTCTCCGCTCCAGAATATTCTATTAAATTCATTTTTGTGCCAAATCAAAACATTTTAGGTAAATATTTATAATCATAAATGGAGACAATAAAATAAGTAATTATAAATATTTTAAACTTTATCCTTAATAATTGTTACTAAATTATTTTAATGCTTTTATATTTGCGGGCCACCATGGCGTATGATTTATTTTGAGTTCAGTGCTTAGATCCTGCATCTACACCTGTCTCTTTCGCTCTGACAGCGCTTTTCAACGCCAGGAACATACAGACACATGAACACGCACATCGTTTCATCCGTTTTTTGTGTTTTCGCATTCCTTCATACCCTTTATCCCTTTTTCGACATATTTAAATGGAAACGAGCAAAAGAATCCCATATCAGAGGCAGAGCCCGAGATAGAGAGGGGTGAACGCAGCTTAGACAGCGGAGGGAGATAGTTAACCGCAGGCAGTAGTGAGCTTGGGGCATATGCTTGACACTAAGTGCGACGCCCTCTGTCGGCGAGCACTCGCCATCTCATAATGCGCTGAAGGTGGCAAAGTAATTAGTGAGCAGCCGAAAGAGCTCCGCAGACCCTCCACGTAGTCCTCGTCCCTTTCCCCGCAATTGTTGTCGTCGTGGTCATGCAGTTAGTTCTATGATAGCAAGTGTACACTGCAAAAGAGCGGGTACTACACGTTCTGTCACAAATATTTAAAAAAATGCTATTAAAGGTACCAGTTATCCGATTATTATCTGCATTTTATATTGAAATTGTACTCATTTACTCTAGATATGTTCCTAAAGTAACTATAAGGACCTGTACTCGTTACTCGGTTCTCATTAATTTTCTTTCTATAAAAAAATTGAGTTCTTAATATTTTAATCACTCTTTTGGTGTCATATCACGAATATTTGAATGATGATCTATCAAAGGTATATATATTTTATAGCGAAATCCAACTGACTCGTTCTAGACTTCTTTTAAAGGGAACCAACTAGACCCGCACTCGTTACCTTCCTCGTTACTAGTTTCCCATTAATTTTCTTTCTATGTAAAACGTTCCTGAGAGGTTAAGCACAGCTTTTCATTCTCTTTTCAGAGCAGCCAAGTGTATCTTTTGGCACCCCCTTCCCTCTTCCCCGTTCAGGGTTTGGCCTCCCGCCGCACGTGCTGCGGAAATGAGTTTTGTGTATTTCACTTTCCATTTTCCGCGCCCTTTGCGTCTTCCTTTTTCTACTCGCCGCTGCTACCTGGGCAATAAAAAAGGATTAAAATTTATGAAATTGCTTCGGTTTTTGGTATTTGTGGTGGGGCGAATGGGGAAGAAATGGAATTGGAACGTGCTTGTGGGTTAACTTTGGGTTAAGCTCAAGATGTGTGATCCATAAATAAGCGAATGGCTTCCCACAGAAATGGGTGTCCTTTGACATAAATCATGATATATGGTGAATTTTTATCGAACAGAATGCATAGCTTGATGAAGGTAGCGCCTGAGGAAATTAATGGAAATTCCTTTACCTGTCTTTTGCGAAACTTAATTAAAATGCTTAAGGAATATACGGATTTTCTGGAAGTTAGGTTTTTGATTATTTCCTGGATTTTGTGATTTTTTATTATATATTTTAAATTAATGGAACGGAGCTTATCTTTATCTTTTTCCGGATATTGAGTTGAAATTAATCCGCTTTGCGATGTGATTTTAATATTTTTGATATTAATATAAAGGTAATAATTGCAGCTAAGATTATTCTTTATTTGGAGTTTGCTGAATTAAGTCAAATAAATTACAGGACTCCAATTTATAATTGAAACTGATACCAACATCTTATATTTGCTGATTGCTCCCTGGAATAATTCCTAAATATCCTTTTAATTCCTCCCCCGCCCATTCCAACCCACAGATTTATTTCCTTGGCCCGGCTGGCATTTTAATTTTTAGCTTTCCCCTTTTCCGGGACAAGAAGAAGGAGCTGCGAAAAATAAATCTCCTCGCTCGTTTTCTTATTACTGGCCCACGTTTGCGTGCGGTTCCTGCGGCTGACCCATAAAACCCTTTTCCACATCCTTAACCCTTCGCTTCGCTTCGCCTCGGCCTGTCGCGTGCTGTGCTTCTGAGCTTCAGCTCAATTATCCAGCGACACGACCACGCATAAAAAATCAGGCAGCGAAAAAACAGCAGCAGAAAAATGTTCATTAGGGGAAATTCCATTTAACGAAATTGTTTTGGGGCTCGAGCTCTCTCCGTCGGCGGTGCAAACACTTAACTTTCATTCACGTTGAGTGCTCAGAAATGCTAAATGTGAATTGTTAGGTGTCGTCTTGGAGATGAGATCGTAACGATTATGGCCCCGGTTGAGGGAAGATAATGCCCTTGGAAATTTATAACAAGAAAGCGCAAAGTTGGTAGGTATTTGCATATATAATAATGGAGGTATGTAAATAAGTAATTACATTTAATGATGAGGAAGCAATCTTTTTTAAAGACCAACTATATTAGTAGTTTTAGCTTGTTCTTACAAGCTTTTTAATATTATTTTTATACTTAGGACGTGTCTATTTTTAGCAAGCACCTTTCTCTGATTTTCCAGCTTAATCAGATTTTGGCCCAAATTAAACACCAAAGGGCCAAGGCCAAATAAGAGGGCTAAAAACCAAAACACTGGCCAGAGCCGGCCGAGAAAACATTTCTCCGGAGAAAAGCTCTCGTTCAGCCGCAACAGTCAACACCAGCGGTGTTGGGACCCACGAGGAACCATCTAGGTAAGCAGTGCCTTCCGTATCCGCTTTCCGCCCCCTTTTCTTTTGCTGCCACTCCCGCCCCACAGTGGGGTATTGGACCCGAAAAGTGGCGATCAAATCAGGTGGGCATATTTTGGATGGAGACTTTTTTTTTCCTGTTAGATATGACAAATCTTAGTAAAAAAAGTTGTTCGTTTTTAATTTAAATTATTTTTTTTATTTTTAAAATTAAAATTAATTTTTCCAAATTTGTTTTAGTATGAATTTTTTTTTGTTTTTAAGAATTTTGTAACCAAATTTTTACATAAGAAGTCTCAAAATATTCCAGATTTTAAGGAAAAATTTTATCAGAATCGGACTACTATATCTTATAGCTGCCATATAAAAAATAGTTTAATTTATTTAATTTTTTACTAAAAATACCAAGTTTAAAAAAAAAATTATTTGTTATTATGTATTATTATTGACTTAATAATCTTACAAAATTTGTTCAACATTTAACAACTAGTTTTTTTAAAACTCAAAAAATGTTACGAAAAAATACTAAAAAAAATAAAAACTGTTCTTTATTTGGTATTTTTAGTCAAACCCATAAATAAAAAAAAAATATTTTATTTTTATATAACATTTTATTTATTTATTTAATTTCGTTTTTTTGGAAATCTTTGTTTGTTCAATCTTTGCTAGATGAGTCTCTATTTGTTGAAGATGTCTCATGGGCGCCAGTACTGATCTCGGCGGGTTTTAGAAACTCAGCTGGCAGCGCAACGCCCGCGCTTGTAGTGTGCGCGCTATCAGTATATCCACTAAAATTGAATTTGAACAAATTTGTGCAAATTTGTGCAAAATTGTGTGAATGAGGCGGTTAAGCTGAATATCTAGGGAATAACACCTCATTTAAAATATCGCGTGGGACCGCGTGGCGCATTACTTTTTGTCTACCTAAAGTTAAAAAATGTGAAATTTTTAGCTAATTTTTTGTATTTGTAATAATTTTATTTATAAAATTGAAATTTATATTGTTAAAAAAATATTTAAAAAATAGTTAAATATATTATCTTAGAGATTGCATAACTTTTTTGACGTACATTTTCGTTTAAGAAACAATTTTCTTTTTTCAAAATGCTCAAAGAAAGGGATTTTTTTTACTTTTTTAAAGACACCGAAAATATATTGCAACTTTGACAACCGATTCCTCAGCCTCTGTTAGGTTGAGGAGAAAAACTCATATACGGTTAAATGCAGAATTTTATGTATTAACAAAAAAATATAATCAAATGAATCGAACGCAAAAATCGTTTTTTGAATTAATCGCCACTTTTCGGGTCCAATACCCCACTGTGCGCCCCTTAGGGGAAACTGCTGGGAAACTTTTGCCAGAGTTTTCCCCCAAGAGTTTTGCTTACATTGCCCGCCACATCCTGAGCCGGCCTTAGAACAAAGAGCCCCAAAATTCCCGAGGTGGTGGAAGAAAAGCGCAGCGCAGCGCGGCGCTGTCCCAAAGAAAAATATCAAGTATTATATAATATGTATTAACACTGGCAAGGAGACGCATATGGAAAATAAATTAGAAAAGTTCCCGTTTGCTCGCTCTCGCCCCTCTCGCAACAAAGCGCACTGACAAAAGTTTCGCCCATCTATACAAAATTTATTAATATTTTATCAGAGCTCTGAGCGAACAAGAGCCCTTGTATACATTCAATTAAAAGTTGCTTCGGCAACATTTGTTTACCATTTAGTGTCCGAGGAAAGCCAACGCGAGGGAAATCAAAGTTTATGAAGGCGTCAGATGCGTAAACACAAATAGAAATAAATTCAAATGATAACAAATATCGAGGAAAGGTCGCACCACCCACGCAACCAATTTGTTTTCTACTTCCTGCTTAACCGGAACAAATTTCCTTATTTTTTGTTGTGGCTCCTGCATTTGTAATGAGATTTTCCCGCAGTTCGAAAAAAAAGGTTTCGTGTATCAATTGCAGGAGTAGAAAGAATGAATTTGCTAGGCCGGAAAGGTCCAAACTCTGATTGATAGACAAACCAAGTTTGGGGTAAGCTTTTCCGCTATTGACTCGCTTTTTAAATTTCCTTTTCCGGGGCTGGTGAGTTGGGAGAAAAATCAGCAAGGATAATGATTGCTCTAATGAGGTATTTGATGGGGTAAAAGGAAGTTAAATAGGGACTGACTTTGGCTAAATATTTAATAATTTGAAAAGAAATTAAATAAGCTGTGCCAATATACGTATTTCATTGTTAGTTTCGTCTTTAATCCACTTTACAAACTTTAATTTATTTTTTACAACTTTGTCCATGCTTGGGAAATAAATAACAGAAATAAGCAAAGTAATTAAATGTTCATCTTTGAGTTTTATTACGCTTGTAAAGCTTTATTTCTCGCTTTCAATTACTTGGAAAATTTGCCGCCCTCGCATTCCCTTACTTATTTATTTCATGGTCCCTTCTAGCCTTTGAGTATTAAAGGAAGCGCCCCACAAATTATTAAGAAACATTCTAGCAAACTGCAGACAAAGTTGGGAACAAAAGGCAAACCCGCTTAATTATACACACCATTAATAACTAAAACCAATTTGTATGCGCAGAGGGGATGCTGGGGCGGCTCGGTGCACTTAGAGGGACGAACAGGACCTGCAAGTGCAATTTATACACACACTAAGTCACCCACACAGACTCACACATGTGCCTGTGTGTCAGGATTCATAAATCAACGCACAAAAGGAACAATACCATGAAGGAGAAGAAGCGCCAAAAAAGCGTCAACAACAACGGCAACAAAAAGGGAATGCAATTTGTACTGAGGGACTTCCCATGGATCCTCGAATGAATGAAAGCGGCAAGAAAAAGGATGCAATGGCTTACACGGAGAGAAATAAATGGGTATTAATAGCTAATTAATTTTGCATGAATAAGATAACAAAATATTCTTAAGCCAAATATAAATAACTAAAACATTTTCAAAGGGAGGAACCCCTCTTTTCCCCCAGTGTCATAGTTAGCTGAGGCAGCATCAGCAAGTACAATAACTGCCAAACAACAATAACCCGCGGAGGTGAGGGGGAAAAACCAGAACCGAGGAAAAGCCCGTGTTGCAAATAAGCAATATTGATGAGTGGAAAGCCCGCCCGAGGGCGCCAAGACAATGCCAAGGCGATTGTAGCCGCAAGGGAAGGAAATCGGGAGGAAAAACGGACGAAAGCCAAACAAAAGTCTGGCCAAAAAAGGCAACAAAATGCAAAATGTGCAACTAACGAGTAACTGTCACACACACTCACAGAAACTCACTTACACTGAAACAAAGGTAAACAAAGTTCTTATGGAAGCGGTTTCGAGGCGGGGAATCCCCTCTTTCTAAGCAGCTTTTGTCGTAACTATAAACCGCTCTTCGGGGCAAAAGTTTCGCCTGCTCCGCCACCCACAGCCTCCGAAAATTTCCTTGTTAGTTTAGGTTTTCCTTGTTTTCTTTCCCTTGCAGTTTTTTTGTGCGATTTTATAGTATTTTTGGGTCTTCCGCTTCTTGTTTCACATTGCGGCATCATTATAGGGTAGCATTCCCAAAATGGACACAACAGAGACCCGGCGAGTCCGAGAAGAAAGGTTGAAATAGAAAAATAGAGGGAAAATCTAGGAGTCTAGTCGGCAGCTGAGCTCATTAAGTTCAAGTGAAGCGGGGCTTAAACCCTCTCTCCCCTTCTCCTTTCGCTCCCTCAATTGCTCCGAGGATTTCCTTTTCGCCTTCACGCTTTTGTGAGTTGTTCCTGTGTAACGTGTAATTAACATCTGAAGTGTTTGTTGTTCTGCTTTGTCTGAATGGGAAAAGGGGAATAGTGTTGGGGCACCGAGAGGAAATTGTTGCCATTTGAAGCAGTTTTGAGAGCAGGAGGAGACGCTTTTCCTTTGACTGCCTTTCAAGGGGCAGAGTGTTTGCAGTTTGCCACTTCAACTCAGGAATTGTAGTTTATGAAACCAAAACTCAAACAATGAGGCTTTAAAATAATATATGTGTAAGCTTAAAAGCTATACAAAATATTGTTACAGTAAAAACCATTTTCAAAACCTCTTAGAAATATTACTTGTCATAAAAAGTTATAATATTTTATTATTCTTTCATTTTTTCCTCTCTTAACTCAATAAAGTCACTGGAACTTTAACCCTTGTGCCAGCTGCATTCATTTCACTTCGACCTCTTCAATGGACTATCAAAACGCACTTAACACAATTGCCAGACACAAAAGTTCAAAGCTGTAAAACTAACTGAGAACTTACCAGTGCCCCATCCCTTCCCCATTTACATTTTTAACTTTTCCACCCGCTTTTCCCTTCCGCCACTAACTATTACCAACAGGTGGCTTCTCCTCTTCCATTTCGTCGATAGTTTTGACACAAAAGTTTTTGGCTCATTTGCGTAAAAGTTAATAAGGGAGGCCAGGAGCAGGGAGAAAAGTCAGAATTGAAAGACCCTTGTAAGCTGTTCGAAGATGAGGTGATGGCTGTAAGCTTAATTATGAGGAGTGGTTACAGAAAAAAAGAAAGGAACTGAATTATTTAAAATAATATTAAATTGATGACCTCAACTTTAGATCAAAATATATAGTAGCATTCTTTGAGGCATCTTTTAAATAAGATTTTAAATCTCCAATAAATTTGTTTGGTCTTCCTAACTAATATAAACGAAAAACTATTTATAAATTACTTAAGATCCTACTTTTTCTTCTCGTACAATCTTGGTTTCTGCTCAACATAAACCTTATTTTCTCTAATAACTTTTAATCGATCACTAATAGTGACGATAGTTTTCCCTCTGTGTGTGCCCCTTCACCGAGTTGATTATGCAATTTGTCCCGCTGTCAAAGCCGCCTTCAGCCCGCATTGATGAAGGAGAGAGATATTCGCTATCTGTGTCCTTCTCTGTCTTCCTCCGGTCCTGCCTCCCGTATTTGTCCCCACGATTGGCAAATGATTAATAATCGAAATGTCAACGCTGTCCCTCCGTTTGTCTGTCAGTTATAAAGTCACTTGACAGTTTAATCAATTTGTGTGCTTCGACTTTTCCAGCTGAAATCTCCATGCGGGTAGAAAATTAACTTAAGTGGCTGCGAGGAGGTAGGTAAAAGGAGGCCGGAAAGCCGTATAAATAGAAAATGTATATAAAATGTTGACCGAACAAACACAGTTTTGAAAAGTTTACCCCGCAAGCAACAGAAATTGTCGGGGCATTGTTAGTTTGGCAAGATGAGCAAATCGCACAAAGGCGTTCGACATCAGGCTGAGAGCATAAACAGCTGTGTCGGCCGGGTCTGGAGATATATACATATATCCCACATAAGCCCGGGGTCCCAGTCCCCTCCCAGGAAACCCCTCTATTAGCTTTGTTTTCTCAACAAACAAACGAAGAATGACGGCGGGTGGCAAGGAAAATAAACAAAAATTATGACAAACCAAAAGCGAAGAGAAAGAAGGAAGGAAAAGCATAAAAATGCTCAAGAAAAATAGCAAACCGCAGTTGAAAAGCCCCATATATCTATGTATTTGTGTGCAGAGCAAGAAAATAGTGGACCTATTTTATAAAGTCACTTTGGGTTGGATATTAAAACTGTAGGTATTTTTTTATTTGAAGAAACCAATAAATATTTCCCTAGTAGGTTCTGAAAAGTTTTAAAATAAATCAAATTTTTTTATCAAATTTTTATTTTCTAAAGTTTAGTCTTAGTTTTCTCCTGGTGTATGCGATTGGAGTTGTAGGTGGCCAACTACTAATAAACAGGCTTGAATCTGTGGAGCAGGGAAATGGAGCGGGGAAAAAGTCAGCCCTCCGCATGCATTAGACATAAAAATTCCGAGGCATAAAGCCAACTAACATGTAACCAGGTTAAGACGGCGGGTGCCAAGGGAATCCGAGCTTTAAACACATAAATATGGGGACTTAATGTCTGTCGGGGGCCGGGCAATTTAATAAGGGGAGATCGGGGGAGTTATCCGGCGCGTTGGCGTCTGAGGCAAGCTAAAGCTTATGATTTTATGCTCATGGAATTAAATGCAATTTACAGACAGTTGAACAAACGTGCGAAACTGTCATAACAAGCCGAGAAAGCAAATGGTAATAAAAAAATCATGTTTGGCGTTTTGTAGAATAAATGTGCAGTTTTTTTTTTGCTAAGCAGTTTCAAGGAGTGGAAGAATTTATGAATTATTAAAGAGTAAATTAATTTTATTAAATATTTTTTACATTGCTACCAATATTTGCAGCTCTTAATTATAAATAATGAACTCATACTGGACTTGACATTCTTTATTGTTATGAAATTGTTTGTTTAACATCTAAATTTTTTCCCAACAATGTCAGTCCTAATACACCCTCAAAAAATGTACAGTCAAGCTTCAAGCTTAACATATTTCCAACGTACCCGAGAGAACAGAAACCTGTCAACTTTTCACCAAACTATTATTTATACCTGACGTGCCGCAATGTTGCATTTAGCTGTCATGGCCAGCTCTCCTCCTGCCCAGGTTGGTCGGTTCCTGTCCGGAAAAGCAGTCAAAGCTCCTCTCCTATCCCACAAGGCAACAAATTTGCCCTGGCCCGCCTGTTATACACACTGTTATACATTGCCCATCAGCGTCCAGTGCAGATGCTACTTGAGCTTCCCACCGCCACCTCCTCCGACCTGCTGTCCTTATGTCCTCTCATCTTACTGCCTCCTGATGACGTTGTCCTTGCATGCAAATTTCTTGGACTGCCGGTGTGTTCCCACTATGTAACCTCACTCGAAACCCCTTCCACCAATCAAGACCTAATGCCCATCTATGGCAGAAGTTATGACCCTTACCTGACTGCCGCCGGCAAGCACATATTTCTGGGTACGGGACACTGGGTGTACAGTCAAGGGTAAGATAATAGCATTAAATAATTAAATGGGATTTTTGTAGGTTTCTAGAGGGTTATCTCCGAAATAAACAGGAATATTACGCATTTCCATCATGGAAAATATCCTTCTAAAAATCGTTGCCTATTTACTGGGGCTGTTTTGAAAATAATTCTTAAATAATTCAAGACAGTCCAATACCCATATTTAATATTTAATAAGTGCTTCTACTTTTCCCGCTGCTGTTTGCCTCCATGCAGGAGGGACATCTTTGCATTCGAGAGAGACGCCCCCTCATCAATGGCTCGAACTCACCGAAAAATGTTACGTTTTGGCAGGCGGAAGCTGCCTGTTTTTAGGTTGTTAGAGAGCGGGGGGATGTTGGCCCGAAGGCAGGACCCCCGAGTGCATACATGTAAAATG
The DNA here is from genome assembly GCA_018153105.1 of Drosophila rufa. Classification (NCBI taxonomy): domain Eukaryota; kingdom Metazoa; phylum Arthropoda; class Insecta; order Diptera; family Drosophilidae; genus Drosophila; species Drosophila rufa. Next base: position 11,181,516 of record JAECXS010000085.1, read on the forward strand.
GCCAGCCCTGACTAAACATTCACATCAGACTCCGAGTCTCGCAGACCGAGTCAGACACATATGGCCAAACGGGCAGAAACACACAACAGAGAAAAAAGAGAGAAACCCCAGACAATAGATACGAGCAGGCCGAAGGGGGCTCCTGCGGGGAGCGGGGAGTGTAACTCAGTGAACAGCCGTTGACCATTGCCTGACATTTGAGCCATGTTGTCAACGTTCGTTCGCTTGTTTGCCGTTGTTGCCTGCATCCATTATGGCTGCTAGCCCCTTCCTTGGCCCCCTTTGTTGATTCGCATTTTGCCAGTTTTGTCTCGTTTCATTGGAAATTTTGTTTTGGGGCCTTGTTTGATGTTGCTGCTGCTGTTTGCCATATCTCTTTACCAGCTCCCCGAAATACCTCTTCATCTTGGCCACAATTTAGCATGTGCTCGACTCACTTAGTGGCTTGTAATGAGCTCTGCTGCTACTCCTCCTGCTCATAATTCAGCGATCTGCCGACGAGAAGTACATCAAATGTGAACAAAAATAGCCACAGCAGCTGCTGGCTGGCTTGTTTGCTTTATCTTTCCACAAAATTAGTTACAGACGACAACGACACTGTCGTCGTTGTCGTCGTCGTCGCCGTCCTCGTCCTCGTCCACTTCAAATGTTGTCCGTCATCTTGAAACAGCTGTCACGAGTGCGCCCCGCTCTCTCTGTGTCTCTCCGCGTGCCCATCCCTGGCCGATTGGTGCTCTATATGGTTATGGCCTAATGGCCAACCTAATAAGAGCCCCAAACACACTGGCCCTGGCCATGTTTTGGCCATTTCCCATGTGACTCATTGGCAAATTATCAACTTGACCACACACACAAAAGCGGAGAAAGGAGGATACTTCTTTTTATGTGGCCTGCGGATGACATCCATGTCGGATTGATGGAACGGAAATTAACCACTAGATTGCTTAGAGCCTCACTCTTAGTGCTCTTTAATTTTTTAATTAATTGCTTGTCACGTTTGTCCAGCGAACAGAGAAATGGAGCGAAAAATGAAATGGAACGCGAAATTCACTGAGAGAAATGAGGAAAAATACTGTAGTAGTTAAAAGCGAGTTTGACACACATGTAACATTTTCTAAAAAATAAAAAAATATGAAAAATGTTCAGTTTATACTCTTATAAAATATTAATAAATTTAATCCTTTGCTATATTTACTTTTGTATAAAAAATAATACCTTAATGTAAGTGCGTAAAATTTGCTGATCGTTTAAACTCAGTTCTGTTGTGTCTACGTCAGCGAAAGGCGGTGGGGAAATAATTGTTGCTTCATCGCTGCACGTTGCTTAAAATAATAGTAATAAGTGGCGGTTAGTCTGCGGTTTTCCCCCCTTTTTTCTGCACCTCCAATTTCCCCGCGACGACTCTCCGCCACGGAATGGAAAGCCATAAAAAGTGGCCCCGGCCAGACGACACTTCTGTTCGTAAAGTGGGGGGTGGTGGCGGGAAAAAGGGAAAACCGAAGGCTGAGATATCCCATGACAATGGCAGGAGACTCGCTGGCAAGGAAGCCACTGCAGTGGCAATAATTGTCATCATCATCATCTCCAGCCTCCATCTTCTGGTCAGTGGCAAGTGGGCGGCTCTGGCTCGGCCTCCTCCTTTCCAGATCCAAGTCCAAGTCCAAGTCGAGAGACGACAATCAAAGTCCACGACAGAACCGCAGAAAAGAAAAGCAAAGTAAACTGAAAGCAAGTTAACCAGCGACATTTTTGAGATGCCGCTGCAGAGGCAAAAGGCCCAAGAACAAGCCACTAAATGGCAAAACGCCTGGACTTGGTGCAAAAAAATAAAGAAAAGCTGAGAGGCGCAAGAAAAATGACCAAACATGGGTAAAAGTGCTGGCCAGGGGCTGAGGCATTGGCATTGGGGGCTTTGTCTTCGTGTTAAGTGGAATGCGATCGACAATAGTTGTAAAACGACTTCAATAACTTATAAGATTATAAAAACGAAGAAGGAAACTGGTATAGTGATCATTTCTGTGAGGGAAAAATCCTAGTAAATTATTTTTATGGCTAGATAAACCCCTTATGATTTCATTTCCTATGCAAATTGCAGAATGGCTTAATAGTTTTGTTGATAGAATCAGATTATCTTCTAGAAAACCCTTGGCTCCAGCCTGCAGGTAATTCAATAAGACTTTCCACAGTATTAATTTGTTATCTCTCATAATAAGCCCCTTGACGGGAACACCTTCCGTGCGTGACTACGCCCTTGTTTCAGCTCCCGGCCTGGACTGCGCCCACAGTTTTCCAGACGGCGGTGTGTTGTGGGCAATCAAAGCAATTGCAGATCCCCAACTCCTGGCTCCTCGGAGTCCCAGTCCAGTCCCAGTCCCAGTCCCAATCCCAGTCCCAGTGCCCCATCCTATTCCCAATGCCAACCCGATCCCGATCCCAATTGCAAGTGTCGCTGGACTATGGCGAAACTGAGGCGATGAGATGACAACGGGGCGATGCTGAAGGAGCACAAGATGGATGCTCGGGAGGTGGCGGAAGGCAAAAATAATGAGCTGTGTAACCCTTTTGGTCCAGCCTGAAGGGGGAAAAAGGGACCAGAAGCCAAACGGCGGCAAAAGGAAAATTAATTAAGGCAAGGGGCCGAGCGATTGAGGCGTCGCACTCGTTGTCCAGACTTGCACGGAAGAAAATGGGGCTGAAGATAAGCAAATTGGATAAAAATAAAGAAAATCACATAAAAAAAATAAAATTGTATATAGTTTATGCTATTTTTCAGAGTTCTCGATTTCAGTGTGACCTTGCTTATGAAAACTGGGTCATATTTAGGGTATTTTGCTTTGAGTTAATGTGGAAACTGTTCTTTAGTCAAGGTAATATGTATTCAAAACTCCTAATTAAATTTTTGTATACATATTTATGAATTCATGATAATTTCTTATATTTTCCATTTGCTTGAATTTTGCTACCTATTTTTTTTCTGTGCACCTCAAACTGGTACTCCAAGCCGAAGTTTGATGGCGTTGTCGGGTGGGCTGTTTGATTTCTGCACGACCTTCGTTCGAGGCTATCGCGAAACTCGCATCTCGGGCTCCTTCAATCTCGGTCCTAATAAATCTTCAGCTCAATCTCGTGCCACGCCTCAATCCCCTGCTCTCAGACAGCAGCAACCTGCTCCTTGTAGTGGCTTCTGTTCTACTCTAATTTTTATGCATGACAAGGCCCACAAAAAGTCTTTTGACCAAAATGTTCGGCCCACTTCAGCTCCCCATATCCTTGGTCATCACCATCCGGTCGCCAGTTGCCCGGGCTTTTGTTGAATTTTTCATGCGTTGCTCTTTAGCCGACCGCCCTCTTTTGGGGCGGCAAAGTTTTCATTAAAATTTGATTAAAAATAAATTATTGGTTATTAAAAATGATTAGTTTTGGCCAGACTGATGTTCGACGCGCACTCATTCCTCCTTCCTCAGGGGAAAATCGGTACGAGGCCGAGACTTGTATCCCTTCAAAAATTCAGACAGAAGCAATAATGAAACTGTTAATGTGTCTGCAAAATTAATGAAGCTCTTCGGAAGCTGGCAGCAAGTTGAGCGAGATAAGCGAGGGACGTTTGATGTCATCCGATGGGACAGAGGGGATGAATCGGGGTCACCGCTGGGTCACCAGGGGGAGCTGGCCCTGGCTTTGTTGGTAATTCCGCAGGACTCCAAGGGAGATAATTGAAAATTATTTCATCCTTAATGTTGTGGGACAAGAAAGGCCACATCTATTATGGATAGCCTTCAAGTTTGCTTCACAGAAGGATATTCCAGTCTTAATAAAACTTTAAACACTTCGAAATCGAGCTAGGAAGTCAAAAATAATTTAAATCATGCAGAATAGCAGCACATATATTAAAGGAGAGCTAAAATTTACCCCGAACAGCTCACTTCAAAGCTATCATGGTGACAATTGCCAAGTACAGTTAATCAGCAAGCTTTTCCCGTTGTCATGTGGGCCAGTTACCTTTTTGACAGCCCGACAGGTGGGCCAAAGTGAGCGCATTACAGCTATGTGTAGCTCCATGACCGCCTCGCCATCTTGGCCTCGTCAGAAGGCAAAAACTCAAAAGCCAGCGCCGAATTGCACATGAAATGGCCGCGTCAAAATGTCGCTCAAAAAATGGCAAGAAAATGGGGAGATGGCTAGGAGAGATGGAGTAAGCCCAGGCGAAAGAGTGAGAAGGACAGGACTGATAGACAACTGCAGATGCAGATGTAAAGATTGAACTAGAGCAGATACAGATACGAAATGCAGTCACTGGGCGAAAAACCTTTTAAGCAGAGTTTCACCTTCTGTATAAATCTTCTTTATAACATACTAACCCAACAAGTAGCAAATTCTTTTAGTTCCTAGCTCCCTAATAATATACAAAAACATTTAAAATGCAAATAGGATTTTAGTAGCTTCCCATAAAGTTGTCTTTACGAAGCCCAATAAAACAATGTGCAATCTAAGAAGAATCCAATGGCTTTTATAGCCCAAGTAGCAGATTAACTTCTGAAAGTAGCTAAACCTTTTAAATTTTATTCCTCAGGAATTTATTACAACTTTAACAATCATTAATTAATCAATAAATTCTTTGATTACTAATTATTTCCCCAGTGCAGTCGGCCGGGCAGCAAATCAAAAAGGAGGTAAGGCAAATGAATCAAGCCAGGCAATTTTTCACACAAACCGTAAAGGAAAATTGGCGGAAAATAAGGAAAACTGGCGACGCTTTTAAACGCACAGGGTTGTTCAACAATTTGTTATCTCGGCATTTGTATCTAAACGTTGCAGTTAACGGTACTCAGACACTCTGGCGAAGCCACGCACCGGCTCCAAGTTGTTAGCAAGTGTTTGCCAAAACATATTGCAAAAATGTATAAAAAGCACTGCCAAAAAAGCAACATATATCTCTTAGAGCTGCAGTGGAAATCATATCTAAATTTGTAAATCAGCAGCCGGCAAGTGCATCCGACAGATGACTTCCCTAACCGGATCTTAAACATATATATATATGGATGAGAGCTATATAGCAACTTCCATATCGACGGACCCTACACATGTCCAACATGCACACGGCGGCGCGAAAGGGCCCTCGACTCTCTCACATCTGGCCATTAAAAATGATTTATATGCAGGCAGTGCAAAAAAGATACGTATGCATACTCGCATATATATTTATATCCAGTATTCATAAGCCGACTTTAGTTTGAGCCGCTGCTGCTGGCTTTATTGATGTTAATTTATGTATGTTTCACTTGGCTTTCTTGCCACGCATGTCTTTTGAGCTCTCGAGAGCTGCAAAGTTGATTTACAGCTGCAGTTGGGCCTGGGTGGGGTTAGGATTGGCTGTGGCTTTGGCTTTGGCTTTGGGATTGGGATTGGGATTGGGGTTGGGGTTGGGGTTGGGTGGGGTTAGTCCGGAGTCTGGAGTCTAGCGTCTAGGTGGGTAGTCGCTTAATTGGTCGCCACCTAGCCACATGTTGCGCCATGTGTGCCGCTGAGTTTCGATTTCAGTTTTGCCCGGTAATGCGAGACGCACTTTCAAAACCACAGAAAAAACCACTAAATAACATAAAACAAATGCGACAAAAACATTTATGATTTATTTGAATGGGCGTTTTAATGGACGGCTTTGCACGGGCCATAAAATTGACTATTGATAAAGTTGCGTGAATTATTTTCCATAATTTAGTTGAACAAAAACTTCAATTGTTAATGGCTTTTATCTTGGGCAATAATGTTTCTTCATCCACATTTGATCTAATAAAATTTATTACTCCCGTCTACATATGAATTTTTAATGGGATTTTAGATTTAATGCAAAAAAATAATGGTTTCTAAATAAAACCAGCTCCTAAAACATATTTATTTATGTCGTATAGGTGAACAAATTATTTGTTTGGAGAGATTATTTAGGTGGACAAAATATATTTGCAATTAGATCAATTTATAACCAGAGTTTCTTCACCACAAAAATATATAACAACAAAATGAAACCCAGCTTTAATCTTACGTCACCTTCCTTAGCAATATCATATTTAAAATAAAATAAAAATACAAGTATATAACATAAATAAATTTGGAATTCGGTAAGCGATCTCTCCACCATCGGGGCAATTTATGTGTGTGTCCGAAGCCATTCCAAAATATGACTAATGGAGCGTCAAAGATCTTTTCAGATCGCTTCGGATCACCAAATGCAGCGCTCACAGAGATATTTCTTATACACGATCATTTCTGTGGTGCCAGTGTTTATCTTTTATGTAAATTTATGAACCAGTCTGCGGCCACTCAAAAAAGTTGACTGGCAATAATTATGATTTCTTCAAGTGCGCACAGCCAGCCAAACATATAGGAGCGTATGTAGTGCTGGGTGTATTTTTTTTCCATTTCGGGCAGATATATAGTATATTTTACACAAGTCATGGCAAGATGTCTATTGACAGCCAGCCCAGCCACACAGAGACACTTGACGGGCAGCTCGAGTGGCTTTTTGAGAAACCAGTCTCGAGTCTCGAGTGCGTTAGAATACCAGCTCGAGTGGGCAGTGAAGGAGCACTGACAACCAGGGGGATTCAGCCGGCTAGCAGGGATTTGGCCAGGGATCAGGAGGAGCTTTGGAGCGGTGCGCGGTCGGGTGCGTGTGGACATCGAGAGGGAGAGAGAGCCAGAGATTCCCATTGGCAAGCGCCGTACTTCAGATGCCAGCAGTCTGCAAATGGAATTGAGACCCAAACCGAGACCGAGATTGAGCTTGTCCCAGAAGACGATGATGCTGCACACACTCGGAGAAAATATGAGGAACCTGGGAAGGGAACTAGTTTTATGCAGGAAATTAGGTTTTCCATTCAAAGCAATTGTTGGGCTTCCTTTGGGAAATGTATAAGTATGATAAATGTAGCTAGGAAGCTGAGTAAAGCCCTACTGCAATTTGTATGCAAACTATTATAAATGATCATATTAAATTTTAGGATTTATATGAATAATATTTATAAATCTCCGAAAATTACCCATATTTTTCCCATCCCTAGACTATTCCCTGCAATTCTTTCCCCCAGTGCAGTTCCCATTTAACCGGTTTCCTTACAAGAGAGGGCTCGCTCCAGCTCCTTTAATGTCTATGATTAAATTTATATAGTTATAGTGGCAGGGCCAGCGGCTATTCAGCAGAATCAAAGTAAAATTAACTTTATGGCATAATTGCAGGGGGAGCTGACATAGAGAGAGAGGGAGACTGTGAGCTTTTGCGGGCCCAATTGCATTTTAAACTAATTCATAAATCTGAGATCTCAAGAGCTGCCGGCCCGGCCTAATTGCCTCCATTTGTGGTCCCCATGTGCAGGGCAATGTCAAGTGAGTGCCGGCTAAGAGGGACTCGAGTGCAAATCGATGTTGGCAATTTAACCAGTAAATATATATAAATATTTAGTGCTCTCTGCCTGCCTGTGTTTGTGTGTTTATCGTGTCTAATTATGGCAAATTAGCCGGAGTAGTGCCATAAATCAATGCGGCGTCTCTGGGGGGGAGAGCGAGCACTCAGTTGTCCCAAGGGGGCAACAGGGGTCAATCGGTGGTCAGTGGAATTTACATACCTGGAATGAGAAGAAAACAAGGGAAAAATGGGTTAAATGTGGTACAAATATCAATTCATATTAATTAGCAAAGACTTGAAGGTAGAGGAATGTTTCTTAAATATTTTCCGTCTTAAAGCTTACTTAATATTATTATTTATCTGCTATCCTTCAGTTAAATGCCATGTATCTGATGTAAAATGTGTTTTCTCAACTTGAACTTTGACTTTCGAACACACTTTAAACTTTTTCAATGCCCAGTTTTATTTTATTTATTCGCTTATCGATTTTTTTGCCGCCACAACTTGTTCTTCAATGCAACGCTGGCCCCCCTGCAATTCCACGGACACAATGGCCCCCTGAACCCAGAGAAGAACCGTGCTGAGGGGGTTTAAAATCGGGGAGAACCGAGAACAACGGCATCTGAGGGAACACGGACGAGAAATGCAGCGAGCCAGCCAAATTTGCTTGACATTTACAACAACTGTTGGCCAAGTTGGCCAGCTCGGAATGGAGCATTTACTGCCTGATGTACTCGGTGTTTTCGGTACTCGACTCACCTGGAGCGGGGCGCTCTGCCATTTTAAGTGTTTATAGGTATTTATTTTTATTGTTTTTTATGCTTAACGATTTTTTAAGTGGAGTGCGGCGGCCAGAACGTAAGCAGCAGCCAGTACGCGACTTGTATGCAAAATGCTCCCGACTCTCGTCTCTCGAGTCTCGACTTGCCCACATTTTTTTTGTGGCTCTTCTTGGTCGAGTTAACAAGGCGCAACAAGAAGGCGGCATAGTTAATGTTGGAGGAGCCCCAAAGTCGCAAGGTTCCAGAGTTCGGGGGGCAATTTAAATGACCAAAACCAGAACCCCGGCCGAAACCGAAACCGAAACAGCAAAGAATACGGCGTGCATTCCTTGGCGGGCAGATTTATGTGTCCTTTGTTCTGGCGATTACAATGCTCCCGCGATGCCGCAACAAAGTTTTCCCTTTCAATCGGCCGACCAGCATCTCCGGCCATATTTCAATTAATTCGTGGAAAATGCGCTCACAATGAAAATATCATTAATGGAGGAGGCCTTTTGTCAGGACCTTGCAGACTGGTTGGAATGGAAAATTAATGAGCGTCGATCTCTGGTCTGGCTTATAAAAATAAGCAGGATTGTATTGAAGTGTTAAAGCAAAAATTTACAATAACAAATGTAATAAGCTTATTGCTTTACACTGTTGTTAAAAAAGTAGCCAAGAAAATATAAATTTAAGGCCATATTTCATTTCAGAAATATTTGTGTTCTTCCTTAATTATATTTATTTTAATTATAAATCATTATTAATTATTTCTCTAGATTGAGCAACGTCACTCTGATGTCTCTGGAATTTTTCCCTTTCATTAAGCACTTTCAGCTCGATGTGTCTGCTCTTTAACTCTCACACAAAGACCCCTCTTGGATCTTGGAGACCCTGGGCCAGCCATTTTAATTAGTTGACGCATTTTCACTTTTTTATTATTTCATGATTCATCTTAATTTATGAGAAAGACCGAAAGAGCAGCTGAAAAGAATTGTAAATTATGCAAGTAAAGTTGCCAGACAGGTGAAGCCCTCCGACTTGGCTGCTTAAATTTTTATTTCCACCCCAGAGAAGTGGCGAAAAAGTGACACAAAAAAGGAAGAACGTGAAAAGAAAATTATTTAATTATGTGTATAAAGTTTCACTTGTCATCCTGTCAGAGGGGTCGTGCTGTAATTTGACATTCGAAATTAATTATAACCGAAAAAAGCGAGGCGGAAAATCTGTTCTTGAGGTTAAACTTCGTTTGGAAAATTTTCCGGGCCATGAGGAAAATTGCACGAAATTAAATTCTCCATTAAACGAAGCTGATAATCTGCAAGTAAAGACGAGGGTAGACATTTCCTTGACCCCTTGTTAACGCACTAATCTAGCAGATTTTTATTTTATTTCCCTTTCGCTTTTGGCATATTTTCAGCTGTGGACAGTGGACACAAAAGCTTAAGCGGCTGCAGGGGAAGAAAGGAAAAATATATCCCATGTCAACATTAATTAGGGTCCAGCATAATTCCCATCTAATGCCAGGCATTATTGTCCAGGGTCCCAGATAAACATATGACTCCAGAGCAGGTCGGTCGCTCCCTCTGGAGCCAGGACAATTAAGATGCAAAGCAATTGAAATATTTCAAGAGTTAGTGGAAAGGGAAGGGTTTCGGTGGGTCAATGGAGTTGAACAAGGAATTTTTTATTTGGTAGTTATCTGATAAATATGTTCTGGCTTTTAATTATACAATTTTAAATTTTACAGAAATTTATGACTTAATTTTTGATATATTTATCTGTTAATTATGCATAAATTTCTTACTTCTTCTGTTATCTTAGCCTTTGCTGGGAAAACACCCAAATATAAACTTTCTCAAAGTCTTAGGCAAATTTTCAGCCAAAGTAAACAACTTAATAATAATAATGGAAAGACCATTCTTGGCTCATTCCATATCAGCTTCTCAGCATTTATTCCCTCATTCTTCCAGTGCCATTCATAATTTAAGCCGATTTAAAAACTGGGCGCCAGTTAAGTCGACCGTGGGCGAATATATAGACGACACTGAGTGGGCGTGGCATTGACTTGCATCACAGTTCCCAAACACAATAGAGAGGAGATAAAGCGCTTTAGATGCGACAGCTTTTTGGCCCAGCTGGACAGATGGAGATATTAACATGGGCACTGAGGAAAATATTCAGAAAAAATATCAAATTTTATTCTGTACTTAATTCAAATATATTCCGTTTCTCAGGTAAATAGTTTGCACTTAGATTTTTAGTTTGTTATCTTTAAAATTTCATTTAAGACCTAATTACGAATGTGTATACAAATTTAAATTAAGAAGCTGCCTATATATACAATAAAATATATCTTAATTTCCTCAAAATAATGTGTACAATTAATAATTAAATCAGATATTTTACTTTATTTTATTTTCATTTAAAAACTCTTCTGTAACGCAATTACTTAATGAATTTACTCGTTGTGCAACGCTTTTCCCTTGTGTAATAACACGAAGAAGTGTCAGCCTGATGTGGGAGAAATTTCATCCGATTATTACATTTGAATGAGTTGTTTGACATCATGGAAAAGTCTGCTTCTTTCGTTTTTTTTTTTTACAAAGAAAATAATCGTTAGGAAGAAACGTGATTAGGCACAGAGAGAAGGAAGTTGGCAGCAGCGCTCGAGTGCGATTTCCCATTCCCAGATGTTCCCGTTCCCATGGCGGGAGATATAGGTTTTTGTTCACACATCGTGGCGGAGATCGGCGGCGAGATGGGAGTTGTTGGTGAGTCGGCTAAGTAACCATAAATAATGCCAAGAGCAACAATCGAAGCTGCCTCCTCCGGCAGCCGGAGGAACTAACCGCCCAGACAATGGCAAAGCTTTTTTGGCCATTACCGTTGGATATCTCTCGCGCTCCTCGCGTACTTTTCTGCCATTTGATATATGGTAAGGCATTGATTTTGCCTATATAAGAATATGCGATATAATGTCCAATTAAATTCTACAGAAAAAATAAAGTAAGCCAAAAAACAAGAAGCCAACATCGAAGGCAGTTAGGACTACCAAACTGGGTCCCCTCATAAATTTATACAATTTTATGCCTCCTCCCACACTCGCTAACTGGCTGGCTGGCTGTCTCCTTTTATTTATTTTATTGTATAAAAAAGGCGCTCGACTTCTGCATAAAAGTTTTCGCCTCTTTGGCTTTATGGCTTCTTGGCTGTTGCTCTTGCTGCTTCTTCACTTTATTTTATTTTATTTTATCCTGCCCCCTGCCTTTGCATATTATACCAATCGTCGAGGTCGAGGGCATAAATCTTGACTTAAGGCGCCATAGATCATTACACGGCTGCAACTAAATCGTATGGGACCGGCACCGGGCCTGGACCTTGGCGAGAGAGAATATGGAAGTGGAGGTGGATAATGCCTTCTCTGTGCGCTGGAGCGGATTATTAAATATTAAACTTTATTTGAAATGGTCCCTCGTTGCCAAAAGGTCAGGAGATGTGTATGACAACGAGCGAGGGCAGCTGGTCATTTTATGGTCAACTTTTAGAGCCAATTTGAAACTGACACGTGTTTTTAATAAATGGCCAGATGAGCTTCTTGATACTTCTTCTTTGTACTAATCAAAAGTTTTAAGAGGTACATCATTCGGATTTTTTGTAATATTTCATCTATTTTTTTTTTTCTGTAGGCATGAAGAGGTTACTTTATTCATGGCTTCTTATACTTTATAAAAATAACTTTCTGGCTCTTGATTAGTTTTATTTATAGAATATATTAAATAATATTTAAAAATTCTTCGAAATTTTAATAACCACAAATACCACTTTATTTCGGGCACTTACAGTTTCTCAAGAAAAAGTTTTCTAATATCCACGCACGACAAGAACGAGGGAGTTATTCACGCTGCATATTTATTTATACATCATGAGACCCACCAAAAGCTTGTAAGCTTGTCAGCTAACTTTCCGCACCCACTGTTCATAAGTCGGCCATCTCTGTCTCGCTTTTACTTTTGCATATTTCGCTCACCTCGGGGCTGAAGTCAAATATACATCCTATAGCCGCTGTCTGCGACTACATCGAGGCAATTAAAAAGTTCTGCACAAGTTTAATCAACAAATTTCCCACACCACACACACACACACTCACACGCACACTCCCTGCCATGAAAACTAAGTGAAAAAGCGCGTGCGTGGCCTTTCCTTTTTTTTCGCTGGAGTGACATCCGTCGACTCGCTCTCGTCTCGTGTTCATGCATTTCATTTCACACATGGCCAATTCCAAGAGAGAGAGAGAGAGAGAAAAGTTTAATAAGTTGATTGGGAAGACGACAGGGCAGGAGGATATTGCCAGGCAACTTTGTTGCCAACTCCAGAGGCAGCACCAACAGGGCCAACAAATTTACATTTCGTCAGATGGCATCGTGCGAGCGCAACAAAATTATGATGGCAAATTAAGGTGAATTAGGAGAGGGCTTTTACACATAAAAAAAAAAACATTCTAAGTGTATGAATAGGTTTTTAGTAGAATAATAAATATCCAATCAAAAATAACAAATTTTAAATAAAATATAAGAAAACTATGTAAAGAAAGCTTTGTTGTCAGGATCTTTTTCGATTACTTTAAATCATAAATTAGGGTGATAAGCGAAACAAGCAATTCAATAATTTTTGTTGCAAAGAATGCACTTAAAATTCCCAAGTACGAATTCGGTGACATAGCCGCACAAATGTTAAGGACTGATCATCAGCAAATGGATCTGAGTTACCTGGACTTATATATATTCAGACGAAGCAAGTGAAATCTAGTTCTCGAAAATGATTCTAAACTTACACAATTTTTCCAAGTGCACCCCATATTCTTATTTTTTTCATTTTAATAAACTTTTGTAATTAGCATAATTTTTGCAGCATGTAAGAAGAAGCTGCTGAGGCGCAGGAAAAAATGCTGCAAATTAATTTGCATCGAGGCGCATGCGCAACTAGTAGTCGTCGTCGCCGGCAAAGGCTGAATGTTGTTGTGAGTTGTTGTGGTGTTGTATATACTATATGTACCTGCACACATATAAAGCCCCCCCTTTCTCCCGCTTTCTGCAGCATCAGCTTCCTCATTTGCCTGCTGCTGGTTGTAACATTTTAATTATGCCTCGCCGTTAGTTGTTGTAGATTTTTCCTGCACTCCGTCTCAAGTTGTTTTGCCTGATTCCGCCCTCGTCCCGCACTCGCTCGGGCGATGAAAGAGCCTCGTAAATTGCAGGCGCAAATAAATTTGTTTGAAATATGTTCGGAGGAGTTCGAAGCGAGGGTCCCGAGAGCTGTTCTCTTAGCCAAATGAGAAGTTTAATAGCTTGTTGCCTGTTTCGCGGTGTCCGGCTAGTTGCTTGGATTACAGTTAGCGAGAAATTGAGCTACTGAGCATTATAATTGAGTAAGAGATGGGATTGCGGACCGGTGATTCCTAAGCAGTGATTTCCCAGGTGATTTGTCACGGTTTTATTTTTATTTATTTTATATGTATTAAATTAACTAAACTTTAATTTCCATCGGTTCTTATTTAATTTAATTTATTTAAGAATTGGTATAAGTCCTACTCTCAATAAATTCCACTTTAAGGTTCCTTTAATGAAATTATGTTGAATTTAACTTTGATATTGGCTTAATTTTCCTCCGACAAAAAATAATTAATTAATGTTCATAAACTTTAAGTAAAGTTAACCGTCTCCCTGCTACCTTTGACAGTCCTGGCCATTAACTCTGCCTTTCTCACAACGTTTCTCCGCTGACTTTTCAAACTGTTCCCACAAATACCGCCTGCCCCCAGCCCATAATCGCTTTGTCTCGGAAAAGTCGCAGTTTCCTCAGGCATCCCTGGCTGGATCTTGGCCATGATTGGGACTCCTGGCCAACGAGGGGGGACGAGGTTGTGCTAACCTAACGCCAAATGCAGTGGCACCCGCAACTGAGCTGCTTGTCGGCCAGGTTGGCTCGCAACTATTGCCACAGTAAACACAGTAAAAAATTTAGTGTCTTATGTAATTGGCAACGATTTTATATTTTTGGTTGGATTGTTAAATCCTACAATAAATTGTTTATATTTGAAATGGTCTTCCTGAAATAAATAAATGTTTACTGCAGATAAATAATTGGAATGAGCATTGCCAAGTTAAATTTTTGGATACGAGTAAGGTGCATTAAAATTAAAATTGTAAATATTATTTCTTATGATAAAAGAACGATTTTAAGCAGCATTTTCCTCTGTGCATCGTAGCTGCAGCTGCAGGCTATTCTTCCGCAGGCTGGAAAAGTTGGAAAACACCGTGAAGGCGGGAGGAGGGTTTTGAGGGGCTGCAAGTCCCCGGGCCGGGCCAAAAACTGCTTGTCAATCGTGTGGCACGTTTCGTTGCTGTTGTTGTTGCTATTTCGTTGCCTGCTCAATAGAATTGCAGCATTATTTCTTCATCTCATCTCTCCACCGTGGCACGTTTTCTGTTTCCCATTTTTTTTCTCCTGTTTCTACAGCTTTTCCACACAGAGTTCAAGATCGCTGCGAGTCGATAATGTCGCGCGATTCTTCCTGGCCGCTTCGCTAACAAGTCTCTGTTGCCTGTTGCTGTTGTTGTTTCATTAAAAATGATTGATTGCCAATTAATTGAACTTTGCCGATATGTTAATTAACGGCCAATCGAATGCAGTCAAACGCTTTTGCTCAATATTCGTCCATTGATTTATTAATAAACTGTGATTAAATCACAATACACCTTTTGAACTTTATTTACTTAATAAAGTGCAAAATATTTGCTCGACTGTTTTGTATGTTTTTATTCTTCAATGTTTGTCTCTTTGAATTTTGATTGCATTTGCAGTTTTTTGCCTCTTTGACTTTTATTAAACACATATTTGCTTGCATTAAAAGTGTATATAAAAAATGTTCGACGAGTTATTTGCTTGCAAAAATAAATGACTTAATATATACATTTTATTCTGTTTGTATTTTCTAGCTTTTTAATACCTATTTAAAAATTATTCAGAAACAAAACGACGACCGGAACTACCCCCATAAATTTGTTCACTTTCAATTAAAACATTTCACCAGCCAGAAGGTAAAAAAAAAACAATTTCTTCATCTCAGCTTGAAAAGCATCGAATATCGCCCAAGAAAAAACAATCTCGTATGCAACTTGCTCGGTGTCGAGCTAGCAAATCTTCGTCTTGCTCTTGCCGAAAAACTTAAACATTTTTATGTCTGCCGAAAAGTTTTCGGCAAAACTAAAAGCGCAAAAAATATTTTCACACGCGATAAACAAAACGCTGAAAAGGAAGACGAGGGAAATGGCCATGGAGGAGGAGAAGGAGGAGCGGCAGAGTAAACAGAGCTGAGGTAAACCCGGCAAAATATCACGAGAGCAGCAGCAGAAAATACGCAGACTATCAACTGTGCACTGAAGAAAAAATATAATACAATTACTACAAATAAGAGCAAGAATTTTCCCATTTTGAAGTCGATGTAGGAGGTATTACCTCAATGTGATTAGATTTTTAAAAATTTAATTTAAGGACTTTCACACTGAATTACAGGAAATACATTTTCACTTATTCCTAGTGCTTAAAAATATATTTTTGATTGGCTATAAATATAAAGTTTACTAAAATAATAACCACACATTGTCTTGAAAATTTTAGTAAAGGACTGAACAATTTTAAAGATGAGACTTTAAGTAAGTTTTAAGTTGAACCTCTTTTAAGTAATAATATAGTATGTATCTAAGACAAGAAATTATTTTCGTAGTTTGGTTTCTTCACCTTTAAATATTTTATATATTATTGAATTATTTTTCAGTGCAGCAGCCAAGTTGCAGCTATAGAGACAGAGCTTTTGGTTTACCTGAAGTGAACCTCAGACAAACATGTCGAAGTGGCGAGCCACCACCGCCAACAGCAACAGCAACAACCGAAACTTAAACAACAACTATAACACGGCGACAGTGCCGGAAAATTGTGTCATGTCATGTAAAAGAGGTTTTTTTTTATAGTGCAGAAAGTTGGCTTTTATGTATAGATTTTACTTAAGCGCGCGGCCTTTCTTATGTCTCTTCACACTTTCCCGGCCCCAAGGCGCACTAAAAGGGGTGAGAAAAGAGCAAGAAAAGGTAAAAGCCACAGCAACAACGAGAAACAACCAGAACAACTGCAAAAAACAAGAGAGATGTAAACGAACACCTTAAAGTGGTTAACTATATGAGTTACTTAGACACTTTTCTAGGTTGGTTGTGCTTGGGTGTAACTCAAAAAATTTCCAAGATGCCTGAGAGCTTACGGAGGTGTGCTGCAGGTTTGTGGGGCTTCCAGCTCGGCAATATGATACCATCTTTGGGTAGGCCAAGAGCTGGGCAAAATGTGGTCAGAAGGTTAAGTTGCGATTGAAAATGTAGGTGACTGAATGTTATAGGATAGAAACGGAATACTAAAGAAAATGGAAAATATTATATTATTAAATTAAAACTAATATTTATGTCAAAGAAAAGATAAACTGGGGTTGAGTTCTTAAAAAGGTTGAACGAGCAAAGAAAATATTTTAAATATCCTATTTAGATTTATCAAAGGGAAATGAATGTTTCAACTAATTTTGGATAAAAGAATAATTATTCCTAGTATTTTTTTCAACTTAATTGAAAGCCAAAATATTTAATTTAGTTTACTAGAAATTTCTTTGAATATGTGATAGTCTTGTAGTCTCTATTCAAAGCCGATCTCCTTCAATCAACATCACTGGCAACTTCAAAAGACTCGGTCCCAAAAGAACAATTAAGACTTCTGAGAGCTGAGCTGTATGTAAATGTTGCCCAGAAACTAAATTAGTGGCAATGAGCTAATGAACACAAAACACTTCAACTTCAAAGACACATCACATCACAGACCATCTGCCATTCATCTTCATCTTTCCATCTCCAGAGCTGTCCGCGATCATTTCCATTTCGAATGTGTTCTGAGTTCCACGGATGAGTTCTCCGTTCGGTTTCCTCATTTGCCTCCAAACAAATTCTAAGAAAAGCAGAACCGTCGACGACGACGGCGGCATATCAAAAAGGGCAGGCTCGCGGACTAACAGAGACTAACTTGTGCTCCTCCAATCGCACACCTCACCTAAAATTTTGCTCCCATTTGTTAATGTGGCATAAAGCGTATTTTGCATGGTCTGGCGGGGATACCAAATAGTTGAATGAATTTACGAAGCTTGTCTGGGATTTATTAGAAAACAGTGGGTGACCTGGGGGCTAAGACTTTAGTTAAATATTCCTGATAAAGGTTGAGCATCTAGGATATTATTTATATAAGCAAATATATAGCAAACAATTTTTCATACTATAATAAGAAATATATATAACGGCTTGGTTAAATTTATGAGCATATTCCTTTTAATAGATATTTTCCATTGATTTCCCCTTGAAAATTCCCCCGTTTTAGAACCATCGCTAAGTTTCTCGATCAACCCCACTGTCCATCGCCTTGCCTTTGATCTTATTTTTAATGGACAGCAACGTTTGCATCTCATTCAATGAGAATTTATGATCAGCCAGCGGCGAGGGAAAAAGTGCAAGTGAAAACGAAAACAAAAACGGAAAAAAAAACCGAGATCAGTGAGATTGAAATTCCAATTCAACGGAAGCCCCAAAGCTGGGCTTTTGAGTAATCATTAAGCAGTTAACACAACAAGCCAATTAATTGAAAACAAATTGCCCATTAAGTTGGCCAAAAAACAAACGATAATAAAGCCGATCGTCAAGTGAGAAGTGAGCGTGCGATCAGTAAACGAAACCGAATTCACTAAGCGATCGCTTCGATTACGGAGCGAGCACTGCTAAATATAGTAAAGTGTACTGCACAGTGAGAAAAATGTGGATTTTTTTGTATTACCAGATATTATTTAATATATATAACTGACTAACTATATACCAACCGAAACAAATAAAGTAAAGTAAGAAAACATCTTAAATTTTGCTGGGAACTTGAACCCAAGTCATCATGCACTATAATCACATTTCCAACCCAATAGACTGGTCAATTTTCAATTATTTATCTTTCTAAATTTTCCGTGTATATATGAGGCTAAGGGGGGATATGTTATGAGTGGCACAAGATCGCTTGATCCAATCGGACCGTGCTGCAACAACATCAAACAGACGGCCGCTTCAATGGCTTGATTAATGTGCCCCACATCAATCAGAGTGTGTACTGCGGCTGGATCCAGAGCCGGGGGGATTTTTCCTTCTACATAAACACACAAATCTTTTGCCACAGCGGCGGCGCCGCACAAACAGATAGAAAGAGCAAGATATATGCCGGCAAAGAGAGACGGCTACAGGGACGCCCACACAATTTTGGCTTTTACCTCAAAAAAGAAACAGAGCCAGCGGCTTTGTCAAAATAAATGAACAAACATAAATCGGGCAACACCAAAACAACAAACCACAAAGTTTTATTCAAAGGAAGTCTTCTCGATTTCTTTTTCTTCTTGGCCAAAGTGACGACTGATCGAGTCAGCAACAGCACTAACACTATCAGGGGGAAAAAATAGTATAAAAAATAGGCAAGAAAACAAAGCAGAGACAAAGCCTTTAAGCCACGGAGTTGCTTAGTTTAAAGATCACGATCTTCCACAGTCTTTGGAACATTTGCCAAAATGAGCAAAAACGCTAAAGCCACGGCAACAACAAATCACGTTTGTGATCTTGACTTTAGACATCAGACTTGGGCCAGAAAAAGAGCACACAGCCCAGTGCAGGAATAAAAAATAAAATAAGGCTAAGCGAAACCGAACCAAAGCTGGCAAAAAAAAAATAAAAATAAAAAAAGCAAGCAGCCAAAGAAAAGTCATTTAAATGGCCTGGGGCTAGCCAAAGTTGGAGTCTCCTTATTTCTATAAAAACCCATACAAAGAAATCTCGAGGGAAACATTTGTTTCCAGCCATTGCAAGCTGATCAGAGGTGGAGCTGGTATTTATTTTATTGGGAATTCAAATGGAGACTAAATAAAGATTATAAGAAAATACTTTTTAACCATACAGTGGACTTAAAAAAATTAAGAAACCATTGAGCTAACCTCCTACAGTTAAGGGAGTGCCACTCTGATTATCTCACTGAATCGGAGCCAATACTTTTATGGCTATTTCATTTTTATAATTTTAACATTAGCTGCCGCTTTTATTAAACCTGGCTGAATCGAAGTCTATACATTTATGGTTCCTTCTTTTATACATTAGCTGTCGCTTTTATTAACCCTATCCCCTGTAATCCGAAACCCCTTTTCGGCTCTCCGCCACTGGATTTAGGCCTAGACAAGTTCTACTTGTTTGGCTTGGTTTTGTTTACTTCGCCTCCCTCGGCTTTATTTTTTTGGCTATTTGTTTGTTGGCCGCATTGGTTGTTTGTGTGCCTGAGTTCTTTGTTTGTGGAACCTCGGCTACACATGCAAAGTGTTGTTGTTTTTTGTACCTTATAGGTTGTAGTTGTTGGTTGTTGTAGTTGCTGATTGTCGGCTGTTGTAGTTTGTTGACTGCTGAAGCGATTTGAGCTACATGACAATGAGATATTGGGAACGCTGCTCACACAATGCCAATGAGTTCATTTGGGTTTTTAGCTTTTTTCAAAACTTTAAGGCCCGGCTTGGTTCCATGAACTTTTCTGGGTAGGATTTCTTGGCTTCCTTCAATCAGTAATTTTCCTTCAATTGTCTGATGCTGATGTTTTGCCCTTTTGCATTTCGTGCTCGAAATCATAATCGGAATTTCGTATTCAATTGCGGAACTCTCCTTAATTAGAGACCCAGTCCCTGGAGAGTGCCCCTTCCTTGGTTCGAACCGAAAGCATAAAGAGGCAAATAATTTTCCAAACAAATGGCAAACAATCAAATGAATCACCGCCCCCAACTTTTCTACCGACACTCGACCGAAAGAGGAAAATGGCAACTCATCAATTTTCCACGTGTGATTTATTAACTAATTTGCCTCAACCGCATTTAAATGCGCTTTTCACACAGGCACGTACATACCGCAAGCCGGAAAATGAGCGAAAGAGAGGGAGACGTGTCGACACGTGGAAATTCATTAGACAAAAATGCCTTTCATTTTCTTATTTTTCACATTATTAGCGGCGCAAGGAGAAATGAAAGAAAGGGAGGTATATTTTAGCCTCTTGAGAAATATGCGAAAATCATGAGCTGCCGCCTGCGAGAGCGAAGAAAAGTGTTTAGGCATTAATTATTGGGCTTGGGGCTCTCAGGGAAATTCGCCTGGCTCGAATTAATGGATCTGGGAGGCGCTGTTATATGCCAATGAATAATTTTTTTCAAATTATTACATATAATTTACAGGGTTTTCCTAATCAAAGCTTGCAGCTTTCTCAAGGAAATGTTAAGGAAAAAAGAAAAACGAGGTATACATTTCAAAGCAATATGTATTCTACAAACCTATTTAAAGCCAAAGCAAAGAAACCATAAAGTATTTTGAAAAATAGGTGCATAATAATTTATTTAAAGCAAATTTATGATGTATAATTTATTCGCATTAGAGTATAGACCTGTGGGTGTACTCTTATTTATGCATCCTTTATGCCATTTTTTTCTGAAAAATACCTCCCACTTTGGCTAATTTAATTTTTATGACTATTATGCGCCGCATTTGCGCTTTAATTCATTTTCCTTTATTTTTTCTTGCAGATTTTCTTTTAATTTTTTGGGTCCAGACTCCACTTGCATGATTTATGCGGGGTTTTCTTTGCATTTTTTCGCCTCTGCCTGCAGTTTTCCGACTCTTGGCCCCGCTCTGCACTTGGCGTTAAAAATATTGCCAACTTGCCATAAATTTTATTGTATTTTGACAAGTAATAAAAATGCAAGCCACAGACCGATAAAAAAAAATATGGAAAAAATAAACAGAAAGCAAATAAAAGGAAACTGCATTTTCCCGAGGGAGATAAGAAAATTCTGGAAGGGGGGGAAAATGTATAAGTGATGAAAGAAGGGTTCGGGGGCCAAGAGATAAAACATTTTGTAGCTAATTTGCATTTTATATGCCAAGAGCTCGTTGGGCTTTAAACTGACATGGACAAATCTCATTTTGGGTGATTTGTCTTTGGTTCGGATTCGTTGAAAGATTTATTAACGGAATGGCTTGAATAGATAAAATTTAAAAGCTCTCCCTTTTAGTTTCGATCTTCATTCAAAACTAATTAGCATCATAAATTTGTTTTTCTCTTTTTGGCCATTACCATTTGAAGTTATCACTCAATCAATTTTATTGTCACTCAAACCATATAAAAACAATCAAGAGATAAGCCAAAATACGATTTAAATTTCAACTCAACTTGGCAACTTTGTGTTTAGTTTTTATGTATATTTGCTTGTTTATTTGTTTGCTTTCGTTTGGTCAGCAATGGGGCATAAAAAGGCAGGCTCTGACTTTAAACTTTTATGATTGAAAGACCGACTGAGTGGGTCTTATAGGGGTTTATTCAGGCCTTAGACTAATGATATTATCTGAATCCCAAGTCAAGTTCTGTTTATGACACGGAGTAATTAGAGAAGCAGAATTCTAAGTGGCTGTTAATGTACTTTTTGAGCCGTGAGGTCTTTTTACAACCCGAAATAAGACTTGGTCTTTTTCGTTTTTTAAATTGAAAGCTTAACCAGCGGGAAGTCATAACTGATGACCAGTTAATCATCTGCTAAATTCCTAACTTCCAATTAGGAGCCACAAAATCCATTAGCCTGTTTTAATACATAAATAAAAATAAAGAGGAAAACTTCCCGTTTTAAGTCTTGCATAATCGACCATCTATCTATTTTGCTCATATAACCGCCAACAGGCGGGGGAAAAGTTTTTCAATTTTCCAAAACAAAAATCGTATAAAACAAATCTGAAACGCTGCGTGTAATTATCATAAGGCGAGATCTTGTAGCGCCAATATGAGGCTCATAACTTGTCCGACAGTTTTTCGGGGGGGCAGTGAGCCGAGGAGTTTCCCTCCTTGATTTCCACCCATTTTCCCCCGGCTCTGAAACGACGTAACTTTCAATTTGCGTAATTTTCAAAGTGACTGCGTTGAAGAAGCGTGGCCAACTGATCCCTCACCTAATGACTTCTGCCCATGAGAAATGTTTGGCCAAAAGCCTCGACTCCAAAAAAAGTGTATACATGTAGGAAAAAATGCTGAGGGGCGCTGGGCCTAGGGGCGTGGCACCCCGTGTGTGCGTGTCAGTGTGTGTGCCTGTGTGCTGAGGTGCACGCTTGTCATAAAATCCCGCTTATTATGTTGGCTATTAATTTTTACAGCCTGGACGCGACGGTCGGGATCCAATGGACTGTGGTCGTCGGGCTCGGTTTTTCGGTCGGACTTGGGGGTCTTCTCTGCCCACTAGAGATGGGGTTCGAAGGGAGTCACGATCCGGAAATTGAGGTCCACTCCTCCAGAGGATTGTGGTTTTATTGGGGTGTTAACTGCGGTAGGTGATATAATAAAATAATTATTTTCCTTTGCAGTTTACTTATAAAATGATACTAATATATATGGAATCATAATAAAACTGACCATATGTATTTAAAATAAGACTTTTAGATATCTGGAGTACGGAAAAGAAAGGTATTTACACAAAAATATTTAATAATATTTTTTTTAACGATTTTTTTCTCTAATTTATTTTTTATTATTATATTTTAAGCATTCTATCAACTTTTCTTCCTATAGTTCACGCTGCCATCCCTAAGAAACTTGCGCCTAGAACGCTCCAAGTCAAAGGAAACTTGTTGTTGGCGCTCCATGGCAATTTATGACAAGCAGGCAAAATGGGCAACGCAGCTCCTCCATGGCCTTCCGAGTTCTTGGCCACGGCTCCCATATCGCGGCTTCTATCGCAGATGTACAAATTTATTTTTGCGTTTTTCCCGGGTCGAGGGGATTATACATAGCTGAGAGGGGTCCGGCCCATCATTAGTACTAACAAGCGACATTACGCGGCCTTAGTTTGGGACTAGTTTTTCGGAATGCGTACTCGATTTGGCCTGGCCTTTGTCTCTCCACGAACTACGAGTATGTTTATTTAATGAGAATTTTTCATGGAATTTGTATTGCCTCTTGTGGGAGGATATACGTATAACCCCGTTATCCCGCCGCCTGCCGCCGCCGTACTTATCGTATTTTTGATTTTTCATGGGTTTATTAAATTATTCGAAGTATTATTCCAGCGAACTGAATTCGAGAAATTGGCTGTGATTGTTATGTGAATGGGACTCATGATTGCATGATGGGGCCGTGAGTACGGTAATGGGTTTCTTCTCCCCGATTTGATTGCGGTCTACGGCCGTCTCGCCCTATCTGTCTCTATGTTATTAACTGTACTTTAGTTGGGTAAACTCATTAATGGGCAATCATGTCGTATTGACGATCTGGGTATGAACATTTCATTACTTACTCTACTCATAACTCTGGTTTATGGTGTTGTTGAGCTGGGTTAAGTACATACCTGAAAGGAGAAGGAAGTTGGGGTATTAGTTTTCGGATTGGCAGGGAAATGTTTGTCGATTTAGCCTAATTAACATGTACATAAAGCGTGCTGGCAATGAAGTGGAGAATCAGTTATAAAGAACGTCAATTAAATTTAATTTTAAGATTAGTGTATTTTGTCTTGGGGTTATTTTTAACTTCTGGTTTAAAATTCCCTTGCAGGGACCCTGCCAACTCTTTTCGCGCAACAAATGCTGCCAACTCGTGACGAAAAACCTGGCGTGACTCAAGAGTTTCACAAATTTCTCACTTTTATTGCGACTTTTCTTCGCCCTGTTGCATAATCCCAGATAGCATCTGATGGATGCGCCAGCATCTGCACCTTTTGTCTTCTCGCGTTATTTTCACCTCTCAGCGCTAGGCGCTCGGCTTCTTGAAGGCAAAAAGTCAACACTTGGCCAACTATGAAAAGCAAACAATTTAATTAAGGAAAAAAAAGCTGAAGCAACTTTGACTCGGAGTTTTTCCTCACTCGCTCGCTTGCTGTTATTTTTCCAGCAATTTTCAACTTTCGAGGCAAACTTGGGCCTGACTTGCCATATAATTAAATACAAATAACAATTAAGATATACGCAACGAAGTTGCCACGCAGCAGCTTCATTTGTGGCTGAAACGTGGATCAGGCCTGGCCACGGGCATAATTTGAAGTTTTTTAATTAAAAGCAGGCAGCTCGGTTTGAGAAATGGTTTTTCCAGACGCGACATTTATGAATTGAGACGTTAATTGTCATCTACTCTCGGCTTGAGGGGCGGGTGGGGCTAAGCACTCCCATGCCTGTCAATTGCCGCCGCCGACCTGTCCCATGAAATTGTCAAAAAATCGTTGATAGGCAGCAGGCCCAAAATAATTTTCATATTTAATTGACAGCCGCGGCTTGGAAAACCCGAAGAGAGTGCTCGAGTGTCGGCTGGTGCTACCAATTCCATTAGAGCGACTTGTCAGCGGAATATCGATAGGAAAATGCATAATACCCTGCATATTGCAGAGGGGTATATGGGGTACATGTTGAATACATGCAACTTATTTAGTTTTTAGGGTATTAACAGACCGACCCTTGTCTCTACTTTAAAAGCTAGGCTATTTGAATTTTTTTCAATTTATGGTGGGTTAATTAGGCATCGAAATATGCAAATAAAAATTCGCCAGTCTACTAATGAGTGAAACTATTAAAGCCAATGAGCTACTAATAATATCAGAAATTTAATGTATACTCTTTAATAAAAATTAACATGAAATTAATAATAAAAGACTCATTTTGACTGTGAATTTATGGGTAACAAGTAAGTATATCATAATCCTACTTATTCTAAAAAATATTTTTATTACAAATTGAATGCAAATGTTATTTCATTTATTATTGCGTTTATTCAAATTTATGGCTAATGGGGTAAAGGGTAAGCCCCAATCAATAATTCTCCGGTTTTTAGCTCTTGCCTTTGGGGCGTTTTGGCGTATGTCGCTTTACTTAATGGCAACATGTTTTACAACATTATTAGACAGGCCAAAATGGAAGCAAGTTTTTTTGGTTTTCTGGCCGACAACTGGCAAATTTTAATTACCAATATTTTCCAGGTGTCGATACCCATACGACCCACGCCGGGGGCAGCATTTTACATTTTATGACAGGGCCGTAACCCACAGACAAATACGAGTATATATACGGGCATTGAGCTGGGACCCACTCGATCTGGTAGCTCTGCTGTCTAATTAGCGTTTTTGTGACAACCGCAGAAAATAAAAACACTTTGAAATGGTTTTGTAATTGGCAAACATTTTGTTTGTCCCACCCGAAGCGAATCGAATCGAATTAGAACCCGAAATGATATTTAATTTCATTTGTGCTTATCGGCTTAGCAAATTGTTTCTGTGGGTGGTCTGGGCTCTGCTTCCGTGTCTGTGGTTTCAAATAATCTTCTTATTGGTTTAAAATTTCTTAATTATAAATACATAAGAAATAGTCTCTGAAAGCAATCAGCTTTTGGTTAGGAATGTCGAAGAATATTATATGACAGCTTTCGTTGTATTTGGTACAATGGTTCGTATCAATCAAGATAAGATAAGTTGCTATTTTAAACATGATTGAGTAGAGTCATACATATTAACCAAATGGAAAGTACTTATACTTGTCAGGGAAAGATTTTAGCAGATAGCTATAGACAAGTTTACTTATTTCTACTTATATTAATTTTTTCACATTTAACATAGTATGATATCTATTTCTATATCCTATGGTTATCTAGTTCAGACTAGATTGCACTTGATATGAATAATATTGCCATTTTAATGGCCATATTGATTCATAAAGATAAAGATAAAAACCAAATGAAAAACACGGCACTAAATACTTTAAGTCTTCGAGTATAATATATAGGTTTATACGGTTTTTTTGTATATAAAATATTAATTTTTTATTTGTAATATTTTTTTGTTTAGTTTTTAGCATTTCTGCCGCAGTTTTTTGGATATAATAAATTAAATTCGTTTATAAATATTGCCGCACTCCACATTTCATCCTATTTCCTTTGCAGGATCATCAGCAATGATGATGATGATGATGCGGCGGCCCGTGATGATGATCAAAGTGGCTGCTGTTGTGGTGATGGTGGTGCTCCACGTAGTGGTGCGGCGGAGGAGGAGGCCCATAGTGGTGGTGGTGGTGCGGCGGCGGCCCATGGTGGTGTGGGGGTCCATGATGATGGTGGTGATGATCGTAGTGAGGCGGCGGTGGCGGTCCATGGTGGTGATGGTGGTGGTGTCCATGACCTCCCAGGCTCAGGCCCAAGTGGATTCCGAAGAGACCTCGTTCGTGGTGTGGCGGCGACATTGTAAATCCTTTGGTATCCTTTCTTGAACTGATGTATTCCTTCAGAGAACTGCCCTCGCTGCTTATTGAATGCGTACTGTATTCCCATCCATTAGAATGACCAATTTATATACACATCTCGGCTTGACTGGTTCGACACTCCAGATAAGATTGTTTTGCACGGTTTTATCTTATCGCGAGGGGTGTGTTTTCGGGTGACTCACTGGGGATTCACTTCATTTCCACGGCTAAAATGCCCCAATAGGGTTATAAAGATTGCGCTATTTGTGGGTAATCTAAAAAGCAAAAAAAAATACTCACCGAGTGTACTTTTCTTTGGATCCACTCATAATAAGTGCAATCAAAATAAAAGCG
Organism: Drosophila rufa; assembly: GCA_018153105.1. Lineage (NCBI taxonomy): Eukaryota > Metazoa > Arthropoda > Insecta > Diptera > Drosophilidae > Drosophila > Drosophila rufa. The sequence continues at coordinate 11,208,407 of JAECXS010000085.1, forward strand.
CAAAGAAGCAAAACAAAAGCATTTCTTTCAGACACAATAACAAATTGACATTGCAGAAAAAATATATTGAAGATGCGAGAAGAAGACGAGAAAGATGTCTGAGAAAGGGAGAAAAAAAAACTGCAAGACGCCGCCGGCAATAATTTCCGCCTTGTTTGCCAGACGTAGGACCGAAAAAAAAGAACAGAAGTAAATAAAGTGCGAGGAAAGAAAAGAAAAGCGGAGGGAAAACCCAAAGAACACACTAGAGACAACCCAATAAAGCACCAGAGAAAGTGCGACTGAGAAGGGTACAGTCAGAGAGAGCTTTTGCATGGAGATTGGCTTGTGGGTTCGATGGTAATTCCGCTCTTTCCCCATATCTTTAAAAAATGTCATGCAGAGGGAAAAATCCCCAAGATTATACTATATGTTTTATTGATAAGGCTTATCAGTTTCATTTATTTTGATATGTTTATTGCTGGGATTCCTTGAACCTATTTCGTCATCTGATGTACTTAATTTGTTATCAAAGGCACAAGTTCCTAACGCTATTATATCATAATTCTTCCTGTATCTGGTTTGATTCAAAATAAACCAGGTTTTCTCTTAAGCTTTTTAAATGTATGGTTACCATTTGATTAAACTGATTAATTAAATGAACTCTGGTAACACTAGCAAGAAAAATAACAACGGAAATGTATGTAATTTTATAAAAGCTCGCTGATAAGCGATTTAAATAAAGCAATTTTTAAAAGCTAAGTAATATTTTTAGCCTCTGAAAAGGAAACTATCATTTCGGATAATATTGTGATATATCAGAAATATCTTACTGTTAACTCAAGTGGCTTATGACTGTTTGGTTAGGTTCGGTGGTATATTATTTCCCTGTGTAGACACACAACTCCACATGAAAGCGAATTTAGTGCGTGACAATAACTTTTGCCTCTGTGAGCCTTTCTAATGGCACAAGACGAGAGCGTGGCGGTATTAAGGGATGAGGGGTGTGAGCTGCGGTGGAGCACTGATAAACTGCGTTAGAAGTTATAAAGCGATTAGAATGTGTCTGGAGTGCGTCCTGGGAGAGAAGGGGAGAACGAAACGCCGACTAAAAAGAGAAGGAAAACTTTGTCCTGTATCAATTTAATGCTTATTTAAAGTGCGACCAGAGAATCTGTCCTTTTACCGAGCTGTGGGAGTAAAAACGATGTAGGAAATGAGTGAAACGGAAGCGGGCCACCACGGAGTTTACAAAAACTGGGTAAGGGGCAATGCAGGTAATACATAAATTTGATTTTATGGAGTGGCTTTTCCAAGAACTTCTGCAAAAAGTTTGATAATACATTTTATTAGCTTGCTAAGGAAATATTTTGCGTGGGGACAAAAGAACGGAGCGAAGCGATAATGGAAAAATATGAACGCATAAAGAAAACCGAGGGGTCTTGGTGGGAGTGAATGAAATGTTAAACTTTTTAGTTTATGACGGAAAATGATTTTTTAAATTAGATCAATTACGAAAATAGATTTAAACCATTTTAAAATACTCTGAAATATAACTTAAATCAAGTTAACCAAACCATTAAATATTTAAAGAAATAAATAGACTAATATCTTAATAAAAGGTAAATGAATAATCCCTCACAAGAACCAAATTTTTCCTTAAAGACCTGCTCAAAATTCTTGAATTTTCCTGACTTATGATAATGAAATAATTTAAACAAAAGTCCCGTAAAACATGGTCATAAAAAAAGGAAGCTCTCCACAAGCCCCACAAAAGGAAAATCACTTTAGTGGCTGCTCCGTTGGAAAAGCTCGTCCGACTTGCTCATCTGGCTCATTTTCTCCCGCTGGTTGTGTTTACACATTCAATGAAAATTCCATTTCAGTCTGGCACGTTCGGGAGGCGCCCCTCGGAGAAGGGTTAATATTAACCTCCGCCTCCCTGGCCGACGGCCACAATTATTGCCTCTAACCCCTTTGTCAACAACTTGAGTTTATTTGAGCTTTATGTGCACATGCTGAGTCTGATTTTTGGCCAAGTCCGAAATGCCTTTGAGCTTTGTCCCCCCGGACTTTCGTTCCCCACGTTCCTCGTATAATAATTTTATATGCTTTTTGGCTGCTGCATTTTTGCATAGTCAGACCCTGCAATCGGTGGTCCCAAGGATGGCAGTGCGGCGTGCGGCATGCGGTGGCAGGATGTGGAAGATTGCGACAAAAGCAGAAAATGTTCGAAAAAATAAACGTTGAAATTATTATGGTCTGTTGCATTTTTTATGCTTGCTTTTTATATATGTATATATTCCGAACAGGGGTTGCTGGGCTCCCATTTTTTCTACATCTGAGTCTGCAAATGGGTAAAATGCATAGAAAATTTGCGATTTACGGGATTTGGCTGGCTCTGATTTTCCGGGGGATTTATTTGTTATGTCTGCTCATGAGTCAGCCATGGGGATTTCTGCGGAAGATACATTTTTCACAGCTGGAGAAGAATTTTACTGAATTTAGATACACTAAGGGGAAGGTCTATATTTACAAAAATTACTTAAAAGTTATATAAATCCTTATCTTTTATATTAGAATATAATTGGCTATGAAAAATATCTACTTTGACTAAAACCTGTTAAGTTTTAAAATAATTAAACAACCTTTTATTTCTGCTGTGAAATATAACACCCTTTAAATTCTTTAAACACTTTCTGTAAGCCAATAAAAATTTCTTAAAGTATCACCATGGGCTGTTATTTTTATTTGAATCATAACACACCCCATATGACGACAGCTCTGCCAATTAAGTTTTCAATTTCCGCAAGTCAACTTCAAAGACTCGAGGGAAAGTCGAGCAACCACCGCTGAAACAAAGCCCATGGTCCTAGCCCTACCCCAGACCTCTCTGCCAACTCCAGCTTCAACTCCAACTCCAGTTCAAAATCCATCTCAGACTGCCTGCCACATTTGTTGACATTTCATTATGCACAACTCACCCTCGGAGATGGCATCTGATTTTTGAGGGAGACGCTGGAGTTTCCTGATTTTTGTTTTGCCTACGCACGTAATAAAAATAATAATAATATTTGGATTCGGGAGCGTGTGCATAATTTACGATAATTGCCTCGGATCGGTGACATTTTCAATTAATTCGAGACGACGATGTGCCGTTCGCTCAACAGTTGTCGGATATAAAACTCCCGTGGATTTTATGGCTAATGCTGGGTTTATGTTTAATATCGCATCTAACACCAAGTCGTAAATTTATGTCGTATCATCATTTGCCCCGTAGTTGTCGCTCATAAAAGCTATATAAATTAAAAGGATTTTACGATCAAAGAATACTCCCAACCGGACATCCATATCATAAATGTGGGGAAACAGCAGTTGCGAAAATCATTGCTTATTGTTAATTTATTTCCCCTTTGGCTTTTCAAAAATTTCCTTCGCTTTAACCGCTTTTTCTTCTGCCATTTTTTCCTTATTGACTTTATGAACTTGTGCACGGATGTGGCATTTCCGGCCAGGAGACTTCTTCTCCATTTCTCCCACCCACAATCCTAAGCGCCACAAAGGGGCCGTTGACCATAAAAGGGGCAGAATACCGAACACAAAGTGGGACAGAGACCGGAGAATATATAACAAAAGCCTCGCTTTTCACATTTTCATTTTTTTTTTTTTGTTAGTTGTAAGCGCCTTGGCCTGAGCTTGTAATGAACTTTTATTTGCATTGTACCGCACACACTCACATGAGGGGAAGTGGGTGGAAAATCCAGACAAGTGTGCCACAAGTCGATACAAGCCACACACTCACTCGTCCACACACCCATTTCAATTCATTCATTTAGCCCATAAAGTCGGATGCATCCGCAGCTAAAGAAAAGCCCTGCACTGAGCAGAAAGTAAGGGTCAGTTCAGGCTCCTAGATACGAATTAAAAATGTATATTAATCTTTATAGAATTGGTTTAGCTTCAAAGCGTAGCCGAGATTTATAGAATGAAATAAATGTAAAAAAAGAGTTTTTTCTTACTAGGGAAAATCACAGACTTATTTTTTAAAGATTTTTACTCTCAATTTTGTTTCCGTGTTGGGAAACCCACACACACAACACCCTCTCATCCTTCGATCCAATCGATTTATGGGCATTTCCGGGTTGAAATCACTTAAAAGAGTTTGCCAGCGGATCGGGGGAGTGAAAAGGGGAATGTGGAACCGCTTATTAGTTCCTTTGAGTTTTGGTTTTATGTTTTTCCTTCCTTTCGCTTCTTGCCATTTGGAAAACATATCTAATGCATTCTATGGTGCCCCCAAAAAATATTTTTTGCGAAATTTGTAAGCTTTATAAAATAAATATTAAGAGCGGGGAGTCCTCAGATTTTCAAGGGATGAATTTTCCTATATTTTGGGGGGTAAATTTGAGATTCTCATCTAATGCATGAGGTTGAGTCATCCTTTGGGACACAGACACAGAGGTCTTTGATTGAGTGATTGTACCGGAGAGTAATTGAAATTCTAAGGGGAGACAATCCATTTTCTGGATAAATTGACCGATAGAAAGTCACCCTTGGGTATATATTATCCCAGGGGGTGAACAATTCTGAAATAACTCAATATGAAGTCCGATTGGTAACTATATTAATCTTATAAGGATTTTATTTTCGATTTAAAATTAAGACTTAAGGCAAGGCTAGTGCATTTCTTTGAATGAATCTGAAATGTTAAGAATATTAAAGTAAAACCTTTGAATTTCATATTTTTATTTATAATAAATTTCTTAGTTCTGCAATAATATAATAATATTATTTTATTTATTTAAGCCCAGAACTTTACTTAGTTTTAAGACCACTTTCAAAGAGAAAATCTTGGACTTAACATACTAGAAAAAACCCAAACAAAACCTTTTGTTCAAAACGATTTCAAATGCAGAACTTTCACGGCCAAACCCAAATCCAACCTCAAATCAAAGTAAACTTTTTGTGAAGTTGTTTACAAGCCCTTTTAATATTCACTCGACCCAAATCACAATTACTTTTGATCCCTTAACTCGGCCACCTTGCCCAGCTTTTCATCTTTCCTAACCCATTTCCAGTTTTGTTAATTTAATTCTTTTCATTTTTATAATCAATTTCGACAAGGATTTTTTTCTTCTGAAATTTCATGCCACTTAATTAACCCTTGGTGGTCCTGCCGCAGGGCTAATTAACACATTACCTGGCACCTGGCACATGAACAAACAAAAAACGGAGAAAACTATTCAACGCGTCATGCAGGCTCCGGAGAAAATGAGAAAGAGTGAGAGAAAAGGGGGGGAAGTGTGATGGAGAGAAACTTTTTGCACTTTTTATTCGTTGGGGCTGCCAAAAACATGTTAAAGGTGTTGGCCTAGAACAAAAGCAAAAAATAAAATAAGAGCGAGTGTAAAAAGCCAAAAATGTGGAAAACTTTTTTGAAGTTTTGCCAATAAATTGTGCGGGGCCACCATGGGGTTAAGCGAAAGTTCTCCCTGCACTCGACAAGAAAAAAAGGCAGTCCCAAAAATACCCGAAAAAAATTATGACTGAACGTAATTAAGAAAACTTTTGCTCGGGCACAATTGAAATCGAGTGAAATCAAAGGAGGTGGAAACGAAAATCTTTGGCCCGCCAGCGATTTGAGCACTTTAACCCACGCCATCCAAAAGCAAAAAGGGAAAATGTGGGTGAAGAAAAAAGGAGAAAGAATGTTGGGGCCAAGTGCCACGACTGTGAGATACCCGGCAATTATATCCATGAGAATTTAATTAAATTTTATAAAGAGTTGTATGTGCTAAAAATTTAAATTGGTTTTTAGTGGAAAACCAACATTTAAGGGTTGGTCTGATAAAAATGAGGAAAGCTCAGAGAATTCGAAGAGCATTCAATATACCCTTTAAATCCACGCGGTACCAAGAATAAAAATAAACGGCAAAAGCAATTTACACGCCGAGTGAGATTCTTGTTCCTTTTTCTTATCAAATTAGACAAAAGGGAGAAATTTCCGGCGAAAAGCCTTCTGCGAATGCCTCTCCCTCACCCGTGAAAAGTGGATAGCGGGTAATAGGGGGCGCACAGGTCAAAGGTGTTGGCAAGCGCCGCAGGAAGCATTCGAATTGCCCCCTGGCTGAGGGATATCCCATCGATATGGCGCCGTGCGAAACTTTGTGTCGAAAAGAGATTTTAATGACATCGGCTGCGCTTTATGGCAGCCGCAAGAGACAATTTTCGCCCGCAAATTTCGTGTGGGCGTGTTTATTGTCGCCGCTGCTGCTGCCGCCCTCGAAAAAAAAACACAGGCAGGATATTAGAAATAAACAGAACAGCAGGATGCCACCCGCTTTCGGGGAGGATATTTTACTGGGCGTATATACTCGTATATTCGGTATGTGGCAGGTTCCTGGGGTAGGCATCGAATCAATTTGCCGGAGGTAAGAACAATTTTCCCAGCAAGGCGTCACACATTTTCGTAACTGCAGCGAATCGATGAAAAGTCATGAACATTTTGGGGGTGCCGCTGGGAGACATTAACTTGAATTTTATTTTAAATGCGATTGAGTGTCAGCGTGATAAAATCAAAGATTAAGCTTAAGACGCTTTTCGAAATATTTATGACTTTGCAGATTATTAAAAAAATAATCAATGAAGGCTAGAACTGTATTTGAAATATTTTTTTTATATTTCCCATATGAAGCTCACACCGCTTTACTTCTTTAATTTTCTAATATTTCTTGAAAGACTTCTCTCGGTAACTATCTTTAATTTTAGCCAGCAGATGGGCTGATGACCTCCACGCTCCGTTCATTAGTCTCGTTTTCGGTTTTGCGATTCATTAACATGGCCTTCTTCACACTTAGCCTGCTCATTTCGGACGGTCTCCATTGTTCCCTTCTGGTCATTGGCCCTTATGCCGCCTCTATTCTCCTTTTACAGTTGCCGTTCTCTTTCTGGATTTTTAGCCCTCGGGCTAAGTACGATCTTTTTCGCTTGGCTTTAATGTTTTTCGAATCATATTAATTTGAATTAATGAATTTAATTGCCACAAATTAGTGGGCACGCCGGACCACCGGAGCCGACAAAAGCTTTATGACTTTATAATGATCGGAGCCGTTACGAGCTCTATATAATTATAAGAAATTTAAGTTTGAGCCTAGCCGCCAGGCTAAATATCAAAGAATATCTCAGTTATGTTTTTTTCTTCTTTTTTTTTGGGAAAGACTTGCCGCCCAATTATCTAATAGGAAAATCCATCAACAAAAAGAGTGGCAGACATGACAATCAAATTATGGCGCAAAACGGAATAAAAACTCATAAAAATGACATTAGCCAAATGGAGCACGTAGAGTTGCCTCCGTCTACGTCCAAGATGAAAAAAGCCAAGAGCAGACATATAAACAAAATATAAAAATGAAATCAAACAAATAATCTGCGAGTCACAGGGTACAAGAAACAGAAGCCGCACAAATGATGCGTCAAGACAAAAATAAAAAATAAAAGAAACCTTGGACCAGGGGAAATATATTTGGCTAAAATGCCGCTTTTGTTATACTCTGCAAGTTATGACTTCAGCTAGTTATGACTCTTTAATTTTAAGCTTATGTAGGGCATCCTAATAATACTATTCATATTTTTTGATGAGGTGATGAACTGACAATGGCAATAAATAATAGAAAGGCGGCAAGTGCTTGTGATATAAATAGATCTACGCATGATGACTTTCAACTGCTTGTAACTGGTAATTTTTTGCGTAAAACTGTTTCAAATTAAGACTTATTTTCATTACTTATTTTTCTGTCGTACATTTTTTTTCTATTTCATTTAAAGATGGATCAATATTTTCCATAAACATCTCACAAAAATATATTTTAGATGCAAAAGAAGAAAATATGTCAAAGCAAAATGCTGACAATAAATATTTGCATTTCCCACAATGGCTTGCCATTTTTGATAATCCTTGTTAGGGTATCAGAAGCAGCCCAAATGGTAAATGCAATCAAACGGATGACAGAAAAAGACTCTCTCCTGCCACCTTTTCTCCCATCTGGACTCCGTGTATTTTCTACCTTGCCATTTCGGTAGCCATGACAACGAGTAGCAAATAGCTAGTGAAGTGGATGCCCGATGCCCGATGCCCGATGCCGCTTGGATATGGCCAGGGTAATAGCAACTTGTAGTCATGTAGCCAATGTAGCAACAACATCGCGGTATCTCAAACTGCGTATCAGTTGCTGCTGTCGCCGATGTTGCTGCCGCTGCTGTTGGCTGCGACTCACGCACACGTTTCACGCTTTTTGCTGTTGTCTTCATCGCGTCTGCGAACCCCATTTCTTGCCAATGCCCCCTGCCCCCCACTCAGCCCCCTTGTGTTTCGGCCATTTTAGCTACCGGTTTTACGCGCCAAAGTCTCCATAACTTTTGCCACATGCCATTCAACGCACATTGTTCGTGTTGCTATGCTGCATGTGGCCGCTCTTGCCGCTGCTGCGGTCAACTTGCATTGTGGCTTCTTCGTATATGGATATGGATGGACTTTCAATCATTTCGAGGGCATATCAACTGGAGAGTTATCAGTTATAGACAGCAAACACGAATGAGCATTTTCGAGTGAGTTTCCAACGATTAAATGGGGATTTTATGGACCGTGGGATTATGGTTGTCCATGGGTGTCATAAAAATGAGTTTCAACACGGCTGGAATGCAATTGAAAAAAGATTTCGAATTGAATGGTCAATAAAAATTCCTTTAATGTTTTCCTGATACTTAATAAATAAATATCTTGAAAATAATAGAAGAAAGCCAAGACTTTATAGTGGGATATGGTTTTAGGCATGATATAAAATATTTGCTCAGCTAAGATTATGTAAAAATAATTAATAATTACTTTAATTTATTACTACCTAATATGTTAAACAATCCATAAAATTCTTATTCTTTTGAATATTTTTCATTAAGTATTTAAAAGAATGCAGAAGTCTTACTCATGTTTTTACTCTTGGTAGGAATTAGGTCAAAGCATGGCAATTTCAAAGAGAGAGTTTCAACTATTGAACTTTTCTTATTATTTGTAATTATTTGTATTATTATTAAGGGGTAATTACTTTCTTAACAAATTTCTCTCCAGGATGATTCAAGGATGAGTGTTTCTGCGGCATCTATAGGGTATCGACCCATTTAAGCTCCTCTTGCTTATTTAGCTATTCCCACTGTTTGTGGATTCTTAGCAGGCAAAGTTCTTGTCCCCAAGTACTAAATATTTTCCTTCTTTCTCTCTTGATGTCTGAGACAGCAACTGGTCTCATTCTCTTTCTTCTCCGCAGAATCTACGTCCGTCGATTGCCTTTGTCCGTCCGTTTATGTGACTCGCATGCGAGAGAAGAAGCTCGGTTCCATGAATCGACTTTAGCATTTCATTTGCTGCCTGCTGCTTGCTGCTGCTCATTTCATTGCATTTCATTTCATTTCATTTTAGTTTGGCTCTGTGCTGGCCTGGACTGCGCTGTGTGGGTTATGTCTGGCACGATTGCCATGGAAACTGCAATGCCAAAGCGCATTATTTGATTATGCAGCGAGCACTACTCCAGAAGACCCAACGGGGAGAGTTTGAGAGAGAGAGAGAGGTCAAAGTTGGGCTTTTGTGTGTAGTGGTGATCCTTGAACGCTTCACTCCTGCACTTGCATAACATTTCCAGCGGACTTTCCAGTCCGCCTACTGAATGCATTTCGCCGATGCACTTTCCTCTTTTACTCTAAAACCCACTCTGTTTCATAAATCATTCATATGCCAGCATTTTTATGCCATTCGATAAGTGGCTCTCGGTTGCCAGCTCTTCTTTTTGGTCAATCCCTTTTAATGGGGTACAGTGAGAGGTCGGAAAGTGGAATTGTTTAGTAAAATATTTAAGTTTTGTGAAAGAAGAAAAATAATAGAAACTAGATTTGAAATACCATTTTTAGAGCGAATAAATATACAGGTATGCCACTGAAATTGCTATTCATGAAAAATAAATGTAAAAGTGCCCAGAAGTTTGCAATTTCATGGTTACATTTTTTGTAGCATACTTTTAAATCCAAATTTAATTGATTTAATTTCTTTTGAACTCTTTACTGATATCCTAAGAAAACCATTTTCTTATTAAAACCTATTTTTAAATTACGAAAATGTATATCTAAGCCTCCACTGTAACGCTACTCTGCCCTACTTGAAGCTCTCTCTTGCTCTCTGAATTGGGAGCAAAAAGGAAACCCGTCTCGGATAAATTATGTTAATTTAGTTCTACGCCCGCCCGGCCGCCTCTACTCGCTTTGCTCTTTAATAACTTGACAAATGAAGAAATGAGAAAGGCAAGCAGAGAACTCTCTTCGGCGGACTTACGACTGCCAGGCATATAATTTCGCAAAAGCGCAACAAATTGTTAATTTTCCTTTGCTCTGCTTCGCCAGCGTCTCATTCTGTGTTCTGTTAATTTGCATATTTCCTTCGTTCGTTCGCTCTTTTTTTTTACGTTCTTATAAATGAAAAATAATTGTTGAGCGTGTCTACAAAATGGTAATAAATTCTAGACAAGTAAAGCAAATTGTTGCCTTTGGGTATGTTTTTTTTGTGTTCCTCTTTTTAGGTGAAAAGTAATGAAATTTAAAGTGAGGAGATACGAGATACGATTTGTTAAATTAGCTAAGTACTGTGTAATTTATTTGCGCTTAAGTGGCCAATTTGTTACCAATAATAATTGGAAATATATTTTGGGTTAATTTTGGATTTATATTTCTATAGTTGATAAGATTATTTAAAAATTTTGTAAGTAATGTTCCCCCTTTAAATACCACTATTATTTCCCATTAAATTTCCATATTTTGTCTGTATTTCTCCTATTGTTCATATGTGTCCGGCCTCCGGAGCCAAAAATCAAAATGCAGACCAATTGCCCTCGCTTATTATTCCCGGCACAAAGCAAATGGAATCCCTACGGAACTGGACATTTACAGGTGATGTGCACAGGTGATTCATAGGCCCTGGCCCCGTTTCTGCTTCTGTTTCTGTTTCTCCCTCGCACTCCGGTCTCCTAAAAGGGAAATCCATCAAATGAGCTGCCAACGCGTTGTGGAGTCAATACAAATTGTTAGCTTCCCTTTTCGCTCCTGGAACCTGGATGCCTCCACTGCAGCCTCTGTTATTTACTTTGCTAGAAGTGTTTAAAGGGGCGTGGCAGTGAGGGGGGGATTTTCTGGGGTATATCTGTGAGCATTATTCAATGTTTGCAACGAACGTGCGCAAATTACAAATTCAATGCACGTAGCCGGCGGCGGCTAAAGCTTCCAAGCTTTCAGCCTCGAGCGTTACAGTCTCTCCAGTGTTTCCGTCTCCTTCTCCCACTCTATCGCTGCCTTTGTTTACTCTTTCCACCGCCATCATCAACGCCCAAGCAACAACCTGTCTCTGTCGCTCGCCCTCATCCTTTTGGCAGACTCCAACTGACGACACATTAAAATAATGTATTTTTAAATTTAACATTAATTGCCGCTGAATGGTTGCCGAATGGGCTGAAACACTGAGGGGAAATATGACAGACTGGGGCATAAAAGAATGAATATTTATGTAAGTTGTTTACCTTTGAAACAATCAAAAAAGTATGCAATACTAAGGAGCACGAAAAGGTCTCGAGCCTGATATGTTCCTTCAGCGCCTTGAAACTATTCAATAAATCTTATCCATTAACGTACCTCAAATAATTATAACTAAATTATGAAACAATTTAAAACTTGTAAGTATATGAAGCGATCTTAGATATTTGGCCATAAATCCGTTTTAAGTCTTTGAATCCAATTATTTCTATGTGCCAGGTAAAAAGCTAAAGGCTTAAAGCTATTTTATTTTCATATTAAAAATCGCTCAGTGTACTTTAACTGCGCCTGTTCCTTTCCATTTACCGTTACTTTCTTGGCGAATCATCTCAAGGAGTGCCCCTTACAACAACAACGTTTTTCGTCGTCTGTCTTCTTTTTTTTATTTTTTGCCGCTGGTCGCTCGCTTGCAGTGCATTAAGTCATCATTTTATTTTAATTTTTTTTTTTTTTTGAGTCTTTTCCCATAAATCGTTTTCCCAGCGACTGCCTGGGATGTTAATGTTTTTTATATAAGATGCGACGAGGGGAAAATATGTTTTTTATGGCTTTTGGCATTTTGCATGCATTAGCGAGTGCCCGAGCGAGTGTTTGAGAGCGCGCGCGCTTAGGCTAGAGTGAAAAATTTTGATTATATTTGTTAGGCAATTGAAAAATTTTGCATCGTCGAGCAATTATGGGGAGGGGAGGAAAAGTGTGGCCATGGAAATTGAGATTCAAAGTGATGGAAAAACGGATGAAATATGATGGAATAGAGGAAATCGATATCGCTTTGAATATACTTTGGTTCTTAGAACTTAATGGTTGCATTTTATTAAAACAAAATCATTGAGTGAGTGAAAAAAATAGGAATACATATTTTACAGTGGAAATATACTTTTTAAATTTATATAAATCGAAGTAGATCCTATTCTAATATATGTCAGTATCTGAGGACGATTAATATAGCCTTTATGTTGCTCTCGAATAAATCAATTATACATCAGTTAACTAACTCTATCTCCTAGCATAACCCTTCGCATTGACTGACTGATCAACTATGCTCCACCCGTTGGCCAGGATACTCGATGAAGTCGGCTAATTCGCGGCACCGATTACCACAGGCACTAAGCCAGTGTTAAGCCCGCGCCTAACCTCACTCTCCGGCTGGCTGACTCGCTGCCTCCAATTACGCAAGCGGGGCATTAAGTAGACCCAGTTAATGTTCGGCTATAAGTGGCCATCAAGAGGGAAGCTGCCCTCCCATTTGGGACACTTCCACCGCAACCCCTCCAAATCGTCTATGACTTTCATTCGATTTGCCTAACAAGCCATAATCATGTGCTGCTGTATTTAATTACTGCCGTCTGGTCATATTGGAAATTGTCCGGGAATACGATGAGTACACACTCTCTATATATACATTTAGATGGAGAGGGAAAGAGAGACAGACACAGCCACAGCCACAGGAGCCTGGCCGGCAAACACAATTGAGTCATTAAGCCGCAATCTAATTAAGCCCAAAAATGTGAAATGAGCCCCAAGAATGGGCAGCAACTCGGCTTAGAGGCGGCGCGCGTTAAGCGAATTAGTTTTGCTCTTGTTCTTTGACTTTGGGAACCCTCGAAAAAGTAACAACCGAACCGAACCTCAGCTCAACTCATCTGGAGAGTCCACAAATTTTTACGGCGCCTTAACGTGACCGTTTTTTGGGGCTGGCTCTGTGCTTTACATTTTTGGTTTGGTTTCGTCGTCAAGATTTATTTCGTGTCTGGCCGCGACCACGTAGGTCATTAAATTGTTTAGAAATCGCGGACAGCTGCTTGCCCCAGCCCCGAGATGGCCTCCGAAAGTATCCCAGTATCCCGACCCAAATAAAGGAACCCAGCCCATGAGCCCATTCTCAAATGAACCACAAAATGACTGTGAAACGGGCAGCTCACGCATTCGAACAGTGGTTTTGGAATAGGAAATACGGGGATACCAAAACAGGAAATTATTGAAACTATATTGTAACAAATTTTTAAGTCAATACAAAATTTTAAAAAAGAGAATTCGAGTATAACTGCAATATACTCTATACATTGTTAAAAATGTGGAGTAAAGGTTACGAAATAATAACCAAAATTTAATTTTATCTTAGATAGACAATATCTCTTTTAAAAAATTATTGAAGCTCTTTAAATATTTCAATAACTTTAAGTAAAATCAAAATAATACTTTTAAGCTTTTTTTAGTTCTGATAAAAATCACTGAACATTTCAAGCCCTATAACCACTGTTCTGCCTGCTTCGTCTTTAATTTTTTGTTGATTTTCTCAAGTTTTTTGTATCTTTCTCTGCTTATGTGATAGCAACCGGGCCCCTCAGCCACGAGAAATAGATACAGTTAATGCCGCAAATGATGTCTAATGACGGTTTCGTCTTACGCGATGAAATTGCTGTGACCGCAGGCCCAGTTAAGATGATTTTTTTGGGCGCACTCCGAAATGTGTATGTGATGTGAATCCGGGGAGAGATTAATGCTATGCCGGTTCAAGGTCGCTTGGTTGGTTAATCGATAATAATCCTGGGCACGATTTCAATTGAACTTACCTTCAACTTTGGCCAGGGCCAGCACGGAGATGGTCTGGAGGGCGGGCACCGCCCAGGCGACCAGGTGGAATAAGTGGGACTTGTTCTCAATCGCCTCGTGGCCCCATTTGAGGCCGGCGGCCAGAAACCAGGCGAATGCCAGACACGACCACCACGCGAAGGCCGCCATGCAGCAAAAGTAGAGTGCCATGAATAAAACCGTGCAGGACGTGGTCTGGCGGTGGCCCTGTTTGGGGAGAAAACGAACAGAATTTGGTCAGTAAAAAGGCGCAGTAAATGGTAGAAAGCGGCCAAGAAAGGCGAAGTCTTCAATGCCCTTACAAGCTAACTTGGATGAGGAAAATAAAAATAGATAACAAAAATATATTAAGCAGTTAACACAGTATAAATATTATTAAGGACTTGTGTTTTAGCTTTAAAGTAAAATGACTTAATTCTTGCCAAAACATGTATACTGATTTTTCCCTTCTTTTTGGCATTTAATGAATATTTTTTTTATAGTTGTGCAAAAAAAGTGAAGCATCCCCTCTCGACGTTCATTAAATATGAACTGACGAATGATTTCTCGGCCACTGCAGTGGCCCTGCTGGCGGCGGTTCATCTCACCTGGGTGATGGTGGACATCATCTGCAGGCGTCCGAGCTTGACGGGCGGCGGAAATGGTTCGCGGCACGACACGGAGTCGCCGGCTCCCAGTCCGGCCACGTAGGCACAGCCCACAACCAGGTAGCAGACGGCCAGGAAGACGATGGCCCGCTCCGGGTAGCGAAAACGCGACGAGTCGATCAGGAAGGTGAGCACCTGCAACGATTCACAAGAACGGAACGGGTGGTTGGGTATTAAAAATAAATTTAGATTTAATTAGGTTCGCCTTAATTAACCCAAGGTGCTTTGATGTTCCCTTATATGGGCAGAGGAGAGCCTATAAGGGATCCCTTGGTCATTAGGCTCTACACATTAGCTGATTGCGATTGTTGTGCCATTTACTCCAAAAGCCGAGACTCATTTAATTCGCAAGATTTTCTGCCTTTTTTTCCTTTTGTTTGGGCAGTTTGGCCTTAATGAATATGGCTGAGATGTCCTTAGCTGGAATGGCTGGGACCCAAGACTAAATCGCTGCAAGATGTGAAAGTTTCACAGAAGTTGCCTCTAATAATTTCAGGAAAATATTTAATAATAATAATTTCTTGCATAGCTTAACTTTTCATTATTTTCACAGCAAGAGAAATATTTCTATAGTTTATTAAATTTCATTGCAAGAAACGAGCTTTGTATACTTATGAATAAATTAATTGGCAATCGACAGATAAACATCTATCGTCCAATCATCATCAATAATTTGTTAAATGCCCTAATTGAGACGCTGCATATATTAACGTTCATTTGATCAATAAATGCCAGTTTCGGCTAACCAAGAACCAATCAAGTGGGCCAGCAGGCAGAGGTCGAGGATAATAGAGACAGAACCAGAGGGATACAGGCAACATAATGGCTGACAATTCCTCAAAAGCTTTAAAAGCAATTACAATCTACTGTCACACACACAGATATACGGAGAAACAGTATCTGGCCCACAAACTCACACATTAAACCAAACTACCGCTCGAGAATGCTCTGTTGCCCGTCTGATTACGCGCCATTTAAATAAATTCATTATCATACCCACTAAGCCAGGGCCGAAGGAGCCTTTTGTCTAAACCAGAAAACCCCAAACCAGAAAACCCGACCGAACCCAAGCAAAGTCATTTAATTTGATCATTACAAAACTATCAGCAGGGAAACAGTTAGCTGGAAGTTCACTCTCTGTGTGGGTGCTCCTCCGCCTAGCCTCGCCTCTCCTAGCCTCGACTTGCCATGCCACGCATGTGTGAGTGAGTGAGTATCTGTGTTTGCGTTTCAGTTGTTCGCATTGCATTAATGCCGGGAGGTATTATTGTTGCCACGACTAGAGACCTTTGAATTATTCATAGATGCAGAACGCACTTCTCGGCTCGGAGTCGTGGCTAACATTCATCTATCTTTCCCGTTCTGTGCATGCCACAGAGAGGGAAAATTTGGTAAGCAAGTTTGGAGTTTATTTTTAAAGAGAATATTGCGTTAAAATAAAAAGTTAAAGTTATTAAATTATTTAAATTATTTTGTGATACATTACTTTGATTTTTAAAAGGGAACATGCTAAGAGTAGTGCCCTTACACAGTCGCCAATGTTTAATTTTCCCAAAGCATTATTTTAGCTTCCACAAAATGAATCAGACTTTCTCAGATATATAAAAACAGTGCATTAATGGCAAATACTTTATAGTATTAGTCGAATATATTAATACAAAAGACATTAAAAATTAATGCAATTATTAACTTAGGCAGAGGTTGCAAATATCTTTTCACTTCCTATTTATATGTATAATATGTTGCAATATTTTGTAGCTTTCATTTTAATTACAATTATTTTTCCCAGTGCTTCCCTCGAACTCACTAACCGAGCTGAAAATGTATTCATTCGGAAACGTTTTTCTTTTGGCCCGGCTCTCCTAGAAATTATAGTTGTGTTAGCCAGCTTACGACTAATTTCCACCTACGCATTGTCTTCGTCTCTTTTTTTTTCACCCTTTCCTTCTAGCCTCATTTAAATGCAAAATATATTCGAGGGGGAAGAGCAGGAAGCGGCGGCAGTGAGTCAGTTTGTAACTCCTTTTGTTGACAACGCTCCGATGCAGAAGAAACAAGCTGAGAAATTGAATTGAATTGTTTATTTATGCCAGAAACAACAGCTCCCTCCAAGTCCCTCCTTCACTTCCTCCAGCAATTTGTTATGCCACGCATGATGAGGCGGGGGAAGAGAGTTTCTGTAGGTGTGACTAGCTACAAATGAAACGAAATAAGCTGCAAAATGCTGAAACATTTGGCACAGACTCCGACATCTCCCTGACACACCCACAAATTATGCGTCACAGAGGGCGGAAGTTTTCCGCAACTTTTGTGTGGAAAAACATTCGGCGTTTCTTTGGGGCCACACCCACACGAAATTTAGAGGAAGAGCTCCAGCTCGAGTGGCACTCACGGATGAAAATATATATAGAAGAGGTTTCCCAACATTGCGAATACCAACGAGATCTATGTAAATTGTTAGGGATTTTTATTGCAGGCTCTTTGCCAGGAAATCTCAATGAAGTCCCATTTAATTTGACATTTTTCTCTCCACTTGAGTTGATTTATTCTTAGCTGTAGCCATCTGTGTGCTTCAATAATAATGTTATTAGAGATAAATTTGTGCATTTTCCAAATAAAATAAACATGTCTGATTCGATTAAACAACTTTAATTAAAATAGAGAAACTTAAACGAAAATAAATCCCCCATTTTAATCAACTCTTAACTTAAGTTTTATATTACTTTTACATACAGAACTCCAGGTGACTTTCCTGACCTTTTCCCCCATTTCCACCAGTCTTCTTGACTGAACTTCTTGCCAAACATTTCCGTCAACCAACTCGAAATAAATTATTTAACTCGAGCCGCCGCCGCGCCTTTCATGGTCAATGGAAAAAAGTAATTTCAATTTTTAGCGCTCATAAATTTTGTAGAGGCGAGTCGGTTGGCTCATTAAAATCAGCCCGAAAAAAGAAAAAAAGACTAAAGTGGTTACACCCACCTAACCGCCCCGAAAACCGCGCGCCGCCGCCCTTGTCTTCGCCGGAGTGTTGAAAACTAAAAGCCACAGAAAAGCTTTGAGAGCTTTGCCGGCGGTTGGCAGTTTTTGAATTTTGCATAAATTAGATTTAACTCACAACTAACAGACAAAAAAAAACAAAAAACTTGCACAAAAATTGTATAAATTTGCATAAGGTAACAACAACATCAATGGCTGGTTTTGTAGGGTGGATCGTCTATTAGAATAACTAACTATTAACATAAACATTTCAGTCAGGTTGGACAGAGATTGCGGCATAAATTTTGAGGCAAACGTTTGCGGCCAAGTTTTGTATTTGCTGTTTTTGACATTTTGATGCTTTATGGAAACCATTTTGTATGCATATCAATGATTAAATATCTGGTGCATACTTAAAAACAATTAATAACTTTTGTGGGGAACACAGAAACGAAAGGGCAACTGTCAAAACAACTAACCAACAAAAAATTGTGTTGGAAGAAGTGCAAAAAGAAAGGAAAATAGTGGCTTGCGTTTTCGTTAGTGCAGTCACCATGAGCTGACATATTTGCTCATATCCTCTTCAGTCTCAAATATCACAAAAATTCGCCTCACTGAACTTTCGGTTTCAGCACCCTTGATTTTCCCCTATTTTCCCGCCGTCAAAAGTTCCCTCTGCAGCCAGGTTTTGTAATTAAGAAAAAGTCATCAAAGTCAACGACTAGCGACGACGACACACCCGAAACATCCTATGCGATTATTTGCTCTTTCAGCAAACACACATTGTCATTTCCTCTTTTCGCTTTTCATTGGAAAACAAATGTCAAGTCAGTCAGACATACAAGGGGATACAGCCGTGGAGGGGGAAAAGCTCACTCATTGTCTCATCTCATCTAATGCGTTTAATGAAAAAGGTGTTGATTGTTGACAGTTGATGTGACACACACAGACTTGCACCGCATTTCCCATTTTCCCCTCTCATCTCATAAGTTTTTCACCTGCTGGAAAATTCCTTAGACAATTTTACCTGTCGCACATTTTGCTGCTCAGGAGAAAACTTTCTGTGGGGTGCAAAAATATTTGTTTTAGTTCGCGGAAATTGAAATAAAATGTGTTTGTTTATAATTTCGCTTGATACTTGAAATGAAAAGCCCTAAAGGTTTTCCCCAGGTTAGCAAAAGTTGTCGCCCAACTGTCATAGAAAATTGGTTGGGGAAAAAGTTTGGGATTACTTTTGCCTCAAGTTTACGCTCCAATACTGCCAGCTATCAAAATAATTTCTTCTTGTGCAAGAAAATTCCATGAATTTCTTGTTAATTTCTTCATGTATTCATTTAAAGTTTAAGTTTAAGCCATTCGTCATTTCCTAATTCAAGTGAAATTCATTTATCTAAAATGTTGAGCAAATTTTCGTTACAATTTCAATGTTTGACTTTCAAACATATTTGCCCCAACACATTTTCATCATTCCAATCAATTAGCCGAGTACTTTATTTATTGAATACCGAAATTCCCTTGAATGTCACAGCTAAATCCATATGAATGTGAGGCCTTTCAAGCACAAAGGCAAACATTCATCGTTGCACAGAAATATTTTCAGATGTTTTTATTTCCCAGCATCAACTGCAATTTTCTAATGCTTTCGTGTGTCATATTCGTTGGCAGCCTTTTTCATTGACATATTTCTATGTCATTGCGAATTTTTTATCCCCTCAGTCACACACACATATGGAGTGAAGGAGAAAGTTTATTAAAATCAACAAACAAACAAACATAACCCACATTTCATGGGGAATTTATTGAGATGTATCGAGCACTATTCACGTCCACATACATAAGCCGAGCAAAATGGCAAGCGGAAGAGGAAGCTAAATAAAAGCCATTCAAATATCTAATGTGTGTGTGGGCTGGAGGAAGAGCCTTTCCGTGTTTATAGAGGCTTATTGGGGTTAAATTTTTAAAGAGCATACCAAATGGAAAGCACTTTGGACGAGAATCAGAAAATGAGAGCTGTAGTTCTTGAAATTAATGGCATAATGCGTGGGAAAATTACAAAGAGTGCAATCAGGATACAAAATATAAATGTAACGAATTAAATAGAACTCCTAGTCCATTGCAATGGCAATCAGTTTTCCATTTAATGATTTTCATTCCCTTTAAATCAATCATAAGAATATCGTAAATGAAAGTAAAGTCGGGGAATGGGAAAATTTCCATCATCATCATTGGGAAAATCTTGCACTTGACTAAATAACAAAACGAAGGGAACAAACTTTCCATGAACTGATGGGGCACTACTGATGAATGCGTGGAAAATGCAAAAATCCAGGCAAATGAAAATTAAAATGAGATGGAGAACACACTCAGGGAACATAATAATAATCGTAAAAAGTAAGTAGAATGAGCTAGCAAATGAAAGACCCTGGAAAAACAATTTCGGAAATTTGCATAGAATTTGTTCTTGTTTTTTGCTGTTGTTCTGCTGTTATGAGTTGCACTGATATGCCGCCAGGATCTGGCGCTGACAATGGGCGACAAATTATATGCAATGGCACAAAAATTTATCATCACACACACACACACACACAGGGAGAGCAAAAAAGGATCGGAGACAGCATGCAAAACATGTCGCCATGTGAGTGACAATGTTCCCAGGGGGTGAATTTAGCCCCGTAAGCCGCCCTCTCTGCTCCTGATGAATGTAGCACAACTTTATGACGTGTGTGTGTGTGTGTCAGCCAGGACCTCTCCAAAATTTTGATAGATGTGCTTTTTTGGGTTCCCTATCCCCCTTGCCTTTCCCACTTATCTCTCGCCTGCCTGATTGCTTGGGAATTATAAGCATGGTTATCATACTCGCTTTTGTTTCTCCTGTTGATTAGAGCCTGTCAGACTCATACTCATGGTCCGGAGCGGCTAAATTGATTTTTTATTTAAATTTTTGCCCGTTTTTTCATGCTTGATGGATATAAGCACAAACGAAGAAAAAAAGACAACACATTTTCCGTGATGGAGGGGAAAATGCCTGACTAACAAGTTGATTTCCATATTCGCCCCGTTTGATGGCGGCAAGGAGAGTGAGACATTGGACGAGAGCGCTTCACTCCCAGGACCTTTCGTTTGATGAATAGTTCTTTGGAAGATGAGATAATTAGACAAGTCAATTGATTGATTTATGGTTATGGGATATGGGTTATGGCGGAGCGGGATAAATTGTTTTGCGGGAGTCGAGGCTATTTAATGGCGGGTAGGGGAAATGTACTTAGACTTAAATATATACTAAACTATTTATTTTCTTATCTTCTGGTTTTTCTCTTTAAATAAAAATCCTCATATTCCTTACCCTCAACTCCAGCCTCACCGATTTTATTTTCCTTTATCTACTCTCACCTTTGGCTGCCGACATAAAAAGAAAAATAAATAAACTTGTATTATTTTCTCTTCTCACCTTTTTTTTGTCATGTTTTTTCAAATCCCCTCCCGATCTCTCCCATCATCTTTTTGTGTAACTCTTAACTCTTTAAGGATTTCTTAGCATGCTTCAGCTCCTCGGCAGCCACATTTCCAATTTGATTTCTCCCACACAAACAGAATGGCAGAAGGATTACAATGCAAGAACTATTTCCAATATTAGTTCAGAGCTCATCCATCCTGAAGGCATTCGAATATAGTCGAATCAAAGGGAGCAGAGGACAAGGCATGCCCAGGACATTCCGAAATATCAAAGGGCAATTCTAATAATATTTGAAATTTACTTTTGTTCTGCCACTTGTCCTCCCACCACAGCACGCCACACATTCGCACATGCCACATGCCAAGGCGATCTGCTGTGTGAATGCGAGGAGGAGCTGCCTTATCCCTATAACTCCCTATATCCTCCACACAGTGCCTTCGAAGGTATTCTGCTTGCCAAGACCGCCTTCGGGGTTTTTTGAGGGTGCGGCGTGGCCTTGATGCGATGGCTTCTGCATATGTTTTGCCAAGTTTATTGAAAAATATGCGCTGACAGGTAATATGTCAATGCGTGGGATTTGCTAAAGTGCCAACGCCTTCGTCCTTCTGCCATCCTGTCCTCCACTATATATATATGGCTCCCTTTCCCCCAGAATAATAGACTTGCTGAAGGAGCAGGATTCACTCGTTGGCCCACGCTGAAAGATGTTTACTTTCAACGCTAAAGAAAATATGGCAGCACTCAGGCAGTCGGGGCTAAGGCAAAGGTGAGTGAGGGGAACCCATAACATAAAATATACGAGTGTAGAATATAAGAGATACCGGAGAATCAAAGATTCAAGAGTTTTCTGTGTGATGTTTCTTACATGACATTTGTTTTTTTAAGCGCTTTTAATGAATATTTGAGCAAGAACTGAATTATATTTGTATTCAAGATATATACATTAAATATAGCTATTTAATATATATTCAAAATTATCCATCATACCTTTGGAAATTATTTTAATGGATTTCAAAAAGTGGTTTTTATTTGAATATTTTTTACAATTATAAACTTACCGTAAATAAGCAACTGGCCACGCAGACAGCCGCCCAGGATCCAACCCAATATCGCAGAACGGTCCTTTCTCTCTCCGGGAAGAACATGGCATGGCAGGGGGCACCACAGTCATGGAGATCCTGGAAAGGAACAAGAGACGCAAGAACGGAAGCAAATGAGTAAATTGCTTATTGAAGTGGGCACAAGGGGAAATAACTGAGAGAAGCCTACAACAAAGGAAGATATTCAGTTGCAGGCTGCGATTAATTAATAAGGCTTAAATTAAATGTGGCCCAAATTGGATTGAGAGTTGTAATTAAAGGGGATTACGAGAGGCGGCCTGTAGGAAACGCACATAAATTAATGGGAGAAGATATGAATTATAAGCTTATGATATTAAACCATTGATAAATGTGAAGCATGGTTACTCGTATGAAAGAAAAACAAGAATTTTTATGGAGAATTTTCGGAGAATTTCTTTAAGAAAATATGTAAAAATGTAATGCATAAATTTTATATGGATTAAATGACTTTATAAAGTTTAAATGTTATCGGAATTAGCTCAATAAAATTGAGTTATTGCAAAATTGAGCCGCCACCCTTATATTTAGATTTCTAGTACGAAAACCCTTCCAATTACTAGGAAATTTCACTACAAATACGTCGTAACGTCGACGAAAACAGCTTCATATTAGCATAAATTTGGGAACGTAATTGTCAACCTGCCCTGAGGATGTAAATTCGAATATGACATCGGGGTCCAGGGACAAGTACGCCGTGCAACCCCCAAAATTTTCCAAGAATCTCATCGGACTGACAACAATGCCAAATCCGACATCCAAAACTCCGCACTCAAACAATAACTGCAGTTTAATGAGATTTTCCCAGTACAAAGATCTGAACTCTGGACGAAAGGCAAAGCCCAACTCAACCTTGAACTCCAAAAAGCAGAGGCGAAAATCAACCCCCGCAGAAGCAATTGCATTACGAAATGCGGCAACATTGCAGGCCGATACAGTGGTACTTCATTAAGTATAATTTTTCAAAATAAGAAATTAATTTTAGTGTCTAAAGAATATAATATTGATATTTGGAAAAAGCGTTGAAAATAGCATACGAATGTTGCAAATATAACCACAATATGAGCTTATAAGTTATAACTAATATAAAAATATTCGGTGGAAATCTCTTTAATTTTCTCTACACGGGCTTTAAAAAAATTATTTAATTTATGTGAATTAATTTCCATTACTAAGTTATTTAAGTTACAGCAATATCATACAAAACATAAGTGTGACCATTCGATATGCAAAAATTTGTCTCAAACTACTTGAATTGACTGCAAATTAAATTTAATACTTTTCGCATTTAATTTATATCAAAGAAATTTCGAAATAATGATGGTTCCTGCTAGCGAAACATTACTGTAGAAAACAGCCCAGAGTACGAGGCAATTCCTCTGTTGGCTATACCCTAAGTGAGTGAAAGAGGGATGGACTGAACGGAGTTCGGAGTTCTGGCGCATTGTAAACCGCAAGAGATTTGAATTTTAGATAGCACAACACGCACGCACTCAAACAAACCCTCGAAGGCGGACAAAAAAGTAATGGAAGGAGTTGCAGAATATATTGTTGCATGGCATCGCACACTCAGAGAGTCTCTCAAAGCCAACTCAAAACCCAGCTTGGGGATAAAGACGAGCTCCGGACTGCAGGATGGCAAAGGAAAATTATAAGAACACTTTAAAAATATTTTTAAAACTAAGTTTCAGAAAAACATAAGAAGAAAAGGCACACAAATAGTTTTGTATTAATTATTTCTTAAATTTTCTAACGAAGAATTTGTTTTTGCTTTGGAAACATTGATCTAAATTTGGAGAACTCATCTAACAAAATACACAACCATTTTTATTTTTATTTGTACTTAAAATAATATAATTTGCTTGTTAACAGTTCATTTTTCCAGTGCAAACGCATCGGACCAGAGAGAAACACAGAGATCCGGAGGCCAAAACCCCGTAGCAGTCGTCAGTTTCTCTGTCAAAGACCAAACTCGCCCCGAAAGTGTTGTCTGTGCCCGGGTCCCTGTCCCTGTCCCAGCGACTTGTCTCTCTGTCTGGGCTTTATTTCAAATTCCCATTAAAAATTTAAAATCCTCCCCCCGAATACAGCATCCCCTTTGCGTTTTGGACGCTTTTTGGCAATCATCGTTAGGTTAGCGGCGCAAATTGCGTTTTTCTGCTGCTCTTGGGGAGTAAGGAAACGGCCAGGATATAGGGGGAATCGAAGTTGTTGGCGTTAAGCAAGTGCAGACAGAAAGAGATGGCGCGCCCAGGAACTGTTGACTTGGGTAATATTTACGCATTTCTGGGGCGCATAAGGAAACAGATCCACAACAATAACATAAAGTAGCACTTCCCGAGGGTTTCCACAGGGATAGAAGCGCCGCGGAGTCGCCACTAAATTGCCTGCAGTTTTATCTTCTTTTTTTTGGTCCAGCCACATTTATCTGAAATTATTCCTGGAGCTTTTAAGCCAGCTTTAAGCCAAGTCAGCGCCGAAAATTTACATTTAAATTTTAATGAACTAATGTTGAGGGATTCGAATTGGCCAGTATCCGAAAATGAGGGTTATTTTGGGCGGCTTAAAGGCTCCGAGATGGCAAGTGGAATTAGATTAAACCATTTCGGTGGTCATTTTGGTTGAGTCTTTGGGCGTTTTTGGAAGTTTTATGATAAAGTTGTTTTCGCATAAAGCTGATTTAAAAATTTGTGGGTTGGAAAGTTTAATAGTATTATTTAAAGACTTAATTTTAAAATGAAATATAAATTATATATATTCTTTGAATATATTTATTTTTACCCAACGTGGTTCTAAAATATAATTAAATTGTTTACTCCAATCTCACAATCTCGCCATATCATCGTAACATTTATTAGGCTCATTCCACATAAGATTTTCTATCTTTGCTCGATCAGCGCTCTCGCTTCCTGTGGCACTTGGTAAAGTTCTAGCCGCCGATCCATCGATCTATCTTTATTACCAAAACCAAAATCAAACAGATGCCTCTTCTATGGGTAATTGTGGTCCCGTCTCCCCTCGCTTCCACCACCAAGAATAAAAGGCCCCAAGACTAGTTGCAACATTGACCGCAACACAAAAGGAGTCGGGCGGCTTGCATTGTTAGCTGGAGTTGCTGTTGCTTCTGCTGTCCCTTTTTTTATAAACTTTGTTTTTTTTTTAGGTCTGACTCCCTGTCTGGGGTCCCATTGTCTTGGGATTTTTATGAGGCATGTATAAATAATTGCGCCCAAAGGCCGCCGACATAAGTTTTCATGCCGGCCGCGTGAGCATCCGACCATCAGCAAGCAGCAGCTAAAAGCCGAGGCCGCAATAACAACGAGAGCCGGACAAGCACTAAACTGCCCTGCAACAGTCACTACTAGTCCACCTTATCCGCCTAACTCCTCCTTGAATTCCACATCTCGCCGATTGCACAGAGAAAAAGTCTTTAAGATTAACCTTTAATTCGTTAAAGAAACATATTTAGATATTTTTTGGCCAAATTTAAATAGAAGATAATAAAAGGCTAGAAAAGATATATTTTTTATTCAATCTGGCATTAGAATAGATTTAAATAAATTCCAAAATGGTATACAACGATGAAACACTTCTTTATTAAAGTAAAAAACATATATTTTACTTTAAAAAAATTGTTTAAAATTTCACAAACGTGGCTTAATTTTTCTATAAAAATTCTTACCCCAAAAAAATTATTTTAAACATTTCTACATATTATATAATAGTATTATTTACTTTTGCAGTGTACTCCAAAAGTGGCAACTACAAGAATGAAACAATATAGTGCCATTTTTGTTTTATTTTTTATTATATTTTTTCTTAGCTGGCGGCCACAAATAAAACACAACGAAAAATGGGCGGAACAAGGGTTTAGAGGGGGAAAAAGGTTGGAACGGGCAAGGATTTCAGTGAGGAGAGGTAGAACCAGAACCATAAACCAAGCTTTGCCAACATTTAAGGAGTTTTTAATTTATTATAGATAAATTTTATGCCCATCGCGAGTTATGAAAGGCCAAAGGGTAAGCGAGGCATGGAGGTAAGGATGTAGAATGCAGAATGGAGCCAAAAGGTACAAGGGAATTCTTCCAGCTGGTCTCCGCTTCATGTTTAAGTTTGGGGGCGTGTTGATGATGATGGTGGAAGCTGCAAATTATTGCGACGCCACGAGTTGAGACGACCAGAAAGACAGGCCAACTTATCCCAGGCTAAGAACAGTGGTTTAATAACCAATAAAAATTCAAGGGAATATTGGGAAATAAATTCCTTGCTTTTTTGGACCGATTTTATATTTATAAGGGAAACTATTTACCTAAAATACTATTTCCTGGGGAATATATTTCGCATAAAATTAAATAGTTATCCCATTCCAGTGTGCACTTATTGGCTAAAAACTTTTACGAACATAGTTTCCGATCCAGACTTTGGTTCCAGACTCTGCCATGCGTCCTGCGGCCATCAATCCCCTTACTCGGACTTTTCAGACAACCCTCGGACAGCGTTAATGATGATTCTGGGCCATGTCCTGCAGACGGGGATAT
Organism: Drosophila rufa; assembly: GCA_018153105.1. Taxonomy (NCBI): domain Eukaryota; kingdom Metazoa; phylum Arthropoda; class Insecta; order Diptera; family Drosophilidae; genus Drosophila; species Drosophila rufa. Next base: position 11,235,333 of record JAECXS010000085.1, read on the forward strand.
GTTTGCTTGTGTGCACTTTTTTGGGGGTGTTGCTGACGTTGTTAAAGTCAAAATAGACAGAGCAACAGACAGGACGAAAAGAGAGCAAACAGCAGACACGGATAGAGATGGAGATACGGCGTCCTGAGGGTGGATTCAAAGCAGGAAGATATAGGCAGGGACGCAGGGTCCCTAAGGACCGGCTGTCAACTCTTCGTTCTCCGCTTCGTTGTTTTTCTTTCACAAATAGGTTGGAAAAACCCCCGACACAGACAGACAAAAACAACAATTTCAATTCAATAAGGAAGCGGGGGAAATTCCCACTCCCGGGTCAAGAGTTCAAATGGTCAGAAATACCCAGAATAATAATAAAAAGGAGTTCAAGAGTCAGACACCGAAATTCCCCAGAAAAAAGAGTCACCGCAGAAACACAAAAGAGGCCGCTAAAAAAAAGTAAAAAAAAAAATGCCTGCTCATAATTTATTAATATTATTGATATGGGGTCAGCCAACACGCCCCCCAAATCCCCCAATTCCGCACACCCCGCCCTCCACCTCTCACAAATTACACATGTCGACACTTTATTAAAAGCCAACCGGCAAGAGAGAGGGGAGAAAAAAGGGTTTTAAGGACTTTGATTCGATATTGGAGGATTTTCAGCTCCTCTTTGTTATTTCTTTTCGGGGTTTTCGGTTTTGCGGTCTGCCAAAAAAATGAAACCGATCCGGAGGCTATAAAATGTCGACCCGTCCATATGTCGGGAAGAGCTGGAGCTGGGTTTTAGGCCCAACCAACCAACAACTTTTGGCGCGATTTCCTCTTTTTGGGTTAACGCCCCCCTGTTGTTCGCTGCGGAGCTGCGTTTAACCCTTTCAGGGCCAAAGAGCGGCCACAAAAAGGGACAAACAGAAATTGCTGTTAAGGTCCTACACTTGACTACATGCAAATTATGCCCAAAGCTAAAGCGCAAAAAAGAGGAGAGACCGATGAGCAGGAAGGACGAGAGGTGGTTTTTAACCCTCTGGCTAACTGACTGACTGCGTCCTCCCCTTGATTACAGCCCATGTAATTTTAATGGATATTTATAATGAGCATCTGTTTTTAAATTTTTACGTATTTTTTCCTCTCTCCTTTTGTGTGCGCGCCCCTGAAAGAGGTGACACAGCACAAGGTCCAGGGCCCGGGGATATGTGAATTGTTCTCGGGTCATTTTTAGGAGCTAAAGTTGGAGTTGGGTTAAGGTACGTGGTACGTGGAGGAAGGACAAAAACGACATCACATGCAAGGTGTTAAGCTGGGCAAATTTTTCATGTTGCGTCGTCGCTCGCATGAATATAATATTTATAAAAGGGACTACAGGTGGTAGCCCGCCCCTTCCTTTCTCGTAATTAGCCTCTGCGAAAAAACGGGTTTTGCATATGAATTAAGGTCGTGGAGGTGAGTGGCTGTGAGCTACTTTTATTTTTAAACTATTTACTTGAAATATTCATCATTTGTCGATGTTAAAGATTGTCATTGCAGGAAGAACGAAGAGGAAAGAATTTATTTTTATTTGTAGTAATTATGGTTTTTTTCAAAAATTATTTTCCTAATAGGTTCTAGTTAGGTATACTTGTTTAGCATATATATTTAAAACCATTTATCTAGCCCTCACTATCTCCTTATTGATTTATTAATATCTCTTATTTTCCTTGAACGAAATGCCTTTATTTGTAGGCATTTCGACAAACACTCCATCTATCATCTTAATCCTATTCCGCTGCAGGCCCAAAGATATATTTTCTGCCCCCGTTATCGTCTCCGATAAACCATTCGTGCCAAGTTCCCTACGCCCGCCGGGCACACAAATCCCAGTTAATGTCAACTAAATGCTTACAACTTAAAACCAACTTAAACCCGAGTTAAAGCTTTTTCCCACACAAAATCTTTTACGCATATATAGACAGATATGCCTCGCCTCGCCCGATTCCAGTATATAACAAATATTTATCGGCCATGCACATCACGTAGTTCCGAGTGGAGTGGAGTACGGGTAAGTAAGGGATCAGGAGAGGGGCTCTGACAACGTGACACTGACACTCATTGACCAGCTGACGGCCTCAAATACACGTTAAACATGCTAGCCGATATAGCACCGAGTGTACAAGGGGGCGGCTGGGGCGTAACAGATCCTCCAGACACATCATTCAGCATCACGGGGCATTAAGTCAAATGCAAATTGAAGCATTTGTTTGCGGGGAAACATTCGCAAACATGCTGGCAACAATGTTGAGAGCATGCTTGAAAAGCTGTTGCTCAGAAATTAATGTTGGCTTTTTGCTGACACAGAAAAGTAGTTCTTGATAAATTGCTAAAAAGGAAATGTCTTAAAGTGTCCTTAAATGTGACAAAGCGGGAGTTAGACTCTCAAAAATATTGGGTTTTTAAATAAATCTATAATTTATGTTTATGAATATCTTAAATTTATGTTGAGTTGTTCTAAAGAAGTCATATTTTAAAATTTCTTTCCAACATTTCCAAGCTAAGAAGGCCTTATAATAATCAAAAAAGATGCTTGTAATCTCATCTCTCTCTAAAATCTAAATAAATATAATAGCCAAATTTGGTTACTAACTGTATCCCCATCAGCATGTTGCCAAAGGAATGTTGCTGCAGGCTGAGAAGGCTCAAGTGGCACAAGCAGGTGCAGTTGGAAAGAGAGAAGGAGCCAAGAAGGAGAGCCAGGGACAGGGAAGAACATTCCCACTTTCTACCAAAAACCAGTACCTGGTCACGTCCATCCCTCTCTTTCTCCCCGTGTCTCGCTATCTCGCTTTGTTTGACATTGACACGGAGACAGCAGCAAACGCAGCAAATTTTCGGTTTGACATTTTGGCAGCCGCTTCAGCCTCTTCTTTCTAATTGCACAAGGAGGGGGGAAAATGTGGGGAAAAGTGTAGGGGAAAAGTGCGGGTAAAAGCCAAGAAAAAATATAGAAAACATGGGGTAGGAGAGGCCGAGAATCTTTGCATGCTGTCTCGACACGCTTCAGTTCGGCTTTTCTCCCTCTTTTCCCCTCCTGACTGCTGCATAATTTGACATATTAATTTTTAGTTGGCTGTCATGTCTCTGAATGACGACAACAACTAATGAGGAGAGCCCACTGAGGAGCGAGGAAAACTCATTGACTTACTCCCCCCTTTTTGCGTAGCCTAAAAACGCCTCCTAAACATTTTTCCCCCCTGATGAGCACAGTTTTTGTTCTCTAACCAATTGCACTCGGCTCAGTTGGTGGCCTTTTCGTCTTAGCCTTCATTCTGCTCGACACAGGAAAATATTTATATACTTTTCCGATCACTTAGAAACTGTTTTAAATCGAAATAATGGTAAAAGAATATTAAATATAATAGAATTCATATAATTCACTTTAATTTACACATTTTATCTTAAAATATTATTTTGTCTGATAATTTTAAATTGAAAGCAATATCATTTTCTTTTTCAGTGCACATATTATTCTATATTTAAGCGTCTTCATCGGGAATTCTGTTTTGTCTTCGCTTTTCTGGCTTTGAGCCCCGCTCGGTTGGGGCATAATTTAATAAATTTATGAAATTTAATAGAGAGGAACGTGTTTGCTGGCCACAAATTTGTGGTGGCTCTGCTCTTGAAATTTATATGCCAGCGATATCCCGGGGGGGATTGGGAGGGGGGTAGTGGGATATATATCTATAGGGGAGACCCTGTGTTAAAGTGGGCGTGACGGCTGCCTATTGAGGGGAGAGCGATGATGATACTTATGGCATGACTGAGAAATATCTGAGACAATTTGTCCATGGAAATTGTAAAACATTGATCAAAGCCCTCTGATTATTTATTCAAACGTTCTTGACTTTGATATAATCTAGTTTAGGGAATTTATCAAACAAGTTTTTTGGTCCTGTACAAAAATTCTCAAAATTTAATCTAATGTAGGTAAGAAAATATTATTGTAAACAATTTAATTATTTATTATTTTTAAAGTCCTGCAATAATTGATTCTCTATCTTTTGCCTGTCCGACCAACTTGATTACAGGCTCTTGCTTCGTTATTCCTCCTCGAAAAATTCAATTAAAACCAGGAAAATGGTTGAGAGCTTGAAAGATGCTTATTACAAGCTATCAATATGATTCCCCACAGCTACCTTTATGGGTGTAATAAACATTTCATAGCCATAACTAATTGATTACAAACCATTCTACGGGCTGCACCTTGCTCGTGGGAGAGAGTCTTTAGTAGTATTTTTGGGCTGGTTTTTTTTTTAAGAACATCCTGTGGGAGACTTCCTCCACCTTCATATACATAGATTTCCATCTGTGACAAATCCCCAGCTTAACTGAGATCATTAGGCATATATCAAAGATGACTGTAAATAGTCCTCCGTGGCGCGCCGAGCGTCGCAGCCATAAAGTGAGATGCCCAATGAGCTTTGTCAGATTCAAACTACCAAAACGGTAATTTGGTTTCATGGAGTGTCGCCTATAAGCCCATAACAGCCAACGGTCCATTTGATGTCCCGTCCCCCGTCCCTCTCTACTACACACACTACACCTATATCCCCTCCCCCTATATTCGGTTACACGCAATAAGAACAAAATCATGGTACACGGAAAGAAACCATCTAAGGAAAATCTAGCGTACTTTGGTCCTTTTCTCATAATTTAAATATTTTTGATTTATTAATAGATAATAAATAAAAAAATATTCCTGATTCCTCCGTCTTTAGAAGGTTTATATTTAATAAAAAAAATCATTACGGTCGCTAAAAATGATTTTCTTATGATAAATATAAATAAATAAATTTTAATATGACTTTGTTATGGAAATAAAAATATAAACCATACTTGATGTACAAATTCGTATCCTAAATTGATAAGACAATCTAAAATTATAAGAATTTCCTTAAATAAATCCCTTTATTTCCCGCAGTGTATTAAGAGCCCAGATAGAACCCACAAAATATTACAACAATTTGCATAAAGCCTGTTACTGTTACGATTTCGAGACGACGACGACGACTACGACGGCGGCGATTCCAACAGCGATGGCGATGGCGTCTGTGGCATGCAACATTCAAGATACAGATACGCCACAGGCCGCAAGCCACGCGGCTAACGGCAAAAAGTGTGCGCTGGACGCTCCCGAAGTACATGCACGTATATCAAAGATGCCACGGAGATGGCGATGGTGCGAGTGGTGGAGAGTATCCACAGCATTATTGGATGGGAATAGTTCGGGATCGGAATCGGGATCGGGACACTGCGGCCTGGGATGCCGGGCTGCACGTACAGTTAGATGAAGGCGTTCGCGGAGCCGGTTTCGCTCGCTCCTGGACACCACACAACCACAGCATTATAATTACAAGAACAACGAGTTATGGCAGGTGCCAGGAATCTATGAGAGCCGAGGGAGACCAAGGGAAGGAGCGAACAAAGCCCGACTCGATTTAATGCCGTAAATTATATATCATTTTAATAATAACGCATCAAATTACATCAACGAAAGAAATGCTCTCGTGCCGAGAGAGACAAAATGTCTAGGAAATGAAAGATCAAACCATGATTGGGACCTTCATCTGTGGGCTGCTCAAATTATCGCTTTGTGTGCGAGACTTCATCTTTTGAAAAGGGAGCGAGGGAATAGAGATATGTCATTGCTGAAAGCGAGGCAAAGTGGTGAGTTTTCTCAGGCATATATTTAGCGAATGTATTACTTCCTTGATTAACTAGAATTTTCAAGAAGCCTTCATTGCAGCTGTTGCAGATCTAAATGGAGTGCCAGGGGCGGTCACTAATTTCATAATGAATGATATGGATGGAAGGTAGATAGAATTCTTACAAAATAATTTTGGAAAGGCATTAAATTAACTCCGAAATAAGTGTTTATTTTTAGTAAATCTTGACTAATTTCTTAGAGAAAAAATCCCAAGGCTTATTATATTAAATAGGAGAATCCACCATCATCGTTTTCTTATAACTACTTTTAGTTATAAGGAACCTTTGCTCACTTTTATAACTAAAACTGTCTGGAATCTTTCTTCTCTTTTGTTTCTTTTTTTATAAAATTCAATTTTCTCATTTTTGCTTATCATTCCTACTCCTTTTTTTCAGAATCTCCCCTGCAGCAATCCTTTCCTTTCAGCCAATATCGTTCCAACTTTATTCAATTTAAATACGTTTATCATGCGCCCTGTGTTCTGTGATTGGTACAAAACAAAAAACAATCAATCAAAGCGACTTGGCTCCCTGTTGCTGCCACCGTTTTTAAGGATAGATAACTTTCAGTTATCATATCACGTACAAATTGAAAATATTGTGAGCTCCCCGCCATTGAGCTGCAATCTGTCAGATACAAAAACCTTCACACTCGAAATGCGAATGCGAGGCACTTGTGCACATCTCTTTGCCGACTGACATCGATCCCATCGATGCCGGGCTGCATAATCCCGGCTCGGCTCCATATTTTTCGTTCCAGGGCCGATAAACCGAAACCACTTGACGTTGGACGGGTCTAAGTCGAGTGCGCATTAACTAAAAGCCGCCACTATCGACAGAGGAGGAGGGAAAAAAACATTTACTGAAAACTATTTGCAACAATTTTTCACAGTCAGCTGCCATAATTTTTCACACAAAAACCCCCAGCCAGATGAGCATGGGTCCGGCGCTGTTGTTTTTTTTTTTTTTTTTTTTTGCTTTTATTTTAACACTTTAAACGATGACGTTTAGACGGAAAGGGAAGAGCAGGAGGGATATTGCGGATGGGTTATGGGATGGGTTAGTGGATTGGCGGATTTGTGGATCCAGCAGCGGTGCATTTCCATTTCTCGGTACGCTGGCCAACGCTTTGTAATCAACCATGGAGTGGAGGGGCTTTGACTTGTGCACTTAAGAAAAAAAGGTTAAACAAATTTATTTATTTCTGCAATTAGTTATTAGGTTACACATATATTTTTAAAATGTATAAAATAAGGTTTCAAAAATTTCAAAATCTTAATTTCTTTTACTAGAACTATGATAATTCCATAATAAAACTTGAAATTAATTAACTACTAGGTCAGAGTTTTAGGTTTTCTAACGTAGCACATTAATTTTATTTAATAAATTATTAATCTTACTCTATAACAAAATTATAAGCAATACTGTTTATATTTCATCATTTGTCACACGTTTTGCTTTTAAGATTAAAACAATAAATCCCATTTTGATTTACAGGCAACGTTCTTACCCTAGAATCACGACTTTGTTGCTAGTGTTGGCCTGTGCATTTTGTCTGCAGATGCCTCGCGCTTGGATTCAGATACAGATACACCACAATTTATCTCACAGTTTGCAGTCTAAACAAAACCGACTGCGGCCCGTGGGGAAGTTTTTAGCTGCTCAGCGGCAGGCTCATCGGAATCATTGGACTCATCTCTCTCACTCCTGCCGGACCATTTGCCATGTCCGCATCCGCATTGTCCCTGTCCCTGCTCTGTCCCTGTTCCTGTCCCTGGGCCTGTGCCTGTGCCTTTTCCCTGGACTCTTTCTCTAGGGGCCCAGCGACAGCGATAAATGTTTTAGCATCGCAAAACACAAACTACGAAACTCCGGGAAATATACAAATGATTTCGTATTTATTTCAGCCGAGCTCGCAACGATGACAGCCGCCCAGCAGAATTCTCTTTCTCTGGATCAAGCGGGGAGTACCCTTCCCACTCGACTCGCTTTTGGCGAAAATTCTAGTGAGGTTAGTCTAATTATCCATGCGGGTTTGGTTGGGCTCTGACATGGGAACACGGCTCTCCGTTGCGGAAACTGCTGGAATTGATGAGCTTAAGGACAGAGCTTTGATGTACGTTTCACTATGTTGGGTTGGCATTATTCCAAAGACCACAATTGGGTAATTAGGAGGCTTGAAAAATGTTGTAAACTTTTCCCAAAAGGTAAAATTATTTAGAACTACAAAAAGATCAGAGAAATGGGGGTTCCATCCCATATATTAAAAAAAATCAGACTAGAAAACTTTTAACACTTTGGTACGCTTTTAAAAAGTGGTAGAAAAAAAAAAATATTTTAAATACCGTACAAAGATATATTTCCTTCCCCTTTTTAAATTCCCCCATCAGATACAACTTTTTTTTTGTTCTCTGAAATCACTCCGGACACATTCCAATCAAAGTTTTCCCACATTCATGGCGCTTTACATCCAATTTTCCATTTAAAAGCCAGCTTTTCAGCCGCTCTCTGAGTACCTTGAACAGTTTAAGCCGATTCAATTTAGTGAATGCAATCCCGGAGTTAATGCGCAATGCTTTGATTAATTTTCGGACTCAATATAATCGCATTGGTAATACGACTGCCCATTGAAAAGTTGTTTGCACAAAAGTTTTTTATTAAAATGGTTTTTTTCCTGCGGTGCCACCAGCGGACAATGAATGCATCTCCCATGGCGAGAGCTCAAAACTAAGATAAAGCCGCCGCCGCAGCCGCCGACTTTTTATGCAGCATTTATTTTCATTTATTATGAAGAGTATAGTGCTTTTTGCCCTTGCGATAACGCTCACAAAAAATCGGAGGAAAATAAAGTAAAAAACCTGACACACAATCGCTCATTGATTTCGCGCATTCCTCAGTGACCCCAAGCCCGGCTCGTCCGTGGCTTTCTTTTGTGCCCGCTGATAAATGATTTCAATATTTATTTATATACATAAAAAAAAGGAAGAGAACAAGAAAAAAAAACATAACAAAAACTGCGGGGCATCAAATTGCGTCAAAAGCCTGTCTGTCTCATTAATTTCCGCTCCAGCAACAACAACAATATCAGCAGCAAATAAAAGGGAAAAACGCAAATAAAAAAAAGCGAGATGACCGCCCAACATTCAATTGCTTTGTGCGGCTCTCTGGATATTCAATTGCTGGAAAATGCTTCGCGTCCATGGAAAACTATCTGCTAATAAAGGCCCAACCTGCCGCTCGGACAGGAAACGCTTTTCAGCCCCGTCCCTGATCCAGGAAGTGCTGCGGGGCGCGGGAAATGAGGATATATGGGGATACGGGAATGAGGGGATCCTGGGGTAGTGATTCAGCATTTGGCATTGAATCCATTGTGAATGCTCCTCCTCGCGGGCCACATTTATCAGTCATCGCTGGCGGGGCTTAAAGGTTCTGCCTTTCAATAAGATAGAGTACTGATAGACGATGAATAAATTGGATGGAAAAAATACATAGGTTGGGTCTGAGGGGAGAGTGCCTTAAATTGGACAGGCGAGTGTTTAAATAATGTGAAGGCATTTGTATCCGGACTCAGTTTGATTAATTATCCTATAACTATTTTTTAAAGAATTTCTCTTTATCACAGCTGAGAGTACAAAATGGCAGTTTAGTATTGGATTAAAAAAATTTTAAAATGATGAATGGTTAAACAAAAATTTTACTCTAAATAATTAAAAGAAAATATATAATTTGAGTATTATTTTATATTCAGCTTATATTAAACAATTTTACTCATTTATCAATTGAAGAGAAACTATTAATTTATTTCCTAAAACTATAATTTAGAGTGCTTTGATTTAAAAAATGATTATTACACGTATTATAAAATTGAAACTAATCTACAAGGATACAAGGATGTCCATCTATTTAATTACCAGTAATAATATTTCTATATATTTTCTAAATTAATAATTAAAACAATTATGGAATTTTATTAACAAATTGTACTAACATTTTTTTGCTTTATTAAGTAATAAGTAATACTTATACTGCAAGTTCTTAAACCTTTCCTCAGCCCTTTGAGACTGTAACAGCCAAGCAATTTATATTTCACTTTTCTACCAGAAACATTATATCTCTTTTAGGTTCCCCTTTTTCCAACGATGTCTTCTCTAGTCTCTGCCCACAAATTGCCTCAAATTAAAGGCAGCTTACCCTCGGACGCGACCCATGACCGAAAACTTTAAGCCATTTGTCAACACATGGGTTCGAGGGGAATGCGAAGGAGGCGACGGATATCGTTCGGGGGCGTTGAATGGGGCATGCAAAAATGCGTTGTCCAACGCACCTATGAATGAAAGAGTGGGCAGAGAAAACATGGGGAGGAAAAAAAAAAAAAAAAAGCAGGAGAAGAATGGACGAACGAACAGGATGGCTGCTCCAAAAATGGAACCGAAAATACCGATACCGAAAACACCCCTCCTGGTAAACACTAACTCAACCCGAAATCCCATTCATTCCCCGTAGACCGACGACCACAGGAAAATTTATAGGCAATAGCTAAAAACAACATCGCTTCACTTGAGTGGAACAGTGCCAGCCAAAAGTACGACACACACAGAAACCCAGGACGGCAGCGAGAGAAACTTCAATTCGGTTCTGTTTCAGAGTCGATGAGGTTCCGGGTTTCGGGACATAAAAGTCAATGGTTCGCATAACGAAATACAGAAAAAATAAAATAACGAGACACCGTGGATATGCCATTCCATGAAAAGCAAATTAAGCCATCCCAGGACATAAAAAAGGAGCAGGCTCACCAGGAAAATTAGAGGAGAGATGGAAAAGCTTATTTTTTGCCCGGTCTGCCACGAAAAAATTCCCGAAACTAGAAACGCGCAGCACCTGTAACAATGCCTAGTCACAATAAAAAAGAAATGCAAAACAAAAAGGGAGACCCAGCACCAACAAAATGTTTGTTTAAAACTTGTTCAAGCGAAGACAATCCCGAACAGATTCCGAAAACCTTTGCTATCTGACAATATGCAGATATATTCAGAGAGGGAGAGCCAAAACTTTTGACAACTCCAAGTGAATTTTTGGTTTTCGGTAATTGCTATGAAAAGTAAAAATAGGAATTGTGCGTCTGGTTCACTGCAGATAATGGCGGCGACAACTTTTCCCCAAAAAGAGCTGACACTAGGTAAGTTAAGGGACTTACAGGTAAGACTCTATAAAACTTTTTATTAGGATTCCAACTAACACAGTGCGCCGAATTATTTTCGTATTTATGGTTGACCCTTTTCGGGGGGAAAGCACCAATCCCTCGCCTTGTCTTAGGTCAAAACCCACTCTGGGGAAAACTTTTTCACCAATTGGCTTTTGGGTGAAAGTTTTTGACAGTTTCTGATGCCAAGGGCTGGGCTCGGTATTAGATTTGAATATTTGTGGAAAGGATTTCGTTACTCACACTCGTTGAAGGCTACGGCCATTGGCTTGTAATTTGAAGGTTTAAACTTTGTGATTAAGTTTTTTGATGACTTACCTGAAATGAGAAAAGAAATGGAAAGATAAGTAAATAAACCATCATTTGTATAATGAATTAATCATTAAGAGGCTAATCATAAACTTATTATATTTCTTACTAGCAATAAATGTAACACGAGTTTTATAAATATTACCTTCCTTAAATAAATACGTGAAAAAACTATCAACTGTCATTGATCTGTCCCCGAAAAAGCTTTAAACTTTTTACGATTGCGCAATCAACTGAAGCTCCTCCTTGGCCCATCAAACGTGCACCTTCTCGCAAGGATACAATCACTCAAAAAAGATTCCTGATTTCGTTTTGATGGCTTTTAATCAGCTTAAAAATTAGTAGCCATAAAAAGTGTTCACTTTTCCCCCAGCTAGAGAGAGAGTCCCTTTACGTCAGTGGCAAGATTATTACGCTTAATGATGTACAACATAAAAATCCTTTTTTTTACGATATGCAAAAGCATTTTGATAATTTGCTTTAAATAATAAACAAGAGGAGGGCCCCAGCACAGTCTGTGAGAGTCATCACAGGATGCAGGCAGCCATAAAAAGTTTTGAGCGTGCCGTAAAAAACACTTAAAGGAGTAGGTAGCAGGGGGGAGTCCCGAGGTAAGGAAAGACCCTAATGGGTTGCTTAAGAACACGTTGCCACTTGGGCGCTGGGGAGATGAGAGAAATCATTTTCATGTAAATTGACACGTTTCATTATGAAGATGGATCTGAGAAGTGGCAGTAGTGGTGGCCCTCTCTCTCACCGGGCCAAGACTGTGAGCTGCAAGAGCTGCCATTGCCAGGGTGACACAGCCAGCTGGCGGGGAAGGGAGGAGAATAACCGGAGAGTGGCTACCCACGTATCATCAGGGCACACATTGTGGTCGAGCTGGCTGGTTGCGAAACATGATATGATATGCGGTAAATAAACTACCAGACACCGAGCTCTCTTCTGGCGGGTTGCTTTAAGGCAGCAACAATTGCCGGCGAATCCCTTTCAATGTGCGAAAACCGGAAGCAAACTCTGCGTGACAAGTTTTAAGTTTCCAGTTAATTGAAGAGCTCAGCTTAGCTTAAAAGAAATGGTGTTGAAAGGAGAGGTTTGGCAGGTCCTTATAAGGTTACTATCAACATTTAAAATACAAATTAAAGGGAAGTAAGTTCTACAAAGAATTTTATAATTAATTTAAATTACAGTAAGCTTAAAGTGGCTTATGAAAATGTATTATTAAGTTCGATGTGTTACTAAAATTATAACACCTTTTGATATTATTATTACTTTTACATGTGGATTTAGTAAAGTAATAAATATGTTATTTCTTACAAAGCTCTACCAAACATTATAATTTTCCTAAAATACCTCAAAAAAATCAAGAAATTCATGTAGAGTTTTTACTATTTACTCAATTTTCCTGGTGACCCCAAATAGTAAATCAATCGCCAGCTTTATAGCCTCACCTGAGGAGCATTAAACAAAAGGTGCCAAGGAATACATTCTAATTTCGGTAACCAGACCCTCAGTGCAACCATAAATTCAGCACGATTTTTTGTTAGAGGTTTCGGTGTTACGATCTGTTTGTTAGCCGCCAACCAACTTCACTCAGCCGCGGATCACCGAGGCTATCCTATCATTAGCATTTTAACCAGCTCATTCGACCAGTCCGCCCCGTAATCCAGATGACCGACAATTCGCGTTGGAGCATTCTTTGGCGGAGCTTTCACTCTGTGATTCCAGGGGGTGCAGCCTGGACACTTAACCAGGTCGACCGACTGTATCTTCCACTTGAATCACTTATTCAGGCGAAGGAAAGAGAACGTGAGTTCCTGGCCTCGGCATCTCTTGGCTTCTTATATGCGCTCTCACCTATTTACAGCCGCTTTAACCTAATTCCATTAGAGGCGAGGAGGGGTTGGATGCCACCACCAACTCAATTAAGCCGGCGGAGATATAAAAATCAAATGGACCGGCTTCAACACTCTCATTTCGAGCTGAAATTGTACCGAAGACCGGAGAGCTGAGGGCTGAGAACTGAGAAGTGAGAGCTGGCTGTGGATGTGGACCTGTTGGCCACTCATCGTCACCATGCATGTCAAGTGTTTTAGCTCCGACCCCCTCACAAACCCCTCTTGTACATAAAAATCCAATTTTCGTAATTAAAAAAAATAAAAGCCATTGCAATCCAGCTGCCTTGGGGGCATGGCACTCGCCGAGGTCCAGGGCCGGGCCCGAGTCTCATCTCATTAGAGCACTTCCCTTAGTGTCTGTAGCCTGTTCTGGCTTCCATTTTTTCTCATTTAACTGTGGCATAAACACTTGAGAGAAACCAAAATATATACACGGAAAAAAAGGGGTTAAAAGTTTACTAAGTCTTTTCGAAAGTGTTACAGAAATAAGGTGTTGTTTGTTCAGACATTGGATTAGTTTTATTTTATTGCAAAATCTACAAAATATTGTTATTAAAGTTGAAGGGTTTTAGTAACTTTCATTAAAATCTAAAGTAAAGGTTATTGACTAAAAATCATCATTTTTCTTTTTAGTTTTTGTACTTAGAATATTAATTACTTAATAATTCAATCTAATTCCTTGCTCATTTTAATTTCCTGTACATTTCTAAAATATACTTTTTCTATAATATATAATTCTCATATATTTTTTTAAACCCATTTTTCCCAGTATCAAAATTAACAAATTTAAAACTGGAATTTCAGTTTTCAACCCAAATAAAAAGATGAAAAGAATGCAAAATAAATAAACAAAAAAGAAGAAAAGCAAAAGAGAGACGGGCCAGGCTGAATTGAACACTTATTCTATGCCCGCTTGCTTTCATCGAGTGCAAGAAGCCCTAGAAACCAGCATATCATCGTTGGCTATAGACAAAAGTCAGGGAAAGATTCAGAGTCGGAGAAGGAGAAGGAGAAATGGCTGACTGACCATCATCATCATCATCGTCAGAATAGCAGTTGTCCGCCAGTGACCGGGCATCGTTAAAACGCTTAGCACGTTTTTAATTATGCCAACGGATGGAGTATATACCCAAAGGGGGGGCGTGTCTTGCGGGCCTGGCGCCTTTTATTTTTGGGGATACGCTTCAAGTGGCACCCTGCGATTTCCACTTAACTCCAGTCCACTTTTTTCCCATTGTCTGGCCATTCGTCAAATGCAAATTGCAGTTTTGGTTGAAAGGAAAACTACACAGAAATTATATGTAAATTTGTACAGACCAGAAAACAAAACGATTGTGTAAAATAACTAGAGCGATGGGGAAAAGGTGAACACTTACAGAAGGGAGATCATTCAGATTTTATAAATTATATTCGATAGTTTTTTATTTAAGAAAGTTTTAGGGAAGGCATTAGCTTTATTAACTTTAATAATTCGTTTCATCTGCAATATACTCGTATAAGTCCCTTTAAAAGGCTAATATTCCATACGAATAAACTCCCGAAACAAACAATAAAGAACAGACAAATATTTTGCAACTAGCTTTGCGAAAAAAAAAACTGCAAAAAACGCGCAAAAAATAATTTAGCAAACACAAAAACCGCTGCAGGACATGAAAACTAAAAATAAAATCCAGACAAACTCGTTGTTGGCCTGGCCTGAATATCTCTCTCGGTAAATTGTCCTGAGGCCGTAGACTAAACAACAATAACAAATAAGGCTTGATGAAATATAAAATAGAAAAAAAATACATTTAAGATAAATTGAAAAGGAAAAAACAAAACGCAGACCTTTTTTTCTCCTATGGCAATTATTGACTTGGCTTAGAATTTGCAATTTGGCGAGGAGAGTTCAACATGTTGCACGGTCAGTGATTTGCTAGTTGCAAGTTGCCAGTTGCCAGTTGCCCGTCTCGCCTGTTGCCTGTTGCTTTCTTGGCTGCTGCCCCAAACTGGCCGCTGGCCGCTGGCAATTTTCACAGTTTGTCAAGAAAAGGGGCTGTGGAAAATGGCCAAGTCTTCTTGCAGAGGAAAAACTGCAACTAAACTGCGCCTCCATCCCCTGGCCAGACATCAGTCAAGTGTCCGACTCCTGCAACTGTGGGTGCATCTCGCCCGCGTTCCTGTTTGACTTGCTCGGCTGTCGTTGTTGTTTTTCCACTGTCTGGGCCAGGTTTGGAAAAGCTCCTCTATTGACAGAAACCATAATTTGTTTGTCTAGCGCGGCGGCCATCGAGGAGGGTGAGGTCTGGGCCCGAGTCGAGTGGCAATTGCCAACTCCGCTGATGGCTTAAATATTAGATGCGGTTTTTTTTTAGTTACAGTGTGTGCTGTGCTCTTTTTTTTTCTCCTGCATTTAACTTGGCATGTTTGGGCCAACAAAAACTGTTGACAGTTATAAATGATGGGGTTGGCTTTCGGTGGGGCCGAGTGGCTCAAGGAAGTGGCTATCGGAGGAGTGGACTAGTAGTGACTGGTAGCCAGGCCCCCAAGTGAGCACTTAAGTGTACCTAATCTGGGTGTCAAACTGTACCGCGGAAGTATATCGTGTGCTGGGAGAGAGAATTTATTCAATTGGTAGTTCTTCTTATTGTAATTATTTGGGCTTTATTTTTTTTAAATTAAAATGTTTGGTTTATATCTTCAAATTAAATACTAAGTACCTATGGGCAACACTGAAAAATAAATAATTTTAAAATGTGTATAACACTTATAAAGAATACTCAATAAATTAACTGAGGCTTCTGAATTCTTTACATTAATAAATTAAAATTCAAAGCATGCCCTCCCTCCTAGAACGTAGCGGTACCTAAATTGGTAACCAATAAAACTGGTAACTGAAAAGTTTATACCATAACTCGAAGCTATTATTGTGCAACAATAAAAATTGTACCGCTCCGAAAAAATAAAAAGTGCCTAAACGCCTAAAATTAAGTGCTAGCCGAACCTAAAAAGCAATTTTCAGCCATCAGGAGCCATTAAAATACGGCAATTTGCATTCATTTCACCTTCAAAGCGCGGCTACCCCCGATATTTTTGTACTGTGCCATTATAACGGCACATAAATGCGCTAAATAACTGCAAGAGTTGTAATTTGATAGCGCACAAAAAAATCGCATAGAAATCATGGCATTTAACCCATATTAGCCGTGGCAAATTGATTTGGTGGCTATTCCGCCCATTTCTGACACAAACCAAAAGCTAAAAGACGCGGCAAACATTTATCGTTTATCGTTTTTATCGCCGAGCAAATTTCCTTTCAAGATAAACTCACAGACAGACCAATGGCCATAAATTACGCACTAAAAGTTACACTTGCAGGCCAATGCCCAAGATAAATGTGGCCAGATCGATCGAGATCGAGATAGTCATCGACTGAGTCCCCGTCTGGGGCTTTCACTCTATAAATAATATAATCAATGCGAGGCATATATATTGGTAATCGAGGCAAAAGGCTATCGCAGCAATTTAATCGCCAACTTTAATTGTAAATCTTTTCGCACAAAAAAATGTGGCTGACCATAAAAAAAATAAATAAACACAGCTATTAATGGCGCGAATCGGTCTGGCTCGGCGGGCATTATAATAATGCTCTGGTAATAGTTCGATGGCCATAGGCGTTAGGCCGGACCCACTGCCATATAAGGTCCTTGGCTGTCTTGACATGGCCGGCAATTTTCACTCGACGCATTGACAGGTGGCCGGCCAGGCCAGCATGCAATGCTGCTCATGCATATGCCCAAGGAGGCAACCAGCTGAGGAACCTGGCCAAGAACAGCTGGGGAGCGACCACAAAAATATGTCCAAGTCCGCAACGGAAGTTGGGTACAAAAAAGTCTGCACTCAGCCCGATTGTTTGCTCACCTGCTAAGCAAACAAGGGGGAAGTGAATATGAATATGTGCTAGGCAGCTTGAGCCAAGCGTCTAGAAAATTGAGGGATTTCGTGAAGGAGGTATTTTTATTTTCCTCTTAAATGTGGGCTTCTTTAATACCCTAACATTGGTAAAATAAAGTGGAACTAATTTAAAGCAAATATATATTTTTACTCTTGATACAACTACACCTCTTTCCCCAAGAACCCCTATAAGTTCCCCGCCCAGCCTGAAGAACCAGTCAAAAGACCCTTGAAAGCCATCATGCGGGCTAGTTTTTCTTTTTCTTATTTTTTATCACACCGCTTTTTAAGTATTTTAAAACCAGATATGAGTTGATTCTCGCCAGAGTCTCCCCAGATGCTGAAGCTGTAACTCGATGCCGTATCTGCAGGTGCTCTGATTGTGTTTGCTTGGCCGGCATGCGTGCTGCCGATGATCTGCAGTGGACCCTCTGCCAATCTCAGTCAAAGTGAGTACAGAGATTTTAATTAAATTAAACTTTACTTTGAGACACGTGTCAGGCGGACAGGACGACAGGGGGAGGACAGTCCGGCACATCGTGCTATCGACAGCCCTCGATGACTCGATGTAAGATTTTTACGACAATTTTTTTGTGCGTTGCTGCTGCTTCTCGTGCTCGTGTTATTCAATTAAAGCTGGCACTGTGCTTGGTTTTTAATTGCAAGAAAAATTGGCTCTTTGCAGGCCTTGTGTTCTATGCCACAGGAAGAGGCCTCTAATTGATTGCCAGAGATTTGAGTTTGTGAGGCCTGTGTGTGGCTGTGAATATTTCAATTGGTTTGGCTTGAGGTTGGCCAATAGGTTTGCAAAGCTAAGAGTCGTTCAAGAGTGCAGTGAGAGAAATGGCTAAGAAAATAAATATTAAGCCAAATATAAAGCTTATCCCAATTATCTTAACTTTAAGTGTACTTAACAACCGTTGAATATTTTCTAGAAAATGCTTATTAAATTATTTCCCATTCCCTTACATTTAACCTGACTTTTTCCGACTAATTTTTGCCTTACGCAAAGCCTGACCCACATCTCATCAATTCGCCACGACTTCCCTTTTGGCCCATAAATAACCTCTTGCACATTTCATGGGTCTCACTAAAACATTTGACTTACACACCCACTCCCAAAAAGAGCGAATCTATCGTGTCTGGAAGTATTTTAGCCGAGGAAAAACATGAGCAAACGTAGAGCCGTAACCCGGGCTCGTAAACCTAACACAATTTGGTCACGATTTGGGCGACGCACACGCCAAAAATTCATCAACATGCAAAGCCCTCTCCTCGGCAGCCAGGCTGCCAATCAACCAATTTGCCTGATAAGAAGCGTTTAGCTAAAAACATGCGCCAAATTACACCGAATTTCTCACTGTAATGTGAACACACAACTCCCTGTCCTCCGGCCAAATGGGAACTAGTTTTTATGGCTCCCGACATAAATCAAAAGAGAGACCTTCCCCGTGCCGTTTGGCAGGGACAATCGAAGTTTTGTGACGCGTCACGCAAATCTCGATAGCAACGCACTCTCCATACATACATACGAGAGAGGGAAGGGAAATACGAAAACAATTTCCACTTGTCAAAAAAGGAAAATTTCATTTGACGTGCAATGGCCGAGGGCGGGGATATAGCTGGAAATTATCTCCCAGAACGCAATTTGACTTTGCCGTAAACATAAATCCAGACAAATCACAAATCATGTTTTGCCATCGGGAAATCGGGATGATTTTCCGTCATTCTTGGCCTATTCCCATTCCGCGATAGCCTCGTTGTAATTAACGCGACGACAATCCAAATTCCAGCCGCCAAATGTCGCATGATTGATCCGAGCATCAGTCAGAGTCGGACTTGGGATGCGACCAATGGCCTAGAGGCCAAGCTGCCCACCATTTGGCCTTTTCCAGACGCTCGACGCTCGGCCCTTGGTCTCCAGTTGCCCAACACAATAATTATCATCATCGGCCACTCGTCATGGTAATCATCATCAATGCGATCCATCTTGACTCGTTTTGGGTCTCTAGACATCATCGTTTTATCAGTTGGCTTATCTTACCCCTTGAACTTTGTCCAAAGGGTAAACTGGCTTTATGGAGTATTTTGAGAGCACTAATAAATTAAGAGTAAGTGTAAGCCTTGGAATAATTAATTATAGAAGATAATTGTTGTCTTATTTGTTCCTAGAACGTGCTGAATAATAAATATGTATTTCCTAAGATAAGAAAATTACCCATTTTAACCCAAAATAAGGATAAATAAAGTTATTTTAAAAATATAGAACTCTTAAAAATAAATATTCATATTTAAGAGCTTCGTAATTAAATATTTCCCCATTTTCTTTGGATTTTCCAGCACTCAGCCAAGAGTATTTACTATTCCCCCTTTTCCCTATACAGTTTTATGCATGTTTAGTACCCCGCCAACGCCTACGATGCCATATGGTTTTGTGTTCCTCAGGGCCTTAACTGATTGCTCCACATATGCACGCTCCATAAGGCCAAGATGATTTACAGTTATGACAATTTTAAGTTGGTTCATTAGTGGCACACGCACACATGGACACTGTGTGTCCGTGCCTGAATGTCTGTGTTATGATTGAAGATGATTACGAATGTCTTGTTATGGCCGCCGCGGAAAGCAGCCCCTTCGCCCCGATCGCCATCTCCGCCACTCACTGTGTGTGTCTGCACTTTAATTAATAGCCACTGTCAGCATTTTTGAGTAAAGCATCCGCCAGATCCCCCGCCCGCCCATCCACAGTTTTGAGTTGCATTTAAGTAGCTGCATTATGGCCATAACTAAGGAGCTAAATTATACCCAACTAATGGCTGTTTGTGTGGGGGATGTATGTATTTTCTTCTTTTTTTTAACGCTAATTGAATGATTTTTGCTTGTTGGTATTCCAGAATCGTTTTACTTTTTTTTTCCTACCTCCACATGTCTGTGAAATGTTGCCACAGAACTTTCTCTATTTGGCCAAGCCAAGTTTTTTCTCAGCGGAATGTTAAGAGGAGCTCTGGCTTAGGAAAAGTGAAGAATTTCAGAGTATTATCTTTAATCGCGTGTTGATCGAGGGATTTCTTTTATGGAATAATAAAATAAAATATTATTGTTATCTAATGATAAATGGATAGTTTTTGTTTAGTTGAGAAAGGAATTTTGCTATTTGATGAGCATAGAAACATTTATTTTAAAATATAATAATTTTGGTTATTAATTTATAATTTCATAGAAGCTACTCTTGATTAGATTAAATATTTTATTGTCAACATTAAGCTTTCAAGCAGCTTTTCAGTTATATGTCGTCCAAACTTTTCTCAATCCCCAAACACAGTCTCAATCTCCCAAGGCGGTGGTGCCGCCGAGTTGCGGCGTCCCGAAGATATACGTCGGAGGAGGATCAGGACAAGATGGAGACCAAGGAGGAGTACAGCCTAATTAGTTTTACATATCAGAGATATTAAAGACATTTCAAGGAGTTCAAAAACATTTTACCTTGTACCACAGGTGATCTTAATTTTTATTGCGGTTTCTTTATTTTGAATTTCCTGTCGCCAGCTATTAGCCCCTTTTATTGGCACATTTCTTTAGTATTTATTCCAGTCATTCTTTAAAGGATTACCGCAGGACATTATCTTTATGGTCTGGACCACGCCAGATCCCTCTTAATGAATCTCACTATGATTACTCGAAAGCCAGCTGCCTGCTCCATAAACCTTTAACAACGTTGTCTTTTTTTCACATGGCATATACCATATGCCGTCTGCCTTATATACAACTCCGAATACCTTATACAAACTCGATTCGACCCACACGAATCACGCGGACAGGACGGGTCTCTGTGGCGGCTGCTCCTCTTTTCCTCACTCAGTTTGGAGCATAAAATTTATGATTTGCCTTTTATTTTTTTGTCGCTAACAAAACCCGTTCCCCCGAGCCTTTCCATTTGCGGACTTTGTGCGCCTGCGTGGCTTCTTTTTGCCACATTTCTGTGCGGTTGTTTTTAATTAAGTCTTGCTGTCGGGGCTTTGGCGAGGTGTTAACTGACGAAGGCAATTTGTAGCCCCCAGGATTTCGATTTCAATTCAAATATATTGGAGTTGCTGCTGGCGACCACTTAGTATGTCAGTCAGCCATCTTTTTTCGGGTCGACCCTAATATTTCTGTTTATTGGCAAGAGGAGAGTTATGTAGCTCCTTTATCTTACTTTTCCTTATAGCCATTGTCTGGGCCTTGGCAGACAATGGGCATTATAAATTCATCAGACGAGACTCACTGGCTTACATATGCGGAGCGAGTCCTGCATAATGTATCTGAGTATCTGAGAGTATCTCAAGTATCCGTAAAATGGCGCAGCGCTTCACAGAACAATGCAAAAACAGCAAAACAGACAGCAAACAACGATAGAGTACAGAAGAAAAGGATTTCTACGTCTGAGGTTGACATTTGTGTGTTTGGCTCGCCTTTTGTGTTTAATTGTGTCAAATTTTTGTAAGCCTGCTCCAAGGGAGAGGTTTTTTATATGCAAAGTGCAGCACTGCTGCGGTGTACGTAGGTGCAAATGAAAGCCACTTCATTGAAAGAATCCTGTGGCAAAAGCCCAGCAGAAGGATGTGAATGCAGGTTCGGTTCGAGGGGGTCTTACTTGTGTGCTTTTGTCAGGGCCTTAGTTCAGCAAGGGGCGTTAGTTCTCTGATTAAAAGGGACAAACAATATGGGGGAATATGTGTTTCAGTTTCATGCTCCAGTTCATCAAAAAAAAGGAAGGGAATCACTCGCATGGAAAGAGAATAATTTTGGCAAAAGTTGGATGGCAAATAAAATGCACATATAATTTTTTCTAGAAAAATGTGCCCAAAGTAATTAATAAAGTATCTGAGATAGGTATAA
Organism: Drosophila rufa; assembly: GCA_018153105.1. Lineage (NCBI taxonomy): Eukaryota > Metazoa > Arthropoda > Insecta > Diptera > Drosophilidae > Drosophila > Drosophila rufa. The sequence continues at coordinate 11,257,263 of JAECXS010000085.1, forward strand.
TATTTTCATAAAAAATTTTAGCGAATTTTATCTATTTTAAAAGTAAGCAAATATTCCCTGCATTTCATAGCATTTCCCATTAATAAAAACCAGCACAAAATCCCCCAGTGTTTGTCAAAGCTTTTCGATAGATTCATCAACCTCAACACTTTTGGTGTAAATTATACACAGATATATATTATTTCAAACACATTTTCTATGGCCAACCAGACTGCATTTAGTTTTAGAAAAATGCAAAATAAAATCAGAAAACTGTCAAGGGGGAACTGTATAAGGTGTCAACCGAATTGTGAATTGCATTTTTGGGGTGCGGTTAGCCGGAGTTATTAAAGCAAAATGGTAAATGGTAAATGGTAAATGGCCGCCAACTGGACTGTCATTTAATGGCGGCTGGCAGTAATTAAATATTTAAACATTTTTAACTGGTGCCGTGCTGTCAGCCAAAAGTCAAAGCCAAGCATTAGCATTTCGTTAACAATTCCGATGCCGATACAACCAATGGGGCATGAAAAAATATTTCAAAAACAAAATAAGCTTCTGTGGGCGTCGCTTGAGTTGTGTCACGAAAATCAGTGACTTTGTAACCCCAAACTGGAGAGTATTTTCTGTGTGGGTCTCAATACCCAATTGGATGAATGAAAATGTTTTTAGTTTCTTGGTAAATATTTTATTTTTGAACTCAGGCCGTCGTTCTTGGTTGTCACTTGTCATTGGCTACAGTTACACAATGTCCTGCAGGACATTGTCTTGTGTTGCTTGCCTTGTCCTTATCGCCCTTGGACCAGTCCAGGCGAACAAAGAAAGAATGAGGGGAAGGATAAATTGTTTTCCCATTCTCTGGTAATTTTTATGGATTTACACGGACACGCTAGCTTTTCTCCCCATCTCCCCCCTTTAACTCCAGTATCCTGTGTATTGTTTGTCTGTGCTTAAGTAGGCGGAAGTAGATTTTCTCCCCTGCCCTCGGGCAAATTAATTGAGTTGAAAACGAGGCTTTTGTTGCTATTTCTCCACGTGTGTGTGTGGCTGGGGAAAAATGAGATCCGTGTAAAAATAAATAAATAATCGACATCAGCTTAACATATATTGGTTATAAATTGAACAGATCGAGCGTGAAATATATAAAGTGGATTATTGTTTTAATGGAGAAAAACAGAAATGGCAAAATCAACAAAAGGGCAGCAGCCTGCCATAGTTTGTACATATATATTAAGGCACAATTCAAGGGATAAATTGTACGGGATAGCCAGAGGAAATTCAGGGCGGTTGGGTGGAAAATCCTGAGAGAGATTATCTCCGGAGCTTAACTGTGAATTGTTGCCGATGAGCTGCTGGCGATGATGATGTCGATAACTGGCTGGGAATGCCGACGCAAAAACATAAAGTCGAGTAGTTTAGGGATTTGTACTTAAGGGCTTTTGAGTGATAAATGCTCTTGAAAGTCTAGACAAAATAAAGGAGAATTAACACAGAATAAGGATATAAATTCTTTAATAAAATCTAATGAAAAAACTAGGTACATTTTCAAGGTATAACTTCCATATCATCCCGTGCACATATATCCCCAATATCCTACCCATCTTCTCCATTTCCTTCCGGCAATCATTATCCCTCTTCCAGGGCGTATCTCCCTCAAATTTCGTCCATTTAGACGACGTTGGAACCTTTTTGGAGCAAACAGATTACCGGCGGCCAATGCCCGATTGATGGCTACATGTGTAGACAACGGGGAAACCAGACAGCCGCCCTGCCCTCCTATCCTTTAACCCACAATTCATCCACCTAGCCCCTGGCGGCCCACAAATAAATTAATCAAAGAGCGCGAAAGGACAACAGTTTAGTTCGTGGCGAAAGGAGGGAAGAGGGATGTAGGGATTTCCGTTTGGCTGTTTAGGAAATCGTAAATCCATTAAAAGCCTCATTTAGAACGCTTTTGACGCATTTAGAGGCGGGATTGGGGATTATTTGTAGGCCCCAAATTGATTCAATCCGAGAGGCGGAGGGAGACCAGGACTTTTAATTGTGAACGGATTCCGTAATTGATTGTGCCCTCTTATGACTGCTGGCTTTCCACTCAGTTTCATTTCAGATGGAAAACAGATTTTCCCGGCCCCCCGCTCTGCTGCCTTTGCATAATGGGAATTGAGGCAAGAAAAGGCCAAGAAAAGGACTGGCAAAGGCAGGAAAAGGGTTGGCGTTGATGTTTTTCATGCCTTTTGGGGCTTTTGGTCTACGATTATTTCAGCAAGGAGTCTACAGAATTTCCAACTAACTCCTTTCGGCATTTATTCTCTGTCTAATTCATCCAACCGTATTATGCCGCATTTGGTTTGGGTAATTGATTTGCGAAATTACATATTTTGTATGCCAGATTTTTGTTTGCACAAACTTCGACGAGAGTGACTGGTTAATTTAGTCAAAAAAGGTTTGTCCGACGATTGACAAGCCAATCGAGAGATGAAAATGCAAAGATTAGGCTCTGAATGGAATTAATGTTTAATACATTTAACCAGCTTGCAGGGAAATGTTAAGAGTTGCCTTTGGGATAATGTAAATCGTTTTTAGGTGTCAAACTATTATGTTATTATTGGGATTAGAAATTTGTCTTAATTAAATAACAGTTTAGGGGCTTAAATTGTGTCTTTTAAATTATTTTGTTATCAATTTGGGCTTTTAAACATTAACTTCATTTTAGGTTTTAAGAAATTGCATTTAAAAAAAGTGAAGAAATCATAAATAAAATCATACAACACTTCTTAATGATGCAAATATTATTCACCAGATAATAAACAAGTTTTTTTGTAATGCCCAGTAAAGTTTATCAACTGAACCCATAACAAAGTAACCTAATCGATAATAAAAACCCTTAATAAAACCAAGAATTTCTAGCCCCGTTTTAGCTGTAAATAGCCTTCCATTTTCTATATTTATATGGTCAGATCATTATCTATCCAATAAGCATTAATTCACGTTCTCACACGGCGCCATTATCATTAGCGGAGACAGACACAGCAGCAGCTAGCAGCGACCTATGTATCTGGCTCATAAAGCACCGCAAACACTCGGATACAGATACATTTGCAGATGCTTTTACAGATACATTTCGCAGACAATCGTCGTGATGTGAGCCAAATGCAATCCAGGCAAACAAGCTGCTAAATTTCGCACGCAGCTCTCAAAAGGCATTTAAGCACGGGGTCTCCTCCGGCTCCCGGCTAAACCAAAGATGCTGACAACGATGATGATGGCGAGTGGAAAGGCGGGAGGAGGCAACGGGGAACAAAGGCAGCTGATGACACCACACAGCCAAGGAAAAACGAGAGCAATCAAGGACATCCAGGAGGGGTCCAGACCTTGGAATACCCTTAATATTCTAAAAGAGTTCCAAAAGTCTGCTTAATTATTTTCCTAACGAGTTAAGTGTTGTTAAAAAGGGAAAATAAATAAATAAATAAATAATATATTTTGTATTTAACTTGTATACACATTTGGCTAATCAAGACATAAACTCCTAAAAATACATACCCCACTCGGTGCTCGGTATAATAAGCAAGAAAAAAAAGAAAAAAGAGTCAAAGAAAAAAGCAGCAGAATCGCATAGCAAAAGTAGCTGAAAGATACACATGTATCCGCCAGATACCAGACAATGAGGGAAGTGTGAATTATCCTGCCTCAAAGTATTTAATGCGCCTTACACATGGCAGCAAACCAAACAAGTGAGAGAGCCAGAGATACGGCTAAAAATAGCAGAGGGAAAATCGCAGGAAAGAAGCATTGGAAACACATAGACGATCATTACTCATCCAGAGCAAACACACAAAATAAATTGTGGAAAATCAGTCAGTTGATGGACTTAAGAGCCCCCCAAAAAAAGAAAAATAAAGCTGTTGATGCGCCGCTGCTGAGAAGGAAACGCGGCGGAAAATTAATTAAAGAACGTGAAAATGCAACAGGCTGACCCTCCGCGTTTGCAGTTCAAGTTATTAAACATTCTTCGGTTCTTGTTATGTAGCTTTTTTTCGGGATATTTTTAAGCAGGCATTACAAATTACACAACTCGAAAGAGAACTGGTTTACCTTTCCTCAAAACGAAGCCAGAGAAGCGATCTACCTGACGTTGTTAACCATCTTTTGTGAGCTACGGGGCAGGTAGAATGCGGGTATCCCTGGCCTTCTCCTCTTTCTCTCTTTTACTCTCTTGTTTTCTTGGTTTGGCAAGGACCTCCTGCTGTTTACCCTGGCGGTGGTTGGAAATTGTTTTCTCGGCGCAACAGGATATGCATTTTTTTCTCCTACTCAACTCTGCTCTACAAATTGAGTTTGGAGTTCAGATGAAGACATAAAAAAGAAATTGTTGACCTACATGGGGCCAAACAAAAAATATATAAATAAGGTAAGCTTCCAGGAATATTGGGAGTTTTGGCTAAAAATTGCTGGTCATTTTGGTCTATTTTGCTTCATGGGGAACCTTTTGAGAAATGAGAAATACCTTTTAACTCTTTAATATTTATAACATTGTTTTTGAATCCATAAGCCGTCGGTTATTAAAAGACTAATAACACATTTTCAGAAAACAAAACTTCCTATAGGAATTATATTTCAAAAATAATTTAAGGAATAAAACCTTCTAAGCATGAATAAACTTCTCTCCTTTTCTTTACAATTTCCCCGGGGTATTTTCTCTCTTCAAATTTCGTTTACTATAAAATTTCTTCATAAAAAAACTCACCTTTCCGCCAACTTTCAGCTCATAACCCATGCCCAGCGGCGTTTTCAGCTGGACGGGACAAACGAATCCGATATTGCGATGTGGACTCTCCACGCCCGTCTGGTGCTTCCGCGTCGTAACCTTCCTGGTGGGCGTGGCCGACGTGGAGGCCGACGACGTGGTGTTCTCCGCCACGCACAAATCCTCGCCACCGTGCACGGGGAACTTGGAGCACTCGAGATTTTCCGGCCAATCAAAGTTGTAGGTCTTCATGAGTTTCTCACAAACTCGAGCGGATTCACAGAGCGATCGGCAGGGCGGAATGGGCCGCTCCAAGATGGTGCAAACGGGGACATACAGGGAGCACAGGAAGAGCTGCAGATCGTCGCTGCAGCCGATCTTGACGAGCGGCGCAAACTGATGCACCTCCAGGCCGGCCTCCTCCTGCTTCGTATGCCCGATGAGATTTGGCATAATGGTCATGTTGTAGGGGATATTCTTGCAGATCGAAATGGTGATGGGTTCACAGCGATTATGGTGCGGCAAGCCGTCTAATTCGGTTCCGGAACTGGGCATAAGGCCGCCGCCACTGCGATAATAGGGACTGGCATCCAGGGGACTCTGATCATAGCGCTGAACGCCCTGAATTAGGGCGGGTAAAATAAACAGGATCTGCAGCCACATTTTGGAATCTTTCTCGCAAGACTCTGTCCAAGAACAATCCTATGTTTCCTTGAATTTTTAGGTCACTCTTTTAAAACACACACATGTTGCTTAACTCTGAACGCTCACACTTATTTGATTAATATTATTATTATTGTAGATATCTTTTCTTTAATCAACTTCACTCCCACGAAACACTTAACACCGCTTAAACATTTGCCGGCGGCAAATATTTGTTGTTGGCCTTAATTAGCAAATAATAAATATTTCGCCTTATCTTATTCTCGTTTGCTCTCGCTCTTTATTTTTATTTTTACTTCTTTTACTTATTGAACAACGGTTATTAATTTTGTTATTTATTTATTTGTTTACTTTCTTATTATTTTTCAATGCTTACTAGCTCAAAATATTATTTTGCCAACTATTTCTTATAACTCTTGATTTGTTTATAAATGATGTACGTTTTTTCTTTGCACCTTTTGGATTTTATTACAATTTTAATTATTTGAGCTTCACTTTATCATGGGTACAATTATGCATTTCCCCCTCAAATTTACCATGGGGCTTAAGTACCGTTAATTGCCAATTATTTCTCTGATATTATCCACACTTCTTCGAAAAACGCGCCAAGATAACCGTAAACCCGGAGTCGGAACCAAAATCGAAGTCCACCTTCTGCACGGTGTTTTACGTCAAAAGTCGCGACGGAGCCGGAGTTCGGAATAAAACAATCCGCGAGCACAACCGCACGGCAGGGCATACGCTGACAAACTGAGGAACTGAGGAACTGAGCCAGCCATACGCTGACAAACTGGGGAACTGCTTAACTGAGCGACTGCCCAATTGACAGAACGCGGGACCAAAACACACGGCGAGTGCACTAAAAAAAAAAAACTAGAGTTGTTTCCCCGATTTTAAAATATAATGTTTTAAGGAATTTTGTAAGGTAATTTGAGTTTTAAAAAAGCAGAAAGAAATTTCTATAATAAATGTGTAGCCATAAAGAATTTATCCAAAGTAAAGTAACAATATAATTTAAGGGTGAGTTCTTGGATTAACGTTTTCAGTGTACTAAGCGGCTCTCTCGCTCCCGCGCTGAATATGCGCTCTTTTGCTGCGACTTTCTCTCTTTAGCAGTGCCAGTGCCTCTTGATGGGGGCGACCTTGAATTTGGCACTCTCAGTGCTGAGAGAATGGTGGACCAAGAGAGTGAGAGAATGTCTTCAAAGACAGGGTCGTTATGCCATTTGTTTTGGATGCTGTCTCCTTCGCACTGCTTGCTCTTCTCGATTTCTTGGCCTCCTGTTGATTAGCTTAAAAAAAAACAGAACAGGTAAATATGATACGATAAAAATTAATTCAAATTTACATTTATTATGCTTTAAATAGGTAAATCTTTCGACGGAAGGACCAGATTGGATAAAAAAGGGACAGAATAAATTGGTACTGTTATGGGAACAACATTATTAGGAGGAAACCTTAGGAAAACTATATTTATTTAAAGATGTAGATATTGGGATGAGCAATATTCCGAAATTAAAATTCTCTGTTATTATTAAAATCGAAATAAATTAGAAAAATATTATTAACCGTAAAAATGATGTGGGACGGAAATCGGCCTAAAAGAGCATCACTTTTACAGAATGTAAAATTCATAGAAGCTTCTATGGCATCGCTCCTAAAGTTCAAATAATTCTTCAGAGTTCTCTGGGTCATCGCACCCTATCAGCACCCATCTTTCTTATCAGACCATTGATTACCGTTGCGGTTCTTATTGTTCTCTTGATCTCTTAATGTTTGTTTCCGCCAGTGCCGTTATAGGACGTTAGCCCTCTGACAATTACTCTTCTCTGGGGCATATTTGCACGCGTTCATTTCCTCGATTTGCTGCGACAATTTTTTTATCACCAGCCATTTCTCTGCGCACTTGCATTTATCATTTATCTTTATCTAGTATCTCTGTCGTTTTTGTTGTTTGTATGCCCTGGTTGCTTGCTTTTTTTGCGCCGGCAGTTAATTAAGTCATTAACTTGCGTTTAATCTGCGCTTTAGCATGAGTTAAGAGAACTTATGCCGGGAATTTCTTTAATGACCCCGAACGAAGGAGGTGGCGGCGGAGGGTGGGGCCTGAGCAGCTGCCGCCAGTCAATAAACTTGTTATATTGACAATAATGATGACATTAGAGGAGGCTCCAGTCTTTTGTCTTTGTCACCTGTGGAACCCTTCCTCCGATCGGGCTCTCTTCTCTCAGTTTGGCAGCATAAAATTGTCACTCTTCCGCTCTCGCCGCCGCTCTCTCGCTCTCAGGCTCTCTGTAATAAACAAGTGTTACCGGTTTAGCCGGCAATGTTAAATTCTATGGCTTTTGCTCCGCTCTCTTTTTATGCTCGCCCCACCACCTCCACCTCCATCGGGTCCTCTCTTATTGCCTATTCTTTGCTTCTACACTTCGTCGGCTTGTTTAATAAAAAGCGCCAAAGTTGGGGCCGCATAAAAAGCCTCTTGCCTCTCTGTCGCTCTTACCCCTCGGCCGCCGACAATGCATACACTTTGAAATATGGGGAAATAATTGTCATAATTATGTTTTATCAAGTAATTAGGTTTTATGCTGATTTTTTTATTTTTATTAAATAATTCTTTGGTTTGTTTCAGAGATGACACTGAAATGTATGCAAATTTAGAATCACTTGAAATGCAGTCAAAAAGTATGCTACGAAATGTCATCTTACAAAATATGAACATACTTGTAGACACCTTTTTATTTAATTTCAGGTGTTATTTAAAATTAATAATTGTACCTCAAAATTAATTAATGCTATAAAACTATCCGCATTAAATTAATTAACAAGAGAAGTTGAAAGTTAGATTCTAAGTTTTTTTATAATGATTACAAAAGGTGTACCTCTATTTTAAAATCTTATTACGAAAACCCCCGATACAAAACTACATAACTCCAAAAAGAAAAAATAATGCTAAAAGATGATCCTTCTCTTTTCCTTAAAAATAAGTTTGAATTTAATGATAGGTAAGAAAAGTATTTTATTTTGTGTAAATGCTACGATTTGCTTTGTTTCCTCCAGTGTACCTATGTCTTGGCTTCTTGCTCCATTGTTGTTGTGTTAGTCGGTTTCCGTTTGGCTCTCGTTGTTGCCGCTCATTTTATGTTTACAAGTGAACGAACTTTGACGTTCTCCCGCCTCTCTCTCGCACTCCCTCCCCAAGCCTCTCCTTCTTTCTCTCACCCGCTCCCACTCGCTTGTTAGAAAGTGTTTTTGCTGTTGTTGCTCTTCTCTCATGTCTGTTTTTGGAATATGTAATTTAATGTAATTAAAATGGAATAAAGGCGAGGAATAATACCCGAATGCAGATGAACTTCGGCAAGATAAGCGAAAGCGAAATTGAATTTGCTGCCAGTGCTTCCTCTTTCTCACCTATGTATGCTTTTTTTTTAGAGTAATTGTTTTTAATGAGAGTTAATGAAGCTAATTACGACGATTATCAAATTAAAAAGATAATGATATGAGTTTCTTGAAGTTCAAATTTAAAGTATACTTTTGTATCATTGTTAGGGGTTATTTCAAAGTTTTTAAAAAACCTTTAATATTAAAATAATTAATAAAAAGTACATTTAAAATGTCTAGCATAAAATATTGATGGATGCCACAGATAATCTTGAAAATTTTAAATCACTTTAAATGAGCCCCAAAAGTATGCTACTAAATATTGAAGATTTCAAGAAAAGTCAATTTATATTGAAATTGAGTTCTTAAATTTTAATGTAATTAATCCATTTGTAAAATAATGTTTATAAAATTTTGTCGAATTCAATTTAATAACAAAGTGACAAATAAAAAAATAATAATAATTTCTGTAAACGGAACATAATAATACATAATCCTCCAATTTATACATATATACCTTTTTCCAAATCTCTAAGCAAATGATAAAATCCTTTTTTTAGTTTCAGCACCTATCAAATATTTTAAAAATATATCAATTTTTTCTAAGTGGAGGTTGTTTTAATGTTTTATTGTGGTTAATTTGGGGTTTGCACAGGGTTTTCCCTTCTGATTTCTTTCCCCAATTAGACTGATTAGAGTGGTTCTTGTTTCCCCTTTCTTGCGTAACTGCTCAAGCCTGTGATTATAGAGACTTCCCATCAAACAAAAAAAGGCATCAGGCAGCCCAACTCATTTGTAGCCAAACAAAATACGAGGGATAAACAAATCAATCCGCACAAGTTCAGTCATGTCTCGCATGGCAAGCCAAAAAATAAACAACCCCCTGGACCCACATATGGGCTAATGCAAAAGGGACTTGGCCCTAAGCCATAAAAAGGGTTTTCAGTTACTTACATAGAAAAATACAAGTATTTACTTTTCGTCTGACCCTCTAAGCCCCAACCGCCCCCCGAGCTGAGTGGGCGTCTCAAGTCACATTAGTGGAAGGACCCCACTCTTAACCCCAGGAAGGTCACGTGGCAGGCGAAAACTTTCGCCAAGAGTCGTCACACACAGAAACCGAAGTGAAATGTCAACTTTAAACAGTATTCTATCCAAGAAAAGGGATGCCAAGTCTTTAGGTACATACATCTATATTTAGGTACTAAGGTTCTAGTCAAAGATTTCTATAATTTACTTGTCTTACTTTTACTATTTAAATGCTGCCCCAATATTAACTTCATTTAGGTACATCAAGAATACTTTGCAAGGTTAGGTACAAGCTCTTTATGGTTCAGAAGAATTATGAATAAATATAGAAATTATTAATAAAAATATATAGTTATGCAATTTATAAAATAAAATTATAAATTGAAATTAAAAAAAAAAAAAAATAATAAACATATTCTCTTACTTATTATCTATTACTATATCCCTTGTACCCAAAATAAGAAAAAGATTATCCTTCACATCACTGACCCCATTGGTGACTCTTCAGCCCGTTTTTCGGAGTTCACTTCCCTCTAATTAGATGTAAAAGCCCTTGGCAAAAGCCCCTCAAGTGTATCTTCTCTTGATTAAAAGTTTACAGTATTTGGTTTGGTTTTTGCAACTCGGATTTTTACAGATCATTTGTTGCCATTTTGGGCAATCACAGAAGCCTGAAGCGTTATACACAAACTGCCCAGCTTTTCCGTAAACTTCCTAGACCCATCCAGACTGTTCTCATAAATAAAACATTTATTTACTTAAAAACAGCCAACGGCCAAAAGCTCAATTACGTTTTTTGAAAAATTGCCGGCGAAGCCTGCGCTGATAAAAAAAAAAGTATGGGGGGCAGTTGATGGAAGTTGATGGCAGGGGATGGGTTTTGAACTGGACATTGGTCAAGCATCGTTTGCTGCAATCAATCAAAGGGAAAAACGGAATCTCATTAAGTTCGCCGGCTGTCCGTTCGATGCCCCTTCAACTGTTGCATGACATGGCTGGATTTTACAGGGGGGGAATTGAAGTAGAAATGGAAATATAGAAAGGAAAAATTCATGTTATCGGGATTTTGAATACTTAGTGATCTTTATAAAAGAGGTTTAGCTTTCCATTTAGAAGTTTTCTAGTTGCATGCCATGATATTTGCTCTATTCTTTCTTGTAAGAAATTTATTATAACTCATTTCCCTGCCGCAAACATCCAACGAAACCTGGCCAGCAAAACCGCTTTAAGTGCTCCTCCCAAACTATCAATAAACACTTCCTGCCACATTTGATTTGCCCGGAATAACTTATAGAGCAATTCATATGGACAGCTGCCCACCGCCCAACCTCATCGCGCTCCACCATCTTTATGACCTCTCCAACCGCGCGCATAATTAATTGCACACCCGCCCACCAGCCACAGCCCACCGTTCGCCGTCCCGTTGCCTACTGCCCCTCGAGGCTAGAGGTCAGGAATACCGGAGTTCGCTGCGGTTCTATTTGGTTAAGGCTGCCCCTTGACTGCCTTCGTGGTTGGGGTTCGGGGTCGTCGCTTTTGGGCAGCGGAAATTTGCAATTCGCTGGGCGCAGGCAATGCAATATCGCCCCTCTTCCGTCACTTATCCCGGAGGGGAGCGGCGGCCAGGGTAGAATCTGGCTAACCAGCATACGCTGCGTATGCGTGATAAATGTGCACTGCCGTAGGCGTGGCGATTGATGCACTCAAAGTATTGCAAGTGCTGAAAGTCAGTTAAAAGAAATATAGAATTAAAACTACTCAATATATGAAGTATTAAGTATTTTATTCATTCTTTATAGCTTTAAGCTTAAATTTCTCATAACTAAATTAAAGACTTAACCCGTTTCTATAGTTTCACCATGAATTTCTTTAAGTGCACGAAGAAAGAGCTGCGGAAATGTGTGTGTGTAGTTGTTGCCACCTACGCGTGCTCTCCTCCAAAACGGACAACCCACGGACAGACGCGGCGTGGAAATCGGGGGGAAAATAGGGGTTTTGGCCCTGGCCTAGGGCGTTATTTATGCGATTTGGCTTACGACTTTCCCCGGCAGTTTGTGGCGGGGGTATAGTTTCTGCTGCGAAGATTTGATCAACTTTTACAGTGGGAGTCAAAGATTTTTCGCTTGTTGTTCCTCGGCCCATTTTCAACTTTGAACTGCATTTGATTTACATGCAAGGCGCGAGAGCATATCCTCGATGATTTCGAGAGGGTGAGGAGGTTAGAACGGTTTCCAAGGGGAGCGAGTGTTGGAGGGGCTCCTATGACAGGCGAAATGGAGTGGAGTTGCCAACGGAGTTTGGGAAGCTGTGCAAAGTTGTCGACAAGCTGGTTAATTGGGCGTTACAGAGTTTTCGGTTGGTTTGGTGTTGAGAACTCAGTCTGGCTGCATTTCATTTGGCCCGAGTTCGTACTATTCACACTCCATTCCCCAAGCCATGTTCTGCCTTTAATTGAATACATTGTTATGGGAGTTATGAGACGAAGGAGAATTCTCTAAGGTTTCTGGTAGAGAAACGTTTAAAGGTTTGTGGTTTAATAGAAGAAACGAGAAAGAAAGCTAACTTCGGTAAACCGAAGTTGGTATACCCTGCAGTCTGCAATTGGATCATTGAAAATCGAGCCATTTTAGTAATGTTGAAAAAATATCGAATTTTGTAAATTTTACATTAAATTAAAACCGTAATTCTAGAACCATAAAAAACTGCTATATCTTAAAATATATAGAAATACGTTAAAAAACAGAGAAGTTAACATTTTTTTTACATTAATTTCGCCATCATTCCTATGGCAGCTATAAGATATAGTAGTCTGATTTCGGCTGTTCCGACATATATACTGCGTGCTAAGGAAATAAGACTATGCTAAAAATTTCAGCTCAATAGCTCAAAAACTGAGAGACTAGTTCGCGTAGAAACCGACAGACGGACAGACGGCCAGACAGCCAGACAGACGGACATGGCTAGATCGACTCGGCTGGTGATGCTGATCAAGAATATATATACTTAATGGGGTCGGAGATGCCTCCTTCACTGCGTTGCAAATATCATGGCAAAATTATAATACCCTCTGCAAGGGAATAAAAAGTGGTAGATAAATAACTTCGATGAATTAACCATTGTCGGTATTTGAGATTTAATTTGAAGAAGTTAAGCAAGCAACTATAATAATATAACTAATTTAAGGTTAAAGTTTCGCTTTAATATAATTTAGAAAGTAAAATAATTAAAAAATATTTTTTCATTTAAAATTGTATTAAATAGTTTTTAAAGGCACACAAAAAAGAAGTGACAAGTAAATCTCCAAGGACTTGTAAATAAAATAGCTCGTAATCTAAGCTTGCTTTTGCCAATTCAAATAAAAAACCCAACTAAGCCTAAGCTTTCCCCAGAGGCAGGTAAACATCGCCCCCAATTTGGATGCACTGTGAGCAAATTTGATTAGCATTTCCCTTGACCAATTAACACAGCTGACCCAAGTTGATCCTCGGACTGGACCCGAAACCCGAATCTGGGCCCGAAACCTGACCTGAGCTCAGCTCAGCTCAGCCACTTCAATTAGATTAAACTCATTTGCCCTTAGCTCTCCCCTCAGATTGTTTTTCTTTTATTTTTATGGCCCTCTGTTGAGAATTTGCCACACGACTAATTTATGGCCGACAAAGAGAGATTTCGGTGTTTTGCCACCTCGCAAAAGGGGCAAACCACAGCTGATGCTAGCCAAACAAAAACTAAAGCACAAAATAAGGACGAAAATAAAAAGTAACATTGTAAAGCGGAAGCCATGCCGACACAACCCTTCCTCCAGATAAATGTAAGTCCCCATCGCGGAAGGCTCTGGCAACTTGCAACAAATTAAATATGGCGGCGGCGGCGGCAACATATCGTCTGGAAAAATGGCAGACCAAAACACAAACTAGCAACAAACAAAACACAAAAAAAAAAATAACCCGGAAAAAAAGGAGTAAGGACGAGCGAAAAAAAAACTGAGCCTGAGTCCGGAACTTTCGGCAAAGGGTCAGAACGTGTGCTGACTGCGAAATTAACGCCACCTGATGGCCAAAACGTGTGGAAAGAGTCAAGCCAAAAGGGTCGGACCTTGGCCAAGGGTTGCGTTGCTCATACGCCACGTGGCCCCTCACCGCCCGAGCAAAACATCAAACGGCGACTCGAGGTATGCGGTGTGGAGTCTTCTCCTAAACGGAAGTACTCAGCCACCTAAAGAGTGTAAACAGGAGAGGTCAATGTCAACGCCTAGAAGACAAGTGAATGCTCTTTCATGGGTTTGGAAAGGATTGCATAAGAATAGGTAGTTAGTTAGTATCCTTAATAGGGATGTTTAAAGAATAACCCAAAGCACTTAATATACTTTTACGTTGTATGATAACCGGCATCTTATATTTAATTATTTTTTTTTTTAACAAAACGTAACCGTAGCTTTTTTAGAATACATTTTTATTTCAAAATCAATATCCTTAAACAATATCCTTAAAGTTGTATTTATTCCAAAAATCCGGAGTTTCAGCTAAAGTTTTTGATAAAATTTGCATAGTAATAGAAAAAACAATTTGCTTGCATATATTATAATATTGTCTCAAGCCCTAATTACAAAATAATCCTACTTCTTTAATATGTTTACAACGAATATTCCAATTCTACACCTAAACCACGTCTTAGCCGACATAAATAAAATTCCTTTACAGGAAAATGGGCCCTTACTTTTTTGATTTGGCAGGACAGGTTCTGTGGGTATTCTCTAAGGACTCGGGCAACTCCCAGCTCAGGTTAGCGCATAATCATAACAAGCTCAAATATTCCCGGGGTCGCCCCTGCAACCTGAGACGCGTTTTGGGTTCGCTTTTCGAATTTCCCGTCTGGCTTTGGCGTCTGGCAACTTTCGCCGGCCGGGGCAGCTGTGGGTTAAGGGGGGCCATAATAAAAAAAAAAAGAATGGAAAATATTGAGGTGAGTTAAGGAGGCGATGCAAAAACCGCCGCAGACACACGCACACATAGGCATAAACACACTTCCGCATCCGCTGCAGAGAGTTTCCGTGTATGAGAGTATGGGTGTGTGTGTGTGTGGCGAAAATATCTAAGCATAATCGAGGGCGGAAAATAAGGGTGGCGGCGGCATAAAGGCGGGATGTTCCGGCATTTCCTGTCTACACCGGCAAAAATTATTAATGTGAATAAGGGAAAACGGGGGATCTTCTTTAAAGGTTTTTTGACTTTAATAATTTCATAAATATAAATAAATCTGAGAAATAGACAACTATATTATTTGGTTATTAAGATTTCGCACTGAAGACCCTAATGTACTTTCCCTGCCATAAAAAGTTCCTAAAGTTATTAATTTTATGCTTAAAGCTGCCTTGCTTGAGCTTCAACTTAAAGAAAATAGGCGGCATAAAGGGCAAGCAGAGCTTCTGTGTTATCTAGGAATTCGTTGTGTAATTAAAAGCGCAACAGGGAAATTATGGGAGCCCCCAGCAGAGGGTGATATTTATGGGGGATAGGTAGCCATAACATTTGGAGCAGAAAATTAAATAAATTTGCATGTCAAATGCGCATTAAAAGCAGCGCGCGCGGGCAAAGGAATTTTCTCCCTTACCGATTTTCATACCTTTTCCCTTTTCCCAGCTCTGTCAGAGTGTGTGTGTGTGCGTTGTACTTTTCCCTGATTGTGACAACAGGCAAAAAAGGATTTGCCACAGGACGAGACATGCAATCCAAAAAACAAAAAAAATAAAACAGGGAAATGCGAGGAAGAGAAGTGAAAACAAAGGAATATGCAAACGAGGAATATCCCCAAATGTCCCCACCCCTCCCTTCGAAAAAAGCCAGCCAACAATCTCTGGAGAAACAAGGAAAAACAACCAACAAATGTCAACACAGAGACTGAGCTACAAAAAATGTACAATTTTTTTGTTGTGTGCGCAAATTAAATTAAAATGTTAAGGCTTGCGGGATGGGGCGTGCAATTTTGTTGCTAATGATTTTGGCTTGTTTGGGGATTTTCAGTTTTCGCCAACAGCAAACAAAACAAAACCGAAAATAAAGTCGAAAAAAACGAATACGAAATTCTAAAGAAATGTTAAGCCGGCTGGGGAATAAAATTCCCAAAGCCACTCCCACACCCGCCACCACCACAAAAACCACATTCAAAGTAAACAATGCAATTTTCCCTCAACCAAATTAGTTGTTTGCTTCGAGGGGGGATATCAGGGAGGAGAGTAGTGGAAAAGCGTAAGGAAATTGCTACAAAACTACTGGGAAATTTGTCCGAAAGTGAGCATTAATTGGCCACGAAAACTTGGCAGGAGCAGCCAGAAACGAACAGCAGAAACGGATAATAGTATTTACCATTAAAAAGTAAAGAAAGCGAAAAAAGATGAGCTCAAAGATATTATTTTAGATATTTAAAAGAATAATAGTAATAGTTACTAGCATTAATTAGTAAGGAATTCTTTTAAAACACAGTTTATTTTAATAAAAACTCAAGTGTATGATTTCCCAGTCGATATCACCCGAAACCATTTATAATCCCCATTGATGGCCATTTCACAATTGATAATTTCCCATCAATATAAGTAGGTGAGCTCCAACTATTAATCAACCATAAATCAGTCATTGAAAATGAATTACATTTAATTGCACATCAATATTCCCCACTGGCTTCCAAATTGACTTGTCGAAATAAAAACAATCACCCAACGATGCAACATGAATAAACAATATTTAATATAAAACAAAACGAGGCAAAAAGAAGCCCGATCCTCCCTCCAGTACTCATGACAAATAAAATAAGGGAGTACATATGTTAATACGCCGGCCCATCAATCAAACGAATCCAATTTCAACTCAAAGAGAGGCGAAACGAGTGCGCAAATATCTGTGAGCGAAAAAATATGCAAAGTATTTTTATGCGGAAAACATTTTTATATTTTGCAAACATTATAAATCAATAAACAGAAAAATAAAAGCACCATGACTGTCTGCCGATTTCCTTCATAAAAGGAATGCAGGATATTTCTGTCTGCAAAAAAGAAAGAAAGGAGTAGCTGTTCGCGAGGCAAAAAATAAAGTGAATCAAAGCTTGAGTTTAAACAAATATTTATGAGGCAGAAAATTGAGTTTTTCCCTTTGGTAAAAAAGTAACTACTTGACACTTCCCTCCCCTTTCTGGCTCCTTGAAGGGACAATAAAAAGCCCATTCCATATTGAGCCATTGACATGGCCATGTGTCTGTTGCCATGTTGCATTGATAGACTCCCAGCGTTGTCATGTTCTGGTGGCCCAATTTAATGTGCCATCAATTTTTGCCCTGACTCCCCCTCGGCTGTCTACTGTCTGATATGCCTATCACATCAAGGACCCCGGGCAGGTTGTAAAAAAAGGAGACAGACCAACGAGATGACTTCTCCTTACAAGGCTCCAAGGAGCTGCTCCTCCTCTCCTCCATGTCACCTAAAATGCCATCAGCAAAATTGGAAAAATTCCCTCCTACATTTATATATATATATTATACATATAAACAGGCTGAGAATACGACAGTTCCGATTGCGACTGCGATTCCTGTCTATAACTAGCATTGACATCTCGTTCTGCTGCGACGTGAGCCCCTGTCCGAGGATGGGAATAACGAAGGCGGCGAGGTGGCCAATATCCTGGCAGTTGGCATCGAGGCCATTGAGGCCGTATCTATGGCTGTGTGTGTGTGTGTGAGCCATTTAGCCAGGTTAGAATGCTCCCGTTAAGGATTTGAATGCCTGGGAACAGCATAATAAAAAACATAGATAGAGGCTGGCAATGGAGCATAATATGTGGATTAGTTTTAATTAAAAAATACTATTTGTTTTAATATGTTTTGTATATTTTTAATATAATATAAACCATCAGAGATTGCGGTACCGATTAGAGTCTTCGCTTAGTAGGATCTAGAGCTCTTTAAAATATCTTCCTTTATGCTCTCTTTTACTTTCACTTTAAAACAGAGTACACCCCTTAGCAAAGCCCCCCCTAAATGACTTACTTTGAGTCTTGCCCAAAGGTATTACCCCTCTCCATCCCCTATCAACTTACATTTGGTTGAATCGCAAAAGTAACTCGACCAGATGAAACTATCTGAAGGCAAAACAAATTCCAGCTAGATACCGTACTCCCTTGGTAATCTACTTTAAGTGTAAGAGACAGCCCCCGCATTTTCCCAACCCCCAAGTGACAAATTCCTTTTTGCACCGTGCGTGTCAATGGCCTACGGCTGAATAAAAGACATTGCCTCAAGTTGAGCATTTGACGCTTTTTAGGCCTGACTACTTTGTCACTGAACCAACGCCAACCCCAACCCCAGTCCGACCCAAAATACACACTAAATGCGCATAAAAAACCAAGACTTTCTCCCTGGCTTTCGCCCCCAAAACGTTTCCTTTTCGGCCTGCAACTCAACCAATTTGCGATAAAAATAAAACATATTGCTCAATAGACAACAACCAGGCGAAGGCCAAAAAGTGAGTCTGGCGAGGAGCGATGAGAATGGGAAGGAAATGGCTGAGCGACGAGGGATTTCCCACTGTGCCACACGTTGTATACGCTATGCGGGCTAGGGGGCGGCGAAAACTTTCACAGTTGCAGTTGTCACGTTCCGCATTTGCTACCTAAACATTTTTACTCGACTCGATTTGTATTTTCCCGTTTTCCTACTGCTATTTTCTTGTGTATTTTACCAACGAAATTGCGAGGGCTCATGATTTGTGCAAGACGTTTTTGAATTTCACCAAGCAGAAAGGTTTGGTTTCTACGTGTCATATTTATTTGGAAAATGTGTACATTTATCATTTGAAATTACTGGAGATTATCATATTTTACTTGCCTACATTTATCATCATTAAATGAAGACTTTTAAATTTCTACCTTTTTATATATTTATATTAGCTTATTATACTACATAATTTAAATATTAAAGATACTTTCAAAATTGCATTTAAAATTTAATTTAATTTAGAATTATTTCAACAGAAGACAAAACCTTCTAGACTAACCAAATAGTAATATAAATTCAGCTAAAATTAATTTAATATTACCTCAGATGCTTGGAAAAATGTATTTTTAAATTTCTGAATTTTTTACAGGGCATAAAAGTCGTCCTATAATCATACTCCATAAATTGCCCTATTTTATCCCATGTTTTTATATCCATGTAAGCAAAAGTTTTGGCTTGCAGCAAAATTTCCTACCCACTGGAATGGATGGCTAAAAGTTTTCAGCCAGGGGATGCATCTGCTGCAAGGAAAGAGGGTGCTTTTCGAGGAGGTGGAGCGAGGGGGGCATTAAAATTTATACAAAACACGAATGCAGCTGCAGTTGCAACTGCAACTGGGGATTACATATCATTTATCGATTGATTTGCGAGGCATGGCCGAAGTTGGCCCATAAAGTTTTTTGTCTGCGTCGTCAGGTGAGTTTCTAGTTAAATCACTCGAATGCATTTGCATTTGCAGTTCCAAGTTGGTTGCAACTTTGTTGTTGGCTTCCAATCTATTTTTGCATTAGACTGGCAATTGATTCACAAATCGGATAATTCAATAAGACCTAAAGTTCTTTGCCGAAAACAGCCGGAAACGTTGTAAGGGATACGTCTACAGACTTTAGTAACTTAACAAGTCGGATTCAGTTGGGTGTGTGTGTTCATTTTTTTTTTTTTAAGCTCTTTAAGTTTGCAATTCATTTGCCTTCTTTTATTGGCTCAGGAAATGCTCTAGCTGGCCGTGAATAATTCATCTAGGCTGACTTATAGGCACAGCTTGAGACCGATGCTAAAATATTAGTCGAGTATCGCCAGGTAGCTTCTGCCATAATCACTCAAAGGCATTAAACATGATAAATGACACATACCCGGGTAGCATACTCAGCCTTTTGCTGTTCTGTTACCCCTTTTTGGTGTCCTTGGGTGTCATAAATTTTGTTTGGTGGCTGACATATGATACATATAAAATGCAAGTGTTTTGGGGACTATCTAGCTTGTTTTTTTGGGTACTTTGACGGTGTTTTTATAAGTAACTAGGAAATTGAGCATCATTCTGGGTACACAGAGATGACTGTTGAGGGTACACTTAAATGTTCTGAGTAAACGTATTTTTTTGAGTATTTATGACCTTATTTAATACTTTTCCAGCTTATTATATAGTGAAAATGCTTCAGATTTGCCACAGAAATTGTTAAGAATAAAAAAATTAAAATTTCTTTAATATTAGTAGCCTTAAATTGTCCTTATTAACCAAAGGGATATGTATTTCTTTGCTGAATTTTTGAAATCGTTATGAAATCCGGCAAATTGTATTTGATTTCCATAATTTTCTCGCCAGCTGTTGTTTTATTTAACCAAAAACCTAATCAACGGCAACTTTACCCATAAAAATCCCTCAAATATAACCCCAAAAGCTGAGACCCGAAAAGGAGCCACTATAGTAACCCTTTTTTCTTTCATATTTCCTTTTTTTTCCCCAGCACACCAATTTATGGCCGAAAGCTGCCAAAAAGCTAGAAGAAAGGAGCAACGATGTCCGAGGAAGAACGGCAGCCATATGTTCCAGATTGACCACAGCATCATAAATTTTTGGGCTTTAACATGTGAAGCGGCGGCAGCCGAGAGAAAAAGCTGACCACCGTATAAATTCTTATATATATGCAATATAGGGAGAAAAAAACGGAAACTCCAGATTGAGGGCAGCTCAAAGCAACTTCGACTGCTACTTCAACTTTGGCGTGCATAAAACATGAATTAAGGTAATGAAAATTTATTGACTGCTCGCTCTCAGCGTGCTCATAAAACTTACAAGGTCATTAAGAATGCATGGCGCCTAGGGGAGGTTGGGTTGGCCTTTATACACCGACCGGGGGAGCATCCCGAAATATCTTTTTAATCTCCGCAATAAAAATATAAAAATATTTGTGTACATATATATTTCCATAGCATTTTTCACACCGTTTTTTGTGCCGAACTTAAAAAACAAATTTCGACCAATTTTCTTGTATATTTGGTTTTACTTTTTTTTTGGTGCGAACAATTTTTCATGCTCGCCGCTATGGAAAATCGTTTTCCAATCACGTAAACACAGCTGGAATTTTATTGCTGCGTGTTTTATTAAAAAAAAGAAAAAATAAAGAAGCGAAAAGATAAAAAACAGCAGACGAAGAAGCAGAAGAAGTTCCGAGGGAGAACGAAATCGTTGAACGCATTTTCGCAGCGCTCGCTGTAATAATAAAAGTTTTTCCGCGGAGGAGGGCTTTCCGCAGGACAGCACCGAAATCTGGCACTGAGCGAGTGCAAGCTACAGATGCAGCCAGATATATGGTGTGTGTTTGTGTGTGTGCATATATCCCTGCGGGTCTCCGTGGGGCGTTTCGGGGCAGAGCGTATAAATCAACCCGAAAGCGCGCACACTTATTTACCGCTCTGCGGCACTATGAAGTCCCGGGTTGCACTTTCTCTCCCTTTTATTTTTTTTATTTTTTGGAGCTCGAGTCCTCTGGCTTAGGGTATTACGGATCGGTCTATTGTGGCCACTGCGGGGAGTCCTTCCAGCCCCTTGCCTGCATGTAGATCATGGGATTGCCAACGAAAGGTAATTGCTGTTGTTAACCCAGAAAGAGAGAATTGTTTCAGAACAAATACTAATTGTAACATCAAAATTATAAATATTTTACTTAGTAGTTCATTCTCGAAGAGAATTATTAATTTTTCAGTTTTGAAAATTAAATAAAAGACAAGAATATTTTGACTCTTTTTCTGATATTTTGTTTTTACTTTAGGAATATTTTGACTCTTTTTCTGATATTTTGTTTTTACTTTAAAATATTAAACTGCGACTACATTCCTTCTTTAAAATATTTTTTTTAAATATTAAAGAATTATATATTATTGCTGCCCAAATTAAGTACACCTCGAAGCCAAATCTGAAATATTTAAATTAAAGTTCAGAGACCTTAACCTTCACTGTAACAATTATAGGATTAAATGGCTCCCTTTTTCTTTAACGATTTTAATTATTTTTTATATATTTTTCGCCTCCCCGAAGAGCGTTTCATTTTCTCCAACTCAGACATCGCACAATTTTTCTTAACGTTTTCCTTATTTTATATATTTTACTGATTTCAGCAGATGCTGCTGCTCTTTTGCTTCTGCACTTCGCCTTGAATCCCTCCCATTGTAGCCAAACAGTTTCCCTATTTTTTCGCCTTACATTTATTTATCATATTCTTGCTTTTGTTTCAGGGACGCGGCGGACCTTGGCCAACGAGTCGCATGATGAATGCAGTGGGCATTAGGGACGAAGCGTGCGGTGTCCGCTGGCACTGGCCAGGGAATTTATTTGTTTTGTACTTATGGTGTCATAAAACTGTTTTAAGGCCAACTTAAATAAAAATGCAGAATGCTTCACTGCGAGGACAGCGAAATACGGAAGCAAGTGGCGCACAAAAAAATGCAGCAGCAAAAAAGGATAGCAGCGCAAAGGAGCGTGGCAAGAATCAAATGGTCATTGGGGAGCAAAAGCGGAAGGAGTGCTGGCAAAATGCATGGCATGTCATTTTCTGCTTATTTTCTAAATTGAAAATACTTTACGTTGTAATTTTTCAAAGTAAGCGACTTGTGAAGGAAAGAGAAAAAGGAAAATTGGATTGGAATAAAAGTTAAGTGGTGGACAAAATCGGATAAAGAATGCAAGAAAGGTAAAACAGTAATCATAATTATAGAAACACTTTACCTGATATAATAATATATGTAATATAATTTTTTTTTTATGATTTAAATTAATACTTTGAATTTTCTATTGGTAATATTTTTAAGACAACTTTAGCTTTAAGGGCCGACGGCTGTACAACTCATATTTGAATTAATCTTTTCTCTAACCATTTTAATTAGTTCCCTGAACAGTAGTTACGCATTATAAGTACAATTAACCCTGACTTGGATTAGGTCCTTATCTCCTTTGAATGGCTCAACGTTCTGCCTTTGAAAGGAGACTCATAACCCCCCTGAAACCACTTTGGATGAGGATCCTCTTCACCTGCATTCATTACCTATATATTTCAGAGGGACACGGGGCGCGGTGCGGGAATTCTTTTCCCATTCTGCCCTTGAGCTGCATTAGATATTTCGCTAAGCTGCATAATGAAATGTTTGCAAGTGCTTAGCAATGCAAATTCGCGTGGCCCTCAGGTGTGTGGATGGTGGACGACGACCACCGCCGACCTGACCATGGTCAGGGGAAACTGCGGGAAATGGGAAAAAAAAAGATGGCAACTTTCCTCGGGGCCCCGGACAAATTATCTAATTAAAGCAGAATGAAATTCCTTGCCACTGTCGGCAGCTGGGGCTTATGCCAGGCTTTAAGTATTCTATGCAAATAATCCACAAAGGAAAAGTTACAAAAATTCTGCACCCGTTGTGGGCTGGGAAGCAACAAAAAAAAAACAAGCAAAAAATTATGCAAAGGACCAACTTTTGTGTTGCAGCTATCTGAAAACGCCACTAAGCAGCTTTAAGTGTCTGTCAATGTCATATTTTTTGTGCGAAGCTTACAGCAATTTTTCGGTGCTTCATACTTGTTCTAGCTGATAAGCTTAAAACAAATGCAAAGACCCAAAAAGAAGAGGCTAAAAAATAACATGGAATCTGTGCAGGAACTCAGTATTGAAGAAGGGTGAAAATTGAATACGCTTTAAGTCAATATATAGATCTTTAAGTGACTTTAATATATCTGAAATATCATTAATTACTTTAAATTAAGGTAAATAATTTACTATAGATTTCGTGGACTTTGTAATAATTTTTCGTATTTTATAAGTATTTATATATCCCCCTCGAAATTTATTATAATATGTTTCTTTCTCATCTCCTAACTATATTTAAATTGAATTATTCTTATGGAGTACACATTTATTCCACGTGCCACATTCACCACCCTTTCAATGTAACTTCATCGAACAAAAAAAGGATGCAAATGATAAAATTTTAGTGGCGACGCAAGGATACAGAGGAAGTTCAAGCCGAAGGAGACTTCCCTCTTGCGGCTGGTGTCGCTGCCTCTTTTGTCCAAGTCACTTCATAATTAAGTAATCCCCCCGACTATGCAGCTCACCTTAAGCTGCCAACTGGGAGAAAGACCTGGAATTGGAGACACCGAGGGGAATGAAGACGGGAGTCTGAAGACTAGGAGCTGGTGACTTCGGGACCGCGACTGGGAGTACTGGTTTGCACACCATAACGGAGCTTTGAGACAGCCTGGCAGCATGAATGAGCTGACTAACCGAAAAACGAATAAGGAAAAAAAATTAAATTTAAGGCAAATTTTTCACTGAGGCAGCGAGAGAGAAAAAGGAGAAACAAGAAACTAGCGATTCCAACGGTAGCCGAAGTCCGCACTGCAGGCATCCCAATCACAATCAGCGAGAATGCGACGCAGAGCTGGCCTCACTTACACTGACAAGAAATATTACCAAAAACTTCCCCTATTCGAAATATGTCAGAAATTTGTTTTTACGTATTAATAAGTTAAATTTCTTTCCAAAAAGCCAAACCGACAATAAATATTAAAAGAATATTTTTGCTAGTATCCGAAATAAACTTGACAAAGAGAATTGTTCTATTTCCGAAAGTAGAAAAAATTATAATTCATTTATAGATATATCCGGATGCTGCTCAGTGCAAAAATTTTCTGTCGGTGTTCATGAGGGAAGCCAACCGAGCATATCTTATTACCCCTGCAGAGCACTGGCAAGGGGTCCAGATTACCAAGTAGCCAAGGCAACTTTAACTGCCTCTCGCTTTGACTTTGACACATGTTATGAAATTTGAATAGATCACCGCGAACATTACGATGGAGTGGAGCTGCGCAGGATGATGCAGCAGAAACCTGTACGCTTTTACAACTTGATTTCTTTTTTGTGAAAATATATATCCCGTGAGTTCTGCCAGAGAAACATATGTACAATAAGTTAACATTGAATTGAGTGCCAGTTAAATAAAGCTGTTAGTCTTTGGGTTTGGGGGAAATTATGGAAAGTGGAAAGGGATTAAGAAAATGAAGTGAAATAAGAAGGGGGAATCATAATGGATTCATTATCTGTATGAAAAGTAAATTGGAAAATTACTGCTAAGGAAAAATGTACAAAGTTAAGATTTATATTCAGAACTTGCTTTATATTACTCAATCATATTATTTAAAAATGTATTTCTTCTTTTGTGCATTCAAATTAATTGTAAGTGAAGCATTAAAACACCTTATGCGTTCAAATTAAATCCTTTTTTTCTGATTTAATTTTAACGAGAGCAGAAAAGTCTTTTCGCTTGAATAAAGTGTTTCGTCTCAGCCTTTAAAGTAGCTCACGCCTAGTACCTTGAGTGTCATTAAATTTCCATCAAATGCGGCACCGCCCATCGCTTTAGAGCTCAGTTTCCTTTTTAGAAAATCTCCCCTCGGCTGGGTACATTCAACCCAAACTCTCGAGTCCATCGGTCCACCTAGGGGCATCATCTAATCAGCTGGAACTACGGCTGTGGCGGAGACTTGCACTTAACCCATTAGCCGCAACTGCCATGGCAAATAGGTGCAACCAGAGATGGCAAAGAAAAAGACAAAAAAAAGGTTAAGACCGTAAGCTGAGCGGGCTGTGTGCGCGAGTCAATAATTTTCATAACTGCCGCTTAATTGAGACATTAGCCGTAATTGGCCCTAAGTGAGTGCAATGCCAGCGACAAAAGCAGCCAAGTGTTAAGCGATAAAGCAAAACAGAAATGGAATCGGAAAAGAGGACATTGCCTGGAAGATAGTTGGCATTTTCCATGTTGCACAGAGGGAAAAACTATCAAGTTTCAAAAGTGCATTAAATAACTTACAACAAAAAAAGATAAAGAAGGCTATAAGAATATCTGCTTACTAATTAAATATAAACTTTAAGTTTTATTATTAAATTTGCAAGAAAGTAAAGGTTATCGTAATTATCTTATGGATTAAATTATTTAAATCTCCATTTTTAAATTTGAGTTTGAAATTACAAATTGATAATTTAATGTACTGACACTATTTTCTCTGCACAAAGGTATTTGAACCCCAATATATATTATCGGGGGTGCTTCTGCTCGCCTGGGCGTAAAATTGTCAGAGGGGTGAAAATCAAAGCCAAGTGGCCAAGTGTGTGGCAGGCGAAATGTGTCAATAAATTATTTCAGCCTGACTCTCTCTCTCGCTCAGGTGTTAAATTGTCTCCCAGCAGGCAAGGGGTTAAGCAGGGCGATATCCACCCCCCAATATCTCCAGTCCAGTCCGATGATTTGTCAGCACACGTGTTGCACATGTCAACTGCGTAAATAAGCGGGAAATTGGTTAGTAGTAGAGTCAAGGAAGCGACCAAGGATAGGAGAAAATCGTGACCCTCGAAAATTCGGACACACACTTCCAATCAGTTTTCTCTTTGGCACACTTGGCGTATGAGTGATTTATTGCCTTTGACTCGGATACTCCTCTTGCCCCAGAATCGAATACCAAATAATAAATTTGAAATTAGTTGCGGTCTCCGAAATGGAAATTGCCAAATTGGAATTGCAATAGTTTTATGGCGAAAAAAAAGCGCACACAAAATCAGGAGCGAGAGGAAACAATAAAATTGATGAATCGCATAATAAAGGCAGGCATTGTGGTGTTCGGCGGGAAATTCTGTGGCCTCGTTTTGGGTTTGGGCATTGGTAAAGTTTTTCCCGATTGTTATCAGATAAAAGTGTGCTAGGTAAACAGCAAGTTCAGGACTTAGAATAGGTTTTTTTTTTTATATTAAAATCTGAAGCAGAAAAACTTTTATCTGGCTTCGAAAGCCAAGAAGTAACTCAAGTGCTATAAAATTCTAATCAAAATTAAAATCTTTAGTAGTAGTGCTTAAAGCCTAGTTACCCCACAATATCAGATTTCATACCCCCTTCTTCTTCTGTGAGGTTTTCCTATACATCCGATGAATGTCAACATCCTGCCCATTGAAAGCATCCATCAACGCATGCCCATAAAATTTGAGCACCCGACTGGACGACTCCTCCTCCTCGTCACGAAGGAAGGGGCATGCAATTGGCCATTGGTGCCCCAGAGCTGTCATTTAACCGCAGGCCGAGCAGAGACCAGCCCACACCCAATCCCACGAGGAGCCACACCGGCTCCTCTTCCTCCTCCCTGCCAAGTCCAAGCCGTATGTGTTGAGTGATAAAGAACATGTTAATGGCTTTTAATCAATTTGCAATTTTTCCTGCATTTTCCTATATAAATTCTATTCTTTTTTGTGCTCTCTGAGGCTGTGATGTAATATGTAATGTGAAATTGATATTGATACGAAGCGGAGGGAGAGAGCTTTGCACACGGGGATTTTCAACATATTTTAATGATAGTTTAATTTGAGGCAATTAAAACGGTCTACAGCAGTCTGCAGGCGGCTCTGCCAGCGATTACGTAATCAGTGAGAGAAGACAACAGCTAGGCAGCATCACCGCCACCAGAAGAAGCTCTTCTTGGCAGGCCTTGCATAATAATCAGGTCTCGATAGTGTTGACATCCATAGAAGCCACAAAGTTGCTAAAATGGATATTTTTTTTATAGAGAAAAAATATTTGTAATTTATTTACCGCTGTAGAAGGAATTGTTAGTCGAGACTAGGTTGTAATACATAAAAAGGATATAATGAATAAGCTTGGTCAGCGTTGTTCGAATTTACTTTTCGTTCAAGTTTCTATCTGAAATATTTAAATTTCAAGTTATTGATGCCTAGATTTAATATATTACGGGAAAAAATATCCAAATTCAGCTAGAAACTATCCAAGCCAATAGCGCAGCTTCTTCTCCCTCCAATTCCCCAGTGGTTTCCGCTGTTGGCTTGCGCTTTGGCTTCCTGACTTTGGCATCGATCTCGAGCCCACCTGGCTGGGATGGCCCCAGATGACTCCCAGCGCCGACTCCAACTCCGGCACTGGCTTAGACCTCGACTACCAACCAGTTATCTGGGCGGCAGCATCTTGGCAGCCATCCATGGCATTCGAAAGCGTCGAGCGGCGACGACGACAGCAACTTGATATGCAGACAAGGAAGACAAAGTGGCAGGATCGTCAATTAATTCTCTAGATGTTGAGTGATTTTCAACTGATAAAAAACCTTTGAAGGCCAAGAAGATAACCTAACCCGGACTTGAACCAAATTTGAGCTGATTAAAATGCATTCCTAAAAAATAAGTTTTACTTAATTTCAAAACAAACCAAACAGTATATTCAGATAATTATGTTGATAGATCTCTTGAGAGGCGTCTGTAAATTTACTGCTCATTTAGAGTCCGGCCTTCTGGCTTCTTCTGGCGCATGATTGATCCATTTATAATTGACACATAATTACAGTGCCATTAGCATCGAAGCCCTAAGCAATTGCTACACTTTCCACCAGATTTCAATCTACAAGATTCTTCTGCGCCTCGCTTGGCCAGTTGCATAATTACCATTTGCCGTGTAACGGGGTGTGTTCGCCCAAATTGTCGTGTTAATTGATTTTAAATGGTCAACTTAAGTAGCCTTCCTTGGGATGATTGGCCACAGGGAGTTGATAGATGGTTGTCATTATGGACAGCAGATTGGGAGTAAACCAAGAGGGTTCCTGCTAATTAAGGCGCAGATGCAAAAAGCGATAGGGAAGCACGCTTTTAATGTTTTATAAAACACGCATCTAACTTGTGCTAGAATTAAATTTATTTATCGCCTGCTTGGGCAGGTGTTTTTGCAAGGAATGTGAGAGACAACTCAGAAGTTCTATGACAAACAAAAGTCCACTTTAACTCCCTATAAGACCTCTTACTTGACTCCCATTTAAGCCTCAAAGAACTCGAATATTTTCTTGGTCATCAATGACCCTTAATTATCCGTTCATTGATCTACAATTTATGACTCTCGCTACTCTCGCTTAATCCCTTGGCCAATTCCACTTTAAATCGCAACTGTCGCAGCTCGTTAAGCATCCAAGGAATATTTTTGGCCACCGCGACAGGGACTTACTCGCTCATAAATTAGCAACAATTTCATTTTGCCATTGGAATTGACGGCCAGCACCCTTCGTCCGTTCTCATCCTGGGTCCAAAATGGCAGTGGCAGCAAACTGGGTCCATAAATCAAAAGCAGCGCATGCTGGCGTTTAATACACTTGACGTCAGATTTCCGCGACAATTTGCGCATGAATTAAACATAAAAGCGAGTGAGGTATACACGAGTGGAATCCCTAGCACTACCTACCTCTACCTACCTCCTACTGCAATGCCAGGTGGGTTTTTGGATGGCGGAGAATGGAGGAATTTTTATGCACTCAAGGAATAGTCTTAAGTATTTCACATTTAACTAAGAATCACATTTTACTGATAATAATATTGTATATTTTAAACAATAATGAGTGTTTTTTGCCAGTCACTAAGGAAATATTTTTAAATGGCTCAGTCTACACTCAGACAAAATTCATTAAGAAAAGTGTCAGGAACAAATTGTATACCTGCTTGGGTGAGCATTATATTACTATCATATTTTCTAAAAAGTAATATTTAAATTTTAAAACTGTTTTTAAACGTTTAAATAAACCAGGATACAAAACAACGAAAAATCGGAAACAACTACCTAAAAAACAAACTTTAGTCAGAGTTTGAGTTAAGTTAGGCGAATGTTATACATATGTATTTCTGTGTTTAATAAAGGTTTTTTAAATTAAAAACATTTTTCCGAGTGCGAGTGTTTCCCTGGCGAGCGGGGCAAATAAAATCAAAGTAGGTAACACGCGCAAATAAAACACTTGACACATTAAAGCAGCAACAACGGCCGCACACATGGGCGGCCCAAGAGGGAGCTTTGCAGGGGAGCTCTGGGCGTGAGGGGGTGTTGGTTCACGAGGGCGTGGCCATGACGCCATGAGCAATGCGGTAACAAATTTCCATTTTGTCGCTGATGCGATGACGACGCCATGCAAATAAGAGACACTCCATAGACTCGACAGCGAGGACGAGCAAAATGAGCAGGATATGAGGCTGCATATATGTGGGAGCTGGGTTCTGGGAGCTGGGAGTTGGGACCTGGGATATACAAACATATACATATAAACAGCGCGCAACACACCCACTCACGCATTATGCATGCCCCGAGAATGGGTGTGCGTTGGAGTGTCATACATACAAATTTAACGAGTCGCATTTATGATACCACAGACAAGTATAATAATTTCAATTAACGACACCCGCGGGTGTGTTTGTGCCGGTAGCAGGATCATATCCGAGGGATACCTAGAGCAGGGCTGAAAGGCTAGCGGGGCGGGGAAATGTGCAATCACCTATAAACAAAAAAAAGAAATGCTGAGAGTTAAATCAGTTAACAGTGATTGTGTTCTACACAATACTTTACTTTAGAGGAATTACCAAGTTGAATATTCAATTGTATAGTGAATTCTTAGGGGACAAGAAAGTCAATCTAGCTATTTTTGGCTTTCCGTTCGTGTATTCCGGAAACTATAAAAAAGCTATGTGGAAAGAGAAATCCCTTAACTCTCTTAAGCCTCTGGGTATTACTCAGGTTTTTAATTAGCTCTAAGTGTAATTCAATGGTTTTGTTAAATTTATTTTATTAAAATTTATTTATTTTTATATAGTTAGTAAAGTTCCTAAGTTCCCATTTCATTGTTCAATTAGCATTTATCAAATTTGTCATCATTTATCGCTAGCAATTTTTGTATTAAGGTGTCTTTCCACTGCGCACAAAAATCACAAAATGCAGAATAGGTGCTTCCACTAGGCCAGAACCTGCGAAATTGCAAGAATTCTAGGAGTTTCCCATAATCACCTAACACAAGAAAAAGTCTATGATAACAAATGGCAAAGGATGAGACAAATGTATCAGTATATGGGTCAGGTCTTTGCAGGTGAGCTTCAATTACCTCTCGAAAAGAGAGTGTGTATATGCATTATTATGCCTCTAATTAACTAAGCGTACACAGACGCATATACAATGTACATGCTTACCCTGGCTACACTTTTGGCCAGACTTTTACAGCCTTCGCCGTCTCATCAGCATAAAAGTTTTTAATGAGCCATTTTGTTGCCTCATTCTGCCTAGATGAGAAGCTGGAAAGGGGGCACTGTGAGCGTGTGTACCTCAAATGTGAGACGAATTTGTTATGACAAGCTCAGTTGACACATTTTAATTAAATTTAATTAATGCATTCAGGAGCATCCAGCCACCGCGGCATAAGCCAAAACATAATGCTACCACGTGGGGAATGAGCTGGAAGAAGAGAAAGGAAGGAAGCCAAAAGGCTTTACGATGTGTGACATTTGTCGCCCCGGGTGCTGAAGGTTTTTGTAATTGGTACATGTGTAGGAGCCACGACCTTGGCACCAAAAGCAGGAAATAAGAAAGAAATATAGATAATTTAGGGTAAAAAATAATGGCGTTAGTCAGGCTGGTATCATGATTATGATTAATGTAAACTTGTAAATCAATCGATTTATTTTCAAAATAAGAATACCTTCCAAAGTATTGGAAATTCATTTCAGTAGCCAAAATCCAAAATATATTAATAACGACTTGCATTCTTCTTTCTGCTTTCCTCGATTTCGACGAAAACATTTTCCAATGATGGTTGTTGCAATGTATAATCTTCCAACTGCCATGATTCTCGTTTTCTATCGACGAGCCCAAAGATATCGGCCCAACTGGCATCCGATTGCGGAATTACGTAAGTCATCCGGCCACTGAACTCGAACTTATCCCTAAAAGAATACTAATTTAAACCAGAAATCGCACCTATATATGTGTACTTACTGAAGAAAGGCGTTGGGATAGGCCGCCTGGAGGTCATCTTCGATCTCAGAGAGGACTCTTGCCATGCTGAGGGTTAAGGTTCAGGTTTAGATGGATACTTTTATCGGAATCCAATTACTTACTCCTCCGGCTTGGCTTTCAGGACCAGCTTGAGCTCCAGTCCCTTCGAGCTCTTGCTCTTAACGTGCTGGTTCGAGCCCACGGAGTGAATGTTGCCATCCACCAACATAACTACTTTCGAGCAGAGCGCATTGATCTCGTCCATGCTGTGGGAGGTCAGCAGGATGGCCTTCCCCTTGTCGCCCTGCCTGAGCAGGATGTTCCAAACGTGACGTCGCGAGGCAGGATCCACGCCGGAACTGGGTTCGTCCAGGCAAATAAGCGATTTTCCCATACAGCCCACAGCCGCGTTAATTTTCCGCTTCGTCCCTCCACTGTAGTGCTTAATCTGGGAGTTGATAAGTGGAAAAAGTATGTATGATACCAACAAGTAGCAGGGAAGCTCAAAATATCACTATTGAAATTGAAATTATATTGATATGGATATCTAACGAAAATTGAAAACATCAGATATTTCACTGGCTAATAAAATGTCTCATTTTATTTCGGTAAAATGAAACCGAATGTTGTGAATATTTCCCCAGTTTCATATCTTTCTTACTCAAAACCTGCGGCCCTAATATTAAAGCGAATTAAAGTCCGAACCTTCTTATCCATGTGCTTGCTAAATGCAAACTCCTCGCCCAATCGCTCAATGCGACCTGGAATTCTTTTGCTGGCAACGCCACGAAGCTGTAGAAAAAACTTCAGCATCTGTCTTCCGGTGAAGTACTCAAAGAACGAATCAAACTGAGGACAGTATCCGAGTTCCTTTATCGCTTTCCTGCGTTGGGTTTTAATACTATGGCCGCTGATCCATATATTTCCCCAGTCAATTGACTCCTCGCCGACAATCATTTTGAAAGTTGTCGTTTTGCCGGCTCCATTGGGACCCAATAGGCCCAAGCACGCGCGCCTGCGTATGATGGACAAATTAATGAGAAATCCTACATATAGTATATATGTATTTAATTACTCACGGTCTAATATCAAAGGATATGTTATTTACGGCCAGGGGACCACAGCAGTATCTCTTCATAACCGACCGAAGGACTAGTGCTCGTCTTCCTATTTTCTCTTGATCCATTTTTCTTACTTTCTCTGACTCGTTATACACTTTGGGATCCTCGATTGAAGCAACACTATTGCTAGTGCAACAGCCCTTCACCTTGTACCATATGAAGCCACAATACTCATAGAACATTAGCAATGCAAAGAAAATAATAGCCGTGCATATCAGAGCCCACGACTCCGGGTACATTATTGGATCTGAAAAGTATCTTTAACCGACGTTAATCGCTTATATTTTCCTAAACTTACGTTCACAGACACATTTTCTGGATGTGGCGGCAAAGGCGCTGATGCAGGAGGCCTTCACAAAATCCAAAAGTGAGAATATATCATTGTCGTCGCTACAAAGACTGAAATAGGACATGGATTTCGCCAGCGCAAATCGTCCAGCTAAGAAAGGGTGAATGTACCCTATGGACTGGGTCACTTCGCCAATAATTGGTTCTAAAACCGCCAGTATAGCTAGTAATATCATTATAATATAAACTATTATAGCTAAGGGAATAGGATATTTTATAGGATATGTTTATTTTTTATCTGGCAAACTTACTTAGTATTAACGTCAGGAATATTGCCAGAGTATTGGCTCGACACAGGCACGTCAGGAGATAGACGAAGCACAAGCCACTCAGTCCGATCAGGAGAAGCACGAACAGAATGTGATGCCAGGGTCCATATGGGTGGAGAGGAAGGAGCAGGACCAAAGCGAATACCAGGTAAACCAGCAAATCGTAGACCAGGTGGCTCAGCCAATACGTAAACATGCCTAGCCCAGACACCTCCTGCTGCATCTTCATGTGCGAGGTTCTCTCGCTGATGATGGGTGCCGCCATCAAGGTTAGGAGGATCGCCAAATAAACAATTACACCATTGACGTGATCACTGCCATCTGAAAGAGCTGTTGGGTCTCTGTACGGGAGGCTTATTACTTCCAGGCTGACCTTGGATCCCAGTAGCTTCTGGGCTGCAACATTATAGAGCAGATTGATGGTCATGGGAGCCGCGTGAATCAGTTCCTCGGCTCCGATCCAGCCGATAAGGGGATCATCCAGACTGACTGCACAAAGCACAAATAGCATCTCACGCAGTCCCTCCGGAGTTGAGTAGGCCTTCTTCACATGCTCATCCACTGGCTCCGATATTCGCTTCAATTCTAGACCCGATCCCACCAATCTTTTAATTGCGTCGAGTGCGGATCGTGCCTCCTCTGTTGAGTTCTTTGGTTCCGACACCAAAATGCTTATACCACGATCTTTGTACTCGTTAACATCTATGATTTGCTGGGGATTGCTGTTACCAATGCCTTCTATCACCATCGCCAGGAATATGATAATGGGAAGCAGCAGCAAAATTATATAATAAACCTGTATGGAAATTGGTTTTTTTAAAAACAAACGTGGGCTACTTTTAAAAAATTCGTATCCACTGTTGCAAACATTTGTTGCGACTGTAAATCGCTGTTGCGGTTGTAAACAAGGAGGGAGAAGACAATATTGATCAAAACTCTTCTTTTGGAATATGGACTTAAATACTAATGGAAATATAAAGAAAACTATCTGCAAAGTTTCATTCAAATAGCTCAGAGACTAGTTTGCGCAGAAACGGACAAACGGACATGGCTAGATCGACTCGTCTGGTGACGCTTTTCAAAAATATATATACAAATTTGTTAGCTCGGAGATTTTTCCTTCTGCGTGATATATAAATTCTCGGTTGGCACTAACTTATAATACCCTTGTACCGGATGTAATTAAGTCTGTGTTTCTTAAGCTAAAAAATATTCAAATAAATTTTAATTTCTATCAACAACGATTCGTTCTCGAAATCGAGATGACATCATCTTAAATCAAATCATTCTCATTATAAAAATTCTTCTTTTGAGAAGGGTAATACTAATATCGAGAACGTTAAGAACGGGTTTCTTTCTCAGTGTATGGTTAACTTCTTTCCAAGAAGGATACCAGCACTATTGCGTTGCATATTCCATACATATTGTAACATTAACATGGTTGATACATATCAACCATTATTGGTTGAGTATACAAATTTTTTAGTACGATTAGCTTTTTCCCAACATTACCTTGTAGTCGAAGAGAGCCAGCAACTTCTTTATTGACATCGCCCGCCATTGAGCAGCGCAGCTGGGTTTATTTTCATATTCAACTTCACCATCGTAGTCCTCTTCTTCTTCGATCTGCTCAGCACCGCCAGTCTTTCGAGAATCGAAATCCTCAGCGCCATAGTTCATAAATATCTCCTCTAGACTCTCCGGACTCAGTCCAAACCCACGGACACCCAATTGCTTTTGCTGTTTCTCCAAGTCCCGGAATAGGGATGGAAAGATCCGTGCCTGGCTCTGCGGAAGCTTGTAGCAAACGTCTCTCCCCAGTATTCTAAATGGACGAATTCCGCTCACATAGCCAGCCATGAATTTTGTCAGCTGTTCCACGTCGCACTTGGGATCTGTTTCGCAGGTGAGCAGGCTGCTGGCGTCCACCTGCTGCTTCAGGAACGGCAGGGTTCCCATGCATCGGAGCTTCCCGTCACTTATAATGACGATCCGATCGCCCAGGACCTCGCCGTCGTCCATCTGGTGAGTGGTCAGCAGGATGGAGCAGTCCTGCTTGCTCTCAATGATGAGCTTCCACACGTCACGCCTAGAGCCGGGATCCAATCCAGTGCTGGGCTCGTCACAGATGATAACCTGAATGGATTTGAATATTATTTATTATAAATATTATTTATATTTATTTCGATTTAATGTAAGTACCTTAACGCCTCCGCAGAGAGCACAGGCGATGCTGAGACGCCTCTGGTTTCCGCCGGAAAGTTTACGTGCTTTCGTCCTCTTCTTTGCCTGGAAATTGAGCTTGCTCAGATACTTGGCCACCTCTTCCTTGAGGTCCTTGCCCTTCACTCCGCGCAGCTGACTGAAGAGCCGGATGTGGCTGGCCACACCCAAGTTCTTGAACAGGACATTGTGCTGCGGACACAGGCCAATGCAGCGCTGGGCTTGTCGAGGACTCGTCCGAATGTCGTGCCCATTGACGAGGGCAGTGCCAGAGGTGGGCTTGGTGAAGCAGGCCAGCATGCTGATCAGGGTGGTCTTGCCGGCCCCATTGTGGCCCAAAAGCACAGTGATCTCGTCCTTGAATATGTCGAAGGTGACACCCCTTACAGCCTCGTTTTTGCCAAACGTTTTGCTCAACTCCTTTATCTCAATGCCGACCGACTTGCCTTCAGGATAGGGACCGATTAGTTGAAGTTCAGTACCTCCTCTGGAACGTTCCACATCGGAAGGATCATCGGGACGTTCCACATCGGGTGGAGACTGTTTTTTGGCAAAGCAGCTATAGAAGATCTGCATAAAGGGCAACATCTGCCTGGTGGCCTTGCGACAGCAAAAGGTACACGGGAAATGCCACGGCTTGGCCATGTCATAGGATCCAGGACGAAGCTGCTCCATATACAGGCAGATGAGCAGCCATATCAGACTGCCCAGAAGCATCAGCAGCAGGACATAACCTATACATAGGTATTCACCAG
Organism: Drosophila rufa; assembly: GCA_018153105.1. Classification (NCBI taxonomy): domain Eukaryota; kingdom Metazoa; phylum Arthropoda; class Insecta; order Diptera; family Drosophilidae; genus Drosophila; species Drosophila rufa. The sequence continues at coordinate 11,293,642 of JAECXS010000085.1, forward strand.
GATAAGTGATTTTAAAGATATTGTCCCACTGAACGCCCACACCAAAGAACTCCTTTAGTTTAATTCCTTGCAATAACAGTACCACAGCAGAAATCGGATTGATGCTTAAGATAATGTCAATGAAAAGTCCTTTGATTTCAAGGAGTAGGGGGAAAATTGACAACATAAGTACAATGATCGTGTTCATTGTAGCACGCCTACTCGAATTCATAAAGCTGCTTATCATGAAGCTAAAAAAGATTAGAGAGTGGCTGAACGCGATCATGATGACCAGGAATGCAGACCCGTCGGTAAAAAAGAGGTAAGCAAAATCGTTTGATGGCAAGGGTATTGTCCAGCACATCGTATAAATTGCGGATGCGATCAGCAGCAGGATGAAGTAGTGGACGTACCAACCCAGCCACTGTAAACAGTTACCAACACCCACTAAGTTCAGAGTCTCCTTAATCTGCAGCTCCTTCTCCTCGACAATGGTCTGCAAGTGTACGAAATGGAAGGGAAGATTAGTATTTCAAGTATTTCAGAAAGGAAACTCCCTGAAGATCATTTAAAATTTAGCCAATAGGTTTAGAGGAATCTCTGATGAAAATATATAAAAAAATATTGAAGCAGGAAGATATTCAAGCTGAAAGAATATAAAAGCTTCGACTTTTATATATTATCTTACCTTTACGATAATTGAAGCCATTAAAATTGTTAGACACAAAAAGCATAGAATTATTCCCGGAAAAAGATATTCTAAGTAGGGATCCGTCATGTATTGTCTTTCGGGAAAGTCCTTAAATTCTGTCATATTATCCACAGACTTTTTCAGTTTGGATTCTATATAGGCTTGGCTCAAGCTGTTCTGGGCACTTAAAAAGGCCGGAGCATAGATATCTTCTGAAGTTCCGACAAGTTCCTTTTTACTGGTAACCTTTTTGCTGGGCAGACGTAGAGAGAACGAAAATGCATCTGGCAATTCGGTGATATCACTCCAGCTATCGGGAAATTCAATGCCTACTTTAACGACAAGCAAGCCAAAAAGCATTTCTTCCCTTTCAGTTTTATTTATTTTCGTTAGCATGGAAAGAAGTTCGTTCGCATTTCGACAGGCTTTTGCCTTCAATTCGGCCTTTTGCAGAAGCTTTTCAAGAACTTCATTTTTCGGTGAGTAAAAATACTCATTGGGTCTGGGAGGCAGGCCAAGCTCATTATAATTGAGGAATACACTAAAAATAACACACTTACCCTTTTGCAGAGATTTTTTGACTTACTGAAATGGCTTTACTATAAGGTTTTGGACTTTCTAAGGCCGAAATAAGCCTCAATAGCATAAGGAGAACAGGAAGGACAATGAAGATAACAACAATGGCTATCATTGGGCAAATGCTGCAGAGAAGCACTCTAATATTCTTCCAGAGCAGCAGACATAATTTTGTACAGCAATTCGGCAATTTGCTGTTGGCCATCTTGAATATTTTTGCGATAAAATAGATAAAATAAAATGTATTAAATAAAAGTATTAAATATAAGAACTGTGTGGCACTAAGCTCTAAGCTATTGTGATTCAATCCAAAGAACTAAGATGAAAAGAAGTGAGTGATTTTCCAAACATCTGCGTCAGTCTTAATAAATCTAGCTGAATTTTTATATATCAAATATTAAGCAGATTTTCTTTTGGTCAGATACAGTTTCATTTTTGATTTCTTACACCTTAAGAAAGGAGAGGAAGCCTCACAGTAACCCTAACTGGACCTCCTAACTTGATGGACATGAGCTTTCCCTTTTGAGCAAACAGCAGCTCCCCAAAGGTCAATCAGCCAGAAATTATATATGCAAATTGATAAAGCCCACGGTCTGCCAGAGGGAGAGACGATTGATGGACCGACCGCACATAACAATTATAGGTTTCCCACTCCGGGTGGAGCTGGAGCTATGTGGACAAAACGGCAGTGGCAAAGGCAACTTGTCAGCTCGAATGACGTTTTAATAAGTCACATAATTCATGGGACGCGGATGGGTGGGGTCTTCAGCCAATGCAAATGTGCCGCGTGCCCCGAAATGCCCGATCTCTGGCTTAGAATGGTGAAGGTAAAGCCTCTCAGGCACAGTGGAGTCCATTGGGCTGCAAAATAATTATATTTTGGAATAACTTTCAGGGTTGCCAAATTATTTTATTATATTCGAAGTATTCAAATCAATGATTCAATAAATCATTACATCAAAATGGAAACAGAATGCACTTTTTTGCAGGTTAATTTCAGAGATACCTCTTATTTAATACTGGGTCTGAGCTTATTATTTGAAAATATAATTTAATTTGTACGCATATTTCTTCTTAACACTTTCATATAATTTATATATTTATTTCTGTATCAGAGGTATTCCTTCTAACCTGATTGCTCAATATTCTAAGGGCTATAACTCTACAGCTGGCCCACTGTTGTCATTCACCGAGTGGCATATTGGCTGCGGGGCAAAAGGCGCTTTTGGGACGCCTTGACACATGCCCCCTTGCAGCCACCGGTGCTCTATCCCCAACTTGTCAGCTGCTCATTTGTCAATGTAATTGATTTTATGCCGGAGCTCTTGACTGAGGTTGTCGTGCCGTTAAGTCCGCGCACCAAAAGGAGGCCCAGAGCACACATGCGAGGAGGAGTACAGAAAGAATATTCACTTCGAAAATGTAAAAAAAAAAATATATATATATATATATATATGAACTGAACTGAACTAAAAATCATATTAATAAAATTAATCAGTCTTTCAGCTAGCTCTCTTATCATAATTATTGAATTAGTAAAAGATACTATACTTTGATTTCTCAATGTGTAGATACGCGAGACTGAATTGATTTTTGTGGCTGCGATAGTTTTGGTGACCGCGGACTTGGCTGCGTCTTGGGCTCTAGCCTTTTGCCTGATATATTTTTCGATTACAGTTAGACGTAAATCAAGTGGAAGAGCATGATGTAGCCATCACTTGGGCTTCAGGTATATGATGCGGATTGAGGTAATTCGAAAAAGCTATTGCGTTTACTTTATGTGACATCGACTCATATTGAATGCCTTGTCTGATTATCCGCGGGAGGCTAGGTTACTGAAATTCAATATAGACAGTAAGATGATAGTTAATCGTTTATTAGAAACTCGCCGCCACCCAATCGGCACAACTTAATTTTCAATCAATGCTAGAAACCGGAACCGAGGCCTGGCCAAAACCGGCAACCGGCAGCTGGCTGAGATTGAGGCAACTATATACGGGCAAGAGCATGGTATCTGGAAGATGCATACATAGCTACCTATTTTCCTTGGCGCCTGGGGCCGCAGGCACAGAAAGAAAAGCGTTGGCGCTCATAAATTTGTATAGCTTGTAATTAGTTAAAACGTCGGGTCGGACTGGCCTTCTGTCTCCTTCATGGTTTTCAGTGTTGAAAAACTTGTCAGATTAGTTTCATAGGTCGAAGCCGGGGAAACAATCAGTTTTTCCAAAGGTTTGGGAAATCCATAGAGAGGATAAAAAGTAATTCAAATCAAATTAAACTGAAAATGTACTATAAAACAAGAGTCTTGTGAGTTTTGGTTGAATCATTTTCCCAAACATATTTGCTGATTGCTCAATAGAAAAACCAGTTGTAATTAGACTTTAAATATCAACTATGGGTAACTATCAACTGATAGGTAATTAGTTTACAGCCCCAATATTTGCAGCTTTACTTTGCAAATTGCGAAATAATATTAAGTTAAAGAAGTAGGCTTTCTTCAGAGACTGATGCTGGAATACCCTCATCATTTTTGGGGGTTTTGTAATATAATATATAATTAAAATTTAATATTACATTTCTGTAAGATCTTAAAGGCTTACAAAAACCTTTACTTTTAAATATTTGGAAAGTTCAACCAATCTTATATCTAAAAATATATTTCTAGCTTTGCCTGATACCTGATATTGATGGTTATATTTTTTTTATAGGCGCTTCAAGAGGATGTCTCTGACAGTTTCCTGCTTTGTTTGGTTTTCGGCTTTGAATCAATGCTAGGATTTATGCTTTGGCTTAATTAATGGCAATGCTTTGCGATTGGCTTTTATGGATCGTACGCGTATCTGTTGGATGCATTCTAATGGCTGGTGTCTGACTTGGCCAGCTGAGAATCGTATTTACCGCGCTGCTTCTGGCCAACTGGCTTTCTCAAGGTGCTAATAAAGTTGTCAGCTAATGAAATTGGCAATGGCAAGAGCCACAATGACGTTAGTTGGGGATAAGCAATTGATAGAGAATGTTCGGTGTGCTGTGGCAGAAACTAAGATTAAAAATTAAGGATCGCAGAGAAAACTAATTGAAGATTGGGCTGTTAAGCTAAAAAAAATTGGTTTTCTGAAAGCAGATGTTATTTTGTCGAAACGTAAAAGAGTTAACAGTGGGTGGAGGATCCTTTTAATATTAGCTATCAGATCCTCCATTTACTTATTGCCATAGCTAATTTTAAACTAAATAAGCTTTTAGTATTTCTTTGATATATTTATCTGCTCTTAATTTGTAAACAAATACGAAGTCTTAGAAAGGGATTCCGTTAATAATTCTACCTTTATAAGTTGAAACTTAAATAATAATAAATGCATAATAATTAGATAAATTTCCATATTTTCTTTCTTGGAGTTGTTTGGAATATTTTTATCCTTCAGACAATTTATTAAAAACTCTCTTGGGTATAATAACAATATCCGCGGCTTTTCTCATTCTGATAAATCTGTAGATTATCAGAATGGAGACGAGCACTAAGCATACATATATGTATACGTGTATGTAGCAGTGCTTGCTCATTATAGCCGTGGCCTGGCCCTTCTCCCGATATTCGCCATACCCCGCCACTTTCAACGCCTCTGCGAGCAAACTCAATTACTTAGAGAACACGCTGTTGTCCCGCACTTCCCGTCCAGCTCCCGTCCCACTGGGTGCCCTGAGGCGATTCCTGGCTTTGGCTTTTACTTTGACTTCGTTACGTTTCTGCCTCTCCGGCTGGCAAACTTAAAATGCAAACATTTGCGAGAGAGAGAGAGAGAGAGGCAGCTCTTCTTTTCCAGCATATGCCCATGCCTGTTTTTGCCTTTTTGATGATTACAAATTAATCACACTTTAAACATGGCAATTACGCTCTGGAGGGGCAGAAGCCGGCAGAACTTGCATAGATACTCGTACATGGCCCCGGCGAATGTATCTCGGCTTCCTCAGCAGCGGAGTTCGCTTCTTTTATATGGAAAATTGCTTCCTTTCGCTGTTTAACTTTCGTTTTAATAAATAATCAAGTAGGCTCTGAGTTGGGAGCCGAGCTCCACTTGAGCTTCTTTAAGCTCCACTTTAGCTCCATGTTCACTGCAAAAAATTATTGAGGTTCCAAGGACTGTAGATAATATAGAAAAATTTCTAGTCCATTTATATAATTTGTAAGCATGTGCTTGACTATGGGATACCCTGTACTCAAAGCTTTGTGAGTTACATTTTAAAAGGTTAAATCAGTCATCAATTATAAAATCTAACTTGACGAAAAGCACAAGAAGTTGCTAGGAAAATATTAATTATTATTCCTTAAAAACAATTTTCTTTGAGTCATTTTTGGTAGAAATATTGAAAAGAAATTTAAGAATCTAACACACATTTCCTTGTTGTGCAATTGCTCTTCTTGACTGCCGCTGTTCGTCAAGTCTCTCGTGTAATTTCCAGGCAATTTCTCATACCCATAATTGCATAATTTCAAAGTTGTTGGCAACTTAATTGCGCTGCACATTGGACCAGGGCCAGGGAGACCGATTCCCGGTCCGGCTGGCTTCTGCCACCGCTGCTGCCCGGTGTCTTCGGTGTAAATAAAAACCTTTTTAAACGCTTGTCAGGCGGCGGAGCCCACGTTAGCAGCGACTTCAAAAGCGCGCATCATCGTCAAACATGTGTTGGCCGGAGCCAGGATCTCTTCTGACCGCCACCGCCCCCGCCCCATTAGCCAGTGCCTCGCCCTTCGGCCGGCGGTCATTTGCCATCAAAGTTAATATGCTTTATATTAAATTCTGTTGCCTCCTGGCCTCGTTTTCAGTCCGGTTCAACTGCTCTTTGCCTGACTGCCTGCCAGCCTGCCAGCAGATTTTATAATCTGCATCTGCCGCCGCACTTCTACGGACTCACTCTCGCAATTTCCATTTTTTTATTATTGTTTTTTTCCATTTTTCCCTTCGTTTACTCTGCTTGCTGCAAACATTTCGCATCAAATTACTCAATTAATTTCACTTAAATGAAAAACAAAGTCAACGCAGTCATTTAATGTGGGAGTAGCAGAAATTTAGCGTGAAAATCGCGAATAATTGTTTGGGAATAAAACAAGTTTGTAGGCCAATTTAGGCTTCGATTAACATAAAATGCGTTTGTGTAGTTTTCTGAGCACAATTTTTCAAGACCTTTTAAATCCTAACCCGAAAATAAAATTCACCGAGTCTCGAATTTCCCGGAAATGTTCTTCATTCCATTTGCACGTTGTGTAAACCCTTTAGATTCCTCAAAGTCCCAAGGCTGCCACCTCCACATATAATCACAAAGAAATGCCAGGAGAGAAAGGCTCCCCAGAGAGGAGCTACCCCGAGCTTCCAAATTGATTTATGGACACATTTCTTGCAAATGAGCCAAGCAAATCAAAACAAGACAGCCAGTTGGAGCATATATATTCCCGGGGATTCCCCTCCAGCCCGCACCCTCACAGCCTGCCTCCTGGCCATGGCCCATGTGCTGGACTGGCCACAGAGCAGGCGAAATGCATTTGGCACGCAATTACGGCCCAAAGTGTTAATTGCATTTCCGCTCTGGCTCGACTTTGCAGCCAACCAGAGGAGCTCAATCTCTGGCAGAAGCAGGAGCAGGAGCAGAAGCAGGAGCAGGAGCAGAAGCTGGAGCGGCAGCTGAAGCTATCCAAGCCATCAACTGCGGTACGGCCCTCAACTCACGCATTTGGCATTAACCAGAGTCGGCCTACTCACACTGTGAAAAAGGGATGCCAAGAAAATATAAGAAAAAAAAAAAAACAAACATTCAAAGTCTCTCAAAATAATAATCAATAATATATTAAAATACTTAGATAATAATGATCCTTATTATTAGATAAATTCCTTTTAATAACTAAAAAACTAAAAAATAAACTTACTTGAATTTCCGCACAGTGCAGTAAGAAAAGGAACTGGCCAGACCAAAGCCAAATCCTAGCCAAAGCATTTGGCAGAGATAAGCAAGCGGCGGCCGAGTTAACGGCGCTTTTTGTGTGTGGCGCAATGGAAGGGGCTCCTCTCTAAGCCCGGTCTCTGGAATGGCCAAGACGCATGCGTGGCACTGGCCAGGCCGGGCCGAAAACGGAGCAACGAAGTCCAGACACGCAGCAGGCAGCCATTGGCTGCGATGAGGCGAAACTAAGTCAAACATTTGTAGAACAACTCGAAGCCGAGGACGAGGTCCGAGGTCCGAGGTCCGCGGAAGAAGATCTCTCTCCCCGGGGGAATGGAGGCTGGAGAAAAGTGGAAAATTTATGGGCCCCAAAAGGCGAATATATGTCGTAGATTCCGCATGCTGCAGAGCATAGTTAACAGTTGTGGAAGGAGGATATAGTATGTTAAATATAGGTTGGAGGGGGAATTGATCGCTGCCCCACAACGAGATAGTAATCTTTTTTCCGAGATAACCAAAAATAAAAAACATATTACAAAAAGTTCTATCGTAGCCAAAAGAAAACATTCGTGAACCTCCCTTGAACCCAGTTTTACTGGCCAGAAAGTGCTTTTTAATTGGTCGAAATTTGCAATTTGCCTATAGGAGCTATCGAGTCTGACACTCGCAACTGGTCCCGGGATCCAGCCCGCCATCGCAGCTACATGTGGCCACATTTCCAGTGATAAGCCGCAGCAAACATGTTGGCCAGCTGTCGATTCCACTTTTGGCCAAGCTCCAATCTCAAAGCCAAAGCCAAAGCCAACGCCAAAGCCCCATTCCCCATGGGCGCTGTGGGTTTCTCTGCTCTGGCACTTGTATTGCCAAATCAATGGTAATGACATTTATTTGAGCCAACTCCGCCACGCCCGTTGCGCGTTCTTCTGCGGCTTTTGCCGAAATCCGTTAATAAGCCATTTTGACAAATTGGATGATTGCCGTCAGCGCAATCGCTCGGCTGCCAGGAGCAGATGGGACACCGTATCACGAGGATTCCCGCCAATTGTGAAAGTGTTTTGGGCGAAAGCGAAGATAAAATGTCAGTCAACCAAACAGCTTTGTCGCAAATACGGAAAATGACGTGGAAATGGAAGGAAAATCAGGCAGATGAAACCGAATTCTTGATGCTCTTCGATTTAAATAATTAATGAATATAATTTGACACCTTTATTGTAAAGATTTCGATTCCCGCCAATTGTGAAAGTGTTTTGGGCGAAAGTTAAGATAAAATGTCAGGCAAAAAGCTGTGTCGCAAATACGGAAAATGGAATGGATGAAACCGAATTCTTGATGCTCTTCGAATTAAAATATTTATGAATATAATTTGACAACTTTATTGTAATGATTTCGATTTATTTAATTAGGCTTTAATTATGTATGTTGATAAATTCGATTGCTTACTCTCCCCTCTCGGAGTATCTCCTTACATCATGTCCCTCTGATAGCATGTGATGGTGTTTTGGCACTCCGAATCGTGCACCTGGTGGAAAACTAAGAACCAAAATGAATTAAACATGAATTAAAAACTTTAATAAAATTATAACTCTTTCTTACCATTCTTGGTGTTGAAGCAGTTCCACTGGCTCAGCTCACACTGGCCCGGGAAGTTGACCACGCACTTGCCGTTGCTGGCGCAGATGCTGAGGGCTTGTCGGGGGCACTCGAAGTTGCACTTTCCCAGCTTGATTTCCTCGCGATGCTGGGCTATCAGCTGGGGAATGTGGGCGTGCACCTGGTTGAGAATATGCGAGACCTTTGGCGGAATAGCCAGGGAGCGACCGGTCTTGCCTTGGTTCTGTTCAGTGTCCTTCTTCTCCACCTTTTCCTCATTTTCCTTCTTATTTTCCTTGTCCTTCTGGAGCTGCTCATTTTCCTTCTTATTTTCCTTGTCCTTCTGGAGCTCCTCCCTTTCCCTCTGCTCCTGCTGCTCCTTCTTCTTCTGAATGGCCTGGGCGAGGGCCAAAGGAATGTGTTTCTCGGCCTGTTGCATCACCTTGGTAACATGCTGCTGCAGCTTGTGCAGCTTCTCGGCCACATCAATGGGCTGCTGGCCGGGCTGGGTGAGCACCACCTGCTCCACTGGCGGCATCACTACCTTGTTCTGCACCACCGGCCTGCCCTGATGGATCAAAGTACCGATGGCCTGATGGTTGGTCACCCTCACCTGTGGATGGCCAGCTTGCACCGGCTGAAGGCCAGGTTGCACCGCAGATGCAGACGCTGGGCGCTCGACAATGGCAATGGGAGGGACATCACCAGGGTGTGCCAGTGGTGGAAGGAGATCTGGATAGGGCTTGACCACTGGCGCGCCACTCCAACTCCCATCCACAGGCCCAGTCAATGTGTTCGACGGCTTGTTCTTCATGTGCTGGAGCACCTGATTGATGTGGCTAGTTATCAGGTTTTGGATATGCACCGGAAGCTCCGTCTGGGCCTGGCCCTGGCCCTGGGGCTTCCCCGTTGCGGTCTCTGTGGTCTGGGGCAACTCTGCGGCTTGGCCCAGCGACAGGATGGCTGCTGGAAATCAAGGATTCACTTAATACACTTTACATACAGTAAGGGAAATAATCTAAATAATTAGGGCTTCAGCCTAATTCATAGCTAAATAATTTTTTAATTAAGATAAGACAAAACTTACCGAGTACTAAGATAACTTTCATGTTGTTTTTTGATGATCCACACTGGCGTTCCTTTGCTTTAACTCCCAAAAGGCGTTCTGTGACTCTACCCCCAATTGCGAGCACTTTATAAAGGCTTCTGAATCGTCACCAGCCTTGCAAGCGATTTGTTTAATAACATTTGCTCATGTTATTATTTGATTTTTATGTTAATTCTCGGCACACGAGATGGGAAACAGGTTTTTTTTCTGCTTTTGTTGCGCTTGAACGGACCGGTGAACGGAGACTGGCATTTGTAAGGAAAGGTGGGAAAAAGGTAGAAGGGAAAGAGCTTTCGTCCATATCGCCCTAATCGTTTCCTTATGGAAGAATATTGAAATATTAATTTAGTAATTTAGTAATTTTTCTTGCAAATAATTGATAAATAAATAAAAATAAAGACCTTAATTGGAATTATGACTTTGCAATTTGGTTGTGTTAGCCATTAGCTGATTTAAAATATATTTCAGCTGAAAACTAAATTATTTGTATTGCTTGTCTTACGACAATAAATACTTGATTATCTGTAAACTAATTTTAGATGTTTAATCCTTGAATAAGTTTAGGTATTTAAAAGTACAGAATAAAATAAGAAAATTAAATTATGGATTATATTAGCGCCGCCATTCCCAGCCAGCGGAATTTTCCGCAACTAAAAAAAAAACACACAATTGAGAGTCAACTTTTAGGCGAAACCGACACTGGAAGCGAGGAAAATAAAAAGCTAAATAAAAATATGCAAATTTGGCATTCCCAGGGTTTTATTTTTGGCAAGGGAGGGACGTTTAATTACAAGGCAGATAAGAATTCAGATGACAGTCAAAGCTGTTGATGATGATGATGCAATTTAATATCTCTCTGGCAGGTGTTAAAATAAGGGATTATGCAGGGAATCAGGAAGGACAGACCGCAGCATCCACAGCAGAAACCAAAAGCTTTTGTGTTGAGTATATAAAATCATGAACAGTCGGTGGCAAATTCAACAGTTTTACAGTTGCTGTGAGAACAGCAAGGTAAACCATACATCGATAGTCTCCACTGAAAACCAACTCCAGTACAATGAAGTCCTTATTGCTGATCTTTCTGGGTAAGTTCTTTTGCAGCATTTTCATTCCCAAAACATTATTCTAATAATTTCCCTTCAAGTTATTATTGCCTATGCCGGCGCCAAGGTAATGCCAATGTCGCAAAGCAACAGTCTGAGCATTGACCAGCATGGAAAAAGGGTTTATTCCGACCAAGTCGAGGACAAGTGCGACTATTTCTGTCCCGAAAAGGATCCTTCCGTGTGCGCCACCAATGGCCAATGCCTGCTGAAGTTCGACAGTCGCTGTGCCATGACAGCCTACAATTGCCGCAATCCCCAGAAAATGTTTGATATTGTGGAGGATCATCGGTGCATGCAGGAGTGGCAGCCACTTTGCCTTGAGTCAGATCTCAAAGAGTTTGGCCTGTGAGGCGGCTTTCAGCGGAGAGGTTGTAGACTTGAGATTTAATAAAACCTAACAAATTAAACCACTACTTTATTTCTTTTCAACCATGAAAAAAGGGGAGAAATATAGATAATTTTAAAATTTTGATTTCATTTCCATAAATTGATTAAGAGCGAATGCAAAGTAAACTCGTTAAACAATCAATTTATTTTCCACCAAGCGACATTTTCCAAAACTTAGAGCAAATCCACACAATTGAGACTCAACACAAAAAAAGCTAAATACAAATATGCAAATTTGGCATTCCGAGGGTTTTATTTTTGGCAAGGGCGGAACGTTTAATTACAAGGCAGTTAAGAATAAAAATGACAGTCAAAGCTGTTGAATGCCGCTGACGACGATGATGATGATGATGATGGCGATGCAATTTAATATCTCTCTGGCAGGTGTCAAAATATGGGATTATGCAGGGAATCAGGAAGGACAGAATGCATTATCAACTGCAGAAACTATATAACATCATAAACAGTCGGTGGCAAAAAAAATGTTCAAATAATGATTTAACTTGGATTCTATGTAGCCTAGGCTCAAACTGTTAGGGCATCTAATAAGGCTGATTAATTTATTTTATATTACTTGAAAGACTGAACAAGTATGTACATATGTACATACATGTCAATTCGGTAATTTTACTCCAGCTATCGGGAAATTCAATACCAATTAAGTTCTTTTGCATTTTGACAGGCTTTTGCAAAGATTTCGGCATTTTTCAGAAGTTTTTTAAGAACCTTATTTTCCGGCGAGTAAACGTATTTATCAGCTCTGTGGAAGCAAAACAAGATCCTTATATTTGCAGGAAGTTTCTCCACTTATTGGATAATCGGGATTATAAGGCCTTGGACGTTGTAACTTCGGATTAAGCCCCAATAGCATAAGAAAACATTGAAGGACGATGAAGATAACTACAATAGACATCACTTGGATAATTCTGCGGAGAAGCATTCTAATATTTTTCCATAGCATCAGCAATAATTTTGAATACTTTGTACTATGGAATAGAACATGGAATGGATTAATCATGAGTTTAAGTAAAAGCAACTTTAACATATTAAAATACAGAAACATATTGAATACTTTGTACGATGGAATAGAAAATGGAATGGATTAATCATGAGTTTAAGTAAAAGCAACTTTAACATATTAAAATACAGAAGCAATGTCAACAAACATAAAATAATTGCAATTATCCTGTAAAAAAGAAGAGCATGAATGTACTCAGTTTAAGATCTTCTTGTTCTCAGTTTCATATAAATTGAGAACGATTCGTTCTTAAAATTAAACTTATTTTAAAACCGAATCGTTCTCAATTTATATGAAACTTAGTACAAGAACTTTTTACTTCTTTGAGTATAACAGTTCTCAAAAATGTTCTGACATCAATTGGAGTTTTTGATAAAGTATCTCCTCCTGTTCAGTAAAAATCTACTCAAAATACTCAGATAAAGGCGCCAATATAAATTTTAACAAAGATAAACATTTTTTTTAATTTAGTTTCTTTCTCGAATAAATTAAGGATAAATAACGGAAAGTTCTTTCAAATCATTATAAAACAGTGATACCCCTTGAGAATATTTTACTTAATTTGATATGAGAAGTATTCTTAGTATACTATATTTGTACTAAAAAATTGAGTCGATTTCTGTTTTGAAAAATACATTTTATTATTTTTGTATGGTAATGATATAGTATAATTTTACAACTAATACATATGTAGAGTGTGGGATAATCTTAAAGCTTCAGGTCCTCCTCCTTGCATCGCCTCATGCAAACTCCCAGTCGGCAGATGTCCTCGTCCGTTGCTCGGAAGGCCAACTCGCGATGTCGGCAATTGAATGTATCCATCACGCACTGATTTGCAAACTCGTGAACACAGATGCCATTGTGGGCGCAAACAGGAACGTAGTCGTGCTTGGTGCACAACTCATCGCAATTATCCATCGGCTGCGGAGGAAGTGTCATTGTGTCCATCATTGGAGAAGTGGTGGTCATACCTCCCATCAGCAGGTGGTGACAATTCCTGGTCGGTACTCGCTTGGATACGGGCGATGTGGTGGTAGGACTTGGTGGCATCACAACAACCGGCTTGAGTTCGGAAGCATCGGGATTGGGGATGCCAGGATTGGGGATTCCATGATTGGGGATGCCAGGATTGGGGATCCCGTGATTAGGGATGCCAGGATTGGGGATTCCATCATTTGGGATGCCGCGATTCGGGATCCCGTGATTGGGAATGCCAGGATTGGGAATTCCATGATTAGGGATGCCAGGATTGGGAATACCATCGTTGGGGATGCCACGATTCGGGATCCCGTGATTGGGAATGCCAGGATTGGGGATTCCATGATTAGGGATGCCAGGATTGGGGATTCCATCATTTGGGATGCCACGATTCGGGATCCCGTGATTGGGAATGCCAGGATTAGGTATACCATCGTTGGGAATGCCACGATTCGGGGTCCCGTGATTGGGAATGCCAGGATTGGGGATTCCATGGTTATATCCTCCCGAATTTGAAACTGATCTTGCCATCCGGACCTTATTCTCTGTCTTAACCGTGGGCGGCACCACTACCTCCTGGACTACATGGACCTTTCCCGGCTTGATCTCCTCCACTGTGGCCACCTCCTCCCTGTCCTGATTGGTCAGGATCACGGGCTTTCCATTGGACAGCAACGGCACCTGGATGGTGATGCGACCGATCTCTGCATTTGGCACAACCTGCGCTGTGGCGAAGACAACACACAGCAGCACTGGAAAAAACACAAACAGGAGTTAGCATCAATCCCTTGAAGGACTCTCAACCAGCTGCCCCACCTGCGGCCAAAGGATAACAAGTCGTGAGCATTTTGCAACTTCAACTCCAATGTCTTCTCTGTCCTCTTCAGTGCCGCAGAGCTCGTCTTATATAACACTCTGGAAATCGATAAGGTCTTACGCAATATTCAGGTGCCCCAACCTGTTATCCGCTTCGAGACGCTTCCTTAATAAATTCAATAAATTAAACGGGTTTCGGCAATTAGCATCGCTCTGGTTTTAGGGACGCTTCAAATAAGGCGCAGTCGTTGGATGTTTTATAAAATATTTCTCTCTTTTTATTTTGACATAAGTTCTGCAAGTTGCATTTTGTAAATTAAATTTAAAAACTCCATGTTACTTGGTATGTCATTAAAAGTTATGGACTTTTCTTAGTTGGCGTTAGCTAGGCCTTAAAACACTTTAAAAACGTCCGGTTAAGGCAATCAAATTTTGATTAATGTTCTCATTTCGAGTCTTAGCTCTGCTTGGATACGATTAGCTATACTTTAGGGTTGACCGCTCGAGTTAGACTATAAGGGATCGACCTCAGGCCTTTGCCTCGTGCCAATCCCCAAATGTTTGCACGTTGCGTCCACTTCAGAGTATGTTTAGTTCTAACTGCTGTGCTATACATTGACATATGTTTGAGAGTTATGTTATATATATGTAAGTTCTGCATCTTCCGCATTTGGATCCACTTTAAACTAAAACTCCGACTGCATATCCTGGGATTGTCCATACCATAAACGCAAATTTTTTCGATCGACTTTTGTTTGTAACTACTTTGGTGGCAAACTGAAGAAGATTTTTCTGGGAGGGGTGAAAATTCAAAAAGGTGTAGAAAACATGGGTTAAGGGAAATGAGAAGGGGTCCCGATAAAAACCTTCTCAGCTGCCATCACTCAACAAATTGGAAAATATCTCCTAACAAACATTAACACTTCATAAAAGTTCCTCAGTTTTTTTCAAGCAATTGTAGTAACTTGTCATTGGATAAAATAATTGGGCTTCATTTTTTCATTTGTAAAGAGTAAACATGCATTTAAGACTTAGAATCTAACAATATTTATGGATAATATCTTTAGGGATCAACAACACACACTATACAAGACTCGAAATAAACTTTTACAGAATTTGAGGCTCTCTCTTTTTACAAAACATTTTCTCTAAACAGATCTCTTTTGTGTTCTCTTTCTGGGTTGTTCTGTTTTGGTTTAAAAAAGTACAATAATTTTGTTATAAAATAAATTACGACTTAACTTTAGGATCATAAATACATGTATATAGTGTAGCTTAAAAAGTTAACATAAAGGTATGATTTAGTTAGTTAGTGTTAGGTGGTAATGTGGCATTCTCTCAACTGCCTTGGGGTTCTCCTTGTATCCTTGTATCCGGCTCACTTCCGTTCCATGGGCTTGACCTCCAGCAATTGGGGATAGTTCTCCACAATGTTGAGTAGGATCGTATCAATATAGTGCTTTAGCCGAACATTCTCGTCCTCCTTTTCCTGGAAGGCCTGTTGCAGCTGCAATTTATTATTATTATTAGTTGCGAATTAATAACACTTAAACTTCACATAAAAGTAGAAATGGAAAGAGATTTTCGAGTTTATTTTATATACACGTAATGGCATGGATGTTAGAAATGTCCGTGATGAGTTTTTGATAGATTAGAAAACCGTGAACCATCGTTAAGCGTAAAATTTAAGATTTGTTTGTGAGTTCGAAACTGCAATGCGTGCACAGTGGCTCCAAAACCGGGTTTTATTAATTTGTTTTGATCTTTTTGCTTGTGGCTTTGGCGTGATTGAAGCATTACCTGACTTAAGGATGCTAATGTGGCTGAATCCACAGAATCCTGTAATACAATAAATGTCAATTTAAATACAGATAAAAATATATATGGTCAAAGGTAAACGCAGGGCAGTACTGTGGGTTTCAACTAGCGTCTTCTTCGGGTTTTCTATTGCGGTGACTGTGCGTGTGTTTTTTTTTTTTTTGGACTTGACTGTGTGTTTTTGTGGGCGTGGCGGGGATGACGGATTTGGACTACACTAAGAAGCGTAAGCGGGCAAAGTAAGATGCGGTCTACACACCTGGGCTTGTGACATCTCCTCCAGCTCTTGGGCCAGGCTGTTGAGGGTTCCGTTCAGCAGGTGGCGACCCTGCTCCACGCCATTGGTCAGCATGGTGGCCTGGTTCGTGAGCATCGTGGCCTGCAGCTCCTCGTTCTGCTCCTCGAGTGCTGGAAAGGATTTCGATCATGTAGATAACATCCATTAAAGATTTTAAAGTACTTACATCGGTTCTTCTGGCGCATCTCCTCGAGCTCCTGATGCAGCTCCTCCAGTCTTATGCTCTCCGGCGAGGTGGTGGGCATCGCCCTGGCACCGCTCTCCTCGCGGGCCCGCTGCAGCTCGCGGCTCAGCTCGACCATCAGCTCCTCGGCGGACTTCTTGGCCAGCTCGTTCTGGCGCAGCGCCAGCGCCTGATCCTCGTGCTCCTGCTGCAGGGAGGCGATCTGGTCGCGGGCCAGCTCCAGCTGCTCCTCGGTGCGATGCAGGTCGTTGGCCTGCTTGTCGCAGAGAACACGCAGGCGGGCAGCCTCCTCGCGCAGAGCTCCAGCCTCGATCTCGGTGGCCCGGATCTTCATCTGGCAGTTCTCGTCCTGCAGCGAGGCTTCCCGCTCCACGCGAGCCAGGATCTCGCGATGGCGCTTCTGCTCCTCGGCCAAACGCTCCTCGGCACGCAGCTCCGACTGGGAAGGGTAAAGGGAAACTGTAAAATATATATATTTTTTAGATTAATATAAAGGTATTCCTTACCTCCCGGTACTGTTCCTCCAGCATGTGATATCGCGCCTGGAGCACTGCATATTCGGTCTTGGTGCGTGTCGTCCGATCCTCAGCTATATTCTGCGTATCCGACAGATCCTCCACCTTGCGCTGCAGCAGCTCCAGCTAAAAAGTAGAACAGAAATAAATTCAAATTAGTATTATAATCAAAATTTGAGGATTTCTTAGCCAGGACTAACACAATCGTTTTTCATGTGCCGCAGATCGAGGAGCAGATCGTTCACCAACTGCACATCAGCCATGGGATATTTCACATACATTTGCCTATATATATATATATGTCTTATATTTCTTTCACATTATTCAAGAATGCTCAATTCGCGCAATCTTATGAAAACAATTCAAATTATTTTTGCATCGTCGCGCGCAGCCTTTGCTCAGTTGATGGTCGAAGCAGACTGCCGAGACAGCTCGTAATATTTTCTCAAACGCTCAGAAAATGCTGTTAATTACACTAGTCAGCACAGGCCTCGGTATCGAACTTTGCTAGAGGAACGGAGTAATTAAAAACACTTTTATTTTTGTTGCCCAGTGTGTCGTTTGCATGCCTTGCCCATATGAGTCTCATAAATATTGAGCATACGCCCCATAGCCAGCCACTTGGGGAGAAGGCGTAAAAAGCCGCACAATGTTAGTGTTTCGCATTTATTCATTCGGTTAACTATTTGCTGGCATGTGCAAGAAATCTGTTTTCGCCTTTACAGATTCGCTGGCTGCTGCTTTTTTGCACAATTACTCATGACCCGCCCACACAGACTTGAAAACGCATTCGAACATGAGTTGGGAGCCTGCTTATGGCGATAAGAAATGTGCAAGATGAGTGCACAAAAAAATACAGGATGTCTGTGTGGGTTTTTGATAAGAGCGATCGGAAACAGGGGCCTTTTACGTATTAAGCAAATTTAAATAAATTTGTAAGATGCATTTCAGCATTTAAAACTAATAAAATCTAATTTGTTTATACATTTCTTCATGAATACGTGATGAGAGAATGCCCTTACATTCAATGTCTCAATAAATTAATAAAAAACAACACAAAATTCCTGCTGATACACTTAATATCTCCCAGGCCTAGGCTCCCTTTTCCCCTAGCACAATTCTATTGAAAAGTTCAATTAGCGTTGTTGCAAGCGGCTTTCATTCGGGGTCGCTGCTCAGTGGCTATCAAACTGTGCGGCACATAGGGTTCAATTAGGCTTAATTAAATGCAATTTGCTGGCCAGCAATTCGCAGTTGACATCTTTTGTTGTTGTATTGCCTGATTTACAGAGAGTATCACACTATATATTAGATCGCGATGGACACACACGAACACACAATCGACGTCAAAGGCGGCGCGGCGAGTACTGAAAAAAAGGCCTAGGGCCCCACCAAAAACAAATAGAAATGTAGAACCGTAGAACCGTTCGGAGAGTGAGAGAAAAACGCCGAGAAACCGAGAGAAGAATAAGCCTGCTGAGTCAACTGACAAAGTACGATATGGCAGGGGTCTCAATTAGGCACTGGGGTATGTGTACAATGAACCATGCCAAAAAAAAAAGAGCCAAGCATATTATATAGAAACTAGAATTTAAATTAAATGTTTACCGCCGAATTCTGCTGAAAAAAAATAGACAGAGACCGAGGGGCAGCGAAAAAACACAAGTCGCGTCTCATTCAGAAACCGTTTTGGTCGGAACGTAAACAACAGCAACAAAAAACAGAAAAGTAATAAAAATAAAATGTTGCCAGGGGCATAAAGAGAAAACAATAAAAGTGTAAGACAAATTGAGTAACAAGTGACGAGGAGTTGTGAAGGGAAAAGTAAAAAGAAAAACTTTGAGACTATGAAATACCCGGTAAACACTTTTAGATCATTTTGATGCATTTTTAAAAACCTTGTTTATGGTTTTTCGATTTTGTTAAGATTTGTTTTTATTTCTTACTTTCTGCTCTATAATATATTACCATTTAAAAAGCAGTATAACATTAATTAAAGAGAGTTGGAGCTACTAAAACTTGTTTTTCCATGCGTCAGCCTTTTCCTCTTTCCTCTGCCAGAAAAAGGTTTTCCCCGAGGTCACTAAAATCCCCTAGGGGCCTCTTTGGGGCCCTGTGATTTTTCCAGTCTCGTTTTGACAAGTTGATGGCACGACAGGTGCGACTGAATGATGTGAAATTTTTAATGACAAGTGCGGAAATACGCAACAGATGTTTGGTTCCTATAAAGGTTGCAAGGAAAACAACAGAAAAACGAAAAAAATTGGGGAAAAGAAACTAGAAAAAGAACAAGGTGTCAACATAAATGTGTTGGAAATTAAAAATTGAGGGACAGCTTAAGGCAATAAGGTCAAAAGGTAATTGCATTTTATTTTCTATTAATATCATGACCCAAAGTAAGAGGGGTATAGGAAATACACCAAATACTTTGGAATAAATAAAGAATTTTTCCAAGTACCCAATAATATTTTTTTCCTTTTTCAAGGTTCTCAATTTCTTATTACAAAAAACTTAAAATCTACCCCGTCCAAAATGGTTTCGCATGCTTCAGTTCCCTCGTTAACAGCTCGTAAATAACGAAATGGAAAAAAACTTTGAACACTTAAACATTATAATCAGCATTAGCTTTGACCCCAAAACGAAAATCTTTGCTTGCAACACACACTCACAATTTCCTCCTTCGGCAATTGTTACAT
The DNA here is from genome assembly GCA_018153105.1 of Drosophila rufa. Classification (NCBI taxonomy): domain Eukaryota; kingdom Metazoa; phylum Arthropoda; class Insecta; order Diptera; family Drosophilidae; genus Drosophila; species Drosophila rufa. The sequence continues at coordinate 11,313,330 of JAECXS010000085.1, forward strand.
TTATCAAATGAGTTTCCCCATTCCATCGAGTATAGTAAACAAATCTAGCATCCGCCGGAGGCGTATCGCTCCACAGAAGCCAAGAGCTGACCTCCGGCAAAGAGGCGCAGATATTTGGAATCTCTGGACTCCCATTTGTCGGCACTCAGTGGAAATACTAAGCTCCATAATTGGTTGCATAAAATGCTGGGAATGAAGACTCTATTCTTTTCTCTGCCCTGAAACTAGAGCAATCGCCTTAGAGATTAACGTTCCATAGTGCTTTTTTTTTTTCCTTAAGTCTTTTTCTCCACATGAGCTTGCTTCTGTTACTTTCGTTGACACATTTTCCCTTCACAACTAATCATTAATTTTGTTACAGTTTTCAGTTTTTTGGTATCATTAGTTTTGGCTTCGTCAACTAATTTCTCAAAATATGTGTCTGCTTAGATTTCCTTTCTTCTCTCATTGATGATTTGTGGCTGATGATCTCACTTGACGCAAAGTATATGGTATATATTTTGTTTATAGTTGGCAGATGTCTGGCAAATTATATGGCAAGCACAAAAAGTCTTCGTTGGCTTTGAAAATGTATTTTTGGCCCAGTTTTGGCGTTGAAAAAAGGTAAATATGTCAAGGAAATTGTAAACAATGTTTATCGAGCTCGGGGAAATATTTGGAGAGGTGGAAACATTTGGTTGAGCAAAGTTATTTCTTGAAATAAAATATATTTAAAGTTTTTTCTTTAAATTGAACTGAAATTCGATTGAAGGATAATGTTATGTATTTTTCAAATATTTTATCTTGAATTTAAAATGTATTCTTGCTCAACTCACGTCATTTGTCTCCAGCATATTGATTTTTCTATTTACAGGTTTTCCTCGCAGTTGCAACTGATTAAACTGTCAAATCAAACTGAAATTTCCCAGCACCGAAACTAGCAAAACAGTTGAACTTGCTGCCATTCAAAGTTAGACTAAAGCAAATTGCATTCAATTGCCGCTTATATATAGCTAATGAACTGGACATTATTGACAGGGGGCCAGAGGCACTACAATTTACGTGGATGTAATATGTCATGACATGCGAACTATAAAAAAATAGGGGGCGACTGCCCAATGAACCCTGAACTTTGGAGGAAATTAACCCCCTAATCGGGGGGTATATTGGGGAACACTGCTTACTTGCTCATTGAAATTATCGCAGATCTCGGCACTGAGGGCCCCGTTCATCATTCCTCCGGGTCCTGATCCCACTCCGCTGCCACTGCCTCCGCCAAGACCTCCTGCGCCGCCACCGCCTCCGTTGCCGGTGTCCTCGAAATCACAGAGTAGTTTGTTCTTGAAATTCTTCAGATTCTCCAATTTGAAACCGTTGGTGTTCGTATTGTTGGTCTTGTTGTTGAATTTACTTGTCAAATTCTCCAAATTGTAGATCTTATTGTTGTTATTATTATGGTTGATATGGTTATTGTTGTTCGATTCGAGGCTGTTGTTGTTGTTCGTCTCCAGTTTGTTTTCGATGAAAACGAGCGAACTGGGTTCCGAATTCGATGGCACAATATCCTCAAAGTCTGCCGGGTTTAGGCTGAGAAAGGTCTCCTGATCGATCAGTATCGGCGGATGATGCTTTCCGACTCCCAAACTGTAGGCGTTGCTCAGGGGATTCTGCGAGGCACTCGTGTTGAAGCTAAGATTCAGATCCTCCAGACTGTCCGTCGATAGCTTCCGATGGCTCTGCTGTGCTCCGATCCTGCACTTGTTGTTCAGATTGCTGTTGTTATTCCTGTTGCTGCTCTGCTGCTGATTCGTGGGTCCAACAAACTCGAACTGGCCCGCCCACATATCATAGGCTAAGTCGATGCTGTCGGGCTGGCTGGCAGGTTGACTACTCATGGCTTGGTAGTTTTTATTTGATTTTTGTTTGGGCAACTTTGTTCTTTTTGGCTAAATGGTTTTGCTGGGGCGTGGCACTGGTTTTGGGGGCGGTTTTTATTTTGATTTTATTTTTCGCACTTTATTTTCACTTGTTTGGTTATTGTTGTGATTTTTATTTTCTGAGTGGGAAGACTGTGTGTTTTGTCTTAACTTTGTAGGCACATTATTCAGATATTTTTGTGGTTTACTTGGTTTTCTTATCTCTCCATTATTTTTAAGGCACTTTTCTGGGCATGTTCAGGCTGAGCTCTGGCTAATGAAAATATGTTATACACAAGTTAGATATTTATTCTTTAGTTTTGTGGAATGCTTGGAATTATTTTATGGTTTTTGTGTATTTTTTCTTGTATGGCACGGTTTGATTTGTTTATTCGATTTCTTGATTTATTTTTTCATTTTAAATAAATAGTTTATTTACAAGGAAGTTGTTGCTGTTTATTTATTCATCGTTTTGTATTTTATCTATAGCGAAACCCCTAAACATCTTTGCTTTTCCCACAGCATCTGTCTTGGAAATTGTCTTTGCATACTTCTAAAGAGTACAATTCTTCTTCAGATCAACGATTGTCCCCCACGAATTTGTCTTCTCCTCTTCCTCTCCGAAAATGAGTTTCTTGAACTGACGGAAAAGTTCAGCGTGTAAACAAAAGAATCTGTATTTCCCCAGGCAGCGAAGCGAATTATGCAGAGAAATAATAAATAGAAGCTTAGCAAATGATTTCTTCTGCCTTTGTATCGCGATGGCCTTTAGCACAGTTCTTAACAAATTGAAGGGTAATTGTTTTGGATTCGGATTTAGATTGGGTCTGGGATGGGTTACAATGTAGAAAGCAGAGCAAGAAATTGGCTGGAAACAAGGGCGGCGGAGCGGAGGAGAGAATGGGAAAAAGCCATAAAGAACTTTTCTGTATTTCATGCAGGAAATGTTCGCCGGCAAAGAAGATAAACAAAAGAACCGACTAAGACAGTCCGTGGCTTCTGCACTCTCCACTCTCTTCCACCATCCCTCGTCTCGTTCTTTCTACACGACTGCGTTTGGTTTTTCTCCTGGGCTTCTGGCTGAGTTTAATTTCCTAGTTGAATTGATGAACTTCGTGTAGATAAAACGAGGCAGAAAGGAGGAGGAAAAACTGTTGGTGCATGCAATTCTTCTGCCGTAACCGAAAGAATTGCATAATCAAGTCTCGGATACCGTCTTCGCTCTTCATTTCTCTCTCTTCTCAGATGTTGGATGATTCAATCTACTGCTAGGAACCACTGCGGCACAAAATGTGTCATGAATTTGAGTTTTTCATCTTCGAGCAAATTGTTTATAATAAATGTCATGATTCACAAGCGCTAAGAAATAAGAATTACACACAAAAATTAAGAGAGAGAAAGGCAGCGCAGAATAAGCTACGATTCTGCACAATTGCTCATGTCAAATGGGTTTAAGTGGCTTGTCATAATAAATTTGAATTTATTTGTTTTACTTATTTTTTCGCCAGCTAAGAAATGAGAACACTTTTTTGTGCCCAAGAGAAATACATAAGGGGTCTTGGAAATATCTGGTATCCTTATACTTATATTGGTATTCATCCAAAAAAATATTCACAGAAAATCCCTTTTTTTTAACGCCTTTCCATCAATCTTTGTGCACAAATATTTTCTCAGCTCTGACTAATGTTTTTCTAATCCGAAACGATCTAAAAATAGCATAAAACCATTTAGCAATCGAAAAACCACAAAACAGAAGCGCACTAAACTTGACCACAAGCCTCATAGATCTGTGGACAATTTTGTCAATGGAGCATGACGAACACAGCAGCAACATTAAAAACAACAACTTTCACCAAACAACTTTGGCTAGTAAATAACGAAAAATAACATCTTGGCCAACTTGTTTCCTTTCGTCGGAAAAATATAATGAAAACTGAAAGTAAGTGAAACACCAACAGCTTCAAATAACATTTTCTATTTTTCGAACTGCAATATGTTCAGATCTTTATGCAGTAGCAGACACGTTTTATGATCCATCCCATCTTTCATCGCCCCAACTGAAAGAATGTCTGGGGGTTCAGATGTGAAATACAGTATCCACGCATTTGTGGGGGATCGTCCATATAATGGATGCACACGCGCCAGTCCCGGAACTATTAAGATTTATGTGTTCTCAGATAAAGCGTTTATGTGGTCCCATAAAGATTGACTTGTTTAAGCATAAATAGCTCGAAATTTGTGGTGATAGGGTAGAGTTGGGATAGGATGGATTTTGTAGAGAAATATAAAATTTGTAAGGAATCCTGAGTATAAAAAATAAGAGGATCATTTAAAGAAAATATTTTTCGATCAATATTCTTTTATATACTACTCCTTTTCACTCCTATATAAACAACAATTCCATTATTTCGACTTGGCAACGAATTCGTGCCAATTATACCCCGTCTAACCTCGATTTCTTTGCCTGGTGTTGCATTTTGCATTTGCAATTATTTCTTCTGTTGTTGCATTTTACATGGCAATAAACCTTTTGGACGTCGCGACGGCCGCCCCCGTCAAGACAAAGAACTAAAAGGTGAAACTGAAACAACATGCTAACCCCATTTCACAGCCTGAAGGAGAAGCGAAAGAGAGGAAGCGATAAAAACGAGAGAGACAGAGACAGGCAGGAGAGGCACGACTGACAACAGCTGTTTGCTGTCACAAAAGTGATCTACCTCAACAAATGCATCTTCCGTTTCCTATTTTTCCTATTTTATTTGTATAAATTAAAATTCAAAAAAAATATAAATAACCGCTACATATATTCCAGTCACAGTTAGTGATATATTCATTATATAAGCCAACCCTACTCTTTTCTCTCTCTTCGATGCAGCCAGCAGAGCGTTAAATGAATTTTGTGCCGACTTCAAGGCAAGTTCTTAGACAAAAGTCTAAACAATTTACATATTCACCTCTCCATTTTCCAGGTTTTTCTTTTGTTTTGACTGTGACCGTCCGACAAGTATCTAATTACCAAGAAAATCCAATGGCTGGCTAAGTTTAGTTTTCCTTTGACTTGGAAATGTTTCTCTCGGTTTGCTATTTGTTTTATATTTTTATACTATTAGTCAAAGTCTTATCAAAGCGCCTAATATAGGTAAAGTGCCCTTGTCAAATACACACATATAAACAAAGGTCAATATTAAGGCCACATACAAAGCTGTGAGTGACTGATAACGGTTTGACCGCCCCAAAGAACCGAATTCCAAATAAAAATAAAGTTTTTTAATAGCAAACCAAGTGAGTACCATATTTAGGTATTTTTTAAAATATGTCTCATAGGAAAACGAATACAAAAATTTAATATAACATTTGAATTATTTTACATTTATATTCTATTCAGTAAACTAAACCAAATCAATTAAAACTTAATTTTTTTAATGAACTAAACTTTCTATTGTTTTGTTTTTTTGTCAGCTCTGTCTCTGGAGATCTCCATAATTTTCAACAATTTGCTGCCGCATGTGTGCCTTGCTGGCAATAAAAAAAGAAGCATGAAAGAAAATTATCATTAGCTGCTCTTCAACAAAATTGAATTCCACAAAGATTTGCATACAATGGGCGGGGAAGAAAAGAGTAAAGAGGGGGCAAACAAGAAGATGAAGCAAATATAAAGAGGAGCTCATTAAATGCATTTTTTTTTTTTTTTGTACCCCTGCTGTGCATTTTCCATGCAACAAAGTAAGACGAGCAAAAACGTCAGAAGCGTATACAATGATTGAGCAAAATATGTTCAGGAATGTTGAATATTTGTGAACTTTTTATAGCAAATTTTAAAGAATTTCTGAGCTGTGCAGGTACTAGAAAAATTCCATTTAACTTTAATGATCGATGAACCTTTTAATCAATAATTTTTTTTTGGAAGAAAGCCAAATGTTTATCTTTTGTTTTTATTTTCACAAATTAAAAGATTGACTTAGTTATTTGTTGAGTTTTTGAAGAAACATTATTTAATATATATTTATTTGTTACGATATTTAAGATTTTTAAGACAACTCAATAGCCAAATATTCACATAAAATTTTTCACATTTTCCGACACATCATTGTTAAGTGCTTTAAATCTTTAAAATATGTTATTTAAATATTATAATTACAACCTCAAGCGAGAGGAAGCTAGGAAAATTCGATTAAAGCACGCGAAACGCGAAAAGCAAACTGAATGAACCAGAAAAATTCAGGGGCAAAAAATAAACTGAGGCAATCGGAGGAAGAGAGTGAGCAAGAGAGGCGCTCAAAGAGCGTAATCTTTATAAATAGGGAAAAATAATAATAATCAACAAACAAGAGCAATGACAGAAGAGGAAGCAAGAGCGATCCCCCGAAAGAAAACGTATTCGCCATATGTCCCAGGGTGATTCTCTCGCGGCTCTCAACATATGGTCTTTGACTCGCGGACAGCGCATAATTATGAGGAATTTTTGTGTATGACCTAAGAACCCCTCCCCAAAATCCCTGCCCATTTTATTTCTCACTTTATTTTCCATTACAAACAAAAGCGCAAGTGAATATAAGCGTGGACACGAACCAAAAAAAACAACTTAAGTAAAAGCAAAAGCAAAATTAACGGGACGCATGCGGGACGGTGTCTCAGTCTCGTTCTCTCCCCTTGCTTTTGTTGATGTCATCAGCGGCTTTTCCGTTCTTCTTATGCTGTTTTAGTTGCTTTTGCTTCTGCTTATTGGTTTTTATGTTATTTTTCAGTTCCGGTCCGCTGTCTTCTTCTTCTGGCTGCCTGCCCCCGGGCAGTGTGCCGTTAGAAATATATGCCTACTAATTGACGGGCCATCACTAATGAAAGAATATTTTCTTACCAAAACTTAACGGTGGAAAATTAATGGAAAATGCATAGGAAAAGGAATTAAGAGAGAGATGCAGACTAGCTTGAAGTTTTGTTTTAAATGGGCTTAAGGCTGGTAAGTTATGATAATTCTAGGGTTTTTTATGAGGTAAGCTATTAAAATTGACAAAGAAAGAATGTTTACTTTTTTAGGGTGCCCAAGAAATTGTAGTACATTTCTTTTTAAGAATAAAGATTACATCTAAATTTGCGTGTTTAACATTTTGTAGCATACTTTTAGACCGTTTTTCAAGTGATTTCAAAGCCACCGTAATTTCTCTGGTTATTTTATAAACAATATATCACACAAAAATTCATTGAAAAAGTTTTTCTTTATCCTTTTATATACAACCAGTTATTTATTTATTTTTGAAGATCAGAACTATTTCCTGAATTGTGCATTTTATACAAAAAGTTAATTTATTTATTTTTGAAGATCTCAACTATTTCCTGAATTGTCTCTCTCTTCGATTTGCATAGCCTTTATTATTATTTAATGAAAAGTAATTATTTCCAACAATTCCTTTTGCTTTAATTTATATTTTATTTCCACTAAATGTTATGTTTTAGGTATTTCCCTAATTTAGACATTTTAATAGACTTTGTATACACTGTAACCCCACTTCATTATCTACTTTTTGTCCATCCATAACTGCCACCGCTTTTATCAACTTATAATGCCTCATATCACACCACTTCCTTGTACTTTTTTGTATTTATATTATTTTATTTTGTTTCTTTCATTTATCATCAATTCCATCGTTTATCAATTTTATGCCACACTTGATTTCCACAGCTATTTCTTTCTGCCATAAAACACTTGGCAGACTTATTCAACCGCACTTTTCAATTTAAGATCAATCAAGCAGTATTCGCCCCGAGGTCATGGAAATGGGGAAAAGGGGGGTTTTATTTTGATTGGGGTTTCTCACAACAGACCGTATAATTAAGGCATTGGCCATTGTTCCTTTGCTTTCATATTAAATAATCGTTTAATGAGCCAAAGGCGCACCTGACCGCAGCTGATAAAACGATTTCGATCGATACAAAATTAACTATAAACTATAAACACACACATACTCGCGACGAAACGAAGGCAATTTAAGTTGAATTTTAGCTTAATTTTAAACCTTTTTCGTTGGATTTTCACGAGGGCAGCGCCAGCTGCAGCTGCATTTGCCTTTGCATTTTCCTTTGCAACAACAAACCGCACGCAAGCCACCCGCGCGAGCGACGCGAGAGGGCGTCGTGAGAGAGCGCCCGACTGAGGAAGAGAGCAGCGCGGCCGTTCGCTTCGCTGCTCCGCGTTTTTTCGTGTTGTGCACGCGGCAAGAGTTAAATGCAATCTGAGAGGGAGAAAAGCGGCGAAAAGCAGCAGCGGAAAGCCGCTGCCTCGGCCAGCGTCGACGCTGGCAGCGACCGAGACTTGTTTTGGGTGTCCAAAAAATGGAAGAAAAAAAAATAGGGGGGGGAAACACAACAGCAGAGCCCCAAAGCAAAGGCAAAACAAAGGCAATGGCAAACTAGAAAAATGCGACTAATTCGACTTAGTAGTGTTGGAAATTCGTATTGCCAAAAGGGAAATTTTGTGCACTAGCAGAAAAATGTGTGAGATATTGTTAAAAATAATTTAAAAACTAATTTTATTTTAGCTTTCATATGATGGTTTTGAGGAGGAATTAATAAATCGAAATCAGGTGAATCGCTCTGAAGTTTGAATGTTTAATATAATATTTTTTAAATCTATTGTAAATAAGCATTTTTTAACAAATTTAAAATGTTTTAGCTTATGTTTAGACACTTTTTAAATGTATTTTAAAACTAAAGCAGACCAGACCCATTTTAAAATATATTTTCTCTTGTTCAAGGCCTTTGGGATCTTCATAATCCCTTTCTAAAGCACAATAATTTAGTTGTTAAAAATTAACTAAATGCATTACAGAAATTTTTAAGTTCACATACAATAATATTCCAAAATACACATATGGTTGCCTTTTTGCAAGTGTACATGGCTAAATAGATATTTGCAAACTACATTGGATAAAGTGGAAAAAAAATGCGAAAGGGGGCAAGGGAGGCAAAAGACAGCAACAAGAATCGAGTGGAAGGAATCAAAAGCGACATATGCCGAGCATCACTTGAACCAAATTGAGTCAATTAAATGTAATGTGGAGGGAAATCAAAGAAAAATGACTCAGGAAACTACGCAGCTCAGACCACTCAAGATGATTCAATGGAATGTGTTTTGAAAAGTGTGTAATTCAAATGAAACATATTACAAAATAATAATAAGCATGAACAAGAAAGGGTTTTAAGTAACCTAAAATAACATTGTGATATTAAGTATCCGACTGGTGGAACATAATTTTGACATTTTAAGGATGAAGCATAACTAAACCCAATACATTTCAACCTCAAATTAATGGTAAAAGCCAAAAACAATTGTAGACCTTGAAGTTAAATCACAACAAATGCATTGTGATATTAAGTATCCGACTCGTGGAACATAAAATCTATTTTTTAGGGAGAAAGCCTATTTAAATTAAATGCTTTTCCATCTAAAATTAATAGTTCGTGACGATTTTAAATTAAATTACAGTTAAACGTAATAAAACAATTAAAATCATTTAGGAGATCCTTGCAACTGAACGGTCGAACTTAAACTGACATATTTATTTGAGCAAGCTGAGAAACTGAAGTAAAGCCTGGATGAAATTAATTCTATTGTCTACTTGACATAAATGAAATACGTTTTTTGTATTTAAAATAAATTTACAACCTTTATCCTTAATTTATTATAAGAATCATTGGAATTACATTTGAAATGAAAATATAAGGTTTCAAAACATTTTATTAAGTTGATAACATGTTTCTCAGTTATTTCGAAATCGCATATACCCACACCTTATCCTTATCTCTATGGGCCATAGTCCGTAGACTTTTGCCATCTTTATTGACTTTTATCATTTGTTTTACCGAGACTCTTTAATCAACGCAAAAGCCGCAGATTGGAAAACGCTTAAAACCAGCAATATTTGCTTTTCATTCGCAGTTGTGTACCAACTATATATGAATATATGTTTGATTGTTTATTTGTATAATTAGGCAAAAATACAGTCAATATTTAGATGGCAAAGCAAAGAACGGAGTTGCTCCGTAATTGTGAGAATTATTATAGTTTTTAAGAAGTCGCAATTGCAATTTGAATTCATTACTTGTTTAAATTCAATGTGCACATACAGCACTCCTTAAAATCCCCCGTATATACCGATTTGTTTGGGTCTTGGCTTGTTTTTGTGTATACACAATATACATATATTAGTTGCCAAGGCAACGATAGCTTTATAGCTTCAAAAGAATTGTAGAAGAGGGCAACTTGGTAAGGTTGGTGCACGATAAGATTGGCTAGCAACCGAGCCAGTTGTAAACAGAAAACTTTAGAAAAGTAAGCCAAGTTATGTCTTCTATTTGTGTGTATAAATAGGGGTTGCATTTCTGAAGAATTTTGCTCAATGTATTTAAAGAAAACTGATTAAGATATCCCAATAATATTGCTCCTACCTAAAAAATAAAACACAATTTATTAAAAGTACTTTTTGCCCATCACAAAATGGCAAAAGTTCAAGACGATTTGCTAAAAGATATTCTCTGAAAACGGGTAATTCACACGTAGGCCGTAATTGTTAACTCAACTCTCCATTGTCTCATTATTTATAATAAATTGTTGTGCGGCCAAATGGCGAAGACAAGAAAAGATTCAGGCGTCCATAGTTGGCCGGGACAAGTGCAGCCTCAACCTCAACTAAACTCGATTCGATTTGATTCACTTTTGACTAGTTACCCATTAATGTAACGCCCCGTTTGCCTTGGACAACCTTGTGCGAAAAAAATAAAATAAAATAAAATAATGAACGTAATGATGCAATGGAAAGCGTAGGATTTTGTGCCTGGCAACTGCTCCCACTGCCACGCCCCCGACAAAGAGAAGGCGCCTCTTTACTGGGCTTGTGTGTGGGAACATAAATTCACATTATGGCCAATTCTTCGGGGCGATTTTCAGCTCGGATAAAGAGCAGACAGCAGAAACACTTTTGTGGGTTCGTTTCTTAACACTTACCGCATGGGGAATTGGTAAGATAAAAGTGCTTGAGGTAGTTTGTGATTTGCTTTTGTTGTGCTTACCTGGAAGTAGAGGAAAAACAAAGAACGAATTATTATTAAATTTGGGCTGTAGACAAAAAAGTTAGATAATGGTGGTATGGAAATGAGGCGAATGTAAAGTCAACATTCAACTCAAGTTAAGAACTCAAAATAAGCAAAGGAAGATAATCTTAGAGGCAGGCAAATTACAGCATAAAGTATCCTACCATTAGAACCAGCACTAAGACGTTGTTATTAAAAGTACATTACTTTTAATTTGTTTAGAATTTAGGTAGCTACATAAACTATAAATGGACAATTGGGTTCTTGAAGATCCCTTTTTAAAAACCAAATAATTGTATTATTTATTAAATATTTAAAAATAAAATATAGCAGAGCTGATAGAAGAAAATCTTTTATGGTAACGGTTTTCTTGACTAAAATATCATGAAAGCCCCCCTATAACACAAATATTTATCACTTAACCCCAAGCCCATCATCGATCGATCCGTCAGCTCAAAAGCGGCAAAGAAAAACGGCTTCTGCACCCACTTCCCATAAAGAAATATAAGAAAGAAAAAGACCACTGAAAATGGGCCTTTGTCTGGCGGTTCGTGCCATGCCACCTGCTAGGGTCGCCTGTCTGTCTTATCGATTAAACAATTTCGCTGGCACCTTTAACGCCGCCCACCTCAAGACTCCGTCACCAGACGCGGCCCAACACAACATAAAAAGCATAGAGCCGCGACAAATACACAGACACTGGGGGAGATGGGGTATAATACGAAAAATGCGACTAAAAACCATAAACGAAAATCAATTTTTAACCCAAATGTGACGTTGACCCAGAAACCATCGAAAATGCCAAAGACAAAGAGACCCACACTCTACGAACTGAGGCATAAACGTTGCAATTATCATAATTAATGCAAATGCGCCTTAAAGTAGACCGAAAGAAAAACGAATTAAATACTTGGAGACGTTTACGAAAAACGTTTATTCCAAATGGGGGAAAACTGTTTGTGATGGAATAGATGATGCAAGTCCATTAGGGGGAGGTAAATTGGTCGTAAAGGCAGAGCAAATTTGAGGGCTTAGTCATACTTTTATTGGATTTAATGGAGTAAAGTATTTAAAAATTTGGGAAATTATTTTAAAAGCCGGGCTCTTCAACTATATTCTGAGGTTTTGTGGGCTCAGAAACGAGTCATAATAAACATTTAAATTTAGATTCATTGATGACATTGTATACAATATTCTTCTTCTAAAAACATTTCACTTATATTGGCAGTTTTTAACTAGAGTTAAATAAATATTTTAATATACAAAAAAAAAGATCTTTTATGATCGAAATAATGCATATTACCAATGAATATTACTATTTAACAAAGAAAACTAACATAAATTAATGCTCCAGTTGAAAAAATCTAAACCTATTTTTTATTTAATTTTAAAATAATATTTAAGGTAGTATTCAATTTAAGATAAACTAAATATTTCCAGCAACGCCGCCGCTCCTGCCAACTTCAGCTTCATTTGTATTCCCTCGATTTTATTTATGCATTCTATTAGCCAGACACCTGGCCCGAAGTTTTGTTTATTCCATCATGCCTTGTAGGTGGCTGTTTCCAGTCAACGCCTTCATCAATGTGGCGAAGATGTATGTATTCTGTTGGGCTTTTGCGGAGACAGAAGGCAGGAGAAGATGGCGAGATATTCAATTTGGGAGATTACCAAATCCTAAACAGTTTGCTTGGGCAACTCTCAAGTGATGTCGTCACCGCCACAGATACTCCACTTGTGCATGTATTAACCCAAAAAGAAAAACAGATTTCTTCCCCACATCTCTGTGCCAACTCTGACAATTGAACAAATTGCAATTGTGGCATTGTCTTGGGCCTGCCTACAGTTATAATTGCATAAGTGCGACGATGCAAATCCAGGCGGGCGGAAAAACGTCTTTGGCCAATGCAGATTTTAATCAACCCTCCCCGACACTGCTGGGAAAAATGGGGAAGATGAGATGTCAAGATCTCTCCCTATATCGTCGAGGGAGCCTTATGTAAGATTTACTCGGTTCCAGCCAATGCGATTCTTTTCTTCCGCATTTTAGAGACTGACCTCGGCTTAATTAAGCCAACGGAGCATTGAAAAATTAGATGGGGGAAATTTGGGGCGAGCAGAAGTGAGAGCAGGAAAGGAATTAAATAGAAAATCGTATTTGGTGCAGTGAAAATCTTTTTGGATACGCTTAACACTTTTCTGGGCATCGGGCCAAGGTGAGAGATGTGGAAAGTTTTCACTGTCCCCTTTCCGTCAGGGGTGAGATTGGGTTAAAAAGAAAAGTGAAAGACCTAAACTAAATAAATCAAGCATTTTAATTGGTTATGTTAAGGGGAATTTATATAATAACAACCCTTTAATTACAAATAATATAAGCTCTGTACTTTTTTAATTAGAACCTCTTTTATAGTCAAAGTCCGACGCAATAACCCATCTCCTTCTGGACAAAAACCTTCTGGTTTTCCTCTTGTATTCCTCACAAACTCATTTCGTATGCAGCGCCAAGTTTCACACAACAATCAAGCCAAATGCGTGGCACTTCTTATGACTTGTAATGATCTTTGGACCCTTCTCTTCCTTTCTGGCCCACACCTGGTCGCCTGTCGGCTTCCTTTTGGCACAAATTCCACTTCCGTTTCCCTTTTGGCCTGTTGCATAAAAGAACAATAGCACAGAGTCGCTTAAAAATTGATTCGTACGTGAGATTTTTCGCAAAAATCGTTTTCACTCGTTGTGTTGTGTTTTCTGTTTTGTTTTTTCCTGTACACTTTTCCACCTTTCTTTTTATTATTTTTTTTATTATTTACTGCAACCGCTGGATACTTTTACCAGGTTTTCATATTCCCTTATTTGTTTATTTTCTGCAATTATGCAGACAGACATATGTATCCCTGTGATTTGCTTTCTTTACGGAAATCTTTAGCTTTAAGTCGACAGGAAAGAAAGCCGCTGTTTTGCATATTAATGATGAATGAAAACTTTTGTAACTTAATTTAGGTGGCCGGCGTGTACTTGGAAATAAGTGCAAAATAATAAAATAATGCAATATAGTTTTATGGTATAGTTTTTTTTTTACTAATTAAAATTTTGTAGAATTTTTAATCCACAAAAAAAGCAACTAACATTTTTGAGTGTGTTCTATTGAATTTATAAAGATTTCTAACATTTCTGATTTGCCTTAAAACATGCAAAATCAGTTTAGGGAAAAAAAATAATAATGTTCATTTGATGGCATTTTGTTTTGCTTGTAAAATAGCCACTAACGTTTATTTTTAATGGTCAACCCAACGGCAATCGTTTTGATCTCCGCCTGGCATATTCCAGATGTTTCCCATACTCGCCAAGGAAGATATAATAAAATAAAATCTCCTACATCAAACACTTACACTCGCCCTGCGGGAAATCTAATTGGCAGTAATTCCAAGGGAGGCCATTTCCAAGTGAATTGCAATGACCTTGAGGCGCCAATGCACTCCCCCATTGGCCATGGCCAATTGCGGAGAGCAGCCCGCCGCTGAAATGCTTTTGCTTTTTATTTTTCGCTTTATATAACAGCGAGCGGAGCACAATCCGATTGGATCCACCGATCGCAATAGACAGCGGGCAACCCACACAAGCGACCAGGGCGCTGAATTTCACCTGCCAAGTAGCCACGATCTGCCGGTGAAATACCAGCGAAGAAGGTGACTGCCACGGCGATTGAGGGAAAGAAAAACACGTTTTATATCGCTGCGAACCGAAGATCCAAAGTGAAAAGTCACAAAGTCACTTTTCCAGGGAACCATTTTTTCCCAATGAATAAAAATGGCAAAAAACAAACAAAAACAAAAGCATTCGAAACATTTTCGGAATTTCAAAGCTCAAGACACACACATGAAAGTTGGGAAATAATTTTGTGATTGCGAATTCGGTTCAAGTGCAGATTATGCCGCCTCAGCATCAGTAATTTCTTTGATGAAATGCTGTCAGGCATTGACAGTTTGTACATTTTTTAATACTTTTTTTAGCTCAATCATGCAACGGCAGATTTATTTTTTCGACCATTTGATGTCTCTGAAGTTGATTTATGCAAGACAAATGTGAAATAACTCAAAGGAACTAATTCAAATTAATTGAAGCAATTGGCTAAAGGTTTAACGATGCCTTTGACCACAATCAAGCAATCCGTTACAACTATAAATTTAATTCCTTCTCCAGATTGACATGTAATTGTTTTTTAGTTTATTTAATTGATTTACTCACCCTATAATCGTAGTCATGGCGATTCTCCAAGCTTATGTCGCTGTACATGTCTTCGGTTGTATCACAGTTGGAGCTACGGCCCGATGAGTTGAAGCTCGATGATCTATAGAGTTGGCTAGAAAAATAAATATATGTGCTTTGTTTATTTAAATTGTATTTTTGTGGCCGCAACTGTGTTGCTGCAAATTTAAGGAAGTGTTTCTTAAATATTACAGGTTTGTAGGTATTTAAACTGATTTTGTAAATAAAGGTGACAGAAAATGCAATTCTAATTAAAGCTTCGTCGTTCAGTACGGTTTTTTTTATAAAAATTAGCTTATTTATTGTTGATGCTGCATATATGCATTATAGTTTATACAAACTAAGTATCAAAAACTAAACTTAAAATAAGTTAAATAAACTTAAAAAAAATATAAAAATATATTTTTAATCTGGGTTTGAACAATTTATTTAGAATTTAATCAGAAATAATCAAACTTAAAATTTTGCTCATAAGCAGCGATACTAATAGAATATAATAATTAATTTTAAAAATTATCGCTTCGTCATTTTCAATATATTTTCAGCTGAGATTTTATGACCATTTTCTACCGTTACAAAAATCAGATTCAAATTGCTAGTGTGTACTTATCAGCTTTCAAGTAAAAATACAAAAGAAATCAAAAACGCGCTTTTTTTGCCACGCGCCAGGCGAGTACGGTCACATTACGTAATTTGCGAGTTCCGCCGCGGCCAGCTACTGGCTGCTACAGACAAAAGCTATCTGCAACGTCACTTGGATTAAGCAAGCAGTAGAAAAAGGTTTGAAACTCGGGATACCATATTTGAGGAAGCAGGTCAGCTGCACTGCTTCCTCATCAGCGCCATCAGAGCTTCAAACCATTTTAGCAGAGACTCAAACCTGTATCGCTATGAATCTTAAACTGTTTTTTAATTAGCCGAGGCCCTAACCAGTTGCACAATTAATCTAAAACTTATATTTATGTACAATGATATTAAAAACATAACAAACAAACAATCAACAGATTATTATTATAAAAAAGTAATAACAATTAATTATAACTTTAGCAAAAAAAAAAACATTAAAATAAAATTAAATTAAATCAAATAAACTTAAATTATTGCGCTAAACACACTAAAATTAGTATATTGACTTACCTGGCTAAGGCATTTGAACTAATCTGTCTGCGACCGGAACTGAAAAATAAAGTTAAAGTAAGAAATCAGTAAATGATTAAGATACACTTTCCACCAACAACAAAAACCACTAAGATTACTTAAATTCAGAACTTGGCCTTAACTTTAAATCCAAAACACCCAAAACCGAGGGAAACCCCAAAACCTAAACGAAAGAAATTCTAGCAATTCGAAACGCAAATAAATTAGCTGACATTGAGGGGCCAACAACAAAAATAAAAACAAACTACCAATAAAGGTAACAGCGAAAAAGAGACTTGAAAATAACAACTTGACGCAGTCGGCAGCCGTCAAACCAAAAAAGAAACCAAACACGTGATAATGAAAGAAACAACAACACCACCCACGCGAGCAGGTAAAAAAAAAAAAAAATAAAAAAAAAAGGTAAGAGGGAAAAGAAAAAGCCAAACTGCAGCCAAGAAATTGTAGCAGCAAAGACAAAATAATTGCGAAAGATGCATGTAGACGCAGACAGATAAAGACACGGCAATAGAGACAAAGACGTAGACGACTAAATTTCGAGTAAAAGTGGAAACTCGGTGGACGAGGAAAATGTGTGCGTCTTTTTGTTTGTCTATCGGGAAAATGGAAAATGGGTCAAAGGTGGGAGACATTTTGCAACGACAAATGCTGAAAAGCCAAATGAAGGGGAAAGGAAATGGTAGTGGGAGCGGAGATGCCAAGGAAAGTGCCGGAAACCTGTCTTTATTTATACATTTCAGTTGAAAGGTATTCGGAAATAATAAAAATAAATTATTAGTAGATTAAGAAAATTATTTAAGCTGCTGAGCAGTGTAAACAAAATGTTTAGAATGGTCAGGTTTTGAAGGGTTTTTTTTATAGAAACAAACATAATTTAAATTCAATTATTTTATTATTATTATTAAAGACTTATAACAATTATCCTTATCCCGTAAATATTTTATGTCTCTCAAGTCTTGGATAAAAAATTATATAATAAGCTTTAATAAACTAATTCTCTTTTCTTCATTATTTTTACAAAAATATTGTTCTATTGATATAATCTTTAATTTTAGATATTATTAATGTTCAAACCAAGTAAATTAATAAGAATCAAAAAACATTGGTTTCATTTATTCATATTATTTTAAAAATATGCAAGCACTATCTATTTTCAATCCAAAACTATAAAACCACAGGCAAAACCCACACCAAATGGTTCTCAAACTATAGCATTAGATCCATTTTTAGTGTTTTGTTTTGTTTAAAGCTCGAAAGCACTTTGCGGTTTCTATTTGAGGTGATCTCACATGGCTCTCACATGGAAAATGTGCGGCCATAAAAGCGTAGATATGAAAAACCGCAAATAGTTCCGTTTTCAGAAAATTGAAAACAAGAAATGGAGTAAAATTCGCCAAACCAGAAAAGTTTGCAAACAAAACGTTAGCTATTCCACTTTTTTCTTCGCTTTCAGTCATAGTTTGTCGGCGGCTGAACTCATTAACCCACTTTGCAGCGTAGTTGAGCTCAAAAACAAAGGCATTCCATGCAAAATCTGTCTCATCTTGGTTTATGGCACTCTACGAATGCACGAACAACTTTATTTTATGTTTTTTTAGTTAATCCTATGTAAAAACATCATAAAAATTGCCATTGCGTGCTCGTAAAAAAAAGAAAAAAAATCTAAAAACAAGCTGGCAAATTATTGCAAATTGACCAAAGCCAAATAGTGTTTAGAGGACCTGCTGCAGCAAAAAAAAAAAATTATGTTGCGCAATTTTTGCAATCCAAAAGATGAAGCAGAAAATGCAAAAAAATATACAAGTATATATTTGCGGTTTGTTGGAGAGCCTGCTTTTTATGAGTCAGTGGTCGGTCGGTCGTCTGGCATTTTATTGATGCAAAGTGGAGTTGACATTAAAATGCAGCCCAAAAGTTGAAACTTTAAATTAGTTTGAAGGCAAAAACCAGTCTGTATGTCGCTAGAAGCAGCTGTCAATTATGTGCTTTAATAAATAAATACAGAGAGTGCCGAGTTGCGCGATCAGTGATAAAGTCCCAGCAGGTTAATGAATTAAAGCTAGAAGTGTATGAAAATCAGTCAGAGTCAGGGATAACCTCTAAAAAAACTAAAAACTAAGTTCTCATTAAAAAAAAATCATTTTGAAGATCTTTAAATATAAATTTATATATAATTGATATTATTAATAAACTATATAATTATGAAAACATATTGTGAGCATATTTCTTAACTCCAAACTTTTATAAAAATCAAATTTCTGCTCAAATCTTATATAACCATTGCAAATAATATAACTACATGCTATTTTGTTGATCACTTTTTTAACTAAGCAATAAATTCACATTAAGCAAAACAAAAAAAAACAGCTAAAGAAAATAACGTATCAAAAAATGACAGTTAATTGTACACACACAGAAAAAACGATCAAGGTAATGGCATGTAATCTCTATGGCAACCCAAAAAAACTGGAAAAAAACTGTTTAAATATGATTAAGGTCGTTGGCAGCATTTGGAGGAGTGCCACAAAGGGGCAGGGGCATGTACATACAAGTATATAGACAGGGGAGTGGAGGCTGAATTACTGAATCAGTTTTTCAGCATATTTGGGTAACCTTGAATTTCGTAGAGGGAGTTGCTTTATAATTTGAATGAAATTCGAGACTCTAACCGGAAGTCATGTACTGCGGTTTTCCATATTTTTACAGAGTTTTTTTCTTGACTTCAGTGGAGTTTTAAAAAGTTTCCCCCTACAAGCTCCGATGCAATAAATCACAAAATATAAAAATTTAAATATGTAGAAATTAAGGAGGTAAGGGTACAGAAAATAATTCTGTCAAAGCATTTACCAAAAGCACCTGTTGAATAACAAACTCTCCCATCCTTCCCCTTCTTTCCGTTTTTTTAGCACCACAATTACTACGTCCCCTGCCTTGTCCCCTGCTTTATTCTATTCCCTCTCGCATTGCGTTCCGCTTCGTTAGCCTTTGCGAGGGGGGTCACCTGAATTAACAGGTGGGAATGAGAGTGCTTCGAACGGCAGAGCGGGAGCTTCCAAAGTTATTTCAATTGCTATTTAGTAACTCACAAAAAATATATGAATATTTATTTAATTTTTTTGTAGGTCTTGGTTGGTTTATTTAGAGGTAAAAGGGAATTAATTCGAGCAAGGCTAGCTTTAAAGGAAAAGTTGAATATTTATTTTATATTCTTTACTAAACTTTATGACGAATTTTTGATAATTTCAGATAAATTTATAATATTTCTTTTATAAGACTTCAAACTGGCAATAAGAAATATTTTCTATGGAAAATCTATAATTGGGAAAAGGTAACCTCTTAAAATGCTGCATTGAATTAAATGTAATATGTTATTGTTACAACTGAACTGCATAATAAATATTAAAACCTTCGGGATCGTGCTCACTACATATCGCCCCTATTATGAATCGTTTCTCACACTTTGGTGGCAGAAAAGTCAAGTTAACTTTAGTTAACAACATTTACTTGTTACCACGTCACTTGCATCTTTTATCGGGCAACTGTTAATTGAATGCAGGGGAAAGTCCCCACCTCTTCGCTTCAACCAGAGTCGTCACCTGACAAAGGGACCCGACTCATAAAAAAGCTAAAAGATCTTTACACAGAAATGGCAACCAGTTTGTTTGCTCCTCACTTGTTATGGAGGCTCATGGGTCTGAAATTAAAGTAAAAGTCAAAGCCAAGAGACAGACGGAAAAACTTTAATGATCGGCGGACCTCGTCGGCGAGGGTCTTCCGAAAATTAAATAATCAACTTAGGCTGAGCCAGAGGTGGCAAAAGTTTCTTGAACTTTAGTGCTTAAAATTCAAAACATAAACAGAGAGAGAGAAAAACAGACAATGGAGCCGAAGTTTATATCGCATTATGTTTGCATTTTACAGCCATTATCTCTTCGCGTTTCTTTCATTTCGACTATTTTTCTTTGTTTTCCTTATGCCTTTCTTTAGTGCAATTTATGTCTCATATTTGCCACGCCAATCCTCAAGGCGCGTCAATCAATCACGATCGGATTATGCAAAAAATAAATCGGGGAAAAGCAAACAGAAAAAATGGGAAAAAATAAGTTAGACAAACACCTGTCCCAGTCAGGTAGGTAGGTGCGATTTGAGATTGACCCACATACAACGCTCCCTCTCTCTCTCTCTCTCTCCCTCTTTCTGGCGGAAGCTTTTCGGCCTTTCGGCCAAATCGAGTTTTTTTCTCTGTTGCAGAAATCACTGTTCACGGCGAAACGCCTCAATGCACAGTGGCCAGCGATTAACTGTTACTATTTCAGCGGTGTTGCCAAAGGGTGAAGCACACCTTACCCACTCACCTGGTGCCGCCCCCGCCCCGCACCTTAGCAAGTCGAGCTTCGGCTCAAAAACCGCTCATTAAGCGCCTGGGAAGTTCAGCTAATTGAAACTATTAAAAACCGCTCTTTTTTCTCGTTTTTCGAGAAAAACTTTTTGAGGGCTTCAGAGACTGGTTTTTTGACTTGTTATGAGAGAGATCTTGTTATTATTAAGATTTTTTGTTGTTGGATAATTTAATTATAAGATAAGCCTCAAAGGCTTTAATTAAAATGAGAGAGAACCGGAGAAAGGGCTGGCTTAGAGAGAGTATTAATACATCTTTTTTAATTGCATGATTCTTGATATTTTCTTCTGTAAAGTCTTTAAAGTCTTCTATTGGCAAGTCATTATTAATTAATGATGAGAAAACAACTGAATTTTCGAACTACGTAAAACAATATCAAATTAGCCGACTGTTGATCTAAAATGTTATTAAAAATATGTACAATTTATTTTACTTATATTTGATCTTTAACTATATTCTTCTTATAGATTTTGAAGCCTAAATACACCTAAACAATTATTATTATTTTAGTTATTAGTCAGACATTTTCTCTACATTTGTACAACTTTTACCGCAACAAAACATTTCGATATGCTTCAGTTCGTTTCTTCAGAAATACTAACAAAATTACAAGGGGTCAAAAAATGTCGCGATTGTTGCGATTTCCAGCGAAACAATGCCCTGAGTCACGGCAAAAATAGCGAAAGAAATTGACGTCTTTTGTGTTGACGGACAAGTGAAAGTATTTATGGACATGTGGGCGTTGACTTCTTCGTACTTCTTTCTCAGAGGGTGTGTCTGGTTGGCTTTCTTAAGAATTAGATATGAATATGGCAAACACAACGTGAATACAACTAAGTGCAAGCAACATCAACATCGACAACAACAACATGGTGAGTGGGTGGGTTCGAGGGAGAATTTAATACGCACATTTCTCTCAAATGACTGCGACGACGGTCATAGGGAAAATACTCAAAATATTCATCATCCATTTAGGTGAGATCTTTTATTTTTTGCGCTATAGCGTTTATTATTCCCGGACTTATCTTCTTTTTTATCGTTTAGTTAGCTAATTTGTTTATCTGCTTCGGATGCCATTGGCCGCATCATGGACGTCATGGTGTTTATTTTGTTGGCTTAAACCGATAAGGTTCACTTGGTTGACTTTTTGATAAGATTTAATGGCTTGCAACGAGAATTCCTTGGTAATTTAATGTATAACGAATTTACTTAGACATCTTTGGGGGAATTTTGCTATGAAATTTAAACGATTTGCTTGTAGACTTTGTATTTTAACCGAAGAATATTATTTACTAATATTTTAATCAGTTTCAGTAGGAAAACTTTAAAGCCTGCGATTTGGTAAGCATTTAAACACTTTTTATTTATATTTCCATTTAGTTTTCGTTGTTAGTTTTTGGTATTCAGATTTACTTGTCTTGGTATTATGTTTATAGTTGATAATCTCTAGAGATAAATATACAAATTAACGCTGTATCCTTTACTCCAGTACTGGTTTTTTATTGTGATTTATGATTGACTATTCACACTTCCATCCACTCGTATTACATCCATTAACTTCAATTTTTAGCTTGGTTTATATGGCTGGCTGTGTGTTTTCTTCGGCGCAGAAAAGGAAATTTCGTTCGAGAAAACGCACCCGGCAAATTAGACACACTTTCGCAATTGCCGACACTTCACTTTTCATTACGAATCCCCTCAAGCCGAACACAGACCGAAACCGCAAATGCAGCCACTGATGATGAGCGGACGGCTAATATTGGATGATCACGCGGCTGGAATATCGCTCTGATAACGTCGTTAAATGCTCTTCGCTCCGCAAGCGAAATCGAAATCGAATCGAAAACCGAAAACCGAAATCAAACCGAGAAAAGTGCACTCTCTCGGCCAGCGCGTCGGCCAAGCGACTAACTAACAATGAAAATGCTCAGCCCCCTGCGGCCAACATTTATACGGCTGCTCTCCGCGTAATTAAGGCTATAAAACTGATTCGATTTTGATTGATGGCTCTCGACAATGCGAGTAGAAGCAGCAGAAAAGGGCGATCGGTGTGGAAATTGTTCGATGCGACTGCACTTTATATGCCCGACATTAAAAAGTCGATTACTCTTTCAACTCCCCAACGCAATGCAAGAGCTTCACTTGATTGGCTGTTTGTGTCGTTATGGGTCTCAAAAAGGTGTTGAAATAATGGTGTAAGGTGGTAAGCGCTTATTACCAACATTAATCGAATTTTTAGAAAGCTGTCGTGGAACTTATTTGGGAGTATAGACTGGTTCTAGTGACTCTGGTTAACTTTATTTGAATTTAAAATGCAAATCCTTGTTTATGGAAATATTATTCGACTTGGTATTTAAATTATTCTGAGCTGTTAAAAATTTAAAATGTAAATGGGCTGATCTTTGAATGGAAATTTATACTTCACAAAATTAAGGTCTCTAGTTGACATCTAAATTTAATTTAAAGAACAATAACTATCTTAAATAAATACATTAATGCTTTATAAATTATTTATTTTCTGAGCTAATATTAATTACAACTGATGACCTTTCTTAATGTTCAATTTTATGACTCAAAAGTGTAGAAATGTATAAACCCTCTTAAGATCTTTGTTAATAACCCTAACCAATTTTATCTTTTCCTTAATTTTTAATTCTTCTTTTACTTTTATTTTTTTCTTTATTTATTATTCTAAATGGTACCTGTGCCCTTGCATAAAAATTACTATAATTCTGGATGAGTGCATGTGGGAAAAGTGCAGCATCACAAAAGGGCGTGGGCCCCGTGGAAAACCGGAGAAGAGTCACGTGCAAAAGACGAGACACACATGTCGAAGATGGAGAGGAGGAGGAGGTGGGTAAGATGATAGTCCCCGATTTTGCATGGGAATGTGCACTATAAGTCCAAAGACTGCGTTTCAGTTGTTGTATTTTTTTTCGCTGGCTATTGTGTCTATTTTTGATAGTTTTCAGTTAGTACTTTGTTGTAGTTGTGGACGTCATTAAGGCGTGACGCCGTAAATTACACCAAAGTGTAAACTATGTACGAAATCTCATAAAACCGCGCTAGCTCGAATTAAAACTGTTTTCTATTCCGTGGAAAGCGAAATTTACGGCCAAAAAAGAAGCGAAACAAAGCTACCAAAAAAAATCACAATTAAATCTATTTGCACAAATGTTTCACATACGACGCGTTGTCTAGTGGTTCCCCAAAAAAAAAGAATAAACAAAAGCCAAACACACACAGACACTTTCACATACTTTTGTTTTCTCAATGGATGCGGCGGAATTTTGTATTATTTTGTATACTTTTTCTATTTTTTTGTTTCCACCGGAACACAGACAGTTCACAGACTCTCAGTGCGATTAATAAATAATCAAATAATCAAAAATCGGACAGGGAGCGACGAAAGCAACAACCGGACGCGTTTGCAGCCAAGTTTGAACTAAAACCAAAAAACGACATTCCGTCTGCCGATCTAAAGGCGGCCAACAAACAGGTTCAAAGCAAAGGAGAGAGCCGGAGCCAACGAAAGAGAGAGGGCCAAAATGCCTCAATGGGCCAAATAATAAACAAAACAGAAGCGGGCTAAGAGAGATCGAACCAATAAGTGTGTGGGAGTGAGGCTGCGAGAGCAGAAAATCATTATAATTTAATTTTTAGATAACAAATTAAACTAAATTAAATTTAAAACTAAATAATACAAGAAATTAGGGTTTTCTTAAGGTTTAATATTTCCTAGCATACTTTCAAGCGCAATTACTATTATTTTTGGAATTCTCAGCAATTTCCGTGGCATCCCTGATTATTTCCTAGTATAAATAATAGTATAAATTTGACTATTTAAATTTTAATTTAGATTATATCTAAGATTATTTTATTTGTTTAATTTTTATATTTTTTCTAATAGATTTTTCATCACCACTTGTATTTTCCCCTACAAAATCTGGCAACTCTTTCTGCAGCCTCCCCCGCTTTTCCACGCAACTTGTCTGCTTCCAACATGTTGGCCAGCCGAACTAAAGACTAAAAACTAAAACAACAAATGACAACAGCTTCAGCTCTGGCAAACAATGAATATTCTCTAGTACTTATTTGATGTAACTACCTCAACCGAAGCCAAATTGGCGTCCGACGGAATTTTCTAAAGTTTTGCGGCTGCCAAATCATTCAAATACAGAGGGAAAAAACGTGGAATTGTCGTCGAGCCTGCCAATTAGCCAAGAAATGCAGGCCAACTGCCAACTGGCGGCGCCTTTGCTAGCCAAGTTAGCTGGGCCCCCGCAAAATAGTGGCTTGGAAAATGCCTCGATTAGGCAGCCGGTCACCTTAAAGCCTAATTGAGGGCCTCCAATGGTTAGACCCGGTGATTATGTACGGGGAAATAGAGATAACCCTGGACAGAAATAGGTGAGAAGTGCAATTGAAAGCGATTTGAAGGTGAGAGATGTCAAGGTTGTAAAGGTTAAGGAGAGTATTACTTGAGACTAAACTTAATACAGATCCCTTAGAACATATTTACGATAAAGAAAAGTTATTGATTTGCCTTATAAAAAAATTAAAGAGAATAGCTATAAAAGCATTGAAGTCTTTTTAAAAATCCATTCTGTTTGCTTGTGTCATTTTTATTTAATTACCAAAAATGACACAGATCTGTGAAAAAAATTCACAAAATTGTACCGTATAAATAGTTGAATATTCCAATTTTAGATTTAGAGATTTCCTTCCCTTCCTTCCTTCCTTCCTTTGCTAATTCCCTCAAATGTCTAGTTCTTCCAATTTGTAGTCTTCACGTTAGTCGAACGTCTACGAATATCTGGTTGATTCGAGGTCGCTTGAGCTTCTGGATTTTCATTTGAAACTCGGGTCGTAGAGCCCGTTTGTCTGGGCTTGGGCTTGCCAACGGGCCTGGGTACCATTGGTGGACGCTTCAAAGGAGTCGGTTGATGTTGATCTTTCTTTACGATGACAGCTTCCCTGGGAGACTGAGACTTGATATTCGGCATCGGAATCTTGGATTTCGGCAGCTTAGGTTTAATTTCCTTCTGCTTAGTCTTGGTCCTAGTCTTAGTTGCCTGCTGCTCGGGAACGGGTTCAACGGTCTCAGGTTTGGTTTCCTCTACATTAAGAATAGGGGATTCCAGAGTTTCTGTGCCCGGAATGGAGATTTTTGACGCCAAGGGCGCATTTAAGTCTTGATTGATTTGTTCTTCAGGGGCTAGAGTTTCCAATACTGGAATAACTTCGTTCTCAGCCTCTGGAAAGGCCTCGATTTCTTCGTGTAAAGTGGCAACTGGTAGGACGCGCTTAACATACAGGAAATCGTTTCAGAAAAGATATGTAATATCGCAGCTTTCAACTCACTTCTTTCCATTTGCGCCTTAGCGAAGTTACTGCCACAAAACCGACGCCAATCAGGAAAAATGAAACAGCCAACTGAAAACCCATGGATCGATCTCCAAATAGGACTCTCCACATTTTGAGGCCCTTGAGCGTGAACCAGCAAGCCGATTGCCAACTATGACATGTCGGTGATATCTTAATGGACGTGTCCAGGTCGATATTTTGGCGATAGTTCCACATATCTATAGCTATAAATTTCTGTCGATTTAAACCAAGAAAATTATTGTTTTTTTTTTCTTACTCCCTACACGTTTCCTATGAATTCCAAAAAGAAAAGGTAGAGAAGAAGGAAAAACAATAAATGCTCGGATTTCTAGATCGACACTTTTTTGCCAGAATTTCTATGATACTATGATTCTATTTTATTTTAAAATTGAAACAAAAACTAAAAGCGAAATTTCTACCATTCCATTGCCACTTTAAGATTCAAATCTTTGTGGCTCTTCCCACCATTTTCCCTTAATTGTTCTCAGTTCTTTAGTGGGCATTTTTTCCCCTCCTTAGTTTCTACATTTCCCATCGCAGCTTTGTTGAATGCCAAGTGCAGCGACAGGGAAAACCGTGTTCCCAGCAGATGAGCAAAAACAAAGGCATTTGCATGACAAATTCAAGTCGCCGGACGAAGAGTTGCAACAAAAAAAAAAATATGGGGTGAGGCTATGGGAAAGCTGACAGGGTATCCCACAATTTACAGGCTGCGTGGGGTTAACTGATTTGCACACGCCTTGAATGCAGAGCAAAAGTAATTAACTTTGCAGATTTCTCGCATTGTTTCAGGGGTTGCCAAGTTGCAAAGCTCGTTAGATTATTCAGATGGAAAATAATGTGACAATATAGGTGATAAAAAACTAATATAACAAACCATATTTTATTATAAAGAGATCTTTGGAACAATAAAAATAAAGTTTTCCCACAGAAACCCTGGTAGAACTATATTTAAATTTATAGAAAATTAATCCATTATATCCAAACGATTTTTCATATAAATAAATCGCTTTAATTTTCGTAAAGCTTATAGAATAATATATAAGCTTTCCTTTAGCAACAAAAATGTATAGCCTATTAAAGTTAATATCTCTATATACTAAAAATTAGATATAAAATATCGAAATGTATTAAATCTCTCAATCAATATCTCTGGCACATCCCTAGAACGAATTTTTGGGTCAATTTCGTATTTTATATCGCGACTTGACAAAAGTGCCGGCCTAAATTCTGAAGAGTAAACAATTGCCGCAAGTTAAACCTGTTTCTGGACCCTCTCACTTCACTTCCTCTGAGCAAAAAATAAATTCCGATGGCATGACAACCCCAGAGAGTCGGCGAAACTTTGTGAGCCAACTCAAGAGGGAAGGAGTTGGCCAAGAAGAGGGGGAAGAAAACGAAGAAGGGGGGAGACAGACAAAGACCCGCATCTTCTACCTTCAACCTTTTCACTCGCTCCAAGAAGAGTTCAGCAAAAAAAAAAGCGGCCAAACCACTTTTGGCCACAGGAAACATGGTCTCCGCTTGACAAGCAGAACTAAGGAAGTTATATAAATATACACTTTCTGATCCCAATCTCAGAGTTCTCATAGGCTGCATCCCAAATCTCTAGCCATTTATCAGATATATTTATTTGACTCGTAACAGAGTCTCAGTAGCAATTAAGCCTCCCAAAGAAGTGAGCAATTTTAGTTCGTTGTAACTTTTATGACAGCCAACACAAGCAATAAACATAAACTTTGCTTTTTGGGGGTGGTGGCTCTTGAAAATGACTCAATTGAACATTCGGTTGTACAACAATTGAAATTGGGGGAAAAAGATGGAAAAAACTGATAACTACTTTTGGCTAGAGACGAAAATAAGCAATTGAGAAAACCAACTAATGGAAAATTGGGAAAATATATGATAGTTGGAATTAACAAACAAGCAAGCTATAATTGATAATAATAAGGTCGAGTAATATTTTGTTGCTACATTTCAGTAAAGTTGATTAAAGTAATTGTTAAAAACATATTGAAGCAAGCATTAATTTTGAAAAAATAGCAAAACTGATCTCTAAGATTTTGACATCTATACAAAATAATTTGAAAATTATTTAATCAACCTTAAGTGTAACAAACAAATTCTTTCAAAACATTTTCTCATGATATTTACAATATTTTAAATTAGGTTTATGTACATATTATTAAGCCAAAACCACAAATGGGCCAAAAATGGATGTTAGGAATTTTTATGAAGCTCTACATGAAAACCCAAAGGAAAATATATTTGAGATGGCTTACTGTCTCATGGATCCCCAACGACGCTGGGATAAACTATCGGGGTTGCTGTAAGAGAAATTTTTATCAATGGTTTAAAGCTATTTGTTATCCTTAAATATAATTTACCATTGCCCTTATTAAATTAAATAGTAAATTGTTTTTCGTTTAACAATTCATGTGGAAATATATATCTTAAACCCACAAAAATGTAAAAACCTATTCGGAACTTTAATAAGTTTTAAGTACAATTAAGTTCTTTTGGATATTTTCTTCAATTTATAAATTTCCTAGACCATTATTTTTATTCATTTAAAAAAAATGTGTCATTTATTTATTTACTTTATATAAGTAACTAAATATTTTGTAATAAATTGTTTACAAGAATTTTGAATATTTTGAGATATGATAGCTTTTATATCAAATATTTTTAAACCTAATATTAAAAGCCCTAAAGAAGTACAGAAATTTATTTGAATAAAAATATGCCAAAGCATTTTAAAATCAAATAAAATATTTGTTGCATTTTTCCTTATTGGGCAATGAAATTGTGAATTTTAATTTTATGATTGAATTTTAAAGACCGCGTAGATTGAAGTAACGTCAACACTGTACAGCTTAAGAGAATAATTTATTTAGCTCTCTCTTAAAGCCGTTTCTCTTACTAGCGATCAGGTGAATTTGAAATGCCAAAACTCACCACACTCGGTGTTGAACAAAGGCGGAAAC
Organism: Drosophila rufa; assembly: GCA_018153105.1. Classification (NCBI taxonomy): domain Eukaryota; kingdom Metazoa; phylum Arthropoda; class Insecta; order Diptera; family Drosophilidae; genus Drosophila; species Drosophila rufa. Next base: position 11,342,504 of record JAECXS010000085.1, read on the forward strand.
AGACGGTGAGCGAGAAAGAGACAGACTTGGCCGGTGCGACAGAGAGGCACTGAGATCATGCTTGGCGATCACTGAATGCGATGTGAGAGATTCCGAAGCCCGAAGACCGAAACACCACGCATGAATCACAGCCCAAAGCGTTTCTTCTACGGAGCATAGAAAAAACTGGTTTCTGGCCTGGGCCTGTGTATGCATTTTTTTTATGCCCCACACTCGCACACACACAAGCACGGGCTTACATAAAGAAAAGGTTAACTATTCAAATTCGGCGGTTTTTGTATGTTTTTACGGACAGACAAATTGAGAGTTTTTGAATTGATGAAGTCGCTGGGCCTGGTCAGCTTAATGTCCACACGGGGTATTACGTATGAGTGCCTGACAGCTATGGAAATTCGCATTCGCATCGATTTCCTTTTTTGGGAAGTAAGATTTTTACCTGGTGGGAGTTCGCCTCAGACTGCGCCGGGCCCAATTGTCTCGGGGCATTATGTTCAGCTCGTCATCACTGCAACAATAGAATCGAGTTAATAAAATAATCAGGAGTAATGGGAACATAAATATACATTTCAGAAGTATCAGTTAGATGGAACAATGGAAAACAAACATTTAACAATTTTTTAATGAAGTTAGAGGAATTATTTACAATCCCCTTTTCTTTATTTTAAAAGAAGCTAAACAGATTCTAAGACTAATTTAGCTTAGATTGTGTATAAGAGCCAAGGTAATACGGTTTTAAATATAATTTATCTGAGTTTTCATTTTATAATCACGTTATCCCCACTGACACTATCGAAATGCACTGTACACACGATTCAAGGACTTACTCTTGGGGTGTTGATGCACCAACGTGGGGTGCCAGGTCGAGTTCAATGCCTGCGCTGCCATTTAAGTTGTTATTTCCGTCATTCGAGTGACCACTGTGGTTGTGCAGGGAGCTCGTGTTGCCAGTGCTCAGGCTGTTGCTGTTATTGTTGATGACGTTGCTGTTGTTGTTATTGCTGTTGGAATTGGAGCCTCCTCGACCTTCACGCAGTTGGGTGGGATACTCATTTTCGCCATAGCCCTCGAAGGATTCGCCATCGGAGAGCGATGAACACTGGGACTTGGCAACGCCCGCTGTGTGTTTAGAAGAAAACCTATAATTAGTACTCTTATTAAATTTCAGAAATTAAATACTCACCTGTACTGGAGGGCGGACTGCTGGGCGTGGGGCTACTATCTCCAGACATTGTCTCGGCATAGAGAAAATTATTTGTATTGGCTTTTATGGACGCATTGCCATTGGGCAATTGGATTCGGGGCATTGGGGCCATTTCGGGGAAGGAGTTCCTCTACACACTGCAAGGAAGAATGAAAAATTCAAAGGTTTTAGTTAGTTTAGGTTGGGCCGTGCCATTTATATAGATATTCCACAGACTGCAGACATGACAGGCAGGTCAATAGGTCAAAGGGCTAAACAGACTTCAACATGCAATTGCTGAAAGTTGTGCAAAAAGTGCAAAAATAAGGGAAACCATCGATACGTTGCTAACTTATTGATTTGAGACCCCACTCCTTTCCTTAGATGCACTTTGTCTAATGAAATCATACTAAAAACATTTTAAATTGTATTAATATTATATATATTCTTTATATAATTTTTAAGGCATATTTTTTCCTTTCCCCTATTTCAAATGAAGCTCCTATTAAACGTTGCTACGTTGCTAACTTATTGATTTGAGAGCCCACTCCTTTCCTTAGATGCACTTTGTCTAATGAATCATCATACTAATTACTAAAACATCATACTAAAAACATTTTAAATTGTATTAATATTATATATATTCTTTATATCATTTTTAAGGCATATTTGTTCCTTTCCCCTATTTCAAATGAAGCTCCTATTAAATATAAATATAATTCCTTTTCCTTTACAACAATTGCTTATGCAACTCCACAGGAATCAAGCCGTCAACAGGTGCACTTTCCGTTTCCGGCAAAAGGAAAATGAGAAAATTATCAGCCCAAAACGTCATTAACTAAACTGAAACCGAATTTGGGTCGAGGTTTGTTGTGGACATTACTTCCCTTCCTGGTCGGTCACTTTCCCTCCCCCTCAATTAACCAAAACTTCGAGGCATGACTAAGGGTCTTAGTACTTTTATTGAAGTCCCCGATCTAAGCGTGAGTAATTACCTATATTTCTTTCTCTTTTTTTAATTGCTCGCCGGTCTGCCTTGCCATCATTTTCGAGTTTCTTTAGTCTCGAGTTTCACGCTTTCGTTTCTTTTTTCGGTATTTGTCACAAAATATCGGTGGGTGTAAAAGGGAGATGGGGATGGATATGGGAGAAGGTAGAGTAGAAAAATCTATAAATACTGTAAGTACAATTGGTCTGGTGTTGACATGATTGATTGATATGTCAGGGCCGTTGGAGTAGAGCCCATACGAGAATTGGGTCAACGTTTTGTTTTTGGGGATTAGGTAAAACTAAAGCCAACAAAATATGTGTCAGTGAGAAATTGCGATCATCATTGATCGATAATACATATAATAGATTTTAAGCAACTTTTAAAGAGTGTCTCTACATAATTATAAAAAGTATCAACACTAATGAATTTGCTTTTATTTTCTAGCATTATATACTATAAAACTTGTTCTTAAAAATAATCAAAAATTATAAACATCTTTCATTAATCTTACGTTATATTACAATGAGTTTTCTTCCATTCATTCAATTTCTCTTTAAGTAATCCAAATTATATATCCTCTCGTTGGCAAACCCATCAATTTCATAATAAACTAAGCATAAGCTTGTGATTAAATATCGATTGTGTCTGCTTAATTCGATGCAAAACGATTTCAGTTGGAATAATGTGCAATAATGAACATAAATATGTGATTAAACTGACGAGCCATGAAGAGTGAAGTTCAAAAGAAAGCCAAGGAAAATAGTAAATACACCCAGACCGACAATCAAATCAAATCAAATAAAAAAAAAAAAAAAAACCATTGACCAAGCCGGCAAGGAAAAGCTTGGAGGGAATGCAAAAGCAAGAGAGCAACGAACCTTGGGCGAACCCCAAACGCTAGCACCAGCAACAACAATTGTGCACTGAAAAAATCGATGAAAGTTGCTCAAAATAAAAATAAAACAAAGCTGAAAAGACTAAACCGCACACCAAAAAAAAAGAGTGTTGTTTTTTCCCCTTATGCAATGGGTTTCTTTGGTTTCTGTTGCTTTGCATAATAGTTTAGAGTGAAGAGTTGGGCGTGAATTTTTGTTGTGTGAGAGCTGCCACCCCCCAAAGTTCACAGGGCTGACAGCTACGACACTTGAGTAACTTGGCTTATAGTGGCAGGTTTATGACGGCACCCCTAATAAAAACCCCTTACCCTTATAAGATTATCATATTTTTTGGTATAATTATAAGACTAGCATTTATAATTGTAGGAAATGTTGTTACCATTTTTTATATCGTAATAATTGTGTTTCTCATTTCCCAGTTCTTTAAAGATAAATACATAAGTCTGAATCACTAAAGCTGCCGTTTCATTCGTCTTTTTTTCAATTTTTCTTCAGAATCTGTGCCACAGTTATTAATGCAAATGGCAATCTCTTTGCCAGCAGCTGGTTTGGTCACAAAAAGAAGCAAGAAATAAATCTAAAACAAGCTAAGCCTGCACTGGGAAGAAGTGCAGTTAGAAGATGAAGCCAACCCGCTCGGTGTACCGTTACTGCAGATGCTCAAGAGGCTTTGGCTTTTCCGAGCTTCTCATGAGTCTTTCCCACTCCTCACTGAGATTATAAAAGATATATTTCCCATGAACAGTTTTCTTTTGTTTTCTCAGCCTCCTCTTCGCAATTATCGCTGCTACCCGATATGCAAAGCAAAGTAAAAAAAAAGCAAAATATTTGAAATACAAATAAATGAATAAAAAATTGTGTGAAATTTCTAAACAAAAGGGAGGCAGTAGCAATCCACAGAATGTCGTGATTAACTTGGCTTGAGCTTACGGCACAGATCTGAGATTTCAGACATGCAATAGTTTTAAGGGGACAGCAGCTGAATTTTTATATTGTTTATTTTGTGGGCTTCGTAATGATCAAATCTGTGACTTTTTCTAAAATTTTCTATAACAGTTACACAATTATGTAGCTAATTATAATGAATATTCATGGAAAAGAGTAAGGCATCCCCTGCTATGAAATTAATAAATAAATTAAAGTTGCTCTATAAGTAAAGTAATATTATTACCTTCATGTACACGCTTAAAAAAACTCGAATTGCTCATTTTTGTTATTTTGAAATAGAAATTTAATTATATAAAATGTACCAGAAATAATTTTGTTCAAAAACAATTGCTCACAGCTCAAATCATAGAATATTCAGTGAAGTAAATATTTCTCAAGCATATCTTAATAAAATTTCAATTAATAAATCACTTGGCATCCTCTATTATGTTTTTATCCAATCTAATTCCACATATATCACCCCCAGCATCTGCATTAACCAAGTGACCCAATCCAGCCTTGAACCATTTCTCAGGCCACTTTCAATTCATTAAAAGACAACAACAATAGCCCACCAAACACAGCGCATAAAAGTGAGGCACTGCAGTTCATAAGGCCGGACCATTAGCCATATGCTAAAGATCAAAAACCCGATCCCGCCCCCACCAAAAACTGAACATACATACATGCTTGTAGTATATATACATGTTCAACTCGATATGGAATTGTATAATTATAGCTCGGAGTGTGTGCTCTCTGACAGCATGCAACTGAGTTTGGGTTTTATTTTTATTAGATGTTATCCGAGACTTGACCAGCTGGCCGCCTCTCCCCCGCCCGATCCACTTTATGACTAATAAACTTGAACTTGTGCGAGAGAAAACAATTGAAAAATTGAACCGATGAGAGAACAGAGAGCGAGTGAGAAAAACGGGGGGAACTGTGTCTCCTGGGCCGTCCAATTACTTGTCAGTTGCTGGTGTCACACATATGTAATCCATCCATTCATCCATCTCTATAATAATTATGCAGATGTTGTGTCGGTTGTTGTCGCAATAATACTTGGGGATTATGGAACCGCACGTACCAAGATACCAGACACAAGAGAACCCAAGGAAGCTCATTAAGGAATCCCCAGCCACATGGCCAAAATAGGGGCGAAGTTCGAATTCGATCCGATCGCATTTTTTCAGCGGAACCATTCCGAAAATTCCAGTGAAAAACCCCAAATGAAAGCGAGGAAAGTGCGCGGAGATTTCGAAAGATCCTTTTTTCTCAAGTGGCAACAGATGCGGTGATTTTTTTTCAACTACCTGCTCGAGAGATCTCATCGCATCGATAAGTTGGAACAGCTGTTTCTGAGCGGATTTTCAATTAGTTTTGCTTGAGTCAAGTGGTAGAAAAAAAATACAAAAACATCTTTGGAGAGGTATTCCGCTTATCTAAGTCTGCTAAATCTCCACGAGCAAAAAAAAAAAAATGTCATGTGGAGGAATACGTGTTTAATGCATGAAAACGGGAATTTCGTGAAACCGTAATGCGTTTCAAATGTAAGACGTGCTTTTGGGTGAATATTCAGCGGCAGGGTAATCAATTTGTTAAGTAACTACATAAAAAGCAATGAAAACTTATTGTTTTAACTTTATATTCAACAATATTCAGTTTCTTACTCTTACACAAATAAATCAAGTTATAAATACAATTTATATCCCAAATAGTTTTCTACTCCCAAAAGGAAGAAACAAACGAAACTTAAAATATGAATAATTTGTATTATAACTCATGATCTTATGAAACCAAATTATTATCTCTCAGCTAACCCTCAAATATATAATATATAATTTTATTTACCAAATTAGCTCCCAAAAGTCTCTAAGTAAACGCCCCACATAAGCAAACAAACAAATAACAAAAAAACGCCCACAAAAAACAGACGCTATGAAATAACAATCAAGGAAAGAGACAGAAACCAAATAAATTGAAGCTATATTGATGAATTATACAAGACACAGACTGGAAAAACAAAGAAGAAAATTTATGTTGCAACACTTGAAACGGAAAAATTGGGTCATCTGAGGGAGTGAAATGAAGGGGAACGTGAAGAAAACTAACAATCAAAGGGCGACAAAAACCTAAGAGAAAAGATAACTATAAAAAATATTTATTGAAAAAAGCTTGTCCTACTTACTTTAGCTGTGAAAAATTACTGAACCTTTAAAGAAATTATTATCCTTCGCAAACCCAATAACACAACTGAGATCTAAGAGTTTGAAACATTTTTACATTTTAAACGTTGATCTTTTAATCCATATGACACACTCAATAGCACACTTTAAAATCAATTAGTTAGTCCCCCTTACGTCTGAATCAACTAAGAGACAAATTCCCATGTTGACATATTTTGTTTTATATCTGGGAATTTATTTTTATGCCTCGAACTGTCTGCACCTATGGAGAAACTCCCTCTCCCATATCTTCAGATCTCTCTCCTCGTTTGCACTCTATTTCTGATTCGGTGAATGCCTCGCTGGCAGTTCCCGCTAATTTGTGTTCCTCCCCGCCAGCTTAAAATTCTCCTGGGCGCCCCCAGAGAAAGCGGAAGCCAACGAGGAGACTCGTAGAGAATCCAAAAGAGCGAAAATTCCACGTCAAGAGTTTGGTGAATGCCTTTGCTGAATGAATAATGAGGCGGGCGTGCCGTTCCTTTCTTAACGGGGTTGTACAGGGCAGAAACTTGAAGAAGCCAGTGGGAAGACGGCCAGATTCTGTAGACTCGTCTACGGGATCCCAAAGGGAAGACTGGGGCAGGTCAGGATAAAGTGGCAGAAGAAACATTGATCGAGCAAAAGCATTTGACAGGAAAGAAGTGATTCTATATATGGTATACAGGAAGACAAGTTGCAATAATTAAAAAGCTGGAGAAATATCGATATTTATCAATGCAAAAAGTGCGAGAACATGTGAAAACGATACATAACGTTTTCATATTCAAAACGACATTTTTATGCTTCAATAATTTAGCTAGGAATCTGTCGCTCTAGCTTAAAATTAGTGAAGCAAAACCAACAAGCCCTAGTTAATGTATTTAGCGAAAAGTAAATACGGAAGTCTATCCCAAGCATATAACCTGAATGTGTGTGTATCTGAGAGATGCACCGACGACAAAAAAGATGAAAAGCAAAACACACACACCTTCAACCGCACGGCAGCAACACATGACAGAACAATAATAATAAAGAAATACAAAACACAGGGAAACCGACTGTCATAAAATGCGACACCTGTTTCAAGTTGTGGCAGTCCCTTCCCCTCCTCATGCCACTGCCCTCCCACATAATCCCCATAGTATGTCCTCCTATTTGAATTATTTTCGTGTGTTTCCAGTGCATTTTTTCATTTACCACAATTATTTACTTTGGCCAAATGCGGGCTCTTCAAAAAGGTAGAAGAACCGAATGTGGAAAGAGGATTTCCTGACTTATTACACTGAGAAAAATGGCACCAGTTTAAATTAACAAAAGTGTGTAAGTAACTAAAAATAGTGCTTACTTACAGATAAAGGCATGTGTTTAGTTTTTGAGAAAAATTAATACTTATTTGCTGATTTAGCCAACGATTAAGCCTGCAAATATTGGGAACTACAATCTCTTAATGTGAAATTTACAGGTATCGAAGCTGAAGTCTATAGAGATTTGTAATTGGAATAATAAAGAAACTATAATTATAGAATACATAAGAAAACATTAAAATGACTTAGGGATGCGTTTACTTACAAGTTTTAATATTTAATTCTGGAAATAATCATCTAAATTAAAAGGCATAACATTTTTTACTGTGCATGGTAGAAGTAGAAAAGAAAAAACACTTTTTGATGGCTTCTTCTTAGTTTGGTGCATTGAACCGGCGGCACAGGTGGAAGAAGTCGAGGAAGGGGCGGCATTTGACCCAGTTTGATTGAATGGCATTTGAATGCATTTCCATTTCCATTTCCATCTCCATTCGTTTATTCATTCAGTCAGTCGGTCGGTCGTTCGATCAACGAGTTCTTCAGGTTGTTGTTGAAACCAATTAAATTTCAATTGACGACGTCATCTGCCTCTTCAATCAGCCACTCAATCAACCCCTTCGGCGAGCTTTTCTCACCCCCAATTTAAACATGCTTCTGACACAATTTAATTCTTCTTTCACAAGCTCTCTGCTTTTTCTTTTCTTTTCTTTTCTTTTCATTCTTGTTTAGCTTTTGGCACACAATAACAATAACAACAACAAAAGCCACAGGCACGAGTTCTCTGCGCTGCCTTGTTTTTAAACAAAACAAAAAAGCCACGTGAAATAAAACTTAAAAAAAGAAATACGAAATCATTGTATTTCAACTTGTTTACCTTGAATCGCGTCGAATTGAAGTTCAAGCAATTAATTATACTTAATGTTTGGGTACGGTTTTTTATTTGTGATTTTTTCTCGCTTTTGCATTTATTGCATTTAGCTTGAAACGTTTTTGTAAAAAGCTTCTCAATACAATAATTAAAATATTAATAACCTTTTTCGAAAGGAAATTTGTGGCAATGAGTTTTGGGTTAATTATATATTTAAGCATTTTTGACTGAACAAAATGGATTGTAAATATTTTACACTTTGATTAATAATTCAGAATTTAGTATTGCAGTTTATAAGTTTTGTTAATTACTTTTTTCTAAGGTTTCCCAGTAAAATAATTAAAATATGAATTATTTTTCATGCTAATTGCTAGGGGTAAACAATTTAAAAGGGGATTTCTGGCCAAGCTTGTTTTGTAAATTAAATGAGGGACTCTTAAGACCCCCCAACTGCATTGCAGTCTTGTCTCAAAAATGTTAAGAAGCAAATCAGAAAGAAGAAAACAAAAGCCAAAAAAAGCATAACCAAAGCCACATAACTGTGCCAAGGCAAAATATTCCAAGCAGCAGCAAAATTTATTTCTTTTTTTTTTATCTGCTGGCCGGTGTTGTGTTTTGTGTTTTCTGTTTTCTTTTTTTTTTGCGCACTTTTCAAAGTGCAAGTGAGAAGCAAGAACCATTAGAGCTCTGAGCCATGTTAAGCTGAGGCCAAAATACACTTAGGGGAAATGAACATGCACAGACACAAAAGCGAAATATCAAATTACAAAGTGCACCATGATGCAACCGTAGGAGGAAAGAGGAAACAGCTGCCTCTGCGGATTTTCCATCCAAGTGGATCTCAGATTACAGAGGGAGCACGAGAAGAAATCCACTTGAGCGGCAAGATGAGCCACTTGCAGGGCTGCATCCTGCATCCTGTAGGATAAGGCAGGTGGTCCGGAAGCGGTTGACACTGCTGCTGGCAGCACTTCGATTAATTAATCGGTGGCATAACTTCCTCAAACTCCAAAAACCACAAGAGCGCAGAGAGACAAAACCCAAACGAGAAATAAACCAAACAAAAAGTCAACGATGTCTCCGACTGGCACGAACCTGGCTCAGACAATAACAAAAAAAATAGCTTGAAAAGGGGGAGTACGAAAAGCAACAAATAAAACAATTGCGAATTTTCGCATTCGTGGAAAATGTTACAACTCTCCCACACACACACACAGACACCGACACAACAAATAAAGAAATGAGCAAAAGTCGTTTACTTAATTGCTCGAAAAAAAGTGAAAAGAAAAAAAGGTAAATTCCCAAATGTCTTTTCCTCCAAAGCTGTATCGAATGACATTTGAGAATCAATATTGTTAAGAATGCGTGACAACCTGGTCGCGAATAACATGCCTACTATATAAATAATAGTATAGCTGATACCAGAAAATATTGCTAAGTCTACATATTTATACTAGGCCTCACAGTTAATAAAAAACGTCTAATTAGGAGAAATATTCATTAAAATGGTGACTTCATAAATAATTTAAATTGAAAAATACCAGGGTGAAATTAATAGTAGGTATTTAAATTCTGGGAAATATTTTTTTAGATTATCTTAATGTAAAAAAAATTAAATTAATAATGATATTTGTATTTTCATGCCGATTTAAGTTTAATTGAATATAAATATTTATTCATTCACCATTTGGAAATAATTATATTAATGGCCAGTCTTGCCAGTTCAAATTTTTTTATATATGTATATTTTTATAGATATTTGTGTTTAAGTGCTTATTTTACATATTCTTTAATATTATCTCAATGAAAGTCAGGTTTAAACATTAACAGTAATTACACAGCCAAATAGGAAAGGAAAAATTTTCGAATAATCTCTATTAAATGCCGGAAACTACAAAAATAATTAAGGTAATAATTTTAAATATTAATTTTTAATGTTTTCTATTGCAAAATCATTTCAATCTATCCTCTGATGACTTCTATTTCCGTCTTAAAAACCTGTTTTTTGCCGAACTCAACATTTTTCTTTGCATTTCCCCCCATCATTCCTTATTCCTCATTCTGGTTTTCACGGTTTTTCCCACTTCGCATTTTTGCTAATGAGCAGCCGTTTTTAAGGGAAACAGTTAGTTTTTCGGGGCCACGCACCTGTTAAAATATATTTGCGTATCCAATTGGAGCAGCAGCGGCGCGCAGACGACTTCCAACCGTTTAGCGGGACATTAATTTGTTTAAAAAACAAAAGAAACGAATAATTGCACTTGGCGAAAAGCCACAACAACAACAACAATTGAACAACAGCACACACACAAAACACACACAACGGAACGAGCACGCGGGGGAGAGACACAAAGAGAGCTGGCAGAGCGCAACAGTTAGATGCCCGCTAGTTGTTGTTGTTGATTTTGTATGTATTTGTATTTGTTGCAGAACAGGTAGTTGCACAAAAATATTGCTTAAAATCGCCTGATTTTCTATTATTTTTTCAATTTCCTGGCACTTTCACTTAGTACAGCATTTTCCACCCAAAAGTTAATGTTTTTTTGATTTTGTTAATTGTAATTGTACGCGTGCGTAACGTTGGCAACGTCTTTGACTGCTTTTTTTGTGGTCGTGATTTTTGGTATTTTTAATTGGGGAATTAACAATGCGAGCGCGTAAATATAAACCGGATAAAATACGAAAAATATATTAAGTTGTTGTCCCAAAAAATAAGAAATATTTGGGCCTCAAATCGATTTGTTGATATATTCGGGGAGTTACGGTTTACGATTTCTCGCGCGCAGCAGCACCACCCACACACGTTTGAACTAGCAGGCGATTTTTTTCAACTGACGAAAAAATAAACAGGTACTCGGTTGCTATCGAACTATCGATTACTATGCTGGCGCCTGCAAAAACATCGCTGGTGCTATCTATACTATCGATGTTTTTTTCCAAGATCGAGGTTGTCAGGTCATTCAATAAATGTGCACACTTTTATCAATATTTGACTTAATTATTTCTATTTTCTTGCAGTTTAACTAAATTCGCAATTGTTTTTAACATGTATACTAACTATCGTTATTTTTTGTTCCGGCACTATGGCGCCCTCTGCTCATTCAAAAACAGCGCCCCTAGGCGGTCATTACGTTAAATAAAATACTAACTAGTGCAGACATTCTAGCTAAAAATTGCTATAAAAAATATTTCTAATAAATAAATAACATTAAGCCAATTTTAATAAATTTCTATATCGTTGGAAACAAAAATGTATTTGTTTATTTTGCGCTTATAATTATTAAACAACTAATAGAAGATATTGAAAAAATCCTTCACAACCAAGAGACGGAACGGGGATAGCCAAACGAATTTCCGGACCTTCCCATCTTGAATAAAATATGATAAAAAAATGAATTTTAAATATAATATAAATAGAATAGCAGCTCCCTTGATATAAGAACAGTTTAACACATTTCTATCATCCTTTGCAATCAAATTTTGTTGTTGAATTAGTTATATATTTATTTACTTATCACACAAATGTGTGTCTGGCTACAGAATAAAATCGAGTGACGGACAGATGGACATGGATAAATCCTTTTTCCTGTTACGTACATGTTCTTTTGGCACTAAATAATTTTTTAAATAATTTAAGTTCCAGCAGTAAACTTGAAGCTCAGCAGTGTTCTTTGAAACCTTTTCAGACAGCATAAGCAATGTCCTGAACCTTGACTTAACAAAATGTAAAATAAGGTGCCAAGTTTCCAAAAGCTGTGGAAAGCTTGCGGTTAAATAGACTACAAATAATATTGAATTGGTCGTTATGTTTCGAATTTAAATAAAAAACTGTAATAACTTACCTTTATATAATATGTACTAAGAAACGAATTATTTGAGTTAATTTATTTAAGTATTTTAATCCATGTCAATAGCTGTCAGCAAATGATTAAATTAATATGAAACTTTCTATAAAATAAATTGCTTTTGTTTCCAAAAATTCTATACAAATTGTACAAAATAAAATTTGGACTAAATAAATTATGGACAAAATAAATTTTGTACAAAAAAAATTTTGGACAAAATTAATTTTGTACAAAATAATTGTTGGTCAAAATTAATTTTGAAAAAAAAAATATAAAAAAATTAAAAAAAAATGTATAAAATATATTTTGTACAAAAAAAAGTTTGTAAAAAATGCATTTTGGACAAAATAAATTTTGTTCAAACTAAATTTTGGTCAAAATAAATTTTGGACTCAAAAAATGAATTTGATCGATAAAACAAGGCAAAATGCTAATAGTTTAGGATTCATATAAAAATTAATAAAATAATTAAATAGATTGCATATTGAGAAATAAATACACAAAATAAATTTTGGACAAAGAAAAGTTTGTACAAAATAAATTTTGTACAAACTAAATTTTGAACAAAATACATTTTGGACAAAGAAATTGTATTCAAAATAAATTTTGAACAAAATAAATTTTGGAAAAAATAAATTTTCGGCAAAGAAAAGTTTGTACAAAATACATTTTGGACAAAATAAATTGCAAAAATATGACCACAATGCAATTATTGCAATTATTTTTCAATTACCGACTCTCCATTGTTTTCGGACACTCCACAAAGGCCTCAGTGCCACGATGTCCTTGCCAAACTATTAAAACACGAAAATTCGCTCGCCTTGCCAGACAAAACTTGCGAAATATGTGCACGGTGGTGTGTCTGTGTGTGTGTTCTTATACGAATTATACTTATATCTACTTACGAACTTATTTTTAGTGCCAGCTGAGCGGAGTGCAGCCAAATAGCTGTGATGACCTTACATGCATAAATATTTCAACCGACTTCTGCTGTGCTTGTTGCCATTTTCAAGAGCAAGGCAAGGTCTCCGCTGCTGCTGCTGCTGCTCCTGCTCCTGCAGAGGAAGGACGAAGCTTGAGCTACGACACACACTCACCCGACAAAAACTGGTCAACAGGTTGAAAATGAGCGCATTTGAAACTTTTCAAAAGTTGCCAACAAAAAACATAAAGCAAAAAAAAAAAACGCAAGCATTAGTGCACACTGCCGTCGCTCTCGTGGCCATGGAAATTCAATTAGTGAAGCCAGTCGCTAATTAATAGCAAATTGAAAGCTTTCCACTTGTTGAGAAAGGTTTTTTGGAAAATGCCATGCCACATGGCCAGTTGGGGTCCAAACGTAAAGCACACACACACTCGCACGGCTCACGTGCTAAAAAGCTTCGCACGTGTCGCCTTGCCGCACATGAAAAAACAGTGGGAGGCAGCGGCGGGGTGAGCGGATAGGTGCGGGGAAAAGCTTTCACTGCCAATAGCAACAGCGTGCCCCAAACACGAGCTCCTCCACGAGCTTTGGCCGACTCCAGAAACCAAAAAATCCTTTTGGCCAACAGTTTGTTGCTCAAGCTGTTCCCGAACGGACGTCCTCCTCCAGAATTGTTCGCTCCCCGACAGTTGTGACTTCGCTTCAGTTTCGGACTTTGTTTCGGATTCGGCCAGAAGTTCCTCTAGAACAAAAAAAGAAAATAATAAAAAAAAATACTAACAAAAGAAACAAAAACCAGTTGGCTGGGGAGACTTGCTCCCCAACTAAAAGGAGTGGTGTGGAAATAGTTTAAGTGTATGTGTGAGTGTCTAAATATTTAAATAACACAACGAAGCAAAATTAAACAAAAAACCCAACAATAAAACAAGGAAACCTAGGGCTAGGTCATAGATGGAGTCTTTGGGCCAAATCAGCTGCCAGCTCAGGACATGTTAGCTCTAGCCGCCCAGGGAACATGCAAAGCCAACATTAGATTATGTCAGCCAAGTCACTTTAAATGGCAGGCCAAGACGGCTACATGACCAGCAGATTAGCTTTCGTTTAAAGGTCTTAGGTCAGTAACTAACTACGCCTGCATGCACTTCCCCAAGGAGCGTCTGGGGCATTTAATTAACGCAGAACATAAAGCCATTCGCCATTGTGCCATGGTTAGTCAAAAGTTCTTGGAAGTGTGGGCCATGTAGGAAGCTAAAATAGTTTGCAGGCGAGCTCATTTAAAGAGAATTCTTAAGTAGATTCTCTTGGGGCGTCTTAAGCGGAGTTATGGAGAGAATTTTAATACATTAACTACTGAATCCATTTTATTACGCTCTAGTTATTAACAGAATTTAAATGAAAGTACATCTTAATCGATGCTTATGTAAATTTCTAGTCATGTCTCCATTAACTTGTTATTAAGACAATTTAAATGAAAGTAGATTATCTAAAGCGGCTTAGTATTGGGCGGAGTTGTGGAGAGAATTTGAATAGTTTAATTAGTGAATCCATTTTATTACGGTCTAGTTATTAACAGATTTTAATTGAAAGTAGATCTGAATTGAGATTTATATGATTTTCTGGTCATGTTTTTATTGGTCACCGATTACTGATTCATTTTATATGCAATTTCAAATATATATTGGGACAAGAAGTTTTTAGTTTGCAATTTTCCGTACCTTTAAAAAATTGCATAGCTGAAATGAAAAACAAAAATAAATCGAATTTCAATTAGATTTATGTAAAAAACTTTATGAAAGTGTTTAAAGAATATATTTACGATTATTCTAGAAAAACTAAAACTTCAAAACTCTAGGTGGTCTAAAATAGAGAAAGAAATTAAAGAAGAAAGAGCTAAAATTTGCAAATAATAATAAGGATACCAAATATCCTATTAAGCTAATATTAAACAAGATTGCAAATTATAAAGTTGAAATTTAATTCAAACAAATTTTTTAAATATCCACTGAAAGCTAAAACAAAAGCATAAAGTTTTATCTAACTTCTTCATTTAGGAAACATACCATAATAACTCGAGTAGTTAAAGACTTCCGTCCCGTTTGCTTTTATTAACATATAAAAAAAAACCTAAAGAAAGAACTGCCAAATCAGCTTCGTTTCGAGGTCATATGCCAAAAGTTGAAAAGAAACAATAAAGACCATTTGACTCTGAGCTTCTTTGACTTTATGGAAGCCTCTTTCTTCTCAGCCAAGTTAGTGAGATTTCTCCCCAAGGCTCTGCCGCTGCCATTCAACCAACTATTCGCAGTTTTGTTAAGAGTTTAGCGGGTCTATTTTCGGGCGGAGCATTCAGCACGGAGCCAGGGGCTTAGGCCGGCCAAGGCTATCTGCATTTCAAATGACCAACGCAACAATGAAGGCTGGAAATCAACAAAAGAGGAGTGCCCCTAAAACAAAACAACAGCAACATCAAAAAACCCAGCAAAATGGCAAAAAAGCAACAGCAGCAGCAGTGACAATAACCGAGAAGAGGCAACTGAGAATTGTCGCATGCAGGGTGGGGCTAGCACACGCACTCACACAGCCAAAAA
Organism: Drosophila rufa; assembly: GCA_018153105.1. Taxonomy (NCBI): domain Eukaryota; kingdom Metazoa; phylum Arthropoda; class Insecta; order Diptera; family Drosophilidae; genus Drosophila; species Drosophila rufa. The sequence goes on from JAECXS010000085.1 coordinate 11,358,232, forward strand.
GAGGAGCTAACACACACACATACATCGAAATAGTGGGAGGCTACTTAAAAACAGCGAACACATGACGTCATTAAGCATATTAAATGAGTCTAAAGCGCGTTTGTTGCTGCACTTGGAAGAAAAATGGGTCAAGTTTAAAAAAATACCAGAAAGTTTTTTCTAAGGCCTTATTGTTTAAAAGATTTTATTTTAAAAATGTATTTAATAACATGTAGAATAAATGCATATGAGGGAAAATAAAATCCTTGAGTTTCTAGTGTCTTAAATATGTATGTTTACTTTAAAATATATTTTACTAAGCACTTAATAATTAAATAAAATTCAAGTTACTAAGATCAATTAAAAAATATACTTAAAAGCATGCACAAATTGCTGCAAAAATGATTCAAAAATAATTCACAATTTTTATATTTTATAATATTTATATTATATTTTAAAACATATCCAAGTTTTCGCTCTACTCAGTATCGACTTTTACCTTTTGAAATATTTTTTATAGAATCTTTAAAAACATTTATAAATATATAAAAAATTATCCTTAAGGCTTAGCTTTATTACGGACAAAATTTTATTATTTTTAAATACAATTGCTTGGCAAATATATTTTAGATAAATATAAAAATATATTTATCTAATATAGAGAAATACTCCAGGAACCAAAAAAATATATGATGATGATGATTAAAATAGTTTTCAAGGCTGTGAAATAATATAATTCCCCTTTGATAAGCTAATCAGAAGATTAAGATTATTTTAGGGTAAACCCTAACCTCCTGCGTGACCGTGCCAAGGATACCATATTTTTTCATTAAATAGTTCCTTAAATCGCTCGAGTGTATTTTATTTTTTTCAAGTGTCTCGTTGCATGGCGTTTAGAGATGAGCAGCAAAACGGTAAAAGGCCATTAACAAACGCCTAATGGCGCACTTGAGACACTGCGCGGCCAAAGGGGCGTGGTCGTCGCAGGCGGAGGGTGTGATAGGGTTAGGCGAAGAGCTGATAATGCGAACGGATCTGCGGTGGCATTCGCGTTAAATGGCCAAGCGGGGAAAACTGTTTTCCAGCGTTTGCTGCTTCCCCGTTTAACCTTTATCATTTGCTCATTTGCTGCTGCGCTCGGAAATTGAAATATTAAATATTCATTCAGTGCAAGGAAGAAATCACATAATCCATGGCAATGTGTCGCGGTCATATACAACAGCCAAAAGAGTGGAGCCCGTCTAATGCATATGTGAAATGATCAACCGAAGGGCAATTTATCAGCATCCCCAAAGTGTGCTGCAGAAAGTGTAAAAAAGCAAACAAGCAACCAACCAGCCAACAACTAACAAGCAAACAACAGCAATAACAATTTGTCAAGTACACACACCGTACATACACCACGCACACAACGCAACACACAAAACAGGTGAAAATTGGAATACAAAGGGAAAAAAGCGAAAACTCGCTGGTTTTTAAACGCCCCTGAGCAGCGAACAAAGGATTATCGCGATGGCCAGGACCACGGACACGGAACTGAAGCTGGCGACTCTGGAGCCTGCGAAATGGTAAGTTGATGGCTGATGGCTGACATTAACAACCCTGACCTCCGAAACTCAATATATGTAAGCTTTCCGGGTAGATGGGCTCCGGTAAATCAAACATTGCGCACTTTTCGCGGAGGTAGGAACTTCCTTAAGCAAAAGATATATCAAAAGTGGTCTTTGAAAACTGAACCTTTACATTTTATAGGTTTTCTGTATTTTAATGAAGTTTTAAAGTCATTCTATAATCTAGATATTTATTGTAAATAAATAATAGGCCTTAAACTATGAATAATAAAATACAGAAAAATTCAATTTAGAGACTAAAAATAGAATTGTTGTAAGATTTTTTACATAGAAATATATTTAAAGGTATTGTTTATCAAACATTATGGGCATCCTTATCATTAAAATCACTTGAATATTACAAATATTTAAAGTATTTACAAGCTTTTTGATGTGAAATTTTTTGACTAAAGACTAAAGTATTTAACTTGAAAATATATCCTTAAAAAATTACATGTAGAATTGAGTATCTATTATCCATGAATTATATATTAATAATTGAAAGAGATCCCATATTTCTGAAATTATCCCACTTTCCGATCAATTTTCCTTCAACTCAGCTTGCAGTTCAGCAGCAAAAACCTTTAAAATAAAAATCACATGTCTAATGTCGCTTTTAATTCATATTTAAAGCTATAAAGAGTTAAAAAATAATAATATAATAGTAAATAATATAAGTTAAATATATCCAGCAATTTATCCCAATTTTCGCATAGTTATCTGGCATCTCTGCGTGCACATCCACGGCTCTACTTAACCAATCAATATTATCGAGTTAGCAAACGCGAATTGCGAGTTTCGTGTCTGTGTATGTGTGCGAGAGTGTGTGTGTGTGTGCGAGAGTGTTGGCGAGTGAGTGTTGTCTGAAAAAGCACGTGGAGTTTATAAAATATGCAAAGCAATACATATTTGAACAGCTCGGAGAGGCGGAGGCGCTCATCCGAGCAAAAGATGAACATGTCGAAGCCAACGGCCATTGCTTTTGTTTTTTACCTGAACATGCGTCCAGGTATCCCTGTGCGCGTAATACTGCATATATATATAGTATGTACTTATATGTACTATACCTTTCAGGCACCGTATTCTATATAAAATTATGTGCTCGCTAAAGATTCCATTTCGAGCGTGCAAAAAAATCAGCTCGGCATGATACGCTCTTTATATAACTACACGCTCTGCGATGTTCACTGTGCTCCGCCTTGATAATGAAATAATAATCTGTATCACCGGTAAACAACCATTAACTAAATGGGAGATTAGCCAGCAGAATGCTCTTTGATGGCCTTAATGGAGTTGTGGGTGAAGTGAATAAACTGAAAATTGACCACTTTGACGCTTTGAAGCGACTTCAATGGGCACTTAACTTTAACCATTTGCTATTTTACATTTTGAGGACCATTTCTAGACTGTTTAGTAAATGGTTGTCAGTTAAGGAGTACTAGTTAAAGAGTACTAGACCCTTTAGAGGGGAAGGAAGTGTATCTTACTTTAATAACTAGAGCATTGTTCTTTTATTTCTTACCAAATATATTTAGAAAGCATCTTTTAAGGTTTATTTCTCTGAGGTATTTAAAACTTGAACTTTAAAGTTTCCTTCTAACAGATATAGTGGTTCTGCGGCCAGGTGCACAAAGTTTTGACAGGCACATTGTGTTTATTATTTTTGCTTTGAACTTGTCAAAATAAATAAATGAAACTTTTGCAATTATCAAGGCAATAATTACAATTTTGTGAGGGCACTTTAAGCTTGATGGTAGATTAATTTAAAGAGCATATAGAAAGCTGAGAATAAAATAAAGAATACGCATTAAAGTATAAATAATATCCTAATAATACACTATGGTTTTTGGTCTTACTTTATTACTTTCCTATTTAAGTAAATATTTTTATAAAATTATGGAAGACTTTTTATGACTAAACTGATTTAATAAATATAAATAAAAATATACTTAAACGTTTTAAAACTGTGTCATCCAATACCATTTGCATAGATAAAATTGTAGTATATATTAATTTTCCTAATAAATAATGTTTGTAAGTTTACCAAGCTTAATAACCGCAGAAATTTTCATTAGTAATAATTTTTATTATAATCTATTCATTGATTATCTCTATTGACTCTCCATATATACATTTATAAACAGCCTGGTTGCTAAGCCAACAAAATATTTAATAAAATGTGAAATGCAAACAATGTTGTTCCAACAATTTAATCGTCTTTCTATAAACCGAGATTTGCATAAATATGTTTCGCTCACAGCCTGTTTTACTTTCTACCCCTTGAAACTGAGCAGAACAAAAAATGAATATAAATATTTGCATTCAACAGATTTCATTTGAATACACATTCGACTTCTGTGGCATTTAAATCTATAAGAAGACGTAAACAAGCCGAGAAGAGGGCTTGGGCTTCCATTGTTGGCTGGCTCAGCCGATTGGCAGCAGACACGGGGAAATCTGATGCCAAAAACATATTGAATTTATGCAACCAGCTAGCTACCTCAGACTTTTGGCCAAAAATAGCTGCGGGCATAAATAGGCTAAATGGCAAACAGCCGCAGAATGGAATGTGATAGAAGGCCTTTTGTGTGGGCCATGGAGCTGTAATTAAAAGGAAATCCATATTCATTTCGTGTGAGCAGCCGCAGCAAAAGCGGTAAAGAGTGGCATGCACGGGGAAGGACGAAGGACTCGGAAAAATGGGAAAAATGGAGGAACACGGCGCTCTCCCCCCTGAGTATGGCATGTCTCTTTGTGTATTTGTCAGTCTGGCTGGAACGACGCCGAAGAATGCTGACAGGAGCATTCCTGCGTCCTGGTTTCTGGTCCTTCTGCTTGGCGTGAGATGGCGACGTGATTCAGAAATGCCCAGAATATCGGGGCACTTGCGAAAAATTTATACGTAATTATTAAAATATATATATATATAAACATTAAAGGTATAATACAATTAAATATTAAGCCCAAGCCTGTTTCTTTATTATGTTACGGATTCTTGTTATAAAAGAAATAACCTTTAATATAAATTTTGGAGACCAATAGATGGGACTATTGTTGACTTAAAGCCTAGATTTCTCCCAGTTTCATGATAGGAAGCAAACATTGGGTGTTCCCTGACGTCCTCAATGCTCGGGCACGCCGCCATCTCCAATCCGAACAGCTTGCATATATCGCCTTCCCTCAAAAACAACGAGGTCTACCATGGGTCTGGGATTGGCTGTGGGCCTGGTTTCTGGTTTCTTTCGGCGGCCTATTTTGTGGCCGCCACTTTGCATGTTGCTAACAATTTTCCAGGGCAGCGACAGCGACAGCAAAGCGGCAAAATGTTCGTGCGACTAATTTGTGAAAAAAAAAGGAAAATAAAGAAAGAAAGCCCAGGCCCGACCAAGCAAAAACAACAACGCCAACTGGCACGAGACGTTAAAATCAACGGTCCGTGTCCATTAAAACGGGGCCAGAAAGCAGAAAAAAAACAAGCACCAGCTCTCTGCGTTCCTGTTAATGAGAAATAATCACAAAAAAAAAGGAACATGGCAAAGTTGAACAACAGCGAAAAAAGGCGGACAAACAGGGGCATTTAATGCCCCTTGTGAACCAGTTGGATATACACACAAATACCATATACATATATATACCCGTATAGGGGTACAAAAAAAAGCAACATTCTGCGACAATCGGTAAACACACAAAGCTAATAAAAAACTGTAAAATATTCAACAATTGGCAAAGCTTTTAAGAGTCTTGCAGACGCCCCTGTTATTGAAATGTAAACCTCGCAATTTGCCTTCCCCGGCAGTCAGCGCCAAAAAATATGCTACCCATAATGCCGCAAAGAAAATGCGATGCCAAAGGAAGTGAAAAAAAAATGGAGTGGGCGGAGACAAATAAGTGGCGCACGTTGAGTAAAAAATAAATGGAGAATCAGCCACGAGGGAGAAAGGAATTCGTTTTTGGCTTCGCACAAAAATGTTCCTCTTTCTGTCAAGCTTAAGCGTTTAAGGATCATTGAACAAGGGATACTTTCCATTGAATTATATTGCATTAAAACATTTTAAAGTAATAATATTTTATAATTTATTGTAAAAGTCCATTTACTGAGTGTGGAAACCATACCTGTTCCTAAATTAGGATATTGATAGTTTCCTTAAATATCTCTTTACCATCAATCACCGCACCACACCGCTCACCTAGGGCACCTCGTCTATTATCTATCTTACTTATGAAGGACGCACTGATGTAGATTCCGTTATAAATAGCCGCCTCCAAGGATATAAGCAGGATTGTGGCCATAAATTACGCACCAAGAACAATACAACCGCACTCTGCCTCACGTACACGGGCCAGAAAAGACGACTGGCTTTGGATAATTCCCCGCTTTTATAATGAGCATAAAGGATAACCGCAACAAAGCCCAAGGAGAAATGGAAGTTGGCAGCAGAAGCAGCTTACAGACTACGCATAATATTATGATCTAAACAAAATTGCGAATTAATTGAAATGAATGGGGAAGTACAAACTTTTTGTGTGTAGCAAATGCTGAACAGGCGGAAAGCAAACTGGCAAACAAACTAACAAACAAAACGTAAACATTTCAATTATGTCGCTACTGCGGCAAAACTTTTTTTTCGTGTTAATTAAGCTCAATGGGTGCCCCGAGTCGAGACTCCAGTAATTAGCCGGCAAAAGTCTAAACAAAGCCAGTAACTTGAAAACAAATGAGCCAAGGATACCCGAAGGTGAAGGGTGCGTCGGGTGGGGCGTTGGAAAGCACAATGGCAGCAGGCCATTTCCGGTGCGCTCATGTGTGCTGTCGTTTCCAGCGCCAGGGGGCGCTCGAGTGCCTCTCACTTCCTTTGGTGCCCTTCCTCACACTTTTAACGGTAGATAACAGGTATATTTTCTTTGTGTCAACGCAATAAATGATCCTGACTCAAACTAGGTAAATATATTTGTAATTAACAACGGCAGCCACCTCGATGTAGATATTTATATATCTATATCTTTTGAACTAAGGTGATTCTACAGAAGATCACACAAGTTTTCACTTTGCGAACTATAGTTTACTCTAAAATATACTTTATATATTTTTTGTAGTTCTTAAATTATACCTCAAAACACGAATCTTTTCCCAGATGCCCTCAATACCTTAGTTTTCAGAGAAATTTGTTTAATATATTAATAAGTAAGTAACTTCTTTTTTTTTAATTTAAACACGTTTCAAGTTCCTAAATACCGGGTATCTCTTAGTCGGCGCACTCGACTTATTCACATTTGCGTTGGTGTTTGCAGCAACAGTTTGTTACTGTGTTTGGCAGATTGTTTGCCAAGACAACGACACGCTTATAAATTTTTAATTAAATTGTTGTTTCTAGTTTGTCGCCGTTGTTTTTGCTGTTATTGTCGAGTTCTTTCTCAGTCACAGGAAAACGCATTGATTGTCCCCGTTCGTGAGTGTGTGCGTGGGTGTGGCCATATCCTTTGTTTGGAAATTGGTTTGGTTTAGATTGTGCAATTGCCTGTCCATATTCGATAGCTTCTCCGGGGCAAATTGAGTTGTTTAACTTGCAATTGAACCGGGGCCAAGAGATCCGGATAGTTCAACCTTTGGCACGTAAATCGGATTTTTAGCTCTGAGCTGAAACCAAGACTTAAAGCTAAGATGGCTGGAATTAGAGAATAGGGGGAATAGAGGATATTTAAGGAAAAGAAAAAGAAAAAGAATTTTTTAAAAGGCTAAGAAAAGCTTGATAATTTTGTAATATCCAACACAATAAACCTTCGTCAATTGTTAAGGTTCCTTTCTTGAACATTTTGCGGCACGCAAGTAGTTTATCCTATGTACACATGTCTAGACCATTAATATCCAATTTATTATGTATTCCCTATCAGAGCTCAACCGAATACTTAAGGCCTGAACCCCATCGAGACCATTTACATGTCTGAACAATTTTTTTTCCCGCTGCCAGGCGACTTGCCTATGACAAATTAACTTATTTAGTTGCGGCAGCAGCAGCGGACCGTCATACGAAATAATTTATCAAACTCGCATATAAATTATTGATGTCCTCGTGTGCGAGTGGTGGGTGTTGCAAGTAGGTGAGTTGGTATAAGTGCTCACGCCCACACAATATTTTCCGAGTCCTGCAGCAAGGCGAAAAATATATAAAAATTTGTGTCAGGCTGTGTAGGCGTGTAGGCGCCGTGGCAAATGCCAATCACGGGCATTAAGTCGGACGTAAGGGATTGTAGGTGGATTTTAGGAGCTGCGCCACTCCACGAGTGGAAGCCATAATGAGGTGGAGTGGCTTTCGGTCCGAAGGCATAACTGGAAATCGGGGCCAAATGATAAATGACAGTGCAGTCGAGGCCTCTCAAAATTATCATAATTTTCTCCTTTTAATTGCCCCACGTCCGAGGGGTGCACTGGGGGAAATATTTTTTACTTCAATTAGCTAAGTATCTTTTCTTTCAAATAGTTAAGTGACATCACTCATACGCAGTGTTGCAATCGTACCTTAACAGCAGCTATGACGGATTTTCTGTTTTCCTTTCGCAGAAAGAATCTAGATTTACCATTGTCATAATTATGATGCTCATTGAACTCATTTCTTGCGGTGCAGAAGGAACAAGGAGCAGCTACAGCTACCGTCTAACCGTAGTGTCGGTTAGGCTTGTTTGCGTTGGTGTTGGCTGCTCCTGCTTTTGCTCCTCTAGTGCCGTAGCCGTAGCCGTTGTTTCTGCCCGTCCCGGTGCCGGGTAATTTTGCATGCAAATAACTGGAAATTAGTGTAAGTGCTCACTGACATGCCACACACAGAGCGGCAAAGCCACTGCCAGAGCTCCCTGGCTCCTTGCTCCTTAGCACCGTGATCCTTGCATCTCGCCGTCCACGGCCGCCCAGCTAGGTGAGCAGCCATCCCAAGGAAACCCCAGAGCCAATGCCAGTGCCAGAGATAAACAGACGATGGCAGAATAAAGTGGCAAACGCTTAGAAGCACGGTTGAGCACACAGAAAAAAATAAATAAAAATAAACATTTTATTGTGCCTTCTTGTGGAAAACACAGAGTTTAAATTAAGTTTTTAATAGTATTATCTTTGGATTTCCAATAATAATAATACTAATTTGTGTATTTCATTTAATCATTGTGAAAGCACGATATTCTTTATTAAAAAGGTTCCAGGAAAATTTACGAAAGCCTTTTAAAAGTTAAAATATATATTTTTGGTAACACAAATTCTAACAATTTTCATTATTTTTATGTTAGAATATTTTATATATAAACTCTAAACTTTATGCTTTGTTTTATCAAATTATTGCCCCAACACTTAACCTTTAACAAAAGCATTTTCCTTCAGTGTTTTTGAGTTCTCGGTGAACCACCATGTGGGCGTTGTATGGCAGCATATCTAAATCGGCTCCTCGGCTCCTCCGCTCTCCTGCCAATGCTCAGCTGCTCGGTGTCCTGGAACATCAGCGCTTTAAAAAACCCATTAAAATGCAATGAGCGCACAAAAACGTTTTATACCACGAGCTGAACCGAGCTGAGCTCGGATTTAAAATTGCAGTCGAGTTGGAATAGAATAGGAAGTGCCGAGGCGTTGCCATAGAGATGGTATTAGCATAATTATGAAAATTTTCTTCTCTTACCCCCAATTAATTGGAGCAGCATGTGCAGGTATGCTGGCTTTATCTTGACGAGATGCATTATCATAATTGAAAGCCACATACAAATATTTTTTATTCAAATTCCACGGCTTAAATGCTCAGATATTTATAATGAATAAATTAATTTCTTAATTATTTCTTTGAGAATAACTGTTTTTTTTTTAAACATTATTTGAAGCAGATATTAGATGGGAAAATAATATGGGGAATCTGCAGATAATATCACAATTTTTCAATATTGATTTTTGTGATATAAATTAAGCTATTAAAGCAGTTAACAAAATAATATCCAAATAAAATAAATAGAAAACAAATGGTTTCCTGAATTATCTTAATAAAGATTCTAAGCTATTGATGGTAGCTTCCTCAATATTTATGGGAACAGACTTTAAAATCAAAAAAATCAATGGATCGTATAGTATCAATGTGAATGAGGGGCGATGTTATGCCACAATGGCCACTGCTCGTTTGTACAATTATTTATTATATTTATTTACACAATTTTTATTAACGAAAGAAAAGATCAAGCGTTGCATTATTAGATAATAGTTAATGGAATCCGTATTAAATTCAATTTGTTCCTATTAGCGAAGTAAACCCTTTCAATGATATTGGTACTTAAAAGTTCAAATTTCCTAACCCAACAATGATTTCCACCCGAAACCCTTTGAAATATAAAGGACCTTGAATCTTGAACCCCATATAAAAAAATAAATAAGTAAAATAAAATCCAGCTCAGTGGCAAGCTTAACTAATTATTTGTTTTAAAGAAAGGTATCAACTAGTCGGTACTCTGGACAATTTTCATTAATTTAAGAGCTATTCACCCTTAATGCGTGTCTAATTCCTTCCATTTCGTTAAAAACGCGCTGTGATAACAAAAATCAGTCACCGTAATACCTTAGCAATGGTCAAGCTAAGAATTGCCTGTATTTTCCTTTTGCTGCTGGCTCGTGTATCGTCGATGATGAAATTTCAAGTTAACTTGGTCAGGGCACTTAGCAAGAATTATGCCAGCTCGGATAACTATATGATGGCTCCCTTTGCGGTTAGCCAGGCCCTGGCTATGATGTTTTTGCAAAAGGATCGACGCAGGGACTATCAACTGGCCAGCGCCCTTCGAGTCCTTGGACAGTCTCCCGACAAGATCATATCCTACATCAACGACGCGTATGAAATAGCGGCAAAGCAGAAGTTTCTGATGGGCAATTTGATATTTAGCTCAGCGGACTTTCTTATAACACAGAACATGAAGAATATGAGTCAGAGACTCAATGTGGGTGTGGAGAAAGTGAATTTTTCAGATGGCCCAAACGCAGCTAAAGAAATCAACAGCCGGCTGGGAAAAGAAATAGATGATGTTGGTTGCCAGGTTTTGTCCAAGGAAAAACTCACGGATAAAACAAAAATGGTGGCTGTACAAGGACTCTCCGTGACCACTGTGTGGAGATATCCATTTCAATCGATAATGAAGAAGAAACTTACCATCGACATACCAGATAAGATGCCTATCTTTCGTGATGTCGATCTGATGTATACTTATGGACCGTTCGATTACCTCATCCAGGACGATGTTCGGGGCATAACGATACCATTGGCCATTAACTATATTTACATGATAATATTCCAACCCAGACTAAAGACCACTACCCAGCAAATCCTACAGAACCTTGATAAATATTTGACATTGCCCATGGAAAAGATGAAAAAAGTTCACCTATATTTGCCCAGATTTACGCTCAAGACCACCCTAGACGTAGCCGGAGCCCTCAAGAGCTTGAACATCAAGAAGGTGTTTACTGAGACTAACAACAACACGATTTTTAAGCAGCAAAACATTCTGACTGTTAGGGCAAATAGACACTTATGTAAGTTGATAAATAACCAAAACAAAATATAAAGTAACCAAAGACATTATATTTTTTTAAACTATTTTTTTGTGCTCTCTTGAAATATTATTAGATTTTCGTTGTCAGTTAAAAAATGGCCTGCATACTGCAAAGCCAATATATGGCCATTCGCCATCTTGGAGAATTTATTGATCTTTGAAGTAATACTGTTAGAAAGGGCTTATATCAGTGGTGCCCAAAGTCCTAACTAGCGAGTCCTTAATTTCTCTGTTCAGCCTCTACCGGTAGCGCACCTTAATCTAGCCTTTTGTGAGAACACAAAGGCAATTGTAACGTAAATTTATTATCTGGCCAGCACTGGTTTTAATATACTAAAGAAAATCTTAACAAAAATATTTATTTTTAGGCACACAATACCGAGCACATATTTTTTCCAATGAAGCAACTAATAATTCCCCTTTCAGTGCGGCAAGAATATCAAGACGACGACGACCTAAAAGTGGTCATCGTCAACAGACCATTCGTGTTTGTTATCAAGAGCCCAAAGGCCATTTACATGGCCGGACGAGTGGATTCGATGACGGATTTGAAAATTGTCAGCTGAATTGTAAATTAAATTAACTTGAATAAAGCCAAACAAGATTCGTACGGAAATTTTTGTTTATCCCGGCCATTAGCGAAAGTGGTTGGCAGAGGGCGGAAAGAATTCCCTGCTGGCATTGTTTACAACGTTGCCGCGCATATTAATTGCCTGTTTAACCAAATTGAGGCCACAAAACATCAGCAGCAGCAGCATCATCTGCGCGGGTTAGCAGCTCATTCCCCATCTCATTCCTTTTCCTTTTTTTTTCCTGTGTGTGTTTGGTGTGCACATTCCACAATTACTCGCAATTTGCGGTGCCAACGAAGCCAAATGCTGACAATTGCATCATGGTGACGACCCTCACCTCACTCCAAACTGCAGTTGCATAAATTATAGGACATGGGAGCCAAAAGGGAAACCGACGTTGATTTCCCCCAAAGCCCGCAGTGCCAGACTTCGACGACAACTCGGAGTCCTTTAAGTGCCGGCCTCTCTCTCTCTGCTGGATACCGAATGTCCTGGAAGCGGCAGGAGGTCTCCTGAGCAGTACATGCTGCAGTGCTGTGATTTTGGGCTGACTGCCACAAATTCGAAGGTAGAATAAATGCAGCCATTCGAGTGTTGCAATAAATTATTAAGTTTCTTGCTTAATCAGCCGAGACTCGGTAAGAGATTGCTAACAAATTGACCTAGAATAACAAATGTGGTAGTTCACAAGCTCAAAAAAAAGTGCATTGCTTTTTACTTCCTCTTAAAATATTAAAGAACTATCGTTGTTACCATGTCCTATATTTTACACTCATATGGATTTTTAATATTAATGAAATCACTTTTTAGAAAGAAATTCTAATTTTTTCTATAATCAAAATGTTGGGTTAAATATGTAATAAAATAAATATAATATATAAAATATAGACAAATCATAATAAAAATATTCAACGCTTTCTAATCTTCTTAAAAGCAAAATTTTATATTTATCCGCAAATTCAAGTCTCCAATTCATTTGACCTTATTGCCTAAATAATTAATTGTCCCCAATAACATAGAGTACTATTATTTATTGAGTTGTAATACAACATTTTGCTATTACCGTTGGCATCAATAAATTATTAAATGGTGCCAGTTAACAGTCTAAAACTCTGTGGAGAGCAATTAACCTAAATATAGCGCCATGCGTTTACACCACTTGAACCACATGCATTGCTCATACGCTCCGTTGGCCGCACAATCACAACAAACTTGCATATGCCATGGAGCACTTTTATTGGTTATAATAAAAACCGACGGCGTCTGGGTTTCCCGGGGATTCTAGGGGTGAAAACGGGGTTAAAAAATGCAGTGTCGCCATCCTCGGAATTCACAAATGAAATTTGCAAAAGCCAAGGGGCCAGAATGGCTGCAAAAACAGTAAAGGTTGATCACTTTGGAATGGCTAAGTCAGGAAGAAGGCCAGAGAGCAGCAACGAAAAGGTCATGGATAAAAATATTTTAATTTGTTAAAGGAGGCAAAACTTATAGGCAATAAAGTTTACAGTTATTTTTCTAGAGATAAATAAAAACCAAATTAAACTAGAGAGAAAGATTTACTGAAGAAGAATTAACAAGGAATATTCTTAAAACGTAAGTTTTTCATTTAAACTTAAGCTACCTTTCCCTTCTTCTGTCTGATAAAATATTTCATTTCACCGACAAATTTAATAACAAAGAATTAACCGTGGCGAGGGGATTTCACACTAAACGATTGTGCGAAAGAAAGAAGTCGTGAGTAAAGTCAAATAACCAACGAATCGACAAAGTTTGATGGGAATAAATGGAAACAATTACAGGGCAGACACAGCGGATACTCGTGCCAGAATTGTTCGCTTTGTTCTCGTACTTCAACTTTATCCTTGGCCATATTCCTTACTATCTCTCTTTACTCCCTCTTTGCACCAAAGTTAAACTCACTTAATTGAATTGAATGCCAAACATCGACGAGGATGATGATGACGATGATGCAAAGTGCACTCGTGTGCAAGTTATTCAGGCAGCTCTTCTTCTCACTAGCAATATGGCAAATGGATTCGACTTACAATGCCTTGGATTATGACCCGCCTGCAGTTGCCACTCGACTTGGTAGTAGAAAAAGTGGACGAACTGTATTAGCGTGTCAAAGTGACATAAACCAAAATCACATTTTTAGCCCCATTGTTTGTTGTAGAGACATGTCAGAAAAGGGCATAAAAACGATAACCGACAAACGCATAAGAAATGGCAATCGTTCGCCGTGGGGTTGAAGTTCCAGGAAGCTCCAACTGACGCCATTTAGTTTGGTACGAAAACACCATCGTGAAAGCCTTTATCTACGCATTAGCATTAAATTAATTTAACCTTTGCCTTTAGTTAATGCCAGTGCTAAAGTTATGGCTATAGATATGAAATCTTCCATTATTAAGAAGCTTTAAATAGTTTCTATGCCTCTTTAAGTTCCCAAACCGCACTCGGTTCAACTGTTGACTCTCACCAGGACGCTGAAACTTGCCCTTTGTGTTCCCCATTTTTTTTATTGAATTTTCACACGAGACCCAGCCATCGTCTAGTTCACAGACCCCTTCGGTTCCCGCTTCTCCTGCGGTTCCAGTCCGCGCACAGCTCATTTAACACATTGACATTTGGCTTATTAACACCGGGGATACCGAGGCGAGGAGGTCAGGTTGGTGGCGAGACCAAGGCTGTTTAACTAATGGACTGGGCATTAAATCGAATACGCTCGTTATACACATGACTTCGATAATAATCGATAATGATTTGTGTGCGTAAATCACAGGGTGAAGTTACTCCGCCTGCGTGCCACACGGCGTATACTTAATGCGGGTGTTACTCTGTTACTGCCATTGACTGTGCGGAGTTATTGAAAATCAAAATGTGTAAATTATGGAATTTATTTATAAGAAGAAGAGAAAAGAAAATAGAATTAGAGTCAAATGTCTGAATAATATTAAACAAGAGAACACAGAGGGATCTAAGGGCATTTTGTATATTTTGCTGGAATTTCTAAGCTGATATAAACAGATGGATTGACGGCTAATAAAATAAACAAATAAATAAATAAATGATGCTGACTAAGAAAACTAAGAAACTATAAATTCCAGCAGATAACCTAAGGAAAAATGGTTAAAAAATCCCCACACGCTTCACACATTTCTCTTTTTTTTTTTTTTTTACGGTCATTGACTTTGACTGCGCTTTTGGCTTCAATTAAAAACTTATTTTGGCACATTTCAAATGCAAAACTAGAAGCGGTCTCCCCCCAACTTGTTGTTTTCTCGACAATTTGTGGTGCTCCTTGGCAAAAGTTTTGCCTGCCTGCCCTGCAAAAAGTCGCGTTGTGCGCTACGCATAGAAATTGAGTTGCCCTTATTGTTTCCCCGTTGTTATTGTTGTGGCCACAAAATGGTTGGCGCACAACAACACTTAAGCTTAAGTGACTACTCGAGACTTTTTTGTGTTGGGCGAAAGGCGAGAGCGGAGAGGGGCAAGCCTCGTGACTGCGTGACCGGAAAGTGTTTGGCGCTTCCGGTTGCCGCAGCCACCGATGCCACCAAAACCGCCGCAGCAGCCCAAGCGCTGCGGAACGGAAGTTTTGCCACGTAGACAATAACACCAATACGACCGCAACGACAAGTACAAACAGAGAGACAAAATCTTTGAAGTAAAGCGGTTGAATTCATAAATATATTGGTAATTTTTTGAGTCTCAGAATATGTTATAAGAATATAATATATATTTGAGATGAATTTTAAGGACACGGGAACAAAAAAGTCTTAAAAATGGATTTAAAAATTTAATTTCCATCACTTCATGATTTCCTTATTTAATTTATTTAATTAATTACTATGGTTTCGCAATAATTTCGAATTCTTACTAACTATTTAATAATGGTATATTTTTACGTTTATAGAATAATTATAATTATAATAATTATAATATAGTTTTACAAGAACTTTCGTAAACTCCTATATGAAGTTGTGACCTGACCCCACAATTTAACTTAATTTTTTCTGAAGAGACTGATTTGGATTTTGAAAAACAAAAGATTTTAATTTTGAAAAATTTGTATGCCTTGTTAAAATTCTATTTTCTTTAATTAACTTTTCTCAGTGCACCAAGTCCCAAATACAAAAACAGGCAGCCACGCGTACTGGCACCTGGTTGTTAAATCCAAATTGTTTAGCGCCAGGTCCCCGCAAGGCGAACTTTTGATGCTCTGGAAAGGTTGTCTTCGTAGTTTATTTGCAATTTTAACTTAATTATCTAGATTGGGTTAGGAACTAAGAAAACTAAGTGGAAGGAACAAAGGTCATCATTATTCCATAAGTTAGTTTATGAGCCTTCAATCATTATTACAAATCTTGTTCAACTAACATAAATCTTTAGATTAATCTTATTAATATTTTTTTCTCTATAATTAGGAAATTAAAAATAATCCATATGTAAAAAGATATTCTAGTTATTTTTTCCCAACTTAAAGGTTAAAGGTCTTAAAAACGTTGTACATTTTTATAAGTTTCCTAGAAATGAATTTAAAACTAAATAAATATGTATAAGGTTTATATATTTAATCCGTGTCAACTCACACAATACCAATGACAACTTCGAGGTGCTCAAAAATGCAAACAATGCCGCTATTCTCTTGAAAAGCAGAGCGGCTTCTCGGAGGACTTTAGCCAATATACAGTGAGAAGTGAGTTTTTTTCGCCCCTTGACCAACTTCCCAGGACTACGGAGATACCCCTACCAAGTAGAAAAAACAACAGCTGTTATCCTGCTGAAAAAAAACACTAGAGAACGTGGGTGATTCGGGCCAAAGCGACACGAATTGAAAACAACGGAAGGCAAACCCTCGACAAGGACAACAAAAAAAAAAAGAGAAAACAGAAAAACTAGAAAAGCTTTTCAGATGCAGACACAATAGCCTGACATCCGACTTTCTCGTCGTAGGCAGCAAAATGTCACGTTTCGACCGTAAAATGTGCTAAACCGTTAATACGGCAAACAAACTATAACCGAAATCAAATACCAACAAAAAGCCGGAAGGAGTGAGGGTATTGGACATCTCTTTTCCATTTCACTGCCCTCGCGGGCTTTTTTTTATGCAAATTTCATATATTGAGAGTTGGTACCCGAAAAGGGAATACCTGAAAAGGTGGAAAAAAAAAGTTAAGTTAATTGCTTTTGCATAAAGCAGACGCCAAGAGGCAGAAAGTCAAAAGGAAAATGCTGCCAAGGAAGTTGAATGGCGGCGGGAAAGAAGGAATGAAGCTCAGTTGAGCTGCCAGTTGAGTTGCTGCTCAATTGAGTGGAAAAATTTTTCATCCATTGGCTTCCATTTTGTGGGGGGCTTCGGGGGTGAGGTCTGGGAATTTCAAGGCAGTTCGCAGATCAAGTTTGGAAAATTGTTTAAATTTTTCATCCATCTGAAACAGAGAAATAAAAGAGTGGAACGAATCAATGAACAGCTCACAATTTCATTTGGCCAAATGAAGATTCAATGAAGAAGATAGAAGCGGGCTGTAAGAGAATATAATTAAGTGCAAATTGAGTAAGTTTGGAGCGATTTAAATTAAATTAAAGTTAAATTCGATACCAAATTGGCTTCCTTTGACAATATCAAAACAGTTCATATCGAGTTTAGGGAAAGGTAGATTCAGATACAGATTCAGATTCACAAGAAAAATATAAAGGTTAAACAAGAAAACTACTTACTATCTGCTAATACATTAATATGAAAGAACCATCCTATGTTTTTGAAATACCTTAAAAAATAAAGCGTTTAGTACACCTGCTTAACGAAAAAACCAAACTAAAATCAATCAGATTTAAAAAGAAACACTTTAAATCACATTAAAATAATCCCCAAAAACAACCCTGATTAATCTTATCAAGTCAATCTGCGTTTGTCAACAATCACGGTAAAATCCTGATCGAGTTAAGCCGTAGCTTATACCTTCAACCCATTTCATTTGTCAAAGGCCAAGTGAAAAGCTGTGCGTAAGCCGAATAAATTCGGGTTTGGGGCTAACCAGGACCCCATAAAAAAGCTTAACAAATGAGGGTTAGGGGCGGACCTTTAGTAGCTAATAAGTACTTCAAACAAGTTTCTTAATCCCATACCCCAGCATTTTTCGCCGCCTATGCTGGGTCAATGTACACGCTGATAAACACTGGACCGAGGACCCCTTCTCTTCCCATTCATTAGGGCCGACAGGCCTTAAGTCAAAGGATCGTGGGGCTCAAAACAATGGGCCGACTTCAATGAGAGTTGAACGACTGCAGCAAAAACACCAGAAAACTGCTTCTGCCCTAGAGGTAAACGGCTCTGTTTGCCCGGCAAAGTATGCAACCATATTTTACACATGAAAGTTTAGTGCCGCAGCCCAAAAAAAAAGCGAAGAAAAAACGGGAAAAAACGAAGGGTCCAGGACAAAAAACACATTGTCGGCCCCTCACCGGGCTGCATAAATAATGTCCACCACACACTTACTCACTCGCCCAGTTCTGGCACTTTGACTAAATGGTGTGTAATAAAATTTAAATTGCTTTTGTCTGGATTTTCCCTTAGTATTGCCATTAAAGTTGCCTCTTTGCCAGAGGAGTTTCCTCGAATAAGTAAACCAACTGGACTAGGGTGGTTCATATGATATGGATTATTTATTGGTTAATTTCCTGAAAATATTATCAAATTATGGGAATTTTATAAGCAAATATTGACTATAATAAATATGAAGGCAAAGCAGTATATTGTTTTTAAAAAATTAGTAGATTATTCTCAGTTCAGATTGGAATCGCTTTAAAAATTGCTGTTGTTAAATTTAATAAAGAAAACCTGCCTAGAGATATTGATTAATCATAATTGTAATTATAATTATATTTTAATAATCATTAAAGCGTAAAGCAAAGTTTATTATGCTATTCATTTTCATATATTCATATGAATAAACCTGTTTATAATAATAGCAAAGATAGGTCTTAATTTTTACCGTATAATATATGTACATATTAAAATGAATCATTTAAAACTGAAAAAAGAACTTTGAAATAAACAATTGGCCTTAAGATAAAAGTATAAAATAATAGTCTAGAGAATTGTATGCATTTTATTAAATAATAGCTTCCATTTAAATTGGTTATATTTTCTTTAAATTTGTGTACATTAGGAAAATCCTAAAGTTATAAGGAAATTATAATGGTATGACTTATTTAATCTAATAAAAATTGAAATAATCAAGATCGAAATCAAGAATAAATAAAAAGATAAATCAAGTGTGTCTGGGTATCCTCTTCCATATAAATCTATTACTAAATCATTTAATTTCCCCGAAATCGAATCACCCTGATATAGCCAGACTCACACACTCCTACATGTATAACAATTGTCCAAATTGCGGCTAATTAAATATGATTTAGCTTGGCTAGTGCCAACGTTACGTCTCCCTTTGGCTGAGCTGTCAATATTTGTCAGGAAGCGGGCGATAAAGCGGCCGTGTCCTTACGCTCTCTCTCACACACACACACACACACACACACACAGAGAGACGTGTCTCTGGTCCCGGCCCTGACCCCTGACATTAGACCGTACATGAAACTGGCCTCGGGCAACAAAATTTGTTTATAATTCAAATACCAGAAAACGAACAAAAAAGAAATAAAACATCGTCGAACTATGCAACAGCACAATTTTTGTGTGGAATTGTACAAAAAACGAGGCAAAGAAAACACGTTAAGCAAACACGATAACGATACTATATAGATATGATGAGAAGGGAGCCGGCAGCAGCAAGGACAACAAGGACACAGCCGAAACACAAGCAGGCAAATTTATTTCAATTTAAAAATTTTGGTCACGCTCAACACAAAAAGCGAGCTAAGCGAGTGAACGGGCAGCGGTGGCGGTGGCGGTGGCGACAAGTTTGGGATTCGGAGGAACTCGTCGGGGCAACTGCCATTTGTATAATTGCTGTCGTGATGGAGGAGCAGCACTGTGCTCCGCTTTCTCTCTCTTAAGAGAGGGCTCCCCTCTCGAAGACGACCAGCTTATGCCATGGCACGCTCCAAGGACGCTTGACAGCAAATGGATAAGGACATTATCATCTGTGGACAGGGAAAAGGCTTCAAAAAAAAAACAAAAAAAAAAAGGGCGCAATATGAAAACTAGCCAGCGCGAGGCTAACCGGAGGCTAGGATGTTATTGAAATTTGAGATGGCCATTGGCAGAAGGAAGGTCGGCGAGGATATGAATTTATGACAGTGTGGAGAATTTCATAGATTGCAAAAAGGAAGTTTATAGATTTCTTAAGAATTTTTATTTACTGACTGATATAATATTTTAATGTCTTATTTCAGTTGTAACATTTTGTATATAGAATAAATAATTTGTAAACTAACCTTTATTTAATGATGAATATTTAGAAAATAGTCTCTTGATATCTTAAAAATCTTGAATAATTTTTCTTGCGATTCCTGAGACTGAAATCTGTTACAATTGAAATAATTAGATATAAATTTATACTGTCATAAGAAAGTTGATAAAATAATGGATAATATTTAACCATTTTCCATATTTTTGAAATATAAAAAATACTTCCTAAAACCTAGTAAAATGGAATAAGCAATATTTTAATTCAATAAAAAGATCCCATCAAATCCTATATTAGTTTTCCCTACTTATTTTATTTTGTAACTTCCGCGTTATTTATTTTCCGCCTAAAATATCGCCTTACTTTGCCATCACTCACAGAATATTTATGCAGAAAAGTCAGACAACCAGCCGTGCCCCGTCGACGATTTATGTCTGGGAATTAGTTGATATGCATTTTCGATTCGAAATCGCAGACGGTTGAGTTGAGTGGCGACAAGGCTGAACTATACTATATGCCTTCCCAGAACCGGACTGTCCGGGGCCTTGACAATGGCAATGAGAGAGCCCGGGACCGGGCCCGGACCGGACCGGACTCGTGTTGACATCGATTGACAAGGTGTGTGTGTGTGTTGGGCGGGAGGGGCCTTGGGTTGGGGCCACCGAAGGCCACCGCAACAGCAAAAAGCACAAACTTTTTCCAGGCGAGAGTCCGAGTTCAAGTCTGGTAAGCACAAAAAAAAAAAGGAAAACAGAAAATAAAACGTGAATGTCGTTAAGTTGAGGTAACCCACGTGTTGTCCTTCGACCCAGCGCTGAATATGTGCAACAAGCAATCGGCCAGGTGTGGGGCTGGGAATCGACCCAGGTGTGCGATATATGTACATAGTAGTAGTAATAGTAGAAGTAGGAATAGTATCAGTAGTATTTACTATACACACGTGTGTCGGCATATATTTGCGGCTAGTTTGTTGTGGCTGGGAAACCAAAGAAGCGCTTGAAAGTGGTCAGTGGATGGGCAGAATAAAAGTTTTTGGCATCCTAGGAGGCAATCAAGGAAATTTTTTGAAGAAATAATTAAATGTAATTATTAAACAATTTATATCATAAAACTTTATTTAAAGCTTTAAAATATTTTTAAGGTTTCGAAAGAATTTTAAAACATTATTTTGTACATATATACATTTTTTATAAATTCGATATTGTATATCAGAGGTTCCTCAAACATTTAATAAAATATATTCTCCATTTACGTGAGAACTTTTTAATTACTTAATATCCATTACAATTAATTGACATGCTAATTAATATTATTAAATACAGTGTGTTTTATATAAATCATTTACTTTATATATTTTTACATTAAAAATTCTCAAAAAATCGTTGCTTACTTTCTGCCGGAGCCGTAGATTCCTGGTTACGAATTTCAATAAGACTAAATACTGTTTTGAGTAAAATATTTGCATTGAAATTAATTTAAAACTTAAAAAATAAATATCCAAAATATTTAATTGCATGTTTCTAAACACATTTTTTATTGATTTCAATTCAAAAGCATTTAGGCTTAGTTTAAGTTTTATAGATGTGTAAATATAAAACAAAGGATTCAATTTTGGCTGTAGATCGAAAGCTTAAAATTATATTTGTTTTATATAAAACCTAAACTCCATATATCTTAATTTTATATTACATTTTTAAATTTTTTTTATATTACATTTTTTTATATATGCAAATTTTAAATTTATACACATTTTCTAGGCAAAAATTAAATATAACACGCTAATCTAAAAAGTTTAGCAGGCTTAAAAATCTTGCATAAATAAAAGGCGGAAATGGGAAATAAAATTCAGCTTTAAATCAAGGTTGGCAGGAATTTATAAGCCGTGAATAAATCAGGGCGGTATAAATTAAATATAGTGCCATTAAATTAAAGCATTAAACACTAAGTTATTGGCCACTGGGACATTTGCCAGCACTTAAGTTTGTCAACAACATCCATTAGCCAGCGATGCGATCCGCAAGGCAAACTTAATTCAAAGTAACGAATTGAATTGCTCAAACTAATTATTGAACCATACGAAGGGAAACCAGAGGAGACTCCGGATCCGGATCCGTGTCTGTGTGCCTGCCGGGGCAACTGATTTATGCTTGCAGGCGTCGCAAAAGCATTCATCGAGTACGAGTGCGAGTATATATCCTTCAACTTGACCACCATGGATATTTGTTTGGGAAGGAAGGTCTGGTCTTCATATTGCGGTTTCTATGGGTGTGTGTGTGTTTGTGCCTGTCAGGGTGTGTGTGAAATGTCCTTGTCAAACACTAATGGCGTCGTCGCCATTGCCATTGTCCTTGCCAGCGCGTTAATGTGCGACAGTTTCCTGCCAAGCTAAAATCGAATTGAATAGAAGCATTTTACAAAAAAAGTCACCTGTTTGTTTATACGTATTTTTTTACGAGGTGAAGCAATTGAAATATGTTTCCGGCATATCCTGTGAACACGATCCGTCTCCGTCTCCCTTGTGGAGGATAATGAATTGAAAGCCAGGGCATCTGCGGCGCTCGCATGAGGTCTCCGGGGGTCAAGTGAGCTGCTGCTGCGGCTGCATTTGCTCTCTCGCGCTCGACTCCTTGATTTATATCCTTACCTCTCCATTTTCTGTTTGCTTTTTTTCTTGCAGAATTTATGCCTGTGCAGTTTTCCATCGATTTTCGTCTTGCGCCACAACGGACTGGGGATGAAATACCAAACATATAAAACGGATTTGATATTAAAAAAATATGCAGGTAAAATATATATAGAAAATATACGAACGTTAGGGTGGACTTTTATAAAAAAAACTTTGCAGAGATTTTATTAGGCATTTACACACTAATTTAGAGTGATTTATATTTTAATTATAATAAATTAAATAACCTATATTAGCAAAATATGTCAAGAAGTAGAGACTGATGCTACATTTTCGAATTTAGCAGAGATTAGGGGCCGACAATTAAGTTTACTCATTTTATATAATTTATTTATTATAACTTAAATTAAATTAATAATGTTTATGAGAGAAAAATGCCCGGAAGACACTCCCTAAGCATCTTAGGGAGATGCTATTGCTATTTCAAATTTTAAACTGATCACAGAGACCATCCTAACAAGAACACACCGCAGATTCACACTCAAGCACACACAGCCATCCTAGCAATATGCTGCAAGGCAGCCACGAACACCAAACATCGCCCTGAAAAAAACGCCGACAACGTGGCAAACAATGGCTTCCACCAACTGCGGCTTATCGGCAAATGCAACATGGCGTTGGCCAAGTCACGTCTCTGCAGCCGCCGCCTTCAAGTCATTGTTGTTATGCTGTTGTTACGGCGCGGTTGTTGCCGTTTGTTAACGAAAAACAACGGCAAACACAAGCCTTTTATAATACAGAAGAGACACACGCACTCGTTCCGCTGACATGCATACAAATTGCGAAAAAATAAAGAAGGACCTCAAACACACACACACACGGCAAGTGCCGCACTTTAAATTGGAAAAATATTGCGCGAAAAATTCGACAGCAGCGCACAAAGAGTTGCTGCATCTGGCCATTCATTGCCAACGCAAATATTTATCTGGCACCGCACGAAAATGTCAAAATCAATTGATTTTCACCTCCCACTCACGCACAGGCACACACAAAGGACCCACGCAAGTTTGTAAATTAAATTACACGTTCGAACGTGGCGCAACTGTTGTGGTTAATTAATTTTAAAGTTCCCAACAGATTGTCTAACTGGTTTCGATTTTGAAATTAAGCGAACCATAAACTAAGGCTTGTATTTTTGTGACAGAACAGAACACAGAACACAAGGTAAAATAATATAATTATTATAATAAAATAAACAAGGCTTACTTTTAATAGTAGATCAAAAATAGTTAGTCAGCTATTTATGCAGCTTATTAAGGGAATATTACTTAGTGGATTTTTTCTCTATTATTACATATATTAAATGAATAATGCTTAATCCATTTATTTTCTATTTCAACATATATATATCAGGTTTTAACCTTAGTATACTTCGAACATTATGTCTGGGACTTCAACGTTATATTAGGAATTCAAGCCAAGCTAATATCAAATTCCGTTAAATTTCCCAAATAATGAGTTTTATTCTTCTTCAGATTAATTTGTTATTCATATCCATGAAATAATGTATAGATTAAAAAGTAAACTTTAAATAAATGGCCAATTAAAGTCCACACACATTCAAAGTTTTTTGCTAAAGAATTCTTGGAATTTTCCACTTTTTCTGACCAAACAAACCACACAAATGAACATGCTTATTTGCGTAAGTGCATTTCATGAGCAAAGCCAATTAAAAGTTTTTTCTTTTCTTTATTCAGTTAATTGTTTTCACAAATATTCTTATACCCGTTATAGGTAAAGGATAAGGGTATATTAGATTCGTTGCAATTTAGATATGCGAGAATTTCTAAGGAAATTCTAGATATAAAATATAAAAGTTCACCTAATACAGTTCCTTGTTAAAAAACTTAATTACATTCGAACATAGAGTAAACATTAAAAGCTCTTCAATAAAGGGAAAAATTTCACAGTGTAGTTAAGCCAATAGCCAACGGGAGAAAATATTTTGTTTAAATATATAAAGCAAAGTTAAACATGTACACAGTTTTTTATTGACTTTACTTTTTTACCCATTACACAGACACTAATGAACATTCCCACGTACCACGAGAAAGCCAAATTAATCAATTCGGGGCTTGCATTTTTGCAGAAACAAGAAAAAAGGCGCGAGCTGCGCCTGAAGCGATTCTGGCGCTCCCCGAAGACCACATCCTCGGAGGACTCCACCGGCTATGAGAGTCCGACGCGAACGAAGGCGGCCAGCGCCGGCGGCAGCAGCGATGCCCAGCGCTTTAACCACCTGCACTATACCAGCCTTTCGCAGGGATCGGGCACCTCGTCCTCGGCGGGCGGAGCCGCTGCATCCGGGGCGGGGCCAACAGCAGCTGGGCCGTCCGGCAACAACAAGCCCTCCTGCTCGCTGCCACTTTTGCAGGTGTGGCCCAGCCAGGTAGGCACTCATTTTTTATTTTTCCTTATCTTTAGTTGTGGCGAAAAACAAACGTTCTAAAATTAGGTAAAGAATTTTTTGACAGAAAAAATATGAGATCTTAAATCACTTTAATATTATAATAATAATTTAATGAAAATTCTAGGAAATTTTACCATTAAGTATACAATCCAATAGAGTCATTCAGTATTCATATCTATGTATTTGCTAAGTACATTAACCTCCTATTTAATATTTATATATTTACTCCAACAATTTCAACAACTACACCAGAGAACAATAACTTTGCATACATTTTAGTGGCTAAAAAATAAGTTTGATCAGTACCCTCAAGATGTTAATGAAGATATTGACTTCTTTAAGCAACTCCTTCTATTCCGAGCGTCTCTCCAATATTTACTGAAACCTAACACCAACATACTCAACAACTACACCACAGAACAATTTCTTTGCATACTTTTGGGTGTCAAGACCTCGGGAATATATTTAGAAATTAAAAAAATACCTAAGTCTAAACATTTTCAAGTCAAGAATCTCCCCATTTCAAAAATCTCCATTTTAGAACGTGTATTTTTCGTCTAAGTCATATGTGTGCCATCAAAAAGAAAGAAGAATTTAAATTGTAGACTACAAAATGTGATTTGGGGGTGAAACAAATAAGAACCGCAACAGTTTCGAGCGTTGGGGCCTTTTCGTTAAATATTTTCTTTTTGGTTTATTTTGTGGAACCACTCGTTTTGTGAGTCGCTTATTCTGTGGCCAGTTGCGTTGTGCGTTTTTGCGTTAATTTGATTCTTCGACTCTCTATTTCTTCCCACTACACCAACACCACTGAATACCACCAAACCAAAAAACACCACCCACCACTGCCACACCAACACCATCACCATTTCCAACACCACCACCACCACCCGCCTCAAATACATACATATCCCTATTGTGTGTGCGTTGCGTGTTTGGTTCGGTTCGGTTTGGTTATGGTTATGGTTATGGTTTTGGTTCTGGTTTCGAATTTGGTTTCGGATTTGGTTCTGGTACTGGTACTGGTTCTGGTACTGGTTCGGTTCTGGTTTTGATAGCCGCTCCTGCGTCAGGAGGGCTTCGTACAGTTGCGTCGTAACAGCGGTCCCGAGGGCCAGCGGGTATGGTTCCATCCAGTTCCTCATCTCTTTATCAAGCCTCTCTCTCTCTCTCTCTAGTCTTCTTCTAGTCTTTTTCTCACTCTTTATCTAAACATCTAATGTATATCCCAAACTAAACTAAAACTAAACTAGACTTTTTGCATGCCTCGATTTGAAGTTGAAAATAATAAGCCCTCCACGAGCGCTAACTCTCTAACTATTTTTGATTACTAACTTGTACAAATCTGACCACAGTACCCAAGTTTTTGAGGTTATTTTGTGTAACTTACACGTGTTTTTTAACTAGAATTTGTTTGGTATTCATATATCTCCATTGGGAATATTTTTACGCTAAAAATATTTTATTTTTTCCCCTGCACAATTGGCGGTGAGGGTTGGTCGACGAATGCCAGGGGAATTTTTGTTGAAATATGATGAAAAGCTTCGAGTTTTTGGTTTTTTATAAATATTTGCACAACTAGTCAAATAACAAAATTTTACATTTTAAACAAAATTTTAATTAATAAATAAAATGACTTATCATCACTGAGCATAGTTAATTTATTAACCAATATGTTTTTTACAAAACAAATTTCAGTACTTAATTAAATAAATAAAGCTATGTTGAAAGTAAAATTAATCAAATTAATTAAATCTTTTTCTGATCATTTAAATTAAATAAGCATACGTTTTTAATAATTTTAAAGATTATAAATATTTAATACAAACAATCTTTCCCCCGAAAAGTATATTAAATATTCAAAAATTAGAACAAAAAATAATAATTGGATTCCAAATTAAGCATGCTAATTTTTTGTAAAAGATAATACTTAATACTTTATACCAAAAGAAGGGCTACAGAAATCCCTATACATTTAAATTCCATTAAAAATGTGTCTAAAAGTATTCAATTAAATAGTTTCATTTTGTTAGCTGGAAACTTTTTATAGCATACTTTAAGGCGGCATTTCAAGCGTTTTCAAATCGCCCCCGATTTCTGTAATACTTTATATTAGAGCTTTCTTCAATTTGTCGATCAGTCCTTGCTCAAAGCCATCCGATATCACCTTGTGTAAGTACACCCTACTGAGTCACCAACCACACCCTGTATATAATACCCGAAATAAGATTTTTTAAGCCACCTAACTAACAGTCTTCACCACTGAGATTTAACCACTCTACCGCCCCTTCAAAAGAGCAGCGATTCCCACACTGCACTCGAGAACCAGCTTTAAAAGACTTCCCCGATCCCTTTATAAATACCCCAAGCAAGATTTAAATATATATCTGAACCTTACCTATCTTATATGTGTGATCTGGACTCTTGCAGGACTCTCCGCGCGGCGAGGCAGATGGCCAGTCCTTTGTATTCCCCGCCATCGTGGAGACGAGTGTCAGCAGTCCGGTGGCCGTGGCCAGTGGCAGCGGCAGCATCGGGAGCACCAACCTGAGTTTGAATGCCCGGAGGAGCACCAATCACCTGAGCCTGTCCACGGACCGTCGGAGTTCTCTGTACTGTGATACCCTGCACGCCGGGGATTCGGGCATCGACTCGGTGCAGGCCTCGCCCTCGCCCAATGCCTTCATAGCACCGCCCGGGATCCATAGTCTGCCGCTGGGCCAGACGGGCGGCGGCTCCTGCCACGTGTCACCGACGAGCACCCCGACGCAGGGATCACCCAATCTGTCACTCGGGCGGCGGGGAATGCGGAACAGTATCTGCGTGGTGCCCAGCGGAAATGGGCGGAGGAAGTCGAGTGCTCTACTGCATCCGGATCATGCCAGGCTTTTCGCACTGCGAATGAAGCATGCGGCTGCGTTGGAACGGGCCCAGACCTCGCCGGATCAGACCTCCATTGAGGATGCCAACGAGTTCCATGACAATGGACTGGCCACCAACCTGCGCCTGTGCTCGGCCTCGTCTTCGACGACGTCGTCGCTGACTTCCGTGGCCGCGGTCAGCCTGGGCGGCGCCGGTGGTGGAGCTGGTAGCTCGGGGGCAGGTGCCAATACCACCTGCGGCTCATCCTCCGGCTCCGCCTACGCTGTGGGAGCGGCGGGCGTCCAGCAGCGCGTCTCCGATCCCTGGCTGCAGCCGCAATCCGATCGAGAGCGAGACTCCAGGCACGATGGCCGGCGAAGGTCCTCGACAATGACTGCCCGCTACTCCCTGTTCGATGCCTTGGATCTGGAGTATGTCCTTCTGCGGGCAGCCGCCCGGGGCTCTGTGGGTCCCTACAGCCTCAGCGAGTCCATACACAAGCTCACCTTCACGCAGTCGTTGGCATTTCCGGCTCTGGCCCGGGGCCTGGCCACCAAACGGAGGAGATCGGCCACACACACGAGCTCCAGACCCTTGAATCCCCATGAGTCCGGGCTGAATACATGCGCGAAAGTGGTCACAGCCGTGGTGTTGGTGGCTCTATCCTTTATGGTATTCCTCATCGTCTACAAGTTTGTGAGGACGTGAGGTTTGCTCCTGGCCCCGTCGCCAGAGCTGCCAGTCACATATCAGGCCAACTATGGAGCAGAGGATCCATCGTCGTCCTTGTCGTCGTCGTCATCCTCCTCCTCCTCGATTATATCGTCGGCGGGCCGAAGTCTGGGGAAACACATGTCGGGGTTCAGGAGCAAATTGGGCCGGCGTCAGGCCGACTTTGAGTGATTGTAAACGTTCGAGGAACGTTAGTAAAGGCATTGAGAAAACACTGGTCAACCGAGTTTGGTAAGTCAAGGTGGTACGAATAGAATTTTGGGCTAAAAAAATACAAATTCCATTTTTTTATTCTATTTAATGGATTTAGGGACTTAAAAAAATAAAAACTTTACCGCAAGAAGCATTTTCCATATTTAAGAAAAAATGTAATACAACAAAAATTCCCGAAAACTAATATTTTGATTTTTTTTTCTAAATTAAACATTTAGTTTCCCAATTGTAAAATTAAAATATAACTATTATAGTCAATTTTAGTAACTTCTTCTAATTTATAAATGAACCATTAAATAGTTCCAAATTCTGAAGTCTTAAAAGGATTTTCTAACCAAAGAATCCACCAATGACTAACCAAATTTAGCTGACCAGTGAAATTTTTGTGATAAACTATCAATGACAAGCAAATTTTCCACACAAAAAAATAAAAATAAACCCAACACAGCAAACATACACAAAAGGAAGTAAATGGAATAACAATTAAAGGCTTAAACAATTAGAGAAAAACACAGCTTCAAGAGGCTTGCCAGAGTTTCATCAAATTTATATTATACCTATATGAATAATAATATTTTTTTATAAATATAAAACCCAAAAACCACAAAAAAAATCAAATCGATGCTCGCATTTCCTAGGCTCCTATTTAGCAAAAAGAGATTTTTTGATCAAATTAGAATCCAGTTTCATTGTTTGCAGTTGGAAGTGCCTAACTAATTTTTAAAAAACAATTACAAATTACATAAAATATTCTGCTTTAATATTTTTGTTCTCTTATCATTCTTAAAAATCGAATTTAGAATTTTGGCAGCTGCTTTGATGACGAAACTGTTTACATGCTGCAGTAGTCCAAAAATAAAGTCCCAGTAGACACAGTTGAGGGTAAAAAAAAAATAAATTGGTGATGGGTTTGGTAGGGAAATGTGATGAAGGATGTCTGCTTTAATTTGTTTTTGAGTTATTTAATATTAATCAGTAAATATTATATATGAAAATCATTATTTGATCCTCTTTCTTAAAGTTGTTATTTACTTTCAAGAGTTTTTCCAATTTTCAAATATTTTCTATTATGCTAAAGAAATTCAAAAGAGCTCATAATTAAAACTTAATATGTATTTGAGTAATCTTATCCCTTAATTCCCATTCAATAATCCTTCATCAGTATCCCCTAAAATAAATCCCAAAGCACCGTTTTTAGTGTTGAATAATTGGCATTAGTTTTAAGGATTAAGGAATCTTTCGAGACGAGCGTAGGACCTACATACAAGTAAAAATTTGTACTGAGTTGTTAGATGGCTAAATGATGGCGGAATGATATATGATATTTGGAAATCCAGGCATATTAAATTAACATATTTATGGTAGCTATATATATTAGTTATACAAGCAAATATATATACATATTATATATATGTAAGTATATATGGGTGTTTATAAATGTGTACTTAAGCGGCTTAAATGTGACAAAGCACTTGCTGAAATACCAATACAAACTCTCTACTCTTAACTTGCTGCCTTACTTTCCTCTAGTGAACAAAATAGTTGAAACAAAATACGAAACAACAACTCGATGAACGATGAGCAAAGAGTCCCGACTTACAAAAATTCTTCATAAATTGCTGCCTTACTTTCCTATAAAAAAAAAGAAAAAAGAAAACCAAACTGAAAACCCAAAAAGAACAACCTCTTTATCTCTCAGAGCTTTTTTCCTATTTCCTCTATCATGAGCTTGGCCTAAAAATATGCAAAGAAAAAACATTTTATATAGAGTAAACAAATATATATATATATATTAAATGTAATGTTAAATAATTGATATATTAATATAAAAAACGCTGGCTAAAGTATAAACATTTTTGTGTTGCATAAGTTTAAGTTTCCTTATTTCTCTCCTATTTTTGTTCCATCAATAATTTGTACATTTGTCGATGGCATTCATCAATATTTATGCATAGTTTTGTGTCCTTCTCTTTTTTACGTTACGATTGGTGTGCAGCCAGCTATGGTTAAATATAAAAAAAAAGAAAATATAAAAAAAAACGAAATGCATATTAAATGTCACACAAACAGAAATGAGAAGAAAATGAAAAAGCAACTGTAAATCGTAACTGAAGTAAGTTGAAACGTGCAACAATAAAAAGGAAGAAAAACATTTTCAAATAAACATTTTCCATTCGTGTTTCTCTCATTTTATCCCTTATTTTTCCAGCGATATTTTACTGCGCCAGGTTACACGAGGGTAAAATGAAATTGAAAATGAAATATTTTCACTATTGCATTTAAGTCTCGATTTTCCTCTGGCTTCCGGGAATTGCAAGTAACTAATTAAGAGTGACGTGGCAGGGAAGAACAAAGAACCAAGAACGAAGCTAATGAAGATGATGATGATTTATGGAGAACTTCGATTTTCCAACCGAGCCGAAGATGTGGAAACAAGTATGTTCGGGCAACATAAATGCTGTTAATGGAATCGAATTAAAAGGGGGAAAATGTTAAAGGCAATGGGGAAATACTATTCTTGGAAAATAAATGTAATTCAACTTAAAGTTTATCTGTAATTATTCTAGCAGATATTAGCTCCTTTCTGGCATAAATTAATGTTTAATTACTCGCTGACAAATTAATCAAATCATTTTCTATTTTCAAACACAAACCAGGAATAATTAAAAAAGGCAAACCATTTAACTGCACGAAATAATTAAAAATTGATGGCCTGGTAATTTATTTCCTCCCTTAGTTTGCACATTGTAATTATAAACAAAAGCTCGACAATTAGTTGGCATGATTATTTCAGGAGCCATTAAAAAAAAGCATACACATTGTTGTAATATTTAACAAGACTTTAATAATTTTAATAATTGAATTGTCAGTATGTTTCCTCTCCACATATTTACATAATCGACTTTCCTGGGTCTGGGACTGGTGAGCCGCAAGAACTTTACAAATAGCTGGAAATCAGTTTTGCTCCGCCCGAATTTTCCCACACAATCTCTCCGGTTGCCCATTTAGCCCGGCAATCACTGCTGTTGGCATTCGGAAAATTCGCAAAAGTTCTTCCTCGGGGCTTTTGGTGATAAATCGGGCTGTCGGTGGTTGTCTTTCGGGTGAGTTGCTAATCTAAATAATTAAGCAAACTCAATTAGATTTGCCCGGGCAAATAAGTATATGTATACACAGCCAGATTTCAGTGTGTGTTGCCAACTAATTTATCCATAAAAGGGCAAAGCAAACTCGGAATGGAATGAAAATACTGACAGAACAGAACATTTGCCACAGATTGCAAGAACTGGGCCAGAATATTTGACGAAAGCCGGCCGAGGATTAAGGAAAGGCTGGCGGCAGGAAGAGTTCGACACACACATATGGTGTGGCCTGGTCAGGATCCGGAGGGGGATCTGGTGGGGTTCTGGTGCATAATTAAGCACGCAAACCGCAGAGAGAAACAACAAATAAATGCCACCGAAAAAGCGGAATCAGTGGCTGTGGCCGAATCCATACATAACAGGGGTAAACACACACACACACAATTCTCGGGGCCTTCGGATTGCTGCTGGCCGGATATTTGGTTTACGCGTGTATTGTGTATACGCAGTGTGTGACTGCGACCATTTTGGGTAACAAATGGGGCAGGAATTGAACCCAAAAATAATTGAAATACAATTTTAAACGATTCACTGCACTCGATTCAGCCCAGCAGGATGACTTTTAATTTCAAGTCTCCACTTTAGGATGGCATTAAAAATATTTCAACAGTTTTTTCTGTAAGGTTGTACAGGGGAAAAAAATACTACAAGACTTTATTTTATATTTAAATGAAGATATAATAATATATTTAAATTTTAAATAATGTTTTCATTTTATTGAACACCTCCTAAACACATTTTATTATTGCTTAACTTATGATTTATTGACTTTAATTCTCTTCCTTTAAATATTATATTCAGAAATATTTCAAAAAATTAAAAAAGTCGGAAAAATGATACTGCTTACCTTTAAAATTTTAATTTTAAAAGAAACTATTAATTTCATTGAAAACTCTTTCCTAAATAATGTTCTTAATTGTGTAGAAATACAATTATGGCTTTAAAGCCCTTAATAATTTTAAATCAAGTCTGTTAAGCTATTTTATGCAATGCTTATTATTTTATTTACTTCTTTTCCTATATTCAATTTAAGAAAAGTCCCAGAGTTTATTACATTTCTGGACTCTCAGACACTATTTAAGCTCTTCCAACTACCTCTAGATGACCATTAAAATTAGGTTTAAAATATTGACTAAATTTTACTAGTGTTCCTTGACGTGTGCGTCGCTGCTGCTGCTGCCTCTTGTGCTGTATTTTATACCTTTTGATATGCTTTGGCCGTATATTTTTAGCACTCAAGGCTGCCAAAGCTACGGATGCTCATGCGGATGTGGAATGATTTGAAAAGTGGTGTAGAGGTAACAGTTAGTTGGTGGGTGAGTGGTGCAGGGAAAAGGGTTAAGCATACACACGAGCCGACGAGCCGCCGCCGCCGCCGCCTTGAGAGCCACCGCAAATGTGCCTGTTTTATTTTATTTTCACTTTTTTACCCAGTTTTTTTGTGTTTAAAACTTGTTGCAAATACGGGGAAATACGAGCGGTCGCTGCGAGCATCTGTCGAGGCCTTGACTCTGACTTTGTGTGTGTCCTTGCTGCTCAGGGGGGAAAAGGGACCTTGGGCAGAAATTGAAAAATTTGTTGGGCCTGCTAAGCGCTGCACAAGACCAATATATTGGGGCCTTTTTTGGGGTAGGATTTTCGATTTGACTGGAAATAAATAAATAAAATGTATGAAAAGGAAATGATATGGAAATAAATCAATTTATGTGGCCGGCAAAATGCTAAAAAAAAATATGTTTTCACTTAATAATTCCAAAAATAGTTTTTTGCATTTATCTTATAAAAAAATACTTGTAAATAAACCAATGTACACAAATGTATAAATTTATCTGATTTATTGATGATTTATATATTTTATTTATTGATTCATTTAAAATTTCATAATTTTATAAAGCAAAAGGGGTAAATAAATGCTATATAAATAAAAAAAGAATATACATATTTCCAGGAATAGACATATTTTAGGTTTTTAGATGGTTGGAAATATTCTTAGTCCTACTGCATTTACATACTATTTTATTTAAATAGTATTTTATGAAATAAATGTAGTAAATAAATAGTATGTACAAGTAGGAAATTGAAGTATGGCAAAAAAGATTTTTCGCCTTCGGAATTTATTTAAATTATATATTTCGCAATTAATTAATTTTATTTAAATAGTATTTTATGAAATAAATGTAGTAATCTTTTTTGCCATACTTCAATTTCCTACTTGTAATAATTTTATTAAGACATTCTTAATAAAATCAGCAAAGCCTTTAAATTATTAAACAAAAGTTCCCTTGGCCTTAAAATGTGTGCTCGAATCGAAGGCCGTAATTTTCGGAAAGTAAGCCCAATTGTGTTGCCTTAGCCTTCGCCAAAAAAGGTCAAACTAAATTTGATTTGAATTTTAAATTACGCACACGATGAAAGTAATTTGCCTAAAAATTTCACAAATGATGATCCGCCAAATTGGATGAGGAGGGAGGAGGGGCAGGGAGCCAGAGATTTAGAGAAGAGGGTAGGGGCGAACATGGTGCCATGTAACAAGATAAGACCCCGGCCCTTGGTACCAGAGAAGACCTTTTGCATTTCAATTAAAAATGATTAAAGATACACAAGGAAAAGGTTAAAAGGCGCGCATGCAGCACAAAATTTGTTGCGGGCAAATAACTTTCAAGGGGAAAACGCAAAACAAGCAACAGGAAAAGCGTAGAAAAGCGCCGCAACTGGGAAAACTGTCACACACAAACAAACAGATAAACAGTTAAGATATACATATAAATCCTTTATGCAAACGTAGGCCGGCGGAGAGTGCAGGAAACAGAAATCCGAGGTCCTGCAACCATGGAAATTAGTTTTGCTGACAAAAACAAATGCGGATACATTGGTCTTTTTACAAAGTCGAACTGAGGAAACTTGAAACTTCACTGCTGCAGTAGGAACTTGAAAAGAAAAGAAAGCCACCACGAAGGAAATGCGCGTGCACTGAGTTTCCACAATGGGAAAACGCATCCGAAAATGAAGGGGAAGCAGCGACACAGTGTCTGGCTGTCGACGCATGTTGCTGCCGCTCTTTACATTCTTTCTGCTTCGATTTTGTTGCCTTTTAACAATTCTTTTATGGTATCCTCAATAAAGGCGTACGGAAAAAAATTGAGATACCAATGTTGAGAAATTTGTGTGTTAGGAAAATTTTTAAGCCTTGTTTAAAAATATTAAATATCTTTATACCTTATTTTAAGAATTTTCTTAGCAAAAAATTTAAGCTTCTTATGAAGATTTGTAAGCAAAAAATATTTAACTAACTAACCAACTATTAACTACTTTTAAATTCGAGTTTTTTTTTTTTATCTAAAAAAATAGTTTGGAGGTTTATAGAAGGTTAAAAATATACTTTAAATTATAAAAGAACATACTATTAATAATTTTTCTAGTGATTCCCAGTTACTAATATTTTTATTCGCAGTTTTCTAAATAAGTTAAGTTTAAGTGTAGTTTTTGGTCAAAAAAATATAATAAAAATATTAAAGTTTTTAAGAAATGTCTATTACAAAATTCATATTCTTCTTACAATCAAAAGGTATGTTTATTTGTAATAAACTTTTAGGTGATTTAACTAATATGTTTGCCTAAGAATAAGATACACTATTTTTCTATAGTATTCTCCATTATTTTTCAAATTTTTTTAACAGTGCACAAGCAAATACAAACAGCGTCAGCCGAAATGTCTGCAATTTCAATTCGCCAACATATGTCCCCGCCTCCCGCTCCCTTTTTCCATTTTCCCGTCTCTCGTTTCGCCCTCGGCTTATGTGTTTTCCCCCCCTCTCGGCTGCACTTTCTTTTAATGAATTTTAAATTTAATACCGAAGCACTTAAAGTGGATAAATTTAATAAACATAACTATTTGCAAATTCAATGCTAAAGCGGAACAAATAAAAGGCAGCTTTTCCGGGCATCAAGTTCGTCCTGCACCTGACAGCTAATTGAGCCCGGCCAGGCTCTCGCTCTCTCTCCTTGAGGACTATTTTACGGCCCCAAGGAACTCGCACAAAAGCCCCACGCACACACCTGAGCCTGAGCCGGTACCTGTAACTGAAACTGAGTTCGAGACTGAGTAGAGGTCCTGACTGGCCGTCCGTCCGCCCACTCTCGTAAGACAATTATGAAATGCGTTTTTTTATAGTCCTATTATTGGCGTGGTACCCGGCATCCCGGCCTGGACTGTGGCCGGGGCAGGGGACAGTACACAATCGGGCTTTGTTATATGGCCAAGATCGCTTTGTCTTGGCCGTTTGCTGGCGTTGATTAAAAATATACGTACGTGCATACCTACCGGTGCTTGTATAACAATGTCCTTTTTGGCTTCAAGGGAAAGCCATCGTTTTTCCGCTGATTGCGGTGATTACATTACATTTAAGATTTACAAGAAGAACAAAAAAAGTGAGCATAAAACTGAACCATAAAATTAAACTTAAGTTAAGCAGCTTTGCTGCATTGTATAGGCATATTTTTCCGAGAAATTAGAACCTCTTCTTTCGACTTGTTTCGTTGTTAAGAAGATGGGATTTATTGCTTTGAAATATTTTGTTCAAAGGTAAAATATTAAAAAGAGCAGGAATCTGTTTTAAAAAAAATACCCTAAAAATACACTCTTAAATTTTTAAAAAGACATTTATTTAACAATATTTAAAACATATTTTTTTAATCTTACGGAAACAAAATTAATAAAACTTTACTTTTTCTTAACAAGTTTAATTTCCTTATATTGAATAATGACAATAGAGTTTAAACCAAAATCAATCACAAAAAAAATTGAAGTCAGATTATTTTCATTGCAAAATCAGTAGCTGTATTTTGATTCCTAAACAAATTATCAATAAACAAATCAAGAATCCTTTTCTTTAAATCTGTAAACAAAATTAATTTAAAAGTAACGGATTTGAACTCCTATACGTTGGCAACCCTACAATTCCAGCCTACAACCGACAGTTGGTATTTCCCGCACACTCTACAAACGGTCACATTGCTTGGCGGCTTGACCATTACTTTTGGGAAAACAAATAAATAAACACTAAGTTAAGGTATAAAAATGCAAAATGAGCCCGAGGAACAATCTTTTCAAATGCAGGCCCTGGAGATACGCGAACCGGATGCCAATTTCGATCCACAGAAGCCGCCAGAGTCCGGTGAGGAGTACTTAATGCACATGCTATACGAGAGAAAAAGATGCCCGGCGGTGGTGACCAAAAGATCTTCGAAAATTAAGAACAATCTAGGAAATAATACCTTGGAAATGATGGAGAACGTAGGTAGAAAAAATTCATTGCTCCCAACAATTGTTAACTTAATTCCTTGTTCTCTTTTTTTAGCCCGCTTTGCCGCCCTTCAAGTGCCTGCTGCCCACTCCGGAATGGCGAGAGCAACAGGTGAAATCCTTTCAAGCTGCCCGCTCCCAGGTGCTCGTCCTGCGCAGGGAGTTGGCCCGGAATAACTATGATCAATCGGCGGAGCCGCCTCTTACCTCGGATCAGGAGAAGTGGCAGGATTTCTGCCGGAATCAGCAGCCTCTGCTCAGCACAATACTCCATTTGACCCAAAACGATTTGGAGCAGCTCCTGGAAATGTTAAGCAAGTGGCTGCAAGAGGAGGAGGAGGTAGATCTCCTCCGGGATGTCTGGCTAGCGCGCTGGCTATATGCCACCTTAGTGTGTCTGCATCTGCCACTGGAGCCCTATGTCTTCAGCACCTTGCGATACATCGCCCGTTCCTGCATCCATCTGAGAAATCAATTGAAGGCGGAGGAAGTGCAGCGAGCAGCGCCCTACAATCTATTGCTGACTCTAATAGTTCAGTTCTTTGCACAGTCGGATTTTAAGGAATATATTTAAGGGTTTCAGATCATAAATTATACTTAATATTGTGGAAACATGCGTCTGTAGGCTTGGCAAATATCACAGCTGCTTTGATGGTGATCGTCCATGAGGGTTCGACTGCTGCTGCTCTGCGTCAAGGAGGAACTCTGGCTAAGACTGCTCAACTGCGTTGTGCTGGAACAGGAGGACAGACGTCGCTCCTGCTGTTTCTGCTGCTGCAGCTCCTCGGGGAATCCACCTCGCCATCCCGGACAGCAGTTGGTTTGGCGGCCGTGACAAACAGTTTGCTGCTGCTTTCGTGGCTGCTCCAAGTAGGTTAAGCAGCGGCTCTCCACATGGCGGTTGGGCACTGAAACCGGTTCTTCCCTAAAACCCGAGCAACTGCAGCCCTTTTTTCTGTCCTGCGTCGTCAATTGTGCCGATAGCTCCACCTTAGGTGCCAGAATTCCCGGAAACGCCGGTGTGGCCTTCATCAGTAGCTGCACGTTGGAGCTGTGGGCGCAACTCAAGCGAGGAATCGTGGGCTGCATCACATCCGAGAGGTTGCCAATGAAGTAGGCCAGTCTTCGACCGTTCTGCCAAATGGTAATCTCTAGTTGCTCCGATCTCAGTAAGTCGTGCATATCCTCCAGGCACTCCACACTCTTGAAATAGCCCTCCATCGTGAATTGGTCGTGGCACAGCATCGGAAATCGTGGCTCCATCGCTCCAGTTCGAAAGTAGTAGCCCAAAGTCTTAACAGTGGCCTCCAAATACCCGTGGGAGCAGAGCCAGACGCCAGGACACGTGAGCTGAAAGTGGAAAAGGTCTTAAGAATATAGATTATGCCACACAAATTCAAGTACCAGCACCAACCGCATGGAGCTGCAGGTCCAATCTCACATAGAACCTTTTGTGGGACATTTTTTTTTAGAGAATTGTAAGTGAAAGTATAGTCTGCCGGCGGAAGGAGATAATTTGTGGGGCGGGAATTGGGGGTCTTTGTTTTGGAGCCATTGGTTGCCCCGGGCAGCCGTTGAAAAGTGAATTTCAAAGTCGATAACGATAACGATTGGAGTCTTTGGCTGGGATTAGTGTTGAAAAGGGCAAAAAGTTCAAAGGAAAATAGCTATAAAAAAGAGTTTACTTAAATCAAAAGTAAAGTGGATTGATATGTAAATTTTAATATTTTAATAAATGGTTGAAGTAAAAATAAAAAACAAATAAACTTATTAGGAAACATATCGTTGAAGAACACTTTTTCAAAAGCTAGTTAAGCTTTTTTTCACGACAGAAGAGCTGGCCACACTAATTCCTTATCTGTTGCAACTAAGCGGCATTCCACGTCAGGTTTAATCATTGTTTTGGAGGAAATCAACAGGCGGAAATGCGCTTCAAAGGATTAACCATTTGTCTGGGACTCCTGCCACTGCTCCTCCAGGTGGCAATCGGACAATCACCCGAGGAGGAGCAGGGCGTTCGCTATGCGAATCGCTGTGAGGCCTGCAAAATCCTGGCCGCCGAACTGGAGGCGCGTCTCGGAGAGACGGGAAAATCTCACGATGTGATCGAGATAGGTTACTCCGTGGACGATGTGAAGCCGAAAAAACGCACCGAATACCGGCGGAGTGAGCTGCGACTGCTGGAGTCCCTGGAGAACGTGTGCGAGCGAGTTCTCGAGTACAATCTTCACAAGGAGCGGTCGGATAGCACGAGATTCGCCAAGGGCATGTCGCAGACCTTCCAGACCCTCCACGGACTGGTGGATAAGGGCGTTAAGGTGGATCTGGGAATACCCTACGAGCTGTGGGACAAGCCACCGGTCGAAGTCACCCAAATGAAGACGCAGTGCGAGAATATGCTGGAGGAATACGAGGAAACCATCAGTGACTGGTACTTCAAGCTCCAGGACAAGAAATCCCTGAAGAAGCACCTGTGCGAGGATCATGTGCTCAAGAAAAAAGCCGAACGGGAATGCCTGAAGGAGCAACTTGAACCGCCGAAGCCCAAAAAAACTGTGAAAAAGGACAAACCCAAAGGGGATAAGGATAAGGAGGAGCTGTGAGGCCAAAGATTAAAGTGATCCAAATCCTATCTCAATTCCATTTCGATAAAATTATAAACTCCATATATTCCTAGTATTTCTTAAATTTAACATACTTTTTTGTCAATTTACTCAGCATTTTATGTATTTTTTTTAATTTTTCGAAATGGAATGATTTTAGAACAAAACTAATAGTTTTAAGCTAGTTTAAGTACAACTTACTCTGTTATCTCTCAACTTGTATCCTGTAAGCCCAAAACCTTCCACATCGACTGAGCCACAAAACGTTACTGACTGTTTCGCTGGCGGCCATTGCCTTGCCTATTGATTTCGGCCACGAATCGGGGTCAACAATTAAAAGTTGACTGCCCTCGACTCCAACACCACTCACTCCAACCGACACAGTCCAAAAGTGCCACGTGGTGTTTGCCTTAACCATGTTTAATAATGAAGATTATGTAGCATATTCCAGGCATCGACACAATGAGCTTTCCTTGTAATAATACTCGGTATAAACCCAAAAAAAAATATATAATATATAAAAATATTGTTGATATACTAATTATTTATCTTGCATTTTTTTTTGGGAGTCTAATATTTAAAACAAATTATGGAATTATCTTCCTTTGGTTCCTTGGGTTGACCCTTTTCGTTTTTCGCTCTTTTAGTAACAGTTCATGGAGAGCTTTTCGGATGACTGCTCGCACATTGAGAGTCAGCAGATGACTTTTTCCCTAAAGGGTCTGTAAAGGAGACTTCTTTTGCAACAATAAAGAGAAAGCAGAATTCATTTCAAATCCTCAAATAAAACATATTCCTTTAATTTTGTATGTCTTTAATAAATACGTTGCGTATGTATATTTAAAAGTAAAAAATATTGTTATAATCGATTAATTGGATTTTCCATCTTTGAGTTCTCGTTGTTAGAATCACTACTGAGGGCCTCTTGGGGTATTCCGGGGGACCCATTAAAGTCTGATTACTGATCCAATTCGAGTGGAAATGCACCCCAAAAGCCCGTTTGGATATTAATTAGTTTGCTTATAGCTTCATCACATCCCAGGGATCGTCCATATAATGTAAAATTGCTTTGTCGTGAAGTTTCTCCCCAAAAACTTCCTTAAGCAGCCCCAAAACCCGCTCCTCAATGAACGCCACCTGATCCTGCGGACAGTAATCGTCTTGGGCCGAATGGGCCATGGTTATGGCCACCGGTGGCACCGGTAGACGTTCTAAAAACCTTTTGAAATTCACAAAGTATGACTCCAGCTCATCGGCCGTGCTTATGTGATGGGGTAAACCATTGTTGTCGGTGGTGCTGCCCGAATCGAAGATCAAATGCCAATCGATCTCATCATCCGGATACTTTTGCTGCAGCTGCTCAGCGAGACGGACAATCTTAGAGTATATTTCCGGCGTTATCACATTCTCATCGGGCGTTTTCAGTCCCGCAAATGTGCGTTCCTCCTCGAGGTGCCAGAAAATCTGTTTCAGGGCATCCAACTGGGTCTGCCTGCGGTCCGCCGTGGCCTTGTAGTCGGCCACGGAAGCGGTGCACGATTTCTTGATCTTCTCCACACTCACGAAATGAAAGATGTCCTTCAGCTGACTGTAGCAATCGGCATCCTTGTAGATTTCCAAAAACGGATTCGAAGTGCTAAAGAAATCCAAATCTATATCGAGCACGAATCCCTTGGCATCCTTTTCCGCTAGGAACTCCTTGGGATCGAGACTCTCGTTGTCGGCATCGTGAACCTGCAGCTCCACACTCTTGGCTTCCTTGAGATCTTCGGTGGTGCAATAGTTGCCATCGGCTATAAAGTAATCCAAGGGACAATCGACGCCAATTCGGCCCTCCTTGTGGCCCACTTTAAAGTCATGCCGGCCCGTGGGCAGCTGTTGGCACCAGGAGTTCTTAAGCCAAACCACGCGGTTGAAGTGACCTGACAAAAAGGGGATTAGGATTATAAATAAATCTCTGATGATAAGTTCTCCTCACTCACCCGCATATAGAGTGGGCATAATCCAATTCTCAATGCTCAGCTCATTGAGCATTGTGTCCTTGTCATACGCCGATCTTGCGGCTATATGTCGCGGTATAACCAGATCCGGATGCGAATCAAAGTGCACGAGGATATTATTCTCCAGGGGAAGATGCCGGGTGGCCAAGCAGCGATAGATGAACTCGAGCACATCGTTGTGATAGTCCACAATGAAGACGGGGATGCGTTGGAAGTTCCTGGGACTACTTGCGGTGCTCTGCACCCTCTCCAAGGGTATTCCCCTTGCCGGTATCAGTAGGGGTATCTCCTCATCGTCCTCGTCATTCTCCAGATCTTCGCTCTCCTCGCTGTCGTCCTCGTCCTCCTCAGCACTCTCCACCCCATCCTCCTCCTCCTCGTCCTCGTTTTTCTCGGCAGTCTTTTGTCTCTTTGTTGGCGGCGCCTCTTCCTCCCTAGCGGCAGCAGCCGTTGCCTTCACCGACGACAATGTCAACGAACTCTCGGGACTTTCACTTTGCGTTAGCTTTTTCAAGGCCGCCGCCGCACTCTCCTTGTCCAGCGTATCCGACTCCATTTTGTCCCGGGGAATTGCTTAATATTAAACCGTGCGGGACTTAGTTTTGTTGCATTTCGAGTTGGAATCGGCTGAAGTCAGTGTTGCCAGATGAAAATTTTGCTTTCCCCCTAAAAAATCTCAAATAGTCGATATTTCACCCTAAAAAATCCAAAACAAAAACGTAACGTTCTACAACGTAAGTGAACAAAAACGTGAAGATTTACGACGTAAGTGAACAAAAACGTGAAGATTTACGACGTAAGTGAACAAAAACGTGAAGATCTAGAGATGGACTATCACGAAGAAACGTAGATGCCAGGAATCATCGATGTTTCTCCACCTCTGTTGGTATCGATGGTTTCGATGAAACTCGTATTTAGTTTGATATTTTTGCCATTTTAGGTGATTTATAATAAAAAAAAAGCAATCTTATAGAGATTTTCTTAAAAAAATTTAATCAATCGTTCCGAAAAAAAACCCTAAACTTTCCCCCTAAAAATTCTTCCCCCCTAAAATTCCCCCTAGGACATCAAAAAACCCCTAAATCTAGGGGGAAAACCCCTGATCTGGGAACACTGAGTGGCCCTGTAGGTTAGAGGTGATAGTCGGGGGAAGTATCGATGGGTAGGCGATAGGTTAGAGGTGATATTTGGGAGGAAGTATCGATAGGTGGCTTTAAACTGGTGGCGCCACCCTAAACGCTAAAAAGAGTCGTAGGTGGAACGCGGTCAGTGAAACGAACCCATATAGGGAGGCAAAAGCGTTGGAGGAGAGGCAGTAGAAAAAGATACGGAGGAGCGGCAGCCAGCAAAAATATAATGGATCGGCACTGGCCACGGAGATCTTTTATTTCGGAATTCAAACTCACGGGAAATTTGTGGAAGCTGCCCAGAACCTCGGGTGCCGCCATTTTCCTGGGATCGGTGTTGTGGACCCGGACCTGCTAATCCTGACCAGCCTGGGTCAAAGGAGGACAACTGGTGAGCCCGTTCCTGTGCAGAATTGCACTGCCCCCTAATCCCACCGGCGCCACGGCCGTGTGTTATTGTTGTTGTGGCGAGCCGTTCGCCGCGCATGGTGAATTTACCCGCGGCTTGGGCAACATCTGCTATTTTCCGGCGGCCGCCAGCGAATCCGCCTCAGCATAGCCGCACTTCGCTCCGGCTCCCATATCGGCCATAACTGTGGGTACTGGCCAAGCTTTTCCGCCGCCGCTCACATCTGAAATTTCCCGCCGTGATATTTTCCTGAGAAAACAAATATATGTAAAACAATATTTAATTTAATTTATGTGCTTACGTTAATTTTGTCCGCGTAGTTCCGTGCACCAGAGCCCGGTTTTCGCGCAACCCAGGCCTGAAAAAAAGATAGAGATTAGTTAGGCAGAAGTTCAGTAATGTAAATTTTGTATTTTTTGCCCACCCTAATTGTCCTTTTTGGAGCTCCAGTAGGGACCGTAGGTGACCAAAAGGGGTATCCGGTTAGC
This sequence comes from Drosophila rufa, assembly GCA_018153105.1. NCBI lineage: Eukaryota > Metazoa > Arthropoda > Insecta > Diptera > Drosophilidae > Drosophila > Drosophila rufa. Next base: position 11,402,292 of record JAECXS010000085.1, read on the forward strand.
CCACCTTGTGGCTATAGCACTTAATAAACTTCTCCCTGGCGGCAATCTCGCGGACTTGGCGCAAGTGCATTCCTGGCCCAGGTCGTGGTTTTACCTCGGCAGAGTAACCATTGCTCTATAAGAAAATGAAATGTTGATAATTTATATTTGTTATATTTAAGAACATGAAATTATACACATATGTCGTGAAAATTATGGCCGTGAGTAAGCGTATTTACCTGGGGGAGATGAGCTGGTCGCCAAACCGCCCCGGAATAGACTCCGGTCCGCCGGAGATGGGTGATGCCTCTCCAAATCCCAAGAGGCATCCATAGTTGGGTGGGTGCGTCGTGGCGAGTCCATCAGTGCCACCAATTCTTTCCGTTTCATGTCGTCCAAATTTAAATTATTCCGCTTGTTTACGTTTTGTTGCAGGTTAAATTTATGTAGTGAGACGTCGTCATGTTATCGATATGGGATTCCGGAGCCGGCACTGCCCTCCGGGAAAAAGCAGTTCCGTTACAACACCCCTTTTTTTTACAAAATTAAATAGGTCGGTACTATCGCAATTGTATTGATAGTTTGCAAAAAAAAAAAAAAAACTCGAAACTATCGATGGTGCCAATATCGGTAGTTTGACATCTCTATAAGGGCCAAGATTCGGTAGTCATGAGTTTAAAGTCCAATTCTGGAAATGGTAATGAATAGATCAAATATTATTGTTTGGCGCAGAACTAGAAATATTTATTTGTACGGTTATTACAAATATATACCGATATTGTATCTCTTCAAGCCTATAATTAATGTAATAATTTCTTATTCAAGTTCACAAAATATATATTTATACAGACCTAAGTTGAATCATCGTCTAAAAATTGTATCTCATTATTTTTCGCCGTCGCCATTTCGCTATTAGTTCTACAAGTTTTTCTTTTCGAGAGCTGGAAAGCGCGTCTTAGCAGTTGCGTGGGATCTTGGGCTTTTGTGCTTGGGAGGTTTAATATGGAATCTGAGAATAAAAAATAAATGGTTTACAATGTTAAAAAAAATAATACAAATAAAGGTTCCGTCCTACCAACTATTACTTCATACAGTTTCGGAAAGTCTAACAATTTCTTCTTGCCATGGGATCCGTTTAAATTGTATTCCATTATGATCTGGTCGTCCAACACATTTTTCGCGACGTTGTTGCGCCATAGTTTGCTGACTGTTGCTATCTAAAAATGCGGAATTAATTAATTAATAATTAAATACTATATACTCAATGTGTTTTTCAACTTTTCTCTACTTTATATTTTACCTTATTTCTACTTACATAATAGCTTATCTATTATTAATTCGTAGTATTTTAATTATATTATTGTTTTCTTCCTGGCTCTGTAGTCGGTTTCTTATTCTATGCCGCTCCTGCAGATGTTCCTGCAGATGTTCCTGCTGCCGGTCCTGCTGCCTCTCCTGATGCTGCTACTGCTCCTGTTCCTGATGCCGCTCCTGCTGCAGCTCCTGCTGTGCCGCCTCTAAAGCCCGTGTCCAGCCTGACTTTCGAAGGTAATTTATTATTTTATTGTTATTATTTTTTATTATATTTTCCTTAGATTTTGTTTCAGATTTAATTGCTATTTTCATGTAAATTCATCTGAATTTGCTTCGGTCGCTGCCAAAAAAATAATCAAAAAATGAATCAAACAAATTTCTGTGTTTTTAAACAAATTTTAATAAAAATCTCAACTCATTTTTAAGCTTTTACACATTTCGTTTTTAATTTTATTGGATGGGGAAATAAATCTATAAACTGCCATAAAAATATATATCACTGCAAATTCTACAAGTAAAATGTAAAATCCGCATGTAAAGTATAAATCGGCATGTATTTTAAAATATTTCCATATTACATGCCCATACGAAATGCCCATACGATTTCTGCGCGTAGAAATCAGAAAAGCTAATTCGCGACAGTGTGACCAGAGCGGCCACGCTCTGTAATGTCCCCAACTCCGAAATATACCAGAATGAGACCGTAACCGCGTAACTGGTCACACCGGACAGCACTTATCGATAAATGTGGAATAAATGTGATTTCAGTGTTGGTTACTTTAAGAATACGGTCCTATTATTCAGAACTCAAATATCGATATATATATATCGATGGCAGTGCTAAAAACGGTTAATTTTGAAATATTCCAAACTAAGTCTTTGCTCTTGGAAACATTATTTAATCGTTTTAAATCTCAAATAAAAATGCAAGCATATATAATAAATACATTGTAAATATTTTTAATATCTATAATAATATCTTTGAAATTAATTTCACTTAATTTCAAAATTAAGAACAAAAAGATAAAAAAACAAATTAAATAAAAGTACATATTTCCTTAGAATAAAATACTTAAACCTAGTTTTAATATTGTGACTTGGGTTCTTTATTGTAAATAATATTTACTTAATATTAAAGAAGATATATTGTGAAAATAAGTGGAATAAATGAACTTGAAAATGAGCAAAGTGACTCAAAGACCCAAGGACTTTCCAGAAACCCATGAAAGCAATTTATATATGGAAACATACATTTGTATATACATTCAAATTGCGTTTTCTTTTTCGAAAAGAAATTCATTAATTAAACAGCACCTCTGTAAGCACGGCCCACACCTTGGCTAGGCCCTTAACAGGCCACCGCCACCACCCACATTTCAAGGTTGCATCGCATTTCGGAGATTTAAATCAATATTCCGTGTGTATCTCTGGAGCTCGGACGCTGCTCGGGCGTAATGCGATTTCTATTGAGACTTGGCAGAGCTTTCAGCCCGCAGAAAGCGCCGCCCACGCACTTCCGGAGCTTTTCATTCATAACTTGTTCGGTTTTTTTTATTTTCTGTATTTTTGCAGCGGCAGAAACGGACGCCCGCCCACATGGCTGATTGGAATGCGTAAAATGTGGCCGCGGTGTGTGTGTTTGTGTGTATCTATGGGGCTGTAACTCTGTATCTGTATCTGTATCTTTTACAGGTTTTTCGCCTTTTCTTTATTTTTATTTTGTGCTTTTTGCAGCTGGTGAAAATGAATGGCGGCTTGGTGGTCTGGAAAAACGCCAGCGCCGACTGCGCTGCTCGGACGTGGGCGTGCAATGTTTCCGCCGCTGGAGCGTTATCAAAAATATAACTGTATATAGACTTTTGTGGGTGTCTTACCCACAAACACATACACACAGCACTCTTTATTTTATTTCCCTTTTTATTTGTTTTTATTTTACTTATTTCTTCGGTGCCAAGTTATTGCGTGGGACGCGTGACACCCCCCAAAAAAATATAGCCAAACCCCCAAATTACAACACGGGCAAAAGTAGGGTAGAATATCGGTTTCCTTGTGGGTATTATTAAATATTTCCAATTAAAACTCTCTGGTACACATTTATTTTTAAGTCAAATTCGCAGAACGTTGGCTACAATTCGTTGAATATCAAATTAAAGCGAAAAAGGGGGCTTGAACTTGCAATTGTTTCGATAGATAGCAAGCCTTTTTTGTTAGAGTTCACGCCGCCTATTTGAATGGACTGGAATGAAATGGAAATTCTAACGTCATGGGTTGATTTTACAAAAATTAAACCTATAAAATTCGTTTAAAGCGACCAGACTTTGAGTAATTATTAAATCAGATATCTCTTAGAAGTTGTATTGGTATCCGAAAAAAAAATCTGAATATTACTACTATAATCATTCTTATATTTTATTTACAATTATAACCTATTAATTATGTTTGTATGCATGTTTATCTTTTTATGCAAGCTTAAGAGGTAGCTTTTTATCCATATACTAAATCAAACAAAACACCTCTTAACGAGGTGAGGTAAAAGTGACGATGGCACATTCAACTCAACAAATTTCTGATACCACATTTTGTGACGATTAATATTTATTTAAACAAAAATATTTAAAATTTTAATTAGTTTCAAAATCGGCACTTAGCTGAACAATTTAAAAAGGCAAAACGGCATCGTGTCGACTTTGAAACTAATTAAACAATTTTTAAATATTTTTGTTTGTCGGGGGCGGAACAGCTCAGTATCGTCCAGGATTCGCTGCAACAAATTTAAATTTGTTGGCGCTGTGCCAAAATAAGAACTCCGGGGCTCAGATTTAAGTAATGTAAATATATATTTTAAATGGGACTTTCACCTCTTTTCCACCACACCTGCCCTAAGCGGGGCACAAGACGCCCTATCTCTAACAATTAGGAGCACGCCCGACTCGGCGGCCAACGCCGTCTGGTGATCACGCCGCGCTTACGCTCCGCTTGGACTGCTGCCTCCTCCGCTGCTCTCCTCTGCTCCTTCTTGACTGCCGCTGCAGCCTCTGCGGCCCTGCCTCGATCTTTTATATCCCCCTGCAGCTGCCATTCAGCAGCCCTCTCTCCCGCCAAAACTGCTTTCTCTCAATTTCTCCGCTTTCACTCAATCTCTCAAACTGCTTTCTATACTATACTATAATTCCCAACTGGTTCTGGCAACTGCTGACCTATAATAGTGACTAATTTCCTCCGATGATTCCCCGATGATTCCCCGATGATTCCCCAATGATTTATCCGATGATTTCTCCGATGATTCCTCCGATGATTTATCCGATGATTCCTCCGATGATTTCTCCGATGATTCCTCCCATGATTTCTCCGATGATTTCTCGATCGAGGAATCCCATCGAGGAATCTCATCGAGGAATCTCATCGAGGAATCTCATCGAGGAATCTCATCTCATCGAGGAATCTCATCGAGGAATCTCATCGAGGAATCCTATCGAGGAATCCTATCGAGGAATCTCATCGAGGAATCTCATCGAGGAATCCTATCGAGGAATCTCATCGAGGAATCCCATCGAGGAATCTCATCGAGGAATCCTATCGAGGAATCTCATCGAGGAAACCCATCGAGGAATCAGCAGCCATTCAGCAGCCCTCTCTCCCGCCAAAACTGCTTTCTCTCAATTTCTCCGCTTTCACTCAATCTCTCAAACTGCTTTCTATACTATACTATAATTCCCAACTGGTTCTGGCAACTGCTGACCTATAATAGTGACTAATTTCCTCCGATGATTCCCCGATGATTCCCCGATGATTTATCCGATGATTTCTCCGATGATTTCTCCGATGATTCCTCCGATGATTCCTCCGATGATTTATCCGATGATTTATCCGATGATTCCTCCGATGATTTATCCGATGATTTATCCGATGATTCCTCCGATGATTCCTCCGATGATTCCTCCGATGATTTATCCGATGATTTATCCGATGATTCCTCCGATGATTTCTCCGATGATTCCTCCCATGATTTCTCCGATGATTTCTCGATCGAGGAATCTCATCGAGGAATCTCATCGAGGAATCTCATCGAGGAATCCCATCGAGGAATCCCATCGAGGAATCCTATCGAGGAATCCCATCGAGGAATCTCATCGAGGAAACCCATCGAGGAATCCCATCGAGGAATCTCATCGAGGAATCTCATCTCATCGAGGAATCCCATCGAGGAATCCCATCGAGGAATCTCATCGAGGAATCCCATCGAGGAATCTCATCGAGGAAACCCATCGAGGAATCAGCAGCCATTCAGCAGCCCTCTCTCCCGCCAAAACTTCTTTCTCTCAATTTCTCCGCTTTCACTCAATCTCTCAAACTGCTTTATATACTATACTATAATTCCCAACTGGTTCTGGCAACTGCTGACCTATAATAGTGACTAATTTCCTCCGATGATTCCCCGATGATTCCCCAATGATTTATCCGATGATTTCTCCGATGATTCCTCCGATGATTTATCCGATGATTTCTCCGATGATTCCTCCCATGATTTCTCCGATGATTTCTCGATCGAGGAATCCCATCGAGGAATCTCATCGAGGAATCTCATCTCATCGAGGAATCTCATCGAGGAATCTCATCTCATCGAGGAATCTCATCGAGGAATCTCATCGAGGAATCCTATCGAGGAATCTCATCGAGGAATCTCATCGAGGAATCCTATCGAGGAATCTCATCGAGGAATCCTATCGAGGAATCTCATCGAGGAATCCCATCGAGGAATCTCATCGAGGAATCTCATCGAGGAATCCCATCGAGGAATCTCATCGAGGAATGTCATCGGGGAATCCTATCGAGGAATCTCATCGAGGAATCTCATCGAGGAATCTCATCGAGGAATCCCATCGAGGAATCTCATCGAGGAATCTCATCGAGGAATCCTATCGAGGAATCTCATCGAGGAATCTCATCGAGGAATCCTATCGAGGAATCCTATCGAGGAATCTCATCGAGGAATCTCATCGAGGAATCCTATCGAGGAATCTCATCGAGGAATCCCATCGAGGAATCTCATCGAGGAATCCTATCGAGGAATCTCATCGAGGAAACCCATCGAGGAATCAGCAGCCATTCAGCAGCCCTCTCTCCCGCCAAAACTGCTTTCTCTCAATTTCTCCGCTTTCACTCAATCTCTCAAACTGCTTTCTATACTATACTATAATTCCCAACTGGTTCTGGCAACTGCTGACCTATAATAGTGACTAATTTCCTCCGATGATTCCCCGATGATTCCCCGATGATTGATCCGATGATTTCTCCGATGATTTCTCCGATGATTCCTCCGATGATTCCTCCGATGATTTATCCGATGATTTATCCGATGATTCCTCCGATGATTTATCCGATGATTTATCCGATGATTCCTCCGATGATTCCTCCGATGATTCCTCCGATGATTTATCCGATGATTTATCCGATGATTCCTCCGATGATTTCTCCGATGATTCCTCCCATGATTTCTCCGATGATTTCTCGATCGAGGAATCTCATCGAGGAATCTCATCGAGGAATCTCATCGAGGAATCCCATCGAGGAATCTCATCGAGGAATCCTATCGAGGAATCTCATCGAGGAATCTCATCGAGGAATCTCATCGAGGAATCTCATCGAGGAATCTCATCGAGGAATCCCATCGAGGAATCTCATCGAGCAAACCCATCGAGGAATCAGCAGCCATTCAGCAGCCCTCTCTCCCGCCAAAACTTCTTTCTCTCAATTTCTCCGCTTTCACTCAATCTCTCAAACTGCTTTCTATACTATACTATAATTCCCAACTGGTTCTGGCAACTGCTGACCTATAATAGTGACTAATTTCCTCCGATGATTCCCCGATGATTCCCCAATGATTTATCCGATGATTTCTCCGATGATTCCTCCGATGATTTATCCGATGATTCCTCCCATGATTTCTCCGATGATTTCTCGATCGAGGAATCCCATCGAGGAATCTCATCGAGGAATCTCATCGAGGAATCTCATCTCATCGAGGAATCTCATCGAGGAATCTCATCTCATCGAGGAATCTCATCGAGGAATCTCATCGAGGAATCCTATCGAGGAATCCTATCGAGGAATCTCATCGAGGAATCTCATCTCATCGAGGAATCTCATCGAGGAATCTCATCTCATCGAGGAATCTCATCGAGGAATCTCATCGAGGAATCTCATCGAGGAATCTCATCGAGGAATCCTATCGAGGAATCCTATCGAGGAATCTCATCGAGGAATCTCATCGAGGAATCCTATCGAGGAATCTCATCGAGGAATCCTATCGAGGAATCTCATCGAGGAATCCCATCGAGGAATCTCATCGAGGAATCTCATCGAGGAATCTCATCTCATCGAGGAATCTCATCTCATCGAGGAATCTCATCTCATCGAGGAATCTCATCGAGGAATCTCATCGAGGAATCCTATCGAGGAATCCTATCGAGGAATCTCATCGAGGAATCTCATCTCATCGAGGAATCTCATCGAGGAATCTCATCTCATCGAGGAATCCTATCGAGGAATCTCATCGAGGAATCCTATCGAGGAATCTCATCGAGGAATCCCATCGAGGAATCTCATCGAGGAATCTCATCGAGGAATCCCATCGAGGAATCTCATCGAGGAATCTCATCGGGGAATCCTATCGAGGAATCTCATCGAGGAATCCCATCGAGGAATCTCATCGAGGAATCCTATCGAGGAATCCTATCGAGGAATCTCATCGAGGAATCCTATCGAGGAATCCTATCGAGGAATCTCATCGAGGAATCCCATCGAGGAATCTCATCGAGGAATCTCATCGAGGAATCCTATCGAGGAATCTCATCGAGGAATCCCATCGAGGAATCTCATCGAGGAATCTCATCGAGGAATCCTATCGAGGAATCTCATCGAGGAATCTCATCGAGGAATGTCATCGAGGAATCCTATCGAGGAATCTCATCGAGGAATCCTATCGAGGAATCTCATCGAGGAATCTCATCGAGGAATCTCATCTCATCGAGGAATCTCATCTCATCGAGGAATCTCATCTCATCGAGGAATCTCATCGAGGAATCTCATCGAGGAATCTCATCGAGGAATCTCATCGAGGAATCTCATCGAGGAATCTCATCGAGGAATCCTATCGAGGAATCCTATCGAGGAATCCTATCGAGGAATCCTATCGAGGAATCTCATCGAGGAATCCCATCGAGGAATCTCATCGAGGAATCTCATCGAGGAATCTCATCGAGGAATCCTATCGAGGAATCCTATCCAGGAATCTCATCGAGGAATGTCATCGAGGAATCCTATCGAGGAATCTCATCGAGGAATCTCATCGAGGAATCTCATCGAGGAATCTCATCGAGGAATCCTATCGAGGAATCTCATCGAGGAATCTCATCGAGGAATCCCATCGAGGAATCTCATCGAGGAATCCTATCGAGGAATCCTATCGAGGAATCTCATCGAGGAATCTCATCGAGGAATCCTATCGAGGAATCTCATCGAGCAAACCCATCGAGGAATCAGCAGCCATTCAGCAGCCCTCTCTCCCGCCAAAACTTCTTTCTCTCAATTTCTCCGCTTTCACTCAATCTCTCAAACTGCTTTCTATACTATACTATAATTACCAACTGGTTCTGGCAACTGCTGACCTATAATAGTGACTAATTTCCTCCGATGATTCCTCGAGGAGTCCCATCGAGGAATCTCATCGAGGAATCTCATCGAGGAATCTCATCGAGGAATCTCATCGAGGAATCTCATCGAGGAATCTCATCGAGGAATCCCATCGAGGAATCTTATCGAGGAATCCTATCGAGGAATCTCATCGAGGAATCTCATCGAGGAATCCCATCGAGGAATCTCATCGAGGAATCTCATCGAGGAATCTCATCGAGGAATCTCATCGAGGAATCTCATCGAGGAATCTCATCGAGGAATCTCATCGAGGAATCCCATCGAGGAATCTTATCGAGGAATCTCATCGAGGAATCCCATCGAGGAATCCCATCGAGGAATCCCATCGAGGAATCTCATCGAGGAATCCCAACGAGGAATCTCATCGAGGAATCTCGAGGAATCCTATTGAGGAATCCCATCGAGGAATCTCATCGAGGAATCTCATCGAGGAATCTCATCGAGGAATCCTATCGAGGAATCTCATCGAGGAATCCCATCGAGGAATCTCATCGAGGAATCTCATCGAGGAATCTCATCGAGGAATCTCATCGAGGAATCCCATCGAGGAATCTCATCGAGGAATCCTATCGAGGAATCCTATCGAGGAATCTCATCGAGGAATCCCATCGAGGAATCTCATCGAGGAATCTCATCGAGGAATCTCATCGAGGAATCTCATCGAGGAATCCCATCGAGGAATCTCATCGAGGAATCCTATCGAGGAATCCTATCGAGGAATCTCATCGAGGAATCCTATCGAGGAATCCTATCGAGGAATCTCATCGAGGAATCCTATCGAGGAATCTCATCGAGGAATCCTATCGAGGAATCTCATCGAGGAATCTCATCGAGGAATCCCATCGAGGAATCTCATCGAGGAATCCCATCGAGGAATCTTATCGAGGAATCTCATCGAGGAATCCCATCGAGGAATCCCATCGAGGAATCCCATCGAGGAATCTCATCGAGGAATCCCATCGAGGAATCTCATCGAGGAATCTCATCGAGGAATCTCATCGAGGAATCCTATCGAGGAATCTCATCGAGGAATCCCATCGAGGAATCTCATCGAGGAATCTCATCGAGGAATCTCATCGAGGAATCTCATCGAGGAATCCCATCGAGGAATCTCATCGAGGAATCCTATCGAGGAATCCTATCGAGTAATCTCATCGAGGAATCCCATCGAGGAATCTCATCGAGGAATCTCATCGAGGAATCTCATCGAGGAATCTCATCGAGGAATCCCATCGAGGAATCTCATCGATGAATCCTATCGAGGAATCCTATCGAGGAATCTCATCGAGGAATCCTATCGAGGAATCCTATCGAGGAATCTCATCGAGGAATCCTATCGAGGAATCTCATCGAGGAATCCTATCGAGGAATCCTATCGAGGAATCTCATCGAGGAATCTCATCGAGGAATCCTATCGAGGAATCCTATCGAGGAATCTCATCGAGGAATCCCATCGAGGAATCCTATCGAGGAATCTCATCGAGGAATCTCATCGAGGAATCCCATCGAGGAATCTCATCGAGGAATCTCATCGAGGAATCTCATCGAGGAATCTCATCGAGGAATCTCATCGAGGAATCCCATCGAGGAATCTTATCGAGGAATCCCATCGAGGAATCTCATCGAGGAATCTCATCGAGGAATCCTATCGAGGAATCTCATCGAGGAATCCTATCGAGGAATCTCATCGAGGAATCCTATCGAGGAATCCTATCGAGGAATCTCATCGAGGAATCCCATCGAGGAATCCTATCGAGGAATCTCATCGAGGAATCTCATCGAGGAATCCCATCGAGGAATCTCATCGAGGAATCTCATCGAGGAATCTCATCGAGGAATCTCATCGAGGAATCCTATCGAGGAATCTCATCGAGGAATCCTATCGAGGAATCTCATCGAGGAATCCTATCGAGGAATCCTATCGAGGAATCTCATCGAGGAATCCCATCGAGGAATCCTATCGAGGAATCTCATCGAGGAATCCCATCGAGGAATCTCATCGAGGAATCTTATCGAGGAATCCTATCGAGGAATCTCATCGAGGAATCCTATCGAGGAATCTCATCGAGGAATCCCATCGAGGAATCCTATCGAGGAATCTCATCGAGGAATCCCATCGAGGAATCCTATCGAGGAATCTCATCGAGGAATCCCATCGAGGAATCTCATCGAGGAATCTTATCGAGGAATCCTATCGAGGAATCTCATCGAGGAATCCTATCGAGGAATCTCATCGAGGAATCCCATCGAGGAATCCCATCGAGGAATCCCATCGAGGAATCTCATCGAGGAATCCCATCGAGGAATCTCATCGAGGAATCTCATCGAGGAATCTCATCGAGGAATCTCATCGAGGAATCCTATCGAGGAATCCCATCGAGGAATCTCATCGAGGAATCTCATCGAGGAATCTCATCGAGGAATCCTATCGAGGAATCTCATCGAGGAATCCCATCGAGGAATCTCATCGAGGAATCTCATCGAGGAATCCTATCGAGGAATCCTATCGAGGAATCTCATCGAGGAATCCCATCGAGGAATCTCATCGAGGAATCTCATCGAGGAATCTCATCGAGGAATCTCATCGAGGAATCCCATCGAGGAATCTCATCGAGGAATCCTATCGAGGAATCCTATCGAGGAATCTCATCGAGGAATCCTATCGAGGAATCCTATCGAGGAATCTCATCGAGGAATCCTATCGAGGAATCTCATCGAGGAATCCTATCGAGGAATCTCATCGAGGAATCTCATCGAGGAATCTCATCGAGGAATCTCATCGAGGAATCCCATCGAGGAATCTCATCGAGCAAACCCATCGAGGAATCAGCAGCCATTCAGCAGCCCTCTCTCCCGCCAAAACTTCTTTCTCTCAATTTCTCCGCTTTCACTCAATCTCTCAAACTGCTTTCTATACTATACTATAATTCCCAACTGGTTCTGGCAACTGCTGACCTATAATAGTGACTAATTTCCTCCGATGATTCCTCCGAGGAGTCCCATCGAGGAATCTCATCGAGGAATTTCATCGAGGAATCTCATCTCATCGAGGAATCCTATCGAGGAATATCATCGAGGAATCTCATCGAGGAATCCTATCGAGGAATCTCATCGAGGAATTTCATCGAGGAATTTCATCGAGGAATCCTATCGAGGAATCTCATCGAGGAATCTCATCGAGGAATCTCATCGAGGAATCTCATTGAGGAATCCCATCGAGGAATCTCATCGAGGAATCTCATCGAGGAATCTCATCGAGGAATCTCATCGAGGAATCCCATCGAGGAATCTCATCGAGGAATCTCATCGAGGAATCCTATCGAGGAATCCTATCGAGGAATCCTATCGAGGAATCCTATCGAGGAATCCTATCGAGGAATCTCATCGAGGAATCCTATCGAGGAATCTCATCGAGGAATCCCATCGAGGAATCTTATCGAGGAATCTCATCGAGGAATCCCATCGAGGAATCCCATCGAGGAATCCCATCGAGGAATCTCATCGAGGAATCTCATCGAGGAATCCTATCGAGGAATCTCATCGAGGAATCCCATCGAGGAATCCCATCGAGGAATCTCATCGAGGAATCTCATCGAGGAGATTCCTCGATGTGGTTCCTCGATGAGATTCCTCGATAGGATTCCTCGATGGGATTCCTCGATGTGATTCCTCGATGAGATTCCTCGATAGGATTCCTCGATGAGATTCCTCGATGAGATTCCTCGATGAGATTCCTCGATGAGATTCCTCGATGTGATTCCTCGATGAGATTCCTCGATAGGATTCCTCGATGAGATTCCTCGATGAGATTCCTCGATGAGATTCCTCGATGAGATTCCTCGATAGGATTCCTCGATAGGATTCCTCGATGAGATTCCTCGATGAGATTCCTTGATGAGATTCCTCGATGAGATTCCTCGATGAGATGAGATTCCTCGATGAGATTCCTCGATGAGATGAGATTCCTCGATGAGATTCCTCGATGAGATTCCTCGATGGGATTCCTCGATCGAGAAATCATCGGAGAAATCATGGGAGGAATCATCGGAGAAATCATCGGAGGAATCATCGGATAAATCATCGGAGGAATCATCGGAGAAATCATCGGATAAATCATTGGGGAATCATCGGGGAATCATCGGGGAATCATCGGAGGAAATTAGTCACTATTATAGGTCAGCAGTTGCCAGAACCAGTTGGGAATTATAGTATAGTATAGAAAGCAGTTTGAGAGATTGAGTGAAAGCGGAGAAATTGAGAGAAAGAAGTTTTGGCGGGAGAGAGGGCTGCTGAATGGCTGCTGATTCCTCGATGGGTTTCCTCGATGAGATTCCTCGATGGGATTCCTCGATGAGATTCCTCGATGGGATTCCTCGATGGGATTCCTCGATGAGATGAGATTCCTCGATGAGATTCCTCGATGGGATTCCTCGATGGGTTTCCTCGATGAGATTCCTCGATGGGATTCCTCGATAGGATTCCTCGATGGGATTCCTCGATGGGATTCCTCGATGAGATTCCTCGATGAGATTCCTCGATGAGATTCCTCGATCGAGAAATCATCGGAGAAATCATGGGAGGAATCATCGGAGAAATCATCGGAGGAATCATCGGATAAATCATCGTAGGAATCATCGGAGGAATCATCGGAGGAATCATCGGAGAAATCATCGGAGAAATCATCGGATAAATCATCGGAGGAATCATCGGATAAATCATCGGATAAATCATCGGAGGAATCATCGGAGGAATCATCGGAGAAATCATCGGAGAAATCATCGGAGAAATCATCGGAAAAATCATCGGGGAATCATCGGGGAATCATCGGAGGAAATTAGTCACTATTATAGGTCAGCAGTGGCCAGAACCAGTTGGGAATTATAGTATAGTATAGAAAGCAGTTTGAGAGATTGAGTGAAAGCGGAGAAATTGAGAGAAAGCAGTTTTGGCGGGAGAGAGGGCTGCTGAATGGCAGCTGCAGGGGGATATAAAAGATCGAGGCAGGGCCGCAGAGGCTGCAGCGGCAGTCAAGAAGGAGCAGAGGAGAGCAGCGGAGGAGGCAGCAGTCCAAGCGGAGCGTAAGCGCGGCGTGATCACCAGACGGCGTTGGCCGCCGAGTCGGGCGTGCTCCTAATTGTTAGAGATAGGGCGTCTTGTGCCCCGCTTAGGGCAGGTGTGGTGGAAAAGAGGTGAAAGTCCCATTTAAAATATATATTTACATTACTTAAATCTAAGCCCCGGAGTTCTTGATATCAGAAATTTGTAAAATGACATATGTATGTCCCATTGTTGTTATAAGTTTTTGTTTAATACTTAAATGGGAAAAAATAACCAAAAAAATTCAATTAAGAAGTTAGCTATATGGGATCAATTGCTACTAATTTTGATTAGAAAGCGAATATCTCAAGGGCTATACGGCCTGAAGTGACTATAAAAATCGTACAAACCATTTAAAAAAACATAATTTTAATCTAAGGAAAAATTAGTTTTAATTCTAAATTCTTAATTATAATATTTAGATAAATTTTGTCAAGGCAAAGTAATTATCATATCAAAATACCTTCCCAACGACATATAGCACGTTTCTGTAAGGTTAGTCGTTCAGAAGTTATGGGCGCGAGAAACTTCCTGTTTTCCCGACAAAGAAGCAAAAAACGCATAAATTAGATTTTTTAATTTAAATTATTTTAAGTTTCCTTTGATGGTTTTAAATATTATTGCATTGTGCACGTCTCTATATGACTCTACATGAGTTTTTACAAAATGTATGTATAGTGCATGTAAGAGGTTAGGTTTATGGGATCCTTGCCACTAATTTTAATGAGTAATATCTCGAGAAAGCGAATTTTCCCAGATATGTGTTATATACCAAAAGTTGAGCAATCTCAAGGGTTATATGGCTATATGGTTCTCATTTCGAAAAGGCCGTTAAAATCTTGTTTATTGAATATTTTTTTGAACGGAGTATCGGATCCGGATGATCGAGGTATCATTCGACGCGTATTTAAAGCTAGATCACAACAACATTAAAAATTTGGGGAGTTTTGCTCCACCGGCCCCAGTAGCTCCAATTTTAAACAATTTCAATTTCGCACTTTTACTCCCATCTCTCCTAAACTAATCAGTAATCAGTTGAAAAATCTTAGTATGCAGTTTCAAAGGGTTTTACAATGCCTTTCGATCAAGATATTAATGGTTCTGATCGGACTATCGTAGCAGATTTTCAATTCTACGGCTGTATATAGTAGTCTCCTTGCGCACCACAGTCTCGGTGCTCATCGTCACTACGTGGACTGCCGTCCACAGTGATAAAACAAGATATCGATTTAATTACCAGTTTTAATAATAAAGAGTGGGTAAGTCAGAGTGACAGGCCTTAGCCTACGCCTCTAGACTCTCCCCATATATATTTTTACCAATTACTTGGGTCAACATAATTAACGAGAGCCAAGCATTATTCCAAACAAAATTCCTACAAATTCTCAGCGAGAGGGTTGTGGGGAAGTGCTATTCTGTGAAACGGAAGTGACAACTTTGAGAGCATCGCCCCTTTAGCTCCGACTTTTGATTGAATCAATTGGCTGCAATTTCGCCTTTCGTTGTTTTTGTATCAATTACAGTGGCTCCGCGCTTTCTCTAGCTGCTGTCTCACCCAATTCTCGCGATTAATTTGCCTTCAGCTTGACCCCGTAGGTCAAACACTGCGCCGCATTAACCTTCGTTAGCCCCTACACTGTTTTTTTTTTTTTTTGTCTTTCCTCTTAGATTGAAGAAGGATGGACGTGCGATGACAACGCCGACAATGATGATGACGATAGTGGCGAAAAAGAAGTGGGAAAAGCCGGCAGAAATTTCTGCGCCCAAATGCTCTAGTTTAAAAATACAAACTGGTAAAGTCAACACCCGAAACAAGGTCGTAACGAGGGGAGTATAAGAGTATTTCTATGGGAAAATGTAAAAACAATATTAATCAAATTAAGGGGAGTGTCAAAAAGCTAGATATAAATTTGATTATTCTCTCGCCTCTAAATCTCAATTTTACTCAATTCTCATAAGGTTCCCTATAATATTATATGATAAAATTGGAAAATTATGAGCAAGATTAAATGATTAATATTTAAAAAATAGATAAACAGATTCATCATCATTTTTATGACACTATATCTCAAGTTAAACATAAACCCAAAAATAAATTAGAGATTAATTCCCAAGAATTATGTTTACTGAATCATTAAGCTAAAGATAAGGGCAGAAAATTCACCAAGCGGCCACCGGAATGACGTCAAAAGGATTTTGATTCGAGCGTAGGTGCCTGTTACAGCCTTTTCCCATTTCGTCCTGTATTTTCTTTTATTTTATTTTCCCTTTTTTCGAGAGGAACACGTGGCACTGGCTGTGTTTAAGCCACCGTGAGGCTGAGCAGAGAATGGGACAATGTGGAAAAGTGAGTCAAAGGGAACCCGAGAACCCACATAGCACACAAGTCCTGAGCGAACCAACGTCATTCGAATTTCAATTCGGTGAATAGTCAGTTCAGTCATTTGGTCAGGTCGCCGCTTGCTTCATATCAATCGCAACTTTTGCTGGCGTGGGCGAGCTAAAGCCAAATGATTGTTTCACATATTTTTCCTTTTATCTGCTGTCTGGAGTCGTGTGGGATTTTTTAGCGATTTAATGGCCCTTTTCTGGGCTTTTATGGGATGATTTTTGAATTTATGTAACATATTTTTTCACATTTAAAATTGTACTTACATTTTTTGAAGATTATTCTTACTAATTTAGTTAAAAAAGAATGGAATGATGCTAATTAAACTTTAAAAAAATATTTAAAAATTCAGAAATCTTGTAAAAGTACAAATATGCACCAATATTACTCATACGACCCATGGGTTATACAGAAATTGTATTAGTTCTCAATCATACAACAATTTAATTAGCTTTACTTTATCTATATAATCTTAAAAATTATTTAAAGGAAATTATTCCGATTTTCAGCTTTCAAATTTGAGCATCACTTGTCTGGAACAACGTCATCAGAGTGCCACGAATTTTAAATGCTGGGCAGAGGGAGAAGGAATTATAAATATATATGTTTATGTATATATAGAATTTGTGAGATATCTCAGCCTCTTTGGTCTGGTCAAACGTCAAACGCACGTCGATCGTCAGATTGTCGATTGTCGATTGTCGAGACCCGCCAAGTGGCGCCCACCGACATCCGCTGCTCATATGGGCGAGTGATTCACAGAAATCTTTCGGAGCGGAACTCTGGGGGCTGGAACTCTGGGGGCAGTGGGCTGATTTGATGCTTAAATCAGTGTGTGAGTGTTCCACAAGTAAGTAAGTATGTCTGATCAGGCGGAACGGAAATGCGAACGCGAGATAATCGGTCGCGCCAATTCTTAATCCCATTTCAGTTGTTTTAGGTCAGTAAAGCGGAGTGGAAAAGTAGTGTGGGAGAATTCTACTGTTACTATTATTAGATTAAATTGTTGCAAGTAGTCTCTGAAGATATTATTTACAACAATCATGGTTTTGATAGGGTTTTAAATGCCTGGGAAAATATATTTTAGAGTGATATCTATAAGATAAATATTAAATATTTAAAATCATTTTAAATGGCATCTAAAAGCATGCTAAAACTTTGTACAACTTATAAACAATAACATTTGCAAATAAATTCGAGCTGTAAATATTTCGTATTATACTTTTGGATAGCTTTTTAGGGGATTTTAAATTCACAGCGCTTTCTGTGACATTCATGATCTTATTTATATTATAGAAGTCGACTAATAAAACGACCAATTTTATTTATAATTATTTAAAGATTAAAATATTAAGGCCAGAACAGGTAAAGTCGCATTTCGATGCTGTTAAAGATTATATTCAATGTTATATTGATAATTTTCGATGCTTTTTCAGCTCTAACCACAGTCGATAATTAACCAATCGAGTTGTTCTTTTATCCGTAAATGAATAATCATAATAAATCAACTGACTTTAACAATCACACATAGAACAAAAGAAATTGCAGGATATCATGAATAAATCCCCCACACATGACTATAAGGAAACTCTATTAAATGGTTGCAAATCACGCTGATCCGTAAATTTCCAATATTCCTAGAATTTTCATTGGTGCTTGGAATCATCGGAAATGGCCATGACTGAATGAATGTACGTACTGTATCTAAACACTCGTGTGGGCGTCATCTTCTGTATATTGATTAGACGATTGGTCTGATAATCGAGCAAATGCCGTCACCTACCTGTGCTATTTGGAAATGCCAATCGTGAGGTGCAAGAAAAGTAATTCAATTTTCTAAAAGATTAAAGTTCGCCCACAGATAAGACAGATAATGCGTCGTGTGATTCATTGAGGTCTATAAATGAGCCCTCCAGTTGGGTATTCCCTCTTTGGCTGGAATTAGACATTGAACTTGGGCCCCATCCGAAAAACGGAACCCCAAGGTCTGACCTTGGCTTCTACAGTGTCAGAAACTGAAAGTAAGTAAGCAAGCAGCTTTTGAAGTATGGTATCCCAGTGCTTACTTGAAATTCCTTCGTGCTTTGATGCTGCACCGGAAATTAATTTTATGGGAAAACTAGTTTATTTAGGTGGTTTTTAAAAATGTAGCATACTTTTGGACACCATTTTAAAGAGATTTTAAATTCATAGCAATTTTTGTGGAGCCCCTGATACGTGTATTCATAAAGAATTTCCTTTATTCATAACCATATTTTATTATACCCGGTACCCATAGGGTACAAGGGTATTATAAGTTTGTGCCAACCGATAATGTATGTAACAGGCAGAAGGAGGCATCTCCGACCCCATAAAGTATATATATTCTTGATCAGTATCACCAGCCGAGTCGATTTAGCCATGTCCGTCTGTCCGTCTGTCCGTCCGTGTGAAACAACAGATCTCAGAGACTATAAGAGCTAGAGTTACCAAATTTGGTGACAACATTGGAATCTGTTGCACGCAGATCAAGTTTGTTTTAAAATTTGGCCACGCCCACTTCCGCCCTCAAAAATCATAAAAAACGTTAAATAACCTATACTCGTTTTTTTTCGGGTAAAAGTTAATAAATACAAAAAATTAATAAAATGGAGCGGACGTTTCCTGAAAATTTCAGTAAAATCGGATGATAAACATGGGAGATATTAGCAATAAGGTTAGAATTTTAACAAACCGCCCTAAGGCACTGCTGTTGCAAGCTGTAGCCGACAGGTGGCGCATTCGAGCCTTGGCCGTGCGATATAATGGCGCCAATGTACATATGTATGTACAATGTAGTGTATGTACATTTTTAAATTGCCTTTTGGTGTGAAGCGCAAACGTTTAGGTACCGGGTATCTCACGGTCGAGCACAGTCGACTGTAGCTTTCTTACTTGTTTTTTACTTCTCTTCAAGCTACTAGTGGAGATTTCGGAATTCTTCAGCCTGTACAAGATTCACTCCAAATTTCTTTTAGTGAACGCTTTTTTCTTCCGCCCTTTTTTCCCGGGCTGGCAGACAAGCTGGTGGCCTCCCACGCGAACGAGTGTCCTGGGGAACGGCACCTCCGAATTCCCCCCGGTTGCGAGGACACCGCGTCCTCGGGTTCCAAGACGCAACCTTGCAGAGAGCTGAAAGCGAGCAACGCCTTAGTGCGTGGGTTTAAGCATAGATTCCGCACTGCCGCTTCCCTCACTCCCAACACGTTCGCCCCGTTTCATTCCAGTCCAGTCCCCAGTCCGTCTTTCTTTCCTTCTTTCTTTATTTATCCAACGGTTTTTGCTGCTGCGTGGGACTTTCATTCATGAAAATTTTGCTCGAAAGTCGTTGCCGATTCGTATACATATACATACATACACGTGTACTTATGTATGTGCACATACAAGAGCACGTTGTGCTGGGCTTTACCTAACGGTATATACAGCTTCGTATATAAAGCTGATGCGACGCAGGCGCCTCACCAGTTTTGTTGTTTTTTTGTGGAGAAATTTTTGCACGCGCCGCATATCCTTGAAATTGTCCTTCCATGCGATTTGTGCCAGTGTGAGTGTGTAAGTGAGCCTTCCTCCTTTTTGTGTGTAAATATCAGGGTCATGGTTATAAAATTAAACATTTCGTCGAGTCTCCAAAAGAACTGGAGCTTAGGGGAGAATTTTCGGGACGCGAGCTTTCCTTGTAGACCTTACCCAAAAAGAACTTCATTGATGATTCTTCTTTTTCTTCAACTGGGTTCCATAACTTCTTATCGCTCAACTCCTTTCCCCCCCTCCCCATTGTTGGCTTCGACTTGCTCCATTAACTTTTGCATTCATACACTGGGGGCTCTCACGGAAAAGAGAGTAGACACAAAAGTAGGTGCGATTGAGGGAGGGAGTAGGGGAGTGAGAGCGAGAGAGAGCTAGTTTAGCTGGCGAATTCAATGAATCAACATGGGCACACGCACACCATTGCACAAAAATATCAATGAACTTTACACAAAACTTTTGTGAGCGTGTGCAGCGTGGAGAAAAGTCTGCGAGCGAGAGAGCCGGAGCCAGGAGAGAAGCTAACCGAGTGGAGTGGGGAGTGGAGAGGTGAGCAGGCAGGTGAGCGTTTTGCGAACCCAGTTGGGAATGAATGTGCAGGTAAATGTGAATTTATGTGCACCATCAATGAACGTTGATTAATAATTGCGTTAGGTTCGCAGAAAAAAAAAATTAAATTATCTCTCAATATTTAATATGTCGGCATTTCCGCCAAAAGGTCAACCAGGGCCGAAAACTAACATTTTTATTATCATCGTATTCTGATGTGTTTATTTATAAAGAAACTTAAAATCCAAACCGAAATTTGCATAATACAATGATTACATAGCACATCTCAGAATATTTATGTGAAAATCGGCCTGAAAAGGGAAAAAACCAAACTACTTTGAAAAGTTATTTTTATATTTCATTATTTTGCATGCAAAACATACGAAATGTTTAAACTTTTTCTACGAAATCTCCTCATTGAAATCTATTAAGGGAGGTGGTTTTTCAAGCAAATATAAAGTCAGGTAAAAACGTAATGAAAATGTACAGTTACAAATCAAAAATAATAGTTATATTTTATAACAATATCTATAAATAGAAAGCTGCATTATTTTATTGTTGATTAATTACTTGCCACATTTTTGGTATCGTTTGCAGTGGATAGTTTTCTACAAATTATTTCAAAACGACAAGTCCCCAAAGCTTGTATTTTAGAATACAAGTAGTTAATTGTATTTTATGATAATTTTAAAACTGCCTTAAAACATTTTCTTTGCACATTTTAGATTATGTATGATTGTGTATTTAATTACCCTGGAAAACGTACATAAATACCTGATATGTCAGATTATTTTGAGTGTCAACAATCTAGAATGGCAGAAAAATCCCTATGGTTTTTGTAAAAGTTATTAATCGATTTCTGATGCTCAAATAAAGTTTAAGCTTTAAAGTATGTAATACACTATCCGATTGAATATTGATATTTTGGAGTAATTTTGCAATGCTTTCCCGCCTGAATTCCTACACTCCTTCGTCGATTGCAGTAAATTTCCCAGGGGGTTTCTTATGCACTGGCTCTCGTTCACCTTTTTGGAGAGTTGGAGAGGACAGACTGCTTAGCTCTCATGCCACCTCTCTATCATGTCCCCTTGTGTGGGTGCGCTACCTTTTGAGTGCAAGTGTATGAGTCCTTGTTTCAAAATTGTTTTATCTGTTTGTGGATTTTGTTGACACTTATTATATTAGTTAAAGCATTTTTTAAATTAACCTTTCATTGGATGAATAAATCAATGTTATTACTCTTCTCCAGGTCGTAAATTCCAAAACAGAAAGGCTGGGAGAGTGCGAGAGAGATTTTGAAACGCGCACTTTGTTATTGTTTCGTGGTCGGAGAGTCCAGAGAGAGGCCACATTGAGCGAGATAGCTTGCTTTCGCCACTCTTGAGTGGAAATTCGGAAATTCTAAAAGCATTGAGCAACTGAGTTCACCTACGTACAGTGGCTCACAGCTTATTTGATGCAAGAACTTTAGACACATTTAATTCGTGAATTGTGATTGCTAACAACAATAAGCTAATTAACAATATTTGCTTGTTTATTTAGCATTTATTTTGTTTCGGCTACACTGGAAAAACATTGTGATAGTAAACAATGCAAACTTAAATTTGCCAGAGAGAAATCATCCAATATCCTTCCTGAATGAAGGTATTCTAAATACGATCTAATTTAAACATATATGGATATTTTTATTGCAATATGCTTGGCGTGATCGGAGAGCTCCGAAACCTGCGCCTGAAACCTACGGTTGAGCATGGTAGCGGTTATCACAAGACTTAAACTCGTCCTTATCGATGGAATAAAATATTAGCTCATGTTGTCTTTAACTTTAAAGAAAAAATTTGATTACAAACTTAGATTTAACTTTTAATAGGGCATCGACCCAAAAGATAAATCTGTTGCTGTGATGATCTGGTTAATTTGGAAGATCCCTCAAGAGGTGGTTTCACTGGCCCAGTCACAAACCTAAATGTTATTTAGAATTTGCAGCCATTTTTCGATCAGGCCATTCGCTAGGAATCAATATCTAAAAAAAATAACAAAAAATGAGCTCTTTAAAGAATCCATTCTTTTCAATTCACTAGGAAATTTTTAAATATTTGTTTTATTGTTGGAGTATAACACACTTGACGGATGTAATAAGACAAAAGGGAAGATAGAAGGAAGTTTAAAGTTTAATTATAACAAAGTTAAATGTGATGTTTCTAATAAGCTGTTACAAGGGATTTATATATATGTAAATACTACTTTAAAAAACTGTATTAAAATGTTGTTGATATCTCAAACAGTTTGCATGCTGGATCAAATAACCTGTGACCCACTGTAGCTCGCTTCACTCATTCTCTCTAGGCTTTTGAGAGAGCCCATTCGGCCGAGAGAGCAGTGGACCTTATGGGACTCAAGTCGGATGTGGGACTTGTGGGACTCAAGAAACCTATAAATACGAGTGCAAGCGCGCATTCGAAAAAAAAGTAACGGCCGCGTAAAATTTGAATTAAATTTGTACAGATACAAATAAGACGGGCTAAAAGTTACTCTATGCTTTTTTTCAACACCGAAATCCGTCGAGTTTCTTGTGCAAAATATTACGTAGTGCCGGTAAAAAATCTTTTAATAAGAATAAATAACGTATATTGAATTGGGAATATAATATTTGAACCGACAACCTTGTGCAAGAGTGGAAAAGCGGCGATTTAACGTCCACCCGCGCTGTTTCCCATTAAGAAATCCAGAGTCAACAACACACAATACGGACATTTGATATTTGGTCACGGAATAATAGCTAACATATTGATCTATTTGTTTTTCGGGAAATATTCAACGATTTTCGGATGGTTTAATTATTGTGCGACAGGTTTCTCTCCACGTTTTTTTCGATTCGATTCAGTGTTGTCGTTGCTGTTGTTGTTTTAGTGAAGCGGTCGCCTCGCAGCACACACCTACAAAAACACTCGACTCACACACTCGCGTGATACATACACACGGTTGTGATTTGGCGCGCACTTGTGTGCGTGTGGTAGATACAAAACAACAAAATAAAAACGAAAAAACGGAGTGCAAAGAAACAGAAAACAGCAAGCGAGAAAATTGGAAAACCAAAAAACCAAAACAGTGCCCGTGCCCAGTTACAGTTTCCAGTCGGTCGAAAGGAAAAACGAGAAAATTTCGTTTTGATTTCAAAGATTTTTCGTGCGCGCGTGCATATGTATGTGTGTGCAGCAACAAACACAAATACCAACGCACACACTCAGTTGCGGAGAGGCAAAAGCAACCGAAGAGAAGAAGAAGACGAAGCGAGAAGCAGAAGAAGAAAGATGATGTAAACTTGGTTGTAACCCAAAACAAATCAAAAATCGACAGAAGCGAGAGAAGAGGAAAACGGAAAAAAGTTGGACTCTGAATTATTGCAATATTCAAGATATTTCTTCCCCCCGTAAGAACCGGAAAATCTCCCCTCACAATGCCGGAAACGGAGCAGGAAAGCTGCAATAAGGAGTGGCTGCAATCGCAACTGCGTTCCCTGGACGCCAAGGATCTGATCCTGCTGGACTGCCGCGGCTCCCACGAGTACAGCGAGTCGCACATACGCGGCGCCGTCAACTTGTGCATCCCCAGCATCGTCCTGCGCCGCCTGGCCAATGGCAAGATCGATCTGGCCTCGACGGTCAAGTCTCCGGAGCTGAAGGATCGCATCCAGACGGGCTACAAGCTCTGCCTGTTCATCCTGTACAACGGCGAGGGAGTGCCGGGCCAGAATCAGGAGATTGCAGGAGCAGGCGCCTTTGCGGTGGCCATGGACTCCATCATCAACATTTTGCATCGTCGGCTCAAGCAGGACGGGTGCCGAGTGGTTGCCCTACAAGGTGAGTCATCGTTAAGTCAGTGGATTTCTTGTTTTTTAAGCAAAAATGTACTGAAGAATGTTCGATTCCTATCCCAGCAATACCTTTGGGGTTCCGTTTTAAAGACAACTGTTTGGCCTTGAGTGAGTCTTCCTTTTAAAAAGATTTCCCATTTTGTTTTACTTTTTGTTCGATAGAAAAACAAATCCGGGTCGAAGAACCATCGACCTTTGATTGAAACTAGAGACTGACAAGGGTTATACTAGATTACAAGGCTTTTATGGAATTAATAATAAGAGTTAACCTTTAGCAGAACGTTGAGAAAGTGGGTCGGAATTGGAAACCAATATTTCCAATAAAAAATATATTGAAACGAGAGTTAAATGGTTTCCAAATAATAAAGCACGAAGCGAATCAATGTCTCGAGCTACACTTTAATTATTTTCACTGGAATAACCAATAAATGTATGCTATAATCCCTTTAAACATTTCGGAATTCCTTCATGAGTTCCCTGAATTATAACTCGAAATAAATTCACCCTCAAATTCATTGGAAAAATATAACCCTTAAATAGTACAAGGAATGTGCTGGCTAAATAAACGAATCGATTCACTTTTAAATGGAATTTCTAAACCAAAGCAATCGCGTACCTGTACGGATAAATATATTAAGCATTTTGTTACACCTCTGAGTCTGCGACTGAGTGGCCTGGCATATCACATTCTGAAAATACCTGATACTTGCCATCACCGGCCATAAATCAGCAGCACACATTCCATTCCTCTCTAGGCCTAACAAAATCATAATTTATTTATACTTCCCAATGTTGTTTGCGGCATTTTTAGACCGAGAGAGAAACCATAACAAAACAAAACCAATTCGAAAGAATATTTTTAATACAAGCAAAGGCACTGCCAGGCCATAAATAAACATTTGCGTAGATTTATTTGTTATTATTTCTTTCTTTTTTCCTCTCGTCTGGCGGGGGACGGGGCCAAAAGGAGAAATGCAAAAAAATGTTTAGCAATGAAGGATGTAATCCGTAGTGCCTGATAACGCTAGCGCCAGATTAGATTCCTATATATAGTCTGTCTGATCTCTTTTTGACATTCTATAATAGAGCACTGGCGTCTGGGGGCTTCGAATAGATTTCACCTTGTTGAACTTGTTTTTGGTTGACACGATTTGGTTGTATTTTGATTGATGATTTCTAGAAATCATTATTAATCGCTTTTAAATGTTTAAAATGATCACAAAATCATAAATTTCGGGGTATTGTCAAAAACCAAGATAAGAAATACTTGCAAAAATTCCCAGTATGTTCATTAAAACAATTTTAGTTACTCTGTGGCTTTGAGATTATAATATTCTTTTATCACAATTGCCTTTAATAAATACTCAATAATGTACGAACTCTTAAACCAGCCATATCGGCGGCTATATGTATATCCCATATTCCCTGCATTCCTCTCCGAATGTTTATTTTATTTATAAACTGACTGCCTCTCTTGATTGCCCTCGATATCAATTAAAAAGCGATTTAAATATACATTATTGTACACATCATTTGGGGCACTTTACAAAACACGTTTCGGGTCAGATTAAGGAAGTCATAAATAAACATCACAATTCTGTCGAAGCTTTTCGAGGAGGCCTTCCCACTATTGTTCCACCAAACATGTTTCCTCTGTTCCCATAGATTTGTGTCATTCACTAAAATGTCACACAATTGCCTTTCAGAGTCGCGACTCCCATGACTCAAAGCCACATAAATTGCCATATACAATACGCTTATACATACTTATGCTTGTATGCTTATTTATGTGCATATTGTATATATGCTCCTATATATGTAGAACAAAATATATACATAACTATCTGACTTGACTGACTGACTGTGGCTTCATTTTTATTTTTATCACTTCAATTTCCGCTCGCTTACAAGCCAACCCAGAAATGTGATTGTATTCACATTTGGCTGGGTTTTTTTACTTCCCAAAAAAGCTATTCAGATCCATCGTACGCACGTTCTTCTCTACTCCATTCAACTTTTATATTTTGTAACTTTTTTTTCACTGTGCTAATATCGCAAATTGACAATGGAGCGTCAATAAATGGACCGGCTTTCAACCTCATCCTACCTCTGTTTCTTTTTTTTTGTAAACTTTTTTCTTTGTTTACCGATTTTGTTTCGAAAGAAAAATAGAACTTGAAAGCTAAACAAAAATTAGCATAACATCTATGACGTCAAGGAAATTGAACAGCAGCCCAGAGGAGGCGCATCCTGTGATATCTACCTGTGCTGCTGCTCCAGGTAATTAGGAGAATTGGTCCCGGACAAAAATTTTACGAGCGGCAATACCAGGGAAACACCCATAAAAATGGGAACCTCTTGACATTTGCCAGAAGAACAAAACGGAATGGAAATAAAAATGAAAATGAAAATAAGCGAAGGCGGAGAGGTAAGAAGCGTGAAAATCCAGTGTCACCTTTTAAAGGATTTCATTGTTTTGTTTTCCCCGGCCTGTTGAAGTGCCCGGCTTTGTCCAACGATTTTCCTTAATGATCTCGAAATAGTAAATGAATTCCTCGGTCTCATGGTAAAAACATTTTGAATGGAAACATTTCGGAGCAACTACCGACATTTATTGCATTTTGCCAAAAACTCAATAAAAATCCATTTTGGGAATTTAGGCTAAGTGCGTATAATAATTTCTATAATTGTTCCTACGATTTAGTAAATGAATCATACAAGTATTTTGAATGTAAACCAACTTTTATAGCATTTTCGTAAATGTTTGCCTAATGATTCACGAAAGTGTAGAAGCAAGCCCCACTTTTGTGGCGTATTCCAAACTCAATCAAATCGATTTCACAATTTAGCCGAAATCCGAAATGCCGGCTTATCTTATCACGGCTTGGGGTTGAGTTTATTTGTATATAATGGCAAGGAAATGCATAATAAGCAGCTGTGGTTGGAGGAAACTGTGACGTACTTCGTAATCTGTATCTGTATGTTTCTTGGGGTACTATCTAAACCTATAGATACGCTTCGACTAGAAGTGGGGCAGGAAGTTTGGATTGGAATGCAAACGGAACTGTGGCACGCTTGAAAATAAGTAAAGAAAATGGGGATCCAATGGATACCAAAACTGGGATACAAATAATCACACATTACACAAATATTTGAAAGCTATAAAAAGCAATAAATATAAACATATTTATTTCACAGTCATAAATGATATTTGGAAATTTCCTCTATATTTTTCCCAAAGAAAGTCTTTTAAATTTCATAAATTTTATTTTCTATTTAAGACTATAATCGGCTTACGATTTGTTTATCCTTTTCCCTTCATAGAACTCGACCTGCAATCATCGAGTTATGATTTGTAATTAGTTTCTTGAAGCATTCTCCCCAAGAATCCCCCCAGGACACGGGGCTTTGTGTGCCATGTTCTAATGGGCACTCGGTATAATCCCCTTTTGCGTTCTGGCCAACAACAGAGGAGAATGGCTATCCGGCTAACAGCCGACAAGCAACCGTCGGTAATCATCTTAAGCTTCCGGCGGAGCAAAGTTGGTCCAGAACTGTTTACCAATCCTTCGCCATCCCCATCAAGTTTACCCCCTCTTGCCTGCTAATTAACCTTGAAATTCAATCAAGGAGCGGGCAATTATGCGGTCTTTGTCAGGCTCTGATGCCCTAGTGGTGGTTGTTGTCTCCTTTTTCCGACTTAGGCTCAGGTTTAGTCGCAGGACGACGATGAAAACTTTATCAAGTCCCTGGGGCGGCTTGAAAAAAAATGCATAATGCATTGCGGCGGACTGGCTTTTGACTTTCAGATATGGACTCAGCTTCAAGTGCAGAAGCTTCGGTTGGCCGCTGCCGTCGATGTAGAATTCATTTTAATTAAATGCCACTTTGTATGCATTTCTCGGAATTAAAACAATTAAGATGAGGCCAACTGGGGCACACCAACTATATAGGATAGAATGCCAAACTGCATTTGTACACTTTGGGTCAAAATAATAGCAGAAATATTATATTCTTTTTGAACTATTTATTTATTTATAACTATTTATATTTGTAAGAAAAAAAAAAACACTTACAGATCTTGTCACATTGACTATCTCTAATCAGTATCCCTTTGCTGGCCAACCTTAAAGTTGGGAATTACAGCGTCAACGTAAGCAATTCATTGGAAAGTTTAACAGAAAATGTTCATATTTCATATATATTTTACTTTACGATTTAATATTACTATTGTATTGACCGCAGCTGTGTACGCAGATATATAATATACTACATACATTCATACATCGGGTTCATCGCTTCCAAACTGCAGGCTTATGTATCGTAAACTAAGCATTTCCGTTGACAGAATTTAATTCAATTAGATTTAGCCGAGTTCCGAACCATCGCCGGAGCGTTCTTTGTGGAGAGAACGAGTCTCTGAGTCTGGGAGAACGAGCGGGAGACTGGATCTGATTGGGAAGATCAGAAATGCGCGATGAGAGCGGCGGGAACTTGTCTGCTTTTATATTTTCCGTCTTCTCTGTTTCTGTTTTATTTCGTGTGTTTTTATGGCTTTGGCGGATACAAAGCTCCGCTCTGTTGGCATCCCGACCCTTTTATAGAGATTGAACTCGGGCTGCTGCGCATGCGCCATAAAAAACCGCTTCGCGTCGCGTCGCCGCCTGCATTTCCACTGGCGGCTTTTCCCAACTGGCTTTTCTCCAACTGGCTCTCCCAATCGGAGAGTGGTTTGCCTCATTTGCTGTTTTTAACGAATTGGTTTTTGTTGTTGCTGCTTATTTTTTCTCTTGTCTAGTTTTTAGTGGTTTTTACCACAGTTTTTGGCCTGCGATGTGTAGAGTTGAGTTGGCTTTGATATTGTTTTTGGGCCCCAGCCCCAGCAGCAGCGATTTTCTCAAACTGCATTTTCACTTTACCAATTCCGAAAAATATTCACGAAACACACAGGACAAACTCGAAATGTGCAACATTACATAAAAAAAGAAAAACAATAATAACGCAAGAGGATATTTGAAATAACAATGAAAATACCTACATACGTTAACGGAATTTCTATAGTTTTAGTTTCCGATTTAACCAAGTTCAACCTATCAAAGTTTCCCTGTGTTAAAAGAAAACACGTGGCACATTCCCAAGGCCAACCAAGTGGACCGTCTCTCATTACGATTTCATGATAATTCATCACAAAGACGGTGGCTCCCTCCCACCCGTCACCATCTCCCCATCCACGCCCCTCTGATTTTTCCTTACCTCCCCCCTGGCACAGCCTCCTCCTCATCTTCTTCTTCTCCATTGAGGCAACTCTGGCAACTGGTCTGCCTTCACCGAAAAAACAACAAGCAACGAAAAAAAAACAGTAAAATAACTGAGAGGCTGAGACAGTTGGTTCGGTGGGCCCACCTACGTGCCAAAAAAAGCCGTTGGGCCAAATTTGTATGAACAGTGGATTAAAAAACGGATTGGTGTAATACTATTAAAAAACGAGAATGAAAGCTAACTTCGGTAAAGTTGATATACCCTTGCAGTCTGCAATTGGATCATTGAAAATCGAACCATTTTAGTAATGTTGAAAAAACATCGAATTTTGTAAATTTTACATTTTCATATAAATGGACCGATCGCTTCAATGGCAGCTATATGATATATGGTCCGATCTTAATGAAATTAAAATTCTAATTCTAGAACCATAAAAAACTGCTATATCTCAAAATATATAGAAATACGTTAAAAAACAGAGAAGTTAACATTTTTTTACATTAATTTCGCCATCATTCCTATCAGTTCCGACATATATACTGCGTGCTAAAGAAAGAAGACTATGCTGACAATTTCAGCTTGATAGCTCAAAAACTGAGAGACTAGTTCGCGTATAAACCGACAGACGGACAGACAGACAGACGGACAGACGGACAGACAGACAGACGGACATGGCTAGATCGACTCGGCTGGTGATGATCAAGAATATATATACTTTATGGGGTCGGAAATGCCTCCTTCACTGCGTTGCAAACATCTGGTCAAAATTATAATACCCTCTGCAAGGGTATAAAGATAAAGATAGAATTGGTAATTAAAACCACATTTTTAGTTATATTAGAAGGAATAAATAGGTCCTTAAGTTAGTTAACAGTTATTTTAACTAATCGTTAACTTTGACATCCGATGTGAACATATAATTATTTTGTTTTTTTTTTCACCGCTTTAACCTGCATACAATTATTTGATCGAATATTATTGCACCTGTCCCACTGTGCTCGTCGAAAATACTTTGTTGCTTGTTATTGTTTTTGTCGCAAGCCCACATGCAAAGTGAACCGAAAGACAGTCGGACATCTTTCCAATTGGAGTTGGCGTCAGCATCTTATAAAGTAATCACAGTTCGCGGGAACGAACGAGAGGCAAGATGGGGGACAAAACACTGAGCTAAGATGGAGGAGGACAGCAACAACATTTGACAAACAGGGCGTTGGACAACGGTTAGTGCGAGGAGACCAAGAAGAGTGGTGGAGTGGAGAGTGACTTTCGGCCTACGGCCAAAAGTTTTCAAATGTTTTTGTAGCTGTTTTTGTGGCCAATAGTAGTAGTAGATTTGGGTCAAAGTGTGCGTGGGCTGTAATTGTAATTAAGCAGGCGTTGAAAATGGATAACTTAACTGACGTTACAGTGGCTGAAAGTGATGCCAACATCGAAGAACTTCTCTCGGAGGCTGTGCAAAAAGCCCCGTTCGGACTTAAGGAGGTACGACTGTATCTGCAACATTCCATTGTTGACAGTAGCTGGAAAGGCAACAAAAATAACAAAGTACATGGAACAACAAAGACTTCCGGTCAAACTTTGTGCGGGCGTGTCTCTTTCCTCTCTCCCACTCTCCTCCCACTCCTTGGCTCCCACTCTCATTTTGCGGCTTGCATACCTCAACGTTCAACGGAAGTTTCCAGGGCGCATATAACATAAACACGCACACACTTCAGCACATGAGGAATAAGAAACAGAAAATCAACGGCGCATTGCAAATGTGAAAGAATGTGAAAGAAGGCGGCGGAGGAGGTGTGGGAGTGGAAAAGAGATGGAGCGATACAGAGCGAAGAGCGGAGACGCGCTTCCCTTCATTCATTTTTCTTTCCGTAGCGGGGGACGACGCGTAAATTGTTGTATTCTTGGAATTAGCAAACAGCAGCAACAACAGAAATACTAACAACAACACCAGCCAATCGTTTTGTCTGTCGCGCAAAAAGGAAAGGCTAAAAAAGGGAAGGGGAGGAGTAGGAAGAGGAGGAAGCAGGAGGCCATCAAAATGAAATGGAGCTAAAAGTTGTAGTCGATGCGCTTGCATGCATAAATCCACAGTAATAGCAGCGGCCACAACAAAAAACAAGTAGGAATGAACAAACAAGGAGAAGGAGAAGTAGGAAGAGGAGCAGAAAAAGAAGAAGCTCGGCAGCATCAGCATCATGAACGCATTTCATCAAAGTGCAAATTAGCAACAGATTCCAAAACGGGAAGAGAGGAGGAGCAGAAGGAGAAAAGAGCAGAAACAGAGAACGAGCCACAAAACGGCAGCCCGAAGAATCGAGGAAGGGTGGACAAAAAGAGTCAGGCAGTGAGAAGAACACAACAAGAAGAGGCTGCAGAAGAAGCGGGCAATGGTTGTTGCCGGATTCTTTTTATGTGTGGTTCGTGTCTGTGCTTATGCACTGGACCAAGTGAAAAAGGGAGGGGGGAGAAGCGTAAATATGGACTCATGACTTTTCGATACCCTTCCAAAAGTGCATTATAAATAAATGTTTAGGAATAAAACTGCATTATAAAAGAATGTATTAAAAAAAAAAAAAAAAAAAAAAACGGTAAAAAAAGAATTTGATTAAGTTTAAAATATTTCCTAGGGTGTTTTATAGTCCTTGCAACCTGAACCTTTTTCATTTTGTTTACTGTTCCTGGTTTCTCTCACTCTCGCCCCACAATATGGCAGTATGTTTCTGCCTCCTCCTCCTCCTCCTCTCACACTCCCACTCCCCTTTAACTGCAATAGCATTATGTCGTCCCCCTTGGCAGTTTGTTTTTCTTCGTTTTGCTCCTCTTATTGGACTTCTTGTGACCGCCGGGGCTGTGTCAACGAGTTGGAATTGGAATTGGGAGGTTGAATCGAGAGAGGCGATAACTACTCCTATTTCTTCCTTTTGATGGTCATGTTCTATTGGGGAAAAGTGCAGCCACAAAACTGAGCAAAGAGCATCTAGAAAATATCCCTTATCCTTTGTGTCACTTTAGGAGCTTATGAATTTCGTTTGTTATTTGTAAATTAAAATTGCTGACTGCCTTCGGTGAATGCTGTTTTCCATTTTATGAGCATCCAATTGGGAGTACAGTGAAAATTGAATAAGAGGAACATTTGAAATAATTTTTTTTTGCGATTTCTGGAACACCCCCGGATAAGATTTATTATTTGTATACACAAAATTGAATTTTACCATCTCTGATTGAGTTGTATCTCAGCCAATCTTCACTGTGTTTTCATTTGTTCATCTGTGGTGCATATGCAATATTTATAAAATCCCTGGGACCTGGGCTCTCTCTGAAGCTCCCCCGCCATTCTGTGGGCGCTTTCAGCATTTCAATTCCAAATGAAATTCAAGGCACGTTGTTGTTGTTGTTATACCCTTGCAGAGGGTATTATAGTTTTGACCAGATGTTTGCAACGCACTGAATGCGGCATCTCCGACCCCATAAAGTATATATATTCTTGATCAGCATCACCAGCCGAGTCGATCTAGCCATGTCCGTCTGTCTGTCCGTCTGTCCGTCTGTCTGTCTGTCTGTCTGTCCGTCTGTCGGTTTATACGCGAACTAGTCTCTCAGTTTTTGAGCTATCAAGCTGAAATTTTCAGCATAGTCTTATTTCTTTAGCACGCAGTATATATGTCGGAACGACCGAAATCGGACTACTATATCTTATAGCTGCCATAGGAATGATGGCGAAATTAATGTAAAAAAATGTTAACTTCTCTGTTTTTCAACGTATTTCTATAAATTCTAGAATTACGGTTTTAATTTAATTAAGATCGGACCACTATATCATATAGTTGCCATAGAAGCTATCGGTTGATTTATATGAAAATGTAAAATGTAAAATTTACAAAATTCTATATTTTTCCAACATTTCTAAAATGGTTCGATTTTCAATGATCCAATTGCAGACTGCAAGGGTATACCAACTTCGGTTTACCGAAGTTAGCTTTCTTTCTCGTTGTTGTTGAAGTCGCATGAAATGCTACCGTACAAATGTTGCTATTATTATTATTATTGTTTTTGCTGTTGTTGCTGCTTCTGCTGCTGCCTTTTCTGTCTTTTGTTATTTGTGTGCGCAGCGGGTCGCTTACGCTTTTGGACATCGCAGCGGGTGGTAAGGGAAACTGGGCATCCCAGTCTCTGGGACCCAAAGTGCGTTTTACTTTTATTTTTATTATTTTTAGTTTTTACTATTATTATGCAAACGGAAAGCGGTCTCTTGGAAAGAAAAATCAATACAGGAAAAATACAGACGAACTTTCGCTTGGGGGGGAATATTTTGATTATATTACTCTTTCTCGGATTTTTTAAAGTTCCCGAATGAAACGAACTCTAAAAATTTGAGTACAATCGGATGATAAGCTTGGGAGCTATTAGACAATAAAGTTGCAACCATCTATCTACATCTCGTTCGCACTCGCTCTCGTTTGTCTGCGACTTGTTGCATTTCCCTGACATTGCAGAAAGGCAAAAGTGGATCCCCCCGCTGCACACATTAAACTTGACCCCATTTAAAAAAGCTTCGCCCCGAAAAACCCGAAACCCAAACACACATACACAGCACACAGCGCACACAGGATACACATACACAGATACAAAGCTCTTTGGGCTTACTTCAATTATCCTGGATTGGTTCATTTTCCAATGCGAAAATACATGTTTTCCCTATGCAATGTTGCCGAACTTCGTTCGCCCCCTGACCACCTCAACGCCACACCGCCAGTTGCCATTTTCAAGCAAATACAGCGAAATATAATTAATTAATAATGCGGCATCCAGAGAAGCCAGAGGCAAACACACAGACACGTGCTAGCGAAAAAGGATCTGTGGCCGGGTAGCCGCGAGCTGCACGCGAAAAAATACGATGAGAATCGAGTTTAAAAATGTATACTTAATTAAAGAAGGAATATTATTATTTCTTTTCCATATTACATAGAGATATTAGTTTTTATATTTCAGAAATATGGCAAACGCTGTACTCTTGTTATCTTTCTAAAAAATGTATAGTCTTTGGTTCATGTTTAGAACCTTATTAGATAATTCTTTTGATAATAAATGATTTAAAACTCTCTTTAAAATTTTCAAACATTTTTAAAACCTTAAAATACTTGAAATACTTAAAAATACATTTTTCCGAGTGTCAAATCGGGACCCGAATTGTGTCCTGGGGTAAATGTAATGCTGCAAAAGCTGCGGCTTCCTGCTATTTATAGCTCCCAGCTCCCCGAGGGACAAAGCCGGGTAATAGCTAGAGAGAAAGAGAGGACGGTTGGGTTAGGGAAATTTCCGGGGCGTGCCTAGACCAAAATTAGGTTTTTGCTTATTTACATTTTGATTGATTGGCTTACGCAATTTGACATTTTGCCAGCGACCCGAGCATGGATGCCAAAGGTAATCCCCCTAGCTACCACCACCCCCAATCCCGTCCCGCATCCATTAGGGGTCATTAGAGATGGGGTGGCCCCACAAAAAAAAATTATGGAACACAAGGTGAGGCGGCTTAGAAGTCGTCTCTTCAATTGTTGACTAATCGTTGAACTTGTGTGTCTCTGGCTGGACTGGGAAATTGTGTAAGTGGGAATATTCATACATATGTGTATCTGGGGAGTACTTGAAGATGAGTCGAGTTCTTGGGCAAACAGTGTTTTACTCGCTGACTTGCTTAATTGCTAACTCTTTAAATAGAAACAGAAGCGTACATAACTCAAGGCAAATTTAATAAAAGGTAGTGTAGATGGTGTATTAATTTCTATTTTTATATTAATCGATTTTATACTGTAGATTGGCAATGAAATGTACTTAAAAAGCCATTACGATAAACCAATGATCGTAAAACGAGGGCAAAGCATATTCGATTCCATATAATTGGGTTGAAAACAATAAACGCAAAAGTGGTTAAAACCCTGATCATGCCTCAATAAATGAAATCATTCGTCACATTTTTGTCAGCTCTCGAGAAAAACCTTTATTACATTTTTAATAAGCAAGGGTTTATTTATTGTATTTCCTTTATTTATACTCTTGGCATATATATAAAAATAGAAAATATCTCTCTGGCTAACTATTTTGTGTTAATGACGATTCCCCAAGCGAATATTACCTCAAAGGTTCCGTTGGCTTTCGTCACTAATCATCATCGTTACCCCCTCGGAGCTTCCCACATGTCTCATTTGCAGCCATTAGCTTGTACAGCGATGTGTAACGACCGACCAACTAACTAACTAGCTTATTTAACTATCCACTCAGTCGGTGAGGCCGTATTGAATGAGTGAACCTCCAAACTGATTAAGTGAGCAACTGATGCGCTGACTAAGCTCCGTCTCTCTCATGTCAGTAACATTCTATTCTCCTGTTGCTGGCAATAATGCGGAAGTGGCAACAATGACGGCATAAAATAGCTAAAAGAAAAATTATAATGTCGCACGACGTTCCTAGAGTGAGGCACTGAAAAAATGAAGTGGTATAGAATTGGGAAAAGTGTTAAAAATAAAACTAAATACATAAACGGAGCTTTCTTTAAACGATGTGTGGAATAAAGTCAAGTTATTTCATGAAATGTTTCTGACACCTATAAAAATAAATAAGTATTCACATTTTTTAAAGCAGGACTGGGCACACAATGTGAAGACAAGAGCCTGATAACAAGAACTCTTCTAAAGGCATAGCGCACAGGCTTTCTCCCAACAAACTCTCAAAGGCTTTGCTTTCCTAAAGAAAAGCTCTGGGAGCCGAAAGATCCCCTAAGCACCCATCCGTACCTTAAAGCATATAATTTTTGTATGCAAACGATTTTGTTAAATTTTAATCTGTGTTAGTTTTTATTTTTACTGCTAAGCCCATTATATATTACGTTATTTCTTGACGTGTCGCAACCTATCTCACTACACTCACTCTGGTTCCCCTCCTCAATTGCCGCAAATTGAGTAGAAGAAAAAATAAACGTAAAACTTAATTGAATGCATGAATGAATGAATGAAATGGAATGAAAATGGACTTTAACTATGTATGTATCGGGGGTCTGTTGTTGTGGGTTGTGTTGTTGAGCAAATAGTTGCGTGCAAAGTTGCCACTTAGTTTACCTACGTGGCTCTTCCCCCGGCTTTTTGATTTTCTGCCATCTCTTTTTGCTTTCCTTATTATGGCTGAGTTCATTCATAAAAGCAATTTTGGCTCGGTTGGCGGCTTTATTTAAAGGCAAACTCTTTCACTTTTCCACCCACACACACAGGCGAGGGTGTATCAGCAGGTGCAGCAGCAGCAGCATAAAAAGCTATGCGAGGTTCGTCTTGTCCAGGCTTTGCAAACTATATATATATATATATATGTATTTTTATTTTATTTTTAAGAGGTCTGCCATTGCTGGATTTTATTTTTCCACATACCCAAATATTTTCTTGTGGGCGAGGCATTTATTTAGAATTTTGTGTTTTTTGTTTGCTGCAGTTGTTACGTTCATTTTTGGATTTACGGCCCGTGGGCGGGGGATTTTCAGAGGCTAAGTTACCGGTGTGGGCGACTCCTACGTCTGTAACATCAGCAACAACAACTCAAACACGGCAGCAACATCAACCGTCTCGGTTGCAAAAAACAAATATACAATAAAAAAAAAACAGCAGCCACTGTGACTTGAGGTCTCGTTTTATACATTTTTTTACTGGTATTTTTTTTTTTGTAGCCCGTTCGGCAGTTACGTCAAGTGCCTGGGCCAGTTGAATGGCCAGGTACAGTAGGACATGCTTGTAGGTGATAGCCTCTTGTTGGGTAATCTCCAGAGATCACAACATCTCTGTGTAAGTTTGATAAAGGTTTGTAAAGGATTTGAAATTTGTCCTAAACCGATGGGTACTACAACAATAAAATTCGTATAAATGTAAGTAATATCCACATAATTCAAGATGCGACATATTATGCTAAAAACACAGAAATATCTTGTGCGAAAACATATAGCAGTAATTTTTTGTACAAATATGTTTTAGTTTCTAGTTTTCTTTGCTTACATCGCATAGCAGTTTGTCGCTGAATTTTAACTTGAGGAATTTTAGTTTAGTTGTTTTATTATCTAATTAATCGTCTGTGTGTGTTTGATATTTAAATAAACACTTACCTTTACATCTAATTTTTCTACTTTTTTACACACAAAAAGTAAAATACGTAAAGAGGTAAAAAAAAGTATATTTTAATATTATATTATTAAATTGAATATCATAAATAAAGCAGCCTACAAACAGTTCGTCTAAGCCCGTTAATAAGTAAATCATTTTTATTCTTGTTTTCCTGTTTCAAACTTTAAAAGAAATATTTATTATCATCTATCGATCAAAATCTTGTGTCGCACCGCACTCTTTGATTGATGCAAATCAATTATTGTGAAACTTCTTCCATCGAATCAATAATTCAAGAGTCCCTTAAAATGCCAAAGCGGCCAACTTTGAGGGCGTTTCTCATATGCAAACACCGCCGTAATTTCCGCTCTGGCCACTACACCTCCAAAGGAGGAGGAGATGGGCGATGGTCCCAAGGACAGGCCAAGTGCAGACCACAAGTAATCGTGTTCGTCTGACATTTCGTGTCTCTATTGCCTGCGAGCCGCCACATCGCATCAATCAATCAGGTTGTAATCAATCAACTTCCGTTCTTTTTACACGAGTACCGAGTAGTTAAAATGTCAACGCTGTGCGGCCATTATTGCAGCGGGCAGACAAGGCACAGAGAACGGGAGCGAGCGGCGCACTTGATTAAGAAATTATTCCCAGCAACAGCAGAGAAAATGCTATGCTCGGAAAAGCCACATTTCCTTCTTCTTCGAAATAAACGCAAACGGAAGTGGCAGACATTAATATTTTCCTCAAGTTTTTCTCTTTCTTGGCTGTTTTTTCCCCCATTTTTCCGCGTTTTCTGCTGCATTTTGTTTATGCCAAGCTGGAAGCAAAAAAAAAATATGTGCCTCCAAAAATAAGCGCGTAAAAGGAAGCAGGGAGAAAAATAAAAAGGTTGTTAAATGTTATTAATTGTAAATTATTTATGAAGGTTTTGTGAGGGTAAACTTACATTTTAAAATAACTTTTTAATATGGAAATATTTTTAATAATATATTAAGCAAAGGGTACAAAATGATATACATACATTAACCTATTTTGAATTTAGTTCCAAAGAATGAAGAAAATACAAACTTTAAAATCCTTTAATATCTCTAAGACTTAAAATTGTATTTGTGACTTCAAATCTTTGATATTTCCCTCAGTGAAAGGCACATAAAAAAATGAACTTTTTTTTTCTTGGTTGGGGTTGGGAGAGGAAAATGTAAACAAAATTGGGGCCACGTTGGGTTGGGGAAACAAAAAACACACACGCACCACGCACCCGCCCACATCGATGGGAGAGATACTAAATGCTCTATATGCATACGACTAATGGATATGATGGGGGCCCCAAATGCGACTCGCATTATGCCGCTGTATTTTACGACTCTTCCTCGTTCAGTGTTCAGTGTTCAGTGTTCATCGCTCCGAGTTCCCCGTTCCAGCTGAAATCGAAATGAGACGACTGGCGGACTACTGACTCATTGACAAATAGCATTGAACTGCAGGCGATGTCGTTGTCTCGTGGTCTGGTTTTTTCATTCATGCCCAGCCACAGCACTCCCCATTCTGGCACAACACCTCATGCGTTTTGTGTATATATACGAGTATCTGGGTATTGTGCAACGACCGGCTGACTGCATTTGCCAGACCAGAAAGGCATCCAAAGTAAACAAACGCGCACACATTGCGTATGCGTAATATCGATTTCCTCAACTCCTAAACTCCAAAGACCCCAGGCACGCGGTTTAATGGCTCGAAATCCCTACGACAAACAATCTGCTAAACTCTACGGGAAAAAAAGAGCTACGGTTGCATGGAATGCGGCTGAAGAATTTATGGGCGGCGAGTGATTAAAAAGGCATTTTGTGGATTCGGTAAGGGAATGGGTATAATGTGAACAAAAAATGTAAAATCGACTAGCTAGAAAATTCCACAATATTGGAAAAAATAAGGTAAAAGGCATTAAGCTCTAACAAAATATGTGGGGTGCAACGAGGAATTTTGGGGGTATGCACTAAATGGAATTATATCTGAATTTTATGAAGGATAAAGTTTACATTTTAAAATATTGAAAGCTTATAAGTATTTAGTGTTGGTATTCTTTAAAAATCTGACCAAAATTCCTTAAAGTTTCTTCTTCAAAATTTCCAAGTTCCCCTCGGAAACTTTCGAAATCGTTGGGTGTAAACAAAGCCATATAAATAGATATATATGGGGGAATAGAAACTGGGCGCAATGTGTCGTGTTCCGCTGCATGCATGTGTTCGTTCGTTCCACTTCCGGTTTCGGTTTTGGGCGACGGACTCCATGGAATCCATCAATGGCCTACGTCCGATGTACGTGTCGCTATCCGGGCGGCGTATCGGGTTCTCTCTGCATCCACATAGCGCTCGTTCCACTTAAGGGATCTGCGTCATCTGAAACCGCAAATGAATTAAACAAGGCACACACTATGCCACTCTCGAAAAACGCCCACAGAATGGCATACCATATAAGGGCTCACTCTCACCCTCCTCCCCGCGAAAAACACTTCTCTAACTGTTTTCATGCGGCAAAATAGAGAGAGAAAAAAACATAGAAAAACTCGCCTACGTCATATCCGTTGGGAGCAAAAAAAAAAAGTAAATAAATAAATAAAAAGTATACCTAAAAAAGAGTAAAGGCGGGGAAATGGGGGGCTCTGAAGTGGTTACCTGTGAATGAATAGAGCTGCGGTTGTGGGTGTGAGTCCGCCGTATCTCTGCGGCAAACTCTGTAGAGAGACCCAGCGAAGTGAGCTAAGAGATATTTAACTCACGTTTTGTCTTTTTTTTACGGTCGCTGTTATTTTTTATATTTACACACGCAGATAAACAAAACCAGCGAGTGCCAGATAAGCAGAAAAAGTACAAAATAACAGCGTTATGTATACTATAATTAAAAACAAACAAATAAAAAAATAACAATGAATGGGCGAAAGAATATTTTCTACAAAAAAATCTCTGAAACCTTTAAAAACAAAGAATTACAAGCTAATGATTGTATAAAGTGTTTATAAAGCTACATATAACTACATAATTAATAATAATAATAGCAACAAATTTGAAGTATAATGGGAGCGAGATTAATGAGTTGGTTTAGCTTAAAAAAAAAAAAAAAAATCTTTGAATGAGCGTGGCAAATCGTTCGAAAATTGAACTCTTAAGCGTTTAATGATTATTTTTTAATTAAATAATATAAATAATAGCAACAAATTTGTGACACTGTGGGGGCGTCTTCGATGAGTGAATTTTTAGTGGGTTTCTGGTGGCTCCAGTGGTTTATATTCCTCCAGGTGTTGCTGTGGGTGTGTTGTGCCAAAATCCGGTTTTCTAACAAATATGAAATACACTCAAACTCATAAGCATACTTTTTTTCTTATTTGTTTGCTTGCTCGTATTTAGTTTACGCTTTGTTCAGTTCAAACAGCAATTTGTTGACGCGCTTTTTTTCAAGTTTACATTTTCAACGTTTTGAAGGTCGTTTCCACTGTTATTCACGATTGCTTTTGTGGTTTTTGTTTTTATTTTTCGTCTTTGTTTTGTGTGAACTCATCAATGAAACAATCTAAACACAAAAGCACTCACAAGTGTGACACAGAACGTGACAAAAAGGTAGAAAAAAACGACAAAAAAAACTATAAAGATATAGATACTCGCACACTCGCACACAGGTTCATTTGTGTGATTAGGGAGGGGAATAAAAAAACGATTGCCATATGGGCAGATACAAATTGAGAATAACTATATGATGGCCGGCGTTTTTAGTAGGGAAAGTTACCTGTAGCGAGCGGTAAGGTGAGCTAGAAGAACGGGGTCTACGATTTGAATCTGAGATTTGTTGGCTTTGCTTGGATAATTACACTTGAGGAAGATGTTACATTTGTTTGTAAAAAGTAGTAAAGTATAGAAGTCAGGGTATTATTTTATCTCTATTTATCCTCGATTGTTTTTTATCTTTTATATATTTTTAAAAGGAAATTCATTAGCAGGTTAAATATTTGTTTCGGAGTGTAGATCAACTCTCCAATTATTATTAATATTTTTAAAGACTTAATAGTTTTTAAATTATTGAAAGGAAATAGATGTTGTAGCGTTAGCGTTTTTTGAATCGTTATCTATAAAGTACCATCTCTGTTTCTTGTTGAAATGTAAACGATTAATCAATTAATTTATTTTTAAATATGAACGATTACTTTAGTAAAATATATTAAATAGATTACATAGGTAATCGTTATTAAAGTGTTAGCGATTAATAACTTACTCGATTTTAAAATGAATACGATTTAAAAACGTAAACGATTAATAAATTAATTGATTTTAAAATGTAAGGGATTAATAAGGTAAATATGTATATTATCGAGCCAATAAATACGTGGCATACTTTGTATAAAAGCTCAACCCCACAAATAGCCTTGACCAAATCTTTTTCCCTGCCCTAAACAATTTCCATTAAAAGAGCTTAGCCAGCGCGTTTCCGAGTTATGTCTGTAGGTATTTGCCACCCCATCCAAAGTTTATTTGCATCTACATCCATATATTTTTTCACTCTCTCTTCCGATCCATTCGATGGGACTCAAAGTCGAACCGAGTTTGTTTGAGGAGGAAATTGCTATCAAATGCAGTTTGCCATGTCATACTGTGCGGGATTGATATCCATGGCCATGGCCGCCGCTTCTCCGTAAGCGGTGCAAAAATAGCAAAAGCCCCTTTCCTGCTGCCTTTCCGGCTGCCTTTTCCAATCCCTTGGCCATATCTTGGTTTATTTATAAAGTTCCAGGCTGGAAATGCATGGAGATTGAGAGAGTGGGAGAGTGTAGTGCGTATACCACCCGTTGGCCGGGCCGGCCAATAAGTTGATGATAACACTACTGAACTTTTCTGCTTTATTTCAATTTGCTTTATGCTTTTTGCCTTTATTTCTTTTTTTGTTCGCATCAAGTAGAAAATTGTAGGCTTCCGTTTTGCGTTATGCTGATGAGCAGCGTTTGCGTTTTTTGATGACAATTTCCATACCATTCTCAAGCTTATAAATATAGGAACAGCATTTCCGTTGATACGCCAAGTCGCACTTCCGTTTCCAATTGAAGAAAAGAAGATTTCTCATTCTGTCTCTCTCTCGGTTCCACCCATTTCCTTTCGAACCCTTTTTTTATGAATGAGATTCGCTTGCAAGAATTTTCACGCATACTTGGCTTGGG
The DNA here is from genome assembly GCA_018153105.1 of Drosophila rufa. Taxonomy (NCBI): domain Eukaryota; kingdom Metazoa; phylum Arthropoda; class Insecta; order Diptera; family Drosophilidae; genus Drosophila; species Drosophila rufa. The sequence continues at coordinate 11,445,338 of JAECXS010000085.1, forward strand.
CTTTGGGCTAATAGCAGCCAGGCAGCAACAGCATGTCGTGTTACCAAAGACGCGATGCGACGCGACTCAAAAAATAAAAAAAAACAGAAGGGCTACACTTGGCCGAGCATAACGAATTCCAGAGGCTCCTCAAATGACAGAGGGCCGGCGGCCAAAAGTGTAGCTATGCGCATAGTTCAAAAAGCATTCTAAAGTTTCCTCGTCTTATGTATCTTTCAGATGGCTTCTCCAGTTTTCGCCAAGCGTTTCCGGAATGGTGCGAGGATGATAACCAAGCGCACAACAAAGAAATGGAATCTAGTCGCAATGTACAGACCGATCAGTTAATGGGTCTTAGGTGAGTGTGATTTATAGTGTAAAAATTCTGCATATATTTTAATATTGCTATATTTTACCTAGATCCCTACGCATTTCCACACCGCATTCCGATTCCGCGTGCAGCAGTTCGGCTGAATCATCGGACTGTGAGAGCACCGGCCACCATCATCATCATCACCATCATCACCACAATTATAATGAGGCGCCCGTGGAGATAATTCCAGGACTTTTATTCCTGGGCAATGCCTCGCACAGCTGCGACTCGAATGCGTTGCAAAGGTACAACATTAAGGTGAGTTTAGGTCTTTCTTTAAAGCTTTAAATAATTATAATTACTAATGAGTTGGGTTTTTTTCCAGTATGTGCTGAATGTGACACCAGATTTGCCAAATGAGTTCGAGAAGCTGGGCATTATCAAGTATCTGCAAATTCCAATTACCGATCATTATTCACAGGACTTGGCCATGCATTTCCCAGATGCCATACAGTTTATAGGTAAGGGTAGTTTTTATTTATTTATTATATTAAGAATTATTATTATAATAGGAATGGTTAAAAGTAAAGAATGGAAAGGGCTGCCACACGAATAGCTTTGGATTTAATAACAACTTAAATTGTGGCAAAAAGTATGCAAAACAATTTTTCTTTACAAGAAACCTGCAGATTTATATTAAATTCGGAGCCTTAGTATTTCTTTGCATACTTTTAGGCACCTTTATACATGATTTCAAATCAAAACAATTCTGAAAAACAATGGAATCAAATAAAATTAACCTTGAAATTAAATATTTAATATGAATCATAGAAAAGTATTACGACTTTAATGGCTTTTTATGCTATCGTGCTCCAACTTTGTAAATTTAGAGCACAACCATGTTGTTTTTTTTTTTATTTTTTTATCTCATTTTTTTTTTTTTTTTTGTGATGACTTTTTGTTGTTTTAAAAACATGATGCATTAGCTTTATGACATCATGACATTTTATCTGTTAAAATCTCTAACGCTTTGCTTCTTTTCTATTCGAAATTCACAGAGGAAGCGCGGTCTGCGAACTCGGCGGTGCTGGTCCACTGCCTGGCCGGGGTGTCGCGCTCGGTTACCGTGACGCTCGCCTACTTGATGCACACCCGGGGCCTGAGTCTCAACGACGCCTTCATGATGGTGCGTGACCGGAAGCCGGATGTGTCGCCCAACTTCCACTTTATGCAGCAGCTGCAGTCCTTCGAGAGCCAACTACGGCTAAGTCCGGGCGATGGACAGGCGATGGACGAGTCCGGCGTGCTGATGAACACCAGTGTGGGCCAGGGACTGGGCATGGGCCTGGGTTCGGCATCCTCCGCCAGCTCCGTTTCGAATGTGCTCACCACGAATCCTAACGTGGTGGTCGCCTCGCGTTGCGGCCGGGGCTCCAAGTTCTCTTGCAATTGCATTGCGCCGGACTGCAAGTGCATGCAAACCGGCGGCTTTATGGCCGCCCACTTGGCCAAGGCCACGGGTGTGTCGCCGGACTCGGGCATCGAGTTCGATCGCTGGACACCGTCCTCGGACACGGGTCTCAAATGAGATCAGCTGGGCGGGAAGAGTTTTGTGCTGCCGCCAAGCCAGGAGATGCTAGCTGGTATCGCCACATCGCCACCGCCCATCTCCCTGGCCGTTAATCCGGATAATATGTCGCCGGCCAGCACCACCAGTTCATCCACATCGACCACGACCACGGCGGAGGCGGTGTCCGTGGTGGAAATGGTGCACCAGCAGCAGCAGCAGTATCGCGATCAGGAGATGGCCGAGGAGGAGGAGGAAAACGATGGCTACAACGATGACGAGGCGGCGGTCTAAACAGCAAAGCTGCTTCCCACAACAGAAAAAAACACAAAACCCATACATATGAGCCGAACCTGCAAGGAACTTACAATTCCCAAGTGACAGTTTGGAGAGAAATCTATTAATTAATACCGCATAATAAATAAATTAATGTTTAGTACGTTTTTAAGGTCTAATAATGCAAGCAAACAAAATCCAATGTTATCCACACTACAAACTGCAACCGAGAAACTAAAAAATATATTTATATATATATACACACCACAGTGTACATGTTTGTATGTATTTAACTCGTAAGCCAAGTCAAGAGAATATATATATTTCAATAAATATATATGAAACCCGAAAGCCGAAAGAAAGAAATAAAAATAATGAAAAACTTTAAAGAGTTTTCGTCTAGGCATAGTTTTATTTTTAGTTTTAATTTTACTAAACTCGAAAATCGTTTATAAATGTAAAACTTGTTAGGAAAGGAAGCCCCGGAGCCCCTGAATGCCAAGTCATATATAAGAGTGTAAAGCCTAACTAAAACCCGAATATCGAAGAATTTTTAAAATTGAAAAACAAAACAAAAACAAACTAAAACAAAAAGAAAATAAAATACAAACATTTTGCACAACAAAAAAAAGAAAATATGAAACACAAAACTCCACACAATTTGCCAAGAGCAAAAACTTTTTTATGGTTTTTAAAGGGCGGTCTTGGCATAAAAAATAAGCTGCAAAGACCCTGGAGGTAAAAGTAAAAGATTTTATGACGGTTTATGGAATAAAAGGAACATATTTTCTACAAAATGAAATGTTAAAGCTAAAGGAACAGAGCAGGAGTTGGAGGGAAAGGCAAAGGATAATTTGTTATTTAATGGATATAAATGGATATAAATAAAGTTGTATGTCAGCTGTTTTCCAGTCGGGCAATGTTGGTACAAAATTTATCAGGTGAAGTTTAATAAAAACAAAAAATATAACAAACAAAATGAAGGGAAAATCCGAAAAATAAATGGTTTACATATGAAAAAACAAAACTAAAATAAAACCCAGAAACTTTTTGGAAAAAATAAGGCTGTGCGCAATATAAAAATAATATTATATATATAAAGATAGAGAACGAATCCAAGTTAATACAGAATTTGATAAAAAGGAAAAGGAACGGAGTTAATGAGACAGAATGGATTGGTTTTTTAATGAAGGCTAAGGGCTAGGACTGGCTTCCAGCTAAACCTTGACTGATTCGAAGAGATTGGCAGAGGATGTGGTAAGTGGGTACATGGTCAGAATATTCTAAATTTTAAAGTTCAGGAAATAAGTTCGTACCAGAAAGGCGATATGGGAATGCTTGGGGTTCTTCATCCCGTAGGAGTTTTGTTTTGATTTTAGTCGTGAAAATAATGAATGAATTTTCGAATAGGCAGCTAAAAATACGGATCGAAGTTCCTGTTCAAAGGGAAGCTTGTGTTAGCCGTTAAGATTTTTTGCAACAGGAAAACCCCTACGATTTTGAAAGAGCTTTCCCAGCTAAGCGCCAAAATAAAGAAAATAAATAATAACTGGGACAAAATACTTTTAAAAATTAAGCAAGTTTAAAATGCCAATTTAATAATGTTGAAAGCCTCAGTCAGTATAAATTTAAATATAAAAATACCATTACAATTACTAACAAAAAAAAAAAAAAAGGAAACCCGTAAATAAATTGTGTATCGAAAGTTTTGCCACTTAATATTCGATAAATTAAGTCAAAAGGTTAAGAAAAATGTATTAAACAAATTAAAATGTTTGCTGACAAACCATGTGACAAATTCCAATATTTAAAAGCAGCACAAAAAAAGCAGCGCCAACAACCACTTTTTACAAAACGAATGCCAGGAAATGGCATCGAAAAAAGGTAATATTTGTTGAGGTTTTGTTAAGATTTGAGCCTAAGTCACAAGCAACAATTTTTACATACACATTGTCTACATCTGAGTGTTGAATTATTCCATCAATTTTTAGCACCCGAGATAAGGAGAATTTTCTAAAGCGTCAGTGCCAACAAATAAAATAAATAAAATACCAAACTACTTTTAACGAAAATCGAAATTGTACCTTGAACAAACAAACATAAAAGTCCAAAGAAATATAAGGATTCTAGGGCGCCTTGGTAGCACTGAGCACCGTTGCAGCTTCAAACCAAACAATAACGAAGAGAGAACTGTTGTCCCCTTTCTTCCGGACGAAATGGAATATTCTATAGCTACCTAGTTGTGTTTTGCACATTTTGTAAACTTTACAACACGAAAGAAACGAAAAAAAAACCGAATATCTAACTAAACGAAAGCCCCGCAAACGTTATGTATATTGATATATATACTATATATTCCTAAACGGGATAACAGAGCATACATAACTAATAAAACCGTTTTTAAAACCCGTAAACAAGTGTGTTTTCCATTTTAAAACATTTATTTATTTAATTAACATTCATGTGAGTTAACTAAGTGTTAAGAACTAAGAAAACATGAGCCAGTTAGTAGTCTAGTTGATGTTACAAAAAGCATTTGTCAGTATAGTTATGTGTTTTTTATGTTTGGCAATTCTACAGCAGAAGAGCCTTCAAAACTTGTAACTTAATCTGATATCTTTGGGCATTTACAAGGACTTTTATAATTAATTATTTAAATTTAAAAATCAATTCTATTAATTATTTGACTTTTAAAATCCATTGAATTAAATTGTTGACTTTTAAAATCAATTTAATAATTTATTGAGTTGAGTTAAGCTACAAACATATTTTAACATCAATTAAAATTTAATACCTTCACCGAAAATATTTCGAAATATCCGAATTTTTGAACACATTTTATGACATACACAAAAAATAATACCCATTAAGTACATGACAAGTTAATTAACTAGTTATTTGAACAATTAGGAAGTAGAGATGTTAAACTACCGGTATTGGCACCACCGATAGTTTCGAGTTTTTTTTCGCAAACTATCAATACTATCGCGATAGAACCGACCTATTTAATTTTGTAAAAAAAGGGGTGTTCATTTAATAAAATAATCCAAAAGTTGAGTTAGTAATTTGATAAAGATTTTTAGATTAAAGATTTAATATAGTAATAATTTAAAAATTAATGAAAATAGTCAGACACATTTTTCAGTTTTGGTATCTTGTGATTTATATTTTCATTTTCTAATTAGAATTGGTTTGGTTTCAAACTACCGATGGTGCAAGCTGAATACAATACATATATTTTCATTTTCTAATTAGAATTGGTTTGGTTTCAAGCTTGCAAATATAATAATGTATGGGGACGATACTATTGCGATTGTTTTCAAACTACCGATGGTGCAAGCTGAATACAAACCATCGATACTATCGTTAGTGCCACTGGTAGCTTGACACCTCAAATAACAAGTTCCAGGCTTTACTTTCGCGGGTTTTACAATTTTCTTTTAAACTTAACTTTAGCAAATCTCAGGTAATTACCATTTTAGGAAAAATGGCAAAGGTTTGATCAATATGGCAGAATTATATAATATAGCTGTCATAGGAACAATCAAGTCGAACTCGTATATCTTTGTTTTTGTAAGAAAATAATTGCTTAAAACTCGATATCTTATAGCTTTCAACTCCAAGAATACAAATAAACTTGATTGTTTGCTATAAATATAAACTTTCAACCTATTAATAAATTAAACAATTTAATTTGAATTTAAAAACCCTGCGAAAAATATGTAAAACTTGAAACAAGCCTAGAATATTAACATTTTCCACAAACTTGAGATTCGTTTCAGCTTATCAACTACGAACATTTAAGACAAAAGACGAAAAAGGAAATATTGCGCGATCTGGATACAATAAATGCTATACGAAACGAACACGACGACGATGACGACTAAACAGATTATTGTCCTACTCCAAAATCCGGAGATCCACAATAATTAATAATAATTACAAACCCTTGTTGAAAAAGACGCGTGGGGGCACTTTACCATGGGTTTTCTTCTCCATTTCCTCATAGAGTTCCGGCTCAAAGGTGCGCATGGTGGAAGTGTCCAAAGAGCATTGTTGCGGGAACAGAGCGCAGGCCGTGGGCACCATAAAGCAGAGGCTGAGAGGGATTTTAGAAATATTAATATTAAAAATAAAATATATATTATAGACCACTTACAAGCAGCCCACCATGAGGGTTTGGAAGGGGGCGTTTATCCATTTGATGCGCCTGTAGGCGGGCAGCTTTTCCAGTCTCTGCATGATGAAGGGCAGCACCAGCATACCTGGCGCTGCCATCACAATTCGGGATATAGTCACCTCAGCTATACCCTTAATGGCAGCCAGCCTGCTCTGTCCCACAATCTCTCCGTCCATATTCTTCACCTCGATGCCATTGAGGATCTCATTCTGTCGCATCAGCGGAATGTTGACAAAATTGGCCGCCGCCACAGCGGCAAATGGCACAAATCTCTGGAACAATGGACTCGCCTTCCTTGACCAATAGTTCTTGCATCCAATGGCGGCTATTAGCGCGGACGTTGTGGCCGAGACGTAGGCCACGCCAAGCTGTGTAACGCTGGTCGGGGAATTGGCATTGCGATTCGTATAGTTGACCACCGCATTGAAGGATTGATTGATGAACTGCCAGAGCACCACGGCCGGCACGGTTCTATAGAAGGCCAGCATGCCGCCGGTGATCAACATGCCACCGGGCACCTAAAAGGGAAGTAGAAAACTCTAGACAATTAGCGAAAAATAATCATTAATTAGGAAAACTATTAGGATAAGGAGGGAAATTTATAATTAATATTATTTTAACATAGAAAACGTTTTAGAAATTATTTTTTCAGTCCATTTAAGCCTTCAAATAATTTAATTTAGGAGTTTCAACAACTCCATTGTCTCCATTTAAAAAAAATCTTAAGAAAAATAACGTTTTGATCAGTTTATTTATCCATTTGGAACTATCTAACCCATTAAAACCTTCAAGAAGCTTCCTCTAATTTTAACTGAGCTCTACAAAACTATTTTACAATTCGCTGCTAATAAAATACCCTGCTGTCTAGTGTTAAATTCGTGCCTCTTCTGTTTTTCTTGGTATTTTCTTCTTTTTTTTTGGCACCCATTCATTCGTAGACGTTCTACGTCAGCCGGTTCTCTATTTTAGGGATCTCCCACGTGCCGTAAAACCATCACGAGACTTGCCTGAAAACTCATTCGGCCACAGAAATTCTGCAGCTCGCCGGTATCCGGATGAAAGGCCGAATTATACAGTTTCATGTTGTAATGCACATCCTCCGGCTTCACCTGCGGCGATTGATCTCCCTTCCGGTACTTTTCAATCATGGTTTTCGCTTCCAGCAGGCGATCGCTGGAAAGGACTACGGTCCTAGGATCCGTCATCCAGGCGAAGTACTGGAAACGCCCAGCAAAGCTGCTGAGGTCGAAAAGGGGCTTATCCACATTGATGAGGGCTAAAGAAGGGGGAAGAGTTTTGGTTGATTTTTATTGATTATTTTAATAGCTTTTAAAGAAATCTTTGGGGAGATGTAAAAAAAAAATATTATTAAGTAATGTTGAATTTGTTATTTTTAGCATAGTTATTAATATGCATATTAATATTTTTAAAGAAATATTTATGATGTGATAGTGGAATATTCCAAATACTGAAGTTCTCTTGAAGTATGCTATAAAATGGCTAATAGCTGTTACAAAAATATTTAAAAATAAGTTAAAAATTGTATTTCATATTTTTGTTCACATTTGTTAATTTATTAAATTTGTGTATTATACAAATGTAATTGTAAAGAAATAAATAAGTAAGATTGAAGATGAAACAATGGATAATAAATAATAAAAGTTAAAAAACTAACTGCAAAGTTCCATAACATTTAAGAGTATCCAAAAGTAAACACAAATACAAAATTAAAAGCAATCAAAAAAATGCATCTTTTATCTAAAACGTTACGTCTGGCAAGAAACCTGTGACCAATAGGAATTAAGTGGGACGCCAGGTAAAGATTATATACTTACTGGATACCTGCGCCATTTTTGGGGCTCTTGCTTTATTAAACGTTTGCAATTGCAAGTGGCTTACGTAAGCCCGTCTCGTCTGCTGGCTATTAATTCTCAGCTGTTGCCGGTTTATCCACAGATTGTTGTTGTTGTTGGTATCTCAGACTGTATCTGTGTACTTAGGGTTACCTGAAAAAACTGCTTTAATTACAGCCACACGCACCACCTGAGCAGCCGGCCAGCTGTTCTTTTCACTTTTTCACTGTGTGTTTTCTGCGGTTAAATATTTCACCTTTTGTTCTTGTTTGAATGTTTTCTTTTTGCTTTCCTTTTGGCACTGTGCCAAATTGCAAAATCGGTTTGTTTGTGTCCCGTCTGGTCTTATGCTTTCTTTTTTATTTTATCTGGCTCATCCGCTGGTAGCCCCTGCAATTATTCAATTTAGCACTTTTGTTGAACAATTGCGCGGATGATTTAGCAACTAAAGGAAAATGCAAATTTTCAAATTGTTTACCAGGCGAGATAGAGCAGTGTGACCGTTGCAAAGATAGCGAAATAATACCGCAAAGTCCCACGGAGCACAGCACAGCGCAAGATAGTATGTTCCATTTGAAAATATTAAATGGCGGCAATAATAAGAAATAAAGAAGCCAAGATATGAAGATTCAATGATAAGAGTAAAAACTTAAGTTTGGAAATTTAAACTCAGTTAAGGATTTGAATCCCCATTCGAAGTATTCCATTGTACATTGTCGGATCTGCAGCCGATGGTCTTAATGTTATTATTATTATTACTGTTTTCATTTAAAATTAGATATTGAATTATAAAATAAAAGCCAAAGAGGCCAGCTCGCCGCTCTTTAACTTTCAAACACAAAGATTACGTTTTGGTTAACTTACGTTGTTTGATTACGTTCTTGTTCGATTAGTGTGACCAGCTGTCGTGGAGTAGAAAATCCGTATAATAAACGGAAAACCGGGCACACTTTACGCCCCCACCCCTCGGCACAACTGCAGCAGCAAGTTTCAGAAGAATTAAAAGTAAATAAGTCGAAAAGTAACGTCGATGTTTATCCAGCTTTAGCTTCGTGGCCGCAAAATGATGAAAAGCGGCGGAAAGACTATAAGCAAAGGCAGCAGATAATAATAGACGCCCAGCTGGGGCTGCTCGCTCGCTAGTGTGTTGTGTGTGTGTGTGTTCGTGTGTCTTGTACGCGTGCCTGTGTGTGTGTGATTGTGTGTTTTTGCAAAACCGGAAAAGCAAAAACTCCACAGATACGAACGCCGATGTAGATGCGAATGCGGATGCCAATGTCAGTGCGGATTTTATTCCTGCAACACACAAAATGCATCTCCTGCGGCTTTTGCTGGCTTCGCTGCTCTGCGGCCTCACCCTAGGCGCCAATATACTGGCGGTTTTTCCCAGTGTATGGAAGTCGCACTACCTTTTTGGGCGGCGATTGCTGGAGGAACTGGTGGAGAGCCATCATCCCGGAAATCACTCGGTGACCCTGATCAGTCCACATGCCGTGGAGGAGTCGGAAATACCGCGGATCCGGGAGCTGCGGATCGAGGGTCTGCGCCAGAACTGGCTGGACATGGGCATGAGCTTCGAGGCGGAGGAGATGCGTGCCCAGAGCGTGATGGAGCGCTTCACCCGACTGATCTATGCCGGAACCACCAATGTGGACATCCTGCTGTCAGACGGGCAAGTGCGGAAGCTGCTGACCAGCGGCGAGAAGTTCGATTTACTCATAGTGGACCTGTTCCTGAGCGATGCTCTGCTAGGGTGAGTTCAAGGGGTTAAATAGCTGAGAGTCAATAATAATTGAATGATCTTCCAGCTTGGCCTTCTACTATGGCATACCCACCGTTGCTATCAGTCCCACCGGTGCCAATTCCTGGCTCAACAATATGTTTGGCAATCCCCAATCCTCCTCCCTGGATCCCAGCAACTTTTTGCCCTTCACAGAGCGGATGAATACGAAGCAGAGGATTGTGAACTCCCTGATGAGCACCTTCGAGCGGTTGACCTACAACTTCTTCCACCTGATCTCCCAGCAGTCGGTGTACACCAATCACTTTGAGCTGCTCGTCAAGGAGCTGCCGCTCTACAGAGATCTGACCAAGAACCTAAGCCTGGCCCTGATCAACTCGCATCCGGGCTTGCATTATCCTAGGGCCTATTTGCCCAATATGGTGGAGGTGGGGGGATTGCATTTAACCCACCCGCATGGTCTCCAGCTGCCAAATGTAAGTTGTATCTTAATTTGGTAAACTCTCTCTTTAATCTCTTTTAATTTCCAGCACCTGCTATCCTTCATTGAGACTGCTTCGGGGGGAGCTATCTACATGAGTCTGGGTGCCGATGTGCAAACAGCTCAGTTGCCCGTAGAAAAGCTATCTATTATCCTCGATGTCTTTGGTCACCTCACCGAGTTCCATTTCCTGCTGAAATGGGAAGCGGAGGAGTTCCCAGCGGAGCTCACATTGCCGGAGAATGTAATGATTGCGGATTGGTGGCCACAGGAAGGTATTCTAAGCCATCCGCAGGTGAAGATGTTCATCAGCAGCTGCGGGCAGTTGAGCGTCTGGGAATCCGTAGCTGGACAAAAGCCCATACTTGCCATACCCATTCTGGCCGAGCAGGAGGTGATGGCCCAGAGACTAATGAATCACGGCGTGTCGCTCACTATGAACTACGATGCCATTGCCTACGATGCCCTGCTCCATGGCATCAGACAGCTCACGCTCAACACCAGCTATGTGGAGAAAATGGGCCAGCTGAGGGAGCGCTTGATAAGCAGGGATGCCTCCTCGCCGGCCAACAAGGCTGTGCGAAAGATTCAGCTAATTCTGGACTCTGGAGGTGCAGATTTCCTCAAGTCCCATGCCAACACCTTGAACTTTTGGCGAGCCGAAGGCGTGGATGTCCTTCTAATCATAGCCGTGGGCTTTTGTGGCATTCTCGCCATTCCCTTCTTGGCCATCTGTTGCATTCTGAGGAAATCCTATTACAGCCAAGCGGCACAGGACCAGCCGCCGTACAGAACTAGCCTCAAGGTGGTTGGCCGAGTTCATAGCTATGGAGAGCAGGGCAGCAGCAGCGGTAGGACACCCAAGGTATCGGAGCCGCTCAGGAGGACGCGTTCCGCTCAGTCCTTGTCGGCTCGCTCCAGCACCTCCAGCATGGGTTCCACAACGAGTCCTTCGTCGGCGTCCACCACGCCACTGGACCTAACGCCGCCGCCGCCTCCGATTCCCCTGCTCGGACAGGTTCCGCCGCTGCAGCTGTATGTGAATCAGCAGCGGTTATACTCAAGCGATCGCCAGACATCACAGGAGAGCAACACAGAACGAAGGTTCCCATAAAGCTCTATATACACATATATTTCCCTAGGAACCCTATAACTACTTTGGGGGAAGGAAAGGATGCTAAAAACTCACAGTCCCGAGTCGAAATGTTGATACATCCAGAACTTAACCTATACCTAGGAATATTGTCCAGAGTTAAGCGTGATTTTTGTTAACCATTGTGGATAATTGTGGTTTTTATTATCATAAGTTGTAATGTTTATAAATTGTACATAATTTTTCATGTTTTTTGGTTTTTTTTATGAGTGTTTCAAGGGATATTTAAACCGATCTAAGTTTGTCAATGTTTTGGTGTGTACTTGAAATTGATTTATGTTTCCGATTATATTAAAGTCAGTGCCCTTTGTCACAATCCTTTTTTTTTCATAAATATTTCAATTCAAAGACTGAATAACTACTTTCGTATGTATACCATCTAAAAGACAAAGTCAAGCTGAAGGAAACCATAAACGAAAATTGCAGTTCAACTGCAAGAGATCAGCTCAAAAATGCATCTGAATATTGATCAAATAAATGTTAATTTACAATTTGAAATTAACACGGTTAAATATTGGGTTTTACAGAGAGTTTATGCGCGGGAGTTACACTTTTTTAAAATGCCAAAACTAATTGGTGTTTTCAATTCGGGTTAGTTTGTTTTGATGTGTAAGAATATTTTGTAAAGCCATGTACGAAATGTTGAATAAAAATATTAAATAATCGAAATTGTTAAAGAATTTTGTAGTATTATTGAACTTTATTTAATACGACGATGAGAGATCATCTAGGAATCTTATTGATACTTTTGGGGACATCACTCTTTATCAGTGTTGCCAACTTTTGCTGAGAAAAAAAAAGCTGTTTTCGGCCGGTAAGTAGTTTTACTAAGCAAAGCGAGACCAGATGTCAACAATTTTGAATTTTTTCTCAGAAAAAAAAAAGTTGATCGATTTTTCAAAATTTGATAAGGGGGGTACCTCATCCATTTTTCAAAAATTCTCTAAAAAAAAGCATTGTTTCAATTCCTAATCTTAATAAGAAGATTTACTAATCTAATAAAAGCTTTCTGAATTGAAATTAAGGCTGTTTTGGCTTTAGATTAGTTAGATTTTTCAAAAAAATATATATATTTTTCGAAATATATTTTGAATCAAAAAATGTGAAAATGTAAGGTTTTCTTAAGAGCCTCTTATAGCCAAAAAGGGAGTTATAGCCAAAAACCGTATATTTTCCGATTCGTCGTTAAAATTGTAACACCTAAAACCAAGATTTTTAAAAATATCAGAAAAAAAATGTTGATCGATTTTTAAAATTTGATTAGAATTTTTTTCAGTGATCTTTTCTTCTTTTCTTGTGTTCGTTGTGTGTGTGGTGTGGTGGTGGTGTGTGGTGGGTGCTTAGCGGGTGTGTAAATTGTGGTAAATCTCTTCTCGTGACTAGTTGCTAAAGTATACATCTCTGACCTGCATGCTGCGATTATGAATCAGTTTAAAAACCTAATAGACCGGCTCTCCTTCGCTTCCCTCCGGCAAGTCTTTATTTATTTGAACATTGCAGTTCAAATTAGTTAAAAAATGAAAGACTAGACTACAGAGTGAAACAAAAGGGCCCCGAAGAGCAGTTTAATCTCAGATTTACATTTTCTTGTAGGATGTGTGGGTGTAAAAGCTTCCTCACTTCCTGGCTTGCTCAAGGAAAAGAGTTATTTATATTCTCCACTAAGATCAAAGTTCGCAGATGGAAGGGTTGAGTAACCCCGAGGTTAGTGATGGCCCCCGATCACAGGCTGGGGGAATGGTTACAGATTTAAAAGTGCCTCTAGGAAAACGTTAAAAAATATTAAAAATGAGCAGCCAGAGAGTGAGTGAGCTATGCAAATATGCTGATGTTGATGTGAATGTGTATTGAGTGGGTGACAATCTGATTCGGTTTGCGGGAACACTAACGCTTGCTGTTCGGGTTCGGCTTGCACGAGAGCATCTCCTCCTTCGCCTGCTTGTCCATCTTGTCGCGCAAATTGTCGGCAATTTCCAGGAGCTGCAATGACATCGATTCGAGGCGCTCGCAGTACGCATCCTGATCGTAGTCCTTCGATTCGGACAGGAAGGTCTCAGGTATGGCGTTGACTGTTCGTTGATATTCCAGCTTGCACGAGAGCATCTCCTCCTTCGCCAGCTTGGCCCGATACTCGGGCTCCTTGTCGCGCCACTGGATGGCAATGTCCAGGAGCTGCGATGATTCCGGATTCCGTGGTCGCATCACCCGGAAAGGGTATCTTGCTATTCATCGGGTCTTAAGGGGTCTTTATCTAACCTTCAAATAAGAACAGGGTTGGACACTGAATATCAAGCTCAGAGCATGATAGCAAAAATGAAAGTGAAAGCGGAAGTGACAAGTGACAGGACAGTGTTCCCGTCCTTAAAATATATTTTATTGGGATATAAAACGTTCTCACCTAAACTACATTACAATGTTCTCACTATTCTATGCTGAAATTAGACTCACATTAAATATAATAAATACGATAAACTTAAAATGCAATATTAAACATTCAACATTCGCCGAGCAAACTTAACCGCACGGAATGCTGCACCGTGATACGTGACACTGCAATCTAACAGACTCCACCATATAGTGACTAATTAAAGTCTTTAGTTTCGCATTATGGAGTAGATATTAAATTATTCGTGCCACATCTTTTGTTTGAACTCTCCTCGAATTATGACAAATTCAAAATTCTTTCAGTTTCAAAGAACAGTTAATGCTATTTGCACTAGTTCTCCGAGGTAAGGGGGCAAGGGGCGTGCTTAATTAGTTGACTGCACGGGGCTAATGGCGGCAGGCTTTGATGTGCATGACGGCGTGTGCACTTCATTTAAGCCGAGTGCGGCTCAAGTGTCTCTGAGGATGTGCCGTGGATGCGGATGCCAAAGGCTGCAAGGATGTGAGGCTGTCAGGATGCGAGGTTGCGAGCATGCCAGTTGTTGCAGCAAACTCACCTGTTTGCATTCAGCAGTCCGCACACGTAGACAAAGAGAAATGCTGGAAATCGGAGGGAGGCTTGTGTGTGCCTTGTGGGTGGCAGTTTTTCACTGGCTGGGTGGCTGCCTGTTAATAAAAGTGTAATTATGCACATATGCCAAAGGTAAGGTAAAATAAGAGCTGCCAAAGGAAAATATATAGCAGCCGGAGGTATGGCTTTCCTCCTCTGATTTTTTTCCATCCACATATCTTTGGTTAGACATTGGAAATTTGATATGTAAACCACAACTGACATGACGCGCGATGGCATTTCCCTGGCATAACTTCGCCATCTTATATTCCTTGCAAAGTCAGGGAGCAGCCGCAATCTTTCCGAAGCTCTCAGGGAAGCAGCTAATCCGGGATGGGCGTGTTCTGAATCAAGAAGTAGCTCAGATTTTGATTTGATATAACATGGAAGATTTGTTTCTGGGAAATTCATTCTGTAATTAGTTTTGTGATTACAGTGGTATTAGCTTTCATAGTTTTGTCAGGATTTTACCTAATTTTAATACATGTTTCTGTAATTTAAGTTTCATCCAGGTTCCCAGGCTTGTTCTAAATTATTTAAAACTAATCGCTCAAACAATATATATTTTCAGGGACCATTAAATCATGTATCCCAACCCTATCTGAACCGATCTCATCCCCATCAACTTCTGGTCAAAGCGACAGTCCGATTTGGTCTCCCTTCAACGCCACACTTGTCACAGGGGCCAGCCGGGGAGTCGGCGAGTGTCCAGTGGGAAAGAATACAGTGGAGCTGAGGCCCACTCCAGCGGAGGCCATAGGCATGACAGCCATCGTAGCGAATGTCAACCGCAAGAAGAGCCGCGGAGTCAAGTGAAGACTTCTCGCATTGACAGGCGGCCAGTGCAGTCGACCGCAAGAGGAGCAACAGTAGAGACGAAGAGAAGCAGAGATGCACTGAGAAAAAAGGTAGCTGGAATATTAAAAATAATATATATAATATAATCATAAAATTTAGAGATACAAATGTAAATAATACCTATTTTTACTCCTTTTTGCAACTAATTTAACCTTAGAATAAATGGAAAAGTTTATATATATCTTCAATGAAAATACTAAGTAGATTTAGTACTATTAGTGTATTAATTAACAGGGTATTATCATTTAGTATTATTTTTAAATTATAAATACCTTTACTAATTTTATAAGACTGTTAATAAATAAATTAATTAGAATACCTTGAAGGGTTATAATAAATGAAACATTAGGTAAACCATTTACCTTAACCATTTCCTAGACTTAAAATAAAAATTAAAATATTCGAAAACACCAAACATAATTTTTGTTTTAACGTCAGATACCTTAGAAGATAATATAATTTTCTCTTTAAAACTATTTTTCCAGTGCACGACAAGAATTTGTGACATTCCGAGGTCTCGGGTTACGGCCATGGGAACAGAAAGAGTTCGAATTGGATTTGGTCGGCTTCGGCTTCCCCTTCACATCTCACCATCTCCCCCCCATTAGCACTGCTGTCACGGGGTCTCTCCAGAGAGGTCCATGGGGATTCGTGGGGATCCATGGAGATCCATGGGGGAGGCACTGCTTCAAAGGCCCCTCATTGACAGAGCAGCC
Organism: Drosophila rufa; assembly: GCA_018153105.1. Classification (NCBI taxonomy): domain Eukaryota; kingdom Metazoa; phylum Arthropoda; class Insecta; order Diptera; family Drosophilidae; genus Drosophila; species Drosophila rufa. The sequence goes on from JAECXS010000085.1 coordinate 11,461,450, forward strand.
GAGTTGTTGTCATCATCTGTCCACGAGCGGCTCCTTTCAGCTCCTTTGAAGTTGGGGCTACAAAATTAATTGCACGCTACACAAATCCCTCCATGGCCCATCTGGCAACCTAAAAACTAAAAACTCTAAATCAACAATCATCATAACTATAACTTTGTGCCGGCCGTAGGGCCCAACGGGTAGGGATAGGGATTGGGGGTGCTGCTGTGTGCTGTCAACATGCTGCCAGTTGCTTTGCTCGCCTCATTGCCCTCCCCTCGGTATTTTCAACACTTTTGTTGTTGGGAACACACTTGACTTTTGCCATGGTAAATCCCACACGCAATACACGCAGAAAAAATAGATAGAAATAGATCGGCCACATACTGATTTATTAGATTTTTGTATTTTAAAAATAGTTCAAATAGTTTTTAATAGAAAACGAATACAAGTCAAGGCAATTCGGATTAAAAAATAAATAAAAATGCGATGTAATATACAAAAAAAAATTTAATTAAAGGCAGAATATCAGCTGGTTCAGTAAAATGGCAGTTAAGAATTTTAATGACAGACGAAGCTGTGAGCTCTTTATGTGTTTCCTTGTGTATTTTTAATTCCTAATTATTTACTTAATATTAAATGGTGACTTTAATCTGATAAGAAATATACCCATTTCTTTAAAGATTTCTATAAAGGCTTATTTTGATTTTATTCTGCTTTTAAACGATTAAAAAATATATTATAATATTTAAATATAAATTGTATACATCCTTCTTTCAGGTATAAATCTAAATATATATTTTTTAACTGGTACAAAGCTTCATGCCAAATGTTTCCCCATTTGTGTCTCAGTGCCACACAAACATATGCCACGCCCTCATCAGCACCCTCCCCTAACATGGAGTTTCCGGCTTTTGTATGCATTTTGCACTCTGTTTCAATTTAATTACTTTCGAGTTACGCAACGGGGACAGGACAAAGTTTGCCTGCGATGTAAATGGAGCAGTAGCCGAATGATTTAGATGTCCTCACACACACTCCTCCACCTCCACCTCCACTGCAGTCTGCAATTTAAATTCATAATTCAAAAATTAAATTAGATATGAGGAAAATCCGTAGTCAAAGTTCTGGTGACGAGAGGACAGACCGCACTCCAGGTTTCGTTTGCAGAAATTTGCATTTATCGATTTAGAGGAGTCGAGCGGAGGTCCGAGCGGAGGCATTTTCAGATTTCTCTGTTTTTTGCTCTTGTTTTTTCGGTTGACACACAAAAAATAACAACACAATTTGCATAAACGTCAACAGCAGCAGCAGCAGCGGTAGAAAAAAAGGAAACAAAATGTGGCAGCTGTTGCAGCAGAAAGGAAAAACAACATCAGAATAAGTAAGTAGGGAGTATTGGGACAGAATAAATCGGGAGGAAGATGAGGAGTTTCGATATCAAAGTTAAAGACAGAGGCTGTCAGCTTTATCAAGCGAGCCAAAGTTCATTAAAATCGGTAAGCTGAAAGCCAAGCTGAAATAAATATCAAATGATATTAAATTGATTGGGTTTTTAAAGATTTTACAAAATATTGCACATTTGTATTTGCATACAAAAAAATTTTTTTTCTGCAGGTATAAAAAACTAATCTTCAGAAAATAAAAATAAAAAATACAGGTGCTGTCAGCAATTTTAAATAATAATTATAATATTACATTGCATGATTGTCTCATTTTTATTCCTGTTCGCTTTTTGTATTTTTCGCAATTAATTTTTGACTAAAGATATTTATTAGAAACAAAATGAGTATTTGTTAAAAACTTTATGCAATAATTTACTTTTTCCTTAGCAACATATTTATACTTTTCTGCTTTTAATTAAATACCCGGTTTATTGAAAATTTCATTTAAAAATTCGATTTCAAATCATCCAAAATTATATCAGAAAATTTAAACAAGGCTGTGTCACCCAAGTGCGGTAAATACATAATTAAAACACAAGGATGCACTTGTTTAGTTATTCATATTTATTATTCCCTCAACGACTCCAAACACGTATGTTTGCTAAATTTGAAAACTTTCCCAACAAGTCCTCTCATGTCCTCTATTTGAGTAGCAAAAGTCCAATTCTGCTGACCGAAAAACCCTGTCCCAGGCTCCACTTGAATCCTTTTTGGCACAACTTTATTGTGGCCGGTCGTATGGTTTAATGGGTGTTGTTGCTTTTGTTTGCAACTTTAAAATGCATCCGAACACGGCTGCATGTTGTCCGAGTGTGTGTGTGTGTGTCAGGGGCGGAAGGGGTGTGGCTCGGCAGGAAATGTATCCCACAAGGAAAAGACCAGAAACAGACCAGAACGGAAGGCACTTCCTGCGGCCTGGATGGGAGTGTGTGTGTGTGTGTGCCTTTGGCATCGCCTCTCCGTAGTGTCCTGCCCCTATCCCCATCTTTGAGTCACTCGCTCACACCGCTTGGCTAGATGCAGATAAGAGGCATATTCGCTTGTCAAGATTTGCTTTGATGTCTTTTTCATGTGCCCGACTTGGGTGCGGCCTTCCCATGTCCAATGCTTCATCGTTACACGCTAAGAAAAATCTAGTTTGCAATTAGTATTAATATCAGGGAATTAACTTGATTCGAAAGCAATTAAAATAATGTCCAAAAGAATTTTTCAGTAAAAGTTAAATTAAATTGTATTGCATACTTTTAGAGATTTTTTTGAATTGATTTCAAATCCATAGTTATTTCGGCTTAGATTCTATTTAAATATTATATCACATTAATTGCTGCGTTTATAAAATTATTTTGAAATAAAAGAAAATGCCTTAATTATTCATAAATAAAGTAGATTATTGCGCAACCAAACAAATTATTGGATAACGTTTAAAAGTGGAATCAAATAAGCGAAACAAGTAACTTAATTTTCAGTCGGAAATAGATCATAAAATAATGAAAATGCTTGGAGTAAAAATTTCAGTAGTTTTACTTGCATTTCAATTGATTACATTCTCCGAATCATTGATTAAAGCGACCAACATTAAGTGCAATTGTTATGATAAATTCTTTTGTGATTTTACTCAGTGTGAATTGAAGGTGCTGGGACGATGGAAAATCGGCATATTTATCAGGTGGAAGTTTGTAACACAAGTCCTTGTAGGTACATACATGTCGTTAATAAAACAATATTGATCATGAAGAAATGTTTATTTCAGGTAAACTTAAGTTTGTATCGAAAGCTTAGTTGATTTTTGTGATTATATTCGACATCCGAAACGATTTCCCTGGTTCGGAATTGTTCATGGAAAAATGTTTAATTTTACCAATTTAAATCATAGTTGTCCCTATAATGTGAGTTTTTTATGCAGAATTTTAAAATATATTTAGCAATAAATAATTAATTCAACCGTTCTTAGCATGACATAGTTGTGTCGAAGATGGTACTCAATGATGCAATGATAGAGAAAACTCCTTTTCCAACTGGTTCCTATATGTATCAACAAATTTTTGGCAATCCGAATCGTGCAAATTATGGCGGATATTGTTGATAACTAAGAATGCTTATAGAAATATTTTCGATGTTTCAAGAAAATTAAAAATCGTTTTACAAATTTTGTTTCATTACGAATGAAAAGTAAAATTTTACTTTTAATTTAAATAAAGCAGAAAGTCTCCCTAAAATGACTTAAATTACTCAAGTACTTAAGCTGCAAATATTTAATATTTATTTTATATTTGTTTAGGTTAATTTAGTGAGTAGGTTTTTCTTTCGGTGTACGTCTCTCTTGCTTAGTCCTCCTGCTCCTCTTCGCTCTGTGTGGGTTGGTTGACAACAATTAAAAAGTGACGGGCAAAACAAATCGCCGGGCAGGGAGAGTCGGCAGCGGCAGCAGAGGGTTGCAGGTCTACCAACTTAAGTAGCAGCAAATATACAAAACAGCAAAATCTCTTTTTAGAAGCATTTCAATTGCCTTTTGTTTGTGCGAGAGAAGATCTCTCGACCCGTTCCCCGATTCGCCTCGAATTCGCTTTGAAGTCGGGCATTTTTCATGGTCCTCGCTTGCCTGCTCGCTCGCTCGTTTTATTTTTGGTACCGAAGAAATTTTATTAGCAAAGGGTTGGGGCTGGGGTTGCGCTGGGAAAGCGCTTTGAAGTTCAAGTGTAGGCGCAGCAGCGGCGGCCGGCCGGCACCATTGATATATTTATTTCCACACACAATAATTCGCTTTGTTGCCGTCACAAATTGAAATATCGCATCAATTTGCCATGCCGCCGTCGCGCTTTGTAATAAAAGTAAATAATAATTTAATAAAAAGCCAACAAAAAGCAAGCACCAAGCCGCAAAACTACAAAACGAAAGGCACAAAAACCGAAAGGCGGCAAAGAGTCGACTGAGCAAAATCAACCATTAAACGCTGACGGCAAAGAACAAAGCCGAATCAGCGGACCGGCAAAAAGCCGACAACAGCTGGCCGAAAAGCGCAAAAAAAAAAAAAATACAACTGAAGGCCGCTCGAGGGGAGGGGCAGGGCAGCAATAGCGCCCTCTTTGTGTCAGTCCGGCCCACCATCGAATCTGCCGCGCATGCGCAGAGTCTCAGAGCTGCGATGTGTGTGGCTGGAACCGCCTGATGCCTCCTGCTTTCTTGGCTTTAACTTCGTCTCTAGATGCCGCTGCCCGATGCCCATGCCGATGCCAGGCCGCTTCAAATTGATTTGAACGAGCGCAAAAGCTTTTGGACATGTTGATAAGAGCGGCGAGGCGACAGCACCGCCTGGCTGTTGCTGCTATCGGTTTTATCTTTTTTATATACACTGCCTAGGGTTACAGGCACTGTGTTGTAATGTACAAAAAAATATATCTTTAACTTAAACTTTAATTAAAATAATTTATCAGACATAATATAGAATAGAAATACTCTTAATTATTTATCCTGTTCTGTTTGCCTTCAAAGATGTAAGGGTATATCCGTAGCTGGACTTCCTTTGTAGTCTCGACCAATTTTATATCTCACTTTTTTTCGCACGGGTGGCTTTCGACGTGGCTGAGCTGTCCGGAGAGGTTCGACTCTGGGCTGAGATGTCGGCGCAACATCAAAAGGTGTGCGATGTGTGGCACCGCCTGCGGGCCAAGCTCAAATGAACATGCACACATGCCCGCGGAGGGGTGGAACAAAATAGGGAGGAGTACTCGCACCAGCGGGAGAAGGAGGAGGAGGTGGATCGGGTCAGCCTGTCCAGCTAATCAAGCATCAACTTCATCATCATCATCGCCATTACCATCGTCTCTTCATGGCTGCGCTTGCGGATGCAGCGTGAACAGTTAGTTTTATGGAAAATGCATGCTTAATCGGAGGGAAACCTAGCGGCGGAGCTTTGATAATTTCTAGATAGATATTAAGAAAGTCAGAGTTAGTTACAGTGTATATAGAGTATCCAATTAAATTTTTTAATTACCTTAATACATTACTTATAAAATATTTATATTATGAAATAAATAGATTTGAGGCTAAAAAAATATATATATTTTACTTATTGAAATAAATTCAATTTTCATTACGCTATTGCCCAACACACAATAAATAATTAAATACATGTTATCTAAAATGGATGGATCTAAAACAGATGTTAAAAATATGGAGTTAAGCTCTCAACTTAAAAATTAAACAGAAGCTTGACGATAACATAAATATAAGAAATATATTAATATATACATTTAATAATAAATACGCTTTTCTAGGTTAAAAACTGCCATCAGGAAGTATGAATTAATTACAGGTATCAGGTATTTTATAATAGGCGGGATATCGATTTAAATTTGTATTAAATTCAAATGGATGCAATAACTGAAACCATTATTTATCTATTAAGCAAACCAACTAATTATACGGGTTAAAAGTCGAAATAAATAAATATAACTTTAAAACTTGTTTTCATTCAAAACACAAAAGTGAAATGAAGCAAACATGCAAAATCCATGCAAAAGTTTTACTTGCTCTTAATTTAAAAAAATGTTCATATTCTCTGTTTAAAGTGACAAACATAAAATACAAGTCTTTTTTTGTTTACACAAAAAATTTTAACAATATAATATCTAACTATCGGTCAAAGAGCTAGCTACTTCAGCCATCGGCTCGGATATATTTTATAATTGCGGGACTTTGCAAAACATAAACATAAATTTAACCGCAAATAATTATTTATCCATTACGGATCCAAACTAATTACACTGTTTTCAAATCGAAATAAGTCATCGAAACATCAGTCGGAAATGGATCGTAGAATGAAGAAAACGTTTAGAATAAAAATCGCAGTAGTTTTACTTGCAGTTCATTTGATTAAATTATCGAATTCTCTATTTAAAGCGACCAACATTAAATGCAAGTGTTATGATAAATCCTTCTGTGATTTTACTCAGTGTGAATTGAAGGTGCTGGGTCGTGGAAAAATAGGCATATTTATTTATGTGAAAGTTCATCAGCTGCCAATAGCCAAAGTCCTTGTAAGTACATATACTTACAAGAAGAAAAATTTTAATTTATATTTCTTTCTATTTCAGGTTAACTTAAGTTTGCATCGAAAGTTTAGTGGTTATAGGCCTTTTATGTATAATGTCACAGTCAATTTTTGCGAATTTATTCAAAATCCAAAACGATTTCCCTGGTTCGGCATAGTCCATAATACAATGCTTAGTTTCACCAACTTAAATCACAGTTGTCCTTATAATGTAAGTATTTTAAGCTGAATTCTAAAATATCTAGCAATACATAATTATTATAATCGTTCATAGCATGACGTAATTGTATCGAAAATGGTCCTCAATGATGCAATGATAGAGAAAACTCCTTTTCCAACTGGTTCCTATATGTTTCAAGTAATTGCTGGCAATCCAAAGTGGCAGGGAATCGCTCAAGTAATGGTGGATATTGTTGATAACTAAGGATACGGCTTATAAGAATGAAGATTATTAGTTTAATAATATTATTATTTTATTATTATAAATATGTTTTCACTGTATAGCATAAGTTTCCCAACTTTACACTGCGCATGTGTGAGTCCTTTTCCTTGGAGCGAACGAAGACCAACGTGTCGTATGAGTTAACACTTTTAATAATCCTTGCAAAAGTTTTACTTGCTCTTAATTTTAAAAAATGTTCATATTCTCTGTTTAAAGTGACAAACGTAAAATGCAAGTCTTTTTTTGTTTACACAAAAAATGTTAACAATATAATATCTAACTATCGGTCAAAGAGCTAGCTACTTCAGCCATCGGCTCGGATATATATTTTATAATTGCGGGACTTTGCAAAACATAAACATACATTTAACCGCAAATAATTATTTATCCATTACGCATCCAAACTAATTACACTATTTACAAGTCGAAATAAGTCATCGAAACATCAGTCGGAAATAGATCGTAGAATGAAGAAAACGTTTAGAATAAAAATCGCAGTAGTTTTACTTGCAGTTCATTTGATTAAATTATCGAATTCTCTATTTAAAGCGACCAACATTAAATGCAAGTGTTATGATAAATCCTTCTGTGATTTTACTCAGTGTGAATTGAAGGTGCTGGGTCGTGGAAAAATAGGCATATTTATTTATGTGAAAGTTCATCAGCTGCCAATAGACAAAGTCCTTGTAGGTACATATATTTACAAGAAGAATAATTTGAATATAAGTGTTTCTATTTCAGGTTAACTTAAGTTTGCATCGAAAGTTTAGTGGTTATAGGCCATTTATGTATAATGTCACAGTAGATTTTTGTGATTATATTCGACATCAGAAACGATTTCCTTGGTTTAATATAGCCCACCAACAAATGATCAAATTCAGCAACTTAAATCACAGTTGTCCTTATAATGTGAGTATTTTAAGCTGAATTCTAAAATATCTAGCAATACATAATTTTTATAATCGTTCATAGCATGACATAATTGTATCGAAAATGGTACTCAATGATGCAATGATAGAGAAAACTCCTTTTCCAACTGGTTCCTATATGTTTCAAGTAATTGCTGGCAATCCAAAGTGGCAGGGAATCGCACAAGTAATGGTGGATATTGTTGATAACTAAGGATACGGCTTATAAGAATAAAGATTATTATTTTAATAATATTATTATTTTATTATTATAAATATGTTTTCACTGTACAGCATAAGTTTCCCAACTTTACACTGCGCATGCGTGAGTCCTTTTTCTCGGTGCGAACGAAGACCAACGTGTCGTATGAGTTATGGCAATCAAATGGGCACACGTGTGGCCGCCAGTCCAATGGCCAGTAAATCAAACTTTTTGGCAGGCCGTGTAAACAATGTTATAAATCAGAGAACCGCACGGCAGACACCATATTGTCCAAGGAGGAACTGCAGACTGAAGACCGGAGCAAGAGACACAGCCCACGCAGCTGGGAAAATGTGCAGGCGGCTTGCAATGCGCCAGGATGCAAGTGACGCATAAAACCATTAACATATGAGTGGAGGGAATGGTGGGTGGGTGGGGATATTCGAGTGTATATCTAACCCATTCAGCTGGTGGAGGTGCGTGTCTAAGATTTACAGCGCCCAGCTTTGGAGCAGCCAAACCAATATGGGAATTTAATTAAAACCAAACACTAGCTGAGCAAAGTATATTCATAATGAAAATTGCAGAAGTATCTTTCAGCAAGATTTTGTATTTGGTGAGACAATAAATCTGTTTTGTCTGGCTGAATATTGGCGGTGCTAAAAAGGAATCAAAAATGCATAAAGTTACTGTAATCAAAATATAAAAAAATTTCATAAAAGGCTGGGTTTAGAAAATATAATTTGGCGGCTTAAATACAGGAAGTTAAATTTGAAAAAACTTACATTTAATCTGACTTTTCCTATATAAATGAATTGAGTAATATTTAGACTTATAGCTCCATTAGACTTTTTCTATTAAATTATAGACGCTTCTTTTTTTTGTAATTCCTTGAATTTAAATTTTGTAATAAATGAATAATCAACAAAAAAATTAAAAAATTATATATAGAAAAAAAATACAAATTTTATTTAATAAAGAGGATATCTGAAGTTTTTGGAGTTTTTTAAAGATTTTAAGGAGAAACCTTTAGAAATATTGGAATAGGTTATTATTATTGTCACCCTTTAATATAATAACAACAAAAATCATTGACATCATTGAAATCACCATCGCAGCATTGCCCAAGAAATCAATTTACAAAATTAAAATTTCCTCTCAATCTATCCGCTTTAAAATCATAAAAATATTTGCTGTTTGAAAATAATAAAATGTCGAAAGAATTGCGGCCAAGACAACTTCTCCCAACAGATGAAATGCGGCTGAAAATTGATTTGCTTTCGGGGCAGATGGATCGGCCGGAGAATATGGATATATATGGACTGGGATGGGCCTCCGTCTGGAAATGGAACCTGGAATGGTGCCCCCCGAGTGTATGCAGAGTGTGCGCTGAGTGATGTGCGCATGGATAATGAAGCAATGACGGCATGAATGACTGAATGAGGCGGCAACCTCTGTGGACTCGGAGAGGGTTCGCTCAAAGAGGCAGCCGCCGCCGCCGCAGCCGATGCACGACTCCGCCAGCGACTTGAGCTTCGCTTGCGGCTTGAGCGTTTAATTAAAAGGCAACAAAAGAGAGAAAAAAAAAACAACAACTGGAAGTAAGGAACAACAAAAAAATATATATATAAAAAGAAAAAAGGCGGCAACTGAGGCGTTGCGTCGGACGGCAGTTGATCATTATCAGATACGGCAGCGTAGATAATGCAAGATACGAGCTGGGCGCTCGGGGGAAATACCACATAGATGCTGTTACTGCTTGGCGGCACTTAAAAAAATTATATTTATTTTTCGCTTGGCCCCAAAACGAATAGCCCCTCTGTCGCCGTCACCCCCTTTGGCCTTCCCTGCCATGCCAGCTGTCTGTAATTTACGAGTGGAGCGCAGAATAAATGGAAAACTTTATTTTGGACAAAAACTGTGTGTGGAAAAATAAATGAAAACGCATAAATTATTATTTCTTTGCAGCCACCAAGATACTTCCACTTGAGTTTTAGGCGGCAACCAAGGAATTCTCGTGTGTTGCAAGATTTGATTATTTATTTTGATCCATATTTTCCCAAAATTTTCAATTAAGATTCCGAGAGGCGTAAACTAATCGAATGAGATTGCTTGAGGTGTTAATAAAAGATATTTTCTAACTGCATAGTAATTAAGTGTTTCATTTTATTATAGAAATAATTTATACTTTACAATTAACTTAATTATATAATTATTTAAGAGTGTTTTCCCAATAAAATTGGCTATTTATATATTCAAGTATTTTTTCCAGGTATTTTAATTATTTTTATTTGAAGAAATAAAATTGGAAAGCTTGAAAGTCAAAGCAAGAACAGATACGATTTATTGTCAAGTTTTTATAGATTTTTTTTATAGATTTTATACCTATTTATGTGGTTTTATTTATTGGTAGATACATATATATTTTGACATGTTTCTTTAGTTTTTATGGTCCAAAAATTTAAAACAAAGATAAATGGAAATAATTATATTCTTAAAAAGGGAAATAAAATATTTCTAATTTAATAAAGCATCGATTTACCACATTTGTATTATTATTTGTATTTATATTATATTTATTGTTATTTCTTCTAAGATAAATATTAAATACGCTGCTTCTGACATTGCTAGTATCGAAATCAGTACCTAGAAACGATAAAATGCATTGATATATATTTCTAAAATAATTTCTCTAGTTCATTTCTTGGAAATTCTCTTATAGAATAGATATTAAGTTGAGATACTTAAGATATTTCTATAGCAGAAGCTCCAAAGACGTGTTCTTTGATCAACTCTATCGGTAGAATTCCCAAAACTCATCCCCACCCACTGCCAGCCCACACTTAATTCGTTTTTATGGCTGCCATTTAATCTATCGCTTCCCATCATGTTTTTGGCATCATTAATCTGGTCATTAAGTCCCACAGCAACCATAAGCCCCGATACTACTTCTATGTATATACATTGCCGGGCCTAATCGTTTGATGGACATATCGATGGCTGAGACTTGTAAATGTAAAATCGTAAAAGTCCAGTCGAAACTGGCGGGCAAAAAGGGCCCGAAAGCGGCCATTAAAACGGCTGATTGAAATTGAAATGGCTTCATTGTGAAGACAACAAAAAATGTTGTGGCTGCTTGGGTAGATTTTTAATGATTTCGGCCTAATAAGCAACAATTGGTGGCACACCCCTTACCCCTTGCTCTTCCTCCTTTCCTGCTTGCTTTTCCAATCAATGCACAGTTACAATATCCGCTTTGGGGGCAGCGAACGAATTTTCCTATATGCATCTCGTATCTTTTTTCTTTTTCGTTGTGGGCCCGCGTTTATCAAAATTAATTGGAAATTTTCGTCGTTTTTTTCCTTTTTTTTAACGACTTCTGGGTAAAAGTCATTCGAGCAGGAGAGGTGGGGACTTCAAACGGCATGTTGCACATGTTTCGAAGGGACTGAAGATCTCTCTTCGGGGGCTCATTTGGTTCTCCGGGGCTGTCAGCTTTATGGCCTTACAATATAATTTCCTGTCAGTCAGTCGGACGACTGCCAAAAACTACAATTCATAATTGCTTTGGAAATTTGTTTATAAACGCGTCCAAAGCCATCAACCCACACACCGACCAACCGACCATCATCAAGGGACAACTTCATTTGAATTTTACGACAAACGTATAAACAACAAAGTTAATTTATTTAATAGATTCACCATGTACACGGCCCCCCTCAATATGCATATGATTTTTATGTGATTTCTCGCATGTAAGTTTATGACTTCCAACAAAATTATTTTGAAACTCTTCGCTGGGCCGATGATCGTAGACGAAAAAATATAGTTTTTAATGAGTCTTACGACCGATCCAGCGCTGTTTTCAGTGTGACGCAAGTTGGAAATGTATCTGCGTACCTAATTTATGTTCAAACCATAATTTACGGAAAATATTTTGGGGGAGAATGGCAGCGTCTCAACAGGCTGTTGGCTGCTGTTGAACGTTTAATGGTAGCTGGGCAAGAAAAATAATCAATTGGTTTGTATTATTCTTGAATTAAAATCGAGATTGTTGGTTAGTTCTGGGAACTTACAATTAAGATTGGAGAGCATTTACTGTGCTTTGAATGTAAATAAATAATAAAAGGGTATTTATTTGTGAGGAATTATAGGAGATCTTTAAATGGATTTACCAAGAAATTCAAGAAAATAAATAAATAATTTTAAATACTTTATCAAATATACTACTTGTTAAATTAATATATCTCCTGTTTATTTACTTCATATAAATTATATTAACTTTTTAAGAGCTATATTATTTTTATTATTCAATTAGAAACTTATCAGTTTTTCGATTAGTATTTAAGCTTGGAAAATCTAGAAAATACTTTCCCATTTATGAGCGTTCGAGACAAGGCAATTATGTTTATCTCCTGTAGCTAAAATGACCCCCTTAACCTAATCAACTTCTAATGTAAACAAGCACAACGCACACACACACACACACATCCGTGGAGCTCGATTAAACTCATCTAACCCTTCAAAAACTCATCAGCATTGCCAATATGTGTGAAGATAGGGACATTTCCGTGGCTGTGAAGGGGGCAAAAATGACACAGAGCGAATCCAATAGGGCTCGGCTCCAGCAAGCGGCTTGCTTGTCAATTACAGCCGACAGTTGCCATGGCCGTCAGTCAGTCAGCCAGTGAGTCGGGGCAAATGTCAAAAACCCTATATAAAGCCGGATGGACCATCAACACCCACCGAAAGCCCCAGCCCAGAGAGGCAGACATGTCCCACTCGTTTTTGGGTAATTACATTTGCAGTCAGCCCCTGCGTACATCGCATCGACTTTTGTCAAACGGAAAAGCTGCAAAATGTTGTGCGAATTTTCGGCTGAACAAAGTGCAGCGTCGGCTGCGTAACCGGAGAAAACATAAATCAATATCGAGGGGTAGGGGTGGACAGATCCCGACATCAATCAGGGACCCGCATCCGATATGAGGGGAGAGCGGAGAACGAAGAACACAACGGGCCCGTGAAATTAAGACGATGGATCAATGGATGACGAAGGCCCAACAAAAGAGGGTTCCGAAATGCACAAGATGAAGCGGCAGAAGAACAGGAGACGGAGGTACCCAGAAACCCTTCTTCTGTTAGAAGAAGGAGGTTCCCTCAGCCGCCTTTGTAGCTTCCTCCCCCCTCTGTAGCTTCCACACTCCCTGGCCGCCTTTCGATCGCGTGTTCTTCTTCAATTACAGCGCCATTATACCGAAAAGCCGAAAACGTTTTACGGTGCGAAAGCCGGAGGACCCCCGAGGGCTAAGTTAACCCATTAAGGGTCTTAGGGTGTGGATGGAATCCCTTATATTTAATATACAATTTAGAGGAAAATAATATAATAATAATTAGCAATGCCATTTTAACACAGATCTTGTGTTAAACTAGGTGTAATTATAAATTGAGAGGTCATTAATTTCTTTATATTTTTATTAAAATAGTGCTAATAATAGTAATAATAGTGCTAAAAATAAATTCACACTGATTTTGGTACTCCAAAAATTGTATTCCATACTTTTAGGTATCTTTTAAAAAATTAAAATATTATTAATTTATGCTTCCTCTAGTAAATAGCCAAAAATTTTATGTAAAATTTCGATTAAAAGCGTTAAAAATTTATAATAATAATAAAATATGTTACATTTTAACCATAAACAATTTATAGCATAATTCTAGGTACCTTTTGAAGGGATTTCAATACCCCTAGGGGACTCCCGAGTATTAAAAATATTATACATTTTGTCTTCTTACACTGAAAAGTCAAAAATGTATCCTTGGTTTATTTAATACGAAAGAAAACTATTTAATATTATATTAACAATATTTCGGTCTTAGTAATTTTATTAGTTTTAGTTTGTTTAAAAAAAAAAAAAAAAACTCGGGTTCCATATAGGGTTAAAACCGAGAAGATCTTGCTCCGCGGGTTCCTTCCACTTGCTTTTGATCGCCGGGGAATGAAAAGAGCTTTGCATTTTTTGTTTCTCGCCTGTTTTTTTGTTGTTTTTTGTTTTTGCCCCGATCTTACCGGGCTGCTCTGGTCTCTGCAGCGTAATTCAGGATTCTCCTTGCTCTGTTATTATCGGCGGGTTTTGAGCTTGGGTTTGGGGTTACTTTTTTTTGGTTGCTGGCTGGCAGAGGTAGAGGTAATTGCCCCGATGTTCGAGCTCAGCAGGCGGCTTCTTCTTCGGCGAAGCGAAAAGGTGGAATGGGAGCAGGGGCAGGGGCAGGGGCAGCGGCAGCTCAAATTTAAAAACAATCAAAATTTTTTTCTGCTGCCGCTATGCATAGAGCCAAATTAAAACCGGGTATTATCCATACATGTGTATAATCAAAAATTGTCGAAAAGGGGGGCAGCGGATCGAAATCAGACAGGTAAGGACACAGGTAAGGTGCAAATGCACAAAAAAACAAAAAAGAAAGCTTCGCCTTTTGGGGCGTGGCAATAGGCGCAATTGGAGAGATGTTGCTCGCATAATTGCTTTCGAATGCAATATCCAAGAACATTCAGCGCAGGACTGGAAAAAATTCAATCTATCGATATTATGTAATATTTTAATTGCAATTTGTACTACAAAGTAACTTTTAACATCTTACGATTAATCTAAGCTTACATTTTTGCAATCAACTCAGTTGAGTTAAGCCTTAACCTTAATTTTCATCAACCTCACAGTAGTAAGAATTTACTTAGCTGCGACTTATTATATTTTTGTTGAATATTTAAGGAGATATATATCTGCATAAAAAAAAAAAACAAAACTGGTTTAGAAAAATGTCAAAGAATTTGTTTATTTATCAAGCAAAATATTCATATTTTTACTTGCTTATTATGTTCAGTTAATATATGTATCTAAATATCACTAAGAAAATGTAAACCTCTCAGAGTTAATAATAATATCAAATTTTCGTTTTCCCTCTTTTTAAAGCAGACTCGCAAACTTTTTTCTTAACAACATTTTTTTATATTACTTTATATTGCTTTTATTTATCTAATGTAATTTAAAAATATGGAATATAAATGTACTTAAAAAATTCGGTGCAAATATTAATCGTTTTAGAGACCTTTTAAAGTGACTTTGTAATTTGTAATTTATTTTTGAGACACTTTAAAGTTATTTTAATTCGCTAGTAATTTTTATAGAACCCTCCTATATTTGATTAAATTAATACCTGTAAAGTGTGCAAAACGCCTGCCAATTCCATCATACCCTCTCATAATACTAGCAAAAACCACTGCCACAGCCCAAAAGAGCGTGAATCGCTCATCGAAAATGCTCTTAAGTAAACAAAACCACAAACTGTTGTATGCTCACAACTGTCTCTTCCAAAACACAAGTCAACACTGAAAGAAACTAGCTCCAAACCGCTAAAGTGTAACTCACCAAAAAAAAAAACAGATTTTCGGAAAACATAAATAATCTTATACTTGATTTAAGCTGATTTAAAATACTTTCACTACTACTTTTATGATTAAATAACAATTTGTAAACATATATGTTTGAGATTTTAAGAAAAAGCTTACAAATGGAATATAAGGTATAATAAAATATCAATTTAATAATGTTTACTATTTAGCAAGTGAAGACTATTCGAGGTTAACATTTTTTTTTTAATATTTAGTAAGCCTAAACTTATGAATTTCGGGAATAAAATCGGTATAGAAAAAATCAAGCCTAAATTGAAGAATTTTGGAATTAATTTCGGGGTTGACTTAAGTATGTTATGTTCATACTTAAGTTTAAAGTTTAAAATCCGAGCTTGAACTGAGATTGAGAATATTTCTGATTAAAAATTGACCAGCTTATCCCGATTATTTTTCTGTGTACATATTCGAAATTCGAACGAAGAGAGACAGAAACGAAAGAGAGGCTGACAGAGAGAGGGTGTTCGAATGTTTCGAAGTGCCAACCACTTACGGGGCGAATGTGTCGAGGTCTCAGATTCTCAG
This sequence comes from Drosophila rufa, assembly GCA_018153105.1. Classification (NCBI taxonomy): domain Eukaryota; kingdom Metazoa; phylum Arthropoda; class Insecta; order Diptera; family Drosophilidae; genus Drosophila; species Drosophila rufa. The sequence goes on from JAECXS010000085.1 coordinate 11,477,463, forward strand.
ATTCAGTTTGTTTTCGTCCGCCACTTTGAACAGACGTGTGTAGCGCAGAGATACATCGAGAAGTATCTGGAAGATACGCGTAGTTTGGCCAACCAAATAACAACAACTACTGACCGCTGACTAAAGTGAAGTTTTCCCCACAAAAATAAATGAAATGGAAATTATATTCTAAAATGCAAGTGTAAAATATATCCGTAAGATACGAGTGTGAGAAGAAGAATCAAGTGTAAAAACAAAACAAAATACAAAAAATCGGAAAACCGCCCCCGCCGCACAACAATAACAAAAACAACCGGTACGCCGCCGCCAACCTCCCCCCGAAAAAAACTGGCATCGCAGTCAGCGTCAGCGTCGCGCAAATCGTTTTGGAAATAAATCGTGTTTTGCCTTTTTGCAGTTCCGTTGGTTGATTTTTGTTGTTGTTTATATACGCCAAGTTATTTACGTCGCAACAATAAAAGAAAATAATAGCGAAGACAACAAAACAAATCGAGTCCCAGTCTCGGCAGTCGGCGAAAATGTTTTACAATTAAAATTACGCGCGCAGCGGGCAGAAAGTATCCGCAAGATACACACACACTACCGCACATACACGGCGCGCAATATGCGCAAATTAAACTAAAATGCAGCACACCGGCGGAGCTGTAAAAACTTTTACGACTTACGACGACCTGCCACCCGCACAGTCGAAAATAATACCAGATACAAATTAAGGTCGCCCAGGAGTTCCCTACCTGAGAGTATATTAGTCTCAGTCCTTAGATCCTTACACAAAAGGATATATATATATATCCACCACCGCCAAGGGAGCGACACACACACACAAAGGCCGTAAAACATTTTGGGCTGCTGCAGCAGGTCTCCTCCTTCTCGCAGGACTCGTAAATTCACAGCCCAACCAAGCAAGCCACCTCCCGAAATAAATAAAAACAAGGAAGCAGCCGAAAAATCCAAGACACCGCCAAGTAACTGCATCTCCAGCTAACCAGCCAACAAACCATACATACATCTGTATATATATTGTACGATATATATATATATATATTCGCGCAGAGATGGCGGGCAACATTGTCAAATGGTGGAAGCATAAAATTCTCGGCGGCTACAAACAATTCTCAGGTAAGCGAACTTGTTTAGTGAATTTCCAGATAGTTGCCAACAGATACGGCAGAGATGGATGTTAAATGCTCTCGTGGAGTGCCAAAGTTTCGCAGTTGGACTGGCCAGGCGATAGCATTCGAGGAAGTAATTTGTTTCGCCATTCCCCTGTAGAGTCCGAAAGTAAATTAAATTGAAAGGGACTAAATGCGTGAGGTAGATGAGATATCTCTTAAATGTGGAGTATTAATTACAAGGCGATGAAGAGATATGGGTCATTAATGGTTGTGAGGGGATTTAATAAAGTATTTTGTATTTTACAATGAGTTCCTAGGGATTTTAGGTAGTTTAAACTAATTATTATCTATTAAAATCTCTAGAAACTGATAGAATTAAAAGGAGAGCAAGGTCAAACAAAATATCTAAGGGAGTGTTCCCTTATTATATATATTTCTATATATCAGTATATGGTAAATTCACTTACGATTTATTATCCTCTCCTTATCCTCCCAGTAATTATTATAATCACCAAACAAATCCAAAGCAGAATTAATTTCCTATCCCTGCTTAACCAAAGGCCATTCCCATTACCATGGAACTATGTTTCGTATCTAGAACTTCGATCTAAAATATAACCGAGTCTCCCAGAAAACAATTGCCGGGTCCATCTGCTATTCAGAATTCATTGAGTCAAGGGCTTCTCCCACATCCTTTTCCAATAATTACGCCGAACAACAAGAGAGGTCGAAAATAAAATGTAGGCAATCCCAGTCCCAGTCCCAGTCCCAGTCCGGCTGCATTTTTATCTAGAAGATACACAGCCGTTCGCTTGTGGTCTTCGGAATTGGGGGAATGGAAGTGGTAGGAAAACGACACACAAAAATAGAACGAAAATCGGGCGTAGTATAGAAGAAGAGAGAAGGAGAATAACACAGCCAGTCGAACATCAAAAGAAAACGACGCATGGAAAATAAATAGAATTTTTTGGAAACCGATCGAGTCGAAGGGATCGCATCGGATCGTGATCAATAGAACGTCTCGCTGCGGCTCCTGCTGCTGGCCTGCTGCCCTCGGAGATCGCCTCCTTAGTCACGGCATAGCATATCATAAACGTAAATAAACACAGAACCCGACGACTCCTGGTTCCCCCGATTCCGCTTTCCGAAGTGGGATAGCAATCGGAATTGGACTTGGAAATGGAATCGAACGAATATCGGACGACCTTTCTGCCAAACGAGCGACGTTGATGTCCGAATCGCTGAAGGAACATCAATCAATCAATGTTCTCCGCTTCGTTTTTTTTCCCTTCTGTCCACAAATTCATTGGAAATATTCTGGCCCCCTTCTCTTATTTTTCTCGAAGGAGAAAGAGATTTCGTCTGCTTCTCCAGCGGCTGGCAATTGGTCTGCGCCAATTAAATGCCAGGCCAACACTTTGAACCCTTTTGCAGGACAACAACAACAACAAGCACCGTACACTAATTGCTGGCAGATGCAGGGGGAATTCAAAGGAAACCTCCAAAGGCACACCGAAGTATGCAACTTCAAAGAAAGCAGCCACAGAGAGAAATACTACACAACAACAAACGGGAAGAGACCGAGAGCCACAAAAAAACAGAAAAAAAAAAAAACAGAAATAAGAGGAAAAAAACAGAGGAAAATAAAGCGAATTGAAATGCCGACGCCGTTTAAAAACAACGTACGAACATTTCTTACCTGTTGCAGGTAAAACCAAAGCCAAGTCGATGCCGCGTTGAAGGTGGAGTTTGCCCATTGCTGATGGAGTGCACACAGAAAAAATAGGTTAAGGTATTGATAAATAAATACGAGTAAATTGAGGGATATTTAGGCAACACAAATATATATTTTAAGCAGAAAATTAGTACAAATTGTGGCTTTAAATTCATTTAAATATTAATTTAGTGTATACCCCAGAAAATGTATTTTCTTTCTATGAAATTTGACATTTTCAATTGCTTAAAATTTGATTTTTTTCGACTGCATTAAGCAGCAGCTGCTACGAGGCCAAGACCGATACCGACGACTCATACACAAAAACCTTTTAAAACCCTCACGTTGATAAAACAACAACAATAACAACAACATCGGGCATCAGCGGCAGCAAGTCGTCGTCGAGCCGCCGCCGCCGCAAGCAAAAATAATAATAACTGAGCGGCAGGCGGCAGTCGGCAGTCGGCAGAGTCGTTGCAAGCTCCCCAACTCCATCTCGCAGATACAACCCCAACCCCAGCTCCATCCCCAGCTCCATCTCCATCTCCAACTCCATCCACATCCACATCCAACCAGTTCCGCGGCCAGGCCAACTATGCCAAACATCTTGGCAGCGGCTACACAAAAGCGGTTTTAGAGACCGAACCGACGATCGACAGACGGACGGCGATCCAGCCAGCCAGCGTACGTTGTTTGTATCTTTGAGATACACACCGCACTCCGAACTGATGCTGCGACTGCGACTGCGACGGCGACGGCGACTGCTGGCAAGCTGCGCTTCAAAAGATGCGCTTTTCGCTTTGAGGCGCGGCACCAGAGGCCGCATCGTCGTCCACAGTGGTTCAAAGATGTGTGTTTGAATGGGGATTATCGGAAGGTACTCACAGTATCTGAAAAGGTCTTTGATGTTAAGGGGATTAAAGGGGATCACTGGAAACGTTGTAAAGATATATTTTGAATAAGAAGAAGTTTTACTTATAAATTAAGCATGAGTTTAGGTTTATTTAATAGAGATGGTTGGGCATTCAATTTGCCTTACTTTTAACTTGTAAAAAGCCTAAGCATAAATTGTGTGATTTTTATTTTTATTTAGTTATAAATATGTAATTATTTTAGTGGGAAACATGTCCAGTTTTCAAACAGAATCGCAGGCTTATTTTAAATGGAGATTATTAACCAAGTAAAAGCTAGAAAATTAACCAAAAAAATACCTTAATTTTGTAATACCTTGCTGGCCACTGTACCCTTGTGCGGGTTTCACAACTTTTGCCTTGGCTTTTCCTCGATGCCGTGCCGTTGCTGTTATTATTATGGCCGGTGGAGGTTGTTGTTGTGAATTACGGTAGAAGGCAACAGGCGAATCGCGTCGGCATTGCATCCATTGCCTGGGCCCAAAAGCCCAGAGTAACTGAGAGCGACCAGGCTCTGGCTATGGCTCTGGCTCTGCAACTACCAACTTTGACTTGGCACTTTTCGGCTGATCCGAGACGGAGCTGAGGGAGCAATAGCCTGGTATAAGCAATTTTCGTAATATTAGCCAGGAAGTTGCCTCGCGCGCTCTGCCTTTCGACATGCCAGCGACCCTATATGGTCTTGGTTGCGGATCGGATCCGATCGGATGGGTTTTCGGTTTTTGGTCCATCCCGATGAACTGGTTTTTCGGTGGAGGCTGCTCCGGCTGCCTCTGCCAAACCAAAACAATGCCGGGCCGCCTTGTGCCAAAAGATAAAAAGCTGTTAGCTCGTAGCTTCTGCATTTCTGCTGGCCTCCCCGGGGGTTGGGGCTACTCAAGAGATATATGTAATGACTTTTGAGGTTTTGTTTTGGTCATCGCTTTTTGTTTGTGTGTGTTCGGTGTGTGTGTTGATTTAGCAATTGGCTCTCTCAGCGGCAGAGGCGGCGGCGGCTCGCTTCTCGGAATTATGCCGCACCGAGCTCAATGGGCAAATACCTGTCCCCCTCCGGACCCCAATTGTTGTTGTTCCCTTTCACCCACCTGGCCATAACTTCTAGCCCATATGTAAATTGTAAGCTTAAATAAGGAGAGTCGTAAATTCAAGTGAATTCGGGGACAAAAACGGTGGTATTTCTCAACAGAGAGATTTTTTAAAGGTTTAAAGTTGTGCAAGGAAGTTAATGTTATTTACTAAATAAATCAGAAAAGCTATAAACTGGTAAATCTTTTAAAGTTTTTAAATTTAACAGAGTCTAAACTTGGTAGAAAGAATTTTATTTGCGAGGTGGGAATGATAAGGATTTTATCTTAAAACTTTGATTACAATAATTATGCTGTTAATAAACATAAATTTAGTTATATTTCTTCTTTATGGTTTATTAAAATAAAAATACCTTTCCTTAATAAACTTCAAATTAGTTTAGTAACCTCCTTCTTCAAATCGGAAACTATTTCTCCCACGAAAACCACAATTTTCACTTGCCAGCCACGAAAAGGAAAACAACAAAACACGTAAACAAATATTTATGGAAACTTGACTGTGGTGTTTGTTCCAACAACTATGATGGAGGAACCGTGTTGGCGCTCTTCTTCTTTGCGAATTATATATATAAACTATACCTTATATGGGCGAGTCGGTCGGTACCTCTGACGTCTGATTGATAAGCGAACCCCCGCGCCTTATCTTAATAATATTTAATGCATGGCAAGGCGAAGCGTGGCGAGGCCGAGGCAAAAAGTGTTGTCACCAAGGGGGAAAGGGTGAAATAGCCAGATCGGAGGGGGTCTCGGAGGGGGTCTCGGAGGGGGCCGGGGGTGTGTGTGTGTAGTTTGTGTATAGTGAAAATGAAATTGAAAATAATACAAAACGCTTTGTCGGTCATTAGCTTTGAGTGGACGCCGCCGCCACAGCCGCTGCGCCGCTTTCGAGTATTTCGTTTTTTTGTATTTTCGGGGATCGTCGCGTCATTTGTTCGGTTTGGGTTTGGGGTTCGGCGTTCGGTTCGGTTTGGTTTTGATTATGTCAAAGCGAAAAAGCCGCCAAACATGTGTGTCCCGCTGCCCGCATGTGAGTCTGTCGTCAGTGAGTGTGTAAGTGAGTGTGTGAGTGCTTTTGAGGAAAGCGGCCTGGGAAACTTTTCTGGGGAAGACCCCGCCAGAGTGCGAGAGTGGAAACGGGGATTTGCTGGTTAGGTGACAAGCGTAAAATATTAAAAACGTTGATTGAGTATTTAAAAACTATTATAATTATAATTATAATTATTAAATAAAAAAAAACACTCTAGCATAAATATTAATGTATAATTAAATAAGCAAAATACAAGTGCGAATCTAATTTGCATTAAAAGCTTAATTCAGCATGAAAATAATTCAATTAAAAGCGTTCACCTGCAAAGCATACATTTTTCTAAGCTTAAATAATTAAATCTTTAATTAATACGGAAATTACCCACCTTAGTCAGCAATTTATATGATCAGAATTGAATGCTTTTCCATTTTATATTTAACCAAAGTGGAATTCCAGAGAGGAGGGGCAGCTGGGAGGCGGAGATAAAACAAAAGGCGGCTAACAAACAGAAAACCAGCAAACCAAGCGAACTATGAATGCCAGTGCCATATCGTCCATATATACACACTGATATATACAGATATACAAATTCATATAAAATCTGGCTGTAAGCGGGTGTTGGTGTCTGTGTGCGGCTTTTTGTGTGTGCGTGTCAACGACACACACAGACACTTTCCGCTTTTGAAGTGGCTTTTAATTGATAAAAAAGCAGAAAAAAAATCAACAAAAATGGGAGAAGAGAATAAACCGTGGCAAACAACGACAGCAGCAACAACAACAAAATGGGCATTACACATACGCCATGGTGGCTGTGCCGGAAAATTGAGAGCTGATAGCAGCAGGAAAAGCAGCAGCGCCAACGACATTGATATTAATTCCCACGCTGTTGATGCGAGAGTGCTCTCCCCTCTCTCCTCTGGCTCTGGGATTTATTTTCGGGCTCAAAATCCGATCCCCCTGCATGCCTGCATCCACCTAGTTAAATGATAAAAACGTGTTGCAGTTGAAAGTGGGGGACTGCGAGTGGGGGGTGCTTTAAAATGCAAAAGCTTGGCAACAACAGAAGCTAAGTGCTTTTGGGAATGAGAATATAGATAATGGATGGCTTGCAGCTCCCAGAAAGTGGCTTTGTCAGGCGAAAATAGGTTGGCCAAGGGGGGAGGATGGGCTTAAAACTTGGCTAAATATTTTTAATTTTGACATTTTAGGGCTCACAATTATTATTGCAAGATTTAAGGAAAAGTTAGGAAATTTAATTTAAGATAATTTAATTTATTATGAGTTTGCTGTAAAACTTAAGTCAATAAGTATAAATTTAGTTGAAAACCCCAAAAAATTGTAATGAAAATGTATGTAAAAGGCATAAATAATTCATATTCTAATATCTGATACCAATTTTAAAGTCAACAAATTCTTTTTATTAAGCATACAAATTATAAAACATTTTCAAGGCTTTTTCTCTCCCCTTAATTCCCATTTCTTTTATAATTCCTTCAAGTTAATATATTATTTAATTTCCAAGGACTTATCCCCCCCTAAAAAATCGTACAAATTCAAAGTTAATTTATCTCTCAACCCAATATTAACAGCATATTTCAATTACTCCCCCAAAAAAATCCCTCTTAAGATGAACACAAAGTCCCAGACTAATATAATTTGTGACTTCAAAGCGGCTTCAAAAGGAAACTTGTCAAAGGAAACACACATAATTCCTTTAACTTCAAATACACCAGCAGCACACTCACATTTCGCCCACACTCCCACACTCTGGGACAAGAAAATAAAATCGTCTGGGCGCAGACCAAAAAATTAAACTGTTATGTTGCCGGCATTTGCCAATTTATAGAAAATTTCCAATTGTGATTATTGATTATTCATTTCCTGCCCCGAAAGGCCGACGGCTTTGAGCCCGAGCTTTCAGGTTTCCCAACTTTATTTTGAGCCTGGGCCTGTGCCTGGGCGCACCTACATTTCGATTTGAAATTGGGATTCGAGGGGAGGCCAGGGACTGGGATTGCTTAACCCACTCCCACTCCTCCCCCGTTCGCCAGGGGTTAAGTTGAGTCGTCTGTGGAGCCGACATCATCATCATCATCGTCGTCGTCATCATCGCTGGAATGGTAAATTGGACTGCAGAATTTTCGTATTGGAATTGCTGGGATTGTATATTGTTGTATATTGTACAATAGTTTTTATTCCCCCTTTTTTCTCTACCATCATTCCCTCTCTCCGCTGGGTTTCGGGTTATTGTCGGGATTGGATTGGTATTGTTCGGGGGCCAGGGCCTGGGCCTGGACTGGGGGTAATCATAACGGGTCGCTTGTTAACATGCTACATTAAATTTTTATCAAGAGCCATGGCAACAACAACAATCATCAATATACATGCCCCCCACCCGCTGCCATGGCTTACATAAATATCATAAATATCTAAAATAATGATGTTGTTTGTTGTACTCTCGACTCTCGATTATTATGATTATTATTGTGGAGCGACGGCTGTGGCTGCAATGTAGCATGATTAACACAATCCCGGCCAGCCCCGAATAGAGAGAGAACCTAAAAGCATTGAACTCGCAGCTCGGAGCTCTGAGCTCTGAGCTTTCCCGTGTTCTCTCAGTATTCCCCCGGCTCCATACACATACATTACAAATAATCATAATAACAATGGACCCTCATTGCCCCGGAAAGATTTTCGGTACTGCTGACCAACTGAGAAAATGTTCGGGAGGGCGGGGGAAATGAAGAGGGTTTCGTTGTTATTATTGCCGTTGTGGGTGTGGTCAGAGCGGCATAAAAAAGCGTTAAATTATGGCCTGAAAAATGTCCATAGCAAGTACTTAAAGTCGGTGAAAAAAATGAAGCTATAAAGGGGAGAGTAAGCGAGAGTCTTTAATTAAGTAAGTTTGGGTGAAAGTACGGGTATTATTGGTAGAATAATTAGCGTAGTTTATTCCCCCAATCAGAAGTAAGAAAGATTTCCCCTCCCAGCCTCAGATCATATATCAAAGTCTGCCATTACCGCAAATAACCCCGAAGGAATCCGATGGAAACCTCGTTAAAACTTCGGTCCCTTCCGCCGAGTCAATATTATTTATATTATATTTATTGGGCAAAAAAGAAAACCATAACAATAAACATAATGACGGGACAAACAAACTCGCTCGCACACGTACTCATGCGGATACTTTAATGTACGAGTATTTACCAGGCTGAAGTTAGCCCGGCTGACGAAAAGTTTTAATCGCTTCGGGGAGGGGAAACTCCTATCCATTTTTTTCGGGGCTTTATCATACATTCAACTCGCTATCGGGGGGCCGAACAACGTCATAAATTTGTAGCGCCAATTAATCACTTTTCCAGCAGCAGACCGAGCAGGGCAAAGTTTTCGTTTGGCTGCACTGCTGCAGTGCAGTCTATTGAATAATTGATGATGCATCTTGCAGATACATTTAAAATGAGCATACAAAAAGGCGGACATAAATATATACACATATTTTTTAATACAAATAAAATGCCAACAAACTGTCAATTTCAATTCATTAAAGGCGCCGCGAGACATGGTTCAGCAACAAGTAGAGATCCAGATAGAAGTACAAACAAAAAAGATACAGATGCGGAAAAGCCAGCACAAATGTATCTAGGGTAATGAGCAGGGAAAAAGGGAAATATATATCACAAAAAAGGGACTGCTGCTGCTGCTGCTGCGTGCCTGTGAATTAATGAAGGGACACTGACACGGACACGGACACGCAGAAGGACCCACCGTCGCATCAAAGATGATAAAAAACTGTTATCAACTCGGAAGCCCAACAATTTTTATTGCTTTGACAAATGCCGAGACCGAGAGCAACGCCAAGCAACTCTGATATATATACCAGTTTATATATATATCCATTATTTTTTTTCCGGAGAATTTTAAGTGTTATTTATGTTTGTACAGTTAATTTGCATCCCATTGATGTTGGCCTGGACCCGAAAAGGGTTGAGAACTGAGGCTGAGGCTGAGAGCGGTTCAAAGGGTCTCTGGGTCTCAAAAGATATTTTATGCGTACATAATTAATACTTGGTGCGGGCGTTTTTCGAGCCTAAGCGGAAATGCGGTCCTAAAAATTCTCCGAATCCCTATCCCTCAGAGCCTCTCCCTCGCTGGCATTCGGCATTCCATGGGGCATTGTTCGTTCGCTGTAAGCTGGCATTAAATTTTCATGGCTTAAACAGCGGCACGAAATAGGCTTAGGTTTCGGCCACTATTGCTGCTACCTCTTCTTCTCGGATTCAGCTGCGGCCGATGCGGCTCCCGCTTCGTTTTCATCACCGGAGAAACGTTTTTCACTTGAATTTCTGTCGGCGGCCATATAATTAAGGTGCACACGGCAAAATATGAGTGCAACGCAACACTTTGTGGCCAGAGGATGATGATGGCTCCGTACGGTGAAGGAAGGGAGCATTGGGAACCTGCAATTTGCCGACGACGACTCTCGGTCTCGGAATCGCTCAAGTCACCCAGTCAGTCGGCGGAGGAGATCCAGCCGCAAAGCTTCCCCGATGCGGCACCGCGATGCTCATTAAAAAGCCACGTATATACACGCAAACACTGAGGGAAACTTACTAGAAATTGATATACAACTCTAGAGTTTATTTATTAAGAGTATGTATATATTTTCTTGGCATTATTAAATGCTAGAATTCTGTAAATATTTATATAGTTTATTTACAAAATTTCTCTCTGTGCCTGTACAAAACCTGACCAACAAATTGAAGTTGCTGGGTTAAAGGGGAGTTACTCTAAGGGGTGCCGTGCCGTGCCCCAAAAGTGCTACAGTTAATGGGCAGCAAACAGTCCCGGGTCCTCAACGTCGTGTCTGTGTTAATTTGATATGCTGCAGGCTCTGTCCAAGAAGGTATCGGAGAGGGGATTCAGGCAGGGAGCAACTTGGGGAACAGGAAGCGAGAAGGAGCCATCTGTCAGTTGGAGTTATGGCAAATGCTGCTCTAGATGGCGTTACTTATTCGGGTCGTTTGATGAATTTCGCTAGTGAATAATTTAAAACGGAGTTTACGACTTTAAAGGCGAGCTTCTCAAGCAAATAAATTAAACATGGTCTTAAGATTAGGTTTACTCTAGAGGAATTTGCTGAAAAATACAGATAAGCCTCTTTGGATTTCTTAAAATAAAAATAAACATACAGTCGGTTTGTTTTAAATACTTTTACAAACACTAAGTAAACCAAACTAAGCTCGTAAAACCCTTGAAGACCTTTTCCTTATAAAAACTATATCCATTTCCCACGTACCCTTACCTTACCTAACATTATAATATCTGAAAGTGCCTCGAACAACTTTCTACGCCCGCCTCGTAATCGGATATCTGTTTTGGCCCTACACCAACTCCCAAGCTCAGCGAGCATTTAATGCAATTTATTTAATTAGTTTTCGTAGCAAGTTTCCCCGTTTGTTTTGGTTTCCAGCTCTCTGGATATTATGTATCTCTGACGTTGTCGTTGGATATACATTTCCGGGCGAGACAGCCAACATCCTACAAAGTGGTCGAAAAATTCCACGAACAAAAAGGCAAACATAATTCACTTCACGGGGTAGCAAACAACGAGGTTTTGACGTTTATGAATTGATCATTATGCAAAATTATGATTTGTGGCGTTCAAATTACAAATTTGTTACATATTTCCACCTTCCCCCAGTGACTGCCTCGAAATGTTGCGCCAATTTCAGCTAGCCACAAATCATTTTGTGCTTTTTTCCTCTTATATACACATCTCTATATATGTACGGATCGGTTTATCTGGCCCCCAGTCGTTGGGTCTGTTCAGTGTGTTATAAAAATTGACTTTTCGCAAAGCGATAAACAAGAAATACGGGGGAACGGGCAGGGAGGTACGCATATTTACGCATAATTTGTGTGGCCCCCATTCCGATAATAAAAATAGGGTACCCGAGAGAGAGAGGATGCCAAAAATATGCATAAAATCGGGGAAGCCAGAGGAAATGCCAAGGGGATCTGAGGAAATGCAATGTTCGGGCTGCTCCTTGAGGTGCTATAAAAAGATGAACGGGGGGCCAAAGTCTCAAACGCATAATGAATGAAAACAGCTGAAGAGGCTTAAACTATCTTATGGGGAAAAGAGTGCTTGGGGATTAGAGGAAAAATATACAAGTAAAATGAGGCAAAACTTAAATAAATTGTAAAGCTGGCAAAAAATTATTAGATAAATCTTACAGACAGTTCGTTAAATACATATCAACACCCCATTACTTTCTATTAAATACCACAAATTCCTCTCTTATAGAGTCATCTCCTAAACCATTTGTAACCTCGAATTTGTATCTTTTCGAATGTATCTCACTGATACAACATTCTTGTGTCTCATATAAAGATGCCACCATTTGCATTCCACTCAGCAACCTTTACCAACTTCCTCTAAAGATCTTCGTGAAATATCCGAGATAATGGCCAAACATACATCAACTGTCTGACTGAACCCTCTTATATCGCAGATCTAGCGTATTTCTGCCACGAATATTTGGCCGCTTACTCATTCAGCCAGTCAGCAAGCATTTCATTCAAACTTCCAGGCAAAGACATTTGCCTAATTATCCGCTCCAGAGGCCAGAGAAGAGAATACCCGAGACGAACGAGAGGGATAAGCTAAACCCGAAAACGGAGTTCCTGGAAAACCTGACACATTGTTAGCAGCTATAAAAACGTCAAGGAGATCCATGGTCGGATAGGCCAGGACACATGGCGAGCTCAGTCTTTTTTAGGGATTTTCATCGCAAAGAGAACAGCATGACACATGCAGCACGATTGCAGCTAATGATGGGAGCGGAGGAGCGTCGTGTGTGTCTTGAGGAGATTCCTCTTCTGGGCTGTGGAACCCACTCCACTGGCAATTGATTTTAATTTCCATGTGTGTCGCCGCCCAGGAAATGGCACTGAAAGAAAATTGATAGGAAAATGTAGATAAAAACAGTATATAAACAATTTTATATTAAATATTCTCTACAAAATCCTAACTAGAAACGCTTAATTTAGGAAAACGTTCTTTAATCTTATTTTATCAATAGTATATTTTAATACTTTATTTCTCTCAGTGCCTCTGTGTGTGTGGCGGTTGTTAAAACTTCCGCTGCAGCCTCAGCCGGAGCATAAACCGCATCCACAGCTGCTCCAAAATGCGGCGCCGACGATTTCATAGCCGCACTCCCCTCTTTGTATCTTGATGCTGGTCGGAGATCCTGCCTCTCTCTGCCATTAGCTCTGCCTCTATGCACTTCCGGTCCACACACACACACTCTCACACACACAACTGTCAGGCAGGTGTTGCCATCATGCCGTCAGTTTTGTGGTCTCCGAGTGCGGTCTGAGTTTGGTTCCATCGGATACCGGGAATATGGGCTCCGATAAAAACGAACTACATTTCAATTCGGAGTGGAAAGGTCCGATTAAGCCGATTCCAGATGCCACAGACCTTAAGTGCCCCGCCTGTCATTAGAGAAAGGTTCCCCGAAGTGATTGTCTTTCTCCTCGAGCAGACCTCATTGTGTGATTGATTGATTGATGGGGAACGGGGACTGGAACTGGAACTGGAGTTGAGAATGATTAAGAAAGCGGCATGTCCATGGAGAGTCTATAACTATTGTCTGCGGATAGATGAAGGCATGTAGGTGCCATGCGGTTGGTTGGCAGAGAATGTGTAAGCCTGTATTGATAGCCATTGACAAGATGGAGTGGGTTCGGTTGAGAGTTATAAGCGAATAATGCTCCATAAATTAAGGTATGTGCTGGAATAACTCTGACATTTTACGAATATAAGCTCAGCTCGAAGTAGAGGAAAAACCTTCCAACTTCTCACCCAAATATATTCTGCATAAGGGTCCTTTTTGCTTAGTTATCCTTTGGCTTTAACCTCTAACTCCTTACTCTCTAACGTCTAATGTAATTTGCATATGACAAAAACTATCTCATGGATCTTGGCATGGGGCTTGACTCGCTCTCTGTGTCTCCACTGTCAGTCACCACTTGCCGGCTGTCATTTGTAAAATTTATGACTTGCTGTCAATGAAATGCCACCCAAAGTGTTCTGCCATTGTTGACACCACACACGCAGCTACAGCTACAGCTACACATCCAACAGATACAGATACAGATACGGTTAGGGATAGAGCTAGACAAAGGAGCTGCTGGCAATTGAGCGATGTTGTCGCATAGTTGCACATATTTAGCAGCCATTTTCAATTTCATTTGTGCCACAATTTAAAATGCAAAACACAGGCGAGGATGTCTGCGATGTCTGGGGTATCTCTGGCCTTTCCCTTTGGCACTTTGACAAATGCCACTGCCAGTGCCTGGCCTAGGTGCTAATGGTTCGTTGTAGAGTCCGCTGGTGGTCCGCCCGATGTCCGGACTACTCCGAGGCCGGCTCCGGCTTATTGAAATTGATGAGCGGGCAAGTACGTGGCAGCTTAGCTTAAATCTACCTCGAACCCCGAACCCCATCTCAGTGTTTTTTTTGGACGACCCTGGGCCTATAAGCGCAACTCAGTCTGACTTTGACATTGATTGATTGCTCTGGCAGTGTAATTTATATGATTGTATTAGGGGAGTGCGGCGCGGGCTCCTCGCTTCTCCACACTTTGTTATTAATAGTTGCCGCCGCCGTAGCCGCCTCTGGTTGTTATTTCAACAGCAGATTCAGCTGAAAATAATATTCGTTTTATAAAATATGCCCGGCCAATTCATTTTTAATGGCTGGCCATGCAGTTTGGACCCTCAAGAGCAGTGAGAATTTAACCACCTACCTAGATCCAGTCCCGAAAATCCACACCAAGTGGGAGATTTGGGGCGAGAGATGCTGAAAAATTGATGGGAAGTGTTTACGTGGTGTCAAGGTAACCCGGGGGATACTCTTTTTAATGGAGAAAAAGTGGGGCTTAGTTGAAAAAATATGTTAAGCTGGCTTGGATGGGTGTAATTGAATATTAAGTGGATTTACTTAAATGTTGGCGCTTGAGAAATCGTTGGAGGAAATTAGTAAGTAATTGGTTTGGATGGGAAATTAAGTAAAGCTCTGATGAAAAATATTTGGTGTGACTGTAGTTGTATTACAGTGACAATACAGGGTCATAGCCGTTTAAGGAATTATTAATTAAATATTCTACAAAATAATTTTTCAGTTCAATTATTATACAATAAATTATCTAAAAACGAAATTTGGAGAATATAGCCAAGCATTGGATTGGATGAGAAATTAATAAACGCTCCGATGTAAAATATTGAGTGTGACCGCAGTTGCATTACAGTGACAATTCAGTGTCATAGCCGTATAAGTTATCATTAAAAAAGTATTCTTACAAATGATTGCTCATTTAAATTATTATAAATGGCTTATAATAATCACTCTAAAAAGTAGTTTTAACTTAGGAACTTTAAGCTATATATATGCTTTTAATCCCTGTAATATTTATACCATCAGTTTTCGTTTTAAAACACCATCAAATAGCCAACATTCCTGGCCTGCCTTTGCCATACCCTTTTTTCACGAGAGAACGCCTTGCTGAAAAATATTTCCCAATAGAATTTCATCGAGCTGCGAGTATTTTGCACAAAATTTGATACGCAAAATATGTTGCAGCAACAGGAAGGGTTTTTGGGTGGATGATGGAGCTCAGAGCTGGAGCTGGAGCTGGGGATGTGTGGAGCTGCTATTTGGGATAACCAGTCACGTACTGTGGAAAAGCCACGGGCGAGTGCAGCCAGGGTAATCTTCACACCCACCGCAACTACCAGCCACGCCCCCCAAAGCAATTTTGTTTTTTTTTTTTATTTTTTTTTTATTCTTTTTCATTTTTTGGTTGAAAAGAGAATTTTGCATTTTATTTATGGCTGACGTTTAGCAGCGCCAAAAGGTGGCGATGGGAATTCAAGTTGATTTTCAATTTCGGTTCGGCAGCTGCTGGCCAGAGTGGCGCTCCGAAATGTTTGTGCTGTTTTTGCATTTAGTTTTTTAAAGGTTTTTTTACTTGCTGCAGCACTTACTTCATTAGGCATGGAGAGACGTCAGTCTTGAGTCTTGAACTTCTGCAGCTGCCCCCGGGCGAAAGTTTAATGTCTTTTCTGGCTAATTGAGTAGCCAGGCACCAGGCACCAGGCACCGGGCTCCAGGCAAACTCCAACCGGAGACGTCCGTCCGGATAGAGGGACTTGCTCGGACGGCGGAGCCAGCGAACCGCACATAAAAAGACCCTGCCAAGTCATGCATCTAATTATGAGCAGCAAAAAGGCCAAGTGGAATAAACCGTCGAAACTATTTACTGCAACGGGAAAGGGACGAGAGATGGGACGGAGTTGGGCTGGGCTGGCTATGGGATCAGTTGGGTACACATGCTCTGGTATGGCTGCTTAAAGGCAATTAACTGTTACTTACGTTGGCATTTTCCAACCAATTAAAACCGCGAGAAGTGAGCAGACCACGGGAAAAGTCATTAAAGTTAATGCTTCTTTCAGTTAGCCATTTGTTTCCTTATTTTTATGAAGCGATTAGAAGGTAGGGTCCTGGGAGAGTCATGATTTAATGTATTTAGTATTTGTTTTTCATATTTTTAGGGAGTTTTCCTCTAAAATATTCTTTGTGAAAGCCATATAAAGTAGTTCAGAGCCTTTACTGCATTATTTAATCCTGCCAAGACCATAAATATATTTTTCATATTTGTTAAAGAGTTTTCCTTTTAAATATATCTTCTGAAAGCCATTTAGAATATTTTAGAGCATTATTAAATCCTGCCAAGGTCATATTCTATTATTTTTCTCCATTACATCACTTGAAAATTGTAGAACTTCATCAACTTTTCAGCTCTGTAAGTGATTTATCATCTCTGCTCCTATCAAATGTCTAAAATTTTGAATTAAAAAGTGAACCAAGTTCATCGATCAACTGGTCAATCCATCAACAAGTTTTTTTCTCTCTCCGCTCCACCACTGGTTATTAATTACCAGCTGGCTTCCCAGGGGGATTTTGTTTGGCCAACACATACATAGACTCCAGTATACTCGCACACTCGCACACCTATTCGCACACGTTCTCTTAATTAAGCTAATCGGGGCAAAGACCAGCTCTAGTTACTTACACTTCGGCTTAAACTGTTAACTTAAGCTGGCCACAGCTGATGTTGGCCTTAAGCCGCTTCATTGAATTAAGCCAACTGTCCACCTGTACAGGCGGAGAACGGGAGGTATGGAGCTTCCTTACGGGGGGCGCCATCTGGCATCCGCAGAGCGCCAATAAAATTATACACCAATGTCTCTATTGGACTATCTTCTGGCTCTGGCGCTTCTATGTATCCTTTGCTGTTTTTCCCCTTTTTTTTTGTGGAATGGAATGGGCCAGGACTAGGACCAGTCCCAGTGCGGTTTTTTATGCGGCTCCCCGTTCTATCTGTAACTATTTCCAAGCTGTTGCCAGCAATTAAACTTTGTGTCTGCTTCTATCTGCGTGTTCCTTGCCCTTTTTTCCCTTCTATTTTATTTTTTTCTTAAATTGCTAATGCCATAAAATGAAATTAAAGCTGGTACTGGGGAGGGGCCTTCGTAGGAGTGCTAAGAGTTCGAGTTCGAGGCCAATCCATGGCTCTGATATTTCCGTGCACTTAAACACTTAACGCCATTGTTTATACACTTGAGTGCACTCGCCTCGTCGCCTTTTGATGTGGTGTGAAAAGTCGTCAATGGCACACAAACACTCCGCCGCCGCCAGCAACTCTCTCATATTTTCTACCGCCCCCTTTTTAAATCCCAAAAACGTATACGAGTATCCGCAGAGCACAATACTCATAAGTGTTCAACTAAATGGAAAACATTTCTTTTAAGCGTTGACAAAACAATAAAATAAAAGACGCTTATGCTCTGGAGGGCATTTTGATGCCACGTTTCGATGGCGTTTCGTGATTCCGTGTTGCCGATTCCTATTTCTGGGCTCCCTATAATGAAGGTATTTGAAGGGATTGTCTAAAGTAGTAGGAAGTGTTTTCCTTTCCTTTTTTTTTTTTTTTTGTGTGAAAATTGCCAGCAAAGATTTCCGTTAAGACAGCAGTCCCATCAGCCATGAGGGCTATGACCAATTTTCCGGAGAGGGGAAAAACCATTTCCAGCACAAACAAACAGCCGAGGAGATAGGTTTTTCTTCTCTTCGAGGATCCTGCGTAATCTGTAATGGAATAGGAGACCTCCAAGCGGAAGGTGAGAGGAAGCGGAAGATGTTCAGGTGACAAAGATGTTGGAAACAATGTGTGCGTGTGTGAGCGGAAAAATAAATGCTAGGAAATATGGAATGGGAAATGTCTAGTTGATGTAGATTTACTGAGCCAATAAGCAGTTTAGACGTGGCAATAACAGGGAAAATTAAATGGGAATTGATAAGGTGTTCAGACATTCTAATATTTATAAATGGCTTAAAATGTCTGCCCTGGGAAATAGGGATTTTATTTTTATTTTTAAAATATTCTGAATGAATAAATACAGGTTTTTAGATATTTTAAATAGATATTTTAGATAAATAGATGGTAGCTATAAGTAAATGGGGAAAATAAATATTTAAAGCTTAGAAAGGGAAACAAAATTAATTAAAATAAATATATTTCAATTTTACACTAAATAAAAATCAAATAAAAACACCTCTTAACGAGGTTAGATTAAAGTGACGATGGCACACTCAACACAAAAAATTTCTGATATCAAATTTTGTGACGATTAATAGTTATTTAAACAAAAATATTTAAAAAGTTTTTAATTAGTTTCAAAATCGGCACGCTGCCTATTTTGCCTTTTTAAATTTTTCAGCTAAGTGCCGATTTTGAAACTAATTAAAAACTTTTTAAATATTTTTGTTTAAATAACTATTAATCGTCACAAAATTTGATATCAGAAATTTTTTGTGTTGAGTGTGCCATCGTCACTTTAATCTAACCTCGTTAAGAGGTGTTTTTATTTGATATCAGAAGTTTTTTAAATGACTTATGTATGTACATACATAGGTCTTCCATTGTTTTTATAAGTTTTTGTTTGAAACTCAAATGGGAAAAATTAACAAACAAAATTCATATAAGAAGTTAGCTATATGGGAGCATTGCTACTAATTTTGATGAGAAAGAAAATTTTCGGAGATATGTGTTGTACCCCGAAATATCTCAAGGGATATACGGCCGGAAGTTACTATAAAAATCGTGAAAGCTATTTAAAAAAAAATTTTTAATCTAAAAAAAAATAATTTTTATTCTAAATTCTTAATTATAATATTTATAAAATTTTTGTCAGGGCAAAGTAATTATCATATCAAAATACTTTTCCAACGACATATAGCACGTTTCTGTAACTTTAGTCGTTCAGAAGTTATGGGCGCGAGAAATTTCCTGTTTTCCCGCCAAAGTAGTGGAAAAAGCAAAAATTAGATTAAATTAAAAAAAAAAAAATCAAACGATTTCTTTTAAATTTAAATGATATTAAATTTTTTTTGATGGCTTTAAATTTTATTGCATTGTGCACGTCTCTAAATGACTCTACATGAGTTTTTACATAAATGTATGTATAGTGCATGTAAAAGGTTAGGTATATGGGATCTTTGCTACTAATTTTAATGAGTAATATCTCGAGAAAGCGAATTTTCCGAGATATGTGTTATATACCAAAAGTTGAGCAATCTCAAGGGCTATATGGCCTTGAGTGAGTATCAAAATCGTTAGAGCCATTTTTAAGAAAACTTCAAAAACTTAAAAAAAAAAATTAATTTTAATTATAAATTCTTAAATATTATATTTATATAAATTATGTCAAGGCAAAGCTATTATCATTTCAAAATACCTTTCAAACGACATAAAGCACGATTCTGTAGCTTTAGTCGTTTAGAAGTTATGGGCGCGGGAAATCTGGCTTTTCTAGCTGTTTTCCCGCCAAACTAGCGGGAAACCCAAAAAGTCGTAGAACAAAAATTATTTAGCTCGAGCTGATTAATAAAACAAAAGTGGTTCCAGGACTTTAAAACAAAAAATACCACAGACAAACAAACAGACAAACAAACAAACAAACAAACAGACAAACAACAGGACAAACGTTTTCATTTCGGAAAGGCCGTTGAAATCTTGTTTATTGAATATCTTTTGAACGGAGTATCGGATCAGGACGATCGAGGTGTCATTCGACGCGTATTTAAAGCTAGATCACAACAACCTTAAAAATTTGGGGGTTTTTGCTCAACCGGCCCCAATTGCTCCAATTTTCAAAATTGTCAATTTCGCACTTTCACTCTCATTTCTCCTAAAGTTATCAGTTTTTGAAAAATCTTAGTATGCAGTTTCAAAGAGGTTTACAATACCTTTCGATCAAGATATAAATGGTTCTGATCGGACTATCGTAGCAGATTTTCAATTCTACGGCTGTATATAGTAGTCTCCTTGCGCACCACAGTCTCGGTGCTCATCGTCACTACGTGGACTGCCGTCCACAGTGATTATTAAGCTACATTTTCTTTAGCTTTTCGTTCAATCAAATCACTTTTGCTACTTTTGTCGCCTCTACTTGGTTTAACCCCTGTTCTTACCCACCAAGAAACTGGGTCAATTCAATGCCATTTGTGTGGCATTTACATTTGTGTTATTCCCTCTCAACTTATTCCTGTTCCTCCTCCTGCGACAGCAGTTGAACCAAAAGTGAAATGCCAATGTAGCCCAATTATGCCATGTCTCAGTCCCTGTCCCCAGGACCGACTTAACCGAAAGGTAACTGCCAACTGCTAACAATGCAAAGCCTACAAACGATGCCACTCCCCTAAAGATATATATATAAATGTTCCGTAGTACAGATATATACTTATGTATATTTTTGCTTATTTCGCCTTTTCCTTGTTATCTCTGCCATGGCAGAAGCAGCATCTCCACTCCCAGCCTGCCTGGCCTCGCATTTTGCTCTGGGCAACAGCTGTCAACCAGGTTACGTGTGTGAAAGTGGCAGGGGCGGGGTAGGCATAAATTCAGCACCCCCCAAACCCCCCACAGAGGCCTCACCTAAAATTGCGAAAAACAGAAAAACACCAGAAACCGAGAGATGACAGCGGAAACACCAAACAAAATAGTGCCAAAAAGGGTCATGCATAAAACCTTAGCTTTGGAATTACTGAAATAAATGTTATTAAACATATAAAGGAAATAAGAATATTTAAAGAAAATATATATAGTACCTATTTTTCCTCTCTGTAGTGGGGTCATCTCACACGTACACACTTACAGCCAAATATACGTATCTGTGTAGTAGCCTAATTCGATTTCAAAGCACACAGAATTAAGGCACAACTCCGGAGGCCTTTTGTTCTATGTATGCCCCCTTGGATTGGTTCTAGCCAGCGGGAAAAGCTATTGAAAAATCATATATGGAGACCGGAGGGGGTAAGCCGAGAAGAAGAAACGAGGCGAAAAAGACAAAAGACAAACACAGCAGAAATGGAGACTCATCCACATCCACATCCACATTGAGACGTGCCTGGCATTCGCCAAGCTGGATTAATTTCATTTTATCCAAAAAAAAAAAAAGACAACAAAAAAACCGAAGAGAAAAGAAAAGAAAATATATACAAGAGACACAAAGGCATGGGCCTCTCTTCGATCTCCCTCCCGATGGATAATGGCAGCATTAATTTGAATTGCATAATTTGTGTTGTGCAGAAAGCAGAGAATAAGGAATTAAGTCAATGGCCCAAACAAAATATAAATATCGATTAGGAGAGACGAGCTGCAAATGACGGGGAAAATAACTCTCTGTCAACCCATTTAATTGGGAAAATTTAACACGTACACTGCCAGCCACACATTTGTATTCATTCTCGGTCTCGCGCTGTCTCATGTCGCTGCTGGGAAATTGGATTAAAGACGTTAAAGACCTCCTCTTGGCCTCTCCAGTTGTCAACGCCGCGCGGCGTTCGTTGTCTCTCTCCTCTGGCAACTGTAAATTACATTTCATATTAGCGGGGAAAATCTGGGGTGGGAGCTGGAAAAGCCCCCACGTCTTAACCTACAATGTGCAAAAAAAAAGAAAGAAGAGCAGAGGGATCCTGAGCGAAAACAAAACGAAGTTTGTTAGTATGCCATAATCGTATGGCGACGAGGCTTTATTTATAGCATTAACGCATATTAGGCCTAATGGGCATAACATACGACGGCGGCAAGAGGAATGAGAGGGGGTAGGGGCCTTCAAATAGGGGCCAGAAATTGTTATAAATGTTTTGGAAAGCCAAGTGTGATCAGGAGTTATACCAGAGGTACGGGAAATGCACCAAACATGGATGGGAGAAATGTATATTGAAATAATATTAAAGTTAAAAGTAAAAACCCTTAAAACTGGGATAGGAAAATATTATTACCAACGGTAGATATAGATATAGATATAGATTTAAATTAGTTATTATATAAATAAGTTTCTTAAAGCATTTATATATTATTATGAATTATTTATAATATTTTATTATTATTATAATATATTTCTCATAAAAACTCCTAGGTTACAATTTAGTTTACACTTAAAAAGTATACAAAAAAGCGTATTGTTCGTGAATATAAAATATTTTGTAGACTTTTATAGCTTGCATCTCTGTAAAATATTTTTGAAAATAAAGACATATTCCACCGCCAGTCAGAACACCTAATTTCCTCCCCTTAATCAAATGACTTCATATCAGGAGAAAATTCAAGATACAACGAAATTCAATCAAGCAGCGGAAATACACAAAGAAATGGCCAAACAAAAGTAAATAAGAAAACAAGAAAACTACCCAAAAAGATGAAAGAAAGCTAATTCCGCAGCTAGTTCAATTTCACAAAGGAAACTGTTACGATGCACCGGACCATGGTATATCCATCAGAATAACCAAAACCCTCAGCAAAAGAGAAAACATAATCTCGGGGGTTTCCTTTAGCCCTAGGCAAGGCCCAGTGTTTACATGTCAACTCCTTCACGTTCTAGTTGATTAAATAATCTGATTGATGGCATGCCTGATTGATGCCTTCAACGGGTCCTCTCCCCCTGCCAAATCATCGGCATTTTTCCATCATAACTTCCTTTTACTAATGCAACCCTTATTCTCTTTCCTTGCAGGTGTGTACCAAAACCAAAGAAGTCAACCCTTAAAGGCGGTCGTGAGTTACCAATATATTCTATTTTTTTTTGGTTTTCTGCTCCCTTTGGGGGTGTGTTGTACTTTTCACGCTTTGACAAACTGCGTGCGGAATCGAAGGGAATCTCAGTTGGAGTGAAACTTAGCTCGAGAATATTTTAAGCATTATAATCGCATTAGAGCGATAAATGACCAAAATCGATAGGCAGTCAGCAGTTTTGGCTATTTAGTTTCAGTCGCCGCCGTCGAGGCGAAAAAATCACCGAGGGTGACTTTTGACAGCCCCCGAAAAAGCCCAAAGCCCAGAGTCACGTTCGCTGCTTTAAAGCAACCCTTAGACCCCACTCCCCGTCGCTATTTTGCCACTCCAACTTCAGTGAAATAAAACCGGCTTAAACGCCCCCAAATTAGAAGAGCCAGAGCCCGAAAGCAGTCCAGACACAGCGTCAGGAAATATGACAAGAGCCAGGGATAGGGATTGCTATCGCCCGGATTGCAGGCGGCCGTTTGCTGCAACGGAAGCCACTCCCAAAAAAGCCGGAAATGGTATAGCACTTGGAGAAAAAATTCGGGTGGAATACCACCCCCAAGAACTCTATGTAAGGTTAAAGGAAATTAAAAGAAAAATACTAAAATTTTGGGGAAGTAATTAAGGGTTTTATACTATGAAATTTTGTTCAAAACTTAAACTTATTAAGGAAATAAAATAGCGAGGAAAAATATACTAAGAATTAGAGTTTTTGATTATTACCTTTATTATTATTATTATTTTCTATAAGTCTTAAAAATGTTGTTAACAATTTTAAATCAAGTAAATCATTTCATAAGAAAATCCAGAGCTTAGCACAAAATTACATCCCGGTGTACGCCGAAGTTTCACTCCCTCGAAGTACTGGATTTTACTGACTTCGGGAGTTCCTTTTCCGAATTCTGCAGTTTATTGTCTGCGGATGATGATACAATGCATCAAATAATGAAAAGGGTTCCAGGAAATGCGCCACAATTAAGCCAGGGATTTCCCCTCACAAACACACCCACACTCCGCACTCAATGAGGAGTGGAACCACCCTCATGGGATAACGTCCCCGGGTATTTTGAAAAACTTTTTCCTTCACACTCTCAAGTTGCCATTTCCTTTCTTCTCACAATTTTCCTCTACTTTTTTCCTGGCTGTTTTTTTTTCCTTCGCCATACAAAGTGCAAACAAAATTTATTTTCCATTTAGTTTTATAAAGCGCAAACAACATACAACAAGAGAAAAGAAAAACATTGGTGGGTCGGGGAAACAACGAGAACAAGAAAACCAGCTAAAGGCAAAGCCAAACAAAGTTCAATCAAGTTAACTTTGTTGCCAAAGCGAAAGGAAGTGGGCGGCTTCAGCGCGGCTGTTCGAAGTTCAAAGCAGCTCTGGACTTTTGACTGAAAGTCGTGGCCGATTTGACCAGGACACTACGCCCCTCCAACGCAAAAAAAAACGAGAAAGAAAGCTATCTTCGGTAAACCGAAGTTGGTATACCCTTGCAGTCTGCAATTGGATCATTGAAAATCGAACCATTTTAGTAATGTTGAAAAAATATAGAATTTTGTAAATTTTACATTTTACATGTAGAATTTTACATTTTCATATAAATTGACCGATCGCTTCTATGGCAGCTATATGATATAGTGGTCCGATCTTAATGAAATTAAAACCGTAATTCTAGAACCATAAAAAACTGCTATGTCTGAAAATTTATAGAAATACGTTGAAAAACAGAGAAGTTAAATTTTTTTTTACATTAATTTCGCCATCATTCCTATGGCAGCTATAGGATATAGTAGTCCGATTTCGGTCATTCCGACATATATACTGCGTGCTAAAGAAATAAGACTAGTTCGCGTAGAAACCGACAGACGGACAGACGGACAGACAGACGGACAGACAGACGGACAGACAGACGGACATGGCTAGATCGACTCGACTGGTGATGCTGATCAAGAATATATATACTTTTTGGGGTCGGAGATACCTCCTTCACTGCGTTGCAAACATCTGGTCAAAATTATAATACCCTCTGCAAGGGTATAAATATAGAAAAAAACGTGGCCAACCAGCATAGCTTAAGTGTATTTAAAGAAGTTTTCCTTTTTTTTTTTGGGGCAGTGCTTTATCACTGGAATCTGGGCAACCACATTTACTAGCTCCTTTTTTTCGGGGAAAGTCCCCTCTCTCAATTTTCAATCAAGCTTAAAGCCAGGGACAAAGGACACTCTTTAAGCTAAAGTTTAGCCGGGCGGGCAGAGATGATTGGCCCTTGGTCAGAATGTTTAAGTAAGTATGTGGTTTAGTGAGTGCAAATTTCTGTCGAGTTTTTGTCACGTTTTCTGATTTCGGCGAGGGAAACGGAGCAAGGAAGAAAGGGAATAAGTAAACAGTTACTTAAATTGGGTAAAAACTAAGTGTGGACTTGGGGGAAATTCAAGTGCTTAAAGTTTATTTTCCTTTGGATTTTTATATATATTGAACAAACTACTAAAATAATACTAAAAGATCTAAAGCCTCTGGCTAATAATTATTAAGTGGCAAAAGCTTATAAACTTTGTCCAGCCAGACCTACTTAAGTGTATCTTCTTTTATGAGGCCAGAGTATCTTTAAGCTAGGCTTCTCAACAACTTGAGTAACTGGCCTTAGAGTAACTTCAAGTATTTGAGATATCTAAAAACTGCAACAGCTGCTGGGCAAGACCTTGGTAAAGTCGGTAAAGTATCTCCTTTGAGAAAAGTCTTGGGAAAACAATTCGCAATCATCGCGGACCAGCTTCTCCCCTTCCGCCCGGCTGAAGTTTTCTTTTTCTTTTTTTACTTTTCATAATGACCCGAGGCACGCCCAGAAAGTGGGTCAAGTTATGTGCCAATAAGGCGGGGACATGGACGTGGATATGGGCCTAGGAAATGGATATTTGCATGGAACTTTGGCGCGTTTTTGCGGCCTGTGTACACGAGGGGCAATTAAATGGTTTCTTGTCGATGGGAATGGCGAACCAGAGGAAAATCAATTACAAAAGCCCCACTTGAAAGCGTTGCTGAGGAGCGGAGCCAAATGACTTCCGCTCAAGATGTTGTTCGCTTCGCTTAATTGCTTGCCCGCAGAGTCTGAGTCGAAGTCCTAAAACGGAAATCATGTTATGACCAACGCTCTGGGACAGCAGTTGTAACTCATAAATATAATGACAAATCAGAAAAAAAAATTCAAGAGCCAGCTGGACAGCAATCAAAAGCTGATGAAGAGCCTCGTCTTGGTTTCGTTTCCCTGGTGCTGCTGCTGCTGCTGCTGAGTCAGAAAAATAATGGAAAACAATTTAGAACTGAGGAGATGAAAGGGGCAAGAGACGGAACGGACGGACCACGACCATCATGAGGAGATGAAAGAAAAGCCAGCAATAACAATTGAATTTTCAAATGCTGCTTATTGTTTTTCCAGCATCGCAACGGCCAAAGACGATGAGGAAATTGGCCGGACCGAGCGAACCGAACCCCTTGTTAAAATGCAATCAAATTGTAGTCGAGCTGCATGAGGGGCTGGAGTCGGAGTCTGAGTCTCAGTTTGAGTTTCGACTTGGGCTGGGGGCCCGGAGCTTGGAGCCCTGAGCCGAACCGCAAATATTTGGCTGGCCAGGCCAAAAGCCAGTTTAATTTTGGCCTGAAGCGGGGTGGGGTCAGCGACAACAACAATCAGCAGTTGCTCCACAAAAGAATAACAAAATTAAATAAAAGTGATGTGTTTCATAGAACGAAAGCTAGATACCCTGGAAGATGAGGAACTATTTATCGTTACTAAAGGAAATTTAAGAAATATACTAGCTTCAAATCCCTTAATTTTATTCACCTTTGAAATCTCTCTGAGTTCTTAAACAACCTCAGCTTCTTCAGCCTTTTTATTGCTCCATAATTGATAGACCCCTTGAAGTGCCAGAGTATAACGAGTAACAAACCTCAACTTTTTGGCATTCACTCGAGTGCAACGTGGCATGGAGCCGGGGCCTGCAAGTTTTTGGGCTGTTCTGCGGCTGCTGCCTCTTGGCTACTGGTTTTTTTTTTCAACATGCTGGAGGAAAAAGCACACACAAAAAAGAATATAAAGAAAACCTCCAGCGGCCAAACGGTAGCCCCTTGTCAGAGCCCACATATGATTCTGACTCTCCACCGATCCCTGGCCTCCGCAATTGAATCTCAGCCAGAGTCTCGCCAAGTTGCAAGTTTTTCAGTACGTAAATCGGAGGCTTTTTGTTTCCTTCTTCTCTCTCTCTGGTCTTTTTTATTTTTATTTTTTAAATATGCTACGTGCAGCGACAACCGACTGGCAACTTGACTGGAGAACGTGCTGCGTGCGGAGTATTTGTTGTTTGAGAGGGAAAAAAACGACAACAGAAAAACAAAAAGTTACCAAGAAGTTGCCGACAACGATGTCGGTTGACTTTGTCATATGAAAAGTAAACAAACAGGCAAAAGGCAACAAAAATCCAGGCCCACACAGGCCAGGCCCAGGCCAAGTCAAGTCAACCAGGCCCGAAGTCCCGAGTGAGAGGCAAATTATGGGCGGCAAGGAGGTGAGCCAGAGGCGTGGGCCTTAGAGGGATAGGATAAGCCAGATGAAGGCTGTGATTCTGGGCAGCACCATCGGGGAAATAAATATTATTTAAATATTATATTTATTTCCTTAAGGTTGGTTATTTATTTGTTATATTTTTAATTATTTCTTTGTTATATTCTTGATCACTCTCAAAATTTTTAGCCGCCTTCTCTGTTCCATTTCAACCTTGTCACATAGCTGGGGACACTCGACAAAACTTCACATTAACTCTCGCGAGCGTTGCACACGTCTGAACTTCTCAGGACCCACGGATCCCACTTAAGCCCCCGGCTCAAGATGGTTTGTGGCACTGACGAAAAATAGTTAATTATAGTGGCAAGTGGCTTACAAAGGGAATGGCGACAATTCCCAGAGCCAAAAGCAATAAAAACTATTTTACGAGCCAAAGTTTCGCATTCGGAGAAAGACCGAAAAAAACACAAACTGGATTTAATAAAAGTTTCGTGTTTGCTTAAAGAATATTAATAATAAATGGGAAGAGGGGGGTGGCCTGGATGCAATCAGCTTATGCAAATCCTTGTTGATTTTAAAATAATGAAATCGTCCTGGCCATTGCATGAATAATCCACAAACGGCCAAAGTGCGCTGATATCCATGGCGTATACGCAATTTCTGTTTCTGTTATTGTTGGCCTGGCCTGAGCTGCCCTGGCCGGCGTAATGTAATTGCAATCGAAAGACAAAGCCAAAGTCGTATGCCTGGGAAATGCGCATATTTTCATTAAATATTTAGCCAAATGGTCGCCAGTTTCGTTTCGTGACTTTCTTCTTTTTTCCCAAAAGGGGGTGGAGTGGGTGGTGAATCCAATATCCATTCTCCACTTTATGTGAAGAAACTTAATTTGCCGCCGTTTGCACAAAAATGGCTCGCATTTTGGGACTGTGTGTGTGAGACTGTCTCTCTGTCTGTTTGCGTTTGAGGTAATTGTGCAAACAAATTGTGGCAGCGGGGACCGCCCACAGTTGGCCAACGAAAATGCCAGCAACAGCAACTCCAGAATCAGGGGCGAAGGCGGGGTAAAAACACGGAATTTGTCGCCGAGACCAAGGCGTCGCATTCGTTCTTGGCACAGTAGCTATAAAAACATCATAAAGAGTGGGAAAATATGTGAAATACTTTAGTCAAGTGCCAGAGATATTGGCGAACTACTTGGCAATATATGGGAATTTAGTAAGAGTTTGTAATTAAGTTGAGAGTTGGTGAAAGCATATGGAAAAAAAGGAAATTAAAGTGCATTTACTCACTAACTATTAATAGGAGTTTTATATTTATTTATTAATTATTATATAGATGGTATTAAAGAATACCGTGCATTTACGTTATTTTAAAAATCTTCCCCGTTTAATTATCTTTGTTTTAAGTATTAATTACTTATTTCTTTTAAATATTTGTCAGAAATGTCTCTTCTCTGTACTATGCTTACCCAGAGAGAAACAGAAAAAACACAGCAATTTATACAAACACCCTGAAAACATCTCAACAAAGAGCAAATGCCAGCAGACCGACAAAGAGAATCTGACGGATACAAAGAGCACACGCGTTCTCTGTTCTGCTCTCGAGTATCTAGGCCGCCTGCACTTGAGATGCATTTTCCGGCCAGAAGATACAACCGAGAAATTACTGAATGAGTTGGCCGACTGCGTGGGCAATCGAGTTGTTGTCTGACGGCGGCGGCTGCTCTCCAAAGAGCCCAAAATGAATTAACAATTTATGCGTGTGACGCATTCTCGGCTCTCAAAGTCAAAGCCGAAACAACAACAAACGCAAACAAAAACAAAATATAAATCTTCAAAAGCATTCTTCGCTTGGCGCGCAAAAAATCAGAAAAAAAAACAAAATAGAATCAGCGTCGGAAATTGTTGTTTTTTAGCCAACTAACTTAAAGCAGCAGCTAAACGGATTGAAGGGTGGCCATAGGGAGGAGTAAAGAGGGCTGAGGGGAGGGGATTTGGCCAAGTAGTTGGCAGATAAAAGCCGCTATAAAAACTGTCAAATAAACATCAAAGCGGATGCGCAACGCTTGACATGCTAAAATATACTTTATAGTCATGCGTGGCTGTGTGAGATTCGGATGAGAATGTATCTCTGTATCTCGGAATTTGTATCCGTATCGGTGAGATGTATCTCTGTGTGTGTGTCCGTTTAATGGCTTGTCGGAGGTGCCAGTGTTAAGGGGGGGTTCGTTTTTTTGGGAGGGGACTTCGGAAGGATGTGCTGGGGCCATGCAGAGTGTTCGTTCGCCAATGCTAAAGTAATAGCACATGGCACATAACATAACATAAAAACATTGATGGCTGCAAATGATAGAGAGCCCTGCCAGTGGCGGCGGGTAGGAGGGGGCAGTGCAATGATTGATGTTCTTATTGAAATATGATAGAAAATAATATTATGCGAGAGAGATAAGTGATGGGCGGCAGATGAAGTGCAAGTGAAGTGCTGATGGACGAATATCAAAAAAATATATCATGTGGAAAAAGGAAACAAGAAATAATGCTTATAAATAAATATTGAACTTGTTGTATTAAATCTGATTGCAGATAAATGAATATATATATCTTGAAATAGTTTCGTATTTATTTGAATATATTGTATTATTTTTTTCATGGTTTAAACATATTTTTATTTCATCTCGCTCTAATTTAATGCCTTCAGCTAAACTCCAGAGTAAATCTAACTTTTTAAGGTACCTCCAAACCGAATATTGTCTCTAAAATTCCTTAAAAATTCCTGCTTAGCTATGACAATTTCTAAGATATTCCATTAGACAGAAATTTAAATATCCGTGTATGCCTGAAGGCGTACAAATGTATGTCCCTCACTCCCTAAACATTTCCGGGAATCGTTTTTCAATTTTCACACCAAAATTACAGATCGCATGTGTCCATCGCTGGAGGGAAGAGCCCCCTTCGAAGCTATGCCACTGCCCGCGGGCCCAGCGGGGGCTACGCATCATGGCTTCCCTACAACCCGCCCCCGGCCCCTCTCTTCACATTAGAAAACGTGACAAAAATTTCATATTGATGTCTTCTTTGGGCGGATGGGGAAGAATCCCTCTCCCAGCATGCGCTGTATTTTCTTCGTTTTTTTTTTTATATTTTTGATGATGCTGCTAAAGGCAATACATAAAATTTTCACACACAACCAGAGAGAGAGAACGATGTGGAAGGGAAGGCGGACAAAGTGTGAATTAGGCGCAAAAGTTGAAAGAAGCATTATAATTCTGTTCTGTGTGTATATTTTATTATTACAATGCTACGAAAGCTACGAAAGCTTTTGAAGTCACTCCGTGGCTTCATGTGGGTGTGGGAATACGAATACAATAAGGGCAGGCAGACATGTAGACTCGTATAATAATAATTTTTCAAGTATTTTCTCGAGTTTCCTTTCGAGTGCATGTATGTCACTGGCAGAAAGCGAGAGTTTCCAGTTTCCCTTTCCGTTTCATTCGGAACACGCCTCAAGTTCATAATTTGTACAATTTTATGGCCTTTGCTGCGTGAAATTCTTACTAAATTATTTATACAAATTTTATCTCTTATCTCGCCTTTGGCATTGCAGGTGGTCATAAAGAGGCCGCCTCTTGTAATAATAAAAGCGCATAAAACTTGAGATGTCTCCTCTTTTTCTCAGTCTCAGTCTCAGCCTTTCTCTGTCTAACTGTCGTGTGTCGCGCAATTTTTTACATGACCATAAAAAGGGCCAACAGTCAACAGCCACAGCTACAAAAACAGTCAACACCAAACCAAAAAAGAACACTAAAAAAACAAAAACAAAAAACAGCACAATAATTTACGTAAATGCCTAGGCATATGTGATATGTGATATTTGAGGGCCTTTTCTTGGAGTGAGGAGTGAGTGAGTAGTCTTTGAGGAAGTGGGGGCTACGAGGGCAGTGAGTGACGGCTATGTTGGCCATGTTCAGGGTAAAAACGTTAAAGTTTTGAGTCTTAAGAATGTTTAAGTTGAGCAAGGGGAATTTGTGATATTAAATAAAAGGAGGCAGCACTTGGAGAGACTGAATATATTGTAATTCTCCCGTTTTATTTGGATTTATAATTATTATAATATTCAATGACCATTTTGTAGATATTTCTAAATTATTTTGTTAATAAATAATGATTAACTGCTTTTAAAAATATTTTTTGAACGGGTCGCTGGTTAAGATACGGCTCAAAGAACCAAAATGATTCTATAGGAGGATGACAGGGTCGTCGATTTTGTTTTCCTCTTAAATAAATTCCAGGAAAATGGAAATTTATTACTAAAATTGAGATACAGTCTTAGACACTCAGCCTTGTTTTTATTCAACCATACTTCCGAATCCACCCTCGCAGCATCATGTTGTTTTAGAGGCGTCTCCCTCCTCCCTGTCCCACAATACCCCGAAAAAGCGACACTTACCCTATCTTATCATCTGTCTGAAAATTCTGGGGCTCCACACGAACACTTGGAGTGTCGCCAGCCTTGTTCAGATACAAAGTACATGCATATTTACACAATTCGCTGCAGCTTCTACGCTTTAGCAATCAAATTACTGGGCAGCAGCAGCAACAACAACGGGGAGAATGACAGCGTGAAAACTGGAGCATTGTTTGATTGACATTTGATTGACAAAAACAGTCAGCGGAGCAGCCAGAACAACAGCAACTAGAACGAATACGAGCTCTCGAATACGCGCATAACTAACTGCCATGGGAATGGGAAACTTTTCTGTGCCGGCGACACATTCGAAAAATGTTGATAAAATTCCAGAATATTGGCGCCAGCAAAAAAGCGAAAAAAAAAGTTAGATACTCTGTGGCATGAAGGCAGCGGCAAATAATTTGCTTATGCTGGAAATTAACGCCTTTAATGTTAATGGCCAACAACAACAGCCTTCGTTTATTATGCCGCTCATTCATTATTGTTGTTATTCGTTTTTTTGTTGTTATATTTTTTGTTGCGGCGAGTTTAAGCGCGCTGTTTGTAATTAATTTCCGTTTGTGTGTAGCCGCAGCAAACTTGGGCGCAAAACTTAAATAAACCACAGCAGGAGGCAGCGTCATAGAGGGAGAGAGGGCGGAAGAGGGCCAAGTTAACACACACACACACACTCTTAACTTTACAACTATGGCCAAGATACGACGATATGTTCATGCTCTAGACTCAAGTTTATTGGTAGTAAAATGCACGTAAAACTGGAATGGGATATAAATTGATTTAAAAATGTATTTCTGGGAAATATTTTTAAAAGTTTAATTTGGTTACAAAAATTGATTTTTCTTTCACAAATTTTATTAGAGTGTTTCTCATCAGTTTATACAAAACTCTAGCTTGCAGTTTTTAATATATATATTTAATATATTTAAAGTCATAGTAAATATTTAGGAATATGCCCTATAAGATAGAGTATTTTCCGTTCAAACATTTGCCAACTGGATATGTAATTTGGTATGCCCATCTCTGGGCTTATAGAGATATAAAATCCAACAGATACAAATGCCCGGCAAACCCGTTTTCCGAACACGTTGCCCGAGCGGCGGAGATGAAGGCCTCCAGCAAACCGACACGCGCTGCGCTGTGCTGGCGGCTCAGGATGGCATGGGTTAACGTTAAGAGTCGAGAGGCGACAGCTGAGAGGGGTTAAGAGGGAGCCGGGCCGAGCCGAGCTAGGGACAAATATATATCGGACAAAAGGCACGCTCGATCTGCTGTCGGCGGCATTTGTTTCACTTGATTTGTGACATTAAAGAAAAGTTGTAAAAAAGCCGACAGATCGGGGCCAGTTGAGGCAGAAAAAAGGGAGGAAAAAATCAAGACAAAATGCATTATCCATCCGCAAATAGCCCTTCACTATGTGTACCTCAGCTGCGCTGCAATACTCCGAGTTATATTTCGCCGTGAACTTCAGACACTGATAAAGCCGGGTCCGAGTCCGGTCTGTGTAACTGTTTGGGTTGGCGCATCGATTATCGGCATTTAATTAAACGTTACCAGACCCGGCCCCCTTTGGGTGCCCCACTCTTGGCTTCCCCTCGAAATAATTGCTACTGGTATTTAGCAAGCATTCTCGTTTCCCCCTGATAAGATTTTGGCCCCGTGAATGGTGCCGGTAAAAAAGGAAAAACAAAATAAAAGTAGGTAACAAAAAAATTGAGGCAGATTTCTTTGGCTGATAGTGAATAATTTTTTTAGGACCCGTTTGATTTTCGCCGGTCTCTTATTGCGCCCCGGCTCGATAAGTGCCTTGCCAAATTGTGGTTGTAAATTGTGAAGTGTCAGAAAAATATTATAAAAAAAAGACGGGGAGTATAAAGCACAAATTAGAAAGCACTTGAGTTGGTCTGATCCAGTGATCGGCTTGTGATCAGGCGGATGATTAACCTGGCGGCACTTGAACTAAAATAACAAGGGTATTTATACTTTATTGTTGAAATAATACATTTATCAGGAATTAAAAGGAAGTCTCTGAAGTCTAAATTTATCTTTGAAAAGGAAGGTCTAAGAGAAGGAAGATACTTTCTAATTATAATTTTATAAATTAAACTGGAGTTTATTTTATAGTTTCATTAATACAAAACACCTTGTAAAGGTAATTAATTATAATGTTAAATATTTCTTGATTCATATTTTCTTTCATTAAATAAATTTAAATATTTCTAGACTTATTTATGAATTGCCTAAAAGATACATTAATTAACTTTGGCTTCAGTTAATGTACAAATTTTCCAGGCACGTGTTGGACCGTTTCAATAAATGTTCCTTCTATCGCCGGATGCCCACATTTTTTCCTCGTTCCTCTCTCTATATTTTTTTTTTGGCATTTGATCTCTATCATAGAGTTCCGAACATTTTTTGTTTTCTCGCCACTCGCTTGGGTCGATGGTATGCGACTTCTCATTAATTGCTTGTTGCTTTTATTATTGCCGGTCGGACGGTCGGTCGTTCGCGTCAAAAACACTTAACTTCATTAACACTTACATGCCAGATACGAGATATCTGGCCAGCAACTACTACCCGGAGTGCTCTCAGCTCTCTCAACTTTTTGTTTTTTCGGTTTATTCGGTTTTATTCGGCTGCCATTTTCCCCCAGTTTTCTGCTTGGCCACACAAACGCAATTATGAAGTTTTATCTTTTTGTTTATATCGTTTCTTTAACGAATGCTCCTTGGCCATGCTGGCACATCATCTGTCTAATAAATTATGTTGCCAGGCAGGCGGCTCTTTGAGTTGGACTTGCAGTTTTTGATTAAGTTTGTTTACGAGCAAAAATAATGAATATATCTCTTAAATTTGCTTGGAATTTATGCTTAATTTTAAGTAAAAATTATAGTAACTCTCATTCATTTGTTCTTAGCTTACTCTTACTTTGTTTCTCTTAAAGATTCTATGTTATTTTCCCTTACTCGGGTTGTACACCTTTCCTTATTAAAGGTCGACCACTTGATGGGCCTGGGATCTTTGACTCTCTGAATTTGTTTTCTGTTCTCTGCCGCTTTGTTTTGCGTTTAATTATCGCCTTTGTATTTCTTTTTGGATTTTTTTTCAGCGTCTTTTCTTTATATTTTTTTTTTTTTGAGCAAATACCGCGGCTTTTTTGCCGACGATCGTGGCGCCAAGATAAACCAAAAGAACATGTTTTGCTCTC
This sequence comes from Drosophila rufa, assembly GCA_018153105.1. Lineage (NCBI taxonomy): Eukaryota > Metazoa > Arthropoda > Insecta > Diptera > Drosophilidae > Drosophila > Drosophila rufa. Next base: position 11,512,740 of record JAECXS010000085.1, read on the forward strand.
AAGTGGCCGACACAATGGGAATCAACTCGTTGTTGTTGTTGAGTCATCAAGAAAGCATTTTGGCGTCTGATATGAAACATGCCGCCTTGCAAATTAACTTTGGCCTAAGCCACTCCAAACAGATATAGGCGCAAATTGAATGGCGAACGGCGAAAGGTGAACGGCGAATGCCCAGGCCCCTGAGGCAATAGGCATACGTGACTTGCCAATGACCTACAAAAGGGAATTTAAAGTGAAATAGGAATGCATATATATTTTATTTATGTTATTCAAAAAATATTTAGATCTTATGAAATCTTAGGTTACTTTTCTTATGTTTTCTTTACCAATCCCTTAAGTAAGCCCGCAGCCAGAAACCTCCATTATTCGCTGGAGAGAAAGCGTTGCCCATCAACTTCAGATGAAGACCCGCCCTGACAAGACCCTAGGAAGCCGAAGCCAGCCTCACCTCAAAGTCTTGGCTCCAGCCCTAATAAGCCTGCCGGGCATGATGAATTGAATTGGTGCATTTGCGTAATGTGTACGCAGGGCAGACGAAATGAAAATGATTAGCCCCGGCCCGGCCACTCCAATCCCTCAGACGAACGCAATATACTCGTATACAGATATAGATAGACATATAAAGACCCGGGGCCGTGCCCAAGGGCTCCTCCAACCTACCTGAGAGGTGAGGTCGCAGTGTCGAAATGGGCGGCCGCAGCCTCATGAATTTTCTATGATAAATGGAACGTCACGGCCTGCGGCTTATCTATCAAAAGAAATACAACCGAAATTGAATGCAGCCTACGTGGCGGATGAGTAATGCGTGCAGAGAGCAGCTCAATTAAAGTGGCGGCTTCTCTGGAGCGCTTAACTGTGGATCGTTTTAGGCCCAGTTCATAAAACCTTCATTAGCATATGTCCATGTCCATGCGTTTATCTCTCTGTATATCTTTTATGCTATGTGTAATTTTTGTGTTATCAAGTCCGTTGTAGATGCTGTAGATAAAAAAGTTGTGGTCCAGCTGAGATTTGCATAATTAATTAGTGTGCTTGTGGCTGGGCATTATAGTGCAAATCAAAAATGCGCATAAATTGGATGAAAACGTTATAAATTGTCCGTAATAAAACACAAATTTTAGGAAGAAGAAAAAATACAGATGTTGGGCTTATAGAAAGCAGGTGGCATTTGACAATATTTGGAGAGAGAAAATGTGAGGAAATTGAGACATCAATGTGTAATTTGATTTTATTATTTAATTTAAGTATACATGAAATTTTCCTTAGTTTTCTTTTCCTATTTCATTTACCTCAAGTCACCCTAAATTTTATGATTTTTGACTCTTAACTGGGTCAACTCCTTTTCACACCCTCGCCCTCGGCCCTGCTGCAGTGTAAACAATGTCAGTACTTGGCCAGGACTCAACGACCAGCTCATTTCCCTGGCTCTTTGGCTAATTGTCTTCAATTGTCGCCACCTCAGCAACTCTTTTCTCAATCCCCGCCACGTCCTGCCAAGGAAGAGGGGCAAAAACACGACAAAAGCAACGAAAACAGGCGGAAAACAACGAACAAAGTATATAAAATGGAGACTTGGGACTGCTTTGCTTGCATAATGTTCATGCAATTAAAAGCCATGTCCTGGGCTCAGCTGAAATGGGGCGGGGTCCTTGGCAAGGACGTCGTGGCGCGGCGTTCACACAAATGAAAAATGAAAAGCGAAATGAAAAATGAGAAATGGAAAATGGAAAAACGCGCGTAGAAAGCGGGGCTAAACCGCAAATTTGGGTCAGCAGGCGAGAAGTGGAAATTCTCCTAGGTTCCCCCTTCGTTTTCCTTCTCTTTTTTTTTAAGCGCGCTAATTAATTAAAATGAAGCAGATACAATGGCGCCAAGAATGGATAGTGTGGCAGGAGAGCGTGGCAAGTGAAGTGAATTACTGCAGAGAACGGCGTCGAAAAGAGGGGCTAGTGGAAATGGGATTTATGTGTCAAGTGGGGTTTAGTCTGCAGCAGCATTGGGGTTTTCGTCTCTGGACTATTTTCTTTGAAACAAAAGGAATTTACTTCGGTAAAGGATGTTTTGGGGAGCAATAAGTTGAATGGGTAACACAAACTATAAAGAAAGGGTCAGATATTATTTTTAAAAGCATATAGGTTGAGAAACGATATATTTTGAGATATTTTACTACAAAATTATTAAAAAGGTGAATTTATTTTAATTATCCTTGCATTAATTAATCAGCAATAAGACTTCCCTTAGATAAAAGTATTTAAAAGTATTCTTAACTCGTTTTCATATCATATTTCTATACCTCTCCCCGACAAGTTTATTAAAAATAGCTTCCCTTTCCTTTTGAAATATTTAAATTACAAAATTCCTCCGTTCAAACTATTACTGAACATCAAACAGCCGACTGTTTGCAGTCGCATTCGCTTCGCTTTGGTGCGGTTCACGCGTCGTATGAGTAATGAGTAATGAATGGGCCAAAAAGCGACCGCAGACCGTGGACTGACTGCTCATCTCCCGGCTCAGCTTACGGCTCTCTGCTGTGGCCACAATCGCCCAGATAATACTCTGTAGCCATTTCAATTAAAAACGAAAGAAACCAAACCGAAACCAAAACCAACAAAGAAAAAAATGAGTCGAAAAGAAAGGAAAACTTTTGAGTGCCGCCGCCGCCGCCGTAGCAGTCGCCGTCGACGACGACGTCATTAATTAGGAATGCTCTCCGAGCAGTCGCCTTTCAAGTGTCTCGAGGGGATTCAAAGAGATCGGCCTTGAGGGACCAGCCGGGGGCTGGTGGGGAAAGGGGCGCCGGCATTGGCCGCCTGGTTGCCATCGCTTTGTGTTGGCGTCGAGGCATAAACTTTTGTGCTGTTGTAATGCGCTTTGTGCAAATTGCAAATAAATTGCAAGACGCCAACGACAGGCGGGCAGAGTAAAAAAAATCCTAAAGTACGCGTTAAAAATTAAACCCAATTTTCCCTGCATTTATAAGCACTTTTATACAAATGCTAAGATAAAAAAATGTCTTTCCTTTAGATTTTCTTTGAAATTTTTTTTTTTACTAGGGAAAACCTACCTAGTATTTCTCCCAGTGCCCCTGTGCAAAGCCGACAAAGCGGCGCGGGATTTGGATAGCCAAAGAGCGGGGGCTCGAAGCTGTTTGATGCCGCCAATTTCATGCCACTTTGCATTTTAATTAAAAGCATCCCCTCTCTCCCCCTTTTCTTTGTCGTTGCAGTCCAGGAATGCACCACAGACTCCGAGGAGCTGATGTACCACCAGGTGCGCGCCTCCTCCTCCTGCAGCGCCCCGCCCGACCTGCTGCTGGTCAGCGAACGTGACAATAATATCCAACTGCGATCGCCGGTGGTGAATATAATCACAACGCCGCCGGGCAATGCCTCCGGCTCGGCATCCAAGCATCTGTCCTCGCACTCGCAGGCGCCGCATAACCACCACAACAACTCCAACTCCAGCGGCGGCCGCCATCAGTCGGGGAATCCGCATCCGCAGGATGTGAGCAGCGGCGGTAGCCATAGCAAACACCTGCGCATCAGCAGCGGCAGCAATGGCCGGCACGGCGGCAAGTACTCGAATATGCAGCAACCGGCGCCGCAGGACGAGGACGTGGTGGATGCCGCAGCGGCGATGACGCAGCAACATGGCGGCGGCAACCACACCCACGCCCGGCATCTGCACCACCACAAGGAGGAGCGCATCCGACTGGAGGTGAGTCAAGTTACCTATGAGTTATTTTAATGATAAAACGCCCCCGGGGAACATTTCAATTCCAATTCCATCATATCCCATAAACAATGGCTCTTTATAGTCCATTCTGATTTCAATTTCCATTCATTTATTAATGAATTTATGGATTGGATTTGTCTTGGCTTCATCGTTTCATAACACAAATATTTATGGAGCCATTAATTGCAGAGTTCACTTTCAAAGGGGTAGTTGGAATTTTGAATTTGATATTAATTTATTTTGATTAAAGCCTGGCAAACCAAAATAGTACTAAAATAATAACAATTTAGAATTTTATCAAAATTTAATACTATTCATTATTAGCTTTTTGCCAAATATATTTAGATTATAATTATGGGGAGCTTGTAAACAATATAAAATTCTTGTTCACTTGCTTAAAAGATTAACCAATAATATTGTAAAATAATTTCTAGTATACTTTTTTAATTATTCAACATAACTTAAATTATTTCACATTCAAAAATCAATTAAAAAAGTTCCGCAATTCCTTTTTCTTAGAGTATTCCCAGTCCGCTCTTTCGATTTGTTTTCAATTAGCCAAACCATCGCTTGGCTTATAAATACATGATGATAAATTAAATGATGTTTGCTTTTCCATTTGCCGGCATCTGACCCCCAGCCAGGTGTTTGGTCAAGTTTAATCAACTCGCTGGCTGGCTGTTATTATCGTGTTAGCCGCCACCTCCAGCCCAGCCCAGCCCAGCACAGCCCGACCCGTTCTGGCCATAATTCATGACCCACTGGGCACAACGCACATCGACCATAAACTCAACATTTCAATGTGCTTTTAATTAAAATTTCAATGGCTACTGCTGGCTTTAGCTTCATTTGTTGTTCCAAAACATCCGAACATCCCAACACCCACCCACACCCACCAGCACCGCCAAGAACCATGAAAATAAAATCGAGAAAAGAGGGAAAAAATATTTCATTAACACAAGGGCGCCGGCAATTTTCCATTACCACCCACTGCGGATGAGCATTCCGTGTTTCGTTGTGTTCGGACGCTGTTTCTACTTGTGCCAGTTTCGCCAAAAAAATATCAAAACATTAAAATTCAATAAAAACCATTAAAAGCAAAACAACAAACACGAAAAGCACTCAGGGGCAATTAAAAATCTAGCAAGCCAAGCAGCCGAGCAGAGTCAGTAGAGGCAGCAGCAAAGGAAATTATATTTATTTATATGCGACCGAGGCAGGAGTGGATGTTGGATGCTGGGCACTGCCACTTTATCAATGGTAATGGTCTACCCCCTCCTCAGGTTCTCTGCTCCTGCCCCCTGTGATGTTGATGGCGTAGCTGCTACTCTCTGGGTGCTTCTGCAACGCAAATTAAATATTTAGTCAAATTATGGCCACAATTTTCGACTGGTTTCAGTGGTCTTGTGTTGCTCTTAATTGTTGTTTTTAGTGGCAGCTGGCTGTGGCTTCTGTTCTGCTACTTTTTGCCGTCGAGAGATGGCCAACATGTTGCATCGGCAAAAAGTGTTGCATACTTTCGGGTCGGGCCCGAAATTTCCAGTGCAATTTTTGTGCCGCAAAGTTTATTAGCAGCATTTTTTCCCCCTTTTTGTTATTTTAGGCTAGTTTGCCACTGTATCAGGCTTATGTAGCTGTTAAAAATTTGTGTGGAAAAGTTTTTGGAAAGCATTTAGGGGGGAGAGCTATTAGAGAGCTTGGCAACTGAGGAAATTTCTGCAAGTTCAAAAAATTAACGCAGGCATTTTTATTTGGCGTGTTTGTTGGGTGATTAAGTTTGTTTAATGAGAATTAAAAGTATATTGAAATATTTAATAGTCATAGGAAAGTTTAAATTAACTAAGCTTGTGCTAGAATAATAATTAAATTGAGTATTATTCCTTGCTATTGCTTATAAAGAATTACAAATTATTATTATTCAAGCAAATTGATTTTTATATTTAAGTTAGCCATCTTTAAAGCAGATATGCTGGCATTGTTGTATGAACATTTTAAATATTTTATTAATGAAGGATTTATGCTTAAATAAAATATTTTAAATTAAATACATAAACACTTACTTCACTGCTACTTCTTATTAGGACATTTCTTTTTAATTTTGTATATTAATTTCTAAGCAAAAATTCTTCATTAGTTGCTGCCAAACTCATATAAAGCCTTTAGAAATTCCAATTAAAAGCCAAAGTCACACTCCTTACCCATCATATCCGGGCACACACAATAAAAAGAATAGAAATAACTTCCATTACAAAATACAGCTACCAAGGGTTGTGTGGGTTTAATCTAGGCAAAGTTAGCCTGCTGACATCCTTGAATAAAATTTAATTTGATCGATATTATTAGAAAACTCTCACTCATTCCTTACCTTTACCTTTTTTATTCAAAAACAGGAATTCACCTGCGACGTGTCCGTGGAGGGCGGCAAGTCATCACAGCCGCTGCAGTTCTCGTTCACGTTCTACGACCTGGACGGCCACCATGGCAAGATAACAAAGGACGACATCGTGGGCATTGTGTACACCATATACGAGTCCATTGGCAAGAGCGTGGTGGTGCCCCACTGCGGCAGCAAGACAATCAACGTGCGGCTCACCGTCAGTCCCGAGGGCAAATCGAAAGCGCAGCCAGTGCCCAATGCCGGTGTCGGTGCTGGTGCCGGTGCCGGATTCGGTAGCAGCAAGCTGAAGAAATTGCCCACGGGCCTGGCGGCCATGTCGAAAACGGTGGCAGGAGCAGGCGGAGGAGCTGGAGGGGCCAACGGGGCCAGTGCGCTAACGACATCCGCCGGCAGCCGCCGCCAGCATCGGTATCGACCGCGCAAACTGATTAAGTCCGATGACGAGGACGATGACAGCAACAGCGAGAAGGATGCCCACCCATCCACGGAGCAGCAGGCCAGTGGGAGTGGCGGAAAGGCTGGCGGCAAGACAGGCCATCACCACCAGACGCGGTATCATCAGAAGAACAATGCCCGGCCGGAGCCGTGCTGTCCGGAGCAGCATACGCCGGACAATGGTCACAATACCTACGAGAACATGCTGAATCTCAAATGCTGCAAGCCGGAGACCAGTGACAGGGACCGGGATCTGGTGGACTGCCCGGCAGCAGCAGCAGCGCAGCGCCAGCACCACCTGCACAACCACAGCCACCAGCAGCAGCAGCAGCAGCAGCAGCGGCAGCAGGACATCTACATGAAGCAGGCCACCCAGCGGGTCAAGATGTTGCGGCGGGCGCGCAAACAAAAGGTAGGCACAAGGTAACGAGCGAAATCATAACAAAAACAAATTAGAAATTAATTCGAGACTCAACCCAAACTGCTGCCAGCTTTAAATAAATTCTTGAGAATTAATATAGAAACTAATTAGGTTCCTATAACCTCTAATTTGTTGCTTAATTTATCCTATATATTGGCTCATAATTTATAAAACTAACAGAGTTCAAATTTAAGCCTTACAAATTGGCAGAACTTCCCTGGCAGCAGTTCCCAAAATCCAAACCCTTGTCCCCAAAAAATATCGCCTTTTGTTTTTGTTATACTTTCTGTTGTTGCTCTTACCTCTTACATTTTTTTGCTTTTCCTTATTATAATTTAATTTTATTTTCTTTGTTTCCTTTTTTTTTTGGTTAACTCATCGCCATCAATCCAGTATCAGGATCACTGCCTCGAAACGCGTCAGCGCAGCCTCTCGGTGGGCAACGATTCCGCCTGGCAGAATCGCCATCTGCAGCAGCAACCACAGGCGTTGCAGGCAGTTTCAGCTGCCACGCCCGCCCAGCCGCTGAACCACAAGCGGGCCTCGGTATCGCCACCACTGGTTGTGGGTGGTGGTGGTGAGCTAATGCTCGATGGGGTGCAGTTGCGCCAGCCACGCCCCCAGTCCCTCACCCACCACCAACATCAGCAGCAGCAACAGCAACAGCAACAGCAACAGCAGCAGCAGCAACGGAAGTCCGCAGAGTGCTGGAAATCGGCGCTAAATCGCAACGATTTAATTAGCATCATCAGGGAGAGCATGGAGAAGAATCGCCTGTGTTTTCAGCTGAATGGGTAAGCCAATCCCGCGATGAAATCCACCCCAAAAAGTCCACAATGATAAACCGGGAAATGAAGTCGAGCGAGGCTAGAAAAATCAACCATAGCCGGGAACCCCTAGATGGTGGCTTGAAATAATTAAATAATTAATTTTAGCCTTTGTTAAATATCAATTAATTATTAGAATGGAAAGGGAATTAAATTAACCTTTGGTTTAGCTTGAAGAAAGCTTAATAATTATTTTCCAAATTAATTAAATTAAATCTAATATATTTTTTATACCATTTTTACCATCAATAATTTTATTTTGCATTTGATTTTCCACCTTATGGCGATCCCTTTAACCCTCCCAGCTAAGAAAACACCTGAAATGCACACTAGTTGATGGAAAATTGTTTGCTTTTTTGTGATATTTGCAGAAAACCCCAAGCCAATGTGAGTCCCATACGGCAACCGGCAGCACAACAACAACAACCACAACAACAGCAACGCCAACGCTGCAATACGGGCTCGAAAATACCAACGTTAATTGCCAGCCACAGTCCAGTCGCCCAGCCATCGCCGCTCAGCTGCAGTCCACCCACGGCGGACACCACCTGCATTCCAGTGGCGCCAGCATCCAACGAGGTCAGCGTTGGCCATCAGCAGCAGCTGCAGCAGCACCTGCAGCAGCAGCCGCATCACAGCCACCACGAGCATCCCCAACCGCACATCCCCATCTACCACCAACAGCTGGCCATTAATCCGGCCGTTTTGGCCGCCCAGCAAACCCACAATACGGCCCACAACAAGCTGAATCTATGTGGCTACGATTCCTTCCTGCATGCCACCATCTGCGGTGGCGGAGCAGCCGCCCACTCGCCACCGCCCACGCCCAGCAATGTGGCCACCGTTCAGCCAATACCCAAGAAGAACCAGAAGAACCTGCTGCAGGGCTACCAGCGACTGGACCAGCAGCAGCAGCAGCAACAGCAGAAGGAGCAGAAGGAGCAGAAGGAGCAGCGGAGCAGCAAGGACTACAGGAACTATGGCAATCTCATCTACGCCAAGCTGAGTGAGCAGCTGCAGCAGAAGGACCGGGAGCAGCGGCGCCACCGGCACAAGCAGCAGCAGCAACAGGAGAAGCAGCCCAAGGAGCCGGAGCAGGCGGATCAGCGTCCTCCCACCTCCAACTCTAGCTCCGCGGGCTCCAAGATCTACGGCGATGCCCTGGAGTGTGCCCATCTGCTGGCCAGCGAGGAGGAGGACCTGCCACCCAGTCCCCAGCTAACCAGCACTCCCAGCAAGGTGGTCAGCACCGATACCCTCATCGATCTGAACGACGATGTGGGCGAGGCTGTGGCCGAGGCTGTCACGGCGGGGGGCAAGCAGTCGCTGGAGGCGGAGGAGGGCCAGGCGCAGGAGGTGGAACTGGACACCAGTGCCTCCAGCTCCATGATCCACCGCTATGTGCACGAGCACATCCACCATCACTATCACCACTTCAAGGAGCAGCAGGATGTCTAGAGACTAAGGGGAGAGGGAAACACACAAAAACTATAAACTATTTGAATGTTGCTTATGTTTTCAGTCTATTGATTAATGTAGCGCCAATTGTAATTTAAAGTTAGCATTTATCAACTACAAAAAAAAAACAGATAATATTCGAAAAAATACCGATATTAAGCGGTCGCCAGAAGGGAGGGTGGAGCAGTGAGTGCGGGAGAAGGATTTAAAGTGGGAAAATAGGTTCAAGAAACTGCTTAAAAAAAGTATCATTTAATTTCCCTCAAAAAATCTCAATGATTCCGAATAATTTAGATAGTAAATACAAAAAGAATAAGAGTTCCCTAACTAATAATTATTTGTTTTTAAAATTTACCGCTTACATGGCTAATACAAAGAAAATTATAATCAGACTCAGAATAGTTCAGAAAAAAGATACAGCATTTATATTAAAATCTTAAAGCTGCCTGATAAAAGTAAATCATTAATTTCTCTGGAAAATCTTATTCAACTCTGAACTCATTGCTCCATTTTCCAACTTCAGAACCACTTGAACTCCATTGAAGATAAAGATAAAGATCCCGGCCTATATGTAGCCTCTAATAGCTTATGCAAGAACGAAAAAGAAATTGAATTTGAAAATTATGCGCCTTTTGCCTTAGCAACAATCGAATCGCCGCTTCGCTACGCTAATCCACTAGCAACATGTTGCAGCCACACATATCACAATCGGAAGCCAAGCAGCGCTGGCAGCATGTTGCCACCAAAGCATTTTGTGTTGCTCTGCGCGTGTAAACTAAGTGGGGATAAAAACTATAACGGAAAAAACTATTGTTTAGTGCAAATTATTAAATGAAATTGTTGTCTATGATATAAAATTTTATGCGCCGCTTTTTAAGTGTTTAGAGAGAGACAGAGCTGCTGCAGCGGAACGAACTTTGGCTGCCAGTTTTAAGTTTTAACTATCGATCGATCCATCGTGTATATTTATGTTAACTAAGCCAATTAATTTAAATACCACCTTTAGTTCTTAACACTAACACCAAGCAAGACAAGCAACAATGCAACTAAATACTAAAAACACACAAACTATAGTTCAATTATTATTTAAAACTTGTTTTTAATTCGTCATCTGTCAATCCAATCGAGTAATCAATCCAATCAATCTATCAAATCAAGCGAGACAAGCACAAAAACAAAACGCATTTAACTCTTATTTAAATAAAAAAGACTGATTTCCAATTAAACAATATATATATTAATTAATTGCATATGAATAAAAATAAATATATTGATAAATACATATAGACAATTTATGAGAAATACTAAATAAATTATTGAATTGCTAAAATGGAAGATATGCGTTGAAGTTTTTGATTAATAAGTGGGGGATTTGAGGAACTTCCATCAGTGCCTGAAGGAGAATGAATTAAATTTAATTTCTGGAAAAATAAATCCAGGAAAGGGTTAAAAACTCCTTTATATTTTGGAGTAATATATTTAAAATTGAAAATTCAAGCTAAAATCAAGCAGACAAAACCTGACAGACACTATTCTGTGCCTGGCAAAAGCTGCCTGATGCTGCTGATATATCCAAATCCTATATCTGGATAAACATTTAGCCGGCAAACCAACAAATTGGACATTGTCTTGGCTTTTAGACAACACGACACAGAGATCTAATTTTAAATCGTCGTGCGCCATGTGACAGAGATGTGGATGTGCAGAGCGATCTGAATCCGCTCGAGCGTTTATTTTTTGGCAGCAGCCGTAGACGGAGACGGAGACACAAAGGAAAATGTTCTCGCAATCAGATCGCGAGTAGAGTCCGCAGACAGAGCACTGAAAATTGTGTTTTCCGTCTGCTCAGTGTATTTTCAACCGCCGGGGGCATTACGCAAACAGAGGGAGATCGAGGAGATCAGTGAAGATTTATTGGAGAAAATCTTTCAACGGCTACGATGGCTTCCAGTTCGCTGACATCCTGCGCCTTGTGCCAGGCGAGAGCCTCCCAGCTGTGCGCCGCCTGCAGGAACGTGGTCTACTGCAGTCGGGAGCACCAGAAGGAGCACTGGAAGAAGGGTCACAAGTCGGAATGCAAGTGCTACGATGTGGCCACCAATGAGATTCTGGGCAGACACCTGCGAGCCACTAGGGATATTAAGGCGGGAGAGCAGATCCTGAAGGAGGCTCCCCTAGTTCTGGGTCCAAAGGTGGCCTCTGCTGCCCTTTGCCTGGGCTGCCACAGGAATCTCTTGGCTCCTGGTAGCCCTCATCGTAACTACTACAAGTGCAGCTCTTGCAGTTGGCCTTTGTGCGGGAAGGAGTGCGAGAAGTCTCCCCATCACCAGCCTGAATGCCAACTTATGTCGGGTAGTAACTTCCAGTCCAAAATTAATTACGTACCCGGAGAGGAGGAGCGCAAGGAGTCCGCTTACTGCGTGATTATGCTGCTCCGTTGCATGCAACTCAGGAGCAATGATCCGGAGGCCTTCGCTCGACTCTCCGCCTTGGAGGATCACCTTAAGGAGCGGCTGGAAACGCCTCTGTATCAGGTCCTTCGAGCCAATCTCATTACCTTCATCAAGACTGTATTGGGAATGAGGGACTGGTCCGAGCTGGAAATCCTTCGGATTGCCGCTATATTGGACACAAACACCTTCGAAGTAAGGCAGCCCAGGGAGAGGAGGAAGATTCGCGCCCTCTTTCCGGGAGCGGCTATGATCTCGCACGACTGTGTACCCAATATGAGGCATCGCTTCGACGATGACCAGAACATTGTGTTCCTGGCCAAAAGGAAGATAGCCAAAGGTGAGATCCTGAGCATATCCTACACGCAGCCGCTGAGGAGCACCATCCAGCGCAGGGTGCACTTGAGGCAGGCCAAGTGCTTTGATTGTTCCTGTGCCAGGTGTCAGGATCCCGAGGAGCTGGGCAGCTTTGCTGGAGCTCAAACTTGTCTAAAGTGCAAGGCGGGCAAGGTGAATTAATTGAAGGTGAAGCTATACTGGGAGGAATTTATTATTAAATATTTTATAGATCATCTCCTTGAATCCTTTACAAAATGCTGCCAATTGGAAGTGCCAGCTCTGCAACCTCAAGAAATCAGCCAAGGATGTGCTCACCGTGGATAACCAACTTCAACAAGAATTGGAATCTTTGGACAAGACCACCCCAGTAGCTCTGGAGGATTTCATTTATCGCCATCGTGCGGATCTCCATGAGACCAACACTCATATCCTGCAAGCCAAATACGCTCTTACTCAATTGTATGGCAGTGCTCCAGGATTCGCCATGGAGGGTAAGATATCAATAAAATATATATTTATGGGAAATATATAGTAAACGATTTTTACTTCAGATCTTTCGGAAGAATCACTGACCAGAAAAGTGCAACTTTGCGAGGAACTCCTTAAGCTGGCCGACATTTTCGACGGTGGCTGGAGTATTTTCCGCGGCAATCTCCTTATCGATATGGAAGAAGCTCTGGTGGCTCAAGCCTTACGCTCAGAAGATCCTCAGGAGAGCGAGGATAAGCTCAGGCAGGCAGCGGAGTTGCTCAAAGAAATCAGAAATATCATGAAACACGAACCTGAAATGCAGCAATTACTCATAGAACGTCAAGTAATCTTGAGCTCTGCCTTAGAACGCTTTGAAGAAGTCAAGGATTAGAAATAAAATTAAAAACGTTTTCTATTGTTTCCTAAAAATATATTTTAGTTGTTTTAAAGTGCGCGCCTATCATCCGTTCACAATAGATTGGTTTTCTGAGGACGGTCTCACTGGCTGCGATGAACCGAGTGTGACCAACTGCTAGCAAGGTTTCATTATTTTGAACGAAAAAAGCGACGGGCACACTAAATTTTAGTTTCACGTGTTCTTTCTGTTTATGTTTTTAATTTTGGCTTAAAATCCCTTAAAATAGATTAAAATGGAGTGTTTAAGCACAGAAGTACCAGCAGAAGCTATTAAAGGAATAACTGAGGTCATAGAAAGCAAAGAAATTGTGAAGGAAAAGGAGAATGCAGCAAGAGAAACTGGGAAGGAGGAAACGGAAAAAGCCGGCGACGAGTTCGCGTACTTGGAGCGCAATGAATTCACATCAGAAATATACAAAATCGAAGTGAAAAACATGGGATATTTTGGTATTGGAGTAAGTTATAAAATGCCTTCAATTAACTTAAAAATTAACACTCAAATTACTAACCTTTCCAGGAGTTTAAGAAGCTCTTAAAGAACACTTTAAAGTTGGACATGACCAAGATTAAGTCGCCGTCCAGAAAGGAGTTTGCATTCGTCTGCTTTCGCACCCAAGAGGATCAACAGAGGGCTCTGGAAACCCTAAATGGCTACAAATGGAAGGGGAGAGTACTCAAAGCCCTGGCGGCCAAGGCCTCTGCCGATCCCCTCCAGAAAAAGCGAGCAGCCGAAGATCAGGGAGTCGAAGGAAAACCCAAAAAGCAACGTACGGCCGTTGAAGCCACATGTCCCCTGGCGGAGATTCCCTATGAACAGCAGCTGAAGCAGAAATCCGAGGAAATGTCTGCACTCCTCAAGAAATACACACAGGAGCTGAGGAAGATCAATCCACGGGCCAAGCCTCATCTGGATAAGTTCAAGTTTCAGGAGGTGCTGGCCTCGCCCACCGTTAATGGTTATAGGAACAAGAACGAATTCACCGTGGGCAAGAACTCGCTGGGCGAAGTAGTTGTGGGCTTCCGGTTGGGCTGCTACAGCGATGGTTCCGTGGAGGTGGCCGAGGTTCAGAATTTGCCGCATTTACCCGAGCAAGCCAAGTGGGCAGCTCGCAGCTTTCAAGAGCTGGTGAGAAAGTCCAAATTCCTGCCCTTCAATCCGGATGGAAATGTGGGACATTTCCGGCAGCTGATGGTGCGGTGTTCCAGCGCCACAGGGGAACTCATGCTGGTGGCGGGCATATACTCCTCCAACCTGAGTGAAAGTGAACAGCAGGAGCTGAAAGAGGAACTCAAATCCTTCTACGAAAAGGTTGAGGAGGCTGCGCCCTACAAGTGCACCTCTCTGTATTACCAAGATGTTAAGCACCGGGAGGCGGGGCAGATGGTTAATCCAGTCGACCACATCCTGGGCAGCACACATATTACGGACACCATTCAGGGTCTTCAATTCCGGATCAGCCCGCTGGCCTTTTTCCAAATCAACACGGAAGGAGCGAATGTCCTGTATCAGCAGGCCATTGAATTGGCTGCTCCCACGAAGGATACCACCATGCTGGACATTTGCTGTGGCACCGGCACCATTACCCTGGCCTTTGCCAAGCATTGCAAGAAAGTCCTGGGTGTGGAAATCGTTCCGGATGCCATCAAGGACGCTGAGTTCAATGCGGAGGCGAATGGCATCAAGAACTGCAAGTTCTTCACGGGAAATGCAGATGATTTCATCAAGAGCATGGTAAGGGAGGCTCTCTACGAACAGGAACCGGGCAAGCCAGTGGATCTCATAGCCGTGGTGGATCCGCCCAGAGCGGGATTGCGTAAGTTCAGGAATTAGAGCTGACTTTTTCGGGTTTATTTATATGTATTCCCTTTTCTCTATATCAGATAATCGCTCGATAGCCGCCATCCGCTCGGCGAGTGCCATTAATCGCCTGGTCTACGTCTCCTGTAATCCCCACAGTGCCAAGCGAAATTTCATAGAGCTGGCCCGGCCCGAGTCCAAGCACTATAAGGGCGAACCCTTCTATCCCAAGTCCGCTGTGGCCGTGGACATGTTTCCCCACACCACGCACACCGAGCTGGTCATTCTGTTTGAGCGTGAGCCAAAGACAAAGCCGGATGAGAAGGCGCCGACAGAGGAGGCACCTACAGAGCAAACGTGTGAGGCTGCCTCAGAAGCAATTAACGAGGAAAACATTTCATCCACAACGTGAGGTAAAGTGTGCTCAACTGCAATCTCCCTTGCACACTTTTATAATCTCGTAATCTTTCAGGTCAGTCGGGGCGCCCAACACCAAGATGCCTTGCCTCATTACCGCTTATCTGCCGCAAATGCTGCCCAGCCGTCTATCATTGTCTCTCGCTCTCTTTGTGGCCAGCTCTGCTCGGATTTTATTGTTTTAAATTGATTTAATTGTATTTACGCTGTGCGACGTAGAGGAAGCGGCGAAAAAAAAAAAAAAACGGCGACAATAGCGACAAAAGCGACTTCCTATTTAGCCGTAGTAGACACACTCTAACTTGGAAGCCCCGTTAAACTCGACATCTTCCACATCAATCCTCATCCTCGCCATCAGTTTTGCTCTGGCCTCCGGAGGCGGCTGAGTCTCGAGTGTGATAAGAATCGCAATCTATATAATCGGTGAAGGTGTAGCAAGGCAAGCGCGTGACAAAATCACTGGGAGGTGCTGCTGCAGGTGCTTCGAGCGCAAGTACAACGCCCTCTCAAGGGCAAATTCGGTGAATAACGAACCCTGACAACGATCGTTGAACATTATGCCCGAACAGGTACGAGATGCTCAACGTTTATTAGGCTTAAGTGTAAATTTTATAGAGTAAAATATGTAGTTTTCTTGTTATTGGAAATATCTACGATTAAATTAAATCTAAACTGGATTTTTAGATAAAAAACAAAGTGAAAGAAATTTATCATTAATGATTTTAGATCCACAATAGAAGGAATTGCTGTGAATCGATGAAATTCCATAGGATAAAGACATAACTGATTGATTGTTGAATTGTTGTTCAATGAAATGTGTTTACCCAAACCCATATCCTTGGTAAACACTTGCGCGCCTTCGTTTATTTTGTTGGCATTTTCCCGGTTACAAGGTCTACACTAGAAGCTTTTCGTTCAGTGATGTAAACAATGCTATAAACAAAATGCAATTTTAATTAAAAAATTTACAAAAATATTATTGTTTTGTGGAAGAGAACAACAAGCCAGCAAACGTGACTGAAACCATGTTGATTAACGAAAAACTAGAACAACAATTCGAGTAAGCTCTGAATATTTCTGTATATTTTGACTTCCTAGAAGGGGCGCGTCAATAACAACATGTCTATATGTTAGTGAGAAAAACAAGAAATGAGCTTTTGCAAAACAAAACCATAACAAAAAACATTTAGAGCAACTTGATTGAACTTTGGACCCCATGAGGCTGTTTTGTCTACACAGCAAAATGATTATCAAAACACAAGTAATATATGATGAAAGAAATTCGCTTTGTTTATAAATCATAACAATAATGACATGGGCGGCGAAAGTGAACAAAAGCCAAGACTTTTGTATGATCCATATATATTTCTGAGAACCGCGCCTAGCAACATCCAAAATTATGCGATTGCGATCGCCGATAGGAGGGCACACACTCAAGACCTTGACCGGAGAGCTTTGCTTTCGAAGCCAAAAAGCTTCGAGGAGTTCTTGTCTTATCAAACGATGTAAACAAACCGATGAGGAAAACATCTAAATCTAAATCCCCAACCGACCCAAACCAGTTCCCCCAAAGCGAGAGAGCGAGGTGGACCTGGACCCCAGAGAGATAGAGAGAGCTTTGCGACCGGATGCCCATTCAGCTTCTTGCCGAGACTGAGGCTGAGGCATCCGTGGCGTGGCGAGGGCCCGGCTACGACGACTACGCCCCACAAAAGCAAACTGAAAAGAAAAAAAACTTTTCACGTGCGCAACATCGTCGCTGCCGAGAGCTGCACACGACCAACACGTTTTCTCAGCGGAGCAAAGAGCAACCTCGCCACAGCGGGGGCTACGGCGGGTCAGGGGGTGCGGGTTGCTCCGGTCCCCAATGAATCTCTCGTGTTGTCATCATTTGTGCTCCAACTGGGAGCTTTCGATTGCGTGTTTCGCTCAGCAACGCAAAACTACACGGCGCGTTAGAGGAGTTTTAGTGGGATACCCTGATAAATGGGAGGATGCACGAAGTGACCATCTTTCTGTAACTGGGGCAGACTTCGAGTTTCAGTTGGGAAATTTGGTATGGAGGCAGCTATGGTTATTATATAGATATATCTGAAATATTTTTCTCAACTTTTAAGTTTTTAACATATATTTTGTGTAAAAATAGTTTAAATATGTCCCAAGATGACATTGTTTAAATAAGTATTTTTACTCTCCACTTTCTTAATAAGAGATATTATTAAAATATAATTTTTCTCTGCCTTGTTTTAACATATAATTTTCTATTTAAGAGTTGCAATATATCCCCTAAAGATGTTGGTTGAATGAGAATTTTTACTCCCCCTTAATAAGAGATATTTTCCTTTATGCCACCATAAAGGCAATAACCTTATAAAAAGCCGATGGGTGCAAAATATACATTTTTTATCAAGGCTATAATTTTTGCTATCTAAACAGGAATTTTAAGAAACAAATAGAAAACTAGAGACCATGCTTTATATACTTTCATTATTTCCGCCTCTTTTTTTATATCTTCATTTTTCCACCTAATAAACCCTATAATTCGATGCACTATTAGACTACCCTGAAAACAGTTAAAGCCAAGAAAATAATATAGCTTGATCTCGGTTCTTGCTAATTATTTTCCAATGATTAAATGGGAATATTTACTCCCCACTTTCTTAATAAAGATATTTTTCTTTATGTCATTATAAAGGCTATAACCTTATAAAAATCCGATATGTGCATAATATAAATTTTTTATCAAGGCTATAATTTTTGCTATCTGAACAGGGATTTTGGAAAAAAAACAGAAAACTAAAGTATTATTCTTTCTCCTCTTTTGTATAGCTTCATTTTTCCACCTAATAAACCCCATTATTCGATTCACTGTTAGAGCTCCCCTAAAAACAGTTAAAGCCAAGAAAATATTAATGGATTGATCTCGGCTCTTGCTAATTATTTTCCGCTGATTAGTCGGCAGTCCGCTTTCCTCTCCTGTCGATCGAGGGCATTGCTAATTCGATTAATCTCCATGTTTTCTGTATTATCTGCTGTTTTTCGCTTTTTTTTTCTGTTGTGTTCGTTGCCGCCCGTTGGTAGAGGCCAACAGCATTTCGAATAAAAGCCCAAGCCGCAACTGTACCGCCGCCGGACTGAAAACCAAAACAAATCGGCAACGGCAACGGCAACGTCGTCGGATATTATTCCTACGTCGCCGCCTCCGTCTCCGTCTCTGTCGCTCGCACAAAGAAAACACGGGCAGAGTGGCGAAAAAGCTCGGCGGCGACTCATTTCGATAAAAAGAAATCGTTTAAATTGCGCGCACAACAAAAGCGCCTCAAACAGTTGCGACTGCAACGTCGAGTTGTGACGACGGACCGTCCACAGCGTCCTAGTTACCCAGGAATTCATCAGACAGAACCTCCACAAAAGGATACAAAATATAAATCAAAATATAATTAAACAAACATACCAACCAAAAGCAAACCAACACAAACAAAACCAAGTACAAAATGCTTGCCTAGCTAGAGAGACTAAAACATTGCGCATACGCCGCATAGTGCAAACTATTTAATTAACTGTGATAAAAGTTGAATTTTCTTCGTTTTCCGTTGGCACCAAAAAGCAACCTCTTAACCTAACTCACTTGTGCTATATATTGCCCAAAACAAAGAAGCCGAACCAACACCAGCCAGCAAAATGTCGGTACCCATGCTGCTGAGCCCCCTCGAAGCCCAGATCCCGGAGGAGCACATGCAAAATGTAATTACCCCTTAAAACCTATATCTAGCGGGGCTATACAATGTAGCATTTTATGACGGTTGTAAAAAGCCAGTTTCCGTCTGTGGTTTTGACATTTTGGGGTGTCTGAAGGTCGATTCGGTTGTCATCGGACATTAGCATGTCTTCTGCGCCGCTTTTGACTATGCAATTTCTGTGGGTATACAAAAATCAATACTAAATACTATAGCGCGGGGCACGTGTCAAGGAATACCTGTACAAATATATTATTAAAGTATATTAGCTATTAGGAGTAAAAAAATAATTGCCAGTTTGGGAAATATTCAGGTGGTTAGAGTAACTATAGAGCACATGCCATGCCGCCTGGGGAATAAAAGAGTTAATTGATTTAGTCAGAAGTCAGAAGTTATTTGAGCTCGATGGGGAACTATTTTGTTAATGACGTCATTTCATGGGAAAGCATTTGTATTTGTTTTTGAGTACTAGCCGTACCCAACCTCCAAAACTCAATTATTTCCTATAATATATAAGCTCTCTCCGCAACGAGTGCCACATGTTGCAAAAAGGCATTCGTCTCTGACTCACGTGACTCAAACCCTGCGATTTAAGGTTGTGTTTGAGAGGGTTAAGCTTTCAAGAGGTAAAACTCTCTCCACGCAGCTCAAGAGGCTCGTGTTTATGATTAGATTTCAGCCTATAAGCCGCTCGAGGGCGTGCCATAAACAAATAAACAATACCTGGCTAATATATGATACCTGATATTACGAATTATTTCGACTGATAACAATTACCAGCCACGCAGCCAGATGTATGCGAGCTTTTACTATTAATAAAACGCACGCCAAGAAGTAACCAAAAATAAAAGCTTTCGAGTCTGAAATTTCCCAAAACAAAAAACATATGGAACTTATGCGGAGAGCGTGCGAGCGAGTTAAAAGAGCGCCTGCGTTGAAAACACGTGAACAAGTGTTTCGAAATCGAGGCAAAGCTCTGCGGGCACCAAGAAATTAGCAGAGAGTTGAGAAATATTGAGTTTAAAAACCAAATTCGGTGAACATTAAAAATCAGCCAAAAGCTTTTCCATGTTGAGGCGCGATTTCTGGCCAGTTTCAAATACTTAGCTCGGTTCACTCCCCCGCAGAAAATCACAAGGCTATGCTAATTGTGCCAAGAACGTGGAATCGCTAGGAAATCGCACAAAAAACGCACCGGCTGACGCAAGTCAGGCGAAAATAAATAAATGCGGAAAAGCTTACACTCACACACAGGCCAGAAAACTATAATAAATGCCAAAATCGCACAGTAGTTTTGAACAAGAGAAGATGGCAAAAACACGAGCCAGTTAGTAGCTGCAATTTGAAATAATGCCAAGAGGGAGGCAGCGGCGAAGGAGGATGAGGAGGAATATTCCGTCTACAGACAGGTTAGGTGCCTCTCTCCGCCACCCAGAACACATAAATCTAGTGACCTTCGTTAACACGTGCCAATTATTTCGTATAGTTTTTTTTCGGTTATAATATAATATAAATTTTATATGGGCTCGCTCTCCTTATATAAATTACGAATGTGTTTAGCATCGGGTTGTCAGGGGCTCGTCGGCCGCTGTAGGGCAAGCCACAGGCGTTGCATCATCATCATCGATCGGGAGCCCCTGAAATGGAGGAGGCACCAGCGATCTTTGCACCTTGAGTCTGCGAGCGTTTTGCCCGCGTTTCGTTCAAAGGTAAACCGCTCGCTAGCTAGCGGTTATAAACGCGTGCGAATACTTACATATTTTTGTAAAGTCGGGAAAAAGGTCGTGGAGGTATTTGAGTAATTAAAATACTTATAAAATTTTGTTACATTACAGTGTACGCTTTTCCATTTCTGAATGATAATTCCAAAATTATTTTTGCTACTTTTAAGCGAAATTACAATGATTAATGCACTGCAAACCGCAAACTATGTTTTCTATTTAGTGTTTCTCTTTTATTTTTCTGGTTTAAAGAGTTAATTTTTGTAGAATTTTCTATTGAAAATTTTTATAATATTTTTTTATCGCTCAATAATTAATTTTTTGATAGCCAATGTCACATAAATTATAAATACTCTCTGTTAACTTTATTTGGAACCACAACTGCAATGTTAAATAAGGAAACAACAAGCTATATATATATATTTTTTAATTTATAGTTCCGGGGTTATCTATTGTGGCTATTAAGTACAAATCTTACGCAAATAACTTACGTATATAAGTAGTTCCCCAATTAAAGGCAGGCTCAGCAAAATAACTCAAAAAAAAAATAGAAATAAATAAAACAAATTGCCAGACGTCAGTTCAGCTCAACTCATCTCAGTGGGAAAGTCGAACGATTACTTGAGTGCGGCTCCTATATAAAATAGATTTTTTATAGCCCGAAGTCGAGCTGATAATCGCGGGACTGATCTTTAGTCGAGCCTTAGTCCAACACGTGATCTTGTTTGCGCCTCCGAGAGTCACGAGCGCGTCTTTAAACGCGTGCTTATCGCGCGAACCTGTTTTCAATTCTAATTTGAGAAATCGGGAGCTAGAGGAGCCGGGGTTAGCGGGGGAGCCGGGTGCGGGGGGCGGACGCCTAGAGAAACTTTATCAGGGCGAAACCGAATACGAAGCCAAGTCGAATCCGCAAGGGGTCAGCGACTAATCTCGCGCTCGCGGGCCCAGCAGGGAAGTCTACGAGAGTATTTATTATCGCTCGGCTCCGGCAGCGCCGCCTTCAGTCGGTGTCTGGCCTCCACTCCACAACCACAAGCTAGCGACGATGGCCATGTCTCGGACTGTACTAATAATCCTGGCTGTTGCCTTGTCCTTGCAGTGTGCCGCCTTCGCGGATGGAGCCGCCCTCGCCTATGGAACGGGCAACGAGCTGGAGTCCGTCTCATCCACCGCCGCCGCCTGCAAGCCCACTCTGCGGGAGTTCAATGTCCGTCTGGAGGTGCCGCTGGGCCCCGAGGAGCGTCTGGGCCTAACCGGCGATGCCAAGGCCCTCGGCGAGTGGCAACTGTCGCGGTGTGTGGCTCTGGAATCCCTGGACGAGCTCAACTGGCAGGCCACGGTGCCGCTGCAATCGTGCCGGCAGCTGGAGTATCGCTTCTTCGTCTACGTGGAGGATCGCTATGGCTACAAGCAGATCCGTCGCTGGGAGACCCACTTCAAGCCCAGGTCTCTGGGACCCTGCACGGAGCTGCAGTGCAGCCAGCTGGATGTGTTCGGCATCACCGCCGATAACTCCGACCTGAAGCCGCAAGTGCATCGCGGCTGGCTCAACCACGAGGTGATCCTGCAGCTCAAGTTTAATGGCGAGAAGATGTTCCAGGTCCACGACATCGAGACCTTCGATCCGCAGCACGTCCAGCTGAAGATTGTGGCCGTGGAGCAGACCGCCGGCCTCCAGGTGGAGTACACGAAGCAGGAGTACGGCAAGAGTCAGCTGGACCAGCAGCCTGCCTTTGGGGTGCCCTACACCAAGGGGGACATCATCATCTTCCACATCACCCTGCCGCTGGAGAAGATGATGCAGCAGCACTTCCGCCTGGAGTGCTACAGCATGAGCAACGAGCTCCTGGGCAGTGCCAGCCTGCAGAGCGCAGATTTGACTGGGAGTGAGGGCCTGCTCCACCTGCCCATCAAGTCGGCCAAGGACGCCGAGGAGACTCTGGCCCGGCTGAGGCTGCCCTATGTGGTGGTGCAGCCCTACCGCTACTCCCCGCTGGACTTCAAGACCACCTATGCCCACTACTGGCCCAAGAGCTGGCCCAGCCTGGACGTGGGCCATCGGGGCAACGGCAAGAGCTACATTGCGAATGCGCCCGCCGAAAGGGAGAACACCATCGCCTCCTTCCTGAGCGCCCACGAGCACCAGGCGGACATGATCGAGTTGGACGTCCACTTGACCGCCGACGGTGTGCCCGTGATCTACCACGACTTCGGACTGCGCACCGCTCCGCCTGGAAAGCAGATCAGCCGGCCGGACCAGCTGGAGTATGTGCTGATCAAGGACATCAACTACAGCCTGCTCAAGCGGCTGCGCATCTTCTCTGTGATCGCCGGCAAGGTGGTGGAGTATCCCTCGCACAATGCCGAGCCCCGGTCCGAGCATCGCATCTTTCCCACGCTGGTGGAGGTCCTCGTCCAGCTGCCCAAGTCCCTGGGCATCGATGTGGAGATCAAGTGGCCGCAGCGTCGCCAGGGCGGTGGCTCCGAGGCGGAGCAGACCATCGACAAGAACTTCTTTGCCGACAAGGTGCTCCATCAGGTGATCCAGAACGGTTGTGGCCGGCCCATAATCTTCTCCAGCTTCGATGCCGACATGTGCACAATGCTGCGCTTCAAGCAGAACATCTTCCCGGTGATGTTCCTCACGCAGGGCGAGACGAAGAAGTGGCAGCCCTTCCTGGATCTGCGGACGCGCACCTTCATGGCGGCCGTCAACAATGCCCAGGCCTTCGAGTTGGCAGGAACGGCTCCTCACGCTGAGGACTTCCTTGGCGAGAATGCTCCAGAGATGCTGCAGCGGGCCAAGGATCTGGGCCAGATAGCCGTGATCTGGGGCGACGACTGCAACTCGAAGGAGCGCGTGGAGTACTTCACCCGGATCGGGGCCACCGCCACGTGCTACGATCGCAGCGATCTCTTCATGCCGCCGACCAAGAAGGAAGCCTTCTTCAAGTCCCCCGCGCTGATGGCCGAGTTTGCGGCCCAATGCCGGATCTAAAATACATAGAATACAAAAAAAGAGAGAAGTGAAACGGGCGGGTAAATCTAAGCCATGGTTATAATCGTTAAGCTTGTAAAGTTAGTTCGTATATTTATTTAAACACAGCAACTGGGGAGAAAGAGAAACGTGTGTGAGTAGCTTTAAAGTGATTTGGTTGAACAATTTCTCGTTTCAAACGGAAACCGACACAGAAACCCAGAAATAAATAAATCAGCCGTCATTTGGCATAATTAGAAATGCAAAAACTATGAGGAATCCCCCACAAAAAAATTAACTAGCACCAAAAACAAAAGACAATGGGAAGAAAGCGACGAGCTGAGAATTACAAAAACACATACACCTACATTACCTGCTAATATTATATATCTATACCTCGAGCAAAAAATGCAAAAAGCAAGAAAAAATGCTAATAATGCTTTTACTATCTAAAACTACACGAAAAGTAATCAACGCCAAGGGGGAAAATACATTTTAAATGATTTTATGTAACACACTCTCTTGCGATTTGTGCAAGAGGAATAAGTTTATACAAAGTTAGAGAAATATTTTATATATAAATGTTGTAAACTTGCTTTCCGTCGTCGTGTGTTTAAATGTCTGTCTTAAATACCTTTCTTCTACGATAGAGTTCGCTTAATAACAACTAGCTTACTTTTATCCAAGTTCAAACAAATAAATCAATAATAACAAACACACGATAAGCACACACAAGGCAAAAGCAAAAGTGATTGAAAAAATCGTATAAAAATAAAGTCACACAAAATATTTTCATAATATTTTCGAACAACAGCAATCCCAATCGAATGACGTGTTTTACTTCGAAGAGATGAAACGAAAAAGAAATTCTCTGGCCAAAGTTGTATGTAAAATTCGATCCGCTTACATTTGATGGCCCCGTGACGAATGTAAAAAAGCAGCCATGAAAATGCTCTGGGCCCGAAACACACAAAACTCGGCCCATAAACGGAAAGCGGAGAGTGGGCCATAAAAAAGGTTTGGCGGCCCGCGAGCTGTAAGTCGGGCCTACAGCCCGTTCGCTTTATGGTCAATTAGAGAGCATCTCATTTGCATTTAAGCTGGGAAATGGCCAAGTGCGAATGTCTCCTTAATATGGGCCTGGTTTCGTTGATGCTGTTGGCCACATCCCTGGCCTGGAAGTGCTTGTACGAAGAATTCAAATTGGACCCTGAGAAGGTAAGCCAAGTGGAGCGTGGAGAATTCGCACAGAGATCGGATTTGATTTAATTTCAGATGCAAGGCGGCTGGTATGTTTATGGGACATTTCCGGAGAAAATTCCCATGTGTTACTTTAAGGAATGTGAGTATTATTTCCATTAAATTCCCCTATTAATTCTAAATTTCCTTCTTCTTAGTGGATCCCTATTGGACGCGGATCACCCACACAGACTACACCAGCTTCGCAGTGGAACTCCATTGCAGCCTGCCCTGGATGCGTCCCCAGATGGTCATCTATACGCGGGCCAAAAAGCCTTCAGAGGATGTACTCAAAGAGGTGGACGAATATCTGCAAAAAGTCAATCTGAACAGGGACAAGTTTATCCTTATTAAGAAGACCAAGGGCTGCAAGGATGCCAAGCATAGTCCCCTGCAGCGCTGGCACCTGTCCAGCTACAATCACCTCGAGTATCATCCGCATTATGTCAAGCCCTTGGCACAGAATCCCAATATCTGAGCCAGTCTTTCTTCTCTCTCTCCAACTTTCTTTGCCACGAAAATTTACATATGCCAAATTTGGTACAAATATGCGAATGTCCAACCAACGAGTATCCCAAGACCGACCCTGAAATGCTCTAAAAAGCAGTAATAAATATGATATCACCTCGGGAGTTATGAATAATTCGAATGAGGCCAGAATGGGTGCTTAAGCAGCGGGAATACAATAATTTATGCAGTGAAAGGTTTGCCCAATTAAAATTCCTCGTCGTCACGATAGCATCTCTTGATGATCTCTCACGTTTTAATTATCTCCAAACCCTAAGACCGATCACGCTGTCATCGCTAGAAACCAATGGGTTTCAGCTCAATTAGCGAGCTGGGGAGGGTATCCACGATCTCCGATCGCAGCTGATGCGGCGGCATCCGATTCCCCGGACTCCAATTTTCGACGAAAACAAAACGGAGGTGAGCTTCAAGAATTTCTTTCATTCGGTTGTTTGTCATCGTCGGGTCAAGTTGCCTCCGGATCGGATCCGCGCCGCTCATCGTTTTCATTTTCGTGTTTGGACCTCTTGGCATCTGATTTCGATTTATTTTTTGGCCGAAAGAGAAAACTCGTTTCGGTGGCGCGAAGATGGTGGTGGTGCTGCTTGGTGCTGTTTGGAATGAGGAAAAATGTATCGGTCTCGCGAGCGGTTGAATGTGTTAAAATCAATTAGCATACTCTGTGTTCGGCTGCAGCTTCTGCTATTGTGCGGCGGGACCTTCGTGAATGAAACCTCTGTGTTCGGGCCCGAGAAGCTGCAGGCCTTCAAGATCTTCGACGATGAGCAGCCGCCCGCTGGCCAGATCTCGGGTCGCAGCTTCATCTGTGTTCCCTTGTTTCGGGTCTTCAGTCTGGAGTTGGGCTACAATATCCATCTGGCCGCCGATGAGTATGTGGCTGTGAGCGGGGATCATCCGGCTCTGGGCTCCTGGCAGCTGGACAAGGCCATGCCGCTCAAGGAGCAGGATAAGGCGCGTTCCAAGTGGTATCTGCGGCTGTGGATTTGCGCCAGCCAGAGATTTTACTATCGGTACCTGGTCTACTCCAAGAATGCCCAGGGCAAGCGAGTGCTGAGGAGCTGGGAGGGCCAGAAGGTGGCCAGAATGATGCAGACCTACGAGATGTATCGCTCCCCGGGCCTGGACATTTACGGAGAGGCCTATCCCACCTCGGTGGGTGGTGGCTTCCACCTGGAACGCGGCTGGCTCCACCACGAATACGTCATCGAGCTAAAGCTTGTGTGGCAGGATCACTTTGAGATCTCAGGGATTCCAGCCAATGCCAAGTACCGCTTGACTTTGACGCCGCTGAATGTGATGGACGACACCCGCATCGAGGTCTGCCGATACGCCTACAATCACTCATCCTTACGGGCTCAGAGCCAGCAGGGGGTAAGGTACAGCTCGGGAGCCATTGTGATCTTCCGCATATATCAACCGCTGGACACCTACAATGCCTTTCGCCTGTCCCTGTACCAAGGACCCAGAGATGTCAAGCTGGCCGTGGGCGAGGCTTACATATTTCCCGAGCAGATCAGGGGGAGCCGCGGCATCCTGCAGCTGCCCATCTTTGCGAGCCTTCAAAACGTGGCCATTGGGGAGGTGACCCTGCCCTATTTGGTGATCCAACCCATGCCCAAAGTGGAGGCGGGAAACCTCCGAGCGAGCTTCCATCACTACTGGCCGGATAATTGGCCCACACTGGACATTGGCTACCGGGGACTGGGAGCCAGTTACTTCCAGTCCTCGACAACTCTGACGGAGAACACTATCGAGAGTTTCATGGCAGTGGAGAAGGCCAAGGGCGATATGGTTCAACTAGATGTGCAGCTGACCAAGGACTATGTCCCGATTGTATGGCACGGCTTTGGCTTCTATACCTCGGAGAGGGATCGAGTCATAAGGGATCGCTTTGACCTGCGATTTGTACTCATAAGGGAACTCACCTACTCCGAACTCAAGGCCAGTCGGGTATTTATCCTCAAGCGTTGGACCGTCCAGGAGTACACTCACCTCAATGTTAAAGATCGGAATAAGAGCCACAGGATCTTTCCCAAACTATCGGAGGTCTATGAGGATCTACCGAAAACCCTGGGACTCGTGGTGGAGATCAAGTGGCCTCAGCTCATGGCCTCTGGTCTCCTGGAGTCCACGCAGAGTTTGAATAAGAACAACTACGTGGATAGGATTATACAGACCACAATTCATCATGGGTGTGGACGTCCCCTGATCTTTGCCAGCTTCGATGCTGATGTATGCACCATGCTCCGTCTCAAGCAGCACGTCTTTCCCGTGATCCTGATGAGCATAGGCCGATCGAATATCTGGGATCCCTACATGGATCTCAGGGCGCAGAGTTACCAGCAGGCCGTGAACTTTGCCCAGTCTGCCGAGATCCTGGGCACAGCCCTGCATGTGGAGAACTTTCAGAACAAACATCAGTTGGTAGAGTTGGGCTTAGACCTCCAGCAAGTGCTCTTCTTGTGGGGCAACGATCTGCAGGATGTCCATCTTCTAGAGCAATTCCGCGCTCTGGATGTCTCCGGACTCATCTACGATCACTTGGATCGAGTGGGTCCCTCGGGCTGGAAGAGATCTGCTTTCTTTCGGGCTCCCCAGCTGCTGGAACAGTTCGGAGCACAGTGCGTGGCAAGTGGTAACTCAACCACCATTCCGGGTGTGAAGCCAGCCAAGCCAACCATATGGCCAAAGTTGAGATAGTGTAAGGATGAGACTAGGGAAATTATTAAGGATAATGAGAATTCATTATTAGTAGATGAAGATTAAATCCTTAGAATTATGAGAAAAAATAAAGTGGATAAGAAAATAATTATCCAAAAGCTGGGATCAGTATTGATTACTCGTAATATTTTTACTAGATGAATATATTGTTAAGAACATAGCAAAATTTATTGATAACATATTTTTAAAAATATAGCGAAATTTATTTAAAACTATTCGGTTGCATTTATATTATGAATATATGAGAAGAATATAGAGAAACCATTATAAATATACTTAGAAAATTAATTAATAAGGCCGATGTAAAATATATTTGTATTTCAGATCAATTTGTAGAAAAACTAAATCAATTTTCAAGGCACAAAATATTTATTTTCGCAACTTTTAAAAAGGAAATATAATTTCTTAGTGTTTCTAGTCAAAACTTTAAATGGGGTGTTGAAAATTTTAATAAATATTTATATTTAAGTAGCATATAATAATAATTATAATTTAAATAATAAATAACCTTAGTAAGTACACTTTTCAAAATATATTTAACGTACCATTCCCCACTATAAGGAACATAAATAAAACATGTACACCCTACAAAAATATAGCTGTAAAACCTTAAGACCGATCTCATAATAAAGATATTATAGAAAATGTAAAAGTTTATTAAACTGATTTATTTCGGCATCGCGCATCTGGTAGTCGTGTACTCCTTTATATCCCAAAATCTAGACTTGCTCACACACAAACACAAGGACATTCAATCAATCAATCAGTGAATCAATCAGCGCGGAATGAAGGCAACCCCTTTTATTGAGCCGAGCAGTTGGCATCGGTGTAGACGGCCATGTAGTCGTCGGTGACGCAGGCACTGCCTATGGGCATCGACTGGCAGATGCCCTGCACCTCCTTGACGACCTCCACGTGGCAGGATCGGTGTCCGTGGGCCGAGAGCTTGTGGAATCCACTCGTCGGATGCTTGATAATGGTCTGCGGCTTGTGGCTGCTCCGGTGCTTGGTCGGAGGAGCGGGCTCCGGTTCGAACGTCAGCCAGGAGGGCGGCATCGAGTGCTGAGACCTGGCCGATGGCTGATCGCCAGTCATGTCCTGCTCCACCTCCAGTGGCAGCTCCACGCCGTCTACGTCCTCGTCCAGGGCAAACGGGAATCCGCTCTTGGACTTGCCATCGCTGTCGGCGCCCGACAGCTGCGGAGTCAGCAGGGCGTTGGCAATCAACAGAGTGGTGGCACAGTGGAGCAGCAGATGCAGTGAGGCCATTCTACCAACACAGTCCAGTTGGAATCCCGAAGTACTCCTTCCTTGCACCGGCTACCGTCTACGAATGTGGCTGGTCCTGCCAGGCCGGCGGGCTTTTATAGCGACCCGTCTCCGGCGGACAGTCAATGACCCAACAATTGAAATTGAAAAGAAGCCACTCAAGGAGGAAGCAGCATCCGGCATCCGGCATCGGGCATTGGGAGAAATCCTGGCCAACTTCCTCCACCCACGCGGTCACAAAAGGGCGTAATTAATTATAGTTGAGTATACGCCACGTAAGCCGCAATGACAAGGACGCCCTGCGGTGCTTCCTCCCCCCCCGGGTGCCAGAGTGCCGAGAAAATTGGAAATCTATTCCCATTCCGATTGCTCTCATTCTCTTCCTCGATTCTATTTGGTTTGGTTTCGGGGCGCCGCCTTCCTTTTGTATTTCCGGCAATTATTTTCGACGATGTGACAATATTGCCGGCAGTCAGGATTCACAGGGCCAGATACGAGAATCTCGAAGAGGAGGAGTTGGGAGGAGCGGCGCCTTAACGACTTCATAAGCATCTCATCCAATTGAATTCAAATGCAGCTAGAGACGGGGGATAGAGGGAAAGAAAAGAACCCACGCAGACAAAATCAACGACAGCATTTAGCGGAAGTGAAGCTGACGCCATTTTTAAAATGGCGCATACGTGTGCGACGTGTTTATGGCAGATTTTTCGTATAAATGACATGACAGACAGCAGCTGCCTCTGCCTAACAAGCCAACTCAATAACAAGCTGCTAAGATAGAAATTTTCCACAAAAAAAGAAACGAATTCAGCTCAGACCGTGATTGGCCATGTGACAGGGCGTGATTTAGACACGTGACTGATTGAAGTCCTTAAGAATAAATAGCTGCCAACGAGGTAACTGAATAAATAACTCATTAATTTGTAGATACAGTGGTAATGGCGTTTTAAAATAAAATAAAATAAAATATAGAACAATAAATTGAAGATTCTTTTCAATTATTCCCCTCGCGGCTTCCAGTCACATCTCAGATCATCTCTAATGGAAACATTCCTCGGGGAGAGCACTGAGACAGCTTAGGCGGCACGCTGGTTGAATAGCTAAGGACAAGGAGGTCGGACTAGACAATGCCGACAGGATTCGCTGAATCATTAAATTGTACAGAATATATCCAGGGACCTGGCTACAAAAAATATGGGCGAAGGCGGCACGTGAAATTAATTTAAATGCTCTGATTGTGGATGAATGACATTTGTTGTCGTCCTAGCCTGCCGTCGCCTGCCTTAGCTTGTTAGCAATTCAATTCGGTCGTAATAGATGGCTTTGGGTAGAGGTCCCTTTTGTGTCGACGACTAGCTAAGCAGCTTAACCCTACCGCGGTTCACCTCAATTTCCCAGTCAAGGCGAGCTAATTAAACGCCTTTGCCGGTGCCGGTGTCGGTGCCGGTGCCGATGTCGATGGCGATGGCGATGGCGATGGCGATGCCTTTGCCCAACTAATTAGAGCAGCTGTCACAGATGAAGAAGGGATAGATGCCAGGAGAAGCCAAGCCAGTACAAATAATTCAATTAAATTGCTCACGAACAGCAGCAGCAGCAACAGCAACAACAGGAGATGCCAAAGTGAGAAGACAAACCGCAGGCAGCCTCAGAAGCCGAGGCATTTCCACAAAACCACCGTGTCGAGGCAAGACCAAAGCCAAAGCCAAATTTAAAGCTAAAGCCAACGCCAAAGACGGCTAATGCAAATACCCCCTTTTTGAAAAATAACCACAAAAGCCAAAATGCCAAGAAGATAAGACAAGGGATTATAGAAAAGGACTTTAAGATAGTTTAAATTTTAAATTTCTTTATGGTGAATTGATAATAAATTATTGAAAGAATATTAAATTTACTTTAAATATTTTGCAGGTAAAATTTAGAAAGCTTCTTAAAGACAAATTTAATTTAATATAGAAATTAGCAATATGTTTTATTAAATCATATTTACAATACATTTTTCTTATTACCATTAAGTCTTTTAAATTTAGAGAACAAATTCAGAAAACTGTTTAAATAAATGCTATTAAAGTAATAAAAATAAGGCATTTCTGCAGTTTAATTAATTAAAATTGTCTAATAACAAAATCCTGCAGAAAAAAAGCACAGCAGACCTGTCATAGCTTATTATAACCGCCAGAATAATAACTATATTTTAATCAGAACTGCCACTGAGCAAAAATATATGCGAAAATTGAAATGGAATTGAAAGGCTCGAGGCGAGAAAATAAATTCCCCACAACTTTTTCAATTGATGAGAGGAATTGCATGTGATTGTATTTAAAAGGGCGAAAGGAAATTGAATAGGAAATTGAATTTGCACAGCGTTTTATTGCATTTAAATCAAAAGTTGATTGAGGCTAAATGAAATAAAAAGTGGGCATATGTGGAAATGGAAAAAGGGAAAAAAAAAAAAGTAGAAAACAAAAAAGAATAAATAAAATAAATACGCATTTTGGTCAACAATAATACATATTAATTCCAAATAAATTAGCCACAAGCTACTGTTTGTAATATAATTGTAAATGCCTAATTGCATTATAGTTAATTAAAGTTTAATTATAGATTTGCAATATGAGCGAAATTATAATACAATTCTTTGCTAAGCCAAACTTAATTAATAGTTGTGGTTGAGATTTAAAACAGATTAATAAAGCTCTTAAATTAAAGTCAAATTATTATCATATCTGGAATAGTTGGAATTGTTTGAGTGCGACTAATTAAGCTGGCTTTAATGGCTTACTTACCCAGACAGGCCATCAGGTTTATGGCCGACCCTTTAAGCCAACTCAACTGCCTCTCGTCGCCTTTTGTTTTGGGCCAACAAAGTGCCAAAAACCGGGTGACAAAACTGGCAGGAGCAGGACCCTCTCCCTCCTGCTTGGAACCATTTGTCCGCCGAGTGACTTAATGCGGCCATATACATGCCCTTTGGTTGGGGTTCTCACGCTGCCTCAATTTAATCTTTGACGCGCCAAAAATGATGGAGCACGGACAACTTTTTGGCGCCGGCAACGTTTTAATTTGCATTAAAACGCGACGCGACTGGAGTTGGCAAAACTCAGAGCACAGCTCGAGCAACTATTAAACTAAACTTACAACACGGTTGGGTTATAAGTTTTTCGTTCTCGCGCTTCGTGAGCTTGCATACAAATGGGCTCCAAATCGACGGCAGCCATAGCACCAGCAGCTGAAGCAGTAGCATCAGCAGCCCCAAGGACTTGGCAGGACCTTACCCAAGACCACCACCCCACCTTGAGGCCCTAATAATGCCAGCTTTTTGGCCACAAATCAAAGGGGGGAGGCCGGAACGGGAATGGGTTTCGGGGGATAGGAATGTGGCCCAAGGGTCCAACAAGTTGTCGGCTTAGCGTGTGGGCCGTTTTGTCTGCCCAGCGGGAATCATAAATTGTGTGATGAGGCTTAGCCGCCATGAAGTACGGCCGATCGGATGAATGATTTATGCTACTGCCGGGTGGATCGGGGGGAAAGTTTCAGGAGGACAAAGAAAAAATTTGAATTTAAAGGGGGGATAAAAAACTATAGTTATCAATATTATAAGGATTTTAGATACCATTTATCTACTAAGAATTTAAAACGAAAATATTTCTTTGAAGTTTATAAATAGAGAGCTAAGAGAAATATCACATTTTATTTCTCCTTTTACCCTTTAAGTTATTATTCATATTTAAAAATATGAATAGAATATGATAAGGTAATAAAATACCTTAATTCTACGAGCTGTAATAATGTATAATAAATAAGGTACAGCCACAATTGAATATGTTACTAAAATAATAATTGATAAATAATAATAAATAATTTAACCTTGTTAAGTTTCTCTCGGTGTCCTTTCCGCTTTTCATAAACTTAATGTTTGCCTTATAACTTTCATTTAAGAGGGATCAGATTGCCTTTTATCCGGCAGTATTTCCCACCATCCAGATGCCAGATGGCTATTGTTTTTCCAGCAGGGCGGTGCACTTGCAAAAAGCTTTTAATTTGTGCGAGTTTCAGTCCAAGGGGCCGGCCGTAAGCCGGGGGCAAAGAGCAGCAGCTGCCACAGCTGGCGCAGGGAACACATGGTGCCAGGACATGCCGGCAGCAAACAACATCCTGGCAGTCTGGATCTATGGCCACGTTCGATATGCGATTGCACTGCCACAAGACTATTTAAAAATTAATTCGCCTGAAATCCACCATTTTCGCGCCAGTTAAGCAACAGTGCCTGGAAAATGGAGAATGGGAATGAAAACAGACGGAGCTGCATTGCAATGAGATTGGGAGTCTGGCCCACATCTTTTCGTAGCCCGCCTTCCAGATCAAAGGCACCCAGAAAGAGGGAATAAAAGAACGGAGAATAAAACTTTTTAATACTTTTGGGCAAAAAGCGAAAAGAACCCGACGAGCAACGAGGAAGGAACACTGGGAGCCATCAGCTTGGCCTTGCTCCAGACGCGACTTCTATGATGAGCCTTAAGTCCGCTGGGTACACTGGGAAAACAGTATTAAAACTATGCAAATTTAAACAGGTCTTGTATTCTCTAACCTATTATATTTTTGGTATTATTTATATATTTTTAAAAGAATAAGAAATGTTATTAATCCTTTCATAAAATATAAATTAATATACTAAACTTCACTTATGCAGAAATATCTAAAAAATTATTCACATTTCAGAAATTGCCATTTCTCATAGTGCAATGAAAATTTAGGTCTGAAAACGAGTTGGGCTGAATTTAAATACGGAGAAGGCTAAAACGAATTATGGCTCCCAATTTGGCAAACTAAAAGGAAGCACAGTGCTGAACTACTAGTAGTTTCCTCTGCTCCGGTTCAGCTGCCTGATTACATCAAAGTTGCTGCCTACCATTAAACGCTTCACACTTTCCCTTGTTAAACACCAAATTGAGTTGTAGCCATGAAATTTTTATTTGCAGCCCATAAAACGGGGGCCAGAAGACAGGTGTAAGCCGAGCAGTTAAATGGACAAGCACCCGACACACATCCGTATAAATAAGTGACTGACCAGCCACCCAAATTAAAGGAGCGGCCATAAACTTAAAGTTTAGAGCTCCCTTGGACGTGCACAGGGAAATTGATCTTGAATGAAGACCAAATCAAGATGTAGTTTGTTGAAAAGATGATTATTGAAGTGGAAATCGCATCTCTTTAAAGGGAAAGTTAACTTAAAGCCTGGAATTTATGGTAAGTAAAATGGTAAGGAAGGAAGGCGAACCTCGTAATGATGGCTCCTCGTATACTGTGGCAAAAATGGTAATTGTTTGACATCCTAAACAAGCAACAAGAGCCTGTATAAAATGTCAAGAAATTGGTTGGCTTAAATTGGTCAGGCTAAAAGGGTTGGACATTTAATGGATATCAGCTTAAGGAAGACTAAACTTGCCTTAAAATTAAGGGAAAAATTTAATAGAAGAGCAAAAATAATTGTTAATGGAAACTATTATAATATAGAAGCCAAATTAAATCCTTAATAAAAACCAATGTAGCCACAAAAATAAATACAAATAATTTTATTACGTGTGTTTAAATATTGTGAAGATTAATGTATACAAAAATAATACGTATTTATTGTTTTTTAATAGTTAGAACATGTCAGTCCGTTGCGATTTTATCTGCAGGAAATTACCATAAATTCTTTGAATTTAATTAGATTCATTTTTTCACACTTCCTAATTAATTGTTTTACACCACGATTTATAGATTTTAGTTGTCGCAATTTCCGTTAAATTTGTTTTTATAAAATAGGAAATCCCATCAGCAGACGCTGTCACATTTACTGCAAACTAATTAGGTTCATTTATTTGCTTTTCAACGGTTGGCATAAATTAAAGTTAATTTGCATACACGGCGCGTGATTTACAATCAGCTTAATATTACAAAAGTCAAAAAGTCGAACGGTTTGAGGGTAAAGATAGGCTCATTCTACCACAATTGAAATGCGCAACGGGCAGAAGTAATTCATAAATATTTGTTTTGGTTTCTCATTGGTTTTTTATGATTGTTTTCATTTCAGTCCGATTCGCAGGCTTCTGTTTTTCCTTTTTTTTTGCACAGATTGCATTTCCGCTGCAATCAATTTGTGCAGCACGTGACTTTCGAACTCGTGCCATGTGTCTGTTGCTTTTTCTGCTGCGGCTGTGGCTGCTGCATGCGGCAGGCCATAGATATTGGCAATCGCACTTGAAGCCTCTTAAATCTGACGGAGGGATTTATTTTATAATGACTTCCCTGGCTCGGCTCCCACGCACCCACCATTCACTGTTCATTTCCCAGGCTGGCAGAAAAGAAGAAGTTTATGCTCGGTTTATTTTTTAATTTGTGTGCTGGTCAAAAGTTTTTCAATTTAAAATTTCTCAAACATTTGCCGACTTAGTCCCTGATATTTAATATACAAAACGGCTCGGCTCGGCACACCTGTTCCCAGTGCCACAGCCATAACCGAGCGTAACCTTGCGATGCGGGCAAAAAAAAGAAAAAAGTATGAAGCTAAAAAATAAAGGCGACGGGCATTCAATAATTAAGTTGACGCCAGCCATACAACTTTATGCCTCCACCACCTTCGTCTGCGTCTTTGGGCCAACTTTGTAAATTTTGTGGGTTCTGATAATTTGAAAGTTGATAGCGGTATGAGTGGCCAGGCCCGAGATTGGGACTGGCATTGGGTGAGTCGGAAAACATTTTTCATTTCCCTCGTAGGCCAGCATGTTTTTCTATTTGCCCAACACTCGAACTTTTCTTTTTTTTGTGCTACCTCAACTTTGCTTCATGCTCTCGAAAGTTGCCTTTTTTTTCGGTGCCCGACATGGCAATGAGTAGTTGTAAACTCCTCGAGGGAGAAAGGGTTGGGCTGGGGGATCCCCACTTGAGAGATGGATCAACAATGCGTTTTTATTTGCCAGCTCTATCGCTTCCGGCAGCTGCTGATGATAGTTTGTGGCGCCTCTAAATGCAAGTAGTTGTTAAGTGCTTGCTGATTTTGGATTTTGTCTGCCGAGCAAATAGTTTGTGCTGTATCTGGGTTTTGAAATGATTAATGAGTGGCCCAGGTTGGGTGCTTAAGTGTTTTTAGTTCGAGAAGGAAGATACTTCATCTACAATTAATTAATTTAAAGCTTAACCAGCTAGTTTACCAGTAATATTTCGTAATTAAAGCTTAAGGTACAATGAACAAATAATTAATTTAAAGCTTAACCAGGCATAGGTATTTACTTTACCTTTAATATTTGGTGATTAAAGCTTATGGTACAACAATTAATTCATTTAAAGCTTATCCAGGCATAGGTTATTGTTTTACCTCAAATATTTCGTAATTAAATACCTTAAGTATTTTCTTTAAGCTGAAAACTGAAAGCCTTGACTCCTGCCTCCTGGCATTACATTGCTCTAAATCCTGCAGGTCAATAGAAACTCAATAGCTGAGCTTGCACTTCATGATTTATTACTGCATTCAATATTTAATTTGCCCTACTTTGGGCACCTCCTCACCCGCGTCTGCCGCATCTTGACGTTGTCCTTGCCAGCTCTCAAGTGTTTGCCAACCTAATGATAACGACATTTATGTCCGCACACTTGTTGGAATTTGTCCTTGTCGTGACCGTCGGTCCCTAGATGCCACCCACGCCCCCTAATCCATTGGCGATATACTGATAAGTATATAGATAGAAATATATACATATATTGTTCCTTTGTTCTATGTGTACGAGGTATATCTTAATATTTATTTTTCTACATGTTTGCTTGCACACACGCGACGTGAAATACTTACACACACATCCTTGCATCCACACCCACCCGCACACACACCGCTATTGAAACAATTGAAACGTGACACGCATTGAAAATGGCTGGGGACAACGTTGCGTATGAGTGATTTTATGTTGCCTCGCATTCAGTTAAAGCTTATGGCGCATGTTTCAACTTTGAACCCAGCACTTAATTTTTTATTAAACACAATAATCCCGTGTCATGGTGGAAAAAATCCCCGAAAAAATAAGCAAAGCTGAAACTGAAAGAACCATGTCAACGAACTTGATTGACGAGGGTGATTTAATAAATGAAACGAGCACAGCAGAAAAATGGACGCAAAAAGTAATGCCATAACGAAATATTCAACTCTCTCCTCTCTCTTCTCCCCCTCTCTATATATGGTATAGTATATAGGTCCGCATCCCTGGGGGGAGATGAAAAACGTCGCAAATCTATGCAAGCTTCTGGACTTGGTTGGTGCCGCACAAAAAATGCGGAGAGCAGAGCGATGATGGCCACCGTCAACGCCATTGCCAGTGAAAACAATCAACGGGGTCCTGGCGAAAAGGGACCTTCCCATAAAGAGTCAGTGGCCTGGTCCACGCAATTCTAGAAAAAAACAATACAAAAAAAAACCCCACAGCTGAACAAATTGCCAGCTAAAGTGAGACAAGGCCAGAAGCAATGCACAATGAAAACGCTCGTAAAAGTCGAAACAAATGCAAACAGAGAAAGGGGAAAAATTGTAAAAAAAAGCAAGAGAATGAGTGAAAGCATGGGCGTAGCAATAGGGACAGGAACTACATTTTTGGTCGCGCAAACAATAAACAAAGCCAACTACTAGCTGTGGAATTTTTCAGGAGCGTAACTTGTTTTAAATATTTTTAGAGAAATAAAACAAAAAAGGAAAGACAAAATCGAGCATAAACTGTTAATAACCCTTGAAATTTATTTATAAAAAAAACTTTGTAGTTGTAGGGAGTTTATTATTTTATTTTCAAATTATTATTAAGTATATTATGACTTCCTTAAGCACTCCAGAAATACCCCATACGACGCTCGTAGAGGTAAGAGTAACAATGTGCAAAAGAGGCGAAACTGACTCGTTTTTAAATTGAATTTGACTTTTTGTTTCCTTTTGCTTAACACTTTTGATTTGGGTATTTTTAACTGCAGCGCGCCAGTGAGCTCCCATAAAGGGTTAATGTAATCAAATAGAAGAGATTTATGTGCATAATGTTCCACTGAATATGCTTTTCGCACGGTGATATGGGTCAGCGTGATATATATTTATTTAAATTTTTCTCAACTCCTTGAAGTGTGATTAAGGGTCTTTAGGAGTCACTTGACCCCAGAGATAAAAACAGAGATTACAGAATGTCTCGAATTATATGAGGGTACAGTTACTCATGCCCATATATATGTTATAAATATTTACCGTTCAAAATCACCTGTTACCAGCTCGTATACCTGAAACCAATTAAAATTTGATAGGCTCCTGGGAACGCCCCGAAGTTGGGCGTATACAATTTTAATTGAACCGAAGCCGGGACTTGATTAATTGACAAATGAAGAAACCATTTCGGTCCCGCCGTTTTAATGGCAGCCACAGGTGCGTCAAGGCCTCAACCCCTTCGCCGTCTTTATGGTACCTTTTGCAAATTAGCAGCTCATTGGGGGAGCAGGTTAAGAGCATTAAGAACACTTTCGCTTTCATGTTATGCCTGAGTAATGCCCATAAATAAGCCAAAGGGTCGGTCCTGGCTGCCATAGCAGGTGCATAAATTTTGAGCCGTCGGATCCTTTTTACCAACATCTGTCCATATCCCCTGAAAGTCGGCGAATTCGGCGAATTTTCCCACTCCCTCATCCCACTCCAGCTGGCACACACCCTTGACTTGGCAAAGCCAAAGCCCGGAATTCGTTTCGAATGCTGGGCAAACATCGAACTGAACTATGGATTCAATGAATTTATTCATTAGTTCGCTTTGATATGCACTTCACTGACCCTCGGCCACGCCCACTACACACTACTACGCTACACTAAGCAAACAAAGTTAAATGCTATTTGCCACCAGCGGCTGAGCATGTGCGTTCTCCCCAATGGCATCCTGCAGCAGCCCCTGCAGTTCTCCTGCATTTTCCCCATATGCTCGGATGGACAGGAACACTAATAAAATGGGGAATACTATTTGAAAGATCTTATACAAAATGTTTGACATTTAACAAATTATTTTGGTAAAAACTACGACTTGTTAAAGGTTCTACTTCATATTATATAATTTACATCGATTTAAATATTTAACTTCTTATTTTTCCAGTTTTTTCCAGTGCCCTTGTATAAGCAGGTGTATGTGTGCCTGTCTGGGGGGCAAAGCACACACGAGCTGGAAACTTAAAGGCTTAGAGAGGTGTGCCAAACACACACATGCCCGCACATATCCTCCGGCTAATGCGATTTATTTTTATGGCCAATTTGCTTGATTAGGTTTCGATTTTCATGCGCCCATTGCACTCGCTCGTCCCCCTCCATTGCCATTCTGCGAAGAAAGAGCGGTTCATTAATGTTGAGCCAACAAAGTTTATTGTAGAAAAAAGAATGAACTAAAAAGCGGTTGGCATAATTGCAGAAATGGCTCAACTTTTTCCTCATTTAATAATGCGCCACATGTAAAATTAATTAATATTTGTTTAGGCGGGGGAAGCCAGAATAAAATGCAAATATGCAATACAAACTGTTGCCGGGGGGAATGAAACAAAGTAACTATGAATTCAATTTAATTACCATTTAGCTTACAGAAAAAAACATAGTTATGTGGCCTTGAACACGAAATGTGTTTATATTGCTTAACCATAAAATATTTAATTTAAACAAACATATTTAAACTTGATTAAATTGATCAAATAATATATTCAAAATATTTACTGTTTTCATAATTAATAAATAATTATAGAACGCAGCTATTACTTTTATAAATAACCAAAGGAATGCTTACTTCTTATTCTTTACTATTTTGTACAAGATTATGCAAATAATACTTTCAGATTATCAACCCAAATATTAAAGTTCAAGAGGATCTCTCCTTCAATTCAATGACTTACTTAATCCCTCAATTTACTTATTCAAAATGATCAATTACTTGGTCTTAGCTCTGGCTTTACTATACCCTACAGAACCGCTTCTGAGCAGCAATGCGGCACAAATAAAAAAAAGAGGAAATATAAAATAAAAAAAAAGGAACTGAAGGGGAAAAGAGAGCGGAAATACAGCATGGCATGATGACATTTATGCGCTATAAAAATATGCTTCATGCTTTTATGGCTCATCCAATGAGGGGTTGCGGTGGACGGACAGAGGGAAGGTTATTCCAGTTCAGCCAACAAAGCAACTAAAATATGCCACAGCATCGTCAACTGTGCCACCCCAGATGTGTGGGCGAGCAGCGTGTGCTCATCATCTGCATGTGCATAAAAAAATGCCCGCACCTTGCCGCATTCCCCGAAAAAGAACTCCCGGGATACGTAGAAAAAATGGTTGTCAGCATTTTTCCCTCTGCTTTTTTTTTATTCCAATTTTACGATTATACCTATGCATAAAGAGTTTTACGGGTGTCTGCAGAGAATGTTGCAAAAATCCAGTGCGCATTACGCATCCGCCCCGGGTTACACAGCTGGCCAGCTGCAGCTGACTGGCTTTAATTAATAATGGGGCCGAGCTTAGGATACACATGCAACCCGATGCCAGCAACTACTATACAGAGAACGAAGCAAAAGTTCCTTATAGAAAGCAAACTAGGGGGGAGCCAGAAAAAAGAGGGCAAAAAGTAATCACGATAAAGGCATCGGAAACGTGACTAAATCTGATTTGCCAATAAGACACGGAGCCAAAGGATCCACCGCCAACCGCCATCCATTCTCCTTGAGGCGCGTGGCCGGCAAAGATGAAGATATAAAGATACTTCGTCGGCCAAAGATACATCCTCATCCATGGCCATGGCATCGAACTGTGAAATGACTTCATTAGTGAAAATATTGTATGTCGCCGGGCTCCAAGTCCCCCGTTCCTGCTCCCGCTCATGATTTATTGCTTATGCCCAGGGACACACACACATGCCGGCGCTCACAAGGCTCTCTATGGAAATTTAAGAGGACCTTGTCGTAAGCAAAAAGGCAAAAAGCCTCCCATATAAAACATAAAGCGCAAATTAATTGAGGCAAAGTCGAGCCCGCCGCTGCTCGACATTGGAAAATTGTTGCTTTCCTTCCTTTTATTTTTATTTCATTTTTTGTGGAAATCTGGTATGGCTCTTCCTTGCCATTAGGCTGGGTGACTGGGCAAAGGGTCGGAAAAGCGGTCGGATGTTCCTGGGCCACATATCACATTGAAGAAGCGAATCTGAGCCTGATTGCTCCGATTGTGCCGCTCTGGGCTCTTGACGATGTATATAATAAGTTTAATGTGACTCGGCTAGGAAAGGCAGCGAGAGGCAACGGAAGAAAACTTTAAGAATTGTTTGGGAACTCTTGAGAGGCTTTAAGTCAGGAACTTTCTTATAATTTTCTTGTAATTTTTTAAAGTACAACTTTAATGTCTGCAATGAATTTATTCAACCACAAGTCAGCCCCTCTCAGGATTGTTAAAGTAGCACATCTTTTATTTAAAACCAATGACATCCAGGCACTGCTCAGCTGACAGCCACTCAGCGTCTTTTCATAATCTTACAGCCGTTGGCAGTGGCGTCTCTTTAAATTCTACTTAAAATGCGCATTGCGTGAAAGCCGAAGTGACAGGACCTGCCCCAGTGAGCCCAATCCGTCGCCTTCTTCTGGCTCATTGGTATGTGGCTGAGGAGGAGGCGTTGCCGCATGCGACGGATTTGGGATTTTCACAACGGAAATCACTTGAAACGGCTGCAGCAGTTGCCACTTCCTACCTGCCTGGCCAAACAATGGTACCAGCCCTGATGCATATGCTGCAAACACAGAAAAAAAATCGGAAAACGGATTCGTTTAACGAAGCCGCCCGTCCCAGACCCAACCCTCTTTGAAAAAGCAGACGAATCTCCTGGGGAAACGCGGAGTGCGTGTACGAGTTTATCCCCGACAGCATCTGCTTAGCCCGGGAATATTTTATGGGGAGATGGCAGGACGGAGGCAGGACGCAGGTGAAATGGATTCTTACCTCGATCCACCATCAATTTTCACGCAGAGTTCGGTTTAATTGATTCGCCTGCAGCGACTGCATAATTATGTGTGTGCGAGTATGTGTTCCTGGAAAGGAAAAAAAAAAAAAAGCCCTCAGTGGTTGGAGGGACAGACGAGCGTGACAGCGCGTTGACAGCTCCCCTAATATGCGTGATTCGCGCGGCGTATGCGTGATTCGAATGTGTTTGAGCGCGTGAGCCTGCCAGTCAATGTCCTTGCCAATGCTAGACATAATTTTAATATAAGCTCACATTTTTCCTAACCCAAGGATAATACAGACATGGTGGGGTATTAAATAGGCTTTAAAGCTTTGAATCCGAGTTGTACGGGCTTTAGTAGGAGTGCTTCATCTGGGGTTATTTGGATCAGCAGATTAAAGGCTATATCTAAAGATGTTATAGCAACAGTATTCCGAGTAGAAATATAAACATATGTCTTAGATTCTCTTGCATTAAATTTAAACATGAATTGAATTTCCCAATTTAATTTATTCTAACAAATTTGGTTGTGTTTTGTATTGTGGGGATACAAAACCTTGTTATTGCATTTCATAAACATCTGCAAATCATTGTATAAGAAACATTTTCCAGCAATACAATTCAAATGAGACACGCAAATGGAAAATAGAGAATTTCAGAGTTTGAGAGAGCTTAAAATTCATAAGTTTCTCCTTGAAAATTGCTATCTTCATGCTGGCCACTTGGGGCAAATCTTTTAAATTGAAATAACAATTGCTGGGGCAGCAGCATGAGGCAGCCGAGGAGATACTTTTGCAGCAGCAACTTAAGTGCTGCAGCTCCCCAGGCGGCATGCAGCAGAAGTGGTGCAATCTAGATTGCATCTGGAGGGAGGAGGGAAAGTTGGTCGGCATTAATTTGTTTGAACTCATATTTGTGGGACCCCAAAACTGAGACCATTCGCCAGGTTCCCAGCTTAACTGCCCCATCATCGGGCCGCATCCTCGGCGCGTGTAACGCATGCAAATCCTCTGACCCAACTCCGGCCAAGCTGTCCTGCACGTGAGTGTGAGTGTGAGTGTGAGTGAGTGCGGTGTGCGGCGCCTCGTTGACAATGCCAGCCAATTGTGACTGCACTGGGAAAAATAGAATACAAATAAAATATATTATGAAAAATATATTGAGCAACACCATATGTTTTTCCTCTCAAAAAAATAAATATATATTCTTAGGTTTATTTCTGGAAAATGAATACATTTTTCCAATTTCGACTTTTTCAAGTGCAAAAGTGGGCGTAAGCTGAGCAAAAAGTAGATGTCGCTTGTGCCTGCCACTGACCACAGAGCAAATTGTGCTGCAGTTTATTCCATCAGAGATGCCCGAGATGCTGCGCGATGCTGCACGGAGAATTGTTGAATGGAGGACGTCGAATGGAGAACGCCAAATAGAGGATGGTGGCTACTGGATGCGGGCTTTTGCGCCTGGCTGTGGTTCCATTCTGTAGGATGATGTGCTTGATACTGGCACCGGTTCTCCGGATTCGCCATTCCATTTGCGATGCATATATGGCAGACACCCTCCTCGCTTTGCAGTTCGGAACGGAGTGGAGCTCAGCTCATTTCTGCAGCCATTGTACATAACAAACAAATGGCATTGCAAACATTTTCCCATGTCGGCCCGGCTACATCCTGATATTACTTACCATGGTAACAGATTAGATTCTGTGGTTAACAAAATGTTCGGCCACAAAGTCTAGCAAATGAAAATTCATTGTAAGGGACTCTTAAATAA
Organism: Drosophila rufa; assembly: GCA_018153105.1. NCBI lineage: Eukaryota > Metazoa > Arthropoda > Insecta > Diptera > Drosophilidae > Drosophila > Drosophila rufa. The sequence continues at coordinate 11,556,860 of JAECXS010000085.1, forward strand.
GCCGGGAATGCCAAGGGCTTAAAGGATGATGTGTGCACAGATGTGGGTAGGGTAAAGTAGTATCATCGATACATTGGGGTTACATGGGGATGTGGGAGCTGGCAGGGATACGCTTTTAAGTCAGCTATTTTGCAGTTTGAAACTTTACTTGAAGAGAGGTTTAGGTATTCATTAAATGAGACTTTAATAATAAATATTTTGTGAGGATTAAATCAAGTTTTTTATGAATATTTGAATATAGAAAAGGATGCTTAAAATTCTTGGTACTTTTATTAATTATATTTAAGTTAAGGCATTGGAATTTATTACAAATTCTTAAACATTTAAAAACCTAGAAAATTAAAAAAAAAAAGCTCAAAACCCTTTAGATTTAATGAGTCCTACGACTCTGTCCTTTGGAGCATCATCAAAAGGACGCTTAGCTTTGTAAGCGGACGAAGCTCGCTCCCACTGTTTCATTCATTTCCTGTCCAGTTGGAGGCTAGTCCTCCGATTGCTACTGCTGGCACCAAGCACACCAAGCACACCAAACACACCCACATACGCAAGGACACACACAGCTCGAGCTCTGTGTTCTCGCACACTGATACATATATAATCCATTATAAAACTGTTTACATAAGGTTTCTTTAAATTGGTTTATTGTTGTGGCGTTGGACTGGCCCCCGTTGATAGAGGTGGGGATCGAGAGGAGTGCTAAGCCCTTAAAGCGGCCAACTACACAACCGCACGGGGGTGCGTCTGAGATATATAGTATAGCATACCGATTCCAGGAGCTCCAGGACGAACCGTTGTCCACAGCATGTGTGGTCTCTAAGCGCATGCCATTAATAATGCAATTGTCGGGATTGCTGATAAATTGCTGTGGTTTGACAATTTGCACAGCAAAACCGCAACAAAAAAGTTGGCAAAAAATATAAACAAACCCAGGAGAAACTCGGAAATAAAACGGAGCAAAATCAAATACGCTTTGACAGGCATTATATTTGGGTTTCGTAATGAAATCGAATTATAACATTTTGTGCATTGCTACTGTGTGCAAACTGCATTATTTTATTCAACTTTATTTGTTTTAGTTCACGTTTGCATTGCAATTTCGGTAATTGGCGGTTCAACGTGACGTATGCGCAATTTCTACAATTTCTACGATATGCGCGTCAATTAAAATCGATCTGCGATAAGGCGAAATTAATAGAAGTGATTGTGAGCACGGAGGGGGGCGTGGCCAAAACCACCCACCGTCAACAATTAGCGAAAGTCAATGTGCCAAATTGAATATTCATACTGGTGGAAATATTTGCATGCACAACGCGGCGTATAAGCAATAAAAATGTCACGCACGAGTTGAATTATATTTCGGCAGGGAGAGTGAGAGAGATACAGCAGAGGGACAGAGAGAGAGAGAGGGAGATTGGATGAGTTGAAAACGTTAATTGAATTTGCCAACGCGCTTGATGATGATAATAATAATGAGCATGATGTTCGCCATTAACGAAGGAATAGAGCAAGAATGTAAAATGGAGTATGTGAATATCCTGGAAAATTATGCTTACTACAAAGATAAATTTTAAATAAAATTATAAATAGTAAGAACGTTTGTAAATTTAAAGGTTTCCTACTTAATTCAAGTCTAAGTGTATTAAAACAAAAAAATGAACATTAAATATTCCCCTGTGAGTTTCCATTAATTTCTGTTACTGCAGTTACTAGCTTTTATTTATAATATATTTGTAATATAATTTACAAAAATTAAATCAGATTTTAATTTTTGTAAATCTTATTAATACAACTTATTATATTACTTAACATTCCTGATCCTAATCTCTAATCTCTAATCCCTGATCCCTAATCCTTCTCATATCTCATTAAGCTCTCAGCTACCCTACACCTAATTAGTACCAGAGGACGCACCCAGTCCAATCTTATAACCCAGCTTATTCCCCACCCAAATCCTGTGGAGACAAGCCCCAGGTAATGTCACTGATTGTGATTACAGTGTTGGACTTATCGCGTTCGTTACGTCCTCTTACTCCTGCTCCTAATGCTGCTGCGTGAACTATGCGTGGAACAGCTCCCTGAAGTATGCTAAGCATTTGAGAAATTGAAATTTATAAAATCACTAAGACGCAGGACGAGCAGACAGTCAGCCAGCCAAATGCGAGATTTTGCCGCGTCAATGGTGTCAATTTGGTTTTACGAGACCCGCGTGGAGGAATAGCCGTAAACTATTTGCGAGGGTAGAAGAGTGTCCTGTGGAATGCGCCAGCAATCTCGGCCGTGTTTGCAGCATCATTTGCAAAATGTAATTGCCGCAATTATCGTAAATTTCTGTTCTGAATTGTTGTCGCATTAAACTTAATTTCTGTTATCTTTTGTTTTGTCTTTCAGAGTTAGGAAAGGAGCAAGTTTTCTTGTTTTTTGGTTGCGAAATCAAAACACATTTGTCACCAGCACAGCGACGACGGCCTGTTGCATATCTCAGGCGGAAAGCTTTCTCTCTTATACGCACTCTCTTATCTGGCCTGAAGAGAGCCACTTTTTCGACCAGTTTTTTTTTGGCTGAAATCCCGATTCTGGCTTTCTCCCCATTATGCTAAGTGCGCCAGCTACACTTTGATGCTGTCAATGCCTTCGTCTTCGCCGTTGCCTTTGCCTTTGCCTTTGCCTTTGGCTGTGCTTTTTATGCTAAGCACCTGCACATTAGGCTGTTGATGGTTATTAGGCGAAAGTAGTTGGCCCCCGCAACCTTGGCCAGGTGTTCCTTGCCACGAGTTGGCAATAATACCAACAAAGGCAGAGCGGGGGCCGGCCAAGGAGATTGCACTTTTTTCGCCGTAATGGAATTAGAAAGGACTCTCCTCGGATATGAGGTACAGGATGCAGGCTGTCTGTGATGCTAATTGGATCCGTTTTAATTGGATTAACGTATAGGAGAGGGATGAGCGGTCGGATTTCCAAGGAAACTCTTTTACGACAGGCACCTCGAGTAATTGGAGCGATGGGAAAATATATGCAAGAATTAGGCCAGTCTTGTCAAGCTAAAGAAAATGTAATAAAGTCAGGTTGACAGCATAAACAATTATATTTATTAATAATTTTAGAAATAGGGAATTGAGTCCTACTTTTTGTTTATAAATATTCAATTAACCTGAAACCAAAATATTGGATACATCACTCAGCCACAGCAAGGAATAATATGCCTTAAACCTTTTGTAATGTTCGCCTAGATTAGACTTTGCCTTAAAACCACAAAGTATCTAGACAAGCTTTTGATTGAATAGTTCGAATGTATCTCATTTCCTCACGAGACAGGTGTAATTGGCCTACTCAACAACAATTGCCGTCAGTTGAATGGCTTGGAAAAAGAGACAGACAAGCCGCAATTTGCTTAGCACTATTTGAGTTAAGCATCTGCTTTTCAAACATCTCGTTACCCGTGGCCAGGACAAAGTTGCGCCATCCGCCTTTGTTTTGCGTAGATACGTGTGAAATGAAAAGTTTCCCGGAACCAAAATCACGAACGTAAATCAGTTAACTTGTAAACAAAACACAGAGAGGCAAGCACACCACCTGTAAGTCTTGGCAGGGGTGTGTGTTATCACACACAAACTTCTTTCGCACATGTCTCCTGTCACCTCATTTGCGAAATTGAAAGCCAAAACTTGGCTTGGCGAAAAGTTACCTGGGATGCCGGAGGATGTGGGTCGGCATCTGCACCTCCTGCTCGCCTGCTCGCCTAGCATGTTGTGTCTCCTCGTGTCTCCTGTTTGATGTAAAATAAATTGACATTTAGTTGTCGTTGTGTGTACACACTCCTGCACTCCTGAGCCTCAGCCGAGGCCGAGGCAATTTCTGCCTGCAAGTGTCAAAACGTGTTAATAGATTTCCAACGTTGTCAAGTTTGTGGAAATATTTAGTTGCATATTTAAATTCTCGTTGGAGCCGTAGCAGCCCCGAAGTCCTGGGTCCACAAAGGCAGTGTGTCACCACCTCACGTCAACCCCTTGGATGTTGACACAATTTGGGTTACCTTGGCAACTGTTTCTTGATGTATTTTGCCGCACAGGTCTGGCCCCCGGTGGCTTTGCTCCAGCTTTGCTTGATTTTCCCCTAAACACACTCCTTCCAGGACACTCTAACTACTGCCTGATTGCATATCTGTGATACAACATCCTCCTGCCTGGCGTTCATTTAGCTGAAAGCGCCTTGTGGGAAACGTTAGTTCTCGTCTGAGACGGCTTTCAATATGCATTGCATTTGCATTTCTAATTTCTTTTCTTGCCAGCAGCGTTGAGTTGTTGATCGACCAGAAGTCAGGTGGGACTAGACATTTACCTGCTCCCTCATTGGGGTCTTAGGAGAGTGATTTGGGTACGGCTTAAATACGATTTCATTCATTAAAATTTAAGGAGAATGTTCTGGCTAATTAATAGATAATAATTAATAGATAATAGATAATTAATAGGCACATATTTTGTGGATTTTCTTATTATTGTAATATTATTGTAAATTATTATAAGGATTCCGAAAATCTAAGACCTAATCCATTATATATAAATATTTCTATAAATTTACCATAATTTAACTGAACAAATTTTAATAAGTTAATTAACCTAAGTTATAAGCTGACATCGTTATAAATTTGTCAATAACGTAACCATTACTCGATATAAGCGTTGGTCACACTGGTCAATCAGGCGCATTTATCTCTATCTCTCTCGCTCTGTCCTAATAATTTATCAACATTTACCAAAGTTTACCAAATTTACCAAAATTTAACTTTTATCAACTTACCAAATATCTTACCAAATAATAATTAATTAATTAATAAGCTAATAGCGTTAATTGCCAAATTAATTACCTAACAATTACTAAATAAAATCGTTGGTCACACTAGTCTATCAGCCGCATCTGTGTCTCTCTCTCTATCTCTCTCTCTGTACCTCGATCATCGAACCAACCAGTGTGACCATTCACCTTTAAGACACCCCTTTGACCTTTTCATTAATTTTGCCATCGCTCAAGTCATCCCTTTTTAATGCGTTCAAACAATGACATTTTCTTCATCAATTTATTTTGCTTATTTTGCATTTTCCACTCGAATGTTTTTGCCGGCTAGTTCAAAGTCACCCTCCCTGGCCCGTTTTTTTTTTTTTTTTTTTTTGCTCCCCTCGGCGAGAGGTGGCCAACCCAATATAAAAACCATTTGCCATTCTTTATGAGTATGACCAGCGAAGAAAAAACAAATACTTGCACTTGATTTTTATTCATGACTTCATTTAAATGGAAATTATTAGTGTCATTTGTAGCCAGGGAAGCCCGAAAAAAAAAATGCCACCGAAAGTGAAATGGGAATTCCGAATTTCTCATAAAGTGGCATTTAGGCCAGGGGAGGAAGGGGACTGGAGAAAATGAACCATGGCAACCATGTCGCATGTGACCTTGGCTAAGTTTTCCTTTGGCGCCCCGGCTCTACCAGCTTTTCCCCCTTGGGGTCCCAGCTGTCCTTCCTGGACGTGTCTTGTTTTTTGTTGCTTTGTTTGGGAGGACCCTCAACCATAATGTTTGCATAATTTACTTTCGTTTGCGTTTAAAGGTTTTCAAATTACTTTTTAATTTGGTTTTTCCGTCTTGAGTTACGCGCCCAAAACGGCGATGAATGGCAACAAAAACAAGTCGAATAAATATGCAAATTTGTTCTTTCCTGCTTGCCAGACTTTCATTTATTGAAAAATGGTTACGTAAGTGATGGCATTAGATGGGGTAGCTTACCATATGGGGCAGGGCAGCAACCTTCTGCGTCTATTCCTGAAATTATTTCTTGGCAAATTCCAGGAATCAATATCCTACCTGGGGGCTTAATTTATTGGAATTAAATTCTGGAGAATTTTATGGAAAGTTGAGCAAACTTTCCTCCCTGCTGGCAACTTCTTAAAGCACAATGCAGCTGGGGGGACATATTTTTTTTGGAAAACAATTACCGCTTGGAAAATCCAAGTGAACATTTTTCACAGGCCTGGTCCCAGCACTTTCATTGATTGCCACTTTCTGTGCCGAACAAAAGACATATTTCCCGACAAAAGAATTGCATTGAGAGGAGCGCAAGGTCTGCCAGCGATTAATATTGCACAAAATTATTAATTATGCATGCGACACACACAGGCGGGAAGATGGGAATTCCAGTGTCTGTTTCGGGCCAGATAAAAAGCAACAAGAATGCGCCTCAGAAATGCAACCAGCTCAGCGGAGAAGCTCAGCGAGACTTGCGAAACTTTTGCTTTCAACTGCTACGAATACTTGATATTTGTGTTGCAGTGTCGGTGTCGAGAACTTTGCCATCAAGGTGCCACTCGCAATAAGTCTCTGCAGCGCTTGGAAATTGTGCACAACGAAAAAAAATTATCTAAAATAATATGCCCATAATCGAAAACATTTAACCATTAATTTCTGATTACTTTAAGGGACAAAATGTTAATTAAAATGACTAAGAACGAATAAAATTAATATTATTATTTCTTCCCTTTTTTTTCCTGTGTAGATCCCAGATTCCGCCACTCGATGGCAATAGCCAAACAATGATAAACCTCAGGAGCCGCTCACTAGTGATGTGAAGAGGACATTGCCAGAGTCTCGACAGGGGCTCATTTGTAATTCAACTCGGCCGGGACATTGATGTGTGAGTGGCAGCCTTGCACTTGGCATCTGTCGGAGTATCGGTGTGTGTGCGGGCTGTATCCTTGCAATTCCTGCAATCCTCCTTCGTCGGCCTGCACGTGCCTCCTCCGACTAGCTAGTTCCTCGCCTGTAATGGCTGTGGCGCATCGGGCTCTGTTTCAGCGAGGCATCAGCAAGGATGCACTGCCTGCTTAGCATGTGACCAGGAGCCAGTCATGCATAATGGCTCTCGATTCCTCCTCGAGTCCTTGTCGACGTATAGTGCCACCCTCAGGACCCATTACTCCCTGGCCTGAACTTGCGGTCGTGTCAATTTGGTGCAATTACCTTGGCTGCCGTTTGGCATAAATTAATTGCAATACGGTGCCCTCTTGATATATGCGACGTATTAAGGCCTCGTTGCCACGTAATTAAAATTCTGAAATAGTAAATCAAACTGATGTGCGATGTTGGAGCGTGTAACTGTCCCTACGTGAAAGTGTGAATGTGTGAAAGGAAATTTAAGTGACATTAATGGGTTGCATGTAAGATTGATTTCAGTCGAAGCTCTGCCAGACATTGGCTCTGTGCCAGAAACCACGTCAATTTTAATATAAATAATAAAATAATGCTTACTACTGTGCTTGATTTAACAACCCAAATCAAAGGATGTTTTTAGGTCACACTCAGAGACAAAATTATACAGAAGTGTTATTAAAATCTAGTTCTAGATATGACTGCAAAGAAATAAGAGTTTAATTTTTATTTAGTTCATTACAAGGTAAATGTAAAGATTTTTTTTAATAAAATAAGGTTTTAAAAACTTAGAAGTGATAATTAATAAATTTATCTAAAGCTAAGATTAAATTGAACCACTATTAAATTGAAACCGATAAACTTTTTAAGATATTTTAATAATATAATTTTTTATAAAAGTAAAATAAGTTCCACATAATTAAAGACATTTAGAACTCATTATATGCTAAGAATAATATTTCTTTAAAACTTTGCTTTAACTATATATATTTTTTCAGATTATTAATTATAACAAGCCATTCGATATTTTTCTGTGTAATCTTTTTTGCCTGGCCCCATCTGGCAGTTGGCTGAAAGCGAATATCCATTGACGCCAAATGTCAAATGAATAACCAAACAGCTTAACAAATAAATTCCAAGAACTGCAAATAAAGAAACAAATAAATAAACAAACAGGGCCAAAGCGGCGTACAGAAAACACGTAAAATAGAAGAATTTCTTGGCCCAAAGCAAAAATTTGTTGAGCTGCAGCAAGCTGAAAGGCAAATAAAAACGGAAAGTGCTGAAAGCTCTCTGTAAGCTGAAATCAGAAAGTGAAAAGTTGTAAACAAAATGCGTTGTATTAACGGAAACGGCGCCCACTTACCCACCAAAAATCGAAGGGGACAGATTCGTCGCCTACACATACATGTACATATGTACGCACACTCCCCGAAATTTATGTGCAATCAGCCCGACACGTATGTGCTACGTGAGTGTGCTCCTGCCACGCCTCCCACCGCCGCCCACCGCCCACCATGTCCTGTTCGACATTGACACCCGCAAAGAAATGGCCAACAACAGCGAAGGCGAAAGCCACTAAAACCAAAAACCCAAAAATGCCAAAGGCAAGAACAACAAACATCGGCCCCAGACTGACCTTTAGAACTAAGATGGTGGGCGTGGAAGGAGGCGTGTGTGGAGTGTGTGCGAGTGTGGAATTGTTAGGCATACATACATGCGAACCATTCCATTTGTCATGTGTTTGTGTTTATTTTGGCAAACGCACATTACACTGGACAGCAGGTGGTTCGGGACTTAATATATTTTAATTTTGAGAAAAAATATATATTGAAATCATATTTTAATTTAATGTTTTAATTACCTATCTAAGGCATAAGTCTATTATTTATTAATGTTTCTATGTATATATATTAACAAGTACGTATTTAAGTAATAAATTCTTAGAGATATAAAATTATGAAGGAACTAGTCGGAAAGTTGTCAAAAATTAAGGGCTTTTCAACTGAAAGAGTTACTTTATGCTTTGCTTTTTTTTTAAAGACTTACAATTTAATTCTCTTTAAAAATATTTTAAAATTATACCTCATTTAAAGGTACATATTTTTCTAAAATCAATTCATTATCCTGCAGTTCACTGCCTCTATAGAATTTGGTTGGCGCCTTTTTGCCAAGGCCATTAATACAATTTTTATGGTTTACTGTTGCTGTTGCTGTTTCCCTTGTTGTTGTGGGTACTTTTACCCCAAAGTTGTTTGCTAATGTGCTCGGCTTTCGTGTGTATATGACAGGACCCTCAAAAATGCGTTCTTCTGCCGCCCGCCCACTACGTTTATCACTTTCTCCATTTCGCCGTGCAATTAGCAATGTTTAAAACCTCGCGAACATTGCGTATACGCACCGCGACCGGCCCGATATGCCGAATGGTAATTATACAACCGCAAACTGCCGCTCACCCGCACACCCGCATACACCTCACACACTCGGCCATCGAGGGCCACGCATTTACAGTCAATTATGCAAAATAAGCACATCAATATACACACACACACAGCCGTAAACACTATCCTGAATCGCGTGAATGTGTGAGTGAGTCCCCCTCCTCCTCGGGAGCCTGTGAAATTGGTCTGTCCATAATGCAATTGGAAAGCCAACGTTGTTGGCCCACAGGGAAAGCGGTTATGGCAAGGCTTGATCTTTGAATTAACGCCCATAATTAATGAACCTGCTCAGGGCAGATATGAAAATCGATTAGCCGTTCCAAGGCTCTTAAACGTTACTTTTTTCTTAAGATTTTAATTAGTAACTACTAAGGGGAGGCTCTTTAAATTCTTTTGAGTAGTTAAACGTATTTTAAAATCCTTTTCTAGTTATAAGAAGCTATCTTAAATAATTAAAAGCTGCTGTCGCCTTTGGGCTTAAGATTCCCATTTAACGATTCCCTTTTAAAATATTTATAAATCTTTAAACCATCCTTTCGCCCATGAAATAATTATGGTGGAAATAACGCACAACCTCGAGTCAACCTCAAGTCACCTGCCTGTCTCCTGAGTTTTCATTTATTCATTTATGGCCCAGAGCCCCAGGCTTGTTCATTCAAAAATGTTCACTGGCCTGCATTTGAGTTTGGGTTCCCCAGAACACCTGGGGAATGCAAGTAATGTCCGGCAAACAATGCGAACAATGGGAGCCAGGGCCACCCTTGCATAAATAAAGGGGCGAGCGTTGAATTTAACATCGGAAAGCGAAATGTGGTTGGGCATTCGGAGCTGAGCAGGCCAGGACATTCAGGACATTCCCCACCATGCGTGTGCGTGGGCAAACATTTCACTATTTGAAAATTAAATGGATTTCTATTTGGCTTCCCTGCCAGGACGAGCCAACTACTTGATGCCTGCCTCTCGCTCTCTCTCTGGTTAAACACTCAGCCACTTCCCGGCACTTCCTCCGCCTCCAGGACAGTGCGTTAGAGTGCGCTGACATATATGTAGTGGTGTGTGCCCCATTTTTTCGAGTGTTTCCTCCGCAACCAGAAAAGATCCCAGAAAAACCCCATGCCAGCAACAGAGCTCTGTGTGTATCCTGGGGGCTGGTCCTTAAGTGTTCGTAATGATTGTGGCGAGCTGAACTAAACTAAACTAAACTCAACTCGACTCAGCTCAACTCGCCTCTACTTGACTTGACTTGACTGGGAGCCAGTTGTCAGTGTCATCGTTGGGTTAACTCCGGGCAATGCCGCCCCAAGCTTAACCCCCCGAAGGCCCCCCTGGCATCGTCACATTGAAGCACCGCCTAGGGAAAATAGTGTTAATGATGCTGATCTCGGAGCACACGCGCCGCATCGTCGAGTGCTTTAATGGCACTACCCAGTCCACTTTACTCCATCCACCATCGTCCTTCGTCCTTGTTTCGCGTGGACTCTTCTTGTAGTTTTAAATTTTTATGGCCATGTTGCGCACTTCAACTGGCAATTGTGTCCTCGTGGTCGCAGCCAAAGCGAAAGTTTTGCGGTCACATGAAACCGAATGGTCTTCATCAGTCTGCGGCTAGCTGGAATGGCTTTTATTCCAAAGGGTTAAGGGTGGGCCAAATTGGCCAGATGGACGTTAAATCTCCGGGAGACAAGTGTAGTTTCCAGTGGTGGGATAAGTGTCATTTTATGTTGATTATTAATTAGCATATATATTTTAATGATAATGGCAAAGGATTGAGGTGGATTGGGTTAAGAATTTGAATATTAATTTCCAAATATATATATTTTTTTGTATTTGTATTTTATTTTATAATGTATTTTTTATTAATATTTATTTTAAAAGCAGCTTCTCCTTTCCCATCTCTAGAATGTGATTAAATATGTACACATTGCTTGGTTTTATTTCTGCCATATGTTTGCTTGGCCAACAACCTTTTCCATCGATTACACCGCATCCTTCTCGCCGACCAGGGCATTGTAATAAATTGCTTTTGTGGAACTTAATTGATTAGCCCTGATCAGCTGCGCTCCAGGACATCGAGGAGGAGTCGGCAAACACCTCGAAACTGGCACTGGCCTCCAGTTGGTCAGCTGCCTGCGCCTCCAATCTATTTATTCATTCCCATGTTTGCTCGGTGGCCGTTGACTGATGGTTTATTACTCCCTATATATATATATATATATATATCTCGAGGTGGCCGGCATGGAATAAACAACCAGACATGGACGCGGATCGGCTCATTTTCCTAATAGTAAAAGTAATCACATGAGAGGAACGAGTCGACTCCCTGGGGCTGTGATTAAGTAAATTGGTTGCGAATATATTGCAGAAAATGCTCACCTGAATTTAGCCCATATATTTCCCAGAATACCTCGACTTCAGATTGTTTTCGTAATCTTTGCATAATTATAGTGAGTCAATGAACGATAAATAAATGTGGTTCTAAGACAAATTTCTAAGAAGAAATGAATTGGGTTAGGGAATGATTTTCCAGCACCCCTTTCGTTTCAATTTCATTTAATTTGTCACCTGATAAATGAAGTGCCTTTTATTTTACTCAATTAAATCCAAAAACTTATTAACTTGAGCGTTGCAAAGTTTCTCTGGCCCTAATTGCAAACTACTTAATCATTTATCCAATCACAGTCCAGGGACGGAGCAATTGTTGCGATACTGCGGCGGCGGGAGACTGCCCACTGCCCTCCGTCCCCATTCAATTAAAGTAGTTTCTGCTGATGCTGCGACTTTGTCCATCGTCTTAATGCAATTGAGCCACATCGGAGCTGAGTCCGCTTAACTATGCACAGGCGAAAAATATTGTGAAAAATATTAATAAGGAAATATAGGTTTATAGATAGATAAAAAAATAAATATATGGAGTTATAGGTAAAGAAACATAGCTGGGGGATTTTCACCTTAAAGTCCATAGTCTTAGTTCGTAACTTCTCATATTTTTTATGTAGATAATTTTTGATTAATTTTTTGCTGGGACAACCTATGTATAAACCTCTTCAATTTAAGACAATACTTTCTCCCAGTGCACCCGTATCTCTGGCCATGTCCATCGACCTCGACTGGGGAGCATTTGACAAGCGTGTCGTGTTACCAGCGCCTTATGCCTGTCTCTGTGTGCTGCATTAGCCTGGCTTTATCCGAGCCACTCACCCCGAGACACATATGCTGATGGCGAGTGTGAGATATACGATGAGAAGGCCAGCCAGAAAAAGCAGGAAAAGTCGGGGAGCCTGGGCCAGAGCCTGTGCCTTTGCCAGCCTTGTCACTTATGCAAAATCCCCTAATGGAGGCATGCCGAGGTGTAAGAAAAACAACAAAAAACGAAAAGCTCGGGCCTGGGCATGGCAATGCAGCCAGGATGCTGTTGCTGTTTCCCGCTTATTCTCTTTTTTTTTGCTCGTTTTCTTGCCATTACATACAAATGCTCTTTAAGCGGATTTCGTAGCGTTTTACTTGTTTGCCATTGTTAAACTGAGTGCTCAGCATAAGGCTGTGACTCCCTGACGACCGCCGGACCAGCAGGATACTCGTTAAAGCTGAGCTCCTCCTGCTCTGGGTCTTTGGGTTCTTTGGGGATGTGTGCTCAAAGGTGGGCGACGGAAGAGATTAGGATTGAGGAGGGTTCAGAGGATAATGGTATCATGTAAAATAATTATATCGAGGCTAAAAAAAATGTTTAACATTTCTTGTTAATATTTTCTTAAAAGGAATTCTTAAATAAAATGTTTAAGAATTAATAAAAAACCATCTGGTATAGGAAATCTCTCAAGTCGATCACTTGAAGTTGTCTAATGCCAAATTTGATAAAAGAAAAAAAATCAAAAATTCGACCAAAAGTGCTTAGGCATATTTTTCTTTTCCTTTTTCTTTTGGGCTTTGTGGACCGGAAAAAAGACAGAGGAGGAGAACAGTTGGCAAACCCTTTTAATTATGCCAGAACATGCGCAAATATTTTCCTTATGGCCGCTTCACATTAATTAATTCCCGGCTTACGCAGGACTCAAGTGTGTGTGTGGATATCTGGCCTGCTGACTTGGGTCCGGAAAAGTCAACGTTAATTCGCCAAAGTTTTTAATTAAATTATACAAAGTATATTTGCCTAATTTCATAAAGGATAATTGTTTCCTTAGCTAGAAATTCGGAGAAGTAAGTTTTTAAAAAGTATAAAAAGAGGAAATTATTTCTATGTATGCCTATTTCCTATAGTTTTTTCTCCTATGTTTTTATATTTCAACCATAATTCTGTTGTTCCGCATTTCTACTTGAACTTTATTGCCGTTGCGTCTGCTACAAGTTAAGGACTTATGCCCGACCAGCCTATGAATTATTCCCTATGTTGATCCCTGTGCTCCTCCATCAATAAGTGGCGCAAATCAGACGTCAACTTCCACCCATTGAAATCAATCAAGTATGAGGAGCAGACGTTTGCGATTTTACGAGCCAAACGGCATCAGAAACAACGAGAGAAAAAAATCGACAAAAGAAATGTCATAAAACTTATTTACTTAGCACCAGCAAAATGGTCCTTGCAGAAGTCGAGTCCGTCCTTAAACAAAAGGCGGACATAAAGAGAAAGCTGCATAAAACGAATCGAAGTAGGGGCACTGAGTGGAGCAGGCGGAAAGCAAAGTCAAGTCAAAGAAAATGGGGCTGTCAATAATCATAAAATTCCGGGAGGGGAAAAGGCAGGAGGAAATTCACTAAATAGAAGAAAGGAAAACCGATGAGAAATGAGATCCAAGGCGATGAGCCGCTGCTGCTGTGGGAATTTGTTAAATTGCCTGTGAATGACAAATATTGTGTTATAATTTCTATTAAGAAAATTAAGCAGCGGCACCACATTGCGTATGCGCATTATTTAATTTGTCTAAGTGTCGTCGCCATAAAGAAGCCATGAAATTCATGCTCCTCCTGCGATTTAAACACGAAATTCGGTTCAAAAAAAATATAAAGGAAAAACAAGGGAGATCTTAAAGGCCTCCAACGGCGTCTAATGGACAGTGACATAAGACACAGACTGACAGCCGGGCTCAGACAGCTTTCAGCCCAATCCCTCTTACCAACGCGTGCCCTCAGCAGTGCCAACTTGGCCGAGATGGCCTAACGTGTTTGGACATGGCCAAGAAGCGTAGACAATGGCCGACACAAAGCGACGTCAAGTGGGTGGCACAACATAAAAATGGTTTTCTTTAATTTTGTAGCCCAAACAGCGCCCGGCACTTTCCCCTCCACACACCAAAGCTTTATGAATTTTATATACATCCGAAAAGTGTGCTACACGAAACTGGAGATGTTTCGGCCAAAATCAAAATGGCAGAGTTCGGTCACAGCACAAAATGTTGGCCAACCCGCAGGCTGAAGCTCTAAATGGAATTGAATCTCCATCAGATTGCCACCTAAGTGATAATAAATGCTAAGAATAGTTTGTGTCATGAACGATTTTATTTGTCATCATCATCCAGGCCGCAGGCCAAGAACTCTAAAGTCTGCTGGAGTGATAAATTACTTGCTGGGCTTTAAATTTTAATATCATTTTTTATGGAATTTTTACAAGCTGTTAAAGGAGTATAATAGAACTTAAGATATGGTGAATAATACCAGAAGATCTTAAGAATTATGCTCTTTTTCTTTTACAGCTTTTCTCTATAAATATTTAAGTTTCTGCAGGTATTTTAAAAACTTTAATATTACATTCAAGGAGCTTTTATAGCTCTATTAAATTTTTTGGCTTATATAAAAAGGACACAAAAACTTGTAACTTTCTTGTAAAATGTCTCCGTTGACTAAAGATTTTAATTACACATTTTCTGTCACTTCTCACATGCTGCGAAAAAGGGAATAATATAAAATCAAGAGTCCGCAATAAATCCCGCTATGGTTCGTTGACTGTTCGTCGTCTCAACTCATCAAAATGAGCAGCGGATACTTAATCTGATTTACTTGCCTCAGTCGCGTCGCGTCGAGTCAGAGCCAACAGGATGGCAGCTGGAGCTCTGGCAAACCGAGCAAACAAGCGTCTTCATAAAAGGCGACATCTCAGCCAGGCCAAGAGGAATGGCACAGGGAGGATGCGAGGTAGCACTGGAGCAGGAGCTGGATTCGGTGGAGGGAACTCGGGACTTTGGCTGCCACAGGCTTCTCATGGCTGGCGTTCTGCGGCGTTGTGTACATCATAAAAGCGCGATAAGATAACCATGCCCAGCGACGACCGGCCATGGCACTTGACTGCTCCAGGCCCTCAGCGCCTCAGAGTGTCCTTCCTCTAGCCTAAGACAGTCCTTAGATACTCTATATTTGCAAAGACTAATCGAGGGTGTATAATTATGTAATAGAGAGCTTCATTTCAAATTAAACAACCTCTCTTAAATAATTCAAATTAAAAAGCAGCTTAAACCCATCTTGATATTTACCTGGATCTGAATTTAAACAAGTAATTGTGGGCTTTATTTTAAGTTAAACAAGCTAATTTAAATAATTAAAATTAAAAAGAAGCTTTAAACTCATCCTCATATTTACCTAAATCTGAATTTAAAATAATATTTAATATTTAAATTAAACTATAAAGGTATTAAATGTCTGAATAGTGCTGTAAAATTCGATTTTTATTATATTTTCTCTTCAATCAATATTATTATTAATTTTTTATTCTAATTTTATCAGATTTTTAGTTATGAAAATATATTTAAAGAGTATTTCAAGTTTAGAAGATATTTCTTCTAGCTTTATATTTGATTTTCATTGCCCAACGGCCTTGGCCCACCAGCACCAAGCAAACAACAACTGACTCCTCTCATCTCCTGGATGTCCTGCTCCGTTTTCAGCTTCAGCAGCTCGTTCTGCTTCTCATCCTGGGCCCTCCTCCAGCTTGGTTTGGTTTCTGAGCTGCCTGCCAGCATCTTTAGTGTGATTTATTTTGGCAGAGCACAATGTACTTTCGTTTCAAATAAATCATAAATTTCAACGCACTGCCTTGCAGTACACAATTGTTGTTGTCGAGGGGGATGCTGTCCCCAGCTCCAGATCCTTCCACAATTTTCCTGTGTTTTTTTTTGGGCCTATGGCCGCATTGTGACAGCAATTGAGTTATCCGAAAAAGGCTATCTAAACAGAGAGGAAGATGTATATGCGTATAGATATTTCACATTATATTTATTGTGTTTTTATGGCACTTGGGCATTTGGCCTAAGCCGCCCAGCGTTTTGTTTGTCCTGTTCTGTCCTGTTGAAAAATGTAAAACGGATCTCCTCGACCCTCTGCCAGGCCGCAGGGAGAATTATGAGCTAAACGCGACACGCATAGCTAAGGGACATGGAAGTGGCTGCTGAATGTGGCTAAGAGTGAGCTGACCAAGCTGGGTATGAACACATGATTTGTGGGCGCTTTAGTTAAGCCAGCAAGTCGAGAGATTTACTTCGTTAGGTTTAATTTGCACAAACTTAAATTGAGTTTTCTGAGATACTTACCTTTAAGTCTGTGTACATATTTTTAAACTCTTGTAACTTATTCCTTTATAAATTTAACTAAATTTTCTTTATTAAATTTATCACAATTCTTTGCTACTAACACACCGACAGCCACTCAGATGCGAGTGACCTCCTTCTCCTTGTTGACCTCATCGATTTGAACCTGAATGGGCGTACGGTAGGCACTCTGGACCATCATGGACACCATGACCATTTCTACCAAGATCAGGATGTTGATGATGGCTAAAATAAATTATATAAAATAGAGATAATTATATATGAGAAGACGAAAGACACTCACTTTGCTTGTAAACCGTGTGATTGATGGGATACTCGCCGCCCATCTTGATGCCATCCAGCTGATCGTACAGGACGAGGTACTGCAGCTTGCACAGCATCACCACCAGCTGGAGGCAGAACATCTTCTTCCTCAGCTGATAGTCCCCGCGCAGCTTGGTGATCATCCGGACGGTGATCTGCAGCGACCATGCTCCCAGGACAATCGAGCAGACAATGAATGGGATGAAGAAGTACATGACCTGGTGGTACAGCTGGATGTCGCGGTAGTACAGGATGTTCATCACCAGCATGATGGAGCCCTGCCAGAAGGGCATCTGCCAGACCATGTACCGCGAGATGCACAGCTTCGCCTTGGTGGGAATCACCATCGGCAGGCAGCCGCAGCAGCAGCAGCAGGGCGGCGTGTTCAGCTGCACGGCCTCCATGCCCGACTCCTTCACGTAGTTCTGCTCCGAGATCACGTAGCGGAAGAGCAGAGTGCGGAACACAGGTCCGCCCACCATGAACATCACGTGCATGACCGTGTGGCAGATGAACCAGGAGTACGGCACCAGAATGGTCACCAGGGCAGCCACCGAGATAATCGGATACAGGGCCACCATCATAATTGAGGGAACCAGCAGCGGCCTGTTCAGGTGACGCCGCAGCCGGGACACAGTTGTGGAGAAGATGGCGATGTTGAGGATGGTCAGCAGGCTGGCCACGAAGATGGCCAGGCTGAGGAAGGCAGTCATGTCTGCGGGAAAAATTCAATTAGTGGTAAGCCGATGATTTGGTTAGAGTAACTTAAATATAGGATTCAAGGGAACTTAATAATATTCTAAGGGGGAAGCAGAAACTATAAGAATAACTAAGAGATAAAAATTATTTGTAGCATGGTAACTCTTTTAGATTTCTTAGAATATAAGAAAACCTTTGTTAGTTATGAAAATAAATAATAAACATCTAAAAGGTATTTTTTAATTATTATAAAAAAGTAGTAAATGTTTAAAGCCACTAGTCTTAAACTAATATATCTTGCATCATCTTTAATGATATTTAAGTCCAGAAAATTCTTCAAAGATCTCTAGGGCTAGCTATGATAATAAATATTGAGGTGCTAATAATTTTAAGTAACAACTTCTGTTCCCACTAACTAAACCTTACGTTACGAAATATTCAAGTATACTTAGCAATAAAAACTTCATGAGTTTGCACCAATATTTTCTTTACATTTAAGTACACTCACTTTCGTAATACTCGGTCACGGTGGGGTGTGCCCGAAGGTTCATTGTGTTGTTTTTCTTTAGTTCCAGGACCTGCGATGTCTCCTCCGTCGTGTCCATGGTTAAATACTCCTCGTTGGCATTCATGATGCGCTCTTTACACTTAAGATGATAAATTCAAACTGGGGCAAGCTGGTGCAATACTTCCTGGTTTCCTCCGCTCACGCTTACTTCACTTCACATCTTTATCACTGCTCACACTGTGCCAGCCAACAGACTTTGCAGTTTATTAGCACTCATAAATGTATCTTAGAGCTTGCCCAAGCAGTTACTGTGTATTCGCAGTGGGTGCTGTCGGTTGAAATAGGGAGAGATGTTATTTACCGAGGCAGGTGAAAGTGCGAGAAGTAAGAAATTTATTTTAGTTTTCAAACAAGGCAATGCACTTTACTAGCTTCGATTTTTTGCGGCTCTTTTGAAGAAATTACTAATATATATTAAATTAATTAATGCTAACCAAAAGTCTAGACAAAGTGTTAAGTAGAAATAATTACTGGAGAAAGGAGACATCGATGACACATCTTTCAGGAAACTTTCCAGACTTTCGATAGAGCCATGTGTCCTTACCCAAGACCTAATCAACCTTGGGCGGAGGTTTAAAGCCAACTGAGAAGAGCAAGGATTTTTATGGATTTTTATATCGACATCCGAACACTCACGTGACAGCAAACCCAATCGATTCAATAAAAAAATGCCCAATGATCTGCACATAATTCGAAGTTCGCAGACGATATTTAAATGAATAAATATGGGACACTGACACAGACAGTCACTGATCTGGATAACATGAATAATTTATTAAACAAAAACAAATCGTAACAAAAATAAGGAGGATTATTATTTGGCCAAATATATTGAAGATTCAATGCTATGATTAATAATTATAATTATAAGTATGATACTTAGAGCGGATACAGGCAAGCTTAACTTTTAATGATATTAAATAAAGCAAACAAAATCGTGAAAAAGCCCAGCAAATTGTTAATATTTTTACCAGCGCTAAATAATTTTTTTTTTAAAGAAAACTTTAATTAAATACAATTTTATTTAAATGTTGTTTTAATATTTTATTTAATAAAATACCTAATATTTTTTACTTATAAAATTGAGGCCTGATAATGGTCACATTTTTATGTGTTTTGTAACTTTACTCTATAAACCATTAAATAATTTTGCTTCTGTAGCTTTGCCCCGTTTCTGTCCACTTATTTTAACTATTATTTGCAATTATGGCAAAAAGCATTATAAAATTAGCCAACAAATTACGCTTTAGTTGGGCCAACGAGAGAGCATATCAAAATCGCTGACTGAAACCGAAACCGACTTAAAGGTTCGCAACTAGCCGTAGGAGACGAGCACGTGACTGAGGCCTTAGGTGACTGAAGAGAGCTCGGCCAGTTTTCAGTATTTTTAGGCACAAAGCGACGGAGGTGGACTCCCCAAAAAATAAACAGGTTTTCGAAAGCATAGACAGGTAAGAGATCGACCGACCAACCGACCAACCGACCGACCGGCCATACTAAAGCAGATTTTACAAGTAGCTTGCCTCATTGCATTGCATTATGTAAGCTCTCTGTTATTGTTTACTCCCAAACGAGTTTCGTACATATTTTTGCACAGTAATAACGCATACACCACCATGTTGCAAGTGCCTGTAAAAGGCATGTACTGTAAACATGATTCCACATCTCTTAGCGCCAACGGCGACCTTCAGATCTGCTCCGAAAACGTGTCAAAGTCCCCGGAGTCTGACCTCAATTAAGTTTCCGACTCTATCGTACTTCCGAAGTAAAAACCGAACATGCCTTATCGCCGAAAAGCCAGAGATCACACAATTCACCATTCGCCGATACGATTTCATCAGTCAGCGTAAGAAAAAGGGGAGCACATTCATAATTAATTTACAAAAACCGCCATAAACCATTTCTTTCCAGTAATTAGCAACGAATTCGCGGATTCATTTTTGTGTTTAGCACATTCTAAGGTGCGTAAAACAAACCGCGAAAATAAGCGTCATAAATATTATATACGAATAAGCATAAAGTATACACATGCCTTTGGGCTTGATTTTTTAACAGCTCGCAAATGGGTTTAGCACGCTATAAAAAAACCAAAGGCAAATGCAAATGGCTTCAAATTATCAAAAACCGTTGAAACATGCTGTGAAAAATTCTAGAGCGGAAACTTAAGTACCAGGTAGAAGGCATTAAATTGTCCGAAACTAATTGCACTAGTGAGAAATGTTGGTCAGAATTCCAGGCAAGTAAGCTTATTCTTTAATTTAAATCAAAGTCCAGTCTTGGTATTTCAATAGACTTTACCATTCAATATCAGCATGGTATTTCCCCTTAAACTTGATAATTTCTTTAATTTTTTGGTAACTCAAAATAACGTTGCTAAAAATAATAATTCACTTGTACTCCTTCCCAACCGAAATTGCCGAAATGAAATGTAAACATTGGCCAAAACCGAACCACGTTGTGCATTTTGCTGTTGGCACATTTTTTATGTGTGGAAACAATGTTAAATGTTGTTGCTACTTTTTTCCGTATTTTCTTTCATTCATATTTTTGGTTGTCGTTCTTTTTTTGCTTTCAGCAGACTTTGTCACAGCAGCTGCCTAGTCATCGTTTGAACGGCCCTGACTCTTCGATAAATACGTCTCAGCCAAGTTATTTCCGAGCTTTTATGCGGTTAACAAAATTCAAATATCTCGGCGAGACAGAGCGCCGCAAAAATGAATGGCCAAAAGACACGACCTTACGCAATGCAGGCATATTGAGTAAAGCGGAAAATGCTTGCAAAACCAAAAATAAAATAAAATAAGAGCGATAAGCAAAAATGAAATGTGTAAAATCGAGTGCAATGCCTGGGAAAAATCAAAATCAGAACTCAGAACCGCAAAATGTAATTTGTTTTCTGGTCGACATAGAAAATCGTTGCCCTTCTCAGAGCTAGAGGAATTCGGACAAAGTGCGTTGTGTAGGATTCAAGGAATTTTGTTCGCTCAAGATAGCAAGCAATTCATTAGGGAATGTGTCAAGTCAAGAAACAAGACATTTGGGAATGCCAGCTAACTAGATAAAATGTTTAATTAATTTCCCTGTAGGATATCAAGGTTCAACTCTCAATTATCACATATTTTCGAGATGAATTGAGACAAAACAATTTTGTAAAAACGCACAAGCCGTTAGACTCTAAACAAACATATCGGATAAGAGTTAGATAAGCACAGACCGAGGAAAGTTCAATATTTATCAGTCAGCTTAGCGAGATATATCTGTACTTAATTACAGCAGAGTACACTAATTAAATTTGTTCAAGAACTTATCTCTGCTAATAGATTTTAGCAATGTTAGTGGTTTTTAAAATGCCTGATAAAATGAATTTAATAGTCTGGTGAAGTTTTAAGATTTTTAAGAAGCCAGCAACACTTATTTAAGCTTTTTCACCCGCTTCCCCATTGGCCTTGGCCTTGCACTTGACTGAATTGTTTGTAAGAATTTCAATTAAAGTCATATGCAATTCATTTATTTAATTCATTTTGATTGCTGCGGCATCAACAAATGCATTGAGTAATTATTCATTAAATGTTCACGCTGTCACTCGCACATATTGAAGGGTATTGTATAATGCAAAAGGGTCGATCACGAGTTAAACACATTAAAGGCCAAACTCAATGGTTAATGCATAAGCATTGCACTTGAATAGCCGAATTTATTTTCGCACTTTTCTTTGGGCTTTTCATTAGTTGCTTACACTTTTCACTCTCTCTCTCTCTGTATTTTCTTCTCAGTTTTTTCTCAGTATTTTGTGCACTTTTTAGCCGCGAGTGTCTTATTCGTTCGCGCTCCGTCCAACAACTGAAACCGAAACTCAAAATATTGTAGTGCCCATGCCGATCACGAACGTGAGTGCGCCCATCTCGGGCTATATGGCTATATGTCTGCTATATGGCCAAGTGTGCAGAGCTGTGTGTGTGTGAGTGTTGGTCCAAACAAAAAATAGCAATAGCAATAGCAGCAGCAACAACAAAAACAGCTGACGATGCGATGTGCTAATCGTCATTTGTCGATTTCAAGCGCCGTCGCCGGGAAAAGTTTTTCATTCCGCTCGGCCATTGCGGAAGTTGGTTGCTTGTATTTGCCGATCAAAAGCGTTTACTTTGGCCAACTGAAGTGACAAACAGAGGAGAGGTGGTCTTGTCCTCTTAACACGGTGGTAAATGAGTTAAGAAATGACTAACAAAACTTAATGAATGAAAGTGGGAGCTGATATTTAAGGAACTCTAATATTAAAGTATTTTAAAGTCCATTGAATATGGGATTAATTCTTATAGACTATTAAATTAATTTTATGAAATATGTTTATGGCTTAATAATACAAATATTTAAGTTAAAAAGCTCCAGATAAATAATTTTTACTCTAAATAGGATCAGAAACTTTTTCTGTTGACTTTGATGAATTGCAAAAAATAAACACAAGTTTATTAAATCCTTTTAATATATTAAGTAGGGTTTCTATCTCAAAGCGTATATTTTTAAGCATTTATGAAGCCCATTAATACCATTTTCTACCCACTTTAACTCCTCTCCCACCCACAGTGCAATTGAGAAAATTGCAGTCCTGTCTTCCGGCCTGGCCAACCCAATTTTCATCACCGCAGCCCATAGCCATAGCCACTTAGGCTAAAAGCTAATTTGTATAGAGTAAAGCCATCAGTTTATTGGAAAGTCCAGAACTTATGGGTTCTCCTAGCGAAAACCAATTAACCTGTCTAACCAGGGGATTATTTAGCTCTCGTAATATACAATACACTCTCCCCAGAGACCATAAGTCCGGGAGTAGTGTAATTTCTAACTGCGCATCAATCAACTCTTAATTGCCACGCCCCCGGGCGAGCAACTTTAGGTGCGATTAAATTAATCAAACACCAAATTTCCACATACAATTTGATATTCAAATTAAAACTCATTAGAAATGCCATTTTGTCGAGTGGACTTCGGGCTGAGAACATATCAAAAAACGTAAATCTAAGGCCCATCCGCTCACTAATTTAATGAGCGGTCCCACGAACCTTTTTTCGGTGTTTCGGTGGCTTTGCTATCTTCTCCGCGCTCTCTCAGTTTTTTGTAAGCAATCCAAAATTAAATGCTAATTATTCAACCCAAAAATTATGCAATAAATTATGGCTCGAGTGCGAGCTGCCAAGTTTGGTACGTTTTTATTGCATAAGCTGCGGCGGTTGCCCATAAAAAGAAATTATGACCGCAGGCAAACGCCCTGCAATTCAACTTATAATTTGCAAATAAATCTAATTGTGTAAAGAGGGTCAGAAGTGATAAGGGCAATTAGAGAGGAGAATATTGAATGGGAAAGAGAAAAGGCAGAAAAATAAAAAAGTGAGAAAGGCAGCAAAAAACCGAAGGCAGACAAAGTTTGCCAACTGGTTTAATGTAACAAGTTAAAAGTTATGGCAGTAAACAAAGAGAAATTATTGTTGCATTAACTTTAGACGGTCTCGTTTGGGATGGGAAAAACGTGAAAGAGTTTAATTAAAATATAATAACCCAAGATATTAAGTACAACAAGATATTTATTTATTTAAGTTATATTAAGAGAAATTATAAATAACAAAGCAAGCATAAACCGCTGAATAAGATGTAATATGCAAATACACCAAAACGTTATGAGTTTCTTGAGAAACCCCCAAGAAAACCCCACAATGAACTCCTTATTTCCTCCTTACGCTCCCAGTGATGATTGCTTGCCCCCCATTTGCACCTGCAAGCTGCGCTGCAGCCTCCTGGTCTCCTGTCTTCTTTGAATCCAACCTCCTTTGAAGCCGGGGGCCAGCGGCCAAGCATCACCACCTCCTTGCTTTTTCTGAAGAAAAAAAAAATACAAATTTGTGGAACGCCCGAGGGTGACGTCGCCTTTGAAGGCGACGTCGCGAATTCAGCGCCTTGCCTTGCCGGTTTCCCCCTGTCGGTTTTCATTTTCTCGCCACTGTTTATTCGCCGCCTTTGGTGTTTTTACGTTTTCTTATTTTGCTCATTTTTTCGCGCTTTCGTTTCTCTCCGAAAATAAGCAACAATGCAGCCGCCATTTGAATACGAGCAGAGCAAGGAGCAGCAAGGATAGGATGAGATGAGAAGCCTTGCCCAGGGCTGACTTAGCGTTCATTTCTTGGATCTTTTATGCTGTCCTGATTCATTCAACTGTCGCTGTTGTTTCAATTCCAGTCGGCGCCTTCATCCCGCCGCTTTTCGCCAGCGTTGTTTGCTGTTTAACGAAGCAAATCAACAAATTGTAATGATGCCAAAGTCCCTTTCTGCGCTGCTTGCATTTTTACACCGCCATCCCTTCACGGACAAATTTTTGCTTTGTTTTTATTTTTTTGTCCCAAACGGCAGACCCGAAACCCATTCAGATCAAGAAGAATGATAGAGTTGAGTGATCCGACTATGAGATACCCCAGTATTCACTGATATATCTGGGAAATGATTTGCATATATTAGGATGTGAAGTTGGTTGTCTTATTTGAAGTAATCTTATTTACAAAAGGTCTGGGTAAGATTTCTTCCATGGAAATCTCTCTTTTAAATCAATTAAAAATAATAAAAAAATATTTTGTTGCATACTTTTGGACACCATTTTAATTGGTTTAACATAAGCACCGATTTTTGTGGGACCTTTGATATAAAAACTATAGTTAACTGATTCGATTAGGACGCCTTTTCTAGGCCATATCGCAATATATGATTTTTTTACTCACTTCCATCAAACACAATATGCCTGTTCGCCCTTAGGTCTACTGGGCATAGAAACCCATGGCCCGAAACCCGCATTGGCAGCCCTTTTTTGCATGGTGCGCTCCACTTGAGGCGCAGTGTGGCGTAAAATGAATTGAGACATTCAGTGCTCGGCTCGCATAGGAGAGACCGGATTCCCCTTACCCAAAACCACAGAGGTCGGTCCTTCGGCAACAACTTTTGGGGCTCTGCACCGCACTGAATGCAAAAGTGGCAAAAGTGGCAAAAGTTTTTGCACCACTCGTACCCCAGCCCCTCCCTCTACTGTGCATTCAGGTGTTAAGTTTTTGGCCGGCGCACAAAAGTATGCTACAAATAATTAAATCATGCAAAGGTTATTGTGCAAGGTGTGGGAGGGAAAGAGGGAATTGGCCGGAAACACTCGCCCCTTCTCCCGCTCGGCTAGACAAGTTCAATGCCGCCTTGCGGTCCTTGTCAACTTGTCAGCTAGTTTGATATTAACCAATCGATACTTATGTTTCCAGCTCCGCTGGTTTTTTAAGCTAGTTTTTTTTCGCATTTTTGCCTGTTTTCCGTGAATTGGAATTTGCATATGACACAAGCACCGGCGAAAGGAAGTGAGAACATCGTAACCGAGACCGAGGACGAAACGAAGCGATATCGCCATTGGCAAAACAAGCTGGCCTCTTCCATCATGTCGGTTTTACTTTTTGCAGTTGCCGTTGCGACTGCCGGCATTTCCGTTTCCGCTTCGAACGCACTGTGAAATGGTACTTAAATAATTTGTAATATTTTAACTCAACTTTCCGCTGCTGGTTTACTGAGGTTGTAAGTCCATTCGGTCAGTAGTTTTTCTGATTAACAATGAACAGAAATGGAGCTAATTTGTTGAGTAATAAGTAAGTAAAAACCTATTTTATATATATTTAAATAAAACAAATTATAATTACATATTTTTTGTTTAATTTAAACTGCATTTCCAATACTAATTTCTTAATTTTAACGCTTTATGTAATACCAAATTCCTTATATTCCTTTTTCTTTATAAGTTTCCTTCTCTAGAAAATTCTAAGCAATCCTCTGCAAGGGTATAAAAATCCCATCCGCGGGTCAATCGCTCGACCATCGCAGCTTCCAATCCAGAACAGCCAAAAAACCAGAACTCATGTCGAGATAAATTGAAGTTGATTTGCTCGGCTGCTTCTGGCCACTGCAGTTTTTCCAGCTTTCCCCGTCTTTCTAGTCCGCCTGCTGTTGCTAGCAAACTCTCTAGTTCGCTTGCTCTTCTCGGCTGCATAATTTATGAGCGGGAAATGATTTGCATGCAGTTTTTCTTACACCTTTGCTTTTTTTGTTGGCCCTCCTGGGCTTTCCTTCCCATTCCCACAGGATGAACCTAAAAATGGCAAGAATGTGAAATGTTTGTGCTTGGCTTTGGCTTCGATATGTTGCACTTAAAACAATTGACGGCAAACAAAGAGAGAGAGAGAGAGAGCGAAGGACCATTTCGATTTTGGTCGAAACTCACGTTAAACTGGTCGAAATTTCACTCTCTCTTTAGCATTTTCCTTGGCTCACCGTGGAAAAGCTTTGCGGGAAAAGCTCTGCTCGGATTTTCCTTATAAACTCAACGCACTGATAAAACCCCGACAGTTACCGTTCCGGACGCGTAACGACAGCCGCCAAATGCGATAGCTGCTAACGTGGCTAACAACCAAATGCAATACCAAGAACAACAATAACAAACGCAAGAAAATAACATTCAAGTGAACTCGAAAATTGCCGGCAAAGTGTGCGAATAAACAAATTGCGAATATAATTATTTGTGTGCAAGAAAAAAACACGGAAGAAAGAAAAAGTGCGAGCAAACGGATAGGTGTTTTCCCAGTGAAAAGTGTGAAGCGCAAACAAACTTTGTAATTGATGAATTAATAAATTAAAAGCCAAGGCACAAGGTAAGAGCAAAGTGTACTTAAGAACTGTAATTAATACAGACAGTTGCGGATTAAGGGGAACAAAAAAAGTACCATGGCAAAAGGCTAATTACAAAAGGTTTAATTTAATGACGGCAGCAGAAAAAAAGCAGCACATTGAGATAAAATCAAGCAGATGGTGCCTTTAAAGGCAGAGGTAAACAAAAAAATTTTGAACTTAGGCCATTTTTTACTAAAAGGTAAAGAATGATGAGAGCTCAGTTAAGGGTCTCTGAAAAAAAGTGGACAATCTTTAGACTGAGAAAACGATTACCTAAGAAATAAATAGAAATAAAAAATACATATTTGAAAATATAAATAAGCAAGTCGTAAACTATTCCAAGAACTATTTATCTTTTTGGAGCAATTTAAAAGGGAAACAAAATAGTGTTTGTTGGACATTTCTGGTATATTTTCTTAAGCGATACATCTGTTTTCTTTAAAATCAATATTAAACCCTTTCTTCCATTTTATAAGTAATTTCCCTTTGTAAAACTATATTTTCCAGTACCTGTATTATTCAATTTCTAATATTATTGATTTTAAAAATCTCTTCAAAGAACTACTAAGAAATCCAGGCCCCTAATATATTTTTTAATGCATATATAGATCATCTGAAACAACCATACCAACAAGTTTCACCACCTCCATCCCCTACCCAATTTCCAGAACACTGCTCTCAATTTTATTTATTATATCAAGTACTGATTTCATTTAAATGCCGATATTACTGCTTTCGGGGAATCCAACCCTTGAATCACCTTCAAAAACCTTCGAAGCACACCAGACGCACGCACACACACCCGCCCAAAATCACTCAAAAAATGTTTTATTTCGTCTGTCCTGCTTGACAAAAAATAAAATAAAAACAAAAAAAAACACGAAAAGCACGAAACTCCCGAGGGCCGTGGCCATTTAGCGGCAGTTTGTACCCAGACAACCTTTAAAGCCCTGATACAGACGGCTTTCCGCCCACCCAAAAATTAGTCGTTCGAATTTTCCACCTACTCTGAGTTTGTGGAACGTCTGGGCTTAGGTTAAGCATACACAGGAGCAACGTTGGATTAAAAAAATAAAGAAAGGAGCAAAAGAAAGCAGAATTTCAGAAGGAGAAAAATAAAAGCGATGCTCAAGTGGCTCAGCGCTTAACACAAATTAGACGCACTTAATTACAGCGCAAACAGTCACAAGGAGCGCTCGTAAAATATGCACAAAAAATATAATAAGAACCACAGCCACCGAGGGCCAACCGCAGGCAAAAAATATTTAAGCAGTTCGTTCGCCAAAGAGATGGCGCAAAAAGAGTGGCTGGCGGAGTGGTTGGATGGCGACTTTCAATTTTGGGCATTCAAAAGTTGCGGCTTAAAACTCAATTAAACGAATTGGCAAAAATTTAATTACAATTTCAGTTTCGTTTTCATTTTAAAGGAGAGACGACGACCAAGGACCAAAAATACGGAGAAATGGGATAAGAGGACGACGAGTAGAAAGGGGGCCAGTTAGAAATGAGAGAGGGGGAAATTTGTTTTGCCAGCTGTTGCGAAAAGTTTATAGAAAACTAATATTAATTTAAACCGAAAACAATTAACTGCATTTATGAGTTGCGAACAAAGAGCTAAAAGTAAACCTTATAATTGAGGTTTTTGAGGGTAGAAAAATAATAGAAATTTGTAGGTTACAGCAGGAATAAAGATTAATTAAATATAAAGAGGTAGTCCGAAGGGAAAATATAAGTATATGCATCAGCCTATTTTTTCAAGAATTTTTAACACATAAATTAAGAATGGCTAACAAATCCCTTGGAAAAACTCCGACTTCCCCACCCTATTGCCATGTCCAAGCTCTACTAATTACTTATTCAAAATGCAGAGCAACTTCTCAATCGGCCCACGTACACTGCACGCCTCCAAAAGTTTTACAGCCCCCGGGGCCGAACCCTTTCCTAATGCCAACAACAGCTATTTCCTGTTCCTCTGGGCCCCACAGAACTTAGCCACGTTTTATCTGCCAAACAATAGGCTCATTAGAGGCACAGCCCACCGAATGCCACGCCTCTTGGGCAAACTTTTCCTAATATCAACGTTGGCAGCCGAACACACAAAAAAAGAACACCAAAAATACATAAAATAATATTTTCGTTTGCATTAACTTTTAGCGGCAATTAACTCGGGACTCGGAAAACTTTAATGGCCAGGCAAATCCCCAGAAAATCTACGCCATTCGCCATAATTGGAAATGAAAATATTTATTGAATTATTCAGAGGCGAAAATGTAATGCGCCAGATATTACAACTTCCGCAATGAACTCTTATTAAGGGCTGAAATTAATTGAAAGCGAGTCTAAGGCTTGGAAACTATTTTAGCGAGCAGAAGGGTTAGCTCTCCCGGGGTCCTTGGACCGAAAACTTTTCCATCAGCTCGAGAGTTTTGCCCGTCAATCGCAATTTTCAAGTGGCGACAAAGTAGCGTTGAATGAATATGCAAAATGCTCCTTTGGCATAGACTCGACTGTCAACTCTTGGCAAGTCCTTACCCTTACCTTCTCCCCCTTTGGCAGCGGCTGCTCCTGAAACAAGTAATTCCACTTTATTTGAGTTTTTTTCTTTTTTTTTTGCCATAAACCGCTTTCGACCAGAAACGGATGCCAATGCGTTTAAGTTTAAGTTGAGTTCAGCTCAGTTAAGTAAAAAATAAAAGGGGCGAGGCGAGACGGAACTGCACAAAAATGGAAATCAAGAAAAATGCTCGGCGAACTTCCAACTTTACTTTTCCCACTTTGGGGCACTAATAAAAATAGCGGGCCAAAGTTCCGCCGACTGCAGTTTCTTGCACTGAAGTGCAAATCTTTTTCGGAGGACTTGCAGCATCCTGGAACAATGTAATGGGCTGGGAAAGTCCTTGGCCAGGAATAGGAATAGAGGTTGAGGCGAAAAATAAAAGAATTGAGTAAGTTAAGCCATAGTAAACGAATTAATGCCTCTGTAGAGATTACTTTTTGATACTTAATAATTTCTTAAATACTTTACTAATTTATATTTTTCTTAGTAAGTAAATGAGGGAGTATATTCCTCTAAAAACTCAGTAAATAATTGATCACGAAAATTCCGCATAGTTTATCCCCTATTCCCAGTGCTTCATACCCTTTGCGAAAACGCAGCTCTTA
This sequence comes from Drosophila rufa, assembly GCA_018153105.1. NCBI lineage: Eukaryota > Metazoa > Arthropoda > Insecta > Diptera > Drosophilidae > Drosophila > Drosophila rufa. Next base: position 11,586,979 of record JAECXS010000085.1, read on the forward strand.
ACTTTATCTTCCTAAAAAATATAGTGGAAAAAAACTATAAAAAAGCACTGCAGCAGCAATCTATGGTGCGAAAGTGTCGGGATCTCAACTTTTGACAGCACTTTGCACACTTAACTTTGCCCCAGCCCAGCGCTGTGCTAAGAACGTTGCGCATACGCCGCGTGTGCCGACGCTCAAAACGGTCTCGGGGCACAAGGAGCAATAAACATAAAAGCCCTGGCGATGAAATGCAAAACAATAAATAATGAAATAAAAAGCTAGCCAACAAGCCAAAGGAAGTGGGTACAGAGGAGACGGGGTGCCCCGAATAGAGTCCTCCAAAATTAAGGAAATTAAATATTTACGTATGAAAGCAGTCGAGGAAATTACGCATAGTAAATTATAAAGAGAAAAAAAACAAAACAAAGCAAAAAGGAAACGCTGCCCAAAGGGGAAGTGGTCCGGGGGTTGTGGCTTATTACAACGCCCCCTAAGGCGAGGCATTACTTTGTCCTTGTGCTTCTCACAATCACAATCATACACACACACACACACACACGCCACGGCCATTAATTTATTTTTATGCCAGGCATAATCTTTTCTGCTTGCGGTATTTTGTTTGTATTCATTTGCATCTTCCACCCAACTCGCTCCACAAGAGCTCCGTTTTCCACATACCACCCCATCGATAGTGTGCCAAATTTCTTGCGTGGCGACAAACCAGAGAAACAAAAACAAAAGGCAAGCCAAGGGCCACAGGGACACTGAGAAAAGTAAATGCAGAAAAAATGAATACCTAAATTCATTGAATATTTATTCTATAACAAAACAATTAATTTTTAAAATATATGTATAGAATAAAGTATAGTAATCCCAAATAATAATTTAAAGTGGTTTCATAGGGAAATTCTTTAATGGTTGTAAAATAAAATGTATAACTATATTTAAGACTTCATAATTAATACTGTAAAACCACAATTCTTTAGGTATTTTTTCACTCAGATCAGAAAAATATATTAAAAGTCACAAACAATAATTCAAAGTGCTTTTGACAGGAATTCTATAATGGTTATAATATTAAATGTATAACTAAATTTAAAACTTAACATTTAACACTGTAAGACAACAGTTATTGATGTATTTTCTCACCTTATCATCAGGGTTATTATTATCAGGGTTTATATATACACTAATTATAGTCTTATCGACATGTTGTGGATCCCACTGATTTACGATAAGTAGACAAAAATATGACAGCGATAATATATTTCCGATGTAACTGATAGGCAGATATTGCCTTGATTTGTTTTCTCTGTGCCCTAACGAGTCCAGGCGGAGATGAGAGGAGGAATCGACGTCTTTAATGATTTGCCTTTGCCCACAAAGAGGCTGGAGAGGAGCGTCAGGAGGTGTGGAACTGGAAAAAACCAAAAATCTCTCTCTTGGGCATACGGCCCAAGAGGCGTCCTCCGCCCGACTTTCAATATCTCTGTGTATATTTCGGCTTGTGAGCCATTTGAATACGTATGCATACTTAATTTGCCACGGCTTTGCCTCTGGTCCATGCTCAAAGGACTCAGCGGGGATAGCCGGATACGCCGAATGGCATACTACATTATTGATTGGATATTTGTGCGGGAATTTAATAAAATATGCAAATTCCCCTCTTTTCTTCTTTTTTTCGGTTGCCGCCGCACTCAATCGGAAGACGAGACGAGCCTCCGTCAACGATTGAGTGGCTCTTCAGCTGGAGAGGATTGAGAAGGCCTCAAATGTGAAAGGATGTGCCGGTTGAAGAGTTTTGGGATTAATTAAGAATCACTGGGGTATGCCAAGGAGGAAAGGTCAAGATTATGGGCGGCTCAAAACTCAAAAGGAGAGTTGAAGTGTTACAAATGGAACTTGAACGAAATCAATCACTTGAAACTCTCAATATAACTTTTATTTCATTTATGTCATATACCCAGAATAAAAACAAAAATAGATGGCTTAAAAATAGAAACCCTTCTCTTGGAATTTTGTAAATCAAAATCCCAATCAAATATACTTCGATTGAAGTCCCTTCCAACTTTTGTTGGATCGATGACATCGGTTTTCGCTGGAAATCCAATGAGCATCGCCCATTATGTATGCGGAAATAATTCAATTTTCCTTCCCAAAAATTTCCAGTAACAGATGCGAGAAGCATTTCCATTTCAAAAGCCCACCAAATCTAGGCTGGCATCTCACCCTAACCGGTTTTCTGCGGGCCGCTCATAAAACAAACCCATTTCTCCGACAAGGTCATCAAATCAGACGGCGGACCCGCAAAACAAACAAGGCTAAAAAATACGCCGCAATTGTTTCACGGCAACATCAAAAGAAGACGTCAAATACACAACGAAATGTCTTCAGCAGCCGAAACAGTAACAGCAACGGAAACAGCAACAAAACGGCAAGAAAAGACGGCTAGCTTAGGTGACCGATGGCTAAGATGCTCTTTGTCCTTAAGCCAATATTTGGTAACCACATAAAGCCTACTTTTAAGACTTAAAAGTGAAAGGGGAAAAATTAATTAGATGCTATGAGATGTCTTTGATGAAATATGTTTTTAAGTACAGTACGAAACCTTAAAAAATATACAAGTTATTTCAGTTTATAGGATTTTAATTACCTAAGTCTCAAAGAAATAATAAGGTACGAATTTTTTCTCTTACGAAAGATATCATATGAATACTTCTTGGCTTTATAAAAATAATCCAAGCCAAAGTAAAAACCAGAACTCATAACCCATTATTTTGAAAATATGAAAAAACTTTCGGTATTCCCATAATTACAAATAATTTGCTTACAATCCCATTTAAAATTCCCAAACTAAGACTGAGAAATACAAGTTTAGGCAGCATAAGCGCCAAGTTGTCTTAGTTTTGCCAGCAAGAGTATCAAACCATCAAGCAAAGTAACTATAAAAGCAACGAGGCTAAGAACAGGCAAGTGAACAACACGTGGCCTACATAAAAACAACAAAACTTTGAGGGAAAAGCCGAGCAAAACTTTCGGGTAGACGACAATTGCCCGCAGCTGCAGTAAAATAAATATATATGTGTTTGCTTTGGGATCGTAAGGAAGAGAAATCAAATACTCACCCACTTGACTCGACGCCATCGCACTTAATCAGTCAAATTCTCCCGCCGCGGAGAGCAGCTGCCGGCAGGCAACTTTAATTGGCTTTAGCTCTCAGACGTTGAGTTGTTCGAGATGCATAAATTAAAGCATAATCCAAATTTATGCTGGAGAAGGTCTTGGCTATATTTTTTGTGTGCTGGTTTTATGCTTTTGCAATTAGTCTAAGTGGACTTTAATATGTCAGTTGTGCGCTCGCTAAGGGAAAAAGTGCTTCAAGTCATTTTTGCGGCTAACGAAAAGTTCCCCAGAACTCAACTCGACTGACTAAGCTCAACTTTGCATTTGCCCCCGGAAAAGTTGGCAAGAACAGAGACAGCGGGTTAAGGCTGCCGGGGGCTGAGAAACATCGGTTGACAGTTTCATGAGCCGGCGTCGTCCTTGTCATCCTCTAGTTTTGTGGCAAATTATTTTGGCTCTGCTTAGGCCCAACTTTTTGTGTTGGCTCAAAGTTTTTTTTAGTTTTTCTTGCCCTTTTTTTTTGTCCTGCTGGGCTCAAGTACATAAATTTGCGGCTTAAGTTGAGGCTAAATTTGAGTTGAAGATGATGCGGCAGGTGATTCTTACACGGCCCATGCTCGAAATAGTAGCTAAGTAATTTAATTACATTTTGTAGGGTCAGGCTGCGGTGGATTAAGAAACCATTATCTCATTGGGTTTCGAAAAAGGTATAGCAGAAAGAAAAGGTTGCACTTAATGAGTAACTTAATAGAGAATCACTTGACCTAAGGGGTTACCTTTTGGAATCCTTCTTGGTTGTTCTTGAACTAAAATAGAACAAATGGAAATAGGAAGCCACAGATAAGAATAGGTTATTATTACTCACAATAAAGGTTTACAGTCCTATAAAAAATTCTATAAAAAAACCTACAAAGTCTATTTCAATAGATGTCTACAAATTCCCCAAAAAGTTACCTCCCATTTCAAGAGGATGAAATAGATGGATTTTGTTTACCTTCCCACAAACGAAATAAGAAATTTAATAAAATTAATAAAAATAAAGCTATTCAGTCTGGTAATTTTCAGAAATTTTAGATGCTTTAGTAAGCAACCTGCCTTAAAAGATTTAATATTAAATGTACCAGAAAGAAGTAATTTCCGCAGATCTCTGCAAGCCCATCAAATTATTATCCCCATACCTGTTGCTATTACCAATTTCACTCTCGAGCTTACCCATACCAGCCGAGCTCAATTTGTCAACAATACCGCTTACCTTCTTACCTTTTCTTCATTTTCTTCTTTTCCCAGACAAACACACACACACAACATATAAAAGGAATACACACACATATGAACATACTCTGAGGCTTATGTGGCGTATGCGCAATTTACTAACTCAGACAGCCTGGCTGGCCTAAATGATAGCAATGTGCTTGGGTCGCTGGCAAATTATGCAAATGCTGCCTTACAGAACGTCGTGGCATATGAGCAGGGCATATTACGCATACGCCGAGTGTGCCATTAAACGCCCATGAGGGGCGGTGTGAGAAGCCTGGCCCCTTGGTTAAGGCGTGCCTAATCGCAATTGCTCTAAGGAAGGTGCGAGTGCTTGAACACATTTTTGAAATGAACAATTTTTTTAAATTTACATGGCAATCAACTTGAGGTTTTAAGGCCCTCAATTTAATTCATTTAAAAGAAAAGGGTAAAGAAAACTGCGTTTAATATTTATTTTAGCTTTTCATGAGCACGGAGATTATCTCTTTTCATAAACCATTAATGTTTATTTTAATGCTTATTAATTATACGTTTAATTATATGGAAACTATTTAAATTCCTTCATGTATAACTACATTGAATTATCCTAAGCTCCCAATAAAGCTCTTGTAATTACTCTAATTAATAACATTTTAAATTTTATTAGTCTAAGCCCTGTTTTATATATACCACTAAGCTTTGAACCTTAAGTGAAGCTTTTAAATAAATTTGCATTGAATTCAATTACCAAAATATAAAAAATGTTAATGAATAAAATATATATTTCCTTGAATTTATACTAATACCGTGCTTTTCTTGACATATCGGTCCGGTGTTCTCCCTCCAAGCAAAGCCAATTATTAATTAAATTGTTTACTCTTCATACTATCCTGTTTCGTTTCCCTTTTCCAACCCCCCTTTAATTCCTAGAAGTCTCTAATTTTTCCCACTTGGCATAGCAAATGAAATTTATTTATCTTTTAAAATCTGCTTCCTTTGCACCATCAAATTATCCTTTGGAGTTTTTTTACCCCACTGAAATTTCTGCGCAAGGATAGTATATGTACATGTCCCACGCTGTTTATTTTGTTTGGCTGTTTGCGAAAAAATTCAAAAATTGCCGGATTTCCTGTTACCCACACCCCGAGTCCCCCTCTCCCCCTAAGCCATCACCTAATCGGGTGTGCGTGCGACGGCAAATCGCAAAATGGCGAATGGCGAATGGCGAATGTTAAATGGCAACCGGCAGCGGAGCAGCGTCAGCGATGGCGTCTGCCGACATCGCCGAGTGGTTTCGCCCCGGCCCGGTGTTGGCTTCATTTTGTTAACTTTCACTCGTTTGGCGTGTTTACAAATTTAAAAATTTGTTTGTGTTTACTTGCCCTTGCCGAGGTTGCGGGGGTCGGAGGTCGGGGGCCTGCCGCCTCGCCGTCATAACTCAGCAAGCTCACACTCGTGTGGCGGCGGGACTTTTAAAGAAATTGTTTTCCTCCAACCCGCGGAAGAATGGCGGCCACATTAACCTCCTGCACGGCTGGAGGCTCACTCGTGGCAGAGAGGTGTCATGACATTGTCTTTACCTTGCCTAATAAATGGTTTCATTTAATCAAAGGGCCTTTATGGAGCACGCATCCTAGGATTTATGCCTGTTTATCTAAGATGACGGGCGGCCAACGCACTGGATGGCTGGCAACCGCAAGGAAACTTCCATGACTGTTGATGATCCGAGGTTTTGCGTTGGATAAACTTTTGGCCCTTTTTTTCTGGGGGCCGGATTTTGGCCTCTGCGTCTGCGGTTGACATAAATCAGCATTAAAGCTTGATGAAAAGTATTTTTGGGCTCATCTGTATAATAGGTTATGGCCCAGAGTTTGCTCTTAATGGGTCCTAAAACTTTTGATTCTCGCTTTAAGTCTGGCAATTACATTTCACACAAATTAAGCGAGTAGTCAGGGGAAATTTATATGGAATTAATTAGCAATTACTTACATTTTCTGTATATAATATTTAGTTGCTTGTTGACTTAATACCAACTCCTTAAATGTAACATTTTAAATCCCTCATAATTATCTAAGTTTGAGTATAAGTATTCCCTTGATGAGCTTTATTCAAAGGCACTTAATTAAATCTCTCTTTCAATTTTTAAACAATTCATCTTAGCCTTATTCCCTTGTCTTAGCCCCAAAGCTTTTTATGCTTTCCATTAAGCCAGCTTATTCCATTTCATTTCACTTGGGCTTCCCTTCAACCTTGTCCTATTTAATTTTTCTTTCTCAATTTTAAAGGAATTATTCGATATACATTCGCATGAAAATAAAGCTAATAACATCAGAAGAAGGAAATAATCTAGGCCAGCACCAACTTTATCTGGCATTTGGCCAATGGTTGTCCAACTATCTGCGGCTATTTGGGATTTGGCTTTGGGGTCTGAGATTTGCGAGACTATCTCGGTTTTGTGTATGTGTGTTGTGTAAATTTTGGAATTTCTGTTTGCCATTTTAAGGCCGAGAGCGGCAGCAAATGAGATTTTTCTCACATTTGCTTCTGCCACTTTTGCCTGCCTTTCTCGTTTGCCTTTCGCCTTTGGCTTTCAAATAGTAATTTTCAGCTATGGCCGGATCGAGGGGGAGCAGAGGGTCATCGTCAGCTTCCCAGTGTGTCCAGTGATTACAGACCCTGCCTGGCTCTGTAAGTCTATAAGTAATAATCAAGTTTTTGCGGAGGGCAGCGGAAAAGGTTTCTTATGACAGTTCTTTGAGCAGAGCTCTCTGGCACAGGAAAAACAAACAGAAAACTTCAATTACAGGGCACAGAAATGGCTGGAAAATTGAAAGCAACAACGATGGGGAAAGTGAGGGCTTCTCGATAAATGAAAACTTTCATTTCAAGCCGAGGAATAATAATGTTTTAGTGCAGAGAAAGAAAAATAGCCAACTAAAGTGGGTGAAAGGTAAATTATTAAAAATTTGCTAAGCAAAAATTCATAAAATAAATGAATTAAATTATTTCTTCTTGCCTTAAATTAATTATTTCTGAGTAAAATAAATATTCCTCCTTAAGTTCCTAAGGAACTAGGCTTATAAGCTCCCCTCTCCACATAAACTAAGTTAATCCTTTGCCATGGCATCCCACTGCCTGTTCGGATTACAAGTCCATAGGATTTCCAATCTTCTCCATTATATTCCCTTCTTTATCTCTTTGTATCCGGGGCTGAGAGAAGCAAAACCTTTGGCACGGACAGCATGTCTAAATGCTGAAACATTAACTCAACTAAAGAACTTCATTATTGGGCCCGCTGGCAATAAATCTTTTGAGTCGTTCTACCTTTTGACTCCTTTGCAACCGACAATGAATCATAATGAGTGCTCGACGCCGGCCAAACACCCAGGCCAGGCCAGGCCGTTGTTGAAGACAAAGGGCCCCAAGAAATCAACATTCATACAATCATAGGCCCCGTTGTACGCACTCCCAAGGAGGAAACAAACCAAACAAAATTCGGCTAAGAAAGCTAAGCTGCGGCCAAGTCGTAACATTATGGCGTGACGGCAAAGTAAGCAATAAGGCGTAGCATAAATTAGCCAAATAAACAGAAATGAAACAAAAGGGGCGAAGAACAACTTTAATGTTTGTTAAGCAAATATTATTTCCTATTCCCCTGCCCCTGCCTCCGGCGCGTGGAAGGGGAATGGGATCCTATTAGAAGTTAGACCCCTCCGGTTATTGTCCACACGTATTTGCTGTTGCTGCCAAGCCTCTAGCAACAATGAAACGTCTTTATGTGACGATTATCTGAACATAACCCAGGCCCAATGTGCAATTAACTGTGGCATCCCGATGTCAATGGGCCTTGGGCTCCCATCCATGCCCGAATATGACACACGCGCTGAGATATATGGCCAGAGATTTACGACAAAAAGTCCAAAGGGAACGGGGTCATTACGAAAAGAGTTTGGCTGGGGTTAGAGGTGGTACATAAAATTTTGAGAGGTTCAGAGGTCGCAATGGGCGAGGAAAAGTAATATAAATAAATAGGGATATATACTTGTATCAAAATAATAATAAAACATATGTTTAGTTATTATTTCCCAAGCTGTACAGATCGGTGAGTTTTTTTTTGGCTAACATGTTTTCAATTGTAAAAATAAAATATTAAATATATGTATGTTTTTCGAAACATAAATTGCTTTAAAATAACTTCAGTTTCTAATAAATCTCCAATTACTCTCAACATAGTACTGCAAAAGGATGAATGACAATCCTAATGAGAATTTCTTCTTTATAACCTAATGCATCAAGCTAGGAAATCACATAATAGTCACAGCATTTCAATCAAATAAAAATAAATTCCTTGTGCAACCGAAACTCACACTAAACACCGCAAACAACGAGACAATAAAATGTCAAAAATGCAAACCAATTTTGTGTCGCACACAATCTCTCAATTATTCCTAATTTATGGGCATTTTATGAACAGCATATGTAGCGAATGCAATAGATCTCTGCCAGAACAGAGCCCCAACCCCAAACCCGAACCCCGAAACCCGAAAACCCAATAAAACCCACACATATGGAGATTGTAATGCGCTTAAGGGAAAGCCAACAACCGGCATAGACGAGTCATTTCTATGCATATAGGCTCCGCCTGAGAGGCTTATGCCTCCTCCTATACTCCCCCGAAATGCCAAAAACGAGAGTTCTCGTTTTTTTCCCATTGAGGGGAGAGAGCAAAAAAAGTAAATATGATGTGAGACGCTTATTGAATCGAATTTGTTGACTAGCGTTTTGTCGAGCGCTCTGCCCCACCACAAAAATCCTTCGATGCTGTCACAGCTGCTGTCGCACACTGCAACGCGAGTGTATATTTTTTTATATTTTTTTTTAGCTCACTTTTTTTTTGCTGGGTGGTTCCGCGTAGTTATGCAACAATTTTCGTGGAAGGACATGGCGTTGCGTGTGTCCCGAAATCAATCATACGCCAAAATCGACACAAACAATACGGGCAAACAAAACCAAAAAATCAACCGAAACAAAAGCCCGGCAAAGTAATGCGATATTTTTTATTGATTTTCATTGTCTCCCATGGGCGCTGGCTGTGTGCTCAGAGGACTTCGAGGGGGGGGTTTTTCCTGCGGTGCCAATATGAAAAGCACTTGATGTTGGCAATATGCGTGCCCACTTGACTCCGAGCCAATGCCTTTCAAATGCAAAAAAATGCAAAAAGCTTTTAGATTGCATGGCCCTGCTTCCAGTTCCATTAACAAGTGGCTTAAAAAAGTGTAATAATTTGATAATGGTCCAAAGCGGAAATAAAGCTAATTTTTATTAGGACATTAAAGAATTTTTAAGATTTTTAAATTTGGTTTTTAGGCAAAGAACGTTGTAATATTTGGAAAAAAGGTAAAAGAAGTATATTTAAAATTAATTTAGGTCAGTCCTTAAGAATTTAGTAAGCTTAATTAATATTATCACTCCGAATATTATATTTTTTTGTGCACTTATAAATTTCTTATTCTAAGAATATCGCTTTGATTTATATATAAAGATTTATAGCGATAACTTTCTAATAAATATAGGTTCGCTCAGAAAAAGCAAACAAAAAATGAAAAGCCATATTCCTAAATTATTTATGTACTTGAGATATTTTTTTCCATATTCCTTGTGTTAAATGCAGCCACAGATATCTTTCTATCATTCCTTAAAAGGCCTTAAGGGGTATGCATTTCTCCTGGCATTGTTCTTGCATTGTTATTTGGCCAACCATTTCCGTTGGCCTGTTTTCTTAGCTTCTTTTTTTTCGACTTTTATGCGTGCCCTCTGTGTGTGCCACTGGTTCCGCATTTGTTACTGATATTTTATGACACTGTAAACATTTTACAATACGAACTCGGTTTCTATGGAATGAGTTCTAGTTCTGGCTTTGGCTCGTCGCGGGTGTGTGTGTGAGTTATCCATTCAATATGCTCAGCAGAGCATTACATGTTTCTATGGCGCTGTGTCCTTGCGAGTCCTTGCCCGCCATGCACCCCGCCTGGAATGTGTGTTGTTTACACAGAGTGAAAAGTGAAAATTTCTTTCAGTTATTTGAGGTCAATTAAAAGGGGCTTGGGCAGCCTTTTATGGCCTTGGCTTCAAACTATCAATCATAGTTCTCTCCTTTCTTTTTTTGTGGCGGCTCCCGTGTAATTAGTTAAGCAGCAACTAATTGAAAACATCTTAGAGATTTGTTTGGCGTTGATTAAGTGAGTGTTCGGACGGGCCATCAAGTGATATTTGTCCAGAAACTGACAATCCCGTGGCGGCCTTTGCGTGTCTGCCTTTCCATCATTAATTACCCAAAAACGCTCCCCGAACGGCTTGAGTTCCTCATGCTTGGCCTGTCAGTTTCATCGGACAAGTGATGGCGAATAGCTCGCACGTCTGGCGAAAACACGAAAACATTTGCTGGAAATGCTGAAAACTTTGCCACACTGAGCGGCGTCCGCTTAAGTGCTATTGTACACGGGTATTGAGAGAAGAAAACTGCATAAAAATCAATAGTCAGATGATTGAGAAGATTGCTTTAAAGCGGTTATGCACAAAAGTATATAGTATTTGAAAAAATTGGGGGAGAGTTTTCCAGAGAGTGTCTTGGGGGTCTTTTATTTTGTTCCTAAGCCTGATCGATGGTCCTGTGCAATCAGAGGGCATCGATTTACTTTAATTTTTTTGCCCAACAACCTTTATCCCCTTTAAAATATTCCTATAAATACTTTTTGCATGCAACATTCAAGCAATTTTTTGTGGCACTGAAACGAACACAAAGTCCTCTGCATATATGCAATCATGAGATATTTGTAATGCCACAGCCATTCCGAGTCGGACAAATTGTCACACACAAAGAAATGCATAAATAAAATAAAATAAGTGGTCAATATTTAACGATAGATTGAATTTTGGGGGAAAAGCAAGGAATAAATAAAAGCGTTGCTTCATGCCCGAGCAGCGCCCACTCAATTTATGCGAATGACTTTTAAAACTTTGCAATTTATCTGGCTATTTTTTCAGGCGGACTATTTTTAATGGAAGCCTCCAGAGCCACGATAATAACCAGCCCGAGGGAAGCAGCAGCAGCCGCTTCATCACCATCATCATGATCGCCAACGTGTTGTCAACGTAATGAAAACGCGACTCAAAAAGTTGTCGTGCCATTGCTGAGCGGAAAACCAGCCGGGAAAACGCCAAAACAACAACAAGAAAAAATATTTTAAAATTGGGAACATAAAATGAAGTCTGTCATCCTATATCCATATGGACCGCTGACCGGCGGCACACGTTGCTGTCGCATGTTGCATGCCAAAAATTTGGCCATAACAAGTGCAATTTACACGATTGTAAGTGTTTGTCGGTCGCAAGGGGCGTATACGCAATGTGGACAAGTATATAATTTTGTTCTCGTTAACTCGAAATGCGGGCCAAAAAAGAGGAGAAGAAAACGAAAACCACGAATTAAAACAGGAGCACGAAATCAGTAGTTGTGCCGGGGTATTATATTCGCCTGTTAATTGTGGCATAATTAATAGACAAGTGTCGTTGGCGAGAGTTTTTCTGCAGTCTGTTCTGAATGGGTCCTGGCATGCCTCTCAACCTCATTATTGTAATGAAGGACGCGGAGAATGAGAGGGCCAACCAACCACAGAATCTCCCCTTTCCAGCGAGGTGTATTCAGGGAGTTTTGGGAATTTTTATAAATTTATTCAGAACGTTATAGAGAAACTAAAATTGTTTAAAGTCAAGAATAAAACATATATTGCACTGTATTAAAATGGCACAGATTCACATCTTAACAGAGTGCCCAGAGTCATCGCAGGTCATTTTAAACACAAGTTAGCAGCTCTGCCTGTGAAGTCCTTTGAAAGCCTACATTTCACGAAAGTTGGCAGGCCTTTTTAAAGTTTTTTTTTAATTTAAAAAACCTATTTTGTGGTCTAGACAGTAAATATTCGTAGTTGAATTATTTGCTTAAGCTTTTCTATTCGAAATACCATAATGAGCAAGACTGATGACAGCCCTGCTTTTAAATGCAGTTGACAGCATATCTTAATGCCGATTGGCAGCCCTGAAATTTGTTTTTGTTTAATGTCAAGCAAGCCACAACAAGAAATATTTTGACAGTTGATTTTCATTGACTTAAAGCGAAGTAACTTTTCCCTAAGAAATCATAAAATATATTACAGAAAGTCGAGTCCAGCCTAGAAATGGTAAGGGCCGGAAAACCGTAACAAACAGAGCAGTCGAAAGCCGCATTTATCCTATTATTTTATTGTAGAAAGTTCTAGTTCAGAAAAACGGGAAATCGGTAGCGGAAAAACGCACAGCTCCCCTGGCAAATAACCAATTGGTCAATATCGATGGCCCGAAAAAGGCAAGACTTCCGGATGAAACTCCGAGTACAAGCGGATCAAAGGGTCAGAAGGGTGTCGCCTCTTCTAGCCAGTTGCTTCCCAAGAAAAAGACTGAGACCATCTGGCATATGGGAAATGTGTGCGAGCATTCCTTGAGGCAGATTTGCAAGCTGGACACCAAACAAACTACTCCGGAAGACGTGGAGCGCTGGCGGACTGTTGAAGCGATCTGCATGCGTCTAAAGGACATCGATGTGCCGGGCAACATTGGCCTCGTCGAGGGTCCTGTCTCCTTTGACGAAATCTTCGAGGTGCTGGGCCTAGACGAAGCGGGCAAGGAGCGAAAGGAGACTCAAATGGATCCTTTCAGTACTGAGGTTAAGGCAGACTTTCCAGCAGTGGACACTTTATTTTCCGATCTCCCATATCGTAATAAAGTTGACCACTGGCAATAAATATTGAAGGAAGGAATTAAATTAATTTTATAATAAAAGCTGAAATTCTTGCCTTAGTAATTTTTCCGAGAAATGACTCAATCAACCCTCTGAGGGGGCTCCACAATTTCCCCATCACCCCAAGAAGCCTTGCCGAATGGATAGACAAACCCGAGAACGACTTGCACTCGTTCCTCTCATCTCTCGACTTGTGGCATGTATAAATTACAATTACATGATGCTCGTTATGGCTTTTAATTTATGTTAATGGCCAAATCGTGCTCGGGTTTTTTCGTACAATTTTGTAAACTACTTACGAGGACAATGCAGTGCTAAGGACAATTACGAGCACAATAAGTATATAATGCAATGCAACTTGGCGGCTAAACAATAGCCACATTATGTCCGTTACCAACGCGTGGCAAGTAAATTAGTTTTTGTTCAAGAAGAGAACTTAAGTGTTTGGCTTCTGCAATTAGTGCCACATTTTATGGCAGCAACGAGCACAACCTCGGATGGAATAAGCGGGAGAGATTTCCCACCTCTCTCTCTCCCTCTCTCAGCCAGGCTAAAGGTTACGTGTTTAGCATAAGCCTGACCTGGCTAACAGAGGGGCTGGGGTTGGGGTTCATGGGGCTCAGGGAAGTTCCACCTGGGAGTGCAGTCACGACACATAATGGATGTATCTTAAAAGCACGCCATTTTGCATTTGTTTATCGTTCTTGTAGCTTATTTGCAGAATACCTGAGGGAAATGCTTGGCTGGAAATTGGTTTCTCATTATTCTTGAGCTTTCTTGAGGAAAATTTATGGTCGAAATTCTTGAGGTATTATTGCTGAAAGTTTATCTGAAACTATTTGATATATAAGTTTAGTCAAGAAATTAGCAAAGATTTATTAAAAACATTCAAGCTAATATTAAAGATTTATAAAATGAAAACTGTGTTATTTTATTTTTAAGTGGAGATAAATGCAATATTTCTGTAGTCCCTTAGTGAGTCATTAAATGGAAAACAAATTTCCAGAGCTTAATACCCATTTCCGCACGACACGAAAACATTTTTACGGATTAATTAGCAACGGAAAACGCCGAGCCAACACCTCAGACCCTAAAATCAAATTGAGTTCAGACCCGTTTAAAAGTAAAAGCGTGTTGTACAAAAACACAAAAAAAAACGGTTAAAAAGGGGGAAAGAGTTGGCCATAAAAGCGGAGGAAGTGGCTTGGGAGAAATATGAGGGCGGATGTGGATGATGACCCCTCAACGAATTTATATACGGGTGCACACACTGCGTATGCGTGTTATGTCCACAAAATACATTTCCCCATATCTCTCTGGTGGCTCATTTAATCTGTTTTATCTCATGTTACTCGTAGAATATATCGCTTTTAATCGTCCTGATATACTCGTGGCGCATCAATGTCAATATGCACAAGTCGGCCGACCTGCAGGATGTCTACTACGGTAAGTTCAAAGTTCAGCCAATTCTGGCTGCTAATTAAACACAAGCTCCCACTCGCACAGCGAGCGTGTATGAGCTAAAACCCAAAGCGGCAATAAACCCGAATCCCAAAAACCGAAACGACAAGCAGCCACATAATAAATAAAGCCATTTTAATAAATAAATTAAATGTAAATGAGGATGGAGTCAGCCTCACAGGGATAAAGTGAATTCGTATATATCGCTGATGTGTGTGGAGGTACGAGCTCTGTTTGCATGAAATATGACTGCGACGGAAGCTTAACACTTTTATTTTGATTAATGAGATCAAACTTAAACTTCAAGTGGACTTATATTCATTCAGAATTAAATTTTTAATGTCTGGCTGATGTCATTAATTCTTACATTAAATGTCAACTAAAATATATGTGAGGCAAAGTCGCGGTTTTCAATAAATTGTAGTCTGAAAGAGCTGTTTAATTAAAATTATTTCTTACAAAATATTAAAAGCGTTATAAATATGAAAAGCGTATAACATTTAAAAGAAAGTTTACTTTAAAAAATTAGACGTAAGATATGACTTTAAAAAGTTGACACATTATATATAAATAAATATAGCTCCTCCTAATTAACTCATTAAAGATTTAGCTTTAATATTAACTACTATATAAAAGATTATATTTTTTAACCCTATAGTACCTGAATTTTGTATTACAACCATTCCATTTATTTTTACCAATTTTAATCTCTATTTCTCTTTTCCTATTTCAGGTGTACAAATAGCCTATTTTGCCATAATTGGCACACAAATGTCCATGATATTGCTGAGCATTGTGTTGATATTTGGAATATGTCGGGTGAGCTTTCCTGTTTGATTAAAGACTCTACGCATTTAGCAATATTAAGCGAACCCCTGCACTTCCCACACACACTCTCATCCTCAAATCGAACAACTCAAAGTCAAATATCCGCAAATTATGCGCATTGTGCCTGCGCCCCTGAGCCCGGAAATGTTTACTCAGCAAGCAAACAAAGCACATTCAAATGTAAATTACGCAAAGCGCTCATACCGCGTGGTTGCCTTCTGAAAATTCCAAATAACAATGTATTCTTTTTTTTGAGTGCGAAATTTGACACGTGGAGATAACAAACTGTGCACTACGGGATAGATGTTTTTGCTGAGGAAAATAAGGCAGATTGCACAGACTTTGTACAAGGAGAAAGTCAAAACAAATTGCATAAATTTAATTAATATTCTGCATGGATCAAAATATGTATTTTATAACTTAAATAAAAGTAATAGGTATTTGTTTGATTTTTATTTTCCATAAAGATGTGTATTTTTACATTATTATTAAACCATTTCCGTTTATTGTAGATGAAGATTTCCCAGCAGTTGAACTTAAGTAGTGGGGCCTTGTGCACTTTTTGTTTTAACTAAAAAAAGCTTTAGAATAACTAAAATTATACAAAAACTACAAAAAGCAATATTTCCTAGAAGTTTTTTACCGAAAAACAGGGCCTCACAGGGTAAAAAACCTCCGACTTGCCAAAGTCGCCATCCTTTCAGTTTGTATTATATTCCTGCATCACTCCAACATACGAAAAAGACCGCGCCACCGCTCTGAACCCCTAAAAAACGCTATTGACAGCGGCATAAAAATGTAGACAATTTGTCACACAATTGGGAACCCAAAAAAAAAACCAAAAAAAACACGAGAACGTTGTCTGGCGGACTAAACTGACTAAACAGGAACTGAGCTGGCAGGACAAATGCCAAGGCTTACAAAGCCAAAATACAATTTGAGTTTATGTATGTTGCTGAGCAATTGTGCCACAGCCCGAGCTACATATTGTGGAATTTTTTAATTTCCACAACTGAAACGCGATTTCCCACCATTTTCCCCCACACTGTGTGTAAATGGAAATGTTTCCGGGTCCATGTATGGGTCAAATTAATTGCAGTTGCGCTAATAGGCGCCGCCCCCATGCTTGGCTCCTCCTCGAGCTGAGAGCTGAGAGCCGGCAGCTGATGTCCATTAAATAATGCATAAAGCATTGGTTCTTAATTAGGCTAAACGAGTATTTAGACATCAAATGTGTGGGGAAACATGGCAAAGTTAAGGCAGCAATTGAGGATGATGGCTTATATAACAGATAAACACACATTTCGTTCTATTAAGTATCAGCTTTTAGGGTCTTCTTTCAAAACATACACATTAGGTCTATCATGGACAAAATAAGGTAGGACAACGTTGCTATTGGTGATTCATTGTAATCATTAAAACAGCGCGCTCTGTGGAAAATGTATCTAGTTTATATTTTTAATAACCTTGTCTACTGGATTATGTGAAATTTTGCTATCCGATATCTATTTCGCTGATCTAAAATGTTTATTATGCGATTATATAAATTTTCATAAATTAGACGAGCATCAGAGCCGAAATTAAAATGTAATCCGCGGCGAAAAATACATTTTCCATGGCCTCCGCACACAAAATTGCCATGCAAAACGTTGCGGCCAAAAACTGTCAGCTGCACATCAGGAATTCCCAGCGTGCGCTCAGCACAGTTTACTTCTTTTTTCGAAAAAAGCAACAAAAAAAATCCAATCAGAGGTTTTACCACCATGGCGAGATAAATTACACCGCACACCTCACACCTCACACCTCACAGCTCTCACTCTACACCTGGCCACACCTCCCATATTTTATAGTACGACCATGAAATCAATAGCTTCAATTCGGGTTTGGCGGCCCTTTTCCTCTTAATTTTCTAACGTGGGGCTTTTGTTTTGGCTTTTCCGCAGGAGAACCCCGGTTTAATTGTACCCTGGATAATTGGCTATATAACATTTATGGCCCTGGAAGCTGTCGCCATGGTCTACTCCAATGTATTGCGCGATCACGTTAATAAGGTGAGTATTTTGTTCCATCCCATAGGGCCTGGGCAAAGTGTTTTTAATGCATATTTAAGATTGTTTCGCTTCGATCTGCTGTGGGGAACCATTTGTTTAATGAAAAACATCTCACACAAAGGACTCGAGGTCCTTGTGGAATATCAACGGAATATCAATTGTGCCGCTGCTCGGCGACGCCTGGCATAAATCAATGGGCATCGACAACAACGACAAACAAATAAATTACAAATAGCCTTCAGCGACCAACAAATCAAACCGAATCCGTTACATGTGTAAAAAGTTGCTGCTGCTGCTGCTGCTGTCTCCCTTTATGCTAAAATCAAACAAAAGTAGTAGGTTGTGTGCGGCAGCTTTGGTCGGAAGTTGGCGACAGTTGAATGCATTGCCTCCCAGCCTGTCAGGCTGCCAGCGGGAACAATGAATGGAGTTGCCAAGTAAATGTAAACACAAACCGAGGTGCAACAGGCTGGGAATTAAAAGGGAAGAAGGGGGAAAATAGGAAAGGACATGGTCTTAGGTTCCTGCGGAGGGAATGATTACACAACGGGCCACAGATGTTCGATTTAGAATAAAACAAAGGATACAAAGCTTTGATTAAAAGTTGGGACATGTACAGGTGGGATTTGTAGACTTTAGAAACAAATAAAATATAGTTTTGGATTAATACATCATATTAAAAATTAAAATAAATATTAATTAGTGTAAAAGTGAGCTTAACTTTGTCAGTATGACTTAAGTTTTCTTACCCGAACTATAATAAATACGAGTTTAAGTTCTACAGATTTTATGAATGTATTATTCTATTACCCTGGAATAATTAATAGAGGTGTTCCTTTATTATAGAGACTAATATAAATATTAATTAGTGTAAAAGTTAGTTAAACTTGATCAGGATATGAGGATATTTAACTCAGGAACTTTAATTATGCGAGATCAGGGCCTAAAGATTTTAGAAATGCATGAATATATTTTTCTATCATCTTGGAATAATTATTTGGATTTCTTATTTTGAAGACTAATATAAATATTAATAAGTGTAGCTAAACTTTGTCCGGATTTCTTATGTTTAATTCCACCAACTTTATTTAATGTGAGATCAAGGCTTAAAGATATAATTTTCTATCATTATGAAATAATTAATAGAGGTTTTGTACATTTTATAAACAGGAAGTCTTCATAATTTTATAATTTTTTTTAAAACCACTTAAATAAATTAATAATCCCATAAAAACTCCAGTAAAATCTACTCCCTACGCCTGTGTTTACCCTTAAACCCCTCGAGCATTTTGACTCGCTAACTCCTTTTTTAGCGCAATCCTGCCACAACCAAAGTGCCTTCTTCAAACAAATGAAGCGCAGAAAGCCCAGGCTAAAAAAAAAGTAGAAAAATAGGATATAAACAGAGAGGAGGCACACCAACAACCAGACAAGGACCCACTGCACACACGCACTCGAAAGCCAGCGACAAAGTCAAAGCGGCACAAAGGGCGGCGGCAAAGCGTTAGGGAAAAGAGCGGAAAAGCCTGGAAAACCCGGGGGATGGGGCGCTGGTATTCGGAAAACTCAAAGACCAGCGGCAACCAGACACACACACACACACACACAGAAGCGGGGATATATGGGGATCTAGTTCTCGTCTGCACATATGCAATGAGTTGGGCATTTTTCTGCACCATTTTCCCCTAGAATTTTACATTTGTCTATGTCGCACGGCATTCGTTTTTTTGCTGTTTTGCCTTTCCTATTACGAACGTGTGCTCTCCTTTTCCAAGCTCTCTGTTTTGCTTTGTTTTTTGTTTCGTTTCGTTTGTTTTTCCCGCCCTGAGCCGGGGGGCATGGAACAACCAGCGAACGAATGAACGCTTTTTTTCTCCCGGAAAATTGTCACCTCATGCATAATTTATTGCAATTCAGAAGGTACAAAAATTCATTTTTCTCTTTTTTTTTGGCTTCAGGAACTTTTGTTTTGGCACGAGTTGGCGTGGGGATTTGACTAATTTGTTGTTTTGGAATTCGAGTTTTCGAATTGTTATGTCGGTTAAATAACCCAAATCGCATACAATCTGACGAGTGTTTTTAAAGCCAAGTTAATTTGCAAACAATTAAAAATAGCTCAAAGTGGTTTATCACTTATGGCTTCCACAGAAATTGTTATTTAACTCGTGACCCTGGGTAAACCGCCTGAATTAATTCAATCTGCAACGCTTCTAAGTCAAACTTTCCATTTTCATGCTAAAAACTTTCCCTCCAGCGTCCCACGCTGGTAAATTGCTTTCCCAAACAGAAGACAGCTAACAATTTACCAACTTTATTAGTAGTTGTTTGTTTGGCTTTGCTAGCCAACTACTCGTGAGAATAAATTAAGTGTAAATCATATTTAAATGTAAAAAAATGCATTTTTAATTTGTTTACTTTCAGCAATTCGATGCCATGTGCAAGGCTGAGGTGGCCTTCTTTATCGCTCGAGCGTTGATTAATGTAAGTTATTAATTAAATTAAATTAAAATGAATTCCAGGGATGCCACAGAAATCGCGGTGAAATTAATTTAAAAATAGCACCCAAAAGTATGCAACAAAATATTTAAAAGCCAATTTATTAAGACTTTGTTACCTACAATATATTGTTGCTTTTTTAATGGATTTCCATATAAAAGGCGATTTCTGGGGCTCCCTTGTTAAGGAAATAATCCGTTGAGTGAATGAAACAATTTTTTTATGTTTTTAAGTATTTATTAATGCTATAATCCTCGAAGAAAGCATTAGCTACTCGGACGCTTCCTGTTTCCGAGCTGCGGCAAATGTCTGCATGGCCTGATGGACTAACCAGATGGACAGTGCCGAGAAGATCAGACAAACCGAAGTCCAAATTCGTTGTCCTTTTTGGCGCAACAGAATGAATTCAAGGAAGGCTCCTAACACGTTTGAAATTAATTTCAAGACTCGGACCAACAGCCAGGGATACATGTGAGGGGGAGATACCTGTAAAGATTACGATATTTTCTTATTCACATTTTTTTATAATAAATAAATATTTAAAAGAGATGTTAGATATCAATATTTCATAAATTTTAGAGAACTTACAAAAATAGCAGCATACAATAAAAGCGCCCAGGTATTGGTCTGTATGAAACCGATCACCAAATTCCATCTTCTGACATAAGCTGGTGGCACTAAGTGGAATCGATTTTCGTGCCACATGGTCCTTGGGATGTTCACCTTTTTGGAGAAGAATAGCACTGTAAAGATACAGACACTGCGCACCTAGGGGGAAATTGAAGAAATTACTCTATAGAGTTCTCGAATTTGTATGACCTACCGTTCCCCAAAGACTCAAAAAAAGGACGAACCAATAGTAAAGATAAAAGGAGGTATCGGCTCTCAAATAGCAGCGGCTGAAGCCTTTCCAAGGCCTGTAGTCCACAAAGCTAAAGAACTCATCTTTGTTTCGGCATGCGTCTGCGATAAATTCGTAGGAACTTCCCAGAGCACACAGGCGTCTCTCAAAGGATATTAGTTTGAACATGACGCGGTATAAAAGCTATACGATTAAAAAATACAAATACTGTCACACACTCTTAATTTAAGGAGCAATATCGGCAGCTATAGGTGTCACAATTTGATTACTAAGGCTAAGAAATGTGTGTGTGCTCCCGAAATATCCCCAATCGAGGCTAATTGGCTTTGCTCACATCCCACCCATGGCTCAATCGATGGATGTAATAAATAATTTAATTACTAGCTAAGTCCATTAGTCCCTTTACGCAGCATAAAAATGTTGCCTCGTGTATCTATCGGAAAGAAGTGCGAATGTGTGCGAATACGAGTATACGTGTATGGGTGTGTGGAGTGGCATTCTATTTAATGGAAATTTATGATTCTCCATTTTTTTTTGTTCGTTTTTCGATTCGAACAGGTGCTGGCCATGTGGGGAGTCCTCCGCTTCTACAATTTGGTTCGCTCGGGCATTACTTGGCGTGGGCCAGAGGTAAGTCAATTAATCATCACCTTATGGCCGAACGGGGACTGCTAATGGGAAATATGATTTATTTTAGTTAGATTCTGGCTAAAAAAAAGCATAGAAACTTTGGCAAACATTGTCCGAAATGTGCGCATTTATTTATTAGATTTATTTTTATGGCAAACAATTATAAAATACTTTAAAAAATATTAAAGAAATGAAAATAAGGCTTACAAATTCATAAAAACTTCTGCAAAGAAAGACTGTAATGTATGTATATTTATTTTGGATTAATTTTTTATTGCAAAAGATTCTAAGAAACTAAACAAAAAAATTAATATATGACTATAAGGTTAAAAAATACATGCAACTTTTTTAAACAAGGCCTAAAATGCATCTATTTAGAAAAGATATTAAGAAATTGTATAAGTCATTTAATACATTAATAAAAGGTTTCAAAAAATGAAACAATAATGTATCCATATTTTTATTGGATTAATTTTGATTAAAAAATATTTGAAGAAACTTTAAAAAAAAATACAAATTAATGTAAGGTTAAAAATACAAACGAAGCCTGAAATCTATTTATTGTATTTATTTTCATTGCAAAATATTTAAAGAAACTAAAACAAAACCTGAAATCCTTTAATCAGATTTATTTTCATGTCAAAATACTTTAGGGAACGTCAGAAACATTTGTTATAAAAAATAGAAAATGTTCTTACTGTTTAAATTATTTATTTTTAGATTATTTTCAATTGTAATGTCACAAATTTATTTATAGTCATAAC
This sequence comes from Drosophila rufa, assembly GCA_018153105.1. Classification (NCBI taxonomy): domain Eukaryota; kingdom Metazoa; phylum Arthropoda; class Insecta; order Diptera; family Drosophilidae; genus Drosophila; species Drosophila rufa. Next base: position 11,609,242 of record JAECXS010000085.1, read on the forward strand.
TTTCTCTAGGAAAGGACCTTGCAAATATTTCAAATAATAAAATATTGCAAATTATAGGGTCAGTTATAAGAATTCATATTAAATTGAGATAATTGACAGACAAGCTCTACATCCCCCCTTAACTCTCTAGAGTCTAGACCTTTGTGTTTCCCCCGAAAAACTAATAGATACTTCGCACATAATTAATTAATTCCCACTGATTAATATTGGCATTAGACTTATCAATAAAATGTATTAATTAAACACCTTCCCCCTTGTCTCTCCCCACCTGCTTCCAGGCCAAAACCGCCATTTTTGCGCCAATGTACAAGAGTGTTAATGCCCACAAGTCGCACACATACACGTACAGCAAGAGGTCAAGGCGCCGCCATAGCATCGATTCCACTTCCGGCGGTTGCTGTGCCATCTTCGACTTCGACTTCGAGTACGATGACGATAACGATGATGATGATGACGATGAGGCCGCCTTCGGCGATGGCCTGGACACGGAAGACGAAGTGGGCTACGACTACGATGACTACTATGATTATTACGATGATGACGAGCTGACGGAGCAGCAGCAGCAGCAGGACGACGCGGACTGCAGCATGTTGGGTGCCCCGAAGACCTCGAAGTCCAGGTCCAAGCCTCGATCTGCATTGGTCAAGGTCAAGGGTCAGCGGAGTAGCCGCCGTCATAACAACAACATCCGGAGTGTGCTGATCAATAAGCGTCACAATAAATACAAAATCGCGAGGCCCCAGACCCAGCTGGAGGTCATCAACGAGTCGGAGCGGAGTGCGGGGAGTGGCAGCGACGAGAACGACTCGCTTTTGGTGGCCTATGACAGCAGTTCGTCGCTAACGTCGGTTTGACATTGGCCGCCATGCAAATCGGGAGCCGGAAATGGAAATGCAGCCATTGCGGCTGCCGGAAAAAGTGATAGGTTCAGTGGCGGAGGCAGCCGCAGCAACTGCAACTGCGGCAACATTGCCACCGGAAGCGGAAGTGACGGCGACACCAACGACGCAAGCGACGCAGGCGTCGAGGACGACGACGACGGCGATCCTGACGAGAGCCAGCATCTGGCACCAAAGCGGACGAAGGGTCAGTGTTGTGGTCAGCGTCAACGCCGACGTCCACTGCGACGCGTCTACTGCGCTGTGAATCTGTCCATAATGGGCCTCCTTGTGGCCGTGGAGATATACGCACAGATCGCCTTATTCCTGTAGATCTGAGAGGACACGGGGTTCTTCCAGGGCCAAGCGATTGTGCTTTTTAGATACCGAAAATTCCGATAAAATGCCAGCAAAGTTTACAGCTTTAAATGTACATAAAATATGGAGAATTCATAAATACAATGGATGCAATAAATCTATTAAAATAAACTACTATTTCATATAACTTTAAGCAAACTCATATCGCAACTCAAATATGTATCTTAACTATGCTTTAAACATGAAAATTTATACAATTTATACAATTTTCTGTCTGTTAGCTAAAACTTTAATATTTTGTCAAATAAGTTGTCTTAAAATCTAAAGATTTTATTTATAATTTCTACATATTAAATATTTTATTCTAAAGAAGCTTTAAATCTTTTTGAAAAGATTTATTTTAAGTTTTACTCTGATTTCTCTTCCTTCTTCTTCAAAGATTTGTGTGAAATGTATATAAATTGGCCAACTAATTGTTTAAATAATAAGAACAATAATAGCAATAAATCTAAATGTAAACCCATATAAATAGTAAACTTTTCTTTCAAAAACCATAAGAAATAAATACAAGTGTAGCTCTCAAAGAGTTAGATGCCGCTATTTTGTGTTTCAAACAAAGAACAAAACCCAAAATATAAACTTTAAAATTAGTAAAAAAAAATATAAAATAAATTGCTTCCCTACCAAAAATAAAAACCGCACAAAAGCAACAGCTAACAATAAAATCAAAAATTACATAATAAACATTTTAAAATGTTTATCGAGTGCTTAGGAAATTACTTTGTAAATACTTCCAGCCATTTCAAGTTGATATCGGTGACGTAAATAAATTAAAAAACAAAAGAAAATAATAACCATATCTATAAATGTTGTATTTGTACATATAGTAGGTAATCTTAAGTACAGTTTGCCCCCAAAAACAAAACACACTAGACAGCCAGTTAAAAACTAACCAATAAATGTGAGTTTGATGTATACCTTACCCTAAAATAATAATACTAATAAATAATAAACAATTGATATTTGTGAGAGAAAAAAACAAAAAGCGATTATGGAAACGATAAGGAAACGTGTTGGGCACGTGAAGTGTGAAGGAGCTCCATCCGGATGGCGAGTATTTAATTTGGAGTCCCACTCCAGGCGGGAGCAGAGCCTAATCACGGCTGGCCGAAAACTAATTAAATGATAATGCTGGGAAGGGAGCAGCCGAATCTCGGGGGACACGTGAAGCAATCAAAGCATCGACAAGTGCCGATACCGACCCGCGAACATGGCCGCAATCAGGGGAATCTAATCAGAAATCGCAGGGTTTTGGCGGTTTATAAGCACAGGCCCTCCCGATGGGTCCAACCAGTTGCGAAACATGAAGGGTCTAGTGTTGATTGCCTTGAGTGGCCTGATCTTGGCCAGTGTCCAGGCCAGGATTCTGCCAAAGGAGGAGGATAACCTCCTCTGGGAGTTGCCCGAGGTGCCGGAAGTGGTTAATGAGATCGAACCCAGAGAAGGTGAGTTACAGAGGCAAAACTAAGTGAAGGGGTTACCTAAAGGATTCCCTTTCAGCTGGCTGCTCCATCAAGATCCGCAGCTCTGAGCTGAAGGATCCCCAGCCCTTGCTGATCAAGACAGGAACCTCCGAGATCGTTGGCTTCTCCGACACCGGCTACGTGGACGTGGCCAAGGACAAGGACATCGAGTTCCACTGCACCAGCAGCCTGGCCTCTCCCCTCTCCGGTAAATCGGTGACCGCCAAGTGTGTCAGTGGCAGCACCTTCAAGATCGACGGCAAGGAGCACGATCTGTCCGCCATCAAATGCACATCCTGGCCAGCCTTTGTGGGCAAGAAGTCCGGGGCCAGCTGCAACGGTGGCACCACCCTGATCAACGTGGGCTTCGAGCTCTCCGGCTCCCGCTTCGCCAAGCAGTACGATGTCTGCTTCAACGAGGACGAGGAGGTCACCAGGTACGTGTACCATCGCCTGGAGCCCGGAAACAACTTCTACGCCACTGGAGTGGACAGGATTACCTTCGGTGCCGGCGGCTACTTTGCGGGCAAGAACGTGGATAAGCTGTACACGCAGGCGGTCCAGAAGGAGACCATCGACAAGGAGCTGGACATGGACTCGTCCCGCTACTTCGACTCGGCCAAGAACGTCTTCCTGGCCCGCGGCCACATGGGTGCCAAGGCTGACTTCGTCTTTGCCCCCGAGCAGAGGGCCACCTTCCTGTTCATCAACGCCGCTCCCCAGTGGCAGACCTTCAATGCCGGCAACTGGGCCCGCGTCGAGGACGGCGTCCGTGCCTGGGTGGCCAAGGAGAAGAAGCATGTGGAGTGCTGGACGGGAGTCTGGGGCGTGACCACGCTGCCCAACAAGAATGGCGAGCAGAGGGGACTGTATCTGGCGCACGACAACAATGGCAATGGCCTGATCCCCGTGCCCAAGCTCTACTTCAGGGTGGTCATCGAACCCTCGACCAAGAAGGGCATCGTCCTGATCGGCGTGAACAATCCGCATCTGAGTCTGGAGGAGATCAAGCGGGACTACATCCTCTGCACGGATGTCAGCGACAAGATCAACTGGATCAGCTGGAAGAAGACCGACATCACCGCTGGGTATTCCTACGCCTGCGAGGTGCCCGAGTTCCGCAAGAAGGTCGATCATCTGCCCCAGTTCTCGGTCAGTGGCCTACTGGTCTAGGTTTACCTGCATAAATTCCTGAATAAATACCTGAAACTATACACCTGCTTGTCGGTTTTAAATTAGAAATAAAAATATATTTCCAAATCTAGACCTGTCATGACATTTTTAAATATCTTAAGCTTGCTACTCCTCCTGGTACTCGCCTCCAGAGCTGAGCTCTTCCAGAATGAGTCCCTAAATCGCAGCCGGCGCCTCTCCCATGGCTACTACAACGAGGAGACCATTCGCCTGTCCAGATTCATGGTCTCCATAAGGACGAGGTCCGCGCACAAGTACTACGGAGACAATCACATCTGTGGCGGCGTTATACTCTCGCCACAATTCGTCCTGACATCCTCACACTGCGTGACCAAGTGCGTATTTGGGTTCCAGGGAAAGGTGACACTATTTGATCCTTTTTCCACTTTTTCCAAAACAGCAGCCACAATAGGGTACAATATCCCAGCCGGATACTGGTTGTGGTGGCCGGGACACCCAATAGGCTGAGATTACAGCGGGGCAGGACTTTCCATTCGCCGGTGAAGGATATTATGGTGCCGGATAACTTCACAATCCGCAATGAGAATGATATCGCTATCTTGTTGCTAAAGGTGCCATTGCCCAGGGACAGGGACTACATCGCCTTAGCCGAGTTGCCCATGAAACCCATCAAAGCGGGTAGCATAGGCCAGGTCATGGGCTGGGGTCGAATGTTCGCCGTAAGTAGACCGAACTTAGGGAGGGACTATAGGAAGATCTATACTATATCTTCGCAGTCCGGTCCGATGAGCGCCAAGATCCTTCATAGCAACATACAAATAATCAACTCCAAGGTTTGTGCCGAATTGCTGAACATCAAGAAGAATGATCTGCTATGCGGCCGGAACCGGAATAGTAAATTGGACCAGAAAACGTGTGTCGGTGACCATGGTTCTCCGCTGATCCACAATAACACCGTCTACGGGATCGTGAGCTACATAGTGGGCTGTGACTCCAACCAGTTGCCAACGGTGTACAGCGATGTGTACAAGAACGCTCGCTGGATCCGGAAGGCAATAATGTTCAATGGAGCCAGAGTTAGTCACGTTTCGTTTTTTTTGGTTTATGGAGCCGTATTTGTAAATTTTTTATTTGGAATTTTAAAGTATGTAATAAAACTCCAATAACTCAATAATATATTTCAAATCTTAGCTATAACTGTCTTATTTTTGAAGTTATTTTTAATGTCAGTAATTAAACACAATTTATCTGAAAACTTTTGTAGTCTCCTCTTGATCCTCCTGCTCCTGCTGCCGTCCACCGATGGGGGGGAGAGCCTCTACCTCCGAAGGCGGGTGAAGCGCCTTTCGAGTCCTTCTTTTAGCGAAACTAAAACCCTAGAACTGTCCAAATATGTGGTCTCCCTGCGGTCCCGAACACCCAGCGTCTACTTCGGGGACAATCACTTCTGCGGCGGTGTCATTGTTTCGCTCTCCTTCGTCCTGACCTCCGCCCACTGCGTCATGGAGTAGGTATAGCACTTTCTGAGGGATCTAACTCCAAGCCGATTTACTCACTTCGAACTCCCTTTTAACCAAAAAGCCAGCGCAAGATCCACCATCGCAATCGGTTTGTGGTCATTGTGGCTGGAACCGTGAATCGCCTCAAGTACGTGCCCAGGTACTCGCTGGTCATGCCCGTGAAGAATATCTTTGTGCCGGACGGCTTTACGGCTTACAACACCCACAACATAGCCATGATTAAGCTGGCCAAGAAGCTGCCCTCGGACAATCAGCATGTGGGCGTGATCGATCTGCCAAAGGCCGAGCCGGAACCGGGTCTGAACTACACGGTTCTGGGCTGGGGAAGGATGTTGAAGGTGGGTTCTCACAGCTAGCTCCATAAAGTTAGAAAATAATAATTCCCCTTTTTCTTAGGGCGGCTTCCTGTCCTCCCGCCTCGCGAGCATCGACGTGGAGCTACTCAGCCGGAAGACCTGTGAACAGACGCTAAACACCTTCATGGAGGAGATGCTGTGCGCCGGCAACCTCAACAACAGTCTGACTGAGAATCCGTGTGCTGGTGACACAGGCAGCCCTCTGATTCTCAACACGACTGTCTACGGGGTGGTGAGCTATCGCATCGGCTGCGGCTCCAAGGTCCTGCCCTCGGTGTACACCAACGTCCACATGCACTTGGATTGGATCAAAGAGACTATGAAACACAATGGAGGAAATCAGCTGAAAATCCCCCCCGTAATAATACCCATTGGCTTGCTCATTGGAAATAAAATTCTGAAAGGTTTTGGACTTTATTCTGATCACCATTTAGACGAGGAGGCCTCCCTTGGCGGTCAGAGCGGGCAGGTGCTTGACGGTCTTCAGGAAGTCGGCCACCTCGCAGGCATAGGACCAGCCGGCCTTGATGTCCGTCGTCTTCCAGTTGATGTAGGTCACCTGGTCGCTCACATCCGTGCAGACGATGTAGTCCCGCTTGATCTGCTCCTCGGTGAGATGGGGATTGTTGACGCCCACAAAGACTATGCCCTTGTGGCTCGCCGGCTCGATGACCACACGGAAGTAGATCTTGGGCACGGGGATCAGGCCGTTGTTGTTGGCATCCTTGGCCAGGTACAGCGGGGTCTCCACGCCCTGCTTGTTGGGCAGCGTGGTCACGCCATAGACGCCGGTGTAGCAGTTGACATTGATCTTCTGCTTGGCCACCCAGGCCCTCAGACCGTCCTCGACGCGGGCCCAGTTGCCGGCATTGAAGGTCTGCCACTGGGGAGCGGCGTTTATGAACAGGAAGGTGGCCCTCTGCTCGGGGGCATAGTCGAAGTCAGCCTTGGCGCCCAGGTGACCACGGGCCAGGTAGACATTGGTAGCACTGTCGAAGTACTTCTCGGCATCGCCGCCCAGGTCGTTGTTGATGGTCTCCAGCTGGGTGGCCTGCGTGTACAGCTTGTCCACGTTCTTGCCATCGAAGTAGCCGGCTGTCTGGAAGGTGATCCTGGCCACTCCAGTCTCGTAGTAGTTGCTGCCGGGCTCCAGCGTGTGGCGAGTGTAGCGGGTCACCTCCTCCTCCTCGTTGAAGCAAATCTGCATCTGCTCGGCGAAGCGCGACGAGGTGATCTCAAAGCCAACGCGGATCACAATGCCGCCGTTGCAGGTGGCTCCGGACTTGACAGCCTTGAAGCCCGGCCAGGACTTGCAGTACAGATCCTTGAACTCAAAGTGGCTGCCGCCCACGCTGAAGGTAGTGCCGCTCACGCAGCTGGCCGTGAGGAGGTTCTCCGAGTGAGTGTTGAAGCCCGAGGGACACCAGAGCTGGAGAGAGCCGCCCGACTCGAACTCCATGGCACCGACATCGGAGAAGGGATAAAAGTCCTCGGAATCGGTCTTCAGGTACACGGGCTGGGGGCTGGGAAGACCTCCGCGAATCGTCACGCTGCAGGCTAGGAAGGATCATTATTTTTATTAGAATTCTTTAGCATATTCAGTAAGATTACTCACCTCCAGCACGGCCCACGGGGCGGGGAGCAATGATGGGATGCTCGATGATCTCGTCCTCAGGGATTAATGGCGGCATCTCCACCTCCATGGGATAGGGCACACGGCCCCAGGCAGCCGGAGCAGCCAGGAGACCAATGAGCAGGAGCAATGGCAATCGGACACACTTCATTTCAGTTTTAACACCCCAAATGCTCCAGAGGCATCTTTAAATAGTCCCCGGCCATATCGCGCAAATTAATGAAAAATGGTTAATAGAAAACCGAATCTCGCCATTCTCTGGCCCCATTATCTCTGTCGCAGCCATAAGGTATCGGGCGGGACCTTATCTATTTACGTGGAGTGGCGAAGTGTGCGGATTCGTTGGCGTCTTACGTGGGCTCTCATTCATTCGATCTTAATTGGTTCCGAGGCACTTCGTTTAGATTACTTTGTGGACGAGTGGGTAATATGAGGGAATTACCCGGTTGATAATTCTGTTTCGACAAAAATAGAGTGTGTTCGCCGTGGTTTATCCTATAATGTATCTTTCGCGCACTTATGGTAGCACCAATCGTATCTTATCCTTAGTCGTTCAGAGATTAATAGGTTCATGTTGGGTATTTGGCTGGATTTTGTTCCTAACATTTTGTATTAACTTATATTTAGGGATATATATTCTTTTATTGTATCGAATGTAATTTAAATAAATAATTTCGTAGAAATTATTAGATATATAAATTTAGCAATTAAATTAAACAAAATAAGTAACTCTCTAAGTGCCCCAAAAATGGCTGAGATTTCTCAAATCAATTAAAATTGTACCAAAAAGTATGCTACAAAATGTTTGAAGTTAGATCCTAAACAATTCATTGCATACTTTTGGATACATATTTTTTTAATGGGAATAGCAATTTCTTGGCATTCTTAATTATTTCCAAAATATATACTTGTTTAAATGTATTATAATTAATTTAATTATTTAAACATAAAAGTTTATTATTCAAAGGGGACACAAACGTAGCTAAGATTTCTCAAATAAATGAAAAGTATGCTTAAAAGTATGCTACAAATGTTACAATTATGATATTAGAGTCTATAAGAATTCATTGCATACTACCGGAAACAATTTTAATTGATTTCAAAGGCACAGCAATTTCGTATTGATTATTTCAAAAATATCAAAATTTTTAACAATAATATTTTGTATAACTAAATCTCATTTTTCATGTTATCAAAAACGCCTAGAAATGTATTTAAAATATCAAAATTTTAAGTAGAGGTTCAAGAACCTCGCTAAAGTGCTTGTTTGTGGCTTACTTTGACCAAATAGGGATTTAATTCTCGTTAATCATAGTTCAAAATTTCCATCCATAGCTATCATTAGAGATTCCTTTTAATTACAGTCTCTAGCTTGATATTCCCGGCCAAAGTAGTAACTAATATTAGGTTTCCACAAAGGCCCATAATAAATGCTTACTCTGGTCTCTATTTTCACCCACTCCCCCTCTCATCAGCACTCATTTGTGTGTATTTCCCAGCCCAACTAGTAGTTGATGAGCTGCGCAGACAGCCTGCCTAATTGAGTTATTTAATCAGTTGCCCAGTCGTGAGGCCCCCCATGCCCGCTCCAAGCTATAAGCAATAATTTATAATCAACAAGTAATTAAGGCTTATGGCCGAAGCAGGATTCAAATTTCTAGTGGCGATTGGAGTTGAGCAATGGGCACCGAGTAATTAGAAAGTATGAAATAGAATGCCCGGAAATGGCTAGGCCGAAGCTCTTTCCGCAGAAACCCATAGAAAAGGCACATTAATCATTTATCCAGCGGTGTTCTCTCGCCCCTTTGGGGTCATTTATCTATATCGAATCAATTAGCAAACACCTTGAAGCCTTCGTTCTGCGGAAAACGGCATGGAAACACCTTGCTTCGCCTTTGTGCGGATTTCCTTTTCGTCCTTGCTACGTGCCAATTTGGTTCGTTTTGTTCGCTCATTCGTAAATCCAAACAAATCATCAATTTTCACAAATTATACGCGATAGCCATCTCCCCCAAGTCCCAAGCCCCAAGCCCGGTGTCCTTGTTCCCTGGCTTCCGTCGAAGCTGCCGTATCCGGCGGAGATCCTTCTCCTTGGCCTAATTGCCCGACTATCTGTTCACGCTGCTTTTCCTGCTGTCCGCCGCCGCTGTTCGTTTTACATTCCATTAATTAATGTCAATGGCCGACGAACTTTGACATATTGAGCTTTACTTTACATCTGAAAAAAAGGGCAATTTTGTGGTTAAATCTAATGGAGCATTAAGGGAAGTAAGGTAAGTAATATTGGGAGGTTGTCTATATTTATTTATGTATTTGCCGGGTCATTTGCTGACCTCTTTTTAGGCGAGGATTAAGCTGTAATTATTGGGGATATTTAGGGAACATTCAGAGATTAAAGTGCCTGAAATGTGTGGGTTATAATATGATGTAATTAACAAAATCTTTGTAAATAAGCCCATTAATACAATTCCTTCCTTATTTCTGAATGAAACCTCCATGGATTAAATTTTTCCAATTTTATTTAATTTCCGCAACTACTTCCTTTTCTTAAACCGAATCAATTAACTGAAAAATACGCACAAACTCAATCAGAGGCATTCCCGAAGAGCCTGCCGATAGATTTATCTTCATTTCCGTCACGCCATAAATTATCCCGCCAAATTTATGAGTTGCCAATCAATATTAATTGCCCTGTGATATCACATCGCAGCCCATTTCATTAGCCACCTGACGACGCCCGGAGAAACGATTTAACTTAAATCGCTTTCACCGCACTCACGCTCTCCTCGCACGACAAACGGCCATAAAATACTTAAGTAAAAAGCAAGAAAAAATAAAATAAAAATGAACACAGAAAAGGAGGCACACAATTTAATCCGAATTTGACTTGATCAGACACATTGCATTGAGGAGCTTCGTCGTCGCACCATTCAAGGATTCAAGGGTCCTGGCCCTTGATAAATGGCACCCATATTAATAACATATGTGTGGGCGTGTCCTGTATCTGTATCTCCCGGCTGGGTGTGTTCTCCAGTCCATATACATACATTGAGATACCTTTGATTGATAAGGCTGCCTAAGCGTGTTTGCTCAACAAGGGCGGAGGGCGGAGGGCAGGGCAGGGCGCCAGGTAAACGAGGACGAGCTAACGAATGAATGAGCGATTTTGCACCTTTTCAACAGGTTTCTCGGGGCGCTCTTATGTTCAGGCAAATTGAAAACGGGGAGTCAATAAAGCTGTAGACAGTCAGACATGGCCAAGGGCTAGGCCGACTTCCTTTGAATGGGATATATGAACATTAGGGTGGCTAACGGGATTTTGCACACGTGCTTTCTTTTTTCAATAAAATATATGGTTCCATTTGATAAGAAATGTGCCATTTTTTGTGCCCTTTATTTACTTAAAATAATATATATTATTTATATTTATATATTTTATTTATTTAAAAGTATTCTATGATTTAAGCACATGTTTTCATACTACAATTCGACTTCTCTTAGAAATTGGCACTATTTTACCTTGTTTACCTGTCGTATACGTATTTTTTATGAATTTTACCCCCTGTGTCGTATACTTAATTTTTATTTAGTTCACTCTTAATATTTATAAGACCCATTTTAACCCTTAGCAGGTCCATCCTAGTCTACTTTCTACACGTGTGTCTGTGCAATGATGGATTAAATGTATTTCAAAGGCGTGAAAGCCAAAAGGTAGCACAAAGTAGCACATTGTGGTTGCATAATAAACATCAAGCATGCTTCAATTTAGCTTAGCCGACGGCTACAAAAATACAACACACAGAGAATAGCCGATCCCCCCAAAGGGATGCCCTCCCAAAAGGTAGCAAAGGTTACCAAAAGGCTCTATAAATACATACACTAATTGTCAAAGGTTTTCGGTCCTTTGTCCCTTATGCAAATCGCACATAACCCGCCGCAAACTTGTGCAGTCAAGCGAAAGATCTCCGATAATTGCAATGTCTTCAAAGGCTCAGTGGGGGAAAATGGGTCACCAAAACCCTGCTGCCACTGCCTACAGATTTGCATTAATTTACGCTCAATAAACCCGACAAACAGCAATTTGAAGTACAGGATGAAAGCGAAACTCACTCCATGTGAAGGGCAATCATAAACTTTTTTTATCCCATATGGATTTCACGGGTACTCCGGGTACGAGTACGAGTAAAGTAATAAAAAATTAACTGACCAGGCGAACACACAGCGTGAAAATTATAAAAGTAGTTCAACATGACAGGCGCACGTCCAAAAGCATGAGCAAAATGATTAATGGCCGAGTCGCCATCTAACAACGGCAAATTACTCACTGCAAAGTGAAAAGAATGTTCATTGTGCTAAAGTTTGGGTTTAAGTAAGAGCCAAAAATATTGCAGAAAAAAATCAGAATTTAAGGAGAAGAGAAGAGTATAAAAAGGCCATCAAAAGGGGGATTAAATTTTGAGTTATATCTATTATCCTTGGGAGAAAATATACATTGAATTAAGTCTTTAAATTTATCTATCAGGCTTTCTAATTAAAAACCTTCAATTTGTTTTAATTAAAGGATGATAATGGTGTAAAATAAATATAATAAAAATGTTTAAATTTATTTTGTTTAAATCACTTTTTTTATTTTTATTATTTCTGTTGCTTTTAAACTGATAAACACCATTAAAATAAACAATAGACAAACTAGGTTTCTGCTTAAAATATTTGACATACATTTAAAAAATGTATTACAATGTATTATTTAATATATTATTTTCTTTTTATATTAATATTATTTTTCAGACCGAGAACAATTATTATTCTTGTTATCTATATATTCCTTCGACCCAATTAACGCAGCGATCTAAAATTCAGCTACCCTCTTCAAAATTATCTTCCTTTTTCCTTTGCAAACTTTAATTGATCCGGAAAATGTTTTCAGAGTGGAAAATCAGCACGTTCCTGCTCGTTTTCGGCGGATGAATGATTAGCCAGCCCCAGCTCCTCCCAACCCGATAAGGTGGCTCAATCTTGATTCGTCCTTGGCAGGTCTCGCCACTCGCCGAAATCTGTGTGATAATCTGGTGTTGCAATCAGCGCTACATACAGTCCGGGACCAATGCCACTAATGGCAGCCACTTTGTACGGCCATTTTGAGGCCTTCCTTTCCGGCCTCCATTCGCTTCCCTGACCTGCCTCCTTTCCGCATTTCGGCCATTTGTTTTTCCTGCTGTTATTCTCCGACGGTTTTTCCTTCTGGCTGCGCTACGCTTCAATAACTTTTATCACTTTTAATTGGATTTTTCTTTATAGTCAACGCATGTCTTAGCCAGACTAACACATGTTCAGATTGTAATTGTGTTAATGTCGTATGTGTGGGCCGAGGCATGTCCTAGCCATTGTTTTTGTTATTGTCGTGCGACATCAGGCTAATACCAGTTCCTGCTCGTCGGCCTCCTTGCGAAATGTGTGTTTATACATATGTGTATTTCCGCCCCAAAGTTTGGTCAAATTTGGTTACTTTTTTTGTTCTCTTATTTTCTATTCAATTTTCTTAATTGCTTCTTAATGCCTGTGCCTGTTGGCCTGAAACTTGGCTCTTTAAGTGGTTTTATTCAGCTTATTTAAAGTTGGTTTTTAAGCCGGAAAGAAGATTTTCCACACTCAATTTAACTTGAAAAGAATGAGAGTGTGTTTGGTTAAGTTTAAGAGTAGTTTTTGTGATTGTGACAAAATTTGTGAGGCAATTATGCAGAGAAAGAATATATTTGTAGTTGAAAGGATAAATATAGTTTGCTTTTTAATTACATTTAAAGATTTAATTAAAGTCTAAGGTCAATGAGCTGAAATATGTTATTTTCTCAATACTTTTCTTGTAGTTTTCATAGAATTAAAATAAATCTTGAAGAAAATCATTGAATACTAGTTTTATTATTCAAATAAATTCCATTTTCTTCGGAAATTAAACATTACTTACTTCCAAAAAAACAAGAAACCAAAAAATATCTAAAAAAACTTATCAAACTGCTTTACTAGAACCCACAGCCATCCTGGCGACCGTGAAAGTTATGAGTAATTTTTCCAACACTTTTTCTTTAGTTTCCTTAGACTACAAATAAATTATAAAGAAATCCCTAGTTTTATTATTCAAGTAAATTCCATTTCCTCTAGAAATTAAACATTACTTAATTCCAAATAAAACAAAAAACCAAAAAGTAACCGAAAAACTTTTCAAACTTCCTCAGTAGAACCCACAAACCAACCTGGCGACCGTGAAAGTTACGAGTAGGTGATTATCCAAACGCCAAGTCCTGAAAGTCGAAAGCCCAACTTTCTCCATTCCGGTCGTCGTTGACACGTAATTGACTTTGTCCGCACTTTCCACCGAGGACAATTTGTGCGCCACTTGCTTGGACCAATTAAACGCCATCGATGACCAATTGCAGTTGTCGCGAAATTGCTCGCGAAGATTGCCCAACGTAATGACAGCAGATGGGGGGCACAGTCCTGAACCGGCTGAAGGATGTGCAGTGAAGCGTAGTCAATGCATAATTTTAATGCAATTTCTTGAATGCAATTACAGGCGAATGTCTTTTGGCTATAAAAGCCAGAAAACAGCGAGCAGTGACCAGTGGCCAGAGAGCGAAAAAAATACCCGTACATCGGGGACATGCAAAATCGAAAGGACAGCAACTCGTTAATATTCGGAGTGATGAAAGTTCAAGTTATTCGCTGGCTCCTCCGGCTGCCCCTGCTATTTTTCCTCGCTGTCAGTGCGGCCCCGCCACGTGTCACTGGCAGCTGGCGGAGCGACAATTCCCGAGAGGATGCGGATCCGAGCTCGGGAACACCGTGGGGCAATCAGTTGCCGGATATGCTAGTCGCTTACTATCGCCACCATGGCGTTCACAGTCTGATGCTGGTCGTTTGTCACACGGACATTGGTGAATTAACCCTCTGCATGCAATGTGCTTTTTGGCTCAAATTTATGACCCAACAATGCACGGAGAATAAAGCTAACAAACTGGGATGTTTCTTGAATATTCCGAGATAGTTCTTAAAGTTTTTTATGTAAACCGAGAACGAAAAGCCTCAAAAGAGAGTTGGAAAATTCCACCTAAACTCCCTGTTTTTATATACATTTTTTTTAAGATAAAGATACTGATCAAAAAGGTTTTCTATCTTCCGAAACCGCTTTATCTTTAAGCCTGGCGTTTGTCTCTGAAAATATCTTTGAAGAATATTTTTCTTTTGATATATTTGATCCCTTATTAGCTCTTTTTAACCATCTTTCGATCTATATATATTTCTATAATTTAAGAAATATGAAATTTACGTGTATATAAACTAACTCTCAATTTCTCTCTCTGCCTTTGTTTTTCCCCCCTTTCAGCGGATGCTCGCCTCTGGACGCTGTGGCAACACTTCAACGTCAATGATTTCTATGTGCAGGTCAGTACAGCGTCCACGTTGAGGGACCTGGGATATGTCGATGTCCTGGACGAGCTGAAGGAAGCACCACCGCCCCAAACTTTCCAAGCCAACAACTCCACCCACTGGGCCACGTCGTTTGTGCTGCCCATGTCGTCCTACAAATTGGGCATCCTGATGCTGGAATTCCGCAGCGAGTGTGCCTTGAATTTGCTTCGATGGTCAGCGGCCTCGGAGCACAATTACTTCACCACGAATCGCTTTTGGTTACTGCTCACTGAGGATGAGCAGGACATGGACTTGCTGGAGGATCCCGAGATATTCATTCCACCGGACAGCGAATTGAGGGTTTTTCATTACGAGACCGGGGATGGTAACTTTTCCTCGAGCTTGACTGACCTGTATAAGGTGGCGGCTTGGAAGCCTTTAAAGAGAACTTTGGTGGGAAAGAACATTCGGAATAGGAGGCATATCATCCATGCCCTGCAGCACTTTGGTTCTGCCATAACTTATAGGCAAAATCTGGAGGGGATTGTCTTCAATTCGGCCATAGTTATAGCCTTTCCGGATCTCTTTACCAACATTGAGGACTTGTCGATGCGGCATATTGATACCATATCAAAGGTGAATCATCGATTGATGCTGGAACTGGCCAATAGGTTGAATATAAGGTGGGATTTATTTATAAAATTATTTCTTTAAAATAAATCTTTTCGATTTCAGCTACAATACCTATCAAACCGTCAACTATGGCTGGCGCCAGCCCAATGGCTCCTTCGATGGCCTGATGGGTCGCTTCCAGCGCTACGAACTGGACTTTGCCCAGTTGGCCATCTTCATGAGATTGGATCGCATTGCTCTGGTGGATTTTGTGGCCGAGACTTATAGAGTGCGGGCTGGGATTATGTTCCGTCAACCACCGCTCTCGGCAGTGGCCAATATCTTTGCCATGCCCTTCGAGAACGATGTGTGGGTCTCCATCCTAATGCTACTGATCATAACCACGGTTGTCTTGGTGTTGGAGCTGCTCTTTTCACCCCACACCCACGACATGGCCTACATGGATACGCTGAACTTTGTGTGGGGCGCCATGTGCCAGCAGGGCTTCTATGTGGAGGTGCGGAATCGATCGGCAAGGATCATAGTCTTCACCACATTCGTGGCGGCCCTCTTCCTGTTCACCTCCTTTTCGGCCAATATTGTGGCTCTGCTGCAGAGTCCCTCGGATGCAATAAAATCACTGGGTGATCTTGGGCAATCCCCTCTAGAAATTGGTGTCCAGGACACGCAGTACAATAAGATATACTTTACCGAGTCCACGGATCCGGTGACCAAGAATTTGTATCACAAGAAAATCGCCTCCAAGGGCGACAATGTCTATATTCGTCCGGTTTTGGGCATGGAAAGGATGCGGACTGGGCTATTTGCTTACCAAGTGGAACTCCAGGCGGGCTATCAGATTGTGAGCGACACATTTAGTGAGCCGGAAAAGTGCGGACTGATGGAACTGGAGCCCTTCCAGCTGCCCATGCTGGCCATTCCCACCAGGAAGAATTTTCCCTACAAGGAACTCATGCGAAGGCAGTAAGTTGAAGTCCAGGAAACGGGTTTCTTAACTCATTTGCACCCATTTTCTCACCCAGATTACGTTGGCAGCGGGAGGTGAGCCTGGTGAATCGCGAGGAACGCAAATGGATACCCCAGAAACCCAAGTGCGAGGGCGGCGTAGGTGGCTTTGTCTCCATCGGCATCACCGAATGCCGCTATGCCTTGGGCATCTTTGGCTGTGGCGCTGCCGCCAGCTTTGGCCTCTTTCTCTGCGAGTTCATCTTCAAGCACTTCAAGGAAATCTATCGCATTTTTAAGGGATATCGAGAGATGCAGGACTAGGACTGCACGGAAAAATATATATTTAATCAAATGAAACTTAAGCTTAAACAGGGATGGACAGTTCCCGGACCACGGCTCGCAGCGTATCCGGGGTTTTGAACTGCCAATTTTGGATGTTCTTGCTGACGCGACACCAGGACTCGCCGTGCGTAGGCTCAGCGGAAATGCAGCGATCGAGGATCTCCTTCTGCTGCTGCTCCGTGCCGTGGAGCAATTCGAACTTGTAGAAGTAGGCCCAGGCATCGCCCAGGTCGGGATCGATCTTGACCTGCAATAAATCAGTGATTAGTTTGGGTTAAAAAATAGGAAAGTTAATATTGTGAAATCCCAGGCTTTTATTTTCAAATAATAACGTCGGATTGATTTTGTTTCTAATGATTTCGTTTTTTCTCCATGTTTCACTTGCTGATCGTTCTTATTCGCCAAATCAAAGTGACCGTATATTATTTTCTTAAAAATCCCGTGTAATACAATATAGACTCTTACCGTTCGATTGAGCCAATCCCTGCACTTGGAGAACTTGTGTTCGGACCAGAAAAGCTTCGACACAGCCAGCAGCACATGCGGATCGTGCTCGCACTTCTTGAGCGCATCCACCGACTTGGTCTTTCGCTGCGGCTTCGTTTCCATAAAGATGGCCTCGGCCCAGAGTTCGCCGGCATTGGGGCATTCCTGCAGGGCTCGCGCCATCATGGTGCTGGCTATCTCCTTGAGACCCGCCCGCAATTCCACTCTAATGGCCTCCAGCCAGAGCACAGCCACCTTGGGATTTCGCAGGCGTCCCCGTTCCAGGATGGAACGCGCCTTGGTCAGCACTCCCTTGCGTTCCTCCAGATTTGCGGATAGAATCCACAGGGGAATGGATGTGGGGCACTTCTTCAGGCCCAGCGTGTAGGTGGCAGCCGCATCATCCGTCCGCTTCTGCTGCTCCTCGATCTGGCCCTTCATCATCCAGAGTTTGGGGAAATCGGGAAAGACTTCCACGGCCTCTTCGAGCAGCCGCAGAGCCTCGTCAAAGCGCTCCAGCGCCCATTCCAGACGGGCTGACTTCATCATCACTCGGGGCGTGGGAGCCGATCCTCTGGCCTTGGCCAACAAACGTCGCGCCCGTTCGTACTCCGAGTTCTCCGATTCCAGCTTGACGGCAGCCAACCAAATGTCCTCGGAATTGGGATTGGCCTGGAAGGCCAACGAGAGAATACCTCTTGCAGCGGGCACATCGCCGGCCATCCACTTGGATTTGGCGCCCATCAGCCACAGGATCTCCGATTTGGGACAGTGGGCAACGGCGCGCTGCAGCAGGGCTTCCAGGGATTCACGGGTGCCATGGTTCTTCTCAAAGTATGCGGCTCGCAGCCAAATGCTCTTCTTGGAGGGAAACACCTGGAGGGCATGGGCGAAGACCGCTCGGGCGCACTCAAAGGCATTCTCCTTGGCGCACTGGAAGGGGGAGAAATCGGGTTAATTTCCTAAAGATTAATGGGTTTATAATACTCACGAAATCCGCATCATCGATCCAGGTCTGCTTGCGATCCTCCTCCTCCACACCGATGCCAATCACCGCCTTCACAATGGCCTGGCAGCAGTTGACGGCCCCCGACTTCTCCGACTCGATGGCCTCCTGGAACCAGTGATCGCGATTGATCTCCACCCCGTTGACGGTCAGAGAGGTCAGCGAGCGATCAATGATCTTCTCCACCATGTGAATGTTCCCGTTGGCCTCCTCCAGCTTGGCAGCCGTTGTCCAAATCTGGCGATCCGTTGGTATATTCTCGCGGGCCTTGTTCAGCACCTTTCGGGCATTCTCGTAGGTTTCCAGGCGGGCCAGGGCCAGCCACAGTTCCACGCTGGTGTTGCAGCACTCCACAGCTCGGGAGAGCAGGATGCGGGCATCATCTGGGTTCTCCAGCTCCACGGCGGCCTTCCACAGACGGACGGAATTCGGGATGTGCTCCAAGGCCTTGCGGAAAACGCGACGCTTGGCTTTCGTTTCAGTCTCCAGGTCGGCAGCCTTGATCCAAATCCTGACAGAGGTAGGAATATGACGAGCAGCCTGTGCTATGACCGCCTTCGCTGTGTCCGGCGGTTGGAGGCGCGCTGCCTCCAGCCAAAGATCCTCCGACTGGGGATTCATTTCGCAGCCGCGCATTATCAGGTTTCTGGCCATCTGAACCTTGCCGGTGACCTCCTCCAAACGGGCAGAGGCTATCCAAGCGGGCGGATGATTGGGGTTCGTCTCCCGCACACTTTTCAGCAGCAAGCGCGCCTTCTTGATGTCATTTATGTCGCCGCCGTAGGTGGGAATCATGCTCTGCAGGTCGGTGAGGTAGCCCTTGGGATCCACCACCGTTTGGCCGGTTACAGAGTCGGAAACCTGCGATAGCTTCACATTCATCAGGGTATTACGCGCCTGGCCAATCTTCCGCAGATCCAAATCCCCCGTAGGTGTCAGCATGCCAGGTGTGGCCACTCCGGGAACCATAGAGGCCAAGCCAGACGAGGGATCGAGCGTGGAAGATGACTCACCGCCCAGACTCCTCGATAGCACACTATCCGGCAGCGGAGTGAACTTCTCTGCTCGGGGATTCCTTTGCTTTCTGTTGCGACTATCGCCCACCTCCGGTATGGTGGACCATTCCTCCGACGTGACGCTGGCCAGGGAGCGCTTGAGGTCACTGAACTGCTGCTGGATCTTCGGTCGCTCCTGGCGATAACGCTCCAGATCCTCACGCAGCCGCCGGTCGCGGTACTCCTTGCGCTTCTCGTCCATGCGCTTGTCTATCGAGTCGTAGATGGCATCCGCCTCCTCGTCGTCCTTGTCGTACGGATCCTTGGAGAACAGGGAGCCGCTGTAACCACTAAACTCGTCATAGTTTGAGTCGTTCAAGTCTTCGTCCTCCTCCTCTTCTTCGTCTTTTTTCTTACGTTTGGTGGCCGGCGGAGCGTGCCGATCGTCGGACACATCGTTGGCATCACGGGCTGGACCAATATCCGAACGGGTGGTGAAGCCAGTGGCTCTGAAATGATATAGAATTATTCATATTTAAGCTCTTCTCGGTGGAACTCTAATTTTTCGGCACTCACCCTCGACCCACACCGGCCACATAGCCCAACGGCGCGGGAACGCCCAGGAAATGCTTCTTGTTGCGGTTGGCTATTACCGCTGCCGTTATGTTCGACATCTTGATTTGGTTTATTTCTTTGTTTTTATTGTTTTATTTTGTTTATTTCACAAACAACTGAAAGTCTATCACTTTGCGTGGTGCGCTTCTTCTTCTTCTTGCCGTTGGGAAAACAGTGTTGGAAAGTGATTACAGATATCGATGCAGTTAGCTAGAGGTGGGAGATAAGAATAAAGTCACGGTATTAAAAACAGTGATTTTGTTATTTCATTTTTATTTTTGGAGGAAATATGACAAATATATATCAAACCATTTGTTTTTTTATTCAGAAGAAATTAATATAAAGATGCAAAAATTCCATTTTAATTAAAGTTCAATATATATTTATACCCTTGCAGAGGGTATTATAATTTTGACCAGTTGTTTGCAACGCAGTGAAGGAGGCATCTCCGACCCCATAAAGTATATATATTCTTGATCAGCATCACCAGCCGAGTCGATCTAGCCATGTCCGTCTGTCTGTCTGTCCGTCTGTCCGCAGCATAGTCTTATTTCTTTAGCACGCAGTATATATGTCGGAACGGCCGAAATCGGACTACTATATCCTATAGCTGCCATAGGAATGATGGCGAAATTAATGTACAAAAAAATTTAACTTCTCTGTTTTTAAACGTATTTCTATGAATTTTGAGATATAGCAGTTTTTTATGCTTCTAGAATTACGGTTTTAATTTCATTAAGATCGGACCACTATATCATATAGCTGCCATAGAAGCGATCGGTCGATTTATATGAAAATCTAAAATTCTACATGTAAAATGTAAAATTTACAAAATTCGATGTTTTTTCAACATTACTAAAATGGTTCGATTTTCAATGATCCAATTGCAGACTGCAAGGGTATACCAACTTCGGTTTACCGAAGTTAGCTTTCTTTCTCGTTTTCCGTGACTCCGATTGTCCCATCTCTAATTCGTCCGGTATCGATGCGAAAAACTGGAATCATTTGCAAATCGGGCCAAATAAATTGACAGAACTAGAACTTGAGCAAGAATTTATATCCCCAAATCGACGCAAGATGCCCGTCCTGCCGATTCCGCCACTCATGCAGGTGAGAATATCCCTTAAACTAATCTGTATTCGTTTATATTGTTTTCTGTGTAAATTTGTGTATTTTGCAAACAAAAGAACGCCGTGGAGCCGATGCAAGTGGATGCGCCGCCCAACGAGGACAACGAGAACAATGAGGAGCAGCAGATTGTGGTGGAGAACCCCAGCATCGATCTGGAGGTGTACGCCAATCAATATTCGGGCATAGTGCGGCTGCATCGCCTCATTTATGTGGCGGACGTCTGCCCCATCTTGGCGGTGGAGGCTCTGAAGATGGCCATTACCTATGTCCAGACCACCTACAACGTCAATCTGTACCAGTTGCTGCACAAGCGATTGGGCGATCTGAATGCGGCCAATGCACCCTCTCCGCCGACTGTCGGAGATCCGCCAGCAGCCCCTGCCGCTGCTGCTGCTGTTCCGGGGGCTCCGGCAGCTGCTCCCTTGCCGGACATAGCCGCGCAGCCGGTGGCTCAGGCCCAGGGACAAGCTCAGCCGGCAGGTGAGAAGGATGCCTTTGCCTTTGACGCCGTCTGGGTGGACACCAAGATGAAGAAGGCAGCGCTGAAGCTGGAGAAGCTGGACTCCGATCTGAAGAACTACAAGTCGAATTCGATCAAGGAGAGCATTCGGCGCGGTCACGATGACCTGGCCGATCATTATCTCAGCTGCGGCGACCTCACCAACGCCCTCAAGTGCTACTCGCGGGCCAGGGACTACTGCACCAGCGGCAAGCATGTGGTGAACATGTGCCTGAACGTCATCAAGGTGTCCATCTATCTGCAGAACTGGGCCCACGTCATGAGCTACATTTCCAAGGCGGAGAGCACACCCGACTTCGCCGAGGGCTCCAAGGAGGCCAACGCCCAGGTGCACACGCGCCTGGAGTGCGCCGCCGGACTGGCGGAGCTGCAGCAGAAGAAGTACAAGGTGGCCGCCAAGCACTTCCTCAACGCCAACTTTGATCACTGCGATTTCCCCGAGATGATCTCCACCAGCAATGTGGCCGTATACGGAGGACTCTGTGCCCTGGCCACCTTCGATAGGCCGGAGCTAAAGCGCCTGGTCATTGCCTCCACATCGTTCAAGCTCTTCTTGGAACTGGAGCCGCAGCTGAGGGATATCATATTCAAGTTCTACGAGAGCAAGTATGCCTCCTGCTTGACCCTGCTGGATGAGATCCGCGACAATCTGCTGGTGGACATGTACATAGCCCCCCATGTGACCGCTCTGTACACCAAGATACGTAACCGGGCGCTGATCCAATACTTCAGTCCCTATATGTCCGCGGACATGCACAAAATGGCCATGGCCTTCAACTCGTCGGTCGGGGATCTGGAGAACGAGGTGATGCAGCTGATATTGGACGGGCAGATCCAGGCGCGCATCGATTCGCACAACAAGATCCTGTACGCCAAGGAGGCGGACCAAAGGAACAGCACCTTCGAGCGGGCTCTGATCATGGGCAAGCAGTATCAGCGCCACACCAGGATGCTCATCCTGCGGGCTGCCATGCTCAAGAGCCACATCCATGTGAAGAGCATCTCGCGCGAGGGCGGGAGCACTCATGGCGCCGAGCTCTGCGTCTCCGCTGGATCCTCGACAACAGCTCAGCTGGCCAGGATCTAATTTCGGAAGCAATGATAACATGAATTTTGTCGGTTTTGATAAAGATATAAAAAGATGTTGATATATTTTATTGTTGGTGGTTTCACAAAGAAAGTCTTATCGCCTGGCATGATAATCCCGGCGCTCTCTCTCCCTCCTCCTATCTCGGCTGACAGAACGAGAGCGAGATCGATCCCTGCGCTGCCTCTGCTCATCCCTGCGTCGGTGGTGAGAGTCCTCAGCATCCCTCGACCTGTGTTGACCGCTTCTCTTGTCATCTTTGTGGCTGCTTCGGCGATTGTCCTCGCTATCCGAGGACGAGGAGGAGGACGATGATGAACTGGTGTCGCCAATTGAAGATTTTCGCTCTTTTCTCCCTGATTTTTCGCTCTTGGATTTCTTTTTCTTGCCTTCTTTCTCATCCTTTTGCTTTTTGGCCTTTTTCTTGGAGGATTTCTTGATGGCCTGATCGCCCTTGCGCTTCATGCGCTCAATCTTCTCCAGCTTCTTCAGGAGCTTCAGCTTCTGCTTTTTGGACAGCGATTTGAGGAAGAGCAGCTCTGGGTTTTGCGATTGAGAGTTGGCTTCCTCCTCCTCGCCATCGCTGGGCACCAGCTGATGCTGCTGACGGATGGTCTTAATGCTCTGCAGCTCCAGCGCCGATCGCTTCATCATGAGGCCATCCTCCTTCATCTGCTCCTCGAGCACGTTCTTGGCCATGATGTCGGTGGCTTCGCTTTCGGCATGTAATTTCCGGGCCTCGCTCATCGAGATGCTGTACATGCTGCACTCCTTGTCCGTGTTGATGTGGCCCCACTTGTGGCACTTGAGGCAGCGAACGTTGCGCACCTGGATGCCAAAGGGCTGGTCCCGGATCTCGGTGTCGCCCTTGCAATACGACTCTCGGGGAGCATTGTATTTGCGCTGCCACTCGAACTTGTACTCCGGCTCGTTGTCGTCCTTCTCGCGCTCTTTTCGCACTCCTGGCGGCGGCTCGTACATGAAGTTGACACTCAGCTTATCCTTGCTGTCCTTGCTGAGCATCGCCTTGTTCTCGTGCAGATTCTGTTCCTTTTCGTACTGATTGCGCAGCTCCTCCTGCTTTTTCTTGTATGCCTCGGCCTGCTGCTCCGCCATCCATACCTGCAATATAATTAAATCCATATAATTATATCCCCTTCCTTCTAAAAAACTACGATTTCATCAGACGAGCCACTACTTACCCTCTTCAGATTGTCCCTGGAGGCGGGGTGAAAGAACTTCTTGCACATGTAGTTGTTGAAACCCTTGCCCATCTTGCGGCTGCTGTGCTTATCAAGCTACTAAAAACTATAAATATTATGTATTTTACGAATTTTATAAATATTTTCCACAGCTGCGTTGTTTGTTGATAGAAAGCAGTGTTGTAAAGTGACAACATTGAGCCAGCTATGGACGGCTCACGGCCCAGTTTCTTAAGCGATACTCCCAAAAATATCGTATGATAAAATAAACACTTTAATTAAAATCAGAAATTATTTATGAATAAGAAAATGTGAAATATATACAGTATGTTTTGTTAAACTTGACTTAAACCTAATAACAGAAAAACTAAAAAAAAGTTTAACACTATCGGACGACTATTAAATATTAGTAGCACTGGCTTTTCGACTTACTAATCTTTTCCAACACTACTTGCGAATAGCGCGAGGCATACAAAGAAATTGCGAAACTCATCTCGAATTATTTTAGTTATTAACCATGGACTGCGACGAATCCGATATGGTGTACTGCCCCTACAACAAGGAGCACAAAATGCTGCGCAAGAAACTGCAGCAGCACATCCTAAAATGCCGTGTACTCTACAAAGATACGGTAAATCTAATGGTCTGTCCCTTTAATAAGGGACATTTGATCCCAGAACCAGAATACTATGTAAGTAATATGCTTCAAATTAGACATACTGCTTTTAAAACTCTATATCCCAATAGCCACATCTCAAAATCTGTGACGATCGCAAGATTATAGTCCAGTATCAGACAAGTGCGGCTTCTGTTTTATCCGAAGACACCAAGCATCCCAAGATAGAGTCCGAGGAAAACTGGGACGACGATGACACTCCGGATTACGATCCGCAGGCCTATTGTGCCAAGGCCAACATAGTAAGGGAGCCCAATGGTTTATTCCCTGCGCAGCGTAAGGCATTCATTAAGGAGGAGGCCAAGCGCAAGTTGGGCGAGGATTACGAGGAGGAGGCGAAACCATCGAAGGGCAAGGCCCGCGAGGAGAAGCGTCACAAGCCCTACGATTCCAACAATCAGCGCTCGGGGCGCCATTACTAGGTTAAGAATATTGGATCGTACAAATGCCACAAGCGAAAAACCAAAGCCATTCAAGTGTCTTCTCGTATCTCATAGATATAACTTATGTATGCGTACGAAACTCAATACAAATACAAACACATGTTAATTTAACAATAAATCTAATTTAATATGTCGAATAGAGATAATCCTTGATGCAGGGTAAACGAAAATGTTTCACTGAAGGGTAATGTTCTAAAGACCCAGTATGAATTTGTAAAGTGGCATAGAAATGTGGCTTTCTTATTTTTAATTGTTGCCTTTATAATCAAATAAATGTATAACTGCTACCAAAAGAAATGTGTTCGATGAAATATACAAAACCTACTTAAGCTACTACTGCCAATGAAAACGTTTATACATTTTTGTTTGGTTCAAGAATACATACATATCTCCTAAAGTCAATAAAAAATCATGTAAACGTGCCAAAAAAAAATATTCCTAGATAATTTACCTGAATTTTGGTTCTTATGATATTTACTTCAAGAAAATGCTATAATTTATTAAAAGAGTACCCAAGAAAATATTAACCACTAAACCGAAGAGATACCAATAGTTCTGTTCAAATATTTCACAAAAAAAATGAACGTATCAAAAAGTATTTGGGTTTAAAATTTGTTGAACAGAACTTAAGATAGCCTAAATAGATCAAGGAATAGGTCTGGCAATTCATTATTTTCTAAAACAAGTTTTCAGTGCCAATATTAACAAATTTGAAAGAACTTTATTCCACAATACTAGCGTCAATCTCTTCAAAACAAATCACATGCCTATCAAAAAAAATCAGCCTGATAAGCCGGAACGAACCAAAATCCTGGACGCTAATCCAGGTCTGGTGCAGATCCCAGATAGCGCCGTTGAAAACATTTGAAACA
This sequence comes from Drosophila rufa, assembly GCA_018153105.1. Taxonomy (NCBI): domain Eukaryota; kingdom Metazoa; phylum Arthropoda; class Insecta; order Diptera; family Drosophilidae; genus Drosophila; species Drosophila rufa. Next base: position 11,634,985 of record JAECXS010000085.1, read on the forward strand.
TTTAAATGGAAACGAAACATTGTCCATTTTGGCGAAAAATCAACTGTTCTTTATTGTAAAGAATGGCGGCATTTTCACACGCGATTTTTTAAGTTGTTTTGTTTTTTACACTAATCGTTACGGTAAAAACAGTAAACAGCGACGTCACAGAGGCGATTGCGATCCAGACTGTTTGCCGGTAATTTACGCGGTCTCCATAGGCTGGGCAGCGGCGGTCTCCTCGGTGTACTTGCCCTTGTCCTTGCCGAGAGCAGCCAGACGTCCCTTGCCGCGGCGCTCCAGGATGGCCTTGCGGTCCTTGTCGAGCTTCAGCTTGACGATCAGCACCTTGCTGGGATGGATGCCAACGTAGACGTTGGTGCCGTTGGCGTTCTCGCGCTGGATCTTCTCAATGTAGACGACGAACTTCTTGCGGTAGGACTGGACAACCTTGCCCACCTGGTTACCCTTGAAGTGGCCGCGGATCACCTGGACCTCGTCATCGCGACGGATGGGCATGGAGCGCACGTTGTACTTCTGGCGCAGCTCCTTGGACAGCGGCGCGGACATGAGCCGCCGGCGGATGTGAGAGGGAGCCTGGAAGTGGCGCTTGCGGTTCTTCCTGCGCGACGACGACACGAACTTGTTCAGTTTCATCTTGCTTGTGCTGCGGACTGTAAACAAAATGCACTGCGTTAGTCTGGGTTTCTCGAAAAATCGAAATATTCGCTTTGTCGCGTCTGGCCCTGCCTTATTTCCCCCTTTTCATTGTTAATGGGGCATAATATGCGGGGATGGCAGGCCAAAAACGAAATTAACCACGAAAACGCACTTACCGTCGTAAAAACAACGAAAAGAAAGAAATTTGACAGATCAGTGTTGCCAGATGAAAATGTTGCTTTCCCCTAAAAAATCCCAAACAGTCGATATTTCACCCTAAAAAATCCAAAACAAAAACGTAACGATCTGCAACGTAGTGAACAAAAACGTGAAGATTTACGACGTAACTGAACAACTATCGATGGACTATCACGAAAGAAACGTCGATGCCAGCATCGATAACAATATTATTAATCAGCCAGAAATGTCAAATCAGTCTGAAAATGCTTTCCAACACGTTTTAGTATTTTATTTAAAAGTGAGCTTTTAACTTTTTAAAATAATTATACTAAAGACTAAAGTGTCCGTTATAATCATACTTATGACAGAGTAATGCTATTTGATATTTGTTGAACAATATTTAGAACGTTTTCGAAAGTTTATTTTGAAGAAATATATTTAACTAAGTAGATTAACCGAAAATAGTTGCCGATTTGTAGCATATAATTGATAGTGGAAGAGAATGTGAGAATAAAAGATTGTACATTTAAAATGCAATAATAATTTATAAAAATATGGAACTACGGACTTTATAAGTTAAATAAAAAATTAAAAATATTTGTAAATAGACATAAAATCTTTAGGGATTTCTGGGGCGAAACATTTTTAATTTCTAAATTCAAACTAAACGAAATTTCTAAACAACTAGCTTAAATTAGCCATTGTAACTTATTTAAGAATTCTACCCGACTTTTCTTGTAAATATTGGTAAGTATTGAAGATAATCTTTTTAAATAAGAACAAAACTAAACAAAGAAATTTAAGATTTAAAAGAAAATGTAAATGTGGAAATGATAGATTTTAAGATTAAATATATATATAATAATATAATAAATATACGTTGAAACCCAAAAATAAAATATAAATAAATGAATAATAATTTTGTAAAATTTTAAATTCAAACTAATACATTATTATTTGTGTCTGTTTTTAGGGTTTTAATTTTTATTAATTCATTATTTGTTTTATTACCCCCATAGATGCAGGGTTTGTAAGTTTTCATAGTGTATATTTAGTTTAATATTATTATTATTTATTTATTATTTATTTCTTATATACATATTTAAATAAATAAATAAGAAAATATTGAAACAAGACAAGCGTATTTTTAGAGATTTATTTACTATATTTAGAGATTTATTTATAAAAAAAAAAAAAGTTATAAATATTTGATTAATTTTTATTAATTTTAAAATAATATATCATGGCTTTTAAAATATTTTCACAACCCCACTGTATTATTCTATCGTTTTAGAACTCTAGATTTTGTTTAGCACCCATCACAATTTTTAGATTATTATAGCTTTTTTTCAAAAAAGCTTTTAAGCTTTCTTACTGCTCTTCGGTGATCGCCACTGCTGCTGGAGAATGGAAATTCAGTCGCGTTTTAGCAACTGGTTGCTGTGGTGTTGTCTTTGGGCATCCGGTCCTAGAAATCTTAGCGAAGTCCAGTTTGGCCACTTGATTAAATTAATATTTCCACCACATTCAAGATGATGAACAGCCTGAAGAAACTGCCCGTGCGCATGGTGAGTGTGTGCCACGCCCCCGAAAACGACACTTTGGTTTTATTTTAATTAATTTGTGGTATAATTTTTTTTATTTTTTTTGTCTTAGCTGGTAAATGCTGCGGCACGTCAGCAAAATGCAGCAATGTCCTCGGCGACGGGTCTGCCCCCACCACTCACCTTCCTCACCGACGACGAGAAGATGATGAAGGAGACTGGTGAGTTACCTTCTGAGCTATGTAGATCCCTGAGACCCCTACCTATAACCCCAATTTGATAAGCGTGTTTTATTTTCCATGCCGACATTTTTAGATATTTTTTTTTGTGTTTAATTTGTCTTGTTACGTAACTCCTAGCATCGCGTATTGATGCTGCCCCTGTTGTTATTTATTATTTATTTTCGATTTTCCTTTATAAGCCATGGTGCATTACTATAAAGTAGGTAATAATATTTTTCGAGTATTTATTCTTCCTTTTTTTGCTGATAAAGTGTGTTTAGTTAGGGGAACAGAGAGTGGAGGGGCGGCTGCCTGCCAGATAAGCACATTTTTATTATGATAGTGGAAGTAAAATGTCATTTAATATCAGTACGGTAGGTTTGGAGGATTTTCTTGCTGATGTTGGTCATATATTATTTTCTGGAAATTTTCTTTGTTACTTGTATATTTTCTTTGTGTATTGCTTGCCCTTTTTGATTTGCATTTATTGTGGGAAAGAAGTTAATTGAATCAATTTGCCTTGTGGCTGCGCAGAAATTATATAATTTATGATGGTTTTTGCTTTGTATGTCTATTTAAAGTGAGAGAAAATTGGTTCTAAGGATATTGTTATCCTTTAAATAATAATATTGCTGAGAAAAAAAAGCTTACTCAGAGGTAAAAATTATACACATACATACATGCATATGGGGCTCCAAAGTATATAGAAATGCAAATTGTACTTTCATACCTTATAAAGGATTTATTATAATAATTTGTATAATTGGTTTATTTTGATAAAAAGGTTAATATAATTTGATCCTTGAGTGATTAAAGTGAGGTGGAAAAGTGATTAAAAATTAAACAAAATATATAATATATTTTTTATAAACTAAACGCAAAATTTGCTAAGTGTAGAAATTGAGAACGTAATTTCTTTATTTCTTATACTTTCTTGTTCTTTAAAGTGTGTGAAAAAATTCTATAATAATAGCTGTGTAAATGATTAATTTGTGAAGGAAAAATTATCCTCAATATCGTATAGACTGCCAGCATAATTGTAAAGGATATTTTATGTTCTTCAAAGCTTTATAAATACTACCTTCAAAAGCTGCCAGCTTGGCAAGTTCAAGGTCTGACCTAATCATAAGCTTTTTCAAGAGACTAAAATTTTTCCATTACTTATTCTTCCTTTATTTCTCCAATTTAATTTATTTAATATTTTCTTAAGCATTTAGCATTAAAATTAGGAAAAATATTTTCCATAAAATATTTACCCTTAAGAAAAAGGGGGTGGGTGGCGTGTACTCACACTGACAAGCGCTCACTCACACACGTGTTCTAAATATAGCTTTCGCTGCCGCCGCCGCTCAACCACGATTTTCGTCGCTGCTTATGCTTGGCCGGCGTTGGCGTTCCCCGTTGAGCTGCCGGTAAAATGAAGAGAAAAAAATCAGTCCCCAAAGCGTGGGTTCGAGTTCGGTTGGATCCCTAGTCCCCCCCAAAAAAAAACACCTAATTTTAATTTTCTTTTCGATTTTTCACAAGTCAGTCAGCTGATCGGTTTTGGTTTTCCAACGTCAACCGGAAAGCGTTACACTTGTGATAGAGCATTAAATGCCACTGTGCCACGCCCTCCGCCCACCTGTGATCACTGTTCTAGTGATCACTCCGGGCAACCGGGGGCGTGGCTCTTGGTGGCGCCCTTCCCTAGAGAGTTGAATCGGCTGAGCGGAAAGGACTCACCTCCTTATCGCAATCCATCCGATTCCTAGTTGGGAAGGTTACATTTTTATACTCCTTTTATTATATTAGTATTCCGCCAAATTAATATTCCTTTGTCCCCCGCTTATCAATCACTCAATTGGTCTCAATCTATATGGTTTCCTATTTATACAAATATTCCTAGGCGCGTGTGTGTGTGTCTATATGGTCCGATGGTTGCGTAATCTGAGCTGAATGCAAAGTGGCTAAGTGCATAACGTAAAACTGGTTTTTTGTTATCTTTTTTCTAAGCCCTCTTAAGTACAAGCTCAGTACAGCAGAAATACTTTTTTTATTTATAAAAAATTGTTAAAAATACACACAGTGCCAGAAACTAGTACAGTCTTCCACAAAACATGCCAGAAACTGGTACAGTTGCCCACAAAATATTTCACAAACTAGTACAGCTATCACACTTTTCAAAAGCTAAAAAAAAAGGTATCACACTTTTCAAAAGCTAAAAAAATAAGCAAAGAACGAAGAATAAATTAGTCTAAAGTCCCAGCTGAACTTCCTTTTAGCTAAGGCAAGGACTTTTCCTCTTTGCCAAAAGTAGGACAATTAACTTCTTCCATCGTGCCCATTGGGACACGTCACATCTGTTCGAAAATGACCATGTCCAGCGCACATATGGTGAGGAAAACTAGACTAAAGTTAGTAAATTATTAAAACATTTCCCATGTTGAATGCAAGTCATAGAACACAAGGAAAAAGCAGAAAGGTTAACAAATAAATACGGGAAAGGAAAGAAAAGGAAAGGAGGGGTGTGAGAAATTTAGTGGGTGTGTGCCAGTTGGTGGCCTTTCAGGCAGACACCAAAACAAACTCAGGAAAGAATAAATGCTTAAAAAAAGATCAATATTAAACGCTCTGAGAGAATAATAGAAAATGAGAGAAAAAAAGAGCTGAGAGAGCCCCACTCGATCTGAGAATAAGTCGGAGAATCTGCTGATAAAAAGACACACGCACAACACCCACACATAGAATTTGTATCCAGTATATATAGTACATAAACATACATATGTAGATGTTTATATAGAGAAATACCTCAACTGATACAAACAGAAGACCCACAGCAAACACACCAGGCCCCTTAGAAGATAAAGAGGCAGAGCAGAGTAGAAAATAAATAAAAAAGCTTTAGACCCGTTCTATTAACGATTTCTTTTCAAAGAAAAACGTGCCGTTAAAAGTTCTCCAAAGCTTCATTTAAACTTTAGTAAAAGCTTTTACTTGATGATCATTATGATGGTTTTACCAAAAAAGCTTTATATGATCTGATCATTATGATCTTTTTACCAAGTGAACATTTTTATGGATCTGCAGAAAGATACTTAAAAAATAAAGCAATATAATTTTCTGCAATTATGGTTCTGCAAAAAAGCTTTATATGATCTGATCATTATGATCTTTTTACCAAGTGAACATTTTTATCGATCTGCAGAAAGATACTTCAAAAATAAAGCAATATAATTTTCTACAATTTTTCCTATTTAAATTAATAAATAATTTACTTAAAAATTATTTGTTACCTTCCATTTTTAGTTGCCAAACTGGCTCAGGAACAGATCCAGCCCCTGGTCAAGAAAATGGACTTCGAGCACAAGTTCGATCCCTCCGTGGTGAAGGCCGTTTTCGAGAATGGCCTGATGGGCATTGAGATCGACACCGAACTGGGCGGCAGTGGCTGCAACTTCATGACCAACATCATTGTGGTAGAGGAGCTGTCCAAGATCGATCCCGCCGTGGCCGCCTTTGTGGACATCCACAATACACTGGTCAATTCCCTGATGATCAAGTTCGGAAATGCCGAGCAGAAGGCCAAGTACCTGCCCAAGTTGGCCCAGGAGTATGCTGGCAGCTTCGCCCTCACTGAGCCCGGAGCAGGCTCGGATGCCTTCTCCCTGAAGACGGTGGCCAAGAAGGACGGAAACCATTACGTGATCAACGGCACCAAGATGTGGATCTCCAACTCTGATGTGGCTGGAGTTTTCCTGGTCTTTGCCAATGCCAAGCCAGAGGATGTAAGTAGCACAATTGAGATTTTAATAGCTGAAGGTCACCTGTAAACCAATCTATTAGCTTCCACTTGCAGAAAGTAGATTAATCGTATTAATTTTCTAAGCCTAGTTTTCACTTTTTCACAGCACCACCTTATCATCGATTTTATAATATTTTCCATAGCTAATCTTTATGTTTTTGTAAATGATTGCCATCTTATCGCAATCAGATCAGAGTTCATTCTATAGAAGAATAAATGTACACATGTTTTCTTAAAAGAATCTAAATCTAAAACAAGAAATTTTAACTTTTATATTTTTACGTTCTCAATAACTAATTAATTTATAATTTTAAACATTTATTCCAGAAATACCGCGGCATCACCACCTTCATCGTGGACCGTGAAACCCCCGGACTGATTGTCAACAAGCCAGAGGACAAGCTGGGCATCCGGGCCTCCGGTACCTGTATGCTTACCTTCGACAATGTCCGCGTGCCCGAGGAGAATATCCTGGGAACCTTCGGTCATGGCTACAAGTATGCCGCTGGCTTCCTGAACGAGGGCCGCATCGGCATCGCCGCCCAGATGGTGGGCCTGGCCCAGGGAACCTTCGATGCCACCATTCCTTATCTGCTGGAGCGCAAGCAGTTCGGTGAGGCCATCTACAACTTCCAGTCGATGCAGCACCAGATCGCCACCGTGGCCACCGAGATCGAGGCTGCCCGCCTGATGACCTACAATGCCGCCCGTCTGCAGGAGCAGGGTGTGCCCTTCCTCAAGGAGGCCGCCATGGCCAAGTACTACGCCTCGGAGGTGGCCCAGAGGGCGGCGATCAAGTGCGTCGACTGGATGGGAGGTGTGGGCTTCACCCGTGATTTCCCCCAGGAGAAGTACTACCGTGACGTGAAGATCGGAGCCATCTATGAGGGCACCACCAACATGCAGCTGAGCACCATTGCCAAGTGCGTGAAGAAGGATTACTCGGGCTAGGAATAATGCGCCTTTTAACTACCAAGTCCCCCATACAAGCTGAGATATCGTACGTCAGATACGTCAAGTGCATTTATGTGTGAGAGCCGCTGGAACAATGTGAACGCCCGAATGGTCGTTCATTATAGGTTCTCTCCATGTTAACTTAGCATTTACCACATAGTTCTTTCTGTTATATTGTATAAAATACAATTTTAAATATACGTATAAATATACTTTGAAAATATATAGTTCCTTTAATGGGCATTGCCATCGGTTGTGGTGAAGGCGGCCAGCATTATGTTGATCACTGTGATCATGAAGACTCCCATCACCAGAAGATCATTCGTTCTCTCGTAGCTTTGGCTCTTGATCCTCTTGAGGCGTCTCTGGGAGCCAGTTATATATTAGAATGGGTTGAATTTCATTAGCACTTTTTCTTACCTTAAAGATCAGCATTATTCCAACTAGAAGCTGTAGTACCAGGGAAAGTATTACCATTATCATGCTGTATATGTAAGTGGAGGCCTTGGCGTTGTAGGTTATCAAAAAGCGCAACTGATTGGCATTCGCTGAGAGTAAAGCTATATCCATTAGACCTGCATGGAAATAGTGTTGGATTGCAGCTCCAAATAATAATTATAACCTCGTTCATATTATGTATTTTAAATTATATTTTTACCTTCGGCCACATTTTTGTTTGTGGCATAACTATTTCCTCCTGAGAGCTCACTGGAACATTTTTTCTTTGTACCCTTGGATTTCTGTAAGTCACTGGGGCTTCTTAGTGTTATTTGCTCCGCCTGCTTATCCTCCAGCTCTCCATGTATCTCCACTTCCAAATCGCTTCCTAGACCACAGCATGGTCCACTTGTGGTACTGGCGAAACTTCCCTCGGAGCTGGGGGAATCCTCCAAAGATATTTTCACCTCTCGGGTGTCCATGGTTCGAGTGTTCACCAAACAATAAGCACTTAAATAATTCCTCTTTTGAAGAATGCAAAAAGCTTTCCGTATTTTTAGTAAACATTTAAACTTTTGCGGCTTTGCGGTTCACGAAACCCGATAAAAAAGAAGGCATGACACTGACCCCACTGGACAAGGCAGCCCCTTCCAAAAACTGGGGCAACAGCTGACCCGAAAAGTGTCTAGCGGTTGAGTTACCCACTAAAGCCGGTCGCCTCAAAGTATGCTTCATAAAAATACTTTAAAATTCACCCCAAAGAGTTGTGTGTAAAATAAATTTTTAAATTTACATTAAATATTGAAGAGTTTACACTTCGTTTTGTTTGGTTATGACCTCGAAACCCCTTCAACTTGATGCTCTTTATGGGAAGTCATAAAAAAGACACAAAACCTGAATAAACAGGACCCACACAAACTGTCATATCTTTGAGATACGAAACCGCAATTTGCAGTCACTTTTAGCTGATTCACCTAACTACATGTATCCATATTTTCTTTGCCCCACCCTCACTCTATATTTAAAGGACTTTGAAAAAATGGGCAGTTACATCGAGTTAACCTTTTACAAGTAATTATAGATTCTTCGACAATAAACTTGACAGACAGCTGTCGACGTGCCACAAATATGGCAGTCTTTCCAGTCCCTCAAAAGGGTCGAGGGCTGCTTTAGAAGTTCTGACACAGAAATTGGAATGGAATAGGAATTTAAAATGTGTTAAAGCGTCTGCAATAAAATGTTAATACTTCAAATTAATAGTACAATTTTATTTTCTTAAGGGAATATAATTTTATAGTATACTTCTGGGCACCAATACAATCTATTTCAAATCTTAAGCTATTTCTGTGGCATCCCTACTTTTAATTCTAATTTTAGATGATAATCAAAAGTCAGCAGTAATGAATTATATAAAAAGATGAAATTCTCCCTTAAGATTTTTGAACTTCCCTCGTAAAACATGTCGCATTGCAGGACCTTATGGAGCAAGTGCGTCACACGAGGCAAACATCTTGTCCCTTCTTCTACTCTCGCCCTGTCCCCCTCTTTGCTCCTGGCCATAAAAAGTCAGCCGTTTGTCTGCCACTTCCCAAGTCCCCTTGCTCCTTTTCCCCTTGAACCGCTATAAGAACAACCAACCAGACACAATTGCAAGCTCCCACGCTCGCTCTCTCTCAGCAGCCGGCTCCGGCCGAGCACCTAGCGCTCTCTGCCACACCCTCGCACCTCGCCCCCTCTCCCGCTGACAGATTTATATAGCACGTGTAGTTTGTTTGCCATTTCGGCCGTTGTTTGTTATGACTGGAGCTGGCGCTCTCACACATGGCGCTCTCTCAATGGAGCTCTCTTACACTCAAAGAAATCGTTTTACCTATTATAATAGGTTAAAGTATGAATTCTGCCAAATATATATTTAATGCATTTTATGAGTAACAACTTTTATCATCTCTCATAACTTTTAATAAAATTATTTTCATGAGTTAAACCTTTTTAAATAGATTTTATAGAAACCTAAGGATATATTTTTCCAAGTGTACTACAATAGGTTCTCCGGCTCTCTTCTACTGGAACCGGGCTCTCTGCATGGCTTCATTCATGCGACTGCTGTGGTTGTTGTTATTTTTGTTGTTGTTGCACGCATGCTCAAAACGGAGACTCAAATGCTAACGGACTGGACTTTATTTCCAAGTTTCTCCGTTGGCAGTCTTCAGTTCTGTTTTGAACGTCGGCCGCAACGTTTAGCAGTAATTTTTTCAGTTTTCCGTTTTTTGGTATTCCGTGCTCGGTTCTAAGACTTTTCCTCTCTCTCTTCTCGCCCCCGCCTGTCCGCCGCCCCCCCCAAAACGACCCGGTAAAAAACAAGAGAAGAGGAACCCGCGAGTGCCGAAACGTAAACTTTTCATTGATTTTCCCAGGCTAATTTAAGTGTATGGATATATGGCCAAGTGCCTAAATATATAAATACACGCACCCGACAAATGTGTTTCATCTACAAGTAGTCCAGATTTTTGTGGTAAGATTTTGTAGTAAAAATCAATGACCGAAAAAATGCATGTGTGCCCGCCTTGACCTCCGTAGGCTTCATTTTGATTCTCTCGCTCTTTTACTATCCTCCTTTCTCTGCGCCATCCTCCTCCTCCTTCGCCTCCTGCACCGTTGCCTCGATCTCCTCTTCTTCCTTTTCTCGTTTGGACAAACCTGATTTGACCCGGCAAAAAGGAAAACTGTCTATAAAATCAATATATGGCAAAAACTTACTTATATTGTTGCATAATGTAAGCACGTTTCTTTATTTGGGGACACACACAAAGGAGCTAAATTTAGGATTTTTTATATTTCGATTTTTCTGACCCTTAAAAGTAGGCTATACTGCATACATATGTATAAGCCGGCATATGAGGAATAACGAAAAAGAACACCTTGAACCACTGAAGAAATAATAAATATTGAACGAGCTTATTGGAGACTCGATCTTTAGTCTGAATGATTTATTAAATATTTTACTACAGAAAACTCTCCAAAAACAATAAACGTGTTTCGAAATTCGAAAGTTAGAAAAACTTCTTTCTCAGCATTCAACGTGGGATTTCTCTCTGTTTGTTGCTGGAATCAGTTGGGAATTCTTGCGTCAACACAGGTGGTAAAACTTGAGGGGAAGCTGTGGTGGATCTCTGTCTGCTTGGGGTATTAAAGTTAGATAACATGATAATATTTTACCAAGCATAACTAATGTTTATCTATCACATGTAGAAAAATGATGTTTAATTATTAAGAGAATATTTGAAAACCCGTAGACAATATTTGGTAGTTACTATACTACTAGTCCTAAGTTATAGAAAATTGGTATAACAGTTTGTTTTGTAATTCTTAACCTAGATCCTAGATAGATGGAAAAAACAATATTCTGAGGTATTTTATTTACTTACTTACTTTCTTTATTTAAAAATGTTTCCTTCACATCCTCATAGTTTTGTTAAAATAATGTAGTATTGCCAAATTGTGCTAAGATCAGATATAAAGGCATCAAAAAAATGGAATAACTATAAACAGTATTCTACCATTTCTTTTGCACATTACCTAGTACTTAGACTATACCATGGGTATTATTGTTTTTGGGTCGTCTGTCTGCATTGTCCAAAGAGTAATAATCTGCTTAGTGAGACGGCGACGGCCTCGACCAGATGTCTGGGTGCAAAGTTTCACTCCCGGACTGATAAAGGCTTCCCTGTTCTTGTTGCCTCTTCTGCGGCGCTGCCCAAGTCTTATCAGCAATCCAAAAGCTTGTGGGATGCGCTCCACTGGCCTCTTGTGCATATGTGGGTGAAGCGGGTCGGTCTGTTCGATGGCTGAACATTGTTTGGCTTTTCCACAAGTGCAGTCGGGAAATCGCAGAAGTGGCAAAACAAATCGGATTAAGAACGCTTAGTGCTTTAAATTATATTTCCTTGACTTAAGTCAACTAACTTTTAGGTATTAGCCTACAAAAGAGAATGTTTAATATATCGATATGGAAATTATAACTTTTTACTTGCTAAAGTTCCTATGGCAACATTGTTGAGAGAACTTATACCATAAATAAACAGATATTTGCATAACATAGTATCTCTATATGACCTCCAATTCCAATTTCTTGATTCCGGGAGAAACCAAAATAATTAAAACCCGATCTGCCATTGAACAAACCTTGCTTATGATAATTTTAATCATTACACATTCCATAAATAGAATGAGATTGTTCTCATGCAATTGGAAACCAGTTTAAGACACTCTCTCGCATTATCGGGAAATTCCCATTCAGCTTGATTCGAAAACTAAACCAATGTGCTTGCATTTCTAAATGGGAAATTCTAAAATTTAATATTCAATGTTAAGAATCCAGTTGTGTATCCAAAGAATGTAGTTTTCGTGCTGGAGGTTAAGTAAGGTTACAAATCAAAGTCACGAAGCTGACGGAAGTGACTTCATTAAATAATTTATATGTCAATGAGAAAAGGTTTACTTGAAAATAGGTGGGGTTGTAAGAGAATAGCTTTTGTATACATATGTAATTCTCTATTATGTCCCTAATCGTAATACTTATTCTTATAAACATAACTTATTTAAGTAGAGCTTTCATGAATGAATTATACATTTGATCTTCGACTGACGAAAACAAAAATATTAATTTAAAGTGTTTGAGGTTACATTACTCTGACCTGTAAATCTTTCAAAAAAATGTTAAGTGAACTATTAAAAAGTAGAGCGCATAAAAATGTCTTGAGTGCCAACCTTAATCTGACTTTATTGCTCCCTTCTTAGTTGCAGTTCTCAGTCGTTATTTTTTGCAAGGGGCTGATAAGACGCCTTCAAAACATAGCAGATAAAGCTTTAGCAGACGGACAAGTGTTTCTCTGTCTGTCCGAAATTGTTATATGTCTATAATTATATACAAATATTTCATCAGACATATATGATCAGTGGATCAGTGATCAGTGGACTTTGACAAATGATTTTCGTTGCATAACATTACTTCTCATATCTCATCCGCTCAATCTACCCTAAACATATAGAGCTCTACTGTATGCCAATTTAAATAATCATCCCAATAGTGAACACAATTTAATTGTTGTCACTTGACTTGTCAAGGGGCCCAGTGGCAATTATCTATCGATAAAGAAGTATATATGAAATACTACATGAGTATTGTGCATATGGATAACCCTCTAATTAGGCAGAAAATTGAGGGTATACCTTGTGGTTTTGGCCTTTGGTTCAGCTTGATTGCATTCTGTAAACATGGGAACTAAACAATTTTTAAATGGCATATCAAAAAAACCTCCACCTGCTTTCACGTGCACTGTTTCCCAATAAGCCTACAATTATAAAATCTATATTTACTTCTGTAATATATATGCAATAAAAAAAACTGATGTTTGCACTTTTATTGATTATTTTGCAGGCTATCTTTTGTGGGCAATCATTAAGCTAAACACGTAACATTCACTCAGGTAGCAGAGAATTACGAGAACTACAACTGCAACAACAACACCAAAATAACAACAATAATATTAGTTAAAAAGAGAACAGAAAACGATGACGCCTGAGAAATCGGTTATGGCCTACGTCAATCATTTGATAGTCAGCAATTTTTCATATTTCTGTAAGTATTTCTGTTTTACCTTTAATTTAAATCCCTTGGATATTGACTTTTTTTTAAATATTAAATTTTTTAATTGCCCTAAACTGTACTTTGGAACATAAACAATAATATTAATGATAATTACAGAAAGCCTTGCGTATTTTGTTTTGCAAATTTAATGGTACAATATTGAGTTAATTGTGACGTACTTAAAATAATTACTCATAATTGAATTTATGATAATTTCAGATAGAGCCTTTATAAGTTTTAAATATTTTGCCAAATGTATTTAATAAAATAAGAGATTTTCTCTTTTACTAAATATTAAGTATTCGTTAGGTAACAGTAATTTTTAATATATAAATTACCACAAAAGCTCGTGTTACAGTTAAATTAATAATAGTATTGCTTACACATATCTTGTTTGTCTTTAAAAATGAATATAATATAAGCTACTTTTATTATCTATTTAGACGTAAACCACATTTTAAAGGAGCTACAAATTGTTTCAATATATTTTTTCAATATCCATTTATCTAAATCACCTCCTTTAAATGTTCATTATCAGAAAGATCTCCGTTGCCTTAATTAAATTTACCTGTTCCTTTTCCTATTGTATTTTTTCCGCAGGGGACGAGATCGATGGCTATCTGTACTATCTGGGCGGTACTTTGGGCACCTTAACCCTGAGCAGTCTGGCGGCGAGTATTGCGTATTACTTTGCGACGAGACCCGTGCCGGAAAGACCGTTAGTGCCTCTGGAAAACCAGTCTCCATTGCTGGAGGTACGATTTCACAAATTATTCAATTTCAATCACATCAATTGCATCATTTGGGAATTGTTTGTCTTAGGATTTCTTGTTTTCATTTAGTTTTTTCTATTCTTTCGGGCTGCTTTAGGTTGTTCTATTTGAGGTAGAACAGCATCCCACTGAAAACCTTTGATGTGCACATGTCCACAATCACGTTGAGTGCGATTACGATTCGGATTCCCAGATACTAATTCTGTTTCGTTGTTGTCGTCACATGATTTTCACACATTTTCACCATTTTTCGATTTTCATTCTCGCCTTTGTTCTCCTCTGACTTTTAGCAATGACGTCTTCGCCACAGTGGTGCAGAAATGATCGAAAATAGAACCGAAAATAAGCTCACGCTCTAATTGAGTGGCTACCATTGCTTTCTCTTGCCAAAAACTGCAACATTCTCGCTGATAAATTATCAAATGACAGCGGCACGACAATAATAAATCTTGTCATGGCTCAATTGGCATTTTCCCCTAATTAGTCGCCCGGTTCTCTCTATGCAAAAACACTTTTCCACCCGCACATCCACACACGAGTGTCAGGAGCATTTCCTCCTGCCTCCTCCAAACTGACTTTCTGCCATTTCGTTTGTTAACATTTTCTCCTCTGCGTTTTCCCCTGCGGCTGGTGTAACGAACTTTTCCTTTTGTGTGTTGTTGTCATGTAAATAAACAAATATTATTGACACAATACCATATTTCGTCGGGGCAATATTTGGCATTGCCAAAATGGCAAGTATAATTTCTCGTGGGGTTGAAGGTTGGACGCACAGTGGTGCTTTGGCTTTATTAATTATTAAATTAAATTAAAAGTGCGCAGGTACTCGAGGAAAAAAATTGTTTGAAAAAATGTCAATCTTTTGACATGATTTCAAACTTTATCTCCTATTTAAAAAATAATTTCAGACAGTATCTTTATAATTCCTTTCGGAACAAAAATTGTCAGTGATGTACAAAAATGGCACAGATGCACAGAATCTATTTTTAATAATTAAGTTTTCGAAGAAAAACATTTAAATTTAATTTATATTTAATTTATAATTATCATCAATTTAGGAACCTAAAATCGGTAGAATAATATTTTTGTTGGCTATTTAAAATGAATTTCGTGTAGTTAAAACTAGTTCAAAGTGGTTTAATTTATTTAGAGAAGGTGGATTGCTCTCAGGAAGATGTGATCATCACTTCCAACCACACAATATATTTTATTGAATTTTTTTGGCTTTATAAAAATATATATAAAATTATAGAGATAAAATTATATTAGTAAATTTATATATTATTTCAGCCCTTCTATATTTCTTAAATCATTTTTAGATATTTCATTAAACATTAAACACCCGTTTTGCTCTTTTATAAATTAGGAACTCGCTAAAAAAAAGTGTTCAATAAAAATAACAAACAATAAAAGAACAACACAACAATAAGGAAATGTCAAGCTCGTGACATGACAGGGACAACCTGTCTGCTTCAGAGCAGGTACATGTGCATACTACATATACTACATATAATATTATGTGTGTGCTTGTAAATCAAATGCTAGGCGTAATTATGCAGCTCTGAATGTTAGTCACTTTTTTGTGTGTGCTGTTTATTTAGTCTGGTCCCCGAAACGCAACTGTAAGTGCGCCAACAAGTATTTGGCACACTCTACCGTGTATATTGAGTGTTTTCCAATTTATATATGAACACTAAAATTTGCTAATGAGCGCAAATGGAGGTGCAAATGAAACGATAAATATGTAAGGTGAGCGCTGAGCTAATGTTTAATGCATTATCTATAAATATTGTCGTTGCAATTAAATATTCATACAAAATAGAGTAATTGGCATTTCAGCCGGTTTGGATTAGTTAAGAGGTAGGAATAATTTAACACTAATTTAGAATGATTTTTGTTCATTTAGAACATTTTAATATCGGTATAAATACATCTAACAACTAATTGTGGTCTTAGAAGGTAAATAATTAAATAATCTTACAGTTGAAAGGTTAGGCGAAATAAATATAGTTATATTTATGTAGTGTTCAATTTGTTTAATTTACGTAGTGTACATTATTTAATATTTTTATTAGTCATAACTTTAGTTGCTTCCTTTTAATTTCATCATCTGCCTGAATATTTATTTCCATTTTGCTTAGATCCCAAAAAGTAAACAAACGTTTTCTAATTTAATGGCGCCAAAATGTGGGCGTGGTTCTCGTGGATCATAAATCATGTTGGTTATTAAAGAGCTGAAAAATCGCTGTCACTACCTGCACCTCCAAAAGATTCCCTCCAAAAAAAGATATATAGTCACTTGCTGTTTGAAGATCGCGTGTAGTTACAGGAAGAAATGGCGGGGGACGTGGATATTCCGACAGGCAGACAACTTGATCGGGCCAACAAGAAATTAGAAAATTAGAGCAAAGCTGTAGAGGAACGAGAAGAATACGAAAAACCGTTTAATATCAAAATAAGAAATATAAACGAATAAAATTCCTAGCCGAACGCTCTTGCATTCTTCCTCGTGCCTCCCCGCGAAAGTCCTCACGAGAATTCTTCTCTCTGATGGTCTCTGCTCAGTAGTCAGACTCTCTCTCTCCCTGCAGAAGATTCTTCGGGCCGGCCAGAAGAATCATTTTTAGCCACGGCCAATATCTTACTTCTGCCATTCAGTTCGAAATTAAACTTCGTGTCGCGCAGATCGTGGCGCGCTCAAGTCCCCCTAAAAAATATATTTCAAATTAGAATAATCCCAAACAGAAAATAACGAAAAAGAGCAACAACAGCAGCAACAGCAGCAACATAATGTACATATCGCAGATTCTATATATCTATGAAACAAACGTATTTTTTATAAATAATAGCTCGTGTGTATACTAAACAAAGCGAAAATAAAGAGCGAAAAAAAAACGCATGACAATTTGCAACAAATTGACAAAAATACAAGCGTTTAATCTCATTACGTAAAGCGGCAAGACCAAAAAAATGCTTCGAAAAAGTGGAAAGAATATAACTAAGAAAAATGAAAATAAACATTTTCCCATGGAAATCGATTTGCCAAAGTGTCAAAGTGCCGTCGTCGTCGTCGTTGTCGTTGCCTGGGCCATGTGAACTCAGCCCCTCAAGTTCAAGTTCACACAATTTCTATACCTAAAAAAAAAACATCTAAAGAACAGCCAGCCACCCACAAGCCGCAAAAAAGAAAACTACTTATAAAATTAATTTGACATGATTTTATTTCTAATTTGGCCTGATGGATGTTTGCGGCTTGATTGGTTTTATTTCCCCATTGTAAACAGCTTAAGTTGAGTTGATCTTTACGATGTTTTCCCCCATTGGCTATAACATTTTATAGTGGTTTTTGTGTTTAGAGAGATTGAGTTTTTCCTGGGATTTTTGTTGAATGAATTTTAGGCCATGTGGACTTTTGAAATTGTAAATTTCATACTTATTCTATACTAAAACTAATTGATTTGCACTGATTTTGTAAAAGAATAGATTTTAAAATTGTAATTGTATTGGTAATTAAATAGTAAAGTTCATACTTATTCTATACTAAAACTAATTCACTTTTGCAATTATTTTTTAAAGCAATCTAAATCTGAATAGTGATCCAAGAGTTCACAAATAAATGAAACCAGATTGGGAAATTATGAAAGATTACATTTGAAAGGTTTAAATTATATTAAAATTATAAATCTGTATAATTCTATAAAATCAATAATATTTAATAATAATCGCTTTCCAAAATCAGTTTTATAAAATAAATAGTATAATAAAAATAAAAATACCTGGTCAAAGTTCCTATACAAATTATGTGACATTCTTAACATTTCGTCATCGTTTAAGGTGCCAGATAGCTCTCAATCTTAATCAGTCAGGCTAAATGTCAGGAAGCAAAAACCCACTATACAGATATTTGCTTAAATATAGTATGTTTTATTGTCTAAATCTAAACAATACAACGCTAGTTTCGATGTTATTCTTTGGACTACATTTTTGATCAAATCAGATGGCTTTTTTGCAGATTAAATTAGAATCATAACAAATGTCAAGATAAATGAAGGGGAATATAAAGTGTAATGTTATTTAAAAAATGTGCCTGCCACCTGGAAAATAATAAGAAAAAACATTTCGCAGACGACCTTGAAATTCCCGCATATTTTGCCTGGGCTTCTATTATTTAAAAAACAACAAAATATTATGGCAAACTATTGATATGTTGCAGATCCTAGGGAAATTCCTCTCGAACCCCTGCCGTTTCATTCATTTATTTTCACCCGTTCTGGTTGCCCTTTTCTTTGGCCAATAATTTATGGCCGATTTTATGGCCGCCACAATTACCATAACTCAAAGATGAATTGCTCATTGAGGAAAACACTAGCTCTCCGCTCCGCCATTTGCCTCGAGGCATGGGAACGCGTTCCCCCATGAGTCAGTTGTCGATCGCCCCCAAAGAGAAAATTTCACAATATATATTTTATTTGCAAAAAAAAATTCGAGAGTATTCTTCTCTATGTTTTATATTTTTTGCTTAATTTTTCTCGTGTTATGCGGCCGCACACACGGGTCTCTCATAGATAACAACAGAGTGGAACGTTTTTACCCCCAAACGAACTATTTATAAATTAATTTGGGGCAGGCCAAGCTAAAGCAACAGACGACAACGCCTTGTCGATATTGTTGTTGGCCATTCTCTCTTATTTCTTGGTCTTTTGTACCATCACCTTTTACATACAAACTCTTACCCCGTTTTGGGGCAGCCCTGCCCTGCCAGCTGCCAATATTGAAAAATTATAAACAAAATTGAATCGGGCTGCAGTTGCCAAAAAAATGTAAGGCGTCATAATTATGCTTTGGTTTTTGACTTTCGGCTTGGCCTTTGATGAGCTGCAAATGGTCGGAATTTTGAAAATTTTGTAGGGGAATTAGAAAATTTGGTTTACCTCTCATTAGGGATTTATGAAATGCAGTCTGATAGATTAATATCTCTGAAAATGTTTGCTAGAACAATTTATTAAAGTAGCATTTTTATAGATGGTTAATAACTTGTTAAGAATTAACAGAAAGCATAAGAAATATAATTTAATAATAATGATAACTAAATAGGCAACGATCCCATTGCTTTGTATAAATTATTAATTGGGTATTAACCTTGGAATCTTATTCTAATGTTGCATTGTCTGAATTTAATTACAAAATATTTAAGACTGCGAAAGCAAACAAAAAATAGATAAAAAAGCTATTTGTATTTATAACAAACCAATGTTTATTTTAAATATTTATCTGGTAAACAGTATAAATATGTATACACAGGATGCACTTCTAAAATTAATGGGAATGGCGCAAAGCAAAAGACCCCTCAATTACAAATTGAAAAGTATATTTTTAAACGCGCTAATTAGCATTTAAATGATTTTCGAACGATTACAAAACGCGTCTAATGGGAATAAAATAAATGGGAAAAATAAGTGAAAATCGAATGTACGATTTCCCGGCAAAGAAACGACGACGACAACGGCAAACATTAAATGCAAAATGGCTAATGAAATGTGCGAAAAATCGTATGTGTGTGTTTATGTGCGTTTTACAGTCGCTTGGAAAATGTGCATATTAAATGCCAGATGAAATCTGAACGATCCATAAAGGCAACCAAGAGTCAACAGAGTGTCCAATAATCTGCATATTAAAGTTAACCAACCAGAAAGTAATAGAATTCACAAGGAAACCATGTCCTGTTGCGGCCAAATAACCAGCATACGAGTGCCCATCGAGCTGAGCAATCAGAGCGATGTGCTGAAGGTAACTCCCCGAGAAGGGGATCCTCTTCCCCCTAGCTTACCCGAAAAAATAAATAATAGACTCCGATCCTAACACCAACTTAACTAAGCAATAACTAATACAAACTTTATTTTTGCTTCTTTTTTTTGTTTACTGTCTCTTACATTGCCCGTGGGCGGCTAGATCATATACGATCATCGTCTAGATATCCACCACAGGGTAGGCCTCCTCATCTGCCCCTCGGGGTATGCTCTGCAAAATTAACCAAGCTCCCCCTTAGACTTGCGTCATCGAATATAAAATATAAACAAAATTGATTTGGAAAGCACTTTAATCTGCCGAACAATTATTTTTTGAAAATACATTTGCATTCTGCTCATTAAAAATCTGGCCAGTGAAAATAAACAAACTAACTTTTAAGATCCTCCCCCGAAGACCCCTGCACAAAAAATTATTCCCCTCCCATCGTTGAGCGTATTTTGATATTCGTTTTCGTACATCAACACTTTTGGCCATTGCGGGTATTTTTTTCGCAGCTGTTTACCATAAAGGAAGTGCTCTAATGGCTATATCGAATCGATTCCACTTGCTATCTACTCTTGGGCGCCAAAAAAGAAATTCCGACGAGTGATAGGTTTATGTCTCTAGCCCCAAAATAAACGATATATCATAAATTCAAAAGGTTATTGATTTTAATCTAACAATTGGGTGTGATTTATTGTTCGAGTAACCAAAAATAAACACACACTGAAGGGGAAAAGGATTGATTGATGACCGACAAAAGCGTTATGCTTGAAAGGGAAGGAAATAAGCCTTTAAAGTTTACCAATTCGATAACCAATTTAATTAGCCGCAATTATAATTTGGTTTCTGCGAACTTGGGGGCTGTCTGATTGGGGTAAACACCATTTAAGCTTTGATCTCTAGAAAAAATTAAGAACCACAGGATAGCAGTTGACAATATGAATATATTCTATGGTAGAAATGTAAATAAACCTTAATATATCAATGGGTTAAGCCCATATACCTTCATTTGTAGTTATACATAGCTGTAATTCGGTTTTCAGCCTTGTTTAAAATTAATTTTAATGCAAGTCTCGACATTGAACCCCTCAAGACAAACAATTCATTAAGATCACGCATATATATGTAATATCCCAATATATATCGGCTCTTACAACTAAAACCCTTACCTTACATTGATTTTCTTGATTGTACATAAGTATTCTATCTCAAATATCTCTCTCTCTCAACGTCTCCACTCATTGCATGTCCTCGATTTCTCTCTGTTTCTTTTGGGGTCACTTCACTCGCATTGCAGGGTCCAGAACAAATACACGTCTCCAAGTTCTACAAGGAGTCCAAGAATGGCAAGTTCGTGTCCTATATCACAGAGAACGTCCGGACCCTATATCAGACGTTCCGTGAAGGTGCCTATGCCTCCAACAATGGACCATGTCTGGGATGGCGCGAAACTTTGACGTCTCCTTATCAGGTAAGAAGGAATAATCACCTTTTGAGGAGCTTACATTTATATTTCTCAACTAGTTCTAGCAGTTAGTATTAAAGTAAAACTAAAGACATGTTTAAGATGATGAAAAACTAAGAAACTTGGCTATATTTGTTTAACTTTTAATAAATAAACCTTTACGTTGCCCTAGGTAAGAAATAATACTCACATTCGGTGAGTTTGATCAATAATTATTGAATTTTAATTCCCGATTAGTTTTAGCAAATAGTATTAAAGTAAACCTAGTGACAGCAAATAGTATTAAAGTAAACCTAGTGACAGCAAATAGAATTAAAGTAAACCTAGTGACAGCAAATAGTATTAAAGTAAACCTTGTGACATAGTTAAGATTATGAACGAACTATTAAACTCAACTATTTTGATTTATTTTTTAATTAATAAACCCTTACCTTACCTTGTACTCCACCTCTAGTGGATCAACTATGACGAGGCCCTGCTGCGAGCCAAGAACTTTGGTGCCGGAATGCTGGCGCTGGGAGCCAGGCCCAAACAGTTGATTGGCATCTACTCGCAGAACCGACCAGAGTGGATCCTGTACGAGCAGGGATGCTACTCGTTCTGCCTGGTCGTGGTTCCACTGTACGACACCCTGGGTCCCGATGCCTGTGCTTTCATCATCCGCCAGACAGAGATGTCGATTGTGGTCGTCGAGGATGACGGCAAGGCGGCCATGTTGCTGGAGAAGGCGCCACGCAGCCTGAAGATCATCGTGGCCATCAAGCCCATCCGCCAGACGACTCTGGAACGGGCGCGTAGTCGGGGCATCCAGATATTCTCCTTCATCGATGTGGAGAAACTGGGGGCCAAGGGCAACCACCCGGAAGTGCCACCGACGGCGGAGGATCTGTGCACGGTATGCTATACGTCCGGTACCACAGGGAATCCCAAGGGCGTGATGCTCACCCACGGGAACGTGGTGGCCGGCGTCTGTTCTGTGATCCTGCAGATGGGCGATCATCGCATCCGCGCGGGAGATGTGATGGTCTCCTTCCTGCCCCTGGCCCACATGTTCGAGCGGTGCTGCGAGAACGGAATGTACTATGTGGGCGGCTGTGTGGGCTTCTACTCGGGCGACATCAAGGAACTAACCAATGACCTGAAGATGCTCAAGCCCACGGTTATGCCGGCTGTGCCTCGACTCCTGAATCGCGTCTACGACAAGATCCAAAACGATATATCGGCGTCCGGACTGAAGAGGGGTCTCTTCAACATGGCCATGCGGGCCAAGGAGAAGGAGATCGCCCGAGGTGTCCTGCGAAGGAATGGCTGCTGGGACAAGCTGGTCTTCAAGAAGGTGCATCAGGCCTTTGGCGGCAACCTGCGCCTGATGGTCGTCGGTTCAGCTCCGCTGGCCGGCAATGTCCTCACCTTCATGCGCTGTGCCTTGGGTTGTCTCGTGCTCGAGGGCTATGGCCAGACGGAGTGTACGGGCGCCATTACCCTAACAGTTCAGGGCGATCACGTGCCCAACCATGTTGGGCCGCCCGTCTCCTGCAATGCTGTGAAGCTGGTGGATGTGCCAGAGATGGAGTACTTTGCCAATCAAAATACGGGGGAGGTGTGCGTGCGGGGATCGAATGTGTTCCATGGGTGAGTCTGAGGTCTAGACTCTAGACTCTAAGGGAAGGTATAATTTCTGTATAATTTTGCAGTTACTATAAGGATCCCGAGAAGACGGCCGAGGCCATCGATTCGGAGGGCTGGCATCACACTGGCGATGTGGGCATGTGGCTGCCCAATGGCACCCTGCGGATCATAGATCGGCGCAAGCACATCTTTAAGCTCAGCCAGGGCGAGTACATAGTGCCCGAGAAAATTGAGAATATCTACACGCTCAGTCAATATGTTAATCAAGTCTATGTCTATGGAGAGAGCTTAAAGGTGAGAGGTTAAGGAAAGCGATTAAATATATTTTAATATATTTTTTACTTCCATCAGAGCTGCATTATCGCTGTTGTTGTACCTGATACGGATGTACTGAAGCAATGGGCCACGGAGAACAATGTACGCGGCACACTCTCCGTCCTGTGCAATAATAAGAATGTCAAGGAACTGATCATGAACGACATGCTCAACTGGGGCAAGCAGAGCGGACTCAAGTCATTCGAACAGGTAACTAAATACATATATTCCCATAATAAACCTACATATAATTTGATCCAAAATCCAGATAAAAGATGTCTATCTGCATCCGGATCCCTTCTCGGTGCAAAACGGACTGCTGACGCCCACATTCAAAGCCAAGAGACCGCAATTAAAGAGCTACTTCAAGCCTCAGCTGGAGGATATGTATAAACACCTGGATTAAAGCAATATCTATACATATACATTTATATAGAAATCAACAACGAATCGAACTCAAGAATCGGGGAAGAGCGAGCATTCATTCAAATAAATATATGCCTATGCCATTTTTTAAACTGATGATGATAACAAAGACTACAGATACGAGGATAACATAGCTATGAGAGAGCCAACTGGCAGAACAGTCTAATTTTGTAGTTTCGTCAATTCTTAGCAAGTAAGAGGAGCGCAAGATACAGATACCAGATACCAGATAAAATACACACAACTCTCTCTCAAAACTGGCAAGGACTAATAACCTTTCGACAGCCGCATTTTTTTATTAAATACTTTAATCGAGAAGCGAGCCCCGTAACCACAATATGTTAACTATATAGTTCCCTAACACCCTAATGGTCTAGTGCAAAGTGAATAGAACACGATGGCGTAGTCTGAACCAAAACATATAAAACTAACATATTGAGCAAAAATTGATTAAAACGAAAGCTTTAATGAACTATCGTACGTATACTACACTCAGCGTTAGTTGGATAACCAGAGGTAGAGTGGAGAGTAAAATTTTAAAATTATATATATTAGACACGCTAAACTAAATTAATGGGAACGCATTCGCCGAGGGAATACTTTAATAACAATAATGAAAACATTAACCGAGAAGAAGATCAAACTTAACAATAACTATGATAAAGATCCACTTCTTTGGACTGCACTGTCTGCCTTACAACCAAATACCAAAATTAAAATTTATCAACAAACTGCTAAATTGCTAAACAAAATTCATTTTTAAGAGCTAACTAACTAGATAAAGGTAAAGCAGCAGCATTATAATACGATTATTAAATAATTTCTTTATGTAGATACACACACACAAAAGCAAAAACAAATTCAAATTATAATTTGAAATAAAAACTAAAATAAAGAAAATCACCGAGTTTGAGTTTATTGGAATTAGTTTTTAACTTGAAAGCAATTTCTGATATTCTATCTCTGCTTATTTTAATTAGAAGAAAATACCCAGAGTTCGTTGAAAATTATTTTAATCTAGTTGGTATTGCCACTGTATTGGCGTTGCCACCATATAAAAGTTGCCGTAATTCCCCCAAAAATATTTCCAAAAATAAAATACACTCTGCATTTAATTACTATTCACTCCACAGCTTTTAATACATTTCAAAGAACTTTTAACTTAAAGGCGCATTCTGCTTTATGACATTCTACATATTTTCAGCTTAATTCAATTAGTGGCCATAGAGCACTTGGAATGCAAAACAAGAAAATGAAATCGAGTTTTAGAAGGACAAATTTCAGACTTTAGTGAGTCGTTATCGTTTGTGTAGATTCTAATTAAAATGTACAAATATGTGTCGGGCGATGGGGGGAGGTCTTAGCTAAGTAATCAAGTTGTGTTTCCATCGATATTTGGGTACTTAAATTCACTAAAAGTTGTTTGATTTACCTACACGCGTGGATCACAGCTCGCCGTGCTTGGGCTCATGAGGTGGCGTCACCGTGGTGACCACCCGCGGATCATGCACTACTGAATCATCCTCTGCGGCGTCCCTGCTGCCATGCGAATTCTCATGGTCCTCGATGCGAGCCATCAGGGTCTTGAGCTCTCCGTCGTAGTCCTTCCACTCGGGCACAATCCTCTGGGCGGCCGTTAGCTTGGCCTCCTTGGTCTGCGGATTGTTGCACAGATCGATCACCTTGGCACTCTTGAAGGAGGTGTCGCTGCACCACGTCTGGCACCAGAGCCAGTCGTCGGGCAGCGACTTGATGGCCACCTGGTGGATCATATTGTTGGGCAAATCCTGATCCAAATTCGATAAACTATTGGGATCCTGGCTGAGCGCCTGGTATTGACCCCTCAACCGATCTCCAGCCGCAATCTTCCGGAACCTCTTCAGGTCCACCACGTACAAGGCGGAAATGTGGTAGCGCCGACCCATCAGATGACTTCGCCAGTATCCCTGCTTCCAGAACCGGAAGCCCTCCATCTCCTTGCGCGAGTCACAGAACGGCGTGTAGGCATAGGGCGCTCCTCCGAGATCCAGATCGTAGAGTTCTTTGATATCAGTTCTAACGATGGCATCGGCGTCCACGAAAATGATCTTTCTCACATTCAGCGGGAAGAGTACGTCCAGGAAGAGGATCTTGTAGCCCCAAATGGTGCGCTGCTTCTCCGTCTGCTGGTGGAGCCAACGTGGCCACTTGTACTGGACCAATTCGTACTGGAAGTTATACTCGCTGGCCATGTGCGGCAGGAAGTCGGTGAACTGGGGCGAAAGGTAGTTCTTGAGGAACCAAAACTTCACCGGGGACTTGGTGTGCTTCAGCAGCGACACCATCATGATCCGCAGCAGGCGTTCGTACAGGTGTCCCGATGCCACCGAGAAGATATTAATGGTTTCCGTATCCTCATCCGTGGCCGCCTGGTTGCCATTGCTTCCGCCAAAGCTACTGGCAATGCTGTTCCAAATGCCCGACTGCGCCGCCTGTTCGTTGTCATCGGCCAGGAGCTCGGCCTGCTGCATGCCCGGCTTCTTGGCGACCCTCAGCTTGATGACATGCGATTGCAGGGATGTAATGAGAACCTGAACTTCCGTGGATCCGACAGTATGATGGGTATTGGTGCCCTCAATGTGACTTATTCCATAGATATCCGTGGATTTGCCATCGCGCAGACGCAGGGACCAAGCTCCAGGATTGGCCTTCAGCTGGAAGTAACCCAAATTGGCCATCACAATGGTGTCCACGAGCGTTGGTTGGCCCTGAGTGCCCAGAACCAGCTGCAATCCTCTGGGAGGAGCACCACTGGCGGCGTCGAAGCAATGTCCCTCCAACAGCAGATACTCCAAATCGAACTCACTGTGCACGGGTCCACCAATATCGGTCAGCTTGATGTTATCCAAGTCGTAGACGGCTCTCACAGCCTCCACCAGCCAGTTTTCGGGAACCTGCAGCTGTTGGGTGAGCAAGGGATTGGCGGGCAATCCACTAAACTTGGCCAGAGGACCTTCCGATCGGCTGCCCGTTGACTCGAACTGAATTTCGGGCTCCACAACGTAGCGGTAGAAGTTCTTCACGGGCATATCGCTGTGCTGGGGCACGGGAATCAGATACAGATTCAGCTGGCAGTTCAACACCTGACGCAGGAGTATCAGGATCGGGGTTAGCTTCTGAGCTGCTCGCGATGCCGGATCCAAGACAGCTGCTATATCGAAGTGTGGGAGTTTCTCCTGCTTCGGGGGCAGCTTCACCACCGAGTGATCCGATCTCAGGTCCGTGGGTAGCTTGAAACGTGTCTTAGTTTGACGGGGAAGCAGGCTGGCATAGAGCTTCAGCAAGGTGTCGCTGGTGAACTCCTCCTTGACATCCTGAGCGGATTCCTTGAGCACCTGCCGCACCTTATCGCCATATTGCAGGGCACTGAAACGGGCCAGCAGGGCAAAGTCAGCGCTATCAAAGGTCTCCTCCGAGGCCAGAGGTCCGTACAGACGGCCATTGCCAATGACCAGGCGCTGGGACTTGGTCAGACCCAACACCCGCTGCGAGTACACCCTCAGCATCTTCAGATGGAGCTCCGTGGAGCCCAGAATATCCTCCAACTGCGAGGGTATCTCCACCTTCTCCTTGGGCTTCTTCAGCCACTTGAGAACCAGCTCGGTGGCTTGACTTGGCTCCGGCAGGCTCTGCATGGCCGCCCAGGCCAAGCGATTGAGGTTCTTCTTGTCCGATTTGGAGGAAGCACTCTCAGTGTTTGGAATGAAAGCCAGGCGCACGCTTTCGCTGCTCTGCACATATTCCAAGGCGTGGGTGAGCAGGGAACGGCCCTCCTCGGTATCCAAGTCAGCGAACACCCAAATCGTAAGGAACTGCAGCGATGAGCGACCAATTAGCTCCGTGGACTTCTTGCCACCAAAGTACTTGAGGTTCTCCATCAGAGTGGCGGTCATATCCCGATTGGAGAGGCGATTCAGGGCACCAACATTGCCCAGATTCTTGTAGGCGACGCCATTAATGTCCAGGTACCGGACATCCTCCTGGCTGAGGATCCTCTGGTTCAACCTGGGCATCACATGCGGCTGATTCATCAGATAATCAATGGCCACATCGCTGTCCGTCATCTCACCCTTGTAGACCGCCTTCTGCAGATTGGTGGTGTGGCTCATGATTTCCGTGAAGATGGCCTCCTCGAAGTCACTGTCGGCTGTGACGAGATTACTGGCCATTGGCACGCCATTGAGCAGCGCCTGCGGCTGTCCCTTGTTGTCGGAGAAGCCCAGACGTTGAATGAACTCCGAGGCCAGCTCCCGCCCGTAGTCGTAGGTGGAATCCTCCTCCAAGAACTCCTCCGCCTTCCCAGCGCTGAGAGTGGTGAACTCCTTGGAGAGCTGCTTCACAATATCCTTTTTCGTCACGACCTTCGTCTCACCCACGGAGGCATAGATGTCGGTGAGGAAGCTGAGGGCCGCCCGGGCATCCTTCTTCTGACTCACATAGTTAAAGGCACAACTGATGGCTATGTAATCCTCCCGATTATCCTCACTGGCCTCCCTCGCGTCGAAGACCAGGCCTAAGCGAATGGGTGCCTGATGAATGACAAAGGATTCGGATAGCTTGATCACGCTCCTGGCTGTCGGCTGCAGGGCATCGACCACCAACACCAGGTTGAACACATTCTTTCGGATATTCCGCAGCATGCCGGGGAACGTGGGCCGCAGGAGATCCATCACCGACGAAGGCCATCGCCGGTACTGGGCATCGTTCTCGATGTCGTTGACCCACTGCACTGCCGTGTCGCGGATGTCGATGGCAAACTCCTTTTTGCTGGACGCAGTGAGATCCAAGGCAAGGAGAGAGCTAGCCAGGTTACCCCTCACATTATTGCTGTGCAGGCTTTCCAGGACGCGCATCTCCGAGCGCAGCGTCTCGATCAGAGAGTACAGATCCATGGTGTCCGCATCGAAGAACAGACCGTTGATGAACAGGGCACCATCGGGTGGGGCCACATTCAAGCTTCGGCCGAAGGCTTCCGTGTTGTGCTTGACCTCCGACCTCAAGGCATCCGTCACCTTGTGGGCCAGCAGAGTCCTGGCCAGCATGGGGAAATTGTGGGCAGTGTACTGCAGAATTTGTAGGGTTTCATCCCCCTGAATTTCGGCGATGGCAGCGGCTGCCTGGAGGCCCAGGTCCTGGAATTCCCAGGCCTTCAGCTGGGCAATCTCGTCGTTGCCTTGGAGGAGTCTCTGACGCAGCTGGTCCAGCGCTCTCTTCAGCGAGGGATGCTTCTCCTTCAGGATCTTGAAGTCGAAGCCCTGGACATCCGATTCATTGGCCAAATCCTCGTCAGAGGATGCTCCCGCCTCGGGCTTGGGAGCATCATCTTGGCTCTTGTATTCCGTGGACTTTAGGTGAAGTTCCACGCCGTAACCCGAGAGACGCACCGGTCTCGTGTCCTTTTTGGCCAACTGATGACGCAGGATATATCGAATCTTACCACTGTTCGCCTCCTTCTCCAGCAGCTTGTGATAGGTGCGGAACTGGGAGCTGCCCAGGTCACCGTACAAGACCACCGTGCGTGTATTGTTCTCACTGCCCGGGAAGATGTGATCGAAGCTGTAGGTCACCACCGGAGCATCCAAACTCTCCTTGGCCAGCGGCAAATCCAACTTTTTCTGCAACTCATTGAAGCTGCAGGCTAATTCGGTGCCCACCTGGACGAAGGTGTAGCCCTGGCAGGAGCCACCGCTGCGCAGTTCCTCGGCCAGTTGGAAGTGCGTCTGAATGCGAGGCGTCAGGCTGTGCATGGACACGACCAACTTGAGGAGCGGCAACTGGGGCGAACTCACGTGGCTCTTGACCAGCTCCAAGGCGGCATTATACTGCTGCGATTCGGTATCTGTAAAGGAATATTTATCTATAATCGAAGGTGACATTAGAAGGGGGAACCACAAACCATATTCATTCAATGCCGTGTCCAATTTGGTCACTCCCTGCACGTAGTCCCAGAACAGGCCGGCCTGCTCATCGGCCAGATACTCGGCCACCTCCAGGTACAGCGGCGTCTGCGTCCATTTGGCATTGATCAGTGTGGTGATCGGATAACTCTGACTCGATTCGGCGGAAACCGAAGGCGCCGCCAGGAGGAGGAGCACAGACACACACAAGCCCACGGCACGTAACATCGTTGTTTTAACACTACGTTTTTCTACGTGTTTCTCGCCACGAACATAACGAATGCGCCTGCACAAAGAAGAACCTCCTCTATTTGCACTTTTCCACCAGTTTATTAGCTGGTTTTAGCCCAGTTTTTTTTGTTAATTAAGTTTAGAACTGATGTGGCGTTCGACCGGCCTGCCGTGCACAGTGTGACCAGATAACCTACTAACTATCGGTAGTCGTGCTGAAAAATTATGTTGGTAGTTTTTTATATTTTTTATTTTTATGATTCAACTCATTTTTATACAGGCTACAATTCTTTAACAATAGCATTAAAATCAATACTAATTTTGTGAAATTGAGAACCAAGGATCTACTTTCTTGAACTCCCTTGGGTGTTATAAAATACCAGAAAATGGTATTTTTTGTGAGCTATATTTTAGCTCATCGGTCACTCTAAACGGTTTGTTTACAAATTTAGCGCGAATTTTTGCTGCCGCAACTATTTGTTAATTACATTTGCAAATGAAATACACTTTAGAGGGCAGCAATGCAAGGGGTAACCTAAAGAATATTGGTTAGAGGTCAGTTTTTAATAAACTCCTATTGTTGCAGTCATCGCCAAAGCCGTACAATCGCTGTCCAAAGTTGGCAAGGAAATGTTTATCGAGCTTGATCTACAAGGATTGCAAATGAGGGCCATAAATGCCACTCAGTCGGCGGTGGGCAGCATATTCTTCAAGCGTTCCATGTTTGAGGTATTCGATACGCCGCCCAACTCGGATTTCTATTGCAAAATATCCATGAAGGGCTGTTTGGCAGTTTTCAGGAACATGAACGAGGTAAGCAGTCAACAGCTGCTTTCGGATTTACTGATAAGGAAATCCTTTTCCAGGTGGAGTACTGCGAGCTCAACATACTGGACAACCAAACCAATTTGCAGGTGAATCTGCGCTGCAAGCTGGAGACGACCAAAGAGGCCACCATTTCCATTATAGATGGTATTATATCTAATATTTGAATATAAAATAATTATTTAATATACTAATATATTACAGATCAAAACATTAACACAAATATCGACACCGAGCAAAGGCCAAATGTGTAAGTTTCTGGCTTTTCCCAGAGAATAGACCCCGAGTTTAACTAGACTCCGTAACACCCTTTCAGAATCCGCGGCGATCACAAGCTATTCACGGACATTTCCAACAATTTCAACACCACGGAGGAGGAACTAACCTTGGAGGCCAACTCGGGCAGTCTGGTGGCCAAGAACTACATAGAAGGAGCTCGGGTGAATGACAAGTTCATGCGGACGCAACTGAAACTCAAGCCCAACGAGTTCGACCAGTACCAGGTGACCAAGGAAACAATCATTACCTTTTGCATCAAGGAGTTTCGCGCCTTTCTCCTCTTTGCCGAGTGTCTGAATGCCTCGCTAACCCTAGAGTTTGATGATGCCGGCCGACCGTTTCTCCTGAAGATTAAGAAGCACGGAGAGATTGAGTGCTTGCTGATTATGTCCACGCTCTCGCCGGACGATGTGAGCTTCTCGGATGACTACTGTCAACGGGATTTGAGTGCTCAGGACGAGGATGTGCGTGCTGCCGCAGCCTCGGTGGCGGCGACCTCTAAGCGAAAGAGTAGCACTCCCGGGCCGAGTGTGGCCAGCAAACGCAAGAGCAACCAAAAGGAACCGGCTGCAGTGCAGCGAAATCGCATAGTCCAGGAGGAGGAACACCTGGAGAGTAGCCTAGAAACTCCACCTCTATTCCACTTCCGACACTCCGAGGCGCAGCAGGCTTCTGTGCAGCAGCCACGAAATCTAGCCGAAGTGGACACCGTGGTCTTGATTGACGACGAAGCGGACGAGGAGGCTCTAATGCTGGCAGCTGCCGATGCCGCTCTAGAGGCTAGCATAGCCCCTGCTCCGATACCGTCCAGCACGGAGGTGTGCTTCTACAACACGGACGATCCGCCGGCCCTGCAGATGCCCTCCGAGGATGAGGATGAAACCGTACCCCCGTCGCCTGAACGCCCCACCAAGATGCGAACAATCTTCTCCCGTTGCTTTCAAAACACCTACGTGCCGCGGGAGCCATCGCCCAATAGTCAGGCCTATGCCCCCAATTCCGATACGGAGGATTAGCCTATATTTTGATCGTTAATCGCTGCAAATACAAAACCTAGAATAGAATATTCACACAGCTTTCTGGACGCGGTTTATGTGGGGCAGAAAGCTGCTCGTCATTACGGCTGCCATCCTCGATTGCAGTTCCTGGGCATTCCGTTGGGCCTGCTGCAGGGATGTGTGTGCAGATTGCAGATTAACCTGAGATTTGATGAGCATCTGGTCCGTGGTCACCAGCTGCTTGGAGGCGCTCAACACAAAGCTGCGGGTGAAAGCGGTGAGAGATCTCCAAATGGCAATGTTGTTCTCAACTGGAAAGAAGGTGAATATGTATTAATTTAAGGTGGTTTGAGGTTTAGCCAAGTTATACTCAGTTTCCGCTGGAGCAGGTTGTTGCGGTAAATGGAGGCCGTGGTGCTGTTCACCTGGTTGCGACTGCGCTGTTCATAGATGTCCTCGTCATCGTCGTCCTCCTCTGTAGCTTCTCCGGGAACTTCAGCGGCGAAAATCTGCCAAAGAAAACAAATTACCATTCTCGGAAAATGTTTATTATTGTAGCTTAACTTTACCTTGTGCTTGTCCTGCAGTTCTTCATCGGATTCGGAGGCTTCTCCGCTTACTAAATCCGACATTTCAGGAATGATTGTGAATTCTCTTGCTAAATTGGCGAAAACAATCAAAATTTAAAAACAAACGAGAAACTTTTTCTGTTTATCTTTTAAACAGCTGTTTTATCAGCTGTTCCCAAAAGAATTATCGGCATTGCTTTAGTTGTTATTTAACTTTTAAAAGATTCTATTTACTTTTCTTATGTGAATGTAAATAACTACCTAAAAACAAACTTAAACTTATTTATAAAAACAAACAGGTTTTCTTGCCGCTGACAGAGTTGCC
Organism: Drosophila rufa; assembly: GCA_018153105.1. Taxonomy (NCBI): domain Eukaryota; kingdom Metazoa; phylum Arthropoda; class Insecta; order Diptera; family Drosophilidae; genus Drosophila; species Drosophila rufa. The sequence goes on from JAECXS010000085.1 coordinate 11,667,953, forward strand.
TTAATACTTTTTAAAAGTGAAGGTGGCAACTCTGTGTATCAGCTGTTTACCCAGCTTTATGGAATATTATACGTTTAAATACAATTTTCTTACATAAAGCCTAGTCTTGCCTTTAATTTAAATTTAAGAACGAGTTCCCTATGGAAATTCAAAAGATTATATGTAATAGTTTTTTAAAATCCCCTTGAAACTTTGCAACTACATACCCTTGGCTTCCTTGGAACTTCTTTTTACTCTCAGTTCCAATAAGCAGATACTTTTATAAATTTTAAAAGAATTTATTTAGGACTTTGAACATTTAACTAGAAAAAAGTGCTCTAACTTTGTTTGTACATGAATAGGAGCTGCATGCGGGCTTATTTGTAAGAACCGTTACATTCACTGAAAGTACTTTTGCAAGGCTCCCGTTTCGAACATTCGCTTGATGTCTGTGCCGCCGCCAACGAATTTGCCATCGATGAAGACGCGGGGAACAGTTCTGGCACCCGTGATCTCGCCCAGAACCGCCTGAATCTCATTGCCATCCGGATTGCCGTCAAGCTCTATGATAGTGGCCTCCACATTCAGCTTTCGGAAAGGCTGAAATAAAAAGATTATATTTAATCTTTATTTGCGACCTTTGATGGTCTCGCATGCTCACCTCCTTGGCCATGGTGCAGTAGGGGCAGTATGTTTTGCTGAAGATAACCACCTTGTTGCTGGCCACCGTGTTCTCTACGAATTTCGCCTGCTTGGAAGACATGTCGACGACTTTGGGCCTCACCGCTGATCCAACTGCGCCCATAAGCTCGAGCTCGCCAAGGAAGGGGTACTTAAACTTGGGGGGCAGAGCGGGTAGAAACGAAAGCTGCGACAGGTGTAAGCTGCGTGGAAATAATCTTTTTTTATGATGTTTTTTAATCACCACAGATGTTGCTTGTTGTTGTTCTTGTGATACCAGAGTTGCCGACTTGCGCGAACTTACCATCGCGTAATCGAAAGCATGGCGGAATAAGTTTTGCTGTTTTGAATATATATTCATAAAAAATATGTAGGTACTGGTCATCTAATTTGTAGGTGTGTATACAATAAAAACGAGTAGACTATAATAAAAAACGATTTGTTCTATAAAACGCAGATGCTGTCAGTAGCAGCGTTGCCACATCGATGGCGTTGCCAGACCCAACAAAGGTTGGCTGCGATTTAAACCAATTAATGCTTATTATTGCACTTAAAGGCACAATGGGAGTCTTTTGACTGTCTTAAGAGTCCATCAACCGTTCAGGAACTGCTCCAGAGCGTCCTTGGCCTCCACTTCGTTGGGTTCCAAGACCACTTCCTCTAGGGCCAACTTGTTGCTCGTCGTTTGAATTTCTGAAAACAAAGAAATAGATTTAAATAACAATTGTTGAGGGATATTCCGATCTATAAATTACTCGTCAATTGGCCGTGCTGCTTGAACTCTTCCATATCGTTGCGAAAGGCATCGTCGAAGACCGCCTGCCGCTCCCTTTGCAGCTGCAGCAGCCTCTGCTCCTGATCCTGAATCTTGGATTGATGCTGCGACGCAACTTTCTGGCGGTACTGCTCCAGTTCGTTGAGCTTCTTTTGCTTGTGGCGGGATAGCTGGAACTGCTGCTCCAGCATAAACTCCTGCAGTTCGCACTCCTCGCACAGATCCTCCAGCTTCTCCAGCTCCACTTCAAGCTGCTTGCCCATTTCCTCCAACGATTGCAGCACCTTCGAGCTGGCCTGCAGTTGGGCAACTAACGCGGGAATCCCCGCCAGACTGGAGTTTAGCTCGCTCACAACCCTACGCTGGTTGCTGGCCTTCTGTTGCACTCCAGAGATCTGTGTGGCAATAACGGCGGCCTGCTCGGCGTTCTCCTCGTTGGCTGCATGGATCTGCTGCCAGTCATCTTCGTATTTGGCCAGCAAACTGCAGCCCGCCGCCACATTCAGATGTGTTGGTATCCCGTCCGTTAGCTGGAATGCCGTGCTCAGGGAGAGAGTGCTGCTCCTGCTGGAGGACAGGCTCTCGTTGAGACCCAGCGACGGCAATCCAGACGTGGATGTGGGGGTCGTAGCACCACTGGCTTGGCTACTTCCCGCATTCCCGGAACTGACACGCTGGCGATATTGCTGCTGCAGATTCTCCGATATAACGAATCCCTCCTGGATCGCACTGCTCAGCTTTTTCTTCAGGCTTCCGAACATCCTGTGGCTGTGTGGACTTGTTATTATTGCTTCACTTTATCAGTTTCCAATTGACGTCTTTCTGCTGGCGTTTTCCATCGAAAATTAAATGGTAAATAAAGAATCAGCTGTTTTTTCAGGTGGCGAGAGAGAGCGAGAGTGGGAGAAATCGGTCAAAGAGAGCAACAGTTTGACGTGATACCCTACAAAAGGAGCACGAGAGTTTTCATAGAAGCTTTGTGAAAAAATCCTACCTGGAAGGATTCCCTTTTCGTTTATATCAAGAAGGCTTTGTTAATTAAATTAAACGCAATTGTTATTCTTTGATATCAATCTCTTTAGTTCTTTCTGGTACAACATAGTTAACAAGCTTCAAAATCACTCTTTTGACTTATTTCACTTTTGGGCTTGGACTTACATTAATAAATAATTATTGTCTCTGTCTTGAACTTCATAATACCGAGACATGTAAATATAAATATAAATAAGAAATAAAAAATAAATGATTTAAAGAAAATTAGTGAGATGGCTTTACTTTATGAAATATGTGAATAACTCTTTGTGATGTTGGGCAACGATACATTTTATTCAAATTTTAATTAATCTTCAGTCAGGTCCACAGAGTCGAGCGCGAGGTTTTCTTCCATTTGTTGCTTTTTATTTACGGCTTCAGGTACCTTTTTTTCTCTATCATCATGGTATTCGACTATTTCTATATCACTTGCATTGTTATCCAACTCCGTTTGATCCAGAACTATGCAGCTGCCAGCGCTGGAAGCGGCGTCGGATTCTGTATCCGAACTTCCCGTTGAGGAATCGCTATTGGACTCGGAGTTCGAGCTTACATCGATGGTGAGCACATTCTCTGCTTCGTCACCCGACGAAATGGACAGGGCGTCGATTTGAGCCGGGTTTTCCTGCTCTCCATCTGACATCAGTTCCCTGACAATATCGCTCATGGGCGAAGATCCGCGTTCTTTGGCTACAGCCTTTTGGGTGTTGGCATTCAGGGCCTGCCCATAGGCCATAGCCACGGCCAAAGCCATCCGCCTGGAATGCTCCAAGTACAATTCCGAGGGTGGAGAAATGGCGATGGGTATAGCAACGCTGGGCGAAGGGTGCCGATTGCAATTGCTGCTGATGCTACGGCGCCTGGCCCTGTGATGTGATTTCCTCTTTTTTCTGGCCTTCTTCTTATCCTTCTTTCGATGCGAACGATTGCGGCTACGACTGGGACTTCTGCTGCCTCGACTGCTGCTTCTTCTCCTGCTGCGCCGCTTTTTTAACTTATTTACTCGACGTCGGCTTCGGCTTCTACTTGAACTGCGACGTCGGCTGCGACTCCGACTGGAACTGAGGCTCCTGCTCCGGCTTCGGCGCGAAGTCCTGACGGCATCTTTGTTGTAAAAGTAGTTGGACATCCTTCTCTCGTGAAAGTCATCCAGATCCTGCAGCTTCTTCCGGCAATTCGCCTGTGTCCGCTCTTTCTCCCGCCTATTATGACGAATGGCAGTACTGATAGTGCGGCCCAAAAAGCGTTTATTGGCTTTGCCTAAAGGATTTACTTTGCGCTCGGCCTGCTTGTTGCTATTCAATGTGGATTTCGGGCCTTCGATCTCGAGCATCAGCTCGGCAATGGCCTGGCTGGTGGTTAATAATTATTTAGTTAAATTGTTTAAAGGTTTTTATCAAGGATATTTACTTTGTTAGCTCGGATTCCTCCATTTATGGCTTTGAGATTTGAGATTTGAGGAACATTTATTTGAGTGTGACCAGTTGGGACATGTACAAAATTACCATACCAAACAAAAAATTAGAAAAATATTTATTTAATTTCCTCTTTATTTCTTTAATGTTTGAATATTTTATGAAGCAAATTAGTTACTTATGAGCTAAAAAATGTTTTAATAAGCAATTTATAATCTAGGCTTCTTAAAAATAGACCTTTTATTTAAATACTAGTTCACTTTAAAATATTGAAAATTAGTATCAAGGTAATCGATTGCCACACCAATCGATAACTTTGAAAATGGCGGTTTATGAGGAAAAGACAAGTTTGATTAAAGTAAACTTTTATTAACAAAATCACATAACTTAAAACAACTAATATCACAGTTGAATCACAATATTTGATTGCCCTGCTGCCGGGTAGCTATTTCCTGCCCGCTATCACATTCTGCATCCAGGAGACGTATTTACTGACACGCGTGTAGATTCCCGGCAATCCTGGACGTGCACAACCAATTCCTGTGGACACTACGCCCACCAGATGATGCTCCTTGGACATAAGCGGTCCACCGGAATCCGCCTGTAAGTGGGAATAAATCGAAAACATAACATTTGTGATTTGTCCTTCCTGTGGATACTCACCCAACACGAATCGATTTGACCGTTTTCATAGCCCGCACACAATTGGGTTTCTCCAATGGAGTTGCTCTTGCCCAGTGCTCTGTAGGATCTCTCGCAGGCCTCGTTGTTCCAGATCTTGACGGTGGCCTTGCGCAGAACGTCGGACCGATCGTTCTCAGCTTGGTTCTCGTGCGTCCAGCCCCAACCGGACACGGTGCCATATTCCTGCTCCAGACTGCGATGTCCCTTATCGGATCCCACACAGCTGGGCTGGACATGGGCGGTGAATTGGATGGGCTGAACCAGTTCCAGCAAGGCTGTAGGATAAATAGTAATATACTAACTTTAAATATATTAAGATATGGTTGTGTTTAGACTTTATTGAATCACATAAGACAGATCCCGCCCCCACATACTTTAGTTACAGTAAAAATCTTTAACTTCCTTTCATAATACGTACCTATATCATGCTTAACATCATTGCAGTCATATTTCGGATGCGGCACGATGTTCTTAAAGTCCACTCTCTGCGCATCCGGGCCGTTGCCGATCCCATTGAGATACTCTTTGATGCTGTGCAGGCCCACAACTCCCTGGATTTGAGCGGGCTTCATGAACTGCTGCAGTCCATTGCAGATGCAGTGACCCGCCGTAAGGATCCACCGCTCCGAGATAATTGTGCCGCCACAGAAGTGACCGCCACGACGCATTAGACTGACCATAAAGGGCATTTCATTGCGTTCCGCCTCACTACCGCCCACGATCTTGGGATTTCTTACCGTGCAAGGCTGATTGGTAACTAGGGGAGAATGGGAGTGAATGGGATTATTACTCAGGTAAGTTTGGAGAGGATTACTAAACTATAAATGATAACATCTAATATCAAATCATAAATGATAAGATAATCCCATTTAATTCAGTGACAAGAGCACTTATATTTCGTATTTTCAATTCACAAAGTACACTTATTAAATAATTGAACTTTTGTAAATAGATTTATTCTACAGGACACTGAAGACTACTATAAAATTTTTATAGGATTATAAACAAATTTATTTCGGTATTGAGAAACGATAGATCTTTTCATATAGAATACTTTTTTAATGATACTTTTTCCTAGAACACCTCGGTAGAACACTTCATAATTTTTAACACTCTTATTTCCTGTCAACTCACAAGCAATTTGGGCCTGTCCGCATCTCACTAACCACAGAAGTGCGGCGACGAATATGAGTTTAAACATTTTCTTTGCACACAAACTATATCGAGTGTTCTGAGCACCAACAAAACCCGTTAAGCACGGAACTATTTAACGGACTGCCGCAAATATTCTGTGCGCCAATTAATTTATATATAGGTTGGAGTCTCTAAGCGGCGCCTCAGTTCCCACTGACTTACTTTGTTGTTTTCGTCCGCTGTTCTATGCGGGGATTAGCCGGAAAGCTCTCTACCTTTGCTCTCAGTCATTGTCGCTCTCTTGGCGCCTGATAACAGACGGAAGTCGGGCATAATGGCACCTGTTGCCTCCAAGCTCTGAGCTTTTTTCAGCGTTGCACTACCTGTCTCATCGCTTCCCCCTTATGCGTGGAGTGTGTGTGTGGGTGTCATGTGCACACGTTTTGGCATTTCAATTGGTTGTTCGGTTCGTCTGTAGAACTAAGGAGCTGCCAAAAGAGAGAAAAAAGCGAAAACAATACCCCAAAGGTAAACAAAACGTCGAAAATAAAGTTGTATATGTTGTAGCGTTTTATGACCCAACACGAAGTTCATGACATTGAATATAGTGAACGATACAAAAGGTGTGACAATATTTATGCTGAATTGTGGTAGCAGGCCCAGTTTAATGCCCCATTATCCGCATTTCGGGTGCCTTATTTATGCAATTAATAAACACGTACTTAAGGTGTTATTGAGATTGTTGTAAGATGAATGAATTTACTGTGAAGTGCAGTTTGTTGACTCACACTGGGATATTATACGGTTTCTGATATAAAATTGATCGTAAAAGGGCTTGCTTAACATCTGGTTTTGCAATAATTGCATAAGGATTATATAATTTTAATGAAAGGAGCTGGATTTTTAATTCGATTATTAAGAGGTTAAGTTTATTTTCTCCTTTTTTAAATGTTTTATGGTAAATCCTGGAGTTCTGATCATAAATTGGGGACATTTACAATGAAATTTATTTTAAATTTTTAGATATTACATTTTTAAAATGATTTTTGTCAAATTCGGCGCATTTAGCAACTATCTATTTCAGGAAACGGTTATTTAACGTCGATACTTGATACTCGATAGTCCTGGAGACTTTAGGAACTTCATTTGTTTTATTATTTGGTTCTTTATATATAACAAAATACAAATATTATTATTCTTCTGTATTCTTTAAAAAAAAATATTATTTTTTTTAATTATTATCTCTTTTTCTTTGTAATCTAGAAATCTTCTCTACGTCTCCTGTAATCATTATAGTTTTGTCATTGCCTGCATTTTGTGTATAATTAGGTTCTCACATTGTAAAATAACCTTAGACGTCATATTTCCCTCAGCAGTTTAAACTTGGTCTAATCATTGGGCTGGCTTTTAATATGCAAATGAGCATGTCCGCGATGCATATGAATTGCGATTAGAGCCACCAAACTAATAATTGAAATTCAATGTCGCGACAATCAATGTAACGGCGGCCACTTTGACATTAACATTGCCCTTAAAGTTGCGACAAACGTGGCTAACACTCATACCACTCAATACAATTGCTGAGGTCGTATTTAACTCCCTCATTTATATTCACTAAATAAATGCAGGTGGAAGTGCAGCCTAGCTTGCTTTTATTTAAATAATTATGAAGGTGCACAAATAAGGAATTGAAACGGAAAGTTTAAGCATAAATAATTCATTGTCTGCCAGAATCCACTTATTCGCATTCAGAGCAGACAAATCAGTTCAGTAGATCAACGAAAAACACGCTTGAATAATACTTAATAGTTCTTGACTTTGGTTCCTTAAAGCGAAAACCCGATCCCATCCCCGTCGAGTTCACTGATCGCGGCAGTTTCGCACTAAATGCTAATTCACACAAGCAAATTGGCTATAAAAACCTATCGCTTTGGCCATTGTCTGTCGTTGACAGGCTATATACCGATTCCGAATATAAATAATAATAACAAAACACGAAACTCGTTTGTCACCAGGTGCATTGACACTCGTCGACTCTTAGACGCATTCAATGTGAAGGTCGCTTCGATTTGTGGGTACTTTTATGGGTACTTTTTGTGAGTTGACAATTGTTTTTATTTGAACAAAGTTCAACGACGCTCTGGTTTCTGGTGACTAATTGCAAGGGGGAAGTCGTCTTTGGCTTGTTGTCAATGCGGGCGAGTTCAGAGCAATAGGAAATGTTTTTTTTTTGGGGCACAATGAACCAAACGAAGAAACTCTTTTTTGTTTTAGATTCTGATTTTATTATGATTTTGGCATAATTTTTTATTTTTAAAGTAAATTATTTTAACTACCTAAGCATCGTTTATATATTGTCATAGCTAGTGATTATAAAATTAAGATTATAAGCTAAAAATTATCTTTGTATTATTATTATGTATTATGTATTAAAAGTTATGTATTATAAAAAGAAAAACTACTGAAACCAATCAGAAAAAATAGAACGAAAATACATCAGTCATTATTAAAAATATAATATTATTAATATAATCATAAAAAAGCAAATACATAAGGCCTTAAAAATTAACCTTTAAAAAATTAGAATATAATTTTTTTTTTTAATATAATCATTAGCATACGGATATTTCAATAAAATCGTGGTGGATTTGAATTCTGTTAAAATGATGCCCAAAATTAGGCTACAATATATTAAGCAATACAAATAAGATCAAATTCACATTGAATTCTTATTCTTAAATATTTCTTTGCATACTTCGAGAATCCTTAAAAATGTATTGAGATTTTCGTATAATAAAATCAGACACTTTTGTTTAAAATAAATAATACAATAATATTTTTACTTGAATAGTTTCTACGTGTATAAGACCTAAGAAGAGTTTTTTTGGGCATAACTGCTACATTTTAGTTCTAATAAATTAATTAAGTATTATTATATATTTATATTATTACACAAAGGTAATTAAAAAGATGCACTTACCATTTAGCAATTAAATTACACTTCAAACGATGTCAGGATCACTTATTTGGTTTCAATTATTGCTCGAAAGCCAGCTGTTAATTAATAAAGGGCTTTCTGAGCAACAATCAAAATTATATAAGTGTCCGTTCTCAGGAGCTCTTATATAAAACCAAAAATTCAGCCAAAGGATTGTCACACTTTTGAGTTTAACACACTATTTGAGGGATTTATTTGATTTATTTAAGGCAGGCCAACACGTCTGCACGGTGTGAGAGCCGCACCGGAACTGCAGAATGACTTTTCAACCGCTGACGTTGTATCCTTTTGATCCTGGCAAACAGCCTGCCAGGCCACACGAACGTACGAGTTCCGGCACATGCAATCCGAAGTCCTGTTGCGAGCCGAGCGAAAGCCCAACAAGGAAGCAACATCCCTCGTTGTCGCCGGCTTTTATCCTTTAAGCCTATGCGGCGTATGCGTGTTATGCAAACGACAGGCGCTCGGCTCTCGTTCGTTGTCCTCGAGGCAGGCGACCAATGAGCGTGGCCGCTGGACGATTATTGTTGCCTCGGAACATTTCATTTTGATTTTGCGCAGGCGTAAATTATGTCAAATTTTGAATTTGTACTTATAGTTCTTTTCTTTTTGGTTATTATAAATAGTTGGACCGCCCCCAAAAGGCAAAAGGTAAATGGTACTTATCATTATAGCCTAATTTAGTCTGTTTTTAATTGTTTAAAAGGTTTTTTTATTAAGTGCATTTTAATGAGCTCTCTGACCGATATATGTAGGAGCTAGGGAGGGTAATTCAAATGTGATTAACTCATCATAATATTGTATATTTTTAATATAAGTATTTTTGAGTCAACTCGAGGACCATAGTTTACTTTATTTCATGCACAGAAATCGATTTTTTGACTATATTGTGCCAGTTTATTATATTTATATTTAAATTTGGTTTAACTGAAGTAATTTTGTTTAAAAAAATGTTTATGGTATTTTAAATTAAATAAAAACACTGAATAAATTTTGTTCAATAAATGTTCAAGGTGTTTTAAATTAGAATAAGCTGAACTGACTGACTGAATTTATTATCAAAATGTCTGTTTTAAGCCAGAAAACCCACTAAGATCTTGTCGTGTTTCTAGGCATAGTCACGGTCTATCATCACTGATTCATCAGTACCCGTTAGGATAGAAATTTTATTTGTAAACCAGCTTATTTTAATATATTGAATATATTTTTAAATTTTTCAAAGAGAAGTCATCCCCTTCATCCTACCAACACTTAAAGTGTAAGTTTTCGAAAGCCGTGCATCTAAAATTCTCAAGTACGAATTCTGCAACTGCAATTCTGCAAGAGTTTTGTACTGATGAGGATTTTTGGCTAGAAACTTCAAAATATTTATACTAAAAACCCATATGCTTGTCTTCGGACAAGATATTAAAGTGTTTTTGGCATAAAAGTTGCGTTTTGATTTATCTAAATTAAATCAGCTAACTAGACCCCGAGTCAGCTAGAAGCTCATCCATTTACAGTATATTTTGTAGTTCTTTCTTAAGCCTTTAATCGATTAGATGGGGCTTTCCCCGGGAGAATTATCCCACATCAAACTACTTAGCCCCACACCGCTCTTCAATTATTCGCGAACAACCACAAACTTAAAACACAATCAACACATTTGCCAAACTAAATTTCCATGAGCTCGCTGTGACATTTACATTTTATTTGGTAAATTGTGATTGACAAGCTGTTGACACGCTTTTAAGAGGAGCCGAGAGGGCCGAAAGTCAGATAGATACTGGGAAAGATAGCCATGCCAGCCCAACTTATCCCAACCCCCCTTGCGCGGCCAATAGATTTTTCGCAATTAAATATTGAAGCCAAACATGCAACACGCAACATGGCAAAGAAGTGGGAAATGCAGCGATTGCAAGTGCATCAAATATGCTGTCTAAATTATTCACCACGTTGTTTCGAGAGGCAGCGAGGCCTTCACAAACATTTCAATATGCTAATTACTTTTTGACTTTTGCCCAGGGAGGTGCAGGTGGGCGCCCACCAAAAGGGAAACGGTGGAAGGCAGCAGGTGCTAATCATTGCAAGATGCCTGCCACGATTTCCCAGGTGAATGCAAGTTGGCTCTGTAACAAATGCCAAAATCTATCGAAGGCGACACTTCCCTCCACCGGAAAAGAAACAACATGGAAAATGTGTCTACAATTTGGGGAAAAGGAAACTTAACAGACGACCGACCTGACATCAACTCCTCTGCGGGGCATATGCCCAGAAACCCTTATCCATCTATTTTCCGCGGCATTGTTTTTGCGTGACAATTGGGCCAATTTATTATTCATTAGGTTAAAAAGTCACAGAACAGAAGCAGCAAGCAGCCAACAGCACAACACGAACTGAAACCCAAACTGACAGCCAGCCAAGAGTCTCAGGCATTTGTAATTCCGTGCCAAGTGGCTGGCTTCCATCGGAAGGGATGCATTGATGGATCTCGGGGAAAACTCGACTGATTTTCAACAATTTAACCTGGAACTTTTCAGGTGAAACTCTCTCTAATTGATTTGCTAGGAAAAATCTTGTTTACCTTTTTTGTTCATTTTTTGTTGTTGCCCTTACAACTTTTTTGTTCAAGTTAAATTCAGACATTTGGCTTTTCGAAATTCGTTATTTTGGCTAATTGGAATGGTGAGCTAATAAAGAATAGGATTGCAGCAGAGTTAGGACTATGGGACAACGTTTGGAGTTTTGTTAAAGGATTTGTTAAAGGATTTTTATATAAGATCTTGAATATTGAGTGTTTGAAGAGGTAAGGTGAAGTTTTAAGTTGAATTAGTTTCCTTAAAGGGTTGTTGTGTTATTTAATTGAGTTTATTAAGTTTTATTTAAGTAGTTTGAATGTTACATTTAAGATTAAAGTCGTCGTCAATGTTATATATTTCTTGGTATATAAATAATTAGTTTTTCAATTTAGATGATTAAGTTTTCTAAGAAAGATATTGAATATGTTTTATTTCTTTTGAAGGAAGTTTCGTCTTTATATAAATTATGTTGCTGTTAGTTTTAGGTTAGTAAAGTTATTAATTTGTCTTGAAGAAATATTTCAGAGAGCTTCTCACGGAAAATTATCCACTAGGAAGTTTTTTAAATTAGATGGCTAAGTTTTCTAAGAAACATATTAAATTAGTTTTTTTCTGTAAAAGGAAGTTTGGTATTTATATAAATTATGTTGCTGTTAGTTTTAGGTTGGTAATGTCACTAATTTTGTGTGTACATATATTTCAGAGAGCTTCTCTTGAAACATTAGTATTAATTCAAGGCAATTTTTCCAACTTGATTTTTCCATAATAAACTTTTATATTAATTATGTCAACGTTTATTTAATATAAATGTAAATCCATCAATTCTCGTGGAAAATTGCAATGCCATAATTTATATTTTACATTCGGCAAAGAGCGCTGAGTGAGTGCCAAGGACTAATGGACATAAATGGAAATTCTATTAAGGTTATTCCTTGGCTATCTCCATCCCCGCCTCCAGCTCCATCGCACTTGACACATCCTGCCCAGCAGCACTCGTCAATTAATTCGGGCAAAAAAAAAGAGAGAAAATCCATTCAAATACAAGAACAACGGGCCTACGGACTTGTGGCTTTTTGCTGCCTGACTGCCTGACTTCGACTTTCAACCTTTTCGTGGATATTGTTACGCAAGAGAAGGGATATATGGAGATGTGCAGAGTGTGTGCGGCAACTCAGGTGTCACTTTGACAGCGGCCGGGGGAGGATAGCCAGGGGGAGGTTGACGGTAAAAACTGTCAAGCGAAATAATGTCTGTTGATACGAAATATTTCCACACTTGCCGCAGAGCAATTTGGTCAGCGAGAGGAAGAACTTCCCACCAGATTTTACCTTCGCTGCCGCCTGCACATATTTTGCGCTCTTTTTGCCTACTTTTCTGCATATTTAATGCCGCAATTAAGCAATTTGAATAGCAGCTAACATGGAAAATGCATTTCCATGCTTTTCATTTTGATCGCTGGCAGCAGTGACGAGAGAAAAAGGGCAGGGGTCGTCCTCGCTGATGGGCTGGGATGGGAAATGAAAGGGGGACAGCACTTCGTGCCAAGGTTCAGGTGTAACGCACGAGTGACGGACACTCGCTCTTAATTGCCGGAAAGTGTCTCGCAAAACATTTTCTTTATTTATAGATTGTTTGATCCGAAATCGGAGCCAAAGTTCGAATCAGCAGGGAATTTTCTCGATTTTTTAATTGGGGGTCTAGTGGAAAAGTTTGTAAAGTCTATTTTGTATTTATATGTAGGTTATTTTTGAATATGTTGAAGGTGGGATAAAAAAATTGGCAATGAAATAAAATTAAAGCCTGTAATTGATTGTGCAAATGTGTAATTTTGTACAATAACTATGATATTTTTAAGGGGGATCAAGGGTGAATATTGAATATACTGAATATTGTAATTTAATGAAATATCGCTCAGTTAGAAAGTTTAAAGTAAGGTAATTTTATGCAGAGTGGAAAATTATTTCTTCAATTTCTCCAGTAATAAATTAAGAATGGAATCCTGAAAATATTTGGATTGATAGAACTTAATGACCTTTTTTTAGAATTGAAACTATGTATATATTTTCAATATGGGAGTCTACCTATAAAAAAGATCACCAGCATAATAACGATTTTTTTGTCCGATTTGTATTAAATTTCCCTAAATGAAGAAAGCCAAGTTATCTGAATACAACTGTATTCAAGTATGGTCTAGTTTTTTTAACGGAGAAATTTTTCACAAGAGCTATTAGTATGTTATTAATAGCATTTAAAATCGTAGGAACCATAGGAACGCCTATGGCAGCTAATGATTATAGTAATCTAATCCACAAACTTTGCAACGTTAATCTGTGTATATGGATGACCACTGGAAATTAAAAACCGGTATTTATATTCTCTGTTGTTGAATCTCTCTGTCTTGAATACCAAAATCTTAGAAAAAGGCTATGGAATCAACAACTTTGAAAAGTTTTAGAACGCTTATTCAAAATCTTACACACGCAGTGATACTACATTTGTTCTTTTCTTTTGCATATTAAATTTTATTTTAATCTTATAAAAAACACGATATCAAGAGTCATTTTGGTATTTGGCAATGATTTGATAACCGGCTATTCTATGGTCTGTATACTCGATGAAAGACTCTAACAATAAAGCGATGAAGGTTAGATTTTAAATTAGCTTTAGGACTTATGTAAAATTTCATAATATACTTGTTAGCAAATGTAAATTTTTATGCTCCAAACTGGTAGCGTTAGCATAACAATTTTTATAATAAATATTAAATATTTTTCCGCGTTTCAATTAGATAAAACAAGGGTAAAAAGGGCCTATTAAGATTTAAAGGGAACAACAATTAAGAAAGTAACTGCAAATTCAATGTTAATCGACCAAACCAAAATTCATTAAAATCGTGAGCTCCCTGGCGCAATTATAGATCAATCATCCCACTAGGAAATCATTTACATATTCAAAGAGTTTTCCCAAGCACTATTTTGCACTTTGCCGCCTAATGTTTTCTGTGTGTGATGACTGTTCAACTTTGCCATTTTGTTCCCATGCCCGTTGCCTATTGGCCATTGGCTAGTTTAGTTTTCTACCTTTACTGACCAGCACAAGGTCTTTCCAAACACACTCACACTCACAATACAGCAATTACCCTCCTTTTTTCCCTGACTGACTACCTAGTAAAGTGTTATTGTTGCTTTTTTGGTATAATTCTTTCCAGTTGACCACTCCACGCGATTATTGTTGCATTCTGGTAGCGATGGTTGGTGGTTGGACACACTACACTACATACATCATACCATTCCTAGGGGTTGTTCCCATCACATACTCGGTGTGTGTGGCATTCTGTGGCTTGGCATGGTCAGTCAGTGAGTCGACAGGCTGTCCTGTCCGGCCTGTTCCGCCGATCTACTTGCCACTATCGCCAGGGGTGGGTTCTAGTTTTCATTGATTCATTGTTTTCATTTTTGCTGGCCCAAAATGGCGCCTGTGCAGTTGGGTTAGTCGAATAGTTCAAGTTATTGCAATTTTTGTTCAAATTGAAACCCAGATACATTTTTAATTTAATTTAAAATACAACTAAATATTCTCATCAATCATTAGTTGAAAATGTAAACCAATTTTTTTTTGAGTTATTCGGTGTTAATATAATCTAGTCTTATCTTCATGTTTCTTATTAATTTGAAACGTTTAGTATTGTTAGTTAGTCCATTCAAAATATTCATGAAATAAAATCTAAAAGGCAAAATATGATGAGTTTGTATGATTTTAATAAAACTACCAATGTTATTGATTAATGATTGATATATACCAATAACTAACCTCAATGAATCAAGAATATTCGAAATAATCAATCGATTGGCATCTACATCTATGATTTTATTGGCCAATAGATATTTAGAATAAGAAAATGTCGAGGAAAACCCTAAACATGCTATCCTTCTTCAAAATGTTTTCAAAATGTTTCAAAATGTAATCTATATTTTGAAAAGGAACTTCCAATAAAAATAAAATTCTCCTGGAAGGATGTAAAAACCTCATTTTTTGTGTTTTTTAATTTAATTTCTCTGCCAAATCTCAAAATTTATTTATATATTTAATAATGGTTTAAATAATCCTATAGAAATGGAATTACTACACACATATTATTATTTATACAAATCTTGCTTTCTTTATGTGTACTTGATTATTATTGTATTACATTAAAAAGATATAATTAAAAGAGTTTTGTTTGAGTTTTGGCTATTGCAAAAACGGAGAAAAATCCCATCGAATTAGGTGAACAAAATACATATGTATTTACATAATATTTATATTATTTTCGTAAAACTTCCAGCTTTTATTTTTGCAGCGTGAAAAATGTACAAGATAATTTTTAATAAGGTTTCAAATAGATTTTAAATCGATTGATAAGGTCTTCCAATCTATGCTATAAATATTTGTTATGCCCAAATTATTATTTTGCAAGTATAAGGAAGTAGTCACGTATTGAAGCATACTTTTAGACCAAATTTTAGTTGATGTTTGTGGATATAAAACGAAAATTTTTTAGCAATTACCTAGTTCGGATTCATTTTATTAGTTTTAGTTCTTTAAAAATAACCTCTTTGTGCTTATACTTCCAGTAAGAAATTATTTTGTTTGTCTCTTTTGCAAATTAGAATATGCTGATTTATTTAAACCGGCTTTTAGTTTTAAAATTGTAAAAAAGAGTAAATAACACAGGAAAATGTATAAATATTCAAAATTAATTGTTTAAGTAAAATGTGCACTCAAAATAGTAAACAATTCCATTTAATTAGGTTTATTTCGCAACAGAAAAAGAGCAACAGCCCTCTCCACCCCCTGGCTTGAACCACCCCCCGCCAGCGCCTTGCTCTCACTCCCAGCGGCCATCTTTGAAAAAGTGTCTGCTGTCTCTACACGCACACACACAAAGTGAAAAAGCCTTAATTTCGAGCAGAATTTAGAAACAATTTCCACTTGCATAGCTTCAATTTGTTTAAACAATATCACAACGTTTTGTTTTAATCCAATGGTTTCGGGCTTTGCCAATTTTTGTGTCAATTTTGTGTCCGAAAAAGCTTACCAAAAAATGAAATGATTCACCAATTTTTGCCTTAAATAAATTTTGCTTTAGATTTTGGTAAACTTTTCTCTTGTTTTTCGTTTTCAATTTTGGTTTTGAACATTTTTGTTGATTTTTTTGTGCAACTTTTGAGCGGTTTTGTTTTAAACAAATGATATGTAGGGCCCAGATTTAAATGCGAGCTTGATTTTCATGAGTTTCCTTTTGCTTTTTTATTTTGTCGGCGTTTTTCACACTTTTTTGCTCTCCACGCGGCATCTGCTTTGGGTTTTGCTTCGCTTTCGCTCTCTCTATCCTCTCTCTTTTCACATTTTAAAGTTTCAAATGCGCAAAATCGAAAATATTCACCAGGACCACGTGCTTAGCATCAATTTTTAGTCGAATTTATTTTTGAATTTAGGTTTGCCGCGCACTTTTAAATTTTGTTATGTTTTTTCCTAAAGCTAGAAAGGATTTTCTTTTACATTTCAAAAGGATTTTTAATAGTAAACTTTTTAATTTTGACTTGCTAATTGATTTAAATTGATTTCTCTTCGGTTTTCTATTTAATTTGATCATAAATTTAGAACAATAAATATTTTAGAATTTTAGGAATGGAGTTTTCCGAAACAAAGCAGCTTTAATTAATAATTTTGATTTTCTTAGTGACAAAACAAATGTTAAGAAAATGTTGAGAACGAAAATGTTTATATTTATTAAGTCTTGAAGATTGTTTAATTAATTTCCAAAGATTTTGATATTGTTTTTAAAGAAAATATTAGATGTTTTTTTTATATTTACTTATTTACGAAAGTCTTGAAGAATTTAAACGACTTTCAACACACTTTACCAAATTGTATTCTTTTTCTTATTTAAGGTCTTGAAGGAAATCTATTTATTTTTCTTGAATTTAAAAAAACTTGAAGAAATCTTTTTCTTTATTAAAAATCTCAAGGAACTTTTAAGAGTTTAGAAGAAATTTTGTTCTCGGAGCGATGCTGTTTATCCGACCACGCACTTTCCACGACTAATGCCCCGTCCAAATGCGCCGAAAATAATTTTTAAAAATTTCCGGCTGCTGCAAAAAAAGCGAAAAAGCAAAGCGATCGCTCTCGCCTCTTTTTTTAGTTTACTTTTTTTTAGAGTTTTACAAAGGGGTGAAACGTAATTTGGCTTGGCAGAAGGGCAAGCCGAAGAGGATGAGGCTGATG
Organism: Drosophila rufa; assembly: GCA_018153105.1. Classification (NCBI taxonomy): domain Eukaryota; kingdom Metazoa; phylum Arthropoda; class Insecta; order Diptera; family Drosophilidae; genus Drosophila; species Drosophila rufa. The sequence continues at coordinate 11,685,476 of JAECXS010000085.1, forward strand.
TTCATCCCCTTGGCGGGCTGTTTGGTTTGGGAACCCTTAAAAAACGGGTTGCCTTTGCCTTTCAGCCTCTCTCCCTATTGTTCCGATTGTCGGCTGTGTGTGCGAGTGTGCGTGCCTGCAAATTGTGCAAACACACAGGCTCGCATTATCATTATCCCAATCGTCATGATCTGCGCGCTTGCGTCATCATGAAGTTGGCCTTGCCCAATAATCCCAGACAGCCAACAACTCGGATTTCTGAGCCGCGCTCCTCCGATCTCCTCCGTCTCGTTTCTGTCCATTGTTTCGCATGTTTTCTTTTTTTTTATTTATAGAGAAATCTGCGTTTGGCGCGCTTTTTTACGTGTGTTTCCCGGATTCCTGGCTGCTTCCTTTGCTCTCTCTCTTACTTGCTTCCTTGGCAAAGGACATTTGGTCTGGAGTTGCTTGCTTTTTGTTTGATCCTCTGCCTGCCTGTCAGAGATTGTGTTTTTCTAAGCCTCCGTCGCTTGTCGCTCCATTCATTTGCATTTTGTTATTTAAAATTGTTTGAATTATACGAGAGGGAGAGAGAGAGAGGTTTCTTCCAGAAGCTTGGAATAAATTTAAATAAAATTAGTGATGAATAAGGTATGAAATAGGAAATTATAAGGATCTGTTAGCTGAAATGTGATATATACAAAGCCAATTTAGAGAGATAAATAAGTTGCTTTCAATGGGTTTCAAATAAAGCTAAGAACAATGTACTTTTTTTTATTCTAGGGAACAAGAAAGGATAATATTTGATAAATATTGCATACAAATTAATTGTATACAATAATGTAAAAGAAAGATAAGGAAATAATAATAATATTTTCACAAATACAGAACAAAAAAGAATTTTTAAAAAAAAATCACAAACGAGGGCTCAATTTATTCAGTTTGAATTATAGTGCATATGTTAGTTATTTAAAAATATTTATATAAAAAAGTGTTGTTATATCCTTTTACTGTTTTCAAATTATTGTATGGTTTTATACAAATTTACAGAGTATTGTTATTTGATAATTTTAGTGATAGTTAAATATTATTTTCCTATGCGTTTTGAAAACTTTTTTAAATCTTATTAGCTTCAAAAACTTTCAACTTTTTTTAAGTATATAGAGATTTGATTACGTAAGAAATTTCTTGGTATTTTTGCTATTATTACTTACGTGTATATGTATATATTTTTAAATTAATAAACCGATCAGGATAAATAGGAAACCTTCAGTTCTCCCTTTTTCTCATACTCTCATTATTCCAAAACGAATTAATTCAGACACTGTCCCACGGACAATCCATTTTAACAGCTAGCTCCCCTAACCCTTTCTAAAACAATAATTTAAAGAACACATTTCCTCACTGATCCGACAGACTGAACGTAATCTTCGATGCGGATGCAACTCCCAACCCATCCTTCGTCCTGATCTCTTGCCCTGCGAGGTGAATGAACTGTAAGAAATACATTCCGTATATGGGAAAATGTCAGGGGCCAGGTAACAAAAACCGGCGATCTTCCTCCCCTCGAGAAAGGCGCCTTGTTAAGGAACCGTAGGATTTTTTACAGGATTTTGTCGTCGCTTCTTCCTTTGTCAACCTTAAAAAATAAGAAGAAAGGTAAAAAGACAAGGCAGGGACGCAAGATGCGCAACTAATTTGAGACTTTGAAGGAGGGACAAATGAATTGGGAGCAGATCAGAGAGCCGAGAGCCAACCCCTAATTTGCATGGTCTCCTTAAGATCTGTCTAGGATCTAGGATTGATCATACATCAAATGCTGCTCTTCGCACACTCAATCAAACAATTTTTCTATCTGGCCCCGACAAGGAGGAGGAGAGAGTGCCATTAAAGTTCAGATTTCGATTCCCGATCATTGCACAATCACGCTCCTCATCTAGCCTTTTTTGCACAGTGAACCCGAGAACCTTCGCTCTTTTCTATTCCTCTTTTTTAATTACAAACGAGGGGAGGGGTAGCATTTTTTTTTGGGAAAAAATTGTAGGGTTTTTTAGGGCAAAAATAGAAAATATTTGCACGCATATCCCGGCAATTACTTACGGTTTTCTGAACACCGTTTTCGAAAAAAATAAAAAGGGGGATGAGAAGTGAAAGATTGAAGGGAACTTGGAAACTACATCGCCTTTTGGACTTTCTGGCAACCGTAGAAAGCTAATTTCTGGCCCCTGATTGATCTCCAACACCTACGCTCCGCTCTTGGAGCGTAGAAGTCGAAACTGGAGTGGTTTTCCCAGATCAAGTGGCGATCAACTTACAAAGTAATTCACAAAACCGTAAAACCCCGAAAGCAGCTGCTCGAAAAAAAAATCAAAAAACCGTTCAACCCGCTGCTAAAAAAAATCTCCGCCGAGGACAAAACAAAAACAAATGCGAGACGGCGGCAGCCTAAAAAATGAAAAAAGGGGAAATTCAATGCCGTGAAAAGGGTAGACCAAGCTGAGTGAGGGTTTCGATCCCCGGACTCTCGCAGAGTTCGTTATCCTTGCCGGGAATCGGAGTCGGAGGGGCACACACAATGCAGCATCATCATCGCAATCGCAATCATCGTCTGACAGCAGCGTGAGTCCTATGGTTAAGAGTGGAGTTATATTTTTATATAGGGTTGCGATTTTGGGGTTTACGCGGGGAGTTTCCTCCTCTAATTCAACTCTCTCTCTTTGTAAAAAAGGAACTCTGCCATGGGTGTTAACGGTCGGCTGCGGCTGCGCCTGATCCCTATGCCAGCTTGCTCATCATCATCATCATCGTTTCCTCATAGTGACGGCGACGATGACTGAGCAAAAGATTGATCTCGTTGCAAATAAAAATAATGAAATTTACTTCCGTTTTGGCTGTGTTCTCCCTTCGCGTAATTTAATATGGCCTGTTAATGAAATTTTATTTCACATTTTTTGAGGAACTGCAGCTGATTAACAATGGAAATATGTTTAGTCACTTGGTTAAGGTATTTTTAGAATGTTTGAACCTTGATCATGTTAGAAACTATTAAAATAAAGCAATTAGCTTTCGAATTGGTTTTTCTTTTGGTTATTTTTATAATTGTTAAATCTGTTTTCGGTATAAACTAATGTGAAGGCTTAATTTTGTAAGTGTTTCAGAAGGTATCAAGAACTTCCTCAGCAGTATCCAAATCTGACCAAGTCCAGTAATTGGTTGAGAAATATAATAATAAATAATAAATAAATAAAAATGAATCTATATTTACACAGGATTCTAAAAATTGAGCGAAAAATTGATTCCTTTTTTAAGGAAATCGATGCACCGACCTGGTCACCTTAAAAAAAATTCACCTTTAGATGCCGATTGGAGTTGAACAAATGTAAGTAGACGAAAATATTATTTTAAGGTAATATAAATTAATTAAAATAATGCATTTTAACACTTTTAGAATCAGTGTGTGTTTGTGGTGCGGAAGAAGCAAAGAGATGGATTTATTTGTGCGTTTATCAGGTAAATAAACTAGTGACGATAGTATTTGGAAAATCCCCACGCATCGCCAAATATAAGTGCACTATTGGGAGGTTCGTTGTTTTGATCTGATTTTGTTATTGATTAAAGTTAGGTACTCAGATACGCGAAAAGTGTTCCTAAGCAGTGCGATAGAGCGAGAGGGTGACTATTGACCTCTCGTTTTGACTCAATGCTTAGGAACAGTTTTCGCGCAACTGAGATGGATTCCTTAAAGGAGTATGCGCTTCAGTATTTGTGCATTCCAGCGTGTTCAACAGAATCAGAAAGGACATTCAGCAGGGCTGGATGCATTGTTACTGACCGGCGAGCTGCCTTAAAGCCAAAGAATGTTGACAAGTTGGTATTTACCAGCAAGAACCAATGGGTTTTAGATATTGAATAAAAACATTTGATCTCATAAAATATCTTTACATTGAACAATTCGTCATTTGATGTTTTCCTTTACATTTTTGTAAGCTAAAATATGCCTTATTCCTATTTATTTTTTAAACATTTTTTTTCGATTTTAAATCGATTTAATAGATTTTTTTCAGAATTGAATCGAAAAGAATCGATTCACAAAAAGTAGAATTGTTCCCAGCTCTATTACTGGCGCACAGGGTGCTTCGGGCGCCTTGATGAAAACTCTTCGTACTAATGTCCCTAGAGGGCGCCACAATCATGTATTTTAGGGTGTAAAATATACCTAAATGTATGTATAACTTTTTTCCTAGCCTGTAAAGTGCTGAACGATATGAAATACGAGGCATGCCTAACAAAGCTGGGTGGTGTGAGACTTTTATTTAAATTCGTTCGTTTAAATTTTATTTTTAATTAATTTGTAATTATTGCGTTATAATATCAAAATTCGCGTTAAAAAAACAGGCACACAAACAAAAAATGTGTCACTGGTGATCAGAGGTTAAGAAAACATGACGAGATGGAACAAAACAGACTTATGATTTCTGATCAGTGACTGTTTCTTTCACATTTTTAGTTACTTTATCCATTTGAATACTTATCACTTTCTGTCGAAAATAAGATAGGGACTTCTGCGAACATGATTTCACAAAAATCATTTACCTTTGCGTCTAATCTCTTCACCTTCTCTGAATTGAGGAGCCCAAAGCCAGAAAGTACGAGATAAAGTTTCCCCAGGAAAACTTTCATCATTTAGCAGCAAATAAAAACAAATCGTAAAAGCAACACAAATTGCACGCCGCCTCTCTCATCCCAGTCAGGCACAAAACGGGTGACGTCACACATTTCGTTTTCCATGAATGGACTTTCATCAGCGGTGGGAAAATGGGGAGAAAATCTACTATGAACGAGTATATCGCATGCCAGGCGAGTGGTTTAAGGTCAATGCGAGAGTTGTAAGAGGGAAGGTCAGGTCATGCCACGACACGACTGGTGGTTGCAGGCAACACCAACAACACGAATGACCACAATTCCCACCAACGATACAGTGGAGCTTCTGTTAAACTTAAATTTAATAGATACTTAATTCAAGAATACTGAAATAAAAAACCGTCTTGCTCAGAAAAACAAAAACAAAAGTACACAATCCGATGCGGTAGGCTTTTGTTTTTAATATTTCTTAGATTTTAAGGGTGGTTTTTGATGTTGGGCTCCGAGCTTAATATTCGGTGCCCAACCCTGATGTAGAGCTTAGAAAAGTTGCCAAGATTCAATTAAAAACATATCCAAACTGGCTTCCAATGGTTCCTAAACATCCAACCTACTATTAATTCTTATTACTTTCCTTGCAAATTCTTAGTAGCTCCGATCTTAAAAGTTGGTGGCCATCTATGCTGCAGGTCATCATATTGTATGTGATCTTAACTGATTCAAGGGATCGACATTTCACGTTCGATACACCCTTGAAATTCACACCAACACTTTAGATGGTTGCAACACCGTCTAAGTAACACCCACATTTGTTCACCCCTACAGGCTCCACTGTACGCACTCCATTCGCTCAGTCGATGAGTAACGGTCGTTAGTATTTGCACTATGTGCTTCTCTCACACTCGCCTCGCCGGGTCTCCGGTCTCCGGTCTCCGGACAGCGGTCTCTGGTCTCGGTCTCTATCTCTCGCGCTCGGCAAAAACAAACACTTATCAGATATTTTCTTTTGTCCAGGGCTTAATAGAGAGGCGAGAGCGGAGAACGCTAAAGAAAATCGGATTCGGTTTTGGTAGCATTCGCAAATTAGTCGTCGAACGCTGAGCAACACATATTCATAAAAAATAACGTTGTCTACTGGCCAACGCAGAAAATAGACGTTTTAGTCTAGTCGTCGGCGTGAGGTGGAAATTATGAAATAATCGTTTCGCGGTTGTGCTAAAAAAAAGAGACTCGAGCAATTCTTCAGATATCCAAAGACTATATATAGTATATTGAACCAGCCATGGCTACCGAAACAACAAAGATGGTGAGTTTGAAACTCGATTAGATGGTAATTACTCGTGATTAGAAATGTGATTAGCATTTCCCGTTGGTTTATTGAGAACGTGGCAAAGTACGAGTGGCTTTTTGAGGTTTAAGTGTTTTCTGCGTTGACCTTGAACCTGGTTTAATGCCGGGCCAAGCCCCTGGGGACTTTAACGGCTTTTCGTAACGAACTTTCATTAGGCGACGATACACATCGCTCGCATGGGTTCGACTCCCAAAGAGCGCGTGGCACTCGAGTTAGGTAAGAGCAGCAGCGTGTGTTATGTAAACAATATAATATATACACTTGTTTTATTAAATAAATATCAGGTATTCAGCGATAGGGAAGCAGCGAGTGTCCGTTCTAATTTATAGATTTTACATCGATAATTATTTGTCACTCAATTGGGTTTATAAATACTTTTTACTCGAGAGAGATCGTTTTTAGTAAATATGTACGAATATCTATATCGATTTCCCTCTTGATTGAGTTTTCAGGTATTATTCACTCTGTTTGCATAGACACTTAACAACCCATGACCAATGTTCAGGGTAAATCTCTATCTCTCTGTTATCTAACTCTGAAGAGATACAAAATCTTCGGAAGTGACGTCGGCCTCTCTCCCCCGCATACCTATACTATATCTCTCTCGTGTCTGGCCAACCACCTGACCGACCGACAAAAAAATTAAGTGACGACACCGCCAGATAACAAAATATACGAAATTATTTGGGTTCAGCAAAAATAATTACCATATCGCAGGTTTCTCAAGGCAATTAACAAAAGGCTTTAAAAGGCTTTACTTTTTTATATTCGCGAACTTTTATTGAAGAGCAAATTTAAACACGTGCGATAACGTTGAGTCTGGAATTACCAGAAGCGAGATTGTAAATGGAGTTTATAAAACCTGGATATTCTAGGTAAATATTTTTCTTGCGGATAGGGATTTTATGGATATAAAATATGCCTTAATTAGGCTTTTCCATTGGAATATTTGCACTTTTATTATTATGTTCCTTGGTAAAAATTGTAAATATATAAAATAAATATTTTTCCCGAATCAAGATCACAATACCTTGTTTATTTGCCCCATAAATCATTTTTTGTGACCTTCCACGTAACTGAGAAATTTGATTAGTCTGCTATTTGCTTTATCTCTCTCTGGTATCTCCTATCTGATACGATATGTAAACAATGTTTTATTGAATGAACGGAAAAAAGAATATCTATTATATGTCTGTGAAGAATTATATATTCTTCCCCCAAACAGGGTCCAAAGATCGCTGTCAATTACTATATAATATTGAGACTTTAAAATCCAAAACATGTCCTCAAATCCAACAGTAGTCATAAGACAAATGCAGACATTCAAATTCCCAGTACATTTCACGATATTTTTAGATACCAGAACCTCAAGCACTTTGTTTATTCACATTTTGGCGTATAATCTCCATGTTACCTTGAAGCAAATACTTTTTTCTCGGGGGCCCCGCCCCCACACGTGACATGGAATGACGCAAAAGGGTAGAAACAATTGCAGACGTAGATCGGAAAAGTTTATTTCGAAATATTCGAATATACATCATATAATAAGTATACGCGTTCGATATACGCAAATTTTTGGCCTGAACTTTGAGTTGGTTTAAAATTGTTGGCGTTACCTAATGTGACACATAAAAATGAATTTAATTCTCTGTATTTAATATCTTTTTTCATTTATTTAGCTTGTGCTTTATAGAGTGATTAAATGTGGGTCAACGTAATCGCCGACGACTTGATATTCGCTTTGTTTTGTTTTCGCAACAAAACAAAACAAGTTGCAAAAAAAAATCTTGAAACCAAAATTTATTGGCCAAAAAGATAAACTGGTTTCTCGGGGGGCTTCCTAAGTGTTAGTCGTCTTTTTAAACTTCAACTTAAACTTGCACGTTGTCTCGTATAAATGGTCAGACCAATTAATAACCAAATAAGGGGCTCGGATTCCAGACTAAAAATAGGCTTGGATTCCTCCTATGTCGGTTAAGTGTTTTCTGATTTAAGAAGGCAACTAATGGAGGGCTTTTTTAATAGTTAACCAGGCAACTAATTATACTGCCAGCTATGGTAATGAGCAACTGTTTAAACATTGCAAGTTTGTACTACGATAACGATTAAGTGCATTGGTGCTTGAGTAAAGTTAATTTAAATAGGTTTTAGTTGACTTTTAGCACATATTTCAGTAGCTGAATTTAATAAATATTTCCGCTTTCAAGCTGATTATGTATTAAATAAATTCGCATTGCATTATCGCCTTTCGCCAACTGCTCAACTAAATTACATTTAGTAGCATTGCATTAACATGATCTCACTCACTTGAGTCGTTTGCTATATAAAAATTACAAAGATATATGTGCCTTTCAATTTGTGATTCATACACGTATATGTATATATGGATATAGTATACGTGGGCTGCTATATATATTTCTGGCCTAGGCAACACTAAGTGTTGTTAGGTGGAATCTGACATTTCCATTGAAAAGTTCGACATTTTTAAGCATAAACGTACTCAGAACGGTTTGACGTACGACTATCATTTGTGTTGTTTACAGTTACTTAAAAAAATCAATTTCGCAAAAAAATGGAATTAACTCGTGAACATTTTCGTGCGATCATTTTTCACAACTTTCGGCGTGGATTATCACGACAAGAGTGTAGCGATGAACTTAAATCTTTGTATGACTATGAAGCACCATCCTATAGCACTGTGAAAAACTGGTACAACGAATTCAATCGTGGCCGACGCTCCCTCAAAGACGAATTCCGCGAAGGTCGTCCAAAAACAGCCGTTGTGCCAGAAAACATCGATGGCGTACGTGAACTAATAATGCAAGACCGTCATGTGACATACCGTGAGATAGAGGCATCCCTAGGCATTTCTTCCACCAGCATACATTCGATATTGCATGAGCACCTGGCTGTAAAAAAGGTTTGTTCTCGTTGGATCCCGCACAATTTGACAATCGCTCAAAAGAAGGCTCGTGTGGATTGGTGTAAAGAAATGCTGAAAAAATACGATCGCGGTGCTTCAAAAGACGTTTATAAGATCGTCACAGGTGACGAATCATGGATCTATGCGTATGAGCCCGAAACAAAACAGCAATTGACCGTGTGGGTCTTCCAAGACGAGCCAAATCCAACGAAAGTTGTTCGTGGAAGAAGCACTTCGAAGCAAATGGTCGCCTGTTTCTTCGCAAAAACTGGTCATGTGGCTACTGTTCCTCTTGAGCAACGTAGGACGGTCAATTCTGATTGGTACACCACCATTTGTTTGCCTGAAGTCTTCGGTGAAATTCGAAAAACGAACAAGGGAAGACGAATCATTGTGCACCATGACAATGCGAGCTCTCACACATCGGCTCAAACCAGCGCCTTTTTGACTGGCCAAAACGTCGAATTGATGGGTCATCCGCCGTACAGTCCTGACTTGGCACCAAATGACTTCTTTTTATTCCCTCACATCAAGAAGAAAATGCGTGGTCAACGATTTTCGTCGCCAGAAGATGCTGTTGAAGCATTCAAAAACCATGTTTTTGAGGTGTGTCAATCAGAGTGGAAAAAGTGCTTCGAAAATTGGTTTGAGCGCATGCAAAAGTGTGTAAATCTTGATGGAGAATATTTTGAAAAACAATAAAACTATTTTCCTTAATAAATATTCGTATTTTCATTATTAGGCCAGAAATATATGTAGCAGCCCACGTAATATGTTTATACGCAGCAAAGATCAAAGAATTGAGATCTGTGTTGTCAACTGCGGTGTGGCGCTTGCCTTTGATGCAATTATCTCGCTTTCCTTGCGGAATTCAATAAGTATTAATATTTTTTCAGTCAGGTTCTCAGCAAGTTCATATTTCTCTTATTAATTTTCACTGCCCACTCGATACATACTAAATGTCTGAGCGAATCGTTGTCCTTGTTCTCAATTGTGTCGATCTAATCAAAAATTTATGGTCATTTTTCAGCTCGACTTTGAAATTTGTTGGCGTATTGATTTTTTTGAAGCGCGTGGGCTTGATTGGTGGTGGAAAGGTTGACATAGAACGGTTATTATTACCCAAGGTGGTTACTTTTATATTGAAATTGATTTTGTTTGGAGTTGTGAAAGTGTTGGGAGCTTTAAAAGGTCTGAAATACTATCAGAAATACTGTTACAAATATAATGAATTAAAGGGGGCTACAGAAACTAACGTTTTGAAATCACCTTAAAAGGTGCCTAAAACTATGCTACAAAACGTTATTTTGTGAAACGGAAACAAATTTCCACAGAATTTGGTACCTCGAACATATTATTGCATACTTTTAGACCCTTTTTAAAGTAAATTTAAAACACTAGTGATTTCTGGGGCACCTCCGGTTGTAAAATTATTTGTTTTGTTAGTCGCAACCTTTTGTAACATACTTTTAGGCACCAAATCAAGGGATTTCCCTTTCTCAGCAATTTCTGTGGCACCTCTGATGTATATGAAAACACAGCTTTAAATGGGAGTTTCCTGAAAATGTATTTTGCTAATGTAATATTATGAATCAAATTAAAATTACCAATTTTCTTTTATATAGAATTGGAATATATATTATGTGTATTGATTTTTTAAGATACTCCTGTAGTTATCCCTTCTGTGTTATATGCTATATATACATTTTTGAGCCTTAGCAACAGGAAATAGGAACTAAAAATAGTAAATCATTTCACCACCCCACCGATAATTTTTAAAGTATCTAAATGAAGTGCGTTCCTATCTCAGCAGGTCACTAATTTTTTGTTTATCAGCTGCAGGAAAACCCCCAAAAGTAGCTCATGCCACTCGCAGATGATAGAACATTTACACAATGCATGAACAGGAAAACTTTGAGTCCAAGGCACTTGTCATCGCAATCATATCTTTTGTGCTTTATGTAAGCCCATGTACAGCCAATTTCTACGTGCAAACAAGTTTCTGGTTGAGAGTTGAGTTGTTTTTAAGTGCTTCCAGTGCATTCTGTACCTGTTGACGACTTTCTCCCGGCGTGTGGATGATGATGTCCCGCCTCCCCATCGAGAAAGTTGCAATGCAATTACCCCGATCACTTGGGACATAAATAGTGAATATTAGTGAATATTATTGCTTAAAACGAAAAATTAACCAGTTCGTGTGGGACTTGTTTATTGATTTATGATTAAGTAAAGCTTAAAATATCGTGGGTAGGGCCTTTTTGAATTCAAGTTAGTTAGTTTTCAATCTTACATTTAAATTTATTTGTTAGTTATTTGTGTGTTGTAATTAGCAAAGGTTATGAGCACAAGTACTGAAAGGTTTGCCATAAAATATTATGATTTATTACCTCACCTTCTGTAAATAAACAAATTGTTATGGAACCATAATAATTTAGTATCTATAACATGTTCACTAAATGGTATGTTAAGTAAAATATTTTACAGGATATTTTTAGGTGCCTTATCAGTCCAGCTCTTAGAGATTTCCATTTAAATACCCTCGGAATAATTACACAAATATTCCTGCCGAAAACACTTTACATAATAGCCGGCGTTGGGTGTGCTGGAGCTTGTCGCCATGGACTTCCTGGCGCGCAACAGGTGTTGCCAATGCAATGTGCTTCTCCTGGTGTGTCACGAGGCCAATTAGCCGGGGGGCTGCAATGCAGCTAGTCAAGTCTGGTTTCCCGTTCGTTCGGTCTAATGCTCGTTGCATCCATTTCTGTTTTTGTTTCTGCTTCGGTTTCTGTTTCTCTTTCTGGCAACTTGCTCGAATTTGTTTTGCTTGGCCTCTGCACATGGCAATGTGTTTCTCCTCCTTTCTGGTTCTCTCTCCACCCGCTTCCGCCTCTTTCACCCATGCTCATGTGCCTGCTCTCACGTCGTCTTGGGTTCGGTTTTCTATGGGGTTTCTCCTTACTCTTGTTTTTGTTTTTTCCTGTTGCTTCTCGTCTATTGCAGTTTTTGTTTTGAGATCATCTTCGTCTGTCAACACACGGTTTGGATTATTAGGGATGAACACGTGTCATATATTATATATACCTGGCCAAGATTGTGAAGGATGAGGGGTTAGTGATGGACCAAATATACCAAATATTATCCACCGTGATTTCAAACGAAATATTCTTACGTAGTTTCTTAAATTATGTATTTTTCAGTCAAACCCATCAATTACTTCTTAAGTACCTTTAGAATGTAATCTAGGTTTAGTACCTGAGCGTAAATATTCCCATTTCCTAGTGTATACTTTTAAGGATTGAAGTCGGGACCTAAAGATGTCGGAGAACTGATCCTGTCAATGAATACATTAACCCGGAAAAGTGTACTGTGGTAGCTCATAATCTAAGGTAAAAAGACCCGGTCTATTCCTTTACGACGAGCTCCTCGAGCAGAGCAGAGAGTACCAGTACCTGTGAGTGACATTGGACGCCCGGCTGGGCTTCGCTAAACACACGATGATCATGAAATGCACCACTCAAAAACAGCAATTGACTTAGCCTGGCCAACAAGGTGCAGATCTACAAGGCCATCCTTGCCCCTGCATCCAAGTCTACTGTTGCTCCATAAACTCAGACCCCCTAGACGAAGAGCTCAAGACCACAGACCTGGCTAGATTTAGAGGCTTCACATGCCTTCTAATATATCCACCGGACTCAACATAATCAAACCAACTCATTAAGCTAGGCTTTCGCCCCTCCCTAGTGCACTTATCAACCTCACTGTCAAACTAGCACTTGAGTCTCACAATCTGTGGCATAATGATGAATAAATCACAGTTTTCCTTGCTCCTGTAGATCTCTAGTACTAACACATCCCTTTTGATGAGCATTAGACTCACGGTGGCATCACTAGCTGCCTGCTCTTCTCACGCTGTCGCTCTCTCCACAGCGCTCTCGACTGGCTGCGCCGCCTGCTCACGCCAGCACACACACACACTCGGGCAGACGGCCCTACACCTACGTAGCAGCAAACCAACACATCGGAATATCAGACCGACTGGGCTGCCGCCGCGTGAATTCAGTTTCAGTCGTTTCTACTTTTCCGAATCGGACGAATCGTCGTGCTCCTCCTCCCTGCTGCTCTCGAGGAATCCGAGTCCTCCGATAAGGATAATACCCGAATCCGGCCAAAGGCTCCTGCCGTCAGTTTTGAAAAGTAAATAACAGTGTGGTTATCATAAGGACTAAAGAGCAGCAGTGCCCGAAAGTACCCCGTAGAACTTATCACAAGACGGACATCGAACGAATCGCCATGTGCGTCGTGGTCCTCTCTTTCTCCCTCTTTCTTTCATTCTCTAAGCGATAAAAATACCGCGTTGCCTTTTTGTGTTGATTTTCAAAAATTGTTGGTTAGGAAGTGAACTCGAATTCGTGACGTTTGCATTTTCTCGGTTGAAAAACGAAGAAAAGAAGAAAAACCCACGAGAAACCGTTGACCGAGTGACAAAGTGAAGGTCTGATGGGCACAAAGAACCCCGCCAATGATGGTGAAGAAGAGGGCTTCTCGGTAAAGCAACAATAAAAACAAAAACACCGCCCAATGGTCTCTAGAAATGCATTTCTTTCCAATATTTACTTGTCCGACGCGTTGCTTTAACATCGGTTTCTTTGTTCGGTACAGAAATTCTCTTCCACTTTATATTTCCCGTTCCATTGGTCTGTATTCTTCGCTTCTTCCCCTATTCCAGAATGCACCTGGGAGAGAAGAAGAATGTGGATGTGTACGGTTGAACTTCGATAACTTGAACTTATCCAAAGATAAAGTTTTTGAAAGCTCTATTTCTAAATTTTCAAAAAAGAATTGCGTCAACGGAAAATATTCGAAAACTTTGAATATTTTGAAGTCTAAAATAATAAAAGTTTTTAAAAAATAACGAAAGATATCTTCTTTATATTTTAAACTCCAAGTTTCCCCTAAATCGAACCACATATTGATGGTTTAATGTTTTGAGGAAAACCTGTAAAAGTGTATATTCACTCATTTGGAAAATTTGGGCGGATGCATTCACATTTCCTGCTCTATTTTTGTTGACCATCCAAACTGTTTGTAATTAAAGTTTTCCCTAATGTTGTTTACAATTTTGCTCATATGTTTGTTTGCCTTAAAAAGTGAAGAAGAACGCAGAATTTTTCTGCTGCGTGGGTGAGAAAATTCCCCATAATTTCAGCACTCTCTCTTCCATTTTCTCGGAATCAGAAAGAATTGTTTTCAAGAGCTTTTGAAATAAAATGTGCATTGTGCTTCAATTATATGCAAATTATCTTATAATAGAGAGACATATTAAACTAAAAATAAAGTATGTGGGAACTTGGCAAGCGTTTGCTAAATAATAAGTTACTTTTGACACAATTAACTTGTTAATTACCAGATGATGGTTTTTTAAACTGCCCACTTACCTCTCTGTAATTAAGGGCATCAGACAACTTTAATTGATAAGGCCATTAGTTAAAAATACAAACTTTTAATTGCCGTTCAATAGCAATAACAATTTATTTCGGTTATTTTCCTATTGTCTGTATTTATTGAGCTTGTCTAGTGATCATGCTATTGCATAATGTATCATGATTCACGATCAGATCATTTCTTATCAATAAAATACATAGTAGAACACGCATCCCCTAATCAAAGACATTCTTGACACGCGCTCGGGCTGGCTCTGAAAGTGAAACCTATATCAGGTGACACAAAAAAATTTCAACTTTCCTTTACATAAACAGATTTATTTACTTTTGTAATTGTTTTGTTCTTAATTTAACTTAATGAATGGGATGCCAGTGTGAATACAAAAACTGTTTTTCTTTTTATACAATGAAACCTTCACAGACCTGCAGTTATTATTGTTTAATTAATTTGAATTTAATATTGGAAACTTTTAAAAATCAAGGCTCTGTCTTATCTTTCACTGCAATTCCAAGGCCAATAACAAAACCCGATAAGGAAGTGAAATCATATAAACAACGAATGTTAGGTGTAAAAACAATAAAATAAAAAATACATTTAATTAGAGAAACCAGTTAGGCACGTTTATAGAATATGCAGTGAACCAGAAAACTTGAACAAAACACTGCACTGATTTACCTGTTGCACTGACTGTCACATGTTTTCCCTATTACGAATTCCAGAGTTACAAATTGAACAAGTAAATAGGTAAATTACAAACCCACAAAACTTTCCCTTAGTGATTATATAAAAAAGAATATTTCCTCCTCATTTTTCTCCAGTTTGCTAATCGATCCCTAAATGAGGCATCCATCCATAGCCACTAATTTCTTGCTCAAATATTGGGCTGCAAAGTTCACACCTTTACTTTTATTGAGCGAGAGACGAGATAACGTGATTTTTTGTCTTTCTGTTTATTAATTCACACCTAATAAGCAGCGTAATCAAATACCCAACTAATATATCAAAAATAGCATAGAATATGACGTATATGGGCAGATAATGCGATATCAATATCAGTAAAGAGATGTGTTTTATGTGGTCATTGAACGTATTTTGCGATTAGGCTGTTTTTCGCCTAAACTGGAGCAATAGATAAATAATAGTTCGGGGATTCCATATTTGCCCCTTTAATTATTTAATTTATGAATTAGCCTGGAGATAGTATAATCTACTGAATTATTTGTACTTTTTGACGCCTTCCAAACCATTTTAAAACTTTGACTAAGACTTGTTTGAATTTTTGTTCCCCTATTGTTTATATTTATCTTTCACAACTGCTTTTTCTTTCTCCCTGACGTATTCTCAATGAATTCCCATTTACTCAGTTTGCCTCCGGGGACTTTTTTAATAAAAACTCAACAACTACTTACCACAGTGAATTATGCAAAATTTTCTATCGCCTTTGTTTGCTTTTGTTTTCATTTGTCAACAATGGCCAATGTCAAGTTCAAAGTTCTACAGCCGCAGTCCGCACTGACATATTTAATTGTTGAAACACTAATTATTTTCTCTTGAACAAAACAACTTGTCCATCCATATTTGACTAGCTTACAATGAAACTGTTTTAGCTAATATAATGAAAAAAATAGTAGAAGCGAGGGTTATTTGTAATTGATATGCTGAACATTTATGGGGGAAGTGGAAGTTCAAGTTTTGTGAAGGTGAAAAAGTTGAATGAATTTCCAGGGAATCATTCGGTGAATTTCAATTATGTTTGTGCTGTACTGATAGTGAGTACAATAAACCCGGGATCAGTGTTAGTGAGTCAAGAACCTATTGAAAATTATAATATGTTCGGACAGCAGTTTCCGCTTGTGTTAAAACCGCAAATTATTTCTCCATTCTCGGCTATAAAAATAAGCAGAGAACTTGAAATGTGCATTCCATTAACGAGTGCAATTTATAAACAATATTTGTTGCTAACAATTTCTCAAGTTCTCTAGCGATAACCCCGCCGTTTAACCTCATCCGAAATACGAGAACAAAAATGTTACTTGCTACTTGTTGCCATGTGCCATGCGCCTTGGCATGTGTGAATGAACTAAGGAAAAGTGGAATAAAAGCAGTGCAATTTCCATATCAAATTTATGCAAAAGTCGTAAGGTGATTTTGTCTGCTACTCGGAATCGTTTTAATGAGTAATTGTGGGTCTGTTTTTCCACCATAAGTACAGTCTAGCTTCCACTGAAATCAAACAAAGCGCCGATCGATAGTTAACTGCTTTTTGGTAACCCAATTACTGAAAAGTTACCAACAAATACTGTTTAATTTTAGCCCCAATATTTGAACTTTGGTTCCGCTTAATCGGCTTGCCTAGCTACGCGCTTCTGATTAGAGTCTAAAGTACTCATCTCCGACTATGTATGGGGGCATGAATATATATGTTATAGGCGAACACTTGAACTAGAAACTGAAATGCCTTATCAATGGTTTGACATGGCTTCTCTATGTATTTTCTAAAAATAATCGCAGAATGCTCTTACAAGTGCGTAATTGTTTCAGCTCTTTATTATGCAATGATAAATCCCAACTTTATATTGTTTTAATTTAATAACATTTTATTTATTTTGATGCCTCATTTTTTTGCGTAGTGCAATTCAGCTTGTGTTATTGTTTATGGTTTTGTTTATATCTTTATGGCGACTAAATGGCCAACTGGATTTCTTTTTTTAATGGACTGGTTTTTTCTTCTTATCTACAGACGAAACTGTAAAATTGTTAAAAAAATTAATGCGAATGTTTTTTTGCTAACGAAGGAGCAGTAGCAGACGGAAATTATTTGAATATTTGCTTGAGTCGTTGCATGAATAATTCGGAAAGTGATCTGGTTTGATTAGTTAGTTGAAAAACAGACAGAAATAGGAATTGGGATTCAGTCTGGGCTTTCTTTGGCTTTAAATAAAATGAACTTCCTCTAAAAGATATCTATAATTTTAAAAACAAATCAAGTTTATATAAGCTAAACATTTTACTATTCTTCCTGAATTTTTCTGAATTTCCTCAAACCAGTTGCTTCCTCTCTTTAGCTTAATTCGATTTATTGTTTGAATATCAATGATATTATTGAATTCCTTGTGTGATTTATATTATAAGCGATTCCTCAATTAATTTGCTTACATTTTTCATTGATGTTAATTTTTATTAATCTCTTTAACGCTTTCGCGGCAAGTCAACCGTGTTACTCATCATCCGTATATGGAAATTTCGTAACATAAATTTGCACTTAACTTCCGCATTAAAGTGCACTCAAGCACATACTTTATATATTTACATGACTCCTACTATATATAGCCTGTTTATTGATACGCTAATTTACGCCAATACGTGAGCATTTGAGTGTTAATAAATAAAGTTTTTTTTTTTGCCAAATGCCGCCTGCCCTCAGCTCCTTTGGAATGTGCCTTTTTGTGCCTCTCCCCATGACCCATTATTTCAATTAACTTGTAAACACTTTACTCCACTTATCGAGAACGCCCAGGCCCAGAAGAGACAACGACATCATGAGGGGCCGGCTATATCTATTTGCTATTAAAGTGCAGTTCTCTCTATCTCAGAATCTGTCGAGTGTGTGTGGTTCCCCAGAGACGACGCCAAACAAAAGGCATTTGGAAAATTGTTTGTAAACGGGGCCATTAATTTATTTACCGCGAAAACAACGATGTCAATTCTTGATGTTGGTGGTCCCAAGACCTTTCTATTTGTACTTTTTTGTTTGGTTCCTGATTGTTTCGCCTGTCAAAGGCGGTACAATTATCTTAAGGGGTTTCCCCTCTCCTCTCAGCAAAAATAACGCGAGAACTTTTGGCGTTTCGTGTGTGGGAAATGCGCCCAACTATTATTAGTTGATTCCCCTCATCATTGTTTATAAGCTGTCAGAAGTTGGGCTCGTACATTGCCATTATAGGTAATTGCGGTTTACTAGGCTATAATTCGATCAGGGGATTGATACTTAATACGGATTCAATCAAGCATGGCTTATATTTAGGACGCCGCCCTTTGTAGTTGTGTTAATAACTTAATTAATTAAAGATTTCCTCAGGAAATAAAGATACAATTTGCTAGGGTATTCTCCAAACTAATTTATAGTTTATATACCAAAACTTATCTTGCGTAACTCTCCTTAAGATACTTCCCTGTTCTGTTTACTATTTCTGCATAATAATTCTGAACACTGCTCAACCTTTTCTTTGCTCAACTGTATCAGCCTCTTCAGAAGCGCTACAAAAAAATTCCACTCTCCAGATAGGCATATGTATATTTTGATTACAGTATAAAGATGTAATAATATATAGTACATACCTTTTGAAAGCGCGTCTGTATATATTTCCCATTTTGATTGATATTCAGGGCATCCGCTGACGTAGATGATGGGCAATTCTCAATTGATACCGCTGCCGCGGATCATAATATATACAAGTTTGTATAATATTGGTTCCACTTTATCAATTTTCTGTTGGCATCTATCTCTATCTCGGCCATCGCCATGGAGTAATCAATCAGTGGCAGCACGGCAACAGGAGATAGAATTGCCATGTTCCATTTATATAGTATATTACTATAAAAGGGGCGTGTGGAACCGTCTCTATTCCCAGTGCTCGTGTTAGAATTTGTTTTAATTGCCGTGTGGAAATATTCTTCAATTAATGACTGACTTTTGACTTTTTGCGATCTGACTGAGGCTGAGCTCACACTTTTTCAATACACTTATTTACACGATGGGGAGAGCCTTTTTAATTTATTTAAAAATAATTTTTGCTACTTTTAATTATGGCAAATGCTTATCTATAAATCTCCAGAACCTATTTACGAATTACATTATAAACTTTAATAATAGCTGATATAGATGTTGTGGGCGGGATTGTCTATCTCTCGATCTCGTGCCGATTCTGAAAATTGCAGTGTGAAATTAAATGCCATCATCGTTCGTCGCCTATAAACAAAAGCAGATCTCCAATTACGTCTGACCGAGGCACACGAACATTCCGACCGTCGGTCCATCGACAACAAAAGCGGTGTAAACAATGTATAAACAAAATAATAATAACAGCAAACGATATAACAATAGCGCTGAAATAAATAACAAGCGCCGATAAGCGCAGTAAAACGCTACACAAAAGGCGACAACTTGTTAAATAAGCTAATTAGTTTTATATATTTTAACATGCCTTTTTCGTTAATTCATAGGGTAAATATTAAAGGTAATTATGGAAAAAACGAGGAAGGAAATTTGGGAAAAGTGAAATAAAGAGGAAATTATTTTGAAACCCCTTAAAATTATTTTGATTTTAGAAAACAAATTACTTGAGATCTATATTTCTTTCAAGGGAGCCACAGAAATTGCTACGGATTTGCCAATAATTATTTTGTGACCAAAAGTATGCTACAGTACTTAAATCCCTTGAAATACAGACAATTTTTATTCAATCTAGAACCTAAAGATTTTATTGCATACTTCTAGACACACTTTTACAAGATTTCAAGTTCATACAACATGCTTTCATATTTTTTTGTAATTACATTTAAGTTATAGATTACTTTCTACCAAAAACCATTGCCTTCACGAAAGTTTTAACTTGGTCATTATTATTTATGAGATACATCTATGATGGCACGTGAGGGACAGACTATAAAAATAATTCCTTGCGACGACATTTCACTTCTCGTCGTTGTCAGTCAATGGCCTCTTTAGAGGTTTGCATGTAGCACGCCACAGATCCATTTCAACAGCTCTTTGTGTCTCTATCAGTCGCCAAGGGCTTAGACCAGGAAAGCTCTTACATATTTTATGCTCATATCATTGGCATTGACATTGTTGCGGGCAATCTATAATTAGTGGGTGCTTTCATTTAGATGTATCTGCAGAGCCATAAATACGTAGTTACACTATTGTGTGTGGGCTTTGTCAAAGGGTAAAAAAGCGAAAAATGTGAAGGATTGAGTGAGTGGCGGCGGCCCTGTTATTATATTTGTCTGGAGCTTAATGGCTTGATTGATTGTTAGTTTTATGCCGATAAGAGACTTTGGCGGAATCAACGATTGGGTCGTGCCTCCTCCTAACCCAGAACGTGAGGGCTGCGCTCGTTCGTATGTGTTTTATTTATGTTTGGACAACTTACGCATAGATTACCTAACAACCGGAGGAGGAGGAGGGCCAGGGGCAATGACGCTTGTGGTAAAGATATAGAGGCCAACTGTCGTCATGAATATGCGCGCCTACCAAATTACCCGCAAAGTATATAGAATATTCACACCACAGGCTAGCACCAGACATTGACAAAGTTTCTGGCACAACCTAGGCACACTCACACTCTCGGTCCGTTCCATTCTATTTCATTTCCATTTTACTGCAAGACTCTTCTTTTTTTCCTATTTTCGCAAAAAGAAATTATATCACGCGCCTGATTTCCATATGCCTGCCCCTCTATTTATTTATTTTGTGTTTGGGTGTGATAGTGTGTGCCCGATTCAAATGATTTTCAATTGGTTATATATTGATGGATAGCATTTTAATGAAGCGTGAAGCGATGACAACCGATTCTTGCTGGGGTTCGGTTCGGGGTTCACTTTACTTGGCAACAAGTGTGCTTCGGGGGCTCGTTCTTGATTCTTCAACTCTTTTAATTGATTTATTTACTTACTTTTTCTTTTCTATTTGTTTATAGATCCTAAGGCCACCTCTGGACATCAAAATGGAAGTGTAAGTATATTATGAAATACGATAATTGGTTTTCTAAGTGATAACAAACAGACACGATGATTGATTTCTTTTGATTTTTGAAAGAAGAATAAATAGAAAAGATTAAAAGTTAATTTTCACAATTTATGCTTGGGAATTTTCTGGGATAATATATATTTTTTATAATTAAAGAATATCAGGGGAGCCTTAGAAATCGCTTTGGATTTTAAATGCATAGAATAAGTATTCAAAAGAGTACTAGTAGTTATGAACTTTATTGAAAATGTATTATTTATTTGCATTTAAAATTTTTTTGCATTGATTTATAAATCGCAACGATTTCTGTGGCATCCCTGCTTACAAACATTTTTCAATTTCAATGCTAAAAGTAAATTCCCTAATTTAATCTTACATATAAAAGTATTTTCTAATCTTATATTTTTGATTCTTTCTTTTCACAGCGAAATTGGTGAACCGGAGCAGCCGCCGGTGAAATGCTCCAACTTCTTTTCGAATCACTGGAAGGGTCTGGTGGTCTTCCTAGTGCCCCTGCTATGCCTGCCCGTCATGCTCATGAACAACACACCCGTAAGATTCGGATTTCTCAAGCCTTATAATTTATTAATTAATATAAATTAATAATGAATCGTTGCCTTTACAGGAATATCGTTGTATGTACCTGCTGCTGGTAATGGCCATATTTTGGGTCACAGAAGCCCTGCCGCTGTATGTTACCTCCATGATACCCATTGTGGCTTTTCCAGTAATGGGAATAATGGTGAGTTTTTAGTTAAATTAAAATAAATAAGTAAATAAATATTTTTATCGCCTCTGTAGAGCTCCAATGAAACTTGCCAGCTGTATTTCAAAGACACGCTGGTCATGTTCATGGGCGGCATTATGGTGGCCCTGGCCGTGGAATACTGTAATCTGCACAAGCGTCTCGCCTTGCGTGTAATCCAGATCGTGGGCTGCAGTCCCCGAAGGTAAGAATAAGTTAAAATGTTCGATTAAAATTGAAATTTAATTTATATTAATTCCTATTATTCTATAGATTACACTTTGGCCTGATTATGGTCACCATGTTTCTGTCCATGTGGATCTCGAATGCCGCCTGCACGGCCATGATGTGCCCCATTATCCAGGCTGTGCTCGAGGAGCTGCAGGCCCAGGGCGTTTGCAAGATCAACCACGAACCCGAGTACCAAATTGTGGGAAACAACAAGAAGAACAATGAGGACGAGTGAGTATTCTTAATTTATTTTTAAAGGAATATTAATTAATATTAATTGGGTAACTTACTTTTCAGACCACCTTATCCCACGAAAATCACACTTTGCTACTATCTGGGCATCGCCTATGCCTCGTCATTGGGCGGCTGTGGAACGATTATTGGCACTGCCACCAATTTGACCTTCAAGGGCATCTACGATACTCGTTTCCCCCTGTCCGTCGAAAAAATGGATTTCCCCACATTCATGTTCTACTCGGTGCCATCGATGCTGGTCTATACAGTGCTGACATTCCTGTTCCTCCAGTGGCACTTTATGGGTCTGTGGCGTCCCAAGAGCAAGGAGGCCCAGGAAGTGCAGCGGGGCAAGGAGAGCGCCCATGTGGCCAAGAAGGTGATCGATCAGCGTTACAAGGAGCTGGGACCCATGTCCATTCACGAGATCCAAGTGATGATCCTCTTCATCTTCATGGTCATCATGTACTTCACCCGCAAGCCGAACATCTTTCCGGGCTGGGCCGATTTCCTAAATACCAAGTGAGTAGAACTATCGATTGAAAGCACTCTTAGTTCTTCTATTATTAAATTGTAAACTACCAGGCTTTTCTCTTCAAATAATAACGTCCGATTGATTTTATTTCTAATGATTTCGTTTTCTCTCGATTTTTCACGAGCTGATCGTTCTTATTCGCCAAACCAAAAGTGACCCTATATTCTTTTCTTTAAAATCTAGCTTAATTCTATGCGTTAGGACTATTATCGATAACATTATATAATACAAAATGAGGTGTTTACAAAATCGAATCTATTTTTCTTTCTAGGGTTGTTGGCAACTCCATGCCGACCATTATCGTGGTCATCATGTGCTTCATTCTGCCCGCCAACTATGCCTTCCTGCGTTACTGCTCGCGACGCGGCGGCCCAGTGCCCACGGGACCCACTCCCTCGCTCATCACCTGGAAGTTCATCCAAACCAAGGTACCCTGGGGTCTGGTGTTCCTGCTGGGCGGTGGCTTCGCTCTGGCCAAGGGCAGCGCGGTGAGCGGCATGGCCTCGATGATTGGTAATGCCTTGATTGGCCTGAAGGTCCTGCCTAATGCTGTCCTCCTGCTGGTGGTCATTCTGGTGGCCGTCTTCCTGACGGCCTTCAGCTCCAATGTGGCCATTGCCAACATCCTGGTGCCCGTTCTGGCGGAGATGGCCTTGGCCATTGAGATTCATCCCCTGTACCTGATCCTGCCAGCCGGTCTTGCCTGCAGCATGGCCTTCCACCTGCCCGTGAGCACTCCGCCCAACGCCTTGGTGGCGGGCTATGCCAACATTAGGACCAAGGACATGGCCATTGCCGGTATTGGACCGACCATTATTACCATCATCATCCTGTTTGTGTTTTGCCAAACCTGGGGCCTGGTCGTCTATCCCAACCTCAACACGTTCCCCGAATGGGCGCAGCAATACGCTAAGGAGGCGCTGGCGAATCAGGCGAATCACACGATTCGTTAGGAGGTAGTTAGGAAATCCTTTAGGGTAAAAAGTACTCACAGACAGACACAACAGACAGCAATGGAAATCAATGAAATATATTAGGGAACACTGTACAAGCGGAAGTGCCTTTGTGTGTAAACCATGTTTAACGATATATAAGATGCATTTGCGGTAACTTTTTTATATACAAGAAACAACATTAATTATTGTTTAGCAAAAAGTATAAGAATGTTAAGTACCATCGAGGAACGAACCGAGCTAAGCAATTAAACAACAATTAGTGTTACTTAAGCGTTGCATTTAGCAAGAAAATATTAAAAGAAAAAAAGAACACGTTCAATTATATTTTTAATAACTAGACTGAGAGAACGTACATATTCGTAAAACAAAAAAAACTAAAAATGGAAATGAACAACCTACTCAACTTACTGGCGATTGCGAAACGAGAGCACACACACACAAAATAGCGTTTAGTGTAAGCTTAAATGATACTGTGTACATTTGCAAATGATTTATGTTTTATATAGTTTGTAAAAGAAAATATCAAATACAAATAAAAAGCTCAAAATAATTAATTTCTATTTCTTGAACTTATAACCTTTATTTAAATTTGAAAGGTTCGCGCCTTCGATATTATTCTGCTCCCTGCTAGAGATGGTAAATTACAACATTGATACAACAATCGATATGCCGATATGCCACCCTTTACAGTTTTAGAGTAATGGGTTAGGAAGACCTGTTGCTTAAATTGTTAACTTATATGTCCCTTTTATAATATAAACTATGAAGATATTAAAAAATAAAATAGGATTTTATTATATTTATATATATAATTATATAAAAAAATTATACGAAAAACTGTTACACATTTTGCAAAATGCATTCCCTTGAACTTTTAACCACAATTTAAATTCAAAAAGTTCCCGCCCTTAAGCAGCGATATCGATATTGTTCTGCTACGCTGCTAGAGATGGTAATTAAACACTTGGTGCGATAACGATTACTTCAACTATCGATATGCCGAGCTGTGCACCTTTTACAGTTGTAGAGTAACTGCCAAGGGAAACCTGTTGAATAAATTCCTTAAAATACACTTTAAAGTCCTATATTTTGATTTTTTATTATACAAATTATGAAAGTTTAATACATAATTTAATTTTATTTAATTCTCAACAAAATAATCGAAGAAATCAGCAATAAAATCGTTAGAGAACCGGCCCAAGCTAAAATCCCATATTTATGTTTTTTTATCAAAATATAAAGAGTTTATTATATATGTATATGTATCCATTTGCATATAATTGTATTTCGTGTATTAACTAGACAATTTTGAATATCAAAACAAGACACAAGCACATTAATTAATTAATTTGATTTTAGCCCGCAACCAAAGTAGCCGAAAAGCAAATACGCTTCCTTTTGTTAGTCAAAGTCGTCGGAGTTGGGTGTTGTTGAGTTCCACAAGGGTTAAACCATAATTAAGGCCAGAGAAAACCACCATGTCTGATCGTTGTCCCAGCTTAGAACTTGGAGGACTTGGCCAGATTGAGGGCTTCGGTCAGCATGCGTCCGAAATCGGCATGGACCAGGGTGAAGTTCTTCACGGCACGCTCCTGCAGGAACTGGCTGGCGTTGTTCAGGTGATCGGCAATGTTCTGCACCAGACGCTTCTTGGCGCACTTGTCCAGGACATGCACCCAGAAATCGGTGACCTGGCTGTAGTTATCCTCCGTATCGCCGCTGCTATAGCGATAGACATCGCCGGTGACGGGACAGCAGGTGGACAGAGCCCGGGCCCTGGGGCATTCCTGGGGGCCGTTGAAGGAGTTGGGGAAGTAGTTGGGGGCACCGTCCTGGTTGTCGGTGACGTTCATGAAGCCATCACGCTGGAAGTTCGACACCTTCACCTTGTAGGGACAGTTGACGGGGATCTGCAAGTAGTTCGGTCCCAGGCGATGGCGATGGGTGTCCGAGTAGGAGAAGAGGCGACCCTGGAGCATCTTGTCCGGAGATGGCTCAATGCCGGGCACCAAATGGGCCGGGCTGAAGGCGATTTGTTCCACCTCAGCAAAGTAATTCTTGGGATTGCGGTCCAGCACCAGCTTGCCCACGGGAATCAGGGGATACTCCTTGTGCGGCCAGATCTTGGTCACATCGAACGGATTGTACTTGAACTTCTTGGCCTCGTCGAAGGTCATCACCTGGATGTACATCGTCCAGCTGGGGAACTTGCATCCCTTGATCCTATTGTACAGATCCCGAATGCTATAGTCCGGATCGCTGCTGGCCAGCTGATCGGCCGCCTTCACGTCCAGATTCTTGATGCCCTGATCCGTCTTCATGTGGAACTTGGCATACACCGGCTCACCCTTGGCATTCACCAGCTTAAAGGTGTGCGAGCCGTAGCCGTTCATGTGGCAGAAGCCATCGGGAGTGCCGCGATCACCGAACAGGAAGCACACCTGATGCGTCGACTCGGGACGCAGGGTGAGGAAGTCCCAGAACATATCGGGATCCTTCAGATGCGTCTGCGGATTACGCTTCTGGGTGTGAATGAAGCTGGGGAACAGTATGGGATCGCGGATGAAGAAGATCGGCGTGTTGTTGCCCACCAAATCCCAGACACCATCCTCCGTGTAGAACTTGACGGCGAAGCCACGAGGATCACGAGCGGTATCCGCAGATCCACTCTCACCGCCCACCGTGGAGAAGCGGATGGCCAGCGGAGTGCGCTTCTTCACCTTGTCGAACATCTTGGCGGCACAGTACTGCGAGATGTCGTGGGTGACCTCAAAGTAACCAAAGGCACCGCCGCCCTTGGCGTGCACCACACGCTCGGGAATCCTCTCGCGATCGAAGTGCGACATCTCGTCGAGGAAGTTCACGTCCTGCAGCAGCACGGGTCCACGGGGACCCACCGTCTGGGTGGCATCCTTGATGCCAATGGGTGCTCCATGGCCAGTGGTGATGGCTCCGGGCGAGACCTGCAACGGGATTAAAGAAAGCTATTCGTTAGGATTTCTTTTGATACTTTAAATATATATTTAAATATAAATTTTTCTCTTATGCTATTTTTTTTAAGAAGAACGTAGCAATTTTGTTAAGAGATTGCACATTGATAGACCCATTTATCCTTATTTTAAAACACTAATAAAATCACTATAAAATCTACAAAAATCCCACTTAACAAGTTACTAGGTAATTTTCTAAGTAATAAAATTGTTTATATTCTAAACAAAACCTGAACGAAAAGACACAATTTACCGGCTACGTTGCAAAGTGCAATTCTCTACATTTTGCGTTATATAACAATTCCAGTTCAAAGTGTCGCCTAATCTTATCGAAGCTTTAGCGATAATTCTTTTTTTGGGCACGGACTTTCATATTTCTTATTTATAATCTATGGGCGCTGTCACGGACAAAACATAAACATAAAGATTGCAAAACTTTATCACGTCGTAGGGGGTCACTTTGAGAAAATATTTGCATGGAATTTTAGTTAAGTGAAGTTTTCTTTTGAAAATTCATGGGAATCAAAGTGGGTTAAAGAATTTGTGAATGAACAATAAGAAATTTTCAAATGTCATCCTTGATATTAATTGATTGTGATTGTAATACTAATTAACATTTTTCAATATAGCCCCCTTAATACCTGGGTTTTATATTTCAATTAATAACCCCTTTTTTAAAAAGATAACAATAAATTATTAATTCTCCCTGGTTATACCTGCAATATCAATTAGCTGGCTAAATGTCCGTCATTTATCAACCAGAGATCTTCTTTGTATTGTATCAAGTGTCTCCCCATCGTCATCATGATCTTCCTGTGTTTTCAATTAATTTACCTGGAGCAATCGGACGACACCACACCCTCTTTAAACGCCTTTGTTAATCATTTATTTCGCATGCAAGTCAGCCATTCATTATAACATCAACTGAAGTCAGTCAAGAGTCAATTTGCAAAACTGTCACCGGCTAAAGTGCGCACTGTTTAGCTAATGTTGTTGCGAAATTCTAATTCGAAAGCATTTCTAGAACAGTGTACATATATAGAGTTCTGTATATATATAGAAGGGTGCCTTATATATCAAACTGAATCCCCTGTTGATGGGTCAAACATATACATTAAGCTGCTGTTGTGAAATATACAACAAAGTCGTTTAGATGTCGTGAATTACTAAGGGAGTGCTTACTGCACTTTACTTTATATGGGCTTTGTTCTTTTTATCTATTTTATCTGATCTTAATTCTTAAAAAAGTCTTAAAAGTCGGATGAGCTTTGATTTATTATTATTTTTCTTTTATCAAGCCGTCTTAGCCACGAGTCTGGAAGAAGTTTATTAGAATCTCTTTTTATAATACTGCAAATATATAATATATTTACCTACATATAGAGCAGTTGTTTGATTTCAAGACTCTCTTTTTGGTTAACTCTCCTTATAAATATTTTATTTTTCTGGAGGCAGTCCTATATGTATTCCTAATGCCATTGCAGTCTTCTTTCTACATTGTTGTCTTTCTACACTTGTTTGTTTTCTTTTTTGTGCCTCGATTTAATCAGAACTGTTTGCACTTTGAGACAACAATATGGGTCCACTTTCAGTGGGGAACAGAGATACGAAAAGTGAAGCAAAACCGGGAGTGGGAATGCGAAATGAGAATGGAACTCGCTCCACGCCCCAACAAGTCAATCTGGTTCGTATCGGGCCTCCAATGCGTATATATTCCCAGTGAAGATAAGACAACCTCGCACGATCTCAAAAAGAAGAATGCAAAAATACATGGGACGACAGCAGGGTTTTCTTTAATTGCAAGATGTCGGTGAAGCGAACAAACAAAATGTTAATGAGGTAGGCTTAACAAGATCAGAGTGCACCTGATAAATATGTTTAATAGGAGAGACGACAGTAGGCAAACTAGATATCATTTATCACAAGAAACTGAGTCATTTGAAGGGCAAAGTAGAGGAGAAATGATTAATACTGAAGGGTCTATAAAGATTTGAAGTGATGAATTGTGAAATTATTTTGTAAGACTTTTTTCATTCAAGAAAACAGAAAAATAAAATACTTTTAATATTTAAGGGATATGACAAAATAATGTTTGAACCATTTATTAATAAAAAATAAACATAAAACTAGTTTTTACGACTTCCTAATAATCCATTTACTAAAGATATATTTATTTTACGTGTTCACGAAGCTTCTTTGACTAAATATAAATATTTCCGTAAATTTTTGAAGAGTTTAGGCTTTCTTTTTAATGCTGTTAATACTTGTTCCCTTTATATTCAACC
Source organism: Drosophila rufa (assembly GCA_018153105.1). Lineage (NCBI taxonomy): Eukaryota > Metazoa > Arthropoda > Insecta > Diptera > Drosophilidae > Drosophila > Drosophila rufa. Next base: position 11,714,518 of record JAECXS010000085.1, read on the forward strand.
CATTTTACGACCTTCCGCAATATATCAAGTTACCAAAGTGTGCTATCCTTGCATTTCTCAAATATCTTGGAGGTCTACGATACGATTCTCCCACTATATTTGGAAACAAAGAACCCAAGTAGTTGCCATGATTAATTAGCGAAACAAAGGCAAACATTTAGTTGCCTGATAGAATGCAGTTTTCACAGTTTCGTCATAGAAGGTTAAAATCGACTAAAACAACACGAACCAAAAACCATTCAACCGAGCCAACTGAGCTCCAACTTGGCTCTCTTTTCTGGGTCACTTCGAAACATATTCTCACATACAGGGTTTGGTGTGTGTCGAGAGCTCAAAATTGCATAACCAAATTGGAGAAAGAAAATTTGCGTTAACTAATGGCAGTTGAAACGCATTTTCCCTCCAAGTCTGGAACTGCGCTCAACCCAAAACGGGTTTCTTGAGCCGGGTTCGTTGTCTCGTGATCGACGCGGCAGCAGGCCCATTGCAACCAGTTTATGCAACATTGAGCCGGTCGCAGCAAAGTCCATTGACTTCCCAGCGATTTTCCAACCTCAAACACATACATATATAGAAAAAATTGTATTATAATTGTTGCCTTTGTAGTCTAATAAAGCAGAGCCGTAGTCGTAACTTTTAATTGATTTCTTTGACTCATCCATTTAATGCAGTCATAATTTCTTGTTCTTACGTGAGATAACCTTTACTAATTATAATTTAATATATATAATTACTATACATAATATTTTTTTCAGTAAGTAGTATAATAACGAATATAAGTTCTGAGGGTTATTGTAGTTAATTATGGTTAATTAAGCAGAAAATTGTCTAATTCTCGTACCTTTTACAGAAATTAAATATTTCCTGTCGACAAAATAGTAAAGATAATTGCTTAAATGGTAACCTGAATTAATTAAAATATAAACATACATATAATTACACAACTCATCCGTTTATATTTTTTATAATGTATTTAAAGCTCTTTCAAGGCTAAATCCAACTAAATTTTATAAATAATGACACCACTTGTTGCTATATTGATTTCTCACCAACAGAGGTATATTTTACTCTCTTTAAATCTAATCTATTTGGGCCAATTACTTAGCAGGTTTTTGATGCTTATCACACTGACAAATAATAGTCCAGCTCTGAATATTTCATTTCATTTATCGATTTATGGAGGGACGTGGAAAAAGGGAAAAACCAATAGGATATTGCTGTGTAATTGATTCTATAAATAGAAATAATTGACGGGATGGCTTGGGCAGGTACCCTTTTTTTTTAAATTTATGTTTTTTAAAGGAAATTAAATGTATATTTACTAATACAAACTGAAAAGGAACTGTTAGTTCAATCTGTCTATTAAAAATAAAAATCCCTATTCAAAAGTGAGCCTGAAATACAATATTACAAAATCGTTAAATTTTCAGTTTTCTAATCCTTATTATTTTAAATAAAACTTAGATTAAAAAGACATTTTTAAAAAATTGTGGACTCAAAAAAAAAAATTGAATATCAACATAAAATTGAAAAATCCTTTTTGTGCATTGTTTTCGACATTTAAAAAATCGACTGGAATTTTTCAAGACCTTCTATTCTTGTACATTTCGAATGATACAATTTTCAAATTAATTTTTACTACAATTCTGTGCATTCTTTAACGATTATCCCATTAAGAAATTAAGAATACTTTTCAAAAACCCACTGTGTTCCTTGTGTATTTAGGGAGTGTCACGATTTTTAAATTGCAAATCATTAAACCAACACAAATGCAATCCACAAAATGTGCTCATACAAAAGCGAAAGCGATCATTTAGCACGAAAGTGCAAACAAATTCGAATAAATACAATATATAATAATGGTGCCAAATGAAATTGAAAATTGCAAAGCGGAAAACGAAACAAATAAACAAAAGCCAAAGGTTAACTAAGGATAGAAGTGGACAAAGGCCCTAAGTTAATACCAAAAGTTAAATAGAACAAAACTTTGGATTAGGCCCTCCAAATCCGCCGGTAAATTGATAAACCTTATCAGACTCGGTTCAGTTTTGATAAGATTCGTATAAATAAACAGGCAGAGAGCCGGAGAGAGAGAGAGAGAAAGAGCAGAGACCGCGATAGCGACCGCTCTTGAACTTTGAACTGTTCGCTTTCGAAATGCACGATCTTTGTGTGCATTTCTTAATTATTAACAATTTGTTCGATACTTAAAAGTACAGCATCATAGCAATCGTTCGCCTTTATTGTCTTGTTTTTTGTTTAGTTTATTTTGAACAATGCCTCGTTCCTGCTGCTCTCCTCCTTTGCCTTTCTCTTTTTCCCTACTTTCGGGCCGGCACACACACAGGTTCTCCCTCGCACACTGGCACACTCGCACACCAACACCAACGCACTCACCGTTTGGGAGTTTTTGTAGTCAATCAACTGATTCGATGCGGCATCCCGTGCAGCCATTTTTGCCAGAAATTTTGCGTTTAATTCTCGAATTTAACAACCAGAATTTTGATGTGTGTTCCGAGCAGAACAATCCTTGCTTTCTTTTGAGTTTGCTTGCGCCGAGAATTCTGTCAACTAAGCTGAAACGCAAGTTTCATTTGTTTATATAGCCTCCCTCCGTCAGTGCTGCCAATGTTTGCTTGAAAAAATAGCTGATCAAAAAATGTTTAAAAAAAAGCCCGAAAAAAATCCAGTTTCCAAAACGTTTATTTTTTGTTCTATTTCGTAATCGTAATCTTAATAATATAATATTATGTTAACAACTTCTTCCTGATTTTCATAAGCTTTTTGCGTATACGTATTATACGTATACGTATTTTATAAGCCAAGCGGAACTCGCTGTTTTGTGGGCATACTAAGCAAAATCGGAAAAAACTTTGTTTTAAAAAAGCATTTAACAAAAATAAAAAGCCAGAACTCCCCGCTGTTTATAAACTTTTCTAGCAAATGGCCATTAAAAATGACCGATTTGACGGGAAAAAAGCGATTCTGGCAACAGTGGTGACAATGGCTTGAAACTTTGCTGAACAAATAGGGTTGTAGAGTGTTTGCAAAAATATCGGTAGGGCGGTGACATCAGGTTAATACTATCGGATGTTTAATATCAATAAATATTAAAATTTGTATTATTACATATGTTATTTGTAACAAAATAGTTAAGAGTCTCGTTCAGGCGCATTGTAACCCCATCGCTTAATGGGCTTAGCGGTCCGGGCAGTCAACTGTCACGACGTCTATCAGATCATCCAGTGGCCGCTCCTGGTGCTGTCTGGCGTTCTCCTTCTTCGCATTGTATATCGTTTCCAATCCCTTATAGCAGGGATATATACATATAGCTGTTTCCAGGCGAAATTGCAAATTGACGCGCCGCGCCAACCGGAGCAATTGTGGATCTCTGATGGTACAGCTCGGCTGCCTGAGGAGATGGTGGTCCAAGCCGCAGTATATCTGCAGCGGGACGTCCTTGGAGGTTGGTGGCGGCATCTCTGCAATTATCTACTTTCCATTAACACTTATTTTTTATATATTTCAACATCCTTGCTTACTGCGATTTGGAAATGAACGCCAGTGCTGGGTAGAGCTCGATTATATCGATGGTTGCAAAATGGTGCTGGCAAAACATCGGAGCACTATCGATAGTATCGATTTTTTTAAAACCATCGATTGTTTTTCGCACTATCGATGTTTTCTCGAATGCTGGAAGGGAAATATTTGGTTAGATCATGAATGGAAATGAATCCCTTAAAGTCGGAATCGTTTTAAGTGAGAAAATGTCATCACTCAACGCTTCAACTGCAGATAATATAATTTTTATAAGCAGAAATTGTATGACTTTGGAAACATCTATAGTATCGATTTTTCACTAGTAAAACATCGGAAAAATCGAGAGTGCAAAACGATCGATTGTTTTCGGACTAACGCGATATTAAGTTGATCTTTATTTAATATATATTTAGTCTGTATTTATAAATTAATAGTTTTGAAATATGTTTCTCGTTTTTTGTACATTTCCATCTTAGATGAACTAAAATATATTACCTTCATATGTATATTAAATATATTCTTTTAAATAAAACTTATAGAATTTCAACAGTGCCGCACATTAAGTATACATATTTTTTTTTTCTCCACAAACTGCATAATTATTTTGAAACATAGTTATCGACTTCTTGGGACTTAAACATTAAATATTTTCTAGTTAATATTACTAGGAAGTAGTGTGAATATATTACACAACTTCCGCTCCTTGGTTCTATTCCTTAACCATATTTTAATTGGCTTATCCTGGTTGATGACATTTAACATATTAAAACATAAGCTTCATGTCTTCGGACTAACGCGATATTAAGTTAATCTTTATTTAATATATATTTAGTCTGTATTTATAAATTAATAGTTTTGAAATATGTTTCTCGTTTTTTGTACATTTCCATCTTAGATGAACTAAAATATATTACCTTCATATGTATATTAAATATATTCTTTTAAATAAAACGTATAGAATTTCAACAGTGCCGCACATTAAGTATACATTTTTTTTTTATCTCCACAAACTGCATAATTATTTTGAAACATACTTATCGACTTCTTGGGACTTAAACATTAAATATTTTCTAGTTAATATTACTAGGAAGTAGTGCGAATATATTACACAACTTCCGCTCCTTGGTTCTATTCCTTAACCATATTTTAATAGGCTTATCCTGGTTGATGACACTTAACATATTAAAACATAAGCTTCATGGCTCCAAGCCGGTCCTTCCAGAAGGATCGTTCTTATGAAGAAAATGAATATTAAACTTATGGTGCCCAGTGGTTGATTCACATGCAGTTCTTGGGCAGCAGGATCACAGGCTTACCCGCCTGTGGTCCCTGCCAGGTATATGTCCATAGCATTCTTATTCAGATGCACAAACTGTCGCCTCTTGGGAATGGGCTGAATATGGGGCAAACGCGTTCCATTCACCGCATTCAGACTGAGGTTCGAGTTTGGATCGTCGTCGTCGCTGACATAGGATGTGCTGCTTCCTGCCGGAGGTGCCGGTTGAGCTGCAGGAGCATCTCCACTTGTCCGCTTCCTCTTTGCCGCCGTCGCTGGAGAACTAGTGCCGGGCCCGTCGTCGGTTGGGGATGTTGAGCTCCGCGTGGAGGCGGGCGACCTAGTTGGCAGCTTCCGGCGCATCGTTACCCCACCCTGGGATGGAATTACCGTACTCGGATCGGAGGAGGACGATTCAATACGCTGGCTGTTGCTCACATCCGAAACGCTGTTAGCAGTGGCATCTCGCCTTTCCTTGTGCTTCCGGGCGTTGGCCATCTTAATCCGGTATATCTTCATCAATTGCTGATAGCAGGTCAGGCACATAGGGGCCCCAAATCGCATTTCCGAGTTAATGCGCTGTGCGAACCGAAATAAGTGTGGATCATTAATGCCCCGACTCGGCTGTTTGAGTAGGTGGGGTGCCATGGAGCAGTACTTCCGGGGCACCGGCACCTGCTCGGGTTCTTGTGAGGACGGTGCCATCTCTGCAATGATTTCAGATTACTATATACTGTTGTTTTGGGCAGTTGCAGGCAAGCTTACTGTGATATTTGTCGTTTTTCGTTCGTTTCACAAAATTTCCCGCTTAGGAGACGCTAGAGCTGGGTAACCATCGATAGCGCAAACGAGGGGTGACTATCGAGTGTGGTTATAGCGATGGTTAGGGTTGTCGAAAATATATCAAAATATCGATATATTTGCAAAAAAATAAATATTTTTATCACGATATTGTTAAGCTGTAATATCGATATATAATTTTTTTTTTTGATATTTTCTGATATTTTGTTTTCGGTCAGCCCCTACGAAAACGAGTTCCACTTATATATTTCTTTGCCAAATAGTAATTGGGAAGCTGACCCAATACAGTATTGGACTTCGCAACAGCAGACCATGTAACATTTGTCTAAGTAAGCATTACGCTATCTGATAATACCAGGTAGCTCGGTATCCTCAGAAAGGATGGCTTCGGCAATTAAATGTGTAGTGTGCGACTCACGCAGCCGTATGACTGATCGGCACGTAACAAATCGTGTATTTTTAAAGTCACTGGCGAAACAATATTGGAAATAACTTTAACTTTAACTTACAGTATTTTCCATTGCTTTAAGTAATAAAAGCTTAATATGAAGTATTTGTGTTGTTAGTTTTGTTTGAATGAATTCATGTGGATCATTAGGATCAATAGAGAGGTAATGTATACGAATAATGAGATAGAGAGAAAGAGATTTCTAAAGGCTTTCTGATCCTAAAAATAAAAAAAATTTTAAATATCAAAAATACTCGATATATCGATATTTTTTCTTGATATTTAAAAAAATCATTGATACGATATTTTTTAAATATCATGCAACCCTACCTGAAAAGTAAACAATCAAATAAGCAAGGGAACCAGGAAAAGTGCAGTGTGCTCGCCAGATTTTCCGGTCGTAATGCTCAAATTCGCAGAAAAAGGAGCGCCTTTTCTTCCCACCCCACAAGAGGTCACACTTGGACCGAAAATAGCCAGAAATTAGCCAAAAATAGCTAAAAAGTGTTTAGCTATTTTTAGCTATTTTCTAGCTTTTTTCAAGCCATTTTCTACACGTTTTCCAGCTATTTTTGGGGCGTTTATGGCTAGAAAAGAGCTAAAAATAGCTAAAATCTGCTTAGCTATTTTTAGCTATTTTTAGCTATTTTCTAGCTTTTTTACACATAAAAACAAGTTAGCAGTCCCAGTGGTAACAGAATTTTAGCCGAGTTGGCAGCCCTTGCGTTTTTTTTTGTCATTCATTGTTCATACGTTCGCCTCGTCTGATTTTCTTTTTATACAAAATACAATTAAAATTTCAAACATATACACATAATGTTTATAAATATAATGTAGTGCAACACATTTATATACACATATATATAACAGCTAAATACCAAGTGCAATCCCCAAAAAAACCGAAATAACTTCAAATGGCAATCTAATTTACGTAAAAAAGAGAGACACTACAAAAAAAAAAGAAACGGCGCGTGTGAAATTTTTTCGAAGCGAAGAGGAGAAGTTGGAGCAACAAAAAAATAAAACCAAGAGAGAAAAAACAAATACAACAACAACACACACGAAGTAGGCCAACAACAACAACGATAAAGAGAAGAAGCAAGCAAGCAGGCGGCAACAACAACAGACGCAAGAAGCAGAAACCTTGTAATTGTGTCAATAAAAATGTTTTAAATTATATTTCCTTTGGGGAAATGTGCGAGGCTCGGTGTGTGAGAGAGTATGGGTGTGTGTGCCAGCGTATGTGAGTGCGAGACAAGTGAAATTTCCTTTGTTTCCCTTTGCGGGGGAGGAAAAAAGAGTCAAGAAATGAAGTTGCCTTGAAACAAAAAGAAAAAACCGCCCCCCTTAGCCCCAAAAAAAATGTATATGTATGCGTGTGTGTCTGACTCGTTGTCTGGTCGTCTATGTATAAGTGTGTGTGGCAATGAACGTTGAGCAACAACAATAATTGTATGTTTTGTTGGAATTTTTGCCTTATTTATTATATACACACGCTGTTTGCCTGCTTTTTCACCTATAATAAAAGGAACAAAATGCAGAAAATTATTAAATATAAAATGTTTCAAGTGTTTTCTCTAGAGCAAAGCTGTGAAAATGTGCGGCCGAAAAATGAAAAGCAACAAAAACAGCGGCTTTAAGGCTGCTGGACAGGTTTCCCACGGCTAAAACAACACCAACAACAGAGAGAAAAAGGAGCAACAAGACGTAGCCGAAGAAGAAGAAGCAGCAGCAATGCGTGAAACGCGAAAGCAAAGTGAAATTCATGACAACAACAACAGCGACAAGAGCGTAGCGGCTAACAGAAACCGTTATTCAACAATTTCTTGAATAAAAAAATCATACAAGTGAAAGAAGGCACAAAAATACTGGTTTACAAAAAAATATATATATAAAAAGAAAGAAAGAAAGCAAAGAAAAGAAAAGAGAGAAAAAGTTGCTACACGAGAAATTTTGTACGTGTATCGTGTCTCTTGCTCTCTACATATGTGTTTGTGTGTGTGAGGTAAAGTGAAAAGCAATGCTGAAAGGAATTACAACAACAACAGCAGCAGAAGCAGCAGCGAGTTTACAATAAATATAACAGTAAACGGATTTAAGGGCCACGCGTGGGAGGTAACCACAAAGAAAGGAAATATTTAATATTGGATCATCTCAAGGTGAGTTTTTTGGTTTAAAACCCCAAAGTGTTTGCCTCAAAAATCAGGGCCTTAATTAAGCTGTTGCCATGTTGTGTTAACCAAAAAAAAAAAAGCAGTGGAAAGAGAGAGAGAGAGAGGAAGGAGGGCAACTGTGCTGTGTTTGATTCACTTTTTTTTGAGCATGCGAAACGGCTACAGGTGGCTTATTTACAGTTACTTTCTTGATAACAGCTGCTGCTGCTGTTGGCTCTTCTTCGCTTTCTTTTCCTCTGGTCTTCTGCTCTGCTCATTGTCTTCACGCTTGTTCTTCTTGCTTTAAGCTCTTCTTTCAAGCTTCTCACGCTCTCCGAAGAATTTCGGGGTTTTTATGATGCTTTCATTCGTAATCGCCATCAAATTAACGGTAAAAGCCCATCGATAATGGATGAAATTGGAACTGCTTTTCGTTTTCATTCATTATAAAGATGAGACTGTCATTATTAATTTATGATTAATTTATAAAATACTGAATGTATATAAAATATAAATATTAATATAAAAAATGTAAAAGTGAACTTCTAAATACGAAAAAAGAAATAGCAGTGAATAGTTCTCATATTTTGATTATTTTATGAACTAATTTAGTCAATATCGAATAAAAAAACCACTAATAAAACCCATACAGCGTTTACAAAAAAAAGCCGACTATTTATTGAATTATTTAATAAAAACCCTAACTCTAACAAAATATTAATAAATTAATCAATCAACTATTCTTTTTTGCATAACGATTCATTAAAAAAAATCTACCATGAGTTTAGTTATATTTTACAATCAAAATCTGTAAAGAATGTTTGATTTTAATAACATTATGTAATTTAAATTTGTTAAAGCTTTGTTCTTTAGAAAATGCATATATTTTTGTACTTTGAGCTAAGTTGTTATTAGTATTTACCATTTTTGTTTCACTGAGTATATAAGTTAACACAAAACGAATTCGCAACCGAAGTTGGCCAACATAATTTGGTTCAACTTTTTGTGCAAATAAATACGGACCAAGTGTCCAAGAAATATTATTTTTTAAAATAATAAAAACCTTCGTGTTTAACTTATTTTCTTGCAATACAATACTTCCATAATAATTGCTGAATGCTTTCAGAGACTTTTAAACAAATGCCTAGTGATTCCTTGACGACTGTATTCACATGACAAACTGCCCGTCATGAATCAATTGAATGTTTAATGACCTTAACATTCTACTGAATTTTTATTTTTAGCAAACTCATATGCACTCGTGCATTCCCAAATGCCAATGTTTGCATAGCTTGATCGAATAGTTGGAATACCCAGTTCCCCGGATTTACTGACCGCTTCAAGTCACGTTTCTCTGTTCAATTTTGTTATCAGCTTGTAAAGCGATACTGGAACGTACATACTTGCATAGATACATATACACATCTGAGTGTGCCTTATATTTATTCCTCTCTCCCTGGAAATAGTCCAACCGATTCATAAATTACTCAACGCAAACCAAATAGAACATGGAAACATAAAATATACAGTCTTAACGTCTAAAACTTTAACTTCTTTTGATTAAGTTATAAAAACTGTTGGGTTTCATTTATGAAAAATTCCCTGGAACATTAAATAGAAAATAATGACGTCTCTAGCTATATTACCAAGTTCTTGTGGAAATTCACAGACTTTATGCTTACGAAATTAAAGAAACTATGAAAATAAATTTACTACTATAGTCCTTGACCTCATTATAAAATACATTCTTTATACTTAATTTTTTTCAACAAATAAGGCAATCTTTAACCATTTGTTCTGTTTCTGATTCCTCCAAACAAGCTTGCTTTCGTTATTTGGACACTATCAAAGTATCTGCTTGCAGCTTATATTTTAGCCATTTGGTAATTTTCCAAATGCCACTTTAACTTGATTCTTTTATGCAACAGATGTTAGTTTAATTTGTCAAGAAATTTGACTGTAATACTCGCTGGGTTTCCTCATTTTCAAACTAATCTATGAATCGAAATCAGGCAAGAAAAAAGCGTTTAGCGAAACTGATAAGGGGCCAAAAACAATACGTAGTCGTAATGTTTACAATGTTTGGGGGCCACCACAAGCACCACCACCGAACGTTTGATTTGTTGATAAATCGTTATGGTTTGAGGGGAAATAGAAACCCAGAATCGAATCGAGCGATTTGAAACGAATTCAACTGGGTTTGTTTGCTCTGTACAGCTGTGCGCGATTCGTTGAGGTTGATAATTAGTTGTAGTCAATCCTCCTGCCCCCCTTAACTTCCCCTCTGTACTTTAACCAACTACGCCCATTGTACGCTTAAACGGTTTCTGTTTTATGTGTGCTGTTCTTTCTTGCTGCTTTTCGCTGAAAGCTAAAAGCTAAAAGCGTTTAACCGGTTTGTTTCGAAACAAACAGAGAAAACCGAAAACAGAACAAGCCAAGACTGTTGGCTTGGCTATCTGTTTGCATGCGAGTGTGTGCCGTGCCGAGTTGGCTCTGATGAATAACGTTAACTTTGAAGAGATATCTGTTGGCCTTTTTGTTGTAGTTATATGTATATCTCCGGCGTGGAAGTTGAGCGGAATCGCTTGGGAAGAATAGTTATGAGCGGATGACACTTGCGAGAAAGGTTCTGACACATCGTTATGGGGCATAAAAAATGGGCAATACTTGGTGGTTTTTGTTTTGTTTTAGGTTTGTTGAAGGCTTACACATAATTAGCCAATTAGTGAATCAAATGAATGACAATCTATTTATTTTTAAATTGGTTCTTGCATTATAATTATAGCTTAAATACATTTGTACTCAATTTATTTTAATTTATTTTATTAAATACATTATGTAAATATAATATAATTGTAATTTTCTAGTTTGCATTGTTATCACGATAGTTTGTTATTTTTTAACTTCAAGGGGCTTTAAAGCTTATTAAATAAAGTATTAAATAAATTAAATACAATCTAATATTTATGGCCTATAAATTTGTATAACGATTGGCAAAATTAAGGCAATGATTAGCAAATGCTTTTGCGAGAATCCATTAACTTGAAAACCAATATATTTCTCTTCAAAGTAAGCGCTATTAAATCTATGGATCCCAGATAATTTTAAACTTATTCAACCCATTTCTCTACCCTTTGAAGATTTACAAAAGAAAGAAAACAGTATACTATCTTGGCACTTTGGAGCCTTATCTATCAGTTCATATCAAGTAATTTCATTATGGCATGACATAGAAAACCTATCAAAGGTATCAAATTTCTGTCAACTTGCCTTTTGGGATTATCTCGTAGCTAATCAAATTGCAATACATATTAATCCGTGCTATAAATACAAGTCGAAATTAAATTCATTTCTTGGCAAAAAACAAGTTTAAAACGTGTTTGCCATATAAATCCGTTACTGTCACACGCTCATGCCTTTGCCAATAATAAAATTTCACCAAGACCATGAATTGCTGCTTTATGGCTAGTTGCTCCTTCGGCTTGACTCAAAGTTACTGAGATAAGAACTTTTTAGCCCGTTAAAAAATAAACTCCCATCAATTTGAACTTTGGTCTGAAAACTTTGCGGGGATATAGAAGTACTCATAAATTCAAGTTGGAACCCCTTCCATTTGCTGCTTCATTTCACCTCTATCACATGGCTAAGCTCCCCAACACCTACCTCATCCGCGGCCTCTCCCCCGTCGTAATGTTTTCCACACAGAAGATTTTCCCTTCGCTTTTTGTGTGTGTGTGTGTACTTTTTTCGTGGCAACAACTATAAATTTACTTTGTCTGCCTGCCCTTTTTGCCAACTTTTGTTTACTCGGTTTATTTTTAGTGAGTGTATACATACATGCTCAGAAATCTAACAATTTACCAACTCATTTGCTGACTAGACAAGATTGGAAAAATAAATACAAATCTACACTTAAACTTCCTCGCATTTCGCTGTTATATTTTTTTTTTTTTTTAGTCAGGAAACTTGCATTGTATGCCATATTCATTTCACAACCAACTCTATGAGTCAAGGGAAAAGTATTTGTTGTTTTATTTATTTTTTGAGGGTCCCGTACAAGGTTTAGCCACTTTCAGTTAAATTCTCCAATTGGCTTTTGTCAAACTTGTTTTTCTCATTTTGTTGTGTTGAATTTATACTATAAATACATTTTGTTCTGTTCAATTTGACACCTGTTGAAGTGTAAAATGCATTTTTTGAAGTTACAAAACTCGTGTTACAAAGTTGAATGAATGAAATATAAACAAAAAAGGTAAATGAACCCTTCGATGAAGTATTTAAATTGGCATTTAAATACAAGTTCGTGCAGTGAAGGGGAAATTTAAGCTACATTGCTTGATGTATTTCTACATAGAATTTGTATTATAATAAGGTTAAATCTATCGAATCTTATCAAATCGGGTCTTATATTAATGATAAAAAAACTTTAAATTTCCCAACTTATTTCCCAGTCGTTTTACATGAAAAATGCCCATACATCTGTCCTCCTTTTTCACAATTCGTTCTGTCACTCAACAAAAGCCATCTCAATGTCTCATTTATCATATTATTTTCTAGTTTTCCTCTCTGCTCTCCGCTATCTTCTCTTTGCTCTCTGGTTTTTCCATGTAATTTCATAATTTTCCTTGATTAGTTGTTAAGTAGCAGAAAGCAGAACGGAACTGAAGTAATACCAATGACAATAATCAGAACACACATGAGAACAAACGATGCCTTTCAAATGGTATTTGTGTCACACATTTGCCGTGATCTAATTTCAAATAATAATGGCATTTTTGTTACCTTATAAATTGAATCGAATGGGAAACAGAGTGTGTGAGAGAGAGAGAGCGGTACTAGGTGTGAAATTTAGGTTAAATTATTACGATTCATTTGAATTAATATGAGAAGTTTCATGGTGAATTATAGGCAAATGTTGGAATATTTTACGGTTGTTATTGCGGTCAACGGTGCATGCAAAATAAATGTTTGTTGGTGATTTGTGTGATATTTACATATTCAAAATGATTATTATAAAATTATGAAGAGTTATTTCAATAAAAATATAAATTTAAATCAATTAATAAAAATTAATTAAGAGTTATGCTATAAAAAGAATTATATATTTATAATATACTAAGAGTGATGAATCAGAGGCAAATATTGCTTATGTGTGTGATTTATTAGTCATAAAACCAGATACATATTGTCATCCAAGATGCACAGAGAGTACAATAAATTTTGTATTAATTTATAGCTATAAAACGTATTATTCACTGCAAAATCTAAACCATAAAATATAAGTTCATTATTTTCTTCTTGGCAATCTTTAAATTCTTAAAGCTTAAGTATTTTTTAGTCCAGCCTATTCCTACTAAGATATACTCGTAAATCTGTCTGTATATAAACAAGAAAGATTTCTGTAAGAAAAAACAAGTACTAATTACTTAAATTAATACTGGGAATTTTCAATGTAAATGATTTTTTTTATTGAGTAATGAATCAATAGTACCTACTTAAATATAATTTTAAATCACTGGTTTTTTATTTGGACTTTCATCTATTTTCCATTTGTTAATTTGCTCAATTAATTTACCTTTTGCTTAGCTTGTATTTTAAGAAATAATGTTTGATTTATGACATAACAAAATCATTTCCTTTGTCGCAAAATTTTGCTACTACCTTAACTCTCTGTCTTCGCCTAAACTTTCCTTAATTATTTCAACTTTTTCTCCATCTGCTTTAAACCTTTTCCACCCGTTTTTTCATATCTCTTATAACTTTTTCGCGTTTTCCTCTTCCTCTTGCACAAATGTCTGTACATATTTCACAAACTCATAATTTCGAGCAATTAAATCATTGTATATGATGACAAATTGACTTTAAAAAGCAATGAAAAAGTACACCACAAAAAGTACAACAATAAAACAATTATTGCAAACCCGAGAGATAAAAAAAAAATAAACACACCATTTACAACAAAATGAAACGAAACTTTTGCGGCAATGAAAAAGCAACAACTGCAAATAAAATGCTAATAAATTGAAATTAACAAAAACAACAAAGGGAAGCACGACAACTGCCGCGTTTGTTGTTATTGCTGATTTTTATTGCTTTTGCTTTGATATTGAATGAGAAATAAGAGAAAGAAGACAGCAGCAGAGACAGAGAAAGAGAGAGGGAAAATAAAACGTGTGCACATCGCATTAGAAAGAGACAGACGCGAGGCGAGGCGGCGAGCGACAGAGAAGGGGCCAGTCGTTGACATTGTTGTTATCTTAAATTGTCCCGCTTACTTGCTGTTCTTGTAGTTGTTGTGCCTTTAGCTTCTGTTTATTTGATTTTGTCATCATCTCACAATGCTCAAACAGCGGCGAGTGCCAGAAAGAGATGGCAAAGCCTAACAGACGGGGGCATCGTGCCGTCTTTGTCACACATGTATTACAACATTTTTTTTTTTTTCGTTTGTTTTTGTTTTTGCGGCGGCAGCGACGACATAAATTCTACAGATACAGATACAGATACAGATACAAGCAAGCCAGCACAAATTTCGAGATACAGATACAACGAGCACAGCGCAGATACGTCGCCTGTAAGTGTGCTGTTGGCCCCCAAAGGCGCACAAAAGCAACAACAACTACAACAGCAACTACAACATAAAGTTCTCAATGATCTTTCTCGTATCTCTGTCATCATTATCTCCATTTATCCGAATGATCATCTTCTGCTCGCTTTTTGGCGCGCTCATTTTCATTCTCTCACAAAAGTATCTCATCGCTTCACCTTTTCATCTCACAATACGCAAATGTATCTTTCCGAACAAAACAAAAACAAAACCAACTGATTTCTGTATTTATTAAACATGAATCAGACTCAATGATCTCGTTCAGATTTTTATTGTTATTTAATTGGTAATCGTGGAATTCGTAGGCAAGTCATCGGGGTTTTAACTATTAAAATTGAATGGCTTTTCTGTGGCCATTTTAATTATTATAATAAAAATTATAGGAAATATTTAATGCTTTCGTAAAGATTATATTTTATATGATCATTTTATTATTCTTCTATTTTTCCATATTTGGATATATATTTTCCACGTAGGGTACTGAATGAAAATCAAACAAAGTATACTTGGAATGCCATACATATTCATTTACTATGTGGAGAATATGGGATTCCCACAAATTCATTTGTAAAAGGGGACATACCTGAAGCTGAGAAATATTTATAATGAGAGCCGAGAAATTCTAATGTACATTTTATAATTGCACCGAATTCCAAACTTGATATAAGCTACTTCGATGTGTATTTGAATATTTATTAAGTCATTTATTTTATATACCTATGCAGCCTTATTATTATATAGCAAAGCAGTAAAGCAACTATTACAGAGAATAATTTAAAATACGGAGAATTTCTTAGCTTATCAATCTAATTATTTCACTTAAAATAGTGTATAAACAGTAATACAATGTATTATTATCCGTAACACGCTTATTTTAAAATCCTTTCACAGAGCTGTAACAACAAATTTACACGTTTTCGAGCCACATAATTTAACTTAAGTTTAAAGCACAATAGAAGAACATTGACCTCAAGAAAAGCATGAAGTTTTAAATGTAAAGATAATCATTTGTCGTAACTGGTCATATTTAAAATATAAGTTGATCCTAATAGCTTACATGCATACCTTTATTTAAATATTCTAAATTTGTTAAGCCCTTCAAATAATAATATAAACCCATTTACACAATTCTCCTTCAAATTTAACATAATTTGACACATTTCTAATTGAAAGTATCCGTAGGCCGTTAATTAAATTGGGGAAATAAAATAATAACTTAGGAAAGCGATAAAGTACAGAGTATTTAATAAATATTAAGACCTTACTGCCACCTTGGTGACTATTTAAGACTATAAATTAATCATTGCCCAAGTTCCTTACTTGATAACTTATCAGTATAATTGTTGGCAATACTCTGAATGAAAATGACCATAAACTTTCCCCATGCAAAAGTGTTTCACTTGTAGAATAATATACATTGTTCTGACACCAAAAGTTTGCCCCTCGGCTAAAAAAGTTTCAATTAAGTTCTGGCATGCAAAGCCCAAAAACCGAATGAAATTCAAGGAAAAAAGAGAGAACATTTTTATACATTGTGTAGATTGTAGGGGTCAAGGCTATAAATGCTATAATGCTTTGCGCTTGCGAGAGTCTCTGATACGAATAACCGACAGCAAAAGTGCAAATAAATTTGTGACGCATTTTTATTTTGTTATTGCAAATGATATAAATAAATACACATACATGCCGGGGCCGATGCACACACAGTTAAGCGGAAAGCACAAGCACAACTGAACTGAAAAAAACGCGAAATGTGAGCGTCGTAAGAGCACAACGAACTTTTGTGAAATGTGAAATTATAAAACAAAGCAAGCGGCGTGGGCAACAACAAATGCTAACCACAATACCCCTAAAACAGCAACAACAACAATTGCGGCTATAGCAGGCTTAACAAATGCCAAATTAAAATGCTAAATAAACGCTAAAAACAAAACAAGCGGCAATGTTTGCTATTTGCACTGTCCACCTCTCTCTCCTCTCTCTCTCTCTATATTTTTCACTGAATTCAAATTGTTGTTTTTTATAATGGTTGTTGCCATTTTTTGTTTGTTTTAAGCCAAGGCCAAACTCAGGGAATTTTTTCCATCGTTTTTTCTTTTTCGTTTTATTTTTTCGAACACCAACCATTGGCAGCTGTAAAAATTTAAATTTTGAATTGCAAATACTGGAAAAAAAGATAAAAGAAAAAATAAAAACAGCAGAGAAAAAAGAGATAAGGAAAAACACACACAAATATGAAGTTTGCTTTAACACGAAGGGGAAAGCTTTTTATGGTTGATTAGGATAGATTGTGAAGGCCTTAATGAGATACAAAGTTCATTCACTTGCCAGAAATCGAAAGGAATCTTTTTGATTTCTTTTTGTTGTCAAGCTTTATCTATTAAATGCTTTGTAGGATTAGTTCTACGATTAAATTAAACAATATGGTGTTAATAGAGAATAATTTGTTCTCTGAAATAACTACTATTAATTCATAATATAATTCGCTAAAGGAAATTAACATTGTACTTAATTAATATGTCAAAATTAACACAGAAATCAATATTCCACAAGTAATAATAATGCTCCTTCTCAATATGATATAAAAATAAATAAATGTATTGATATTGCATATTTATCAAAATAAGCAATAAATTAACATAGAAAAAACACCTTGTTCAATTTAAAGATATTTTAATGTGTTAAAACATATAAAGTTTACGAAACAATTTTATTTCTGACAGAGTTTTTCATCATTCTTTTATTTTTTTATTTGAAGACCCAAAATAAATAGTCAACCTGACATTCACCTGTCAAATAAGTGTTTGATTTATACATTTTGTATAAATAAACATAAATATATAATTAAACTGTAACAATACGAAAAGCAATCAAGATTTCTCTGCACCATTTGTCGAATCGTTTAAAACCAGCCATTTGGTTATTTATAGTTTCAGTCTATGCTCTGCTTTAAACAAATTAACAGGTCTGCCAATGCTTGAATAGATACAGAAATATTTACGTATTCCATACATATAGAAAATGACAATTAACAATGTCGAACACGCCCACAACACACAGAGCATCCACCAACAAACAATAGAAGCGAAATTTTGTTGAATAACTTTTGACGGAGCCCCGTCCGTCCGTTCGTCAGCAATTTGTGCGCAAATCGAAAAAGATTTCTTGTTTTGTGTGTTGTCTCTTTTTTTTCCTACAACTACTTATTTGTTTTGCTTTATTTTTAGTATTTGTTTTTGTTTATAATAGATATGATTGCTGCGGCCTTTCGCCTTGAGCCGTATTCCCGCTAATGTTTTTATCTCTCTGCCATAATATTTTAGTGATAAATGTGTATTGTTCTGCCCATTATTTCTCTATTTGTTTATTGTATTTGCTGGCTTGCTCACTAATCGGACAACACGTGAGTGAAATGTTCGTTTGGGGTCGCTCATTTCGTTTGATAATAATCCCCCGCGGCCTGATAGCAACGATTAGATCAGTTTAAAAAGTATAAAGTGAACCACTGCTCTCTCCTCTCTCTGGGGGTCCGTTTTTTGGCTTTTTGAAAATAATGCGAACACGCGAATGAACTCTGGCAAAGGCAAATCCACGGCTGATGGTCTTATCTCCATAGCATATGGCTGAAACTCGAAATTCCGGCACTGAACACGAGCCCAGCGCAACTGCAAGAGAACTTGAGACTTCTTATCTGGGTTTTTTTCGGTTTCTTTTTTAAGCTTAAAGCAATATAAAAGGTAAAATTATAAAGAGACCAGTTGCATGCGGAATTAATTGAGTTGTGACAATTATAAGAGTAATACCTAAAGGGAAAACTTCATATCCAATGTCTTGGAACTGGATTTATCTTAAAACTTTTCATTAGTATTAGTGTTAAACATTATAACATCATTTAAATTTGAAATTGGGATATTACCAATTTGGATATATATTAATAAAGCCACAATAATTTCTTTATGAATTATGATTCAAGTTTTTCTATGAAAAGTATAATAAAGTAGTCTCAATCTGAATACAATTAATTTAAAATGTTATAACTAAAACGTTGCCTTATAATTCAAGTTAATTTATCTAATTTCATCGCTAGAAACTCGCAATTAGTTTACCTAATTTGTATATATCATATTTTTAATTTATACTTAATTCTCTCGCTCTATTCTTAGCTTAACGTCTCAATATATTTGTAAGGTTATAACCATATTCTCGTGTCCGATTTCTCTCTCATTTTCGCCATAAATGAATCAGTTTTTGGGGGCATTTTTGTGCTGTGCTCGGTTCATTGGAAAGTCAGTTTATTTTTGTGCACGTTCTTTAGAAAGTCGTTGAACTGTTTGCATTTCCCTCTCTCCCACTCAGTCTGCCTCTCGTCATCTCTCTCTTCTTTCTACCACGAACATATATAGTATAAATATATTGTAAAAGGCAAAGAGCAATTTTTAAGTTTATTTGTTTTTAGCAATTTCATCATCGGGCCTTTGGAATTTGTTCATATTTGCATGAATCGTCCGTCAGTCAGTCGACTTCAACTTTTAATAGCCACAATAAATATTCCGGAAAATGACAATAACATAACCGAAAAGAAGATTAAACTTTGACTTTGTCATCTTTCCCGAGTTTATTTAAATTTTACTTTTATTGCTATCATAAAAGGGTTTAGACCATTTTTATTGCCTTAACAGCTTCATGCATTGATTTGTGAAATTGGTAAATAAATTTACCAAGTGTGTGGCGACTATCTTTGAGATACATTCACATGGAGGAAGTCGTGACTTGTAGTACAATCTAATTGCCATGATTGAGTTGGAATTTCTGCAGCGAAACCATTTCAATTAGTTTAATTATTTTTGATTGATTAAGTCTATGAAATGCTTCATTAATGGCTTGCTGAGAGTTCTTAGTTTTATAATTGATTAGAGTGTTAATCCATAGTGAATACATTTTATATATATATTTATAGTTATTTTATTTTTGTTGCTTTAGTTACTAATTTGTTCAGACTTTTTAAATCATTTTTAAATCATTTGGTACTTATATTAATTTAACTTGATTGAAAGCTCCGGCTCGAAGGACCAATGCTTGCGATCCTGGGCCAGATTAGTACTTCGGCAAAACTTCTCTTGGTTGCGACAGGTCACTAAAGATTTTCAATAACTCCCTGGCACCATTATATTTTTTCTGTTTTGTTATAAATAATTTCCTTACAATGTGATAATAAATCGTTAAGGTAACTTGATATTAATTCGTCTCTTTCCTTTTTCCAGACCACCACCATGGAACCCAACAGACATCACGAATATCAGACACATCATCAGCC
Organism: Drosophila rufa; assembly: GCA_018153105.1. Lineage (NCBI taxonomy): Eukaryota > Metazoa > Arthropoda > Insecta > Diptera > Drosophilidae > Drosophila > Drosophila rufa. The sequence goes on from JAECXS010000085.1 coordinate 11,734,657, forward strand.
GCTTCATCCGTCGATGCAGCAGCACCATCCAACGCATCCACATCACTCGCAAGCAACACACCACCAGCAGCCGATCCACCAGCACCACCCGCCGCCACCACCACCTCCATTGCAGCAGCAGCCACCAATCCACCAGCAGCATCCACATCACTACCAGCAGCAGCAACAGCAGCAGCTGCACCAACATCCCACCAGCTCCACATCGGTGGGGAGTTCCTCCTCCTCCTCTGCCGGCAGCTATGGCAATCATCACCATGCGGAGGATCAACGATCCCGGACGGCGTTGTACATCAACCGGAGCAGCACTCAGCCAGGTCAGCCCGGAGGGTTGCCGCCTCACCCAGCACCTCCACAGGGACCAGGATCAACGGCGCCCAGCGGCGGCAGTGATCCCCACCTGCAGTACTACACCTCGAACCAGAATTTGACGGTGAAAAAGATGCCCGATCCGCATCCCAGCTGGAGCTACAAGAGCCAGGCTGTGCCAGCTCCGGCGCCGGCGCCTGGTCTGCGACATCACGGGAATCCTGCCATCTATGCAACGGGTAGCACTGCCTACTGGCCGCCAGCCGATGAGCAGCTGCATCATCACCAGCAGCCGGCTAGGTACGCCTACGGGAAGTCACCGGCCGGAGGAGTAGGCAGCGTGGGAGTGGTTACGGGACCGAGGGGGATTCCAGGACCATTGCCGGGAGCGAACAGCCAGCGATATTATAGTGAGGACATCAAGTACTCGACTGTACCTGCCGCCACCAAGGTGCTGACCTATGCACCGCCCGCCGCTAGCTCCTCCGCAATACCCACCGCCAGCTCGGCCTCCAACTCCAACTCCTCATCCGTCCGCCACTATGAACTGGAGCATGTTGTGAATCCTAGTAATCCCAGCAACGAGCACCAGCAGCCAAGTCCGAACTACGCGCGGAAGTGTCCGCCTCACTACGAGACACCGCCGGAGCAGAGGAGTGCCGGAGCGACGCCCACGTCGACGGGCACGCCGCCAACAGCCACATCCACGTCCGCCACGTCCGCAACGCATCACCACCAGAGTCTGTACATGCCGATGCCGACATTTAGTACGGAAAAGTTCCAAACCACCGTGCACAATGCCATCGAGAAGTATGTAAGGGAAGCACCCGGGCCCAGCCTGGAGTACCCCCGAGGAGGAGCTGTGGGAGTGGGAGCTAGCACCTATGGACGCACAGCTACTTACTACGGCCAGCAGCCACCGGTAAAGAGCTCTAAGGCGACGGCACCGCCACCGCCACCACCTGCCACCTCGACTTATGTGAAGCTGGAACCAGAACATGCTTCCCTCACCGCCGGCAGCTTGCCGCAACCCACCCGATCCTCGCTGTATCACAATCCCTACAATGTGGAGAGCCGGGAAAGCAGGGACACATCGCCGGCAATGCTGGCCACTGTGCCAGCGCCCCATGGTTATCCCACCAAGTACGGCAAGCTGATCCAGCAACAGCAGCATGGAGTGGGCACGAGTAGCAGCTCAACGCCTTATACGAGTTACTATCACCAGGGAACGCCATCGCCGGCGGCGGGAGCGGTGGCCTCGCCCACGCCAGCGCCACCAGCACCTGCACCGCCACCGGGTGGAGTTCCTGGAACGATTCTAGGCCCGGGAGCCAACAGTCAGCATCAACAACAGCCCGCCCCATCCTCATCCTCATCCGCCAGCAGTGCGAACTACTCCACTCTGCAGGTGTATCCCCATGGACCGGATATATGCTACCACCAGCCGGGAAGTCAGTCCCAAGCCCAGAGTCATCCCTCCAATCCTGCCAATCCTGCCAAGAAAGCGCCCTCTGCAGCCAAGCCCAACTACCGAGCGCTGATCAACGATATGCTGAAGCGAAGCACGGCCAGCGAACAGGAACTGAATCTGCAGATCATCAAGAAGACCCTGAATATGGAGACGCCGGCGAGGAATCATCCAACGCAATCGAGCAGGGTAATCCAACAACAGGTTCCAGCTCCTACCGCTCCCAATGCCCAGCCAGTTACCTCAGCTCCTCCGCCACCATCAGCCCTGCATTCGCCCCTGGATTTATCCATGCGGACGGTGAAGCAGACGGCGGACTCCACGGAGTACACGTACCACCAGAGACCCAGCCCGACGGATCACAAGCTGCCCCTCGGGGGCCTGGGACTGCCTAGGTTCGACATAACACCCAACTTCTCGGCGGCCACAAGAACCGGGGGAGGAGGAGCATCCACAGCGGTGATACGACAAGCGCCAGCTCCTCTACCCTCCACGGTATCCTCAGTTCCTCCACCTCTCCCCGTGCCAGTGGCTGTCCCCGCTTTGGTGATCAAAACCCTGCAACAGATGCGTCCGAGTGTGCTGGAAACTAATCCATATGCCAAGCGACAGCCACCGGAGACGACGAGTATTGTCCAGGTGAAGAAGCCTCCTCCAGTGGAACTACTTATGCCCACGCCATCGCCCAGTCCCCACAACAGCAGCAATCCCAACTATTTGGGCAGGAAGAGGCATCTGCAGGAGTACAATCAGGCGGCGGCCAAGCAGGCGAGGCTGGAGGCGGAATCCTTGGGATCTACGCCTGTTCCTGCTTCCGCTCCCACCTCCGTGGTTGTGGTGGCTCCAGTGCCTGTGATAGCGGTCAACGAACAGGCGCTGGCCGCCAAGCGGGAAAGGGAAAGGCAACCAGAGTCATCATCCTCCTCTAACTCCACATCCCTCAATCCCCTGCCCAAGATGGAGCCCCGAATACGCACCAAGGCCGAGCTCAAGGGCTTCACCTTTACACCGCCGCCCGTATTAGTGACCTCCACAACGACCAGCAATGCTTGTGGCCGAGTTTCCCCGCCCAGGACACCGCCCAACCACCAGATAACAAATCACATTCAAATCAAGCTGGAGCCAGCGCCAGCACCACCACCAAAAGCGGCGGACTTGGGTCTGGAAGATGAGGCCGGAGCCAGTTTGGATAACCTTCTGGACTGGGGCAGTACCTGCAACAATCTCGTGGAGCAATTGCTCAGCAAAGTGGTCACAGTGACAGTGCCGCCAGTATCAAGTATCAAGCTGGAGATCAGTGAAGATGATCTACCAGTGGCACGCATCCTCAAGAGGCAACCCGAACCAGTGCCGACTGTAGCAGAGGCCGAGATGTCGGCCACCACCCAATTGACCACCACAACCAATGGCGTGTCCTCGTCCCTGGGCAATGGCAGTGCCCAAAAGAAGCTCAGCAAGGTGGAGCGGGAGAAGAAGCGACTGCAGCAGGAGCAAAGGATAGCTGCTCGCCTGGCGCCCAAGCAGGGTCAGAGTAGCTCCTCGGAAAGCGATACCACGGAGCTGCACAAGAGGAACACGGCCAGGCAGAAGAAGCCATTGTTAAGGAAGGGTAGAACCCGGCAGAGATCACCCGAAGCAGAGGCAGCCACTAGCGACGAGGAGAAGGAGCAGCAGGCGCAGGTGAATCAACGCCTGAGTCGCAGCCAGACCTCCAGTGAGGAGAACAAGGCCAAGGCAGCCAGCAACACCACTTCAGCCAAGAAGGAGGTTAAAAAAGAGGTCAAGACGGCCAATAACAAGGCCAACAATAGCAACTCCCTGGCCAAGACCAACAAGAAGCCCTTCGAGGCCGCCTCAGGCCAAAGCAAGGCCAAGGTGGAGGAGAACCAGGAGAGCAGTTCCTCGGAGAGTCACGAAGAAGACGAGGAGGATGACGAGGAGGACGAAGACGAGGAGGAGGAGGAGGAGGAGGAGCCAGACGAAGACGAAGAGGAAGAGGACAAGAAGAAGGAAAAGCCACGTGTAGGCCGTCGTCCAGGCCACACCCTCACTAAGCGCATTGCCCACAAACTCAACACCATGACCCGCTCCAAGCATCGCAAGGAACTCGAACTCCAGCTGGCCAACAGCAAGGTCCTCCGCAACGACAAGATCATCCGCAACTCCACCACGAAGATCAAGCGGAAATATGTCCGCAAAGTGGTGGACAGCAAGAAGGACCTGATGATGGTCACGCGCCTGAGGAACAAGCGCGGCTTGAACTCCGACCACCTGGGACTGAACGGTAGAAACGCCAAACTGAAAGCCAACAACAACGCAGGCAAGGGTAATCCGGGTAAGCCGGCCAAGACCTCGCCACAACAGCAACTGTACCTGGAGGAGTATCGCTACAAGGTGGCCCTGAAAATCCCCCATCGCCTGATCTCCATAAACAAACTCAATAAGGTGGCTGCCTCGCTGCCGGACCTAGAGCGACGTGATCTCGGCCAGGAGTTGGCTTGCTTCAAGCGGAATAAACCCAAGACAAAGGCAGCCAGCAAGCAAGTTGAATCCTCCAGCCAGCCCAAGTCCATCATCGATGTGCTCCATCTGAGGGTGACCAATGGCAGTAGTACTCCCCGAAAGACCTCGGTTTCGGCCCCAGCCTCGACAAATCTTCAAATCCACAGCGAAACCTCACAGACCTCGGCCTCAACGTCGCTTTACGAACATCCCCAGCAGCAGCAGCAGCCGCAGGAAGCTGGAAACGGGGATAACCAGTCCCTGGATGATCCCAGTCGCCGTCACTTTAGTATCTTTGACACCAAGGTCCTGCAGAGTAAGACCCGCACCGAGTCCAAGTTGCAGCAGCGCCGTGAGATTATTCGTGAGATATTCGTGGGTCCCGAGAGGCCAGCTTCAGCGCCGCCGGAGTGCGCGCAGAATGAGGCCACCGCTGATGGGGATGATGATGCCATTAGCTACCAGAAATACGAAGAGTTTCTGCAGCAAATGAACAGCATTGTGAGTGCCAACGACAACAAGTTGGCGCGGCGATCCCTCATGGAGGATCATCCATCTGTGACGGCTCCACAGTGTCCGCACAAGAGGAAGTACATGCGGAGGAAGGGCAGCTCGGGATTTGACTACATACGGAAAAAGAAGCGACCAACTCAGAGTAACAACAACCACAATCACAGCCAGCAGAACCACAGCAGCCAGGCCCAAACCCAGTCCCTGACCCAGCATCTCCTTGAGAGTGCGGCGGACGAGAGGCTGGATGACACGGATAGCACCATTGCGGGCAGCAGCTCCCACTTGCCCATAAAGATTAAAACGGAGATGGATGTGTGCCGGGAAATCCAGAAATGGGTTCTCAACAAGGGTGTGGGCCAGAGCACCATGCACAAGGCTGCTCGTCAGGGACTGATCGATGTGGTTGTCTACTGCCTGGATCGCTTGAACATGAACCCGGATCAGAAGGATAATGCTGGATATACGCCGCTGCATGAGGCCTGCACTCAGGGTTGGCTGGAGATTGCCCGGATCCTGCTCCAGTTTGGTGCCAATCACTCGGAGGCCGCCCAGTCGGGCATTAGGCCATTGCACGGCGCCATCGAGAATGATCACGAGGAGGTGGTGCGTCTGCTGCTCTCCTATGGCGCCGATCCGTTGCTGGCAACGTACTCAGGTGGGTTTCGTCTTGGAGTTTGCAAGATTTTATATTTATTTTATATTTTTTTTATATTTTTTTGCCCGCCTTTTTAGGTCAAACCCCGCTAATGTTAGCTTCAAGCAAGTTAATGCGAGGCATTCTGCGTGCTCATCTCAGCGATGCACAAAGTGCCGCCGCTGACATCAAGCCGATGCGTTTCCAGGGGCCTTGGGAGATCTTTGGTGGGTTTTAAAGATCACTACTGCTTACTTTACAACTTGTTATAACTTTTTGTATATTTATTTTGCAGATGCTAAGGAGTATGGTTATGATATATTCGATAATGTACCGAACACAGCTTGTGATATGAGCAGAGCTCTACGTAGAGAAAGGAAGGAAAAGGCCAGGCAGCAGCAGCAGCAGAGGATGAGCACCTCGACCAATGGCTTATTACCAGCCAAAAAGGAGGAGCAGGAGCAGGAGCTAGTGGTGGCAACGATCAAGCAAAACGGGGTGACGACAACGGGAAGTGCAACAACAAAGACTACGACAACAACAGCGGCGACAATGTTGGTTAAATTGGAGCCAGGAATCGAGGAGGATAGCAATAACAATAAGAACAACGACGAGCTGAATGCCGAAAGTGTTGAAAATAATTTAGTAACAAGCGTTGTGAATGTCAAGAATGAAGTGAAGAAGGAGCTGGTGGATGCTGAAATGGAAGCTGAAGCGGAAGCGGAAGCGAATAGGAATAGGAGTAGTAGGCTAGACGACGATCAGACGACGGACATCGAGACAATGGATAATGAATTGAATGGTGATATTTTTGAATTTGAAGAGGCCGATGTGCCATTGCCACCACTGTACTTGCTCAAGGACGAGGGCAGTGATAAATGGGTATTACTCAACGATTTGTGCAATTTACTTAAAGTTAAATCCAAGGATACGCTGCTCAACAAGGTAATTTATATCAAATTATTTAAAATACGAATATAACTAAACAAATCGGAAGACACATAAGGAAATATAATCGTAGAATTCTTTAAAGTTGAAGAGAGTTCCGTTTTTAACCCTTTAAAATCGCTGTAGATTTGAAATCATTTAAATAGAACCCAAAAAGTATGCAATAAAATAACTAAGGTTCCACAATCATTGTAATTTCTCTGGTAAACCTTTTAATAAATTCATTCCAAGAGTTAATACTTTTTCAATTATTTTACATTTTAATTTAACTCAATGTTTTAAATAAAAATTTAAAAAAATAGGAAACTAAACCTTATAATTATTTAGAGATAAGGAAAGTTCTGTTTCTAACCCCTTAAAATCGCGTAGATTTGAAATCAATTAAAAAGAAGCTTAAAAGTATGCAATAAAGTAACAGATGTCCCAAATTCAAGGCAGGGTCATTTTTAAAGCATACTTGTTTGGACAAAAATTCAATTCTACAGGGATTTCTCTGGTTATCCTGTTAAAAATGTATTTATTAAAATCTAAAACTTTTATTATTTGTTATTATTTTTTAATCTAGAAATATTATATAAATTATTTATTAATTCAAAACCCTTTCTGTATCTCCCCATTAGCTCTGTCCGAACAACAACAACAATGCGCTGGCAGTGAGCAGTCAAAAGCACTTGCTCCGGGAGTTCAAGATCGATGATTTCCTGGAGAAGGCCACCTGCCTGCAGCTGCTGTGCGCGGGCGAAAAGCTGAACATGTTCAGCTCCTCGAAGGTTGTGCTCATCAAATACAACGACAGCGTGCGGAACTTGTTGGGCGTCAAGTCCATTTTAATGAAATTTTAACCGAGCTACAGAATAAAGAGGGAAGGAAACCTTAGACAAATGAAGAACAGATGAATGAATAGATTGTAAAGTGCAAAGAATGATGGAAAAAAAACTATTAGTACGAATATAATTATAGATTTATATATTACTATACATGCGTATATATGTATATTTTAGCTAGTAACTAGTTTTTACTCACCCCTCCCTCACCCTCACCCTCACCCCCTGCCGTCTTTGTCTTTGGAAGATAAAGTCGATTTTTTAAAAAGGAAATTAAATTTAGAGCTAAGTGAGCAAAGTGATACAAAGGTGCTATACACACTCAAAACGAAGAAAAACGAAGAAACGGAAACGGAAATGGAATGGGGAAATTTTAAAAAGAGAGAGAATATTGAGAAAATCTGGAATCTTTACGAGAGATTGGCTGCAACAACAATTATGCAATTAAAATGTAGAACAAACGGAAGCGAAAGTAGTGGAATCGGAACAGAGAATGTATGCCAGCCAAGCAGCTAAATAAAACGATATATATATACATTTAGATATATGTATCTAGGGATAAAGTGTAATCTATGGTTTTTAAAAAAACAACACAAAACAAAACAAATAGCGAAAAGTATAAACTAAATCATAAATATTATCGTAATAATATAAAATAAAGCAGCGAGCAAGCAAGCAACAAAGGCGTATTTATGTATTATGTATTTTTAAATGAAATTATTAAAATAATAATATATTTAAAAAATATATATTAAATATATATGTATACACACACACAATATGATACAACTATATAATGTAAATCAATTTTCAGATAGGTTTGTAATTTTCTATGTAATTGTACGTGTATGTAAGTAAGTTTTGTGCAACTATAAACAGAAAAACACAAAAAAAAACAACAAAAAACAAAAAACGAATGAAATTAAACAAGAAACTAAAAAGGATGAGAAACTAAAAATAAATGCAATGTGAAATTTTGGCAATTTAAGTTATTCGTTTTTATTAATTTGCATAAAGTGGTGCTATTGGACTTTTTTAAGGAAGTTTTAGATGGGCAAAATATGAAGTTACAAAAAATTAAATTCAAAATTCGATATCCGAAACGATCTTTTGCTGCTTTCCGCAAGCCCCCACAGGTGGCGCTACGAACATTTCCCTAGCTTTACAGCAGATGTCGCCAGCGTCGTGACCGCCAAAAGCTTGCCGTGCCATTAGTGTGTGCGTCCGTGTGTGCGAGGGCTTTTAGCTGAAAGCTTTCCTGTTTTCATATGATTGCCGTCCTTGTTCTTCAAACGTTAAAGGCCAAGAATGCTTGCTCTCTGTCCTTGGCCCCGCTCCCCGGAGATCCAAGCACGCCTCTGTGTGTGTGTGTGTGTGTGCCAGGCGCTTTCCGTCTTCTTCTACCTACGCCAACAACTTTTTACTGTGTTCCCGTTTGCGTTGGCCTACAGACCTAATTTTTTGCGTGCGTTGGTTGTGCGCGGAATAGTTTTTCCCGAAAAAAAATAAACCTACAGGAAATAAACAAATAGCGAAGAAAGCGAAAGTGCGAATCGAAAGTAAACAAGCGCAAAAAGAACTCGCCGAAACTGCTATCCGCTGTACGTGTGTGTTGTGTGTGTGTTTGTGTGTATTTAATATTTCCAATGCGTCCATAACGGGAGTCTGTTTTCCGTTCCCCCACCTCCGCCCCCGCCGCAGTCGTTCGCTAATTTCAATGTGCACTTTATGGATGAAATTAACACACAAAAAGTGGGAAGAAGATAGAGCGTTGTGTCATAGAATTGGAGCAATGGCAGAAAAGCAACACGAAAATTAGCAAAAGAGCAAAAATTTCAAAAAACAACAACAACAAATATCAAGTAGAACGAAGCACACATATAGCGTACATGTATGTACGTGGTGCGCGCCCATGTGTGTGTGTAGTAGGAATTGCAATTTATAGTTGTTGTTGCCTCGCTGAGAGCTTTCGCTTGTTGCGCGCGTGTGACGATTGTGCAAGAAGTTTTTTCGCGTAAAAATCGGGATAAGGAAATCGAAAGAATAGCGAGAATAACATAAGCAGAAAAAAAAAAAAAAAGCATACATATATACATATATAACGCCAAATGCGTTCGGCGTCGCGTGTGTGTGCCTGTGTGTGTGTGAGGGGGAAACTGTTGCTGAGAACCCGAGATAGAGAGCACGCGAGAGCCAGCAGCAGCGGAGAGAGAGAGAGGAAGCAGCAGCAGCAGCAGCAGCAGCAACAACGATCGGCGAAATGAATCACACGCTAGCTTTGTTTTGCGAATTATAAATTCGCGTTCTCCACATATGCGAATTCCCACCGAACGACAGGGAGAGAGCGAGAGTGGAAAACCAACAACAAGACCAAGACATAATAATAGAACTTTTGCTTTCGGTTCCAACTGGTTTTTGTATACATAAAACGCCAGCGAGAGACAGAGAAAGAGAGGGAGAGAGGAACAAAGAGACGGCAGCTTCCAGCTCTTCTTCTTCCTTTCCTGCGATCTTCGTCTTGGAATTCATGGAAACCGGGCGCATGCGCAAAACAACAAGAACTAAAAAAAGGAAAAACAACGATGTCAGCTGCATGAAAGGTAAGCTTTTCGATTCTCCCAACTGATCAGCTCCCCTTACCGTTTTGCTTCTTTTTTATTCCACCTTCCTCATTCCCGCAAAACCAATTTACATATATTCCATCCAGTAGTTTCCCTTTACATGGAAAACACCATGCACTGCAGAAGACAAGGTATCAGGAAGTGAATGTTTAATTATACTATGAGATTGTTATTAAGTTAAAATTGCTTCAGAATCCCATTTTTTGCATCATAGTTTAAACCAAATTAAAAATATTAAATATTAATTAGTAATTCTTCCCATTTCAGTTATTTTACAGATTTAATAACATTTTAAGTTTTTCTTTAAATTTGTATTATATTTTTATAATTAAAATAAAAAATTAAATAATTGTTTCTTATATTTCCAAACCAATCTTAAATGAGAAAATAAGAACTATTTTTTTTTCAGTGATACCCACGGGGGTTGATGAGTGAGATTCGACAACAAAAAAGAAAATATAAAGAAGTTGGAGTCGAGTGAAGTTAATTAAAGTCTCAACAAAAAGGGGGATATGAGAAAGGAGTGGGGGCACATTTCCAGTTTTTAGTTTCGCAAACATTTTTTTTTTTTTTAGGGTAGAACAGAAATTGTTTTTTGTTTTTATAATAATCTTAAATGGATTTACATGCGTAAACTGGTTACAGAAAAGGATTCATTTAAAAAGTAAGCATAACCAAATTTAGAAAACCCCTGACTCAATTGTATATACATATGTATCTCGATTTCTCAGTAAAGTTTTATTTTGATTATAAAAGTATAGAAAGAAAGATTTATGCGCGAAGTTTACTGATTATTTGACCCATTTTCCTGGAATGAGTTGAGATTATTTTTTCTTTTAATGGCTGCAATGCATTAAACATTCTAAATCAATCCAAAATTCAATCAATTTAAAATTCCCTGTAAATTTGGTTATTTATTAAGGGTTTAAGGTGTAGCATTCTTTTAGATACCTTTTCAGTAGATTTCAAATTAAATTTTTTTATGTATTATGTATTTTTAAATGAAATTATTAAAATAATAATATATTTAAAAAATATATATTAAATATATATGTATACACACACACAATATGATCCAACTATATAATGTAAATCAATTTCAGATAGGTTTGTAATTTTCTATGTAATTGTACGTCATATTTTCCTGGAATGAGTTGAGATTATTTTTTCTTTTAATGGCTGCAATGTATTAAACATTCTAAATCAATTCAAAATTCAATCAATTTAAAATTCCATGTAAATTTTGTTATTTATTTAGGGTTTAAGGTGTAGCATTCTTTTAGATACCTTTTCAGTAGATTTCAAATTAAAATTTTCCCATTCCATAAGCTCTATTGTGTGTATTTGTCCAAATAAAATGTATAATTAATATTACAACAACCAAATCGATAAACTGGTGGCTTAAGTTGTTATCGAGAGAGCTTTCCAAGCTTTTCCTCCCCTGACTCTGTAAAGAGTTGACCTTGGCCCGCTTTGATATGCCATTAGGCTTGTCCTTGGCCCACATTCGCCGTGACCCGACCTTCAACCTGACCTTGCCTCGTTGACCTGCACTCGTAGTAATATCCTTGTCCCACTTACCTTACTCACTTTAAATGCCAAAGTTTAAAGTTAATGAGCAATTGTTTAATCTACTTTTGCAGGTCTTTAGATACAAGAAAGCAATCCCAAAAACCTACGAATACTATCGTTACCTGCCATCACAACTAATCACACCACCACACACCACACATCACAACGAAACGTACAAAAGATTAGGGATTAAAAAAGGAAACTAGTTGTTACAACGTAAATAGCAATAAAATGGATACCTTCAATGTACCTTCAATGCTGGCGGAGAGCAGCAGCACCAACTATGCAACAGAAGCTACCAGGAATCATCACCACCTGCAGCAGCAGCAGCAGCAGCAGCAACATCAGCCTCTGTTGATGCCCCATCATCACAAGGATCAAATGCTGGCCGCTGGCAGTACGCCCCTGCTGCCCTTCTACTCCCACCTGCAGATGCAGCAAAAGGATGCAACTGGGACAGGAACTGGGGCAGCACCAGTAGCCACAACGGCGACAGCAATCGCAGCAGACAACTTCAGTACGTTGCAGGCAATCGATGCCAGTCAACTGGACGGCGGCATATCCTTGAGCGGCCTCTGCGAACGCTTCTTTGTGGCCAGTCCGAATCCCAATAGCAACAGCAATAACATGACCCTAATGGGCACTGCGTCAGCGGCAGCAACTACCACCACAACGGCTACTACTACTACCAATAATAATAATAATAATAGCAACAATAATAATAACATCACCAGTAACAACAACAACAACAACAATGTGGAGGCTAAGGCAGTGAGGGCATCAAATTCGGTGATTATAGAATCCGTGACGATGCCATCGTTTGCCAACATTCTGTTCCCCAACCACCGCACCAACCACGCCAGCAACGAGTGCATCGATCCAGCCTTGCTGCAAAAGAATCCTCAGAGTAACAATAGCACGCTTATTGTGCCGCCCGTGGAGTATCATCAATTGAAGCCCCTCGAGGTGGTGAACACCTCCTCCTCCGCCGCCGTTGCTGTGTCAACCAGCAACTTCCTCTCCTCCACCACAGCCCAGTTGCTAGACTTTGAGGTGCAGGTGGGCGGTGGCAAGGATGATAGTCACATTATCAGTACCACAACCACAACGGCCACGGGATCGGGCTCAGGATCAGGTGCAACGACCACTGCCAATCCGACGAGGAGCTCGTTGCACAGTATTGAGGAATTGGCTGCCAGTTCGTGTGCCCCAAAAGTCACATCACCTAATAATAATAATAGCAATAATAGCAGCAGTGCCAGTACAACACCGCAGCAACAACATATACAGCAGCAGCAACAGCAGCAGCAGCAACATCACATGCAAAGCGGCAATAATAGTGGCTCTAATATCAGCACCGACGATGAGTCCATGTCCGAGGATGAATTCGGGCTGGAAATCGATGATAATGGAGGTAAGTCTTACTTAATATATACCTATAAATTGTTTTTCCCCATAATCCCTTGTGAATTAGATAGGCAAGTTGGCTATATTCTGGTTGTTGCTGGAAAAGTGCCAACATAAATATTGAAAACTAAATCAATAATAGAAATGTGAATCTTAGGATATAAAATATTAAACAAACAATCAAAACTACTCAAACTAATGGAAATAACAAACAAATCTACTTGGATATCAAAAAACTTGGACAAATTGAGAAATAGATAAACCAAATAAATAAAACAATAAAAAATTATATACCAAATTCGCCGATATACCGAATAATAAATAATAATACTAAAATATGATCATTGTGTGATGAAAATATCAAAAACTATAGGTCAAGATATAAAACAAAAATAAAATACTTAACTGATACTATAAAAAAAAATACATAATATATCTAAAGCGTTTACTAGTCCTTATAAATTGATAAACAACAAAAAAGCTATTATTTATTAACAATTTGATGATCTAAATAATTTTAAGGGGGTGGAATTGCGTTTTTCCATTCTTCATAAAATCAAATATAGCCTTAGCCTATGGGTTTGTATAGACAAGCCTGAGAAAAAATTACAAACCAATTAAAATGCAATAATTCTTTCACGTATTTCGTGTTCAAAGTTTAATCTACATTATATTTATTACATTTTTCAATTTAAATCGAAACTCAAACCTTGATATATTCACGAAACTTGTCATTACTGGCCTGCCCGGCCCCCACCGGTATTCCAGTCAGACAGTCAGTCACTCTGTCGGTCGTCTGTCTTAAATCTTTGTGTGCCAAGTGCAATGCTAAGTTTAAATATGCACAAAGTATACATATACTCTCTGGGTCCCCGCCTTAGTTTCCCCCTGTTCCCCAGTTAGCCTCGCGCACTCAGCTCCATGCTGTTCGGTCTGGCGTCGGATGCAGCCATAAAAATCCATTTGAAATGTCTATAAAAATGCAACTAACCTACTTTTGGAGGTTGTCTTTTTGTTTTGTTTTGAGAAAGACGAAAATTAAATGCTCTTTTGTTTGGGGACTTTTTTTATAAAGGTAATTCTTCGACAAGAAGTGCACACTCTCATACCCGCCTAAGTTATATTTGTAATTTATGTGCACAACTTAAATAGGTAGAAGGAAATTGTATTTATTCTAAAATATTCCCAGTTCTGGGGTACCTATGGTGTAGGAAATAAAATTGAATAAAATATGTATTTGGTGCACTCAACGATACCGATTTTTTTACCTTCTGAAGTAATTCTAACTGTGCCGGGTCTAAGTTTGCAGAAAAGCATTATTTCCTATGGTACGTGTATACTAGGTCCCTTAAGGTTCATTTTAAATATTGAAAATTGAATTATTTTTACGTATTATTCATAAAGTATTACTATATCTTAAAGATACAATTACAAAAGTTACCAATGGTTTATCTAATTAAATGTACCTCAAGTGCGTGTAAAAATGTAAATGAGGGGAAAATTCGCTCGATAAGTTTGTCGATGCGTGAATAGCAATCAAATGTGCAAACTGACAGCGGCTGTCTACCAAATGTCGATGATGTATTATCAAACATTTGCCAAACACACGTAATGTTGTGTGTTTTGTTTTTTTTGTTTGCTGTCGGCAAGTTGGTTGCATTTGTTGCATTTGGCTTTTTGGCGGCACGCATTTTGCTGAGTCAGCGGCGATTTATTGACATTCAACAATGTCAGCATGCCTCCATTGCGTACTGAGTGCGTTTGGCCACACTGCAACAACCTTGGGCGGGGGAAAGCCCATAAAGTGCAGCTTACCTTTTCCCTTTTGCCTTCTGTGCGATTCGTCCGCAGAAAGAGAGGCAAAATGGAGCAAGGCCGCCGGCAGCGGCATTAGAATTTGGGTCAAGCGCAAACGAATCGCTGTTGCGCTCGCTCGCTTGCGTTTTCTAATATTGGAGATTGGGCCCAAGGATGCGAGACAAAAACAAAAACAAAAAGCGAAATTGCATAGAAATTTGAAGGTCATTGTGTGCATCAGCCGCAGCGCTGCCCCGGCGTCGTAGACGTCGGCGTCGAGTCGCGCGGCGTCGCTTGTTCTCGCCCCCTCTCCTTCGCTCTCTATTGCACACTCTCCCCGGGTACACAGAGCCAAATTAGTATTCTACATGTTATGTGTGTGTTCACTATTGGAATATTAAATTAAATTAAATTTTGTAAATGGCATGACTAATATTGTTTAACTTGTGAAAATAAATTACTTCAAATGTAGTTTAAGTTCTGAGTTACCACAAGTAATTATTAATATTTTTCTGAAATCTAAAATACGTTATAAAGGTTACCTCTTTTCATATTTCAATTGTTTATTTTATAAAAAAAAATTGTTCATTATATATTACCCTTGATTATGTGATGATACGATAGGGTCTTACATATTTTTTTTATTTCAAAGTTTAAAGACGTTTTCTTTTCTTTTTAAATAATTGAATTTTACGTCAGGTCTGTTCTTTAACAATTAGAGTACGATGATAAACATAGGAGATATAAGGTAATAAAGTTCCAACCTTCTATTTCCATTTCGCTCGCACTCGGAATCTTACTCGCATCAGATAGTTAGTGGAGTCTCGAACCGTGATTTTGAACTAGGACAATCCCAAATAGTTTTTTTTTTACACTTTTAAGTTTTTATGTCTGGAAATCACTGAAACTAAGCCATTGTTTACTTCATTGAGTTTGGTATTATTATTTCTCTCTGTGCATCTGTTTGTGGCGGCTACTTTTGTTGCTGCTGCTGCTGTTCTGCCTCAGTTGGTTTTATTTGCCGCCGCCGCCGCCACCGCCCGCAATGCCGGCTGACATTGACACAGATTGCACCGCAGTCGCAGTTGCTGCCGCCACCGCCGCCGCCTCAGTCTCAGTCGCAGTCGCAGTCGCACTCGTCGTGCGTCTATGCTCACCTCAAAGGATTTAAATGGGTCAAAGTCAGCTAGCAGCTTGTTGCATTTTTGAAAAGTGCGCAAAAAAAAGACAACGCGACATAGCAGCGGCGAATTGGGGCATGACATTGACTGTGCATATTGCATGTACTCGTAACTCTCGGCGTGTATTATACATAACATATGCTATATGCCGTGGTTCTAGCGACGAATGCATTTCAAGGTCCTGCATTTGGACCTCGAAGGCTGTTGTGCTGCTCTGCACCAAGGACATTTGCCAACCAACCACCTACCGAGTCCTTGGTTGTTCTCAAGGTCATTCTATATGCAAATTATGTCTGCCACATCGTCTGACTTAAGCTGCAACCTTCCTTTTTTTGTGGGTGTGTAGGATTGGGGGAGGCTTGACTTTGAAAAAGGATTTGGGTGGAAAGCAGCGACATTGGGGAATGTTTAAGAATTTAAAGAAGGCAGCGCGAAAAATATAGATTGACCTGGTTTCAGTTTGTTGTTTGGAATGCTCTTAAAGCCTTTGAAAAGGTCAAAACTAGGGCAAAATAGCGACAAAGAACTGAGATAGGGTTTAAATTATATTAAAGTGGGAAAAGTTAAACTGTACTACAATTGAAAATATTTAATAAAATTTTTGTATGTATAAATAAGGTAAACTAAAATAGATTTATAAGCGTTTTAGTTATGAAAACTCAAGTTCTTATTGCAGTTTCTCTTAAGAATTTTATCTTCAGCTTACATTTACTTAAAAAATATGTATTTAAATTTATTTAAACCTTGGAATACCTTTTATAGTATATTGGGTACATATTTTTCGTTTATTTTCCTCAACTCACTTAGTACCGATTAATTTTAAACTATATATTGAGCAATTCCCTTTTAATTTATGCCTGGCCTAATGGCCAATTGTCTGCACTTTAAAATAATGCTTACAGCAATTAGTTAACAATTAAGTAAAGCAAATGGCAAAAATCCCTCACATTCTATCCTCCACATTGGTCATTCACACCTGCATTAAATTCGATGTCTTTCTCACGATTTTCCATTGGCAAACCGCAAATTGGTAATTGAACCCAATAACTAAACACACATACACACACCGCGCTATACCCATAGAATAGGGTTTAGTCAAGCGATCAGAAAACAGAAATCTTGTAAATGCAATCAAGGATGGAACATTGAAAAACTCTACCTACGAATGAATAATAATATCAAGTTTAGTTTTGGTCACCCTGAATAAAGAATTAATGGCAAATCCAATCCGAGAAGGCATTCAATTGTGGCAACTCAAAAACTGAATAATAATGGTATAATGGTTGGCAATTAGAACCAGGTAATCGGAAAGGGGTAGGTGGATTCATTGTTTGTTTTGTTTGCCAATTGTTTAACTAAGTAAGCATAGTAATTGGTTTACCAGAGGAATGTTTTCTTTTCACTAAATCTGGGCTGTTCCCTCACTCATTGATTGTAAAGCGAGTAGTTAAGGTTTTTGCTGTTAAATGGATCGTTGAACCCTTCAGGGTTTGCACATTGAAAACGGGGAGTAATATATTGTGTGGGAGGGTGAGGGTCTATAGTTTTTCATATACATTCATATTCAAGGCGTTTAAATAGCTTTTATTTATTCCCATAAATGCAGCATTTTCTGGGTGCGAAAAATGTGTTTTTAAACAAATAGTTTCAAGGGAAGAATGTCGGACTGAACGGGTAAACAAATTAGGAAAATATATTTATTAAAAGTATAGAAATTCATGTACCTCGCCAAGGTATAATAATAATAAATCTATTGAAATCCTTGCAGAATCTATGATAAATTGATTTTTCATTGAAAATCCTTTAAAATCTTTTTGAGAATTTAAGGTATTTCAATTTATAAAGGCATTCTCTCAATATTAAAGTGAATCCCATGAGTGTTAAGACTTGCTTATTCTTAGAATTCTTTAGTTAACCATTGTTTTTAAATATATTTGGCTTTAATTTTCACCATTTATTTTGAATACAATTATTTGCCATTTTATTGCAGCAACATTGTATTCATTTTTGCCCGATGATGCAAATGGGAAAATGTTTTCGTGTTTTATTTGTTTTTCGTATTATTTATTCTCTCTATCTAATGTTGTTATTGTCATTGCGTTTGCTTTGACCATTTTATTGTTGTTAACCTTAAGCTCGAAAAAAACAGGCAAAGTGCCATTGAGAAGTGACTCTCCGTCTGTCTGGCGATGTCTGGGCGGCTGTCTCCTATGGAGATATATACTATATCTGCTATATAGTACATATAATATTACATAGTATATGATGCAGTCACTCCCCTTAACCCGCTGACAGCCGCCTTTAACCCGCCGAACCCCACACCGCCGGGGTTGGAAAAGTGTGCTAATGGGTCGCCAAGTTGACCCTGTGCCACATTCAACGCCGGCAGCGCTGCTTGCACTAATTTTGCAATGCCAAATGGGGAGTGGAGCTGGTTGGGATTTTGTGCAGCGGCAGATGCAATCAGTGGAAGAGAGAGAGGCAGGGAGAAAGAGAATGAGCGAGAGAGAATGCGCATTGATTTTTCCTTTTTGCGCTGCACAATATTCTCATTTTCTCGGGCCATCTTTGTTGCTTATTGTGAGTGCCTCATCTCACTCGCACCTCTGAAATGTGCACCCTGACCTACTTACATTGCATTTTGCATTCTATTATTTTCTTCTTTATTTTTGTTTATTTATTTTATGGCTTTTTTCGGGGTTTTTTTCTTATAATTAAATTGATGACATTTGCGGTACTTAATTGATTTTTATTTGCATGTTTGATGTTGTTTATGAGCGTCGTTGGCTTTTAGATTTACTTGTGATATTTAAATAATATAATTTGTGTTTAAGTTGGGGATTTGTAATTAATATTAATTGATTTTCTGTATTTCTGTTTTTATTATCTTTTGTCTAATTAAAACGTTTACTTGATAAATGTACATTATTTTTATTGGGTATTATAGTGCCTTCCATCTTATTTTCCTAATTATTACATTAAAAACCATTTTGCCCCTCTTATTTTGAGTTTTCCCTTCAATAAGTTTCTATCAGAGCCTTATGTAAGTAGATTTTTTGGTTTATTGTCATCATTCAGTTATTTATTGCTTTATTTGCGAACAACGTAACTCGTTCTATTCTCTTTTTTTTTCTATGGCTTATGTTCTTCTTTCCGCGGGAAATTGCGCTTTTACATTTACCAGGAGTGTGGGCATTGCATAGGACTTACTACAGCCCGGCTCTTATCTTTGCTTATCGCTGCGTATACGTAATGTCGACGTCTTTTCAATTCGAATTACGTATACGTCATGTGTGAGCTTCACTGATTGGGCGTATTATCAATAAATAATTAAGCGGCGGTAAAGAGTAAAGTGAATACTTAACCCAAATTTCAACAGTTTACAGTTCCTTAGCCTTGATCGAATTATTTGTTAAACAATCGTCCACTCGTCAACGATAAATGTTTAAACAAAAAGTGATAACTTTGATGGCATAAAAGTGTTTGGCGGCAACAAAAATGTTTCAAAATTGTTGGGAATGTGAATTTAAACTTAGAAGAGTAATTAAAAAAGGTAACAAATAAAGTGGAAAGGCGACTTTAGGACAAAAACTATTTTTGAGTAGCAGTAGGGACTACTATTCAGTTGTTTTAGAAGGAAGCCACCCCTTCTTCGCCAGTATCCGAAGCTCATATGGGCAAATAATGTTTAAAGTGGGTTTAAAAGTTTTTATTTAATTTTTTTAGTTGTGGACATTTTATAAATGTTTTTTATGTTGAAATATTTTTTATCTAGACAAATATTAAGTTTAAATGGTATTTATATTTAAAATATAGTATAAATATTGTTCAAAATATATTTTTCAATCGATAATTATTTCCCTTTTCTTGTATTTTACCCTTACTTCCGTCTTCCTTCTCTTTTAGGGCGTCGTCAGAGCGCATTCAGCAATCGTCAAAGTTGAACCATTTTTGTTTTTAATCTTCCAGTCACATATACACAAGCAAATACATAGTTTATTCGCGACAAAAAAAAGAAACAAAAACAAGAAAAAAGAAAACTTAAAATTTGCTTTGCAGCAGTCGGCGGGCACACACACACACACTCGCACTTCTCCCGGCGCGCACGCACACAGGGGCAACGCGTAGATAAAGAACCCGCATACTAGTGCGAATTCCAAAGCTTTTGCCGCCGGTTGCCGGGATGGAGCTTTTGCAGTTTGCACATGTGTGCGTGTGCATAGTTGAGTGGCGCCAACTGCAAAAAAAAACAACAAAAAACCAGCCAGAGTGCAAATAAAACGGAAACCTAAACGATCCTCGAAATACAGCAACGAAAGAAAAGAAGATACAAAGATACAGATGCAGAGGGAGAACCAGATACAGATACAGAAGCAGAAAGCGGAATTGAAAAAGAAACACACGCGCCATAAAAGAAACTTGAAAAGCTTTTGCGGAACGGCATGCAAGGCGCAATGCAAACTAAAAAAGAAACAAAACAAAACAACAACAAATTATAAAAAACACATGTGAGCTTTTTGGCTACAAAGCTCAAACGAATAAAAAACACAAAAAAGAGAAGAGAAACAGAAAATATTATAATCAACATTTAAACTCGATCAGTTCTAATTGTAGCTTATCTATCATGTTTGAATCTATTTTATTTTTAACGTTTAAAAATATTTAAAGTCATTAAGGATTTAAGTCCTTACGTATTTACATTAGCTTTGTTAATAGCAATATTGCAATGAATGTATACTACTAAAACTAGCAAGCCTTTACATTTCTAATACTTAAAATATTAATTTAAGTCTCTCAACGTAGGAACAAAATATTTACGCAATGTAATCATAAATAAAACACAAAAAAAAGTTAACAGCAACTTATTGCAAATTTTTTTTTAGGTAAATGGGCCAACAAAACGCACTTTTAGTGATAAGCCTGCTTGAAAAAAGGGTACAAAAACTGCAAAAATCTTCCCATGCTTATCAGTCCTTGCCTTATCGCAATTGCATTTATTTTTGTTTTTCTTCATTATTTTCTCGAAATAAAAAATAATAATTCCACCTCACTGCAATTTCTGTTGACACTTCCCTCTTCTACGCTTTTGCATATATTTTATTTGCATTTTTATTTATTGTCTGTACTTTATTTCCTCTTTTTTGTTCACGTTGCCTTTTGAAATTGTTGCGGCAGGTCTTGGTTTTTATTTTTTGGGTTTTGCGTTTGCTTGGATGATTTTACTTGTTTTTTCGCTCCCTCGGGCAAATTCAGAAAGAGACAATGAAGTTATTTATGCGGCAATTATGTTTATTTATGATTTTTGTCGTTGTAAATTTTAAATGCTTTCAAATGCTGAAATTGCTTTGAGGGGATGTCTGCGATGTGTTTTTTTAAAGTGAGAAGGCTTATTACTTAAGCGTTTTGGGGCCTGAAAATAAAAATAAAAAAACAATGTAGTGGTTGTACTTGAAATATTATTTTATTTTTAATTTTTATCTGCAAATAATGAGCTAAGATGAGGTACTTGATGGTTATTTTTCAATAAAGTTCAGTAAATAATACGAAAACCATTATTAAGGGGCTTTTTCTTTACATAAAAATATACTTTAGATGCATTTTAAAATAATATGTTATTTTATGATAAATAAAAATATATATTTTAACAGATCAACAGAAACAAGAAGTGATTAATTTTCCACAATTCTGCTCAAACACCGAATAAATATACATGCTTTGTTCACCATTTATATATAGATTTGATCTTTAATAGTCTATTTATTCTATCAAATCTATTAACGATTAATAAATTCACATATTTCGTCACCTAATCCTCCCTTTCCGCTGACTATTTTTGTATATTTCTAAACATTAAGCACAAATCACGTGATTCAATCAAAATATAAACAGTCCATCCAAGGTCGTTAATTTATTATAACATACTCGTATTTAATCACACTTCCAACAAAAAGACTGAGACCCCTACAACATTTCGTAATCAAAGACCTTTAAACAAATATAAAAATACAAAATGTTACAGCAAATAATACAATAATTTACACCTCGCCATATGATATGATGTAACCATTTTTCTTGGGCTCTCATTGTTGTTGTTGCTTGTTGTTTCTGTTGTCACTCTTCTCATATTTAAATAAACAAGAAATATGTTTTTGGGAGGTGTAAGTGTCTGTGTGTGTGTGTGTTGCGTTTTATTTATTTTTATAATTTGCTTACAATTCGTGTTTCGGGGCTTATCTGATACGAAAAAAAAGAAAACCCGAAGAGGGAACGAGGCAAGCCGAAGCTTTTCGGCAACCGCGTGTGTGTGAGTCGTAGTCGTAGCCGATGTGTTGATATAGCTTTTGATAGCTGCTGACCCACTTTGACTATTTGCATGGCCTACTGCACTTGGCCAAGTTTTTGTCTCGCTTTCGCTCACACATCGCCGAAAACGCGAACGAGAAAGAGCGCCTTAGATTTGGAAAAATATTAAGGTGGCGGCGATACGAGAGCACTAATAGTTGCGGTCAAATATTTACGTCTAGCTTAACTTATGTTTTCATAGAAACACATTTTATTTCTGTGTCCAAAATAGCATCCACGAATTAATTTGTACTTACTAAATGAATGTTTTATCTAATATACTTAAGGAAACAAATAATGACGATTCTTAGGGAAAAATCATAAGCAGAGACATAAAATCAAAAATAAAAGATTTAAGTCAAATACTTAATATGCAGGATTTTTTTTTAAATTTATATTACGTATACGGATAATTACGTTATGTAATCAATTATTTCAGCTAAAATAAAAACAACTGTGTTTTTTTCGGCGAATAACCAAAAATATATTTTGTTTAATGTTTAACAGGCAAAAAATCTCATAAATTTATTAAACCAAAACCATTTAATTCAAGACAACTTTTAAAGATATATTTCCTATAAGTTTTATTATTATTCAAATTCTGTGCTTCAATATATCCTTTTTAATTATTCATACCTTCTCTTATTTTAAAATTTGTAAGTTCATATATATTTTTTCATTTAATTGTAAATATTTAAATTCAAGATAAACAAACCTATTATTTTCACCGCAATTGTAATGTAAAATATGTATAAAAATATTAATAAATTACTCATACGCATTTTGCATATCGCCGCCCCGTCTGACATTTTGTCGCAATAATTAGTTGGGAAATTTAGATCATGGCAGCCATATAACATTGTAATAATAATTGCAGCTAGGCAAACAGTAGAAACAGTCGAAACCATAACAATAAGCAGACATTGAAACCGTTTTTCCAACCTCCCTCCTTTATGTTTTTGTATTATTATTTTTTGTTGTTTCTGTATATTGCTTTTCACGTGAACTTACATAATGTGCCGCCACCTATTAGTGTGCGTTTGTGAGTGGTGGCCACTGTACAGACATCGCTCATACATACACAGAAACAACAATTGCGTAGTTTTATGTTTCATATTTTTTGGCTTCTTGTGCGTTTATTTTCGAAATACATTTTTATTTCGTTTTGGGTTTTGTAAATTGATTGTTGCTTGCCTTTCTGGCACTCAATTTGTATATTGTGTGAAGGGATTAATTGAATATAAATAAAGGGTTAGGAAATATAAAAATATTTAAATCTAGAAAAGGATTTTGTAGGCATACCTTTATTCTTTTTAAATTAAATTTTAAATAAATAATAAATTAATAATAATAAGTCGCTTTAAATTGTCCCCTTAAATTATAAAAAATTCATAAATTGATTACAGGCACAAACAATGCAAACACAGTCTTTGTCTTTTTTATTCATGCCTAAATTCTTGGCTTTATCGTAGGCCAATAGCCATAATTTGCAGTTAACCCTTCAGTTGGCAAATAAATTAATTAGTTTCGACACCGTTTAACTTAAGCCCAAAGAGCTGTTGACACCATCATCCCGTCATCCATCGCATTTGTCATTCGTCATGCCGTTCCATTGTCAACTTGCATATTTGTTTGTCCTTCACTTGAATTAACATTGCAATGCATAAAAACACGAAAATAAGAAAGAAAAAGAAACAATTCAATGGTTGTTGGTTTTATGACTTACGATAAAACGCAAACAAAAAAATATGAACAAATGAAAAATGAAAAGGAAAACCTTAAGGCAGAGTCACAGCTTGTGTGGCATTTAATTGCATCAAAACTCGATCTCAAAGGACACATTTCGTTGCATTTGTGATTATTCTTTTTGGGTTTAGGGTTTTTGGTTTTGGTTTTTGGTTTCGGGTGGCCGTTTTTTGACCCTCCCCACTTGTAAACTGGGTCAGTGCAATTTGGGTCACCTAGATTTGATTACCAAACCAGCCAAGAGTCGTCGTCGGCGTCATCGGTTCAAGCCGAGTGCCTCACTCTCTCGCTCTCGCCGGTCTCTATATCTCTCTCTATTTGTACATAAATATATATATGTAAAAGTATATATACAAAGGTATATAAAAATCTAGTACATGGCTACAGCTGCGTGTGACTGACTGGGGCGGTAAAATGGGCTCTCGGTGGGTGGTACTGCATATATACCATTATACCATACCATACATATGTTTTTATATCCCTGAATCTGATTCCATTCCTCTCAATGGCTGGACTTGAGGGAAAATGGATGAAAATGTTGGGGTAAATGCAGGGGATAAGGGTAAATGTGAAGATGAATCGACAAATGGCGGAAAAGTGTCAGGAAAAAGATAACACATCGATTGTGGGCAATGGAGAAGCGACCAGAATGGTTTAAAAGAGGATACTGTGCCAATCAAGTGGTTGGTGGCTTCAAAGGAAACCAATAGAATTCAAAGCTGCACAATTAAACGTTGAGAAAACAAATAGAAATTGCGATAGGGATAAAGAAATACATAAAATGCAAAGAATAAATTGAAATGGAATAATTTAATTGCTGAAGGGTCCTAATATTGGGAGAATTATAGATTTCTTTGTAGGAAAGACATTTTTATTGCCACATCCCTTAAATTGGCTATTTATTATTATTAAATTTCGTATTAAAAAGTATCACACAAAAATAATTTCTTTTTTAGAAACTACTATCAATATATAAAAGATTTAAAGAAGAAATAAAGGAAGAGGTTATTGGTACCTTTAATAACCCTTAATGTTAAAATTTTAATATTATTGTGATAGCTTTTCCATATTTAAATGTAAAATTAATTTATTTAAGGATATAACCATTATCTAAGTGATATGCAAAGAGAATTATATCTTTAATTAAATACTTTTTATATGAAAATAATAATTGATATAAATATAATTACGTAACACTGCAATATGTATGTATGTATGAATATACCACGATCATTTGCAAGTGATAAGTAAAGAAAAAACATTTCATCAGTAAAATATTCTAAGAAATAATTGTGACAAGGAACGATCTGAACCTATCCCAACCTGGCAATAAACTCACACCACAGAGTTCAAAAAGAAATCCCCGAAATAGGCCAACACATTCAGTATTCACTTCCAGCACATGCCAAAATCCAAGTCCAATATCCAACCATATGGCGACGGATACAATGGGACTTTCCCTTACAAAAAAAAAAAAATAAACGGAACCGAAGGAAATCGAACGAATGACGAACCGAATCGAAGAAAAAACTTAACGTAAATTGATGAAATTGATTGGAAAAACGTATATAGTCGCCAACAACAACAACGAAATATAACCAAAATTTATTTCAAAATACAAAACGAAACAAACCCCAAAGAAAAAAAAACGAAAGTGCGTGCGATGAATGAGCAAAATTGCGCAAACGATCGTGAATGCTTCACACTGATTATTGTTTTAGTTTTTTTTTTGAAATATACTCTTTGGGAAAGGGTATTGTATTTTTTGTATAACCTTTTTTTTTTATTTTTATAATATTTAAATGCATTATTATACATTCTGCTGGAATACTAGGGGACTATTCTGATTATATTTAATGTATTTCCTCAAATAAAAAATTGTTGGAAAGGTATACAGATTTTTAATTAATATAGAACATGATAGTTTTTTAACTTGATTTTTTTTGTATTATATATAATGTAAAGAAAATACCTGACATATTTTTTATACAAAATATATAACACTTTTAGTAAATTTCCATAATTATAATAATTAAAGTGTATTTAAAGATTTCTACTATAAGCATTCCCTTCTAGTTCCTTTTGTTGTTTCCCCTTTACGCACAAAACAATAAAAAAAGCTGCCAAAAATATCAGCAGTTGCCAAGGGAAAGAGACGGGGACTGTTTGAGAGATAGAGATAGGGAGAGAGTGAGTGGGGGAACTGAAGCATAATAACAAAGTGCGTGAGCTTTTTTTTGGGTTTCGTTTTTGTGGCATTTTCAGCATTTTTTGTTGGGTTAGGTTCAATATTGAACCGTTTTTGTTGTATTTTTTTCGGGTGGAAGCTTCAGTGCGTGTGAGGCGTGAATTGTTATTGCGTGTGCTTTTTTTGTTTTATTTTTGTGTGTTTGTGTGTGTGAGGCAGTGAAGCGTTTTTTTTTTTTTTTGTGGGAATCTCTCGTGGTTTTTGCTTTTGTTTTTCTGTGCGGTAAAAAAACTAAAGCTCCATCAGACGTCTCTCTCTCTCTTTTTTCCTCACGCACACACTCGTGTAACATGCTCCTCTCTACGCGTTTTCATTTTCATTATTTCTGTTTTTTTTTTTTTTTTTGTTTCTGTGTCGATTGCGTTGTTGAATATTTCCACTTTGTTTATATAATTTTAATCAAAAAGAAAAGAAAAAAGGAGAACGAAAAATCTATACCCTTGAAATGGTTGCAATAATGCGTATACTTAATATAATTATTGGCGAGAACCCTTTTTAAAGTCTAAGAATTTAAGCAAAGGCTTAAAAATTAACGTTTAGAAACTTCTAAGTTGATATTAAATAAAATTATTAACAAAAATGAAATTATTATTTTTAAGAAAGGGTAAAAAATCACATTCAAACAGATTAACGGACAAAGTGACAGATCTTGATCTTGATTAGCTCAAAATCTGAAGATATAGTATTAAAAATATAGAAAATATTATTGTAAATATAATTAAAAAGTGGTTTTCGATATCTTTTGTACAAACTCAATAAGATCAGATTTAACCATGTTGACGGACAGATGGACAAGCGGACAGTTCTTAAGCTATCAAAATTAAATAAAAGCTATACAGCTTCTTGGGATTATATTATAAAATTAAACAAAATGCTATAGTAAACATATTTATAAAGTTTGATTAACAAAAATTCAATTATTATCTTTAAAAAAGGATAAAAATCACATTCAAACAGATTAACGGACAAACGGACAGATCTTCATCTTGATTAGGTCAAAATCTGAAGATATAGTATAAAAAGAAACAAAATATTATAGTAAATATAAGTAAGTAAGTGGTTTTCGATATCTTTTGTACAAACTCAAAAAGATCAGATTTAACCATGTTGACGGACAGATGGACAAGCGGACAGTTCTTAAGCTATACAGCTTCTTGGGATTATATCATAAAATTAAACAAAATACTATAGTAAACAAAGTTTTACAAAGTTTGATTATAATATCTATTAAACTAAGTGATAAAATTCAATTTTACCAGAATGACGGACAAACCGACAGATCTTAATCTGATATGCCATATAGCTTCTTCAGATTATAGTACCTTCAGAAAGGGTATACTTATACGTGCGGGTGTGTGTGCGTGTGTGTTTGTACGTAAAGAGCTTGAACGTTTTCAGAAAAAGTAGGTTAGTGGGTCACCATATCTAACAACGAGGCGACGCGACAGCGCTGCAGCTGCGACGCCAGCGACGCCGATGTCGAAGTCGATGCCGACGTCTTTTTGACAGCAGCCAGACGAAGCAAAAATTTTTATTTTATATTCGTTTATATATAATTTCAGCTTCTTCATCTGATTTTCTTCTTTTTGGACTTCTCTCGATTTTTGTTGTTGTCTTGTCTGCTGGCTTCGCCTTTCCTTCGTTTTTATTTTGTTTGGCCAACAAAACTTGTCTTGCCTCTGTTCTTTTTTCCAAAACACTATTAAAAATAGTTTTGGCATTTTAATCGCCGCCATTTCGCATTTGGCGGCTGGTTTTTGGGTACTTTTAAGTAAATATTTATTTGTTTACTATTTGGATTGGCTAGATGAAACGGATTTTGGTCGCTTAAATCAGAAAATGTACCAGAAATCGCCGAGCAGTGGATTTTTCGAATTTTTAACGTATGGCTAAAGCTTCCTTTGATATTTTGGAAATTTTTAAATCAAACAGAAACTTACAGTCAACAGGGATTTACCTCGGGGAGAATAAAAAAAAATAAGTATTAATAATATTAAACTTACAATTTTAATTTCTTTAATTTACTTTAATATTAATTTGAATATGTGAAAATATTTGCAACTCAATATAAAACAAATCACATTAACCCCCACTGAATTCAATTTGAAAGGTAAAATAGCTCTCGTAAATTATAGTGAATCATAAATAATCTTTTTAGTATAAGGTAGGCTATGCGTATTAGCGATTTTGGCGATTCATAAATCTGTTTTCGGCTTGCTCAGCATTGGAATCTCAACGATTTTGCTGTGCCAAAAACCCAAAAAACCGCAGAGAAACAGCAACAATGTTTATGAAAAACCGCAGCGGCAATAAAGAAAAAGCGAAGCAGAGACACACACACAATGCACACACCACCAATGGCTATTCAAATGTGAATTAAAAACGTAAAAATTGTTGGTTTCTTAATTATTGTTGTTTAAGGCTCAAGGTGGCCGCAGTCCAAATTCAACAACAATAATCAGAGAAAAATCCAACTCATGTCTGCCTAATTGGGCAGATTTTCCTTTTTGCCGTTGCTGTCAAACAATTAACATTAAACATATACATACATAAATAATGTACAGCTTGTCAGTCGCCGTATGCCATTTATTAACTTTTTTTTGTATTTAAATAAATACAAAAAATATGCAGACAATGTACACAACACAAGACATTAATAAAATATACACTCAAATGTTCGAATCAAAGATAAAAGACTAATGCCTCTACACACCCAGCATGGATAGTCTTGTGTTTGGTTTTTGTTTGTATTAAAGTTTTTATTTATTCACCTTTTTATATATTTATTGATTTTTGTATTAAAATAAGCTGGCTGCGTGGAGTGGCCATAACTGAGGATTTATACAGTCATGTGTATTATATATTTATTATATGTGATATTTGCACATTTAACACGTATGCTTAAGTTTGCATTTTATTTATTTTTTAGGGTTTGTCAAAGTACCGATTCTTTTAAAAATATTCCCCTTAGGAATTCCTCATTGAATTGTATTAAATGGAATCATACCTACAAATATTTTAGTTAAAAACAAAACACTAACCTTCAAATTAAAAGTAAATCAGTTAAAAGGGTTTCCTAATTTCCTGTATTTTTTGGATGGTAAACATAGGCAATCCTCTTATAATTATTGATAGAAAAACATTAAAAATAATCGCTTTAATGTTTGTAATTTAATGCATTATTTATGTAAGAATCAAGGAAGATATATTAATTAATTTAAAAACCCTATAAAAAGCCTTATAATATACTTGCTTATTTTTCAAACACAATCTTGAATATTTATCCAAAATGATATTATATTTTTGACTTTTTCAAACACAATCTTGAGTATTTATGCAAAATAACATTATATTTTCGACTTTAAAAATGAGTTCATATATTAATTTTATGGCTTTAAAAAACAAAAGTGACTGTTTCCAGCCACGCAAAATGTTACCTACATAAAACAATTTTAAAACACCAATAAACTAAGCTGGAAAAATGTAAATTCCATTT
This sequence comes from Drosophila rufa, assembly GCA_018153105.1. Classification (NCBI taxonomy): domain Eukaryota; kingdom Metazoa; phylum Arthropoda; class Insecta; order Diptera; family Drosophilidae; genus Drosophila; species Drosophila rufa. The sequence continues at coordinate 11,764,262 of JAECXS010000085.1, forward strand.
ATCTTGTAAACTATTTAACTTAATTAGTGTAAAATGTACGAGAAACGTCTGCCACAAAAATGCATGCTAAAATGGTATTTTTTTCAATTAGTCAAGTTTCTTTTTGGCTGACCCAAATTGCAAGCAGCTAGAAACGAGTCCTGTCCCACAGCGGCGGCGGCGGCGGCACCCAACCCTCTTTTTCTAGGGGGCTTAGCCCACCCCCGCACCGCCGCTCTCCCCCCTCATTTCAGTTGCAGGCAAATGCAACTCATTTGTTTTCTACGCATCGGGCGGAGGCTTGAAGGACCCGAAACCCGCCCAGAAAAGCGTCGTCTACACACCCTCGCTTTGAAAGCGCGCAGTGCATTTCAAGCAGAGGAGGAGAAAAAAAAAAATAAGCAAACCCCCGACGCCAAGCAAAACCCCCCTTTTTTGCGAGAACCCCCTTTTTTTTTTTTTTTTTGCTGGCTGCAATTGTTTTTGTGGCCTCGTGACCTAGTTTCGAGCTTCGTCAACTGCAACGACAGCAGAGGCGTCGGCGGAGAGGGGGCGGGCGTCGTTTTAAATGAATTGCAGTCTCTGTTTCTTTTTCGCTTTATTTTTCCTTTCTTTCTGTTATTGTACTTTTTTTGTGTGTTTTTTTTTTTGCACAAACAAGCCAAAGAAGAAGAGAACCAAATCGGTACCATAAAATCGAGCAAATCAACAACACACGATGCGAATTGCATTGAGAAATGCCAAAAGGAAAATAAAAATGCAATTTTTACAACCATCCGATTTTTCAGTTTATTGCAATTGAAATTCCAGGCGGGGATTAGTCAGCAATTAGCACGTGGTCAAGAAATAAGAAAAATTCAATTTAAAATAAAAAGGGAAGTGGAGAAACGTGAGGCATGAATAAAGCAAAGGGAATTTTATGCAATAAATAAACGGAAAAGGGAGTTAGCTTGAAAAGGGAAAGTAAGTGCCAAAAGGGAATATAAAAAGGATATCGAAAAGAAAAAGGTGATACTCTTTGCAGGAGATGAATAGTTACAATTTTAATAAGAATTGTACATATGTGATTTTCTTTAAAAATATGTGTATATTATTTCTTTAAATAAAATAACAAACATTATTTCTGTGCTGAGTAGTCTGCTCAGTGGGGTTTACTTGAAAGCATCACCAATATTAGAGGTTTTTTATAAAGATCTAATTTATGGGCATTTTTTTTTTACCAAAAATAAAATATTATCAATGAAAGTTTTTAACATAAAACATTTTAACATAAAAGGATTTGAAGGAATCTAAGAATTATTGTGTATATTTTAATTGTAACGAGAAAGTAGGCTAACTTCGGTAAACCGAAGCTGGTATACCCTTGCCGTCTGTAATTGGATCATTAAAAATCGAACCATTTTAGTAATGTTGAAAAACATACAATTTTGTAAATTTTACATTTTACATGTAGAATGTTGCATTTTCATTTAAATCGACCGATCGCTTCTATGGCAGCTATATGATATAGTGGTCCGATCTTAATGAAATTAAAACCGTAATTCTAAAAACTGCTATTTCTCAAAATATATAGAAATACGTTGAAAAACAGAGAAGTTAAATTTTTTTTTACATTAATTTCGCCATCATTCCTATGGCAGCTATAGGATATAGTAATCCGATTTCGGTCGTTCCGACATATATACTGCGTGCTAAAGAAATAAGACTATGCTGAAAATTTCAGCTCGATAGCTCGAAAACTGAGAGACTAGTTCGCGTAGAAACCGACAGACGGACAGAGGGACAGACGGACAGACGGACAGACGGACAGACGGACAGACGGACAGAGGGACAGAGGGACAGACGAACAGACGGACAGACAGACAGACGGACATGGCTAGATCGACTCGGCTGGTGATGCTGATCAAGAATATATATACTTTATGGGGTCGGAGATGCCTCCTTCACTGCGTTGCAAACATCTGGTCAAAATTATAATACCCTCTGCAAGGGTATAAAAATATCTAAATATGTTTGCTGAGATCAATATTATTTGTGGGTATGATAATAGTATATTTTTATTTTAGTATTATAAGTATTAAAATAGTATCAAAACATTTATCATTTAGCTCATTAAACTCGTATTATCACCAGTCTTTGATAATCGTATACCCCATTTAAAAAATAACCCCATTCCCCAAAAAATAAACTTCTCATATTAACCTACTAAAATGATTGATTATAATAAATAAATAAATAAATAATGCATGGCAATCGAAAACCACAACGGGCCACACCTGTTCCACCGCACTTTTTTTTTGGTGCGATTTGTGATGATATTCATTCCACATGACAGACAAGACTATAGACAGACCCGACAGAGGCGCCGCCGTCGAAGTCGACGTCGCCGTAGACTTCGTCGTCGATCTACAGAAATAACAAAAAAGAAACAACATTCAGTTTGACCTCATTACAAATATGCTATATAATATATAATAATAGCTAATGAAATGAACAAAGCGAATTAACAGAAGCAAATAAAATATTAAATATTGTATAATTTAAGTGCGTTAATTAATTTAATTTGCCGAAAGGGTTGATGAGGGGAGGGAGCCGGGGATAGAAGGGGAAGAGAGCGAGTGGGCGCGGGTAACCGTGTGGTATGCGTAATTTATTGCGCATTGAAAAAGTGCACTCTGACTAAATGTGTATTACGAGTTTTTGTTTTGTATAAAGTGCACTGAAAATGTGGAATATTTAAGAAATAAAAAATATTAAGTTTTTGATGTTTGATTTAAATAAAATATTAAGTATACGACAAGTATACCTATGAGATATCAAGTATACGTAGGAGATATCTTAGATAAGATCGCACAAAAGTAATTATCAATAAAATTGGACTGAATTTATTAAAGCTTAAATGTTTAAATATATTACATATTTATTATTTTACATTTCATACGATTTTAAATTAGTAAGCAAAATTTTAAAAATCGATTGAAAAATATTATGACTCTTATTTAACTTTTTGTTTATGTAAAATCAGTTCAAATTGATTGTATTTTTGTTTCTTAAGAGATTTAAATAATTTATAAAATTACAAATGCATTTGAAATGCAAAGTTTTCTCAAGTGTATTGAATACACTTTATATATAGAAATACACAATTATACAAATCTACATTAAGCTGACCTCCTCCTCAAGCGGCAAGCAAGCGTCGACGGCAACGGCGACTGCTACGTTGGCAGAGGCAGCGGCGAATTGCGGTCGAAACCGTCCCTGGGCGAATCTATCTGAATCCGTATCTGTATCTGTGCCTCTGTGCTTGTGCGTATCTGTGTGAGCGCTAGTGCTCGTGTGGCTCGTGCTTGTGTCTGTGCGGCATATGAAAAGTGTGTCAAGGTTTTTTGAATAATATTTTGTGCAGCGTTAACGCGACGTCAGCGCGGAGCAGAGAAAACGACGTCGCCACCTCCCCACCCTTTCCACCCCGTTGTTTTTGCTTTTGCTTCTCGTATAATTTTGATACCCTTTATGGAGAGGGGGGATTTACCATTATTATCCAAAGTTTACATTGCGATAAGGTTTGTGTATTACGTAATGGGATTTAACCTATTCTCGTTAGCTTCCGCCCTATGTAATTAAGGGTTCATGTTTTGATTGCTGATCTATTCCTTTATTGTTATAGCGAAGATTACCTAGTATATGGATAAACCTCAAATTATTATTATTATAACCCTCAAGTATTACGTAATGGGATTTAACCTATTTTCGTTAGCTTCCACCCTATGTAATTAAGGGTTCATGTTTTGTTTACTGATATATTCCTTTATTGTTATAGCGAAGATTACCTAGTATATGGATAACCCTCAAATTATTATTATAACCCTCAAGTATTACGTAATGGGATTTAACCTATTTTCGTTAGCTTCCACCCTATGTAATTAAGGGTTCATGTTTTGTTTACTGATCTATTCCTTTATTGTTATAGCGAAGACTACCTAGTATATGGATAACCCTCAAATTATTATTATTATAACCCTCAAGTATTACGTAATGGGATTTAACCTATTTTCGTTAGCTTCCACCCTATGTAATTAAGGGTTCATGTTTTGTTTACTGATCTATTCCTTTATTGTTATAGCGAAGATTACCTAGTATATGGATAAACCTCAAATTATTATTATTATAACCCTCAAGTATTACGTAATGGGATTTAACCTATTTTCGTTAGCTTCCACCCTATGTAATTAAGGGTTCATGTTTTGTTTACTGATATATTCCTTTATTGTTATAGCGAAGATTACCTAGTATATGGATAACCCTCAAATTATTATTATAACCCTCAAGTATTACGTAATGGGATTTAACCTATTTTCGTTAGCTTCCACCCTATGTAATTAAGGGTTCATGTTTTGTTTACTGATCTATTCCTTTATTGTTATAGCGAAGACTACCTAGTATATGGATAACCCTCAAATTATTATTATTATAACCCTCAAGTATTACGTAATGGGATTTAACCTATTTTCGTTAGCTTCCACCCTATGTAATTAAGGGTTCATGTTTTGTTTACTGATCTATTCCTTTATTGTTATAGCGAAGATTACCTAGTATATGGATAAACCTCAAATTATTATTATTATAACCCTCAAGTATTACGTAATGGGATTTAACCTATTTTCGTTAGCTTCCACCCTATGTAATTAAGGGTTCATGTTTTGTTTACTGATATATTCCTTTATTGTTATAGCGAAGATTACCTAGTATATGGATAACCCTCAAATTATTATTATAACCCTCAAGTATTACGTAATGGGATTTAACCTATTTTCGTTAGCTTCCACCCTATGTAATTAAGGGTTCATGTTTTGTTTACTGATCTATTCCTTTATTGTTATAGCGAAGACTACCTAGTATATGGATAACCCTCAAATTATTATTATTATAACCCTCAAGTATTACGTAATGGGATTTAACCTATTTTCGTTAGCTTCCACCCTATGTAATTAAGGGTTCATGTTTTGATTGCTGATCTATTCCTTTATTGTTATAGCGAAGATTACCTAGTATATGGATAACCCTCAAATTATTATTATTATAACCCTCAAGTATTACGTAATGGGATTTAACCTATTTTCGTTAGCTTCCACCCTATGTAATTAAGGGTTCATGTTTTGTTTACTGATATATTCCTTTATTGTTATAGCGAAGATTACCTAGTATAGGGATAACCCTCAAATATATTTAATGATCTTGCAGTATTTCTATTGCAGATATAAAATCTGTTGATGCTTTCTTGGGTTTACAAATGCAATATTTTGATACATAATCACGTATTTGCCTATATTCGTTATTTCCTATGTTATCAATTGACTTAGTAAGAAAAGGAAATTTTGTATAGTGAAATAATAATTGGATTGATCTAGTTTCCCTTTAGATATAATTTCTTCATTTTGCAGGGGTTTCTTAAAATGACTTACAGATTTTGTAATTCCGTTTTGTACTTATTTTTCTGTGATGAATTGCTCAAGTTATCATTTGTCTGATATTGATCACCTATATAGCATATACCAAGATCGAAAGCGAAGGGTATATAAGCTACGGCTTTCTTTTGAATTATCTTTTCCGTTTTATTGTTGCTGCTCACGATTGTTGTTGCCTTTGTCGCTGGCATTTTGTTGTAATCGCCGTTGTGTTGCTATGTTTGCTCTTTTCATTGTCTGTCTCTGTCTCGCTCTCCCTCCCTATCACTCTCACTCTCACCCCCTTTTTGTTGTTTGCTCATTTTTCGCTGTCATCGTTTTTCCCATTCTTCTTCTTCTGGCGATTTATTTTTATTTAATTGTGCTTTGTCAACTCTATACTATTTAAGTTATTACTTATTGTTTACTTTTAAGTGGTGACTTCTTTATATTCAATTTAATTGAGATTCGCGCCTTTTTGCATTTAATTGGGTTTATTTGTCAATCAGCGGATTTCTTTATTTCTTTTCTTGTGAATAAAAAAGGGAGCGTCTGATAAGAAAAGCAAAGTGGAAAAGCGATTGTGTGTCGCTCTGTAATTGGAATGCACATATATTTTCCTGCGACTCTTTCCCTACCCTTTTCCCGAGCTTAATCCATTGGAAAGTTCCTGAGGTTGACATATGTAACCCACATTTTGTTGTTGTTGGAGTCTTGCCAAACCATTATTTTTTCCCACCTCTCCCAATTAGCGTTTGGAGGGAAGTGTGGGCCAGAAACAACCGCAAACAGATGTTTGCCTAAGTCGTTTATTTATGGCAACAAAGTTACCTAAAGTTACCACCGCCTAGCAACTGAATCTGATTCGGCAGAAATATTTATAGGTTTTATAAAGGAAAGGCTTAGATATAGTTACCCCCTGAAATAAAAAATTAATATTAAATAAGTTAATGTTTTTGTACAATAAATAAAAGTTATCACCAAGAAACTGACTCTAACTGTAATACTTTAAAATCCAAAGTTTAAATCGATTTATTTTATCATGACAATCAGCAGACTTTTTAGTTTGTCGCTGAACTCGGTTTTGGGAATTTCAGGTGCAATGTAGAGGTGGAGAACTATCGACGGCACTATCGACACTATCTATGGTTTGGTGCTATCGAGCCTCCCTCGATGGCAGCCCTGCACTATCGATAGTTTTGCACAACGCTGCACATCCTAAAAAAAAAAATCATATTCAAATTTGAAAGTGGAAAAATACAAAAAAAAAAACCTATATCATGGATAAGTTTCTAAGTTTCTAATAGTGGAAAAAGGTAAAAGCAATTGTATTTTTAATTTTCGAAAATGAAATGTTTTATTATTTTGTATAACACCAATAAGCTTCAAATGAAATGTATTTTTATTTTATAGGATTCCCACATACAATAAAGTTTTGTTTAAATTTCATTTAACAGTTTTTTTTACATTTACCAGTTAAAACATGACATTATCGATAGCACTATCGACACTATCGATGGTTTGAGAAAAACAATCGCTCGCTATCGATGGCGCCGAATATCGATAGTTCTCCACCTCTAGTGCAATGCAATATTGGTAGGTTGTCACGCCTCTTTTGTTTGCCTTTTAGTCTTTTTTATTTAATGCAAATGAAAGGACTAAGAAATAAGCTTTTATACTTGCCAGGACTCACTGTGGCAAGCACACACACACAAACGCATTCACACATGCTCAAATATAGGCCCGATTTCCGCTCTTTTGCGATCCCAAAAACACCAACACACAACACGCCCCACAAAATTTCCCATTGACCCATTAACATGGAAACCAGCAAAAGAAGCAGAAAAAGTAAAAGAAACTGAAAGCGAAACAGAAGCACACGAGAAACAGACGCAGACACACACATAACAAAAATAGAGTTTGGAACCTATCCTAAGGCATTTGTTGTTATTTTTCCCTTTTTGGCTCAGGAGCAGTAGCAACAACCACAACAACAACAACACTACGCAATAGCAACCTACACCAACATGGCAACAGTTTTCCATTACAGCGAACAGCGGGCGCAAAGGAGAAAGAGCGAGAGAGCGTTTACACCCAAGGCATTGGGGCGCTCTCCCTCTACCATGCAGGGAGCAAAGGGAATGAGCGAGGTAGAGGGTATGAGAGATGTAGGCCTGAAAACGAAATCGAAATTAATCTCTCTAACATAGACCTGAATCTGTACAACAAAAAAGTAGGTCAACTGCGGCAGCGAAGCGTCGTCGTCGTGCACTCACACAGCCATGCATGGCGACACACACTTTCACTTATTACATTATTCAGGCCCCAAAAGCTGAGAGAGCGTTGGAGCTGCGAGCAGTAGCAGCAGAAGCACAGAGAGACAGAGAGCCCCCGCTTGTGGGCGAAACTTGTTCGTGCCGCTGACGTCGACGGCGGCAGCGCTGTCTATGCCTCAGCCGCTGCCGCAGTCGATTATTTCATATTGAAAGCAAAAGTGATCTGAGGCAACCGACAGAGAGAGAGAGCACCAGAGAGAGCCTCTCTCAAGCGCACTTAACCCCCCAATGGCCCCCCGCTTCGTAGCCGGCTTGTGGGGGAAAAATGTTACAAGGTTTCGTTTCAGGTTAAGACGAGTTTTTTTTTCTTTTTTTTCACATTTTGTTTTAGTTTTGTGTAGTTTTTTTTACAAAGATTTTTATTTTTTTTGTATGAACAAATTTTGTATTTTCTAAATTTAGCTGTTGTGAGTCCGTGTGTGTGTCAGTGTGTTTGCGATGACGACAGCAGAAAAAAATCACAAGAGAGAAAACAAAACGAAGAGAAAGAGAAGAAGAGGAGTAGGAGGGGTGGGTGGAAGTGGGCCAAGGGGGAAGCAATGTTGCTGTTGCTTTTTATTTTATTTTTTCCCAGTGCGTCGTCGAAATAAGTGACCTGCCTCATTTGAAATTTGTTTGCGGCATTTCGTTCCTCCTCTCTTCTCTTCTTTTTTTCATTCGTACGTCTTGGGATGCAATTGAAAAGGTCGGAGGTTAAGCGACGGAAGGTGTGGGGGTGGCAGAGGGTTAAGCGTGGGCGGCGATCGAGGATTGGGAAATTCTGGGAATGTGCGTGGAATCGTGGAAACTATTACAATGTCATAAATATTTATGTGAATTCTCTCACGGCCTCATTTCTCTCAGTGCAGTTCAAGTGCCGGTTGCTTAACGGTCAGGTAAAAAATAACTGCTAGTTGGACAAACCTTTAATACAATATAACCGAAGGTTAAGTGCTAAGAGGAGCTGTAAATAGAAAATGTGCAAGCACAGGGTTGATTTTATTAGGTCAGTGATAAGTGTCTCGTCCTCTTTCTTATCTGGCCATTTTATCTTCTGCAAGTTAAGAGCAATCCCTTACATTAACACTTTCAGTTATTTTTTAAAACCACACAAAAAAAAAAAAAACAAGAGTTTAACCTTTCTACGCGTTGTCTTAAAAGTATTCTCAAGCAGTATGAGTTTAGTATACATTTTATACTTCAAACTATCAAATGTATACTCCAAAGTTTAGTTTTTATACTCCATAGTTTCAATTGTGTATTTTTGAGTATTATTTTTATACGAACCTACATCGAAAATTCGATAACATATCGCGTTAGCTGGAATTTAGTGCTTTTCTGTTTGTCGCGTTAGTGATTATTAAGAAATATTGGTGCAGATGAGTATAAAATGTATACTTTCGTAGTATTAAATTGATAAGCATCTTATTAAGAAATTGTTCATACTCAAGAGTATAGAATTCATGTAACAATCGTATAGGTTCTATGATGATTTTTTTTTGGGTGTAACAGTTTATCTGTCTCATTTACAGCGAAATTTAACTTTCCATTAAATTATATTGCAACCCTGAAGGAAATATCACTTTATAAAAAAAATTATTCAAAATGGTTTACAATAAACTAAATACAATGTTCATACTTAACCCGTATTATTTCGCAACACCGAACCGTCAAAATCTTGCCACATCAATCCCAACTCTAGTACAGTACAACCCAAAAGTGAGCCAGCACTGACCCATACAATAAACCAAATATATGATCAAAATATACAACTTTTCGAAGCAAAAAGTGCTTACAAAACACGAGCTTTGTGCCTTAAAGTCGCCGAAAACCCAGAAATAAAAAAAAAAAACCCAAAACATTTGCCAATCGACACATAAATTAAAATGTCCAACCGCCCCCGCTGATCCTCAAATTTTTCCAAAAATGTCCAGAATTAAGTCGCGGACAAGAAATAAATGAAAATTAACTGTAGATTGCGTAAAGACAAGACCCGTGAAACGGCCGAAAAATACAAAATACAAAAAACAAATAAACAAAACCTTCGAGTCCGAATCCGAATCGGATTCCAAATCTGATTCAGTGACCAAAATAACAACAGTAACAACACAATGGCCTCAAATAAAGAAAATGCAGCTTGGAACGGCCAACAATTGAAGACAATTTTGGTGACTTTTCGTATGCGGTGCACGTTCCGAGTACATTTTATACGTTTAATGTTTTATTATGAAATTAAACGAAGGCAGCCAGCTGTCAGTCAGTCGGGTCAGTCAATCCCTCTGCCTTTCCGTCAGTCAATCAGCCGGTGTCCAGTCATCGCAAAAGACGAAACAAAAAGAAACCAAATGAAAAACCCCAAAATAACAAAACAGAATACAGTTGAAGTCGACAGTTAAAACAGTTGAAAAATTCGCTGTGCTTTGTTTTTTTCCTACCACACGACATTAACATTTGTGCCACCAGCGCAGGCGACAAATCGCCAGAGATCGGGGAATTTCGGGGGCCAGCTCTTAATGCTTTGTTTTCTTGTGTTTTGGCAGTCAAGCGCGAGCCTGCGCACATTTTTCGGCCAGTTACAATGGTCTGCGAAAGCAGCCCACAAAAATGCACAAAGTGATTTGGAAATGTCAAGCTACAATTAGGCAAAACAACATAAATATGTTATGGGGGGTGCTGCAAAAATTACTATGGTTTTGAAATTATTGCAAAAGGTGTCTAAAATTAGGCAATAAAATCTTAAATTTTTTTCCCCCTCTTCTTATTATTATCAAAGTTAAGGACACCATTTAAAAGGGATTTTAAAAAGACAGTGCTTTATCGTGAAAGATAGCAGAAGTCGTACACCCAAAAAAAAATCATCATAGAGCCTATACGATTGTTACATAAATTCTATACTCTTGAGTATGACAGATTTCTTAATAAGATGCTTATCAATTTAATACTACGAAAGTAGTTATACTCATCTGGACCAATATTTCATAATAATCACTAACGCGACAAACAGAAAAGCACTAAATTCCAGCTAATGCGATATGTTATCGAATTTTCGATGTAGGTTCGTATAAAAATAATACTCAAAAATACACAATTGAAACTATAGAGTATAAAAACTAAACTTTGGAGTAAATACTTGATAGTTTGAAGTATAAAATTTATATTAAACTCGTTATACTGCTTGAGTATACTTTTAAGACAACGCGTAGAAAGGTTAAACTCTTGTTTTTTTTTTTTTTGGTGTAGTATAGGTTTTGATTATGAATGAATTTTCTCCTATACACTTAATAGCTTGTACATTATTCCTTGGCTCTTGACATTTTAGCCGCCTGTGTCCACTGTGTCTGTACAGTGGGCTACTTTGTGCAGTCAATTGGTGTGCCGTTGATGTTTTTCCGTTTGCCGTTTTCTGTGGCCGAAGCCTGAAACTCAGTCAGCCAGCGATTGACAAACAACTGTCGAAAAAGTCATTGCGCATGCGCACAAGTCAAAAAGGCAACGTAAATGCAGACGCAGAAACGAAGCAAAACGAGAACCAACGCCAAACAGCGGAGCCAAAAAGGCCCAAAATACCCAAAAGAGTTAACAGATCTTTTTTAGTGCATATATATATATATTTTTATGTATGTATGTAGATGTGCATATTTGGGCAACGGTTACACGGAGCCATTTAAATGGAGTAGCGAAGTGGAAGCTGAGGTGCTGTTGCTTTTTCTCTTAGTTTCTGCCGCTGATGCAGAAGTAGGTCTCCTCTCGCAGTCGTATCTCTCCTTCGCTATCAGCCGAAACTCAAGACCCAAAACTCAAACCTGTTTGCCGCTGGCATGAATCAAACAAAACCGAGAGTGAGAGTGAAACGGTGCCACAGCGATGGCTAAGATAATAGCAGTCGGAAAGATAAAAACTTTATTATTGTTATTAAATTTATTATTATTATATTATTATTTTTATTATTAAATTATTATTTTTATTATTATTATATTATTATTTTTATTACTATTATATTATTATTTTTATTATTATTATATTATTATTATTTTTGTTATTATTATATTATTATTTTTTTTATTATTTTTATATTATTATTTTTATTATTATTATATAATTATTTGTATTATTATTATATTATTATTTTTGTTATTATTATATTATTATTCTTTTTATTAATATTACATTATTATTTTTATTATTATTATAATTATTTTTAAAAGTCAAAATTTTGTTTTTTAATGCAGGTTTACCAATTAATTAATTAAATTTAAAAAGGTCTAATAACAGAATAAAAAGTGCCTTTGACGTATCCCATAAAATATTCATCACTTTACATTTTTTAAAAAAATCGGTTTAAAGTTAAAATAAAAAAATAAAAAAAAGGTTTTAACTTATTATTTTTTTTAAATGTATTTCGAGTTGAAATTATACTTAAGACTACATAAATATTCTGGTTATAAATACATACCTCAAATAAATTAAACTGCACACTGTGATATTTAAGTTCGTAATAAATAAGATTAGAGGTGCCTGAAAATGGTGCCGAAGTGTATGCTACAAAATAAGCTATTTCGGTTAGTTAAAAGTTCTGGCTCTAAAACTCCTAAGCGGGTTTAGCGATTCATGTTCGCTGATATCAATTTCAAAAAAGTTCACCTTCCATTCATCAAAATTGAAGTGTGTTATTTTGATTATAGTTAAAAATATTTGTTTTTTGACATGCTGCTATTATTTTAACCGAAACTGTACGTCCATATGAGCCTGTATGTGTGTGTGTTTTGTCATTACCTGCTGTCCATATGATCAGAGATCCAAAGTCTTGTTGGCTACGGTCACGAACATTTTTCCGTTTTTTTATTTGTATTTTTTTCCTTCTTTTTTGGGAAGGAAATGAAAATTTGCCTTAGTCTTTGTTTTCTGTTTCTGTACTTTTTCTTAAGTTAACTTTTGAGTGCGTTTTGGGTATTTCGTAAGATCGGCATACATACATACACACATGTGAGTGTAGAGAAGAAGAGGAAGAAGAAGAAGCGGCAGCAGCAGAAGACAGAGTCGAGTCTCTGAAGACTCGAAGTTGCGTCTTCTTTCATCTTTGGTAATTGAGCGTTGAAATGTTGTAATCTCCCCGCAACCTACATGAAGGTGGCAAACGTGTTTAACTCTTTTTTTCCTACCTTTGCGTCATACGCAAACGGAAAGGGGAGGGAAAGGGAGGGGTAGAGTGGAGTGAAAGAGAGGACAACATGTTTTCACGTGCATCACGTTGAAAGTTCCCTTTTAACTGCATTTTATGCGGTTTTCTTCTCGTTTTTGAGGGGTTTTGGGTTTTCCCCATGGGTTTTTGGGGTCCCTCCTTTTTCGGTCTCGTTAATGTGCATTTTGTAGCCCTTTAAATGGTGGATATCGGTCATTATTCTGGGATTTATCATATAGATTTGTGTAGTTAGTACATTTTTAATAACTTACCTCGAGTTTACTATTTTATTGATATTAAAGAAGATGTTATTTATTGATTATAAGTATATCCTTTAAAACATATGAAGTATTTAAAATATTTGAATTTGTACTAAACTTTTATGATTTCTAAAGTAATACAAATTTGGAAAGTAAAAAAATAATATTTATGATTTTGATAAGTATTTTATTGATATTAAAGAAGATGTTATTTATTGATTATAAGTATATCCTTTAAAATATAGAAAGTATTTAAAATATTTGAATTTGTACTGAACATTTATGATTTCTAAAGTAATAAAAATTAGGAACATAAAAAAATAATATTTATGATTTTGATAAGTATTTGATTGATATTAAAGAAGATGTTATTTATTGATTATAAGTATATCCTTTAAAATATAGAAAGTATTTAAAATATTTGGATTTGTACTGAACTTTTATGATTTCTAAAGTAATAAAAATTTGGAAAGTAAAAAAATAATATTTATGATTTTGATAAGTATTTTATTGATATTAAAGAAGATGTTATTTATTGATTATAAGTATATCCTTTAAAATATAGAAAGTATTTAAAATATTTGAATTTGTACGGAACTTTTATGATTTCTAAAGTAATAAAAATTAGGAACATAAAAAAATAATATTTATGATTTTGATAAGTATTTTATTGATATTAAAGAAGATGTTATTTATTGATTATAAGTATATCCTTTAAAATATAGAAAGTATTTAAAATATTTGAAATTGTACTGAACTTTTATGATTTCTAAAGTAATAAAAATTAGGAAAGTAAAAAAATAATATTTATGATTTGGATAATGACTTTTATTGGGCAAAAACAATCTTCAAAAATTAATTTTCTATATCAGTACATTTTTCTTGTAATTTTATTTGTTAGATAAATCATCTTTTTATTATTTTTGTCAATACAAATTATTATTTTGTCTGTTAATATTTTCGGCAGTTTTGTGATTCATGAAGTCTGCCCACCAAAAGTTGCATTTTAATGGGTGATGGTGATGGGGCCCTTGTTTTGTTTCTCCGCTTTGTAGTTCCGTTTTTGGTTAGTTAAGGAATTGGACTTGGGCTCAGGCTTCGGACTCTGACTCTGACTCGGACTCGGACTCTGGGGAGTGAAAGTTTATTTTGTGACCACGTTTTATTATATGGTATATGTATATATGGGATATGCATGTAGTTTTTATGCTCCTTTCGGCGGAATCTTATGCAATCTGTTGGGTTTTCGGTTGGGCTTTTTAATAGGGCTTTCGCATCCTTATTTGGGGCACACGCTCACTCCGCGGAGTTGTTTATATTTTTGCCTTTCTTAATGAGTGATTTAGTCGCTTCTTCTTTGGGAGACGAACTTTATTTTTTGGGGCACGTTAATTACCCGTCAAATATTACGTATACGCAACGCTAATTGATTTTAGGGGCTGGCGAAGGGAGCAGCATTTGCTAAAGAGAAAAAACATTTGGTGCTACCATAAAAATTAAACAAATTTCAAAATTAACTGTAAACTAAATCCGTTCAACTAAATCGACTTCAGGCCTTTAAATAAAATAAAAAACGAAATAAACTACACAATTATAAATTTCAAAATATGCAAAACTCCGTGAAAAGAATGCCAAGCTTAACAAAATTCCCCAACAGCTTAATAACTGTATTTTAATAACCGAAATACCCCCAGCAACCCGAGAGACACACAATAACTTTATATTAAACTAGGAAAAAAAAAAAAGGGCCAGAGCAATGCTTATTAAAAAAAAGCGTGAATAGGCGAAACAATAACAATAACAAAAAACATAGAAATAGGAAACGAAAACGCGCCACATGAAAACCGTGTCATGAACAAATGCAACAAAACCAGCAAAAACAACAATGAGAAACCCACAAACTAATTGAGACCAAAACACAGACACAAAACGGAAAGAAAAACGAAGAAACTAAACCAAGCAGCAGCTGCAGTGGCGGCAACAAAACCAAATAAAAATCAAAAGAAAAAAATACTAATATAAAAAACTGCTGAAGAAGAGACCCAAAAAAAAAAAAGACAAAAAAAAAACGAAAAATTCCCAGTTTATTTGAGTGAGTAAGAAATTACAAAATAGCCACTTGAAAAGTTAAGGCTTAAAGGCTTTCATAATGCCGTTGCTTTGGCTATCATCCCGAACAGTGGTGGGAGAAAGTATAGGAGCTTGGCTCAGGAGCCAAGTATTTTATCTAGAAAAATAAAATGAGTTGCTTTTTTATGAAGAGCATTTTACATAGACTTTAATAAATTGAAATTGAAATAAAATATTTCAAATAGAAATAAATAAATGTTGCATAAAAACTTGCAACAAATAATTCTTCATTTAATTAATAATATCTTCATTTATTGATAATGAATAAAATTAATAAATATTAATATATATTAATATTAATTTTAATAAATAATAATTTTATTTATTATCAATAAATGAAGATATTTCTAATTAAATGAAGAATTATTTGTTAGAAGTTTTTATGTAACATAAACAATAATTTAGGTCAAAATTGATTGGCTTAATGTACATAATATAATAATATGAACTCAGATTAAAAGTAAAGTTAAAAATAAATAATTTTGTAAAGCATTTAAAAATACAATAACTTTTGATATACAACTTTTAAGAAATAAATAAATAACAAGTACCATCCTAAATAGTTCTGGGGCTTAAAAACCTTTTTGTAATTAATAATTTAAATATGTTGCACTTTTTAACTAATTTAAAAAGTAACTTTTTAATCCCAATATTTAATTATCCTACGGCTTTTATTGGCTTGCCCACCACTGTATTTCCGAAAGAATAACTTATTGTTGTTGCCCCGCACAGTGGTGTACAGTGGCCCAAAGTCATGCCAAAAAGTTTCACTTTCGCTTTCCGTTTGCCTTTGAGTTGGCGCTTGTGTGTGTGCGTTTGTGTTTCGAGTCTGAGTTTGAATTTCAACAGCAAAGCAACAAAAACAAAGGCCCCAAAAAAAAGGGGGGCACTAAGTCAAGCCAGGCAGCGCTGCCTTTGCGTAGCGAGAGAGAGAACGTGCCAGCAGCAGCAGCAGCAGCAGCGAGAGAGTGTTCCAGTAGCGAGAGAGCGTGCTTGCCAACGGCGAGCGAGAGAGAGCCCAGCTCTATATTGAAAGTGAAACGAACGAGCACGCGAGCGAGTGAGCAAATAACCGAACGACCCACCGAGCGTATACGTAATAGCCGAAACTGCCGAGTGAGAGCGAGAGTGCAACGCGGACAGCGACCGAGGCAGCGCTGCCAGCCGGGGCAGCGACGCCAACTGTGGCAGTGGCAGCGACAGCGGCAGCACTATAGTGTATTGCGGTATCCTCGCCGTTTACTTGGGTTTAGTCAATCGAGATACGTGGTTGATGTTGGTCGTGTTTTTCGCACAGCACAGTCTATATAACTTACACACACACACGCATACAACAACAACCGACAAAAACACACACACGCACGCAAAAGTTACAGCTAACGAAATATTATTAACAAGAAAAATGTGCGCGTGTGAGCGGTGACCCGAATATCGATATCGAAAAAAAGTAAAAAAAAAAAAAGAATACAAAAAATAAAAAATAAACAAAGCAGCAGCCACCACCACCGCTGCGTTGCGAAATACCATAGATAAAAAAGTATAACCGAAGCGAAGTTGCATTCGCGGATATATCCAGCGTGTAATTAAAGCTGCACACCTCACTCACACACAGCAGAAAACAGCCCCAGGATTATGTTCTCTTGCTGCGTGCCGTGAGTGTAAGCTTAAAGTTGATAAAATTAACAACCGCAACAACAAAGTGTTTTCCACAATCCAAGCCAGAAATAAGAAAAATCGAAAATTCAATAAAATATATGTGCACAAGTGTATATAGAGTGCAATTAGATCCGTGACCCACTTTCAATCAATCAACAAAAATAATCAAAAGGAAAAGAAAAACGTACGAATGCAAAAGTGAAAATATACTACAACAAATCGAGTGTTTGCCAATCGTTTCAATTCAACAACGCACACAATCAATAAATATATAAAGTAGAAACAAGAATCATCCTTTTTGCTGTCAACTCTACATATAAATATATATATAGTATATATCTCACTCACCTCGTCAAAGTACCTGCAAAATAACACTTAAACAATTTAAGCCAACAACGCAAACAACAATTTCTTCAAGGGAATAAATAAATTAAATACCCAAAAAATATCAAAAAACCCCTCAAAAATAAACACATTTCTTATAAAGAATAATTCACCACACAAAATTTGTATATAATACATTTTTCTTCTTCTAAAGAACGCCGCAAAAGAATTCCAAAAAACGTTTCTTGCAAAGAAACTAAAAGCAAATTAAACCCAAAATAAAATTACTGTGTTACAAATCTTACCAACTAAAATATGTCAAGATATTATGATACATTTTAACAAGAACTGTTGACACTGTTAAGGCACACGCACCCTTAAAAATGGTGCAAATATTCAAGAATAATGATCAAATATTGAGTGCAAAAACCAGACCACCGTACAAGGATTACAAGGATCTATTTTACTATCAAATTTAAACAAGAGAGACCGTTAAAAGTAAAGCATAAAATATATAATATATAAATATAAATAAATTGAAGCTTCCGTCCAGGAAATAAAAACAAAAACAAACCCTTTCTCCCAAAAACAAAAAACAAAAAACAAAAAACAAAAAAGGAAAAGGAATAAATATACATAATTTGCCTTTCCGAATTTAAAAGGATAAAACTTACATGAAATGTTATTAGAAATGGATCAGCAACAGGCGACCGTACAGTTTATATCGTCGCTGAATATATCGCCGTTCAGCATGCAGCTGGAGCAGCAGCAGCCCTCCAGTCCAGCCCTGGCCACGGGTGGCGGTGCCGGCGGCGGCGGTGGCAACACCAACAATAACAATAATAGCAGCAGCAGCAACAACAACAACAACAATAGCACCACCAGCAGCAGCAGCAACAACAATAATAACAACACGGATGTCTTGACCAAATTCGAGCATGAATACAATGCGTATACGCTGCAATTGGCGGGAAGCAACAGTGGTGGCAATCAGCAACAACACCACAGCACACACCACCAACAACAGCAGCAGCAGCAGCAGCAGCAGCAGCAACACCAGCAACAACAGCAGGAACACTACCAACAGCAACAGCAACAGCAACAACAGAATATAGCCAACAATGCCAATCAATTCAACGCGTCCTCCTACTCGTATATATACAATTTCGATTCACAGTATATATTTCCGACAGGCTATCAGGACACCACCTCCTCGCATTCCCAACAAAGTGCTGGCGGCGGCGGCGGAGGTGGCGGTGGCAACGGCGGCAACCTCCTGAACGGCAGCTCCGGCGGCTCATCCGTCGGCGGTGGCTATATGCTCCTCCCCCAAGCGGCCAGCTCCAGTGGCAACAACGCTGGCGGCGGCGGCGGTCACATGTCCTCCGCTTCCGTGGGCAATGGTGGCGGCAATGGCGGAGGAGGCGGCGGAGCTGGCGGCAACTCTGGCGGTCCGGGCAACTCGATGGGCGGCACAAGTGCCACGCCGGGTCATGGCGGCGAGGTGATCGACTTTAAGCATTTGTTCGAGGAACTGTGCCCCGTGTGCGGCGACAAGGTGAGCGGCTATCACTACGGCCTGCTCACCTGCGAGTCCTGCAAGGGCTTCTTCAAGCGCACCGTGCAGAACAAGAAGGTCTACACCTGTGTGGCGGAGCGATCCTGCCACATCGACAAGACGCAGCGCAAGCGGTGTCCCTACTGCCGATTCCAGAAGTGCCTCGAAGTCGGCATGAAATTGGAGGGTGAGTCTATGCTTTTTTACATTATTTATTATCTATTATTTAGAAAGAAGAAAATGTCATTCTAAGAACTCCAAAGATGGTTGGTTTACTTTAGGGAAGTTAAAAAGGTTTTAATTTCTATATATATTCTATATCAAAATACAAATATCGATAGCAACGCTGAATTTTCAATTTTATCTTACTCTCACATTTAATTTTGTATTTATTTTATGATTTACTATCAATGTCAATAATAAGACAAATAATTGTGATTCTGTTATCGTTATTCCTTCTCGAAAGGCGCACCTTTGATCTATTTATAATAAGTTAAAACACATTTCTTCTTCCTATAATATTTTCATCGTTCAAATACCTTCTAGATAGTTTTTTAGATTCACTGAGACTTACCTCCCTAACCACAGTCACGTATTTTTCACTGACCCTCGCCCAAATCTTATTTACAACATTGCGTATGAGTTATTTGCCTCCGCCAACCTTGGGGAAGTAATCAAAAGGCAGTTTAATATACATTCAAGCTGGAAGCATTGGAAACTTCTGGGAATCAGATATTCAGTTATTTTAGCTACCCATTTGATTACTTAATCACGAGCTGTGTTTGGGCTTTAAATGCAACACAATGAAGATGAATCAAGGACTATTACTTAGTGAAACCAGAGATGTTTTAAGCAATGAGTAATGTTAGACTTTGTAGTTAATGAAAGGAATTCCAGAGAATCAAATTCCAAGATGAAATTAAAGCTTTGTCCTAAATTTCTTTGGTTATATATGTATATGATCTGGCAGTTAGTCAGTTTCTTTCTAGTATAAAGGAAACCATTACTCTATGGGTGAGGAACTGAATAGAATTGTTCTAGAACATGTAGTAATCGAAATTTTGATTTTATCAAGTTTATATTCACCTTGCGTATACGTAATATTTATTGAGTTTTCAAAGATATTTCTGTTAAATGTAAAGCTAAGAATATTTTAAAAGAATATTATGAAGTTTATAATAGATTCCCTTGAATTCCTTTCCAAATCAATGATTCTGGTCAAACTTATCTGTCCCTATAATTCCTTTTACCAAGCATTTTTCCTCGTTTTCCCGATAGCCCCCATAAAAATGGCATTTGCCAAGACGAGAGCCGCAACATTCCAACTATTGGCAGCCTCAACCATGACCCCTTTTTGCCAAACATTCGTTTGGGAGTGCCATCCATACTCGTCGTATATATTAAATAGTACAAATGGAAGGGGAGGAGCGGGCCCCCCCGTTCCTTGTTTGCAGTTTTGGGCTCTCGCTTGTGGCGCTCGCTCCTGCAGTCGAAATGAAATTAAATCGATATTTCTTATTATTTATAAATGCGCAGCAAAACACAGTCAGCAGCCAACCACAATGTAGGCGGCTGGCTAACATTGAAATTCTTTGGGGAATCGCTGGGCCCGAATCTGAAACTCGAAACTCGAAACTCGAAACTCGAAGCTCGAACTGTTCCTGTCCCAAAGGAATTTGCGCTGCCAACCATGGAGAATTCTCTACTTATTTTAGAACCGCTTGCTGCCAACGGCATCCATGAGTAATTAATCGCAGATTATGTAAATTTGCATTACTGATGTGTGCTGCCCGGCTGTGGTGGCCCCATTTCGGGCGTATGTATAAACAACGGCGTTAAAAATGTATTAATAAGTGTATTTCCGTGCCCGTGTATCCCAGACCTATCCCAATTATTTATTTCGTTTTCCCCTGCAGCTGCCCGCCCGCCTGTTATTATTATTATTGTTATTTTTTTTTGGTCGGGTAGGTCGGTCAGTCTGCGGTTTTTCGTTGTTGTTCTTGGCTCTGTCACGTCTTAATGACGCCAGCTTTTGTCATTGTTGTCACTGCGTCAACATTTTATTTTGCGTTCCTTTTTTTTATTATTACAAAAACTGCTGTTGTTCTCTTTCACCTCGTTCTCATTTACCTTTCGCTCTTTTGCATTTGTTTTCTTTTTAGCTTTGTGCTTTATTTATATTTTCTCAGCATTTTCTTTGAGCAAACATTCTTAAACGGCGGACCTTTTCTTATAATTTGTATTTTTTAATTAATGTTAAGGAATTGTTAAAGGGTATTTTGTTTTATTTCATAGTTTAAATATTTTTCACAAAGGAAATTTTTGTTGGTTTTTGTTAATGTTATTTTTTATACACAGGTTTTCTTTTCCTTATTTATTAGGGTTACTTTTTATGTTTTAAATGGGAATTCTAATTTTTAGCTCATAATTCTTTATTGTTGCTGGGTTCGTTTTGCTTTGTTAAATTTGTTATCTAAAATCTATTCCTTTAATCAAATTATTTATGTACCTTTTTCAAATCCATTATCCTTTGAATAGTTTTATTTTAATGTTTATTGAATTATCTATAATATTAAGCTACTATGGATTTACTTATTTCCCAGTCCATTGTTTATTATATTTATGTTTTATATTCCACCAATATTCTTAATATTTTGTTAATTCAATTTGGAGGTAATTAGGTTGACCTTTGGTCTCAACTCTGGACAAAGCGGATATTACTTTGTGCTGTTCGGGAACTTGGCCCGACTTTTCGTACTTAATCCATTGAAATTTCAACTCGCGCTCCCTCTATTATTTTTGGCTTTGCCTTATAACTAGCATAATTACTTTTCATCTCGCAAAAAAATTTTACCTCATTTTCCTACCCCTTGTTTTTTATATTTTTTTTGCGTAAGTCAAAGGGGAAAATAATAATAAAAAACTTTTCCTTTTTCGCTTCTGGCACACAAGTTGAGAGGGCGCCCCACAAAAATAAGCATGTGCTGTGGAATATAGTACACAGACATGTACTGCCGTATCTACACTGAGGAAAATTTATTTGGGGAATGAAAATTCTTTATTTTAATTTATCTTGTAGGTTTTATTGCAATATTAAATCAGCTTGAAAAGTTCGATAAATATCTGTAATCAGTTCGTTCGCCAAAGACTGACATATTTTAAAAGTAATTACAAAAAAAATAAATATATTTTAAACGGAAATAATTGTGAAAAGCTTGTAACTTAAAATAATATAGTTTATTTAATTAAACAGGCGAATCTGACCATACAAATTTTAAAAGTTTATTCATTATTTTTAATAATAGAGAGAAACATATTTGTAAAAAGGAAATAAATAGAATTCAATGATTAAATAATGTTATATTACAAATTACAGAAAAATAAGCATAAAAATATATGTAAGCTAAAGTTTACTTTATTATTTCCAAGATAAAGGTAACAATAAATTTCCCACCTTAAAATGTACTTAACTTTCGTCCTTTTTAGTATTTTTCTCCCTGTTCTTGTATATACACATTGGTATGTAAACCCCACATGCATATATAAGGCCAGTGTGTTGTGTATATAGTGCAAAATTACATATATACATATATATTCAGAGTCAGTGCAGCATGCACCGGCGGCCCCAAAAGAATTCCACGCCCTCGCCCGCAAAACGGCCTCTGTCGACGTCGCTGTGTCGCGAGAGAAGCAAGAGAGCACGATAAAGGGGTCGGCCTGAGAGCCAAACAAACTGAAAAAGCGGCAACTGAGCAACTGAGCAACAGAGAGCGAGAGACACTGGCTTTCGCTCTCATTTGAAAATGTTTTGAATTTTGTAATAGTTTTTTTTTCCTCTTCTTCGGTTTTTCCTGACTGACTGCTTTTGTGAACTGGATTCAAACTAGCGCGCGCAATTTGTGTTTATTTTTTTGTATTCTCTATTTTGTATTTGTTGTGTGTTTTGTTTGTTTTTGTTTGTTACTTATCATTTGCAACGCTCACTTGCTTGCCACATGCTTGGGCTGCCTGTGAATGTGGCACAGCGTCAAACAAACTCTGCAAATTATTATGCAAAGTGTGAAAAGTGTGAAAATTGTGTGACTGCCGAGAGAAACATCGTTGTTTGTTGCTTGGAGTTTTTGACACCAAAATAAATTGTCATATGTTAAAAAAAGGTGTGAATTTATGGTAGTTTTGATTGCAGGCAGTTGTTTCCCAGTTGTGTAATAGGAAATATTTTTGCAATATTATTTATAATTTGTCAAATTTTCCGTTAAGTAAAATCTAAATAAGACTAAAGTTCAAAAATCGTCTTAATCCCAAAAACACACAAAGATCTTGTTTCTAGCCATTGCCAGTCATCAGTATCCTTTTTAATATTTTATAACCTATAAAAATATTATTTATTGATACAATATCTACAACAACTTGTTTTATTCCCTAATTAAAGCTGTTTAAATTGTTTCTAAATATTTCTATTGTAAGAAATGTATTAAATTCTAATATCCCAAACAAAACACAAGTAAGAAAGCTACAGTCGACTGTGCTCGACTGTGCGATACCCGGTACCTAAACGTTTGCACTTCACACTAAAAGGCAATTTAAAAATGTACATACATTATAATAGTCTACTTCGATACTTCTTAAAATAAATCGCCTCTCGAATTAGCTCCCGACCTTAACAATTTAATGTCATACTTAAATATGAATGATACATTTTATAGGAAAACATAAAAACCCGCTCGATCGGCGTAGAAAAATGAATTATGTCATTTCTTGCTATATTCTTCTGCAGTGGCGCCATTATATCGCGCGGCCAAGGCTCGAATGCGCCACCTGTCGGCTACAGACTGCAACAGCAGTGCCTTAGGGCGGTGTGTTAAAATTCTAACCTTATTGCTAATATCTCCCATGTTTATCATCCGATTTTACTGAAATTTTCAGGAAACGTCCATTTTATTTTATTTATTTATTTTATCTATTAACTTTAACCCGAAAATAACGAGTATAGCTTAATAAATGGCCAAATTTTAAAACAAACTTGATCTGCGTGCAACAGATTCCAATGTTGTCACCAAATTTGGTAACTCTAGCTCTTATAGTCTCTGAGATCTGTTGTTTCACACGGACGGGCAGACGGACAGACGGACATGGCTAAATCGACTCGGCTGGTGATACTGATCAAGAATATATATACTTTATGGGGTCGGACATGCCTCCTTCTGCCTGTTACATACATTCTCGGTTGGCACTAACTTATAATACCCTATGTACCCTATGTAATGTACCTATGTAATACTTGTACCCTATGGGTACCGGGTATAATTATACATATGGCCCCATTGCTTTAGTTGTAAAAAGGGATTTAATAAGTAATTGTTATTAACTTTCAAATATGAAAACTCTCTTAATCCATATTATTTTTAAAACTTTTTGACTTCAATAATTTATTTATTTTTTAAACTCAATGGGATATCGATAAATTGAGATATTTTAAGCTATCAAAGAAAATTAGTTTTAAAATGTCTTCTATTAGATTAAAGATTTTCTTTCTATGACTTTACTTTTCCTTGGATACTTGTAATTTTGTTATTTTTTTATACTACATTTTTTTTAAATTTTTTTTTTTTACCAGAAATGTGAAAACTTGTTTACTGTGCCAAATTGCCAAATAATATTTCATTTGACAATTTCCCTTAAGACTACATTACTTCCGCTTATTAAATCAATTTTATTATTATTATAATTTTATTTTTTTCTGTTTTTTTGGGTGTGCATAAAATTTACGAGAAATTCAAATAAAAATCGTTTTTCATTTGAGTTTTATTGGTTGTCTTTTTGGTGGAGCGCGCTCTCTGCGGCCCACCGCTCTCCCACTCACACACACACATACACACACACACAGACTTGAGTCAGCAGCCGGGGCAGCGACGCCGACAGTGCCGCCGGCAGCGAGAGCAAAAACAAAGTGTATGCAATATAACTCAGTCGTACGTACATATATCAATGTATTGCCATCTCAGTTCCGCTTTCGTGTACTTGGCCCATAGTGCCATCTCTTGCGCTCATGACCTAGATTCCACAGTGTGTTGGTGTGAGTGCACGTGATATGGCAAAATGTTTGTCTCTCTCGGTGGATTTTTTTCTCGTCTGCATGTGAGCGAGTGTGTAATCAATGCAACATGTAGCGTGAGTGTGTGCGTGTATTTTATTTTTAATACTCACTGAATTATTACGAACATTTTCTCGTTTCTTGCTGTTCGTTCCGTTCCGTCTCGTTCCGTCCTTCCGTTGTTGTTGCTGTGGCCCCTGTTGTTGCTGTTGTTGGCGGCTCTGTTGAAATCTCTTTCGTCAGCGTCGCTCCCCTTTCCCTCCCACCACACACACACACAGCCATAGATATTCTCTCTCTCTCTCTCTCTCGTTCAGTCAGGCTTTATAATTGCGGCAATTTTTAGCCGCTTTTGGATTTTGTGACTTTAGTTTTTTATTTTTTCCTCTTTTTATTTTTTGTTTGGACCATAAGAGCCAGCGAGACTTTCGGCTTAGCTGCTGGATATTATGCAGTGTGACTCACTCGGCTCACAGGCCATATGTTTTTCGGTCTCAGAGGCTGGTACAATAGGGATTTGAGCCCCTTATGTTTCCCCCCATTTTCGGCAATTTCGTTTGGGTTAGCTCAACAACAGGTAACAAATTATGATTGAGCGGGATTACCGGTATGTTTTGTTTTGTATTCTTTTTTTTTTTTTTTTTTATCCAGTGTGAATATTTAAGAAGAAAACAAAATTTTAAAAAGAGCCAGTTTCTCAATATCCTGTTAAGGTAGGCCTACCAGGTTAACGGTTAAATAATTTTAACCGCTGGTCAGAACAGCGACTAACTGAAGGCACTCAAAGTGTGCTATGTGTAAACGCAGATGGTTGTAAATTGTTTCTTCTCTTCCAACATTATTGAGACGATAAATTCGTAACTATGAAATAACTGCCAGTTAAAAGTTAACCCCGAATAATTTTAACCGCTGGTCAGAACAGCGACTAACTGAAGGTGTTAAGCACTCAAAGTGTGTTTTAAATATAAACGCAGATCGTTGTAAATTGTTTCTTCTCTTCCAACATTATTGAGACGTTAAATTCTTAACTCTGAAATAACTGCCAGTTAAAAGTTAACCCTCACTGGAGTCCTAGACAAAATTAATTGGATATCTGTACAAAATTTTTATAAAATATATTTATCTTTATTATAGAGCCATCTCTAAAAATGTATTTTTAAATATATTTTATAGCAAAGCTTAAATTTATTTTAATATATCAGAAACATACTTTTTTCATGTCTTACCGATCATATAATTCAGACTTTAGCCCACAAATACGACACTTCCCTTCGAGTACCACTATGCGTATACGTAATATTTTTCAGATCTATGAAATAAATGTACAGAATTTGTTTACTTAATATACTTCAAATAATTAACCACGAAATCAAATGTATCATATATATTTTAGCTATATTTCCTGTTCTAACTTTCCAATCAAATCCCACCCGTCGTATACGTAATATTATGCCTAATTGGTGTTAAAATCAATAGACTATTTTTGTACCACAACATATTGTGCAAGGCATGAGCGCAGCTCTTTGAAAAGAGTAAAAACTAGTTAAAGAATCGTTAGCCATTTAAATCGTTAAATTAAATGAAACTCTCGATGACAACATCCGCTACGGAAACTAAGCTTAAAACTCTGTCCCAAAAGTTACTCATACGCACCAGTGACCCAAATTAGCAGCAAACAAATTGTAAATGGCTTAAAAAACACAACAGTTTCAAATGGCTTGAACTCAAAAAACGCCTACGATAGAAGCCAACTGACAGGCCACATTTATTGATTTCCCGGCTGGATGTGTGAGAAAATCCCACAAAAAAAAATCGTACAAGAGAGGAAAAGGGCGAAAAAAAAGGAAGAGCTGGCTGTCGGTTGGGAATAACTTTCAACAAACATATTTTTTTGTCGTTTACAAATTGAACCACTTAACCCCACACGCAGTCGAAAAAAAAGGTGAAAATCTAAATAAAAACTCAGGTTGAAAGTGAAAAAATGTCGCTAGGAATTATGTAAGTGAGGTACACACTGAGAAAAAGGCTAGACTTTATTTAGGAGAGTTAAAAAGGAACTTGCAATAATAAATAAAAGATATCTTTGCCGAATTCTTATTTAAAAAATATATTTTAGATACGAAATAACACTATTTGTTTAAAAAATATTTTTATTTTCTAGTACTGCCTTAATTAGAGATAAACAAAATTATTTAAATTATCTTTCTACCCTAAATAAATGAAAAAACTAAATTGTTTAATAAAATTTATTATATTCTCTACATGTTGAAATAAATTATATATTTTTAAACCTTAAACAAAATCAACCTCAACTTTTGTAACTTTATTTAGGAGAGTTAAAAAGGAACTTGCAATAATAAATAAAAGATATCTTTGCCGAATTCTTATTTAAAAAATATATTTTAGATACGAAATAACACTATTTGTTTCAAATATATTTTTATTTTCTAGTACTGCCTTAATTAGAGATAAACAAAATTATTTAAATTATCTTTCTACCTTAAATAAATTTGAAAAATAAATTTTTACATAAAATTGTTTATATTCTCTACCTTAACTTTTGTAGCATTATTTTCCATATTTTAAAGTGTAACCCTAAAAAAAAGATAGTAAATCAGATCAACAAATTTAGACGAAAAACCTTCGAAGGCAGCGATTAC
This sequence comes from Drosophila rufa, assembly GCA_018153105.1. Lineage (NCBI taxonomy): Eukaryota > Metazoa > Arthropoda > Insecta > Diptera > Drosophilidae > Drosophila > Drosophila rufa. Next base: position 11,791,861 of record JAECXS010000085.1, read on the forward strand.
ATGAGCTCCATAAATCTTCGATCGATTTTTATGTTGTATTTATTGTGTTTTACCTTGCCCAACATAAATAGTCTTGGATACAAAGCCGGAAAAAGGCAAACACAAATAACTTTCCCAAGAGAGTCGAGCATGGAGCGCGGAGAGTGAGAGTGGGAGAGAGAGCGAGTGAGTTTTTCCTTTTCTTTTTTGGGAGAGTTGGCAGGCAACAACAATGGCCGTGTTGTCCCAGTTTTCACACACACTGTCCTTGACCTACTCCACTCAACAAAGTTGTCTAATGCGGAAAGCCTCTCTGTCTAATGGCGCTCCCTCTCGCTCGAAATGTCGTAATAGAAAGCTCTTTCGCGTTGCCAAGCCAAAAGCAAAGAAAAAAAAAAACATAATCGAAGGAGAGCGGCGAGAGAGTGCGGCGTCAGAGAAAGAGAGTGTGTTTCGATAGAGAGCGGCAGCGGCGAGAGACAGAGCGTAGCGTTTGAGAGAGCCAACGCACCAACACTCTGGCACCTGCATGTGTCTGTATGTATGTATGTTGATTATTTGTAAACAATACGCTTGACCTAAATTACAGTTACTTGTTCAGCGCACTAAAATTGCATATATCAAAAACGCTGCGGTGTGTGTGTGTGTAAGTGTGTGCGCGCGCGACTGTTTGTGTCTTAATTTTTCTCCGTTTTGCCTTTTGGATTTGAAATGCATATTTTATGGTGGCCACCTGCCGCCCATTGCCACCCAATGCCAGCCCCGTCGTGTTTTCTCCTCCTTTCGCATTTTATTTGTCTTGGGTTTTCCTTTTTCTATTTTTGCGAAAACAACCCCCGAGTATTGCATCTTGTGAATGTGCACGGCGCTAGCTGCAATTGCAATCTGTTTCGGACTCGAGCCACCCTCACAATTCTCACTCTTACAGAGCGAAAAATAATTAGAGCACAAAAGGAGAGTTTGTTTTAATATTCATTTTTAACCTTTTGATTTGATAAGAAAGCATTAAATGTGTTTTAAGCATTTTCTTTAATTAAATTCGAAATGCAAGCATTATACGAAATGTATTAATAAATGAATACCGATATTAGTTAATAATATAAATTGAAAAATGTAGATATGGTTTTATAAAGTCTTTTTCACAAAGTCTTTTAGCCTTTTTCTTTAATTTTCTTCAATTAAATTAGAAATGTAAGCATTATACGAAATATATTAATAAATTAATACCGATATTAGTTAATAATATAAATTTAAAAAAATGTAAAAAAATGTAGCCTTTTTCTTTAATTAAATTCGAAATGCAAGCATTATACGAAATATATTAATAAATTAATACCGATATTAGTTAATAATATAAATTGAAAAATGTAGATATGGTTTTATAAAGACTTTTTCACAAAGTCTTTTAGCCTTTTCTTTAATTTTCTTTAATTAAATTCGAAATGTAAGCATTATACGAAATATATTCATAAATTAATACCGATATTAGTTAATAATATAAATTGAAAAATTTAGATATGGTTTTATAAAGACTTTTTCACAAAGTCTTTTAGCCTTATAGTATTTTCTAACTTCTGTTTCAGCTAAATGACATTTAAAAAATCTAAATGGAATTTTTAACACAATTTCTTATCCTATAAAATGTCTAAATCAATTAATAGTAATTAGAAACTAATCTCTAATCTTAAGTAAATAGAAACTAATCTCTTAATTAGTTAGTTATCAATATCAATAAATCATAAATAGTCTTTCTCTGATTTATGTACGCTGTTACAAGTTACGAGAATTATGATTTATGATTTATGAATATTGCAAATGAGAAAAATAACGCTTACCTCCAAGTAATGTTTAACAATAATGTTTATTTAATATCATAGCATAAGGCAGTGAAAATATTAATGTTTTAGCTTTGCCCTTTAAAGTTGTTTACTTGATTTCCCATTTATTTTAAGGTCAAGTCCTTGATTTTCCCATATCAAGTATTATATTCTTCACTCCAACATAAACATTACATTGTATGGCTTATAAACTGGCTGCTAATATATGCTTAAATACTAGTTATGATTGGATTTTCTTTCTGTGCACCCCTTACGCTCTTTTTCCGTGCTGCGCCATAAGAAGCGCATTTTATTGCGTTTCATTTAGCGTGTTCCCACATACATACAGACGCACAATCGCACGGACTTGTACATGTGTACGTATGAGCGTTGTGTAGTTTTTGTTTTGATGCCGCTGTACAATGTGGCGTATGCGCAATATACGTATGTAACTACAATTTCCATGTGCGTGCGCTTGTATGTGCGTCTTTGCCAGCGCCTTGTTTTTGTCAAGCGCCATTATGAGTTGGCTTTTAATGAGAAATATGAAATATATATTAAAAAAGGAATAGGATTTTCCTCGGGGGTTTTCCCCCTCTAACTTATTTTGGGTCAGTTGAAAGAAGGAAAATATTTCCATTTCATATTCAAAATAATTCCAGTCCTCTGTGGCTAAATAAAAGTATTAAATACAAGGTTAGCATAATAAAGGGATTATTTAATAATTAAAGAGATACTGATGGGGCTTGTTGTAGATAGGATCTTTGTGCGTTATTTTCCCTCCATAAACTAAAGTTTTAATTTACTTTTGCCAAGTCCTCAGGCAGTTTTTTCTATAAATGAATATTGTTATTTCCCAACCATCTCCAGCGAGTAGTAAATTATAACCAGCAAACATTGAAACTAATACGAAATTCGCCATGTTTTCCCTTTGCAGCTGTTCGAGCGGATCGGATGCGGGGTGGACGGAACAAATTCGGACCGATGTACAAACGGGATCGGGCGCGGAAGCTGCAAGTGATGCGGCAGCGGCAGTTGGCGCTGCAGGCGCTCCGCAACTCGATGGGTCCGGACATCAAGCCAACGCCGATCTCGCCGGGCTACCAGCAAGCATATCCAAATATGAACATTAAGCAGGAAATTCAAATACCTCAGGTGAGTTGCAGTATCTGAAATGTATTCAAAAATGTTCCTCAAAAGAAACCCCGTAAGAAATGTTGTTGGTTATCCCACAAATTTAATGAAATACTTAATTTTCCCTTCCCCTCGCAGGTATCCTCACTCACCCAATCGCCGGACTCATCGCCCAGCCCCATTGCCATTGCGCTGGGACAGGTGAATGCCAGCACGGGCGGTGTGATAACCACGCCCATGAATGCCGGCAACGGCGGCAGTGGCGGCGGCAATGGCGGGGGCCTCAACGGTCCCAGTTCCGTGGGCAATGGCAATAGCAGCAACGGCAGCAGCAGTACCGGCGGCGGCGGCGGCAACAACAACGGCAGCAGCACGGGCAACGGAGCGTCCGGCGGCGGCGGAGGAGGAGGAGGTGGCAACAATGCGGGCGGCGGAGGAGGCGGTGGAAATAGCTCTGCCGAAGGCCTGCATCGTAACGGTGGCCACGAGGCTGGTATAGGATCTCTGCAGAACACGGCCGACTCGAAATTGTGGTATTTAGCCAAGAAAAGAACTATCAACCGAGAACAAAACTCTAAACACTTATCCGAAACTCCGACAAACGAACGGACACCAAAAAACACACAAATTCTATGCAAGCTTTCTCGTTATTTTTACAAAAAGTTTTATGGAAAAGGATTCAATATGATTATGTGCAGCAAATGTTGGAAATCTTTTATGCCGCTTTTATGTGGTTTACAGTCGATTTTTTTAGTTAATATTAGATTATAAATGTTTAAAGGGTTTTTTAAGGCTGTTTAATTCTTTTGGAGTAATTTTAAAGCCTCAGGAATTTAGCTTTGTTAAGAAAACTGATGATTTAATCAGCCATTAATAGGCATCATATTTTTATAGGCAGTTTTGATATTTTATTTATGAGTTTTAGGTAATTTTTGAGGAACTTTGAGTCAAATATTTAATTTAGAAATTGTTTAGGATTTTTAATAATTGTTTTCTTTTTACCAAGAAATTGTTCATAGGTTCTTAAAGTGTTTTTTAGAGAATAGTATAATAAGTTTGATATTATGATGGTGTTTGAGATAGTTGAATTAATTTAGCACATAAAAATAAGCAATTTAATAATAACTAATCTACTTTTTGCTGCAATTATCTTTTGATGAGCGCTCCTTCAACTTGAAGACAACTAAACACTTATTAACTAAAATTCTTCTATATCTTTCCTCTTAAACAAAAAATAAAGCTTCGATTCGGGCACACATCCATCGAGCACAGCCGATGCGCTAATCGAGCCATTAAGGTGAGTTTCAGCCAAGTATAACCTCTGGCAAAAGCTAACTTCTATTAAATTAAATCCCCGCAGAGTCTCACCAATGATTCGTGAATTTGTGCAATCAATCGACGATCGGGAATGGCAGACGCAACTGTTTGCTCTGCTGCAAAAGCAGACCTACAACCAGGTGGAGGTGGATCTCTTCGAGCTGATGTGCAAAGTGCTCGACCAGAACTTGTTCTCGCAAGTGGACTGGGCACGGAACACGGTCTTCTTCAAGGACCTCAAGGTATGGCTAGCGTCCACATCCCAGTGCCCATTCGTACCCATCCACGAATCAGAGTAAATCAGTGATCAGAAATCAGCAGACAAGCACAGACAGCGGCCGCCGTTCAAAGCCAGAAACCAGTTTTCCAAGCTATAGGGGCCAAGTCTGCGGCGTGTTATGTAAACCAGCGACGACGACTGACGACGGCAGCGACGCTGGCAGAATCTCTGCATTGAATTTCGATTTCATTTGGCGTCTGACCTACTTAGCCAGCAAAGCCGAACCAGTCATTCAGTCAGTCAGTCAGCCAGCCAAGCGACCGCGTCTCTCGCTCAGTGACGCAACCGATGTGTGCTGCTCACCCATACCAGCAACCCACCAAGAGCGGAGAAACTGAGACCGAGACAGAGACTGAGTCAGGGAGAAATTGAGAGCGAAAGAGAGGGCGTGTCGTAATGCCAGAGCATCCAAAAGCTAGGCCTAAACATATCTATCTCCATACCACATATCATCATACGAAAAACGTATCTATTGAACCCAATGCGTGTGCGGTTGCCACTTGGAAACTGGAAGGCATTCCTTTCTTTATAGATTTTAAATATATAAATTAATAATCCAGTTTATAGTGGCAACCGTTCTAGCTTTCATTTATATTTTTATAAAATTTATGTATGGTTTCACTTATTAATCATATATTTTTTCCTATATAATTTCCATAAACTCAGGTCGACGATCAAATGAAGCTGCTGCAGCATTCGTGGTCGGACATGCTGGTCCTTGATCACCTGCACCATCGCATTCACAACGGCCTGCCCGATGAGACGCAACTGAATAATGGTCAGGTCTTCAATCTGCTGAGTCTGGGCTTGTTGGGCGTACCGCAGTTGGGCGATTACTTCAACGAGCTGCAGAATAAGCTGCAAGATCTGAAATTCGATATGGGCGACTATGTCTGCATGAAATTCCTAATCCTCTTGAATCCAAGTAAGGCCGTATAAGACACTCTTTCGCAGATTACCAACCTTCTAAGCGTATCTCCTTGTTGTTTCAGATGTGCGGGGTATTGTCAACCGGAAGACTGTATCCGAGGGACATGATAATGTGCAAGCCGCTTTGCTGGACTACACCCTCACCTGTTATCCGTCAGTTAATGTAAGTAGAGGATTGAGTTTTTAATAAGAAATAAGAAATAAAAAATCATAAATAATAAGACTTTTCATTTGCTGAATTAATATTTAATGTTGTTGTCCTTCGAGCCGGATTTTAAATATAATCTTCTCTAATAGAATATTTTATTTAACTTGCAACATAAACTCACCTTTCTTCCTTTTAGTAGCTAGTTAAAAGAACGATCAAATAAAACGAAGTCTTAATTTGCTTAGTTAATGTTTCATTTTAAGTTCTTCGAGCCGAATTATATTTTTTTTTAATCTTATCTAATCGAATATTATGTTTACTATGCAACATAAACTCACCTCTCTTCCTTCTAGTAGTCAGTGAAAAGAACGACCAAATAATACCGACGTCTTTATTTGCTAAATTAATATTTCATTTTTGATCCTTCGAGCCGGATTCTAATTTTATTTTTATATAATCGAATATTATATTTTACTTGCAACATAAACTCAACTCTAAAGGATTGAGTTTTTAAAGCTAGTGAAAAGAAGACCAAATAATACGACGTCTTTGCTTAGTGAATATTTTGTTTTTGGTCCTTCGAGCCGGATTCTAATTTTAGTCTTATCTAATCGAATATATATTCACAATTAAACTCACCTCTCTCCCTTCTCTTGACCTATTTGCAGGACAAATTCAGTAGGCTAGTGAACATCTTACCGGAAATCCATGCCATGGCCGCACGCGGCGAGGAGCATCTATACTCCAAGCACTGTGCCGGCAGTGCGCCAACCCAAACACTGCTCATGGAGATGCTCCACGCCAAGCGCAAGGTGTAGGAGGCCGGGTACACAACCACATATGACACGGAATACTTAATCATTTATGAAATGTAAATAACGAGGCGAGCAGAGGGATTCCCCCGAGGCAGCAAACCAGAGCGAACCGCGGAGGAGGATACAGAATTCCATATTTGATATGGATAAATGCATCATCACTACTACCAACCACCAACCACCAATCACACACACACACACCACACACATTTGTTGATTCAATGTTTAATTATTATTACGTTTACGGTTAGGCCTAGTTTAACGTTTAACTAATTATGTAATTAATGTTCGTCCTAGGTTAATGCGTGTTTTTAATTTGTGTAGAGTCGCGTCCCCCGATAAAGCAATTTGTAAAAGCGAGAATAGGTTCTAGATTGTATGGTTAGAAATCTTAAAAAAAAGATGGCATGGAGAACGAACGATCGCCCCCAACTTTCGAAAGAGAAGCATGAGAAATTTTATTTTTATATATATTGTACCTCTACATATAAAATACGATACTTATGGATAAAATCTATATATATGTATATATATATATTTGAATATATATATTTTTATGTAAATTGGCGTTACTTTTTAAGCGTCCTGCAGCAACACTTTTAACACTAGTATTTTCGGTTTTACTCTATAGTTGTTTTTATTTTCCAATTACTTCGTCGTATCTTTTTGTGTAACTTTTCGCGCGCGCCAAGTGTCTTGCATAGTATTTGCGTCAAATCTAAAATATATTATATAGAATGAAAATTGAGGGAAAATCCATGCAAAAAGCAAAAGTTATAGGTGTTCATAATGGTATGAATGTGTAGTATGTGTATATTATTAAATGTAATTTCAATTTAAGTGTGTAAGAAAACAATGCAAACAACTACCTACAACAAACAAGCGGATGATGGAGACGATGAGCAAGAAATTATATATATACATTATATATTAATAAAGATCATGTTTAAAACTACAAAACATATATAGTAAATATATATATATTTAAATTTAGCTGCAACCGTTTCAAGTGTCTGTAAATTTCAACCAAAAGCGCGTAATTGCATCCCCGAAAGTGTGTTAGGCTTATTATCTAAATATATAATATTTTCGTGCAAAGCAGCAAGCAAAATTATAAATAATAAAATTACCTACTTTAATAATAACAAAATAAAGAGTAACACAGATGCTTAGTCAGTAATTTGGGCAATGAGAGCGGAACAGAAACCAGAAGAATATATTGTAAAAAATCAAAAATATCGAAATAAACCAAATAAATTGTATTTAATAAAATGAAAACTATTAATGGACAAATTTTGAATTCGAATACTAAGTTAATTTAATGAATATTTAATATTCCTGGACTTCGTTTCGTTTCCGCTTCATTGCCTGGATTTTTGCCTAGGCATTTTGCGCTTAAACAAAACGTACCTTATAAACTTAAACAAAAATATATAAATTTCAGTAAAAAACCAACAAACACACACACATTTCAAATTAAAAACAAAAATCGTTTCAAAATGTTTCACGAATATTACAATAGAAAATATGCTCTGGCAGACGCAAAAAGGCAAAAGGAAAATACAAAACGAAAAGCACGACGACATCTACTATATAGGTTTGCCCTAGGTATATACACATTATATATATATATATTTAGGTCTCTGTATGTATTATAAAAATGTAAAAAAAAAGTAAACAAAAATTTATGGGTAAATAATGTGTAAAAGTTGGCAATGCGGAGGAGTTAGTGTCGAGGTTTAGGCATAATAGGCAGAGGCAAGTGGATTCGGATCAGTTATATATTTAAAGTGAAGTAAAGGCAAAGTAAATTGTTGACGTCTAACGTTATGATAGGAGCAGAAGAGGGAAACGATCGATATATACACTTGCAACATATTTAAATGTATATTCTTCAGGCGAATGTGTGAATGGCGTTTAGGTATTTGTTTATTGTGTAAAATTGATTACGATGTGAACCTGTTATTGCAAATGAAAAGTGATTTTAACTATTAAGAAAAATCTATATATATATATACTATATAAACCCATAAAAAAAAGCAAAAAAAAAAAGGAAAGATCTAACAGTTATATATATAATATACATTAAATGATTAATTATAAATGCAAGCAACACACACACACACAACACACACATTTTAAGTTTGAAAAACTGTTAAAAGAGAAGGAAGGAAGAAAGAAATCATTTAACTAGAAACAAAACTACCTAAAACAACTACAATGCATATTTGGATCAATTTGATTTAAAATATGCTTTATTATTAATTATGTTAACATACAATTTTCATCTCAGAGATGTTTCAAACATGCAACCAACAAAAGCAAAGTGAAATAAAAAGTAATTATAAAAACGAGTAATTAGTGTTTGCCGAAAAACTTTATTTATTTATTTTATTTAAATTAAGACATATTAAAGTTCTGCGTAAAGTCGTACTCGATGGTTGGTATGACGGTCTGAACGAACTTCAGGAAGATTATCAAATATAAATGCACGCCCAGCTGGCCGCCGCCCTCCTCCACCGTCTGGATTATCTTCTTCATGATGTCAGCATGACGGCAGGGATGCACCGAGGCCATATTGGGGCCCGGCAGATGCGGATGCGACTCCATGGTCACCGTCTTCTTGGCATGATCTTGAGATACATCCTCGTACATTTGCTCCACAGTCAGGGGCTTGCGCTGCTCATCGTAGCCCACCACCCACAAGCGTGGCGTCTGGTAGTACTTGTCGTAGCTGATGTGCAGGTCGTAGGTGCGGGTGTGGAGCACGGCTGAGTCACCACCACCGCTGGCTTCACCCCCAGCAGCCGCAGCCGCCGCCGCCGATGTGCTGGCGGGCTTCGGCTCCGTCTCGGGCTTACGTGTGGTAGTGGCCACAGCCGGATCGACTAGCTCCAGCATGCCGCTCTCCTCGAAATCATCCATGTCAATGGCCTCGTCATCATCCTCGTCTTCGTCCTCAGCTCCGGCTGCAGAGCCTGGGGCGGACTTGTCGCTTTCTGGAGTGTGCATTTCATCCTGTAACAGATATTTATATATTTTTTGAATTACAGAAAATTAGAGATATTCCTTTACTGACCTTTGTCTCCTCCATTGTCAGTTCACAGATCTTATCCTCCAGCTGGTTGGTGCCGTCATCGTTGAGCTGATGGGTCTCAACCCAACCGCCGTCGCCGGACTCCTCCTCCACCAGGGTCTCCTCGCCGACGTATTCCATCTGCTTGCAGCGACGATAGCATGGCACATTGCGCGTTATCAGAAATTGCTTATCTGGATGGGATTGATTTTAATGATTTTAAAGAGTATTTAAAACCAATTTAATGGCCAGTTGCAGCCCAACTCACCCTTTGGTAGGTAGGGTTTCGTCTTGGTCTCATCCCCGGCCGCCCATTGCCAGGTGGGGCAATGGTGCACCAAGTGATCGCCGGCGGCCACAAACTCCTCGGGGGTCAGGACGCCCGTCTCACGGAACTTGGATTCCTGAAAGAGAAAGGGTGAAATTTAAGTGGTTAGTTTTACTGCCTAGTGGGGCTGTGGAAAATTAATTCGGCGACAGTCTGGCGACGAATCCGGTTTTTATGGCCATTAAGGGGAATGGGAAATCGTCGGGGGAAAATGAGCGAATCAATATACAGAGCAGAGAGCCCTTATCTCTGTTGAGTTTTCTTTGTGCTGATGCTGACTCTAATACACACACTTTCGCAGCTCTGGCTTGTATATCAATCACAGCGAAAGTAGCAAACTTTTCTTTTTAGTTTCCGTGTTGCACTTTTTTTTTATCATTTACCTTTAGCACGGGCGTTAGATATTCGGCCACATTGAGCGCCGTGCCTTTTACGGTGTTGAGAACGCTTTGCATTTTGCCTAACCGTTGAGTATTTGCTCTCTAGTCTAAACGCCTATACTTAATAAATACAATTAATGCTGATTCTCAATTGACTTCGTCCAGCAAATTGTTTTTGTTGTTTGCAAGCAATTGATGCCAATTATGCTATTTTTACACTAGATCTAGCGTTTTTCGTTTGGCAAATGGGTGATAAGTTGCTATTTTTAGCTATTTTATAGCTGTTGGCACAGTCTAGTTTAGCTTTTTTATGATGAGAAGAGTTGCACCAACAGTGCGCTGCGGTCTCATTAATTTTGATATTTTGTACAATTTGCAGGTTCCGGTCACACTGCCCCAATTCGCGCACATTGTTTTCAACGTTTTTTAATGCAACGAAATGGAACAAAAGACTCAACCGAAATTCCTACTGCCGCCGCCCAAATTTGACAAGCCAAATGAACCCACCAAGGCGTCGCACCACTATCTGACCCCCAGTGGGATGACACTGCTCCCAAGGGCCAAGCAACCGCCGCCCATGTACGGCGCACGAGGATCAACAGTGCCTGCCAAGTATCTGGCCAAGGAACAGGTAGGTGTCCAACAGCAGAGATTACTTATTTAAAGAGCGCCTCCTAACATTTCCCACAGTTTATTTCAAAGAATACCCCTAGCAGTGTGCCGGAAACTCCGCCTGTTTACAAATCTCCACCGCGGCCCGAGTATTGCTACACCTGCGGCATGGAGTTGGCCAATTCAAAGGACATGAAGCTTCACCTGGAACAGCACGAGCCATGTCCCGCCGATGATTGTGATTTCGCTGCCCTTCACAACATCCTGGAACGGCACATAGAAGCTAATCACATTACCGGCGCCTACAAAAGGGTGAAGAAGGTGTGGACGGAGGAGGAATTGGCGGCTTGGAGGGCAGAACGAAGGAAAAGGTCAGTTGTTAATACTATTTATGAGGCATATGCCTTATCAAGCTTGATTTTCTTGCAGATTTCCCACCGTAGCTAATGTGGAGCTAACCAGGCTGGCCAGGGAGCAGCGAATGAAGCGCGGTGAGCGTTTGGAGGCTTCCAAGTCTCGTTTTGGTAACCGAGAAGATCGCCAGCGAACTCGGCCCAAGAACGATAACAAGGAGCGTTCCAAGCCCACAAATAAGAAGAAAAGGAGGGGACAGAAAAAGCCAGATGAAGCGAAAAGGAAAGAAGGAACTAGTAATGAAGCTAAGGAAGGAAACGCAACAGTTACAACTGAAAAGAAGAGCATTGAAGAGGAGGAACCAAAGGATAAGCAAACGAATCTCTCGTTGGGATCGGGCAAATTCCAGGGCACCGGACAAATGAGAGACTACAAGCACTTTAGGGAAAAGATTCCTAAGAAGGCTAACGCTTTGATTGGCCTGCTGGGAATGTATGGCTCAGATAGTGAGGAGGAAAGTGGGACAGAGAGCGAGGAAATGGAGGAGGATCTCAATGAAACCGAGGCCGAAGTAGAAGTTCCTAAAGTTCATACGGACACAGAGCAAAATAAAGGTCCTGATCTCATAAGCAGAGATACAGACGTTTCTAGTACAAGTGCTAATCAAACTCCTGCAGCCGTGGAAAATGCATGCTCTTCTTCAGTTAAAGGCGCCTCTGATGAAGTCCAAAATGAATCTGTTGCAGAAGCAAGTCCTCCTGCTAAGGCAAATGATTCCTCTTCCGATGAGGCACCCGATGAAGAGCCTTTCCAACGCGTAACTGAAACTATAATAGAAGCAGATCCTCCTAAACCTCAGCCTAAAGAGGAGCCTAGAGCCAAAATCGCTCCCAAACGACCTGCACCAAAGCGTGTTTATGGCTTGAACTTCAAGAAAGCGCGAAAGACTTCGCAACAGAGTACCTTGTTATCCAAACTCTTGGAAGCAGATATTCGCCACGAGAGGAATGTGCTGTTGCAGTGCGTGCGTCATGTTTGCGAAAGGAATTTCTTTGGCATTGGACAAAGTAAAGATGCTTCTAAAACCCGAGATGCAGAGGAAGTTAAGATGGTTCCTGCTTGTAATGAAGGTGCTGAGCTGGTTCCTGCAGTTTGTAGTGAAGGAGCGGAGGTGGTTCCTACTTGTGATAAACCAGAGAATAAAACCTTAGATTTGTGACCATTTTTAGCTGTAATAATAGTTTTAAGCCATTAAAAGTTCAAATATAAGTTGAGAATTGATTTGTTTTTCATTCAATTCAGCATTTTTTCGTACAAACTTACAAAAGTATATAAACCTAAAATTAATTGGTGGACATGGAGGAGTCACCGCTGCCCATGGGATGATCTCCGCCGCCGGCCGCTCCTCCGCCGCCTCCTCCTCCAGCTTGCTGTTGTTGCTGCTGCTGCTGCGCCGCCTGCTGTTGCTGCTGCTGTTGTTGTTGCTGCTGCTGTTGGGCTGCGGCGGCGTGCTCCTGCTGACGCTTCTGCTGCTGGCGAGCAGCATGCGAGTGCTTCGCCTTGGTCTCCTCCAGCTCACGGACGCGGGATCGGGCATGCTGGATGCGATGCCAGGCCATTTGGAGCACCTTGGCGGACGCATAGCCTGATCCTTCGTGCGGCTGGCCCGTGGACACTTGTGTCAAATAGTTGATCTGCTCTGAAAGTTTCGATTCCACGCTGGACAAGCTCTTGAGGAATTGCTGCGACTGGGTTTCAGCATTCTTCTGGGACGACTTCTCCTTGCCCAACTCCTGCAGCGCCTGGCCTGCAAAAATGTATAAATGTAAGCAAATGCTTCTGTTGTCTTTGCATGTCTCACTTACCGGCACTCTGCATGCACAGGATTATCTCCTTCTCGATCTCGTCCAAAGCATGTATCTTGTCCAGAGGATTCATCTTGTTTCGCAGTAAAATTACAAATATTACAAAATTTGGTGTTTATGTTTTTTACAAAAAGCAGTGTTGCCAGATGAAAATTTAGCTTTCCCCCTAAAAAATCTCAAATAGTCATTATTTCCCCCTAAAAAATCCAGTCTTCCCCCTAAATTTAAAAAATATGTTAATGAAATCAAATCTAAATAAATTCGATTTATTTATTTTGTATTAATTGCTATTTACAAATATATTTATGCTAAAACGAAATAGGTCTTATTTATTCAATTATTAATTGGACAAAATTTATATTAAAAATGTAATAATGTTGACAGTTGCAATTGTCTTCACTTCACAAACACAAACAAGGTTCCTCTTTAAACTCCTTTTCGTTGCCAATTTGTCCTTGAATCTTATTTGCATGTTGCACTCAACACTTGTGATTTCTTTTCTTTTCATCTTTTTTTCTCACTAGGATTTCTTAACTAATAAATTCAATAACACAAATAACACGGTAAATTTAAAATTTGCTTTGAATTTTGTTGTTTTTTAAATAAATATTTAGTATATATATTATATACCAAGTTTATATTAATTAAATATGATATAATTAGTATCAATAAAAATTAATTAACTCACTCAGTCGAATTCATGGTTGTTTTTTTCACAGACTGCCAAAGGCCATTGGTTTTAATCACTTAATTTAATCACTTTATAAGTTAATTTAAATTAACGTTTTTTCGAGCCAAGTGGAATTTCAGAAAACAACAACTACAGTCACCATAAAGGGTGGGAGAGCATAAAAACTGGGAGAGCAAGAGAGCAGAGAGCAGCTCTGAACAAAAACGTAACGATATAAAACGTAAGTGAACAAAAACGTGAAGATTTATTTCAAAATTCGTTCATGAATCGCTCGACATTGTCCTTGCCAGACTTTGCGAAGAACCCCTTAAGAACTCATGGCGTTGCCAGACTTGGGTAAAATACCCACAAAATTTAAAATTATATTTCTGAACCAGAAATACACATACTACCAATGTATTATTTAATATTCTGGGGTTTCTCTTTCCTACGGAGTGTCAGGTAGCAGGCCAACAGGAATACTAGATATAGGATGACTTCTTCTGCGCTCAAACTAAAGATAACAGTTTTAGGATGCTCAACTCCAGGTTGACTTTATTCTAAAACAGCCTTAAGAAAACATTAAATAAATTCGCATACATTTTTAATTTATTTTGCATTAATTCGTTTATTTAGTTATTATCAAAATATGGACCTTTCGGTCCAAGACTAGGACATTGTAAATTTAACTATTTCGCTTGCTGGCCAGTCCTATCCAATCGTATTTGAAGTAATCCTTCGGTAAAGGCAAACAGTTCTCATGCAACTCGATGGCGTCCTTGTCCATATTCCAAACCATAAAGTGGCGGCCACAGTCTATCTGCTTGTGGAGGGCAAAGTGGACACGATCCACAAAATGCGACTGACACTGGCGACACTCGAAGATCCGATCCTGGCTGTCCGTCCGCAGAAACTTCCTTATATTCCGGATCTCAAGCAGACCTTGAAAACCCCCCACCACGTCCGTTTGAAGGACGAAAGTGGGTGTGTTTTCCACATCTTCTCCGCGAAGGAGATAAGGAACCGTGTACAATTCCTTGGTGGTGGTGCAAACCCGAAAACAGTATAGATTTATTTTCAAGGAAGCTGGCATAGTTCGTCCTTTGTCCGCATGTTTAAGGTAATTTTCAGCCAGCATTCCCAAATCTGTGGAGGAGTTTTTAACACCACGTTCCAGGCATCCGTCTGCGTTTTTCACGCGATATTGTAGAGGAAGCTTGGAAATGTGAGTAGCATTTGGTGAGTAACAGTGCCTCTTGGCAGTCACCTTCATCCTTTTGATAACACAGGCCTCCAGGGGAACCCTTTGATGGAGCAGCACATAGTTACTAATCTTCTCCAGCAGCATGGAGAATATCATGTCCACAGCCTCGCCAATATCCAAATGGTGTTCGATATTCAAGGGACTGCTCTCGTAGAACATGCGCTCCCTCTTCACGTCCACGTAGAATCCCACACTGACCTCCAGTTTTTCGGTGCCAAAAATAAGGAATCGCAACAGTTGAGGCACTGCATCCATTCCAGCGTCCAGCAGGAAGTCATTCGTCCTCGGCGTGATGCTTCCATCGCACAGCATAAACACTTCGATGGCCTGATCATCGATCGTGTTCAGGATCTGTCTTTCCGTGGAACCGATTTGTATGTGGTGACTCTGTTTGTTTGCGACATCGTTGTGCCAGTGATGACTGTACGGTTCACTCGCTGGTGTGCGACTCTCGCAGGTGGCACAATCCGCTCGCCTCAAGCCGTTGACAAATCGCTGATGGCGGAAAATTCGCATGTCCTCCGCGGTCTCGAAGATGTACCGGGATTGTGTACGTCTGGCCATATTTGTGGAGTTACTGATTCTAGATGGACCAGATTCAGGGCTCTTTATATGTATATGAAGGTGCCTTAATAGTTCAGGTAGGAAGTGTCAAGGGGCTTAATAGTCAGGTATACGTAATAGGTAAAACCTCTCCTTAATTCCTCAGCTGTTTCTTGTAGAACCTGCACCCCAGCAGGTAGGGAATTCCATCTTAAAATCACCATATGGCTAAGCTTCTCTCTTCTACAAATTTGCAAATTAGGAATATATAACAAGTTTATATGATCCTAAGGGATAAACAATTAGGAAATACCTGGGACTAAAAAATGGTCTTAAAAACCATAATTTGCAAATATGAAACTGAGTTTGATTTAAAATAATAAATACGCTTCGAGAATACGGGTAACAGTATACATGTTATACATGACTTAGCACTATGTATAATGTTATCAAAACGAAGAAATTGTTCCTTGAAAGCCGCTGTTAAATTAAGGATTTGCCCAAGTTATGGAAAACATCCTTAGCATAGCCATACAAATTAGTTTATAGCTTCCTCTTTACCGTAAATTTCAAAACATGCCATAAAGTAACTACCCTTAACAGAAGAAATAGGGTAAACGAATGAAGCTTGATTAAACATTTCCCATTATTTACAATCAGACGATTATGGAAGTAAAATATCTGTAAAAACAGAAGCAATATTTTACGACGGTAAAAAACCTTTAAGATGTAGACTTTCTCTTAGTTGCAAATAGGATAATGGCGAGAAAGGAAGCTAAGCCAGTTAGACTCCTGCAGAAATGTCTGCTTGCCTGAAAATGCTAAATAATAATATCAAAAAGTAGTTTTTTAATGCTTTAGGTAGTGGTGTCGTAACATTTCAATATGATGAAAACACACAATACAAAACAATAGAATTTAAATTAGCTCTCAGAATATTTGATTTGAGATTTAAGCATTTATAAGAACCCTCAAGATATTCTCAAAATTCATCAATGCTAAAAATCAATCTTAACAGCAGAACCCTAACATACAGAAGGAGAATCCTTAAAAAAATGCCTTTGTTTTAAATCAGTCTTTGCCAACGGAACTTTCAACATCAACAGTAACAGTAAGCATATTCAGGGCGAACCTTTTAACACTGCAAAATATCCTTAAAATATAACAGAGTAAAAAACATCCTTTGAACTCGACATTTTAATATGAAAAACTGCGTCACAACATTTCCTTAGAAATACCATTTCAAACGGAACTCTTAACACACAGCGACCTACATTTTAGCATGAAGGAAAAGTCGCAAAATATCCTTAGGATTCTACGCTATGCAGCTAACATTTTTACATGACGTAAAATCCTCATTTATGCAAACAGACCTCTTAACACGAAGCATTCAACACTTTAACATAAAGGAGAACCCGCAAGATATCCTTAAGACATATCAATGATTTAAAGAACCGACATTTTAACATTCCCTGTTGCTGAGCCGGCCTTTCCCCTGCAACTCGACCAGCCAACCGTGTCTGAGATCAAACCCAGACCGGGACCTTCCGGGACGATGTGTTCCCAGGCCGGTGGAATGCGGTCCGTTTCCGTTGCGAGGAAAAGTGAGCGATGAAGTGGCGGCGGCAGCGGAGCGTCGCAGGCTTATTCCTGCGGTGGCCCGTTTGCCTGTTTGGCTGATGGCTGATGGCTGATGGCTGTTTGGCTGTTGGCCGTTGGCTGTTGCTTTATGGCTTCTTTAGTAGTTGAAGCATATTTAAGGCGTTTCGTGCGTCCTTCACACGCACAGGGACTACATATGTATATTTATACTATATGCTCTTGCCGCGCGCTCACACACATATTTTGTATTTTCGTCGCTGAGAAACCTCACGTGTCCCTCGCAGCTTATGTGGGTGAACTACAGCAACAAAAACAACAAAAAATAGAGTAAAAATATATGTATTGTGTATGAAAATAGAAACAAACAAAAAGACCGACAGTAAAAGTAAGGGGAAAACTGCTGGCTGGCATCTTTTTACGTTTTTCGGTTGTTGATTTTCCTATTTTCACTCCTTGCCATGGCTCGTTGTCGTTGAATTTCGCTTTTGGCCGTGGAATTATGAGAGCTCCTCGTCGCAGTCGTCTCTTCCCATTTTCTGTTACTTTTCGGCTTCGCCTCTTCCATCGCCATGTCTTTGTCCTTTGGTGTCTTGGCATCCTGACGCCTGTTTCCCTGTTATTTTGTTTGCTTTTTTATACGAGTATTTTCGCTCGTTTTGTTTTGGTCTGATTAAAAGTAAAGTTTTCGCGCGGGTTTTCTTTCTATTTTTTTTTTGTGTCGTCCTTAGTGTCCCCGCGAATTCTATTTTAATTTGGGATCCACAGGGCCGGAAGGGGGATAACAACCGGAATTTTTGACCATACATTTTGGTTTTTATTGAGGCCTCAAGGCGCTCCTTAAAAAGTAGATGAGGATATTTAGTAAATGTCTAAATAAGCTGTGTCTTTGAACCCGTTTTTTGGGTTTAGTTGGGAAAATCAAGGTGTTTGGGAAGGTTTAAAAATTTGCATTTATTTGTAACTATTTAAAAGGTTATTTAAGGTTATTTGCTCATTGGGAATATTGTTATAATTGTGTAAATATTATAAGGTTATTTAAATTATTTTTTGCTGTATTCCTCACTGTCTTTGCATATATTTATTTAACGCACTTAAAAATAATTTTTTTTTTAAGGATTATCGTAGCCCTACACTTCTTTATTTATTTTATTTATTTAAATTAACCAACTATCAATTGCTCAAACTAATCAGAGCATTCGAATTATCAATTGACTTTAAATCCTTTGTGTTAATTTGTTTAAAATTGTTCTTTAATCATTCAAAATCACTATCACTACCTTTTTTTCCCACACTCGGAGCAATTAAACTATTTAATTATGCAACTACTTTTTCATTAGTTCAATTCGAACTCAATTCGTTTTTATTTTATGCTGACCCATTTAAAGGCAGGCTTCGTGTAAGAACTATCAATTACTAAATTATTGATGAATATTAATGGCCTTTCATACGCAACTAAAATGCACTTGAATAAGCAACAAAGTGCTTTCATTTTTATTTTTCCCTATCTGTCCACAAACAGATAAATGGAGAGCCCAAAAAAGGCAAAAGCTTAAATCGAGTAAACAAGAGGGTTAAAGTCTATAGGTCAAGTTGGGGGGGAGAGGCTCTCCCTCGGCTTATTCCTTATTATGGCTGTGTGTACATATTGTTGTGCCAGGACTTTTACTTTTCGTGCCCATCTTCTCCTTCGAAGCCGACGCCGTCCTTCGCTCTTACCTGGTAATTAACACTTTGTCAAGCTCATAAATCTTTAAACATTGATTTTTAATGGTGGCATTTTAACGCTTCGCCGAGCAGTGTCAGTGGAATCGGAGGCTGCGGGGAGTCGCCACCCAAGGATACGTGCAAACTGCCGGATGGTGGAAGGACATCCGTAGGGGCTCAATACCCGTGGGAAAATTAATAAATTATTGGGGGTCGGCCCTGGGGATCCCGGGGTGTGGTGTGCACGTGATTGTTTGTTCATCCCTTAGATCTTTTTTTGTAGGTGAATGCATAAATTTGGTTACCGAAAAATGGCTGTGTTAAGCCAGTGTAAATCTGGGATAAGGCCAAGTCACTCAATTTGTTCAACCTACGATATTTTTAGATATTAACCTTTAAGAGGCGTTTCAATAATATTTTTTAACGAATTTTCTTTGGCAATTAAAGAGTACTCCCTCTAGTTTAGGGAAATCTACATTTTGCTCTTAACAAAAAGTAATTTAAGCAAGTGTTAGAGTTCAAGCTGAAACCAATATCCAATCTATACCAAAAACTTCAATTTTATATTTATTTAAAAAAATAGAAATAATCATAAATAAGCTGGAGCGTACGTATGTTAGCATTTCGGGGTCTTAGCCATTTCTCTTTGAAGCTTTTGGTATTAAATGCATTTAGTGCAGTTTCGACACAAGCAAACCAAAGAAAATAAATATAAAAAAAGGGAAAAGGAAGCCCGACGACCAGCAAAGTCCGCTCAGAATTTATATATAAAGACACAAGCGCACAAATAAATGTTTTTCTCGCTTTGCGTGTGTGTGTATGGACGGGGGGCTGTGTGTCATCGAATTATGTCCCCCAGATGTCAGTGCAATACAAGCGAGAAACATGACAATCCCGCCTGCGACCGCCCACCAGAAAATCCAACAGAAGCACTAGCTCCTGATGCACTGGGAGCTATCCATAAGTATTCATGCATTTGTGTGGGGGCGAGGCGGTTCGCATCCTTCAACCCACCAACCACCAGCCACCATAGTCCCCCGCTTTATGCCTGAGAAGCTCATGTGCGTCTGTTTCTTTTCTTGTATAAATCTCGACGGCTGTCAGGGATGGCTATTTGTATTTTTTATCCAGACTAAAAATGTCCTTAATTTTATGATAAAAACTTGCGGTTTTCTTAATAGTTTAAGTCCCTAAATTAACTCTTTTATGTTAAGATCTACAAAAAATAATAATAATTTAAGGCCAAATAATAAAGAATATATTTTATTAATTAAGAACAAACCAAATATAGTCACTAAATACCAAAGAAAATCTCTAAGAATGTTATCTTTATTGTTTATTAAAATCATCATGCATTTTTTTCCTTGAGAAGTTTCTTTAAAATATTATTGTCCATTATTTTCTTCCTAAAATTTTTGAATTTTTATGGCTGCCAGCACTACTCCGCTCCTCTCCTTCTCCAGCGAAAAAGAGGGAGGCTCGATGTGAGGTGGGTGTGGCCGAATGTGTTCACATTTGTCAACAGCAGCTGGGAGCCAGGGGAGGCGATGTACTCGCTGGACGTGGCAGCTAAAAGGCCACAGAAGGAACGGGGCTTCTGTGCAGATCCTGCTCCTGATTCTGGCACATCAGCAGCTTTATTATTATGCAAATACATACAAAATATGAATTATGTTAATGCCAAGTGTATACACACGCACATACAGCGCTGCAGAGCGGGTCCCGTCCAGAATGCAGCTTCTTCGCTGAACGGCCTGCAAAGCCGTCAAGTTTTGTCGCTAAAGTCTCTCCATTTTCCCACAGGATCCCCCTTGGCTCGTGCGAAAGTTTTTGTTTTCGTTGTTTAACCATTTTTATTGAACGTGCTGGCGGAGAGCTCGAGAAGGCTTATGCCTTTTGCTATAGATGAGGAGGCTTTCGCAGGCTTTGGCTGCAAAACAATCTCTTAGATCAAGTGGTTTGCGGAGGGGATATATTTCACAGTTTTCTGTGTTGGTTTAAGAAAATAAACTCTTTAAAGTATGGTTTATTCCAGAGAAAACACAAAAATATACTCTGAAATTATTTAAACGGTTAAGCTATATTTTTTTCATTAAAGCAAACCCAAAATATGGTTTTAAGAAGCTTATTAAAATCCCATAAAATATGTAATTAAAATAATAATAATAATAATTATTAAAATACTGCTTTTAATTGAAACATTTCCCTCTTAATTTGATGCATTAATCTATTGTTAAACTCTCTCATTTTTCGGTTAATTGCATATCAATGACGGCACAAAGGCCCGCATTTAATTAAATCTGCCGGCCTATTGGCGTTCTTATTATTGAAAAGCCATTCCCCGAATTCCAATTTCATTTAGCCGACTATTTGAAGGGAGTAATAATGATTTGCTATTATAATTGCTTATCTGTGCATTAAGATTTGCATTTCCATTACATTAATTACATAATTGAGACAGTAAACATGGAATTGCCCTCGGCCTACATCTCCTTGCACTCCCTTCAAACGTTTTCCCCGATTCTCCCCGTTCAATCAAAGAGATTGAGAAACATTGCGGCTTCTGGGGCATAATATTGCGCCTTTTGTCTGTGAGCCAAGTGCGATTGCTTCCCATAGGATAGGTATCCTTTCGAACACTCGGCAAATGCAATCAATCTTCGACGATAAAGGCATACTGCGAAAGGTGAAATGTAATAATTTAAGCATATCTAAATGCAATCGCATGTCTTACTCTGCCTCTATCTGGGCACTGTGGGAAGTAAGAGCAGAGAAAGGTTAGTAATAAGTTTGAATAAATGGTCAATTAAATAATAAATAAATTATACATTTAAATTTAGATAAATAAATGTTTAAAGCTTTGTAAGTATTTGATTATACTCAAAAATAATGACAGAAATGTGCCTTATTAATCACTTAACCACGAGGACAAACATGGGGAGTTTTTGAGAACAAAGGGATTTTTTACAAAGATAAATATTAAATAAATATTAAATTTTTGGTTAAAAATTTAACAATTACTATCAATAAAACCCCATATTCACCTTGTATGACTTCCGTTGACTTTATTATTTTCCCCAAACTCCAAATTTTTCTTCGTTTTTAGTTAATAACAAATTCCAGCGCCTGAAATAGCTTTCCGTTCCCTTATTCCCGATTTAAACCTATTATTTTTTCACTCAAAAATGAAATGAAAAATTCCTATAACTCCTTTTCCAAAACATTTTCACCGTGTAGATCCATTTCGCTGCCATTTTCTTCTTTAAGGGCTACAAAATGGCATCGCCTAAGGCGATAAGTGCAGCTGGGGCAGGAGCAGAAGCTGCACCCATAGGAGGAAACAATACTTTTATGCCCGGGCTTGGGATCTCTGCGTGTGTGTTCGGTTCTGGTGCCTCGTAATAAATTGTTTTTGCATAAAATTTCTAAGAAAAATGCCTGACAGGTGAGGCCAAGTCTAGAAGTGCATACAGAGACGGAGACGCAGACTGAGCCAGAGAGAGAGCTCGGGGAAATGCATATAAAAATTGTTCACCTTTGCCTCGATTGCATATTTATCATTTCCAGCTGCCAGAAGGCAAAGGACGAAGGGCTGGCTGCCTGGTGGTGGGTTGGATTTCAGCTCGCAGGAACGCAGGACACGTTGGGAAAATGCACGCATGGATTGTCAACACTTTGAACTGCTGTCACCCCGAGCCACCCATCCCTCTCTCTGAGCCGAAGAGCCATAGAAATTGCTAATGCATTCAACAGTCGCATCCCCTACATCTTCATATATGCCGGCCTGGGAAATACCTCAGCTGGATGTACGTGTGGATGCAATATCTATGGCAAAATCAATGCTCTCCATACAAAATATGCTGCGCTTGCTGTAACAATTTTACACAATTTCCCATTTGCCACTCGTTATTGCTTAATGCGCTTATGAAAGTGGCCTATTACGATAATGCCAAAGCGTTTGCCATTTCTATATAATCTAATCCCACTTGTTATATCGTTTCATTGCGAATTTGATTTATTGGAAGTAAGGTAAGCGGATTTAATAATAATTTCCTATGCCGGTAGGATTCATAAAATAATCAGCAAAAAGGCTCTTTTGTTAAGGGGGGTTCTTTCCTTTGAATATTAAATATTATATTTATTTTAAAGGCAAAAATAACTTTAAAATTTATTTTAATAAAATCTAAAAAAATATTAAAAGCTTAGGCAATGTTTTAGAGACACTTACATCAATCTCTTGTTGTTTCTCAGCTATTTAAATATTAGTAAATTATTTCCTTAAGTACTTTTCCTATAAATATTAAATTTCTTATTTTATTTTCAATATTTTATTGAGAGAGGGCATTCGTTGGCCCTGTTCCCAGAACATTTCAACATATTTTCCCCCTTCCGTTGTCATGGCGAAGGACAAAAGCATGCTTGATAAAACAATTGCAATTTGTTTACACATGCATCGGGCACCCCGGTACCCCGCACCCCTCTGGCCCGTATTTGCTGAGTTAATAGTTTATTATGTGATATTATTATTATGTTGCCGTGCGGATGCACAAGGAGTGAGTATTATCGATGAGAGCATGTGCTGCCAAAAGGGGTCTTGTTGCCACTATTGTTTTGCCATTTTGTGCCCTTAATTATAATTGCGATTGTGATGATTTAACGATGACAATGGACAATAGACATTACTTGCCACCAGATCCCTTCGGTGGCATTTGAACTTAACCATTTGTACTAGCAAGTACATAGCCTAAGGCTTAATATATCTGTCTATGTTGCAGAAATCGTAATAGTGGCAGGTTCAGTGACATTGGCTTACAATATCGACTTAAAATTTCACTGAGGGCTTATTTGCTTACAATTGTATCATTATAAATGCCTTTTCAGTTGGTTCGAATTGATTAATTTATTTTAGTTTGAAAAATATTATATGAGCTGGCAATTATTACTTTAAATATTTGCTTAAAATGTATGGCAATTTATCTAAGATTAACTAAGCTTGAGGCTTTAATTAAAAGTTATTTATATTTGTGAGGAAAGTAAAGAGGAGTGAGTAAATAATAACATATGCTTCCCATTGATTTATAAGACATTTAAGCCTTCGTTCTGTAGCTTTTCTTATGAATAATCCAGCAAAGTCGAAAATACCCCACAAAGTGTGCTATAAAAAATTGTATAAATTGCATTCAATTGAAATTACCACCTTGAACATTTCACACACACAGGGCACCCTCATAAGCTAACTAGCCAGATTCTCCCCTTTATTTCCCAAGGGGGATTCCCAACCTGTTGATCCCTCTTTCGAGCTGCATCTGCTCCTGCTGCAATGCCCCATTTTTCGGGGCACGTACACACTGAGAGACCGCCCCCTGGTACTCCCCCGGAAACGTACTTTTCAATGGCTCCTAATATGCGCTCAACGCTGCCGCAATTCGCAATACACAACAACAAGGCGCTCTGCCGTAGCAATCGCAGTTTTTCCTGGCTTTTGCTGCTTTTCCGCATGCAATTTTACGGGCATCTAAGCAGCGGCAACAAATTTCCGCTGTCCGTCCGCATCGATCCCCGAAAATCCCCTGTAACATTTTCATTTTGCATTTTGCGAAATTGATTTGGTCAGCAGTTTGTTGCAATTCCAATGGAAATGGAAATGCATATCCACTCTAGATACATATATTTCTTGCCAAAACAAAAACAAAGGCAACAAAAAATAGGATAAAGGATAACGGAAAATTGGGCAAGCTCGGCTTTGGTTGTGGCTTATCTCCGGCCAGGAGTTTAATTACAATATGTGCTTTGCATTCGCATTTTAGAAGGCGATTTTCCAGTTTCTTTTTTCATGATTTTAACCTAGATTTAAGGTAGTTGTTTCTGGGTACAAAAGCTAATTTTGTTTACGTTTTGTTTTCAAATATTTGTAAGTTACAAACTTACAATTAAATATAAATATGGCTTGCAAGTTTAGAATAAATGAAACAGGTTCAGATTGATGGTTGGTATTTTTCCGTTTTTTTTTTTTAATGTTTGAATTGAGAGGAACTAAGTATATTAAAATATTAAATAAATATATTAAATGTAACATATTATTGCATTAAATTAAATTCACAAAATCATCTTAATCTAGTAGGTCTGGCGTTCAATCAAGTAGGCCTTGAGATTGTGCTTCAGCTGAGTCGTCTGTCCAGCTGGAATACGACTCGTTTCATATTCATTCTATATTCAGTTCGTGAGCTGTATAGAGCTACTCTCCAAACAATTTGTATATTTTTTAAAATACTTTCTTCCGGAGTTTTGTAATATTTTGAATCAGTATTAGTTTATTTCTAAAGCAATAGTCGCTTTCAAAGGTAAGAGTCCGAGTTTTGTTATATTTTGGTTTACAATCGTGCGGCTTCACTAAGTTAAATCCTTCCTCACTTTCCTTCCTTTAGATGAACAATTACGATCATGTCCGGGCCAAAAACGTATGCTTTACCAAACACCACCAGGGTAAATGGTCGGTTTTCGATATGCAGGATTGGATTAATAAGGAGCTGAACAGCCATATACACGGTATCGAAAACCTCTGTACTGGCGCGGCCTATTGTTGCCTCATGGACAAACTATATCCGGGGATAATAAACATGTTCAAGGTGAAGTTTCTGGCCAACCAGGAGTACGAGTACCTGGCAAACTTCCGCCTGGTGCAGAATGCCTTCGACCAGGTAAAGGCGACCTCCCAGATACCAATGATCGGGCTGGCCAAGGGAAGGCTTAACGATAATTTGGAGTTCGCTTGCTGGTTCAGGAGGTTCTTCGAGGCCAACAACAAGAAGCCCATCTGCCCCGACTACGATCCGTTGGCCGCCCGCGGCGGCCAGTTCATCGGCTTGGGTTCTTCCCGGCCCCCCACACGCAGTGAGGCGGAAGCCATGCGGCGCCATCGCCGGGCTGTCACCATCTCCATTAGCCGCGGGAATAAAGATTCAGAAAAGGAGCATGTGGACACAAGGTCCGCTCTTCCAAATAATCAGATTCAAAGCGGTACTTGGCAATTAAAATGGATTTTTTGATTCAACATTTTTTAGTATTTACATGGCTTCTTTGCTGCAAAATTATTAGTGTAATAAAAATTTTCAGATACTCGTATGATTTTAAAAAAAAGGCTTGTTTTGCAGGGAAAATAGCTAGAAAAACCACCTTTAGTCCCCGATATTAATTATTACTATTACACCCAGAAAAATTCATGGACTAAAAAGCTGTCAAATTGCCTAAAATTAGTCAATTTGGCCTAAAACGGATGTCGAGGCAGTTATGGCCTAAAAATGGTCAAAAATTCCATATTTTTAGGCAATGGAAACTGGCCTAAACTTTAGGCAATATTTGTCCAAAATTAAATTGTTTTGAATATTTTGAGGCAATACGATGCCTAAAACTTCATTGTTAGGCAATGGAAGCCTACATTTTAGGCAATGATTGTCCAAATTAAAACTTTTTTTTTAATAATGTGTGACCTAAAAAATTTCCGTTATGGCCTAAAATTAAGGTAATATTTATATCATTCCTATAAACAGCTTAACTTGAACTATAATATTGATTTTGTTTTAATACAATCATTTAAAATAATAAAGGTGTATTCCAAAATGCATACAGTATTTATTTTTACTGTTGCAGTAAAAAAATTTTTAGGCAATGAATCGCCAATTCCTAAAATTTTTGAAATTTTTTATTCTGGGTTTGTATTAGGTATCTCAAAGTCTGTACCTGTTTTACATGTCACCAATGGATACATAATGAAATCAATTCCAAATTGTGTTCAAAGTAATACAGTTTGCTGGTAAAAAAAATAAAAATCAATTGAATGTAACTCTGTTGGAAGTCAAACCAAAAGTGCGCAATAAATACAGCCTTGAATCGATGTGACTGATTAAAAATGCACCAAAGCCATTCAGGCTTTTAAGCAAATAAAGAAATTCATCAAATTATGTTGTTCGTTTGGAAAAAAACGTTGTATAAATGTATATACAGAGTGCGTCCGCAGCGATGCCGGCAAAGGCCAAACGAACTGGAATAAAACGGCATAAAGTGATATACCATTTAAGCAAAGTGAGTCCAGCTGACTTCGTTCTGGAACTGTGGATGTGAATGTGGATGTCGATGTGAATGGCTGTAAATTAAATTGCAAAATATTAAACAAATATTTGCACTCAATAAAAGCAAATTGCGTTTATTTGTGCGCAAGTAAATACAGAGCGGAAAGTCGCCAGTAAACCAATTCTGGAGAGAGATAGAGTGGGACCTGGCATCGGATTCAAAAGGCAAATAGCATCAAACAATTTGTACATTTTGTTCGAATATTCAACTGACAAAAATTGCGGAAAATTCTGTTTGTTTATTAGCCGGGCATTGAGGCGTAATGATTTCCACTCTTCTGTTGGGAATCTTTTAGAGCTCACTCTGTACCAGCCTTGAGCCTAATTTCGAAAGACATTTTCTTAAAGAACTTTTAATTTGATTCCCGAAAGGAAACAACAAAGGGGAGACTTGTAAGTTAATTATTACTGGCTTAATGCCAAGCAAATTGATTTCCCCGCTTAAACAATTAAAAGTTGAAAGTGAGCGGGACCTTATTTGGGGAAATTATTAAAGAGGGAGGTAAGGCAGAGGAGGAAGCGGGCTTGTGGCTAGTAAAAGTTGAGGTTTAAGTATTAATTTATCGTACTAAGTATTATGGGTGATATCACTTCATAGGCTCCTGATACTGCTGGATCTCCTGGGAATTCCTTCAGGACAGAAGAGGATTCACCAACCACAGCAGCTCTAAGTATTTTGACGCTTGTCGGGAGTCAGGTCATCTTGTTGAGGACAAGGTTCTATCGTCATAGTCTTCATAAAATAACAAATCCTTTGAAGAACGATTTATATTATTTTTTTAAGGGTCTTTAACGGCTTTCTTAAAGATTTTATTTTATGAAAAAATTATTAGAGCATTTCTCTTCAAGTAATTACTTTTCTTTCCTTGATATTTATTTTTAAAAACCCAAAATGAAAGCAAAAATTCGTTATAACATCACAAGCCTCACAATTGCTTTGTTTCCTCAACACTCGATGAACAATTTTCCTGTGGCCAGACCATCATAGTTTAAAGTGGAAGAACTAAAACAGAATCTGAACTCTCCAGACTGATTGTTTCGGCCGACTGGGAACGCCGAACTATTTCAATCGGAGGCATCAGAGGCAACGCAACGCAGAGCTCAATCTCCCAGTTACGGCCACAAAGCATAATTCAATTTGGTAAATCAACTGCAACACTTGAGCAGTTAGTTTAGGGCCGAGCACATATATAGTAGTTCTGACCGGCTGCCTATTGAACTCGATGAATTTATCGTCCGGCAGTTTGGTAGATGATTGATGGCAGCTTCCTACCTCCGACCTCTGGCCTCCTTGGCCTCCGTCTCCATCCGTCTGGCGATGCAAATGCCAAATGCTAATGAATTCATTCAACATACAACATTCAACTTCGAAAGTCATAAATACTCCCAGTGCCGACTTCATGCAACGTTAACTGTTTTGTGTGTGTATATAAGTGGAGGGGGTGCAGGAGCGAGGTCCTTGGCGAGGAGACAAACTCATTTCCGTCACTGACACAGTCACTGACTTCATTTAATTTTCAAATTTTCAACTCAAGAGTCCAAAGCGAGGATTCGTTTCAGCAATTTTCATTTCATACTGCCTGCTGCCTGCACCCCCCATTCGTGGACGCCTTTTGTTCCAGTGTAGCAAAGTGAGACGAACGAGGAGCAGCGGGTCCCCCGAAAAAAAGGACTCTCGACTCGGGCCAAACTGGCAAATTTATAGCCACGCATAGGTGCCGGGGTCGGCGACTGTTTTACATTTTTGCATTTTTCATGTTTTGCCCTGCCATAAAGTTGGGTGAGTGGGCAGAGGGGGTGGAGAGAGCCGGGGTGGCATAAAAAGTATGATAAATTAGCATATTACGCATACGCCGTGTATGTTCGGCCGTGTTGTGTATGTTTACATCTGCAAGTGTGTGTGTGTGTTGTGCTCGGGATGACTGTATAATTATGTGCTTAAAGCAATTAGTGCGGGAAGCAGCGTCGGAGTTTAGCCACTGCCAACTGTGCATTACGAATACGCCCCGTGGTTGGCTTAGAAACTCAAAGAAATCCTCAAAGAGAGATTAGGAAAGTCTGGGATATTTTTTGGCAACTGCCTTGTGAGTTTATAATTGCGTAGGATTTAATATCTGTTCACTTCCAATAAATCAATTACACTGGTAAACAAAATGTTTTATAAGAGATGTTTCTTCAAGGAATTTAATATATAAAAATACATTGCAAGCTTTGGGAAAGAAGAATTTTCAAATTTTAAGATAGATTGGGCATTAAACCGTAATTATAAGAAAGCGTAAAAGTTCTTAAGATTAATAAATACTTCGAACTAAGTTAGAATAGACTTTAATAGTAAATTAATAAATATTTTGCAGTTCTGCTTAATATTTAAATTTACAATTAACATTATTATTCTGTTTTCTTTCTATCCTCTTTAAGAAATATGTGTTTTTTGGAGAACTTCGTTGAAGCTTTATTTGTTTACATTTTATCTATATTCCCATATTATTATATATGAATAAATTAAATTAAATTAAATTAAATTGAATTCTTAAAATATATTCTACAAATATCTTTATCCGGAATACATTTAAAATGGCTCGCTTCCCGTTCCCCACCCAAATGTATCTCTCTTATGTGACTTTATTCATAACACTTATTCTTGAATTTCCTGGCTCCGAAACGTTTACGTAATCAAAATCGATGCAACACGCTCCGATTGGCATTGTTCGCATTTAATTCAAAAGACAAAAGGAGCCAAACCGCAAGAAAATGCCGACGAAAATGCTGGCCAATGACGAGATGGCATTTTCCATTTAATTCAACTTTTTGGAAAATTGCTCACGCGTCATTTTCCCCCCAATGGAATGGCCCAAAAGAACTTTTGCATAATGTTTTGCGGACGCAGAGAAAGAGAGACAGAGTCTCGGCACGTTTCACTTCATTTATCATCGATTTGGATTCGGAAAACAATGCAAAGAACCATCACCACAACGGAATTAAGCATAAGAGTCATTGTGTGTCGCTTCCAATTAATCAATTTGTACGGAAATAGAGCCAAATGCAAATCAAAGGCAAGTGTGCCTGTGAGCATTTTTGCGGCACGATTTAATCATATTTGTCAGAACTGCACCCTGTAAAAAAATCCAACCACTCACCCATTCATCGCATTTGTCTAAGCCGACAGTTTACGCTTATTGTCAATCAATCAGGCCGACATCGATTCCGAAATCCACGTATGGAAATATCTGGAAATGTGAACATTTTCGGTGCTGAAAAATCCTTCCATCAGCGGGCTATTGAGATGGATTTCAGGTTTATTTTTTTTTCAACGGTTGCCACGATTCTTTGTGCCCCAAAGGCACAAAGTGTGCTCACTCGCTCTCACTTCTTCCACAGGATTTTCCCTTCATTTCCCCCCTGTTCACAGTCAGCCTATCGTTTACCCAAATTTGCCTCGTTATTTGTGCTGAAAAATGGCGCGCGTGCTCCAAGAGCCACTCGAGTGTCGCCAAAGCGCAAAAAACAAGAAAATATAGCAACTAGAATATTTGTTTACCTCACCACACACGGAATCCCTTGACTGTGGAAGGGATATATATATTTTTTTAGAATGAAAGCAGAGTAATTCATTGACCAGTGAAAAATTCTACTTACTTACGATTTATTGGACAAGTCTGGTTTGTTGAATACCCTACATACATTTTTAAATAATACAAACAGTCTTTAATTTTTTAACAGGCTTAATACCATTAAAATAAATTAGTTGCTTGTATATATGAAACAATATTAAATTTTGAAGGAATTTTAAAAAGAAGATTTCTTCGGAATGGAATTAATGAAATTTTAAATCATAAAAAGAGTATATCTTCAAGGAATAGCTACAAGAAAAGATGCAAACTATCGTAAGTGTAAAAGCAGCTAAGTGACTTGTTTAAAACAAGTTTCTTTGGAAGATTTTCTCACGAATCAGGCATCACACTTCACGACAAATATTTCGCATACTCCCCGAGCACTTTGACAATCCCAAAACTGTCCGTGAAGAGGCAAAACCCCACGCCTCGCATTTCAGAGCTCGAAAACCCAAAAAAAAAAATCCCCGCGCATATAATGAACTACAAGTCCGGGGAATGCGCAAGCAAAACATGGCCAGGACCTAAAGGAAACGGAGCCAAGTCCCGGCCAAGTCAAGTGAATGCTAACGAGCTTGCCTTTTCTGGTTGGATTTCGGTCGACCATTCCCGAAACTGAACCCCAACCTCACTCGCTCCCCGACTCCCCGAGGAGGACGCACAAGTGCACTTTAGTTTTCAATTTTTGTCGTCTCATAATGCGACGCTCTGGGTTCCCCACATACATATATCTTTCATTTTTTGCCCAGTGCTCGTGTTCCCGTTCCCGTTCCCATACCGCAGCTATTGAGCAAATATCTTCAAATGGATTTTAAAATCCCAGCCAGAAGGGCGGGAGAGAGAGCGGGGGCACAGGAAATGTGAGTCAAAGGTTACCTTGGGGATGCATTCAACAAAAATTTCTGCACTAATGGAAAAGTAAAAGCTGCAAAACGAGTTAGCACACAGAGAGATGTATTTATGTATATATCATAATACTTTCAGCTTGTGCCCCCGAAAATCACTTAAGGTCGGTTTCCCTCTCACCCTTCCTTACCCGGTTTATAAATGAAATTGCCAAAATGGTTGTTGGCTCTGTGTTTTCGTGTTGACTTAGGATGTGAAACATTTCACCCCCCAGTCAATCTGATTATTAGCCCAGGCCACCGAGGAAGCCACTGGCAGATGGAGCGACTGACTGACTGACCCACTGACAGATTGGCTAACTGGCCAGCAGACAGATGGACTGGCTGACAGCTTGACAGAAGCCCGAAAAACAGCTCTCGGATCGCCTCAATAAGGACAAGTGCAGGACGGGCAACTATTTGGGAATTTTTCACTCGTTTTCCCGGGCACGTGCTAACGCAGAAGTCCACCCAAAGCCCACAGCCACCGCCACCCCAGAAGACGCAATGAGACCGAGTAAAGTAGACGATTTGTTGGCGGTCTGGTTGACTTACTAATGAGCCAGGTCCTGCTCCAGCTCCTGCTCCTTATCCTTTTCCTTGGGTTGCATCAGGCTGATTAGAAAAGATGGCAATTCTTCGGGGACAGGAACCACCCGCTAAAAGTTAGAACAAACAGAAAAACATTTATTTTTAAAAAAGATTTGGTAATTTCTTTGATTAGGCAGGAAGACTTTTCCTAAACCTTAAATATTCCATTCTAATTTTCCTTTAATATGGTATTACTTTAAAATAAACTATGAGTAATCTTCAGGAAAACCCACACATTTATAATAGAAGCACTGGACTGAGAGATCCCCTAGTTCTGTTCACACCCGCATCCGAATCATCAAAGCGAAATGGCGGCGACATCCCAGGGATGAAAGTGAATTTGATGGTCAAGCAAGCGTTAAATGGAAAACTTTGGCTCCAAACTTCAACTTTTTATGTACTTTTCGCTAGATGGGGTGGGCAGGATTTTCAGCGAATAAATTTTACATGGCGACCAAGAAAACACCCGAGGAATACTAAAACAAATGGAACCGAGGGAAATATTTTTTGCTGCAGCTCCTTCTTGGCCACATCTTGTTCCTGGTTGGACAACCGATTGGCTAATGAAGCCCCAACCGAGTGGGTTTCTTTTTCTGGGGAAATTCTGCTCTTTTATGCAAACACGTACGACCCATTTAATTTGGCGAAAAGCGACCGCGTATATGGCCCGCTGGAAAAATACGTGATAAGCAAATTCATAAACCATTAAGACGGTTGCGCTGCCTTCCCAAAAAAAAAAAAATATCAAAAGAGGGGCAGAAAGTGAGCTAACGTCAGCGCAAAAGTGGCAACAGGAAGGGCTTTTCATAATTTTCTAAGGGGAATTAATGAGATACCCTTACAAGTCATGAGGAGTTGAAAAATATTTATAGGTTTTATAAAAAATATTCATACATTTTTTACTCTAACTTACAAATTAATAATTTATTGAGATTATTAATGAGTTCATTTATAAATAAATTATCTTCAATGAAATAAGCAAAGCATATCTTGGAAAGCAAGGGTAGAAGTTAGATAATAATTCATTTATTTATTAATAAATATTAAATTAATAAATTACTAAAAATATTGAAGGTGGAGCTAACTCGAGGTCTGTTAAATAGTTAACATAATCTTCTTTGATGAAACCATGCCTATGAATATTTTATTAATCTAAATATACTATTATTTAAAATAATAAATACATTATAAATATTATATCTACACCCAAAAAAAAAACAAGAGTTTAACCTTTCTACGCGTTGTCTTAAAAGTATACTCAAGTAGTATAACGGGTTTAGTATAAATTTTATACTTCAAAATATCAAATATATACTACAAAGTATAATTTTTGTACTCCAAAGTTTCAATTGTGTATTTTCGAGTATTATTTTTATATGAACCTACATCGAAAATTCGATAACATATCGCGTTAGCTGGAATTTAGTGCTTTTCTGGTTGTCGCGTTAGTGATTATTCTGCAGTCTTGGTGCAGATGAGTATAAAATGTATACTTTCGTAGTATCAAATTAATAGGCATCTTATTAAGAAATTTTTAATACTCAAGAGTTTAGAATTCATGTAACAATAGTATAGTTTCTATGACGATTTTTTTTTGGGTGTAGTTAAAATAATAAACATGTAAGGCATAGTTAAAAGCATTAATAAAATATTTAAAACAATATTTTAAAATGTATTAAAGTAGCTAGCAATTTCTGAATATTTTTATTTATAATTCAAATTATATATTTTATGCGAAATGAGTTATATCCCGAGTTCTACCCTCTCCCGCTAGGCATTCAAAAAAATAAACACACCCCGCATCGTGTGCGGTTTCATTAAATTTTATAACAAGCATTTATATAAACTTTTTGCTTCTTTTGCACGTTTCTGCCGCCTAGACGCTCCGCCAGCCTGTTGGTTGGTTATGTTAAGTTGGTTGGGTTAAATTTGAGTTTGACTTTGGTCTGGATGTAGGCATGCTTGTGTGCTGGGAAGCCGCCTAATTGAGGCAGTTGAAAATTGAAAAAAAGAGAGAAAAATATAGAGGGAGGAATGGGTGTGTTAGCCGTGAAACCTTTCAAGTTCTCTTGCATGAATGGCAAATGGCAACGCGAGTGATTCATTCAGGATCCTGTCAAAGCATTTAAAGCAACATCCTGGACGGAGGCGGGGGAGGTAGCACTTAGGGCGAGAAAGTCGAGTGCGTGGAGGGTTGGCCTTATCTTTTGACTCACTTTCCAATTATCATATTAAATCAGTTGTAAGTCATTGCATGTGTATATATTTGCACAACTTATGCCATCGGTGACGGTGACGGTGACGGCTCCGGCGAAGGACATCGTCAGCAGCAGCGACTCGGGTAATCCTTTCAGGATTTCCAAAAAGGATATGGCAGAGAAAAACAAAACAAACACAAAATACACATCAGCAGCGAGCCAAGTGGAAAACGGGCACGAGTAAAAATCCAGTTGACATTTCGCTGAAATGCAGTTAATGGGAATTCGCTTGGCCGTCGCTGAAGATAACGATTGCTAATAGGGGCGTGCAGGAGGAGGGAAGGATCATCATCGTGTCCTGCGGTTGCTCGTATCTCGCATTGGCACTCACCTAAGGATAATGAGCTCAGGGCCGAAGTTGATAAAACAGAAAAAGCTGGTGTGGCTTACAAAGTGCGCAACATACTTAAGCCAAGCTTAAGGCAAGTGTTTACGAAATGGCTTACAAAGGACTCGGGTTAAAAATTGGGTGTAACAGGAAAATACGAGAAAAACGAGGAGGAAAAAGTGCGATTATGGATTAATCTGAGGAGAAATTAATTCATAATTAAAACTACAAAATTCTAGATAATATATTATGGATTTAACATGTAAACACCTCATTTTGTCTTACACGGTCACATTAGTGACCAGTTGGTATAATGTTATCGATAATAGTCCTAGCGCATAGAATTAAGCTAGATTTTTAAGAAAAGAATTTACGGTCACTTTGGTTTGGCAAAAAAAGAGCGATCGACGTTTCGGATCGAGAAAAAGAAAAAGTTATACAAATAAAAGCCATCCGCCGTTATTATTTTGAAATAAAAGCCTGGGAATTGACAAACATAAGATGAAACCAGTCAGGGAAGTTAACCTTCCTAAATATTCTGCTAATAAATTCATATATTATTTCCACATTATTATTTTGTAATCCCTGACACATATTCCCTAACATATTTTATGCATAATCCGAAGGAAGCATCACAATTAAAGGTCCTGTCGTCGCTCAGTTAACAAGGGAAATCGCAAAGAAAGTATGCTCTGCATATAATCAGCTTAAAATATCAGCAAGCAAACAATATCAATCAAAATGAAATCAAATACTGCTCCCTTTTCCTGCCGATCCCCGTATCCTCAAGGCGTATCCTCCCGCGTATCCTTACCCGCAGTTATGTTCCAGATTTAACTTTGCTACGTGCAACGCCAATTTGATTGCTCACACGAGCTCTGTGTGTGAGGGTGTGGGTGTGTGTGGCGGAGAAAGAATAATAAAGGCCCAGGTGAGAGCAGGTGTGAGGCAAGGAGTTACTCACTCACTCCCGCCCCCCCGCCAGTCATTCACTCAGTCATTCAGTCAGTTCGCCGGGCCAAGCCGAGTCAAGCAGTCGAGCGCGAAATAAGCTTTGTCTGATGGCCTGAGGTAAGTGAACAGCGGAGCAGAGCCACCGGCTCCGCCAGCCAGGTGGAGATGATGCCACATGACGGGCGGTGGAACAGCCAGCGGTAACAACACCAGCCAGCAATAACAGCCACAGATTGATGACTGAAGATACAGGGGGAGAAATTGGCTTAAGAGGCAAAGTTAAATTAAGCTGAAAGGTGAGAGGAGAAATTGGAGAACGTTTACATTAAAAATTAGTCATAATTAAAGATATTCTAGTTACTTTTGTGATTTTCCATATTTCTTATAATTTATAAATTAATTAAACTGCTTTGATGACTCCTTAAATTCTTATGCCCAAATTATAAATTAAAGACCTTTATAAATACCATGTAACAATGTAACTACTTTCCCTGACAAACTATTTATATAACTTGTACCGAATAAGATTATATTTACTTTAGTAACTTAAGTTACCCACAGTGTACACACAGGTAACGGTTCTTGCTCGTGGGAGCTACATTTCTGAGCATTGTCGTATCGTGGAAATCCATTTCGGCTGTTAATGTGACATTTAGTCATTAAAATTTCAAGAGGCGCGACTCAGACAAAGCATAATATTGTTATTATTATTCGCCTGTGTTTGGCTAAAATGCCAGCGAGTTGTCTGTGCGGGGTAACAGCTGCCAGCAGCTGCTGTAAGACAACTTCAAGCCACTTCCCCCTTGTATACGCGGCGTATGCGTAATGTACTCACTGCTGATGCTGCCATTGCTGCTTCATTTAAATTAAATTTGCCCTGGGTCATGCGAGTGCTGTTTCGTTTGCCAAATTGTATACAGAGAAATAAAATCAAGGTCATAATAAATATGAATTAAAATACAATTAGTTCTGGATCAACAGTTGGATTACAAAATATTGTTGGTTTTACAAAAATTAGAAATATATTATTTTGACTGAAAATAAATCAGAGTAAGTGTTTGTTTTAAAATAAATAGATTACATTTTTTGTTTAAGAAACTAAAATATGATTTAAGTAGATTTTGAGTATAAATTGTACAAATTTAATCTATTTTACCAGTTCCCATTGCTTGATTATTACCTAAAATAATATTATTTCAGTGTGGACAATGTTTGGAGAATAAAACGCAAAGTGGGGGAATAAAAAATGTGGTAGGGAGTAAGAAAACTGAAGTACAGAATCAAGAGCAACGCAAATTGGCAAATAAAATTTTTAGCCGGCACCAAAGAAATATAAAAAGTTGACTCGTGAGTTAGAGAAGTTTCGCTGAAGGGAAACGAGCGAAAAAAGACATCAACTTTCGTGTGTGTAATTAAATTTACTTGTTGCTGGAAAACCCAGCTCCACCTTCTCCCAATCCCATGCCGCTCCGCCCCAGTCAGCCGTCAAACTAAAGCAATCGGAAGAAGCCCGAAGGAGAAGTGACACTAATTAAATGCCCATGGAGCGGATGTTTATTTGCTCAGAAGGGGAAGCGGCTGGAGTACGAGAATATTGCCATTTGAGTTGCCTTTAAATGATGGAAAATATCTCTGCAGGATGGCTCTGCTCTCCTAACCATCCTCTTAGCCCCGTATGCAAATTCTGGCCAAAAACGTTCAAAGCCGAGGAAGTGTCACATGGTTTGGCCTCTGACGTTTCTACACACAATTAAGTTGATTTGTTGCCTGTTGCGGTCAAAGCTAACGAAGGCGAGCGACTCCGGCTCTCAGAGGCTCCACTCAATGGAAGGATGCGTCTATAGGAAATGCATTTTCAGCCTCCCCTCCTCTTAGTGTGTGTGTTTGTGTGCGTTTTGATTGCAAATTCAAGCGTGTGTGTGTGTGGGCTGCAACCCCAATAAAATTTCTTGATGGATGACCGCCGTGAAGAACTTGGAAATTGCAGTCGTAGGAAGCCTTTCAGCCGGGCCAACCGCAAGCAACTTAATGGAAATCTATAATTAACACTTTTGCAGCGATTTTAAGTAGAGAATATTTGAGTTAAAAGGGAAATGAATTCAAGGTAATCAATATCTGAAGAAAAATCACTGAAAATAAGGATCAAATTTAATGATACCGGAAATAGGAAGTCTGTTAAACCCTCCAACTCTTTATCTTCTCAAGCTCAATTGGCATAAATGGTAAGAGCTGTAAGCCAACAGCCATTAGATTGCGAGCCATTAAACGTGTTTATATATTTGCAATCACATCATCTCAAAGCAAAGCAAGCGCGACAAAAACTTATGGCAATCATATAATAAAAGAAAAATACCCAGAAGAGAAGACCAGCAGAAGCAGAAAAAAGGGAGAAAAATGCAGAAATGGCAAACTTCTTCGCCAGCCATGTGTCTCAACTTCATTCGAGAGCTCCTTTTCCTCATGATACGTGTCTGCAGTGGCAAAACAAACAATAAAAAACTGCACAGAGATCCTGGCTTGCTTCGGGGAAAGGGTGAAAAGGAAGGACAACTTTAAAGTGCAGCAAATTGCATTTGAAATTCGCAGTAATATTTTCCCATCCCTTCGAAAAAACAAGCAGCGAAAACAATTTGAAAATACGCATTGAGCATTGAGCAAAGGGCACGAAAAAGAGCAGTGAAGACAATTTTGTGGAAACAATGAAATGGAAACTTAACTCATGAAATATTCAAAGTGAGATTTGCCGTTACTTTCGTTCTGCTGCGGTTAAATTTTCAACAAGACAACAAAACTTGAAAAATTTGGCTAAGCAAACACCGAAGAGGGTAATGCTTTTAGAAGAAACTATATATTTTAATAGATATTAATGTTTAGCTCACAAAAATCTGTAAATGGGTATTACAACTATGACTTAAGACATGCTTAAGTATTACATTATTGCATAAAATCTAAAACCAAATTATAACTGAGTGGAGCTTATGATATTTATCTAATTATTTTCATATCCAAATTGTGTAATAAATATATTAAATTATTTTTCCTATTAATAAGCATTTTAAATTCTTTAAATTAAAAACATAAGTTTGCAATTTTCCCTTGAAATTAATGGAAATTCTTATAAATAAATACATTATTATCCCTAAAATGGGAAAAGCCCCTTAAAAAAGGGTATCCCAAATACTTTTCCAGCTTGGTTGAACCACAAAAGCAACCAGGACGATGAGAAGCAAATTGTTTGCTTAATGCGAAGCTGTTGCTCGTTTAAGTTTTTCCTTGTTTAGTTGGGTTAAGGCCTGTAAGGGATAGTTCAGGACGACGAAGGACGACGAAGGGTACGGCGGTCTGAGGCAGGGGATCTGGGGAAATTGAAATGAAACTTCTGATAAATTGTACCTGGCAGCAAGCAATGAAAGCTAAATTTGTTGATTGTGCGAAATGCTGAAGTCATATGAAAAGTTAACTCGTGTATTTTTGAGGGTTTTCATTTGGATTTCTCAAAAAGTTTTTGGGGTGCTTTTGGGGTCTTTTTATTTACATGCAAATATAGTTTAATTGGAAAGAACAAATTTGTATTTAAGTGATTGGTTTTTGGTATGCTATTAACTTTGCATTTCAATTTAGCGATAAATTCAGGGAAGTTGAAACAAGTAAGAAAGGTATAAACTAATTAAATAAAATATATTTAATTTAGAAATAAACCTTACGTTACCCATAGCTCCTTAAATTCTAAAAAAAAGGCATATTTATTTATTAGCTGTACAATTTCCTAATTCCCCCATATACGTGTAGTATCCAAAATCAGATGAACTATAAACTTCGAGCATTGTTTCCTCCTTTGGTGACATTTCAATTAATTATACTAAACTCAATTCAATTCCTTTTCCGATTCCATCATTGGGGATTAATCAATTAATAGAATTTGATTGACGTCAGCTTTTATCACCTGGCTATAACTGCAAAACCCCTCATCAAATCAGCTATTCTGGAGCAATTAAATGGACATGAAATCGGAGACAAAGTACACGACCAGAATTCTCCTACTAATCCTGGCTATTTGAGCTTTGATTGAATACCGCCAAGGACAATGACAATTCCGCTGATGATGATGAAGCTACGACTGATGCTTGATGGCGATGGCATAACAATAAACATCAAGGAAAGAGTGTAAAAACAAGC
The DNA here is from genome assembly GCA_018153105.1 of Drosophila rufa. Lineage (NCBI taxonomy): Eukaryota > Metazoa > Arthropoda > Insecta > Diptera > Drosophilidae > Drosophila > Drosophila rufa. Next base: position 11,831,607 of record JAECXS010000085.1, read on the forward strand.
GTTTCCATTCGAGATTCAACTACTACAGTGGGAGAAAAGGTATAAGTTTTTCTAGTCACTTTCTAAGAGAGTTAAAAACTAGAGAGTCAACGGAAAAATATATTAAGCATTATATTCCTATACTATTTGACAAAAATATGAATATTTGAGACGGTATGACTCTTATTTATAGTTTAACCCTTTTATAGTTACGGATACATGTTCCTATAATTTATAACTAATACTTAGGTAATCAATCTCAACTAGTTCTTAAATCAATGAATCCTTTTCCTCAGTGTCCTCTCACACACACCCACAGAGACTAAGTATTTTATGGCCGACACTAAAGTCCAAGCATCAAACCGAAACTTTGTCACACACAAACCCAGAGAGGAGCGGCTGCAGCAGCTGGGGAAAAAAGGGAAAGCGAACGCAATTACGAGAACGAGACGACAGTCCGGAATGGAAATGGAAAATCGGCAGAAGAAAAGCCAAAATTATACACCACTGAGCGCAGTCGTCGTTGTCGTCGTCTGTCTGTGGCGATGACGGCTCCCGCAAGGCTATTAAAACTTATGCGTAGCTCATATAACACTTTTAATGCCAATCAAAGTCTCAACTCAAACCCCAAATAGGCTACCAAGGCAGCAGGAGAAAAACGAGAAAATATAGCAAAAAGATTCCCGAGCAAATAGCATCTGAAACTTTCACCTTTTGTTTCCCAAAAAACACTTCTCCATATAAATACGCAACAAAAGCAACTACAAGTCAAGGCAAGGCAAGTCGGAAAGTCAAACAAAAGTTCATTGAAAATGGGGAAAACAAAAAACACCAAAAATAAATAATAAAGAAAAACTGTAAGAAAGAATCAAGTGTAATAGAAAGTAAAAGAAAAGCAATAAAGCCAAGGAAACGGCGCAAAGCGAAAAGAAATTGTCACAAATACAAATAGGAAATTGACGCGGAAAAACAATAAGAAGAAGAAACAATATGAAGAAAATTATGAGAGAAGGAGGCAAGTTTTCCACCAACAACCGAGAAGAAAAGAATTCCCAGGAATCCGAGCCAAAAGCGGGGGGCGTGGCACATCATGTTTACCAGTTTTTATACTCGCTACTCGAAAAGTTCAAGGGTATATTTAGTTTGTGGGAAATGAGGAACTAATGCTTAACATTTTCTTGAGAAAATGTGCCACAAACTAATTTTAAAGTTGGATGGAAACATTAGTTAGTTTGGGTAGTTTTTAACTTTCTTTTGTGTGGGAAATATCCTCTTATTTTAAGAAGAGCGCGAGTACCGGGCATTCCATAGTCGAGGCTCTCGCCTAAACTCGTTCCATCCTTGTTTTTTATTTTGGGCTTTGCTCGTGTAACGAATTTAATCTTTTACGTTAACGCATGCTGCAGGGAAATAGGGGGCTTAAGGGTTGGGTGCGTAGGAAATCTGTTAGACGGAACCCATTGTTGGGTTTTATTTATAGACCTCAAATGGCCTCAGCCCCGAGGATGTGGCATTTGTTTGTAATGACATGTATGCTGGGACGGGGTTCGAGGGATGCCTAAGTAAACAAAAGAGTTGTACTATACGTAACCCGAGAAATGAGGTGGGTCCCCCATAAAAGACCTGATAAAAGCGGCTTAAAAAAGCTTTTAACGCAGCCAAATAAAAGAAAGCCAGCGATGAGAAATGGCAGGGTTTTCAATAGGGTTACCAGAGGGGGGTAAGTAGGATCGGGTTAAGGGTTAACTCAGTCCTTAGCCGTTAAGTTAATGAAATTTGATAGGTATATAGATAGATGCTTAACTAATTGCAGTGTACATTACGAAAATTAAGTGGCTGACATGGGTTAGAACTAGGAAATGGTGAAATGATTGATTTTAAAGGCATTTAGAATTATTTTATCTGTTTAAAATTATTTAAATAACTTCATATAATGCAATTTTTTACAATCAATATATTTTGTATTATATTTCAAATATGATCTATGCAACTTCTACATGTTTTCTAAGTTTATTAATATATTTTCTTTACTTTAACACTTAAAATTAATGCCTATATTTATTTAGCTAATGGGACAGCCTTTTTTGGTGTAAAAAACCACACGTAATACAAAATATTTTAAAAAAAGACCTCCTCCAAGTGTTTATAAGCTCTTTTCATGCTTCTTATTTTTTCTCGATAAACGTTTCTTAGGAATTTCACTTTTGAAATAATCCTTGGCACTTTCCTGAATTTTTTTTTGTCAGCCCGCTGGGAGAAAGAACATTGCTTGATTTCGCCTGAGGGAATTCCCAGTTCCAATTAAATCCCAAAATTCTCTTGAAAATTATATCGCAACCTCAAATATTGCCACAATCCCATGGAATGCTTCTCCCCCTCTCGTTGTCCAACACGAAGGACTTCACCTTGACCCCGAAAGTGTCTTGGCATTTGAAGTGTTACTTTTATTGTATTCCAGAGGTGACAAGTGTCGGATGGGCGGGGTAATGCGAGACACAATGTCAAGTGGCCAGAGGGGCAAAAAAGCAGCTCGAAAAAGGAGCAAAAAAAAACATCGGAGAAACAAGGAAATCAGCCAAAAGGAGACATTACAAGCGTGTGGCACTGGACAAACATTAAGCACGGACACGCTCCACACGACACGAAAGGGGATGGATGGCATCGAAGGACCCTTAAAAAAAGGACCCGGGGAAATTAATAATAACGCTGCTGTAGGTGGCTTACAAGTATGCAAAATCGCCGGGCAAACGCCGCACCGGCGGAATGGATATTGATAAATTCCAGGACAAAGGAGCCAAAGGAAGCCCCAGATACTCGTACAATGCAAAGTATGGCTCTGCTTCAAGCCACAGTGATGCTAAATGTATTTTCTTAAAAATAAAATGTTTTTAATTACTGAAGACCAGTATAAAAATTAATATAATAGCATAAGACATTGTTTAATTTTATTCAAATTGAGGTGCCTAAATTCTGCGTTCAAGTTAAAGCTGAAAAATATAAAGATAAAGATAAATATGCCTGTATTACAATGTATTTCGTAAGCTACGGCTTACCCTTAGTATTTCTGAGAATCTTTAATATTTTTCCAGCCTGGACATATCCCGGAAAAATGCCAAATATCCATCCCTGCGGAAAGCAATATGCAATGTTCGATGCGAAACGTGAATATGAATGCGAATCCGAGTGCCAATCCGAGTCGCAGGCGCCAGCACAAAAGTATGCAGCTCGAAATGCATAGAAGCGAGGCCCTGGCTCCGACATCCGACATCCTCCGACATGCCAGAGACCCTTCTTCGACCCTCAGAATCAGGCCCAATCTCACGCTGTCCCCGACGAGTGGAAGGGGCAGGATCTGGATGCGTCTGCCTGCATATTGATTGAATGCAACTGTCATATGTACATGCCACGGCCATAAACAAGCCGGGGATGCAGCTGCAACTCAAACTCGAACTCGACCTGAAACTGGAACTGGAACTGCGGCTGAAAAGATGCGGGGGATCCTTAGGCATCCTTTTTTGATGCAAAAATGCCAAGTCGTTGCGAGAACATGGCAGTTAAAACCGGAAAATTTCCTCTATTCATACCCTTTACTCAGCCGCAGGCCGGAAAAGCAGGTTGCTTTAACGTGGTTTCTTAATTAAATATCTTGGGGATTCAAGAAGTTCTTAAAGTTAATTTTAAGAGAATTAAGTACACACTTATATGCAAGCCTATAAAATATTGATTTATTTTATTTAACATACAATGTTAAACTTAATGTGGCTTCGACTCGCCTCTAAAATAATTTGAAGAAAATTCTTTAAAAATCTAGGTCACAAAAATTGTTTGAAAATACTTTAAACTATTTTTGGAAACCTACTTAAAGTGATTAAAGAAATTTTTAAGAGTTGTGTCTTCAACTCTCAAATGTGGTTACATTTTAATAGAATTTAATTTAATTTTAATTTAATATGAATAAAGGGCCACACTGATTCGACTCTACAAATGATTTACTTGGCATTCCCTTCAATACCATGCTACCCAGCATTGCTTTATGCCTTTGGCTTTGCATATATGTATGTGTATGGAGATATCTATACCGATGATGTGAATGCATCCATATGTCTGGATATTTGTTGGTACAATTGTGAAATATGGCATAGTCAAAATGCTTAGCGTTGCGTGGCGAGGTCGGACAAGAAGGCAAAGCGCGAACGGTATTTTCAGCTGCCGATAAGACTCTGCCTCTCTGCTTTTTAGTATGCGAGAGTGTGTGGCTTAAGCACTGAAAAAAAAATTAAGGAAGGGGAATTTGAGAACAAATATTTAATAAAGAAATCATAAATTAAAATTAAATTAAATTTAAATACTGAGATTTATATAATATAATATAATATAATTTATATAATTCAATCTGCAAATAATATAAATAAATATTTTAATGGCAAAATTAAGTATTGTTCCAGGCCAAGGAGCACCCTTTATCTTCGCTCTTCTGTTCTCCTGTTCTCACGCCCTATCTCGCCCTGCTCTCTCCAGCGATCCCGCTCTCCTCTCTCGTATGTTAACATTGACTGTTAACGTACTTGCTTCGCACTAGAGCCACTTGTGTTAAGTTCCTAATTTTAATACGCTGTGTGAAAAATAATAAAATACAATGAAGGAATTATTTTCATATATTTTAAATTGCCAATATTAAACTCAAGTTTCTGTAACTTCTTTAAAGTCCGTATTGATTCGATTATAGATTTTTCCCTCAATGTACGTATACCCATCGATGTACATATATAGTGTATGCAGTATGTGTGCCAAACAATATAGCTGCAGATGAACTATCCGGCGGCAGAGGGTTAAGGGGGACTGCAGAGAGCGAGAGGGAGAGGGAGCTGGGAGACAGCAAGTCAAAGCTCAAACGATTTTTGCAAATTATTTGCAAACAGTTGAACTTTCGACGTTGATTTTTGCATGGCAAACTGTTATTGTTGTTTGTCTGGTAATTGCTGCACCAGCAGGGAGGTCGGAGGTCGGCACTGTGGGGCCGAGGAGGTTATGTATGGATTGAGGTTGCACTTGGCAATATGTCAGCAGCTTATCGCTTCATTACGCTGACTTGACAAGGCGCCTGAGCCCTACGACTTAATGAGAACGTTGCACACACACAGAGCACAGGCATTGTCTATCTCGCAAACTTTTGCATGCATGAATATCCTCTTTTCCTTGCAAAATTGAATGCGAAAGGCGCCAGCAAATCTTTATGCCCTTTGTGGAAATATTCCACAGAGCGCAGACAGATAAATCAAAAGGACGAAGGGGGAGTTGGAAAAATGGATCCTTGTCTGAGTAGTTCGTCATATTAATTTTTGATAAAAGCGAGGAGGGGACGACGAACGTCTGCAATCCGCTGTAAGTGCTGCCACAAACGGTGGCAAAGGATTTGACGGGATTGACAGACGGCAAACGGATGCGAAAAGCCGGAGTGAAGGCTGTCTGAAATTATGAAGTTGCTGCTGCAGGTCCAGACCCACCCCTGCGTTAGGGGAATCACATCAAAAGGTGTCATCCGAAAGGTATATCCCATAAGCTCCGCAATGTAATTATGTTAAAGCTGGAATTTGCTTTGAGCTGATTCTCCGATTGGCCTGGCAAAGTCCTGTGAGAGTTCCGCAAACGTTTTTTATGTAATATTTGTATATATTTTTTAAAATCCTTTTCCTTTCCTCACCTTCTCTTAATTCCTTTTTAGATTGCAATTAATTTAAGACTCCTGGATATCTAAAAATATGCCAACCAATTAATCAATTTAATAGCTCCGTCCCACAACTCAAAGTGGGTTTCCGTTCCCATCATCGTGAGCTAAAACCAAACTTTTCAGACATTTCCCCTCGAAACCGCTTTGCTGCCCGACATTTTTTTTCAACCATTTCCTTTTCAATTAATTTTTATTAAAAACCAAAAACCTTTTCTTTTTTGCCGCTGTCGGGGATTCTTTTCACCTCTACGGCGGAGAGGAAATCAATAGCAGACTTTGTTAACTGAACCGTGTAATAAAATTTTTGTCCGCTTTACCAGCAACAAAAACAGCAACAGAGGATTTGGAGGGGAACGGAAAGAAAGAAAGAGAGTAACACAAATTGGCATATTAATTTTTTTTCCGCTTAAACTTTATTTAAAAGTTTTTCTTTCTTGGACGCTCTGCTTTAATAAAGTTCATTAGAAGCCGGGGCAAGCCGATGCTTTGTTTTAATTATGCAGGAGACAGCAGACAGGAGACAAGGCGAAGGAAGCTGGAGCCAGTTTTAAGTTTTTCGAAATTAAATTAATTACGCGGCAAGCAATTAAGAGAACTGTCCGCAGCACAGCAAAGGAGAAAGAGATGCGACGGCCGAGATAACTTTATAACACGCAGATAATAGTGCTGGGAGCTGAAAGGACATAAAGGACAGCGATCCGAGCATGGGTTAATGAGCCCTCCACTCTGGATTCATTAGGTGAAAAATCTTGCCAACGCAAGGTCCAAGGCATTAAAAAATATTAAATAATTTCAAAGGGATGTGATCTGGCAGAGAGATATTAAGAGATTCCTTCAAATTAAGTCGTTGTAGCTTCACTTTCTTTTCTTTATTTATTTTTCTAATTATTTTAAGCTTAATATTTAGAAATTAAATTAGGAAACTACGAAATTGAATTAAAAGCTCCTCGAAAATACTTAGTAATATAATCCCACGTCGTTCCCTCACAGATGTTCCGTTCAAACAATCCTGAGTGCCCTAATATATGCGAAACCACTCGGATGTAGTGGAATGTTAAAATTAATCCCACAATTACTGGCATGATCCATTAAAGCCCTGTGTTATCCGACCCGCCCTCCACACTTCAGGGTTTCGCCCGGTGTTTGCTGATTTTTAATTCATCAACAAGTTGGGCATAGGAGGGGTGGAGTTCGTGTTCTGCTCGCAACTCGGAATTCAAAAAGGCCGATACATCTTCGTCACAAAGGTGGTGCCTCCATATGAGAGGGAGAGTCCTGCTCGGGGCTGCATTGAAGGATATGCCAACAGAGGGTAGATTCGTGCCCTCGGCCTTTTGTGAATGGCCCACGGTAAATGAACAGCGCGAAGACAAAGCGTCGGGAACAAACAAAAGCAAACTAAAGCGGCAGGATGCGGAGGGGAAGAAGAGCACTAAGAGCAAGGAGGAGCCCAGGACTATGGCACGTCTGTCAGTGCAACAATTCGAGGAAGGACATGTCAATTTTCATTACAAACAAAAAGCTAAAAGGCTCCCAGGACCCTCCTACTCGTGTTGGGGCAAAAGTTCTCTGCCATGATTAAGGTGCCTTAAAAAGGATATACCTCCGAACACCTCCTGCCCTTCGTGGCACCCAAAAGTGGTCCATAAGTCATTCCCACAAATCGGAAAATCTCTCTCTCTCCCTGCCGCCGGCTGCTGCGGCATTAGTCCCTGGACGTGGATGTGGATGTGGCTGTGAATGTGAATGGGAATGTGACGTGGGTAGTTCTGGCTTCACGCCTCAATGCCTACCCAGAAATGGACGACAGATGGCTCTGCCTGGCGCCCACGGCGTATGCGTGATATTTGCATAGCCTTTATGGTCGCCAGATTGGTGATTAATTAGGGGGATGTCGGCAGTAAATTAGCGAATGAACTGGAAACTAGATGCCTCTTGCTGAATGGTTAAAGAGCGTCTTGCTGGTAGATTTGAAAGAGAATAGAGAATTTGTTTGTACACATTTTTTGAATGTATTTATACCTGAAGCCAGAAGGTTTCAAATTTCAATGGAAATCGAGCTCTTAATATATTGGTATTAATAAGGGATGTTGTTGGTTTTGTTAAGAAATAAAACTGGAAGCTAAGCAACTTAGAACTAGAAACTTAAGGATGAAACCTTGAATAAATTCGGTAATTAATTACAGATGTTGCCAAAGAAATTAACTATAAAGTGAATCATATTATAGGGGCCAAAACCAATGTCTTAGTTAAAAGCTAATCCGCAGAATTATATCAAAGTTAAAGAAAGAAAGTCAACCCTGCGTATGCGTAATATTTATATTAAATTTATATATATTTATATTAAGTTTTCTATTTATTGCAGAAGGAAAATTGAAACCAAAAACTAAAGTAATTAAATGTAAGAAACTATTTAAGGGCAAACCTGCCAACATATATTACCCCAAAACATATTCTTAAAGCCAAAAGTCAGCTACAAAATTTACTTTTTGCACGACCCACTGACTCCGGACAACCTGCACCGTAAAATTAGTCAGCAAATGTTGTAGGGGAAACGGACTACATTGAAGCTCTCTCTGCAGTCTCTCGGCCAGTTTGGAAAACAAAAACCGAGCTGCTGACATGCCACGCCCGGGATCCACAGATCCAGGGACTCACCTACGCCCCCCTGTTTAACCAACTTCGGAACCGAACTTTGCCGGCTACTCAAAGTCAACAACAACTGCAGGGTCGGACCCTCCAGATGGCCAAGGAGCCGAGGAAGGGTTTCGAGTACAGTGCGGAGGTCGGCAGCCATGTCACATGGATTGTCAACAAAATGCAACAAATTGGCAAAAAACTTTTTTCGAACGACCAGCAAAATTAAAACCCCCAAGCAAATACGAGGACAGCTCAAAAACGGGGCAAAAAAGTGACCAACTGCCGAAAGCTACGAATTCTCGCAGAGCCGAAAAACAACACAAAAATAGAAAATAAACAAAAAACCAAAACAAAAAAAAAGGGCCAACGAATATGCAAGCTCTTGGGATTTTATGCAATGCAACAGAAAATAAACAAAAACGGAGAGGGGGAAAAAAAGTATATATTCATTCCGGTAAAAAGCCCTTGCCCTAACCTGGCAAACAAATTTTATTCCAGTTTTTTTGTTTATCTAATAGCAAGGTAAAAATGCAAACAAGGCTGCCAGGTGGTGCTTCTTCCCTCGATAAAATACAGTGAAGCATTTGAATATAAGGAAAATGGCCCAGGGTTAATTATTAAATTTTTGAATTGCAATTTTATTGAATATAATTTAATATTTCTCTAAGGTAAGAGGTACAAATAATTCATATTCATATAATAAAGAGCGTTTAAGAGAGAGCATTCTTGGTTGCTGCTATTTAATTTGTTATGCCACTTTGAACTAAAATAAGAACTAATATTTCAAGTATCAAGTATTGTAAAGTGCTTAATACTTATTTGTCTAAATGCTTACGTTTTATTTTTTTATTATTTTAAATCAGTTATTATTATAAAATTAATATAAAACTCTCCACTTATCGTATTGAATTTACATCTAAATATATTTCACTGCACTTATTTGTATGGGAACGGGGGCGCAGATTTATTTGTTTATTGATTGCCGGCTGCCGGTATCGCTCTGTGACGGTTATCGATGGATATGGCCGATAGGTAAACTAGTGCACTGTAAGGATAACAAAACTGTCGTCGATGGTGCACACAAAAATGAAATAAAAACAAAACTGCGACGACGGGACTTAAAGTGGCGCATGGAAATTGTTCACATGATAGATATACACACGAATATATCTCCATTTATAGCGCATGATTGCCCAGCAACACACGGAACTGGGCTGTTCTACATCCTGGTAAAGGTAAAAACTCAACTAAATGCCAAACACATGCTGCACAATTGAAATGCGTTAGAAAAGGAAATAAATGGAAATGAAAAGTATTTTCGTGGGTGAATGTGAGGATTGCGTTCAAAAATAACTCTTTTCTTTATTTAATAATATAAAAAAATCGAAAGATTTACCAAATTGTTTTATTTTGTATTTATAAATAAAATATACAACAAATATGTCATTCAAAATACTTGTAATACTTCATTTTTTTCTTTTCTTAATTTAAAAATTCCAAAAAGTCGAAATATTAACCAAATTATTTTATTTATAAACCAATTATACAACAAATATTTAATTCAAAATAATACTGACTTTTGATTTTTGGATTATTTATTCAACGAAATTGCCTATAGATTTGATTCCATTTATTGATTACTTCGGGAGAGGAGTAATTGCTGAAAACCTAGAAATCCATAATCAAATTATTTCAACAATTTCTCAACTATTTATAAAAATTCAGGAATAAATCATTTCCGGAACTGGCCGCTGCTTATCTATTTATTTTCCCCCAAATACTAGCAAGCTTTTAAAAGGATGCCTATCGATTTTTATTACACAAAATATTTAGCTCAAGAGAAATCGTACATAAGCACTGTAGAATTTAGTAAAAAAATATTAATTTAACTGCAATTAACCCTTTTTAGTCGGCGCCGTTTTGAGTGGATCTGGTCACCCTCGCCGATGTGGTGCCCCACATGCTCCTCCTTTTGTAGAGCCACATTCCATTGTCTGATGGAGATCCTGACAGAGCGGCGATGACGCTGCATGGCTTGAACCTCGCTGCGAGTGGGCTGCCGGAAAGGACCCAAGCCAATGAACTGGCTGCCGCGGGCGTCCAACGGATCGTAGTCGGGACAGATAGCCTTCTTATGGTTGGCCTCGAAGAAGCGCCTGAACCAACAGGCAAACTCCAAATTATCGGTAAATCTGCCCTTAATAAGCCTGCTCATCGGTATCTGTGTGTCCACCTTGACCTGGTCGAAGGCATTCTGCAACAGGCGGAAGTTTGCCAGGTACTCGTACTCCTGGTTGGCCCGGAATTTCACATTCACCATGTTTATGATCCCCGGATATAATTTGTCCATGAGGCAACAATAGGCCGCGCCAGTACAGAGATGTTCGACCTTTGCTATATTGCAGATTAGCTCCATGTTTACCCACGCCACCATTTCGAATCTTGACCATATACCTTGGTGGTGTCGGGTGAAGTACACGTTGGACGCAGGGGCTGGATAATATTTATTCATCTGTGGATTAGTTTAGATTTAATTGGTTTAAAATTTAACCAAGTGAAACCGAACAACACACTCACAGTAATGTAACACTAGAAAAGTCCGAAAAAATTATATATAAATACAAACAAATTACAAAAGAATTTTAGGCTTGATGTTAACTGCTCACGAAATGAATTTTGAATGAATATGGAACCATGTTACAATTGTATCAGGTATGGAACGAGCTGAAGTAAAATCTCATGGCCTACTTGATAGGTCCTCCTTGATTTTAACATTTTTTCTAGTTTAATTTACTCCCAGAAAAAGCAACAAAAATTAATAACTTAAGCTATAATATATAAAATAAATAAAGACAGAAAACTGGTGAAAAACTAAGTAAATTTAATCTTCTTTGCCAGACTCCCCAACGACTCTCTATTGTTGTCCGTTTAATTAATATGAAAAGCGTCTCGCCTACATTAAGCAAATTGTTTTTTTAAGATAATATGCTAATATCTTATGTAGCATGCACTTAGAAGTTCGCGCTGGCTCTCTTGCATTTTAAAGCTTCATCTGAATAATGAGGGCTGCGAAAAGTCTTGCCGACTTTTTGGGGGAAATTAGTTAAGTACCTTTCGCGCATAATTAACCTCTCGAAATTGAAAGTTTCATTGTGTGGGGCACTTGCCTGACTTATCAACACTCCTCAGGAGTGCCTTCGCAACACTGCTTAGCTGCTTCGCCATTCAAGAGCAACTTTCAGCCGCAGCAGGAGCAGGAGCAGCGCTCATAATAAAACATTTCCGCATCCGCGGCAACCGAGCGAGTTGCTAAGCTGACTCAACCGCAGCTGCTCCCTAGCTCTCCAGCTTCACAGACCCCACCCGCTCCTGGCTCCTTAAACTAAGCCCAAACTCGGCTCGGGTTGCTCAACAGCCGCGTCACATTTTGCTAATTGCCACGCAGCAGGAGCAGAAGCAACAGCAGCAGCAGCGGCACAAACTTCGACAAGGACACGGCAACTTTGCACCCCCTTTCCTTCTTCGACTTAGGCTCCGACTGAGCGAAAAACCGCCAGTGGAAATTGGGAAATCAATTCAGAATTTTATTTAACATCAAAAGTTTTAGTTTTAGGTTATTTTCACACTTCATAACATGCTTTTTTCTTTTTAAGTAACTCCAAGTATCGAAAGCTATACTAATTTTCCCAAACTTTTAGATAAACAATTTTTGTATAAATAAATACATATTTCTGTATTACATTTTTATTTTTTAATTTAGTATTAAATCTTAAAAGAATTAAATAATTGCTCTTACTCGTAGGACCTACTTTTCCCTTGAACATAAATAGATTTCTCTCTGTGTCGCACCTTTAAATTAATGAAATCATAACGCAGTCAGGTCGCTCTTGGCTGTGAGGGGGGAAACTGTTTTCAGGTTACCTTTAGAATTTAATTGCTAATTTTTTCTATTTTCGCTGGGTGCTCCCCTGCACCACCACCTCACCTTGGAGCCGTGCTTGATTGCTTTTTTTGTGTAAGGGCACCGAGAATGCCAGGCAGGGGGGACGCTGCATATTTTTAAATTCCATTAGCTGGGGGAGCGCTGCTCGTGTCGGGTAAATTCAATTTGCATTAGCTAGGGGCGCCCGAAGCAGTGCTTGGCCCTTAAGGCCGCCGATATCCAGTTGGAAGTTGATATCCTCGAAGGACATATTCGTATGCACCTACAGCCTGTTGCAGGTGTAGCAGCTTCAGTTGTTGCACTCGACTAGGCTCGACTGGGCACAAATCCAGCTAATTGCCAGTCCTGCCTGGGCGCCATAATTGCTTATTACACGGCAAACTAACTCACAAATCCCAGCCAGCACTGCGCCCACGTCTCGATCCTTCCCCCATGCAACACACACCCCCCTTGCGTCATTGTCAATTTGCCGGGTGGCAACTTCATGGCCCGGAAAGGCCTTGCCACACAGGGAGGAAATCTTGTATCGATATGGCAATAATTTAGTTATTATAAAAATTGTGGCATATTATTCTGATAGAAAATATTGAATATTTAATATTCCCATCGATCTTTGCTTATATTTTATACTGGAAATATTATACCATTTTTAAAATCTTCGTATTTTAATCACTTTTATGAGTTTTGTGCTGATATCTTAAGAATTCTTTATATATTCTTAAAGAAGTAGGCTTCGAGTTCAATTTAAATGCAGTTTTTCACAGTGCTGTGTAGGTAACAGCAGTTCATGTTGCAGTTCCACTTGCAGTAGCAGTAGCTGTAGCTGTAGCTGTAGCAATCGCCATTCCGGCACTCGTCCACTGGCATTTTGATTGCATTAAGCGGGCGCCTGGATAAAGGCTGAAAAAATACTAGCATGTAAAAGGGAATGGAAAACTAGGGGACCTGGTCCCAGCTTGTTTATCACGGTGCGGCATTTATCCTCTATGAAAAGCCATTTAGAAGAACTGCGACTTGGTCACAAGAAGAGTGGCTTAGTTAGGCTCCTTGTAGAGCTTTGGCTTGGTTCTACTTAATCATTTGCAGAAGTTAAAGAAGGCAGGTTGATTAGGATGTCTGGATCCAGGGAATGGGAAAAATATAATTTACATAAGCTAATTTTAATAATTATTTATTCATATATAATTCCAAGGAGCTATTTGTAAATTTTTTCAGTATAAACAATGAAAGCAGCTTTAAATTCTGATTTTCTGAATATTTATTTAAAAATATAAGAACATCAATCATTAATTTTAAGTTTACCTGTTAAGAGTGCTGCGGATAAACATGTTTAAAGTTTAAAGTTTTAAAGTTTAAACGGCTAAGAATTTATATAAACGAACTTAAAGACTTAGACACAACCAATTAAATTTAAATTACTTTGTAAATATAATATATACATAAAAGAAAGTGTGAGTATTTAGTTACGAAATGGTATTATGTAAAGAAAACTTAAAGTGACATGTTTATTAATCCTCTTATAGTCTCCCAGCTCTCGCCAAATGTTTAATAAAATTATTTCCGTAAAGCTGTCAATGAAATTCACATCTCCACCTCTCAATACTGAATTGTACACCCAACCATCCTTGTTTTTAAAATATTTCCCACGACTAACTGAAAACAAGCGAATGGAAAAAAATAAGTTAATTAATTAAGTATATTTACACACAACAAAAGAAAAAGAGAGCGAGAGAAGGGAGTTACGGCCAGAGCCATTGGCATTGCCTTTTACACTTTTCCCTTTACGCTTTGCTCTTGTTGTTTCTCTCATCCTTTTTTCGTTTTTGTATTTTTTGTATTTTTTATTCAGAAGCAACAATTGAGGTTAAGTGATTGTTGAGCGTGTAAGTGGCGCTCGTTAGCCGCTGACAAGACGTGTTCATCAGCATGTGGCCCACACCGACAGCCACTCACACACAGACACACACGCCCACAGAGACGCATTCGTCAGTCGAAAAGCGAGCCAAAGGACTAAAGGATATTCCTGAAGTCGACAAACGACTGGCAGTTAGAGTTGCAAAAAGCGAAAAACGAACAAAAAAATACGGACAAAAAAGAGCGAATGCAAAAGAGCGAAAGCGACCGCCATTTAAATCGGTAATTTTTCATTTGACATTTCGGAAAGCTGAAAAGTTTTTACCTCATTTCCCGGGCTCTATCTCTGGCCGTTTGCCCACAGGTACATTCACCTGACCATTCGCTTAAAATGTTGTGCAATTAATTAGCAGCTCTGGGCGGTCCTTTGGCGACCACTTCCTCACCCTTTGACTGCGGGAAATTAATTTACAAACCTCGCACGCACTTAAAAAGCGCTTCATCAGTCATGTGGCAGCAATAAAGATATAACAGGGAACTATGTTAAATACTCACTTTAATTGAAGGGAACTATGGAAATATTTAAAAAGGGCTTAAAGGGTTAAGAGCTGTTATTAGCTAACTAAAATTTACTTTCAAGAGTTCTACAGATTTTATTTCAGCTTTAATGGTTGGTAAAAGGTGTGGTATATTTATAGACTAAATAATACACTTTTATATATATTTTTTAACTTATTTTTTAGGGCTAATAAAAACATCTTCTTTAAAGTTTAGCTTTCCATTTATCGTAGAGTTTCTTGCTTGCTCCTATTACTTTTATCTCGTTGCTGTGCTTCAGTTGTAGATAATTCATCATATGAATTACTCAACCCATTTCGCAAACTGTCAATCTCGGCAGCACGAACACCTCCACCTACACCTACTTTTTTAGCTCCCTTCTTCTCTTTCCGCCCTTTTCCTTTCTTCCTCAATGACCACGCCCACATCCAAGGCTACACGAATGTCAGTGTTTTTAAGGGGTATTTAAAGAGTCAAAGGGGTATGATGTGTTGGTGAAAGCATTAGTTTATAAAGCAGGACTGATCACAAAGAGCACCCAAAGGCCATTGAAGCCATCGGTCATTTACCTTAATTTCGCACGAAGCTTACCGAAACTAACCGAGATCCAATGCTTTTTATTGCGAGCGGTTCTGTCACTCTTTTTTGTAGGTGCATAAAATATTATGCTCAATTATTCTATTAGCTAAAATAATTATAATAAACAATATAAATATTTTTAAATAATCCTTTCTACCAGGTATCCCTTATTCGTTCATAATATCCTAAACCGCCTTCCTTTGCCAACGAGCTGTGCTCATTTTTATGGCCTGACATGTTTCGTTGTTCTTTTTGCCACTGGCAGCCACATTGCTCACCCCTTTGGCCATTTCCCGCCATTTTTCTCTGGTTACCTACACAACGCCATGTGTCTTCGTCGCTGCTCCCCCTTACCCACCTTCCCACCCTTCCGCTTCGTTTCTTTTATTATTTTTTTTTTCTACATTTTCAACTGTAATCACATCATTTTACATCATATTTCATACTTCATCTTGTTTCGGGTGAATGCAAAAAGAAAGGCGAGATGAGGGGGAAGCTGGCAAAGGGAAAGGAGCCGTCTGCTTGCGCCCCTCCTGCATTCCTGAGTCCCTTCTGGATGAGCAGTGGGTGGATGTGGACATGGGGTTGGACGTAATCACAAATACTTGTTCGGGGAACGCAGGAAATTACTTTAATCAGCGGCCCAGAGGAGCACAACGTGGCATTAGGGTTACGTGGAAACGCCAATAGGCCCAGGCGGAAGACATCCTTTGGATCCCGAACAAGGAAGCACAATTTGCATAATTTAATGGTTACAAAATCAACAGGAATAGAAAGAACTATAGATGGAAATGTGGTTAAATAATTATTATATAAAATTCCATATATTTCTCCATCGAAAATCCTTTAACGACTTAAATTAAATCCTTAAACATGCCCGGCTATGAAAAGTCATAAAACCTATCAGAGGACAATGCAAAAAATCATTTTTCTCTGCCATTTTCTTAACAACAACAGTTGAGGAAAGTTTGGGACTTGAAGTTTTGCATAATTTCCAGTTGAATGGACCCAAAAGAGTGGAACAAAGACCTACAGGGATTGAGGGGGCGGGAAATTGCGGCCAAACATTTAACGACGCATAAAATTTATAAATATCCGGTCGAGCTGGGGGCCCAGTACCCTCTCGATGGGTCAAACTCCGCTTACTTTTGCATAATTAATGCAAATTGCAATTTTTATGTATTTGTATTGGCCGAATCCTCGAGCTTTTCTGGGACTTTTGCTTGCTTTGGGGCCCTCAAATCCGTTTTTTTCCCCTCGCCAAGGACATCAATTGGAAATTACAATGTAAATTAACTGGATGTAAAAGTTTTCCTGCAGCTCAAGATGTTTGCTGCATACTTAAGCAGATGAATTAGGAATCGGTTCGCCCGAGTTGCGTTGAGTTCGCTCGAGGACTGCGGATGGAAATTGATTTGAGGCCCCGGTCTGGGCAGAGAAAATAAAATATATAAGGTTTCCTTAATTTTTGCAAATTTATTAGGTTTTTCTTTATAATTTTTGTCTTATATTTAAGGACATTTTTATTATATTGCATGCTGACATTATTATGACCTAAAATATATAACACTCCGATTTACATTTTATTTCCTTAGATATACTACCAAATTGATGTCCATTTCTTCTCCCTGTGTATAGAGAAACTTGATTTGAGGCCCCAGCACAGTTTTCCAGCTTTCCACCCGCAACGGAAACTGGCAAGGGCCGGAAACATTCGCGTCAACATAACATACGCTCCTCCTGCACATTGGCAACAGTTTGGCACGCGTATCGGATGCGAGTCGGGGAAAGTAAGTTTCGAAATTGGGCCGACAGGCTGACAGGCCGGGAAAGCTGCGTGCCAGTCGCCTAAACACGACAGGCGGACAAAAACAAAGCAGCATTAAAAACTCATCATCCGGCCGGTATATTGCAGCGCCGCCAAGAAAAATGCCATGCGATGGGAAGTCCCTTTTTGGGGGGAAACCGTTGGTCTATATTGGAGTGAAAATCTGCTGCTGCTCACTGCACCCTGCACTGCTTTTTGCTGCCGGCATTCACCGGTTGACTGACATTTGGAATGCAGCAGCGGTGCTCCGCTTCGTTTTTCTTGTCCTGCCGCCGCGGGGCCCACTTAAGTGGTAAGGATTACAGCCAACTGTTGTTGGCAGCTGACGCCGGGACAATGAACTCCACCGGCCCCGGTTGGTACTTGAACCCAGGTAAGGTGATCTCTAGGTGGGTCACTTTCTGAAGCGCCACCAGCATAATTGGAGTTTGGTGGCGGAGCAATAAATGGGTTTCAAATTGCAATAAAGAAGGAGTAAGTAAGTACAGAGAATTCCTTTGAATTAAATGATATGTCAAGGAAACACACAACATAAACTATAATTAATTAAATTTACACTATGCCTAAAATATTTAAAAGGTGACTCTGATTTAAAATTTGCCCTAAAATTAATTTTATTTAATTTAATTTCAAACGCATTTGGCAATATATCTGATCTAAGTTTATTAAATAAATTTTCTGTGACTTTTGCTAAGTACTTCTTACACTTTTAACTTTGTTTCCTTGTTTCCTAAAATTAACTTAATTTAATTTAATTTCAAACGCATTTGGCAATATATCTGATCTAAGTTTATTAAATACATTTTCTGTGATCTAAGTTTTGAGTTCGTTTCCGCGTTGAAGAAGTTTGACAAGATAATTTTTATATTATGGAATTATATTCCTGATCTAAAGTACTCTACATAAATACCTATTTTTGCAAAAAAAAAAAAATATAATAACAGAGCAACGTATTATTAATGCTAGTCATAAATTTAAAATAATTTTGCTCTTATCCTTCCCAATTGGTTAATTTGTTTCTTCAAAGACCCTGCTTCGTAATGGGACATCCTTCACAAATCAAACACTCCGAGCACGCCATAGGATCATAATTCCCGGTATTATATGCAGCTGTCATGCCAACCGGCGATTATGGTACATGTAATATATATTAAGGTACATATAGTAATCTCTATATAGTAGCCATGCGCCACTCATTTAGCGGAAGTTTACCAGGCCTTTCGACTCAATATAGAAGAGTGAGATGGTGGGTATTCCCCTATAATCGTATGTGCGGGCTCTTCAGTTTCCATTCGAGTGCATACAGAAAATTAATTGCTTTGCACTCGAGGCTACAACTTTCGGTGCTCACTCACGCCGCTCCTTCGGACTGACATTAATCAATGACAATTTGGCATGGCCGAGCGCGTCTTCGAGTAGGCCAGCAGCGGCAGCGGCAGCAGCAGAAAACCGGACAAGAGCCACTCGAAAGTGTCAATATCAAATGAATTGCAATTAAGCACTATTCATCAGGCCATGTGCGGAGTGCGGAGTGCTATGGCGTTGGCGTTGGCATTGGAGGAGGTGTGGAAAAGAGTTCTTCGCCCCCGGTAATGCCAATTAATGATTGCCCAGCTGCAATCACATTCCCGAGCCACTTAAGCACTCGCCGGGCGTTGACAATTAAAATGTTCCTCCTTTCGCCACCTCATTGTCGCCACCCCTTTCATTATAAATACGAGAGTGGAAGGAGCAGGAGCGATGTGGTTGTCAGAGCCGACCATTAAATACCCGGCCTTTTCATTGGCACTCTTGAATATGCTGAAAGAAAATATGCTGTCTTTGCAGGTCAATTCGAAGATATTTATGAACGATTATAATTAAAAAGTAATCTCTCCTCTACTATTTGATAATAATTAACTCTACCTTAAATCTACTCCAATTTAGTATTATTTTTTTCTATCTTTTTAAAACAAGTTATACCTTTTTCAATAATAAAGGAAATGTCCCTGCATGTACTGCCTTCCTGTTCCATTTATTTCCACAAATACAACATCACCCAGAACTCTGCTGAGTACCCTGTTCAAAAAAGGGCAACCGGACTTCATGTGGTTGTCCAAACTACGCTTGCCGGAAACGGAAATGATAAGCGAGTGTCAACTTGCCAACTGCTTTTTCTGCTTCCTCCTCTAGGGCAGTGTGTGGCGTTATTTTTGTAGAATTTAATTAGAAAAGTTGGCAGGTCGCTGGTCAGGTGCATTGCCCCCACTCTCTGCCGCTGAAGACGCCTCATTTACTCTTTCAGCACAAAAGTCGAAGCCACTTTTGATAAGTGCGTGTTGCTAAAAAGTTGCACGAATTTCCAACGCCACCGAAAACGTGACAAAAACTTGTCAATTCCTCCTGTAAAGTTGAGAGGAGGCACCGGAAATCGAGGGAAGTTCGGGGGCAGGAGCAGCAGAGGTCCAACAGAGCGTGTCGAGTATGCAAAATAGGATGGGTTTGCAAGGACAGCGACAAATGTCCGACATTAGCTGGAGAGCCGGCACAAAAAAAGGTGCAGAAATAGAGGGTTTTATACACCAACGAATACTCTTTTATTTTAAAAAGAATTTACATATTTTTTAGTTTAAAAATTAATTTAATCGATCATAAAGATCACTGGATACGTGTTGATAACACGTAACACTTTGCTTAATCTTCTCTAAATAATTCCTTATAATAATCAATTAAAGATTCTTTATGGATTTCTCCCAGAAGTATATCCCTATTCCCTAGGAGAGAGTATGCCCTCGAAATGGGTGTGAGAACTTTGGACAGGACAAAGTAGAGGAGCAAGTTCGCTGCTGGTAACCTCGTTTATTATGTCATCGTCATTGGAACAGCGAGCGAGTGAGCGAGCGAGCGGTGAAACCTTTGAGGGAGCTCAGCGTGAGGTGGCTGCAAGGGAAGTGGTGCATCCTCCCAGCTCTCTCACACACACAGGTGATTGGACAGGTGTGTGGGGCGGAGGGCGGCCAAGTTCAGTACGTGCCCCGGGCAGAGGCGTAAAAGTGTGCGCACGACCAAACCGCGCGGCGAAAAGTTTCGCAGGTGGAATGTGTAGTTGGGAGATGCACTGGAATGCAGGGGGTTGCACTGGGGACTCCACCTGGCTTCTGCCAGGGGGGAGTGGCAGGACTGTAACTGTAAACTTATGCAACTGGGCAACTGAGCTTGTTTAGATTTATAAGCTGCCACTGTCCTTGGATGGGCGGTGCTGTGTGTGGAGTTGAAGCTTTCCTATCAGCGGCAAGCAGCTATTGAAGTTCCTGCTCCTGCTGAAGACGTGCGATAAGGAGTAAGGACAATGAGGTCCTTGATTCGGGCGCCTAAATAGAGAGCAAGCATAATGGGAGCTTAAGACAAGGACTCTAAGTCTCTTAAATTAGTTTAGGATTTTCTCAGTTACTTTTAATTAGGTTTATTAAATTTCTAAGTAAACCTTTCAGCGTCGAGGAAGTAAAATGTGAATTTTCTCTTTATTTTTTTAATACCCAAAGTTTAGGGCCCACGCCGATCGTTGACCCGAAGAACCTCTCTGCGCGCTTCGGCGAAGGAAACATCAACCGCAACTGGTCGCATTATAAATTGATTACAACTCGCAACGTGACTAATGAACATTAATTTGTCCAACTCCTTGACAAGGCGGAGGACGCAGTTGTGCCAGCAAAGTTGGGGCTAAATGCCAGCACGTGCTGTGTGTATAGTTCTAGTTTAGATGCCGGCACGATGACAACTAGGCGTATGAGCAACAATGCCCAGACAGCGATGGCGGATTCCGCCAGTAACATCCATCCAGCGCCATTTTGTGTGGGTGTCGTGTCACGTAAACGACGGTAAATGTTGCACGTATGGACGGCCCTGTCGTTGGGGTTGAGTGGGGACCATATGGAGGACACACAAGCACACACACATTGTACACTCTCGGCTACCCTTTAATCGTGATTGCAATCATTGTGGAAATTGAATTTGTAAGTAGGCAATTTTAGGAGGCCGCCAACGCGGAAAAATAAGAATAATGCGACGCAATGAAACTGAATTAGAGCTCTACGGGGTTGCTATATCCTTCGCAACACTCAAATCGCACTTACACAATGAGTACAGTCAGGGAAAATGTGATTTTAACTTGGTTATGGTGAACTGGAAACAATAGAAATTTTATTTTATTATTTATTTAATACAGAAATGAAATGAAATATATTTAAAATGATAGATAATTAACTAATTAACTATATTTAGCATCGAAACATATTATTCATATTTTTCAATCAAAGGTTCAGGTTGAAGAGGGTTCAGTTTCTGCCCTCACTGTCAAAGTGCCTGACAGCTCACTGTCCGGAAAATAAATTTACCAGATAAAGTTATTGTAATGCAAATCGGGTTTCTGACCTCCTAGAATTTATATTACTGATAACTACTCTGCTAACTATCGATTATTGGTATAAAGCACGAATTGCGCTGTTAGGCGCAAATACACGGTTGCTTTGATTATCGATAATGCTATGCCATGGCTCTAAATATCTAAAATACTGTAAAATGTATATTTTAATACTTACTTAACAACTTAAGTAAAATACTTAGTTTACTAAAATATAAAAAGATACATTGGAACCAGAAAATATAGCATAATTATTATTATTATTATTTTGATATATTGACTTACATCCTAACACAACAAGATTAACTTTTCTTTAGAGTACTAGTCAATCAATAATGAATTTAATGGAATCTCCATCCATTTTGTGCCGAGTGTATCCCCGCCATGACTCTTCTCGTAGCCCGAAACTAACACTTGGTCGTGGCTCTCACGATTTGCATAAATGCTTAGAGCCAAGTTTATGACTGACTTGCGATTGCATCGACGATGAGTTCGGGGCCCCCCCAGCTGGCGAAAGACAAGGCGAGGAGCAGGGCTGGCCGGAGGGGTCCTGGGTCCTGCGTCCTGCGTTGTTTTCAGTGCCGCTTGGCAGGTTATTAGTCGCTCGACTAGCACACTTTGTTTGCCATTAAAATCATTTGCATAGCTTGTATTCATGTAGCCGTTTGGGTCGTTTTGGTCGCCGTTGTCGTTGTCGTCGTCGTGGCAAGCTCGCATCGTTTTGCATTATTAAATATAACGCATACGCACTGTTGACCCGTTTTCGGTGTGGGTTTTACTTGTGGTTCGTGTGTGCAATCAGTGTGGAATTGAATGCTTTATGAAGGTGCATGGCCCGTTTATTTGAGCTTGCCCTGGCCGAGATTGTTTCGCAAATAAACCAGAGAGAGTCAGCCAGGGCCAGGAGTCAGGAAGTAACCAATTATTTGAGCACTGGACAGGTCACAGGCCACATTGAGGTCACTGGGTGTCAGGTGAAAGTGCTAGGGAGATCCGAAGGGCTTGGTTAAATAGTTAAAAGCTTGCTTAACCATTAATTTAGGGGTTTACTTAGGGTAAGTCTAACTTTATCCAAATAAGACGAGTGAAAGTAACATTAGACTGACATCGACTTTGGGGAATATTTTTACATATTTCAATTAAAAAAACCTTTAACAGAAACATGTAAAAACAGCTCCAAAAATTAATATGTACAGATTATAGTTTTTTGTGGTCGCATTCCCTTGCCTGATCGCTTCCGTAGTAACCAAAGCTGATCCTGATCTTCTCGTAGAGCAGAAACGTGATAATTGTATTCGGAACCAGTCGCATGATGGAGGGTACCATCCCACGGAATGGTCCCAGTGGCCCAAAGCGCATTAAATAGGCAAAGGACTCGGTCAAGCCAGCTCCCGCGGTCATCCTGAGCGTCTTTATGTTCTCCAAGGGCTGAGTGATCGGCCCATAGATACAGACAGCTGTCACGGAGCTGATGAGGTGCAGAAAGGTGTTGTCATGCTTAAAGTCAAACCAGTGCATGTAGATCTCCTTGGCCTGAGCATTAAGGATTAATTAATAAAGTATTAATGGGGATTAATTAAGATCCACCTGATCGTAGGCCGCATTCTGGCCAACGGCGGTTAGGGCCGATCGCATGGCCGAGAACAGGAAGCCGGAGTAGAGCGCCTTCAAGCCCTCGTCCCTGGCCACACGGTGCAGTCCGTCAAAGACGTGGCGATAATTCCTGCGCTTCTCCCTGGGCAGGGCGCGGTCCGCTTGCATCCGAGTATTGACCAACTCCATGGGTATGCCCACCACTCCTGCCACACAGCCCGCCAAACTGGCAATGGACACCTTCACCAGTAGGCCGCACTCGTCCACCTGAAGCTTGCCCCATTCGTACAGGTGAAACCGTATCGTGGTGTAGGTGAGCTGCCTCACCACCTGGGCGCTCAACCCATCGTAGAGGGACATAATACCTAAAAATGCAAGGGTTATGCCTTGGGTTATGGTTGTATAAACCGATAGCTACCATATGTCCTGACAGCATGTCGCAGGCTGGACATGAGACCACGATTCTTCTTGATGGTCACCATGCGCGTCTCGATCAGATCCAATGGAGCCGTTAGGGTCTGCGTGATAGCGCCCGCCACTCCGCCGCTCCACCAGCGCGGAAGTATCCTGGAAGGGAAGAGAAATCTTTGCTAAAGGATCAGCACATGACAGGACATTAGAGTTTGCCCACTTTGGTTCGATCTTTTGGCCATTGGAGCCCTGGTATTGATTCGCCAGCTTGCTGCTCGTTGGTCTTTACCGCTCTCTGTCCGTGTGTCCATCAATCTTTTTTCCAGCTACTTTTACGAATTTGGTCTAAATGGAAACCGCCTTTCACTTGAGACCAGTGATGGAAATTTGGGCTCACTCCATTTTAGGTTTTAGGATTTTTTTTTTAAATATATATCAATTTTGACTAATAAGTCACAGAAAGTTAGGACAATGTCTTTAAAGTCTTACATTTAATGTTGTCATCCCTGGATCCCAGCTAGATTTCCATTTCGCCATCTTTGGGGACCAACAATCTTTCCATGTTGGAATCCCATTGGGCTTGTGTCGTGCCCAGTTTCCGGCCATTAACATGGGCCACTCCACGTCGTCTAATTGCTAGCCAGAAGTTCGAACTAATTGAGCAAGCTCCTCCTTTTCCCTGCTGCACCAGGGCCAAACTTACCTGGTGGCTGCTGCCAGGCAGGTGTTGCAACCTCGTTGAGTAATTTGGCATAGTTTCGTGGCTGGCAGAACTTTCGTGAGAGAGCTGCGACTCTGTTCGCACAGTTGTCATGGCATTATCACGGCCATTAGGCATCAGTCCCCAAAGCGAGTGTGTGCAGCTCCCAGAATTGGTGGCAACTTTTGGACATATTAGAGGCAGAGAAAGTTACCTTTGCTAGGGCAGGCTAGGGAAACTAACTGACAGATTCGAGGGCAGCAAATACGCAGAAGTTGAGCTGCGGATCCATCATTAAATTAGAAAGTTTAAGGAGAATAGTTAAATGTTCCGAAAAAGAGCCACAAACATGCATGAAATTGTTCCTCAATATTAAAAGTTACCTATTAAATATTTTATACAATTTACAAAGTATATGAATATATCTGTTTTATTTTATATTTATATTTTATTTAAAAAAATTTAAAATTGATTTCCATTTAAAAAACAAAGCCCATAAATTAAATGTCCAAATAAATATACAGAAAAAAACAACAATATAATTCCCCGAACACCACTAAAAGATTAACCAGCTCCGGCGTATTTATGGCACACTTTTCAGGGCAGCAAATGGTTTCCTCATTAGGCGTCGAAAGCGCATCGCCATCAATCAGGCGCTCAATCAATCAATTCGCCATTTATTTAACTGCCTGCAATTTCATTGCACATCGCAGAATTGCAATGCGAGAAACAGAAACAATTTTCCGCGCCAATTTATTTGTTTGAATTTTTATGGGCGAGCACTAAAAAATGGATTCATAAATTTCTACTGCACAAATAAACTAACACAATAAGCCAGGCCATAGCCAGAAAGGGTCCTTAGATATATATATCTCATTTTACAGTTTGTCGTAACTACGGGGGAAGTGGCAGTTAAACTCAAGTTCGAACCCCTTTACACTGGCTTTTGCCTGCGTTAGCAGAATATAATATTTCCCGGGGCCCGCCCCCTGCAATTGTTCTTTTAGTTATTTCTCATTTTATCGAGCTTTTCAATTTGCGCGTAATGCGAAGTAATATATCACGTATGCACTCTCCCTGCGAGTTTACTTTTGCAAATTTAATGCTGAGCTCCTTGAAAGTTTTACGAAATAACACGTCAATTTGATATGCCTCAGCTTCGATGCGCAGCTTCTCTCTGTGTGTTCTTGTCTTGCAATTTTTTCTCGGTAGCACATATTATCCTATTTTTCGGCCCCCCGTGCCCCTCAAATGTGTGCCCTTGTCTGCGTGTCTGTTTGCAAGTATCTTAGGTTATTAGAAAAGTTTGCGGACTGGCTGAGAGGCTGCAAAAAGTTGGCAGTCGAAGAAAATTGCATATTCGAGTTGTTTAGGCCATTCTGGACAACCGATGAAGGGAAGCCAGGGGGAATGTTCTTTGCATCTCGTCTTGGTTCTTAGTCTTGAAGGTGAAGTTTATCTGGGAAGCTGGTAAGGTTAATTTTTGGAGCACTGTGAATAAGTACAAGGAAATGAATGGTTAAATAATATTCCAGAACGTCTTTTTTTTAACATTTAAAATATAATAATATACATATGTTAAATTTGTATTTTTATATATTAAGAACTTTGCACACCAATTATATATATGCACAGAGAGAATTATGGCTTCCTAAAATTGAGAAGAGCGTTCTCAAATATTTACTCCTCTCATTTTGAGTACGTATTAGCCTAAAAGTATACCTAAGCATACAAAATCTAAAGTTTATTGTTTTCTATCCTGCCTCTATTCATTTTAAAGATACTACCAATTTAAATCTGCTTTAAATAAATTATCATAAATAACATTTCAACTATTTTGCAAGTTTTGTACACACAAACTTAAAGAAATGCCTTCAAAAATATTCCCAATTTTTGCTAGTCTCTTTCCCGAGCAGCGCATGCAACAGTCTGTGAAGGCCCAAAAAGGATATCTTCGCCGCAAGACCCTGCTAAGCCCCGTCACAGCCGTCAGCCCGTTCCCTCCGATTTCGTCCGATGGCAAAACGTTCGCCAAGCACAACAAACAAGGGCTTGCAACGGCTGTCGATGCCGCTCCACGCCAACCACATGTAATGCAGCTGCAAGCCGACAAACTCTTGGCAAACTCTGTCGGGAAAAACAGGGAAAATCGGGGCGAAGGACGTTCGAAAGTGTGACAAAGGCGACGGGGAAGATTCTATCAAGTTTTTCCTGCATACTTTTTCTCTCCTTTTCTGCTTCGCTTTTTGTGGCTTGTGTCTGGTCGGTCGCTTGTTGCCTCTCTTCCTGCTCTTTTCTGGCCAATTTTCGTGTTGAACTCTTTTGAGAAATGTTTTTGGCCAAATATCAACAACGGACAACTGCCGACAAGGCTCACAGGTGGTGTGGCAAGTGCAAATGACCCAGGAATGGGAATGGGAGCAGGGGGTTACAATCGAAGTCGCTGTCATCGCAGGAGTCACTCAAAGGCCATCGCCCAAAAGCAGTCACGAATCGAAGCGGCCAGAGGTTCCGCAAAGTGCTACGGAAAATTCCAAATTCCATTTTACGATAATGCAACATGGCAGGAAGCCAAAAAAAATGGGAAAAAACTAAAAGTAATGAAAAACATGGCGAAAGATTGATAGTGCCGACGAGCCAAGTTGGCCCTTGGTCCGAACAGGGCCAGCTTTTTGGCCATCTGGGCAACATGTGCCGTAATAATAATAACAATACAAACACCCAATCCAAGCAGCTGCGAATCCACTGCAGTTGCTGCAGTTGGCCAAGCAAACTCTTACCCAGAAACTGAAACAAGTTAACACGTTGGGGGAATGCCCTCTTGAATATGAAATAGGTTTATAAATTTAAAACCAGTTAAAATTTTGATTACATTAAATTATACTATACTTTTTGCTTTGCTTTTTTCCAAATAAATCATTTAAAATCTTTTTCAAGAACCCTAAACCACTGATTTCCCTAAAAAACAAAGCTCACTCATAAATATCAACAATTAAATATCGCTTCTGCGCCGGCAAGGGCGATCAGGATATCCGCAGCCCCGAAGCAGCACTCTATGCCCAGCACGGCCCGCAGAATGGCGGATATTCTGAAAATACCCCGGCAAACGCTGGTGCCCCGAGGCTACGGGCGTGCAGCGCCGCCAACGTGGCGTATGCGCAATTATCAGGCAAACCGCAGCGAGGAGCAGGTCCTGCTGAAACGTGGAGGCAGGAGTTAACTTCGGACCCGGTCCCGGGCCTGCCTTAAGTTCTGGCGGGTTATTTAAAGTTCGCGTTATTAATAAATGCCTCAGTGGGGCAGTCGTCGCCCGGCCTTTGCCATGGTCTGGTATGCAGCGCTTGATTAGTGCAGGGCCTAACTTATGGCCAGTGCCGGGGGCGGCGAAGGGAGTACTCTGACTTCCTGCAAATTACTGAGAGTTTCGTCGGGCGCAAAGTTTGGCGCGTTATCGTCGAAAGTTTAATGGAACTATGTCGTGCCGTGCAGCGCCTTTCCCGTTTTAAAACCCGGACGGTGCAAGTCAGACATCCCAAACTATTCGTTACCCAACCACTCCGTGCATCTGGAGCAGGCGAGGAAGTGTGGGTGAGGTGGTTCGGCAGCCATGTTAAGCCTAGATGGCTCTCAGCAGGGGCTCAGCTAATTGCAAGGACACCCACACATTTGACAGATTTGTTAGCACAAAAATTAGGAAGAAAATTGGTAACTGCAACTAAATGAATTAATTATTATGGGGAGTCAACAAAGCAAGGAAATTAGGCTGATGGAAAATGTTGTGAGGGGAGGAATATGTTGAGAAAAATATAAAACAGAGCCCAATAAGGTGGTTTAAAGATTTAGCTTAACTAAATTGGTTTTAGCCGTTTTTTTGTCTATGATTTTAAATTTAAAATCCTATAAAAATTAAACTCCTACTTTTAATAAAATAAATTCAGTCATGATCGATAAAAACAGAGTGTAAACAAGAAGAGAACCCATTTAAGATGTTTTAATTAATGGCAGCAAACACTCAAGGCAGGAAATAAATATATATTCAACCTTAAACTATTTAATTGAAGTGCTTAATATATATAAATTCCTCTATTAGAGAACTCAATCGTAGGGAATATGTTAGCTCTATGCTTAATTCCTCTCTCTCGGAGCGTAACTCAAACATTTGATTAACCGCTGCGCAGTAAATACGCGTGGTTTATGCCAGTAATGGCGATGCTGCTCCCATTGTTGACTGTCAACCGGAGGCCAGAGGCCCAAGAATCCGAGCGTTCCATGTCGCATCAACCCAATTTGACCCACAATCGATGGTTTATGGTTAGCCAGGGGGCGTAGCCCGCGGCGGGCATCCATGTCATCGGATGGAGAGGCCGATTGATGACTGACAGGACGCAGGAGGCGGTGGGCGGTGGGCGGAAGGCGGTATCCTATTGACTCTCCTCCACTGTCTGTTTGTAATTATCAGAGGAATATCGGAAATGGTTTCCTGTTTTGCCTGCAGTTAATGCGCCTTAAATTGTTGCCGCCAAGGCTGCGGGCAACTTCTTCCTTGCAAGCATTTAAAAAGCGGAAAAAATCACAGAAAAAGCGGGTATTCATTGCGCTATCCCCCACCCATTTCCTGTTTACAGACATTTTGCAAAGTTTTCATTCCCTGATATGCAACTTAATTACTCTGTGTTTTCCACATTTGTTTGCTTTTAGTTCCGCACAAACAGCAAAGCATATATGCAAATAGAAAAACTGCAATAATTAATGTTTGCCTCGCGTTCTTCATGTTGATTTTTTGCCGTTGTGTTGCCTTAATTAGTAATTTAAATATGGTTGGTGTGGGGGATGGGGTAATCCCAGGTGGGCAATCTTTTTCAGTTTTTATTGCTCTTAACAAGAGTTAGGACTAGGCTTTATTTTAATATATATTTTTACTAATCTTAATAGTTTTAGAGCATTTCTCTCTCCAATTCCTAATGCAATTGAATTTGTCTAAACCTCACTATTCAATTTAGTTCACATAAAATCTGTTACAATCACTGGAATCCCCTTCAATCCCAAGAAACTTCTCTTTACGGCCCCCAAAAGAACTTGAGGAACTAATTTATGACCAGGCAGGAAAACTCCTTGGGAAAGAAGAGACAGAGACAGAGACCCTTCACCTGCTCCACTATCGCTGCATATCGCATTGCCAGTTAATTTGATTGACATTTATCCGTTTTATTTTGTGAGTGTGTCGGATGGGTTCCTTTTTCCGCCAACAAGCATGGCCCTATCGATGGCCCAACGGTGGCGTGTGTCCTGGCCTGGCCTGGTCTGGCTTGGTCCTACACTTGACACAGTGTTTGCACTTTGCGCTGATTTAATCTTTCGTTGCCTTTGGCTGAGAGTGCCGGGGTGGAGAGTGGGCGGGGTCTGGGCCCCGATTGTGGGATCTGGATAGCTAAATCCATCCTGCCACCCTGCCCCCGCCGCTAAATTGGGCGCGTGATAAAGAGCAGGAAAAGAAGGAGCTGAAAGTCTGGAAAAAATAGAGGGAAAAAAATGGGAGAACGAAAGAAATCCGGCTGTTTGCCTTTGGTCTCTAGGTGTCTTCCATTTGAAGAGTGCAGGCGGAAGGGAGGGAAAAATTATTGAACATCTGATGCAGTTATGATAATGTCAAAGCATTTCCACTCAAGTGACAGTTTGGCTAGATTTCGATTATGACAGGCAAATGGAAGAGTTATTGCAAATTAATGCAAGTCCTTCGAGTGGCCCGACATCGATTTGGGTCAGTAATTTGCAAGCGAAAGTCTTTAATGGGCTAACTTTTATATATTCAATGGCAATCTAAATTCGAGTTATTCCCCACTATATTTGCTAGTAAATCATAAAAATACAATGCCATTGTTATAGATAATACCTTTTTATTGTCACTAGGCGACACGCCCATAATCCTCAGCTTATATACCTCCGTATATAAACCACAATAAACATGTATATTATATTTTTGGACTGACCACCACCTTGCATGGTCCAAACAATATTTATAATATTTTACAACAATTTATGTAGAAACTTTTTTATGTGTTTGGGGCCGGCACAGTCGCAGTTAATTTGGCAAAGTTTTGCGGCTTGTTTGGCGGTCAATTGTGTAATTTGTGTACAATTTATATCAACATGCTTTTGGGGGTTGTTACTCCGCTTACCGAGGGCTTATAATTTGCATTTGTTCCGCCTGAATACTTTATTATTCAGAGGCATTAAAGGCGAGGCTATATCTTGGTCAGGAAAGAAGTGTGTAATTTGTTTAAGTTTAAGTAAAGTAAGAGAACTCTAATCACTAAATATAGTTGATATATATCTGATTTCTAAATGTATTATTACTCATTTATTGTAGCCAAAAACAAAACCTGCAGCACACTCGCCACACAGATAAATTCCCCGCTGAATGACAGTGTGTTACCTTGGATATGTGCCCGTCGAGGCAAATTGCAGTTTCGGCTTTCAGTTTTCAGCTTTCCCCCCCCTTTTGGGGCGGCTCGGTCTAGTGGGCGTGGCTGTGGCCATAAACGGGCCTCGGCTATAATTTAAGCCGGCAACGTGTTATCAGACTTAATATGTAATACATTCTGTTGGTCAGTTGGTTTTGGGTTTGGTTTTGGTTTTGGGAGTAGGGGAGCTGGGACTCCGCAAAGTTGGCCAAAACAATGGGCCAGTGCACCCGCGCCCCATTGTTTTGGATTTTTGTTTGTGTGTTGTGTGTGCTCGGCCGATTTGGCCCTTTTGTTTTGGTTTATTGTTTTTGAAATGCACATAAAATGCGTTTTGCTTTTGTCCTTTGTGCTCCAATGCAAGCGTTTGAGACCCATCTATTATTGATAGCCAGTGGGGCACAGTGGCGTGGAGTGCTCGATACTCGCACGACCACATTCCAGTGAGTTTGGGAAATACAATTTGGCCCGCTTTAATCCGCTATACGGAAAAACCACATTAATTTTGAGTTGCCAGTTTTGATTATTTGGCAAACTCGGAAAATAATCTTGCACGATTTTAAGAGGTTTTAAGGGGGATAATTTGTTGGCAATATAAATTAAGTAGATTGTTTTATTGGAAGTTTCATTTAAAATGCCTTATGGCGTAGCTGGCTAGGTGTTTAAAGGAGGTCCAGGGCATAATTAGTAACTAAATAAATAATTATAATAATACATGTTTATTTTTATACCCGGTACCCATAGGGTACAAGGGTATTATAAGTTAGTGCCAACCGTGAATGTATGTAACAGGCAGAAGGAGAAATCTCCGACCCTATAAAGTATATATATTCTTGATCAGCGTCACCAGCCGAGTCAATTTAGCCAATGTCCGTCTGTCCTTCTGTCCGTCTGTCTGTCCGTGTGAAACAACAGATCTCAGAGACTATAAGAGCTAGAGTTTGCCAAATTTGGTGACAACATTGGAATCTATTGCACGCTGATCAAGTTTGTTATATAATTTGGCCACGCCCACTTCCGCCCCCGAAAATCATAAAAAACGGTAAACTATAATCGTAATTTTTGGCTTAAAGTAAATAGGTATAATAAATAAGTAGGCACTCGCGAACGTGTTTTGAGTAAAATCGGATGGTAAACATGGAAGATATTAAACAATAAAGTTTCTGTGTATGCTTATTCTTCTTCTCTCTCTCTCAAAAGCTAAAAACTCAGACACTCGAAAAGGGTTCCGTAGCAATGAGTCAAAACTCAACATTTCCTTCATTTCCATGTTCATGTCTAATTTAATTTAACCCCCAATGCGTTGGGTACCGGGTATCTCACAGTCGGTCACACTCGACTGTAGCTTTCCCACTTGTTCTAAATAGCGTGAAACCTTTTTGTCATAAATAAGTGCTAATTGAAACCTGTATCAATTGAAAGGTTATCTGTCTAGGTCAACATATAGATAATGGCTTACGAAATTGACAACAAACAATATTATCTTTAGCGATCTCAAAAAGCTTTCAAAAAGCTCCACAGATAACGCCATGAAAAGCTCTCGCATTTGTTGCCAAACCTTGTGTAATTAACTAAAAGCTTTAACATATGTATAAACAAGTTTTCCTGCTTGTTGTTCACTTTTTCAAAAATCATTCTTCTGTGTGATCTCCAAAATGCTACACCTACGCCGTACAGTGACGAGTGGCTTGAGGAGGAGCTCCCAGCTGGCTGCAGCAGACACAAAAAATCCGGAATTATCCTTGGATCCGGAATGGCAGACGGCAAAACCTTTTAGTGAACTCCCCGGTCCAACGAGATGGCAATTGTTTCGTGGCTACCAAAAGGGCGGCCAGTACCACCAACTGGGCTTGGATGAGATCATGCGCCTGTACAAGAAGCAGTTTGGCGACATATGTTTGATACCCGGACTCTTTGGCATGCCCTCCACGGTGATCTCTTTCAATGCGGAGACCTTTGAGAAGGTATATCGGACCGAGGGACAGTGGCCCGTGAGAGGCGGCGCCGAGCCTGTTCTCCACTACCGTGAAAATCGCCCCGATGGCTTCTTCAAGGACTGTGTGGGCTTGTTCAGCAAGTAAGTAATGGGAAAATAATAATTACTAGTTAATAATAATTAAATTTCCAGTGGCGCCCAGTGGGGTAAGCTGAGGAGCGGCGTGAATCCCGTCCTCATGCAGCACCGCAATGTGGCAGTCTACCTGAAGCCCATGCAGCGCGTCAATCGCCAGTTCGTTCAACGCATCCGGGAGCTGCGGGATAGGGAATCAGCGGAGGTACCTTCCGACTTCCTAAACACTGTCAACCAGCTGACCTTCGAGTCAGTGGCCACGTTGGCCCTGGACAAGGAACTGGGTCTCCTCACGGCAACCAATCAGCCGGCAGAGGCTAAGAAGCTCTTCGAGAATATTGAAATTTTCATGGAATCGTTTTTCGAGCTTGGCATGAAGCCCTCGCTGTACAAGTACATATCGACGCCCACTTACAGGAAGTTTAGTCGGGCCTCTGACGAGATCTTCGACACGTGTTCGTTGTACGTGAACGAGGCCATAGAACGGATCGAAAGGAAATCGGAGCAAGGAAACCCCCAGGAGTACAAGAGTATCCTCGAACAGCTCCTGCAGATTGACAGAAGGATCGCTGTTGTCATGGCCTTGGACCTGCTAATGGGCGGTGTGGATACCACCAGTTCGGCCTTGGTAGGACTCATGCTGAATTTGGCCAAGAATCCGGAGAAGCAGCAGAAACTGAGGGAGGAAGTGTTAACCAAGCTGCCTTCGCCAGATAGGGAATTCACGCTGGAGGATATGAAGTCTATGCCATATCTGAGGGCCTGCATTAAGGAATCTATGCGGGTGTACCCAGTTACCGCTGGAAATGCTCGATCCGCCGGAGCGGATGTTGTGCTGGACGGATATCGCATACCCAAGGGCACACAGCTCCTGATGAACTACATCTTCCTCATGAAGGATGAGAGCTTGTATCCCCGGCCAGAGGAGTTCCTGCCGGAGCGATGGCTGCGCCGTAAGGATGCAGGTAAAGACAGTTCGGAGGACCTGCTAAACAAGAGTATCAATCCTTTTGTTTACCTTCCCTTCGGCTTTGGACCTCGCATGTGCGTGGGCAAGAGGATTGTGGATCTTGAGCTAGAGCTGACAGTGGCCAATTTGGTGCGAAATTTCCACATTGAATATAATTACCCCACCGAGAAGGCCTTCAAGTGCTCGTTCCTCTATATGCCCATAATTCCTCTTAAGTTTAAGTTCACCGATGTGAGATATTAAATGGGAATACATCAATATAACTTGCTATTTTTATATATTTTCTATAAATAGGATATTTAGAATTATCGATTTTTTTTATAAAAATTGTATTAACAGACAATTTTACACCTAACAGATAATTTGAATCTTTAACAGCACCATATATTGGCGCCTAAATAACCATATGCATAACGGTCTCACCAATTCTGTTCATGAGCGTTCAAAGGTTTTTAAAGAATTTTCTGGCGTTTTTCGACGAAAAATCTAGTTTTCCCATGTGCCCTAAAGGGTTGTGCACTTAACTTTTGGGTTTTCATCAGTTAAAATGGCGGGGAGCCCGAAAAAATAAAAAGCTACGATTTTCCTTCAGCAGTCTGGCAACCCCAAATGCATGAGCATTTCAAGAGCGATTTAAGAGTGACCAGCTGCCGTGAAAGTAAAAATCCCGAACAGAACCACAAGCATAACAGCTGTTCCGGTGGGTTTTCCCCGCAAACGGCCACTCCAATTCTGACAAACAGAAGTGATTCATTCGAGTAAAAAAACAACGTAAATTGATAAAAATTCGCCAGTTGAAGTTAAAAACCAACTGCAAACACCTTTTGTTCTTCATTCGCTAAAGGATATTCATCAAGCTGGGTAACGACATGTCTACGAGTTCAATGGAAAGTAAGTGGAACGAAGAGCGATGACGCCAGACTTCCCAAGAAGAAAAATAACCCACACCTATTTTTCCCCCTTTTGCAGAACACCTTTTCAATCTAAAATTTGCTGTGAAGGAGCTGGAACGCAACTCAAAGAAATGCGAAAAGGAAGAGAAGCTGGAGAAGGCCAAGGCCAAAAAGGCCATCCAAAAGGGCAACATGGATGTGGCCCGCATCCACGCAGAGAACGCCATCCGGCAGAAAAACCAAGCGGTCAACTATCTCCGGATGAGTGCTCGCGTGGATGCAGTGGCCAGTAGGGTGCAGTCGGCGCTAACCACACGAAAGGTCACGGGATCCATGGCTGGAGTGGTCAAGGCCATGGATGCAGCCATGAAGGGCATGAATCTGGAGAAGATCTCCTCGCTGATGGAGAAATTTGAGTCCCAGTTCGAGGACCTGGACGTCCAGAGCTCCGTGATGGAGGGCACCATGTCGGACACGGTGACCACCTCGGTGCCCCAAGGCGATGTCGACAACCTGCTCCAGCAAGTGGCCGACGAGGCTGGGCTGGAGCTCAACATGGAATTGCCCAGCGGAGTACAGAGCCAGACGATCGGCGCCTCGACGGCTGTGTCCCAGGAACAGGACGAGCTTACCCAGCGCCTGGCGCGCCTCCGTCAAGCCGAATAAAAAAAAAGCGAATTCCCCTCTGCCCGTTGAATTTCTATGTTCTAGCAATTAAGTAAATAACCAAAATATAAATAAGTAAAAACAGCCAGTGATTGAGAATGCTCCGCTTTTTAAGTACTACATGCAATGCTGGGAAACTTTGTGGAAACTTAAGTGTAACTTGTCAGGTTCTTATCGGGCCTTGCTTTGCTTCCTCCGAATCTCCACAGATTTTAATTGTTATAGAGGTTTTTGTTTATATTTTGCCTTAATAAAATAGTAAATGTATCAGCTTTTTGACTCTTA
Source organism: Drosophila rufa (assembly GCA_018153105.1). Classification (NCBI taxonomy): domain Eukaryota; kingdom Metazoa; phylum Arthropoda; class Insecta; order Diptera; family Drosophilidae; genus Drosophila; species Drosophila rufa. Next base: position 11,867,165 of record JAECXS010000085.1, read on the forward strand.
AAAATACGCTATATTCCAGTCTGAATCCCAAAATTTCAGGTCCCCATTTGCGTTTGTGGCGGTTGTGGAGGCGGAACATTCGCACTAAGATTTGTTGTAGGCGGCTGTTGCTTTGCTCGTTGCTTCCGGGGTTTGCGAACAGCCGGAGGATTTGATCCCGTGGTGGATGCTCCACCCCCTTCTGCTCCCTGTTTGTTTTTGGGCTTGGGACCGCGACGTTTCTGTTCCGTTTTGCCCTTGGGATGCGGCGCCACCATCGGAACGGATCGCCAATTGTCGCCGTGCTTGTCCAGTCTCTTCTTGAGCAGCTCCACATCGTGATTGCGCCTTTTCACAATCTTTTTTATGCCATTAACCCTGATAAAAATTAACATTAACAATAACTTTTGAAGCAATCACTTTAATTGCTGTAACTCACCTCATCACACAGCGCTCATTTTCCGCCTGTATCCTCTGGCATTTGTCGTACAGTTTCTCCACCAGCTGTTTGTACATGAGACTCTTATTGTTAAGCAACATTTCTTATATATTTAATTAATTTTTTGTAAAAATTTGTTTACAGATTGAAAACCATGGCCTTAGTGTGACCAAATACTTCCAACATCTTGATGGTTGTGAGCCAGAGTTGCCAGATCGAGTTCCTTCCAGCTGATAGACAACAACAAACATCAGGCAACGCTCTGCTCTGCCAAAAATCGGAGAAGAAAAATTAAGAAATCTTGACAGAAAGATTACCGGCAGCTGAAATCAACGAGAAGTGAAGCAGGCAGCCAGGAAGAAGAGTTATAGCAGTTAATCCCACTGTTTGGCCCAACTAGTATGTCAGCACCCAACATGCCGACAACGCCGGGTGCTCAAGGATCGGGAAACCAAAATCCCACAACCAGTACCGCTATTGTGAACAACTTCCGCGAGCTCATCAAGGAGCCGAAGAACCTGGACGAAGCGGTCAATCACTTATATCAGACCCTGCTCGACGACGCCGTGGCCGGGATCTTTATTGAGACACATCACCTGCGGAAAACAGGGAATCTGGCTGCTCTCGACGGAGTGCCGGAGGACTCCACATATCGCATCTGCGAGATGCCCAATCTAGACATATTCGGCATCTCGACTGCCAAGAAACCGATGGACTGCACCTGCCCCAACTGTGATCGCCCGGTGGCCGCTGCCCGCTTCGCTCCGCACCTGGAGAAGTGCATGGGCATGGGCCGCATCTCGTCCCGCATTGCCTCCCGTCGGCTGGCCACCAAGGAGGGTGCCACCACAGCCCACCTTCAGTCTGGAGGCAATACCGGTGGGACCGACGACGAGGACGACGTGGACTGGTCGTCGGACAAGCGCAAAAAGAAGTCCACCCAAAACTCCCGGAACAATGGCTCCAAAAAGAACAATGGCAAAACCTTCTAGTACTTATGCATGTGGCCATGATTATACGCCGAATGTGTGATCTGCCAAAAACGAAGACTTTAATAAAAATCGAGATTTACAATTCCAGATACACACTTGATAAAAACTTAAAATCGAACAAAAAAATAAAATCACCCACAAAAATAGGCAATCCTTTTTGCGAACTGAGTGCCCGAAATTTTTATTGTCATGCTTGTATTTTTTTGTATTATTTATTAATCATTTAAAATTTATTTAGATTTATTATGATCCATTACTAGTGGTGTATGGATTTTTCCTGGCAAATCAAAATCCTCGCAACATTTTTTCTCTGCTGTGGGATTATTGTTGGTAAAGGGCTTGTGTCTCTCTTCCAGGACGTCATCATCAAAGTTTATATCACCACCGGCTGTTAGGCAGGACTATAAAACTCTAAATTATGAAACATCCGTGATTTGTTTATAAATTTGTTAAGGGTATAATAACGAAGATTGATCAAGCTTAAGAAAGCTGTGTGTTGATGAATTTATGTTGTTCATGTATTTTATTAGGTTAAGTAACAAATAACTCGATCGCGATCAATGGCAATAATTATTCTTCGTATTCGTCAGTGGAATATACTTTGATGCTCTTAACGACCATCTCAGCTTGCTTCCATTTTGTATTGTTCAGTGCGTTCTTCACATTCAAGGATAAACTTGGGTTCAAATTGCGATACTTATCCTGTGATGGAATGTGGCTATCTGGGAAATTGAACTCCCCTCCAACGGTTACGAACAGCTCAATATGTCGCTGAGGTAAAAATGTACAGAAAATTAAGTACAAATCTGATATAAACCTCTTTCTACAGATTTACCTCCTTGTGACTAAGCGCTTCGACGACTGTTTTATCAGTGATCGTGGTAAAGGGGCGACCGTCTACCTTAAAAACGATGCTCTTCTCCTTCCAAAAACCCGTGTAGGTGTGAAAGTGCTTTCCAAAGACTTCATATTTCATATCTTCATATTTCTGAGGTAAATGGCGCCGACAAAGACTCTTGATCCTCCGATCTCGGTGTCGGCTTGATCGATTAAGTTTCTATGCCCCCGGACAATGGCAATGCGAATTGCATTGTCGCCGTCATCGTTATCTTCACCATCGCCGTATGCCAGGGTGAGTCCTGCAAAGTTAATAGATCGTTTTTTAAGCTATAACTTTTATTTATAACAAAATTACCTGGAAATAGGAGATCGCCAATGGGCATCTTGGCCTTGATTTCAACTCGACAGTACTTGAAAGTATCAATCGATCTCAGTTTTGCCGAGACAAAGGGCAAAGGACCTGACAAACTGTGGACCATATTTCTTTTTTCCCCATCTGCTGTCTTTATCCAATCTAAACGTGCAATCCTTTAGATAGAAAGGATTGGCCTTGGGGATTCGGTGACCCTTAGGTGTAACCTATTATTTATAATAAACGAGTTGGCGGGGTCCTTCACGAAGACCACTCCCTCGTAGTGTGGGGCCGGATGCTGCGACTGTACCACATGCGACTACCTTGTAAAGGGATTTGTCTTATTCCCGAATGACTCGGAGAATAGGATCCTTCTACTGCAATTGACGGGCTCGCCCTTATGCTCCGGTATCGATGGCAGGCAGTATTTATTGCAAGTACGTAGTTTCTCACATTCCGGAATTACGGAATTACGGTGGCATTTGCCCGTCACCCTCTCCGTCAGGACCTTACTTCCCAAGGATCTGAGGCTAACGGTCTCGGCAAAAGTTTCATTCTGTTTCGTCTGCACGATGGCTGAGATCTTTAGGGTTTCATTTACGTAGTCCCTGATGGCCCAGGGATGTATCAGATCAGGATCAAATTTGTAGTCGAACCCCGGACACCTATCCTCGCCATATTCGGTAATATAAAACCGATCTGATGTTAGGGTTATGAAAGGAATATACGTGTGAGTGTTATATTATGAACTTCCCAGATAAAAAATAACCGCACTTAACTTAATTTTAAAAGAAAAAGGATTTTTAAATATTTGGTAACACTGAAAATTCCTTAAGTTTTTCTAACAAAGCTGGCCCTGACTTCACTGTCAATGGGGTTATGAATGACTTTCCATTATTTCTAGTCATTCCGCACCTAAGTCTCAAGCTAACAGCATCCAAAATTCCAATTTTTCGTATTCTGGCCCCAAACGAGTGATTTTTGCGTCTCGCCATTTTTAAGTAGTTAAAATCGAGAAAAATTTAAAATGCATTACATAGCCGCTATAGCAAACTTGCTCCTCATTGCCGCCTGCGGCTACGCAATGAATGTCCTGGTCCCGGGCGAGAATCCCTACGGCTATCTGGCGGCATCCTTTAGCCTGGTCCACGGTCTGCTGGGCCTAGTGCGAGCCTACTACGAAGAGGAGGACGAATGCGGGCGTGCATTTATATTTTCGGCCAGCATTCTGGAGGTGATCCCCCTGCCGCTGGCCAACATCGAGTTCTACCTAATATCCGATCAATCCGGGATGGCGATGGTGCATGGTCTGTCGCTGATACCGCTCTTCTACGACATGCTGGGCAAGTTGGGCGACGAATGGGACACGGCCACGGAGACCCTCAAGGATTTGGCTCTGCTGGGCAACATTGTCTCCACTTCATACCTCGCCCTCTATGATGGTAACAACCTCTATGCCGCAGTGGCGGTCACGGCGTTTGTTGCTAGATACGGTGCAGCTCTGATTGATCGCTTGATGGCGGGTGCTGGCGCTCATGTGGCTACATTGGGAAATGCTGGAATCGTGGCCTTGATGGCCTACACGCTTACTAACTAATTGCAACAATAAATAAGCTCTTAATCTTACTCACCCGGCAGCGATACCCATACCCAAGGATCGTTCACCTTAAGCTTGGGCAGCTTAAAAGCCTCCAAACCGAACACTAGACTCAAAATTAGTTCCAAAATCAGTAGCATCTTTCGCATTTTAGATTTAAAAGTAGACTGAGGGAAGCATTTAGTTCTGAGCCCCTCTCAGAGCTTTATTAGAGATAAGATTCTATATATATAACTTATAAGGCGATTGTCAGTTTGCGTAGACACGTATGGAATCTATCTTCAAAGAGGGCTGCTTCCAAGTGGGCAGCCACTGCTCCTGGGCCTGATAGAACTGAAGCTTCGCCTGGGGATGGTAGTTTCTCCAAGGCTTCTCATAACTTGCCGTGCGCAGATGGTCCACAAAGTCGCCAAAGCCGCCCACGGATAGGCCCAAACTGATGTAGAACTGTAATTAATAAAATAATATAAAAATTTCTATATTACGTAGCTTTTATTTTAAGGCAGAGCTGCTCCCACAGAAGGCTTACCATTCTATCAAAAGGCGCCATCGTAGCCCCCTGCTTCCATCTGGGATTAAGGTCCAATTCCGCAAAGCCGCTCAGCATCTCCCCGTAGACCTGTCCATCCACCGAAAAGAGCAGCCTGCTGCTGCTCCAGTCCAGGCTGTATGTGTGAAAGTCATCGCCAAAGTGGGAGTTCCTTCGCTGGCTCACCCACATATCCTCCCGTTGGTGGGCATCCGTGGAGAGTACGGGCCCGGCGTACAGGGATCTTCCATCCACGAGCTTTCCGCGCGGCATCCTCAGCTTGGAGTTACCCCTGGCCATTGCCACCCGCAGCTGTCCTGACTCGTAGTCCGTCTGGCCATACCACTCCGTCAGGGGTTCCAGCAGGAGGAGCGGTACTATCCAGTCCCCCTTTGGCAGCCTGGCGCGTATCTCGATACGTCCGTATTGAAAGGCAAAGGATTCCTTGGTGCTAACACGGGGCGTCACTAGAGGTGGCATTATGCCATTGGGGCCACTCCCAGCGGTGTGCAGCACACACTCCTTCTGTCGGTTGTGGGTGCCTGTACATCGCTCCGCCAGATCGAGTCTGGCATTGTTTATGGCCAGATCCGGCCGATAACTGGACCAAAGCAGGGGTTCCATGACCAGGTGACCGTCTTCAACTTTGGCCTTGCCATCATACAAAACAAACTCCGCATCCTTGGAGTCCAAAGGCAGGCGAACTTCGTGGAGCCAAAGGGACTCGTTCAGCTGATCGAAGGTCTCCTGGAACAGCAGTTGGCCCTTGCAGATGGGAACGCCGCTCGGTGGAGAAACCGTCGACTGGGAGGGCACACACACCGAGGGAGGTGAGGGTTCCGAAACATTTTCCTCTGTGCCTAGTCGATTGCCATCCGAAAGATCCTCATCGCTGGAACAGCCCTTGGGTAGGTAAGCTCCGCCCAGGCTGCACACCCTCAAGGGTTGAACCAAATCCTGGTACAAGGCCTTTTCGTGCTGGACACTCGTCCAGAGATACAGCACATCCTGGGCTCGCAGGGCACCGGAATTGAAGTCTGAAGTCCATCGGCCATTCTGGGGTTCGGTTATTCTCACATTGAACTGCCCCTGGTTAAACGACGTGAAATTCCGGTTGCGATTCACATTAAAAGCCACTACTTTAACGCCCACCTCGTCTAAGGGGAAACACATAGGTAAATATATAAAAAGAAGAGGAAACAGAGATTACTTATTAAATAAGGGAACTATCTGAACAAATCCCAAATAATATCAATCGCATATCACAGGAATTTCAAGAAGAGAAAGAAGCTCTAGCTTAGGAACTATAAAGTAGTTCTGCAGCCTTTTGCTTACCCGGTATGGAGACGCGAAAACTATTCTCCAGCAGCTCCACCGTGGGTGTGGGAACCTTATAGCCAAGGCTGTGACCAAATCCGATCAGGAGAAGTATTCCAATGTATAATCCTGGCATTCTGAATCCTCGATTTCCGCACTTTTTTCACTCCGCACATCCGAAGCCTCTGACTCAGGCTGTGTCTCTATCTCAGTGGCAACCGGTTTCTGCCGACGCGTTCGGTGCTGGGCGATTATTATTATTATTTGTTTACTTTAAGTTTGGCTCCGGCAATCGCGGTTTTGCGTATGCAAAATCTGCGCCCGCTGACTTCTGGCTTCTCTGGAACTTAAACATTTTATAATCATCTAATAGAGCCCGAAATCGTAGTTCGGGCGACACTGGCTCTCCTCTGGGGGATCAGCCTTCGGGAAAAAAGCTTTGCACAGCTGATGCGATAATGGAAGCTCGTGTTACACTTGGAAAAAACAAGTAACACAATTGCAATAAATAGCAGTTTTTAATTGGAATATTTATCGTTTTTATTAAGCTTTATGATATAGTAATCCGAGAAGGAGGAGAGAGTTATAGGATCCTTCGCAAAGAAGGTGTTTAAAATAAGTCAAAAAGAAATAGATCTGCCTTCACTTAGACTCAATTTAGAAAATTAATAAATCGCTAAGATATTTTGACTATTTAAGTCATTAAAGTCCAAAAATTAAAGTCTAAAGAACTAACCTACATCAATAAATATTAATTACACACTAATTCAGTTCATTGCTCTTTTAAGAATTTGTTTTTCCATGTGCGTGGAATATTTCATTGAGATTAAAGATCCGATCGAGTAAAGCTCCAATCGCGGGCTCAAGCTTTCACGATCAAGATTTTCAATCTGATGCACTAGTCGCGGGGTAGAGCTTCTAAGAGTAGCACTTTAATCGGAATCTAGTTAGTACACATATTAAAAGCAATTAAATCTGCGTCATGCGGTGGAAAACTCTAACCAGCCTATTGCTGATCATCTCAAATTATGCTGTCTTGGGTTTCAATATACCCAGCATTGACTTTGAAATGCTCGATGAACTTGGATTTGAGGTGTCCATACCGGGTAAGGTTTCAATATTTATGGGGGTGATTTATTATTATAAATTTATTACATTTTACATTCTTTTGTCTTTACATCCCCAGATGAACCTGGCATACAACGAGTGTTCTACATGCTCCAAATAGACGATAGCTGCCCGGCTTTAATGGATTATATTACGGAATCAGTGAACGGCAGTTGGGTTTCCAAACAGAAGACGAGTCTTCAGAACAATGACAAGCTTCAGATATCTGTGCTGGTCCAGTACAACGAGGAGATCTTCGAGAAGAGCGAGACCAGGGTGATCATTAACAAGCGATTCCTGACCACCAAGAACACCAAATCACGGAACATTGACTTCCCTTCGGAAGAGGGCCAGTGTCAGGCCCTCCTGGCCCCGCAGCAGCAGACCAAGCGGTGCAAGCCCGCCCAGACCATTGTCAGCAGTGGCCGTCACACCTGCCAGGGTGAACTGATCTTCGAGGACAACTTTGCGGGGGCGCAGCTAAACAAGAGCACCTGGAAGCACGACATCCGGCAGCGCATGTACCACGTGGAGGAGGAGCTGGTCGCCTTCGACGACTCTCCGCGGAATTCGTTTGTAAAGGAAGGCAACCTGCACATTGTTCCCACTGTGGCCAGTGAGGTGACGGATGGCAGCTTCAAGCTGGGAGACCGGTGCACAGCGGTCGAGAGTCCAGATCAGGAGTGCAACATCGCCAAGGGCAGCTTTTACAGCATCAAACCACCGGTTTTCTCGGCCCAAATCCACACGAGGGACTCGTTCAGCTTTAAGTTTGGAAAGATTGTTGTGCGGGCCAAGTTGCCCAAAGGTGATTGGCTTTTTCCCTGTAAGTGGTACAAGAAATATAGATTCCCTTTGATTAGGATCTCTAATTTTGTATTTAAAATTTAGATTTGATGCTCCAGCCCGTTTCCACTTATGCTGAAACCCACTATGCTAAGCAATTGCGTAAGTTTACAGGCAAAGAAATATTTAGGAATCCTCATTTTCTATAACATTTTTATCAAATTTTCAGGTATCGCTTACGCCCGTGGCAACGCCAACTTACGGACTAAGCAAGGTGAAGATATATCCGGAAACCATCTTTATGGCGGTATGCTAGTTTGGCATCACGGGATAGATCTTCAGTTCACCAAGGATCAAGTGAGCAAAGCCCACTATGGCGAAGATTTCCACAACTACACCATGATCTGGCAAAAGGATAAAATAACTTTAATGGTGGACGAGGATATCTATGGAGAGCTTTACGATGGCTTGCCCTTTTTCAACGAGAAATGCTTCATCATATTTGGCGTTACTGTGGGGGGTTTCCTTAATTTCGATGACCGTATCCTGGCCAAGGATGTGAAGCCCTACAAAAACCGAGAGCCGCGAGCAGCACTCTCCTTTTGGCAACACCGGGATGCTTGGGCTCCTACATGGGGCAGGCAGAGCGCCATGATCATAGATTATGTAAGGGTTTATGCGGAGTAATTTCATATCTTAAAAAACAATTATTTACAGCTGAAATTATTTGTAAATAAATATCGGCATATAGTAGAATTTGTTTATATTTCGGGTGTATTGTTTTATTTTATTTGTTTATTCATTTATTCAGGCATAGAGGGTACCACTTTAAATATATTTATTTTTAAAAACATGTATGTAAAACACCAAGCAACCGGATATTCTATTGTCAGTCAGAGGCATAAGTATACTTAGCTCGTCCAACATGCATATAATTCAGTTCAGCGCATGTTTTAAATCAGTTATTTTTGTTTTGTTCGTTAAAATCCCACCTAGCATATTTAGCAAATTAAAACTTATAATACAAATTTAAATATTTCCAACGATTTTCCACATTTGCATATTGATAAAATATCGATAGTTTTTCGAATTTTTATAGCAAAAATCAGTGTGACCAACCATCACTTATTCGTATTTTCCTCGACGTAATCGACGGCGAAAAAAGGATTTGCGGCATATTTTAAGAAGGTCACTCGACACAATTTTGCAAATTTTTTTCCTGAGCGGAGCAGACAAGCGAACTGGACTGGGAAAACATCAACCGTTCGAACATCATTCCCCATTTCGAGCTAAATCGTAGTTGAGCAACCAGGAAAAGAACACAGCGGCAAACCATGCCTTCGGCTGCAACCACCACAATCACCACCACCACCGCTACCACCGCCAGCAACAACAACAATAGCAAGGAGAAACGCGCCTCGGTCAGCTCGATTGGTGGGGGCAGCGGTGGCGGCGGAATTGTACTCGGCGCAGCAGCTTCGGCTGGCGATGGAGCCACCATTAATGGTCAGCATGCCGGCAGCGGCGGTAATTTGGCAACCGGAGCAGCGCAGCCGGCGGATGGCAGCCAGTCGGATTTGGCCAACAACAATGCGAGCAACGGAAGCACGAAGGCGCTAAAGACGGCCGCTGCTGCCGCTACCTCTGCTGGCGTCGCTGCGGCCGTGGAACCGTACAATCCGCTGAAGCAGATGCTGGTCACCATCGAGCACAAAATCCGGAACCTGGAGAAGCGCAAGGTCAGTAAAAGGGGTCTCAGGGGTATCACCTGCCCAGGGTAGAGGGGGACAAAGGATCGGCAGCATGGCCCACCATTTTTATTTTCATTCTCTCGGTGTTGCTTTGTTTCGTTTTGCGCGTACCCCGCACACCTCCCGTTTCTCGTGCTTTCTCGGGGCGACGCCATGTTTTCTAGAGCGCGCAGCGTTGCCAGATCAAGCGGAGCGGCCGGCATGCTAAATAGAACAAGTCGAAGTTATTGAAATTCCAAGAAGTTTCGCGTTCCTTTATTGAATTAGAAAGCTTTAGACAGATAAAACGTACATTGCAGTTGGTTTAGAAGTTTTTCTAATTGAAAGTTATAGCAGAAAATTCAGCACATCCAACAGCTGTGTGTACTACATCTGGCAACCCCGCTGTCAGTGCGGAATAAAAATATTTGTTGTGCCGGGATTTTTGCAATTTTGTTTTTATGGTATTTGGAAACGCTCTAATTGCAGATTAATTATTACTTCTACATAAGATTCTGATGATTATGTTTTCTATTTTTGACGTTTAATGGGATTTTTAATACAAAAAATACGCAGCAATATTTAATTTCAATACTAAAAAATGTGTTTCCTTTGTACAGACAAAGCTGGAATCCTATCGCGCCATACAGAGCAGCGGCAAGGAACTGAGCGGTGATCAGGCCTCGGCTGTGGCCAAGTACGATGCAGTTCTGGCCAATCTGGAGTTTGCCCGTGAGCTGGCCAAGCAGATGCAGCAGCAGTCCAAGGAGGCCGACAAGGAGCAGAAAAAGCAGGCTCGCAAGGTAAGCTAGAGATCTTAATAAAATATCTACATCAAATTATAATGCTATTATTTGTTTCTTATGTTTTTAAAGGACAATCAGGCAAAGACTCTGGCTGAAACGGCCAAGATCCGTGAGGTTCTGATCATCCAGAACGTGCTTAACTGCTTCAACGATGAACAAGTGCGCAACGATTTTCTGGCCGGCGAGAATGGAGCGAAAAAGCTGGAAAGCAGCGAACTGGAAGTGCTGGAGAAGTTGTAAGTTTCATTTATATTTCTTATTAATTTTAAAAATCCCTGTCCTTCGCTTCAATGAACTCCAAAAGGTCTCAGAGACTATACAACTACTGACAAAGTCAAGTGACTTGAAGAGCTCTGTTGGTATGCCAACTTCCGACACGCCAAATTATATTTCTCACAATTTTAACGGCGCCATTAACATGTAAAAAATATATAAATAAATACCAGTTAACTTGCCAGTTCGTAAATATTAAATATAATTGTAAGGATGCATTTTGCACAAGATAAAAACGAAGCAAACTTAAATAACCCTTCTAAATCGAATGCCTCGATGCTTTTCCTAATTGTATTTTATTTTATTTTATTTTTTCCAGCTGCTTGGAGACCCAAACACGTCGCCCTGAGACCGCTGACGATGTTAGCTTCATTACCACTGCCCAGAAGTCAGCCGAACTGTTCGCATCGACCATTAATGCCCGACCCAAGACCTTCGGTGACGTAACATTCGAGAAGTTGCGCGGTCTGTTCCAGCAGATCCAGGACTGCGGCTACTTGGACAAGTACTATCAGGTCGAGAATACGGTGGCCAATAGCACGGACAGTGGCACTGGAAGCGGCGAAGGCGATGGCGGCGTCGACTTGCTGAACGATGGCTCTGCCGGCGATCTGGACACGGAGCTGCCATCAGAGCCATCGGCTCGCAATTCCCTGGAGGAGGGTCTCGACAAATTGCATCTGGGCGGGCCACCGGAACTGGAGCAGCCGCATCCACCACAGCATCAGCAGCAACAGCCAGAGCGTCCGGGAGGCCACCTGCTGTTGGAGCAGCAGCAGCACCAGCACCAGCGTCCTCTTCTCGAGCCACAGCAGACTTTGGTGGTGCAGCAGCAGCAGCTGCCGCAGGTTTACCAAGCTGCCCCACCAGCAGGGGGAACCACCACCCCTGTGCATGTCCTGTATGCACCAGCGCCGCCTTCACAACAGCAGCAGCAGCAGCCACCGCATCCTCACCAGCTGCTGAGCAGCCCCGTGAATCTTCAAGCCTTGCAGACGGGTGCTGCCGGAGCTCCTCCTCAGCCGCCTCAACAGCAGCAGCAGCAGCAGGCGCATCCGCCTCCGCCTCACTTTGCTCCGAGTGTGCGTGCCGTGGAACAGAACTACTTCAAGCCGGCGCCACCACATCCCCAGGCTGCAGGATTGCAGGCAGCTGCACCAACACCACAGCAGCAGCAACAGCAATTCATGCAACAGTTGCGCCCCTTGGCGGAGGTATTGGGGGGCACAGGAAGCTTCCTTTTTCTGCAGGACAGTGAACTGGACAATCCTGAATGCCTAGCACCCCCACCGCCTCCCAACAATCAGGGATTGGTGTTTGATACCCAGCAGCAGCAGCAGCAGCAGCCGAACCATGTTGAGGAGCCACCACAAGCCATACAAACGCTGACCTTCACCAATCAGTCGTTCCCCTCGCAGCAGCAGCAGCCGAAGCCCCCACAGCAGGCTCCTCCCCCGCAGCAGCAGCAGCAACTCTTCTCCCCGGTTCTGATCCACGAGCAGCGTCAACAGCAGCAGCCGCAGCCAATGCTTATAATGCCACGTCTGCCGACCCAACAGCAGCCAGCTCCTCAGGGAATCGGCATGCAGCCGGGCGATGTGACCTCAGTCTTTCCCTATGACGGCCCTGTGGTTACCTACGACCAGCGGATCCAGCAGCAGCTGAAACAACAGCAACAGCAACTTCAGCAGCAGCAGCAACAGCAGCAGTTGGACGAGCCCTCACCTGGGAACCCTCCTTCAAATCCCGGTGGAACTGCTGCCGATGTGGTGATTGAGAACAATGAGTGGCGCAACAATGATACGAACACCGCTGCCACAGTGGCACTCACCAACGTCCTCAAGGGAGGAGAGCCCACGCCACCGGCACCGCCCACCAAGTGGAGCTCGGAGATGAATGCCATGAGCAGCGCAGCATCGAACGGCAGCAGCAGCAACACCAGCCACAAGCAGGAGTGGGCCGCGCCCAGGGACAACAGTGCTGGCGGCGGCGGCGGCAATGGAGGAAATGGCGGAGGTTATGCGGACAACAACGAGGGAGGAAGCAACCATTGGAACTCGCAGGGCGACGGACGTCGCAACTCGGGCAATTACCAGCGTCGCAGCGGCGGAGATCGGGACAATCGTGATCAGGGCCCACGTGGCGATGACAGGCGCAACGGCGGCGTTGATAGAGGCAACTACCGGTCGCGTCAGTACGGCAACTCATCGAATCAGAACGGTCGCAATTCCGGGGGCGGCGTGTACTTTCGCAACAATGATACCGGCAACGGAGGCGGTGGCGGCAACAGCTACTACCAGAACGGAGGAGGAGGGGGCAATGGACCCTACAACAAGGAGTCCCGCTACGAGTCCGGTGGCAGTTATCGTGGCCAGCGTGGCGTCAACCAACAGCGGAATGGCAACGGTTCTTACGGTGGCGGCAGGCCTATGGGCGACCGTGGTGGACGCGGCGGAGGAGCGGGTAACCAAGGTGGCGGCGGCGGCGGTGGCTACATAAGTCGTCAGAACCAGTCCCAGCAGCGCATGCCCCTCGGACTGGAGAATAAAAACTGAGCAGTAAACAATACGTATTAACAGAAAACAAAAAAAGAAACATCAACTTCATTTCAAAAACCATACACAAAAACGAAACGCAAACCAATCATCAACATACAACAAACAAATAATGGCCACGTAGACGTACAATTATCGTTACGTTAAAAAAAGAAGAAACTCTCAACCATAATATAAACGGGATTCTATTAACAAAAAGGAAGAGAATCCCGTAGAAAACCAGGGGAAAACAAAAGAAAATGAGGGAGCGGCAGAAAACCAATTTGCACGTATTTTTTAATACAACTTATAATTATATTTCCCTTAATTATGGTTTATTTAAATAATGTATTAATAATAAAACAAAATAGTTGTTAGAAACAAACAAACAAACACACACACAAGGATTACAACTATATATACAGGAAAGCAAGCGCGCTCGCTCTACGGGTTTCTAAAACTCCCAAAAACAGAACCGAATGCAAAAACAAAAAACCGAAAAACCGAAAAAGATGAGCAAAAAGTACATAACTCCTCGCCCGACGCTGACAAGCGATAATTAACAGATACAGATGTGTCGAGAGTAGAGAGAAACATAAAAAGTATTTATACGTCTTAGCAATTAAATTAAACGATTCTAAAAACAAATACAAAACAATTACTATTACCTATATATATAAACGATGGATAAATATATATATATTTATATAGTTTGTGCTCCACACACTGTCATGCTCTAACCAATATATTTCAACACCTTTTCGTTTCTTTGCCAAACTTTTACACACAAAACACAACCGAAAAAAGAAGAAAATACAATACAAAAAACCACGTATGAAGAAAAATAATAGATGTAATTATAACACTATGTGGAATGAAGAAGAAGCAGCATGCACGCCAAACAGTGAGTGCATTATAAATGAAATGAAAACTATGTATTTGCAAGATAGTACATACAACATTAAACAAAATGATAAAAAGCTACTCGTTTTATTTACGAAACTTATTACTATTAAAATTTACTATGTGGATTTTAATAGGGAAATCGTACAGATATATGTATGTATAGCAAAGTTTTCGGAAATATGTGTTATACAACTCTAAGGGGTTTTATTGCCTTTATTATTTGTTTAGCCTTGTCCTTTGTGTTTCCTATGTTAGAAGCTAGCAAGTCTTTCTGTAGTACAATTTATTATATTTTTATATTTTTTTTTTATAAACTATTCCTCCTTTTCCGGCACCACTGCTCCAGCGTCGCAAAGGAACCAAAGACCAGCCAATATCAGTGATATACCAATGCCAGATATAGCCGTTAATGGCTCCCGATAAACAAGTGCACCTAAAACAAACTATTGTCAAAAGTATGAGTAATAGTAATGAAATATCAACAGCAGGAGAGCACCCACCGATAAGACATAATTGGACGCGGCGTTTAAGACAACGCAGGTTAATGTTTGTTCAGTCATTTGTAGAGCTTTCAGAAAGCAACGCAAATTGCTCACATTGCAAATCAGCATTAAAGCTATTGGTACAACACGCATTAATATAGTTCCTGTAAATAAATTAGGTTTTTAATAAAGTTAGGTGCCCAATTTATTGAGCTAAAAACACTTACCGAAATACGAGGAATCCGAAGCATTTAGCAATTTCTGAGCGCTCAGATGGCTTGGCAGTTTTCCAAAAAAGCTACCACCGGCAGCAAAAGCTCCTGCCACCAAACTATAACGGTACTTGGCCAGGGATTCCATTTAGGAATAAAACCAAATAAATGTAAACAAAATAATGCCGGCAGTGTGACCGCAGTGCAACAGAGGGAAAATACGTTGTTCAGTATTTTAGTGTCAATACTAAAAAAATACCATAATTTTTTGAAAAGAAAGCGGGAAAACAAATATTTGAAAGGATCTCAGAACTCATAAAAAATCTAATAAAAAACCTCTAAATATTATTGAAGAAAATCGTTTATCCACCTAATATCGCCTTTATATTTTCTTCCACCTCTAAAATAAAACAAACTCATTTCGTGTAGGAATTTTTCTTATTTCATTCGTTTATTTTTACAAAACGTTCAGCTAATGCCTTGACATTTATTAAATCGAAAAAAGTCTCATTTGCTAATTGCGCGTTGTGTTTTTGCGTTTTTGTTTTTATCATAATCATCATAATTTTGGAATTGTTTTGTAATATATACAGACATAGATGCTACATAAATAATACAAATTTGTTGTTGTATCCATACTTATCAAAACTCAACTCACAGAAGGCAGAGCAAAAGTAAATCGCGCTCCAAAATATAAATCCAGATCAGGGAACAGAGCAAAATATCGTTTCAATTCAAAAACATTTAGTAGGGAATTGCTTCAAGTTTTTTGCATTTCGTTACATTGCTTTGTTTTGCTTTGCTTTTACCTTGCTGTCGGCCTGTCACATTGTTTTAACTACAATTTCGCTATCGTAAATATATATTTTTAGTTAAATATTTCATACTTGTTTTGCATAATACTTTGCCTGTTTTGGTTTTCACACTCGCACACACAATGCACTCGCAAGCGAATCAATAAAAAACAAAGTTATTTTTTATCCTTTTTCTTATTAATATTTTTGATATTGTTTTTTATGTGTTTTTGATTTTGCCTTTTACATTATACATAAACTAAGGTAAACTGCTCACATTTAATTTTTCGATAAACTTTAAAGTGTATACATATGGTTTTTGTATATTTCTATATAAATTTGTATCGTATAATCTGTTGTGTGTGTGGTGTGGTGTGTTGTGTGTGTATCTTTCCTAGGAAACAACGACTGGCAACGACTTTGAGCCGTTCTTTCTGGGAGCTCAGAAGAATTGAACTCCACTTGGTTGAATAACATGCATCTCCTTCAACGATTCTTCTCTCTCTTGTTTGTAACACTCTAAATTTTCTCACTGAATTCGGCTAATTTCTAAAAAAAGACACTTTTTTCTTGCTTACACAATCCCATGTATATAATGCTCTATATCTCTATCAAATCTCTCTGACTCCATCTAGGTCCTACATCAGGACACAGCACTTGCGACTGGAACTGGTGCTGTCGCTGACCACATCGCCGGTGATGCCGCTGAACTTGTTCACCGAACTGCTCGCCGGCGAGGACACCTCAAAGTCCGAGATTAGGCTGCCCGGACCCATGCCCATGCCCAGTGGCTGTGTGGATATGGGTGCTGCTCCATTGGTGCTGCTGTTGCCGTTGTTGTTGTTATTGTTGTTGCTGGTGTTAAGGTTGTTGTTATTGTTGTTGTTGCTGCTGCTGCCGCCGGCTCCTAAAACAGAACCATTAGTTGGAGGCGTTGGAGCTACAATTGGGTTATTGGCATTGCTTGTTGCTTGTTGTTGGGATGATGACAATTCGAAATTATTGAGTACATTGGCGGTGCGTGAGAGCGAGCGTTGCTTTTTCAGGTTGGCCAAGGTGGCACCATAGCCATCCAAGACAACATGTTGCTGCTGTAGCTGTTGCTGTTGCTGCTGCTGCTGCTGTTGCTGCAACATTAGGGCATGTTGCTGGAGCTGCTGCTGCTGTTGCTGGAGATGTTGCTGTTGTTGCTGCTGCTGGAGATGTTGCTGATGATGGTGCGTGCTGTTGGTGTCTGGATGTGGTTTGGTATGGCGGTGTGGTGGTGTTTGGTGTGTTTTTATTGTTGTTGTTGATAATGATGATGCGAGGCGGGCAGGCAGGCAGACGACACAGAACAGGCGAAACGAGGCACAACAACGACAACAAGGGTAAAAAAAAATAGAATGAAACAGAAACAAGCAAATGTTATTTAACTTTTCCTTATTATTATTATTATTATTCTTTATGATATGTATTTTTAGAATTGGAATGTAAAATAACATATTAAAAAAAAAATATATATTGCCTTAGGATGTGATAGGAAAAAATTAAAAGCGCTAGAAAATATTTAAATACAAAGAAAACAAAAATAATAAATATACATACATATTTATAATGCCCGAAGTTAAAAAATAAATTTAAAAAAAAAACCGAAAAAAAAAAGTATTTTTCCATTTCCATCTGTTATATTTGTTGCATTAATATACTCGTATTCATTTACAGACAACAAAAGAAAATTCTACTACAGTTTCCAGGATACAAGTATTTTATTTGTCTTTTATAACCTTTCACAAGGAAACTTGTTCATTAACCTCTACTTTTTAGTACTTTTTAGTATTCCCTACAGGACACTCTCTAGTCGATCCTTCTACTCATGCAGTGTTTTAGCAGTGTTTGCTTGCTGGAAGTATTTTCATTTCCATTTTAGTAGAGTCGTTAAATAAACATTAAACATTGACATTGACACGGGGACAGAATGGCGCTTAAGCAGGACTCTCCGTGACACGTTGACGATCCTTGCGCGAGCCAAATGGGGCGGCGGATGGATGACTGAGTGAATGGGTGGGGGATAGGAAAAGCGGAAGCAAGCCTGACACGTGGCCACGCGGTTGACTTACCCACAAGGACGGTGACCTGGACATTGATCTTCCCATTTGCAGCTTCCTTGGACGACTGGATCTGTACCGCCTCGGCACTGGCCGCCGTACCCTTTTCGGTGAGGATAACGGCCGCCGCCGATGTGGCCCGCTGCATATCACCCACCGCGCCGCCGGCGGCCTTTAGACGAAGCAGCTCATCATTTTCCCGGCCGTCTGGCGGACGACGCGGCTGATAGGAATGTGTGGCGGTGGCCGTCAATGCGGCGGAGGATGTTATCATAGCATTATCCAGCGCATCGGCGGACTTGGAGTGCGGCAGTAGTAGTTGGCCATTCGAACTGCCCGTCGAGGGTCGCTTCTCGCCGTTGTTGTTGCCATTGTAGCCATAGCCATTGGTCAGCGGATCTCCTGCGGCAGAGGAGGGTGCCTCCGAAGAGGCCGTCGCCTCCTGGGCCTGCAGACGCAGCCGCGTCTCCTCGACGGCATCCTTTTTGGTTGTCAGCGTTTTGTCCCGCAAACTAGTACGGCGCACCGATTGGGCTCTGTTTTTGGGAGGAGGTATGGTATGTATTTTGTGTATTTTTTTATATTTTATATAATTTATATATTGTATATATTTTATGGATTTTGTATATCAAAACTAACCTGGTGTTATTGCTCTGTGAGCGTCGCACACGCCGTCGCTGCGCTTCGGCCAGTCGTTTGCTCTCCTGCTCCGTTTTCAGCTGCTCAATGCGCTCCCTGATCTCGGGATCTTCACAGATATCTTCGGAAAATAAATAAAGAGGGTTCAAAAAATTTAAGAAAATATTTTAGGAATGCCAGAGATCAATAATAATTTCCAGTAATAATATTGATGAAATCTTCGGAATACTTTTTAAATGGTTTCAGAGAACCCGTTTCTTAAATTCTTTTCAAGGAGAAACCTATCTAAAGTCCCCAATCAGCATTCAAAGAACAAGATTTATATGCTTTCCAAATTAACATTAACGATAAGTTATTGCTCAATTTCAAATGCATGCTTATTTCTTTCAAAAAGGAGCCTTCCTCCCTTAACCTTTTCATTTATTCTCACCTGAGGGCGTCTCATCGTCCTTGTTGCGAACATTTAAATCAGCACCACATTGGGCCAGCATCTCCAGCACCTCCAGCTGCCGACAAAAAGTACGTAAAGAAAAAGGAATAAATATCTTAAATTATTCCATTGTTCGCGCATCATTTGACTTCACTCACATGTCCCCAGCAGGCGGCGGCATGCACCGGCGTCCACAGATCCTTGTCCATGGCATCCACGTTGACATGCTGTTCCAGCAGAAACTCCACCACCCGAACATATCCATTGGCGGCGGCTATGTGCAGCTGCAAGCAATAGAGATAAATCAAAAGTTATTTACAACTGCATGTCTTCTCCCATATTTCTTTTGTTTAAATCCTCGAGAAAATCAAGATGCATTTAACCTACCGGTGTGGCGCACTGATAATCCGGCTCCTCCAGATCCCCACCGGTGCGGGCCAGCTCCATGAGGTCGCGCAGCATAATCCGCTCCGTGGAGGAGCGCGTCTCATCGATCAACTCCTGGGTGACGCCCCGCTGCGCCATCTCGCCCTCGATGAAGTCCAACGTATTCTCATCGTCGCACAGGTCGTAGGGCATATTGCCGTCAGTGTTAACCGCCAGCAGATTGGCTCCGTGCCGGATGAGGATGCGCACCAGCTCCAGGTGGCCGCAGGTGGCTGCCGCATGCAGCGGCGTCCACTTATCACTGTCCTGCGCATCCACATTTGCACCGTACTCGAGCAGGAGCTGCAGCATCTCCACATTGTTATCGATGCACGCCTGATGCATCGCCGTCAGTCCGTCCTCGTTGGCGGCATCCGGCGTAATGCCGTGCTGCAGCAGGGCCGCCACCTCGGGCATATCGTTCCTGGAGGCGGCCTCCAGCAGCACCACGCTGTTCTCGAAGGATATGTGCCGGCGTCCGCTCAGCGTTCCCGAGCCGTTGGCATGCCGGAAGTGGTGCGTAGTATCGCCATGGTTGCCGTTCATCAGACTGTTGGCAAGCGATCCGCTTCCCGTTCCGCTTCCGCTTCCGCCGCTGGCCGTGTTGCCCTTTGCCCGCTGCAACTTGGCCCATTCCTTCTCCTTCTGGCGGGCCAACTTTAGCTGCTGGCCACGACGTCTAATTAAGACGAAAAAGAGATTGAGTTTTGGGTATTAGTTACGGATATTCGATAGGGTCTAAGGGGTGAGGGGGAGGAGTTGGAGGAGGTACTGGGTTTAGGCATACATAGTTGCGAAGGGAAATAATTGCATAAACGTTAGGACTAAGAGATCAAGTTTGTGTCAAGTTAAAGCTGCATGAACTCTGACTAAAATTAATACATTCCCTGTATTTGATTGATTTTAAAAAGCAATTAAGTAATTAAAAGGAGAAGGAAAAGCTGCATGAATTCTAATTAAAATGAATAAAATCTTCGTATTCGATTTAAATTAAAAAGAAATTAAGTAATTAAAAGAAAAACCGATTAGTCCTCTTATTAAATTAGAATTTGAGCTAAGGATTACTAAGGATTTGAAATCATTTTAAAATGTGCCCGAAAGTAGGCAATGAAATATATATTTAAAGTTCTTATATAATTCTGTAATTATAATAATAATTGTTATCATTTTTACAGCTTCAAACGGACCATGGTTACATATCTCTAATAATATTCCCTAGTTTTAAAATATCCTTAAGCCTATAAACTTACAATCTGGCCAGCTGGAGCCGCTCGTGGGTGGGCAGGCTCTCGACGGTCTGCATCTCGGCGACCAGGTCGGCATGCTCCATCTTGAGCTGCTTGGTGTAGCTGGCATCCTCCTGGCTCTTGCGCTGTATCAAAATGCCCTTGATCATGTTGAGGAAGTTGCGCCCTCCGCCGCTCCTTAGTGATATGTTTTTGCAAAGAGTGCTCTACAATTATTCTGTACAATTTTATAGCATTTGACAACAATTTGCGGGGCTTGTGTCGTTGTTGCTGCTTGTGCTGATGTCGCTAGTCGTCGTGTCCGCATGCATTTGTATGCAAATTGTAATTTGCATCTTTGAATTTGATTTGATTGCGGGTGTTGTTGTGTCTCTGGCGGTTCTTATTGTTGCTCTCGCTCCTGCTCTCTGTTTGGATTGCTGCTGCAGTAGCAGCAGCAGCTGCTCCGCCGTGGGATCCCTTCACTCCTGGACAACACCCGAGGCTGCTCTCATGGCAACTACCACATTTATCCTGCGTCCTGTGCGGTTGTCTGGCTGTCCTTTGCTATCCTTTTGTGTTTACTTATGATTTGCTTTTCCCCAGCTGTTGATATTTGCCGAAGCTCGCTTCTCAGCAACTTTTCGTTGTAAACTCTGCAAGCGAAGGAGTAAAAATCAGAGGGAAATGAATAAAATATATGAAGAAGCTCAACTCTTAAATCTAGCTGCCTGATAAATTCCAGCATGATAAATGATTCCAGAGAAAGAGTGGGGCGAGGGGTCAAAGCAATTGTGTTAATGGATCCCTTGTTCAGGGAAGCCCCAACTATCATTCTCTACTTTTTATTTTATTTTATTTTCCCCTCTTTTATGACTTGAACACGTTTGCCTTACCCTTACTCTTCTGTAAAAGTTGAGATTACCTTTTTTGTATGTGATTTATTATTAGTGAGGATTAATGGTAAATCAGGGCAAGGTAACAGCTTGTGATTAAGGAACGTATACTATGCACTAATATAAGGGAAGTGATATTCTAGAGAATTAATATATATTGTTCTCCTTTAGAGAGATCTTCCAATATAAATTATTATTTATTAATATTTATAATTAATTAGATATAATTTTAATGCCAAGCTAATTTTAATTTTACTTTCTTCAGCTTCCCTTTTCTTTAGCCTAAAATTACATTAAAAACTTTATAGTAATTTCCCTAGAGAGTATTCGAACTTTGATGTTCCCCAAAAGAAAGGAGACTGACCCTTCGTAATGGTTTTCCCTTTTTTTTTGGGTGCGTTGAAGTGTAAGACTAATGCTGATGACGCATGTGTCCTTGGCTCCCCACCGCCTTAGCCCTCCGATGCCACCAATCCTCACCGACCGACCTGTCATCGATAGCCGGGCCAATGCCTTGAATAAGTTTTAGCCAGGGCTTCGTGGAAATTGCATGCCAAGGAGCCATCATCGAGTTAAGTTTACTTTACTCGGTTCAGGCCACAAGCGCAATCTCATGTGCAGCCAGAGCTTGATCCTGCGAATATGTGTCTTATCCTAGATTGGCCACCAACAAAGGGAATTACTAAGTGGACTTGCAGCACAACCCCTGGCTTTTTAAAGACTCACTTGCCGTAAAAAGCACCAAGGCATTAAGTTGCTAATTTACTATGCCCTCTGAGGGGAAAAAAGCATTTAAAAGTAAGGAGGAAAACAGGGTAATATAGAGCAGATAATGTAAACCTTTTTTCCAAGGTACGTTTATAATCAAAGCAGAGGGAATCCTATTAATCCTGTAGGTAAACCAAAGAATGTTTATTTAAGGCTTTTAGAGGAAACCAAACAAATTTATTCCATCCATCAATTATTATTCTCCTGCTTCTGCTTAAGCCATTAAACAGGCTCAGTGGAATTAATTTCCATATGAACAATCTCAAGCTCAATTTCACGCAGAAGGGAAACAAAGCGAATCATTTACTAAAACCAACAATCAATCATCCATCCTTCGGTGTAGTAAAACTTTCCACATTGTCTCTACTTAATCTGCCTGTGTTATTTTGAGTAGGTCTCAGAAATCTGTATCAATTGCCATTTGATGCGAGAAGTAAAGTTCATTATCATAAATTGAAATTGCAATTATTTTTTGCCTTGCAATATTGCAGATACTCGAACATATGCATCGTTGCAGAAGCAGCAGCAGTAATAGTCATTAAATGAACAATTTAAATCGAATATCGATTTTATGGCTGGTAACACACTTTTCGGCATCCTGTTTCGACGGCATGTCTGCATATCCTTGAAGTGGATAGATGGGAAATTGCAGCCATTAAGGAAATGTTCATTTATGAATTTTGTCAGCTGCAATACTCGCTTTTCCCGCTTACAAAAGAAAATTTTCACCCTACGTGACTATGTAAATGCGAGTGGGCGAGTTTGTCCCTAAAATGGTCGATTACAGGAACTGCAAAAACAACTATTATTACTGCTGAAATAACAATGGCTGCGGAGGAGGGTGCGTACACCAGGGCGTATGCGTGTTATCTCTGCGGTCCGTCAGCCGGCCTGTCCTCTCTCTCTCTCTCTGTGTGTCTGGTTGTGCGTGCCCGGAACTTCGTGTTATTAATTTTGCACGCCTCGTTTTAAGCTGGATATTTATGCAACTATTTAATGGCAAATAAGTTACGGCTTAAAGATACCTATAATGATGGGAAAAGCACGGCACACTATCTTAGCACAAAATATATTTCAAATAAAAAGAAAACAACACGTTGTTAGCTTTGAATTTATGGAACTGTTTAATACTAATAATTTACGACTTGGAGCAGACAATAAAATATGAAAAAGGAAGGAATGAAATGAAAGCAAGGCGCAAAGTGCAAGCACATAATAAATTTAAAGATAGTTATAATTAAAAAGTTAAAAAGAACACTATTTTGACATTATTAAAAGTTTGAACCGCATGTGTAGCTCCGTATTTATGGAAGTATTTATTGGAAAGCATACGAATATAAGGCGGAATTTCTATATATTAAATTATTAATATACAAAAGCGTTTTATATTAATTAGCCTCAATATTCAAGCAAACTTTGAATTTAGTTCAAAGAAATGTATGGCTTAAAGGCAGACATTAACCGATAAGATAGCGAAAGCTCAGCGCAAAAGAACCCGTCGCTAAATACACTTAAGCAATTTAATTTCTTTCTTTCTGTCTCTCTTTTCTTTCTTTTTTTGTAGCCAAGGTGCCCCCAAACATCAAGGCAAGTGACGAAAGCCACGATGACCTCAAGGGGGCGGAAGAAAGGGGCAGGAACAGGGACAGGGACAGGGGCAGCAAATGAATGGCACTCGACAGGCGCAATGTGCAACATGAGACAACAACAACAACAAAGGCGCCGGGTGGGGGTGGCTAACACCTTCGAGGCAGCATCCGTTTAGGGGATGCCCCCCAAAAGCTGGCGACGAAATCTGCCAACGGCCAGCGGCCAAGGAATCCCTTTCTTCCTCTCCTAATGAGTGCCAGCAAGAGCAACAACCAGGCATCACATTCCTATGCTAGATGGCTACAGTTTAGCCTCTTTAACTGAAACAAAGCGAATATCTAACATATATCCTTTCACTGTGTTCAGTGAAATAAAGATAATTTCGTAATCATTACAGAAATAAAGAATTGTGTAAGAATTCTCCGGCTATCCCTAATAAATAATATTATTAGGAGATCCGAAAGAGATTCCTTGATTCCTTTATTTGAAGCTGAATTATTTCTTATTTATGTATAATTGATAAATATTATAATAATGAAATGTCTAAAAAATTACAAAATAGAAATTACAATTATAGACTGTCCGTAACTTTCTTTTAATCCAAATATTCGTCATTAACACTTCCCTGATTTACTCTAAACAATATCTAACCTTTTCACAAATAGATGAGTTATTTTTATCAGTAAACCCTTTTAATTAAAAATCCCTTCTGCCTTAGTACACATCTTTCTTCAATTTTCTATTAATTAAACCCTCCGGAAGCGGATTTATATTACCATCTCACTTTTCCCACATAATTATTTTCATTTTTTGCCATCAATAAAAATTTCCAATTAAAAATATATTCCGTTGCCCACCCCCCGCCGTCACGACGCGTTGCTCATTATTGGCCCTTATAGTTTATGGCCATTGAAGCGTTAGGGTTCCGCTTAATTAGCAGCCACTGTAAGCCGGAAAAGGTGAGAGGAAGAGGGAGGGGCCCAAGAGGGTGGGGTGGCCTTTCCGAGTGGGTGTTGGGACGTACTGTACTTGTGGCGGCTCTCGAGTGTCGGCCGCTCTTGCATGTGTGCTCGAGGGCAGCGAATTATGTGCTTGCACCGAGTGCAAGTGCATTAGCACCCGCCAAAGGGAGGGGGGCTGACTGGCGGGAGTGGCAGGACTGGCAGGACTGGCAGGATGTTTGCCTTAACTGCCGCCCAAGTGCTTCCTTGCGAGGCCATTGCAATGTCTGCCACTGACTGGGGGCCCAGTTTAACCCGGCATCGGCATCGGCTTCTGCCGAAAAAGTGTGCCACGAAAAAAACACATAGGCTTACGGCAGCGCACACCCACGTGGATATGGCAAGGTAATGGAAATTATAGTTACTACAGCTCTTGTTCTTTGCATGCTCTTTTTTAAAAGGTTTACTCAGTTTTATATCCCACCTTTTATTTGCTTTAGAAAAAGGTATAAAACTCGTCATATGCACAGCTGATTTTGGCAGGTAAATATTTTGCAATAAAATAAAAAATTTGGTTTGTAAACAATGAATAATAAAGAGAAGAGTTTTTTTTTAATAAAGGTTGATTTTGTGCTTAAACCGTGAGGTAATAAAATATTTACTTCCTAGGGAATTTAAGGCAACAGATGAACAGGTATTTGCACAACTGATTTTGGTCAAGGTTATCCAAAGATTCTAGAGTTAAATTAAAATAAATACATAAGTTAATAAGTACTGATGAAATACCTGTGCTTTCAGTTAAGATTTATATTTGTATATTAACTTAAGTTTAAATTTATACATCAATCAAACTAAGATATTTTCTACCCCATTTAATTTGTAAAGTTCTAGAGCCACGTGTCGGTCCAAGTGTTGGCCATAAATTTTCATAATCTTCCCAAACTGACCCTAAATCACTTAAGCAACATAAAAAGAATCCAACAAGGATATATTGTGTATATTTG
Organism: Drosophila rufa; assembly: GCA_018153105.1. NCBI lineage: Eukaryota > Metazoa > Arthropoda > Insecta > Diptera > Drosophilidae > Drosophila > Drosophila rufa. The sequence continues at coordinate 11,892,847 of JAECXS010000085.1, forward strand.
GGAAGCATCCTTCTTTTAAATAAATCAACCAAGCATCACTTGATTTAGTTTGGGTTTTCTTAAAATACTTTTGATGAATGTCGTTTAGTCTTAATATAAAAACAGTAAGGAATGTTATAAGAATGGTTTCCTTTTAGAAGGATTTTAGAATGTAATAAATTTTAAGAAATAAAACATTGTAAAACCTATATTGGTAATAATTATCAATTAAAGTTGGACTTTTAATAGTGATATAAATAAAGTAGTAGCCTCGATTAATTTTACTTAAAATGTGTAGAAAATCTAATATTTATCCCAAGGGAAACCCCATACAAGACTTTCCTACAAATATCATTCCTAGATAACATCTTATTAAAGCGTATTAACAAAGTCGTAGACCCCCTGGAAACCCCGTTTAATTTTTCGCTGCTCTCGCTGGTATTGCCAGTGCCACTGTTGTGCGCCACGTTGCTTCTGTTGCTATTGTGTTTGGCCCCAAAAATGAAAATCAAATAAAGCGATTGCACGTGAGCCAAGTCTCGAGTCAGGTCGAGTGGAGAGGACAGGCAGTCGAGTCGAGTCGAGTCGAGAGTTGGGTTAAGCCAAGCTGCAGACCGGCGAGTCCGGAGAGGTCGACGGGCCCTGAGCCTCCGCCGAGACTGGGAAAATGCGAATTGGGTTTCCAACTTTGTTGTTTCCGCTTTGTTGACTCAGCCCCGGCCGGTCCGACGCCCTTGCCTGGCCAAGAGTGAAACGTGGCTCATGCAAATTAAATTTCAGTGCTGATTTGTCTGCATTGCCTGCTGCGTCGTCTCGCAACGGGGTCACAGGTGTATTTTGTGCCAGTTAAAGTTCGTTTCGTTTGTGTTTTACCGCTATTTTTTTAGGACTCTGACTCTGGGTCTCTGGCACACGTCCCCAAGGATCCCAGAGACGAAAGACTCCCAGTGACTGGGCACAAATGGACAGGGCCATGTCACTCTGGGGCCAGTAAGCAAAGCTTAGCAGCTTACCATAAGCGACAGAAAAATAATGCTTGCGAGCAAAAAAAAACACAAAATAATGAGGGGACTTCACATGAGATTTGAACGAGTTGAAATGAATTGCAGCTCCGAAGGGAGGTAGGGCGTTTTTTGGCAAACGGAATGTTTGCTGGCGACGAGTTGGCAACATAAAACATTGTCACAGAAAGAGCTCTCGGAGGTTTACGGACTTCTGCTGAAATTTCATGGAATTTCATGCAAGGACAACTTAGTTTTAACCACATTTTCGGGGTGGGGAAAGCAGCTCGGAGGAGAATAATAATTACATGCCCCCAAGGCTTCTGTCTTGCTTAACTCTGTATTTTCTTGCAAACTCTAGCCTTTAATTGTTTTTATATAATTTAAACTTGGAGTTAGAGTAATTAAAACATGATATATAGATGTTTGTTTGAACTTGCAACTAAATGCTGTTAGCTGGAATTGCATAAAAGGTTATTTAAGAACCAGAACAATTTCTATATTTCCCCGAATTTTGAAAGTATCTACATATACTTGAATTTTGATCATTTTTATTCTATCTAATCACTTGGAAGTTAGCTACAAATTTAATTTACCAGCTTCATAGCTGATAATCGTATTCTACAACTACACCCCACAAAAAATGCAAAAACTGTGTGTGTTTGTGTTGAAAATGCTTTTTCAACTGTAACTTCCTGTTGGGGGGGCCAGAAAAATTCCAACAGAATATGCATAAGCAGTGAGTAAATATTACCGCCCGAAAACTGCCGGACCAACTTCTCTCATCGGCTGTATCTCTATGCTCCGCATTCCTCGTCCTTTGAACATACCCTCATTTCAAGTTCAGAAACTCACTCGTTCGTACGGAGGGAAAGTGTCCACAACTGATTATCATGGAGTGCTGGATATATCCCATTTGGCCCGGCTGTGATGTGTTCATTTTGCTGGCACTGTCCATTTCACCAAACACCCGGCCCACACAACCTCACGGCATGACATCCTTCTCTTCGATCACTGAGAGAAAACCTATATATTATTTTTGAACGTTAAGTTTAAAGACAGACTCCTTTTTTTATAGCTGGCTCGAAGGACCAAAAGGCCTTGAGCACTTATCTTGAGGTTTTGTCACAGAAATTAAAACTCTAATCGAGGGTATTATTGTAGAAATGTTGTAGAAATAACAAATGTTTCATTTTCCCTTGCCTCAGCCGGGACTGCAACCCAAGGATCCCTGTTTCTAAGCATCCGAGGCCAGTGCGAGCGAGATAGATAAGAGATTGTAACATTAATTTCTGACAACTCTCACATTTATTAACCATTTGTACTCAAATCTTAGAAAAGCGTTCGCACAAGGCTTTTTACTATATAAGACATATAATATCTACCGAAACTCAAGAAAATATCTTTACAAAATGAAGAATAAGTAACTTTTATGGGTATAATGTACCATATTTTGTTTCTAAAATCCGCCTACTCTTTTTTCTCTCAGTGCCATTCGTTGTGAAGCAGTCAACTGGCCAACTGGCGTGCACAATTTAACAGAAGCCTCGGTCATCTCTCAAAATTTAGCACGTCGTCGTGCTAAGACCCTCGCCGCCCTACGCCGTCACACCACTCCACCCCTCTGGACCTCTCTCTACTCAATCAAGTTTGCTGATGACACATGTATATATGTATATATATATAGAGAAGCCCCAGCGAACACCGCCCACTGTCAGCATGACGCGGCATGTCCTTGTTCTGATCCCACTTCCTCCTTTTTTGACCCTCTGTGGCTCCTGGCGTGTCCTCTCCTTTAGTCCCATTTCATTCATTTCATTTTTGTTTAAGCTTCGTCCGCCATCATTTCTGTAATTTTTCTTCACCAGCTTAACGATGTGTCGCCGCTGTTTGGCTGCTCGTCCTTATAAGTACGCGGTACTTGTAAAAGTTAAAGGATACGCATAAGGTATGAGTAATGGTCAATAAAAATTGAGTTTACTAACTGCGGTATCTTTAAATTATTTTATGGAACTTGGGTGGAAAGATAATCGAAAATAATCGAAGAAAATCGTGCATGTCAAGTTTATTTTCGTCACGACAACTTGCGTCTTTTCAGAATCGATTGAAGTAAGTCTAATAATAGAGAAGCTTTCAAAATTAATAATATACATTGGTCCTTTTGTTGGGCACAAAACAGGTATTGTATTTCTACTAATTTGGTTTCTGATTACTCCTAAGAGTAGAATCACAAAACGTTGTACTTTTATTAGGTTTTTGAGTAATTTCCTTATTTTTTCTATGAAAGATAAAACCCTAATTTATTTAGAGAAGGTAAGGTAATGTTCATTCAAACTAAGCTTTGTTAATTTTTAACTTCATTTTTGAGATCTTTCAGGAAAAGGTGAATCTCAGTTTAAATTTGTAAAACTTAAAAAAAAAAAATAGAGCATTATTTCGTCGACAGGATGTGAATATTCCCACTGATTAATATTCCGAAAGAACTTGCTCTTTTAAAACCCATTCTGTCCACCTGACGCACACACCTCGTTTTTCTTCTCACCTTCCTCCGTCCGCCATTGTGACCTTTTTGCTCTTGTTTTTGGTTTTTGTTTACCGCTGTCATTGCGGTCTCGATGACCTTAAAGCGCCACCTACAGTTCAATTGTTTGCGTATCGGTTTAATTATTGCCTCTCGCTCCTCTTCATTTATCGCTTCGCTTGTCTCTTTCGCTCCTGGCGGCGGCTAGGAGGCTCTCCCTTTTGCCGCTTGTCATTTATTTATATTTACGCCCGCGGCTTATTTTCATTTCGCTGACCCACTGTGACCCGCCTCCGTTTTTCTCTTCACTTTTCCCCCTTTTTTCCAGCCCCGCCACACATTTCCTTAGTCCACCCCGCCGGCGTCGCCGCCTTTGCTCCCTCTTGCCCATTTGGCACGTGTCTTTGTTGTTAAATTGCTCTTTATGTTGTTGCTGTTTTGTACGCGGTGTTGTTTTAGTTGCTATTGTAGTTGTTGAGGCACAGCAAGAAAATATGCGTACATTTGAATATTTAGTGTGTATATCGATCATTTTAATTATCGATAATATCGATAGTTTTAATTATCGATCACTTTAATTAAAGATCATATCGATCATTTTAATTTTCGATTAAAGGTTCAAAACGAGAAAGAACACTAGCATTTTTAACATAGAACAGCTACCCTTTATAAACAATATTTAATTGTATTTAAAAAAATTAATATTTTTTTGATTTAATAATAAATTTAATAAATAATTTCCATTCTTTTTTTAATATTTTAAGTTCGATTACCGGAGGATATTGAATAGATCAGCAAAAGCAACGTAGGCTCATATTCCTAATTAAAATGTTAATACTTTTTCCTCAATATTTCAAGATATTCACACATAAAACACTATATGGTAAATTCTCAAAATAACATAATAACTAATAAGCTTTTTTTCTGTGTGCCTATTAATGGTGTTGTTGCTGCGGATGGCGTCTTTTGTAGCTGTGTTATTTGTTGTTATTGTTGTTGGTGTCGTTGTTCTTGTGCGTGGTTGCATTTATTTATGCGAGCGCAAAGAGGAAAATTGTGTCGGCGCTTTTCGCTTTTTTTATTTTTATTCCCCCGGTCGCCGGTCTTTTTTTTCTACTTTGCAGGTGAAATATTTTTAATTAAAAAATATTTTATTTAAGCGAGTGTCAAGCGCTCGCGTCGTCATCATCATCATCACCTCTTAGTCCCCTCATCGTCACTTTTTCCCTCTTTTCAGTTCGTGTTTTTAAGCATATGTGCAAGCAAAATTTTTGTTAGTCAACTCTTTTCGGCCCTTTGTCGCCCTCTCTATTAACCATATTAGTTCGTTATATAAAAATGAGTGTGCGGAAATTGAAAAGAAGCAAGGAGATTGAAAAGAGAATATAATTACTGGGAGGGATAGGGTGATGTGAAGATTTGGGAAATCTATAACAAAAGGGTATGAGCTGATAAAATGTGTATATAATTAAAAGTTATTATTTGTAAAAGTAATGTAAAATCCAATAAATATATTTAAATAAAAATAATATGTTTTCAGGTATTCTTTCTTTACACTTAATATTAATATATGGTTACCTTTTAAGAGTTTAGACATTGTACCTTTTTATGGTTTAGCCTTTGAATCATCTAATTGTCTTACCTGAAATGAGAAGAAAATATAAATATGTTATTAAGAGAAATTAATGATGTGAATATTTTATTAAGCTACAGAATATCCGAAGCTATTTTGCCTCTCAGTATTTATAAATATACAAATTCTACTTTTATTGGGTATTAGCTAAGCTTTATATTTTGCAATATTTTTTTTTATCACCCACATAACTTTTTAATCAACAACAAATTAACATTTCAATAACTTTTTCTTCTCGAAACCCCAACGAGGAATCATTCAATGGTGGCTTCTGTATCACAGGTTATGACAGACAAGGGGTTTCCCGTCATATTCAGTAAACAGAGCCTTCCCCTTTTTACCTCCCTTGCTTTGTTACCACCCATATTTGCCTGCATTTTGTTTTACATCCTTTTTTTTATTTTGAAGCCTTAATGCAGTTTTCTTGTTGTTCTTGAAAACCACAGGAAAATCCCTTTGAGTGCAGTGTATATATCCCTTGAGCCAAGCACCTCCGTATGGTAACTACACAGTAAAAAAGCATACAAATACGTTTTTTCTAAAAAAAATGATGGTAATTATTAATTTGATCCTATTAAGGTTTAGTTTAATTTATTTAGATATTAAATAGTTAAAATGTGATATGTTTGTTTGTTTTTAATGCTTAGAAATAATAAAAATTATGTATAAATATTATTGGCAACTAAAAAGCTTAAAGTCCATGGAAAAAACTGATCAATGGATGCCCAAACTTTCATTCAATTTATTAAATAATGGATTTTATTTTCCAGCATGTGTATAATTATATTTTTTCCAAAGTTTTTTTCCAATGTTTATGATATTCTTGGAACATTATTTTCTTTCTCTGTCTGTTTGGTTTGCCGAAAAGTTGTTATCGTCCTTATTGTTGTTGCTATTTTCGATGCCTTCGCCTGTTACCTCCATAGAGGAGGTTTGTATATCTATGCGTCCCAGATTTTAAACAAGGTTAGCGTACACACACCCACACACACACACACAGTCACAACACATGACCAAAACTTTTCCCATTTTCCATTTCCCCCGAAATTCGCTTTCGCTTATTTTCTTCTTTTTCGGTCATTTGCAATGTGTACGGCATACGGCATTTTGTAGAGGCCCCCGTTAGTCACCTCCATTAGGGCCGAAACCCCTGGCAATATACAACAACCCCTCTCCCCTGCTGGTGCTGCTGCTGCTATACTATTCCCTTTAAGCGAGGAACTCCGCAGGTGCAGCGGGGTGAGCTAGCAGCCTTTGGGAAACGGTGTCAAACGGATATGCATGTTGATTTAATTTGCACCTTCGTTTAAACGCTCCGTATCCCCCATTCTCATTGTCACCCCCTCTTGCGTTCGGAAAGTAAATTATTTTTGCGCCCTGGTCGTAAATTAGACCTACATAGGATCGCTGTGGCCCGGCACTGTTCTAGTTCTATATATATACATATATACAGGTCCAACGGCTAATATAAAAGTGTATGCGATTTTGCGTGGCTCTGCGTCCTGTGTGCAAAAATCAACGGCGGCTAATTACGCGATTTTATCACCCACCCAATATAAACGAGGTCGCAACACCTTGGGGGGAATAAATTATGGCAAAAAAGTGCACACAAAGCCAGCTGGTATTATAATCCAATTGAATTTCTTTTACGCCATCAACCATAAAAATCATTACTTGAGGGAGAAAAAGCCTTGCGATTCCGAGAGCAGGATGAAAACTTTATGTTCTTAGAACGATAAGGAGCAGCTAAACGGAATCAAGGTACTAAAGCATAACTTAAAAGCTTACAAAATAGATTAGTTTTAAGTTCTACATTTAAAATTTATCCCAGGTAAACTTATTTGCCAAAAACTTACTTAATAAAATAATTAAAACCAAAAGACTTCTTATAAAGTGACCAAATTATTAATTTAAACTTCCGCACACTTTATGGTAATGAACCCATAAGCCTAAATGAACTATTAAAGTTTTCCCTTAATAATCTCCATCTTTGGCCATTACATCAGGTTATTAGCTATCCTTGTGATTAATTAAACTGCCGGAAGCCGCAAAACGTTGCCGTCGCCGTCGTCATTGAGGGAACGCGCGCCAACGCTGCGTATGAGTAATGAGCCCATGAATGAAATTCTTTTTTATATTTACTGCGCTTGAGTGTGCGGGAAAGTTTATTATACGGACGGACCGTCGCATAACTGTCAGGGAATGCGGGGGTGTGTGTGTGTGTGTGTGTGAGGACTGTGTTTGAAGACCGATTTTGGAAGATGCGGCACGTGTCGGAGGTCCGCTATTTATTTATTTAGTGGCTTAATAATTGAGCACGTGATCTTATAAATGTTACGACCAGTATGGCTCCTATTTCCTGCCTGCCTCTGTATTCCTTTTCCGCCCTCTGCCTGGGCTTCATTTGAGGCACGTAATTGGCTTTTGAGAGTACACACACCCCGGCAAATTTGTATTAAAAGCGACTACGGCCACTGGAAGGGTTTAAGAGCGGCTTATATGGGCTTATTATGGACAGGCCGGCGGACAAACTTCATAGGAAGCCGCCGCACCAGACGAAGGCACGTAGCAATAGCAAGGTGGTGACTTAATTGGGTGGGTCAGCAGGTGGATGTGCCAGGCGCCAGGTGCCAGGTACGCCGGGGGGGTAACTGGGTGGTCCACTTCCTAGAAAGCACTGCCTGTGGTCGGCTCAACTTCCTGTTATGATTTCAAACTGATGTTTGGCCGCTTGATGATGATGATGATGATGATGGGACCAGGGCAAAGCCAACAATTGAGGGTTTACAGCAAGAGTTTTACTGGATCAAGGCAAGCGGAGGAAGCTTGAATACGTCTTTTGAGGATTAAAATCAACATCAAGTTGTGACATTTCGGTTAGTAAAGCTTTGGCTCAGTTAATAAACCGAAATCAATTTAAGTGTATTACAGCCATTTGATTTAAGATACAACTATTTTAGAACGTTTGAAAATTTAAACTGAATTCAGAAGTTGATAAATTATAATCCCTCTGTAAATAAATTGGATTATTAATGTTCTAGAAAATGCAAAAATAATCTAACCCAGTTTATTACGTTTTCCATACGATGCTACTTTATTCCAAATTAAATTTATATACATTTTCTCAGCCTGAATTATTTACAAATATGTATACATTTTATACTTATTTACTTGCAACATATTTATTATATTTATTCATGGCTATTTTCGTCAATTTGCCAAATTCCATAATTTAATAACTCCGGGCCTTCCTTTTACATAATTTATGCAAATTACCATGCTGTTTTTTCGCCTGTCAATTGGTGCGGCAAATTCCTTCCACCCCAATCAATCAGTCCTATATTATAATAAAAAGGAAGAAAATGGGGAAAATATTTTCACGCCCTCACACAATAAATTCAGCCTTATGACCTTTGCAACCAGCACAAGTAATAATCAAATATAAAATATGCCTGGGGATCTGCCATTTATGAGCTTTTAAATTCGAAAGTTCATTAAAATAATCGTCAATTTGCCATTTAATTTGTTTACAAAATGAATTATTGGATTTACCCCATGCAAACCGTATTTTTTTTGGTGCGAAATATCACAATCGCAGAGCTATGGAAATTTCTCGCCGCCAGCCAAATTGGTTGCGGTCGAAGGGAGGTGAAAATTGTCGGATATTGAATAGAATTATTGAGTTCGCACATTTACGCATTGAAATGCCAATATTTGTGTGGGAAGCAAAAAAAAAAAAAAACCATTTCATTCAGTTTATTTATACTTTTGTGAAAGAAATTCCTGTGGTATGCTAAAAGGGCTAACTAAAAGGTCAATCAATCACTTTATCTAAATTTGCTGCTTATTTAAATTGCTATCTAAGCCCAAGCACTTATCATTACCATTATCTAACTGCGATATCTGACCAAGTCTGGCATTTTTATCTCCATTTTCAATACGCAACTTATCTAATGTTACAGCTCGAACGCTCTTAGCCCACCCAGTAAAAAAATTCCATTCGATTATCTTCTTCGTTTATATTTAGCTTAACGAGCTTCCTATTGTCCACTTGGAAGAAGGTATTTGAACTATATATTTCTCTATTCTTGACTTTGTGGAAATCTCTAATGGTGCTTAGATATAAATGAATAAATATTTGTTTTGTAAGTAGTCTATTATTATCTTCAACTTTTATTGACATAACAACTGACTGGACGATTTTCATAAAGAAGCTTTAGGTAAAAACACAATTACTTGGGTTAATTGTGTTTTTACCTAAAGCTTCTTTATGAAAATCGTCCAGTCAGTTGTTATGTCAATAAAAGTCTTAGTTATAATAATTGTATAATATCAGATAAGTGCAATAGTTACTTGGAAGCCATTTAGAGTACCACTTAGAGTATTTTAAAATTCACTAAGGTTCCCTTTTGCGACTTTAGTTTTTCCTTCTACTGGACTATCAACAAAATAAAAACGGTGAAAAAACCGGCCATCGAGCCCAATTGCTGCGAAGCACATGGCACCCAGAAATCAATGCAAGGAGGAGCATATGGACTCCACTCTACGGTAAAAAGATGGGAGAAAAAAACGACGAAGAAGGAGCCATGTGTGTTTGCTTCTTTCTATCTTTCCTTTTTTTTTGCAATCGAATAAGGTTGCCGTGCCTTCTTCACTCCTTATCCTATTACTGCCGATTTTCCCTTATTTTCCCCACACTTTTTTCGCTTTGACAGTTTCCTTGGCGTCTTTTTGCTGAGATTTCCTCGTTTATATTGTTGTTGTTGCCAAATATTTCTTTCCTTTGAACTGCGAAAATTTACCTTGAAAGATATGTGGCCTGCACATAGCATATTGCTTTATGGCCTTATATGCAAAAGCTCCATGTGCCGAAGAAAATGTGTTCTTGAATGTTTATGATGGTGTGTTCACGGAGAAAAAAATATTGAATATATTAAATGCTATTAAGGAATAAAAAAAAATATTTTAAAAAGCCTTTGCCATTTCGTAATTTAGGCAAAACTGAATTTTAAATTCCCGAAAAGTCTAAGGTTTTGTTAATTATAAATATAATGCACTTTGTTATTGAAGGTGTCACAGAGATCGATGTGTATTTGATTCAATCAAAATGGAGCCCAAAATATTTTGTAGTACTTTTGGCCGATTTTTAAGAGATTTCTGTGACGTTCCTGAATAAACACGGGCGATTAAAACTAAATTATAAAGATAGGAATTTTCTCTCCGTATAAGCGTGTGTGCGCTTTTATCCTTCTTTTAAACACGCTATGGATCCGATCCCTGCTACTTCCTTCATTTCCACTTCCGACGGCCGCACAAATGCACTAAAATAACTGTAAATAACAAATTTGCAAAAGTATGTGTGAAAGACCGCAAATACACAAGCAAGACCAACACACACGCTCGTACCCCACCGATAAATACACATACACTCGTACGCAGATATACAGATGCATGCGGGTTCATTGTATAGGCGTGCCAGACAGAGACCGGTGGGGGGCAAAAAGACGGTGGCAGGAAGGAGAAATTTGTGGTGTGAAGGCATGTGTATGGATGGGTCCATAAAAACTGCAAGGATGCAGCAATAAAATGTCGGCACTATAACGGTTAAGCCACAAGAAAAAAAAAATCGGGAGAATAAAATCTGGAAAAAATATGTTAAATGCGAACTTTCAACCACCAAATACCTCTCCTGTTCGAAAAAAAACCTATAATATTTACATAAAAGGGGCAAAGAAAAGGCAATAAATAAAATTAAATTATTTTAAATATCCACATAAATAAATTTTTTTGACATGGTCTAAACGGATAACAATTGAACAATTAAACAATTAAATATTATCAGCAGAAACAAGCCGTGAAATATAAACACAGTATATAAGAGTATGGACACTGTATTAACAACTACATAAAATGCACAATTAAAGTGTTAATCCGTATTACCTTTTAAAAACTGGTACCAATTTTCGAGAACCCCTGATAACTTCTTGGGCTTAATAGCTTTTAACCCTTTCGAGTCCATATACCCTTGAAAACCTTGATAAGAGGCATAGAAATCAGACGCAACCGAAAAGCCCCGCTGGGACGATAACGTCGCTTTAAATCGCTGCCAGTGACCACAGCAACCCCGCCAGTGACAGGGTTGCCACCCCCTGACAAGGGAGGTCCAGCATATGCAGGACCCGATTGTTTTTATTGCCGCTTCTGTTGCCGGCGCCTTGGCCAAAAGCGGGTCGGTTTGGGGTCGTTCGTTACGTTGACAACCTTCCTTTTGGGCCCCCTCTTTTTTCCCCATACTCGAACGACAACAATTCCAGGGGAGTGTGTGTGTGTGTGCCAGTTTGACCCACATTTGGAGGCGTGCCGCCGCCCACGATTGTCCTTAGCCGGCATAGCATGCCGCCAGGCTTTATATTGAAATTGCGAAATATTTTTTCCTACGGCTTCCTTTTTCAATATGTCGCGCACTCAAGCCCACTTATTTGTGGGCAAAAATACCCTTTGGGGCGGCTTGAGGCTCTCCTGGTTTGCAAAAGGAAATGAAATAGATTATGTTTTATAGGATAACTGAATATAATTTTTGCAAATATCTTATGCAAATTTTATTTTGAATTTCTACGTGATAATACCAGGCAATAAGGAAATGGGAAAGCCTTGCTAAAACATTATTTTAATATCATGAGGCCATAAAATTCTGCGTTATAATATAATAATGCGCTATAGTTTGTTTCCCTATTTATTTGTCATTCAATTTATTCACTTGCTAAATAGTCAGAGTACAAATACTCGATAATTATAAATACACATTATTTTATAGCATAAATATCTGCTCATTTTATCGAATGGATTTTACATCCTAAACACTTCATTAATACTTATTTATTCTAAACTGTTACTTAATTAAAATTGATTTTAATATAATTAGCACATATTTTATAGAAGTTTAAAATTTAAAACCCTTTCAAGTACAATTAAATATGCCAAAAGGATTTAATTTGCCTTCATTTCCACTTAATTACCTGGCTGTACTCGCAAACTATGTACATATCGCAGTCAACTATAAAGTGCACATCCCACTTCGGTCAATATGCCATTGAATGTTTTCCCATTTTCCCATTATTACTGGCTTTCTTTTGCATTCATTTCATGCCTTTCCATGCCGGACTAACGTCCACTCCACTCCACTCCGACTCCCAACGTTTGACATTTTACACTCATCCACAGATAATTCCAGCATGTACAGGGCAATATGAATTTATACGAGAATTTGTATGTGTTCCCCTCGTGGGAGGCAGCCAGCGTGGGAAATATATAGCATACATTTTTGGATCCCTAGAATCGGGGATTTAAGTGGCCTTAAGTGGATTAATTTAAATCATTTGTTTCGTGTTATTGTTGCTTGTTTGGCGTCAAATTGTGCGATGCGTTTGCGGTTTTTCTTGGCCGTCGGTCGTTTTTGATAAATGGATTTTCCATGCGACGAATTTCACCCACCCCATCCTATTTTCCCATTTACCGCAGAACCTCGAGCGCCCTTTGGCCGCAATTTTTGTATAGCCCGGCTTTTGTCGGTACGGACGAAATCCATTAAGCCAATGTCTCTACTTGCTTGCCATTTTTACACACGAATGATTTTGAAAATCATTTTTTTTTGTTCATTTTTCCTCTTTTGTTTGCGGCATAAACAGGAGTGATAAAAAATGTTCGTCCTTAAAGATATGCAGGAATGCGAAGCGAGTCGAAAAACAAGGTCGCCTTGCAAGACCTGTCAATTGGCTGCTAGGGATTGACTTTATTGATCATCTCCCGAAAGATATCAAGGGAATGAGCTGTCAATTTAATGCCGAGCCCGTAAATCCCCATGAAAGTTAAAGAAGCCGCCGACAATGGGGCTGGCTTAACTTTAATAACCCGGCCAGAGCCAGGCCGGCAGAAATATTAGCACTTAAGTGGCTTGGCCGTCAGCCAATCGACAATCAACAAGCAAATTTTGATGAGTATTTTTATGGTAAATATGCTATAATAAAAATATTATATTATTTAAGCAGGCATTTTATTTATTTGCCTTGCCGAGCTTTATATTACAATTCTCGAGTGCTTAAATAGCTTCCCAACATTGCCCTTAAAGAACTTGACATACCTTTTAATTTTAAATGATTTTAATGTAAATCGTACTGTAAAGCTGTAACGAATATTTTAAGTGGAAACTGAGCTGCTCATATTACATTTCGTGTTGCTCTACTTACTTTTCTTGAATTCTTAATGAGCAAAACTTTGCATATGCGAGCAGAGACTAAAGTTAGCATTAAAGTCGATATATTCAGCTGCACTTACTCACATTTCCTTCACATCATTTCGTGCTATTTCTATATCTCAATCTCTGCATACATGCAAAAACAGAACCACGAAGCGAATGAGCTTAAGTTACCCCACAAGCAATCCCAAATTGAAGCGGATTTCCCGAAATAAGTATTAGAAAAAGCAAAAAAAAAATTGAATTGCTTTGCCTGCTTACAGGAAGAAAATACGATAAAATAATTTGCACAGGCACTTAGCTAAAATGCTAGATCTCTACAATTATTCCCAAGAAAAACTTCAACCCCACAAAAAGTGCTTACCACTCGTTTTTCCATAAACATAAGCAAGTTCCTTCCTTGAAGTATGCTTTAATTTTTGCTTTTGTTCCACTTTCTTATGCCCCCCTTGAGAGGTCTCTGACTTTATCTGCATAAATTTCGGCAGAGGCCATTGAGGCACGCTTCTAATTAGCAGAAAACCAACAGCAAATGAGTGATGAACGCAAATCTGTATGAAAACAAAAAAAATCGTAAAAATATCTGTGTATATATTATATAATCTCCCTTTGAATAAATTCTAAAAGCAGGCTCTGCCGTCTACAATTAGCATAATTCCGGTCTATGCGAAGGCAAAGCAAAATGCAGCCAAGGGAAAATATGCAAATCTCGTTTCCACAGCAGGAAAAAACCTTCAAAACAACAAAAAATATTAGGATAAAGCACTTAAAGCCTTTGCATACCGACAAACCTCGAAATTGGCGGCCCAAAAAAAAGCCAACAAATTGGCAACAGATTAGCCCCGAAAACAGTTGGCCATTTTGTGGTGGCAACTAAATTGCAAACAATTGCAACAAAACCGTACTGCCCTCACCTGCACCCGCACACAGTTCACCCCCGCAAAAAAGCCGAAAAAAAAATGTCCCCGAGAAATTTGCTCAGCCAGCGGAAAACGGAAACGGCTGGAAGCTGCTGCTGCCAGAGCGGGCCAGCAACAGCTAAACGCAGCACTCGTTTCCGCATGGCCAGCAGTCCGAACCACAATACAGTCCATCTTCAATAACCCGAAAATTGAAGGTGTTTCTGGAATTTTTTGGCCTTAGTTTTAAGGTTATAATTCTGATAAAGTTCTTTAATATTTTTGAATTAATTTTTTTTTTAATATTAGAATAAGAAAACCGTTTTTAGTCAAAGATTTTCATTCGTTTTTTATGAAATTATATTCTTTTTAAAGAACACAAGGAAAACTAATGATAAAATTTGAAATATATATATATATAAAAAGGTATTAGACAAATATTACTTATTTAGAAAATAATGTCCATTGTCCTACAAAATGTTAATGATTTGTTTAAAAACAGAATTTAGATTAAGTAAAATTATTCCAATTTTAGATATAAATACCTTTAATATCTTTGCAAAGGAAATTCCACTGTTTAATTTTCCAAAAGCGGGCTGACTGGACAAATTATGACCACAACTGCGGAAGAGCCGTTAAAGAGCAGAGAAGAGTGAAAAGCGAAGTGGAAAAAGCGCACCAAATCTATTGCCCGTTTTGATAAGAATCTCAAAAGTCAAAAACGAATTCTACCTGGAAGCGAATCCGGCGTAATCAATAAGTGGACTGCCATAAATTATTGGACCTGTCAGCACAAATTGCGGGCGTAAATAAAAAAATAAAAAAAAGCCAAGGGAAAACGGAAAGAACTGCCAACAGAAACTCACTTAAGCGCACACACCCCCAATGATCACATGTGAATGAATGATTCCATCTAATCCCACACCCACCCATATCTCTATATATATGGATAAATCTTGTAAGAGCGGAAGCCAATTGAAAAAGTTATTCCTTCGGCTTGTTATTGTTTTTCTTGTTTTGCCTTTTTTTGATGGCCTTGCCCCGGGGTATGATAATGTTCGCATGAACCTTGATATTTGAACAATCTGCACAAACTCTTATTTATAAAAATTAAGGTAAGTCAGAGGGATATCAGTAATTGGATTTAATTTTTTCCTGCTGTTAAGTTTTATATATTTTATTTAATATATTTTATCCTACACTGCGTATACGCAATGTCATTTACACTAAAGGGCATTGAAAGTTTCATAGAGCCGCACACTCGGACGGTCTCCATCTGTTTCCTCCTACATTTTTGGCAAACTGAACTTTCATTGGGGCAATTTGGTGGCTGAGGACAAGTTGTTATTGGCACTCGATTTCTGTATGGTTTGGCATTCATTCCCAAAAGTTTCGCCACCATGAAATTAAAGTATTTAAAGTTCTGGGCTCGTTGTGGTAAAGCTTCGAAACTGTAAATTAACTTGAACAGATTCTGGTCAATAAATACATATTTTAATTAAAAGTTTAGACAAAAGTGAGCTCGTCTAAGTGTCAGAAGCAGCTGAAGCGTAAATGTACAAATTGATAAAGTCAACTAATGTTGGTTTAATTACTTAAGTGTCATTTGATAAATAGAAATGGTTGTGCAAGTGATTTGCATTTCAAAATTAAATTAATGCTTAAAATATTATATACAGCAGCATATTTGTGGTAGGTGAAATATAAATATATGTTTTTTTATTAAATAAATATTAAATATTTTCTATAAATTTGATGTATTTCCAAATGGCACAAACTTTAAAGGGATATTCTGCGTATTCCATTCCATAGACATATTTATTTGCTCAACATAATACCCAAATTTCATATTTTTTCTGGCAAAAGCTTAAAGCTGTCATCGACAGCAATCGCCAATTGGCCAACATATAGAACAATAATTGGCTAGAAAAAGGCAACAAAAAAATATGGAGCCCGCTAAAGGGGGATCGGCATGAATTGAATATTCCCAGAATTATCTGTTGACAAATATGAAAAAATTGTGAGGCATGTGGCGGAGGAAAATGTGAAATGTGAAATGCTAAATGGAACTTGAACAGAATTTTAATTGGGTTTCATGTTCGAAATTATTTGTAGCTGAACTCTTTTTGTTCTTGAATTCGCTGTAAAACGGTTGACTGCATAAATCTTCATAATCTTGCACACATGTGTTTTTAAATGGTTTACCGAAAAAGCACAAAGAGTTTTCAAGTAATTGTTGTTTACATTAAGATTCCTGTTTTTATGTGTATTTTGATGAATAATTATTGCCCTTTTTCGGTTTGTATCATTTTGCATTTTTAGCTTTACAGTTCTCTAATTAGTTTATAAAATTATTTCGTTTAATTTAAGCTGTCAATGGTCTCAGTCATTCACAAATAGAACAAAACTGATAATTCAACATTTTATAAAGTCGAAATCGAAGCTCTAATTAATTTAAACTAAAATGTTTAGCATTTCCTATTGTTTTCTGACAAACCCAATTAGATTGCTTTTATCATTTACCTTCTGTTTGTTTTTCTCGTTTCGCTTTAGTATTTTCACTATCACAAGATTGCAATTAATACGTTTGGGGTTTATTGTTTTATGGCTTTGCTAATATTTGTGTTGCACTTTTCGTGGAGCTAAACACGCCGGAATGAAAGAGAGATCGGATCGGAACGGAATCAAAAGGGACAGTGTCTATTGTGCTTGATTTGTTTATTTGTTTGTATTTGCTCGCCTGGCACTCACTTACATTGGAATCGAAATCGAAAATGAGGAATATTCCCCGGCTCTTAATCGTGCATATACAATCTATCTGCCTATCTATCGTCTTTTACCAAGTTGTTTTTGTTACCATTTTCTTATCACGTGAATGGGTAAATAGGAAAAAACAGCTTCTGCTGAAAATATATCGGATTTTTTTAATTCCTTTATACTTCGTTTTTAACTATTTTTTTTAGGTTTGGATAATTTTGTTATTTACTTGTTTTATGTATTTTTATTATTATTTTTTGTACAAGTTTTCTTTGTTTTTACCTTTTTATATTGGAGTATGCTCTTGTTGTTCTTGTTTTTATATTTCGTTTTTTATTGTTGTTGCCAGAATTTACAATTTGTTGGCCGCCCCTCTGTTTCTTTGTTTTTGCATTTCTTTGTATTTTTGGTTTGTTATTGATATTTCAAATGGTCTGGTGTTTATAGTTTATCACTATTTCCTGCAGAATTTGATATTTTTCTTGAATTTTTTAACTTTTATAAGATTATTTATTTTATTTTATATCAATGGACATATTCTTGTTGGCCAAACTGTTTTTGCCGCCTTATCATCATCGATTTCGCTTAACTATGGTTGTTGTTTGCCTTGTTGTTATCTTTTTTGTTTTTGCTCTTTTTTGCCTCGCCTGCTCATTTTCATTTACATTTTGATTTCATATTTGCCCTGCGCCTTGATACACTCGTGGAAAATAATAAAATTCGCAAAAGCGGCGGCACGCGGTGCGTATACGTAATAAACCGCTTGAGACCCGTATTGCCAGCAACGTATCCGCACCGTATCCGTACCCGTACGTGTTCGTATTTCACGGCTCTGACGACGCCACTCAACTGGTTGCGAGTTGTGAGTCCGTTCCGGAGCTTTGTTGCTGTTTTCGCAGCAGCAGAACGGCGACTGAGGAGCACAAGCCGTTCGAAATATTTCAGGCGGCCACCAACGTACCAAGCGCCAAAATGCCGCAGCGTCGTTCTGCAGTCGGCGTCGCTCCTCTCTCTCTCTTTATCGGTCCTCGGTTGGTGGCTGGTGTTGTGTCCGTCGGTTTGTGTGTGGCCCTATACAGTTAAGGTGCAAGTAATAGCACAGAATTTAGAAATGTCATGGGGATTTTGAGAGTGGCATCATATATTTTTCACCTCTAAATACAAATTGTATATAAACAGTAGATTTAGATTAGATTTAAGCAGCAAAAATCACGTACCAAAATAAAATAAATGTAAATGTAATCATATATTTGCCGAAAAAGGTTTTTTCGCAGATAATAAAGACACAATTTGTCTTAAAAATAAAATATATAAAATATTATTTTATATACTTGGAAAATTTTAAATTCAAAATGTTAAGTTGCAATTACTCAAGGCCTTTAGTACTATTATTTCGACCACAGCTGTATGCAATATGCCAATAGGCGCAGCAGACTTGACAAGATAGATGAGAGGGAGCGGGAGAGGGCTAGCAGTCTGGCCATGAATGAGTGAGTGCCGTATGATAAGTGGGCGGTGAGCAAAGTGCACTTGGGGAGCAAAAGAAAGAGACAGAGTGATAAAGTGGGAGAGCCAAAGCCTAGCAAGAGAGAAAGCAAGCGGTTGGGAGGGGGTAAATCACAATGCCGTCCGGAATATTGTAATAACTAGAGGCCTATCTGGTGTGTGCTGAACTAAACTTGAATCATAATAAGCATTTAATAATAAATATGGAAAAACTCTAAATATTTTACACTGTAAAGTGCTATTTAGAGATTGAATATCTTAAAATTTCATTTAGAATGTATAACTTGGAAAAATAAATTGCAATAAGTAATGGTAATAATTAAATTATTTTAAATAATTATGATAAAAGCAGGCATGCAGCTCGGATACATTTTCGTCTTTCGTTTCTTGAGCAATCACTGTAGCCGGCAGAGAGTCATAATGAGAGCATTCTATTTTCTATTGTTGTTATTGGTATTTAAGCATTCTCTCGCTCTCTCAATTTTTGCAAATATTACTCTCTATCTCTCTTGGCAAGCTCTCTCTTGCTCTCTCCGGCGGCGCCAAAAACAGCTGCTTGATGTTTATTTGTTTGTTTTTGTCGACGTTTGCCACGCTTTCCGCCCGCCGGAGTTTGCTGCCGCGCCTCTGCCGTATATATTTCGCATTCAGTATTTTCCGCATCTGCCGCATCTTGAGTGCCGTCGCAGTTTTCACCTAACTTCTGGCAAATCGGGGTGCGACGTTGGGGGTGGAATCTGTGCCTGGTGTCGCCTCCTTTATGACAGCCGCCACATCAAGTTTTATGGCCTTCAAATTGTTTCCGAAACGTTGCGCTATTGGCAATGTCTGTCCCGGCTGGAAAATGGGCGGGAAATAGAGGATGGGGAGGGTAATGGTGCTAGTGTGTGCTTTCCTTTTCCCTTTACCGCCCCCTTTTACGGGTGCTTCTCTGTTTGGCGCAGTTTATCTATTGCCGCCCACTCGGCACTTGCTTCAAGATTTCCTCCATTTCACCAGTTTGTCTTTTGTTTTTCTTGCTTCCCTAATTTTGTTTAATCTTCCGTTGAGTTTGTTTCGAACATTGTTTTTAAATTAACCTGAAACTAAGCAAAAACAAAAAATACATTACGTATACGTAATATTAGAAAAAAATAGCAACGAAATATTGCTTAGCTGTGGCGTATACGTAATTTTAGTAACTTTTTAACGCTTTTTTCTTGTTAAATGCTTATCTATTCTGTGGCATGCACTTATTCTTCATTAGCCATAAATATAAGTTAACAACTGTTTGTTTGTTAGGCAGTTTAAGTAATCGTAAACCAAATCATTTCGAATTTTAAAGTCACATTTGTGTAATTTTAACAAATAGGCTAATTTGTAGGAAACTCATAAAATAAGATAATCAAGAAAAAAAAGTTTATCTTAAAACCAATTCGCTACATTTTCCACACTTTCAAAATAAATTATTCCTGATTGACAGTTAATGTGCAGCAGGAAAGTTGAGTTATTATGTATAAAAGTGAGAAATGCCCATATACGTAAATCTGCTAAGTTATTTTAATGAAGAAATGTGCTAAATAAATTTGTACTTTGTTTGCCGTTTATGAAGTAAATTTCAAAGGTTTCAAGCTCAATCAACCAAATTATTAAGTAATTTACTCCATTTTTAAATCAATATTTATGTGACTGATTGTAAGGAATGCAATATCAAGAAACTATGACTAAAAGTTGAATGTATTGTATAGTAAGTGTTGCAATTCCAAGGATTTCAAGCATCAACTAACCCCAATCAATTAAGCTATTATCTCCATTTTGTTTATTCCGTCACCATTCTGCTCAGTCTTCAGCTCTCCTCCTTTTCTTCTGCTTAGCTCGTTCATTAGGACAGAATGTTGTTATTTCTTCCCTCTTTTCCAGTTCATTTTCCAACTGTCTGCCACTTGGTCTGCCCTTCCTTGAGTGCAATTTTAGCATAGCGCAAAAATACAACAAAAAAAAAACGTAGAGAAGAAAAATCCCTGCGAGGAAAATTCAACTTGAACCGGCTTCGTTTGCTATTTGTGCTTTTTGGCATTTTCCTCGTCTCATCTTTTCATCTGCTGCTATGTCTTCTTCTTGTTCGTTCGTCTGCTGTGCATCTCTTGCTTGCATTGTTTACATTTCTCTCAACAGTTATTTATTTGCCTTTTACTTTTACGTGCGGAAACAACGGGAAATTTGCCTGGGTTTTGTGATTTTTTTTCCTTTATTTTGTTGTTGTTTCTGTTGCCTTTGACTTTGCCTCCGCCTTGGTGTTTCTTCCTCTTTTTGTTGTATTTTTCTGTTGCCTTTTGCCAATGTTTTTTATGGGGTGTTGAAAACCACTTTGTTAAACAAACTTGTAGCTGTTCTTTTTCGACCCAACTCTTTCTATCTTTGTTACTTTATCATTACTGTTTGAGATGGTCGCGTGAGCGGAGATCCTGTGTCACGCACGATGCACGATAGTTTGCCGGAGCTTTCGATTCACGTAAGAAAGCTTTAGTCGACTGTGCTCGACTGTGAGATACCCGGTACCAAAACGTTTGCGCTTCACACTAAAAGGCAATTAAAAATTGTACATACATTATAATAGTCTACTTCGATACTTCTTAAAATAAATCTCCTCTCGAATTAGCTCCCGACCTTTAGAATTTAATGTCATGTTATAGGAAAACATAAAAACCCGCTCGATCGGCGTCAAAAAATAAATTATGTTATTTTTAGTAATTTCTTGCTATATTCTTTTGTCCTTTTTTCTGAAGCTGGCGCCATTATATCGCACGGCCAAGGCTCGAATGCGCCACCTGTCGGCTACAGCTTGCAACAGCAGTGCCTTAGGGCGGTGTGTTAAAATTCTAACCTTATTGCTAATATCTCCCATGTTTATCATCCGATTTTACTGAAATTTTCAGGAAGCGTCCGCTCTATTTTATTCATTTTTTGTATCTATTAACTTTAACCCGAAAAAACGAGTATAGCTTATTTTACGTTTTTTATGATTTTTGAGGGCGGAAGTGGGCGTGGCCAAATTTTAAAAGAAACTTGATCTGCGTGCAACAAATTCCAATGTTGTCACCAAATTTGGTAACTCTAGCTCTTATAGCCTCTGAGATCTGTTGTTTCACACGGACAGACAGACGGACAGACGGACAGACGGACATGGCTAAATCGACTCGGCTGGTGACGCTGATCAAGAATATATATACCTTATAGGGTCGGAGATTTCTCGTTCTGCCTGTTACATACATTCTCGGTTGGCACTAACTTATAATACCCTTGTACCCTATGGGTACCGGGTATAAAAATTACCGGAATAAGGCTATATCTATAGTCAAACATTCGTTCAAACAAATTCGTATTACAAATAAAAAGAATCCTGAAACAGTTGTTTTGGAAGGTAAATGTCCTCCTGTATAGGTATTTTTTCAAAGATTCAGACTTGTTCTGATTTTAGGAACACCTAAAGAAAAACCCCGACACGACTTAAGTCACTGCACACTCTCATCTCTACTAAAAATATATCTTATATTCTGCCCTTTTGCTATTGTTATAAAGGAGCCTCAAAGACCCAGCAAAGGGCAAGTTCCATAATTTGTATTGGCATTGTGGGACTTCGCCTTGGTTCGCCTTGTTTCTACCATGTTTCTCCCCTGTTTCTCCTTGTTTCACCTGCTTCACCTTTTCTAATTATTTGATTGCCGATAAGCGGGGCTAAATTGCGTAATATAAATAACAATAAATGGATGACGTTGAACGTTAATGGCTATGTGGTATGGGTTAAAGCTTTTGGTTTTGCTCCCAATTTTCCCAATTGCAAATGGGTGGGCGATGTGCCTAAGTGCCCCAAATTCCAATTGGTTTGGCCTGCTAATCTTATCACAGTGTTTGCTCTGTTTTTGTATAGTTTTTTTTTTTTCAATAAAACAAACAGCTGCTGGGGATTAGCCACAAAAATGGAAAAAAATAGAGTGAATTTAAAAATTAAACATGCAGGGAAAAAAGTATTAAAGCGTGACTAACAATGCGGCAGTAAAGGAATTTCATTTTTATTTGATTTATTTTTGGTTCACCAGAAAATCTTTATCTAAACGGACTTCCCAACTTTCGTATTTGTTCTTTCCCAGAGATATACTCGTATACGATTAATTTTATGTATTTACCTTCTCCAGACAGCAATCTTATCAAACTATATCTGTTTAGCTATTTTTATCTCGCCTTAAGTGGTACTGAACTTTTCAAGGTTAAGTTATCTAATAATAAATTTGACTTAAAAATTCGAAGGCTTGTTCAAAAGGTAAATTAACTAATAAGGATACGAAGTTATTTATATTACAAGTAATAAATTAACGAATCACATGAAATAACAACTAAATAGACTTTTCTTGAACTCGATATATTTTCAATTATTTTATGTCCTGTTCAATTTTATCCTGCACAAATCTAGAGAATTATATGTAAACTTTCTGTGGTATTTCTTTTATTTGCCATCCGCTGCTATTTCTGTCAAGCCATATCGAACCAAGCAAATCCTATTTAAACCAACTCCTAACTAACTTTAACCAATCACGGTCGATCACAGAAACGAACTCTGTCAGGCAGCAGAAATTCCGAAACAAACAAGAATACACATTTATCTTTGAGTCAACTCTGAATTCCGGGTGCAGACAACCGCGTCCAGCCATCAGCCTCCCCCCGAAACCAGGATATCCAGTCTCTAGGATTGGTTATCACTCCGACACTGCGTGCTCCCACTGAAGGTCAACCGCGTGAGTCTGTGTGAGATTCGGTGTGGGTATTGGGGATTCCCCCATCCGAAGAACCTTTCAAGCGCAACATGTCGCTTTGTTTCCACTTTGCTCGCTATTCTCCTGCAAATGTTATTTTGCTTTTCTTTCCTAGATGTGGCCATGTCCGCATCTCCGCCTTTCCCCTCCACGGAGAGAATACAAATTGCCAATTTTAATATTTAAATAAATATCAATTTATCAGAAAAAGAAATAAAAATGTGCCACTTGAAATCTTTACTTGAAATTTAAAGAGAAAAGGGATATATTTATGAAAAAAATATAAGAATTTTCCTTTCTTTAAGGGGAATATCTTTGATATTGTTTATGATTTATACTTTATGATTTAATTTTTTTTTAGGCTTGTTTGTGAGCACAGATTTGTGTTCAAAATAAAACTCAAACTCAGATGAAGTTGGTGGCAAAAAAAAACATTTTATAAATAAAACTGAACTTAACTCAGGGAAAATAATTTATTTTTATATTTATAATATTAAGACATCACCCCATTATTTTCCCAGTGCCATAACAGTGTGTCCTCAACATTCCCCTACCTTTCAGATCTCTTTCCCCTTATTCCTGACGCCTGTGGTCTACCACGACTTTGTTGTTTTTTCTGTGCGTGGTCGCTGCTGCTGGCATTACATTGTTTGCTTTTTGTTTAGCGGCGGTTAGGTGTGGACCACTGCCCCTACCACCCTCTAAAAAACTCCCCTTTTACTCGCGGCCTTTGTCTCCGACTCTTTCTCTGTCCTTTCTCCAGCGACTGCAGCTGCGGAGGAAACTTTTTTAACCAAATTGCCCTTGGGGGAATCGGGGACTGCAGTTAAACAATAAACCCAAAACAGTTGCCTTAGGTATTGCTGCAATGCTGAAATAGTGATTAATATTCAAGCAACACAAGGAACAATTCACCTTAGGACCCTAGGAAATTGGTAGGGAAATTATATTGTGAATGAAGCTAAAAAAATATCAGTATAATGGTACAAACATCAAGGAGAATTACCTTATAAATTATTATATATTCGGAAATAATAACTGGTTTAAATAATTAGTTTAAATATTCCAATCAATCAATCAAAAGGTTTTTTTATTAGATCTGAATTATTTACGGTTTACTTTTTGAATATATATCCATTAAATAATAATTTAAACAGATTTTGCCTAGTTTTCCCCCCAAAAAAGCGTACCCATAGTTCGTGCTTTCCCCAGAAAAGAAAACTGTTGGTAGGTACCTCGCCAAATTTCGACTCTCTGTTTATTTTTGGCCAGAAAGTTAGCTGGCAACAGTGTTGCGCCTGCAATGCTGTTGTTGTTGACGTTGTTACCATTACTGTTACTGTTAGAAGAAGCGGAATCCACGTAGGAAAAGCTCCGGGGAAGCTGTTACATGGGAAATATTTGTACGACAGGAAATGCGCAAATATTGCAACACAAGCCAGCGGCGGGAAGGAGATGAATTCGCTGCTGATGGGTATTTCCATTTTGCAGAAGTTTTTCTCTACGTGTTGGTGTGGATGTGGAATCGAGATGTAGATGTGGGAGAGATAGTTGAAAATTGTTTTCCCGGCACGCGTTTCTGTGAGGGAAATGGTTTTAGTTTTAGTTTTAGTTTCAGTTCTGGCTTTGTTTTGTTTTTCGCTTTTATGTATTGCGGTCTTTTTTCTGTTTTTTGTTTTTCAAGTAGCAGACGCGTCAAGGTAGAGCAGTTAACTGGGTTAAATGTTGGCTTAGTTGGCGTCGGTGCTAGCTGGTCCAACGGTTGGCCCCAAATTCGCTTGAATGTTTTTAATTGCATCTGGCATATGGGCGGGAAAGGAGCAGGGATACGTGGGGCCCAAATGCCCTCCACTCGACCACTAATTAATATAAAATTCTGCGGCTATTTGGGAGCTCAGTTTATTTAGTGACCGGCGGGTTCATTAAAATGGCAAACAAAGTAAATAACCCGCTGCCGGTTTGCAAAATAGAACAAAAAGTTATCCGGTAGCTTTACAATATTGACAATGGTGTGTTTTTGCTCTGCCGGTTGTTTTTATTTTCTTTGGTTTGCGTTTTGCTTTCGCATTTCGGTGCGAATTTTGTTTTAATTGAATTTTCCCGCCGCCTTTATTGAAATTACATTTATAATGGCATTAATATTTCAGTGGATTTTTTGTTTGTGGCTCGCTATTTTTGTGTTTTTGTTGTCTTGTCAAGTGTCACTCAGCAAATTGTTAATTGTACATAAATATTTGATTGGGTTTCGGCTTCCTCGGGGAAAGCATTTTTTGGGTGTGAAAACAAGAGAAAATATGAAAGGAAAACCCGATTTCATGCCACGCTTTTCATAACTCTTCCATTCAATTTGCTATATCCATTATATACTTTAATTTAATGTTCATATAGACGACATATTTATTTATTCGTATTTACTTAACGATTTCTCATTGAAATTTTAATAAAATTCAATTGATGTATTGTCCGTATAAATAATTATTTTTTACCTTTGTGTCTACTTCACGCAAACATTTATGATTTATTGCGAGCAATTACAGTTGCGGGGAATTGAATTATCAGCACGCGGTCAGCGTTTTATATCAGCTTTAAGCTTATCAAAAGAGGTTCAGAGAGACAAGAAAACAATAAGTAGAAACTGATGTGGTCGGAGGGTGGACATACGCAATGCCCTGTAATTTGTATATAAATTTGTATATAACTAGAAAATATTAGTTGAAAATATTATCTGAAATATTAACTGAAAACATTTTAGATCTTTCTCTCCTAGAGAAGAAAAGCAGAAACTACTTTAATACTTCAAGATATGAACATTTTAATAAAAAATCGTAAGATAAAAAACAAAATATTATAATTTATTTATTAAATAAAATAAAAACTCTTCCAAATAAAATATTTCCTATAAATATACAAATATTTCCTGCCTTTCAAAATTAATCCACCCATTCCCTATAGATTACTAAGGTATCAAAAGTATTGACCGCATCACAATTTTGGGTGACTAATTGGCCACGAAAGTGGGAAAAACCGGCACACGAAATTCATACAATTTTATGGCCAATTAGTGGTATCGCATAAACTGTTTCTCCTGGCCAAAAATACGGAAAAATGCGGCCTAGGACAGGGCTGTGGCTATCTCTCTGTCTCACACACCAACGCACCCGAAAACCACAAAAAAATATTCTGTACAAAATTCAAAGAGAAAATCGAAAGAAAAAGCATTTCGGAAGGCATAGCAAAGAAGTTGCTCTGCAATGCGTTTCAATCACAAATTGAAACCAATTACGGCTTGAATAAAAAACGAAAAAAGTTGGAAAATAAGAAAATAATTCTCAAAGCAAGTTGAGTTGAGCGAAATTGCTTTTTGTTAAATGACCAACCACCTTTTATTTTCATTCCTCAGCTTTGGCAAGGAATTTTTCCTTTGCAGCCGAGATTTCTAGGTCTCTCGTTCTCTCTCTCGTTTAATGCCATTAACAGCTTGTCAAAGCCATGGCCAAAGTCGTGAGTTATTAAAAAAAATCAGTGAATGGCCGTAAGCACCTGGTCGACTCACCTGGTAAGATGGCAAAAGAGTTGCCAGCGGGGTAAAACTTTTACGGAGGTAATAACAACAAAAAAACTGAATGAGTTCTCCGACACTGCTCTTTTTTATACAGAGAAAACAATGCTTTATTATTGTTATTAAAGCATGTCAAATTATTGTTATAATTTTATAACATTTAATAATAGTTTTTTCTATTCAAAACGCTTCTTTTATTTGAGGAAAACTACGTGCGGACGACAATGTGAGTAGACATTTAAAAATATGTATTAAAATAAGCTTTAAAATAATAAAATCGCATTGAAAAATGCCTAAATAATGAAAAATGTTGTATTGTTTTTATAATAATGAATCCACCTCTAGATCATATCTTTATTTATACAGAACTAAAATAATTTTGATCATCTTATATAATATTTGGCTAATATGAAGTCCCCAATGAAAAAAATATTTTCTGTGTGTGACCAAAAAAAGTTTCAATCCATGTCTTTTGGCCCGGCTTTCCTTTTTGGTCCTCTCTTTATTCCTCTCTCTGGTCCTTTATTTTTCCTTTGCTTTTATAGCTTTCAGTGGGGCACTTCTTCTTGACATTTTTAACTAGCCCACTTTTGCAGTCTCGCCATGAAAATGTAATTGCAACTCAAGTGCTTAACGAAACTTAAGCGCAGACAAATATAAGAACACATATCTCTCTTTTAAGTTCGCGAGTGTAAGGAACCTCTTTTGTAACGAACCTTTTATATTGGACTCTTGGTCTCAAATATATTTAATATAAATATTAATATTGACTTACAAATCTCAGCCTCAGCAAATTGCTCAATATTTATTATCTCCTTTCATCATATTTTTAAAAGAATTAAAATGCTATCCGTACACCCCACTGATCACTATCTAATACCGCACACTTTTCAATAGCTTAAAGCACCACTGTACACAGAGATATAGTATAGATTTATGTATCGCTTTGTAGAATGTCTTGTGGCTGGCCGACTGACTGACAGTCACGGGTCTATTTCAGTTAATTATCGCACACCACCAGCAGCGCAGGTTAAATTGAGAGGGGAGCCAACAGGGGTGGGGCGGCGAGTATAACCCCCTTTGTGCACCCTTCTTCAGTGACTGACATTTCGCCTCGCGAATGATCTAATCAAAAACAAGTTGAATTTAAATTGTTGTTGGCGGTACTGTTATTGTTATTGTTGGCTTGTCACTGGAACAGAACCGCTTTATAAGGTGGAAGAGAGGGAGGGGGTCTTTTCGGGGACACTGTTATGACAGTCGTCGCCGCCTATATATAGATATAGTACACAACCCAAATCCGATCGTGAGCGTCTCTGTGGATATTGCATTTTCGGGCTATCTGTCTGTCGCTGCTGCTCGCGGACAATAAATTTGTATAATAATATTTTTCTCGGTTGACATCAAATTGCTTGTGGATATTTTTGGACGAGATAAATTATTTTAATTACTCTAAAAGGTGCTTCTAAATAAACAGAAGTAGGTGAACCGATTTAATTGGGATTTATTAAAGTATTTTATGAAATTCCTTTAGTTTGAAGTCTTAAAAAAATACAAAATGATTTAATAAAGTTTTTTTGCTTGTAAAAATATGTTCTTATTAGTTATTTAAATTCTAAAAATGTTCCTACATCTTTATTTTGAAGGTTCCAAATAATAATATTATTTTAAATATCTGAAATATATTTTTTCAAGTAATCTAAATGCTTTCCTTGACAAATTCGCACTTCCCTGTGTGGAATTTACTGATATAACGTTTTTTAATTGACCAATAAAAAAGTGTATTGATAACCTGACATTCAGATATCAATATCAGTTAACTAAAAGCGAATAATCAAAGCCCCATGACCAAATAAATATATATATATATACGTATTTGTATGAAATGTGTTTGTGACTGTGAATGCCAGTTGAAAGAATTTTTATTTTTGCCTTTTTGTTTGCTATTTTTTCTGCTGTAGCTCTCTGACTCTAATCATATCTAGAACATATGACCGAAGTTGAATGACAAGCCTTTGTTTTAGCATGCCACAACAGCAACAAAAAAAAAAAAAAAAACACAGTTAAATAATCACACAAAAATGCTATTCAATTTTTTTTTATTATCTGCCGACTGCGTGGCTGCTGACAGTTTTCGTTTCTCTATCGCAAATCAGCTGGGAAGGCAAAAAAAAAAACCCAAAAACTATAACAAAAGTCGGTTGGCAATTAGAAAAAGCGTGAAATATGCACGAGCGCGAAACGGAGATGGAAACAATTTTAAAAAGAGACGGAAAATCGCGTGCGGGGTCATCAACTGGCTGAGACCCCGGGGCAATATTCCCCTTTAAAGAAGGAGAAAAAAATACAACTTTATGCCCGCAACAATAATAAATAACAACAATAATAAGCCCCTAAGAAAACAAGAAAGAGAAGCGGAGAAAAATTATAGGGAATCATAAAATAGAAGAGATTGAACAAAGACCAGAAGTTTGATTAATGGATGTTACCAAGGGGGAGAGGGGAGGCGGCAACAATTTAGCGCTCGGCAAAACTTGGCCGAAAGCAAAATTATGAAAAAGAAATGGAAAAGTTTTCTTTTCTACAAAACAAGGAAATTGCTCTGAAGTACTGGAAGGGCAAGAGGAAATGCCAACAGGCTAATTGCCGGACTTGGCTGATAAAATGGCCAGCGAGGAGAGAGAATCCCAATCCAGCAAATTGCGGTTGAGAGCTCTCCGGACCAGATGAAAGGTGAAATTGTATCCCCAGGGGAGCCAGAAGCAACAGGTAAGGGTCAGAGGTCGCTACCGACATGGAAGCGGAATGGTGGAGAAAGTATTGAATTGTGATTAGTTAAAACCAATAACTGAGGTTCCATAGCATGTAATAAAGTATTTTATAAATATTAGTTTATTTCAGAGTTATGTGCACGACGTGGTTTAAAAGCAGTTTGTCTCTAAATTCGTAGTTGGAAATTTTTGTTGCAATGCCTGTAACAACTTACCCTTTAAATGTTGATTATATTATAAATATTTAATTTATATTTGTTGTTATGCTCCATGCATTAATTATGAGCTGAACTATTAAATAATTCTTTTCAAGGCTAATTAACTTTAAAAACTGCGTTTAAATTTAGAAATACGAATTAAAAAAAACATATAAAAATGAAATTATTTCTTTTCAATATTTGTACTAATCACTCAACCATTTCTCAGCCAAAAACGACCATAACTTCGCAATAAACTGAACTAAACCCGATAAGGCTAACCTCGACCCCGAAATGAACTCTCACTTTATGATAACACTTTAATCCACTACTCAAAAAATGGCCACAAAAAACGGCAAAACAAATGTCAAAATGATTCAAATTCTGCCAAGCCGAAAAGTCAGAAACTTGACTTTGATCTCTGCCACTCACTCTCACTCTTTTTCCCTCTGTCGTTGCCCGTTTTTATCATCTGCCTTTGCCCGCATAACTTTTGCCATTCGCCCAAAGAGTTAAATAAAACAAAGAGGCGAAAGACCCTAAACAAAACAAAAAAGGCAATAAAAATTAGCTGGCAATTAAAACGGCAAATGAACTTTCAACCCGGCAGACAAGAAGCAAATAGTCAAATAGCCAAAAACTAAACCAAGCCAAAGAAAGTAAACAAAACGAGCGATAAAGTCAGAGCCAAAAAAACACTGCAAAAACACACAGACGGCCACAAATTAGTAAACAAAAGCACAATTGTTTGCTATGTTTAAGGGTGGGCGTGGGAATTTTACACAAAACAAGACCCAAAAACAACGATGACACCCACCAGAAAACTTTTGTCAATGTTTTTTTTTAATTTTTTGTTCTTCTTGTGTAATTTTTGGGGCTTCCAAAACTCTAAACTTCTGGGATAATAAAAGAATACAGAATAGAGAAGAAGCTGGCAAAAACAATGCCAAATAAAACTGCTACCAAAGTTATCGGCTCTCCCTCTGTCTCTCTCATGTGATAATAATAAGCCAGACCTGGTGGAAAAACCAGGCCAAAACAAGTCTAATTCGCATAGAAATCCAAGCTGGTTAAAATGAAAGGCCACAACACAGATGGGCCAAAAGTTGTAACGGGGTCAAAGCAGATTTCCGAATTTGATAACGATAATTTGGTGCCCAGTAAAGCTGCTTGCAAACTCAAACAAAGTTCTAGAAGTGAAACTTGGTATTTATTTTACTTTCTCCAGGGCCGTATACTTTGAATTTAATCAGTTTTATAACATTACGGAAGAGTAAGTTTTATCAACTTCAATAAAATATCAATAATTCGACTAACTCAAACATAAACATTAAAGGCTAGAGTTAATACTGAGCAGATCAACTTTTAGTGAAACTTTTACTGTGGGAGACTTTATTGAAACTTTTTGTACCCTTTATTTAAAACATACGTATGTATATTAAAGTCTCAGTATTTCGAATTTTTGTAGAAGTATTTATTATTGTAAGCTAGCAAAATGTACAAAATTTCTGTTTATTATAAGCAGCTTAAAATATAAAGTCAAGAAGTCAGAAAAGGTTTAAAAAAAGAAGACTATAGTCGAGTAACTTGATGAACGTCGGTTAAGTGTAAATACAAATAAAATAAAAATCTTTTTTAATATATAGTTTAAATATTTGTATTTATTTATTGATGGGCTATGAAATGAAGTAACTTAAACCTTTATTTCGTAGAAAATAGAAGCAATAAGTTACTTTTAATATAATTTCTTGATACCTGTTCATTTTCACAAACTTATCTCCTCCAATGGCTCTCCTTGGTGAAGGGTTTCCGAGAATCGCCCACCTCAGAGTTCCCTCTTCCTGCACGTGTCTACCCAAGTTATCGTTCCCGTTCCCCGTCTCCTCCTCTCCTCCCCAAGTAATCATCTCAGAAGCAGCACAATGGGATAACAAAAGCTTTGTCTTTCCTCTGTCCAGTTTATTCCTTTCCATTCACCTCGAGCACTCTCTCCCTGCGCCCGGCTTTTCGGACGGGTAATTCATGTGGCACTAATTGAATTAGTTAACTGACTTTTGAGTCAGTTTCGCCTTTATCCCTCGTACTTGGAAATTATACCGTTAAACATGATGAACTTGCAATAGAATGCAAAGTGCGCAATTAACAAGTTACTCACAAACAGTGGGAAGGGGGCCAGGAAAAATATAAGTAATAAGTAAACTCAGACGAGCTCAACAAGGGCCTGTTGCGAAGTCTGGTGTGTTTTACGGTTTTGGTTTTGGTTTTCGGAAATTTCGGATATCTGTCTCAGCTCAACAGCTGCAGCTGCCTGGTTGGTGCCTTGCACACTAATTAAACAGATGTGAGCAAACAAAAAGGAGGGCAACGGAGGTGGTAGTGGGGGGGCTTCCTCAATGTCATATTTCAGTTCAAGGCATCGAATTTCAAACACCATTTGGACACACACAGGGATCGCCCGAAGAGTGAGACACTTTCACTGCAGGATTTGTGATTTTTAGGTATTCAAAATTAAATTTAAGTTATTTATATGGATTATATTTAAAAAGGTATTCGAAACATACAAATAAAATGTATGTTTCATTAATATTCCTTATTAAATATGGAAGCCAAATTATTTCAATCTTTGTTCTTTTTGGCGATATTTTTCAAACTATAAATTGGAAGAAACATTTTCAGTCATTGATTTCCAGAATTATAACTCGAGTATGATACAAGCCCGGAACTCATCAGTACCTATTGTACCTACATATATTACCTACCTGTAGGTAATAGTTCTGTACATAATAATGTACATGCGTAAGCAATTATACTAAACTTCCTATCTAAACTTTAGGATTCTAAAGGTATTTAAATTGAAAAATAATTACATATTGTTAAACACATATTAATTACAAAATGTCCAAGTGAATTACTGATTTTTTCAAGTTAAAATCAATCTGATTACCAGCTTGCAAAAGGTTTTATTTTATTTGAGCCTCAGTATTATGTGGTCCTCCATAGTTCTGCTCTTTGCAGCAGTAATATCCTTGAATTTTGTTTTAAATGTATGTAAGTAAATGGAAAAATAATAAATAAGTGTCTAAAAATGGTCATCACTTCACAGGATGGAGTTGTCTTCAAGTTTACGAATTTGGAATGCAAAAGTTACAACGAATCGTGGTTTGTGTTTCACAATTATCGCCCCAAGGCTGTTAGTCGGGACAGGGTTCTGCTCAATATAAATGGAACTATACTCAATCCGGCCTATGACATTCGTGTTCATACGCAGCTCTTTAAAAAGGCAAGCGGTTTATGAGAAAGGCCTATCATCCGTTCATTGTTATTGTCTACAATATTTTCAAAGAATATTCAAACATTAATCACACCTGTCCGCATGTGGTAAGTTTTAACTTTAATTATTTAGTGTTTTAGAAATTTAAGAATTTATAAGCATTATCCGGTATTTCATACAGGGTTCACAAGTTCTACAAGACTTTGATCTAAGACTCAGGAGAATATAGGTTGGTACTTCGTTGGTACTTTGATAAGAAAATGCAATTAGATACTAATGTCACATTTATCTATAAGGAAGATCTATTAAGAAGCAATTAAAAGAGGCTTAAAAGTCAGTCTCAGACAGTAAGAAAGTGCCGGAAATCGAAGAGCTAATAAATTTGTATGTTAAGTGGAATTACATTTATTTCAAGACTTCAACCTCGAAAAACAATACGCAAAGTGAGAGAGTGCGAGAATTGAAAGTGTGAGAAAAAGTCCTTGGGGGTTAAGTCGCCCGAAATAACCCACAAGCAATAAATTAAAGTCGGCTAAAGCCAGCGCTGATTAGTTAGCCATCGATGTCAGCCAGGTAAATAACAAAGTTTAACAAATTACGTCAGGCCCGACTCGAAACGGCCAATAAAAAAATTTGCAAATCAATGCAAATGACTGGGCAAACATTGAAAGACAAAGGGGAGCGTTTCGGGGGGACGTTGATAGGCGGCACACACAAAACCGAGAGCAGAATTAATTAAGTAAATTGCGGGACGACGGGGGAGAAAGGGGAGAACTCGAACCCGAGATTAGCAAAAGATGTCAGTGTGTCACAAGGATGCCGATAAACGAGTTTTTTCCCTCTTTCGATTTTGAATATTAGACAAATTGGATTCGATTTTTTTGTTGGCTTGTGTTTTTTTGCAAGCTAAACAGGAATTACGGGAAAGTTTAACCAAAATGCTAATGTAGAAGTCAAGATGCTCTACTAAATAAATACGGAATCGGGCTTTGGTTGGGACTAAACATTTAAAAATATAAAATGTGATTCATTTAATTAGTTCGAAGGCAAAACAATTTCTTGTGATAAAAACAAGAAGGTTTCTGATTCATTGAGTTGTTTGCTAGCTGATAAAATATATATTTTTATTAGTTATTAGTTAACGTGTAATTAATTTCTTTAAAATAAATATGACGTTATTTATTGTTTTATTATTAAAAGGATTGTAGTAAATCCACAAATAAATGTAAACAAATTAAGGATTAAACCACAAATAAAATGGTTTAATAAAGGATTGAAATATAAGCTGCTTGGGAATATTCATTCATGACCTATTATTACCTATTAATTTCGATGTCGATCTATATCTGTTGATCTAAAATATTTGTGTAAAACATAACTTAAGATTGGGTATATTTATCTAATGTTCATCATTTTTTTATAAACTCCTTTATATATATATATATATTTTTTTTGGCTTTTTAAAACAAAGCCTTTACTAACTTATAGAGTATTTATATCGACAAACTTTTCATGTTTCGCAATTCCAGTTTTCTGTGCACTTTCTAACGATTCAGAAGCCGTCTTGTGTTGGCCTATTCCATCCGCTTTTAATGAAAGTGCAGCAGCGGCCGTGGCAGCTGTGTTCGGGGCAACATCAGCATCACGGCAGCAACATGCAACACGCGGCAGCAACAGTTGCTGCAACAAGTTGCACTTGCATGAGCCACTGTGCACTGAGGCGTGCAGGAGGGAGACAGCGATAGAGATGCCGGGGCACACACACACACACACACACGGGCGTTTCGTTTTAGAATTTTTAGTTTAATGATTTGTAACCGGTTTTCGAGGTGGCAATTCCCATGCGACGATGGCTGCTGCAGTTGTTGCAGCAGTTGCTGCCGCTGCAGGGCTATATGTATACATACCTACTTAGAGTTTGTGCCACTGTTTAATTACACTTCATCCTACGAACAGCTAAAAAATAATAACAATAGCGGAAGTTATACAAAAGCCGCAAAACCGGCCGCATAACAAAAGAGAGAAGAAAAAAGACAGACAGAGATTAAACAACGAGGGTTGCGCGATAAGAGCCAAAGAACTCGACGGACGAAGGGCGAAAGAGTGCGAGCGAATAACATGTGACGAAAGCAGTCGGCTGGATACGAGTTTAACAACATTTAACTGTTGTTTACACCCGTGATTGCCCCTATTCCACTTCTAACTAGTGCAGAAAGCGCTTACACACATGGAACTTACTAACTACAATATCTCTACCATTTATGGATTGCACAACAATAAAGCACAGAGTCTGAGAGCAAGGGAATTGCAGTCTTTGCAAAAATGCCCAATTTCTTAATTATCAAAATAGTAAGCATACTCTACTTTGTGCTTAATATCATGAAGTAATCTTTCCATTGCAAAAATGAACTCGTGATTCGGCAACGAACATGTATTCAATTTTTGACAAAGATGTTAAAATGTAGTGGTAATTTCAAGTAAGAAAGTCGTTGGACCTTCTTTCGGGAGTTCAGAACTACAAAAACAAAACCTACATATCCCAGGAACGAGCACCGCGAGGCGGACGATCGTTAATCCTTAAATTAATTAATCCAGTTAGTTAAATAAAGCACCCAATAACAGATCAATAAATAACGATTCAGTTAACACTTTAAGTAATAGCTGTCTAGTTTTGGAGAAAATTATAGTTAATTTGAATGCCTTGTTTAGATATTACTTTTTTGCCACCATAGTTGTATTCGGGTAACTTGTTTTTGCATCCAACTCCCAAGTTAAACGCCGATATTCCGCGTAAAAAGTGTCCCTCGTTTAAAAAATAAAACAGGCTTACCTCTAAAGTTTGCGAAAACGGCCGTCAGCCATTCAAGTCCAATTGCAAGGCGAGACTTTCCGCTTTTGT
Source organism: Drosophila rufa (assembly GCA_018153105.1). Lineage (NCBI taxonomy): Eukaryota > Metazoa > Arthropoda > Insecta > Diptera > Drosophilidae > Drosophila > Drosophila rufa. The sequence continues at coordinate 11,928,878 of JAECXS010000085.1, forward strand.
AGGTCTTGTTTTGTGCGTTGCTTTTGCTGCATTCATTTATTTTTCGCCAGTTAAAGTTGCTTTCAACCAAATTGAATCAAATGGCGAAAAAAGCACAAGCTGCAAATTGTAAAAAATTGTATTTATTATAGACATTGACTTGGGTGCGCGCACACACTTTCACGGCACAATTAATTGGCTAGATTTTTCTCTCCATCTCGCGCACTGCTCCTCCTCCTCCGTCGCCGTCTCCTCTTTAGCTTCCTCTTCTGCGCAAACAGCTGGCCAAGTTGTTTGCACACATTTCGCACAGTGGACAACTTTCGCTCAAAACGGATGCAGCGATGCAGGGAGACGACGGCGAGCAAGGAGTAGCGGGGGGGAGGCGGCGCGGCAAGGAACTGGTTTTCTTTGCAACAGGAATTCTTCTTGCCACTTTTTTTGTTTTGCTAAATTTTCTTCTTTTTAATTTTCCATCAATTGGCACGTTTCCGCTCGGCTGGATTTGCGTTTTCCTATTGGGTCTCTTCTGGCGCCCCAATTTATTTACGAGTGTTCTAATTTATTTCGCTGGCCCACAAAACAAACAAATATTTTTATTTATCTCGTTCCGCACTTTCTTTTGGCATTTTTTATGGCCCGAAAAAAGCGATCTGCTTTTTCCTCTTCTCTTTTGCTATTTTTAACAGAACTCACACACGCACACACGCACACACAGCCACACGCACGCACACACGGGACTCACACTCAGGTGAAAATTAGTGCAGAATTCCTCGCCGATCGTACGAATAATTCTTGTTAAATAAAATAACTCTGCCAGCGCAAAATTATCTTTATTGTTCAACAAGTTGTTGTTTCAGGCCGAGCACGTTTTGTTTTTTCTTTGAAAACACACACAAATCAACCGGAAAATTGATTTATTTATTAAAATATTAAAACAGCACGATATGTATTATCACAACAAACAATATACATTTTGGTCGATCTTTTTGTTTGCTTCTGCGCCTGCAGTGTTGCCAATTTAGTTTTTTCCTGTCACATCTGGCTTTTATCAAACTTAAATGACGGGAGGAAATTAAATACACAGGGAAATCCGTTAAGCCTGTTTTCGAATGGATTTGTTCAATCCCTGATCAGTTTTTACGCGTTTTCTTTACGTTTACCGGCGTCGGAGTTGTACGTGACTCTGTTTTAGTGGATTTCCTCGGTTTAGTAGGACTTTCTTTGCGTTTTAGCACTATGATTGTAACTTTTGTAGTTTAGCGAACTTTTTTTGTGATTAAATTATTTTTGGACGCTAGCCTAGTTATTTTATAGAAACTTTGCTTTTTTTGTTGGGCGGGAAGACAGTTAAAAATCCACAGAGCGGGAGAGCCGATTCAACATTTTTTTTTACGTTCGTTTGCACTCGTACTTATAGGTTTCTTGAGTCCCACAAGTCCCACATCCCACTTGAGTCCCACAAGTCCCACATCAAATCCACAACTCTCTCGGACTCTCTCCCGCTCTCTCTGACATCATGGCTATGAATTCGATGTTGATGAAACATTTGGGAATGAATTGGACAATTCGTAGATGAGGGGGCAGGGATCCACTTCGTGGGAGAGTGGAGCGAGAGAGCATTTTAACAGTCACAGTCTACATTCTACACGGGTTAACAGAAAAGTGGCCAAAAACCTGTTAACCCGAACCCCAATTTTACCATATAGGAGCGCTGTAGTGAAGATCGGTCTCGAATCCACCGAACACAAATAATTAAATATTAAATATTGTTTTAACCGAGAAAAGAATTTAAGATTACATGAAATATAATGTATGGCGGAGTTCAATGAATTAATACAATTGTGAAGGTGTAAGAAAGAGTTATAGGTTACAAATTAGTGGAATATGTTAGGTTTAGGTATGAAGATTTATATTATTTTGTGTGGTAGGTCTATAGGGTGTCTTCTTTTAAGTCTTCTTCTGGTTCTGTGTTCTAGTAGTCTTCTAATCAGAAAATTTGGGTGGGAGACAGTTTAGTTTGGTATGTTGCGGCTTGATTGTTGATGACGACCCCGATCATGGGGACTTTGAGGTCCTTGGCAATGTCGACGCTCGTATGAACCATTCCGCTCTTGTTCTGGAACACTAATACGGTCCAAATTCGTTTTGGCAGCGATTCCATAAACTTAAATTCCGTACCTCCACGTAGGGGCAAGTATGGTTTTATATATCCTAACCTTGTTGTTTAGGCTTAGATGGTTATTGTGTCTTAGAAGCCAGGACAGCTTCATGGCCTTCCTTTTAGTGTGCTTTTGATTATCTTGGTGTGCTTTGCAAACGTTAGTCGAGAGTCTAGGGTCACTCCAAGGTATTTGTGATCCCTTTTTTGTTCCAGAACCTGTCTGTGTAGAAATAATCCTGGGAAGGAGTCCTTTGGGTTGACTGAAATGTTCCAAATACAGGCCCAGTTTTTAAATTTCTTCAAGTATGTCTGGAGTTGGTTTAAGCCGATAAAAAATAATTTAAAATTACATTAAATATTAGATAATGTTGTCTAGGGTTAACATAACTTTAAAGTCCTATTGTTTTTTATAACCCCAGTAAGTCAAAGGATAATCCTATTATATATTTTATTTTCAAACTATATATGGCATCAAATCTAAACTAAGCCTGACAATGAGTTCAAATAATTAAAATGCACAAACCTTAAGCAACTATTTTGGCAAATATTTAACTAAGAACACACAAATTACGCGAATACGAATAAAAAATTAAATAAACCGGTGGGAATACATTGCAGTTAAAACTCGAGTCTTCCTCTCATTTAGCGTGGAAATATATGAGTTATTGCGTTCAAATAACCTAAACAAAACTAAGAGATACGAACTATCAGCCGGGGTCAGGACCGTGTGGAGGGAGTGGAGCAGCAGGCCATAGACACATCCAAGGGTAACTCCTGAGAGCACGCAAACGTCGAGGTGCTGGTCGTCTCGTTAAAGCCACTGTCGACGCGGTAAAGCGGAATCCGGGGTCCTTGCTGCGGTATTGCTACTAAAGCCGGCTCTATTTGCTGGATAATCGACAGATCCTGATCGCGATCCTGATCCTCTTCCTCCTCTAAGTTGGCACTGAAAGATTGCGAGAGATTCTTGCGTTGCGCGGAACGATGTCGTCGGTGTCCCCGTGGGGTGTCTGAATTGGAGGAGCTGCAATTGAAACTGAGGGTGGACAATTGCATGGCCTCGGCCTCCTCCTCCCCCTCCTCATCATCTTCCTCCGTTTCTGGCTCCAGCTCACTCCCCTCCTCCTCTTCGGTTTCATCGAACAAAGGCTTTTCGCCAGCCTCAATTGCTACCTGTCGGGTGCTGTTCACTCTTAGTCGGCTCACTCTCTGATTGATGCTGCAATCCGAGTGCTCCAGTGCCACTCCCATTGGCGAGGAACTCCTGTCGGGCGTGAATTTCAAGGCAGTTTGCTCCGATAGAGTCTCGTGCTGCTCCGTCACGCTCACCTCCACCTTGGAGTACACCAATCGCCGACTGAGATGCTCGGATGGCGCTATGGGCGACGGCAGCTCCAGCTCCTGCATGAGCAGCTTCCGCTTTCCGGAGCAATTGCCATCATCGGGTGTGCCTGGTGGCAGGCCACAGAGGTTCCGTATGGGCGAAAGGCTGCCGAAACTTCCCTCGCCGGAAGCGGAGTCGGACAGTCGACCCGCAAATAGGGTTTGCTTGCGCTGCGGACTGGAGCCCGCCATAGGCGACGAGTGCTCGCCGGGATCTTGCTGCTCACCCAAAACAATGACATTGTGCAGATCAAAGAGCTTCCTTCGCATCGAACTGTTGAAGATGTCGTTACCGCCGCCCGATTTGCTCCTTCCCGACAAGCGCCCTGCCGCCAGGTGGGGCTGGAAATACGGACGTAGCGCGTCCTCGAGGGCCTTTGGTAAAATCGGCGGGAGAGTGAGTTCCGTTTGCACCTCGCAGTCACGCCCCCGCCTCGATTTATTCGATATTGGTGTGTTATCCTCGAGAATGATGCGTTGCTTGCGCAGAGGACAATCCACGGGACTCTGCACATTGTGGGACTCCTTGAAAAAGGCACTTATTGCTAATTGGGCCTTGGACTCCACTTCCGGGTCGGGCGAGTCGTGGAACTGCGTCTCGTGGGGCTCCACATCCGCGGGCTTTAGTTGCGACACCTCGTCTATATTCCACTCGAACTGCGTGGAGCAGAGTTGTGGAGTACGCGAGCGGAAGAGCGAGGGACTGCAAGCGAGGAAAATGCAGGATATAGGGAAGAATTCGACAGAGACATCCACAAAACTCACCTGGCTATCAACGGCAGGTGCAAGCGGTCCGCCATCGCCACCTCGAATGGATTCCGCACTTTCTGGAGCCTTTTCGGCGGCGGAGTGCACACTCCAGCCGACATTTGGGGGCTGTATTTTCCATTTTCCATGCCGCCATTCGTTGGCGTTGTCGCCGACGCCGTCGATGTGTGGCCCTTCGTATAGCTATTCCTGCGCGCCCGGGATTTCAGGCCGCTTAGATTGGTAAAATATCTATTCTTGAGGGCCTGGGGTGTTCGCGCCTCGTCGTTGTACATTGTTTTTAATCACAAATTTGTCTAATTTTACTAAAATAAATGGAAAGGGCCGCCACAAATGCGCCTGCTGCGTTCGGCAGGCAGATGTCAGTATTTTCAAATGCAGCTGTGTTGTAAAGTGTCCGAAGGCGAGCTATCGGGATCGTTGGCCGTTCGAAAAAGAAGCCGCCTAATAATATAATTACGCTGGAATATGCTTGTATATCTATTGGTTTCTCATATAGTTCTTCTTAATTTTAAGTTTTCTTATCTTTATTGAAGCATTTTCGCTTTTTAACAACATTTGGTATTTTTATATTGCGCGCCACTTGCCAGTTGACACCATCAGCTGGGCTCAATAACCGTTGCAGAAATCAGTGAGACCAAAACAATAACCGTGAAAATACTAGAACATTTAAAATTATTTTTTTATTTTTTTAAATCTAATCTCGAATTGAAAATCAATTAATTCTGTTTTGAGAAGTCCGTTAAAAAAGATAAGAACAACAAGTAAAGTTTTCTAAAAGTGGTTGGTGTTCAATTAAATAGTCATTAAACATTAAGAACGGTCTTTAAGACAGTGTCTTCCAACTTTTAGATACTAAAATAAGTTAGAAGTTATAAAAATTAAGAAAAGCCTACGAAAATTAAGGCAACCAAAAGGAAATGGAAAGCCCCAGTACTGTAAAACGCCAGTTAATAAGTACAATCTAGTATTTAATTTGGCCGCAACCAATGGTCACACTGCCAGCTGGTCTCTGCTTCCCTACACATACACGACGGCTGGCTGCGTGTGCGTGCGTGCGCGTTGCTTATTGGTGTGTGTGTGAGGCAGTGCAGAAACTGAAACCGAAACAGAAACAAGAAAAACGAAGCGAAAATCACAGAAATTAAAATCGAAATCGCTGTTAACTAATCACCCGCCGGGCGAACCGCAAAAGTGGCCAAAATTCGGCGAAAACAGCGCAAGTGTGACAAGGCATTCGTGCAATCGCAGCCGTGCGCAAAACGAACGAAAACAAAAGAGAATAGTGTTGATAGTAATACGAGCGTAGTTAGCAGCAGCAGCAGCACCGTAAGCAGCGGCGTCAGCGCAAGCAGCGGCGCGGGCAGCGGTAGCAACAACAAACGGCAGGCGGCGGGCACGGAAACGGGCCGGGGAACGGCCGAGAACGAAACAGCGACAACAACAGCTGCCGGCCGGTGTGCGGCGGACTTAAGCGAAGCTGTTGCTAAAAGTGGGCGTGGCGCCGGGGGCGGCGGAGCTGGTGGTTTTGGGGAAGGCCGTGAGAAAGAGGAAAGGGAGGAGAAGCCGAAGGAGCAGCTAACAAAGGGCCACGGCCCACTGAACGCCACACATTTACATTTAACAAACTGCCTGCGCACCGTGCAAAAACTTGCTATTGAACTTGACAGCGACGTCGACGCCAAAGCCAAAGCCAACGCCAACGCGAGCAGCGAAGCCAACGCCAGCAGCGCTGTCATGTCAGAGACGGGCTGCCGGCATTATCAGAGCTACGTGAAGGAGCACAGCTACGATACATTCCGGGTCATCGACGCCTACTTCGCTGCCTGCGTCAACAGAGATGCGCGCGAGAAGAAGGTGAGAATGAACGAACGGAATAGTGCGAGGGGGAGATGGTGGTGGGTGTGGGAAAATTGGCTCGAGAGCAAAAAGGACTGAGAGAGAGGATTATTTGGTAAGAGAGAGAGAGGGAGTGCAAAGGTGAGAATGTGTGAGTGAGCAAGAACGAAATTTAGTGATGCGCAAACATTTGCATAACCGTGAATCAGTCACAGCCAAAGGTCACTGACACGGTAGCGGTGTGAAAAAAAAGAAGAAGGTGAAGATATCAGTATTGATCGCAAGAAAATAGTGATTATTTAATTATAAGGGGTTGCATATTTCTGATTTTGTTATTACAAATATTTTTTTTTATTGCATTCACTTTTATTAATTAATTGTGAATTTGGTTACTTTACCATCACAGATCACGTGAATAGAAAATTAGTGAGAAAATTAGATGAGAGAAACGGAACTGCGGAAAGAGTGGAAAAGTAAATTTAATTACCAAACATTTTTGATGATTATACAGTTTGCTTAATCGTGGATGAATCACCTTGAAGGTCGTTGACCCTTTATGGTTGCAAATCAGATTTTAGAAGATATGGAATAATTTTTAATTCGTCTTGAAATGGTTTATAATTTCAAGCTGAATACGAAGCGATTGAAATATTAATTAACAGGAATTTAGTATGCTAAACATACTGATTACATAATTATAAACACTTTAAGATCTCCTTTAATTTGTATATATATATATTCCATTATTTGTATATATATATTTTTCCTCCCACAGGCGATCCACTGCAATTGCTTCGAGTGCGGCAGCTATGGCATCCAGCTATACGCCTGCCTGCACTGCATCTACTTTGGATGCCGTGGTGCCCATATCACAAGTCATCTGCGATCAAAGAAGCACAACGTGGCATTGGAGCTATCCCACGGCACACTGTATTGCTATGCCTGCAGGGATTTCATCTACGATGCGAGGAGCCGGGAGTATGCGCTGATCAATCGCAAGCTGGAGGCCAAGGATCTGCAGAAGAGTCTCGGATGGCAGCCGTGGATACCCACAGCCAAGGAGACGAATCTGCTGCTGGCCAATGCCAGGCGGCGATTGGTTAGGCCAAATCAAACGATCGGATTGAGGGGATTGCTTAATTTGGGGGCCACCTGCTTCATGAACTGCATTGTTCAGGTAAGTCCGGTTTAAAGGGGCAAGAAAAGAGCTCAACTAATCCATGGTATTCCCATGTTTAGGCTCTGGTGCACACTCCTCTGTTGAGTGATTACTTTATGTCGGATCGCCACGATTGCGGTAGCAAGTCCTCGCACAAATGTCTCGTCTGTGAAGTGTCGCGACTCTTCCAGGTGAGATATTGTTTTATAATATGTGAAAAACTCTGAAAACGAATCACTTACTGATTGAAATTCCGCTTTCGTCCATAGGAGTTCTATTCGGGCTCCCGTTCCCCATTGTCGCTGCACCGCCTGCTGCATTTAATCTGGAACCATGCCAAGCACCTGGCCGGCTACGAACAGCAGGATGCGCACGAGTTCTTCATCGCCACCCTGGACGTGCTGCATCGGCACTGCGTCAAGGCCAAGTCGGAGCACGAGAGCAAGAGCAATAGTTCGAGTTCCGGCAGCGGCGGCACAAATTCCAGCAGCTCGAGCAGCTCGCATTGCTACGGCCAATGCAATTGCATCATCGATCAGATCTTCACGGGCATGCTGCAGAGCGATGTGGTGTGCCAGGCCTGCAATGGAGTGTCCACCACCTTTGATCCCTTTTGGGATATTTCGTTGGATTTGGGGGAGACGACAACGCATGGTGGCGTTACCCCAAAAACTTTAATTGACTGCCTGGAGCGGTATACACGAGCCGAGCATCTCGGTTCGGCGGCGAAAATCAAGTGTTCCACGTGCAAATCCTATCAGGAGTCCACCAAACAGTTTAGCTTGCGCACTCTGCCCAGCGTCGTTTCCTTCCACTTGAAACGTTTCGAGCACTCGGCTCTGATCGATCGCAAGATTTCCTCTTTTATTCAATTCCCCGTCGAGTTCGATATGACGCCGTTTATGTCCGAGAAGAAGAATGCCTACGGTGACTTCCGGTTCTCTCTGTACGCCGTTGTGAACCATGTGGGCACCATCGACACCGGGCACTATACGGCGTACGTGCGGCATCAGAAGGACACGTGGGTTAAGTGCGATGATCATGTGATAACGATGGCATCGCTGAAGCAGGTGCTGGACAGCGAGGGGTAAGCTCTGAGTATTATTTGTCTTTCAAATTCATTTAAAATGTTTAATTATTTTCAGTTATTTATTGTTCTACCATAAGAACGTGCTGGAATACGAGTGAGGCATTGCAAGTGGACATCCATAGAGAGACTGTTTATCCCTCAACAACACTTAAACACAAAAATCCCTACAGAACGAATAAACACAAACAAAAAATAAACAAAAACAGACAAGTCCGCGGCAGCGCTTACAAATTAAGTAATCTTAACAAAAAAACGAAAAAAAAATCATCATATATTTGGGTATTCCTTTCACATATACTCAAAAGCATTGGAACAATAGAGAAAACGAAAAAGAAATTATTATTCTGAAATGTAATTTAAACACTCCAATCAATTTTTGGGGGATAAAACCCGTTTTTTGTTCTAAGTACTTCAAAAACCATAATACTAAAAAAACTAAACAAATGCTACAAAAAAAAAACACAACCATTTTTGCTTACGCATGTACATATAATAATGGAGAACCAGGGATATAAAAAGAGAGCAAAGCAAGTGCATTTAGCAAGAACTTAGAAAAGTTGAAAAAAAATGTATTTGTTTTTTTAATTTAAATTATACAAAAGTTTTACAGAAATCTCTTAATAATTTATTTTGATTAAACTCAACTCTTAAATTGTTAAAAAAAAATAATTAACATAAAAATCCTTTATTTATTTCCTACACATTAATTATTTATACAAATATTGAGAGAATGATCCTACGATATATCTTATAAACAAGCAAAGATCTAGGGAAACCAATTAAACATTACAAAAGGATAATCTTTCAAATCAGGCTTATTATATTTGAGTAGAGAAACAATTAATAGCAACAGCAAGAGATTTCTCCTACAACTTTAATATAAATTTAAGTTACGTAAAAATAATGATCTTAAAAAGAAAACAAAAAAAAAAATTACATTTCAAATCCACTTGGGCTCGTCCGGGAATTGAACCCGGGACCTCTCGCACCCGAAGCGAGAATCATACCTCTAGACCAACGAGCCAGTTGAACGACGAGCGTCCGAGTTTGCATTAGTTGCGCTCGTCGGATAAATGTGGCAGTGTGACCTGGAACTAAAATCCTGAACAGAAAACAATTCCATTTGGTATTTCTCGCTGCTCATTAATATGGCAACACTGAAATTATTTGAAAGTCAAGCAATCGCATTTAAAACCGTGGTAGAACGTGGATTAATTTAAAGACAAACTCTTTTTCAATGGTCCTACGGGCTACAAGAATAATTAAGCCTTTAAATATATTAAAACTGATTGTTTTTATTTTTTAAAAGACACCAAAACTGCTTGAAGTGAAGCCGCTGACGGCTAAGCAGTTATTACACAGAGTATCGGTAAAGCAGTGTATATAGTTCACTGCGTTATCGACACTGTGAATCGCTTTATACAGTCTTGTCGACTAGCAAAGACACAAACCATTGATGTCGATTTGTCAAATTTGTTGACGAGCTTGCGTCACGGCCAGTGTGACCGTTGGTGAAACGCTTTAAAAAACTCAGAATTTTGAATTTTTTCTTGGTATTTTCATTGAAAATGTGTTTTATTTAAAAAACCGCCAGATTCCAGCAGACGAGAAGGATGGAATGCTTTTCCGCAATTCGCTGGCGATTCTTCCGCGATTCAGTTGGCGATAACGATAGATAACGATAGAAAATAGATACAAGGCCGATTACTCTTACGATGTATCATGAGCGTTCACCAGAACAACTTGATCACTGATTACTGATCCATCACTGATCAGCTGATCAGTAAACTTGTTGTTTTGGTGAACGCGACCAAATTAATCATCGAAAAACAGCGATGTTTTCTTTGTCGATGATTTTCCCATCTCTTTTTTTATGGTGAGTGGGTATCGATACTATCAACGGTTCAAAGACTAGACAAGCTTACTATCGATACAATCACGATCGATTCTCTCGTTGGAGTGACAGCTGTATTCAATTGGGTGCGCAGTACGGAAAAAATATGGAGTTTCAGAAGGTTCGTAATAATTTGCCCAGCTACAATTTTAAAGCTGAACTCGTTCACAAAGTCTGCATTTGTGAGCGCAAACGCGACGACAAGATTGTATGCGGCCGCTGCAATCAGTTCTTTGTCGGCCGCCTTTCGCAGCCTTGCCCAAAGCATCCTGAAGTAAGTGAAAAAAAAGTACCCACTACTTTTGTTCATAGTAAATAAATAAATCCGTTATTTAGGTCATTTTCTTGATGGACGCCCGTCAGTGTGCCTTTTGCGGTGCTTCTGTCGCTTACTTACAAGTCTCCAAACAATAACAATACCAATACAATCTGATGCCTTCCACTAACAAACAAGCGCAGCTTTCGTTGACGAAGCTGGGCTATATACTATCAAAAATTACGTAAAAACTATGTAAAAGCCACTATTAACTTTATTAAACATGAGCAAACTATAAACACAGGCTTCATAATAATTTGGATACGTTAAAAACACAAGAGGGTTTTTATTTTCATTAGAAAACTTTGTAAATGTAAACTCCAACAGCTCCAGGAGCTTCTGGCGTTTTCAGATTGGACGCGATCTTGTGCTCCGCCAGGAGGTCATCGTCCACCCATTCGCATCCGGTCAGTGTTGTCCCTGATCCGGCGCAGGTTCTTGAGGATATGGTTCATCGTGCACAATGGCTGATGCAGGCACGCGAACAGTCAATTCATACGCTTTTCTTTCGCTTGTAGACAGTGACGGGTGTCCCGAGGGATCAGTTGATTTTCGGAGTCGAAAATTTGAAGAGTAAAGGTATTTTTCACTAACAAAGTTTGTAAGTTCGGCATGTGTTCCTAGCATTCTTGGAGATTTATTTTCGGTAAATCCTCCTCTGATACCTTGGGAATTTTCATTGGTACCTCAGGTGAGCCATTAGAGTCACCTCCTCGTTGGAGACTGTGAAAAAGGGCGGATAAGCGGAGATTTCTAATGAAAAATTAGTCCCAACTAACCTTCGGTGATCTTCCCCAGCACTGCGTTATCACTAAGGGGGTAAACAGGTGGTTTGGCCACCCTCGGTCTTGAGGGTGTCACGGCCACTGAACTGGAGAATGTGGAGTAGTCCCCGCCATCTGGCTGTGAGTTCTTTTTGTTATCCCCGCTGGCCAGGTCGAGCGGAGTGATCTGCAGCGGCGTCGCTACTGCCACCGTGAGAATGTCTTTGGAGGAGGTCGAAGTCAAAGGGTTGTGTCTGTTCAGAACCCACTTGTCAAAGGGACACAGCGGCGAGTTCTGGTCCGGATCGTAGCTGATCGACATCTGGTGAAGATTCTTCAGGACAGCGCGCCTGAGGGATCTCATCATCCCCGGCCTCCGTCTTGCTGCTGGCATGCATCTCGGGCATCTGGCTGCTCTGGGTAACCATCCCCCATGGTTATAACTTACATATATAGTTTATATTCTCACTTTCCAATTGGTCAGGCGAAAGAAACAAGCAACTTTACCGTACAATAGGGACGACACTTGCCCGGGTATGTTTTCAAATATCGATATTTTTACTTACTTACGATGTGCCACCGATTTCAATGAAAATCGCAGCACTGTCATTTAACGGAATATTTTGCGTTTCGTAACACTGTCATTTACCGGTACTTCGAAACGAAAAAAATTTTCCGGAACGTTCGTTTTAGGAAAGCGTCTGTGCACTTAATTTTTTAGAATAAATGTAGTTATTGTCGCCTTGCCAGTGAGTGTTCATTGTTTAGAAAAGCCATCAGCAATAACGAAAATAAACAAGCATGGAGAATCAAAGCAACTCGAATTATACACCTAAAACCAAACGTAATTATGAGCTTAACTTGAGGAGCCGCCAAACACCGCATTTATTTATTTACCGACTGCAGCACAGAACCGTGGCACCGATTCCAGTGCCATCGCATCTCGTTTGGAGCAGTTCTACGGCAACCTTACGGGCTCCAGTCCCAGGGATGTAAAAGTAAACCCACAGCTGAAATGGGTCCACCGGCGCATTTCCGATAAAATGTTTGAGCCCCGTGGCCGGGATGCCAACAACAACGAGAGCTCCCCGCCCGGACCGAAGCTCCTGGCTCAGCCGGAGCTGGTGGAGATGGAGCAGGAGCAGAAGATCAAGTACGAGCTGCCACAGGACTATCAGGGAACCAAAAACTGCATTTGCTTTCGCCCGCAAAGTGCCTATGAATGTGGCTTTTGCCACCATTACTTCCAAGGCCGCCTATCGGAGATTTGCGAGAAGCATCCATCGGTATGAGTCGGTCTCGTAGAGGATTCTCCCTGTATAAACCTTTTAAAATGTATCCTTCTTTATAGGACCATTTCCTCATGGACTTGCGTCAGTGCCCCTATTGCCAGGCCCAATTGGAAATGATCAAGAAGGCGCCTCTCAGCTGGGACGACATTCGTAAAATCGAAGAGGCTGAACTGCCCCCTGACACTGACCTATAGACCCGGGTTTGAGACTCGTGGAATGCGTATTTTTACATTACTTACTAAATGTAGATCGTAACATAAATAGTAAGAAACTACTAATCACAGTTGTGTTCGAGTAATTGCGTTTTTTTAAATGTTCAAATGCAGAGCCATGGCTAGCAGATTTCACTGTGAATGCCTTGGTGTATTCTTAGCTTGAGACTCTCGTTTTAAGCGCGACATTTATAGAGTGCTCATATCATAAGCTGCCAGAAAGAAACTGCGGCACGGACATGACCGACATAAACTCCTTATGGCCTCCTAGTCACAGCAGTGACTCGACGCTAAGTAAGTGCATCGGATAAAAGAGCTGTCTCATACAGATATGGGCAAAATGCTAGGGCTTGGCTTGAAAGGCTTATTAGAATAAATGTCGTTTACTTTTTAATAATACCTCAAGATGTGTTATTAAGCATTTAGTCTAAACGGGGACATGAATCTGTGTTATTATATTTATTGTGGTTGAATATATAAACTACCTTTTCTCTGCAAGCGATAAATGCCGCTGCTCCAGGGATTCCCCGACGAACGCTGAGTCATATCGGATAAGTATATAATATTTCCTGCCCTTGTGCCTCTTCGTCTTTGCAGCGTTGACTCCCGAGTATCGCCCCATCCGAAATCAGTGGACAAATTCGTGTCACCGATAACAATTCAATCACTTAAGAGTTCAGCACTTTTCGGAATCGGTTTACAATGCCCCAAGCGAAGTCCTGTCTCCCAGGACACATTGTGGTGTTCGTTTTCTATCCCTCGATATTCTCTGGCCAACTCCGGCAGCTGGTAAGTGCAGACGCTTTAGATTGCATTTGCCTCTACTTATTTTATATATATTTTTCACACTTTTCCCGACTTCCTGCGCTGCAGCAGTTTCTCAACAACTTGGCCAGCTAGCTATTGAATGGGATTCACTTCTCCGACTTCTGTCTTGGAGTCCTTTCGCATGTGCATTCTGGAATCAGGCGCCTGGTTGTGGTAAATCAATGGCTGCAGTGGCTAAATCCCTCTGCGAATTGAATGGGACAATGCCTGCAGTTTGGGACCTTATTTTCCTTGCACAACTTATAATGATCTGTGGTAGGTGGTCAGGCTTGTTTTTGGTATATATTTTCTTAGTTTACAGGCTTAAGGGGGGCTTTTGTTGTTGCCGGGCAATCGTCTTTCCTTCTTTCCGGCAGCTTTGCCTTGGCCTTTGTCAACAACTGACTCCGGCCCTTGGTTAACTCGCTAATGCTTAACTATAGATCGTCATTGCAAAGGCAACATAAACAACATCTCTCTGGTACTTCCTTTCTGTGTCGGCGAGGCCATCATCCGGCAGTGGCTTCCCCTTTTAACCCGTTTCAAAAACAGCTCCGGCTCCGGCTCCAGCATCGTTGACAGTGGCAACCAGAGGACTCGGTCCCGGTTTGTGTTGTGCCCAGTTGTCCTCCTCCTCCTGCGCATGTATATACGAGTGTCTTTTGCCTGCAGGCGCACTTTGGAATAACTTGGACAATTGCTTTCATGCTGATTTCGTTTCGCTACGGCCCCCTCACTAAACCCATGTAGTAGTTGGTTTTAAACTCATTTAAAGTTTCCGAACAAGTTTCTGGCTTGTATTAGCAGGACTATTTGAAGGATGCAAAACTCAAAAGATATTCCAATTAGGGTAACAGTGTTTGGCCCTTGCCCTTTTCTCTACCACTGTGACTTGGAAAATGTGTCACAAATTGGGTTATCTAAGAGGGGAATTTTACAGAGTCAATATTGCATAATTTTTAATGATTTTATTATATTTCTTAGTTAAAAATTTAATAAAGAAGACCCTTTTATTTTGCAAATATTTACAATAAATAATCGGACCGATAGAATGGCAAACAGATTCAATAAAGGACATTTACAATGTAAATTTTACATCAGAAATATTTTGTGCTTTTATAGCTAAACCCATAATTAATATATTAAAACGGTAAACAAATGTTACAATTATCTTTTCATTTTTGCTCCTAAAATATTCATGAAAGTCTGTTCATCGCCCCCCTAAAATGACATGGTTACACCCATTGACTCCTGGATGCCAAATAGACAAGTGCGAGGGCCTGGCTATTGTCCTTCGTGCCCTCCTTAACTGCTGCAGTGGCCCCTCTTTTCCCTTTTGAAGTGTGCACTTCCGCTAAATGGTATTTGGAGCAAGCACATAAGCTCAACCCCCCTGTCTACGCCAATAATGGCTCTGAATTTAAAGGCACTTGCAATTTTTATGGCAAACAATGAAAGGGACACCCAGGCTAGAGGAGGCCTTGGGCGGCACTAGGAGATTCCCCCATATGCAAACACATTGTCATCTGTTTATTTACATTCTTTTTTAATGGCAGCTCTAATAGACTGATATGGCGTGCTTTCCAAGCTAGGCAAAACAGGGCTTCTTGAAAATCTGTTGCCTTTCATGTATCCATTTGGAAATAGCTGTTAAAATATTAAAATAAATATTTTTGATAGATTTCATTTGCCAAAAACTTACTCCATCTGGAACCCATGACAACAGGGCAAGCTGAATGCTCGGTCAACGGATCAGGATCGCCAGCATGGTTCAGATTGAACCAGATTAAGGCGTTACCCTTTTTGGGCTCTACGGCGATTTTTAGTTTGGTAAAAACTGTGGTTCCACCCAAGGGAACATCGGTGGCCTAAAAATATAAGTAAGATAAAAAAATCTATAGAGTATATCAGAGTTATACAGCATATTTAGAAAATGTTTAACTTGAAACAGTAATTTCTGTAAAATATTGAGTGACTTTAGACTTACATATAGTAAAGCTGTTGCTATACGATCGCCACCCAAGTCAGCAAAGAAATTTGGCTGCAAAATATAGCAATTAATAAGCTATATCTTACTTTATTAATAACTTTACTTACAGGTCTCTTTTTTAAATCCACATAATCCACATGCTTACCAAAGTGTCCACCCAGACCATAATTGGTCAGGTGCAAGCCCATATTCTCGTTCATCTCAAGCCCACTCATATCTGCGATGCGTCGATTAATGCTTAGTGTAAACGAAGCTGTTGTTCCCTGAAAGGATACAATTTTAACCACTCTGTCCTGGCTTTGTGGCTTTCCCTTTGCGTCAAAGTTCACATATGTCCAGCCATCGGTCATGGTGGCATTAAAAATGGCAATATTTCTCATGGACTGGAATTCCTTGTCGTAGAGCACATCATGATAGAGCACAATCAAAGGATTCATATTCAGAAACTCCAATTTGAGAGGAGCTAGCTTGAGGAAATCGGATGTATCTCTGTTATAACGACAATATAGATCAGGTGAAATTCGCTTTGGCCACTTTCCCCGGCAACCTTTTTCTAGATTCGATGGTTTACGCTTATGTCTGGCGGCTTCCTGTTGAAAGATCTTCTCGTCTCCAGTTAGGTATTCATCAATGAGACTTTTTATGTTGTCATAATTGTCTTTCTTGACGACTTGTTTGGCCAAAGCATCCCATTCGGCATTCTCCTTGCCGGTGATACTTGCTTTGTCTATAGTTAAGGCTAAAAAGGATTTGTTTGAAATGAATTAAAGTTATTTCCATTTTAGGGAATTGATTACAGGAGAACCTAATACTTAAGAACCCTTTTAAGTACAGTGTTGAAATTTTTACTTATCTAACTCTCATTGTGTGAGCTCTCAACTGAATCGCTCTCCGACCTAAACTTACATTCTTTGAGCATGGCCTTGGCATACTTTTTGTAGATAATCTTTCGCTTCAATCCCAGTACCTTTTCATACATTTTTCCTTGGGGAATCTTATGAAGTCTTAGCCCCATGCGATACCAATGAGTGGAATCAGTGAATCGCGTTTGATTATAGTGGTAATCAGCCAGGGAAATACAATCGGGAGTAGTCAAATGAGAGCTAGAAAAAAATGTGTTTAAATCATATTATATAATACAATTTTTTAATTTGCCAACCCACTTGAATTTTTTATCCATCAAGAAGCCCTTGGTCAAATCCTCGGCGTGTTGATTGTAAAATTGTTCAATACGCGTCATACCTTTGAGGGCCACCTTAAGATCATCATTACTAGGTGCAGACTTCAATTCTTTTTCCATGGTTTTGGTAGTATTTGAGGCTATGGCCAGTTTCAGATACCTAAGCCACTTGGGCCAATCTTGATTGAGTCGTCTTAGCAAGGGAAAGGCATTTAACGGATTTGCCATATACTCTTCTTTTTCCTCGAGTTTTGTAGGCTTTGGTTCTCTTTTTATCGACCCTATAAATCTTTATAAATATACTTAATAAAATCCCTATTAACATATGACATATACTAGACTTACAATTTAATCATATCCAACTTGGCTTGCATTTCCTGCACGTATTTTTCCAAGTTGCCCCTTAAGGACTCTTCAAGATCTAGGAGCTTAACCATGCTCATCACAGAAGTACTGTATATCATGGGATCCTCAACCTTTTCGACCTTCTCGGTTTCTGCATTGCAAAAACTTTGTAAAAGGAATAATGATAAAAGGTAGATCTGAAACAGGAACCACTTCATCTTAGCTTAGGTAGACAACTGCATTTTTTATTTAAATATATTTAAGTAAATATAGTTTTTCATGGCTTATTAGTTATGGCTTTTCCATTTGCATTTCCGCAATAAAAACATGAATAAAAAGTTTGCGGTTGCTAATTTATTTATCACTGTAAAAACTTATTTAATTAAACCAAGCAAAGGGAAAATAATTACATAGAATAAGTATTCTTTTTTGTTTTTAACTGTTACGCATATATTTAAAAAAAAGTTGTATTTTATTTCTTAGTACCGCATGGAGCGATAAACATTTGAGGAAACAAATGGATCCACATGGTGAGAGCTGAAAAATAATAATATTAGAACGAGTCATAGTCCAAATAATTCGAATAAACCTACTCCATCTATCGCCATTGATCACGGGACACACCGAGTGATGGCTCCTTGTATCAGGGGTTCCATCATCGTACAAATTAAACCACCATAGACTGCTGCCTTTTCGTGGGTATATCGAGATTTTAAGTTCTGGAAACACCGTGGCACCGCCCTGTGGAACATCGCTGGCCTACAAAAGAAATTTAAATTAAATTAAATTGAAAAGGTAAAATGGAAAACTTAAAATAATTATATTATTATCATTAATTATATATAATATATACTCACATAAAACAGAACGGTGACCAAACGATCGCCCAAGGTAGAAGCATTGGGCGTTTGATATCCATCGGAAGTGTAGTCAAAGTGCGGTTTAAAATATGTTCCCAATCCATAGTTCGCGATCTGTATCGCCTCCGTTAAGGAGATATTAAGTCCTGTCATGTCAATAATGCGCTGGTTAATGCGCTTTCTGGTCGGTGACTCCTCCGACCACCACACGTGTCGAGCCACTATATCCCTGATCATTGATCCATTCTTTGGATCAGCATAGGCGTTACTCAAACCATCCGACTGTCCCTTGAGTGCCTCTATCTCTAAATCGTAGAGAACTTCGTGGTACATGACAATGTAGGGATCTAAACTGATTTCCTCCATTTTTAGCGGTGCCAATCGCAGAAATGGAGTCGTGGTGTAATTGTAGCGACATGTGAGTCTTAATTTCAATGGAAATTGTCCACGGCAACCCCTTTCGAAGTCGGAAGCAGGTCTTTTTGTCACATATAGCTCTTCTTCGAAGCCCATGTCATTCTCGGGCTTATGCAGTGTAGCCAATAACTCATTTAAATTATCTTCACTGGCATTTCCTAACGATTCCTCCACCTCGTTGACAATATCTGATTCACTCCGCGAAGGGTAGTGAATCATCCAGCCTAAAAAGTTGTGAAGAATTGGGGATTACATGAAAGTAGGATATATAAAAAGATTTACCATAAATACAGATTGCTTTAAGGTATTGGCGATTAAGATAGTCCTTTGGGTCCCCTAGAATCTCATTCAATGTGTCATTGTCCTCTTCGGGCTCGAGTTTTGAAGCCATCCGATACCATTTGGCCGCTGCTTGATAATCGCGTTGCTTAAACATCAGATGCCCCATAGCTATACGGTCGCGATAGGTTAGTCGAATACTGAAGACAAGATAATAATAAGAAAGGTTTAATTTTAATTTTAATATCATATCAGAGGCTCTCAGTGTGCGAGCGCTCTCTATGCGTCCTTATTAAAGGGATTAAAACGGAGAGAAATTAGTGGATTAGGATTTAACATGCAGATTTACCTGTATTGCTTGTCCTGCAGACGACCTTCTGCTAAGTCATCGATCCGAAGGTCATAGATTCTTTCTATACGTTGAATTCCAAGTGCAGCTTCCAAATAATCCTGGCCAACAGGTATTTTGGCCAAAAGTTCGTTTAATACCCCCATATCCGCTGTTGGTAAAATTTGACTATTAAAATAGTTTCAATATAATTGAAATTATCTGCAGGTTAAATGTAGTTTTAAAAATATATTTATGCTAGTTAAATAGCTTCTAAAAAATAAAGACTTACTAATTTTCAATTTCTCCTTAAAGTGCTCGTACCACTTTGGCAAATCTTCATGAGTTCGTCTTACGAGTGAAAAAGCAGACAATGGATTGGAAACATATTCTAGTTTCTCTGCTGGGCTTCGATTCATTTTATAATTAATAGAAAATATGTAACTAAAAGGAGATTGTGTTTTAACTATATATTATTCAGATGTATTAAGAAATTCTTACGCTTGTATTGTTTCGCTTTCCTCATTTGTCTCTTGCGCTATAAGGTTTTCCACAAACTGTTGCTCGAGTTTAAGAAGCTTTAAAAGACCCACCGTAGATGAGCTATATCGTTCGTTGCTCTCATTGTAAATCTGATCCTCAATGCCAAAACAATAGCCTAAGCTACAAAGAATAGGTACCACCGTCAGCCACAGACTCATTTTAACTAAAGAAACAAGCATTTGTTACAAACAATCAACTCTTTTATTTTAGCAATAGGAATTTAGCATGGTACAAATTTTTATAATTTATTCGATATACATATGTCAAGGTTTTTACTTCATAGCTAAATTGTAAACTCTTTATTTTATTTTATTTATATTGCAGTGTCATTCTACATATTAATTACATACTTGTTTAAATGACAATTTCGGTGCTTTCTGAAAACTAAATCTATTTATATTTTTTTTATTTTATGTATTTTTTTTTTATACTTTTATTTTGTTTTGAAACTTTTCCGCCTTCTGCCCTTGGCTTGCACTGTCTGTTAATCTTTTTTATCCATTTGGTGAAAACTGAAAATATTGAAAATAAGAATGAATGATGTAGCTAGATTGTTCAAACATGAACACGTTTTTACATATACGTATATATATATATATATACATATATGTATTTATCTTATACAAATCAATGCAGCTGTGATCTGCTTGAGCGCATGTGCGCGTATCTCTAAACAGCGGCCACTTGAGCCTAGCACAGACAAATATGTAATCTGAGCTCCTGCGTGAGTCACAAAAATATCTTCAAAGATAGGTGCGGGATAGCTGTGTCTTTCCCATCGCACTCAAGAATTTTTCCCATGTTAGGGTTAAACAAACCACTGCGTTGGTCTAGCGATAAGACTAGTTTTAAGAATCTCACGACCGCTACGTAAGCGCGGACTTTGAAATAAAGATTCAGTTTGAAATATCAACTCAAGAAAGAAAGACGTCTCTTTATTGGGCGTTCTTTTCATTTTGGCCCTTCGGGGCACTCTGTAATTTTCCCCCTTGTGGTAAGAGGTTCAGAGTTTTTAAACCAGCACCTTAAAAGTCTGTATGTAGTGCAAAGGCACCCGCAGTTAAGGTTGCAAAAATAAATATCTCTTGTTTCCCCCCACCCGTGGTAAGGAACAGAGAATAACATATAAAGCAAAAAGATATACAAAAATCTTTTATGCTTAAACAAAACACCTTAGTTTTGAGATTAAACTAAAGGTTGTTATACCCAATTTAAAAGTGGTAAGGCGTGCTTGAGGCCTCAAACATCAAGTTTTCAATTTAGAATTCCCAGAATGATGGCGTCGTATTTATTGGGCGTTTCTCTTTATTTTGGACCTTCGAGCGCCTCTGCAGGTTTCCCCCTAGTGGTAAGAGCCTCAGAGGAAGGACCACTCTACTATGTTTGGTCTTTTCTAGCAACTCTGCAGTTTTCCCCCCAGTGGTAAGAGACTCAGAGGAAGGACAGCGCCTTAAAAACCGGGCAAAGCGGTAAAGGTTGCTGGTGGTAGACTAAAGTTTCCCCACGTGGGAAGGAACAGAGTCTAGTTTATGCAAAAGGATACAAAAGAGTCCTTATTGTATGAACAGTTTGCAATTTATCTAAAAAAATTGTGTTCGAAAATTTAAAAATCGATCTTTGGAAAAAGTTTTGCAATTTTTATCTTAATAAAAAAAATTTGTGTCGAAAAAATCGACATTTATAAAAGGCTACTGAAAGTTCCCCCCATGAGGTAAGGAACGTAGTCTCATTTATACAAACGGCCACAATTTGTATAAATCTTTGCAAATATGCCTGCATTTAAGTGGAGGTATTTAAGGCTGTTGGACTAAAGCGCCAACGAAGCCACCGTAAAAGATGACGACAACACTGGAAGAAATCATCGGAAATATTTGGATCGACTTAGAATCCAAAGCTGGAGAAAGAAAGTGCCAGCACTTATATAATCTGGTCGGCCATGAGACTACAATCATCGGCTGGCTACCATCAACGTCATCTTCATCGTCTACACACCAGAGGTAGATAAATCAACACCAGAGGTCTTCAACTTCAACTTTACGTCTTCAACGTCAGCGGAATCTACATATTCACAAGTTGGACTACGGAGTAAAGTAAATATAAAATTAAAAACAAAATAGAAGGTCATCTTAAAAAAAAAAAAAATTGTTAGAAAATTATTACAGTCCACTAAATTGAAGTAAAAATTAAAATTGATCAATAATAATTTTTATGTATTCAAATTTTGTCAAATTTAAAAAACTACGCCTAATTTTGCTGGCCCTTGGCAGTATGTTCAGAACGAACACTGTTTTTTTTTATAAATATGTAAAATTGTTCAATAACATTTTTGTATTTTATGTGTTAAATGTAAAACTGCACGCCTAATTTTGCTGGCCCTTGGCAGAATGTTCAAACATGAACACGTTTTTACATATACGTATATATATATATATATACATATATGTATTTATCTTATACAAATCAATGCAGCTGTGATCTGCTTGAGCGCATGTGCGCGTATCTCTAAACAGCGGCCACTTGAGCCTAGCACAGACAAATATGTAATCTGAGCTCCTGCGTGAGTCACAAAAATATCTTCAAAGATAGGTGCGGGATAGCTGTGTCTTTCCCATCGCACTCAAGAATTTTTCCCATGTTAGGGTTAAACAAACCACTGCGTTGGTCTAGCGATAAGACTAGTTTTAAGAATCTCACGACCGCTACGTAAGCGCGGACTTTGAAATAAAGATTCAGTTTGAAATATCAACTCAAGAAAGAAAGACGTCTCTTTATTGGGCGTTCTTTTCAAGATGATGTAGCCAAAAATAAACGAATATTAGTGCTTTCCTTCATGGCGCTGCGCTAAATATTCATTTGATTCTTTTTTTGACAGAAATATAAAGGTCCACCTACCCCATTTATTTCCATATATAACCGGACATTCAGCCTGTACGCTGCGAGGATCTGGAGTTCCATCGTGTAACCGATTATACCAAAACAAACTGCTTCCTTTTCTGGGAAGCACTGATATTTTAGATTTGGTAAAGACAGTCGCACCCCCTTGTTCTACATCAGTAGCCTGAGAAAAGTTTAAAGATATAAAATCGATAGGTTTAAGAATTGTACTCCCTTTGGAATATGTACTTACAAACAATAACAATGTGGCTGTTGGTCCGCCCAAATAAAAGGAGTCCTTTGTATAATCGTAGTTTGGCTTGTAGTAAGATCCAAGATCATAGTCGGGCATATGTAACTCGTGAGTAACTTGAAAACTAGTGCCAACTATGTCAGAAATGCGGTTAATCACTCGCACTCTGAGGGATTCAATTCTCATCCGGTTTTCATGGGTGACTTTGATCATGTTCTTTGAGTGCAGCTTGAGCTCAGCGATCTCGTCGTCATAGAGCACATCGTGATGCATTACAATGTAGGGATCCAAGCTTATTATCTCCTTCTTCATGGGTGCTATTCTCAGGAATGGGGTTGTGGTGAAATCATAGCTGCAAAAGAGGTTCTTCCTCCTGGGAAACAGCCCGCGGCAGCCTAGTTCGTATACAGTTGGAGCTGTCCTATTATCGTTCATTTCCCTGACTATTTCCTCATCACTTTGGCTCAGTAACTCGGTTATAAGGTTATTTAAGTCTTCCGGGTTAGATTTTCCCAAGGCATCAAAGGCTATCGCTTGAGATCTTGCAATAGTGAGCGAAGGATCGGATTTTATTAAGCCTGAATGTTGGAATAAAAAAACAAGTAAAAGGAACATGTGTAAGGCAGAGCACTTACCAAATATAATCATCGATGTGGCATACTGGATGACTAATTTCTCGTTTATGTCTCCCAAGACCTCACTAATGATCCCATCATTTACATCGGGCTCTTGTTTGAGGGCCATGCGATACCACATGGAAGCCTTTTGGTAGTCCTCTTGTTCAAATTTGTGCTCGCCCAAGGCAAAGCAATCGCGTATTGACATTTTGACACTGTAAAAAAATACCTATAGGATTTATATATTTCTTAAGTTTTTGGGAGCGTACTTACTCGTATTTCTTGTCCTCTATACGACCTCTGGCTAAATCTGTGGCCTCCAAATCGTAGATCCTTTCCAAACGATGCATTTCCTGCAGGGCATACTTCATATCCTGTTCACTGGGTGCTTTTACTACGATTTCCTCCAAGGCATATAGTTCCTCTTTGGAAAATTATTATTATTGATAGAATCTGACTAAAAACTTAATAAAGATCGATCCCTACCCATTCCCACCAGCTGTTGTGAGTAATTGTGCCACTTTGGCAAGTCCTGATGTGTTCGTCTCACCAGACTAAAGGCATTCAACGGATTACTCACATATTTCTCGCGCTCTTCAAAGCTTTGATTGACCTTAAAATCACTCGAATCTATAAATCTGTTGAAGCAAAATTGGGTTTTATATTTATAATTCCTTTAAAAACCTCCTAATTCTTACGCTTGTAGATTATTAACTTTCTCGGCAAGTTTTTTCGTATATGTTATCATATTGTCCATGAACCTCTCCTCTAATTCCAATAGTTTTAAAAGTCTCGCATTGGATGAGATATCAAGTGGTTTCCTTTCGTTCCTTAAAGGTTTTTTTATATTTTCTCCAATAGTTTGTCTCCATAATAGAAGAACTACAAGCAAACTTTTCAAGCTCAGCATTTTGACTGAGCTGAGGAAGAGGAAATTTAAGTAAAAACAACATTCGATAAGGTTGCAGCGTACAAAATGCATTTGTTAGATTTATTTTGAGATAAAAAAATACGCCAAGCGTTAAGAGCTTCGTTTTAGAACTTTGGGAGAGCAGGGCTTCACAAATAATTGCGGGACGTAGTGCACCCATTTGGTCACAGCTATAAGGATAATATTAAATCAGAAGAAATCTTTATAAGATAAGATATGTACTCACTCCATCTTGAGCCAACTATGACTGGGCATACAGAGTGCAGGGATCGCGGATCTTGGCTGGCATCATCGAATGTATTAAACCAAAACAGGGCATTGCCTTTTTTGGGCTCCACAGCCACCTGTATATCGGGAAACACAGTCTGTCCTCCTTGAGAGACTTCCCCAGCCTATAAAGGACATTAAAAATGAATTCAAATTTAAAATAAATCTCTCAGAACACCCACATAAAATATCAAGCTTCCAATTCGATCGCCCAAAGGGTTGTTGGGCTCCACTTCTAAGGTGCGTTGGGTAAAATAGTCATGATGGGGCCTAAAGTATCCGCCCACGCCGTAATTGGCCAATTGGAGGGCGGGGAACTCCTCCACAGTGAAGCCGGTCATGTCGGTTATACGCTGATTGATTCGCTTCCTGATTGCCGATTCCTGCCTTGTCCAGTAGACGCGGCCCACGACTTCTTCTGCATCCGCCCAGCCATTTCCCATTTTGCCTTTTATTTCGCCTTTTATATCCTCGATTTCCTTGTCCGAGATCACATCGTGATACGATACAATATATGGATCGAGGCTCAGTTCCTCAGTTTTTAGGGGGGCCAACTTTAAAAACGGCGTCGTAGTGGAATTGTAGCGGCAGACGAGATTGGTCCGTTTGGGGAAGAGGCCACGGCATCCAATGTCATGGGCAGTGGCTGGGGGTTTTCCAGTGACATTCATAGCATTGGAATTTTCCATATCCCAATGTCTTAGCTTTAAACTGATAAATTCTTCAATTTTTGTTTCTTCAAGGTGGGTTGTCAGTAATTGATGGAGAGTTTCATTGGTTGACGATAGAGTCCATAAAGAAACGGCTAAAAGGTGATACAAAATATTCAGAAATATAATATAATTTATAATAATTAATATTATATTATATTACATCATGTTTTTGGCTTACTTACTGCGCTTAATTACTACTCTGGAGAATGCTTCAAAGGAATTATTTTCATTCTCATTATTCGTATTAGTTTTGTGTTTTAAAGCTTCCTTGAACCACTTTAAAGATCGGTAATAATCTCCAGACTCTAATTTGTGTTGAGCCAATGCCAAACAGTCCCTTGAAGAGAGTTTATAGCTGCAATAAAATATATTATTTGAAAAAATCTACTGTGATTAATAAAATATATTATGAAATATCTAAAGATTTCAAAAAGAATTACGAAAATCTTTCCAATATCTCATTTTTTATACTGACTTGAATTGCTTGCTTTGTAGCAGTCCATTGGCTATATCTTTCGCTTGGAGACCATAAGTTGTCTCAATGCGATGCATTCCCTTTAAGGTCTCTTTCATATCATGGGCATTAGGAGCTCTGGTCAGGATCTCTTCCATTGCTTTTAGAAAACTCACACCCACCGGGTTCTTGCTGTAATTTTGCAACTTGGGCCAGTCTTGGTTTAGTCGTCGAATCACTCCAAAAGCATTTAGAGGATTAGAGACAAACTTCTCCCTCTCCTTGTGAGTTGCATGGCTGGGACGCTTTAAGGTGTCAAGGTAACTAAAAAATGTAGTTAACGTATAAGATTTAAACTCCTCCTTTGAAAACAAACACTCACATATTCAGGTTATTCACTTTTTCCTGCAGGGCATCCGCATGAAGGGTAAAATTCTCCATAAACTGACGCTCCAGTTCGAAAACCTTTACCAATCCCAGAACTGAAGTAGTATAGGATTCCTTATCATAATCAATTTGCTCTTTATTTTCCGCATTTGTATCTGATTTTACAGGCAAAACTAGCAGAAAAAGTAACCCAAAGGCTTTTAGCATTGCACCCATGTCCGTTTCCAAGTTCTAACTAAATTATTAAGCAAACATTTTTTATAAATTGTTTATTTAACGCTTGAGATTTCATGCTTTAGGCACGTGTTTCGCGGATAACTGGTGAAATTTTTCCATGTAAGGCTTAGCAACACTTGTGGACCTTCGGGTAGCAATTTGACGAGGGCTAGAAATTTTAAATGATTGTAAAAAATAAACTAACGAACTTTAGATTCTGATGACTCACTCCACTTAGAGCCCAATACAACTGGGCAGACCATGTGCTTAAGATTAGTAGGTTGATTATGCCAAACTAAGGCACTTCCTTTTTGGGGAAAAACTGTCAGTTTTAGATCGGGAAAGGAAATGGCACCACCTTCGGTTACATTATTTAGCTGGATCATAAATAAATGTATTAAAACTTAACTATAAACCTTCTTTTGCTATTTTTTTTAAGTTTCTGCTGTTCAGATACTTACGAAAAAGACAATAGTTGTAGGATTATCGCCTGATCCTGGCTGAAAGACTTGTAATAGTTTTTTTTCTCTTTCTTCGTATCTTATTTCAGACTTACCGTTTGATCGTAATGATCTAAAATTCCCCCTATTCCAGTGTTGTAGATTTTAAATCCTTCGTCTTCCTTTACCTCTGATCCTGTCATGTCCAGAATGCGCTGATTCAACCGACTGTGCTCCTCCTCATAGATCGTAGTATACTTAATATTGATGTAATCGCCATTTAGGTATGACTTGGGAGGGCTCTTAAGGGTGGGAAGTGATCTCTTCTTGATCCTTGAAATCTCACTGTCGTAGATGACATCGTGAAACATTACAATAGAAGGATTTTCATGTAGCATTTCGGTCTTAAGCGGAGCAATAGTTAGAAAGGCACTTATTCTTGGTTCATAGTAACAACTCAGATTTGTTAAGAGTCTTGACCATTTTCTCTCACATTCATTTTGGGGCAAATCAAAAGGGACCTCCTAGTTTCATAATATTATTCCCATGGTATAAATAATATAAAATAATATGAGATATTAGGAGTACTTACAGTGGGATCTGGCAAATCAACTTTAAGCACTTCAGACATTTTGCGCTGTGCCAACCAGAGTTCAGCGTCTAATTCAGATACCTCTCGGAGAATATTTATCGCGGCTTTCTTGAAACCTTACAATATGGAATATAAAGTCGAAACGAAATAAAAAACCCTTAAACCACATTTAAGACATTTAAGTGTTACCTGCCTTTGCCAAAGCACTTGACACATTTTTGTATAGCTCGTTTATCTTAAAGTCAAAAATCTCCTCAAAGACTTGCTCATCTCGGAGCTCATCGTATTGCTGTAAGGCAGCTTTATACCAATTTATAACATGTTGATAATTTCCGGTTTTTCTAAATGTTTTGGCCAAAGCCAAACATTCCAGAGTTGTCATACTGGCACTGTTTGAAGTAAATAATAATAATAAACATAAATTAAACTATTTTTAACCTACTTGTATTGACGTCCCAAGAGCACTCCCTTGGCCATATCAACTGGTTCTTGATTGTAGAATCGTTGCACTACCATCACTCCATTGAGAGCATTCTCCATATCCTTCTCCGTGGGTTGTCCTTTGCTTAATACTTCCTCAATGGCTTGCAGGTGGCTCTGGCCCTCTCGGCGGGACATAAACAGCTCTAAGTAAGTCCAATCCTCATGGAGTCGCCGAATTAGGGCGAAGGAGTTCAGGGGATGAGCAACGAACTCTGCTGGGTTCCTTCTAGAAAATTCTCTTTTAACTTGCACTGCTTTCAAAAAGCTAAAAAAATATATTTGAAACGTTTGCACATACTAGACCCTTGCCAATTACCCACCTCTCTATAGTATCAATTTTGTTCTTGAGAGCTTTTGTATAGTTCGTTAACTCGCTGATAAAAAATCCCTCCATATCCACCAAAGTTTTCATGCCAGCTATAGAGTCGGCATAGTCGGTTATGATCTCTAAAAGCCCTCCAGGTAAGCCCAAAAGGGTTAGGCAGAGGGTAAGTCTGAATAACATGTTGTGTTTTCGAACTAACTGGTAACTGGTTTATATTTCCAATGAATCTTCAATTGCTGGTTCAGAGCTTAGCGAATGTGTTTGTCAAGGTACTTAACTTGATAAAGTTCTCTCAATAAATTGAGAGTTATAATGGCTATTTAGATTTTATATTATTTACTGCCATGGCTTGACTCCTTAAGAAGATTAAATCCTTTATTGAAAATTGCTGGAGAGTCTCTTGAAATTATTGCGACTCTTCCGCGATAATAAAAATTACGTGCAAGTACGACGTGTGTTCAAAAAGTATCGCAAATTTTGTGTTTTTTCAAAAATTATTTATTTATTCATGAATATCTATTTCGTCTCCTTCAATATAATCCCCATCAGATATTATACACTTGTGCCAACTGTTTTTCCAATCTTCGAACCATTTCAAAAAATCTTTTTTTTTATCTTGTCCAGCTCCTCCTTCGATGCCGTCTTTATCTCGTCAAGCATAGCGAAGCGTCTTCAGTTTGGGGAACAAGAAAAAGTCACAGGGGGCTAGATCTGGGGAATCCGGTGGCTGCGGCATCATTATTGTGTTGTTTTTGGCCAAAAAGTCGCGCACAAGAAACGATGTGTGAGCAGGGGCGTTATCGTGTCGCAAAAGCCAATTTTTGTTCTTCCACAAATCCGGGAAGATTTGCTTTGTGCAAATTGCGCATAACTTCCAGGTAACATTCGTTATTGAGCGTTCTACCCTGTGGCAAGAACTCATGATGCACCACGCCCCTGCAATCGAAGAAAACTATCAGCAAAACTTTCACATTCGACCGAACTTGGCGCGCTTTTTTCGGTCTTGGTTCGTGCGACAGCTTCCATTGAGATGATTGAGCTTTGGTTTCCACGTCATAACCATAAACCCAGAATTCATCACCAGTTATGATCCTCTGGAGCAAATTTGGGTCGTCGCGGACAGAGTCCAACATCTCATTAGCAATGTTCATGCGATGCTGTTTTTGGTCGCAATTGAGCAATTTTAACAGGTAGTCGTTTCCCTACCTATCACAGATATAAATCCTTCGCTTGAAATTTTCATTATAGCAGCTGCTGGTGGGATTGGCTATTGGGAACAACAACTGCGTATAATAAAAGTTGCAAGATGCACTAAGCTTGATTAGGTAATATCAAGTAGTATCCCTAATCTGGTTCTAGGTACTTACTACCTTCCCTTACTACTACCTTTAATATAGGGTTTTTTCTGTATCATTGCTCTCTTCAAATTATATTTTTCTGCCTAGAACTTACTGGATTTAAATCTTCCACACATCTCCACCTCAAACCCCTCAGTGACTGGCTGCAAAAAAGTCAAATTCGCGATACTTTTTGAACCCACCTCGTATCTTTTAAATTTATTTTATTTTTTAAAAAACTTTCTCCCAATTGACCTCATAGAGTAAACTTTTGCTGTTGATCATTTTCTCCAAAAAACTTGTGTTGAAAATCCTCTGCGCGATATTCTGGCCATGGTTTTAACTTCAAAGGACAATGGCGAATAAACATCTGGGGCTTCTCTCGCAACCATTTGGTGGCCACTGAATATAAATAAAAATAAAAATTATTAAAATATAAAATCAGTAAAATAAAAAAATTAATAAAAAATATAGAACTAGCTATCTGAAACTCACGCCACTTATCACCCATCATTATCGGGCAGGATATATGCAAAACTCTCCAGTCAACAGCTCCATTTGATAATAAATTATACCAAACTAACAAGGAACCCTTTCGAGTATGAACTCGTAGGTCCAAATACGGAAAAACAGTTTCACCGCCCTGCACCACATCGCTTAGCTGGAATTTAAAACAGTTGGAATTAATAATATATAAACTATTAATATATAATCTTACATAAAATAGCGCCGTGATAATGCGATTTCCCGTATTCCAAAATTCACTTTCAGTCGTTGCGGCAGCGTCCTGGTGTTCATAGAGATGTCCTCCAATACCATAGTTGGTAATCTGCAAATCTTCAGATTCCAATACACTCAAGCCTGTGGCATCGGTAACTCGTTGATTTAAATTCTTCATGAGTTTATCATGAGCATTATCCTTGAGGCGCATTGTCTTGCAGGTGCGAAGATTGGAGAAGTCTTCAATTACCTTATAATCGAACGTGTAAAACTGGCTACGTTTTAGGTGCGGGCTTGACAGATTTTTGAGCAAATTGATTTCGCTCTCATCTATGAGATTGTGGTACATATATATGGGTGGATCGTGGTTCAACTGCTCCGCTTGTATGGGAGCAAGTTTTAGGAATGGCGTTGACCTTAGATAATGACAATACAGATTTTGCTTTGCGGGATATTCCATGCGACAAGCGGTCTTAAAAATGTATTTATTTGGCTTTCCAGGCTTAAGGACTTCCGGGTGCCTGCTCATCTCCTTGAGTCTGGGAATTTGCTGCTCGCAGTACGTGTCATTATTGGCTTTCTGGGCGTAGCCTAAAGCTGCTTTATACCGTCCCGAACTCTGGGATGCCTTCATAAGCAATCTCAAAATCAATTCGCGGGTCAAACCGAATATTTCTAAATGTTTCGGGTTCTGATAGTATTTTTCGAGGGCTAGTTGAAACCAACGTTCTGCTCCTTGAAATGTTTCATCCAGATAGAAAACAGAGCCTACCATCAGGCATTCCAGTGAGTTCCAGGCTTTGCTTCTAAAAAATAATAATATTAATAAAAACAAATTAAATAAATAATACTTCTTAATTTAGGTATATTGATTAAATGACAGACACCAACCTGTATTGCCTTCCTCCCAGCAAACCATTTGCCATTTCAGCGGGATCCAATGTATAAGTTGATTGCAAACGATTTATGGCATAGAGGCCTTCCCAAAAGTCCGTTTTTGTAGGCATTCTTTGACGTAAATGTTGTGATTGAATTATTTCCTCAATTCCAGGATTTTCTTTCAACAAATTTACCAACTTTTTCATGTCAAAATACAAAAGTCGAGTTAGTTTAAATACTTTAAACGGGCTAGATGACTTTTGCTGACTTTCTACGTAATTAATGACACTGAAAGAGATAAAGGTTAGATAGGGTATGGTTTTTGTAATAATAATCTTACAATTTGATATCCGCTAATCGAGTCCTTAAAGCGTATGCATAATTATTCAGATTTCCTACAGCCTCTTCCTTTAGTTGCAGCAAAGGCAACATGTGTGCCAGGGATAAGACATAGTCATGTCTTATTGGTTCAATGCTAATGCCGATTTGGGTATTTAGTAATACTATAAGGACACATATATGCAGCATTATAGGTTAGCTAACGTAAACTAAATTAATAATATAAAGGAAGTACCACAAAATTAACTCAGAAGCTTGAAAAAATACATTATTAATGGTTAATTATACCCTACAAAGTCAATTACTAGTTTTACAAAGTGTGCAAATTTTGAGGTTGGTACTTTTAGTTAGAAAACTGAACCATGGTTAAATTAAGGCTATTTCTCCTGTTTTTAGTGGGTAGTTTTAGTATGCAAGTTAAGGCCCAGGTAAAATCATGGCCAAAGTCGTATGACTTTGCCATATCCTCGGAAGCTCAACTGTCCCTGTTAAAGCTGAAAGAGAGACAAGTCAACAATCTTTACAACTATAAGGAAGAATTGGTGACTCACCTAAAACAGGTTCAGCTGTAAGTACTTAAATAAATTTAAGGTATTATTTATTAGTATTTTTTATTTGCTTACAGAGCCATCAAGCACTCCAGACAACTGCTGAAATCAAAGTCACAATATGAGAATAATGTGTTGTTTGGTTTTAAAGTATTACGTCATTTACGAATTGATTGGCTCCAATATTTAAGGTTAATGAAGGTAGAGTTGGGTGTGGAAGAGATCAAACTTTCTCAGGAACAATTAGCACAGCTGCCAACGGCAGAGGACTTTACGGATTCCCTAAGATCGATCTATAGACTTCAAACCATATATGACTTGGATGCCGCTGATATGACAGAGGGAATATTGGATGGAAAAATATACAAGTAAGCATGATTTTATGTTCTTGTATATATTATTTGTTAATCCAATTTCAGCAATAAATGGTGGAGTACGGATGAGTGCATAATTCTGGGTCTGATGTATCTGTCCATGAAGCAGTACGATCTGGCTGAGTATTGGCTAGAATTGGCTATAGAATACTACGAGGACTATTTCCCTAAAGAGCAGCTCAAAATTAAGCTTTGGAAATATGCCAATTTGTTGGAGTACATGGTAGAAGCCCACAAGGGACTTGGTAAGATTTTATTAATTTTAGGTGCACTCTTTTATATTTAATTAAATTTCAGGTAACTATGTAGAAGCTGCGCAATTTGCCTTTGAGTTACTTTCCCTAGAGCCCAATCACACATACATAAGGAGGCTATTGCCCAAGCTGAGATACTTGGAAGAGGATCCGATTAATATCACCAAAGTCGAGAAAGATTATCAGCCCGAGAAAGCTCTTTGTACGAAGAGTTATCCCGAGAGATCGAATAATCTTTACTGTTACCATGTACGTTGGTCACCATTTTTAGTCCTGGCACCCATCAAAGTGGAGCAATTGTCCTACGATCTGCACCTTAGTATAGTTCCCGATTTCATTAGTCACAGGGAAATAGAGATCTTAAAAAACGCTTCCAGACCCTGTCTAACACGCATCGATAACCTATCATGGAACTGCAGTTGTAAAATCGCAGAACTATCGAGTTCTTCAAATGATATTGTCCGCAACATTAATCAAAGAATTATGGATTTAACCGGATTCAAAATGAATAAGAATAAGATGCTGCAAGTCGTAAATTATGGCCTAGCAGGGAAGTACAATCCAGATGACACTGAAGAGTCAGCAAATGATCACAAAGCAAATGTCTTGATATTTGTAAGAATATTTATTAATCTTATTATAAACCTATATTAAATTTTAATTTTCTTTATTTCAGTTAAGCACTGCTGAGCAAGGAGGACATATTGTTTTTGACTCTATGGATTTAAAAGTAAAACCCATCAAGGGTTCTTTGCTGATTTGGACAAACCCAATAAAATCTGTGATTCATCATCAGTGCCCTCTTTTAAAGGGTAATATGTGGTGTAAGTGCCTTATATTATTCTGTTATTTTCTTTATTATATATTTGTTATTTTTAGTGGCTTCGAAAAAGTTGAACTTTTGAGGGTTCAAATCTGAGTCTTTCAAATCTGTATCTTCTTTAAACTTGATGTAGATTAATAAAAAAATTAAATATAAATGAAAAGCTGAAGGTTAATAAGCTAAAAAGTATATGGAATATCTTTAAAAGAATTTACCAAGCAGAAAATAACTTAAATTAAATAACAACCACTTTACCTAATAAAATTAAATTAAAATCTTAAATAATTGGTTTATTAAAGAGTGTCAAAAATGCGTATTTCATTTTTATCAGCTTTTCCAATCCCGACGCCAGTTGCTTTTTATGTTATTTTATCTTGATTGCCTTTCGGGGTGATATATATTCCTAAAACAAACATGTGGTCCTGCGTTCCAGCCTGCCCTCTGCCGAAGCAAACTTTTAATGTGTCTGCCATAATAAAGAATTGGAATGGATCGAAGGCCATACATTTTCGACTGAATTATAATGACGACGAGACACTTTGACCGTAAAAATGGCAAATTTACACTTGCCCCTTTTGTGTGGGAGTCGGAATGGAATTTATACAACCTCTCGGTTGTCTCGGATTCGGAATCGGATTCTGTCTTGCGTTGCCTGTCTCGGTTTTCGTTGCAATCAATTCCTCTTGGATAAACAAATCACTTAGGGGTCCCTGAGTCTGAGCCGAGATGAGCTGAAATATGACTGACTGCCAGACGGCTGCCATGGAAAATCAAATGCACAAAAGTATGTGATAATCGTATGCGGATTATAAGGCTTGTGCCGCACAATCATTGGCATTAAAAAGCAATTTATGTTAATAACCTCAATTTCGACATTTCTTGTCTTGTTTTCGCGCAATGCTCCCGAAATATATATGAGAATATATATATTTCTCAATTCATGTTTGTACATTCCATTCCTTGTAATCCGTAGCCGTAATCATAGCTAAGGTCTGGGCCAAAAATTAATTTTCCTCTCTCCGTCTTCTGATTGCCTGTCTGCCTCGTGTGTGCTTTGTGTGGCGCACACTCAGCCTTTGAATTTTATTTTCGACATTTTCATTCATTCATACGCGTATTAAAATTTTGTACAATCGGTCTGAAAGGGATTCCTTTATTTCTCTATCCCATTTCGTTGATCTGCCTCACTGCACGCAATCTGTATTCATGGCACTGAAGCTGAAGTATTCCGATGGTCGGATGGGCTCATTGTCTATTTGCCTTTTGTATACAAAATTGAGGAAGTTCTTCATTTTTGCAGCCAGGAGAATGGGATCTAATTGATACAATCAATGATGTGAGTGGTTTTGTGGTTAATTATTGACGAGAAGTGTTTTTAATTATTTTAATTGAAATTGTTTTAATGGTATTTAATATTTATTTATACTCAGAAAATAATTTGTCTCTCAAATGATTTGTTCATGCTTTTACATATTTTTGAACTGCCGAATGGTATATTTTTTTATAGGAATAAAGTACATATGTTAATACTAATTTGATAAATGGGATAATTAATTCTCTGGCTCGTTAGATTATATTAATTTTTTCGAAGGAACACTTAGGAATAGGAGCAACCTATATGCTTAAACTTATTTAATAAATTCTAGTTTAAGCTACAAGATTTTTATACGCTCTGAATTTTATTTATTTAAAATTTTTAAATGCAAATCTGTATGTATTCACACCATTCGATTGTCAATAGCAGAGCTCACCGAACATTGTAAATTCACTTATTTAAACTCAAAGACAAGATCCAATTGTCATGTCATACACCCCCAGACATAATAACCATTCCTGAATTCAATCTTTTCAAGGTTAAGACTTGGCCAAAGTGCGCCAAGTCGCGATTGATGTTAAACCTTATCGCTTTGCATCTTGTCAGTCAGTCATAGGAATCACATACAATTCACTCCACTGCCAGTCCATTGTTCCACTCATGTCAGACAGGAGAACCTGGTGGGTTGGCGGGGTCCTGGTATCTTATATGATTATTTTTATATTAAAGATCCAGCAAGCTTTTCTGCATTGGTAGAAGCACTCTTAGAAAAAATCTTATAAATTATAAATGTTTAAAAAATAAATAAATGATAATAAATGTGGGATTGTTATTGAAATAAACAAATTAAAATAATCTGTACATTTTTATACCCGGTACCCATAGGGTACAAGGGTGTTATAAGTTTGTGCCAACCGAGAATGTATGTAACAGGCAGAAGGAGGCATCTCCGACCCCATAAAGTATATATATTCTTGATCAGTATCACCAGCCGAGTCGATTTAGCCATGTCCGTCTGTCCGTCTGTCCGTCCGTGTGAATCAACAGATCTCAGAGACTATAAGAGCTAGAGTTACCAAATTTGGTGACAACATTGGAATCTGTTGCACGCAGATCAAGTTTGTTTTAAAATTTGGCCACGCCCACTTCCGCCCTCAAAAATCATAAAAAACGTAAAATAAGCTATACTCGTTTTTTTTCGGGTTAAAGTTAATAAATACAAAAAATGAATAAAATAGAGCGGACGTTTCCTGAAAATTTCAGTAAAATCGGATGATACACATGGGAGATATTAGCAATAAGGTTAGAATTTTAACACACCGCCCTAAGGCACTGCTGTTGCAAGCTGTAGCCGACAGGTGGCGCATTCGAGCCTTGGCCGTGCGATATAATGGCGCCAATGTACATATGTATGTACAATGTAGTGTATGTACATTTTTAAATTGCCTTTTAGTGTGAAGTGCAAACGTTTAGGTACCGGGTATCTCACAGTCGAGCACAGTCGACTGTAGCTTTCTTACTTGTTATTTATTTATTTAGACTCTGGCACTGTCTAGAATGCATTTTTTCCAGTGCACTATGCTGCCAATATCCCGATGTGTGGTGCCCATTTATTGTGTAGGAAAACTGTTTTCATTGTGTGTTACAATTGATTTCAATTTCGACTGTGGCTCTGCCTTCGCCTTCGCCTTTGAATGGCAACTGAGTTACGAGTTGGGAGAGTCTGTACAAATGGAAATAGAATGAAAATACTCGTCACATCGTCTGGGAGTTGCCACTACTACTTCTCATCTCGAGTCTGCATTTTGTGAGGCGCTTCATTTACTTTATGTCTTTTGTCTGCTCCTTATGTGTACATGGCTACAATTTGAATGGGCAAGCTGCTTCTACTTTCTTGTTTTTTTTTATTCGGGGTGAGCTGCATTTTTATGGTTCTCCATCAAATGTTTCTGACTGTTCTATTATTTATTGTATGGCTACTTGATGAGCATTTTGCCGAAAACGTTTTATGGGCTCATGTCTTCCCGATTCTGTGTAGGCCTCCTCTTCCCCGTTGACTATCAATCATTCTGGCAATCACTGGGAATAATATAAAGAAAATAGCAAGAGAATCAAAGCACAAATATTTTATTTTATTTATTTATTAAAGCTAGAATCGATTTTATTCCAATTTCTTTATTTGCGAAATACTTTTTAAAGTATCAAATACAATTAACTTATTATTTTTCCCATCTAAGAGTTAAATTATTCTCTTAGTGCCCCTTTTCGGCTGAAATACCCATTTAATAACGTTCCTCGACATTTATGAAGTGTCTACAAAGAGTACAAGCCACCATTGCCGACAAAATCCACTTGTCACAACCTGTTGGGCCATCGTTTATCGTACGCTGACTGCTCAAAATGGCGGAACTAATGTGCCGTCGTATTTGAATTATTATTACAACGCTTTCGGATTAGGGCGTGACGGCCATAATGAGGCCCAGAGTTCAGTCCAGACTGCAAAAAATGGCCATGCGTAAATTGCACACGATTTATTAAGCTCGCCAGCGACTTTGACGAGGGGCGATATGCCATTTCGATTTGTAATTTATAACCAAAACATAACCGAGACAGGAAAATCGATTTGCGATATGCGATCTGACAGTCTCCGAGCCCTAGAGAAATTGCTTTAAACTTCAAGCTGGCCTCGGGTCCATATTTCGCACTTGCTATCCTTGCGATTGCCGTCAAAACAATGTCCAATGCCCAGGCTTGACTTGGTGTGGCTTTGTTTTAATGCTTTTTGCAGGGTTGTGAATGCTCAACCACTTGGTTCCTAATTTACACTGTACTTTTAGCATTTACAGAATAGTTAATATTTCACTAGGTTATTAGGGCTACCACTCCACTTAGCTTGTAAATTATAGCCTACTTTTTGGCGACTGCATGGGGGGAGGATTCCAACGGGAAATTATAATCATGTTTGCAGCTGTAATATTTTTCTGAATGTTATGGAATTTGGTATATGCGTGGACTTAACAAAATCAATTAATTATGACTAAATTATATTTAAAATGATTGGTTTCTATAAAATAATTTTTTTATATTTAAAACAAAATGTATTGCCATTGTAGAAATCATAGGACTCCCTATGGATAATCAACCTGTTCATCTTGTTGTCCAACTTCATCTACCGCCTCCTTGAGCTCACTGAATTATGGATGCCTCCTCTTAAAGCGCATTCCAAGGCTCCTTGGTCCTGGGCTTCTGGCTCTCTGTTGAATTTTAAATGCGAACGCATTCCTGGAATGCTTGTTTTGTGCCTCGTTGGCTACCCAATCGACATTGGTCGTCGTCGTCGTCTTGGAGTACTTCCAGTCCAATTTGTCGGTGCCCTCGGCTGCTGCGTCTGTGTCTGCCATTGTGCCGGGTGTGCACACGCGCCGCTCTAATAATCCAATTTCCACGTGTTGACTTACGTGTTGTGACACTTGAGCTTGTGCCCGGGAGAAATGTGCTCATCTGGTGCCTGCCCTTGACTATAAAATAATTTTTCCTCTAGGTTCTTTCATTATCAGGGGTTTCACAGAACTATTATACTTATACATATTAATTAAATGTTCTTTATATATATTTCTCTCTTTTAAATTGGTTTTATTTTCCATAAGTATCCAGTTTATCATTATTGCTTTCCCAGAATTAATTACACACTTAAATTCCTCATAAAACTCATTCATTAAATACAATTAAATCAAATGCAAATGGCAAACGCTCAGCTCAATGGTATTCAATGGCCAATTCGTTGTCCAGTTTCGCTTTTGGCGTCAAAACCGCTGGCTAATTAGCGAGTGGCCAAAAGAGGAATAGCCGTTAGTTCTGACTTTTCCATCTGTCCATCTGCTTTTGTACTTTTTGGCGCGCTGCCACGCAAAACAAAACCGCAATAAATGGCTTGCGGTGGGATGTGTTGGTCGCTCGCGAAAAAGTTTCTTGTTTGCTTTTTGCTTTTCTGTGCAATTTTTATATTTCCCTTGTCCTCTACTTTCATGAATCTTTAATAAAAATCTGTGAGAAAATCCCCAAATTCTTGCGATTATTGTGAAAGCAGCTTTCTGTCACTAAGGCTGTTGGACGTTCTTTAATAGGTTATTTATGGCTTAAGTTTATGGCCTAAACGGATTTAATTGGGTGTGAAAAAAATCAAGGATTAGGAATCAGCTTTTGGTTTTGCTGTGACTTCTAAATGCCTTTTTGTGGCTTTAATAAATATTTTTATCTGAAATTTAATTAGGAAAGTGTGTGGAATTGTTTTCCCCAGTTGCTGTAAAATTCCCTTTACCAAAAATTAAAAAAGTCAAGTCAAGTTTTTTTTTCTGCTAAATAATGTTTGTTTATTTAAGAATATTTACAAGGACTATTATGCTGGGCATTGCTGATGACCACACAGGGCCCATGCTGGACCTTCACGGAACTCTCGCTGCGCCAGTCGCACTCGATGGGCACGAACTGACCCTTTCGCATCACGGTCTTTGGCTTGGTGATGCCATAGCAGTTATACTGGAAGACGCTCCTCGAGATGGGCAGACACTGTTCGTAGATCTCCACGATGTCGGCGTGCATGCTGTCCACGGAAAAGTCCTGGCCGCAGTGCAGCTGCTGGTGGATGTGGAGTTTGCTGCTCCTCGTAAACTGGGTGCGACAGCGGCGGCAGTGGAGGTTCTTCACTGGCGAGCCTGACGGATCCCTTTCGATGGACTTTACAGGGGTGGAGAGCTCATGCATGCGCTGGAACTGGCCCATTATGTTGTTCAGGATTAGGAAGTTCTTGTTGGGCAGCTGCTGCAGGGTCTCGCTGACGTGGTAGGGCACCACATACAGCTCCTTGGTGGTCTTGCACTGCTGCAGCCCGTAGAGGTTCACCCGCATGTTGGGCGGGAAGTAGCCATGGCATTCGCGGTAGTGCTTCAGGTAGGCGGATCGCAGGCTGGCCAGCTCCGATTCGCTGGTGGGATTGGTGGGCAGAGGCTCCTCCTCCTGCCTCATTTGCAGGGGCAAAGCGAAGGCTGTGCACTCCTCACCCTGACTCTCTACATCCACTCGGATCCGCTTGACCTGGACCCTTACTCGGGTGATGCTGCACTCGGCCATGCCGTACTCGCAGCTGCAGTTCAGATAGTTATGGATCCTCTGCATCAGCATCTCGTAGACCACGCCCACGCACTCCTCCACGTCGAAGTGGTGCTCCACTTTCAGAGTGCCGCTCTGAAAGATCAGCACCTGATCCATGGCGTTCACATAGCAGGCCAGGTTGAACTCCACGGCGATTGTGTTGTTCTGGAACATCCAGCGCAGCAGTTCGGGCACTCCCCGGGCACAGGTCTCGCCCATGAAGTGGTCCAGCTTATCCTTGGAGCTCTCGTCGCAGAAGAAGAAGGTCTCGATCTGGCGGGCCTCGATGATGTCCAGGACAGCCTGTTGCTGCTTCGTCAGCTGCAGTCCCTGGGAGGCTTCTCCACCTCGCAGCCAATGCTGGGACGGAGGCTCGTCGGCATCGATGCAGCTGTAGCAGGTGGCACACTCGTGGAGCTGGCCCTGGGCAAACCACTGGTGGTGGAAGGTCTGGGTGGTCTCCTCGTTGGTGAACACAAAGCTGGAGATGGGCTCGTCGTCGTACATGATGATTTTTGGAAAGTATTTAAATGTCTTTACAAATTTAACGAATTATAAACTGTTCCAAAATATA
This sequence comes from Drosophila rufa, assembly GCA_018153105.1. Lineage (NCBI taxonomy): Eukaryota > Metazoa > Arthropoda > Insecta > Diptera > Drosophilidae > Drosophila > Drosophila rufa. Next base: position 11,969,350 of record JAECXS010000085.1, read on the forward strand.
GGAATGATCGGTAGTTGGTTGGTTTCTGGCAAGTTTTTCAGAATTACTGAGATGTGTCTAGGACAAGATTCAGTGGCTGACTGATAATTTCTTCCTTCGACAGCCGGGCTTATATACGTTGAAAAGTCTAAGGTAGAAAGGGTAACAGGTAGTCGTTTCCCTACCTGTCACAGGTATGAATCCTTCGCTTGGGGTTTTGATCATAGCAGCTGCTGGTGGGATTTCTGTTACTACCTAATCCCGTCGATTTATGGGCTTTCGGGAACAACAGCTGCGAATCATAAAAGTGGCGAGAAACACTAAGCTTGATTAGGTAAAATCAGGTATGCCTAAGCCTGGCTCTAGGTACTTACCTTTACCTTAATTTTCTGTAACATTCCACTCTTCAAATTATATTCTTCTCCCTAGAACTCTTCTGGATTTAAATCTTCCATACATCTCCACCTCAAACCCCTCAGTGACTGGCTGCAAAAAAGTCAACCCGAAAGGGTAAGAACAAACAAACTACGCCAGAGAGTTCTGCAATTTGCAGCAGTCAAACGCAGGGCGGACCGTACAGTGGAGCCCAGGGAAACCGCCCCTTAAGCCTTTTCCACGTTTTAGTTGTCTCCGTGCAAAAACCAAGTGCACAATGGAGCAGCAGTGGAAAGTGGACAAGAGTGGACAAGAGGACGAGTGGACAATGGCCATCGCGTGGCAAGTGACGCGACAATGGCGGCGACCGGAGCTGGAGCCCGGAGCGAAGGATCCACTGCTGGACAGTCTCGCTGCAGTCACTTAATTTCCGTTTCCGTTTTTCACGCTTCATTGTCCTTGCCTTGGTTTAGGTTTTGGTTTCCTTCTTCTCCCACACTTTCCACTCTCTCCCAGCTTTGCTTGCAATTTAAAGCTGCTCCCAGTTGAAATATGCCAGCAAATTAACAAAGGCAATTAGAAGGTGCTTCAAACGAAGCTATACAATAATTATTTAACCAAGTCCCAGACTCGGTGTTGGCCGTTCTTTGGGCCATTTGTCTGGCTTTAATTTGAATGAAATTTCACTGTGGTTAAATTTATTGATATTTAAATGGTGTTTAGTTGGACATTTATTTCGACAATTATTTCAGCAATTAATTAAGACATTTACTTAATGATTCTGTAAGTTCTAGGAAGTATGCAGCAAGCAAAGCAAATTGTTTGTGAGTTATTTTCCCAAGAACCTAATAGTTCGAGATGTCTGGCATATGTCTTAGAAATAGTTATTGATTTTTCCGAAATATTAATTTAAATTTCTAAATAATTGGTGAATTATAAACTATTTTTTCAAGGGAAAAATATATATTTAGTCAAATTTAAGATTTGTCTTCACCAGGCTATCTAGTGACCCTTTTTAAGAGATCTTAAGACCAAGCTAACATTGATAACTTGGAGGATAAGACTTAATTCTGATACCCTCTAAAATTGTAAAAAAAAATGTATTTTATTTTTAATTTGGAACTTAAACTTAGCCTCTAGAAAAATTCTCAAAGGGCATTCCCTATTCTCCATCCTTTAAATCTATTTCCCCTTTTGTTGCACATTTTTTAACCTTTCAGCTTTTATTTATTTTTATTTCGTATTGTCTTTTCTTTTGCAGCTTGGCCATTTTGGTGGCATGTAAACAATGCCAGAGTGCCACAGAGCCTTGGCATCAGCATGAGGCAGCAGGCCAGGAGTAAAACTTAATTAAGTCCGATGGTGCCCGAAATGCAGTGAACCCCAAAGAAGTCTCGCAAAAAGGATTTGCCAGTACAAAATAAAAATTGCCACAAAGTTTCGACTGACACCGATGCCAGGAGGGCCGTGGGGCTGGCAGCAGATCCGCATCCATCAGGTTAGCACTCCAAATCGAATCAAAGACCGACTGTAAAAATGTTATTTGCTCTGCACAGTGTAAAACCGAAAGCCAAATGCCAGAGCCGTAGTCGGAGCCATGGCTGGGAAGCAATCAACCGGACACCTACTATGGATGCCCAATGGATAGATGGATGACGGAGACTGTGTATCGACCCGACGTCGCATCACACCTCTAGCCATGCGTAGTCGGGTCATACAAATTTCAAACTGCAACCTGGACATTCCGTCCTGATGCTTTCATACTCGCACCGTACTCTCCCTCTCCCTCTTCCAGTGAAAGCCTTCCGGGCATGCTGCTTAAAAGCTCAGCTAAGGGTCGCCTAATGGATGCAGACAGGACACCTGTCTGGGTCCTGCGTTGACGTCCTGGCAAGCCGGTAAGTCCTGCAAAATGTAGCTGGATGAAATCTGTGCATTCGGTTTGTTTTCCTTCTCCTGCCAATCGCAGTGTGTTGACATTCTGCGAGTTTTACTCATATTTTTTATCTCCCCCCAGTTCCGCTTTAGAGCTGGACTAAGGAACAGGATCCGGAGCAAGTGTCCTGTACACATATTGAGCTTTTGATAGTTTGTTTTCTTTTGCTACATTTTCACACATTGATGGGAAAAAGGATGGCCAAGGGAGCGAGAGCAATTTATGGCGTTGGCAATGATGAAGAATGCTAATTGAGGTATGAATTGTGGCTAAAAGCTGTTAAGCTGAATTTTTGATTCATTTCGGGCTTGGTGCTTTTATTTTTCAGAACTAAAAGCCGGTTCTGTATTTTCTAGAATTATTTATAGATGAGTTTTACTATTAATTGGGGGCTTACTTTATTGTAAGGCAGATACACCCTAGCCACTAGTTTTTAGATTTTTTCATTTTTTTTTTATATTTTTTATTTTTTATTTTTTTATTTTTTTATTTTTTTTTTTATTTTATAATTTATTGGTAAATTAACAGTTCTAAAAACTAAAGCATATATAGAAAACCCATTACATTCTTTTAATAATAAAGAATATTTAATTGAGATTATTTATCGGCTTGATTATTATATGTTTCACCGGAAAACAGTCTCTAAATTCGTAGTTTTATAAATGCAATTCACATTAATTTAAAAAGCATTTAACATTTCCATTCATGACACTTTAACACTATTTTTTTCATTGCAAACTTTTCCACTTTATACGGGGGCCGGGCCTATGTGGAAAATGCAGAGGAAAGAAAACGTGTAACTTGGTTGCAATTTATGTTAAAATTCTCGTATTCATGCAACTACCAGCAACGAGGATGAAGACGAAGCCCCCTTCAAGTGTCTGGCTCTGCTGAAAATTGCCATAAAAACTTTGGCTGTCTCAATGGCAAAAGTCGTCAACAGCGTCGCCAACATTGTCGTCGTCATCGTCGTAGTCGTAGTCGTTGCCCTCATCCTTCTCAGTCCTTTTAGCCAGATATTCGCATAGACGCCGCACAGACGGAGCAGGAATAAGGCTAAAACTCTGGGTGGCTTTGGGATTTGAGGTGTTGACTGGGCCACAATTTGTCAGCAAGTTTCGCTAACAACTAGATTCCATGCTTGGTTTGAGTGCAATTGCATTTCCCCGGCGCACTGCATGCAAATTATGCAAATTCGCCTTTCAGCCGGCAGCCAGTCCCCACTTTCCCCCTTTCACTTTCTAGCTGACTCTGAGTGCAAGGTCAACATATTTATGCCCCTTTATTCCGCCTGAATCGGGGCAAAAGCCAGAGCTAACGGTGAGGCTAAAGCCAGCGCTGAGCCGCCAGTCGAGACAGCAATTAAAATGCTTTAGAATTTAGTTCGCTGTCAGCCAAAGATTGAGTCACTTGAAGTCATCACCAGGCCTGTTTGACAGCAGCCAGAAGACTGTGTGATGGACCTCATTAGATGGATACCGATGAGAGATGGCCCTTCTGGGTTTGTTTTCGGGGTTGCATCGGGTAAAAAGGCTGGCATATACTCGTACATAAAACCCTTTAAGGCACCCAAGAGCTTTGTAAGCAAAACGCGTGGGCGGAACTGGAGGGTGTTAATGGGATTTGGAAAGGATGTAGGGATTTTATAAAGATTAAATTCTTTAAACATTATATTAAGTATTTATTTTATTTATTATTATTCTAAAATGGAAAGGACTTACGGTTTTTATAAAGATTAAATTCTTTAAACATTAAATTAATAATTTATTTCGCTTACTATCATATTAAAAAAATAATAATACTGGCATGTTAGATGAATATAATAATAAATTAAATAAATTAAAGCATTAAGGTTTCCTTATTAATAATCATAAGCAATATATCCCTTACAATGGGATTCTCCAAAAAAATAATAAATTTACTATCAAAGATTTATTTAAGATATATTTATAAAACTTAATACTTATCATACTTAGTTTATAAGACTTTTATTCGCTAACATATTTCTGTAAAGTCTTATACTTCTGTTATTCTGCTGTTAAAGAACTCTTAGCAAATGCAATAGAACTGCTAGCCCTTAATGCAATTTTAAGTAAGATAGGAAACATTTTAAAATATTTTTCAGAAAGAAATTTACTTATTCACAAATTTAGAATTGTTTTTATTCAAAAGGGTTTTATAACACAATATTTCTAAAAATGTTTAATAAAAAACATTTTAGTTATTCAATTACAGTTTTGGGAACCTATTTTCTTTAAGGGTATGTAGCAAACGACCCTCATTAATTAAGAAACTATTTTGCAACATATGTTTGCATCTTATTTTGTGCATAATTTGCAGTCTTTGTAGACGAAATGAATTCTGGTGTTGACCTTGTTCTCTCGCCACATGCTTTGCTTGGCTAATTAATTATGCAACATTTTTAGGGGTCATGCAAGGCATATGGGGAATTAGAGCAGAATGGTTAGATACTCTGTGCCGGATTTATATTTAATTTATTGCATTTAATTGAAATGCATTCGAAATGAGTGGCAAAACATCTGGCTGAGTGCTTTGCATTGTTTCGTTTTTGCTGCTTAGCTGATAAAGATGTCTGCACTTTTGTGGCTCTGTTTAATTTTTATCTTTCGCTCTGCAGCTGGCTGTTGTTTTGATGCAAGTCCCGACCTTGGGTTAGGAAAGCTGATATTTTTCTTGGGGATTTATATTCCTCCGCTTTCCAATGAATTATGCATGAAATCACGCAAAAAATCTCGAGTCTTTTATGCAGCAGGTTTACAATATCTCTTTGGTATTTTTACTACTTTTCCTTTGCTCACTCATCGTTTTCTTTCCTGAAACTTAATCATTAATTTGAAGAAACCTTCTCAGTTTTTTTCGCCAACAGCATCATTCCCTTTTTGCCTGCTGTAAATCAGTTTTGCTGCTCGTTTGGATTCTATCGCATAAAAAATCATTGATTACTTTGCCTTGACTTGCTTTTCATTTGCTTAGCATCGTAGCTCTTCCATCCGGTTTCCAACTTCCACTTGGCGAGCTTCCAGCCAAATGCATTTCTTAATAAATCCTTAATCCTTCTAAGGCTGGCCAGTCTGCGTTGCCCTCTTCATTAATAAAAGTCTCGGATTTTCACCTGCTTTTTGTATGTTTTATTCCCCTCATTAAATTGGGAAATTCGATCAATCGTAAAATTCATTTACGATTCGCACGTTAAGCACCTGGACAGACCGATGTGCTGATGAAATCAAACTGAAATTGTTTGAATTTCATTTTAATTTAATTTCCATTGATCGGATGATGCTGCTGTCTTTAGTATCCGCTGCCCTTTTAAGCATTTTACGACACCTGTAAGGTAGTATATTTTCTTATTAAGTGTTGCTGAAGTCAGCTTAATTTAATTTACACTTTTTGAGATAAATTTCTAAGAAATAAGTGCATGGAAATCACGCGGTGTTGGAGTATATTTAGATTAAGTAAAGCGAATATTTTCATTGATTTTAATTACGTTTCGTTATAGAACCTACAATTAAACTAGAATTATTGCTAGAATAACTTCCTTCATGCTCTAACACAATTTCAGATAACACAGATTAGAAGCCCGCTTTGATTTATGATCCCTCGGCGTAGCCTCTCATCAGTTAACCGCACCGCAACGTAATTTCTGCAAACATTCCCCCATCCGCAATCAATTAAATGTGCCCTGGACATGGCCAGTTTAATTCAGCCGTAAGCCACATGATGACTTTCGACCAGTTTACAGCCCTCGTAACTGGCTCATGGCTGACAGGTGCTTAAACCACCTGCCCGGGAACGACGCCCCCAACACCCCCCACACCCAACACTCACCCGCAATCACGATGACCTCCCTCCACTCAGCCATCACTCAAAATCACAGTTGAAATTGCAAAATGCAGCAAATTAAAACAAAGGCACGTAAATGGCTTAATAATTCTTTATATTTTCCGCCCTTGCCAAAAGGACTCCTGAGGGCAGTGATGCCAAGAATAGGACTATTCGAAATTAATAATAAACAAAGGAATTAAATAATTAATTAGGTGTTTATTAAAAAATAGTTTGATTAGGGCCTTTAGATTTGTATAATTTTGTATATTTTGTTTATCAAGCAATCGTACATATTTTGAGCCGATATTTATTTTTCAAACTATTTGTTTTTCAATACTTTCCTCAGGGATCAAAATTGTTGTTAATTTAGTTTGTCAAAGAACAAGGATGAGGACCAATGAGAAAGTTTCTCATGGAAATATGTATTTAGTTACTAATGAAGATACAGTAGTACCACATCTATTTAAAAGGTTTTTTTTTACTATATACTTGGGTAATTATTCAGTATTGTTAGAACAAAATATACAATTTCTTCCCGATTTATCAGGAATGTTAGCCAATAAATATTTACAAAATAAATAATCTGATAAACAATTTAAACACAAAAATTTCTCCCAAAAACAAAGCCAAATTGTCATCCCTGTCTAGGATTCCTCATGAAACTCTGCCTAGGAGAAGACGTAGCCTGCCAACACGGCACAAAACTGGGTGACGCTTTACTTTTATTTATTTTCTGCGTAATTTCATAATTTATGCATAATGAAATGAACGTTGTGGGTGCCCCTCTGTCCCACTGTTCCGGAAGTTGTCCCTCCCCCAGCAGCCATGCCTCTCCGTTGGCTGTCATCCAACTGACATTTTTCATAACTGCTGTGGGCGGGCATGGGGCTTACATTTTTCTGGCATTTTTTTTCAGGCGCCCCTCTTCGCTGTCCGTTTTACTTTTTACTAATTTAACATTTCAGCGTCCAATTAACATTTTAAGCCAAAAAGCTTTGGGGAGTTGCAGGGAGGGAGTCCTGGTATATGTTGCGTATGTGTGTGTCTAGGGTAGAACAATTTTGATTATGAAATTTTTTGAACTTGGTGAATTTCAGCGAGGTGAGGGAATGGGAGAAATATGGATTAGATTGGATGGAATTTTGTTTCAATAAACTTTTAAATTGATTTTATACGTTTTAATACAAAATTTTAGAGTATTGTGTCTATTGGTAAGTTATTAAATTTATATCATTTTCAAAGGCATGTAAAAATTTATAATTTCAGGCATCCTGAAAACCATGAAAGATATGATTTATCAGCTCTAAGAAATGGACATATTTATAGATTGATTTTAGATTAATTATTATTAACTTATTAATTTACTTTAATTATTCCTTTCCTGCCATATCTGGTAACTTATAATTAATTATTCAAATCACTACCATTTATTTATATATTTATAATATATATAATATATATTTATAATAATTTTATTTTTAGATAGTTTTCTTTTATATTAAAAAAAAAGTTGCTTACATTTTGAAAGAGTATTAATGGGTTTTTCTACTATTTATTCGTTATCCCCAAATGACTGGCATGTCTGACATTTAATTTTTGAACTACTGAAATGTGCGGTTACCTAAGGCAGGAGAAGGTAAATATTCCCCTATTCTTAGGGCGTCCTTTAGAGAAGGACGCCTCAAAATGCCAATAAACCTTTTGGTACAATTAAGTGGTAAATGGAAAATTATGAATCCTGCAAATGTTGGGTATGCTTCTATGGAGGCCTCACCTCCATTGGAGCCAAACTCTACTACCTGCCATTCCCGTATCGCATATATCCTCGTTATTTCTTATTCCGCTGGCATCGACATGCACTTATGGCTCCGGTTTTAATGCAAATGCATTCCATCTGCTGTGGCACATATGCAACGTGATGTGGAAATCCATTCACGGGGGAATGTCTGCTGCTTCTGCTGCTCCTGCTGGTGCATTCCAAGAAATAATAGAAACTCAGCTTTATGCAACGCATTTTTCCGAATAATTTCCCAGCTGCTGCTCATTAAAATTGAAATTATGTTTTTTGTTTATATCCACCGGGCTCTCAGCAGTCTCTCTCTCTCTGTGTGTTTGCTTCGCAACCCTTTGTCGTCGTTTGTGTTTCGCTAAAAGTTCCAGTTGCCAGCGTGTTAATTTGTGCGTAAACGTTGCACTAACGAAGCGGAAGCTCTCGTTGCCCCGCGAATCGGGCAGGGGTTAAGGGTGCGCGGTCCTGTTGGGATAGAGCGCGTAATTGAAATGGCATTTAAATGTTTTGGGAGAAGGGAGGGCCTCTGTGAGGGCATGCTCCATGCTCGCGGGAATGTCATGCGAAATTATGGCGGTTGATTAAAGGTGCAGCGGGTGTAGGGTGCAGGCGGGGCAGCCTACCGGGGTCAAAGGTTGCTCGAAATGGGTTAAAAATGACAGAGCAGGCAGATAAAAAATATTTTGCAATCTTCGAGTTCATGGAAATAACTAAAAATGCATAATATATTCGACAAAGCCTGCCTGTAAATAAGTAATAAGTAAAATAGACACTTTAATACAAACCTAAATAAATTAAACCTAAATAAATTAAAGGAAAACCACTTACAATTTTTACCAAGATTTCCATTTCTTGTTCGTGTTTTTCGTTACAAAAACTCCTAATCGAATAACCCATCCGTTGCCTTCAAATTGAATTTTCTTAATTGCCAACTCGTGTTGCAGTTAACCTTCGGGCTTCATCTGCAGGCATCGCACCGCAAAACCAATTACGATCTAGTGGCCAAAATTGTGTCGAACTTCCATCTTCCATCTTGGGCCACGTGTGGAGTATGGTGACCCCGGGTTTTCAGAAGACCGCAAACTTTTCGACACTGTCCAACACAAACGGTGGGAGGGTTCGTGTGGGGCAGCAGCAGCTCCATTAGAAAGTTGCCGCCACACATATCAATTACACAAGTTTTCGTTAGTCGCCGTCGCCTTTGGTTTTTGGTCCTGCGTCGTCCTGTAATTGCATGGAAAATAGCAACCGCAGCTCCGGAGATTCAACAGCATCTGCCAGGACAGTGGCTAGACACGGCGTCTTTGGTGAGTCCAACTTAAATGGAATTTTGCATGTCGCTGGACATCGGAGTCATAACTTGACTGACACAATGCATTTCCGTCTGTCGCTTTCATTCCGCTTTCATTTCCTTCAAGTTTTCCTCTTTTAATACTCTTGCCGAGTGTGTTATAAAATTGTTATTGCTCATAGAATTTTCCTGATACTTAAACTTGGTTTAAACTTTAGTTTCCTAAAAATCACTGCATGAAATACGAAAGGAAAATTCTTTATTTAATGCATAAACTTCCTTAAAAATTTGTGGTAATATTTAAAACTTTGTTTATAGAAATTCCAGTATTCCTTTATTTAAATGTTCAACCTTCCCTAAAATAATTTTTAAGGGTATTTAAATATTCTTCCTACCTAAGCTTACCCTCATTCCTTTCTTATATCTTATTTGTTTGACATTTTATTGTCTAAGTAGCGTCTACCTTTATTGCTATTCCATTCTCCTTTTGCAAATATCTTGGCTGCGTTTTATATATTTATCCTACTTTCCTGACTTAAATGCGTAAATATTGTTATGCTTTTGGCAATAAATGCGGCCAAAAGGCAACAAGCGAAACAAATTTAAAGAAATGCATTGAAAAAAACACAATTTTCGCTGTTATGGGGGAGGTAAGCAAAAAAGTTTGTAGTTTCCTTTTTTTATGATTTTTGTTTTTGTTTTGTGCGTCTCTCCCAGAGCCGATATTAAACGAAGCTGTAAGGAACTCTGCCTTTGTAGTTGCTGGGTGAAATTTCAAAAGTTTTCGTTGAATTGATATCCCAGCGTGAGAGGGGGTAGGGTCAAAACATGTTTGGAAACTGTTTTTCGCATGTGGGAAAACGTACAAATAACTAGCAGCAGGGGCTTGACCGATGGGAACTTTTTTTGTTGACGGCTTGCCCAGGTGCAATTCAAATTTACTTTATGGTAGTTTGCAAGAATTTCCATAAATTTGACGTAAATCAAAGAAATGTGTATAAATCTGTGGGATAAGTGGGGTGAAAAAGAGAACAAAATTAAGAGAAACAAACATTGTTGCGTGATTTTTATATTACAAAATTTAATTGTGATAAAAAGCTTCAAAATTAAAGTAAATAAAATTGATTAAAATAGTTTTATATTAATAAATCAAAAAATTATTCACTGCAAGTAAGAATCTGAACAAATTCCTAGACATTTTCTTAGTGATTATTTCACTCAAATTTTAGCTATAGGGCCCTCCGGCAGTCCTTTCCTTACAATTATACCTGAAAGCCAATTATATACGAATACGAATGCATATTCAGTAGTTAACAATGCGCCAACTTAGCAAAATTAAGATGTCCTGCCTAGTCTTGCCTTTGCAGGGACTTTGCCCTGAAGGCGATGACCATTTGCACTCAGCAGTGCGCGGCGAGGACCTTAAGTATATGGATTGGAGCCTGGAGGACAACAGCGAAATGCATTTACGGCGTAATCCAATCACGGCAATAATGAAATGCTAAGTGCCAGACGCACGAACCAGTGGCAAGGGGGTTAAGTGGACCCGATGGGTGCCATTTCCAGTTGGCGTCGCGTTCAGCGGCCGGAAGCCGCCAGCCGGCTGTCGGCCAGACAAAGCTCCTTTCGACGCAATCTGTGCGCCAGCCAAAAATGCAACAGATCCTGCAGCAGGCAGCAGGGTCCAGTTGGGAAGTCCCCCTCTTATTGCTCCTTTTCTGGGTCACGTTCCGTATTTTGCGCGTATACTTCTTTGCTGTGGGGCTGGGGTTTGGTCATTGTGCGGTGTTGCACTGAAAAAAAAATAAACTTAAACTCAAAAAATTATTTATAAATTATTTTTGATTTTATTTATAAATATTATAATATTTATTGTATCTAAATACAAGTGCCAATAGAGTTAGCATGCTTTACCACAGAGCCGAAAGTCCAGCCATCTTCGGAAAGCTTCGTGCTCAATTAGTGTGATAAGCCAAAGGCTTTGGGGACCTTCGGCCACTGTGTGAGCAGCTCTGCTTTTAATGACTGCATTTTTAAGGGAGAAATGCACTATGAACCCTCGCTTTAAATAAATTTTAAAGATTTGAAAGAAAAAGATTTATTTTAAAAGTTCATAAACGTACTTATGTATTTTAAGTAACAATATATTTATAAAAGTTCCTAAAGAAAAATAATTCAATTAATATTATAATTATATTCGAAAATAACCATATTATTTTTACTTTTAAATTATTACTTCTTAATTCTTTGTCCATTTTTTTGCCAGTGTAGTTAACTACGATTCTTAATAGCCCACGTTCCATATTGGTAGCCATAGCTGCTTTCCAATCGTTTTGGCCAACAACACCCGTTGTTTACGCCGATGACAATGACGCTTCTCTTTGGTGTTGCGACCTCAGACTTGTCCTGTAGTCCCCTTTTTGCCAGGCTTTCGAGTTGCCCCTTGACATTGACATCCTTTTGGGAGGCAGCATGATTGCTTTACCTGGTAAAATCGATCTGTGGGGGCACACGCGCCCCCTTCGAATCAAAGAGTTATCTGGAAACCGCAATTTCCGCAGTTGTAATACAATTGCCCTGCAGGCGACCGCAGAAACATAAAGGTGATGGACAGGCTTCCCCAACAACAACACATACAAACTAATTAACTAATTAAAACCGAGTTTCGAAACCAAGAGCCGTTACATTCACCGCAGAAATCCAATGCAATCCACTTTAAATTTGGCAACTTTGTGCGAAAAAATAAACGAGATGAAGCCCCAGCTGAGAATCAGAGATGTAAAGGCCATCAAAGGCCAAGGTGCGGGTGCGAGGGGGCTTTCACAAGTCAAGAGTAATAATGATACAGATGCCAAGCAGGAAAGAAAAATAAACAAAGTCAAACACAGGAAATTCTCACAAATTTACACTCGAAAAAGTTGCTAAGCTGTCGTTTCGTTTTTCCCATCGCCGCCCCGGCTTACGCAAATCCCCCAACAAACAGCTCAAAGCTCAAGCGTTGCTGCCATTTATTTATTTTTTCCTTTCAATGAATTGCTTTTCCCCATATTTGAGTTAACATTCTCACTCCTCCCCCTTCTCGGCTGCAATCCTGCAGGTGAGCGAGCAGTTTGGGATACCTTGAGTTGGAGAAACCATTCCGAAACCAGAAACCAGACCAGCAGCAACTCTTTATGCTGGCGCGCTGAAACGCATAAATCAATGGGGGCCAAAAGCAAGAAACCAAGCCAAGCCAAGCCAAGTCAAGGGAAAGCCGGGAAAGTGGCAGAAAGCCAAGTTTCTAAACTTGATTTAATGCCGGTGCAGTTAGCAGAGTACAATATATTGGCAGGTTGTACTCCAAAGTGCGCTGGCTTAAAAGCTCTTAACTCGACTTCAGTTCAATCGTATCCAAATAAATCAACAACAGCGGCAACAAAAAATACTCGCGAGGCTCACAAACAGTTTCAGATTTGTTCACTGACAAATGAATGCTGCTGGGGTAAGAAGTTGTCAAGTTCTGCAGGTTTTAAGGATACAATTCGCGGGAGGATTCTTGAAAGGATTCAATAGATTTCAGGGATTATCTGCTCGTAGAAATTCTTGAGAGTTTATCTTGGTTCTGGAGACAAGGAAGGTTTTAGCTTTTCTTTGAATAGTTTTTCAGTAATTGCGGATTTTTCTAAACGAAGTTAAATTCAAGTTAGGCTTTCAATCTTGGACTACAAAATTTTTCAAGGATTTTAAATTCTTCAACTATTACCCATGATTGCCAATTAATATGAAATTATTATCAAAAACTTTATAGTCTCAGAATTATTTTATAAAATTGTTTTGCTTTAATTTTTCCATATTCTAGTAAATGTTATATTTTTTCTTAAAATTAATCATGCATTTATATTCATTGGAAGCATTAAATGCAAATGGAATTCCTGAAAGAGATTCTTTTAAATTGAATAGGTATTTCTAAGCAACTGCCTTTAAATTTCCCCAAAAGTCTACTCTTTCTTTCCACGAATTAATTTATGCTCCTGTTCAAACAGTCCCTTTCCAATAACCAGTCACAACAATATATTTCATACAAACGTCGCTTTATTGACACTTTTTCAAGCACATTTACATAATTTAATTCAATTACTTAGACTAAATTACAGAATATTCAGCTCATTCCATGAGATACTGTTTGTCAAACTAATTTAATATTTTTTGTTATATTCATACGCCAAAAATAGCGACATCCTCACATCAGTATTTATCCAGCCACACATTTGAATAATTTATTTTCCTTTTCTCTTGGTTACATTTAAGGCAAGAAAAGATTAATTAAAATTGTTCTTATTCTTGGCTGCGCTTTCTTTCTTTTTCAATTAAAATTCAGCCTCCGACTACCGTAGACTTTTATAGTTGCATTACCTCAATCCGGTTGCCCTCGTAAAAAGTTTTTTATTTGCCTTTTTACGAGTGTCTTGGCTGACTGTGTTGGCCCTGGCTAAGCTGCTTATATTGCGCAATCCTGTCTTATTCGTTTTTAATTGCATAATTCGGTTTAACTAGCTAATTGGTTAATTATAAAATCAGGAAACTAGCCTTAAAATTAAACAGGTTAGTAGGATTTAAAGAAAAGTCATTACTATGTATTATTTTATTTATTAGATAATTGGGTAAGGTTTAAGGTAAGAGTTTTATTGGCAGTAAAATAAACACACTAGAAGCGGAAATTATATAACACCACAAAAGGAGATTTAATTTTTAAAATAAAATCATAAAAATACCTTTTTTTAGGAACTAAGTAAGTTATTAAATCTTTACATGTACCATATCTTAAGTCTCGTTATGTAAATTAGCTTTTAGATATTGCTAGTATATCGTTGTGCGGTTTAGAATTCACAAAGAGTTTTTGATTAAATCAAATGCTAAATCTCATAGACATATTAATACTGCTTAGTCTCAAATTTGTATTAGATAGAAAAAGGTTAAAACATACTTTAAATGCCTGGCCTTAAGTTTATTTAGATTAAATGTATTTCCATTTAATTCATTCAATTATAATGGGGTTTTCTGCTCCCGTTCTACTATAAACTGCGTTACAAGTCTGTTTGCTGCACTGCACCCGATCCCCGCCTGGCGGTGGTGCAAAAGGCCTCCTGCTGCTCACTCAGACAGATAATCAAGTTCTCCGGCGGCGCCGCCACTTTGCCATTGGAATTGCAGGACTTCTGTGTCCCCGTTGTGCCGGTCTTCTCCGCCGTCGTTGTGGACGACGTCGTGGTCGATGAGTTGTTGTTACCCGCATTCAGGGGCAGCAGCGGCGGCAGCTGCGGATTGTTGGTCAGCAGCCGCTTGGAGCCGCCCCTCCTCCGGCTGCCCTGCTTGGTGAACACGCTCGGTTCCATCTGCAGCTGGGCATTGATCTCCTGCTGATTCATGCAGGTGAAGGCCTTGAAGAAACTCTTCCGGAAGTTCTCGCTCAGAAAGGCATATAGGATGGGATTCACCGCCGAGTTGGAGTAAACCAAAGCGCCGAGGAGTAAGAAGATAAGTATCTCCAGCCGGGAGAGATCCCTCTGGGCGGGATTGGAGTTGATCAGCGCCAGCTGGGACATCCAGTGGGGCAGCCAGCAGCAGATATAGACCGTGATGACCGTCAGGACCAGCCGCGTAACCTTCCGATGAGCCCGCCGCTTCTCCTTCGACTTGGTGGCCTGTTTGGGACCCACCGACTGCAGTTTCCGGATAACCATATAGTAAAAGCTCAGGATGAAGCACAGCGGCGTGGCGAAGCCCAGGAAGAAGGTGTACAGTATGAAGGTGGTGCCCGAGTGCTTCTTGTACGCATCCGGCCACATGATGTTGCAGGAGTAATTGATGCCATCCTCCTGCTCCACCGTGCTGGCGTACAGGATCACCGGCAGCATCAGCACCGCCGACGTGGTCCAGGCCACCGCCGACACTATCTTGGCTATGTGCAGGGTCCGGTAGCGGGGAGAGGATATCGGATGACACACGGCTATATAGCGATCCGCCGACATGATGAGCAGGAAGATCGAGGAGGTAAAGGACGTGATTGAAGTGCTCACCATATAGGCCTTGCACATGAACTCCCCGAATCGCCAGCTGCAGATCCTCATGGTGTACAGCAGGAAGGGTATGCCGATCAGGAAGCACTCGTCCGCCACAGCCAGGTTGAGGATATATATGTTCGTCACCGTTTGCATCTTGGAGAAGCGCAGCACCACATAGATCACCAGGGTATTGCCAAACAATCCAATGATGCAGACGAAGCTGTAGAGGACCAGGGTGAACAGGTCCGCCACCGAGTTCCTGGTGGCTATGCAGTGCTGATACGTGGGCAGGTCGGTGCCGTAAACCGGCTCATCTGGCTGAATTGTAGAGCTACTGCCAGCCATCCACCTATGGCTTAGTTCCGTGGTGAACAGGCTCCCATTGGTATTATACCAATTTGTGGTATTTAAATAAGAGTCGGGCGTTGGGTCCCCACTAACGAACTGGAGAACGCCCATCATCAGCCAGGTGAACATCATGTCTGCCTCCTTCCACGAATTCCCTCTGTGAATGTAATTATTTTAATCAGTTCTCGGCTGGCTCCCGCCTTCCCTCGCATGGTTTCGCATTATGGTGGTCCTGCAAAATAAATTTCAATATCACATAAAATGTTTTAATTGGCTCCTTTTTGTTTAAATATTGTGTCTAAATATTAAAATTGAAATTTGCATATTTTGTTGGTCAAAATTGATTGGCTTCTAATTAAAATGTTTTCAGAAGAGCGTGAAAATGTGGCGGAAATTAAATTGCTAGATAAAGCAGCGGTTAACTTTGTTTAGCAAATTGGTGTTATATTAAATCAGAGCTTCAATTTTCACTCTAAATTAAAAGCGAATTAATAGTGGAAATATTTAATTAAATCTTTTATAAGCTCTCAGACTGAAACCTTTAAATGGGTTACCCATTTCCCTTTATATTTATTTGTTTTCCATCGACACTCTTACTTCCCAGACTCAACATCTTTAAATGACACTTGGTGGGAAATTATTGAATTTGTACTTTGACTCTGACAAATCGTATGTTACTTATTTGGAACTCCTCGGGCTTCACAGCCAGACTTTTGCCGAACTTTCTTAAAACTTTTACTGGCATTTTCAGGGGGGTCCTGTAAACTTTCTTGGAACAACTTGTAGAACATCAAATTTCTATGGAAAATAAGAATAAATTATGACATAAATCATCTGTTTACTGTTTTCGGAGAATTTAAATGCCCAATTCATTTGTAAAAGTTCATGATTTATGATAAGTCAGTTACGCCAAATTTGATTTGTTAGGCGCTGCAAATTAACATTTAAATTGAAATTTAACTGCACGCAATTTGTCAAATCAAACAAAAACAAGTAACATCAACTCTCTAATATTTTCACGTCCAACGCAGCACACCATACTTTGTCAAAATAAATAAATAAGGCGTATGGAACAAGTTGGGCGGCATTTATGCAAATATCAGGTGAAAATATTTGCCTCATCAAAATTCTGTAAATTCCAGCCTGGTCGGGGGTCAGCGCCTGATTCTTGACCTCGAAGAATACAAGTATATTGAAGGTCTCCTCCGTATTCTCACTTAAGCCGCTTAGTTTATCAATGCGTTCATGTGGGGATAAGGGCTCAAATTAACTTTCATCAGCATGTCTCTGTCTTGGTTTAGCTAAATTAAAATGGCTCTGCATATTAGTCAGTTAATTCCAGAGCCATAAATCAACATTTAGTTTCGGCATATTTCTGACAGTCTAATTTCGGCTGAAAGTCTAGAGATATGCTCTGGACATTTGACTAAATTAATGATTAACTTGATTGTGGGTAAGGAATGTTTCAGCTTTAAGTATTTTTAGTTAACAAATGAAATCTTAAGCTAAAGATAATATAGTTTAAAAAGGGAAACTTAAGCTAAAGTTAATATAATTATCTCATTTAATATTGAACTTTTTTATTTTCTTTTCACAGAGCTTTAAAATCGTTTAAAAATTGTATTTTGACCTTAAGTTTAAATGCTTTATATAATTATTTAACGAGAAAATACAATTTTCTTTGACAGGCCAAAGTTTCTTTATAGTTTATATAATATTTTAATTAAATTTTCAAGTCAAGAAAATATCTCCTTTATCGACACACTCTCTTTTGGCTAGAAACTATAAATTCAGAAAAAACACGTGTGTTTATTTGGTTGAAAATAAATTATTTAGAGTTTAGGCTTTTGAATTAAATGATAATAAATTGTCCATTATATGTGACCTTAAATATTCAGAGCAATTTTCAGATCCTACATATTTTCTTGGTCATTGCACATGCATCAATCTCCATGTTTGTCTTGTGTTAGACCAACAAGATATGCAGCTCAAGTTAATGGCCGTGGGTCTTGGGTTTTCATAGCACTAGAGCTTCCCACTTCGATTGCCCCAATATTTGTGGGCCGCAAACTGTGCCCAAGAGCAATTAAACATGGACTTGTGGACTCAAATTGTTGAGGGATGATCTGTTGACCAAGCTTACTTGGTTTTCGATTTGCAATTAATCGGGGAATGTTTGCCAGAGGCTTAAGAAATGTAATCTTATTAGATAAGCAATAAGGTATTTATCAAAGAATTAATTTAATTTGGAAATCTTTGTTTAAAAAACCATTAAATTATATACTTGCCTAAAACTATTCTATTTACAATTTTATAAGTTTAAAAATGCGTTAGGGAACATATTTCTAAGTATTTTTGAAAGAAAACTATGAATTATTATTCGAGTTCTGATACGTTGACTGATACGTTGACCTCTTTTATAAAATATCGTTTAATCCCAAGAATTTATATATTTTTTCGTATTTTTCCCCATTCACAATTTACCCCCGTGGCACGTGCTGTTGTTATTTGTTTGATCAAGGAATTAAATCCCAGACCAGCGACAGGTGTAAATCCCCCCACGGCAATCCCATCCCAGTGCTATCATCATCGTTGGCTCCTGGATTGTTGTTCGACATTTATTGTTGCTGTTGCTGTTGCTGTTGCCTGTTTGGCTTTTATTGTTGCTGCGAGTGCAACTGTTATCGGCAAACCGCAATGGAGGCACAAATTGCAGGATTGCCTGGGTTGCAATAGGAGGAGAGGCGGGACCACCCAAAAAATGTACAAAAAGTGGCAAAGGCAGGGGACACACACATGTGCTGCTGCAGTTGTGTATCTGCACAATTCACTTGATGACAGGCAGCAGACGGCTGAGACCATTCCAAGGAAAGCTGCTGACTTAGTTTTCATCGGGGAAAAGAGAGAAAGGGAGGTTG
Organism: Drosophila rufa; assembly: GCA_018153105.1. Taxonomy (NCBI): domain Eukaryota; kingdom Metazoa; phylum Arthropoda; class Insecta; order Diptera; family Drosophilidae; genus Drosophila; species Drosophila rufa. The sequence goes on from JAECXS010000085.1 coordinate 11,987,870, forward strand.
AGACACATATATGGGGGAATATGCTTGAAGAAAAAATTCTAAGAGAATTTAAAATTAGTTTAAGAAATATTTTTGATATTATAACAGACAAATATTATAGGACAAAGAGCTAGATGTAATATTGCTTGTAAAATTATATAGATAAAATGTATCGGAGAATATATTATTAACTTTTAAGTCGAAGTCCTTTCATAAATTACATTGTTCTTGTAAAATATGAGACTTAGTTAATAGATCGAAAAAATTAAAAGATTGAATAACAGATTTTCTAAGTTTGAAGTGCATGACTATTTCTTTAGTGCACGCTGCATTTTGAGGTCTCAGCTGAGCTTGGGGATATGGGCCACCCAAAGGAAGGTGACGAAGCCATCATCTGCTCATCGCTCCCTTGACCACATTTTGTCAGCTCTCTCTTCCCCTCCCTTTTCGGTGTTAGTGTCCTGTGTGTGCGCTCCGGCATTTATTAAAAATTTATGCATTTTATGAGACCCTCAAGACAGCGGTCTCCAATGCATTTCCTTCGCAGCTTTCGTTGATGGACATGCGTTGAGACCCCTTGACGTTGTGACGAAAGGCTATAAAAATCAGCATTTTTAGCTTAGGAAGCCAACTTGGTTGCAGAGTTTAACCATAAAAGACAGAGCTGACCACCGGATTATGGTGTTAATTCAAAGTTACTATATGAATATAAAGTCCATTAATATCTAAATAAATAAATAAGGTTGGCTATCCTTATTTTTATACTTTTGCATCATTCTCATTGCCACCTAATATTCCATATTTTCATAATTCATCTAAGCACAGCTCGATGCTATCGAATGTGCGCTTAATTAATTAAAACTTTATCAAAAGTTTACACAAACCGCAGTCGCTGCTTGTGTGTGTTTGGATTATGTTACCAAAAATATTGCCACGTAGCAAGCAGTGGAATATAAGGCTTAAAAGGGGAGAAGAGAGGCTTCAACAGGGCAGAAGGAAGAAGGCAGAAGGAGTCGTCGTCGTCTGGCGGGCAACAGCTTGGCAAATGTTTAGCCGCTCGCTTTGGTTTCAAGTAGCAACAACAAACACAGCGCAAGTAATTCATGGGCGGCGAGCTGGGTAAGTGAAAGGGGGAGGGTGGCGGAAAAACGGACGACCCGGAGGCATGCGAGGAGCATAATTTTTGGGATAAACACCAAGTACAACATGCATACAAGCCAGTTCTAAACACATGCAGGCACTGAGGAAAAAAAAAATGTTGAAAAATGAATATAAAATAATTCATAAATATAATATATATTCATATAATAAATATAAATATAAAATCGCAATAAAAATATCTTTATTTAAATTAAAGGAAAATGCTACATTTTATAACAACTTAAATATAAATAAATATATATATAAATAATATAAACCACCGATATAAATCTTAAAAAACAAGTTCTTAAAACGTTACCCTGAAATTCAGTTATAAATCATTTAACTAATATAATAAATTGCCTTGTGCGTCTCAATAAGTTAATAAATATGGAAGGTTTTAGCCAATAAAATTGGAAACCTTTTATCTATCCCACTCGCACTCACTCACTATAGCTTCGCCATAACCTTGAATCGAATGCATAATTATTGTAAATAAAACCTAATACCCTGTCTTAAACAAGATCTTTGTGTGTTTCTTGAATTAAATAAATTTCCCCTTCTTACATAACCCTTATTCTTTACGACATTTTTCGCTCAGTGTGCTCGTACCAGCCTGCATGTGTATGTATGCAAATATGACTAGCAAATTTGCATGTATACACAACACAAACAAAACACACGAGCACAGCCGCATGTCAAGAGCACTTGGGGTGGGGTTGAGGGCGGCAGAGGTCCTTGTTTCAGGATTGGGCTTCGGTTCGGTTGGGTTGAGATGGGTGCTTTAGTTTATGGACCCAGCAGCGAGCGTAGAGTGCAACATAAACAAAACTCGCTCACCTCAGTGGCCACTAGCTCTGCCCTATAATTTCTAACCACCTCAACCCCTTCTAAAATCTCACTTACACGATAACTCGCTTTTACGTAGGCGACGCACTTAATCTTTGGGGACACATTTTTGGCTTTTGGCCACAGGTTGCCACTCACCTGACCTTTTGGCACTGAATGAAAACACACTAAAACATGTGTTGCATAACACAACACTGCACACTCAACATACACTCGTATACATAACAGGAGCCACAACAAACGCCGGAAACCGACAACAACAAGTGCAATTATAATCCCGGCGGCTTTTGTTTTGGAAGCTCTTGGCTTTTGCTGCTGTTGTTGTTGGTGTTGCACCTGTTGGTTTTAGTTTGAGTAGCGCCCACTAGAAAATGCACAAAAAAAAAAGTTGGGATTATCGTCCTTTGTTACATTTTCAACATCATAAAAAGGGGGGTGTTTTTTTTTAAGCGTTTGCCTTAATTCCATATTGTGTAATGTATAAATATTTAAGTCCAGAATTTGTTGGGTAATATTGTATTACACAAGGCAGCTTTTAAGTTTTAGTTCTGAATTAAGTTTAAGAATGTGTAAAATATGTAGCACGTATGTATACTTTCAGGCATCTTCTCAAAAGATGCTCTTACTAATCGCTGTCCACCTTTGCCATAAGTTCCCATTTCCGGCCATTTCATTGACTGTCTGCTGGCTCCCTCTCCGTTTGCGGTCAGTTCGGTCCCCTCGAGTGTCCTGCATCCGGGATAAAAACCACCTGAATGCGGTAGGATGTGTCGTTGCTCACACTTGGCCGGGGCTCAATTATGCCGGGTGTTCATTGTTAACCCATCCAGGGAAATAATGCCTGGCACCCGGCCGGCTGTCCTTGCTTGCGGTCGTCCTCCACCGGGGTACCTCCGGTGGGCTTTCTTTTTATTTATGGGCACTACATGGCCCTCCTGGACGCTCTATTTGCTCTATTCCCTTCATTTGCCAGGGGAGGAGGAGCGATGCAACTCTGGCACACATATTTGCACCTGTGGAGGGGCCAGAATCCAGTTGGGGGTTTTGCCTTTGATGTGGTCCCCTGTTGTTGTTTCAGCCCCCAGCTACTGTTCGCGCTGCCTTTGGTTTTTGTGGTCTCAACTGCAGGCGGCTTGCCAAAAACTGAAATCTGCCATCGCTTTTCCACTCAGTTTCCCACTTGCCACTTGCCACCTTCCCCCGGCTACCATGTAGCTTTGTTCATTGTTCTGCTGCCACACCCTCGACTCTATAGCTTTCCTCGTTTTTTTCGCCGCTTTCGCTCGATTCAATGGAGCTTTGAAAAATGTTTGTCAATTGCATGCTAAACGCTTTCTCTTTTTTACTGATTTGCCAACGGATATTCGAGGCTGTCGAGAGAGTCGGCAATGTTGTGAAAATATTTACAGGATGTCATGCAATCTGTTAACAACTTAAAGATTTGCCACCGCAAATTTTGTCAGCGTTTTTTATTGAATTTTCGGAAAATTAAATTAAAGTTTCTCTCAGAGACACCCCCTTTTTTCCGCCTGTAAGCTTATCTTTACAAACATGGCCCTAAACCCTCTTTAGAAAATTGTATCAAATTTAATTCGTTTCATTTCCTTTTTATCATTTCCATGGACACTCGTTCCTTAAGCGGTTTACACTTAAGCCTTCTTAATTTGCCTCAAATGTGGTGGACCCCTTGAGGCCCAGATTTAAGGCGATTTAAGGGCGAAAATCGGTTTATCAAATATGCGGTTTTCGTAGCTTTCGCGGGTAATCCATGTGCTAATCTAATTTACAGAGTCTCCCCCGTAAACAATTTAGTTAAAGTTCAGACCTCATTGGTTGGCTTAGGGCCCCAGCCTCCCGAAGTGCAATTTACGGAGCATTCCCCCCAAACACGCTCTGCAATTTGCATAAATTAACACCGAAATATGTAGCAAGGCCCCCTCTGGCTCTGGTTCTGGCTCTGATTCCATGTGTTTATTGTCCGCCGGTGGATGCACTCATTACCCATGTGTTCGAATGTGTGGATGCTCTGATAGTTCCGCTGGCAAATTTAACATAATTTTGAAGAGACCATTGACAATATAATTGGGGCTCTACGAAAGGGGGGAGGAGTGTGAAGCAAGGATTATGTTGCCATGCCATGGCATGCAGCCAGGCACGAAGGATTCACACTAATTGGGCGCCAATCGAGAATCCTTTGTTGCCGCTGCGGTGTGAAGTGATGCTCTTAGCAGGCAGTATGCTGGGTAAAATACCACCGACTTTTGGGGTTATGTAACCAAAGGATTTTGGTTTTACAGAGTTTCCAAAACGATTCTCGCAATTGTGTTGATTTTTAAATTATTTTTGAAATATTTCTAGGGGTTAGAAATGTGGATTGTAACATAAAGTCTCATTTTGGAATATTATATTACAGGAAAATGTATATAACATTAATTCAAGTTGAAGGAGCTTAAATTCCGATATTTATTCCTATTTCTGCTAATCAAATTAGAGCAAAGTTCATGGCATTTCCTTCCCCTACCAACTAATCCGAACAATCAACATCATTCAATTGCCTTCCAATTGAATATTCCGACTGGAGCTCCCAGTCCCTTGCCAGTGACTATTTACTTTTCACTTGAGAGCGCCGACCAGAGACCTTTGACTTCAATCGAAGTTCTTCTTTCATTTAATCACACAAACTGGCGTTGTCATCGTCAGCAAATGCCATTACCTAGGTAAATAATATCGAAGTAGGAGATCGAGTAGATGGAGGGCCATTGCCCAGGGACAAGCTGCAAAGGATTTCTCCAGGCACTTGCCACTTTTGATGTGCCCGACGTGTTGATGGCCGTCAACTCGCTGACCAGCGATAAAAATAAATAAATAAATCGACGGAAAGAAATGGGGCAAATTGAGAATATTTGTATGGAAAAGGAAAACAAATCAAGAAAATGGCAAAAAGGCAAACGGTCAATTGACCGAACACAAATAGTGTTGGCCAGAGTTTCTTTTTCCGCTCGCTGCGAGATGCAATTAGTAACCTGAATAGCCAATTAAGTGTAGTTGTAGTATTCCCTATTGCTTGGCTTTGTTTTTATTTATTTTGCTGATTGTTTATGAAGTCTTACCCAGCTACCTTGACATTTTGTTGTCAACAATTGCCATGCCTTTGGTCAATAATCCTTGTTATTTATCTAATCAATTAGTGCCGATAGTAGGTCAATTCATTCATTTTAGAAATACTGAAGTGGTGAGAGAATAACAAGAGATACTTTTAATAGCCTTCTACAAATTGTTTTTGATTGCTCACGCAAATTGGTTTCGAATCGATCTGAAGTATCATCGGGGTATAAGGTTATTGTATTCTAAAAACAAAGATTGGAAACATAGAAGTTCTGAGTGACTAAATTGTGACTAAATGTGCTTAGCAAAAATTGTATTTAAATTTTAAAGATTTAATTATTAAAACAAGCCAAAGGTCTAGTTACAAACTTAAAATAAAGCATTGCTCTAATTAATAATTTCTTAAAGAAAAAATTCCATATATTAAAATACATTTAAAAATATTTAATTCCCTATTCATACTGAATTATTATAAACTAAAATGTTATAATAATGTTTTCCCAAACAAACTTTGTTTACATTTGGGATTGCCTTGGATTAGTGCCGATTTTAGGTTAGATTTACCTCTAGGATATCTTAGGGTATCCCATAGTCGACCTTTAACCTACGTTTTCTCCCCTTTTTCATTTTGTTTACAAAATTTGCCAATTCTGCATTTTAGTGCGTCTTGTTCTGGCTGCTTTTGTTGTTAATTTCTGCTATTGCTGCCGTTTCTCCTTCTCGGTGTTTGCTCGAAATTCTTCTGGCCTTTTGCTCATTGAAGTGTTGGCAATGTTTTTTTTCTTTAGCCATGGCCAACAGAATTGCCGTTGCCGTTGTTGATTCGCAATTTTATGAGTTCAATTAACCAGAAGCCATGAAAATAATAAAAATGATGAACTTTTGCCCATTTCAATTGATTGCTTTATAACCGCTTTGGATTGGGAGCAATTTTACACGCAGCGGCAGCTGTGTGGCCTGCCCCTGATAATATATATTGTCTATATATCTGGTCGCGTTGTGTTGACTCCCCAATTAACACTAAATCAAGCTACTTATTAATTATATTCGCGATTATGCTCGCGACCGACGTCACTGAATATTCTATCATATCAGCTTTTCGATAGAAATCCAATCAATAAGGCCACAGATATTGATGGAGGGATGGATGAGGCGGAGTTGGAGGCTTGGAGCTGGACTGGTGGCTTCAATGGGGCAATCATTCATTTCGTCATTGCCATCAGCGCCGCTAATTGAATTGCGAAATCGAATCGGATGCGTATCGAAATCGATCGTTTCTGCTGACTCACATGCAAAATGATTACTGAAATGGAGTGAAAACTCTAATCCTGCTGCTTTCCATCTTGATTGATTCGATGACTTGAGTTTTATGCATTCAGTTACTTAAAATAATGGATTTTTTAGATGGTGATAAGCAGGTTGATCTTATAAGGAGCTACTTAAATTGATTAGTAACTAAAAATAATTAAATGAATTATTATTAAAGAAAATTAAATGGTACTTATTTACAAAAATTATACAACTTTCATTAGAAAGCATAATTTTGTTTACGTAAAATTTGCAGGAAGTTAACTCTAGAAAGTATGCAAGGAATTTCTTTAAACTGAAGTCGGCAAATTTATATATTTTGCTATTAAACCTGGTGTATCTTTGCCTTAAAAAAAAAGTTATATTATAATATAATGTCTTTTACAAAATATGTAAAATACTAACCTTGATTTATTATTAAATTAGTTGGCAGAGTCTTCATCAGCAATTTTAAATTTATTTATAAATTATACCTGATTTGTATATAAATATATATTTTTTTAACTTATTCCAAGGAAAATATTACTCTAAAATAATATGTAAATTATATATTAATTTTAATGTTCTTAGAGCTCCTTAAACTGCTTTAATAGTTTACTTTGCATTACATTAATAACAAAGCACACTATGACAACATTGTTATATGATCCTCCGATAACTTTATGCCTCAGCTGCGACATTGAGTGAGCCCCCAGACTAATCATTTTTGTATATACTCGCCCGCCATTATCTCTACTACTATAAGCCATTGTTGTTTTTGTTTTCGGTGTGACTAATACTTTTGTTTCAGTTGCTGGCATTGTTATCGCCGCTGCTCTTTTGTCGTCATTAACGTCAGGGCGGCCTTGTTTAATTTGAACATTAATCATGGTCATGGAAGCCTGTCGGGGGGGCCTAGAGCAGGAGAAAAAGGTTGCAATATTGCACACGACCAAAGTTGCACCTCTAATGATGACGGGCAGGTGTTCGTTTTATTAGTTTTCCATACAGGCCGCGAGAGTTGCACATGCGCAGACACATTGCCGGTGGCCAGGAGCAGGAGCTAATGGAAAAAATACTTCTACTTGCAGCAGAGAATTTCTGTGGTGGCAGTTGCTGTCAGAGTTTCAGTCCCAACATTCTGATGTGTTGGCAAACTTTGGCCTTTTCACTTTGGCTTTCCTTGGTTACGGTCAAGAATTTAGTTTTTACAATTCAGGGTACTTTGAGGAGATTGACTTTGATTTATATATTATAATATATTTTATTTCTCAAAAGCTAATATTAAATAAAAACGATAACCTCTTGGGTATTTATGAAACATATTTTTAAAAATAAATATACATTCTTAATACTGAACACTCAATGTATTTATAAATTGTTATAGCAAAAATATTAAAACAAATTCGTAAACAACATTTTAAACGATTGAAATACTAAACAATATTTTTAATAATCCAATTTAAATACATTTTACAAGATAAGACTTTTAAAAATACCTCGAACATCTCCTATATTTATTCAAATTTAATTTTATTTAAAATTCCCTATTAGGGTACTTCAATCTTCGGTTTTTCCATCCTCTTTCCTGTTTTTAACCACTGCGCTTTGTTCGATTTTCCGCCCTCAAACATTCTCTGGACTTGATGAACAATTCAGTGGCGCCTACTTAGCACATAGTTAGCTTCACTTTTCTCATTTTCCGCCCCTGCAGCTTCATGCTCTTCCTGTAGCTAGGCATCTGCCTTACATATCCAACCATCAGGCACTGGTGGCTCGCATTAATTGACAGTTTTGCCATCCGTTGGCCCAGATGGAACCTTGGCCAAGTCCTCATTAACTCATCTATCATGATGTGGATGTTTATCCAGGGTCTCCATCCTCCTTTCGGTTCCTTTCTCATTAATTCTCTTTCTCTATGTAGGCCAATTCAGGCGGGGAGCAGGGACATCACAGCTGGATATGATAGTCGAATCCTGTCCCTTTCGGAATGCATTTCAATTTCTCTTTTCCTCTAAAAAAAAGAAGAAATAATGCTAATTGCAGCTGCTCAAAGCTTCGCTTATCAGGTTCGCTTTTATTATTTTAATTCTTTTTTTTTTATTTTATAGGTTAAGTTCCCCACTGTCCGTGTCGGCCCCCTTCTAGTTTGGGGGTCTTGTCCGTAATTAATTGCAAAAGTTTCCTTCGTTTTCTATGGTCTGGCGCTGCTGCACTGAAAGTTCAAAGAGTTGAGGGGACTCCCCTTTATCCGCAAGTGATGAGTAGTTGTAAAAGTGAATTGTCAATTATGATGAATTATTATTGGAAATTCTCTAATTAGCTGTAGAAAACTTTGTCCAAGGGGGTTTGGAACTACATAACTGAAAACACGGGTTCGAGCCATTTAATTAATTATTTGTAAATTGATAGGCAAAACTTTTCCCTAGCCTCTTGCGTTGAGATCTGTGATTAAATTATAGTTGAGAGAAAGTGAGACTAGAATCTAGATAGATTCTTCAGTCCTTAAAGTAAGATTTCCTCAAAGCTCTCTATGTGCTATGAATAAATTTCCAGAAATTCTCAAGCATCTTTGGCCATCAATTACCGGGTCTGCACAGCCATGGAGAGGAGCAGCATCTCTGGCACTTGTTCCGCCATTTGAATCCCGTCTCATCCCCACTTGTCGTGTTCGTGTTCTTGTTCCTGGGTTAACTCGGATTCTTTGAGACGAGAGGAAATGCCATCATTTGGTGGCTGTCGTCGTTGTTTTTCTTGTTGTTCCTGCCGTCTGTTTGCCTGACGCCGACGAAAGGTTAAGGCATGCATCGCTTCCATCAAATTAGACGCATTTTCGACGCGCTTTGTCTGTCTGTCTGACCCGCTCGTCGCCTCTCTTTCTAACTCGGTTACGCTGTCTCTGTCGCTCCGGCATACCCATCTCCCATTTTCCATTTCCCGACTTGCCGCCTCGCCTCACTTCCCCCCTTTTCGCTTTGGCAATTTTCGAGCTGACGCCGCTTTGCCTTTACGTTTTATCACTTCATTTGCACTGAAATGTCAATGTCTGGCGCTGCTCCTTCCCTGTCTATTTTCCTATCCCTTTCGCACTGAGGTGTTCCCATTTTCACTTTTCCGAAATGATTTGTATTTTCCATTGAAAAGTGTGATTTTACTAGATCTTTTTTTTGTATATATTTCTGACAACTTGAAGAAGTTGTTTGAAAAAACATAAATTATAATTTAAAACTTTTTTCTAAAATCAATTAATATTCTTTTAGGATACAATTTTCAAGCTGAACACGAGCATCGGTGCTCAATAAAATTTATAACATAATCAATTTAATTTAAGTAAATAATGAAGGCATTACTCACATAAAAAATTTCCAGCTCAAGTATCTTGAGATTTAGAAGTAGTTTCAATTATTTTTCAGCCATAAAATCATCTAAACTAAGTATATTTAATCTCCCATATCGTAAATCTCAAGAGTAAGAGTAAAATACAAGCTTGGCAATCCCTGTCCTATATCAAACAGCATGGCCAAAAGGCAGGAAGGAAGCAGTTTTGTTGCAATGATGTGGGCGGGGTATTTTTTCGGCTTGCTCGGATGGCAAAAACTGGGAGTTAGGGCGCTAAAAGAAATCTGTCTGACAAATTACATGCCCTGCGCAGCAAAGTCGCAGCAGCAGCTGCTGAAATGCTTCACTTGCTCCTGCTCATCGTGCTCATCGTGCTCATGCTGCTCCTCCTCCGTAACTTGCTCCTTTTTTGCTTGCCTTTTGCGTTGTCTTCCCATTCGGACTCAAGCCATCAAAACCGATTGAGTGAAGGAATGGGCCAGCGCACGTCATTCGCTCAGCTGGTCAGTCAGTCAGTTAGTCAGCGAGTGCAACGGCCTTTTGATTGGGCCATAAAGGCCATGGCTTAAAGGCGGAGGTGGCCTCTTGGCTGGATGGGTTCGGTTAGGTGGTCTCGGTTTTAGCGGACTTTACTTAGCTGAATGAGCTCATCCTTCGGTTTATCTCCTTTTCGGCGTGTGCTTTATGGGCGGGTGCTGGTGAGGGGAAGTAAGGGTAGACTCCCTGATTTAGTTATAAGTATGAGCATACTTGAAGAATTTTAGAAAACCAATTAAAAGGAGCGGAGTTTCCTTTATTTGTAGGAAATTATTTTAATTATTATTTTGAGGCTGAGTAAAAGTAGAAGTAATAGTTTGATTAATTTCCCTCATTTTCACCAATAGATTCTTGCTCAGCTTAATTTAAAACATGAACTTTATATGCTTTTCTTTGCTACAAATTTATTATTTAAAATTAATTAAAAGTCTGGCAAAATGTTTTTCCCTCTCTCAGGCAGAACTTAAATTTTTAATTAACAAAAAGTGTTGAAGTATTCGCTTGTATTTCAATGTGGTCTACCAATATTATTATTTTATTTCCGAGAACATTTTTCACACGCTCAAAACAATTATTCAACTTGACTGGGTTTAAATTTGTGCATTTATTCCAAACGAAAGAAACATCACTCTGAATAACTTTCGCTACCATCACAACCCTGTTTCCCCTAATTTGTCAAAAATTTGTTTTATTTCCCCAAAAATCCTTTACTGGTTTCCTGCGACTGCCACTGATGGTCAGCCGTTCTCAGTTTCCACATCATCAGGCAAACCAATTTCTCATGCCCCAACCCAATACTACATCATCTCGAGGACTCCAACCCCGAGTTTTCCTCTCAACGCAAAACATTCAACAGTTACAAATTGCTATTCGCACAAAATTTCAGTTATCTGATAAATTCCACCACACACAAAAAACAAACAGAGGGGTGGGAAATAAATAAAAAGCCCACACGGAGAGTAAAATTTAATAATATTATTTTTTTATTTATATTGCTTTGATATGTATTAAATATTTATATATTTCGTTTTATGCATTCATTATTTTATGTTAATTATGTTATGTTATAACATGAATAGATAAAAGTCTGAAGTTGCTTTGAATAGAAATTCTATTACGTTTTTATTTATTATTAATTTGCTAAATATTTTGTGATATCTTATTTATAAAATAAAATATTTTCAATATCAAAACACAAATAATGCTTGAAACCAAAATCCCTTTCAATGGAAGCATAACTGATATTCCCATTAATTTTTCTCTGTGCAAACCGAGGACCATTTTTGAAGCTTTATTGGTATTCCTGTGCCCAGGATCTCCCCGTTCGCCCGTTTTTCTCTTACCATCTGAATAAATTGTGTCATCTAGCCACTCATCCTTCTGGTTTCGATAAAATGGCACACGACGCACTTTTTGAGGTTCTCAAAATATTTGGCAAACGTTTCGGCAATTTCTCGGATTTCTCGCTAATGTTATTTTTCACTCTGTCTGATTTATTTGTGATGTGGCTATGGGGATGCGGCCGGGAGTCAAATTATTTGTTTATTTTCCTTGCGTTTTTGGCTGCTAATTTGCATTAAATGCAGGCAGCCAGAAAACTAGAGCCACCGGGGTTATCTCTCATTCCCCCGCTTTTGCCCAAAACTTTTCTCCTTTTTGTTTGCGTTACGCGCACTTTTATCAACTTTTGTTTTTGCCGCTGACGAAGTTTGTGTTGATATTTCGTTAGTTCGTTTCGAGTTTCGTACTATTATTTATTTTCCTGTATCTGAAGTTGCTGAACTGCACGTTTCGGCATTGTTTTGCATACTGCGCGCCGCATTTGCCGGCGAATTTTGTGTTGTAGTGCATGCGAGTTTCCCGACTTTTCCGACTGCACAGTCGTTCGTCCCAACAGCTGCGTGCTCGGTGCTCGGCTTTCAGGTTCGTCGGCCGATTGGCCTGATGCGTGCTGCGGTCTGCTGCCGCTTTCCCGCTGCAATTTCCCCCAATTAACAGTTGGTCGAGAGACAGAGAGAGAGTGAGTGTGAGAGCTCTCTGCCGCCGAGACTTTCTCTCTTATACGAACTCTCACTTTCGTTGGCTGTTAGTTGGCCTAACAGACTCTGTTAGTCGTTGGGGTTCTCTATTAGCCTCTGTTAGCGGCAAGTTGATGCGAAATCTTATACTTTCTTTTATAAGTTAATTTTGAGAAATAATTAATAATAATAATACCAATATATAAAATATGGTTAACACTGCGTATGAGTAATACAAGTAATGCCACCTACTTATATTACTCATACGCAATGTTGGACAGCCTTTCATAATTTCTAATTCGATTTATTTAAAATAATTTCATATATTTTACACTTATTGGTTTATGATTTTTAATATTTCAAATTAAACCAAGAACTTAAAGTTATTATAGTGATTTTAACTATAATTTTGTTGTCCAAATCACAGAAGTAAATGCATAATATTTCAGTTTATTATTCATGCTTGCAACCTTATCCACAATTAATCCAGTTAGAATTTTAATGTCATGTCCGTATTAGGACCGTCACAGAAATAATTAGAATTCCATGTGTGCTCGTATTAGCCAGGATTCGAAGAGGCTTTGATTGCAGATTGATTATTCTGCGCTTAATTGCATGCATTTTGCAGGTAGTTGATTCCCAATAATTGAAATTTGTAATTACACAGGGAGCTGGACGAAGGCTAATCGCAATCAGAGGCTTAACATCAATTAGTACTCATATGGGATTACGATAACCTGTCTTTTAAAAAGAGTACAGACTTTAAAAATAATTATTAAATTTCATAAAATATAATCGGAATTGCACTTAAGATACTCATCTCTGCAAAACTTAATTTCCCCCTTAGTTTATGGGCTTAATAAATCATTTTCCAGCACTTCCACCATTTGTCCTTGTCCCATCCTTGGGCTTGAACTTCAGTCGCCTCTGGCATTGAAATCTAATTGCCTTGGTCTTGGGTAACTAACCCACCTGGCCCAAAACCAGGAGCTAGCACTCTGCCAGTCATTAGGAGAATATCACATTTCCACTTTTTGTTCGCACTCAAGTTATAAAGAAATTGCTGAAATTATTTCCATGTGGAGCCAGTTAAAGTTTTCGCCTGGCAAAAAGTTCGACTTGGTTAGAGGAACATATACTAGCGGGGCCAAAAGGAAATGGGGAAACACACAAAGAGAAAAATCCGAGGGAAAGAGTGACACAAAAAATATGGCAACTGTCTTCCCTCTTTTGAGGCTAGCTTTAGTTTCGCCTTTTGAGCAAAACTTTTAATCCTTCTGGTTGAACTTCCGACAGCTTGCTTAAAGCCTTTTCCGTTGACACTGAAAAGTGCTTAAAACTGGACCGAAATGAGCGAGATGTTTATTGTTTACCATTCCTCAAATCCCGAAAGTTTTAGCACACAGCATTTTCCCTTCTCCAGAGCATGGTAAACTTTAAATTAAATGAACAACCATAGGAAAGTTTTTACATTTTAAATACCCTTAAAAAGGGGGGTTAATATATGTACATAGGTATTTATATAGTTTTTTGATTGCTTTTGTGTAAATAACAAAATGAGCTTAGGAATTTTAGTTATAAGTTTATTATTAATTTATATATGAAATTCTTCAGTTTAAAAATCGAATTTTTAATAATATTGTACTTCAAGGGTGTTGAAATATTCGAGGCTTAGTCCGAGTCTGTTTTGTTCTGTTATTTTCGCAGCTAACCGACAAAAAATGTGTAGCTAAATGTACATAATTGAGTTTCCACAAGGCATTTTCGCTTGTCCAGTGTAATTACGGCTGCTAAAAATCAGCTCATTAAAGTTTGCTTTGAAATCTCTGCCGCAAGAATATTTAATCATTCTCGACTTTAAAGCAATTTTCGGTTGATTGAATTAAGTTAACCAAAACACAGACGATGTGGCTGGAAAAGTTTCTGCTGGGTTTCTGCTTTTGGGGGGCGTCTGGGAATGCAGACGCATAAGGACGACATCCTGCGATAGGGTCAGTTTATCATTTTAAAACCCATTCAGAGCCAACCCTTGATTCTTGTTGTGGCAAAGTTTTCGGTGGCGGGCGGAAAAACTTTTCTTATAAATTCCTGTTAATTTTTTCCTTTCTATTTTCCCGCTCGCTTGGATTTCCATATAAATACCAGCAATTTCACCAAATTGATTTTCAACAAACTCGGCTAAATAATCAAGTGAGTTGGCAAAGTAGCGTGTGCTGAAATGAATTTTTAATGAACTCTGTTTGCCCATGTATGCAAATATATTTAGCTCCCTGTGCGAAGCCATTAGTTTGTTGTAATTTAAGCATTTCATTACCGATTCCACGATAAATGGTAATTTTGGCTTAATTTACGCGCTCAGGAATATCGCAGAAAAAAGGATATTATGCAAATTAAATGGGTTTCGAAATGATTGAGAGAGTAAATGGTATAGATATCGGGTGGAGATATGACTTAATTAATTAGTTTTCCGTCGATTAGATCAGGTCATTATATGAAAATATATCCTGGTTAAGTTAATTTGGCTTTTCTTTTATGTTTATTTATGTGCCAGATATATGCTCTTTACAGCCATTTTAATAAGCGAATTTTCGTGTTGATCATTTTTCTTAATGCAATTCTGTCATTGTCAACGCGCTCTTTGAAAAATATGTAATTCGCTTTAGTAATGAAAATATTATTATTCTTTCGCAAGCAAGCGAAAAATTCCCCTTTTCTTTCCCCGCCATTTGACACTTGAAATTATTTTCACATTAAATTCGTCCCAATCTCGCCACTGCAAATTATGTCGGATACGAGTGATCAGAGCGTAGAGTAAGTGCCGCACATTAAAAATAATAATTACGCGGAGAACATTAATTAATAGTTTGGACAGAAATCGCGCGTTTTTATGAGCGGCTGCCGCTGCTGCCATGAAATATGAGTGTTTCGCGTATTTAGTAGGTGTTTAGCGGGTATTTCTAGAATTTTATGACGCCAATTAATAATTGAGTCATTAATGTGTGTGTGCGCTTTCATTTTTTCTAGCTCAATGGGTAATTTCATTTGCACCTGCACTAACTGTAATTAGCCATAAATAATTGAGAACTTGCTGAATTTAATTACGAAAAAATTATATATATGCGAATCACAGAGGTCTAGTGTTTCGCTTTCATTGCCCGTACGACCGTTTTAGTCTGTCAATCAAATGTGCGAATGTTTGTCTCATCGTCGCATCGTTGGCAGCCAGATGAGGATGGATTGTGGATGGGCTAGATGGATGAGTCTGCTCTGTGGTCGAGGGGAGGTGTTCTGTATGGGCTGTGTGTATGCTATATGCCTCCGCCGCCGCCTGCTGTCAGAATGTGATTGACATGCACAAGTGAATCCCCTCCACGCACTCGGTGACCGAAATACGAGTCCGCACTCGCATCTGAGTGCGAGTATCTGGCGGAAAGTAAAACCGAAGCGAGCCAAATCTGAGGCCAGAGGCACCGTGCCACCAATGCCACCCATGCCGCCCACTCATTTGCATTTCGTCAGTACCAAAATGCAGTTGTAAAAAATAGATAGGATCGTATTATGTAAAAGTAAATATAAAAAATAATTATTTAAATTAATTAGGCAAGAAAAAGCAACAACATTGATCCCTTATCAAATTAACAACCAATTAAAAATGCAACATATTTCTATTAAAATATTGACCATATTTGCATTTAGAATCGAGTTATTATGACTTACAAGCAATATTCAGATTGAAGTTTATTATTATTATTAAATTAATATTCTATTTCTGTTGCAATAAAAATATAAATATAATTTCCAAGGATCCTAGCTTGTTCTTTTTGACAATAATGCCTTTTCAGGTAATAATAAGTAGAAATTATAATAATACGCTGGCATCTTTCAGATGCGCTTGATTTATATAAATAATTCAATATAATGTCATTTCCATCGGATTTGTAATTAGATTTCTTGGTGTAAGTCATTTTAAACTTTTATTTTGATAAATGAACCAACTTTAATTTTTACGCAGCTATTAAATATTTTAATAGTCCCCAAAGTCATAGTCTCTATATATTAAAAGCAATCAAAATAATATTTTTCCCCGTGTAACTGCATGCATTTCACTTTTTCACAAGGGTTCAACGTACTCTTGCGTACTTTCCTTACATTATATGTGCCAAGTGCCTGCAGAATATTGGCATGTTTGCTGGCCCACTCCACTTGACTTCCCTGCATCGCCCGGCCCACTCCCTGCAAATGTCATTTCATACAAAAGTTTTCAATTTTTCTCCTTGGTCTGTTTGCTCTCGTGTCTGGGAATTGTCGGGGCTGTGCGGACAGACAGATTGGTCAGCTATATAGCACCGCATAAATCTAGACTGGCTTCGGCTTCAGTTCCAGTTACACTTTTTCGCCCATGAGTCATGCCACATAAATCACCCAATCCGAACTCTGTGCTGCTGCAGCAACTCAACTCGCCCGTCAATATTTATTTTATTTCGCATTTTTCGCCAGAGATGTCACCAAAGTGAAATGAGTCAAAGGTGGGGGCAGGGGGCGGGTTGGCTTTCGGGGATTCATATAGGGGAAAGTGCGAATTTGTCTTTGTTTTAAATGGTGTCCCAGTTGCGAGAGTGATGGGGCTTATCTGCCATCCGCTTGCTGATCTTGTTCATGGCATAAAGCATTTCATATTTATTGTAAATTCTTTTGGACGCACCAGAATGATGGATTTTTTCCACGAAGTTTTATATAATTTAACGTTGACGAATTTTCCGCGTACCAAATAGTCAAGGTTTTTATTTTATTTAAAAGAAAATAGAAGAAACTCGTGACATTTTAAAATTTTATTTACTTTATATTGCCAGTGCTATAATTTAATTTCTAGTGAAAAGAAGAAAAAGGTCGAAAAATGGGTTTGAGGGTTTCAATTTGACTTTAAAATTTATTACTCATACGCACTGTTCCTTTTTATAAATATTATGTCTCCGTTTTGTCTTTAAAAGTATTTATATTAATTTAGAAAAATCGTATCTTAAAAATTAAATAATTTCCACACATTCTTAGTTACATTTTAGTTATGTTAAAGGTAATCTTACATGCTTACAAGCCAAGCACCACCTTCGAAATGTCTCCCCTCTGATCCCTAAAGTTGGCTAATGTTATACCGTGTCAAGATGTTGCTACTTTCAAATTTCCTCGGGGTCTGGGGACTCCCCGCTTATCTGGGGAACTTCCCCCGGACTGCATGTGACATAAACTGCAGGGAGAAGAAAAGCGCCAAGCCAAGCAGATATGAGTAGCTGCATTCTGCTCCTGCAGAGTCATAAAAAATTCATTTCCAAAAGTTGTCGTCGAGATAGGATGCATGGCAAGAAAGTTTTCATTTCATAATTTCGCAGCTGCAGAGCTTTGGAGGTGGCTTTGGCTCCTGCAGCTGATTACTGCAGACTGTGTGGGAATGCTATTTTCATGCCTCATATATCATTGATAAAAGCTTTTTCCCTGTTGATTTTCCCTAGCATACTTTCGGGTTGCGTGTGGAAATCACTGACAGATCTTTGAACTCTGAACTTGATGTCTGGATTTTTCCATACCTTTTGGTTAAACCAGAAAAAAAGGCCAGAAAAAATGTTTAATTGCCCTTGATGTGCGGGGGTCTGGGCGCATGTCAAATATTTTAGATAATGACTTTCCTGCGGCCCCATCTGAGTCGCAATAATTGAGCGGTTTATGGCCAGTGTTCTGTTCATTTTGGTCCCGACTTTTGTGCTTCTGCGGCTGTTTCAGTCGTTTCCACCAAATTATGGCCATTAAAAATATTTCGCTTTGCTTGGCTGTTTTGCCTGAATTTGTTTTTTTGACATTTCGGCTGCGGTTTTGCAAAGCAGACAGGACGGTTGAGTGACGCTTTATTTATTCCTTTTTATGGCGCAATTTATAGAGTGCAGAACTGTCATCTGCCTGGAGCTGCTTAAATTATTTAGTTTATTTTGAAATCTTTACATAAATCCAAGGAGATATACATTTTCAACATGATTTTTGAGAGATTTATTGTGATTCTGGCACTCGACATAATCTCAGAACTAAGAGGGACATCTGCTCTTGAAGGAAATAAGTTATAAAATATACAAACAATAAATTATGAATAATAACTTAAGGAAACTTAAAATATTTTCGTAAGTGTGAGAAATTTCTCTCATTTATTTCCAGAAGAAGGACCTGTATTTCCCGGAATTGAGGTACACTTAAAGCCATTTATGACCAGGCAATTAAATGCCAAAGAGCAGCGTCAATTAAATGGCTGCAATGAATGCAGACGCGGTTCTCAATGAGCAGAGCAAAGTTCAAAGGCATTTAATTAGAGGCATGGCCCGGGTTGTTAGTTGTTAGTTTTGCCCCCGGGCGGTTCCTTGATCGCAGGGTACAGGTGGATGTTTTTAGCTCCAACTGTGCCGCATAATAAAAACGATGCTCAGCATACTGGGTTTTCAGCGCTCCCCAGTCCCATTTTTCCGCTTTCCCTCGACGGACCGACAGGTAGCAGATGTGTATAAATTTGCAGCAATGCCTGGGAAATCCAAGAACTCCCTAGAATTACGCGGTCCAAACATGCAAAAGGAAAGTTACACGAGAAATAAAGATGTTAATACATTTTCCTGATAATTTATAATAAATTTATAAGGATAATTTCGAATTTTCTGTAGTATTTGATATTTTAAAAATATTTTTCTATACAAAATTTTATATTTTTTAAACAAGACCTTCGTAGTTCTCTTAGTGTATGGAGATGTGGTATGGAGATGGCGCATATGAGGTTGCGTGAGCTCCGAACGCCCTGGGCGCGGACGACATTGACAAATGATGTCCCGGCACCGGAACACACACACATCCTAACTGGCACACACACGCTAGCACATAGAACGCCATGGACAATGTGCTGACTTGGGTTCGGCGGGGGCAGGTGGTATATTTGCGAGTGACCCAGTGGGTCATCGGAAAGAATGGAGCTCTAAAACCGGCGAGAGGGCAATGTCCTAAACTGGCCAATGGCAGGAGGTGGCAGCCGTATAACAATGCCACCGAAAGTCCTTTGTTGAAGTCCAGCCAGAGGAAGAAACTGCAAAAAGTTGCAGCTGCATTTTATGGCCACGAAAATACTCATAGCTGTGTAAACTTCCTCCTTGAAACAAGTTTTCCCAAAATAGGGTGCTTCAACCGCTGGCTGCATAGTGTGTTTTATGGTGTGTTAATGATGTGACAAGCATGTTTTAATTGCCTAACAAAGTAGCTCTCACATGGGAGAATTTAAGGCCAAGGTATTAGCTTTAATTATTAAATTTTAATCTAAAAAAGTTTCTATACCATTTCTTAGATAAATATCTTAGAAAATCACCCTGTTACTACCTCCCTTTCCATAGCCATTACATACTTGGGCACTTTTTGTGCGGCGGCAGTTTAAAACGCAAAAAAGAAATATTGACAAAGTAGCCAACGACGTGACACAGCAAATTCAATTTGCAATAAAAGTGTGCAAGAATCGTTTGAGAGGAAATAATAATAGCGATGGATGGAGGAGGAGGAGCTTGGGGAGCCAAGTGAAAACTGCAAACAAGGATCAAGTGAAGTCGTGTGCAATATGGAGGTGGCAATCTGTCGATAACTGGCAGCCTGCGGATAAGTTAACCTAATCCAGAGACCGACTCTCTCCGGACAACAGCATTACACATGTGGGACACGAGTTTATCTCACGACTTTTTCGAGTTTGGAGTTCAACTTCCGTCGCGCTAATTTGTCAGGGAAAAGTTGCTTTATTTTCGAGCTCCTTTGCCGCCGTAATCCCTGCTGTCTGCAGCTGACAAACTTGGCAGACTCCTCGGAAATCTCGGCAGCAAGCTGGAACATTATGCAAATGAAATATATTTTCCCACATTTGCATTGGCAAGGCAGCAGGCAAATGTCGTAGAAATGGAATCTTTTACTCCTGGAGAATGCCATTTCCGACATAATTCTTAAGCGAAATGTCAACGAAATATAACCTGAGATAAATATCCATCTCTGCTGGAAGCTTTCACATTTATTTCTGTCTGTCTGACATTTAATTGCATGCGTTTTTAATGCAGCTGGGACATATCTGATATCAGTTTGGGATTTTTGACACATTAATTAGTCCTATTACTAAAATACCCAATAAAATGTTCATTCCAGTAACTTACAGCCCAAATAGACTTTCACCAAAATACAGAACACAGAGCTAAAGTGCCTTGTTAAGTGTAACATTTACATTCACGGTCACAGCCTTGGGAAACGAGTGAAAAACCAGGTTGACCTTGACCATGGGAAAGCCTGATCTGAAAGATTGTGCAAAAGTTTCTCTAAATATTCATGAAACGCGAGTGCTGTGCAGTCCATCATCTCAATTGCAGAGCAGGCGTCATCATCAGGGGGCAAAAAGGTAACTACCTTTTCCCAACCCCTTAGACTCCATTTCCATCCACCATTCTCATCCCTTTGCCTTGGGTCCTGCTGGCAGCTCAAATCACTTCCGCTGTGCGCACAGGAAATGAGCAGCCATATTGCCTGCCTAGACTGACAAATGCAAGGACTCACAACTCGCTCATCCTCGTTGCGTCTGCGTTCTGCTTAGAGATGACGGCTTGGATTTTTTGTGAAGGGATATATAAAACAAAATCTTAACAGTGATCAAAGTCTTGCATTTTAAATCTGGGATCTACAAGAGGTGATATGAGCATTGCAAGTCTCAGGAAATATTAAAAAAGATAGTTTTTTATGCCTGAATTTATTAAAATTATTTTTACATGGAAAGATACTACCGCCAAAAGTGCGATTTCAATTTCTCTCTTAATCTAGGCTGTGGCAAAAGGAAAGCAATACGTCTTTAATAATTTAAGGGCTCTGTTGTTGATCCTATTATTGAAATATGGTTACGGCATCTCTGATACGCACACGTGCTGTGGCTTGGCCCACATTGTTGGCGCTGTTTTTATTGGCTTTTCTTTGTTGTTGTCGGATGTTGGCAATTTTGCTGCAACTTCCGTGAAACGTCGGCAAGTACACAGCGGAAGAGTTAAGTTTCTTTTAATTTTCAGCATAAGCGAAACGCGTCCGCAGGCAACAATATAAAAAATAGAGGAAACCGCGAAGGAAAAACAGCAGAAAAGCGGATTGGAGTGCGAGTGTGAGAGAAAGTGGGAGAAAGGCAAAGAGAGAGGCATCACACACACACTCACACGCCTGTAGCTTGGGCTCATTTCCGTTGAATAATAAATGGCGGATGCGTGGAGATTTCCATTCGATGGCGGCTAAGGATATGAATGAAACAGATGCTAAAATATATATAAGAGAAAAGAAAGGAAAACGAAGTAAATTGAATGATTCGGGAAATGCTGTAATAAATTCCATTGAATAATTTGGTTTTCCTTTATTGAAAATAATAATTTTTTTTTAAAGCATTAAGTAGCCTACAAATAATAGTTATTTTAAGATTTTTGTCACGAATAAATAAATGTATTGTAAGATTGCTGATATATTTATATCTCCCAGAAGAAGCATTTATTTCTTAAACCTTCTTTTTGAAGAGTATCTGAAGTTCAGCTCTCCGCTTCCTTCAGATTCCATTATCTTGTTGCATATTTGAGCTGTGCAATTGATTGGCTGCCGTTGCAGTGCGCCATTCTCCTCTGGCGCCTGAACATGTGTTGCCGGCAAGGCAAGCTGTTTGCAGATTCCTCAATCTTTGCCTCTTTCTTTTTGCCACGCAGCTTGTGCGCGGAAATGAAAACGAAATTAAACTGAAAACTTAACATATAGACACACGTATCGATACGTGCCCATGTGCGAGTGCACATCCGCCGAGGTGGTCGGGTGGCAGCGTTGCCGTCATGTTGCAAGCGCAATTAAACGAAAAGGAAGCGCTCATTGCCCGCCCGCGTAAGCCTCGAGGATAAGTGTCATTGTATTTGTCCTTTGCATATTGCATCTGCATCTACACACTGAGGGAAATACTGCTTGATTGTTTAACTTGCTTTAAAACATAATTATAACATTTCCTAAGCTGCAAAATAAAGCTGCTTTTAATATTAAATTTTATTTTAGTATAAAATAACTTCGAAAGCTCAAAATAAACAAATTCAAAATATTCCTCGCAGTTTAAATCATTATTTGTGTCTCCTCCGCAATGCCTCTCATATTTGTATCTGTATCTGTATTTGGTTTCTCACTTGCTGATGTATCTGTATCTGCCTCTGGTATCCGCACACGTGCATGTGCAGTTTATATTTACAGATAAACAGTTCGCCTCAACGTGCGCTGAGTGGCTGCGTGTGGGCGGCTTTGGGCGACGGTGTGTGTGCGCTTTGTGTTTGTGTGCGTGGGGTCAGGTCACCAACGACTTGATTGTTTTTCCGCGTGCGGTTTCCCTCGCCTCAGGCTGAGCTCCTCCCATTTCCTGAGTCCCTCCTCCTCCTCACCATTTTGGCAGCACTTCCCTTGTGCACCTGAGGGGCGTAACGGTTGGGGCGTGGCTGGTTGGTGGTGGCAAGGCCTTGCGGGCGTGGACGAAATGAAGTTAAAAGCAAACACGTGCCATTGTCTCTGTTGATTTTAATTATAGAAAAATGTTTATTCTAAGAATGGTAAAAAAATATATTTTTATTTAAAGTGCCTTTGGGACCTTTGTCATTTGCATCTTTGTAGAAAATCTGGGAAATTATTTATTTTGGTCAGGTGTGCGTCGTTTGCCATTACTAAAATGAAACTATTTTCAGGTTTTGTTAATGATTTATTAATGGGGAGCATGACCGGAAAGAATGAACTGCATTTAAGGCTTTCTTTTATTTTGTAACTTACTATATCATAATATTTTTTATTTAATAAGATTAATATTTCAAATTAATCCAAGGTTACAACGAATTTGTCTGTGCCTTATTCGAGTTTATGGAACATAATAACATTTCTTGGATTGACATTTGTCTGAGTGACTGGCACTTTAATAGGAATATTGGTAATTACCAATAACGAACTTCTGGTTATAATTAAAACCCATTCCCTGGAATTCATTCATTGTTAAATATTGTTCGGGCCTTTTCTAACGCAATCAACCAAGCCTCGCCTCGACAGTAAATATTATTGACTTGCATAAGCAGCCCTGAAGTTTATCTTTGTCATCCATAAATATTATTGTTATGGCCGAACAATGCCTGTGTCCCTGACCGTACACTCAATGGGAAAGGGACTTTGGGGAATTTTGTAAAAAAAAAAAAAACCCATTTTGTGGTTAACCAGAGTACGACATCCGCTAGAAAAAATGTGTCAACTGAATGGTCCCTAAATTACTGTCAATTGTTGACTACATTTTTTTTCTTTCTGTTTCTATTTCACATTTGAATGCATTTAATTGGTTTTCAGTTCGGCAAGAGCCGCAGTTGCATCAGCGGCAATTTCAAATCGATTTAATAAATAGGTTTTTTGCCGTGTTTGCTGCAACCGCAAAAATGCTGCCAACAAACAGCCGAAGAATTACATAAAGCCAATTACTGGAATTGTGCAATGTACAGGGAAAATTGTATGGCCACATTTATTTATTTTTTTTCCAGTAATTTGCATCACACAGGAAGTTTGGGACTTTGCAGGCAGACCCCGCCCTATGTAAATCAATGGAAATATGCGACTTTATTGCGATGCGCAGCAGACAATGGGCCTGGGCATGCAATTGCAAAGTCAAAGGAGCGGAATTGCTTTGATAAACACCTTTGAACCTCTTTCGCAAAGCTCCTCTCCTCTTCCCATCGCAAGGCTGCTGGGCGAGTGTATTGTGGAAATTTTTCGCATTGGGGCACACACGAAAAAAAGCAATATCTCGCTAGCAAGGCTAGAGCGTTCTACATAAGCCGCTTTTCTTTTGTTATGTGAACGCTCGCACGTCTTTTCCAAGGGACATGGCTTAGGAAGGGGCGGGGGTAGGGGAAAAGGAAAGAAAGGATATGAGAGGAAGCTGTCATGGCAGCCACCACAGGCGGCACAGGGGCAGGGATCCTGCAGGAAGGATAACTCAAGTGACTGACTCCGCAGGTGGAACTTTTTCAAAGGAGTCACGTTGGTTTATTTAAAAGAAAAAACCATGAACATTTCTTCATGCCCAACTCGAGATTAAATTAAATTCCCCAAGTCCTTATTTTGGTTTATTAATCTTGCAAAAATACTGATTTAGCTCAAAGAAGTTGTAGATTACAATAACGTAAAGCCTTAAAGCCATTATGATTTTGGGTGATTTTGGGCTCGAATCTAGAGCATTAATAAATTTTTATAGGTACTTAGGTTCTTAGTATTAACATAGTCCGCCATTATACTTTTAAAAATCAATTAACAATAATTATAATTTAATAAAATAATTACGTCTGGGGTAATCATCGTAAAATTTATCCATTTAAAAAATGTGCCAGCTCTTAAAGGTTTTAATTTGTTCTTTTTTTTTTAAGACATCTTTTTATTTTATTTTCCTTATTTTATTAGCAAGATGGACCATTTATTTGTGTATTTCATTAACATTTTTTCACGAATCTCGATAGGTAGCTTTATTCCGATTCTTTCTTCAAGATTCCAATCAAATGTAATTCCTGTTTGAGTGACACTCAATTCGGTTTACTTTCGTTTGTAATTATTTGGCCCTGAGTGTTTCGTTTTTTTTTTTTGTTTTTTGGCTCTGCCTGTGAAGGGGCTTACATTGATGGACATTAGGCAATTACAAGGGGAAAATGATGAAAAGCCCGGCAAAGCAATTAAAGCGAATCAAATCGGGATGATGGGGGGGCCCAAAGAGCAAAAGATGAAGACGGTTTGGCGCACTTCAGGCGATGGGAATCAATGGACTTGAATGATGTTACTCCGGGCAGATGGCCAGAGTTTGTTGATTGACATGCCACTGAGTTGATGTCGAGGTTTTCACTTCCTTAAGCTTTTTTTTTCGCTTTTGGATTCTCAGAAAGAGTTTGAGGAAAATTTTGGGAAATTTTTTGTATTTCCTTTAAATGGCGGGCTTAAAGAAAAGTTGTTTTACTTTTATAATTCACTTAAATAATAATAACAAAGTTTACTAATTAAATGTAGTGTTTTAATCAGCTAATAACTAGACTTGTGGCTTTAAAAGACTTTATTTCAAGAATTCTAAGTCGAAGTAGGAAGGTTTATGTATTACAAATATTTTATTAATATCATATAAAATTTTATAAATATAATCACTGTAAAATATTTTATTTTATCATCCTGATAAACAAATTCCTTTACCGCGCATTGACCTAAATTCCTGAACAAGAACCTCCTATTTCCACAAGTTGATTAATATTTTTGTCCCTCTCCTTGCCAATTCATTTCGATTTCTAATTACATATCCTTGTCACTACATGAGCTCTTCCCGTTTGACTTCAAAGGCATCGCCTTAGTGGTGTCCTTAATGGATTACCATGTGCCGGGACCCACCTCCTCATCCCCCTGATCAGATGTCATTTAATTTTCAATTCAATTCACTGCCACGCGCTCAGAGTTCCCTGCTCCCCACATAAGCTCATAACCCCGTCTCCGAATCCGTGGCCTTTCGCATGCCAGAATTTGAATGCGACCACGCCCCCGCCAAGAAATGAGAACCGAATTTCTGAAGCGAGCTTCTAATGAATGCCTCTGGAATCGCCTGACCGCCGCCGACTCATTGAACCGTCGATAGAGATAGAGATGGAAAATAAAGGCGGCGCCGTCGGGAGAGTCCCCGAAAACTGAGGGAAACCGCCGAGCAAACAACTCAAGTGGCTGCGGATCAGACGAGGTCGCCTCCTTTGCCGCTACCGCTCGGTGTCCTCGGACCGATTTCCTTTATGTCTACTGTGTGGTAACCATTTTAGTTGAACTTAGATTGCACTGAAAATTATTTAAAGTTAATTTGGAGATTTAAAAAAAATTAAAAAATACAAATTGAAGAATAAATAATAATGTATTTTGAAAGGAAAGAAGAATTTAACAATATTTGTGGTTTTTAAGTGTCTTATTATTATAACATTTGTTTTTAAATATGAATATACATTTATTTATTTAATTGACTACAATTTAATAATAAATTATATATAATAATACAAATTTCATTTAAAAATAATATACTTCATATTAGATAGATATTTAAAATGTAAAACAACAATTAATTGGGTTAATATTGTTTGATATTATGTACATTTTAAGAATTCTAAGGGACCCTCATATTTGATTTTTATTTCTGATGAGGTAAGCCTTGTCAATAAAAATGTATGTATAAGTAGTAATTAATACACATAAGTACTTATTTTGTTGATATTTATGTTTGTCGTGTATCCCGTCTCCTTTGTGCACCGCAAAGTGAACACACACATGGCACGAACATGCATTTGTTTTGATTAATTAGCAAACAATAGGGGGCTTTGTATTAGCCGAGGAGAGGCGAGGAGAGAGGCTGTGGCTCGATTATTAGCACGGACCTTTCAATTTGTTCTGCTCTCTCCAAGGAAAGCAAATGAACCGATGATTTCTGGTATTGGTTCTGATTTTTGGGGTCTTGGCTCACTTAATTTAATGGGATCGAAACTAGCATTAATTGCTAGTCCTAATTAAATTCCCAAGGCAGTTGAGATGTAAATTTCAGTATGCCATGTAGACTTAATGAACACTTAAATTAAATGACTATATTCATTAGGGGTTTAAAGAAATAATTACTGATAATTGTAGTGCCTGGAAAAGAACATGATACTTTAATTTGTAGTTCCCCAAGTCGTGCTACTAATATAATACTGAGTAGCACTTCCAAACAAACGACTCTTTAATTATTCGGTAAACTTTGATCCAGGCGAAACTCTCACCCGAGGCTGAAAGTGAAACAAAACACAGGCTGTTACCGATACCCTAATTAGATAAGCATTTTAAATCATTTCGCACACGTGCGTGCGTGTTTCTGGCCTAGACAATATATTTCCTGGCCTAAGCTTCAGTTTACCATTTTGCCTCTGAATATTCGAGCAAATTCTCTGCTTCCGTTGGGCCCAGGACCAATGCCAAAAAATATATAGTAAAGTGGTGAGTGATGGCAGAGAGGAAAGCAGCTGGAAAAAGGAGCCCGAAGAGAAATGCCTTCTCTACATAAGTGGGCACATCCGTTGCACGTGCGGCGAGCTCGAGTCCTGGGTCCAGCACTTGAGTTTTTGGGCCAAAAAGGACCCAAGTCCGAGTACCAGGCTTCTCGCCACCCCTCTCCGCCATCATAATCGAGTTAATGTTGCTGTTATTGTTGCCTGCTCTGTTTGCCAGCACCCATTCAAGTGTAAACATTTTAATATTTGCAATAAAAGCAAAAATTTGTCTTCGTCCTCTCCGTTTGGGTTTTTCAACACGCGCCTCCATGCCAGGGATAAGTGAGGGGGGGCTTATCTCCTGTTTGAATACGGCTCGATATCGTTTCCACTGAAATAATTTTTGGGAATTCTTTCTGTTTTTCCGTGAGCCCCATAGGCTGAGATGCTACAATTAACCTGAATGCCAGCGCAATTTCACTCAAGGGTAATTGAAAATTATTACAGGGCAAATGGGCACGGCATGGATCTGATCAGGCGAGAATGGGCCCACTTTCTTACATCCAATTGAGCCTGGCAATTGGACAGTGAAAATTGAACATTCAATTATCCATGGTTGGAAAGTCCCCAGGAAATCACAAGAGATATTGGGAAAGTTTTAAGAGCGCTTACTTGAAGGATGGATTTGTTTCCTTAGCAGAAGACATTTTTGGAGAGCAATTTTTAAACTAAACTTTTGTTTAATTTGTTTTGAATAACAAAGCATAATTTTTCTTTCTATCTTTTCTTACTTCCGATAAGTAAAAATGATTTATTTATATTCAAAGCGTTGTTACGAATTTTTCGTTCAGTTTTAAATAAAAATCCTTTTGAATTTTGTTACCAATTCGTTTCCATTTCATTCAACGTTCGATATCAGAGATTTCCAGATCACTGAATTCGCATAGAAATGGGACAAATCGCGTCACAGTGTAAACCCTCCTCTCCCTGCATCTAATTGCCAATTCATTCATCAAAATTCTGAACTTTTCTGACACTCACACTCCACTCCACACTGAGCACATAAAACCTCAACCGGAGACATTTCACACCTGTTACACATGACAAGGATGCCAACCGAAAATAAGGTCCCTTCTCTTGGCTAATTAGCTGAGACTTGTCTGGACCTCGAGGTCCTTTTGCCAGTTCGCTGAACCCGAGAATTTGAAAATCCGTCAAGGTTCAGCGACGTGACAGACGGAAAGTTAAGGAACGGAGGAGAGGAAAGCAAAAGGAATCACAGACCCGCTAACGAAGTGCCCATTTCTCGACAGTTTATTGATCTTGAAGTGCAAATCTGACCACCGGCCATCAATCAGGTGGGCTAAGGTAAACACCTGCCGGGAACAACACGTGGGAAACCGGTTCGTGAAGGTCGCTCCCGGGCTAAGCCATCAATCAGGTGGACTCCTACTGCTCCTCCTCGAGTTCGCCGTGATGGAATTCAATCAATGTGATACAGGCAATTTTGAAAATTCATATGTGCGAAATCCACGATGAAATTGGAATTTCAAACTGCTGTTTGCGGTGCTGCCAACGGGCGGTGGAAATTTCCCTTCAATAAATTGGAAATTCATCTCAAATGATATGCAAAATAAACAGTGAAATGGGCGCGGGGCTCAACTCATCCATGGATTTGCCAGCGAGCGGGAAAAGTTTGTGTAAGGCCTCCTTTGTGTCAAACTTGATTAAGTTTTACGAATATAATGCCCTGGCTTGCCGAGGGACCAACTGAAATGGGCGACTAGTTGACAATCGGTTTTTGTGGCGGCTTTTTGGCCTGTCGCCGCTCTGCAAAATTGAAAAGATTTCTCTCGTGGGGAAAAGGGATTTTAATTGAGTGAGTTGGCATTTATCAAAAGGAGAATAATTACAACTCATTTGTATTTATTACAATAAATGACTGAAATAATAAATATGAGGACTGAAGTTCTTAATAAACAAAACCCCTTCTTCAGAACTTAATGTTTTTAAGGTTTGTCAGCTCCTTGAGGTCCTTTCAGTTTACATAAAAATCCCACGGAAGTGTCACAAACATTCTTTCTCAATTAATTTCCGCTCAAATCATAATCCCCACACTCAGCTCCTTGGCAACTTACGTGCTCCCGGGGACCCTGACTTAACTGACTGACTGCCACTCAGCATGAGTGTCACGCAAATGCAGTTAGCTTATTTTATTGGCCAATTTTCATTTACACACTTGGCTCGGGGTCTTGGGACGGCGATAAGCAGTTGACCAGAAAAACTCGGCTAAATGTTGATTTAAGCAAATTGAAATGACAACACGCAACTCCTAATTGCAGGGACACATCGAAAGGATAAGCTGAGAGCTGCGTGGAAGTAAGGACTTATGAGCTTTTGTGCGCACACAAGCTTTCATATTCCCGACACGTTCCACCCTCGTCCTTGGAGGACGAGATCGCTTTGAGTGACGGAGATGGCGGGGGGATGAGCCGATGCAGATTAGGTTTACAGTTTGCAGCCGGAGAGGCGCTGATTTATGGCCATTTGCCGGCCAAGGCCAATCGCCAGTCTGCGGTCGTTGGCGCTCATCGTCTCGCGGTGAGTCCCGGGCCCGTCGCCATTACAATGCCACAATGCCGGCCGATACAATGGCCAGGGCCAAGTGTCTGCCGGGGCGTCTCCGTCTTCGTCTCCGTCTAAACGCCGTTTATCTAACGCTAACTACTCCTTTGGGTGTCTGCCTGGAATTAGCGCCTGCCACGCCCCATCTTCCGCCTAATTCTATTGAAGAAGGATTTTTTACAGGCGATGTAGAAGTGGGAATGCCCTAATGGATGGTTTTAAAAATTTATTTAGCTTTGAAATATTTTACAGAAATAGAAGAATATAAAAAATGAATAATGCCTTTTAAATCATAACAATTTATGGACCTTTCATTAATTGTATTTTTAACTAAATATGTTGATATAATCTAAGTATCCAGTATCTGTATAGATAATTCATAATTATATTGAATTAATTATGATTAAAAAGACATGAGAATATCTGTGTTAAAAGCACAAAGCTTGGCCCTACTGGACATCCTTCCCATATCCTCAAAACGAAACCTCTGCCAGGGTATAAAAGGTCCCAGCGAAAGGTCCGAGCTTACAAAAGGACAAGGCGTCGCATAAAAAATTCATTCATAAAGTGGGTTTATCTTTTTCATTTATATCCATCGCCAGCGTGCCCCTAAAAGCCCCTTCTTCTCCAGCATCTATCGCTCATGAAATTTAAGTTGATATTTCTCGGCACTCGCCGCGCTGACATTTTTTTTTCGTGGTTTTGAAGACAACTTTCAACGCCCTCAAGGCTGTCGGTTAATATTTGCCAAGATTTTGTTGTTGCCGCTGTGCTGCTTTCGGTTTCTGATTTTGTACTCTTCTCCTATTTTTGGTCCCTGCTTCACAAGGTTTTTGGTTTGATTTTTATTCTACTTAAAAGGGTGCCAAAATCTCTGCTTTAAGTTTGGACTGCATTTATCAACTATAATTGAGTTATGGCACAATTCGAATTTCCCCTTGTGCCGCCTTTAATCTTTGAAAGCATGAGAGATTTTGCTTCCCATTGCTAATTGATATTGATTAGCTGTGTTATTTATAATTCACTTTGGTTGGAACATGTTTTTGATGTCATTAAGCTGACATAAGCAGAGATTATCGAAAGAAAAAACTAGAAAATAAATGGAGGTCTACAAAAACTATATTTCTAACCCCAAACAAACTCTTTAAATATTATTCCAAGCTGGTATAACTTAATGTGTATCTTTTGAGGGCTTGAAACTTAATTTAAAATGATTTACTTAATAATTCATACCCTATCCGTCTGGCAGTTTGTTTAGGTCCTGAATCCTTTGGGTTAAGCACCTAAGGATATTTTAATTGAATTAGTACGCACGACGGGTATGCTTTCGTGTTTTGAATGAAAGTTGTAAAGCGCATTTGCATAAGGAAATCTTTAAGGTTTCTTATTAATTTATAGAATGGCCAGAACGTTTTCCTTTACTTATATTTATTATGATTATAATTTAAAATAATTTACTTTTCGATTATTATAATTGTTTTTCCAAACCAGAAGCAAATTGCTCTCTATATTCTCTCACCCAACATGTCGCATTATTAGAAAACTGCAATTCTAGTTGAACCAAAGAAATGCACGCAGTCTGCTCACAAATCGCCGGCTTTTGGCACAAAGCGACCAAATCTGGGCCAAATAGCTGGTCCAAGCGAACTCGGCC
Source organism: Drosophila rufa (assembly GCA_018153105.1). Taxonomy (NCBI): domain Eukaryota; kingdom Metazoa; phylum Arthropoda; class Insecta; order Diptera; family Drosophilidae; genus Drosophila; species Drosophila rufa. The sequence continues at coordinate 12,019,483 of JAECXS010000085.1, forward strand.
ACATTTGCCTTCGCCTTCCGCTCTTCCTGCCCGTTCTCTTCCGCTTTTACTGTGCAATTAAAACGCGACACACACACAAATGGAAAAACTGTGTTCTCTGGACTGCGGGGCATCATACACTCGCACTACATACACACACTTATAACTGGGATATATATGAAAGTGGGGTGGCCGCGGGGGGATAGGAAGCCACAGGCATTTTCATTTGCATTCAGAATGGATTGTCGGACATGGAGTGAACCCGTTTCTCGGAAGATCGGAATGCAGAAGAGCCAAACACAAAAGCGCGGAAGCGAAACAATAAAAATTAATAACACAACTTTGCCGGCCTCTGTGGGAACAATTAGACGGGGCCAACTGGGAAATGCGTCGAATAGGGGCTATGGATACAAGGGGAATATTAAGCCAAAAAGAGGGCTCTGTTATCTTGTTAGTGAGTTTGTGTTGGCCTTGGTAACCTTAACCTTTCACTCTTTATTCAAAGTGAATACTAAAGCAAGTTGTGAAACATCCATTAAATGTTCTAGGTAAAAGTAAAATAGGTTTGCCAACAATGAAAAATTCTTCTAGTTATTATAAGTTAAATTTTCTCATCTCCTCTTATTTTTTTGGGACACCTATTTAATATACTTTCAATTAAAACTTTCAGCCAGAGAACCGTGAGCAAATAACCTCTGAAAAAAAAGCTCTCTCTCTTCATAAATCAACTTCTTGTGGTAAACAAGCGTGGCGAAAAACTTAATACGAAGAAACGTTCTTGTTTGGCAATTTTTTGCACACATTGCCGACAAGTCAGAATTTATGCATGCCAAGGACAAATTATGATAATGGGCCTCCTTCTCCACCGTTTTCTGGCTCAAAGAAAACATATTGAAATTCTCAGACAAACCAATTGTCAAATTAGTTGTTCTTGTTATTCTCTGCACTTTTTCTTCTTCTCTGATTGTCTGCCAAAGTTAAATTTATGTCACATTGTCCAAAATGGGGAGACTGATAAGAGAGGAGAAAATGCGAGCAAGAAATATTTTAATTGCGCATACGCCATGTGGGCCAGGCCTGAACCTAAATCATTTGGCGAGTGTGCTTTAGAGCCGGGAGCGCCATTAAGCAAAAGTGTCAAAGGCTGTGGCGGCGATAAAACCGTTTTCCCAGCAATTTATTTATGTCGATTTCTATTTCCATTTCCATTTTGTTTTATTTTATTTCGCGTTTTATTTACTCAGCCAGCCGGCCGGGCCTCGCCTTCAAAATGCGATTTGGACACGCACCATTTTGCGGATCTGCTCTTCCCGTTCCCCCAAAAATAGGGAAATCCCTCTATTGCGACTTATCGCCACATGGTTTCGGAGACGTTTCAGTCCTGGCCATAAATTAAACTCAATTAAATTGGTTAAGGCGACACTGGACGCGATAAACGTGGCGCTACATATTTGCTTTGCCTCCTTAAAAGATATATTCTGCAAAACTGAAGTAAACGTGAATAAGCCGGAAAAACAGCTGACTTTTTGGCGGCTTTTCCAGTGAGAGAGAGACTGGAAGGTGTTACGGGAGAGCTGAAGAGCTGAGAGAGATGATTCCGAAAATTCGGAGTAAGAGAGAGCAACAGGACAATGTTAGTTGTAAATTAACAGGGATTGACAGGGAAGTCCTGTGATGTTAGAGGATGACTGTCAACATAATAACATAGGGATTAGCAATGACAAATATTAAAAATGATTAAAATAGCATACAAATTACTTATATTAAATCTATTTGACACTACCTAATTAATTTAATGTATTAGTAATATTGTTTCTAGAATAATACACTAATAAACCATTAACAAATTACCCTCTGCTTATGTTTTAAAAATATCTCTGTTAGTCTGCAAAATGTGAAATGTTTGACAGTCTGTCTTAGCTTTGAAAAGGGCTTGAATGGGGCTATGAGTCCGTGGGGTCCTTCAGGAGTATGAGCTAATGGGATTCTGGATAGAGTAAACAAAACTGACAGCTTGTATCAGCAGCTGTTGATCTGCGAGGGGAATTGGATTTTAATTTTTAATTAGTTAGTTGGGCGACCTGAATAATTTGTTTTAAAACTGTTGAGATATTAATTAAAATATAATTTGTTGAATGTTTTCCTTTATTAGGAGGGTTATCCTGTGGGAGCTGCTAGCTAAGTGAGGAGAGCATTTAAAAAGGGAGAACTATTTTGTTTACTTCTCTTACATTATCACTCTTAAATCCCCCAGTAATTGGCTTTCCTTTATATTATCCTTGTTATTATCTAATTATTATCAATAGCATCCTTCCTCAAATAAACTTATGGTAAGACAAAGACTTTATTTTAAGAGTATTAACTCACTAAATGTGGTAATAATCTTAGCCCACAAAAGAGCCAACAGCCATTTTTGTGGCCTTTGAGAAGATTCGTTATAATTAGACGCCGAGGATAGCCGAGGAACACTTATGCAGCTCGTCCACACCTCTCCGCATAATTCCCTCGCTCATTATGGCCACAACTGGGACCTCGGCAGAGGCAATGGCAGTGGCAGTGGAACTGGGACACGTGTCCGGCCCCGTCTGTTCTATAATTCTATAATTACGCATAGAGCTCTGCTCGAGTTCTCTGTCCAGCTCTCCTCCATTTATCCTGGTTTGCATTCGCTCCCTCCCAGATTGCCATAACCAAAAAGTTTATATAAAACTCGAGATGACGCCGACAGGCAACGTCTATGAGTAGGAAGCAAGGCTCTATTCCTGCGTCTTTGTCAGGTGTCCTGTACCAGTGTCATTCAGATTAAACTGAGCAACAACTTATATTTTAGGGTAAGTTGGAAGACTTATTTATGTTCTTTTGTAATATTATAATAGTGAACAGTTATTGTGCAAGTTCATTAAATAATAGAGAAATTCTAAATAAATGTAGACATTTTCTTGGTCTAATTTTTCTATTCCTTGTAAGTGGCTTTAAATGCATTTAATAAAAATTAACATATTCCAACTGATTATAAAAGACCATTTAACCTAAATGGGTAATAAAGATTACAGCCTGAAAACTCCATAAATACATTTACATATTATTAAATGATTATGAGAAAATAAAGATTGCCATGATTATATATTCTTAATCTGGAATAAAACGTTTCGTGTTAATTATTAGCTTATGTTGCCTAGTGTACTCACATTATGGAGGTGTAGCTGAGTGACGTTATTTGCCAGAATTCCCTTACATAAACAGGAACTGCCACAAGTAGAAACACAGTCGACAATAGAATGTTGCAATCCTCGGAACGACGTCTGTCAGTCTGTCACCGAGTCATCCCGACGGATACAAGTGTGTAATTAATTTCATTGAGCCAAGGGCGAAATAATGGCGGCGGCGGCGGTAAGGTAAATATTTTAGCACAACAAATTGTAGCCGAGATGCAATTGTCACTATCGGCAATTGAGTCAGAGTCAGAGCCAGATTAAATGAATAAAATGAAATGCGCTGTCAAATGAAACAGAAATTCAGTTTGCCCTCGTCTCGTGGAAACGGGTTTAATTGTTCCGCCAAAAAGTCCGGGGAAATTCTCCTCCAATTTTTTATGACAGGTCAAATTGTTTGGGTTTCCCTTTTTTATTTTTTATTATTGTGGGGCCGTCATTTATTTGATTACGCCTGGTCAAGTCAAGTTGCCATCTCCCATTATTTTTGTAGATTTTTTTCTGGCCAGTGACGGGCTTGTTGAACGTTGAAATGGAATACATAATTTAAAATGTCCTCGTATAGCCGTATAAATATGCAACTTCAACTGAATTGGATGGGGATAAAAAAACGAAGCGAAGCGAAGCACTGAAGAGGAATCATGCATCAATATCAGGCTGTCAATGCAATTTAAGAGATTGCCATAACGACTCGTTTCTATCGCAGTTTTCGAGCGAAAATTTAATTTGCACTTTGTAGCAAAAACTTGTAATGTCCTTGGCCAATTTTCGCCGTTGCATAGCTAATGGGGCAACAGCTGCACTCTGCCGCCTGACTTTCTGGCTGAACAAAAGAGCATTATGCTGCCGCTGGCGAAGGGCGCTGGCTGGGGACTTTGCACAGGAACTGAAAGGACCTCCGTCTGCCAACTTGCGCATTGTGCGACAATACAGGCCATAAAGCCGAGCCTAACCAGGGCGAAACTAATCGTGTTTTGTGGCCCTGCAGACTTGACTGACTTCGAAATTAATTTATAATAAGCGCACCTTGCTGGCTGATTAAACTGCGGCGTGTAACTCAAAGGTAGCAATTTCAGCAGTATTCGGAATTAATTTTTGAGTCTACAGTCAGCACAAAACTGTCCTAAAAAATTATTAAATATAATTTATAGTACATTTAATTTATGTAAGCCGGACTTATGATTGTAATTGATTGGTGACTAACAAATATTTTTTTAAGAGTTTATATATTTTAAAACAATCTCAGTGCACTAGGTATCGAAGAGCCAAGGAGGAATTTCAATAAAAGGACTCAAGACAATTGATTTGCATTCGATGGAGAATGGTATATGTAAGGGAATTCCGGGAAGTCGAACAAATGAAGGTTAAATATCCGCCTTAATTGTTACGCAGTATTTATGAATTTACCGAATGGTTGTGCTGGTCAGACCTACGTCAATAATAAGAACAATGAAAGACCTACAAGCCGATTAAAGATGTTAAAAATATATGTAAGTAGGTAAATAGACCAGCACTTGTCTTTTAATCAATCGTATGAAGCTATGGAATTACAAATACAAATCCTATTGAATTAAATTTTTCATTAGAAAATAAGCTTTATCTTAGATATTTCTGTATTGCTTGTGAGACGTCCACCTCCATCCCTAACTCTTTAATTCAATTAAATTAATATAAATATTTAATAATATTTTTTAGCCTCAAACGCCCAACCAAATTAATTTTAAATTAAGTTTCATTATGCACTTTTTATTTCATGACCATTGGTTCCCAGGACTCTCGAAAGTATCTTAGAAGATGCGTTCGATTCTGCGCTCACGGAATCCACCTTCACGGAAACCTCCCTCGCGAAATCTGCGTCCGCCGAAGTTGACCTCGCGGACTCTGCGGTTACCGTTGAATCGCCGGCGCCTCCTGCGGATTCCATTGCCATTATTCCTGCGCCTGCGGATCCAATGTCTGCGCCTCCTGCGACGCCGGGAGCTTGGGGTCGTCGTCGTTGTCGTTGTGGTGGGGCCAACGGTCGTTGTCGTGGCGGCGGCGGCATCGGTGGGCGAAGCGGGCGCGGGTGAGGTTGGTGAAGTGGGCGACGTTGGTGAAGTGGGCGACGTTGGTGAAGTAGGTGAAGTTGGAGACGTTGGTGAAGTAGGTGAAGTAGGTGAAGTTGGAGACGTTGGAGCAGAAGCACCGTAGGCAGCCGCGATGATCGCCACTAGGCCAAGGAGCAGGGTGAGTTTGGAGCACATCTTGGAGCTGTGCTACTCGGTCACTATAAATCTTCTGGTTCGGGTTTTGCCTTTTTATAGATGGAATCCAGAAAGCACCGTTTGTCTGTGTTTGCTCGAACTCTTCTTTCGTTTGTAAAGACAGTTGTCGCGCTTTTAGAGCAAACACAAATACCTAAAATAACCGATCGTTTGTGGAAAGTTTTGTACTAGGAATGTATTGTTAAACCAATAAAGAGCTTATAGATTTGTTCTATTATTTGCTGTTTTTGCTTTACGCGCTGGCTTGTAAACACAGACTTCTTAGTTATCAGTAGCTGTGGCTTTTGTTTAATCACTTAGCCATTGTTAAGCAGTCTGCTTTGGCATTGTCTACTTTTGTCATCTCAAATTTTGTAGTTTAAACATTTTCTTTGAATTTAACAAAAGTAGATAATCCCCTAATATGTGCTTATTTTAGATTTAATTATTTGCTTAGTATATATGTAAATAAATAAATAAATAAATTTAATTGTTATATACATTTCCATCTTAAGTTGATTAATATTCCCAGTGAAATCACGGTCAATTGGGTCATCAAACCTTAACGAAACAACTCCAGCATTTACACCCTATAATTGCACCCTTCCTTAATAAATTCTTTCATATGCATACACACATATCCACATATCACGTAGCCCCGAGGATATTCACAATTTGCCATGAGTTGGCAAAAATTTATCGCTTATGGCATCAACAACTGTTGCCCACATATAAATTTTTCGTGCTGTGCTATATTTATCAGAAGACGCCGCATGACGCTCATTATTTTTCAGCCCACGCTCCTCTAGCTTTCCTCCAGGGTTTTCTCTCCTTTTCCCCAAAACTCACGAATCCTGCCCCATTTTCCGCACAGCACATCCCTTGGAAGCGCCCTTGGGCCAGGGCCAGGGCACATTTTGTGCCGGAATATAATGAAAATGGGAGAATATACAAATACATTTTGTGTTAAATATTTTACATGCAGATTGCTGAAAAACTTGCCCAACATCCTTTGTCTTGTTGCACGTGGAAACTTTGATTCTGTTTTTTAGGGCAAGTCGTCGTTCAGTTTTTCCTTGATTACACTGATAAAAAATAAAGTTTTCAAGGGGAATATTTATTTATATTATAATTTTATAACTAATCATATTTTTTGTTTTTCGAAATAATATGTACTTAAGATTTATTTTCTAAAAAACTTTAATTAAGACAACATCAATAAAATGATCTTTTTAAAAAGGAAATTATTCTTCCTTTAACTTTGCATTACTTAAAGCAATACGGTTTGTTTCATTCCCAGTGTTCTTTTCACTTTTAAGGCCATCTGGCTGTGATTTCCCAAATTCAAATTGTCAACAGTTTTCAAGCGTTTGGCCCAATTGTGTCTTTTATGGGACTCATGCCTCAATGACAACGCTCTCGACTTGGCCAAGAAGGAGAAAATTGAGGGATGTAGGGGAATATGGCAAAACTTGCTACCGAGTCATGTATGGATCCAGAGTCAGCTGCTTCTTTCTTGGGCTCTTCCCAGCCCGAAGCCGCTTTTTGTGTCTTGATTTCATGTCAAGACATTTACAAATTATGCCTGGCCTGGAGGTTCACACTTGTTGGTCTGCTCGGTAAGCTCAGTTACTCGTTTCTTTTTGTTTTGGCAAATCGATGGCTGCAGTTTTTCATTTCGGTCTGAATGTCTGGGCCAACACGGTTCAAACAGTTCAAATGTCAGACCAGCAAATTGAGTGACAATGATGCGGTCGATGCCTGAACTGGAGTTTGTTTTGGTTTATTATCCCTATTATTGTTTTTTGTGGGTTAAAAGTAATGCCTGCCAATTTACCATTGAGTATATCTTATATTCTAAGCTTCATATGTATTATTTTTGTAATTTAAGCCTTAGCATGGATAACTTATAAATAACACCATGTCATGAATTAACCATACCCGTTATTCAGTCACTTCGTAACTTTTCATGCCCAAAGTAGATGCAATTACTCCATGCAAAGTGCTCTTAGGATCTCGTAATCTGCCAATTGCATGGTTAACATATTCAGAAACTACAGCACTGCCATCGACCCCGCTTCGAGTCAGTCAACAATCGGGGCCAAGTGGCTGTGCTGGCTCCTCCATTCAAACTGCCATTGAGGCGGGGACTCCGCCTTGTCCTCATCCTCAGCCTCATCCGGCCCCGAACACATGATGGCAATTTGCTCGACATAACAAGCTGGTGGTGGAGGGGCTGGGGGCTTAACTAGTCGCTTATTACCCCGTTCATTAATTTCCCTTGCAAATGTTTTGGTTGACTGGGCCCAAAACGCCATCAAGCCATCATCGCAGGCCGCCAGCCAAATTGGGTTAATTACCATTGTGTATGACATTTAGCCATTTTGTGCACTGACCCCGCCACTGCACCCTGTTTGAGGGCGATGCAGGACATTTAATAATAAAAATCGCACACCATCAAGCGCAGCAATTTGCATAAACCCACGCATCCCGTCTCGCCTGGAGCTGTAAAAACAAATGCCATGGCAAATTGGAGAATTTATATCAGTCTCACCCGAAAAAAAAGGGTGAACCAGTCGAGTTATGGCATTTTTATGAACTTCAGCTCCGTCTCGCAATTACTTCGAAGTTTGAGTTTTATTTGGGGCTCAGTGTTGAGACAGGCTCATCCTTCATGTGTGGGCCTGATTCATGGCCATAGTTAGTATGTCTGCCTGCCTGAGCTGCAACCCTTAACGCCCTAAGCCCATCGCTAAGTGCCTGTCTATGATGTCTGCCCGCGTCTGCCAATATGTTTGTCTCAACGGAAAGAAAGGAAAACCGACAAGTTTATGTCCCGGGATCAATGAGGCATGGGACAGGCGGAGAAATATCCCCCCAAGCTCGCTTAATACCCAAAGGAAGGCTGCCAACGACCTTGAGGTGGGCTGGGGACTTAGGAAGGGAAATCTGTCTTACAAAGATGCCTTAAGTAAATAGTCTGAGGACTAATGTGTCTTGGGTTTTTGTCTCAAGTGGTTTATTGTATTTAATTTAATAGATAAATGATTGGAGGGTGTTTAGAATAGTTTATAGTAATTTAAAATAATCAGCAGCAGTACAGAAAATATTTTAAAAATGTCTTAAAAGTAGTTATGATGAAATCAGTAAGTAAGAATCATTATCTCGATATTTTAAATGCTCTTCTTTTACCATTTACAATTTTATTTAGTTTTTTAACAGATCATATAATATTTTGCCACCATTTTTGTTATGTTATACCCATTGTTGAATGCTGTAATTATGATTACTAGTTAAATAGAATAATAGCCAAATAAGAATCCAACTATTGTTGACTGCCAAAACCCTTTGTTTAATATTATCGGCTATTGATGTTTGCCAAGCAAACATGTCATGACAATATGGGATCTTCATAACACTTGCCAATAATAAACAATACACAAAGTTGACAAATACAACTTTCTTATAAATACCCGTACAATTGTGTTGACTCTCAGCTGAATGTCGTGTGGAACAAACGAAGCACACACATTCTTTTTTTCCGCTCTAGGCACTCCACTTCAAATCTGTTTATGCAGAACATTTTCCATTAAATTTAAATCTTTTTCTGTTTGCCTTTCGAGTAGAACATGCCTTGAGCCAGCTCGAGAGCTGTGTGTTGACCCATATAGCTTTTTGTTTTACTTTATTCTCAGAGCCCCGTTCGGTTGTTGTTGCTAAGCTCCATCAAGTTGGTCGATGCTGGTGCACTTTTTGCCAGCGTCCTTTGACTGATTTGCTTACATATTTGATGTCAGGCGCAAAAAGCAGCAGTACCAGTAGCATCAAATCCCGTTATGCATGTCACAGGCTGAATGGCAGGACATATTGTCCTGCGACAGCAACAACACAATATAGTGTCCCAGACAATGCCGAATAATATGTATGGACTGGGAGCATAGAGCACACATGCGACAGGATTTGACTCTATATTCAGCCAGAGCCCCCGAGGGCCACTGTCTGGTCCTGCACCTCTCCCCATCGCCAGCGAGCACAAATCTAATTTCATTTCAATATTTTCATGGATTAATGTCAGCCCTTTGGGCCAAGCAACTGACGGAAAATTGCTGCCATGGAAGCTGCCGGAATGAGATTTATTAAATATTTGTCCTTCTGCAGTCTCACCTCAGCAATGAGTTGCTTAATTGGCCTTTCATTCAAAGCCCAATAAGTCATCTTTGTTTGACTCATTTGCACATAATTTTGCTCTGTGGTTGGCTTTTCATTTGGCTTGATAAATTCAGCAAACAAAATTCTAAATGAAATATTTGCAAAGCAATATCGTGTTTCATGGAGAGATTTAAGAGAAAGTCATTTAATCAAAACTCTTGTTTATATTGAAGCCACATTAGCATAAATTCAAATGATAAATATATATGGATACTTTGGTTCCAGCTCTATACTTTTTAGATATTTCAAGTAACCTTTCCGCCTTAATTTAATTTAAGCCTATTCATTTTTCCGCCTAAACAAACACTCTCAAAATGACTTCCCTGGCTGACAGGCATCAAAAAAGGTTTTTGGCAGCAACTCCAGGAATATATGACAGGACTCTATAAATAAACAGTTAATGTTATGCCTGTTGCTAAGACAATATATATATTGGCGAACCTTTTAGCTTTAGCCGTACTCAACCCCCAGCCGCCTTTTAGGCATCTGAGCATCCTGAAAATTCCGTGCTCATTAGGTATGCCTGCCTGCCTGGCCAGGAAGACAGGATAAATGCCCGAGAAGGAGCCACCATTCTCCTCTTCCTTTTACCTCTCATGCCTTATGCAGGCTCCCTTTTATCGTTTTAATTTTTCTCCTGGCCCCTCATGAATCTGTATGAAATGTTTAGAACACCCTCAAAATCCCCGTTCCCTTATCTTTATTTGCTTAGCATCCTCTCGGCTGATAATGTAATTTGTTGGCTCCTCTAAAAGGAGGCTTTGCGCAAATTGATTTGTGAGTAAGTTGATTTCGATTGATTTTAATCAATGAGAGCAAATCGAACTTGAATCCGAATCGGAACCCTGCGAGAGGTCGTTGTCCCAGCCCCAGCACTTGCCAAATTATTTGATTATTATACATGTCAATCCCGGACACTTGGCCACCAATTCAAATTAAAGCTGGTCCCCCCAGAGCATACAGTCACAGTAAACGGCCAAATGGAGCGTATCATTTGAATGTTTTTATGGTGTCTCCCAGTCCTGGATGCCCTTTTCCTGAGGCTGAATGTCACACCACGGCCAGAATGGCATGGATTTAAGGCTTTGATAGTTGCTAGTTTTGTGTACCCTGATATGGGAATTTGCTGGATATATTTAAAATAAAAGTGAAAGCACGTTTCTAAAAATTCTCAATATTTTATTTAAAAATATAAATATACAAATATGAAACATAAACATATTGAGACCTTTCCGTCCGCATAAGACATTAATATTCTATTGAAATCTCAAGGGGCAAAAATTGGGTCAGTTTGCTAACAAAGGACTCCATATTTAAATAGTTAGGGCTTTATATTCTTGGCTTCCTCCTTCCATTTAATTACAATAAAAATAACCCTTTTATGCTTTAAGCCCAAACAATAGTTTTCTCTATTTCCCATTTACCTGCATAGAAATTTAAAACATTCTTTCTCATCTGTAAGGGCATCGGGACACCGTCTTGCTTCAAGGTAATTTCCGGTTGGCGGAAAAGCAAAATCAACAAAATCACCATAAAAAAGGGCATAACGGCAAAAATGGAAAATAAATGGGTGGGGCGGTCGGGAAAGGGATGGGGGACCGGGATGGAAAAGTCAGCAACGCAGCTGCAAAAAGGGAGGCTAAAAAAAAGGGGCGACAAAAAAACAACAGAAATTGAAATGCAAAAAGCAAGGAAAACAAAACGTTTAGATAACCGCAAAGAGCAACAATGATAGCAACAGCCAAAATGGCGGGCGGGCGACAAAAATGGCGCAGAGACCGGAAATAGACAAGCGAAATCCCCACTCTGTCTTCCAGTGTCCGTAATGGCGGCTTAACTGCGGCATGTGTGTAGTTTTCCATGTGGCAAGTTCATTGCATATAAAAATAAATATATTTTTATTTTACTTTATTTTATTTGATTTTATGCTGCTGCTCCTCCTTGCCTGCGCCTTCGTCTCGAAATTTATGCAAAAGCCAATGGCCAAAAATATATATGTTTCCGTAGGGTATAGTGTGTAGTGTGTGTGTCTGTCTCGCTGAACTGTAACTTTGATTATTGTGCTGAGGTCGGATTTTTCTGGCTGCCCTGCTTCCATTCAGGGTTCATGCATCTGTGGCAAATGTAATGCAAAGTGATATCTGAAGACGTTCTCCTGCTTTTCCATCGGCCACATTTGCGTAATTTGAATGGCATTTTAATGCAGGAAAAGCTGGGCAAAGGGAAAAGAAAAACAGCACCATGTGAGCTTGGGAGCATCGACAAGATTTGATATGGAATTAAACGAAGGGAGAGCTTATTTTGATTTTGTTAACAGTTCTGTCTGTGATTTCTTAAATTGCAAGGGCTAACTTTAAGTTAACTTACTAGAAAATTTTAGTAAGTTGCACGTGGTGTAAATTGCATGCAAGTCAATCTCTTGAAATTGTTGAACAAACGCAGAAATCATCGCATCTCAATTTATTGATTACTGAAACCAGAAAATAGGGATTCCAGCAAAACTCGACAGCAATAAAATATCATACAAATCCACAAACACTAAAACGTGCAGGGAAAGCGGCGAGGAATGAAAGGCAAACGTGAGGAGCACATGGGAACATTTGGTAAAAAGGTTGCACAGCCCTGGGATCGGAATCTGGTAAATTAAGCATTTTATTAGCACTGCTTGGTCGGTCGGTCGGGCTAACATGTAGGTATATATTATATATATCCACCTCCAGAGGCCCCCTTCAACGCTGGCCAGCGCATGTGTGAAATATCAGCAGCCAATTTATGATGCCTGTGTGGCACTGACTTTTGTTTACTAAATACCCTGGCTGTCCCCCCTTTGGCCCCGCATTCGCAAATGAAATTAAATTTAATGAGCAAAGCGATGCCACAGCGGCAGAAGAAAAGGTTCGCTCAGCAATGTGTCTAAATCAAATTAACGTTGACTGGCCGTTGACTTGCCCGAAGGGAGAGTGGAGCCGGATTCAGGGTGGAATGTATAAATTCGCATGAATTCTTTTAATTCCAACAAGCTGTGACAGCTTGTGCTAGGACAAAAAATGTGGGAATATTTAGTTAATAAAAGGAAACCCCAAATGAAATTAAGAATGTCAACATTCTCGATTATAATTAACGGAATACATATTTAGATAGGTTCAGAGATGGAAAGTGTTTTTTTTTTTCGAGTAAAACCTGAATAAATTTATATTTTTTCCGGCATTAAAGTTAAAGTCTAAATATTTAAATATTCTTAAACTAGTAGAATTTATTATCCATCAGAACCACACCCATGCTGCTAGAGACAAAGCACTCTGACCGTCTATTAACCCCGAGAAACATTTGTTAGCCAACCGAACCAATCAGTTTCGGAGACAGCGGGCTGGCGGAGTGGCAACTAAACTATAAATAATATGTAGAAAATATGGCGAACAGTAAGTAAATACCACGCCCAGTATTTTTTCTCCTCAGCTCTCTTCCTAATCTCTGGGTTGAGAGCGGGAATCATAAATCAAAGTTAATGGACAGCGATTAATTTGTGCCTTCTTCTGACGAAGAACAAAAAGTATTCATTTATATCCGTAAATGCTGTGCTCACAAAAACTTATATTTTAGGCCGCAAATTAGTTAAATTCAAATGCTGCTGAAAGTCGTAGAACACCGAAAATATTGAAATACACATATATGTAGATATTATTAAAATAAATGTATTTCAAAATTCAAATATAATTCTAGGGTGCTTATTATACAGAGTATAAAATATACAGGAGGTCAGACTTTAAGTTAAGTTATGCAGTTTCTAATATATTTTTTTAAAAATTTATTACAAGTTTTCTTATCTCTTTGAAGAGTTAATTTTGTTTTAAAAAAATTATTTAATTTCCTTAAATATTTTTAATAATATTATTTCCATTATAATATATTTCTCATTGTTTTGTTAGTTGCCAGCCTTTGATCTCGTAAATTCCTAAATTATTGAAAATATCCATAATTAATATTAATTTTTTGCTGTGCAGAAATTGCGCGTTAAGTAAAGGTAACTCAACGCGGAAAACAAACTCGTACATCACACACGCCTGGTCAAAGATCAGGCGAATAACCTGGGTGACAGGTGGCTCAGGTGTGAAGAGAGAGACTCCAGGTAAAGAGAGTGCGCCCTAAGCACCGGAGAACTGTCAGTCAGTGACCCAAAAGTAGGCAACACTTTCACGCCCAGCCATCCCGATGATGATGATGGATGAGGCCTGTCGCTTGCTTGAATATTTTGGCGGGGATCTATTTCGGGTCGGCTCAGTGTAATTCATAACGCGTACATGTGTTGCCAGGACTCTCTCCCCCAAAAATAAAAAGGGCGAAGTGAAAAGCATTTAGTTAAAGACACAAATTACTTTTACTCCAATGGGGGGTCGGACCCCAGCACCGAATTAATTATGCTAAGCACTTTTATGGCAGGGGCGGATTCCAAAAATAATCGAAAGCCCTTAGGCCAAGCTAAGTAGTCCGTAAGTGATTGATATGAACTGTTTTCTAAATGATAGTTGGCATAAATCTCTCAGTTAAGCTGGAAATAAATCGGGAGATACTTGGGATAATAACTCCAAGCAAACCGTTGTTTAAAAATACAATGAAAAATCTATTTATAAAATAATTATCATATTTTAAATTCATTCTTGCATTTCATAAATGCATAACAAATTTAAATCGCATCTCAAATCAATTTATTTCATTCTATGGATTAACTAATAAATCATCGAAAACTTCAAACGAATCGTATGATTTATTTCCGATCTCTTTGGTGTTTATTTAAAGCCCCATTTAAATGATACGAAATTAGTTGTGCGTTCCGGGTGTGCTGAGTAAATAGAATCGGAATTCCACCTGCCACACGTTAAGCAAACAAAGTAAAAATACGCCAAAAACCATAAAGCTTAATTTATTTTCGATAGATTTTTGATATGGAGCAGTATGCAAACATGAACAATCGATGTACGTTCATTTTTGTTTTTATTTGTAAAGCAATTTAGAGTGTTTGCCCTCGAACCAGGCGATGTCCGAAATTTTGGTAGCAAATCAATCAATAAGTTTTGGTCTTGTTTGTGTGTATGCTCTTGGAAAGTATGTTTTGCATTTAAGATATGATTTTGTAACACAGAGTAGGGAATATTTTCAACAGCCAAAGGTAAAGTTTATTTATATTGAGGAGTTTATAAATTATAATCATGAAACTATCCTGATGAGGTCCTAAATATCCGGTTGATATCTAGATTTTGTTAAAGACATTGGCTTTTATTTAGTTGTTACGACTACAAGAGTATTCATAATTCGGCTTGTTGATGTCAGTTATCTTAACCGTTTATTGTTTACATTTTTATTAGTTTAATGGAGTTTAAAAAACTACTATGCCATTTATACATATGCAAATTGAGTGGAAAGGATGCACTTTAGCATTTTGTATGGCTAAAACTATGTTAAAATGGCGAAAAGGGGTTTGTGAGTCCTTAAAGAATTTATATATATTTTAAGTATGTACATTTTGCAATTTTAGCTAGTAAGCTTGAAATTTATTTAATAAAAGAGTTAGGCTTAACCATTAACCATTAATGAATATATTACCATTAATGTATAGAATCGATGATTTAGCTTTAAAAGATATTAACTTCATCTCCACCAATTTGATCGAATTTTCAATCGCAATCCCCATTGTTCCCGTGAAAACAGCAGGCACCGACGCATCGCAATTGGAATTTAATAAGAGCAATGCATACTTGTATGCAGATGCAGGGAGAGCTAGAGGGGCGGAAAGTGGTGAAAAACGATCCGAATTGCGTCTATAAAGTTCCTGTTGGCCAAGTGGCCAATAAATGCAATCAAATGATACCAATCCCTCGGCCACTTCTCGCTCCCTCTCTTTCTAAGAGCTGCACTTCACTTTTATTTCCCTCTCTCTCTCCAAGTCGGTCCCTGTTGCCCTCTCCGTCTCTGTCTGTCTGTCATTTCTTTTGTTTTACCTTCGCATTATTTGCACTTAAGTGCGACCATAAAAATTCGATGTGATTTGGGGCCCAGGTCCAGGCTAGAGCTAAAGAGCGAGATAGAAGAGACAGAAAGAGATGGAAATAAACAGAGCTGGAAGGAGACAGAGATAGCTGGAGGCTGAGAAAAGGAGACAGCGTCGAAGTCCTTTGAGTGGTAATTGCAATTTTGTTGTTTGCTCACGTTCGCCTTTTGCTATGGCTTTATTTACACTTGAACTTAAAATTGTGGCACGCGCTGAACGGTCACACCACGCCACACCCACACACTTGAAGGCACAGACACAGATACGCACATGCTACAGTTAAGAAGCCAGACAATGGGAGTGAGCGAGAGGTATAGTGTGTGGTTTCGTTTATACGTTAGACAAGATTACGAAATATTATTAAAAGTATTATAATTAAGTAGTGAAGAATTTCAGACTTTTGGAGAAATGTAGCTTGAATATTAATTACTTAATTAATTAATGAGTTTGTTATATAATGTAACCGCATGAACCTCTTCCAACTCAGCAATGCGACACGTGTTACTTATTTGCTGGCAATGTCCATTGCCATTGTCTTTCATTTTCGCCCCAGTCAACCGATTTGTAATCATAGAAACGAGTCTTCAAGCACACTGACTGAAAGACACTCACCTCAACGAGCATCCTCATGGCTCAGAACCCGAAGTTAAACGAAGAAATGGTCAAAGACTTAGTGCGCCATCGATTCAAGCTGGGCGAAGATTGAAATTAAAGCCTTTGACAGACCATTGCCCATCAGAAGACCGCCTACCCAGACCAGGAGAGTGTCTACACTCTTCACTTTTTTTGTGGCATGCGAGTAGTTTGCCTTTTCGACGATATATCAACAGAGACCGGGTGGGATCCGTGGCTACGTGAATTGGGAGTGAGTGAGAACTATGCAAAAACCAATGCGGGAAATTTTTCGGAGCGACCCCTCCAGCAGCGTTTACATCAATTACTTTGAGAGTTTTTTAGCCGATGGGGGAGATGGTTGGAAAATACTCACTAAGGCAGGGGCTGTGGGAGAGCAGTTGGAATGCTGGTTTGCCTTTTCAGCGGTCGCCAGCGCAACGCTTTTCAATTTAACAAATACGAATTCAAGGACCCGCCGAAAAAGGAAAATAGAAAACCCTAAAGGGGAATGAGTACGGGCTTAATATACTGCCGGAAGTATGCCCTCTAGTTTATAATTATTTAATAAACGAATAATCATTGCCTTAACTACTAATTAATTGAATGTTTTTATCAACATATTTATTAATTCAGCTTTCTTGGGAATATTTCAAGTTTATTGCATTCTTGGGATTTATTTAGTAAGTTTACAGTTTTAATAATTATATTACAGATTTCATTTCTCCAAAATATCCCTCAATGGCCCTAAAACAGGGTATCTAGCGTAACCAAAAAGTTTGGAACACGAACGAGGCCGGGTAAACAAATTCCCGCCATGTGAGAGGATGATGGCAATACGGGTCTGGGGGAAAGCCCGTGGTTGCGCGGCTTTTCTCCCTACGGAGTCAGCGGGAATTTCCCGTATTTTTGCGTTTTTTATTCCCTTTTTTTTTTAGTTCACGCCACGTTGCCACGTTAAAAGGAGTCGGCGAAGCATATAAATTAAATGATGGTCGAGCGCTGAGCGATTGAAATTAGGCGGTCGACAGAGCGATGGATGTAAAAGTTGCGCGAATCAAATTTGAAGAAGCTTATTTTTTTTGGGTCGGATGCGGGGGTGGAAACAGGTCATTGCATTCCAGATATATGCAGAGTGGTGTTTCCGCTTCCGCCGTCACTTGAGAGTTCTATTGGGGAGCCGCTTGCCTTTGCCCCACATTTTCGACCACATAAATAACTTTTCAGAAAAGCCAGACCAAAAGAACCATCTAGAAGATATCGCCCGGAGCATTTATCATCTGGGGAAGTGCAGTTGCAGCCATTAGGAGAAAGTGCACTCGCTCCTGGACTTATGGCATCCATGGGCCATGTGTCAATGCTCAATGGAGTTCCGCACAAAGGAGGAGGTTGAGGCCAAGAGGAGGGTGGGAAATATTGACACGGATGAAATATGCCGGAAGAATGCGGCGGCAAGGGAGCCACAACGATGATTATGTGGCAAAGGAGCAATCCATTCAAGTAATCATAGACTGAATAATGGATGTGGTCTGTCGCGGTGGGTGTTTATTGATGGGAATGCTCAAAGGGTGCTTACCGGGGGAATTATTCAAATTAATGTCAAGAAGAGATATTGCTGAAGTAAGGCTACCAATTGTAAAACGATAGAGTACTTGTCTTCATACCATTAATTTAATTTCACATTCTTTTCTAGCTCCTTAACAGCAATAATATCTGGTTGTATTCTGGAAAAATACATAGTATTAGCGAGTAACTTCAACTTAATATACTAGTATTTTTTTCACTACAATAATGTAATGTTTGCCATCATTTAAACTTTTAATTTAATAACCCCAACCTATTAACTTATCTCTCAAGGATGTGGCTCTTTCAACGAGGAGTAATACGAATTCCTTTTTTAGTTATCAACAATCTTTTCTCTCATTTGTTTTTATGTTTTCTTGTGTTGTTTTTATGTGTTTATCTACAATCGAGTGGCCAATCTGGCACTCAAGTCGATTTTGAAGGTGTTGAGAGCCACAAACTGGTTGACCCTGGCACGTGCAGCTCCTGCGAAGTGAAAGGGAAATATGAAATTGCGCATACGCCATGTTGACCCGGGTAACGTGCCAGGTGCTGTGTCAATCTTTGGCATTCCAGCAGGCAGCAGCCGACAACCGCGAGCAAATGTCAACAGCACTCAGAGTCTGACATTTTCAAAATTGATGCTGGTTCTGATGCACTCACAACCCCTTACCAATTTCTGAAGCTCTGCAAATGCAGCATCTTCGGGAAGAAGATACAAAGAACCATATTATGGTTGATGCCAAGCAAAGGTTTTCTTTAGAAGCTTTTTTCTACTAAAAAAAAAACAATTTAAAATATATTTTACCAAAATAAAATTTGAACATTGTTAAACAATGTAAGAATAAATTGAAACGAATTTCTATCAGTGTTTTTTGATGCGATAGCTTCTGGGCAATGTACGAGTACATAGCTTCTTCTCCTGTTAGTCCTACAGAATAAAGCAAAAAAGAAAGGCAAACAAAACCCGTGCTAACGGAAATTGCTGAACAATACCAGGAAATGTAGCACACACACACTCAATTACATGCCGCACACACACAAGTGCACACACCAGCCGAGCAAAAACACACAGGCAGACCCGGCCACTGTGTTGGCAGCACAATTCACATTACGTATACGCAGCGAATGCTCGAGTTGAGTTGACTTGCGGCATGTTGACAACACTTCGCAATTGGGTTAATTGTACATCGACGCGCTTTTCGACGACCCCTCCGCCGAACCCCTCCCGAAGTGTGCGGGCGAGTGTGTAAGCCAACTTTTAAATGTGGGTCAATGCATTGGGCTAAGCTGGGTCTGGGAACCGCGTGGGCGGGAGAGTTTTGCGCGTTTACTTTCCTAGTGATTATGTTTGTGCAGCGGAAACCCTATGCCTCGAAATGCAGCACTTAAAGTGTTTGGAAAACTGAGGGTGAGAGATCTCGAAATAGGAGTTAAAGAATGTTAAAAGCAACTCAAAATAAACTCTTTTAAGAAGGGAAAATATTTTCTTTGTGCCTTTGTACATGTCCATACATTTATATCTCTTAAAACGACTCTATTATTTATTCAACTGAAAATATTGAATTAATTTCCCTGCATCGATTTCTTAGGAAATCTGTAAACTCTCTTGCGATAGCCATAATTTCCCAATGAATCCACTCATCCCAGAGTTCTCCAGTCTATCAAGTCACTAGAAGCTCTGGTATTTCATCCACACATGGTGGCTGTTTGGGTTAGCTCGCTCAAGTGCCATAAATATGCAAATCTATTACGTGATTTCTTTCACAGATTTTGCGATCGTAAAATGAGGCAACCCGAAAGTAACCTCGAGTAAAATACAACAAAAGCCTGAATATCAAATGAGGTCTGGTCTATATGGCTTGATTGACTCAATAGGAAGACAATATTCCATATAAGAGTAGCTTAGTTTTGTTTAAAGTAAAAGATAAAAGAGGTAAACTTCTCGGAAATCTTTTTCTAGAGGAAGTTTAAAGCTTACACATAAATCAGTAAAATATATAATGTCAGACTGTTTATTCGTAGTTTTTTTTTTCCTCAAGCCAGATTTGATCAAATAAACATTACCAAGTAATTTTTAATCATTTTTATTTAATTACTCAGAAACTGAGCACCACTCAGTGCCCACTCGATTTATTAAACAATTATGCGACATTAAACATTTACTTAACCCATTTACTGCTGATTACGCACTGCAATTAAATGTTAATTAACATGTTGTTCTTGCTGCAGGCTTTTTGTTTGCAATGCCTGTGTAATAATAATAAATAAAAATTCATTTAATAAGGTTGCAAATTTGCATAGTTAATGCATTCAAGCCCTGCCCTCTGGGCCAGAAATAATGACACAATTCGCCGCCTTTTGTCTCCAAAAACTGCCCCCAAATTAAGTGACGGAAATCATTATGAAAACATTTAAACGGCTGATTTTGCGAAAACTTAACAGGAGCTGAAAGAAAGGTGGCCGCATGTCAGCAATGAGGGTTGTGGAGCGGGAAATTGTTGCAGTGGCATATGCCGCTTGTAATTTGCATCCCGTCCAGGCGTGCATGTAATTTTAAATGAATTAATGAACCGTGCAAATTTACAAAAGGAAAACAAGCCAAAGAGAAATAATGTCCGGGGCCCATAAGGAAATCGTTAAGCGCGGAAAGACGATGGGCTGAGGGAACGTTTTTATTTGACACATAAATTACAGGAAGGAAGTTGCACTCGCGTTCAAGGCAACACGGGAAGTGCGAATAATTTGCAAGGCTTTCTTTTAATTAATTTTCTTAAAAGGACTTGGCTTCCTTTAACGAGTTTTGTAATATCAGATTAAGTTTATCTTGGAACTGGTAAATAATATGAAGGAAAAAATCATAAAATAATAAAATAAAATATACCTAGCTTCGACTAAAAATTTTACATTTTACATTTTACATTTATTTTATTTTGGTACGTGATTTTTGCTGCTTAAATCTAATCTAAATCTACTGTTTATATACAATTTGTATTTAGAGGTGAATGTGTGTTATGTACAGATGTGTTAGTTTGTGTGTTTAGGGGCAGCAGCCCTAAGATAGTTTAGTTAGGGGAGGGTTATGTTGACTGGTTATTGGAGGGTGCGGGACGGCAGTTGCCCGAATGTTGTTCGTTTTAATCTTCTTCTTGTTGTTGATTTGGTAGCTCTCCTTGCAAGGCGGTTGGGGTGAGCTTTAAGGCGGGTTTTGTGGGCCCTTGCCAGCCGATTTATTGTGTCACCGACCATTTCAATTTCAAGATCCTTGTGTATATCTGTGTTTCTGATGTACCATTCAGCTTGAGAGATGTGTCTCAGGAACTTAGCCTGGAAAGCTCTGACCTTGTTGAGATGTGTTTTGGCCGCCACTCCATAAATGGCCAGCCCATAGTGCCAAATTGGCGCCAGTATAGCAGTGTAGATCTTTTTCTTATTTACCAGGCTGAGCTTCGATTTCGCTTTGGTTAGCCAGTGGAGTCTGCGAGCAGCTGCCTCTAGTTTTGAGCGCGTTTTCTTCAAGTGGGACGCAAACGTGAGCCTCCTGTCAAAAGTGACCCCCAAATAGGTATGCTCCCTAAACTGAGGGATCAACTGGCCATGCAGAAATACACCAGGCGAGGAGTCTTTTCTGTTAGCGAAGGTGACTATAGCACATTTTTCGGGATTGATCGAGATGTTCCACCTGCATGCCCAGTTCTCGTACCTTTTCAGCAGCAACTGCAGATCATCGGTGGCCTCATAGATGCAGCTAGACCTGGCCAGAACTGCAGTGTCATCTGCATAGGTAGCTATACATATTTCACTCTGCGCATGACCAGCTTCAAGGGGGGCATCATGAGCAAAGAGGTTGTACAGAATTGGGCCTAGAACACTCCCCTGAGGCACGCCTGCTGCAATAGGTCTGGCTGAGGAGGAGATCCCGTCCTGGACTACCCGAAAGGATCTTTCTCGGAGGAAGCTGGCAATTATCTCCAATAGTTGCGGGTGAAGGATCCTTTTAAGTTTATATAGCAGTCCAGGGTGCCACACTCGATCAAATGCCTGTTGGATGTCTAAGAACGCTGCAACTGTGTACTCTTTCAGCTGGAGGCCATCCAGGATGAATTTACCGACTCTATGCAACTGTTCGGGGGTGCCATGACTCTGTCGGAAGCCAAATTGATGGTCCGGCAACGCCTTCTTCACCTCCAGAGAAGAGAGCATGCGTGAAAGAACACATCTCTCAAGCACTTTTCCAAAAGCAGGCAGCAAGCTAATTGGGCGGAAGCTCTCGGCCATGTGTACCGGTTTACCACTTTTGTGAATCATCACAACATTTGCTTGCTTCCAGATCCTCGGGAAGTGTCCCAGCCTCATAGCAGCGTTCATGAGGAGGATCAGGAAGAGCAGGGCGCGGTCTGGGAGGAGCTTGACTAACCGATTTGTGATTCCATCCGGTCCTGGAGACTTGCGTGCTTTTAAGCCTTTGATTACTGCTTTAGTCTCAGTAATTGTGATAGGGGCGAGCGGCAGTGACATCTGATGAGGTACATCATTACCAGAGAGAACTTTTGCAACCCTATTCGCAGACGACGTTTTGAAGGGGGTGAAACGCTCCTCAAGGCTTTCAGCAAAAGTCTCGACCCTGTCCTGCGTGGATCTGGCCCAGGTGCCGTCGTTCTTTTTGATTGGGAACTTTGGAGCTGTTTGCCGCTTGTACCTCCTTGTGAGGTTCCACAGAGCATAGTTGGTGTCTGAATTTGGGGTAGCTTCCGACAGTTCCCTATCAAGAGTGTCTTGGCGGTGACGATTTAACAGATTACGAACCCCATTTCCCAGTCTTTTGTGGATTCTGTTTATCGTGGGGTCTTGGGTTCTTGCAAATTCTTTCCTGAGTCGATGTTTCAGCTGGATCAACGCAAGGATCTCACCTGGGATCGGAGCATGAGTGTGGCGCTGATTTTGCCGAGGTCGTCTTGAGTGACTCTGGGCATAGTCAGCGGCTTCCTTAATTTTACTCTCAAGAAGTTGAGCTGCGTCGTCCAAGTCCTCCGAAGAGTTGATCTCCATCTGGAGATGAAGAGATCTTTCAAGAACACTTTTGAAAATGGTAATATTTGTTCCAAACGGCAACAGTAATCTCCTTTCTGGAGTAGGGCTTCCAGGGAGACGCAGGTCAATCAGAAGCGGAAGGTGGTCAGAGCTTAGATCAAAGGTCTCCTGTATTGAGAGTCTTGCGTCTTGAATGCCTTTGTAGATCGCAAAATCCAGGCAAGAGGGCATTCCACCATTGCACGGGAAGCAGGTGGGACTTCCTGTGGCAAGGATTTGAGCGTTGGCCTCCTCTATAGCTTCCAGAAGCGCAGCTCCCCTACTGCAGCCTCTGGGACTACCCCAGGCTCTGTGTTTAGCATTGAAGTCACCACCCATGATGAAGCGCTCCCCACAATTTTGTAGAAGAGCCTCAAAATTCTGTGTTGACCAGGCAGGGCGTGGAGGGAGGTAAGCTGCAGAGAAATTGATTTCTCCTTGTTGGGTGCTGAGAGAGATGATTGCTACCTGTACTACACCAATCGTGATTGGGCGGTGGTGGTAATGGGTGTGTCCTTCCTTCACTAGGATTGCGGCCCCTCCTCTGGCCACATTTCCTGGGAAGTCTGCTCGGTAAATGCTGTATCCTGGAATTCTGCAGTATATTCCAGGGCGCAGGTGGGTTTCGGACAGCAACATAATGTCGATAGAGTGTTGTTGCAAGAAAACCAGAAGTTCCTCCCGGTTGGCAAGGACGCTTCTGGCATTCCATATTCCTATCTTTAACGAGTGCATCATGATCTATGGGAGGGTTTTGAACGAGCGATGTGATCCCTCTGTATGTCCTTCACAATAGTAGCGAGCGTGACCATAGTGGTAGCCAGCTCATCCACAGTTTTTTTGAGATCAGTAAGCATTTTAACAATCTTGGTAATATCCCAAGGATCCTCTGCAGCGTCTGCACTCTGTAGATGAACTGGTCGTTGCTTTGGTCCTCTTCGCGAGTCTTGGATCAAGGGAAAGTCCAGTTCCAGGTTTTGAATTGCTGCGAATGACTTTTGGCTGCTTTCAATATGACGTCGTCCCCCACTCAGCTCCCAGTCTGGTCGGAAGGAATCAGCGTAGGATACTCCTTTACGAAGATATGCTGAAGGGACTGCTGTAGCAAACTTCTTTTGACTTTGCCTACCTTCTCCAAGGGTTGGGATTTTAGGAGCTATTTTCTTTAACTTTGCGGCAAATACGGGGCACTTCCTGTCGTATGCCGCGTGATTATCTCCGCAGTTCGCACAGCAAAGGTCCGCCAGTGTCTTGGCTGTGCATGAATCTGAACCTGTCCAGTGGTTCTCTCCACAACGACCGCAGGAAGGTTGCTTTAGACAGTAGTTTTTAGTATGATCAAATTCGAAGCACCTAAAGCATTGACGCAGCCGGTTCCCATCATGCTTCTTCTCTACCGAAACGCGTTGTCTGCCTAGCTTGGTGATCTCCAGAGCATCCTTGTTGTTAGGTGCCTGTTTAAGGTTCACAAACCAGATATTTTGCTTCCTAATTGGAACTTCCTGCGAGTCATCATTGGGTTTCCTGGAACCCCGTACAGGAGGGTTGTACAGATTTACAACAGTGTGCCCCAGTTTTGCAAGTTCTGCATGGATTTGAGTTTGGGTTGTGGAGGAGGCCAAGTTTCGTATGACAATCCTGAAGCTTCTGTCTTCTTTGAGGCAAAAATGTGTATAAGCGATGTTGTGCTCACTAAGAAGTCTTGTAATTGCACGGTGGTTGTCTGAGTCGCTGGCATATATTCGCAAGTCTCCTGAGATCGCTGTGCGAAATTCGAAGCCTTCTGATGGGATTTTCGTCAAGAGCGTTGCCTCCATTGCAGCAACATTGTTCACATTAGGAACCGTTATTGGTCTGGGTCTTTGTATTGGCTTAGCAGGAGCAATCTGGTCATTAGAGCCATCTACTTCAACGGGGTCTATATTGTTCCCCTCGCAGTCCATATCGTCCTCGTTTGGGTCGTGGGCCAGAGAGGCAAATCTGTTGGACCCAGATTCATTTGCCTTACCCTTCTTTTGGGTGGTTTCCGCATACACTGCACGTCGTTTGACCGTCGACCTTGACTTTTCTGGAACCGTTTGCCAGCTCAACTGGGGGTTTTGAAATGGTCCCCCAGGAGCGGCTCCTTTCCATTGGGGTAAGGCAATTTCGCGAACATCAGCGACAGCCTGAGCCGCTAGTTCCGCAGGCAGCGTTTTGGCGTGCGTGGCTCCCTTTTTTGGTTGCTGGGTCCGAACTGCACCCTTTATGGTGACCGATTTTTCAGAGATCCCCTGAGACGATTGGACAGAAACTTTATTCGTGCCTAGGGTTGTCTTCTTTGGCGGTTTCCAGGATTCTAGAGTCCTTGGGCCTTGCGGGGCTGCTGGCTCTGTATTTACAATGGCAGATGAGGTAACTCCAATTCTAGGTGTAGTTCTTGTCAGGCCAAATATTGGGGACGAGGTTGTCGTTGTTATCGTCGTGGTCGTGCTAGTGGCTGGTGCATAACCAAATTGTTGGGCTACAGCTAAGGCATTTTGGTTATGCTTGAGTGCCGCAAAGTCACCAAGTATCTCGGACAGTGAGGGGTCAGCGACACCTTCAGGTGAGGAAGGAGGCGAGTTCATGTCCAAGTCGTCTGAGCAGCTTCCATTCGACATACGGTGATTGCTTGCAGCAAAGAAGGCGGTTTCCTGCGAAGAACACTTCCCGTATTCCCAACAGGTCCACACTAATCGTTGCTGGTAGAGGAAAAGGCAGTTGCGTGGATCGCTGGCAGTGGAAAAGGCGGTTTCCTGCAAGAAATACTTGGCGTATTCCCAGCAGGACCACACAAATCCCTTTCGTTACTTGCTTTATCGTTTCTTGCTTTTTGATGTTTGAAAAAAAAAAAAAAATTTCCAGGAAAATTTCTTTTTTTTTTTTTTTTTTTTTTTTCAAGAGCTCAAAATACACACGTCCGATCTGTATGACAGCTAAGTCGATGACTAAAAATTGAATATATCGTTTAGAGAAACCCCCACAGCCTGGTTTTCAATTTTCCACAACGCCTTCTCTCTAATATAGTCCATAAATGTTGTTAACCATTTCTCTTAGATACCATTAGGCCCCATAATTGTCGTTTCACTCCTCCGGCTCAGCAGCTGACCAGCATTAAAAGTTTTTACTGTCCAGCTCTAATGGCTGTAAAAAAAGATGAGCGTCCTGTTAAAAGGCACCAAGGATGAGGGGACTTCAGCGTAGGCAAGCCAACATTTATGACGGAATTTTCATGCTCATATGAGCAATCCTTGCCAGATCTGCTGAAATTTTTAGCCTTTCAAATTTTATGGCCCGACATTAAATTGACGCCAACTGGTGGAGACAGCGGGAGGAAAGCAGAGAGAGGTTTTCCCTATATTAATTTCCTCCTTGGATATAAGGGAATGCAGAGAGGGTCCTTCTGCCGGCCCCAACTCCCTCTGCCACATCAATTTAATGTGCTTCAGCTAATTTGCTTTTTATTAAGAGATGCCCGAGCATTCGCCAGCTGCAGGGAGGCGTTAACTGAGGGGGAAGGGCGTGGCAGATTGCATGTCCTGCGGAGATCCTTGCTCGCCTACCGTAGACAAACAGGGTACACAGCATTTACAGTTCACCGTTTATTATGCTGTAAATAATGTAAATAAACAGGGAGGTAAACAGGAAAATACACACTAACCGGCTCTACCGTGGATTTACGTGGGAAAATACCTTAAAAATGTATTAAGTTGTAAAAAATCACGAACTTAATATAGATATTTTTATTTTCTGAATTGAGAAAGTCGTAAGCCTCTATGAATGTTTGTATACTCACTTCACAAAGCTGATATGAAAAAATCGTATATTTTTATTCACTTTGGAATGCTCTCAACTGTAATTTAGGTAAATAATAAATGGACTTAATATTTGTTTACAGCCACCATATATTTATTAACTGCCAGGGTATTAACTACTTCGAGCACAGTGAGCCCATAAGAAAAAAAAAAAACGACGAGGGCTGCAATTCAATCCGTGCCAGTCAACGGCATTCCTCGGCATCCTACCTTCTCCACTTTCACCCTCGAACACCACCTTTTCTCGACTTTTTTAATGCAGTTTCCGGTCTTGCAGGCGGTGCCGTGTTCTGCAGTTAAAACATTTAAAACGTGTATAAATCGGGAATTTATGGGAGGAGCTAAAGCCAAAGTGGCTTTAAAAATTAACGGCATTAATAAACTGCGTAAGTTGTTTTAAGAGGACTAATAAATAAGGAGATACAAAATGACCGCAGTGGTTAATTAATAACATTAGCGGGATTAAGGAGAAAGCTCCACTGAAAGTATTGCACTTGATTGATTTACCATGGGAGAGAAAAGTAAATGCTAGCACATTTAAAACGGAACTGTGATGAGAACTTGTTGTATAAATTGCAATTAAGTGAGAAATATGCAAGCCAATTTGATTTAATTTAAAGAATATAAATAGGAAATATTCAGCAGGGGATAAATGCAGGCAAAGAAATGCAATCAATTCGTTTTTAATAAATTTCTTATGTCTGGAAAAAAAAACTGGAAAGAATAAATCTGATGCATTTTAGCATTGTCGATAATAACAATGAACATAACAAAAATATGATCCTTTATATAACTTCATGCCTTCCTTTTGAATATTATTTTGATTTTTCAGCGCAACCTCGATTGTTAATTGTGTTCACTGTGTGTGAACACTTTCAGCATGTATTTCTGTTACAACTACAAGCCAAGGAAGAGAGCCGCTCACTTGTTGTTATTTTCAATTCTGTTGTTTCCTGTCTTTGTGTCCTTGTAGCTGTTGTTGTTTAAGCAGTTGTCCTGCAGCGATAAAGAGATAACAGTCGCGCCGCAGGATTCTGGGATCGATTGCAGCAGCGACCTTAAATTGCCGACTTAAAAACGAATATATTTGTCAGAGAAAAATTTACATTTCAGAATTTTATGCGGAAGAAGTGCCGAGGTCAGGTTACCAATACATTGGCGAAAGAAGCTTTAAATATTAAAATCCTTATGATTTAAAGCAGTACAAGAATTTAAGGTGACTGTCTGTGGATTATTTTTATAAATTTTACAATATCGTGCGGTATTTAATCTAAGTATGTATATTTTAAATTTAATTTTTAGGAAAACAATTAAAGATACGGTTTTATGTATACTTTATTAAAGTACCTGAAAGTGTGAAATGGTTTAAATATTATTAATTTGTTCTAATGAACAAAGTTTTCTTGATAGAAAACTAAACCTTATAGGATTAATTATGTCACTTACAAGTACATCAGTTAGCTTCATTGCGATATTAAATGTATTCTTCAGAGCGACTGAAGAACTCATAATAATCCTCGAGGTGCCAAGGCAACCCCCCTCTATTCCCCTGGAAACTGGCTATAACAAAGGGGCCGCCAAATGGCTTTTGGCTAATTATTTGTTTGGAAAACAGAATGCATGGGAGAGCATTTCAGAGCGTTGACGTCACAGCGGCCAAATACTGCGAAAGAATTGCATTGACACTTTCATAAATCGACATCTGACTTATTACCGATAATTGGTTTCAATTGTTATGGCCTGGCCGCCGTATTTATTTGTTTTCCTCCTGCTCTCCATACTACGCTCTCCGTTTGTTTATAAACAAATGCGCAGCAGACATAAAAGCGGGCCCGCATTAAAAAATAAAGGCCAGAGAAAGATGAACATGAAACGGTCGGAATTGCGGGCATTAAAAAGCCATTAGCATAAAAACTAATATTAAATAATATAAACACCATGGTCGAGAAATAAAGGCAGCGGGGCGCCGACTTTTAGTGCTATTATTGGAGGGATATATGTATATACACATGTTGCAGGCACTGTCCGTTAACAGAGCCCAGCAAACAGGTAAGACCACCCACAGCGTCATGTTAAGAGCCAACCGCCAACTGGAAAGCCTTTTCGGAATCTGTTAGCTTTTCGGTGGCCGAGGTGCACGAGGCGAACTTCGGGCGAACAGCTGTTCGGCTGCTGCCTTTCAGCCACTCAATGGGCCATCATCATCATCATCGCATTTGATGTTAGACAGCGAATTTCTTCGGCGGCTTCAGTCGTTGCCTGTCAACAAAGCGCTGCGAACGTGTCCAAAAGGCCTTGTTCCTCGAAATAAAATTGAGGAACTGGCCAGTCGAACGCGAAATGGACTGAAGAACTTGTCTAGAGGCTTCTTTAACTTAAGTGTTTGGTGGAAAAAATGAATTCAAACTTACAAAAAAATATAAAATAAAGATAAAGGACTAACAATATTGGAACAATATTTATGAGACTTTAATTAATTACGAAAACTGCACATTAAACCAGGTGCACTCTAACCCCACAAATAATTTGTACAAATCACCAAAAAAGGGAAATTTTCCTTCCACAAGCAACGCAATTTTCTCAAGGTAAATATTATTTCCGCCATATCTTTGCCATAAATCTCCCTTAAAATGAACTCTATGGAACTGGTCTCGTTCAGTGCATAAACACAAGTAACGGTTCCCCTAAGCCATAATACTGGAATAAAAAATAATACAAAACCCAGAGAGAAACAACAAACAAACAGAGAATAAAACAAAAAGTGTCAAATTTATGCGAAGCGGTAAAAGACGACAGCCGGAAATTTATATGGCTTATGAGTTGAGTCGAGTCGAGTCGGGTTGAGTCGACTTGAGAGCCCGATGAAACTGAAGGATGGAAGCCTTTCCATCTGCCGTCCGTCTCAAAGTGCGTCTATGTGTGTGTGTGTTTTAACCTCAAGGATTTTTTATTTGCCTCCTGAAATGCGTTGAAATGGCAGAGCAGAATTGTTGAATTGTTTTGCCTGTGTGGGTGTCAACTTGTTTGTTCTCGTAATTGTGTTGTAAACATATTTTGTATTCACATTTTGGCCCTCTTCCTGTGGGCCCAATAAATTCGAGAATCGTCCGGGTCTTTGATGGCTAAAATAACATTTGTGAGTTATGGTAATCACAACAGGATAGATAATAATTTTCCCACTAAACAAATTCAGCAGACAGTTGAAAAAGAGAGGCGACAAGATAGGTTCACAGATAATCTAAAATAATTTGTCACTTTTTTAAATTCTCCTAATTTTAGTTACTTCTATAAAAGCAGTCTTCGGTTATTTTACAATTCATTCTTAAATGTTTACAATTATCTTTAAAATACACTCATTCACGGCTGACTTTTATGTCCCTAAAAAGTGTAAAATCATCGTCCAGTGGCAGTTATCAAAGCCATAACTATAATGACAGGACATCAACATTTATTACTTCGTCAGTTTATTAAGAACAGCATGCTTTTAAGAACCTCGTAAAAAAATTCAGAAACCTGCCAGATTTCCATAAAAAAGCCAGCTTCCACAAATGTTAATGATGTCCGAAAAAAATCAATAAACTTTGAAATTGGTCAATGGAAAATTATAAATTTGTGTAGAATATATCCCTACTCTTAATTAAATCAACAAGAGATTCCTATCCCTCCATAATTAATTGAAAAAAAGATTTCTGTAAGATTTCCCTATTAAAGGCTAATCATACATTCCATTCTATAAAAAATTCGGACAGACTTATCCCACTCCAGCTGAATTATTAATTTCGTCTGAGCTTGAGCCCGGGAGCTTTGAAGAAATCTTATTAAATCAAAATATCCCAAAATCGCATAATATTAAAGAGCAGAGCACATTTTCCGCAGCCAAGAAGGAAAAGCGAATCCTCAAAGTCCTGGCCAAGTGGCATTGTTGCTTTTGTGACGAGGAATGACTAAGACGGGCAGGGGAAGCAAGGCTAGGAGTGGCCAAGGCGCATATATAAAATGTCATAAAAGTCCCACACATACAGTGCGTGTCAGAAAATACTTTCAAGAGTAACTATTAAGTTCAGTCATGAGGAATGTAGGCCACAAAAATGCACAAAATGAATGAATTATATTAATAAATTAATTTTAAAGAATTTATTTAATGCTGTTGCAGATTTTTTTCTGAAGAAACCTATAGAGATCTCTAAAATCATCCTAAAATCTGTTTCTATAATGTGAAATTTAAACGTTTGCTTAGCTTTTTTATATACTCTCGTCACGCACTGTAGCCCTATGCATTATGTAGGCGGCTGGCGTATATTGGCAGGCCAAGGCTTTATGTGCCAACGAAATTGTTCGCCAAATTTGTCAAAGGACTCAAGTAGGGGGAGCCCCTGTATGTGCCACTGCTCCCATAAATGCTGCTGGATCTCGGAATCCTTACTGCCGATACGGAAAGTGCGATTGCGAGTACGAGTTCCACTGCAGGGGCTGTCACAGTGAAATGCAGCACACTTCCAGGGGCAGCCTGCCAAATATCTTACTCTGAAAGCCATTTTTCCGGAGGGGAAAAGCCTCAGATGTGCGGCACTTTTCCTCTGCAGCAGCAGGACGAAAAAAAAACCTAAATTAATAAACGGCTAGAGAGAGGGTGCCACTACTTGGTCTTGTGCTTGCCGCCTTTGGAGACCGCAAACTCAATTCAGATAATTAAATGTAATTACATAATGTGTTTGTATTTGTGACCCTTCTGCGTCCATCTACGCGTCCGTGCAGTCACAGTTGCTTGTGTGAGTAATTACGTGCTTATGGCCAACAACAGTAGCCGAGAACAACCCCATCGTACAAACAATATAGCGACTATCTAGAGGTGCGACAGCAGTGATAAGTCAAGATTCTAATGCCCTTAAAAAAAAAATTAACAAAAAAAATAATAATACGAAGTTATGTCCAGATTGCACTATTATTTTTATATTAAAAATTACCTTGATATCTTGGTCATCCCATTTTCTATAATCAAAATTTAATTCGAGTGCTTTTCAATTAGTCAAACTGCTCAAAAAGTACAATTTAAACCCCTTAATTTCATTAAACACCCTTAAAATTAATATAACAAATTTTCCATGCCGCCATAGATCTGCTTTAATCTGAAAACAAAAATATTCGGCAAAAAAAAACAAATTAAGTTCATCAGAAGTTCACAGAGAGGCCCCAGAATAAAAGTGTAATTAAATTGCAACAACAATCTGACACAAAATATCGGTGTATGAGTAAACATATATCTATATTACGGCATAATGTGCTACTGTTATTTGATAAGAGCTTATGACGATGACGCGCACGTTAGCCAGAGGCGGCCACTGCCCCTCTGGTCTCCGCTCAAAGGCTCCACGCGGCGGAGTCAATAAAATGTAATTAAATCGAGATTGTTATCAGTGGCACACCAACAAACACACAAACCGACTGCCACTAACACATTGACATATATCTGCATTAATTTCAATGAAAACAAATACCCAGAAGTCTGGATATTACGACTAGAAAATACCCGATTTTTACTTATTTTGAATTCAAATGCAAAGTATTATTTTTTAATGAATGTATCTCTATATAAATATTATTGTTTTCTATTTCGGAAGGACTGAAATAAAAGTTATATCGTACAGAAATTTACATATTATAATTAAAGTTGTATACAATATTTTTCCATATCTGGTAGAGCAAGCAGTTAACCCAATTTTATTTTTTGTACAGGGTAAATCAATAGTTTATATCTAAGCACCGCATTCTCCCTTCTATTGATAATATCATTTTGTCTGTTATTCCTATTACTGTTTCTGTTGCCTTAATTGTTGTTATTGGCAGTGTGAAACAATTGAACGTAAATAACATTAGCAGCCGGCATAGTGCACGTAACAATGTAACATTTTCTTTGTTGTTCGCTGACCGTTTTGGCCCACTTAAACAACCACAAAATGGCAGCCGAAATTCGGTTAGAAATTCCCATTGAATTTAGATTGAATTTAATAGTTAAGAGCTCGAACTTTCAATTTGTGTTACCTTGGGTTACCTCAACCTAAGCTTCTGACAGGCCCATTTCAA
Organism: Drosophila rufa; assembly: GCA_018153105.1. Classification (NCBI taxonomy): domain Eukaryota; kingdom Metazoa; phylum Arthropoda; class Insecta; order Diptera; family Drosophilidae; genus Drosophila; species Drosophila rufa. Next base: position 12,052,331 of record JAECXS010000085.1, read on the forward strand.
GGCAATACAAATATGCAAAACAATGGGGGAAATCCGAATAATATAAGACAAAAAAAATGGTATTGCAAACTTTCCTTAAACTCTTATAAATCTATTAAAAGTTTTACCACACGAAAAAAAACCCTTAAGAAAGTTTCCACTTCAAAAGGTTACCAGAAGCAGATAATGAGCTCAAAAATTGAGCTAAATTGGAAAAAGGAAAAGTTTTGCCAGCCAAGCAGCCGCAACCGAAACCAAATTAATTTCTCAGTGAATTCATCAATGGGGGGAATCGAATAAAATTTCCAAACTAATTGTGCCATAGGAAAACTGTAAAAAAAAAATGAAAACGGAAACAAAATGTGAAAAGTTTTCATTGGGGGTACAGGCTGGCCGAAAGCAAATAAAGTTGGCAATAGAAAATAAAGGCAGCTCCCCCGAAAATGGGGTCAAGCGGTGCTCTCTATTGAAATTTCGTTCACGACCTTTTAAGTTGTTTATCGCCACTTGAACTGCCCTCTATCTGTCTATCTTCACCTCTTTGTGAAGCGCTGCCCCTTTGATTTATAATTTTGTCGGGGTCTCTGGGGCATTGAAATTTATCAAGTGCTATCATTTGGCCTTTCCTCAAACGGTTTTAATTGAAATTTCCGCCAAAGGTGGTCCCGAAAGCTGTTAAAAAAAACGGAAGGAAAGCACGAAAAAAGGGATCGAGAGCATCGAAATGGTCTCATTGAGACGAAATGAAATTACAAGATTTTCTTGGCTGGCAATTTAATAATTTAAATGAGCATGGTTTACTGTGAAATGGTTAGATAATTAAATATGGCTGAAGCTTACTTTAATGTTTCTTAAAGTTTAAAGGGGCGTCCTATTTTTAATCACACTAACACCTCGATTCCTTAAATAGACCAGAGTGAGCCACTTTAATGCTGCGGCTGCCATCAATCAGGTGAAGTGACGAGGACGAACCTCAATGGCGAGGAGCACCTCAATTACATTTTGCAATTACCCAGCAGGGTCAATCCCCAGTGGCATTGGGTAGGGGTATATATGTGGAACATCCTCTCGGAAAAAGCTCTTTGCCCTGCCACCAAATGAAGGTATCCTCTTGACAGACCTCCATACATCCACCTGCTTTTTATTCCTGCCTGGCTTCTCTCAGTGTTTCTCTGGTTGCACTTGTGCCCATGCTGCTTCTTCGACTGTCCATTGCATAATTCAGTCGAGTCCATCTTGTCCTTCCACCGCCCTCACCTCTGAATTGGTCCGAAATACTGATTCCGACTCATACGTCAGTTCATCAAGGGTTGGTCAAGCCGGGTCCAGTCCATCTGAGCTCTGGCCCTCATACGCCCCTTTAGGTGGGCGTGGTACTGCGTTTTTGCGGCAGTTTCACTACCAAATTGAGTCCTAGAAATTTTACAGTTCTGCCTTGCAGAAGATTTAAATTCCCTACAATAGAAATCTACCATTAAAGGCCCTAAATTGTTGGCATTAGCTGATTCACTGGCCCTGTCATTTCAATTAGAGCAGAGTTTCAACATTTTTGAAAAATACACTAAGGGAAACTTATTCGGAAATGAAAAAAAAATATATGAAAATAAAATATAGTTGTATTAAATGTAAGATATTATTAAGTACTAGAAAATACAAGTTGATATTTATTTTACAGAATAAATACAGTACCTTCTCTTAACTCTACAAAAGAGATCATATTTTTATCATTTTTTATTTTTATTTCTATTTCTATTTTTATTTTTCTAAGACTATATATTTTATTTTCCCTAGACTTCTATGGACACAGTAATTTAATAAATTAATAAAAATCGTTATAAAAATGTATATACTGAACCTTACTTACTTTACAGTCTAAAAACCCTCTGAATTTATTTTCTGTTTAATTTTCAACCCTGGAAAATATTTTCCTCCGTGCTGCTCTTGTGGCAACATCTGCCACGTCATCGTGTCAGGCCAGGCGGCCAGGCTCCATGGAAATGTTGGCCCAATTGCGGCCACACACAACAGCCCAATTCGGTTGTTGCCAGTCCTGAGTTATGCGTGGATCTGTTGGCCTTAAAATGGATGGCCAACGTTTTGCATAATATGTCCCTTCAGATAGTAAATCAGTTGCGAAAACTTTATGTTAATGGCTAATCATGGAAACTGTCAGCGAAATATTTTGTGAATTTCGAAAGGGTTCCCATGGCTTATTTAAAATCTGTTACGCTGGAGGATTTAATGTTTATTGGCAGGGAACTGATTTAAGGGATAACTTTATAGTTTTCGAGCATAAACTATATGAATTCTTAATTTTATAATATAGTTAACACACTTTAAATAAAACTACCCTTAAAATATAATAAATACTTCCAACTTTCTGCTGATTTAACTCTTTTTTCCAACTTATCTCCTTGCCCATAAATTGATAGAATTCAATAAGAAATGGCCGAAAATTGTAATCGATGTTCAGCGGCGAAAGTGATTTACTTTGACACTCGGCCTGTGGCCCAAGGGCTGTTTTTCCGACCAAGTTTTCACCCACTCCACAGTTGGGAAAGCCGACCAAACAAGCAATCCATGAATGGTCCATTCAACCGATGGAAAACTTCAAAGTGCAACAAGTGTTCGGACGCAGCAAAATTTATCGATGGCGAAACTTGCGCTCCAAGTGAATTACGACTAGTTGGTCTCATGGGAAAAATACTTGCGACTCCGCTTTTCCCACAGCTTTTCCTCGTCTTGTGGAGGAAGCTTCCGAAGATAAATGTCTTTGCTGCTTCCAGAGGAGCTACTCGAGAGGAGCCCTTTGAGGGACCTAAGGACATCCCGGGCTGTGGGAGTGGCAGAAAAATTTAATTGTGCAGTCGTGTGACTAATTGAAAACTTTCAGCTTGAATGACGAAAATAGGAAAAACTTCCAAGGCAAGAAATTTGCTGATGAAAGTTTGATTGTCTTGTTTTCCTTCGCTGCCTGACAACCAGGAGAGGCTTTGTCACAGGAAAACAGGAGAAATCTTCGGGGAACTATCGATTGCATTAAGTGATTTAGTGGGATTAATTGTTCGCAAGTCGGTATCCGATTTAAGTGAGCCCTTCGGCCTTTCAATACTCGGTAGAATATAGACTTACTCTTGAGTTTCTCTTTAGTAATAAATATTTAAGCATCTTTAACTTGTGTAAAAAAACCATGAAAACTTTTGTGATAATCTTTAGTTACAATCCCAAAACTATAAATATTATTACAGATATTAATATTTGTTCGCCTCTAAGCCCAAAAGTAACTGCAAACGACGCTTTTGCATTGCTAACTTTATTAATTCCATCAAGGGCAAAACCATTTAGCGTGTTTTATAGCCTCGCTCTTGGCCAGAACAGTTGATGGGTCTTTCTATTTTCATTTGGAATATTTGGAGGCCCAGTCATCATTTTTATGGGCTCATGTTTCACTTAGCCAACATTCGGCGACCATAAATTTTATGTCAACTTACTTAGGCTCTGTCATGTTCGAAAAGTCATAATTTGTGTGAGTAGGCGAAACAATTTCAATGATCTGCATATCGGGTTATAGTTGGGACCCCTTCCTTTTCCCTTTTTACTTCCTTATTCCACATCATGTTTGGCTTCTGAACCGCTGCTTTTTACGATGTTGACCTCCATTTGGGCTTGTTTATGTTGTTATATGTTCGGCTGCGATACGATTTATGCGGACACTGTCCGTTTATCGCACCATCACGTCCTGTTCCTGGCGCAACATCAAGGAAAAGGACGAAAAAGTCCATAAATTTATGTCAAACAATCCTTTGCTGTGTGCATATTTTTTTAACAACTCGAAGGCCGATGATGAGGTCGAAGATGGGCAGTGGGCGGGGTTGTCTGTGTGTGTGTGTGAAGACTCGCAACTTTGTCACATTTCTTTGGTGTTTTACGTGCATTCCCACTTACATATTTCGCATTTTACTGTTCAGTCATTCTCCACATTTGCATCTCTTTCTCAAAGTCTCACCGCCTTTCTGTGTGTAATAAATGCTACCCTTTTGGTACTCTTTTTAGAAGATATTTTCAAGGTATATACGAAAAATAATAGTGTAATATGAGTAAAAATCCTTCCTCTTTATCAGCTCACTTTTAAAATAATAATACATATAATTCTATATACATTTTACTCAAACATCATCGTTTCCAACTACAAGGGTATACATTCTTCGCCTTTCCGAACTTATCTCCTTTTTAAGGAATTTTCCCTCGCTTACCTCTGTAAAGTGATATGTTTGTGGTGCGATTTAAGCAGTAATTTCTATGGAAATTTCGTACCTTTGAATATTTAACAATAATTTCAAGATGAAACCTCTTTAAAGGAGGAAAAAGTTTATTATTTATTTTTGTTTAATTTACCAAATTTTCTTTCAATTTTCCTTGTGCCATAAATTCGAATTTACATAGCTGGCAGTTATTTTTCTTGAACATTTCCCTGAGCCCAAAGCGCCTGCAAATGATGCCGTGACATAATTCCACTCACGCACGAGCTGTAAGCCATTACAAAGATGAATATGAAAACCCAAACAGAAAAATCCACAAGCAAATAAGCCCCGGGCACTGGAAGAGGATAAGCAGTACCCACGACTCCCTGTCATATCTTTAAATTCAGCACGCGCCCTTCAAGCGGTTTTCTCCCTTAATTTTCCTCCATTTCCAACGCCCCACCAAACCATAGTTTTCCACCTCGTCTAGACACTGATTTAAGTTGATTTTACCGTTGTTGGTTCGCTGTTAATCTCACTCCCCGCAGCTGAAATTAATTTATTGTCTAAATGCTACGCGTCGGAGAGCAAAGTGAAAAAGCTATGGGATATATCGGAGGAATAGGAACAAAATGGAACGCTATGGGCGTGACATGCTGTTAACGCTGACATTAAATGTTGCTGAAAGCGCGAGTGGCTCATTTTGTATGAAAATTCATAGACTTAAAGGCTGCCTCCCCCCGAAACTCTCCCTTCATAATCGCTGAACTTTGTTGGGTTTTTTTGGCTCAGGACCGAGGAGCATAAATCAAGTTATTGAGATAACAGAAAATTGCTCGCTCACCTCTGGATACACGCAACGGGGAAAAAATGTACGAAAACATTTTTAAACGGCAAAAAAGCCTGAAATCGACTTTTAAGCGTTGAGCACGAATTTCAGTTTTTTCGCCAAATTGTGGGAAGTTTTTGTAGCACTTTGTAAGCTTAATAGGTAGCTGTGGTTATACTGAACGAGGCATAGTTTGAAAAGTTAAAAAAAAATATTATTAAACTCTTACATATTTATTGAGACTTAAAAACTTTTATGATGAATAAAATTTATTTATTTATTTACTTAAAATAATTTTCATATGCTGTTACGCAGCTGTTGTCTCGTTTACTTTCTGTTGAAGGGTGCAATTTTTTTTTTATTTTAAGAGAGCCTCTTTTTGTTTTGAAAACCAAACTCACACATATGCACCCACATACATACACACGCCACACGCACACCTGTGAATTGGGGGCTGTAAAAACTGCGATGGGGCAATGGGGGCGTGATCCGACCTTCACAAAGCTAACAAAGTGTCTTTATGGAGGCGTTTCATTTTACTTTAGCATTTCCCTTTGTTTTTGTTCACTTTATTCTGGGTTCAGTAAAAAATTCATGAAACTGGTAAACGTTCGCTTTTGTCTCTGGCTTTGTCCCTGTCATCGTTCTCCGTTGTTTACATATAAATAATAAATTACATATTTCAATATCCCACTCTTGAAACTCATCGAAAATGTCCTCAGACAATTTTCTTTCCCTTCAACCTACTTAAAGCTGAAAGAGAAAAATTTCGTGGAAATGGTTTGTTGCCCTAAAGGGATGCCAAAGGTAATTATCGTAATATCAGAAAAATCTATATGTGAGAATTTAAAACCATTTTTTTTTTTAGTTTTTTTTGCCAATAAATTTAAATAAGTATAATTTCCTTCTCAAACTTTGTTTATATTTTCCTCCCAGTTTTTCTTCGTTTTAACTTCCTTAAAGTTGACAGAGACAAATTTGCGGTACAGCTTAAGGTTCCATAAAATGTGGTCCTGGGGCCAGGCCTCATAAAATATGTTTTGGCTCGGCTAAGTAGAAGATTGATAATATTCCGTCTTTATTTTTCGCTGAGATTTGCATAACAAAGCATTTCGGGGGTCGCCCCGGGATCGGATCATCCCGCCAAGGTCCAGGATCTCCATCCCTGTTGGCGCTGGTCTGGCCTATCCGCCAAGGCTTATTTATGCGCGCATGTCGGCGTTAAATTGGATAATGGAAATTGGATTCGAGCCGAGGTTTTCTGGCCCCAAAACGAAAAGGCCCCGCCACGCCCCGGGCCTAGGCTTATAACTGAAACTTTCTGCGGCAAAGTCGATGGCACTTGACTTGATTACGGGGCTAGCAAGGGCAAGGCCGTCGTCAGGCGATGGCGACACGTGTGCTCCGCACACCTGTTGAGGTGGGTAAAATTGGGGAAACCCGGCTCGCAGGGCCGGGCCATGTGCTGCTCGCTAACATCGCCTTATTAATATTAATGAGCATATGGTTTGGGGCCAAGTGCCAAACCCGCAAAACAAATCTCCCGTCCCAACATTGAACACCCGACCCTCATCGATGGCTGCCAGCGTCATTTACGATGTGCGAAAATAAATATTTAATTATTTATAAATCATGACCTGGCCAAACGACAATGACGTTGGAGGATCCAGCAGCAGCACCACCTGGTTGGGTCCGGAGTCCAGAGCCCCGAATCCGGAATCCAGGTGAGAACGTGAGCGCCTCGCCGCCGCACGGATGAGCTCATACGGAAATGTTAGCCGGAATCAAGTGGAAAGCGGGGCTCGGAGGGCAAATACATAAATTATGGCAACATATTTCAGGCGCCAGGCATCGTCAGCCAGGTGCGAATCTTTATATGTGAGTTAGGGCTAAAACCATAAGGCAACAATGTGTGTGGGATGAAAATGTGGCAGAAAGTTGCAGTAACTCGCAAAGTTTTATTTGTAACTCTGCCTAAAAGAAAGTTTGGATCAGTAAATATTTCAGGTTAATAGGAAAATATAAGCGTATCTTTGAAAATGAACAACATTAATTAGAGAAGAGTATCGTTTTCTCTACTTAAAACTACAAGCCAAATTAATCTTAGTAGTTAGATAAAAATTATGTGAATAAAATAAGTCTGAAGTAGTTTATTATAATTAGTTCTCTAAAGGAAAAATCATAAATCAGTGTATTTTAAAATATATCTCCTACAAAAAATCGCATTTGCTTGAATAGTAATATTTATTAAGCTAGAAAACCATATTTATTTTAATGAAATTCTTTACAAGTTAAACATATCCCTCGAGGGGCATACGTATATAAGCCTTATTAAATTCCAACCTAATAAATTATTACTCTAATGAAAATATACAATTTTCCCTTGGCTAATTAAGGATGAAAACAGCGCTCTTCTAGCAAATAGCTAATGGAACTGATACCGCATTAATTCCATGCATTGCACACGAAATCATTTTCAAAATTAATTTCGCTTCTTGATTGGATGCAGCTCTTAATCACATTCAGCCGTGAAATTCAATACAGATACGAGAACTTATCAAACACATTAGTCAGCCAATCGGCCTAATTCACCCCGTTTGCAACTGGAAATATGATTTGAAAGCCCCCAGTCCACCGGGAATGGGGCATGATGGGGAAATGTTAGCTATTTTTGTGCATTTACCAATTAAATCGGTTGACATAAGCCGATTTGGCGTTTATTTCGGTTCAAGTGTTGCACAACAGATCGAATGTATGTAATTTTTAATTAAGCAAATGGCTTCCGCACTCTGAAAAACCGACAGGCCATTTGTGTTGTTGGTTTTGGCCTGGCTAAAAGTCAGGGAATTAGGAAAAACAAATCAAACGGGAAAAAGTTGAAAGGCCCAAGGAGGAAAGGGTCTCCTCCCGAGTGGAACTTGGCCATGCTCTTCACGGCAGAAGTGAAAATTTATGCCAAAGGCGACGACGGGAAGGAACAAAGCCGGAGCAAGGATATGACCAGCGATAGAAAGGGAAACTCTATGCATGACAATGACTTGGCCAATGAGTGAGAAAGATAACAGCTAAAAGCTTACTCGCCGTGCTCAGGTGGAACAAAGGCGCTGAAAACAAAAGGTATTTTTCACGCGAAAAAAGCGAAATTCTATTAAATTTCCTCGGGTTCTTCAATTCAGTTTTCGTTGAATTTAACAAAGTTTCGCTAAGCAGCATCAAATTTGAATAAGAATGGAAATTGACTGGATCCAGGCATGAGATTCACCTGGGTATTAAGCTTTTAAAGGTTAAATGTTAGACTTTTGATAAGCTTTCAGGGATTTGGATATTAAATTCTATTTTAGGTGCATTATATCTCTTTGTTAAATATTTAAGTTAGCTTTCTTTCTATGGAAAACCAAACTAGCCACCTATCAACTCCTGCACTTTCCCGAAGGACAAAACAAGAAATGTGTGATATTGGCTCATTAGGACCCACATACAGGTTCAGTTGCCCTCGCTGCCAATTAAAGTTTCATCAGTCACTTGGTCATAACGCCACCTCCTCCTGGGGTCCGGTCTGGCAGGAACCCGTGCCAACTCATATGGCGGAGCCGAAAACACATATCTTCTGCTCCACTTGCCAGATCAATCGGTAGTCAAGCGTTTTATGGCCTTTGTGTGGAGTGCGGAATTGGGCAGACTTGGCCCGGGATGGGAGGTGGTGGTGCCATCATCGTCAATGGCAACATGTTTAGCAATTGATTGCTATCCTTGTCCTGTCGAGGAGCAGTCAACAGGACACAGAGGCTGACAGGGACTGGCAGAGAAACCGCTTTCTCCTCTTGGCCAGGTGTAATTATCGGAATATCTCTGCCTGGCTAATCAAGGTGTAAAGCGAAACAAGGGAGTTCACGGAGAAAGATTACTGAAAAAGGATAAGATGGTAAAATAAAAAATTAAGTATTTTCTCAAACACTTTATTTTATTTTATGATGGGAAATTTCCAGAAATAAACAATAATATTCGTTTATACAATTTAATTTTGTATTTTTATACAGTATTAATTGTTGTGTTATTGATAAGGGCTCAAAGAGTAAAACAAAGGTATTTAAATATATTTTTTTATAACAAAAACTTGAATAGTTAAGTAAATACAATACTAGATACAATAACTTATTTCGGATCTTCCGTAGAATTGTATTAATATGTGTTATTATTTTTCTTAAAATTGTACATATTGTTGTTTTATGAAGAATAATAATCTCGTATCCTCCCTATTTCTCTCACTGCACCAATTATGATGTGGCTACCATCAAAAGCAGCTGCATCCAATCTAATTGTGGGGCTTTCGGCAGGGTTAACCCGATCGAGTCGCAAAGTCGTTAGGCCCAGCTGCTGTGTTGACCCAGTTAATTCCGAGGACCAGAAGCTCTCATAAATTCCGCGGCAATTCACGCAGTTTATCTAACTAGGATTACGCCAATTAATTAATCTGGGAAATTCTATCTGTCTCGGCTTCCAGCTCCTGCCTCCCTTCGGGCTATTTCCTTTCAGTTGGCCTTGGCCGTTGGTTGGGCTGTCGGCTTTTGGCCAACGAAAAACTTGGCTTCGCCTCTTATTGGTCTGTTTGCAATTGTCTGCAAAAGTTTCCGCCTGGCTACTACTGACCGAGAAGTTTGTGGCCTTCATCGGAACTCTTGGCACAAGTAAATATATATGTTTTGCGGCCTGCCCTTGGCTCCTGGCTTCAAAGTTTTCCTGGTCGTCGGCATATGGTAGGGGTTTTTCCCCTTCAAATGGTTATGTTTGATGATCTTAAGGAACCTCAAAACAAATTGCTTATTAATTATGGTTCAAAGTTGGCAAGGGGGAAAAGCAAATAACAACCGTTTTGGAACTATATTTAAACTGAGTATCATTATAAAGGGTACTGTTTAATTTTAAAATTAGTTAGAGGGTAAAAATGCTGTAAATCTAGGTTACCTTATAATTTAAATGTTAGTTTAGTATTTTAATATAAGACTTTAGAGGCATATTTATAAACATAACAAGAAAATAGGTGAAGGGTTTTTTAAGTATCATTTTTGCTTACAATATAAATTAAAATATAGAGTAGTATATTTTAAAGATTTTTTTCCAGCTTACATGACAAAGCTTATTATGCTTATCTTAGAACAAATTTAATTAGGAACTCAAGATTCCAATTTAAATTGAAAACATACGCTAATCCTAGAGCTCTTTTCTCTATATTGACCAATGGGTCCTTGCACTTCTCAGTCATTTGCCAATATTGCGGTTTCAGCTGCAGGCTCCTCTTCAAACTGTTGACTCATTTCAAATTTCTATTTAATTATTTTTCTGGTGCTGGCACCAAACAATAAATTGAGTTTATATGAATTACGCTCCTCTCTCTGCTGCTGGGCTCATGTTATGTGAAAGTTAATTGCTTGTAGTTGCTGCCATTGCTGTCATGTTCTCTTATTTTTTCCCCTGCTCTCTGTTGTGTTGGGTTCTTTCCCGCCGGCTTTTCCTTTATTTCCCTTCCTTGCTTCGCCTTTCATTTTTCACTCGCCAGATGGAGAATCATTTTTTTCGCACGCCGGGAAATGGCAAGGAGGAGCAAGGCAAACAAGTAAACGAGCAGAATTTCATATAGTTGATTGCGTTGTTCACACTGGGCAGTGGGAATGGGGTATCCCCCACACTATAGTGCCCCTAAATGCTGATCGGATGCGCTCAATATTGTCGGTAAATAATACGCGCTAGTTAGAGCTCTAAAATAGTAGAGAGATGGAAATATAGCTACCTTTTTGGAGATTATGTCTAGCTATAATCAAGGCTTCTTGGTATACCTAGGTACTTTCACACCCACTTCCATATGCTCTGGCTTATGAATTAATGTCCCATTACTTTCCCAGCTAATTAGGCTGACGCTGACATCCTTTCGCGGTAACTAATCAATCTCGCATTTCTCCCGCTCCTTTGCAGACTCGACTCCCCACAGGATGTGACGTCGCGGGCATAAAGTATGGAAAGCATATCAAAATATTTGCCATTTAGCTGGTTGAGGGGTCATCAAACAGGCAGCCAACCTCCGACTGGAAATTAGCAGGCGACAGGCGACCTTTGACCAGTTGCAGCAGCAACCCGGGAACCCATCCCATCCCTAATGGGGGCCAGGATGCGGCGCCCAAGTGGGGCCAACATGAAGGGACATGCTGACCGCAGCAGCAGGAGCAGGATCGCGACCAACGGCAATGTCCTCCCTGGCCTTCTCTTATTTGTGCTGACAGCGCTGACACTAACGAGCTTAATAACGCCCACAGAGCAGCTGACAGTGGCGCCAAATGGAACCACTCAGCAGCAGGAGCAGGAGCCAGGACAGGAGGTGGCCGTGGACTGGTACAAACCCATAAACGGCAATCTGTCGGCCGTGAATGGAACAATGCCGCCCGCGACGCATCTCCACCTGAACCCCAAGCTCCGGCCGCGGCCGGACAATGGCAGCCAGTATCCGGACTACGAGGACGATGGGGGTCCGGACTGCTCGTACAGCTACAACTTCATCCTGAAGCTCATCACCATGATCCTGTACGCCCTGGTCTGCATCATAGGGCTATTCGGGAACACCCTGGTGATCTATGTGGTGCTGCGCTTCTCCAAGATGCAAACCGTGACGAACATCTACATCCTGAACCTGGCCATCGCGGACGAGTGCTTCCTGATCGGGATACCCTTCCTGCTGTACACCATGCAGGTGGGCAACTGGTCCTTCGGCGACTACATGTGCAAGGCGTACATGGTGAGCACCTCGATCACCTCGTTCACCTCCTCGATCTTCCTGCTGATCATGTCAGCGGATCGGTACATAGCCGTGTGTCACCCCATATCCTCGCCCCGCTACCGGACGCCGTACGTGTCCAAGCTGGTGTCGGCCTTCGCCTGGATGACCTCGGTGCTGCTGATGCTGCCGGTGATCCTGTTCGCCAGCACGGTGGAGTCGCGGAACGGGAACCTGTCCTGCAACATCGAGTGGCCGGACACCCAGAACTCGCACACGGACTCCACCTTCATCCTGTACTCGCTGGTGCTGGGCTTCGCCACGCCGCTGACCTTCATCCTGGTCTTCTACTGCCTGGTGATCCGCAAGCTCCACACCGTGGGGCCCAAGCACAAGAGCAAGGAGAAGAAGCGCTCGCACCGGAAGGTGACCAAGCTGGTGCTCACCGTGATCACGGTGTACATCATGTGCTGGCTGCCCCACTGGATCTCCCAGGTGGCCCTGATCAGCTCGGCGCCGCAGCGGTGTGCATCCCGCCTCGAGCTGGCCGTGTTCCTGGCCTGCGGCTGCTTGAGCTACTCCAACTCGGCCATGAACCCCATCCTGTACGCGTTCCTCAGCGACAACTTCAAGAAGAGCTTCATGAAGGCCTGCACCTGTGCCGCGCGCAAGGATGTCAATGCCCAGCTGCAGCTGGAGAACAGCTTCTTCCCCAAGTTCGGCAAGGGTCGCCAGTCGGAGCGGCTCATCGGAGGCGGCGGCGGGGGCAAGGGTAACGCCCAACGCGGTTCCCAGGCCAAGAAGAAGTCGCTGGCGGCGTCGCGGAACAACAATGCTCTGATGGCCACCGCCACCACCACGACCACCACCACGACGGGCACGGATGCCGTGACCTGTGTCCAGCCGGCGGTTCACCAGGCTCCCCCCGAGATCCTTCCAGGCGCCGGAGCGGCGGCCACCTTGCTGGTGGTGAATGCGGAGACCAACACCTGTAAGCCGCCCGTGCTGCACACGGACTTATAAGAGCGGGCTCCCTCGATGCCCCTGGAGACGGTGGTGTTCATCGCCCGGAGGTGAGTGCTGGAGGCCGATCTGGAGCCGGAGCTGGAGCTGGAGCTGGACACGGTCCTGGATCGCCGGCTGCTCGACAGACAGCAGTCGGAATGCCTGCTGTAGGTTAAGCCTGCTCCAGTGGATAATGATATTTTCTATGGATTAGACAGGGCTATGCGAGAACGGGGACAGGGATTGGGCCTTTTATGTTATGGAATCTCACTTTCAAGCCAGGCAAAAATAATAATATTTAAAATATTTCGATTTATTTTTTGTAAATGTAGCCTAGAAATTACACTACTTTTCTATACTGGCAATAAACCTAAATGCAACTTAAAATAATTCAAAATGTTTTTATGAAATAATTGAGCAAATTAACCATATATTTGTTAATTATATTATATGTTATACAGTTTATAGATACTTAAAAAATAGGAAAGATGTATGGATTTTGATTTATTCTTCATTTTCCAGGATTAAATTAATAATGTAAAATATCTACACATAATTTTCACTAAGCTGAAACAAATCAAAAAACCAAATCAAAACTAAAAACTGATCAATAATCATTTCAAAAAGAATGAAAAACCAATAAAAAATAAAACCCTCTCCGTTTTCGCATTGGCAAGCTAATCGGATAAGCCTTCGAATAAGTTTTCCGTGTTATTAAGTGTGCATAATTTTATTGTCGTTTTCCAATTTACATACTCCGCTAGAATAAGCTTGAGAAATCATTTTAAAGTTGCAAAAGTTAGAATAAGTCGGTGTGGCTGGTTGTGGAGCACTTGGATAATAGAAAAAGTTGGGCGGGACGCTAGTTTAGCTGCTAGAAGTAAGCCAAAGATTTAATCTTAGAGTTCAAGGAAAGACTTTGAAGAGTGGCAAATAGAATATCGTCGCCATAGCCGAGTAACCAAAACGAAAACCCGAAAAGAACGCAGAAATAATTCCAGAAATGCAGATAATTCCATTGGAAATAAAACGAACATAGTATTCACAGAAAAAAAACCTAAACAAATCGAATTAAATTGTAATGTGATTGTAAAAATAAAATGTATTGGAAAAAACGTGGATAATTTGCATAACAATTCATAATTTGAATTTACATTAAGCTAAAAGTTTTTTGAGCATCTGCGGGTATTTACTCAATTGTGCGTTCAACGAGACGATAATCGAATTCAATAAATGCTAATAAAGTAATAAAAATTCACTTAAATTGTTGTCATAAATATTAAATTAAATAGTGTCGAATGGAAAAGCAGCCGCCTGCAAGCAAATACAATTGCAATTACAATTACCCATACAATAGATTATTCCCTCATTGTTTGCGTAACCCGAAATAGTTGAACAACAAACTCGGCAAACTAATGCCAGAATTTATCATTGACTTGGCCATTGTACACAACAGCCTGAATTATCTTTGGCAAACTGAGGAAATCAACAATTTTCCCCGAATGTATTTGTACTTTTAGAAGTAAACCTAGGCTAATCAGTACTTAAAATAAACTATTCAAAATGTGTACTTAATAATTGTCCAAGAAATACAGGTAAACCTAAGAAAACCCAGTACGGTTATGTGTAACACTTTTCAATTTTAAGTGTAACTTGATTGGAAGCAAGAAATATATGTAAGTGCAATTGAAGTGCTTAAAAATTGATACAGAAATAAACATTATTTTAAATGAATTCACACGACTCGAAAATATAATTGTTTGTTTATTATTTGCGTAGAAAATACTTTTGTTTATCTTGATTTTATCTCGACCCTCTTAAATCTCCGCTTCCTCCTTCTGTTTGGTCGTGCGTGAGAGATACAAATTCATAAAGATTCCGCTTTGAAATCGAGACAAACAACAGGAAAAATTGTCAACATAAAAACAAAACACAATTTTCATGCTTCGGCTAATGTGCGACAATTTTTGAGCATTCACAACATCCACAGGATGCAAAGGCAATATAAAGCAAAGGTCCACTCGTAGCTAGGAGCTGGGAGGAGCCACTGGGAAATGGGCAAGGAAAATGCAATGAAAGCTGGACAAAAAAAAAAATTAAATGAAAGAGAAAGTTAAGGAAGCAACATAAAATCCTTAACTGACAAGCTAGGAAATTGCAGTGACGTAAGGAGACATAAAGTAAGGAAAGCGAGGAAAACTAATTAGAGGATATTGCCTTTTTGGGACAAGTGGTGAGTTTTGGGATAAAGAAAATCGGAAGTCTTAAATAAATTTAATATTTGTGTTTATACATAAATTTAAGAGGGTTTTAGTTTAAATTAATAAAATTCTGGCTTAGAATATATTTTAAAGCAATGATTACATTTTCTTTTATTTTATAAATATGTTTTATTAAAGTCTGCATATTTTTTTATCCCTCTATTACTTCTCTTTCTTTCAGTGCAGAAGAAAGCAAGTTTTCCCATCATTTTTCTAGTCAATCTCGATTTTAGTTGCACTTGGAGAAGGTCGTGTACATAGGTGGCATATTGATTGCCCCCGGACTTCATTAGCAGGCAGACCAGGATCCACAATCCGGGAAGCCAAGCTGCATGCTGATGCACCCGGCCATATGCCCGGGAACCTGCAGGGTTTTAATGCAGGGCCCCTCGGGCACCATACACACACACATCCATATCGCAGCCATCCAGTTGAAGTTTAAGGTCAGGGCAGAGCTGGAAAAGCACTTATCTGGCTGGCAGACAGACACCTTATTGCCATATTGATGGAGGTTGAATTATGAAAGCAGGTTCCTCCACCTTCGATCGCTCTCCGCTCTCTCTGTGCACTTTCAAAGTCAAACGTGGAGGGGCGGAATAGCTCTCAGACACAGACTTCAAAGAATTGCCCAGTAAATCGTGCGCATTCTGACCTAATTTATTCCCGGCTATATTCGAAATCAAATTAATGCTTCGCACTTCATAAATCGGACACTGAAAATGAACAGATAAAAAGGCGCCCAGCTGCGGGAGAAGCGAATTTCATTCGAAACTAAAAATACGCTGGGGTCGCTTTATAAATACATTAGCACCTCAATCAGTCCGATAATGACGTTGGCCAAACAAATACAAACCCAAACGGAAAACGTTTTTAAAGAGAGCCCCCAGGCATTGCCAGGTGGATTGTGCCAGACGGGAAAATATTATAACTAAACGGCGAATAAAATAAACACAAATGGTGAATTTAAATGGAAAATTTTGCACGTGCATCTGGCATACATTGTTGTGGAAAATGTAGCGGGGAAATTAAAGGAAATAAATTGTTAAAGAAAATATATCGTTACTAGCTTGATATCCCTTTAAATAAAATACACACTTAATTCAAATGAGTCTACAAAAGAAATAACCTCGTTAGTACCCGCTTTAGCAGTACTTGAACAACTTTTGAGCAATCCATAATTTCCCCACTGACGCTTCCAGCTTTCGAGGTGTGTGGGGGATGCTGGAGAAAACCCCTTTTCTTGGCCGGAACAGCCACCAAGGAAATTGCGCAAATTTTGCCACCAAATTGAAAAGTTCTTGAGCGTGCTCAGCCACTTCCCCGCTGCCGCTCCATTTGGTTGTGGTTTATGTTTTATGATTCTCGCTTTTGTTGCTGCCCGATGATTGCCACGATTCCAATACTTGGCTGGGCAAATTGAAAGTTTTCCGCAATTTTTGTTTTGCGGCCACTCGAGCGTTTGGCATTTTCGCATACTAAAACTATTTCCATAGGGCCCTTTTCTTCCTTCTTATCGCACTTCATGGCATTTGCAAATTGCCGAAAAGTCCAAAGTCGTTGAGTTGGACCGTAAATTTGCTCTGAGCTGTTTTTCTTAGTTATATAGTAGTAATTGGGGCTCGAAATGCACTTTCCCTTCCGAGTCCCTGGCTTCGATTTAAGCCCAGAACGTGGAAACTTCCAGTGACGCTGAAACCAATTTGATAAGCCTTTGTATGAGAAAAATGCTTCGACATCGCAAAGGAGATGAAGGAAGAACACGGAATGATTGATGATTTAGTCAGCTTCCGAAAAAGTATTAACAGCGAAGGATAAAAAATAGAAAGGATATACTGGGAAAACAACAAGGCGTTCCTCGGATGCTCTATATTTTGATTTGTGTTTTTAGAGAGTTCTAAGTCCTAAAATAACTTTAATTCCTCCATATTTAACAATATTCTTTATATTTATGTATATCTACTATTTTCCAAACAACCTTACAAAAATATTAAAATTCAATCAAAGTTCCAACTGAATTTCCTAGTCACTCAACCCTTCGACTGAAGCTATCTTTGAAAGCGGGCATAAAAGTCAAGCTCGAATCGATCAACATTTTTGTAGCATTTTTTTTTCGACAAAGATGATGATGAATATATATGGAGGCGCCTAGTAGATGAGGCACCCCCATGGTCAGGGCGTTTCTTCCGTAAACAACGCCACATGCCGAGGATTCAGTTCCTTTTCCGCCTTCATTTTTCCTGCTTCTATTCCCGTATTTATGCTTCGACTCTTTGGCCATAAAAATGCCTGAAATATGCTCCTCATATACATATACAATGTATGGAGTGTCCTGCCAGTGGTCGGCTCTTAGGCGTTACCTCGCCAAGAGGCGGGAAAACAGAATGGTCCCAGCAAGGGCAAGTAAATTGCTGGCCAGCGGGAAAGCGTGACTCGCCTGCTCTCCGAAGCTGCACTGAAAAAATCCCTAAAGGATAATAGGTATTTAAAAAATAAAGAATATTTTTATCATTAAAAGAAACATATTTGCATAAATGAGTAATTATTAGCCTATGTCACGTATACGCCTAGTTGGTCTATAGAGTTTATTTCCTGGAATTTCCTTGCCTTTCTGATTTTCCTCAGTGAGCAACTATCCCGGACTGGCCATCAATTATAACAAGTGCCCGGCCAGTACAAATTGAAGGCGTAAATTAGCCCCTGCCCGGGAAACTGTCAGAGAGCCTCCGTCTCCGACCGAGTCGCTGGATCAAGTGGCCAGCGGCACACCCTGCTCGAGTGGGTGTCAATTGCGCTTATTGAAAAATATGGCACGCTGTCGGGAATAGGCAATCACCCCAAAGAGGCCTCTGAATATGTCCCTTTAAGCCATAGTTCCGGGTTCCCGGAAATTCCGGTAAAACATCAGGGTCTGAGAATATTGCCTAAGCCACAAAAGCCAAACGACAAACAAGAAATCGTTTTTCGTCTCGAATTTCAACGCCCTGAGATAGCATCTTAATTACCCGTCCACACACACACAAGAAGCGGGGAAAATGGAAGGACTTGGAGACAAGTCAATGACCTGGCAGGGATAACCCGCTGGCGGTCAGCCTCGCTGTTGGCTCTCACTTTCGGTTTTCATGGGCGAACTTACCCATTGATGGGTGGCTGAAAAGGGGTATGATGGGACTTTGGATTAATATAGATTTTTTACAGATATCTGCAAATCAAAATAAAGTAAAGGATTTAAATTGTTTTAAAATTATATAAAATTTAATTTATTAAATTTGTAAGCTTGATTTAATTGCTGGGTACTTTGGGTACGCTTCATCTTAAATTTTTCGATATTCTACTCTTCCATATATTTGCTTTTTTAAGGCGACAAAACAATAACAATTTCCTGTTGGTCCAAACTTTTTGGTCTCACACTTCCCGTTCCGGCTGCTCCTTTCGAACCCGAAAAAGTAGGAAAACATTAATTACACACAGCACACACCGGAAGGGCAAGAGGAAGGACAGACCATAGCCCCACCTGCATAGTTCGCAGGACTGGGAATAGAATGGAACGCAAACCTGGTCAAACCCAGACAAACATTTGCGAACATTAGTTGCCTACTTTCGGGGACTTCCATCCTCAAGCCTCCACCAAAAGGCAAAAGGCAACCACATTTTCCCAACCACCAGCATTTCGGTGTGTAATTTGAGTTTGTTGTGTTTGCCTCGCTTTTATTTCTGTTTACTTTGTGCGGACATAGTTATTTATGCCTTCTCATCTGGTCCACTCCTGTTTCCCTCTTTAGTTTCATTTTTTTCTCTTTATTTTTGGGAATTTTCTTTAGGGTCCTTGGGCCATTTTTCTCCTGTCCCTTTCTTTCGGCGACAACAGATGAACGTTTCATTTTCTGCCCATAATTGTGCGGCTGCAGGACTACAAAGATTTACCAATTGGCCGGTGAACAAGGTTTTATTTTTATCCGGAAAAACTGAAGGAAAACAGGCACGTGTTTTCCTTTTTCCACGAGTGTTTCCCATAATGAGCTTCGATTTGTGGCTTACTTTTCCCTAATGATGTGTTTGTGTTTGCACCGATGATTGTCGCATTGCCAATCACAAAATGGTTTCCCGGAAGAATGGCATTTGCCTTATTTAAATTACCGCTAAGAGGAGGTCCTGTGAGTGGAAGTAAGTGAAGTAAGTGGTTTTGTTTATGGTGAGGAGCCCTTAGATTTATTTACCATCTAAATGAAGCAACTTACAGTGGGTGAAACGAAAAATTTACTTTAAAAATTCTCACAATGTTCAAATTACTTTTCCACAGTGCTCTGAAAATAAACTGATCCAATTCATCAACATTTATTCACTTTGCGGCAAGTTGGTTTCGTAAAAGAATCAGTCTTTTAATGCCCGATTCCATTACCAAACTTGCACTTGTCGAAATCTCCTCGTCAGCTTAATCCGAGTTAAGTAAGCCTAAATTAATTAAATCTTTGCTCTCAGTCTCACACTTAGTCGTCGCATGCAAATGAAAAAAGAAAACCCAAAACGAAATGTATCTTAAAGCCAAATGAATCCGGCACGAAATTGGGTCAGAACGCGGCTCGGGCAAAAGTTTCGGTGCGTCTTCTGTGAATTTTAAATTAAAAACGAAACCCAACAGGGACCCTTGGCGGCTCTCTCGATGAATGAATGAAAAAAAGGTGAGGCGGCTCCCAAATCATTTTGACATCATGAGCCGTTCAAATGGCGAGTCCGCAAAAATATGCAAAAATAAATAGGAACTGGAGTCCCGTCCCCCGGCCAGCAGGGAGCAGATCCCAGCCAGAACGGGGCGGCTTAGCAAGCTCTGGATCCAACTTGGCCATTAGTCATTATTGACACATTCTTTCCGCCTTTTTCTAGCTCCGAAGCCATTGCCCCGGGGCCCAAAGTCGTTTTTGGTTTTTTCTAGCATTTTTTTCTGCTCTTATTTGTCGGTCGAAACGAAAGTCAGACACTCGCTGTCAATGTCCGAATTCGTGTTGTTCCTAAGTGATATTTCCGCTTGGGTTAACATATTGTTAACATTTTTGTTTTTTTCATCCGTAGAGTTCGGGGCTTTCCCGGATGTTGAGTGTTACGGGGTAGATGCGATTGGCTGTTGAGTAGAATGTAAGAAGGTTTGGAAACTTGCCAAAAATATTTGATACGATATTGGAAATTTACTTTCTATTTTAGCACTTTAGGAATCTTAAAAAATATTATTTTCAAGCGAGGTAAGGAAGAAATCTTAGATTAGATGAATTGATTTTTTGTTATTTTCTTACTTTCCTAGAGTTCCTAAAGGGTATTTCTCGACTCTTTTCCCAGGATTTTTCCTAGCATTTCCTTCCCTTATGCCATATATCCGAGAAATCTAAAACGCAGGATATAACAAACGCCGGACGCGAGCCGACAACTTGGCATCGGCTCCGGCCTTAAGTACGGATACGGATGAGGCTACGGGTCTGTGCCGTTGGCCGGATTACAGGTCAATGATGTATTGTTGTTAATTTGCCAAACAACGGCGGCATCAGCCTCGGACACAAATGGTCAGCCCGATGAATGGACAGAACCAGAAGGTGGAGCCGTGGAGTTACTCATTTTATTTTTCCTGCGGTCAAGCCTTTTGATGTTTAATTTACAGGCAGCTAGAGACAAGGGGCTCTTAATGAAGAATATTCCTAGAATAAAGGATACTTAGACATTCCCCAAAGATGACTCAAGGAGAAAGAATTGACTAAAAGCAGTACAAAGGAGAATTAAGTCTATTTAATGGAGTTTCTTGGGCTAATTTGTAGGTAAAAGATGTGAATGCTCAATCCTTATATTTTATTCCTAAGAACCACAATTAAAATAACATTTTATAGTTATTGTTTGAGTTTCCGTTACGCCAGTATTAATTTCCAACAAATTTACTTTCAATTCACTGTTTCCTACTATTTATTTACCGACCCACAAACTTTTCGTTATTTCAGATTTCCCGAAAGTTGTGTTTAGCTTGTATTTACCCCTGTTGTTTTATTGCCTCGAATTTCTGGCAGTTGCTCGCTTTCCAGGAAGGCGCTTCAACCTACACTGTTTTTGCATGTTCAGGGGCTTCAAACTAAAATAAATACGACGAGTAAAAAAGGCTTAGCCCGAGCCGAGGGGGAATGGAATTCTCGCAACATTTTTGTTTCAACAAAATCAAAGGGAAACAAAGGGAACCGCCGCCAACGGTAAACAACAACAGTAAAGTCCTGCAAAGTAAACCAAAGCCAAGGCAATTGCTCAGCCCGCTTTATTCGGAAGTCGACTCTCTGAGGGGCACAACCCGAGATTTACCTCTGGCCAGGTTAGCGACTTACGGTAGCCGTGTTGCGATGGAAATATTTCGAGTAATTAAATGCACAGCCGGCGATGTCAAAATAATAATTAAGCCGACAGCATAATGAGAGGTCCTCCTCTCCTACGCCCTCCCATTGTGGCTCGAATAAATGGGAATTGATTGGGGCAAAGGGAGCAGAGTTCAACCGACTGGGCCGGGCGGAACTAATTGAATTTCCCAGCAGGAAAATTAGAAAATAGGTGCCAGACCGGACGACGGAGGAAGGCGTCAAGGTGCCAAAAGGTGTCTCAAGCGGAGATTCTTTGATTGCTTCTGGGAGCTAGAAATTCGAGAAGAGCAACTCTCCAGAGTCAAGGACTTCTTGGTCTGCAGGGAGTCCAAGAGTCTAGACATGGTTCTAACTCAAGGCGTTCCAAGGAAATTAGCTCTTTGATGCAGTGTTGATGCAGGGGAGTCGAAATTGCTGATAATTTTCACAGATTTATTTCATTTAGATTCGATTTTTAACATTTCTGTGGAGGATAAACTGAGACTTATTAATTTGAGCTAGGTTTACACAAGTTTACTTCCTAAAAAATATTAAATGAACATTAAAGTATTCAAGAACAATCTTAGAGCGGAAAAATAACTATAAATATATTTCTTTTAGACCAATAATTAATAAAGTTTACATATTTCACTTCTTAATATTTTCTGTAATTTTATTTTCCATTCCCTAAAATAATATAAAATTAAGAACACGCCAGATGTATTTTCCAGTTCTTAAATTACAAGCTTCTCTCTGCTTACATTTTCATTTTATCCACAGAGCCCCCAATGAGAGGTATTCAAATATTCTGGCACGCCTGGCATGCGTTCCTGTTTCCCCAGAAAATCTGTACATTTGAAACAGAGCCCGGGATCCATTTCAATCACATTGTGATTGTTGTGACTGCCAATGTTGAAGCACTTCGGGTTCGAACTGCTGCAATTTACCGGATTGCCTGGTATGCCTTGTGCGTCATCTGAATAAATGCATTCGTCATTCGGCATTCGGCCTGACAAATGTTGAATGCCACAAGATGAGGATTTTGCAGCACCGCAAATCCATGGATATCGGGTATCGATGAGTTGCCCGCAAATGTGAATCGAAATAAATTTCTGGTCCTGGCCGGGACACACTCCTCTCGAGTGGAAGGGCTGCCGACAAGAGCAGAATGTGGCTCTGTCATCACAATAACTAAGGGAATCAAATGCAAATACCATATCTTATGGCAGAATGAATGGCCGAAGGAGTGTCCAGGCTAAGTATTTGTAGTCGAGGTCGAGATACTGGTCAGCCGAGAGGGAGAAAAGGATAAGGATAAGGATTCTGCCTTTGGCATCAGCAGAGTGCTCTCCACTCCAACAAAAGGTAAACATTTCGGAATTAAAACTGAAATATACAAATAATAGGGAGCCACTGAGAGAGAGAGTTGCTTGTTGTTTCACTGCTAATGAGCTTTTGGCTTTATTAAATCAACAAAATAAACGAGAGGGGGAAAAACTCGCTGCTGGCAACCAAAAACCAAACCAAAAACTATATGAATCCACTCAGTGCAGCTTTATTAGTTTTTCGCCTCCAGCCATTCCAGAAGAGGATTTTTCCTGAGTATCAGAGCTGTATTTCTGCTGGCGTTGGCAACTTTTAAATAATAATTGAGAATAAATAGAGTCGAGTGTCCGATGGAGCCACGTTGAGTGCAGGCCAAATTGAAAGGCTTAACAGCCAATTCAACTGGCACAACTGGGTTAAGATGTGGGCCAAGAGAGCAGTTGCAAGTGGTTAAAGAGTGGGTCAATAGAGCGTGCAATATCAGAAAAAGTTTTCACCTACACAGCGTGGAATGAAATGAAAATCAGCTTACAAAATAAGGATGTTCTCTAACGATTTCTTTTGGTCATAACACACCCAACATTCGGGAGGAACACATCACACTTATGTGAATACCCACATAGAAACGCAGGAAAAGGGCATCAAACCTATCACAAAACTGGCAGAAACGTATCGCACGCCGCCATCAAAAGTACATCAGCATAAAATGGAGCCATTCAAGATTCAATTTGACAGAACACGGCGACAAGAGACATTAACAAAGCCGACCACACGAGCCAATTTGTGGCTTCCGCATGCCACGCAGGTGAACTTGGCACCACCTGCCACCCACAGCCCATCAACACCCCAACAGTGCCACTTCACGTGGACCCGCAAAATTGCGGCAACTTGAACTCATTAAAAGTGGAGAGCTGGCAAAAAAGTTGCGTCAGCCCGCAGCACGTTCTATGTGGATATATTTTTCGGACGACTCCATTGCGAAATGCAATTAGATGTCACCTGGATATCCAACTGCGTCCTTTTGTGACGCATAAATTAGCACAGCGGGCAAGTAGAGCAACAACAACAATTAGGCCGAAAGTTGCCCACTAAAATTAAGCATTAAATTTGATGGCAGCAACTTTTTAATTGTCTGTGATATTTCAAACAACAAGCGAAGCACCCGAAACGGAAAACGGGTTGAAATTTCTTCAGGCAAACAGGGCTTAAATGTGGGCCATGGCACTTGTCAATGGCATACTTTTGGGGCATTGTGTGTGGACACTTTTGATAACCGAAATGGTTTTCCACAAAGGTGTAGCATACATTTGGGGAAATGCCAGGGGAAAAGGAACAGGTCTAGGTTGTTTCATAACACTTTTTCCAGGTGAAAATGTAGCAAGCTTAGCTCTATAAAATAATTTGTATTTATAATAAATTTATCTCATTTTTTCTTTAAATAAAAAATCATTTTTAAAGCCTCTTAATTAAGCCATAAACTTATCCCATAAAGTGCGACATAAACAAGCACCGTAAGTAAGCATCCACCTTATAACGCCATACATCAGCCTGTACAACATTTTTAAGTTTTATTATAATGAAATTTAAGTCAAGTGGCTCGAGAGCTGACGTTGATGGACAGGATACGGGCAGGGTTATATGTTAGCAGATAGGAGGACAACAGCTGGGCGGCACTGCACTTGTCAAGCTACATGGGTGCAGTCTGCTCTTCGTCCTGTCAGTGCCGGGTTCGGAGCCCTGAACTTGACAGGACGAACTTAAAGTGGCGCAAAGTCAAGCCGGGAGTCACCTCGTGAGGCGGTTGGAGGGTTAACCCCAGGCCACAAGGCCTCGTTGGCTAATTAAGTACTTGGCCAATGGCTCTGGCCTTTGAACCGATGGCACTTCGGATGGATAAGCTGTTGATTTCACTTCGCTTCGTGCGTGGCTGACACGTGTGATGTCTGGGGTCTAGACTGCTGTCGGAACGATTTCCATACGCATGACTTAATAGCCATTATCTGGTGCCACAATCCTGTACACTTTTCGAAGTAAAGGGGTTTGAAATTTAAATAATTTCTAATATTATTTCAAAGTTACTTGAGGTTTTGAATATATTTAAATTTTTAATTTATGGATTCTTATCCTATTAAGATTAATTACATAAATTCCCATACCTCGACATTAATGTGTTAGCCTCGTAAAACACTTTTAACAATCCCTGCTCAAGATCTCAACTATGTATTTAGTTTTATTGCTCATTAAGCCATTCTTGGCCAGGAGTTGTGTGCCTTTTGTCTCGCGCTGGTCTAGACCAATTAATAATATTCCGTGTCAAGTGCTAAATTAGACAAAAGCAGTCAGCCAAAATATCCACAAACCAGTTCAGTAAACCAAATAAATTCGTTGGCATTTGTTTCATGTTCAAACGGAGAGGAAAAAAAAATTGAAAACTGAGCCACCAAAAGCAAACAGCCGGCAAAACCTTCTTTGTGTCCTGGCCAACGAAAACTGAGATTAATACGCAGATTACAGCCAAGTTATAATTATTGTCGGCGCGAGCCCGAGCCGAAAACCAGCGAAAATAGCAGCGGAGTCGAGTAAATTGAGCTGTCAGGGAGTGCAAGTGAAGGCAGACCTTGAGATGGGTTCGTTTCGGTTCGCTTCTCCTTGAGGTCTGGGTCGGGCCAAAGTTTACCATCTTCTGGCCAACTGTTTGCTCGCCATTCAAATATTCTGGCAATTAGGAAACTGTTTTCAGGGGGACTATAAACATGAAATGCTCACAAAGCATGTCCTCAAAAGGTGATACCACAGTGGTTGAATTTTGGGAAATTGTTATTAAAATATATGTCAGGCTTACGATTTTCCATACTCTTTTTTTAAGTAATTAATTGCAGAAAATCCTGATGAATAGCAAGTGCTATAAGGTTCCTGTAGGTGTGATTATATAGATTCCAAGCCCTTGATTTTCTTCTTTCAATATCTTCCACTCAATCCACTGTTTTCCGACCATAAAAATTGCGTGTAATTGCCGAACGAAAAGCGAAACTCCGACTCAATGCCAAGGCAAATGGCGTTTTATTTTTCGCTAGGCTACGAACTCAATTAGCTGCCGTGCGTAGCGTAATTAAGTTGTTGCCACGCCCACTTCGATAAGCTAAACTGCCACCCCACCGCCCACTCTATAGCCACCGAATGATCCACCTTTATGCCACCTGACGGCACCTCGCAATGTGTATGCAAAAAAAAAAGGAAAATAAAAATAAAACGCAACGGCTTCGGCTTCGGCTTAAATTAATTTATCACGTGCCGAAATAAAGCAACTTCCGCCGGCTTCCCTGGCCTCGCCTTCGCGTAATTAATTGAATTCGGAGCGGAGGAGCCCCTAAAAGTTCGCCCGAGCAAATGTTATTCACTCAGCAGAAGTTCAAGTTAAAACTTAAGGTTTAAGTTTCGTTTTTCAAACAGAGTGGCAGCGCCGCACCAGGCTATCGGCTTACGCATAATGGCCCACTTTCGGGCGGCATTCGCCGACTGTCGTTAACCGCTGGGCCGGGTAATTATGTTTCCCACATGTAAGCTCGGGGCATTCAGTAATCAGTCAGCTGAGTTCCACAGATTTTCTGATTTTCCGATTTTCCTCTGCAGCCTCTGCTGCTGCTGTTTTCCTCCGATTCTAGCCGGAGAGTGGACTTTAAAATATTCACGAGGCGGTGGCTCAAAGGAAGCGGTTCTTTTGGTTTGGGGGAAAGACATATGTATAGTAAGATTAACGAGAAAGACAGCTAACTGCGGTAAACCGAAGTTGGTCTACCCTTGCAGTCTGCAATTGGATCATTGAAAATCGAACCATTTTAGTAATGTTGAAAAAATATCGAATTTTGTAAATTTTACATTGGAATTTTTACTATGGCAGCTATATGATATAGTTGTCCGATCTTAAAAAAATGAAAACCGTAATTCTAGAACCATAAAAAACTGCTATATCTCAAAATTTATAGAAATACGTTGAAAAACAGAGAAGTAAAAATTTTTTTACATTAATTTCGCCATCATCCTATGGCAGCTATAGGATATAGTAGTCCGATGTCGGTCGTTCCGACATATATACTGCATGCTAAACAAATAAGACTATGCTGAAAATTTCAGCTTGATAGCTCAAAAACTGAGAGACTAGTTCGCGTAGAAACCGACAGACGGACAGACAGACGGACAGACAGACGGACAGACAGACGGACAGACAGACGGACAGACAGACGGACAGACAGACGGACAGACAGACGGACAGACAGACGGACAGACAGACGGACAGATAGACGGACAGACAGACGGACGGACATGGCTAGATCGACTCGGGTTGTGATGCTGATCAAGAATATATATTCTTTATGGGGTCGAAGATGCCTCCTTCACTGCATTGCAAATATCATGGCAAAATTATAATACCCTCTGCAAGGGTATAAAAAGAGAATATGTTTGCAATTTAAAATTTAACGTATTTCTTTAAATTATTTTAATTTTCCATGATCTTCCGCATCAAGTATACGCCAAGGAAACCTTGACATAGCAAAAGGTCAAACGGTGAAGCGGAAGCGGAGGGCTTACGTAAGTAATTAGCTCGCTAGGTACCAAATAAATTTAATTGACACAGTTCAATTGCCATGGCACTGGAAAATCTAGAATTATATGCCTGGCATTATTGGGTTATCGAATCACAAATCGGTATAAATAGGGCGTCCGCTCCCACAGACGAGTATCCACCATATCCAACATGAACATCCTCCAAGCCAGCCTCCTGATCTGCCTGGGCGCAATCTTCGCCAGCGTCGATGCTCAGATTGCAACCCGGCAAGAAAGCAGAAAGGACATGAAATGTGGTCCAAATCGCTACTACAATGAATTGCGTCACTCCTGCCTGCCCTGGTGAGATGGTGAAGTTCTAGTAAATAAAACGAAAGCATTAGCAGAAAAATTTGAGTTTTTACTGCCAGTTATAACATTAAGGTTAGCCATCATTTGAGATTAATTTCAAGCTAATATCTACAGGAATTCACAATCCAAATCGGGTGAAAAGTGCACTCAATCTGAGACTGGGAAATGAAAGCAACCGAGTAGGAAAGCGAGCATATCGAGCTGATAATGTGGCCATGCGTGGGAATCCGATTCGCTTGGCATACAAATTCAAACAGAACTCTAATTTAAATGGGCTAGAAGTCTCGAGAGCCCTAAAGAGGTGAGAGCAGAAAAATAGGGAATGGAAGCGGTGCTTGTGGAATGCTCGTTTTCGCTTGTTTGCACTGCACACTCGCCGTCAAGTATACGCCAAGTGAGCCCCACAAACGGAGAAGGTCAGCGGTGAAAGGAAAAGCGAGAGCGAGGAGTTTACGTAAGTGATTAGCCTGCCGAACGCCGGACCAAACCTTGAACTTCCACTATGTCAGTCTGGTTAATAAGCCTCTGTTCCTTTCTTTTACTACCAAGGCCATAAAGCACCTTATCTATGGTGAAAGCTACGTCTTCAAAGAGTACATTTTTCATAGGATGCAGAACATAGTGTTCAGCTTCCTCTTCCCACTCACTCGCCTAATTAATTCACCCCGAACAAGCACCCGGAAGCCGGGGCAGGGGCATAAACCAACTTGTTAAGGCTTATTAATTTTGCAGGCAGCCGCGACTGCAGTCAGGCCAACATCATGTAAACATGGGCCTTCAAGAGGCTTCTTCCCGCGAACTTGCTGCTCGGGGAAACCCAGACAAGACAGGCTGCTCATCGTGGGAACTTAAAGCCTGTTTGGCACAGAGTTACTGCATTTTAGCGCAGTATGCCCAGCACGGCACTCAATCAGATTTCATTACAAATATTTATTATCACCTGTAGGCAATCTACGGACAGCCAATAAAACGCGATTCTGTTTGCTTTCTGAACGTTTTATTTACTGAGTTTATTATTTGTTTCTATGCGTTTTTTCCTCCTCCATCATATTTGCTTTCCATTACATTTCCATTATAGTTTGTAAAATGCCACTTTGCATAGGGGATTTTTTTTTTAATAATGTCAAGCGAAATGGAAGGTTTTTGCTTTAATATAGCATTGGAAAAACTAGTGCAGGCTAAGAGCTTAAAAAGGATTTAAATTATTTTCTCCTCTTATATACTTTTCTGTCTGAATCCGAGTTATTATCAATTAGAATTACCAATAATATTTCTAAAAATATAAATTATATTTATTTTCGTATAAAATGATTGGCTTTAGTGACATCCATCACTGTTTGCTTCGTTTTGTAGCCAATTGAAGCATTTGTCCACCTCGGGAGATATATCGTAATGGCTCGGTCAACAAGCGATCTAATATTTAAGCTCCCGTTTTATGGCCATCGACAAATGTCGAAACTCTGACAGCTATTGTGACAGGCAGCAAAACCAATTGGGGCAGGGCAGCTCCGCAGTGAGTTGCAATGCCGTTTAGTCCTGCGGACACCGAACGTCACAAATTAGTGCGACAGGCGAGGGGCATCCTGAACGCCTCTGTTTTCCAGAAATACAAACAAAACATAAATTGTAACGAGCTTGTCAGGGCAAACTGCCAGAGCAGCAACAACGAGCTCCACATCGCCATCGACATGGACGCATCATTATATAATTGACTCCCTGATGCCAGGCTGTCGAGCAGTTTATCACTTTGTTGTTGGCGACGGCGCTGCTAATAATGGAGCTGCCCTCGATACGAGTTGCCTGATTATGATGATGATGCGACGATGATGCTCGACTAGATGAGCTTAACTGGCCTGAATCTGGCGCACACTGCGTATGCGTAATGCTTTCAACTCGACTTGATTTTAAATTTAATTTCATTTAGTTTCCTTTTGTCAGAGCTCGCTTCACTCTTCCCTTTGTCGAAGTCCACTTGAAGAAAAGGCAAACGAATTTAATCTGAGTGTTTTACAGATGAAAAATTTAATTAAATAATTTTAAAAAATCTTATTAAAATAATATAGTTGCAAAAAGTATAAACAAATATGTACGTTATATATTAATTATTTTTCGTCAGACTTACAATTTTTTATTTGCATACTTTTCTTGTAACAAAAAATGATTTTGTTCGTAAATTTAATTTCAAACCATGTCTTTTTAAAAGCACCCACAATATAAAACATTCTATCAATTTACTATGCAATTAAAGTAAATTATATTTCCAATGCATTCATCATAGTTGCGGGTTTGACCAGGATTTTCTATAGAAATGACAAGCAAACCAGTTTAGCCTGTGGTTTTATCATGAATAACCACGATGAGAAACTCTTCTCATTGTCAGATCTCATTGAAATTTAAAGCAAAAACACTGTAATTTATCTTTCATTTAACTCTATTTAATCATCGCCTAACGAGAAATTCCTATTTCACCCGCTACTCTCTTGTTAAAATGCAATTTGAGCAGGTATGCTAAAATTTATGGGATGCAGAGTTTAAAAAATATGGAAATACTTTCTCCACGCACTCGTTTTTCACCTGAAGTGACGTTGATTGCTAAAGTGAGTTCAGTGGAGGTCATGAGTCCATACGCCTCACACTTGAATTCTTACATCACCGCCTTCTTTTGTGGATTTTCTTGGCCAAAAAAGAGAAAATATGTTGCGTTAAGCCACAAAAATATATTCTTTGCCACATGTGGTTGCCTCTTCTTGTCGCTTCCCCGTTCGAGCGAATTTCCCAAGCAAATATTTGGTAGGGGACCCTGCCGAAAAGTTTTCCCTGTGGCAAGACCACATATCAAGAAGCTTCCCCGTGTTCCGGGAGGTATCAAACAACGTGACTTGCCAAAGGTTCTTCAGTCATTGTTGATATTTCAAGCGCTTAAATTGATTACGAAATTTTGCAGTGTCTTCTACGCGTAATTATACCCTAACCGAAGGAATTCCTCATTTACGGAACATAAAAAATTACTAAATACATTTGAATTCCTAATTTACCATCGAAATTTCAAGAATATATAAAATATTATAGAGCAAGAAGAGACTAAGTAGCTTTTCAAAGCCTTTAAAATTCAAATTCAAGGACTCTCAAAGTCCCAATCTGACTATAATTTATATTTTCTCCATGGCTTTGTGGAAAAACTATTTCGAAATGCTTACAAATTGCCCAGATAAATGAAACGAAATTATTGGCTGAGCAGAGCATTCGAAGGCTTTTGTCAGGCTCAACTTCCCTCTTTCGCTTTGCATATCGAAAATCGGAAATTTAATCCGTTTACTTGGCAATTTGGGCGGATGTTTATTGTGGATTCTTTGGTTTGCGGCTCAATCATTTTAATGGCATACTCGTGTTAGGCCTTGTTGGAAATTCATTTCATAGATACACCCACTCGAGCACCCACCGACATGCGGGCGCGGTGGTGGTGAATCCTTTTGTGGATTCCACTTTGGCCAACAATTGCCATAAATCTGCATGCGATTTCCCCCATTCCTGATGATTTTTTTCATTGTTGTCTTTGCTGAACATTAAAAATTAATTAAAACTGTGCAAAAAACAAATAAATGAAAGGCAAATATCGGTTTGGTATTTGCTCCACTGCGGCATTGCCGTTAATTGATCAATTCACGCTTTGTTAAATATTTGATTTGCTTAAGCTGCAATTAAATTAGAGCTTTTAATGGACACAATTTTAAGAGCATCCAATAAATGTGTGCGATTGAAATTAAATGTCAAACAATGTGATTTTGTTTTGCAATAATCGGAATAATCTGAATAACTGAATACTATGGAACGTTTTAGCTTGAAACACATTTTATAAATACATTTAATTAAATGGTTCAAGGAAGGAAGGAAGGAATCTCAAGTTCATTAAATGGAAAAATTTTACATATTCAATTTCCATATATCTTAAATATTTAACATTTCCAAAATACGTTTACATCATTAAACTTAAAAATAATGCATATCCTTTACAAAATTCCCCTCTTGAAAAAAAATCAGCATTCATTGCCGAAATGACTGTTATTTATCATCTATTGGCGATGCCATCAAACTTATGACCGATTCGCAGCACAAAAGAATCGAGCGCATAAAATATATATCCACACAGATATTCCGATACGTATACGCCGTGTAGGGCGCCCATAAAAGCGTTCAACTTTTCACGCGTGAAACTTTAAATGAGGGAAGCAAGCGAAAAGCGAATGGCAGCCAAGTGCTGTATGCGACATCCAAAGTTCGCGGAGCTGGAAAATCCATTTATCATATGGCTGCTGTCTGTATGTGACTGGGTTTTTCCCTTTCTCATTTTTTTGCTATATTTGTATGAGTGAAAATGTAACGAAAGACACTTGATGGGGGAAATATATACATGGGAAAAACTAGCGGCAGGTGGAATCATAAATGATGACGCCACAGTTGGCATTTCGATGGCGGCATATTCAAATTACACGCGATGCTAGCATCTATGAATATGTACGGCGGTATAGTAATGTTTTTCCAGTAAATATGTTTTTCCAGTATAAAGGCAAACAGCCTTGCTGGGCCCCGCTGCTTGAATACCGCTGATGATAATGCCTCTGATAATAATGAGGATGATGATGACAATGCTGTGATCATTTGTGCTCTGCCTGTGCTCATGTGTGCGTGAAAATCAGTCAAGATACGAGGACAATGACATGGACTTACCAGGGGAGAGGACCCTCCTTCGGGGGAAGAGCATTACGCATGTATGAATATTTATGCCGGCGCCTGTTTTTGTTTCTGGCAGCGAGTCTAAGATGGGCCAGCCAATTGAATGATTTGCGGCAAGTTGGGCCATAAATTAACCGAGTTAAGTGACATGCTCGAGTGCCTGTCGAGGCGAACTCGGTCTTTATCTAAAATGACAGCTAATAGTCTAAAAGAAAAAGGTACAAAAAATTGAATATTTATTCTCTGACTCTCAGAAATCTGTTTTTAATTTATGTAAATTATTTCCTTAAGTTGCTTGACATTTTTTCTGTATTATTTTAATAGTATTTTTAAATTAATTCTTATTACAAATAGTAAATGGACCTTGGGAAAGAGGAATTTAATTTTAATTTAATTTTTGTTCTACATTCCATAATAGGTAATTAACCATAAAAATACCTATGTTCGCTGTCATTACCCTCACTTTACAGGCTGTCAGAGAGACAAATTTTCCACCTGGTACTCGCAGAGTCACACATATAAATCACCACAAAGTGCAGCTGTCATGCCGACCATGTCAGGCCTCTTAACGCATCCAATTCCTGTCGCTGTCGCTGTCGCTAGCCTGTCCTGTCCCGTTCTGATCTGCTTCGGTTTTGGCCAGAAACCATGGCAGGCTGGCCAAAGTCCCGCCGCAAGCCACACAAACATCCACCGAAAACATGCAACGGATTCCACAAAATGAATCGCGAAAATCATTTAAAATATATCCGTACATATTCGCAGAGCAAACGCCTGTCACTGCGGCTCACCGAACAAACAGACGCAGATTTTCCGCTTTTCCTCCCCTCCCCCTTCCCCCATGATATGTCGCCAAATATTGAAATCAAAAAGCGAGGCGAATCAGTTTTTAGGGACCATCGCTGTCTATTTGTTTGCTTTCATTTCGATTTGTGACCATTTCCTATAAACACAAAATTGTTGTGTAAACTGTAGCCTCGATGGGGAAGAAAAAAAGCTATGATTATATTTTTTAGTTTAATTGTAGATCCCGAAGTTGCGAATTTTTTATTTTATTATCTGTAGCTTGCAGTGACGATTTTAAAAATATAATCTACATATTTGAAGCTCTATTAGCTACGGAGATTTATTTTTACTAAATCATAATTATTAGTCCTGCGTTACTGGTTCAACAACCCCTTCGTGGGGTAAATAAGTCATCCTATCTTATAGATAGTGTCAATTTAATTCAATCAAATATTTTAATTGCTTATCTGAACAAATATGAATGAGGAAAGAATAAGAAAAAAGTATTACCGCACAATAGACTGAGTATTTGCATTTTAGTTTTTTATTTGAGGAAATATTTGTAGTTAGAATTATTTCTAATATTTTTAAGATTTATTTTATTATTTGTAGCTTGCAGTGACACATTTAAAAATATAATCTAAATTATTGAAGCTCTATTAGCTACGAAGATTATTTTTAATAAATCTATTTTGATAATATTATTATTTTTAATAAATCTATTTTGATAATATTATTAATAATAATATTATTAGACCTGCATTACTGGTTCAACAACCCTTTCGCGGAATTAAGAAATAAAATCTATTGTAAATAAGTCATCCTATCTGGAATAATTCTGTCAACTTACTAGTTGATTTCAGTTTGGTTCAATCAAATATTTAAATTGCCTATCTGAATAAATATAAATGAGGAAAGAATACGAAAAAAATGATTAACGCACAATAGACTGAGTATTTGCATTTTAGATTAGGCGCTTCATTGACAGCAAACCTAAAATGCAATACTCTATCTTAAAACTAACAACAAAACACTAATCCTTTGGTCAAAAGAAAATATATAAATTAATAATGTAGTTTTTATATATATAAAGGCAGAAAGGTATAAATATAATAATATATTAAGAATATTAAACAAACAATATGACGGATTGTATTTAGTCCGAGACGAGGTAGAGAATCTTCCGAGGCTTGCATATCTCGCCAGCAAATTAAAAGCTCAGTAGGTGTCCAACCTCCAGCTTGATCGCGTGGAGTTCTCAAATCGGAATATAATCCCAATGAGTCGTGAGCGCCTTATCGGTCTCATCACCTGCCTGTTGGTGGCTCTTCCCAAGGGTCAGAGCAACAGCGTCGGCAGTGTGAACTCCGTCCACGGAACGAGCAACCTTACTTCACCGAACAGCAATGGCACCTTGGACCTGCCGGAAGTAAGGGACGGAAAGTTCCTGTACTTTGGCTTCGGGAGCAACATGATGGCCGCCCGGATACACATCCAGAACCCCACGGCGGTCAGAATGGGACCCGCCCGACTCCCCGACTATCGCCTGGACTTCGCCTTTGAGTCGAAGCGCTGGAACGGTGCGGTGGCCACTATCGTACCCACTCCGGGCGAGGAGTTGTGGGGCACCCTCTGGGAGATCGATCTCAGCAATCTGCCGGACATTGACAAGTAAATATAAGTACAAACATTTATCACTCAATCTACTGCCTGAATTTGCAGCCAGGAAGGCGTTCATCTGGGTATTTATGAGCCTCGCACGGTTAACGTGAAGCTACGAAATGAAGACAAAGATACTCCGGCCCGCGCTTACCTGCTGACCAAACAGCCAGAGACCAACCTGTACGAGCTGCCCCGGGATTCGATTCCAGAATCCCGTCAGCCCTCAAAGACCTATCTCCAGTGCCTGGTGTGGGGCGCCGCCGAGAGCTGCATTCCCGAGGTCTACGTCCAGCGACTGAGGAACATCAAGCACAATGGTCGCGTCGCCGCCGAACTGGAGAAGCAGCTGGACCTAAAGGACGTCGAGTTGTAATTGACTGAACTGAACAATAAGTGGACTGCCAGTTAACCATACGAAAAAATATAAATATTTAGCCACATCTAAATTGCTGTAAATATGGTTAAGGGTTATCTCAGTTTCTAGATCGTATAATCCAGATTCAAAATAAAAAATAGCAGAGATAATGCAATGTTTCGAGCCAGCTCATACTCGATTGATCGCTTAGTAGCCACTCAACTGGCAGCCAGATTGAATCACCGGAATTCTCAGATCGAAATATATACTCGAAGTACATTTATTTCCAATGAATCGTAAGCGCCTTATCGGTTTAATCACCTGCCTGTTGGTAGCTCTTCCCAAGGGCCTAGGCACAGACAACAGCAGTGAGGTTGACCCCATTCGCGATGAAGGTGATGACCTTGCACCTAGTGTATCTAAACTTCGTCTTTGGCAGCAACATGTTGGCCAGCCGAATGCACATACCGATCCCGACGGCAGAAAGATTCGGACCCGCCCGACTCCGCAACTATCGCCTGGACTTTGCTTCGTATTCCAGGCGCTGGGACGGCGCGGTTGCCACCATCGTGCCCACCCAGGGCGCTGAAACGTGGGGCACCCACTGGGCGATCCATAATAGCGATCTGCCGGACATTGAGAAGTAATTTCTTATACTTTTGAATCTTCAAAACCACTAGAGTTAATTATATTACTGACATCTACTCCCGATCTTTGTCTATAGCCAAATAGGCGTCCCACAGGGCAATTTCAAGGAAGATACGGTCTACGTGGATGAGGCTAAATCAGATCACCGATGGCCTACTGAGGCCACGCTTACCTGCTGACCCAACAGCCAGAGAGCAACCTGTACAATCTGTCCCGGGATTCGATCCCAGAGGCGCGCCTACCCTCAAAGACCTATCTCCAGAGTCTCGTTAAGGGTGCCATCGAGAGCTCTCTGCCCGAGGACTACATCCAGCGAATGAGGAGCATCAAGCACAATGGCCGCGTCGCCCCAGAAATGGAGAAACTGCTGCAGTTTCAGGACTTTGTGTTGTAAATAAATACAGGTTAACAATAAAAAACCTGATGGTTACATTTTGAACATTGTGTAAAAGGTGTGTTTTTCTTCTTTCTTTCGGTTCTTTCGGCTTAAAATGGAATTTTAAAAGAAGAAACAAATTTTCAAGTCAACGCGGTGTATTCAAACTCAAGTTTTGAATAAATAATAATATCAGAGATGAAAGCAGTTCATGGAAATGTCGAATGAACTTTATGGAAATTACTCTTTCATAGTTTTATTATAATTTTTTTTTTCGTATTCGTTTACTTTAATATTAGATAATTTAATTTAGTTTTATTGTTTTGTTGGTATAATTTTTGGGAAATTTAGCTCCAATGGGACTAATGTCCTGTGGATAGATGTGTATTTTTAAATTATAATTACTATTGTTATTATTATTACGAAATTATTTTAAAGGTACAAGAAGCTATAAAGACCAGGGTCGCAAGCTTACGGTGCGTATGCGTCATATATATTGGTGAAAAAAGGTTGAAAACTTTGGTGAGATAAGGTGGGAAACTTTGCTCTGAGCAAGCAGTTCAGGTATATGCTACCGATTTTGCACTGCTTAGTTGCCCTAGTTTCGAACCCTTAGAAGAGCAGCGAACGAGCTTTTGATAAGAATTAATCGTTATAAGCTTTTCTTTATAAAATATCGATATTGTTATTTTGATATATTTTTCTCAAACGTGTTATTTCCTTCGACGGGGGAAAAAGTACAACAATACTCGCTACACAAAATAAGAAAAGACGCGTGGCTTCGGTTCCGTCGTTACGGGAGAAAAGCTGCATTCGTAGCAGCTGGAAAAACAAACAAGGCAAGACAAGAACAAAGATTGTTTGCGGAAAGATTTGTGCGGATAAACAGCTGTTTTGATTTACAATTGAAAAGCTCAATGATAACCGAGTTTTAGGAGCTTTGCACACAGCTGGCTTCGTAAATAATACGCTAAAAATAAAATAAAATTCGCGGAACCAAGTGAAGCTTATTAGTTAACTATTAATTATTATTTATTATTAAGTTTATTTGCTTATTCTTCGGTTTTACTTCTGCTTTAATCAGCTTTATTTTGAGATAATGAATTTCCGTCTACAGTTTGAAATGCATTGTTGCACAAAAAGCTTACAGTGGCAAAAGACTGTAGAAAAATAATTAAAATACATTTTCATTTAACTTTAATATACATTTTAATTTATTCACAGAACTACCTCATAAATATGGTCAATAAATTTTATTATTTCGGTTTCGGCAGCAATATGCTAGCCAGTCGAATCTATATACAAAATCCCACTGCCAAAAGAATAGGAGCCGGACGATTGGAGGTAAACTACAAAACAAAGCACTGAATACTTGTAAATAATTAATTATTATTATTAAATGAACAGAACTACCGCCTGGACTTTCACACCGGATCGAAAAACTGGCTGGGTGCTCCCGCCACCATCGTACCCACTTCAGGAGCCCGTGTCTACGGGGCCATTTGGGAGATTGATATGTGCAACCTGAAGGACTTGGATGAGTATGTAGTCTCCCCGAATAGCCTTTAGTTCTCTCCTCAATTCGATTTTAATTTTCTCGCAGCCAGGAAAGTGTGCCCGATGGCGTATACATTCCAATCAGTGTGCCCGTTCAGTCTCTGACCACCGACACGAGCATTACCTGTCGCGCCTATCACCTCGCAAATCAGCCGGAGTCGACCGTTCATGAAAACGGTGCCCAGGATAACATTCCCTTCGATCGTCAGCCCTCGGAAACATATCTCAAGGTGTTGGTAAAGGGAGCCAGGGAATCCGGAATCCCCGAAGATTACGTCAAGTGGCTGAGGGGCATTAAGCATAATGCCACGCAGGTTCCGGCCATGGAGGAGAAATTGGAGCTCGACCAAGTGCAACTCAGCTGATCCGAAGGCTATTCAATTCCTTTGAATTCGGATAAATCCCTTACAAAATGTGTACTAAAAGATTTTTTATGACCCACTAATCTACAAACTAATTAAAATTGTATTGTATATCGTACCATTCTATTCATACTTTAAACGTAAGATTAAAGATTTTAGTAAATTTTACTATAGGTTTCAAGTTTGCACATTACAATTTCTTCAACACTGAAGAACTGAACTCTTGGCGAAAACTTTGATTACCTTACTCCCGGAAAACACTTTTGTCCCCAAAAGCTGAATTTAATTAATTTGAATCACTTATTTATGATGATTACCACCAATTTCCCGTCTGCACCCCATTCAGACAATGGCCGAAAATTTTGCGTTGCAAGAGGAAACAAAACTTTTGAGTTTTTCTCATCGACGGGCTCTCGCCTAAAGTGCAATTAAAGTGCAATTTAGTGTGCACTCCAAAGACGAGGAGGACTCCGTCGCCGCCGCCGATGATGATGGTGCTGCTCCATGAGGCTAACGAAGCTCATCTCAAGCTGGCCGATCCCGGGCTCCTGTCTTATTAATTTAAA
The DNA here is from genome assembly GCA_018153105.1 of Drosophila rufa. Classification (NCBI taxonomy): domain Eukaryota; kingdom Metazoa; phylum Arthropoda; class Insecta; order Diptera; family Drosophilidae; genus Drosophila; species Drosophila rufa. The sequence continues at coordinate 12,091,042 of JAECXS010000085.1, forward strand.
TTTGAAGTTTTCAGCAAAGGGCGTGAGTGGGACTGAGGCACTCACTCCTTTTCACAGCCTTTTGAGGCTCCTTTGGCTGATGAACATTTGCATATTGTTCGGGGAGACGCACTTGGCCACTCGGAGTCCAAATTGTGTGTGCCAAAGTAATAATAAACATAATTTCCTGTTGCAGGAGTTTCTCGCAATATTTGTGGCACTTGGAAAAACATTTGTGGATTATGATATATAAATAATATTTCCATAATTACATACCACAATGATTATACCCACAGAGGAGCCCGTAAAAAAAGTATATTCAAAAATTCCCAAAATCTTAGTACTGCTTCTACCTATTTCCAAAATATTTGTTTACAACAACTGGTCATTTCTTTCATTCTGAATTTGTTTCACAAGACTTCCTTCTTTTTTTTAGTGTATTTATATTCCCCAGTTAGCAGCTAATTCCAGGAGCTCCATCTGCACCAGCTGACCCTTGTTGGCCAAAGTTGCCGAGGCAGCTGCTGTGTAGGTGGCAAATAAAAGTCTGCCCTCTCTGACGACTTTAACAAAGTAAAAACTTCGCTCTGGGCTCGGGTTCTTGTTGCGGTTTGTTCACTTTGTGCAGTTGTAAATTAAATTTGCAAACGGTCGGTAGTTTATAATCGTTTGGGAATTGAAATGCAGTCGGAGTCGATTTTTGGCCAAAGTCGGAAAAACTTCTCCTTCGCCTTTGCTGCTTCTTGGCCAAAAGTTTTGGCTCAACATTTTTATTACATTTGTGGCGCCGCCCCCGTCGACGTGTTGGTTTACTCCTGGCTCTCAGCTCGAGCTTGGCTGCACTCGTCCTCAACTCAGCCATTAATTATTTAAAATGCACGGCGCCATAACCATTTAGAAGAGTCTCGCTCGCTCGCCAGTAACATGTGCCAGCAGGCCACAAAGTAAGCGACAGTACGGGGGAGCTGCTGCACAAGTAACAACAGAACGGAGCAGGGCTCTTGTAATCATAAAAGTTAACGATTTTAAAAAATAAATGGAACCGCGAGACCGAATCCTGTAATGCCATGAATAGAATTTAATTAAATTTAATTTGGAAAATATATTTTACAATACATTTTTGGGGGTTTAAGCTATACCATTAAATACTTAATTTAATATACTTAAATCTGCATCAAATCTTTGTAAAAACAGCTACATAAATCTGTGCAAATTTTGGCATGATATATTTTAATCCATTGTTGAGCCTTTCATATTTATTTCTGTAATTTTTTTCCAAACAGATATTACAATCTCGTAATTAAATATTTTGCAACATGTTTATATACTTTTCTCCAACTTTTTATTGAATTTATATTAAAAGGTAAAACCCTTCATCTATGCAACATACCCTTTCAGCAAGGTGCCAGCCAAAATCACAACGACAAGTGACGAACAAATGCAGAGTAGAGAGCGAAACTGAGGCCACAGGACGAAGGGATATTCGAGGTTTCACAGAACGGCCTCAGCTGCTTGTGTCGCATTTTGCGGGAAAGGGAATTTAATTAAAATCAAGCACTCCAGTTAGAGCCCCAGCCCTTACTTGGCCCATTGCCACACCTTCAAAGCTGCAGCTCAGCTCATCGTTTAGTTTCAATCAAAGTAGCGACAAACAAACACTCAAAAAAAGGACAACAATTTTACGCAAATTGACAACAGAAGCGACGACACCCAAAAGCTGGCAGGGAGGATTCCATGTCAATAAAAATAAAAACTGTTTCAGATGGAACGCATCGTTCCGGCGAACTCATCTTGTCAGTTGGTCGTAATTGAAACTCATTAGCGTGCATTTTAGTGGCAATTCTGGAGCTGCGAAAGCCGAAAGCCCTTTCCCATATAGCCAACCCTTTTTCGGGGACTTTTCCCGGGTGCCAAGGGATTTTTCCCCCCACACTTTGTTGGCACCACCACTCTCGGCTGGATCCGGTGGTGGTTATACATATGTGGTGCGTGCGGTTTATGTGGTAAGTGTGTCATCATTATGACTGCCATGGGTTTTTGCTCCTTTTTTTTGTTGGAGCCTTTAGTGGGTGATTTTTATTCTTTTTTTTCAGTTGTGGGTTTTTCCAATATTGTGGGAGCAAGGGGGATGGTAGTCTATTTTTTCATTTCATTTCATTTCATTTATTATGTTAACAGAATTCTCTATTCAAATTAATCATTACTTAAAGTGTCCTAGGATAATTTCTTGCTCTATAATATTAGGTAATAAATTTACAAATTAAGTCCACTTCTATCAGTATTCAAAATAAAATAATAATACTTTATTTACAACAATAATTAGTAATTTAATAATAACAGTCCAAACAAAATACAAATATTTTCTAGAAAACTTAAACATTTAACGAAACACTTTTAAAAACATTTATATAACAAGGAATACGACAGTAATAATTTACTAGTAAATATAGTTCGTTCAATATTTTAGTGAAAAACACACTTTACAGTCATTTACACAAAAGCGACCACAAAACATTATTAATTGGCTTGTCAGCGGCACAAAGGATTAAAAATCGCACCAAACCGCAGCGCGTCGGAAACTTCACCACTTCGATGCCGACAACTAAAAAGGACTCACACACTTGACACTCATAAAACTCACCCCACGGAAAACCTAATAAATTTTAATTGAAGAACCTGGCTAGTCCCTGTAATTATGCCACACACATGAGGCGTCAAAGGCCACGCGGGACTTGAGGGGGTTAATGGAAACTCCGGAAAAGGAAAAGGAAAACCTTTCAATGGACCCAAGGTAAATTCAATTTGTCCGCCTAAGAAAACCAGCCGAGAAAAGGAACTGAACTTGATGGCTTATTTGCATATACATACGTATGTAATTTCGAAAAGTTCAAAGTGTTTCAAACTTTCTAATGATGGAAAACTATTAATTACCTAAATAGCAACACTTTCGATTAGTAACCTTCTTGGGTCGAAACGTAAATTGAAAATTTCACAACGAGAAAGGGGGCTTCAAAATTAATATAATCTCTGGGGAGCAAAGTTAGATCAAGATCCTGGAAGATTAAAGAAGTTTTAAAGTGAAAAACTTGACCCTTAAAAATATTTTAAAAGGGTAAATTTAATCCGGAACTACACGACACTTACATTCGAAAGAATTCCTGGTAGTTTCCGTTTCTGCTCATACTTAGTACTCATAGATGTTAGGTTGATAGAATTTATTGGACTTTTTTCTGTAAAAGTTCTGTACATTCTCTACATTCTCTACATTCGGTCAAAAAATCACACATTTTCAAGTACTAAAAAGTACCCACCCCTGGGCATTGCAAAAATAATAAAGGAAAAGCTCTCACCGGATAAGAACAACTGCCCCCGGCTGGGATGCACAAATAAAACCGAAAAATGCAATCGGAATCTGGTCGCAGACACGCTAATCAAATTAAGCTCAATATTTGGTTTTCATATTCCATCGTCCTTGTGGCAGGAGAGGATGAAATGCAACTGCCGACTGGCCGCGGGCATTAATTACACTTAAATGTTGACCACATGCCAGGATTTGACAGAGACACAAAGTCAATAACTTGGCCAAGTGCAACCCTCCCCCAGCTCCAGCTCCAGCTCCAGCTTCAGATTCGGCGGAACTCCAAGTCCACTTGGCTTTGTCCAATTTCCCCTGAGGCTGCCAGCGGCGGTTGCATTTTTTGACAAATTCGCCCGACACGCATGCAGTGTCAACAAGGCGTGGCGGCATCGAAAGGGCGAGGGGCTGCGATTAAATCATTAAATTCATACGCTCCATGGGTTGCACTTTTCCCATTCGGCACTGCCGTTTTATTCCGGCCTACACTGGGACAAATATCTTCTATGTACATTTATAATAATTTAGAGAGGGTTTTCTTTAAGAGAGGATATTTCTCCAAGCCATTGAGCTATTACTTTCAGCCAATGATATAAACATTTTATGAATATCTGAGCATAATTTGATATTAAAGTTGATAAAATCTTACCTTAAAAGGTAATCCAAATCAATATTATTAATTGATCTTTCAAGGGAATGCTTTTTTTACTGTGTGGTATTATTTCATCTGAGCTTGACCGCCGCCCTGGGAGATTGTCACTTGCTGATTATTTGGTTTCCGTTTTCATTAAAATGCACACATCCCTTTGCCTGCTGCATCAATGGTTGCATTGGTTTTTTGTCCATTTACCTCCTTTGGGGTTTGGGTAAATGCTTTTGGGGCATTTTTTAATTAAACGGCATGCAGCGGAGTTAGGATTTTAATGTCACCACCTCGCGCCGTGGGTGGCGATGCAGCAGCAGCAGCGCCTTTGGTGGCACGTGCACTTTGACAAATATTTTAGGCTCACAACTGCAGGCCCAGGGAGTTGGAGTCAGGGTCACCAGAGTGAAGAGCTGACCAAAAGGATGACTAATTCCTCTCTGCCTTAGGATGTGGTCCCATTAGAACTCAGCATCAACAACTCATTGACAGAACGGCTCTCCAAAAACTATACATTTTATGGAAATACAAGTGCATTTAGAATTATAATGAATAAAGACATAAATGTATTCTGATGTGGATAATATTTAATTATTATTATTATTATTAATTCCCATTCTTAATCTGAAAATGAATGTTACTTAGCGAATTATTAAAATAATCCTTACATATTACATTTCATGCAACTTCCCATCGGTGCACATAAAGAGTGCATTAACTTAAAGTTAAACAAGTGAATGAAAAATAAATTTTACATTTTCATTTTGGCATTTTCGCTTAAAAGCTTTTCCTGGCAATGGCAAAAAAGGGCAGAAATAAGCGAACAGAGGAGAGAGTGCAGCGTGGCAACCGAAGCTTCACTTGGTTGGCCACGGCTGACTTCCTGCCAGATTTCCTGGCTGAGCCCCACTACCTCTCCGCTCCTCGTCCTACAACATACTAAATAACCTTGTTAGCGTTTTTAATTAAAGGTGTAAATATTGATATTTACCCACGCAGACCTGCACACGGCTCTTCCCCACTTTAACCCCCCCGACGCCGGCGGCTGTTTGCGACTGCCGCGGAAATGCATTTTCGCAAAAAGTCAAATAAACTATGTGGAAATATGAGCCGGTTATTAAATACGGTTATATGCTGGTTTCCCCTTGGTGGATAAATGTCCTTTTTTGTGGTATTATGGCGGAAAACCCAGTAGCCCGCTGTGACATGGAAATGTAAAGGAAAAACTGGTTCTAGTAATAAGTTGGATTTCATCATAATAATCTACTATATCGTGAGTAAAACTATTTTGATTCAGTAGATATAAAAGTACAAGTAAAATCATGAAGCCCTAGTAATCCCCCTTTGGTGTATAAATTGGAAGTTTAAGAAATAACTTATATCCGGCAAGGAATTACCAAAGATTGGTAGACTTACGAGATACTCTTTTTGATTTTGTCATCGAAGTCCTAAGCCTGTGAATCGTTACAGAGATCGATTCCTAACACCACCTAATAAATGAATAATCCTCTACGAAAACTTGCAATTTATTTAAAGTATTATTTTTGCACTTCAGCCATCAAAGTATAAGAGCCACATCATATAATGTATAGCCAACCCAAGGCGCCATGAACCGTGGCATATGATTCTTGATCCGGCATTCATATTTATGCAGGGACAATGGTCAAGTTCCTTATATTGAGAAAACCTGCCCCTAAAGCATGTCCCACAGTCCCAATTATCATTACCAATTTCCGCTAAAAGTTGGCAGCCCAGCTCTTTTTTAGAAATTGACAGACAGATATTACAGACAATATGTACCTTCTAATATTTCTGATAGATGTAAGCTATTCGGAATGCATACATCCAGATCTTTAGTTGTAGTAAGATGTGCGTTATCGGCTCGATTCACAATCATCCACTCCTCCAAAAGGTCGGCTCTTGCTTTAACAGTTTTATGAAATCCACAACTGTATCCCAGGTTTTTAATATATTTGTCCATTAAATCAAAGCACACTTTCTCGACAGCACGGGACGTGGACACATTAGGGGAATACTCCGTGGACATCTAAAATCGGATAAAATAAACCCCTCCTGACAGCCGCAGGCTATTAAAACGGCAAATGCACTCAAAGGCCCCTCCGGTTCGCATCAATAACGCACACTTGACGCTCCAAATTAAATAACCATCATCAGAATCAATAGAAATATGGTATTGGGCATTGAGGGATTGGGGTATTCAAGGCCCACACACGCACACGTCCCATATCGCAGGATAGTCCACTTCCCCAGGTACACATCCATGACCAGGGCTCTCAGCAAATTGAGTTAACTCTGGCCTAAAAGCGTAGCCTCACAATGTAAAAAGAGTGTGCGTGGAAAGGGGGGAAAGGCCAGAAGGCCAGTTAAGTTTTGTGCAAAAAATGTTAATTTTAATTAAGGCCTGCTATCGACACCCGAACAGACACGATGCATTTTGAGGCACCCAACTCCTCTCCACTCCACTCAGCTCAACTCTACTCCAAAGTGCAATGCAGCGCAACTGATGCACTTTATGGACAGACCCGACTGGATTGGATTGAATTGGCTTGAACCAGGTACACTGGAAGAAGAGAAAATAATTTTTAATCATATAAAAGAAACTTAAAGAAATTTGTTGAATTTTTTATAAGTTTTAGAATAGGTTAAAGCTTATTTTAAATGCACGATTTATTGATATACTTACGATCTTAACCAAAACCTCTTGGATTTCCACTCATGCATATTTTCAATTAATTTTATTATACATATTTTTATCAGTGCAAGGTCTGGTCTGGCCTGAAATTGGAGCCTGCTCTGGCCTCCTGTTCATTGTGGTCGTGTCATGGACATGTGTAAACATTAACACAACATTGTTGTGCCCGCCCACCAAGTGGGACAAAAAGGGAGAGCGATACAGGTTAGACAGAGAGGAAGGCACACCAGAGAACATTAGTTTGGAAGGCCGTGCAACAATTTGTTGCATACCACACATCGTCAGCGGCAGCCAAGCGTTGTGCTTTTATTATGACGATGTGAAGGGTATTTCCAAAAGGGAATCATAATTTCCTTAAAAAGTTGGTTATGGGAAAGGTGGGTATAGGGAATACATTCTTCATTTTGATGATTATAATTTTATGTATTCAATAAACTAAATTAAGACTATGATAGTACATTGTTTAAATATGTTTCCTTAACTAGTTTACAAGTTTATAGTTTATATTTTAAAATTTTCAATAACAATGGAAATTTTTAATATATTGTACTAAAAACTTTTTCTAACAATGCTCCAATTGGCATATTGGAAAATGCTTCTCCCGTGTTCCCTAAATATCTGGTAACCTAATAGAAATGCAATTCCTAGTAAACTTATTGATTCCATGGTTCCAAATTTATTTTATTTATTGTTAAAAGGTACATTTGAATTCGGATATTTCAAGAAACAACACTCATTGCTCTTTTTAAAATTTTATTTTTTATTTTTGCATATTGCTGGACCACTTAAAAATTTAAATTAGCGCTGGCCGAGTGAATTGCATTAGCGCGCTTTTTAATTCGCTTCGTAAATATTTCAGCTCCACACGTATGAATTTTTCAGCATTTTAACGTGTTGGCCAGGCCGATGATTATCCTGCGGCTTATCAGCGCCTGAACAGGCTCCACGCAGAGGACATTGCCTCCTTCCTTGTGGCTGTTATTGAAAAGCAATTAAAAAATCCAGGCGCCAAGCGACTGTGGAAATTATTGAATTATAATGCACATGCGATGCTGGAGTGTTCAGTTCGGGGTCAGCTCATAAATATAAATAGGTGTGTGCATTTTGAAAGAGTTCGCTGGATTGACCCTCAGCGTTTACTTTGTTTTAGAAGGGACTGGCCAGTAACGAAATTTTTGTTAATAAAAAACAAAATGCAATTACAATTAAAGAGGGAAAACCTCTTAGGTTGTATTTAAACATTGAAAGCTTGTAGAGACCGTATTTTATCTGATATTCTTATGTGGGAATAATCCGACAATCTGCTTATTGCTATTAAATTCTCATCTGACCTCCCTGAGCTCGACTCGCTAATTGCGCCTATCGGATTACCAACGCCAAAAGCTATTTTCAATAATAAACTGCAAAGCGAGGAGCGCAAAAATGAAATTTTATAATTGGCTTTTCGGAAACCAAAAAAAAGGAACGGAGTGAAAAGATAAAAACAGAGACTGCTTCGCGTTGCATGCGAATATAATTAGCATAAAATAAAACAAACATCGAGACTCGCCGAAAAATATTAAATTTCAAGCAATTAAAAAATGCGCAACGCTGAAAAGCGCGCTAAGGATTCTGGCCTCCAGCCAAAAGAATAAAAAGGGTTGCAAAGGATATCAAATTACGCCGAGAGAGAGGTAGAGCGAAGTCAGAAGTGGAGTCTCACTTTTTTATGTGGCTAAGACAAACAAATAAATCGAAGATTTTTATTTCTGGCCCAAGAAGCTTAGAGCCATAAACGCAATCAAAGCCAATCCAATGCAACGACTCGGCAAATAGTCGTAAAGGTCATAAAAATTGTCTTAAACGAAATGAGCCAACCTCCCCCTTTTCCGCTCATTCATTTCCGCGCCACCCTCCATTTTCATTCTTTTTTTTTTTGTAAACTGTGAACAGAACGATAAAAATGTTGCCCTCAACACCTGTGACCACAATTAAGCCGCGTTAAGCGTTTCCAAGGAAAAACTTTTCCCCAGTCAAATTGAGTTAAAACTCGCCCGACAAAACTTTTTCAGCGGCCAATTTTTTTGCGACCTCTCCGCCCATCGGTCCAAGTCTCTTCTACGTGCTGAAAGTTGATAATTTAATTGAAGTTGTTAACAATTTTTTTGGTATTTCTCCACCAGCAATTATAAAAAAACGAATTTATTTTGTATATAGCAGAAGAAGGAGAGCGGTCTCGAGGAGCCTTATTAAAATTTTTTGAAATATAATTAAAGTCATGCTGAATTTAATTGCCCAACTGACAAGGGTTTCCCATCGCCAAAAAAAAGGGTCTACAAATTAAATTAAAAAGATTGGTGATGGAGGTAGCCTCGATTAGCAGGTGGTGCGTATTATCAACATATAAAAATACAAAATTTGCAAATGTAAGACTTACAAATAACATTTCTTATTGAATTATATCATTTTCAAACAAATCACGTATTTAAATACTAAATGTAACTTAAACCGACTTTGACTCAAATTTCCAAACTCACAAAAATCACCACTTTTGTTTTCAATTTTCCAACAATTTGCCGTAATCCAATACCCAATCAGAAGTCAAATACTAATAATGAAAGCAGACAGCACACATCCCTCCCACTTCCATTATCGAGCATCAAATTTTAGCCAAAGGCGGCCCTAACAAAAAAATAAAATCGAAATTACCATATCGAAAGTAGAAAAAAGAAATTGATACCGGAAGCGGCACACACATCCCCGAAATATTTGTTTGAGGGAAGCGAATCATTGCAATTATTTGCGGAATGCACTCGCCGAGGACTTTATTGAGGCGCAAAAGGAAATAGAGCGGAGCGCAAATTGAAACAAAATGAACAAATCAGGCAGCAAATTTGCATGCGACAACATTTTCCGAGTCCTCGTCCTCCGCCTCCATCCAATTTCATCGCAAGGGGACAAGGGGATCGACTTATTGGCAATTTTTATAGTTCAGCGAGGGTTGCACACTTTTTTTCCGGGGGCTGGGGTGCGTTATTGGGGTCTCTGGGAGAATGCCAGTGCAAATTTATGTTTATTGAGGCAAGAATTTCACGATGTCATAAGAGTTGGTTTATGCGGCAAGGAGACAACAAATTGGAAATACTCTTCAGGGAAAGATTGGAATTAAAATAATTGAAATTATATATTTGTTTCATTTCATATTTTTAAAAACAAGGGATTTGAGTAACAAATAATTATATCTAATAATTAACTAAAATAAATATATAATATTTTTTTTGATGATTGATACTGATTCTCTTATTATGTCATTAAACTATTTTTTACTTACAATAAAAATGGAAAACTATAACACATGATTAACAATATCAAAACAATGATAAAAAATAATTGACAATAGAAATTATAATAATTATAATTCCTGAACATATTTACCTCCCTTTTATCTTTCTATTTCGATATACCCCACATAAATTAGGGTATTCCGCAATTGTATGCAAATATCCCAGTCGCGGCGGCTACCTTCTCTTCATATCATATCAATATCCCGGCGATGCCATGGCAACTTTATTTATGCAAATTTCCGAGTCAAATAAGGAAAATATTTCACTTGTCCGCTCCGTTCTCCTTTGCCAATTTCTTATTTAATTTTTTCGTGTTGTGTTCGCTCTGGTTTGGTTTTCGTTTCTTTTTTTTTATTTATGGCAACTAATTTGGTGGAGTGGGCGTGGCTACTCGTACACAAATCAATTCCACTACATTGAAGCAAAAATCAATTGGAATAAGGGGCAGGGGGTTTTTCAAGTAGCATCCCGGAACAGGACTCGAAATTCTCCTCCGGAGCCGGGACCGGGGCCGGGCAATTATATCTGAAGGATTCGAGTGCTGCTCCACTCCACGGGAATACTCAACTCGCTTCACTCCCGGCGAGAGAACAAGTTTATCTGCGCTCCTGCCGATCCTTTTTCAAGTGCAGACTCGCTGCCTGCAACTCAATTAAAATGAGCTCAGGTGTAAATTTTATTGAAAATGTTTAATTGCCGGGGAGTTGGCATCGTCTGGTCGAGACCTCGGCCTCGAACCCCTGGCCTCTCCTCATTATCTGCTCCATTATACTCGCAGCGATTTTTACTTGTAATTATTTGTTTTCGTACGTCTGACTCAAACACACACACACACTGTTGCGCCATGTCCTTTGTCCCAGGATTTATTTATAAAGGTACAGATATATATATATATATATTTATTTGCCTAAGCTGCGCCTGACATTGTCCTGACGATGACGATGCCGCCGTTGGTCCTGCCGATGTCGTTCCTGAATTTGTCTGTATTTATGTAAGAGGAGCGGAACGGAAGGTAATGAGGTGTAGCTTGTTTTTGGGAGTTACGAGGTGAGGTCAAGGGGTTCAGTTATCCTGGAATTAATACTTTACGGAACCCAAGAACTCTCAGAGCTACCCGCGATACTGACTACCCTGCAGATTTAGCTAGCAACGATGTCCTGCGGTGCTGGCTGCATATTGAAATTTCCACAATTAACTTAATTGCCAATAGTTGCGAGCCCACTTCTGGTACCAGCTTGGCTGTACCTTCCCCTAGCTTGGAGTTCAAGTTGTTGTGGCAACATCACTTTGTTCACACTCCGAAGGGGCAGCCGCCGCAGACCCATTTAATTTGAACAATTAATATGCCCGAATGTCAAACATTATCTAATGCCGAGTACCAAGTCACGTGACCGCACGAATGCAAAACAGATTTGCGTGATGAATTTATGACTGACATTGATGGGCCAGACCCGAATCCGGCAGATACTTCAGAGCACGCAGCCGGGGGATAGCCACATTGTTGCTCTTTTTTCACGCCCGCTCCTTGCCAAGGATTGCCCTGTTTTTTAACCCTTTTCCTTCAGCTCGATCTGCTGCTCATCGTAAAGGGATTACGGCCCTGGGTCGTGTGTCTGATGTTGATTAAACTGCTCCCATCCGAAAGGGCCTCCGCCGCTCCTTGCGTTTTATAATTTATGCAAGTTGCGGGAAATTCGATGCGCCCGCATGGTCCAAAATTGTTTTAAAGTCATTTGCAGCGCAAAGTAATAGTAACCAGAGACGGCAAAAGATAACATATCTGTCCAAGTTAATGTATCTTTAAGGCTTAAGCTGGGTGTTGAGCTTTATCTTATTATTTTATTGAAATTAATATAGATAGACGAATAGATAACAGATTTATCTAATATATTTTTGGGTATTGAAAAATCACTAGCCTTCACTTTATGCATTAAATTAATTTGCAGTCTTGACTTGAGATATAAGGCTATATAGGTAAATAAATAAAATACCAAAGAAAATGATATAAAAATAACTTGAAGACATTTTCCCAGAGTATCATCTTAATGTTACTTTCCCCTTCAACCCAACTGTCACACTTGAATCAAAACAAAAATCAACATGGCACAATTAATAACAAATTAACATGATGGGGTCTCAGATGGACGCATGACCGGAAGTGAAACCAAAACCACGCTGCCAAACATCAATATAATGAAATGTATTTGTATAAAAATTAAGCGACAAATGCCTTTCGGTTCGACTCCCAATTCGGGTTCCGGGCGTTGGCATTGGCATTGGCATTGTGTTTCTGTGTGAGAGCTGCTTGGCCCTCAAATATTTACACTAATCATTGTAAAACATATTCCTCAAGTGCCCCGTAAACCGAAACGGAAGGAAGGAATGGAAGGCCGAAAACAATGGACGGGATCCCGGGATCTCAGAGGTCCAGTTTCGGAGTTTCGTTTTCAGGAGAACAAGGGAAACCTGGCACGGGTCACGTGCCTCATTGCACGTGTCCCTTTTAATGACCAGCGAATTGTGAAAGGAAAATACACACGTTCTCGGCCAGAGACCCGAAAAAAGGAAAATCAAAAAGTAAATATTTTATAATCGAGTCTTTCGACTAGAAGATACCTTAAATTAAATTCTTTTATATTTTTCATTCATAAATTATACAAATAACACGGATTTTGAACTAAAGATCCTTCCAGTCAGAGTTAGAAAAATATATTCACATATATAGTAAAATTTCTAAACTTTAAACTTCACCATAATTTAAACCATGCATTTATAATTTTTACAAATTCTTTAACAAGTTTGTGGATTAATTTCTAAATTATTATTTTCTAGGAATAATATCAAAACTGTAATGTCCAGTCTTCGTTCTTATTATAAATATATCCTATATATTATTCCTAATTCTAACATACCCTTTCCACTATAGGGTACCGAAAGTAACGCGGTTCCTTTTGTTCAGCCTCACAGACACGCATGTATATATACATGCTATATTGAAATCCAATTCAATGAAATTGTTGCCACGCTCGAGTTCCATTAGACAAAAACCAATCACAACAGCGTGAAAAGGTGGGAAGCTCCAGCCACTCGATTGCTGGTCAGTTGAAAATATTTCGACAATTTGCATGACCCGCCCCCGCATTTCAGCCCCGCGAGCGTCGCACAAAGGAGTATGTCAGGCATCAATTGAACTCCTTTCTCCGCCGTCAATGGACGAATTGCCCGGACATGCCCAACTCCACCCACTCCATGCCCACGAAGGACCCCTTTTAATTGAGGAACTCGGCTGCGGCGTGTGGCCAGCAACCAGAAACAAACAACAACAAACGGATGACAGGCAACGCCTGACAATTGTCCTTTGGACAGCGTTGGAAGGACAGCAAATATTGGAGATTGTGGGGTACCAAAAGCTGCGAGAAGGATGCGAGGCTTCGATGGGAATTGAAAAAGTGAATGGGAGAGGTGATGAAAAAGGCGGAGCAAATAAAATATAAATTAATTTTTTTAAGGTTTAATTTATAACTTAAATTTAAATATACGTTTTATAATTAATAGCTTATAAGGTTAAATACAATTTAAACCTTTGTGGCAACCAAATTATCACAACAAAGGACCCATAATCGTTGCCCCTCTCTGAAACTTCACCCCTAGTCACCTGTCAAGCCATCTTTCCTAATCAAAAGACTCATCATCTGGCTCAATCCACTCCATCACACTCATCTATGTATCGCCCAGACTCCTCAAAGTAAGACGCAATATATCAAGGAGGAAAAATCGTTGCCCACTTGGTCGGTCCATAAACAATTCATTTATTATCCTTGCAGCCTGCTGATCTGATCTAATGCTGCATGCTTGATTTACTGGCAGCGGCTGCAAATCATCGCCCAAGTCTGAGCCCGAAAAGGGATAAAGACAATGGTCACATGGGGAAAATATGAATATCTCGAATACTCGAACTCGCACTCACACCCCCAATCGGATGCCGTGGAGTGACAAGTTCATGTAGGCATGTGCGATAAATTATCCTGCGAGAGTGTGTTGAGCCCGATGTTTTTTCCCACCTCCGGCAGGCAGATGAGAAGGTGTCTGTAATTGGTAGTCAAATATGTTTGATATATTGGATGGATTTGCTGGCAGACAATTTTATGATCGCCGAATTTATTTGATGTACACACGCCCCCGAAGTGAAGCCCTCATAAATTCCAATTGTTCTGCCCCGTGAAAATCCTTCAAAACGAAATTTATGTGGCCTGTTAAAAAACGGTTTGTGCGAACTCGGTTTACAAAATTAAACGAGTCAAGCCAAATTTTTTTAAGAACTAATAAATATAAACTAATAAAAAACAGCAAAGAAAACAACCCTCTGTGTTGCAAAATGTATAAAAATAATTTCGAAAGATATTTTTCAAATAAAATTGACGATAAAAAATTATTTTTAATGCGCCATTTTTACTTTGAATGGTTGTAAAGGAAAATGCGAAAAAGCTTTGAAGAAGAGGAATTTCTAATACTCTTTTCCTTAACATAAAATCTTGTAGGTATATAAAAAAGTTATCTTATTGGAAAATTTTATTTCTTGATTTATTTAAATCCTTATATTCAGAATATTTCTAAACAAGGTAAAATGTTCTATTTTTTTTAGGGTATTCCATATGATTTAAAAGTCTTTAAGGATTCCAGTCTCGTTAAAATCCCCCTCACATATCCCTTAAAAATACTCGTGGGGGTTGCATATAAAGTAAAACATTTTGTGTTATATCATTTAAATTAAAAGCTGAGCTGACAATAAAAAGTACACAATAAACATTAACTCTCCTTGGAGCTCAACAATTCAAAAATTTCCTTTGTATTTGGTCTGGTCGGGCCGTAAAACATTTAATAACAACCGAATCGGCTTTTTGATATGCCCAGCAGACATTACTTCATCGCCGAACAACCCTCAGAATTGGGAGTTTAAAATAAAAAAAGAAGTACTCTGCAATAGAATGCATTTAATCATTTAAAAGTAACAAGAAACAAGTGGGGAAGAAAGTTTAAAGCACCAAAGTGGCACTTTGTCGCCTTTTATGCTTACTTGAACTGACCGCACAAGGATCCCTGCCGAATCGTCCCGAATGTTTCTTTTGTATTTCCTGCGAAGGAAGCGGACTTGAGTTTGTTGTCCCTTTTTTATGGCCAAACTGGACACACATAAATTTTCCCACTCACACATGTTTTGGGTCCACTTTCCCACAGTTTTCCCTTGCGGGGGAGGGAAATCAAAAACGAATTATTCCTGACCCATCCGTGGGTGTGCATTTTTGGGAGTGTTTCCACTGCGGGCTTTTGTATAATTCCCATTTAGTGTTTAAGCCAAACACCTCAAAGGACCCGCAAAAGGGTCCAAGGACTGACGAAGATGAATACTCCATTTGATTTGCATACGGCTCGCATTGAGGCCCGGGTCCAGACAAAAGGTCCTTCCACTTGCTGACAGCAATGGCTGACCTAACGAACCATAAATTAAACACGCTTTTGATGTCTTGGCCGGGCCACAATGTTTATTTACTTTAGTTTCCCGGAAAATGTAAAGTTTATCCTTAAAATTCGATTATAAGGAGACCAACTCAAAATAAATACAACCTTCGGGAGGGTCTTAGTTCTATATGATTGAACTCTGGAATTAATTGCGCTGCCAGGGGTCTGCAGCTGGGGGAAAGTGCTAAACAATTTGCATAAATTTCGGTGGTCCAAGGGACAAACATATCACCCCGGCAATAAATTCAAGTCAGACGCCAGGCTTAAGTCATCAAAATGGCAAAGAAATATAGCCGGACAGGCGAAATGAGGAATAAAAAGTTTCGAGAAGAAAAACAAAAACAAAAAACGAATTTAAATGACCAAATGTGGTCAGCAAAATGTTTAAAAATAAGCAAACCCATCTCCAAATGTGTCTAGCTAAAAGATCTTCTAAAATAAAAGGGAAGCATATTTATAATAATACTTTCCAGTCACACAACTGAAACTGTACCCACAACATTGCCATAATTACTCATCCCCAAAAAAAGTTACAGAAAGAAATGTTTGGAACTGCCAAATGAATTATGCGGCAAATGCCTCGTTATTAATTAGACTCATTTGCCATTCGAGTTCAGCCCGAGATTGTTACCATGAAGACACCTTAATTAAATGTCTGTCTGCGGCGGATGAGTTCCAGATTCAACCGCAGAGTCAAAGTTTTTCGACCATCCCCGGGGTGGTTCTCCCTCAGTGTCGCTGCTGTTTTGTTTTTTCGCCAAAAATTATTTTGCATATGAGAGTTTTTGGCTCTACCCCGAGATGATTGGGTTGCTCTTGCCCCTGGAGATTTGTCATTTTCATTACCATAAATCAATTTGTTAATTAGTGCGCCACTTTCAGTTGCCTGTGGTAGACAATGGAGTCGATTAGCCATCAGTTTCCATAGAACATGAATGGTAGCGATAGAGCTCCAGGGTGTGAGGTAATTAGTTGGAAAGCACAGGAAAGTGTGTATAACTGGATAATTAAGTTGTATATAAAATAAAATATTATATGGCAGTTTTCTTTAAACAAATATTTAAAATCTTTGGTTTTACTTCCTTTTTCCCCTTATCTTCTCAACTTATTCCAATTACAATTAGTTACTAAACTCTTGAATAAGCACTTCAATTAACTTTATCTGCCAAACACAGCCCATAATTCATTCTAAACTCATTTGGGTCAGTCGAAGCGTGTATAAGTTCTAGGGAAAATGTACAGATTCGACTTCTTTATGGGAATTTCCACCTCCCATAAAGGCAAAGCAAATAAACAAATAAAGCTGCCCAGGCAATCGAAACAATCGAATCTTTAATCCCATTTAGTTTGCGCATCGAACTAAAATTACTTCAATTTATTTTGATGGTCAATATAAAGGAAAAATGCGTGAATAGCTGCAAATATAAATATTTTATTTGCCATCCGCAACGAAGAGCTTTAAATTGCTGGCAACTTTAAGCTGCCACTTTAGTCACTTTATGGCGGGGAAGGACGAGACAGGAAGCAAAGATGTGGCAGCCATTTAATGTCAACCATCAAGCATAAAGCCCTTGTATCCTTCCACCTTCTTGAAAAATAACAGTTTACACAAGAAAACAAAACAGAAGCCCGCCCATAAATGCAGAATGGGGAACCACATGTGAAGTGCCCTGGCTTTGACTTTGGCTTGACTTGGCTTCGCTCGAGCTGCATCCTCCAAAGTGCGCCAGAGTGAAATGCATTTCAGCAACAATTGTTGCCAGCTGTAAATAAACACGACTTGCCCCGCTCCACAAAATAAACAAAAAGAAGGCAAACACTGCCATGATAATAAGGTATATAATTTAATATCAATCTGACAGCCAGAAGGCAACAAAGTGCATAGACGACGAAATCAACGCTGCATTTTACCCGACTTTTTTTCTTACTTTTATTGGAGATAGTGTAAGGTAAATACCCTGAGATAGCTATTAGAGATGTGCTGATATCGATTGGCAATAAGCGAAATGCTAGGGAGAGAAAGGAAATTAATCGGGAAATGGAAAGAGTAGAATGGTAATTTTTTGGAGTTACTTAAGGTTTTCGGGGTTTATGCATTATTTCATTTGAATTAGATTCGATATTTTGTTTAAATTGAATATATTAAATAGTTTCGATTTTATTTTAATAAATCATAAGATCAAAAACATAATTCAGTGATAGTCTTTTATATCAGGTAATTCTAATAAGTAAAAATTCAAGGTTTTACCTTTTAACTCTGTATATAAAGCCAAGTCAGGAGATTGTATCTTATTATCCCTTTTCAGAAAGGGCATCCCTTCGTCATTCTCTCCTTGGAACTCCCTTTCCTGGGTGCTGCTCCCTTGTAATTTTTTTCCTGCCGTCTTGTTGTGTTGTTCGTGGGCAACTTCACTTTTATACGTAGTATGCATTGTCTGTCTGCCTGTCTAGAGGTACTCAAATGCTACTCTCTCGATGCTATGCGTTTCTTCCTTTGGATCCCATTTTTTGCTTGCTTTTCCATTTTTTCTTTTCTGTTTGCTAACGAAATAAATGCAGTTTGTGTGTGCGCCTGCACTTGTTGTTTGTGTTGAGCCAAGCAGAACATTTCCATTTGAATGTTCTTTTAAGCGAAAACAATTCTTTTCTTTGTTTTGCTTTCGAGAATCCCTGGCTGCGAATTTTCCAGGTTGTGTGTGTAAGGGATACGCCCCGACCCCCGGAATCCGTTCGAGTGTTTAGCAAATTAGATCATGGATTTTTCCTCTGATTTCTGGGGGTTATCGTCGCTGGGATGTCATTATCGGGTCCCGCCCACTCACCTGGACGCCCTCGAGGGTAATTTCCTTTTGTTGTGCACTCTTTCGAATATTTTCCCTTAAAGTCCTTCGGTGGGATTTTATTTTACATTTTTTTATGCTGCAACTATAAAAAAGTTTTTACATTTTTTACGGCACTTATTTCTGCTTTCCTTCTTCTTACCCATTTTATTCTGCGGGTAACAAAAGAAGTTTTCTGACGGCGAGTGCATTATATTTTGGACTTACGGCGAGAAGTTGATTATGTTGATTTGTGGAATTGATTTGCCAGCGAGGAAGGGGGAAATACTGGAGGGATAGAGCCAGGGACCCTGTCAGACACTACTTTTAACCATAAAATATTCGTGGCATGTGGCTGGCAAAATGCTAACCGATTGTTCTTGCTGTCGTAGGGGGTTTTAAGTCGCGAAATTGGTTGGTTAAAAATATTGCATAAAGGGTAAAGAATTTTCATCAACAAAATGGAAATAGAAAAGACGTCTTAAAGGGACGCGGTATTAAATAAAAAAGAAAACTTCAGTAAGTTAACCTTTTCCTTAAAATAACTAGACTTATATAATAAAATTCGAAATTCAATGAAAGTAGTTTTCTTTCATAAGACATGACCCAAAGCAAGAAAATATTCCTTTTCAGAAACTGAACACATACACAAGCAGTTTTCCCAACATAAGGAGTCTCGTAAACAGGCTCACAGGCTTACAAAAAAAATTGGGAGAGAGAGCGAAAAAGCCTTAAGAAAATTGGTCAAGGGCATGTCTAAGCTAAAGCAAAAAAAAAGCAAAGAAAACCAAAGTCGAACACGAAACTAAACTCATTTAAGGCCAAAACCTAACAAGAAAATTTCGAACAACCAATTCAGAAACTTCCCCTTCATAATTCGAACTCAGGAAATTAGAATCATATGGAATTAGAAAATAAATAAATATAATTTAAAATCCTATAACCATAAGAGGATTTTTAAAAGTTAAAATATCCCTGTCAGTATTACATATATATTCACAAAAAATATAAATATAAAACCTACAAACCGAAATTCGAAACTCACAACTCGTATTTCCCCAATTTCGAAAACTTCCCTTCCGTAATTCGAAACGCATAAAGCTGGCAGTAACGAAAACCCATTTCTGCTCTACTTCGAAACACCCCTTAAAATTCGAAAATAAAACGTAAGGCGGAAAACGGAATGCTTGTACGTAACATGCCACAAGTGTGACTCTCTCACGTCGACACTCTCTCTCGATTGCCTATGAGGAAACGTTTACTGCACGTGATGAAAGTAGCTCGACATAACGGCACAGATATCAACAGAGAGAGAGTGCCAAAGTGGGGGTGAGAAATGGAGGGAAAGGGATAGGAAGAGATAGAAAGAGAGAGAGAGCGGACGAGAGCGAAGGGTGGCTAATTCTCGCGCCGTTTCCCGGGTATAAATACGGGTGTCCTGCGGCCTGAGCTCCTCAGTCGACCAGCAGCTCGCCAAGAGTTCACATCCGGAGAGCAGGACCAAGAAAATATTTGAACCAGGAAATCCATCGCCCAAGTGACATTTTTACGTAACATTTCGAGGCATCCGACGAAATGGCCATTCCGTTCTACGAAGACGAGCACGTCTCAAAGTCCGAGCCCAGCGGCGATCAGGTGGATAGTCCCATGGCCTTCTCCATTGATCCCGGACACGACCAAGTGGACTTCGAAGGACCTCCGGCACCGGCGGCACAGCAAGTTCCCGGAACGGGAGCAACAAGTGAGCCAGTGGCCGCTCCCAGCGCCGAGGAGCAACTGTTGGCATGGAAAATCCTGGCCATCGCCATGTGCAAGGTCCTGAAGCAGTTCTACCAACAGCACAAGGCGGCGGGAAAGTCCAGCAAATTGAAGGCCACCGTTCAGGTTCAGCCGCAGGCGCAGTAAAAAATACGAACAGAATTACGAAAAAAAAAAACACCAACTAAGGCTCCAAAAAGCGCAACTTGTGATTACTTTACGTTGGTGAGAACTAGCGCAGCCCCCCGAGAATCCCCCGAGAGAGAGAGCGAGACAGTGACAGAGAAATGTGAATCAATTTCCCAAGGAAAAACCCAAACAAAAAAATGCATCATTTTTTAAACATGTATTTTCTTTGCCGGAAATTATTCCCGCCAATAATTTCTAAATTGCCGTCGCAAAAGCTAAAAAACAAAACTAAACTTTGGATAAGCGCAAATGTGATAAATAATTTTGCTAAAAATATTTCCAGTCCAAATATTTGTTTAGTGAGCCTATTTAAGTTAATTTAATTTAACTGATTAAGCTAAGTTCTCTTAGAAGGTCGGCCCAGTGCAAAGGAATAGGAAGGAAGCGAAAAACCCCCAAAAAAAATTCTGGACAAAATCAGAAAAGATATCGAATCTAAATTTTATAAGCAGCAGCTAGTTTTCAAGCAGAAACCAACCTAGTTGATAAGCCAAACTTTTCTATATACTATATCTATCTACGAATAGTTACGATGACTTTTTACAAACAACTCTCTTGGTGTCTATTTATGGGTAAAATTTTAATGTTTCAACTTCATAGGTAGAATGCTTCTTCAACTTAGCGAATAGTTATGGAAATATATTTTTAAAAATACCAAAACAAATATATTTTTATATTTACTTTGCCATCGATATGTAAGCTGTGTGTATGTGTGTCAATTTAGTTACTAGATCCGTAAAATAAGCAATATATGTGGCTAAGACTCGAAATGGGAAAAACTGGAGTAGGGACGTATTTTGGGGTCACGAGCATAAACATAGTACAAGTTCAAAAGTAGAAATATTTACATCCATAAATAACCCAAAAAAAAACAAACTAATTATGGTTTAAGTAATCTAAATGTAAACTAAGCTAAGTAAACCAAAAATATGCATATAAAATTAAATAAAATATGATTAAATTAATACGATTCGTTTCTTTTTTAAATTTATATATTTAAATATTTTCTTTTCAGCTGGGATTGAAGGTGGGTTTGAAAAATTATTATTATTATTAATTAATGAAATCTTTGAAAGTAATCAATTAGGAACATACCATTCTTATCACAATTATAACTTTAATAAATTGAGAAAGAATAAGAAACTATATATATTTAGCTACGTGAAGTTTAGATTTTTATAATTTGCTCTATAATTAAAACAGTAAATTTTAAAACTCCAACAAAAATACTACCTTTACTTGAAAACTCCACTGATTTTAGCATTTACTTAAGCAATCCTTGATAATGCTTTGTCACCTCAAAAAGGTACTACTGTTTTTTATCCCTCAATCGAAATCTTTGTGAATGGTTACCAGCGGTGGAGATCAAAGCCTACGTCAGACAATGGCCCACCGATAATTCCTCATATTTCACAAACCCAATTTCCGAGCTACATACAATCGGCCCGGAAAAATGTCGCGTGGCGCCACCCATCAAATACCAAAATCTGCCTTAGGGCTGAATTTAAAAAAAGAAGTAAGAGACTTTCGATTTTTTAATACGCTTTGTAAAAGGCCAGGCTGCATGTAGATGCTAAGCTGCTTTTTTAATTTTCTAAAATACAAATAGAAAATTCGGTCTTAGCGCCGCCCACCGAAGCCATCAATCAGCGAATGGACATATCCATAATAATATCAATCAGGGCAAGAACTGCCAAAGAACAAATACCATTTGCCAAATAAACTGTTCCCCAGCGCCTGAAGATGATTTTAAATTTTTTTGATATTTTTCTTCCAGGCAGATAAGCAGAAGCCAAAGGATTTCGCATTTATTTTTTATAAAAATGCGCATTATAAGGACGGTTAACTGTCTGAATTCAATCAAATGTCCCCCCGGGAATTTGCACTTTTGTTTGCTCTAGCGTCCACACATGATATCGTATCCTTCATCCTTCAGCAACCCTTTCTCCGGGAGAAAGCGGTGAAAGCCTCAAGTGCATGTGTGTGTGCTTAGCGAGCGTCCAGCTGGGTTTTTCAGTGGGGGTGTAGTTGGGATGGTAAAGTGACCCGTAAACAAACAGTTTTTGATTTTTTCAGGCCATTTTAAAGGGTATAGTAGAGTACATTGAAATTTATAAAAATATATAAAAAACAAAGAATATATGATAATTAAATATAGATTGCTTATATTGTGAATTTCCATAAATGAGATTAATTTGAAATTGATAACAACGAACAGTAAGTAAAGTAACTGGAATATGCTATATGCTTCTAGCGGCTAGATATAAATAAATAAATAAAAAATACATTTTCACCAGGTTTATACCGCATTAACCAGTCTACTCCTTTTTTTTTTTAATATTCCCCAATCCCTTCCAAGAAAAATCTCCTTATGCAAACATTTGTATGATCAAGCATGTACTTAGTTATTTGGCTATTTGAGTTTCTTTCGAGGCATTTTTTAACTTAATTGAAAGTACACAAACTTACTAAGCAAATCAATTGCTTTTTCCCTACCTTTTTCGCTCCTGTCCCGAGGGCAAAGAATGTTTGCAAAACTCAAAGAGAACTTGAAAAATGTATGAAACAAGATTATTAAAAATAAATTAGAGTTGGCTTTGCCCTAATGAAAGTGGATACCGGTGGTTCAGGTTTGTTTATCCGAGTGTTCTCTTTGGTTATTTTATTTTTTAGGAACGTGCTTAAGTGCGGATTCATTTCAATCTGGCTGTTCGTCGGGTCGGATTTGTGGTCATCATTAGTGTGCTTTATTAAGTGGAAATAGAAGTAGCAACTCCAAGGGAAGCGCTTTAAGCACAGCACAATCTTTAATCCCCTCTCTCAAGGTCGTCCTTTGAGCAAAACAAACTGCATATGTTGCATCTTTGAGCACGTTTCGCCGGTGGAATGCATATGCTGAACGGGAAAAACACGAAAAGTAACAACTAACGTAGGGGGGACCCTGGAATTAGGCCACATTTTTGTTTATATTTTTTTGCAAAAAGGGTTGGCTGAGCAAATCTGGGTCAAGGTGAAGAAGCATTCCAAAGTGCACTCCGGCAAAGTGCATTCAAGTTGAAAGTGAAACTGCATCTGGTTTCGTGACAGGCGGTCGCAGCTTGCACTTCACAGAAGGGCAATTTGGAATATATGTCAATTGTTTATTAGCAAAAGGGAGACAGAACTTTACAGAGTATAAAGAAAATTAAGTTTTAATTGGAGAATATGAAGGTCTTAGCCAGTAAACTTAACGATGACAGTTTTTATTTGTAACATTTAATTGTAAGATGGCTTGTGTTAACATAAAATCTACAATTATGAATTTAATTCCCAAAAAATTTCCCTAGGATAAGTATTTCATTGAGCGATTTCTCCATCTCGAAATAAATATTGCTTCCCATTTTTCAAGGTATCTTCACATCACATTTCCCATTTTTTCCCCTTAACAATTAAATTTAATGGCAAGTTCAATCCACCGCAGGCTGTATCGTTCCCCTTCAGCTTCAAGGACCGACATTGGTTGCACTTCATCATTACAATTAATACAGAAAATGCAGCAGATCAAAGTGCGAATGCAAAGTGTGTGGGCTGGGCTGGCGGAAAATGGGAAATCGCGGACAAAAGGCGCGATAGACAAAAGGCGGCGACAGTCAAAAGGCAGAAACAACAACCACAAGTTGCCAGTGCCATGTCAAAGGTAATGACAGAAGCCAAACAATTGAAAAGTTGTAACAAACAGCAGACAGGGGGGATAAAACGGCAAAAAGAGTCGCAGAAACAATGAGTCTTCGTTAGCCTTGGCAACAGAAGCAAAAGCAAAAAAATATGTAATGCATAAAAAAATCACAAAAATATATCAAACAATTGTTAAAGCAAAAAAAAAAGGAAGCAGGAAAATAAGATCAACTTGGCAAGCAATTTTCAAGCAATATATTTTCCGCTGTTGAGCAAAACTTTTCACGCGCTTTTTGATGTTTCTCCTTTTGGTCAAAGTGCAAAAATAACAAGGAAAAACCGCGTAGAAATATTTAATGAGGCCAGAGTGCAAGAAAAAAGTAAAGAAAAAGAAAACCAAAGCCAACAAAAAATCTAATTTAATAATCAAATAAAAAAGCTGGTCAAGGGAGCGGTCCCCCGGGGAAAGGCAAGGCAAATTGGAAAGCGGGAAAACGAAGCTATGCAAATGCCGCAGATAAAGAGGAAAAAATGCGATTCGCATAACTTGAGCGATTTGACAAATTTACGAGTGAGTTTAGCGGACTAATCATTAGAGATATCTTTTTCCCCTCTTTAAAAGTAACCACCCCGCAGGCTAGAATCCACACACAGCGAGGAGGAGGTTTTCATGGGGAGGAAAGCCAGCGAAAAGCCGGAGAAAGCTTTCCACTGCGTTGACAACGCTTCTGCCTGCAGCTCTACGTTTTCTCTTTTGGGAAATGCTCTAAAAGAAAAGGTAGCTTAAGTTTGTCGGTAAAAATATTAAATAATTAAAATAAATGTTTTTTAATTATTTTAATTAATTTAATTTTATTTCTTATTAAATTTCTTATGTTTTCCAGTATTAATCAATATTAAAAATAAATAAAAGTGACCCCCAAATCTGTACATCCTGTTTGTAAGGGCATTTAAGAACCGCTATCAAGCTTTACATTTTTCATTTTTATTGTTATGATTTTCGTAACGTTTTTATTTTGCATAGCCCAAAAAAAAGTGAAGAAAAAAGAAAATCTCTTGCACATAATTTTAATGTTTATCGTCTTTTATTGTCAAACAAATTATTTTTGATATTTCTGCTGCAGGCGATGGCTGCCGTCCTTCCCCAAACTTTGCCAGGTGATTCTGTCTGGGAAATGATTCAGCTGCCGAGGGTAACCAAGGAGATTCAGGACGCACATATCTTGTAATTTGATTAGCATGTGGCAGCACCGGAAAAAAGGAAGGAAAAGCGTAGGAGGGGTTGGTAAAATAATAATCATAAAGAAAATCCCGAAACGATATGCTGATCTCTATCGGGCGAAAGTCAAAACAATTTAATGCATGAATAAAAAATAATAATTTTCTTGTGAGGACATCCTGCTGCGGAGTGTTATTGGATTTCTTACCAAAGCGGAGAGTTCATATGTGCAACTCCAAGGATCCAACCCCCAAAGCCCCCACCCAACTTCTCTTATCTCTCCCTGGATTTGTCTTCTGCCTTTCATGTCTCGATATATACATATTTGATTATTTATCCAGCATTAAAAGCTAGTTGAATAAAAATTTCGCCAGCACACACACACGAGCTCATTTTGCATATGAATTAAAACGCAATAAATTAGCAAGGAGCGTTTTTGCCAATTGAACTGTTTGTCCTTTTTCGGGGGAAACGGAAGGATGGCGCACAGGAAGCTTTTGTTTGACTTGCTAATGCTTCCAAGTCTCGCCGGTTGTCGTGGATTAACTCAAAGCCGAATGGAAAATGGAAAAACGAAGAGCAGAGTCACAGCAGAGCAGCAGAAGCTCTTAATAAGCTGATTTGTTATTTATGATGTTTTCCTAATGATTTTCTAATGTGTGAGGGTGAGGGTGTGGCAGCCGAAAGTAATGTCTTTTGGAGTGAATTTAGATAATTATCTGTTTGAATAAAGCAGCAGGTTTAATATGAAAAAATAATAAATTTAATTTAATTTGTAGCTCCATAAAAAGTATGGAATTCCACGGTCGGCAATAGTAACCTCTCTTTAAGCACCACACAAAAATACAACTTGTAACACGGGCTTAAAGATTTACTGATTTTTAATAATAATTTATTAAACCAACAAATAAAGACCTCAGGGATGTTTCCCCTCCTCAAACCAACCAACATAAATTAGTTAGTGTCGAGTGCGATGATCTGATGGCTCCGACCCAAATCCGACTTAATACGCTTCGCTTAATTGTTTACGGCATTAAAGCAAAAACCCCGGCAAATCCAATAAACAGTTCCCAGTCTCGCTACCTCGGAATCAGGGTCTAGCTGCCCAGTGGACAGGCCATCAATATTGCATCACAACATGACATCACATAGCACGCAGCCCAGACCAAAATCGCGGCGACAGGAAATATCCTGGATGAGTGTGGATGAGAGGAAGTGGCTGGGGGAACGATGCTGCTGATGATTCGGTGGCAAACATTAATCAGCGAATTATCAATGCAAATAATTTTCAACACGCCTGAATGCGATATCAATCAACGGACATCGCTTCCGCTGCAATAGCCAGCGACGACACCAACAACATTAACGAAGCAGCATATATGTATGTACATATGTAGGCACATACACATCCCAGTCTGGGGCACTTAACACACAATTAAGTGCAAATAATTGCAAGCGCTGCATATAAATGATTTGTTTAAGCTAACATGACAGACACACACTGCGGAACGGGCCGGGAAATGGCGAAATGGGATAAATCACCCAGCATCTTCATTTCGGAAAAGGTACTGTGGTGCAACATGGTGATCGACAGGGGCTGAAGGTTTCCATTAAAAAAGTCTTCAAATATTAACTGAGATGAAATATATAAAGGATCTTAATCTATGTAGTTAAATAAATCAGCTTTAAAAGATGCAATGAATATCAACAATATATCTCTAGGAAATATATCAAATTTCATGTAATTTCCATTAATTAAGTATTTTATGAATGAAATTTTCAAGACTTGGCTTTCGGAATATTAAATTAATATTAATAAATTAACTAACACTATGTTATAGCCACTGTGGCAGCGAAAAGGCTACACCGACAGCTCGATAAGCGGATAATGAATTTGAATTTTGTTGCGGATGCATCGACCTGACCGGCCAAGTAAGCCCCTGGCAATGGGACTTATGGCGGGTGGGGCTGGAAATCTTGTAAGGATGTGTGGGCTTGCATCTCACCGCTTGACCCCTGATCACCAGACCCTCCACCTCCACGCCTTATTGACCCGTCCTCCCTCTTGAACGCTGACTATTGGCGCGCTTAATTAGTATAATCCGCGTTGGAATTATTCAAGTGTGCACTGTGAATTGCAATAAAGGGGCGGGAAAATCGTGGGCGTGTGAGTGCTAGTTACGCCTCTTGGCAACGCATGAGTGTGTCCGCGTGTGTGTGCTTGGGCTTCATCCTGATTATGATAAGATTGGCAAAGCTGCATAAATTTAATGACAGCAATTAAGCGGAGCGCCAAAGTTTTCGCAAGAAGTCTTATCATTGGAGCAGCAGCATGAGCAGGGAATTCCACTGAAAAGTGCATGGCATAATTGAATACTATTAAGCCAACTTAATGCGCATTTCATTGGGCCACGCGACTCACACTTAACCCTTTAAAGGCGAGGGTTGCCTATGACTTGCACTTGAATAAATCATTTTTATTTAAAGTGTTTCAGTTTGGAGAGAATACAAAACTGCACACTTTATTATTAAATCTATACTTTCATCAGATATTAAAAAAAAAAAAATTGTATGTAATATAGAATATAAATCATTATAAAATTAAATAATTTAAACGAAAAGTAATACAAATT
The DNA here is from genome assembly GCA_018153105.1 of Drosophila rufa. NCBI lineage: Eukaryota > Metazoa > Arthropoda > Insecta > Diptera > Drosophilidae > Drosophila > Drosophila rufa. The sequence continues at coordinate 12,118,844 of JAECXS010000085.1, forward strand.
GCATCCTAACATATTTTAAAACATGGCTCTTAACTTTAATTCCGGCTTAATCGGGTTAAAAGGGCAACATCAAGAGAATTTGCATATGGACGAAGAACATGCATGTAAGTGTCATTAAATATGCAAATTGCAAAATAAATACACGAGCGAAACGATATGAAAAACAATTTGGTCCAAATGAGATTTATGGGGTCCAGTTGGCAAGGAATAAAAGAAAAATGTGTAAAGTGCACTTAAGCAGCCGAAAGGATTGCTTCCTGCGCTCGCAGCTGCCCCGTTCCCCGGGATTTCTTTCCTTTCCTTCTGCGGTCATTTTGTGTGAATCACTGGCGACGCTCAGACTCCGCCGACTCCATCGCCTCCACACTTTTCCCAGGAAGCCCGTAATGGAGTTTTCATTCAAATTATTTTCGGTCCGAGCTCTCTGAGAAAATGCAGCGAAAGCCAAGGAGGCAGTAAATTGCCTGAATTGATGTGTTCTCTTTCCTGTTTTGGTCGTTCTCTTTGCCAACTCTCTTTTATTTGTTGTTTTAAAAAAAATCCACACATATTGTCTTGTTATAAATCAGCAGCGGAGGTGGAGCGACTGCCAAAATAAATATTTTTTGAATCTTTTGAGAGAGAAATAAACTATTTTTAAAATTTTTAAAATCTAAGATAGACCAAAAATGGTTTCTAAGGAATATTAACCAGCAAAAAAGAATTTTTCTATAAATATTTAAGGTTATATTCGCCTACAAAAGTACCCTCCTTTACCCTATCTAATCGACATTTTCCGCATTTTCCTCGCCAACTTTGGCAACCACATGGCTCACATTTCATGTTCATGCTGAGGGAAACCCACATAATATATGCATGCACTCCACCCAATCGCATCCTTTTACAGCCACGAGACCCGAACAATGCAAAATTTTACACATAAAAATTCTTTTCGCACTTTTTGCATCATTAATTGCGATATTTATGACTCGAACCCACCAAAAACCCATGGAAGACAAGGGTTGGAGGATCTGAGCGACATTTTCTATGTAAATTTGTGCGCCTTTTATTGAGCTGTTTGTACGTGCTGGAGGTGTCAAACTCCACTAAAAGGGAACAGCGAAAATGTGCACTGAAAAGAATATTTAATTTAAATATTACTTAAACAAAATATAGAATATGTCCTAAATAATATGCAGATCGAACTAGTTACAGTGAAGATAGAATTTCATTTACAATTTTGACCAAGCAAATGATTAAGAATTATTTTCGTTTAAGATTTAACCAAAGAGAGGTTTATAACTTTGAATTTTCACTACTGATAAGTAATTGTAATTGCTTAAAACATTAACTAAGGTGAAAATCATTTTAAAATAATTTTTTCCCAGTGCACATATGTCGTTGTCGCCAAGCGGAGGCGAAAGGAAAACGCGGCTCGTGCGCTTTTGTTTGTTGTTTCAATTTCGTATAAACATGTAAATAATTTCCAGCTGATTGCGCAAATTCGTTGCGGGCTTGATTTTTATTATTGCATCCCATGTGCCTTCTCTTTCGCTCTCCGTATAGCTCTCTCCCTTTCACTTCAAGAGCGGCATCAGGATGCATAACGAATTTTGAATTGCAGATTCCTTTTTTCCTTTTTGTTGGGTTCTGCTGCCGTTTTGTACTCTCCTTCGGGTGCGTTGTTCGCGCTTTTGTTTTCAATTTGCAATAAGTCTGTCAATTGGCGAATTAATAAACTGGAAAATTCAGCACAAACGGGGACAGATTGGAAAAGTCATTTGGGAAGCTGAGGGTAAGTAAATTTCCCTACCATCAGCCAGCATATGAGTTGGGAATTTGATTTGCTCTGCTTCAGTGTTTTATTTAAATAATATATCTTGAAAAAGAAAGGAAGTATGTTCTTAATTTTGGAAATTTGCATACAAAAAAGATTCTTAGTTAATCTAAGAATCCTTGTGTTCATAGAAATCTCTGAATGATTTTCTTCAGACAGTAGTTAATACCAAAACGAATTCAAATGTGATTGGTAGTGACAAAATTCGGTTCCTAAAGTTAAAAACTTTTACTTTCTTACGCGATGATTCCTTAAATAAAATATATAAAAAGCTGCGTTTAAAAGTCCATCCACACGTCACCTTTAGAACCACAAAATTTCCAAATTAAGTCTTAGGCTTCATCTACCCAATAAGCTTCATGGCATTTTGTACAATTTAAAAGCTGTAAAAAATCTTTCGATCTTTTAACCTCTCACCTCATTATGTAAATTCGCAGAAAATTAGACAGCCCATTGCAGTTTTATGACATTAAGTTGTAGAGCCCTAAGAACTGTCAGCGGGTTCACAAAAATTAGCCTGATCCTGTTGGCTAAAATTATGCAAATTTACAAATTTTACGACTGGAGCCAGGAAGAAAAAACATTTGCCAAACAATTTTACGACTTTCCAATAGGCAAATTTGCGACTCTAACCTAATTAGCTATTGACTGCAGATATCCGAGAAGAATCGTAAAATTGTAGGCACGTGCGGGGCCAGGATAATTTTCCACCATCTGTCCGTTTAAAACTGGCCCACGTCATAAATGTCGAACGGCTGAAAAATACATAAATATAATTTTAAAGTTAAATGAAATGATTAGTGACGGTTGACTGGCAAATTTTTGCATCTCCCATTTGGCTGCAGGCGCGATAAAAACTCAATAAAAATACGCGGCTGGCAATAAAAAATAAAAATTTCACTTTGATTTTTACAGGGTTGACGAGCTGTTGACGGTCTCGCGAAAAATTGATGTAAACGGGTTGTAAAAAAATGGGTCGATGAGGGGGGAAACTATTTTGCATAAATGGTTAGGATTTTGTAGGTAGCCTTTGTTATACCGAAAATTAAAGGATATATTTTTTCTAATATTCTTTTGAACATTTACCGGTGCGGAAATGCAAACAAGCTGTTGCAATATGAATAGAAATTCAATTTAAAAACTTAAATTGAGGCTTTCAGTGGCGCTCTCATTTTTAAGGCTTAAAAATATAGCAGAAGTTTTTTTAAATGTTTTACAAAATCGTAGTGATTAAAGGATTTCTATATAGTTGGGTTTCTAAAATAAATACCAATAATAAAATGTAACTGCTAGTGAAAGTATTCTCTCAAATGTGATAGAAACTTTTAGTTAAAGCAAAGGGCACTCCTGTTTCATTTAATGTGTCCCTAATTTTGCCTCCACATTATTAGTATGTCCTGCCAGTTGCAACATTCAGTTCGGTCTGATCCAACAAAGCCACTAACTAGCTAGTATCGAAAACAATTCTCCCTCATTCGCCATCCGCTATAATTTGACATAATTTATGCAGCGCCCGGCCAGTTAATCAAATTGCAGAGTGCTGGAAAAATTCCTTTGGACGCTATGCAGCCGTGCAGCGGACGAAGGGGAAATTGCAATCAAATCAGCTGCCGGTCCGCAGGCCAATCTAATTCAATTTTCAAAACAAATTCGTGTCATGGCCCGGTCACAACAGCCACATAAACACAAATAGAACGTCACGCGCTGCAAAGCCGAAATTAAATTCCCCCAGAGTGAACCGAGGAAAGAAAAACCGAGTACCGAAAATGCAACCAGACACATGTGGCGAAAAAAATGCAGAGGAAATTGTCCAGTTTTGTTGGTCGGTTTTTGGTTTTAGACAACGGAAGTTGAGGAACAGGCGACCAGCAGCAGCAGGTGCCAAAACTGACGCCTGGCCAAATTGTTGGCCAAAGCACTCAAACAGGGCAAGGTATAAAAGAAACAGGGGAGAGAAAACCAACAAAAAATTTAAATTGTAGTTATTTGGACTAAGATATACCTTGCACCTACAGAGTTATATATTTTTTACGCTTGCAATATAATTTATAATTTTAAAACAAATATTTGAATTTGTTGTCAATAATATATATACAAAAGAAAAAGTGTTTTAATAATAATCCTCTAGCATTTCGTGTACTTTTTATAAAGTTTGGTATTACTATTTCAAAAAAACATATTAAGTGCTCAGGAAATGTTTATAATAATTGTAAATACAAAAAGGCTTTTCTCATATTAGGTCTCATATAAGAGTCTAGACAAGTCAGTTTTACCCTTAAACAAAAAAGCACTGGGTATCACAATAAAAAAGAATGCAATAACTAAAAGCAAAGCAAAACTGAAGTGAAATGAACTGGACCCGGCAGGCAGTCCAACATTTGACGAATGTGCGGCAAGCCTGAAGCTTGGCCACAGGTTGGTCAGACCTTGTTTTTAAAGTTGGCTGAAAGGACGGGTGAATAAATGGGTGGTTTTGTGGGTGTATTGGTGGGTATAAAGGTGGCTGCCTGAAATGAACGCCGCAACATGCTGCGGTTACTTGGGGAGTGGAAAAGTGAAGTGGAGCTTATAAATCTCACACACCAACTGCGAACAAAAAGGGGAAAACAGCAAATGCAATGCCAGAGTGCAACAATGAAATACGCAAAATATTGACAGTCCACAGTCCAGATCAACGGGTAGCAGGGGGCATTTGGTTGAAAGAAAAAGAGTGGCAGCTACACTGAAAAGTCATACCAAATGCACTCGCAACATGCGACTTGCCTGCCTGTTACAATTAAAGTCCTGCAAGAGAGAGTGGGACATCCAGTTCATACTACCATGGGACTAAGGTGCGTATGAGAGATATGATGCACTTTAAAATTATTTTTTCAAAATATATGTATTTCTTACAATGAAGAGATGCAAAATATATACTTTTTAATTAATGAAGTTTAATTTTATAAGAAAACATATTTTATTTATATTTCTTATATATGCTTTTCTTTCTTCTACAAAAAATATCTCTGAAACACACCCAATAACCCCCCTTTCACGGTTCCCCACAATTAAAGTCCCCTGCAAGGATACAACAGGAACGGTGGCCTGGAATATAGAGGCGCTGGGGAAGTGGACATTACTCTCTTATGTAATGCAGTGGACAGCAGGCTGGCAGCAACACTCGACAACCTGCGTCGCGTCATTTGGCCGCCCATGATTCTGTGGACAAAGGACCAAGAACGATGGCGGAGGAGCAGCTGCAATTGGGCTTGAATGCTTCGGCTGGCATGAATAAAGCATCCTTGTGCGCTTGTTATTAATCCGACATGATTGGCAGCAACGAAATGGACAACACACACACACACCCACGTATATACACAGACACCCAACCGGAAGGGACACAGGTGGATGGATCCAGTGTCCTGTCATCGGCCCACGAATTTCGAAAAGAGACGCCGACAAATTTGTTAATTTATTATGCCAAAGCGACGCGACGGCGACGGCGACGAAAAGGCAACGATTTTGACCCGACTCCCTCGGCATCATTTAGCACGCTCACACACAGATACTCACTCATACACACATCCACTCTCACCCTCACAAAGATGCCAAAAGTTTCTTTTTCGGGTTTGGGGCAGGCGGATTTTGCATCCAGCTCATTTGGCCGGCTGCATGTCAAGTGGTTCCGACTAACGCAAATCTCATTTGGAAACAAGAAAGTAATGGGAATTTAGGCTATAGAGAATGCGAGATACTCTTAAAAATTAAATATTAAATTAAATTCTTATTAACATGGTGTATTATTTTTCAAAGCATACTTTTTGGGACTTGAAAATAAATAATGAAATAAATGAAATTAAATTAATTTAAAATGTATTCCTTATTTCAATTTATTTTTATTCTTTAATTTTAAAGTTAAAAAAAATATAAACCTAAATTTTGAAAATATAAATTACAATCCACTTAAAAATGAAACGTTAGAAACAGAATGGTAGCATTTTTATAACAATACTAAAATTATTAAATACACATTCAACAATAAAAAGTTTCTTTCACTTGTGACTAAATATATTTAAAATTAAACTACATTATATTCAATGTAAAATTTAATAATAATAAAAACACCTTCCTTAAAAGTTCATGTATCCCTTTCAAAAAGTGCACCTGTGGCAGCTGCAACTTGGTTGCACAGATTACAGTTGTGTCCGTGGTGGTCAGGCAGTGTCCTTTTTAATAAAGGCAGGAGTCGCCAGGAAGTCGCTGCCTCGCAGCCATCTCCTGATTCACTTGATCATACAAATTAAGCCCCCGTGTTCAGTTGTGTCCGGGTTTGTTTGTTTGTTTTTTTGTCCACCACGCAAAACGAACTGCGGCATCGTGTGACTTAAAAGTGAAATATTGCAATCAGTCAATGGATTTTCCCGATGTCGTCCTCCAGTACGTAGGCTTCGATTTTAATTAAGGAATTAGGCAGAGTCACAGCGAACGTGAAATGAGCAGGCGGGCGACACTCACGAAAAGCTCATTAGGATGCCAGCCCCCTTCAGGACGGGATTGGAATTGGCCGGAGAGGTGGGAGGGATTACGTCAGGGATTGGATGCATCAAACTTAGTTAAAAGTGAGTGGAATGGCATGGCGGGATGTAAAATTAAGGGCAGAAAATTGTGAAGTCAGAAACCCAGCACGGGAACTTAATGATGAATTATAGAAATATTTTTTATAATCTATATTTTACAGTTATGTATCCTTAGGATAGACTTATCTAAAAGCTATCCCCTTGGATATCTTTAAATTTAACTTAATCTTAAACTCTGCTCTCCAACTACTTAGTACCAGATCAAGTCTGGAAACCACACAATTGACCAACAATACCTCGAATTAACTTTGATTAAACATTGGCCAAATGGATCATCAATGGCTTCGGGTTTGGCTAACACACCTGGGAGAGTACACAGGCTCATACAAAAGCACATACCCAAGTGGCCCAAGCATTTGTTCAAAATCTCCAGCGTTTAATAAGCGAACGGGAAAGGGGTGGGCGACCAAAAGAGAGCAGGGGAAGAGGGGACAACGACAGCAACAGAAATTACACAAATGCTGAAAATGTCCGTAAGGAAGGAATGGGTTAAACAGAGGCAATGGGAGAGAGCCACTCAGCAAGGAGAGTTGTGCACTTAGGAAAAAATTTGCAGGCAAAGAAATTTCTTTAAAATAATGCATCCAGAAAAACCCGAAGGAAGGCCTTAAATATTTATGTAAATAAAGGTCAAAACAATATATATCAAAGTTTCATAAATATATGAAATATGAATGTATATGAATATACAAATTCACGAGAATATTCCAGAATTTTTCTAAAGTGCCCCATGATTTTCTGTGGAGTGAATCGAGGTGGTCGGAGGTGAAGTAAGGCATCGTGGTTGGGCGTGGGGTCCGGTTTGTGTGGTTGGCACACCCAAAGTGGCATTAGAGATTTATCAAGTGTAGCGTGACGTGGCATGGACTAAGTCACAGGATGCACAGACCCCCACCAGCACACACTCCACTCCCCAACCATCGAAAGGACACTCTCCACACACGGACACATTGCATTACGTGTAGCGTAACAAATGTACAAAAACACGTAAACTCGATGGAAGGACAGAGTTGGATACGAAGGATTCTGGTGCTGCCAACTGCAGGCAAAACGTGGAAATGGAGCCGGGACACTTTGACTATTAAGCAGCAGCGACAGGATACAGGAGTAGCAGCAGGAGCAGAGCTCCTCACATTCGATACCCAGTAATTTATGGGTACGATCATGTGATGTTTAGGGGAATTGTAACTAAACTAATATAAATTATTATTATTTAGTGATCAATATTCTTTAATCCAAGCTAGTAAAATAATTTCCAATACTTTATCAATTAAAACTATTTAAAAGCGTTGTCCCTAAAAAAAATATTTATTAACCAATAATTCCTTTAATTCAATCCTTTAAAAACGTATTTAAACAGCCTACTACTACGTAAGATTTGTAAGGTAAATTTATTATTAAGGTAACTTGTCTTCCTTTAGTGCTTACAGAACTAAGAGATATCTAGCAGTTGTTATGTTAAACGATTGTCATTCTTGGACTTTCCATAGCCCGCTCCCCTAATCCTTTCCTCTTCCTGTCGCTTTTTCTTCTACTTCTGCGGGGGGCTATTCGATGACAATCAATGGTTTTTGGTCTGCTGCACACACTGGACCCAAAGTTGACTCAAACTCGCAATCGGAGGAGTACTTCTGGAGTCCTGCGACGCTGTGTATGCATGGGCATGTGTGCCGTGTCCTGTTTTTGGGTCCTCTTGTTGCTGCCACGCTTCATAAAGGATTCAAATTCGAGTGCATCAAGCAGAGCACCAGAGCAGAGCTGAGCTGAGTAGAGTGGAGAGGCCGGTCTAATTCCAAATAAATGAAGTGTATGGCAAACAATGTGGTCGAGGAGTCCGGGAGGGAGAGCACCTCAAATCTGCTGGACAAACTTTATCGTCCTTCACAGGCCAACACCAACTGTGCTCGGCATTTCCTCCGAGTACCTCTCAGCACGTTTTTATTTTGTCTCCTTTGTGGTTTCTGGTCTCTCCTGCCATAAATGCATTTGGCTTTTTCTAGTCCAGAGTTTTCCCCAAAAATTAATTAACTCTGGCCAATGCGGAATATTGGAACCCTGCGGGCCATGTTACTTTCGGGCTCCTTTGTGGCCTCTGCTGCTGTGTCTATCAGGGCCTAACTAATTAAAAAGTCAACAAAAACCAATCATAACATTGTGTTGACAATTTTTTTTTTGAGATTTACTCTGAGCTTTAATCAGGGGCTGTGATGAGTTCATTAGCTAAGGAGGGAAAGAGGTTGAAATGTGCATAATAAAGTTAAGATAAATATGTGAGTTCCATTAATACTTTAAAGAAGTCTACGAGAAATGTAGAAAAATATGAGATATATTTACTAAAAGGTACACTTACTAAAAGGTACACTTATCCTGTTTATTTAAGCATTTTCCTCCCAAGTCGTATTTATTATAATATAATATATGTATTTCCTTATAATATTATTTCCTATTCTCCAGAGCATTTGCAATTCGATCTCAATCCCAAAGCTTATTTATTGAGCTCATTCAAAAAGGGGGACTTAATCAAGTGCAGCATTTTTTGTTTCCCTTCAATTTCATGTGCAGCCCGAATTGCAACCGCCCAAAGCTGTCAATCAGAATGTTGCAGGTGGTGCACCGAGCTACCCATTAAAAAAGGGAAAACCGGGGGAGGAAGATACAGCCGAATCCAAGGCATTTGGCTAAATGTCGCTGATTGCTTTGCGAGACAAAAGGCGCAAAAAAGCGGCTAAGTCCTTGCCAGTCAAACATTGCATAAAATCCCATTTAATGCCAAGCAGTCACATGTGCTTGCCGCTGCACCACTCAAGGCACACATAAAACAATTTAAATTAAGCATAAAATAATTTATACTTTTAATTTAAATATAAAAGAGTTACGGTAATTGATGAAATTGAATGAATTTATTTTTATATTTTTTCTTCTTCTTATCAAACTTTTTCAAATATGCGAAAGTTCTACACTTTTAAATAGTAAATTATAAATAAATATATAATTATTTGTAAAATAGATGCTATGGAACTCTTTGTTTTACTTAAAACGTCTTAATGGGATTGGAATTTAACTGTGGTACATAAATCTTAGTAATTTTGTTCTCTGTGCACCGCACACCACCCACAGCAGCCACATCGAGTGCAGTTTTCTTTGCCATTCTAATGGAATTTTCCCCATGACTTAATTTAAACAATAAATGCGCTCAATTGAATGCAATTTTCATTCGTCGGTTTCGCTTCTCCTCCTTTTTTTTGCTTTCCTAAAAATATTGTAAGGGATATTCGAGCCACGTCCTGCCAAGGATCCTGCGGTTACACACCACTGATAAAGCCACTTGAGTGCAGCATGGGGGAATCCCTTCAGGAACACTTTTTCGATGACGTTTGCAGTTTTTTTTCTCCGCCGCTCCTTTTGTGCGTCCGTCCTTTGTGTGTTGTTTCCGTTTGCTTTGCTCGCTTAATAAACGTATACAATTTGTTAATTTGTCCAGGATCAAACATGAAAGTCGTCGTCTGCTGCTCTCGGTCGCTTCCTGCTGCTTCTGCTGCATCCTGGTAATTAGTTCCTCTTGCTAAAGCTAAACTCCGAAAAGCTAATTAGATTTTGGGCGAGGCGAAAAAAGATTTCATTAAATGCATGCGGCAAATGAATTCTGCGGCGGCGGCAGGATAAAGGCGGCAAAAAAGGCTTAAGTGGCGAGTGGAGATTTATGGGAAATGAGTTCTGAAGGAATTGGAAAGCGGTGGAGTTTTAGGGACATGAATTTAGTAAGAAAAATAAAAGGAGCGAAGCTAAAATGTTAGTTAAGGGTATCCAAAATTTAATTAACGGTGTTATGCCTATTTTATTATTTGTTTCTTATTTACAAATACAATTTACAAATACTAAATCTTAAAAACAAAAATATGAATGTAGCCTAAATATATATCGAAAAATTTTATAAATACTAACACATTATTATTTAAACAGAAAATATTACTAGTCATTAAATTTATTACCAGCCTAATTAAATATATTTTTAATTTTGCAATCTCTAAATTCCCTTTAAATTAAAGACAAGCTAACTTTAAACTTTTTTTAGTCAAATGAGCAGCAGGACAAACAAATTAATTCAACACATCTAACCAACAAAGCCGAAGGGCAGCAAAAAATCAGTGTTTCATTAATTAAATTAAAATCCACTTAGGAGCTCATTAAATGCAAATCTCAACGGGTCAAATAAAACATAGAAAAAACACAACAAAATCCGAATCGGATGGCGGAAAAAGAAAACAATTTTAACCGCAAAAACGCATTAAATGATTTGCGTAATTTACACAAAACAAAAACAAATTGGGCAAGCCAACAACAAAAAAAAGGAGAAAATAAGGGTAAACCGAAACCAAATGGCAAAAAATAAATAGCGGACGGCAACCGCATGTTAATTAAAAATCAAACTAATTTCCTAATTGCAAAGCTTACCAATCATTAAACACCAAACGGGGAAACCCAAAACGCAGACCAGCCAAAAAAAGTTGAAACAAAAATCCCATGAAATTCCTTTGATTTATTTCCAATGAGGGACAGAGAACGGACCATTTGACCAATTGTCACACGATTAAACAGACAAATTTGAAAATAATTTTTCATTAAATGCAATGCAAATCAAATGGAAAGCCAATCTGTGGCAGATGTCAGGGGGGGAAGTGGTGCGGTTAGAAGGGGGTAACACTGCATTAATCCTGTTACATGTCCATGTTCCGTGGCGGCTTTATAAAAGTGTGTGAGAAAGATGAGTGCGACTGTTTGTGGTGTGATCTGATCCCCTTTTTATCAAATGGCTGATAGAGGGTAATATTATGGCATAATAGGATAGCGAATATAAGGCGATTAAGCTTGCTTAAACAATTAAAATTTATTATAATACAATTATTTAGAGATTAAACTAATATTTATTAAACTAATAATTATGCAAAGGAAAATTGAAAAATAATTTTAGAATCAATAAATCCTTATTATTTGGAACTAAGGCTAGTTTAAGGGCATTTACTAAAAAAAAAAAAAGGGTATAAAATCCGTTAATACAAGCAACCTCTCTGCAAATTAAATGTTAATATTTTTTGTAGTACTTATACCTTACAGGATATCACGAAGTCCTTTCCCTCCATTTCCTTTACATGTTTGTAACCTTTTTGGGCTTAATTAAAATCCGCAAAGCAATGTGTTTTCCATTCTGCCCACCACTCCCGGAAAAGTATGCAACAAAAAAAGGGAATTTGCATATCACAAGCTGATGCCAAACACAAAAAAACCTATACCACCGATACGGATGCAGATATACATACATATGCATATAGGAGGGTCCATATGCAACATATTGGTTGGATGGAAGTAAGCAACAAAACAAACACACATTCGGACTCTATAAATTTCAATTTATTTGCGTAAATCATTTATTTTGCGTAATTTTCAGCTTAATTTCCAGCGAAAAAGAGTTTCGGCTTGGGGTTGGGTCGGTTAGAGGGTTTATGAGGGAAAACCCTCATAAATCAATTAGGACGCTGTGTGCCAGATTTTGGCAGCCAATTTTTGGTTTTGCGGCTTATTTGCTTTGCATAATTTTTTTGTTTCCACTCCTCCACTGCTCTGCGGAATTTGTTTTGACATTTTGCGGTGCAGAATTTGGGTTTCGGTTTCGGTTTTTGCTCAGGTGTTAGGCACATATGATACATATGCATACATCTCGGTTTCTGTTATGATTAATTGCGCGTTTGAGGCTGATTTATGAAGTGCCCTCGGTCTAAGCCAGTTGCAACTCATTACTTTATCGAAAGGGTTGTAAAGATGGACCATTAGGGGGCGTTGGCCAGGCAATTAGTGTAATGGATGCCGAGTAGTTTGGGGTAAGCCAGCAAAGGGGTTCAGGATTTGCCTCTCTGAGTGGGATTCAGTTGGCGGGATTTTTCCGTAACACTTGTGGTATGAATGCCTACAATTTACATCAATTTATAAATAAGACTTGGGAAAATAATTCTAAGTGCCAAAATATATTCTTGATTTTTAGAATTAAATTTTAACTAAAAGAATATTTGCATATATGTAAAATTCTTATTTAGAAAATACAGAATTTTCTTTAAGCTCGTTCTGGGATAGATTATTTTCAAAACCATCTAAAGGATTAACCCTTTCCCAAACCTAGAAACCTTTTCCCGCCCTTGGCGAACTGCGGTTCCTGCAAGTGAAATGTTTACACAATCGCCACTGAGCTCGGTCGCCCAAAAAACCCAAAGAACAAACTTCAACAATAGCGAAAACAAAACGCCGGGCCGGATAAAAAACAACTAACCAAACAAATGCCGGCAGCTAGCGGGATATGTCCGGATAAATCCGCGGCCGGAACCGCGACTTCTTCACGGCGCAATCAAGCGTATGAGCAATTTTACGTGGCAATTAAAACAAAGACGCGGCGCCGGCACACGTAAAGGATTTGCAGCTGGGAATCCTTTTCAGGCTTTTCAGCACGAATTGCTCTCGCAAGCGGAATCAGCAACAGCTTCTCAACTTTTTCGCCGAGAGTTTTTCTTGAATTAACTCGACAGCCGACGGCGTCCGTTCGCGAGTGCCAGCGACAAGAACAATAAACATGAAAAGTTGTTGCTTTCGGGGATATAAGACAATTTAATACCTCGGAAACAAGAAAATCTATATTAGTTATGTTTACGTTTTAAATTGGAATTTATAAAAAAAAGGTTTAAAGGAAGAGGCTTTAAAATATACCTATTTTGAGCCTCTCAAGGCGATGTTTTATTTATATAAATAATTTGTTTATCAATGAAAGCGTAACAATTTTTTTTATTAAGCAATAAAAACATTCAGGGATTTATTAAAATAAAAAATAAAGCCACTACTCAAATGAGAATTTTGTTATATTTATTTTCCATATTTTTCCATATTTTCCTTCAGCCAGATATACCTAATTTCATGACTGAATAGAATAATTGCCCGCACTCCCATTCCCATTTTCACCACACGGCATTCTTCCTGGGCAAAGTTAAACAAATGTAATAATTGTTCGAGCAAACTTCTGTGCAAACATTGGCGGCAGTCAGAGGCTTTTGGTCCTGTCGGCACGTTCGTCCGTCGGCATGGATTCGGGCAATTTGCTGTTTTTCCTGCTAATGTTTGTCGCCACTACTGCTTTTTAGGGCCGAACTGTGATTGTTTCTACTTGGGCTTCCACTTTCCAGCTGGATTTGTTTGGACTGAGGCGCGTGTCCTGCTAATGCGCCTGGGGGTGTTAAAGTCATCCCACCGCCACTGAGATACTCAATGGGTTCTATTATTTTTGTGTGATTCGATTTTGATTTTTGACGAATTTGTGTTAGTTTTTTGTCCGACTGCGTGGCGTGTGTCCGTGTAAATGTTTTGCAATTGTTTGTTGGCATTTGTGCGTGTGCCTCACGCACTCTCAAGGACCTTCCTGCCACCAACCAACCCTAGATAACAAAAAAACAACCGACGGCCCGGGACGGGGCACGAGACACGTTTTCCATTTAAGTTGATGCAATTTCTCAATTGGAAATTAGAAAATGAAGTCATTTGAAAATGTTTTCAATGGATCCGTTCTGGCAAGGGTTTGGGCTGCTCGATATCAAATTGTAAAATTGGATCGCTAGATCTCGAGTGGTTTAGCAGCGGGCGTGGCATTGGTGGGTTTATAATGGCACTCTATGTTCCGTCATAATAATGGGTTTAATTTGACAGAAATGGCGAGCGTGGTTTGAGAACAGTAATTAGAGGAATACAAAGGATATGAAATGGGATATGAAAAATAAAATAAATGTGAAATTGATTTCCTTGGTTTCAGCGGAGAATAATAAAGAGTTTATAAAAATGTTTAGCTGATGTTTAATATTCTCAAAAACATACGTATTTATTTCTAGTATTTCTATTGTATTTTTTTGATCAAAATAAAAGAAATGATTAATAATTTTAAATGCAACATCGAAAGGAATACATTTACAGAATCCAAACTCTCTGAAATATTTAAATAAAACAGCTCCCCTGAGATCCCAGCTCGATTAGCCACACCCAAAAAAAAAACAGAATTTATTCCAATATAGAATCCCATTCCATCATAGAATCCAACACTTACCAAAGCGTTGATGAGTGAAAACAAGCGTTAATGGGCTTAGGCCTAGGAAAAGCGAAAATCAAATCATACTTTTAGGCTTAGCTCCGGCAGGAAAAAATCTAAAAAAATATAAACTATGACAAAGCAAACAAAGAGTCCTTCAGGCTTCAACCCCCTTCGGCCCATCAGGAGAACACTTCAAAAAAGCGAGGAGCGAGCGGAAAAAAATCAAATGTTCAAGACAACGACGCCGGCATGGAACACGTGTCTCTTTCTGGGAGCTTACAACCCGGACACGTGACCACCATCATGTTTGCTCACATTCACGACTGACTTGACTGACGTACGAGTAAATGACGATGATGAAGACCCGGTCTTGGGAGGAGGACGACGAGCATGAGCCACGGCTACGGCGATCAATCAAGGTCCAATTGACAATGCACAGTTGGAAAATCAGGTACAGTTGCCGTCGGTGACCACTTGCTCGAGTAAAAATATGAAAATGCTGTATATACTCTGTATTAATAAGAAATATTAAATATAAGCATCTATCAGTTAGATAACTATTTCTCTTAAATATACAAATAATTAAGTAAAATATATTCCCTTAAGAAAGTAAGAACCCCTTCTCTTATTAAGAAGCCCAATTTAATTTTAAAGCCAAGTAGATTAAAATCCTTGCTCCCAGCTGTTCTTCTTCGTGCATTCCTCCCATTAACCAAAGTCCATCTCATTTGCTCATCCCCCGATGGCCAGAAAGTGTTGTCCATAAATTTCCGCACTTCAATTTGGCAAATGCATTGGCATCGGCGTTGACTGTAATTAAAATTGCATTCGCATCTAATTAATTGGTATGCAAAAACCAGAGCCTAAAGGAGCGACAGAGACGAGTTGGACTAGTTGGAGAAATTGCGAAATGCAAATTGCAAATCATCATCAGGCCACCGACCGACTGCAATTTATACACCCCCCAAAAAAGGGGTTTTTCCATGGGTGTCGGGGTTGACCGACGTGCAATTAAAGGAGGAGGATTGGCATTTAAAAGGCCCAAGGGGCGTCGGCCGAAATCCGTCCGGCTTACAGCGATTCCAAGTCACGGATTGCAAGGATTTCCTTGCAACTCCAACTGCGGGCGCTGCACTCTCTCTGCCAAATCCGAGTGCAATGTGTTGACGTCACGACACCTTCAGAGCTGCAACCCTTCCACTGCCGCCTCGTCCTTGATCCTGAGCCCACAGTCCGTCCAGCCGCATCCCCAGCCCCTGCGCACGGCTTTTGTCTGGTGCATTGTGCTTTTGACTGGCCTGGGCCATGACATGATTGGCTTTTAACGCTCAAATAAGCTTAATTGAATTTCTTTTCATTTGCTAACAAAGTTTCTGGCTCCTAACCGAACCGACTGAGCTGGCTGGGATTTGTTAATTAAAAGTGAATTAGGCAGCAGCAAGAGCTTTTGTGCGGCAGCAACAAAAATCACTCACTGCAGGGATTTTATTCTATTCGTATCTCCAGGGATGGACAGGACATTGTCGGCTGAATTTGGCTTAAATTGCTGCACGCTCTCTGATAAATGTGAAGGCTTGACAAATAGTGATAACTGGGAAACAATTTACTAGCTTTTGACTCATTTTTACTGCACTTTCTAGATACTGATATAGGTTTTATCACTTCTTTTTATACCTCAAAAATTCCCTTTATTTAATTTTAAATAGTATAATCCCCTAACCAATTGACAAACCCAATCGATTCATAATTTCAAGCTTATTCTAGCCCCGACCTCCCACCATTCAACTTACTTTCTGCGGATTTAATTATGGAAATATTTGCACTTAATTAGAAACGAGGTCAGCCAACTATAAATATTAAATTGCGCGCAAGCTGCAAATTAATGAAATTCAACTAATAAAATTATGCTTAATCAAAAGCGAGCAAAAAAATTGCCATGGTAGCGCCATGAAATGTCAAAGTAAATAACCATTCCACTCGTCCTTTTGACCGCATCGTGTCCATCAAAGGATATCTGCCTGGCATATGGGAACTATCAAAATTAATGGGGCTCGTTTCGTGGAGCAACCGCAAAAAATATATATATTTGCACACATATGAGGGAAATAAAATTTAAAAACCTGAAAAAATTAAAACAAAAAATGGGTGCAAAAAATTGGCGGCAACTGCAGTGACATTTTAGCTATCAAAAATGTATTTGCATATAAATTAACGATCCCAAAAATCCGCCTTTTTTTAATAATGCAATTTAAACATATTTTATTTGCATTTATTAATGGGTTAAAGTCGCCCAGAGACGGGCCCGGCAAAATGCCAAAAAAAAAAAACATCAAAGTGATTTTTTTTATTTTTTCAATAAAAATTTCGGTTGGGTGAGGGAAGGCGGGGACATAACCTGTTTTGGGCCTGATTCTGGTTACCGTTTTTGCATTATTATCCTTTATTTCTCTCCCTGCGGACTGTTACAAAATATGTTTTTTACAGCATTACCATAAAATTGTAAAAAGGAGAACAGCGAATATTGTTTTTTATCCTCTGACCACGTCCAACCATGTGACGGGTATTAAAAATAAAGAAATAACAACCAACTCCAACCGACACATGGCAGGGACATCGACTTTAAGCGGCTTCGATTCTCATTTCGATCCGATTTCCCGCAAATCATGTACGAAAATTGATGATGGAAATTCTCGTGACTTGGACAGATTCCCAGGGATATGGAAAGGGTGTTGATTGGGTCCTGTGCCCGGGTTTCAAAGGATTTTTCATAGCCAGCGGCTACTTATCATAAAAAACAGAAAGAGCTGAAAAAGAAAAAATAACACGAACATAATGCGGACCTTGTGTGGCTGTCTGTCAAGTCATGTGAGTGGGTGGTTCGGCGGTCGAGTGGGTGTGTTCCCGTGTCTGGGTGGTTGTGTGTCCCGGCCATAATTGAGTTGTTGCTGGCGAGAAAAAACCTTAAAAATCTCCGAGTCTTTCCCACCTAACCCTTCCTTTTTCTTTGTGGTTGTTCCCTGTCTGTGTGGGAGTACAAGAAATTGGGGTATATTAGCTGTGAGATAGAATAAGTATTAAAAGGATCCTTTCATGGTTATAAATGTATTTTTTTATTGAGAAATCGTAGAGGTTGAATTCGAATTCTGTTTTCATGAGTAAATTTACGTACATCGATAGAAGAATAATTGTTGTATAGATTCAAAAATAACATAAAAGCCGGGAATTATTTAATAAAAATATTAATCCTATTAAATAAACAATATTTTATTTAATTTTAGTAATTTTATAATTTAAAAATATATTTCTTTCATTAATATTTGAAGAAGGGCATTTTCCTACTCTCCATAAACCCGAATTCCGCTCTTCTTTCTTGTTTTATCATATTTTATATCGGCAACTTTATGTTGATTCGCTTTTCGCACCCAGCCCGGCGTGATTGTGAGAGTTCTGTTCGGTTATTATTGAAAATTGGCCAAATTGTATAAACGCACATATGCGTGAAATTCGATTCGAGGCAGAGTGGGAAGCCCTGGAGTGGTGTGAACGAGGAGGGATCGGGTTGTGGGTGAAAGGGTTGCAAGTTGCAGGCAAACTAATTCAATTTACAAGTGATTTGTCCTGCCGCCACACAAAACCGATTTAGTTTTAGGCCTGGGTCCTTGGGTCCTGCATGCTGTGTGTTCTGTCCTCTCCGGGCTTGACCAATGGCGAAATTGTCGCAAATTTATGCAAATCCCATTTAAATTGTTTGCATTGCAATTTCAATTTAGAAACAAAATAAAGCGTAGCCCAGTGATTGCTTTGAGGGTAGGCAACTACCTACAAATGACAGCAATTTATTTAAATTTTTCGCAAGAACATTTTCAGCCCTCTGCCTCCGCACTCTTTGAAGTAATTTGGCATTTTTGCCAGGTCCATTAACAGAAATCCATCAACGAAATTGCCAGCGAAATCAGCGTCGACTCGTCATTTCAGCGACTTCAAAAAATGTTTGACGCCGTTTTCAATTTGCCCTGCGCTTATCAGCAACTGATAGAGAGCTCAGAGCACTTACTGGGGATGGGATCCAACTTTATGTCCGTTCTCGTCTGGCTTACCTTCAATTTGAATGGATGCGCCACTGTTCCTGGGCTATCACTGGCCATAAAAACAGCTTTCCGGTCGTTACTCATTCATGGCAATCAAAATGGTGCCAAAATAGAAAAAAGTCCAGCCAAAAAGGGAGCACAAAACACAGGGCAGGCAAAAAAGGCGAACTGAGAGAGAGGTAGCAATGCAGAAACGTATTTGAAAATTTGCATATCAATGCGTTCAACAAAGCCGTGCACTGGGAAAAATGGGTGTCTAAATTGTCAAAGTATTTATTAAAAAATAATTAAGAAATATAAAATATTATGTTACTCTTAATTTTTATCTAGAAAGGCTCGTCTGAATATTAATTTATTAGACATATATCTGAGCGTTGTCTTTAATTTCTATCAGTGTAAATTTACTCAATCCGCCCGCGTCTAGGCCCTATTACTTATCAGGTTTTGTTTTGCTGCCATTCAGCTGCACCACAGCAAATTATCAGATAGCTTTGCCCACAACCCACACCCACACCTACACCCACAACCCACAAGCACCACCACCACCTGCCACAGCCAAAAAGACAAGCGGCACAAAAAACATTCGAGTAAAATATTCAAATGAAATGTGAAACGCAGCAATTTCGACAAAACTCGCAAAGACCGAGTGCGAGGAGAACCCCAAAATAGTCGGTAATCCGTCAACGGAAGTCAAACGTATTAGCATCCTGGCGATTTTTCATACAAATGGCGCCATCGCAACCCAAAAGCAAAGGACCCGGCAACAAGGACTCCCAGTCGACCTGGGTACCCAAAAAAGACTGCGCATCTCGCTCCTTGCCGGGGCAACTGCTGGGCATGATTGGTCTATCATGGCTGCCATCTAGTAACCGGCGCAAGGCGTACCTGATGACATATTGCAACCATTTAACACTGTCGCCTGTAAGGCAGCCGGGAACAATGCAGCCGTACTATATATCCAGGGCTGGAGCTCTGGGAGGGAGGAGGACACGGCTGGGGGACACTGGATGAGGAGAAGTGGGTTGAGAAGGACAGGAAGCCTAAGCGGAGTCTGGCAAACAAAAAACAATTTCGAAGGAAATTGACTGAAATTTTGCAGTGTTGCTTCATCATTCGCACACTGCAAAAAAATAAGGAAGGAAAATAAACTTATACAAATATAAAGTTCCTATGATATTAATTTCTAATTTGTGACTTTTACATAATTATTTTTTAGCTTAATATGAAAACTATGATTATTCATATTCTCTCTTTATAGCAGATCTCGCAGGGCTGCCCACAAAGTGCGCCCGAGGACCCCGAACTTTTCCAACTCAGACTCAATTATTATAATAAATAAAATAAAATTAATCTTAATTTTTATTATTTTTCCCAGTGCCTGGTCCACATGGCTCCTGACTGGTTCCCTTACAGTTTTCTCTATCGCTCTAGCCATCCTGATCCCCTCTTTCCTGCCCCTTTGCTTCCTTTCAGGAAGTTTTGCCTTGCTAACCACATGCTGTGCCTTGATAATGAGAGCAGTTCGCCTTGGTTCGCCTGATTTGAAATATTATGCTGCGGCAGAGAGACTGGCACGGAGATGGAGTATCCGCCGTATCCGCTTGGAATCCCGGCCATCCTGACCAGCAGCAATGGCAATGGCAGAGGAACAGAGCCGCATCAGGAGCGTAGCGAGTATCATTCATGCAAATCTGATAATTGAGGGCTTGTCGCTTGGCTGAAACTCGGTTAAAGTGGTGGACCAGCGCAGGTCCTGGAACTGGGGACCCTTTGATATTCCGAGATTAAGGCGAGGCGATGCTGCTACTGCTCCTAAATTGATGACCAAGTCAGGAAGGATGCTGCTGAAATTTTCCATATTTCTTGATATGAGTTATTGGTCGCTTGTTGAGAGGTTAATGCTGGGCTACTGTCCTCCCAGTTTCGGGTGTGAATCGAGTGTTTGAGGGATGACTCGACACGAGTCTAGATTTATGAAACAATTACATAAATGAAAATCTTAAGGGAAATTTTGAGACTGGGTATTATAAATTTTAGCACTAAATTTATTATTCCACTGTCATTATAAATTCTAAAATCAAGGTATCTCACACCAACCAAAATATTCAGCCATAAAAAATCCCAAGCCCAGTGCAGATGCAAGCCCCTCTGCAACCCATTTTTTCACAGACAAAAGTGTGACAATATCATAATTTGTCAACTTTCATTAGAAAAATGAAAAAGAAAACAAAAGCGCATTATGTCCCGTGAGTCGACAAGCAGCGAAAAGATCAAAAGGATGACAAACAAATGATTGCGGGCGCACCAAAAAATGTGTATAAAAGGAGCGGAAAAATTGTAAAAAAAAGCGAAGCGAAATCAACGAGCCAACTTCAGTTTCAATTACAAAATTACAAAAACAGGCGTCAATCAGCCTTAATAATGGGGCGTGGCCCAACCCCCGAAGCGAGCATCTCCGCCTGCTACTTAACCCTTTTACCCAGCCGAGGGGTTGATCTGCTCTCGCTTGAGGTGAGGCCACAGTTTTTACTCTGCCTTAATTTTCTTTTTTTTTACATTTTCAAAAATATTTTTATCACAATGCTTTGGTTATTTATAATGCTCGGCACACACAGGAAGTTGATACTTGAGGATGAAAATGTTTATGCGGGCGCTGGACGACGGCGGCCACGTGTCAGTCCGTCTCTCAGCCTCATCAGGAGGAAAGGATCCGAAGGAGCAGGACGACAGCCCAGTCAAGGGAAATAATCAAGCATATTAATGACCATAAAAGCGGACTGAAAGAGTTAAATGCATTCAATGCAGGCGGCGATTGTCGCTGTTGCTCTTGTTCCTGTTTCAAAATCTGAGACTGCAACTCCGGTTAGGGTGGTGGCTCTGAGTGGACCCTGTCCATGCGCTTAATTACGTGTAGCGGCCCAAGGTTTGTTGACTTTTTTGTGCTCTGTTTTATTTTCCCATAATTAAATCTCAACCCTCGTCGACGGCGGAGGTGAGTGAAGTGTGTGATTGTTCGGGGCTTTTGTGTACAGTTTGGCGCGATTTAACTTAGTTGTAGTTTTATTAGGCTTATAGTAAAGGGTTGTTATTTAATAACATTTATTAATGGATAATTAACTTATCAAAAATGTGGAATTCTATATTTGGGATGAATTTTGTACTGCTATAAAATATTTGTTTATATTTAGCAGTATTTTGTTTAAGCATTAAGCTCTTTTTCTTTACAGGCACTTATAAGGAACTATCGAAGTAGTCATAAATAAAAGCAAATATTTTTCTATGCAATGTTTTGAATTTAAAAAATCACATTAAGTGTGAAACAGAAAAAAATACAATTGCTCTCCACAAATATTTAATAGCTGAATATTTGAAAAGGTAAACGATTTATTTTAGATTTGAACCTACTTTTTTAGACTTAAACCTACTTAAACTTATTTTTAATATTTAAACATAGTTCTTTAATATATTCCCCTTCTCCTAAGAATGTATTAAGTCAAAACCTTTAGTAATTCCCCCAAAAAAACCAAAGTACAGTTGTGTCCGCCCCATGGACCACCGAGTAACTCAAAACCGCACAGGAAACACAAATACGAATGAAATCCGCACTCATCATCAATCAACTATAATGATCTGGCACGAATAAAAGTCCGATATGTGACTGTGTGTGCTGAAAACTTTTGTGCGTGCTTGACTATTATCAACTGTAAAATATCAAATAACCATCAAGGATAACTGACAAAACCATGGCAAATAGTACCGAAATTAAAGCATATTTTCGTGGGCATAATGATTTGGCAAAAGCTATAGCCAAAAGCCAACGGGAATCGCCCACATATGGACACAGGCATCAGATTACATTGTTGTGGTGGAAAGCTTCCCTTCCCTCACACACACACACACACACACGTGTTTCCCGGACGATATCAATAAAAAGAAGTCCTGGCCGCCGTTGCCTGGCAAAAAACTGAATTATGGGGAAAAGGAATAGCCGCAAAATATATGCGAAATTGACAAATTGACATACGTTTTGGCTTACTGAGAAAAGTACACGGAGTGAGGTCCTTTTCCGCCATCATCTTGTCCTGTCATTAGAAATAATTGTGTGGATGACGTTTCTGACAGAAACGAGGTGAGCAGCTTAAGGCTGCATTTTTTT
The DNA here is from genome assembly GCA_018153105.1 of Drosophila rufa. NCBI lineage: Eukaryota > Metazoa > Arthropoda > Insecta > Diptera > Drosophilidae > Drosophila > Drosophila rufa. Next base: position 12,141,630 of record JAECXS010000085.1, read on the forward strand.
TTAGAAAATTTCTATGGTCAGCTTTTGGTGCGTGATTTTTGAATTGATTGGTTGGTGAAATCCTGTAACCCTTGAATTTAGTTGAATCCTAATTGCGTTCGAACTTCCCATATCCCTTTGTTGTCCTCTGGCCCTGAATTATGTGCGAAAAAGTCCTGATTTCGATTTAAGATAAGCTCGTGAGTCACATATGAGAAGGGATGAAGGGAGTGAGAGTTGAGAGATTTATAAGCCAAGATTATGAGTGGCAGCTTCAGCAGTCATTCCCGCCCAGTTTACGATGCCTAAAACATTCTTCTGAGCAAATATAGCATTTTCCTCGTCAAAGTCCCCAGACATTTACATTTACGATCGGCGCCATAAAAACCGAAGCGTTCCTTATAGTTTTCTGCTGCTATCAGAGAGTAATTAAAGGACGAACAAACACAGCTGCCGAGCAGTCCACTTCCTGTGGATGTTTTTAATCCTTTTCTGCGCTTTTTGCATAATTTTATTGGGGAATTTTTTTACGACAACTTCTCCAAAGGGAATATGCCGCATAAATGGAATAAACGTTTTACGACACGGCAAAACAAAAGAAAATAAAAAGGAAAATCAACCGAAAAAAAGTGTGGCAAAAGCGCGGAAAAGAAAACAAAACCCGAGTAAAGGGTACATTTTTTACGACATTTTCTGCTGACGACTCCACGGCTGCCCACTGTCTGCAATTGTTTATCTAAGAGGATAATTGTCGAAGGGGTTGGCGAAAATGAATTACATCTTCATAAGCAATAAAATCATTAAGTTTTCGCTTTTTTATTGTTATTATCAGAGGGCACAGTGGGGATTCTGTGAAATATATATAGAGGAGAACGTCTCAAAAGCAGCTTAACTCTAGCCAGAGGCCATCCTCCAGACAGACAACCCTTGGCCAGGACCTGTTGTCCTTTCAGGTTCAAATGCTCTCGGATGCTCTTCTGGTGGGAAATTGAAATTTATTGGAAAGTTGAACAAAGCTGGGCTTTAAAGGCTAATCGTTAAAAAGAATGGGTATATAAAATAATGTCATAAATGAAATAAAGTTCTGAAGAATACATAAACTGGTTTTTATATAAATAAAAATATTTTATAATTTACATTTGGAGTTTTGTTAGAAATAACTTTCCACAATTTTCCAGTTTGAAGCAGTTTTTAACTTATGTTAACTTAAAGAGTATTTAATATTATGTATTTTTACTTTTCATTTTTTATATTTTACCAGCTGAGCTGTAGCAATGCTGGTATTTATTTGTATTATGCCCATTTCTATTTGTTCATCAACTTTCGCATTGGTTTAATGCGCTTTTATGTTGAGTCGAGACAAACAAACGAACGTCCATTAAGTGTCCAATAGTGGGATGGGATTATAGCGAAAGGCACTCTCTTCAAAGGTGAATTTTTCGTCCTTATTCCAACTCATTCCAAGTCCAAGTACAGCCACTATTTGTAACAATTACGGAGTAACTTAAATCCCAAGATGTTGGCTTCTCCCATTTTGTCTTTTCCGTGGCAACTAACAAATAGAGTCGCATCAAGATTTAAAGCGTTGCTATTTTCTCCCCCAAAGTTGCTTTCTTTTCCTCCAAGTTCATCTGTCAAATGTCAAGCATCCATCCTGACTCGGGATTGTCCTGCGTTTACATTAACTAAATTAAGTGCTCGCTTTTTTCTTTTTTTTCTTCCCGCTTGGTTGATGCATAATTTGTTAATTTAGCAATTGGTTGTCTTCCTATTTATTTTCCCTTTCCACTGTCTGATGTCCTCGTTTGGGATGTCCGATTAATGCAATCAGGACGAGGGTGATATTTTGCCATGGTGAGTAAATTAGTTAATCGGATTGAATTGTTTTGTGGAATCCAATCCTTAAAGAAAACACTGAAGAGTGAGAAGCTCTTTTTGGTTAATTTATAAATTTTGGAAGAGGGAAAATACTAAGCAGTTTTCATTAAATATCAATAAAGAGCTTTACATTTAAATGTTATTAATTTTGAATATATTACCTCCCTTGCGTTCCCCTTTTAAATATTGCCAAGTACACCCCAATTGAGACAAACAAAATGCTAATTGCAAATTAATTGTGCGCTGCATCTAAAAACAACAAACTCCTCGACTGAACGAATTGAAAAGGCTTTTCTAAATAACGAAAACAAAAAATGGTAAGAAAAACAAACAGAGAGAGTGCAAAGCCTGCGCCAGAAAAGCTTAGCAAGCAGGGCCCAAATAGGCGTTAAATGTTGCAAAAATAACAACCGAAAAAGGATATTCCGGGGGAGGATATGAAGTCCCAGGCAAACACTTGTGGCCACACACATGTGCCCCACTCAAATTTAAGGCGGCGACGGTGAGAGGAGATGGCAGGACTCTGGCAAAGTAAACAAATTAGTCATCATTAGCGTTTGGGCAGGATCAAGGCTCGAGGATTCGAGGATTCCAGGCCGGCGACTCTTGGCTCAACTCGGGCAGATTTGCGTTAAATAAGCGCACTTAATGCGATTACAAAAAAAATACACACACACCGCACAACAGGAACAGCCGCAAATGTTGTGTGTACATATTTTTGCAAAGTGAAATATCAAAAAAGCTGCTCCTGCTGGCCTGGACAAATTGAAGTCAAAAGCGTAAAAGCGCTTTTGCAACATTTGTCCACAATAAAGCACAGAGGTATTTAAAACTATTATGCAATACTCTCTAATAATACCAAAGTATACATATGAATATTGAAAAATATTTTATTCGGCACATTATTATTTTATTATTATTTAAAAAGAAGAAATTCAGCTCATATTTTATAATTTAACTAAAACGGCAAAAAAAAATGTCAAGTTTTAATACATGACTTAAGACTGCAAAAGATTAATAAAGTTTTAATACTTGACTTAAGATTTTATTAATCTTTTGCAGTTTACACATAAAAATAATAAAACTAAACAAATTAATTTAAAAGAGATTATCTTTATTATGGGGTAGGGATTTAAAATATATAAATTATTTTACATGTTATTTTAATGCTTCTCTCCAAGGACATATTTCTCTTAACGATTTTAAAACTCTCTATTAGGGTATTACATAAAAAAACATATTCAAACCTAAATGGGAAAAGGACAAACAAAAATGACAAATGCAGCTGGGAACGAGTTTCTCTTTGAACAATTTTTGCATGAATAAACCTGGCCAGCGACATATCCACGGAAATTACAAACCAGGATGTTGATTTTGGATTCCTTTCACCGAAATCTGGCTATTGAATCCTATCCTGCGAGACGTGGACCTATTTCCTAAATCTAAAATGTTGAAATACTGTTTGACAAATTCTATTTCAATCCAAAAATAAGTATTGTATAATTAAGTATCAATTATTAAAAGTTAAGGACAGCTGAACAGTTTTTTAGCCCCAAACAAAAACTCCTAAACGGCCACATTAACCCCTTCCTGAACTCATTTAAATTAATTTTTAACTCCGCAGCGAGCGGAAAAGTGGGAAAACCTCGAAACTCGAACCAGAAACTCAAACTAATCACCATGATGAAGCATTCCGCAACCTTCCGCTCCTAGAAATCGCGGAAAAGAGGACGCATCAGCTGCGCTTCGGGTACAGGCGGTACTTACACACATGTCAAATGTCACAAAGCGCATTCATAACGCAAAAAAATTAGCCGCAGCCGAGTAAGAAAAATGTACCCAATCAGCAAACGAACCTCGAAACCCATTCCATCTGAAAACCCAACCAAATATGACGAAGTCTCGACCCTTTTCGGTCGTCAAGCAGCTGTCATAATGATGGACCAAAGTGCATCATCAGCGGCAGAAGCAGCGACATTTCGTTGTGGGTGGGAAATAGCAGTTAGGAGATGGGTTCTCTTGGATTTTCTACAGCCTTAAAAATACCCAGTAATCAAAATTTTAACTTTCTTTTTAAATTGTTTTTTATAATCTTACTTCATCTGCTGACAGAAATCAGAGATTACTCCTTGAAATACATTTTTAATAATTCTGTATGGCATATGGCCTTCTTTTAAAATATTTTCAAAATATTATAAAAAATGTTACACGGCTTAAATAACCAAATTAAGCATTTTGCTTTTAATTAAGCGTTCCTTAGAGTCCTAATCCCAATATACCCTTGTAATACAATGTACTTAAAAAACCCCCACTCTCTCCCGCGCACATGGTGACCAAAAGCCGACAACTCTCGCGACTCCATTGGCAGGAATCCCCGGAAGGACGGCTCACACCCGAAACACACAACACCCAACTCTGGCAGCGACATCGACATTGGAGTATCAGAGCATCAGAGCAGCAGAGCACCCGAGTAGCGGGCATAAATTACAAAAAGCAATTACAACGCCAAAACACACACGCACTCCGTGCTAATCATGCGAGTGGGCGACCGGCACAGATGCGCGGCACCTATGTAGCCAGCGCTCAAAAATTGCACACTAATTGCGCGCAATTTGTGCGGATAGCTGAATATCTGGTCATTAGCCTGGGCGGCATTTAAAACGCCCATATGAGTTATTGTCCGGCCGTCTCAAGGGACCTCCGCAAAGGAACAGGCTCTTTTGGCGCTTTATTAGTCAACGCTTTGGACATTTATCGCCTGTGAGTCGGGACTTAATTACCACGAGCAATTTATAGGCCAACATAGGCGTTGAGCGTTCTTTTTTTATATATCGAGCATCAAACCAAAAAAGTCTTAAAGCAATCATCAACTTAAGGATGATAATTAATATTTATTTGATTGCGGTGCTTGGACAGAAATTATGATCTATATTTATATATATAGATTATTAATTATGCATATTTATGGCTTGGAATAATTATATATAATTATATTATTTATAAAAATACCTTTTCTATAATAAATCCCCGAAATTTTGAGCTTAGTTAAAATTTAATAATAGCATTTACTTATATTAAAGGTTAAGACTCAATATTTTTTTCTTATTCAAATTAGATATTAAAGCCAACTAAGAAGTTCTCTACTCCTTTTATGCCCTCAAAAAAATCTATTGAGTCCTTTGTCATATATGCATATCAGTTACTTGGCTATGCAGGAAATAATTTTTTTACGGCCACTTAAGCATTTAAAACGTATTCCATCTTGATTCACTCAGTTGGTTATGGCAATGTTTTAGTTTCATTTTTTGTTGGCTCCTTTTTCCTTGGTGAATTTAATGCATTGCGTCAAAACGCCATGAAATATGCAACACATGGCGCCTCGAATTGTCTTTTATATGGCTTGCCACACCCACAAGAACGCCTCTTTCCCTTATCGCCTGCATTTACCAGTCGAGTTTTATGATTTGAGCTTCTGTGCCAATGCAAATGGCGCATTAAAAAATTTGCAAATGTCACGTATGGCGAAACGCTCTCTTATCAATGCTTCCAGTCTCCGTCTCCTTCCGAGAAATACATGGGAAAAAATTACTATCAGATCGAAGGAAGTCCATGACCAAAAAGAAAATTAATCTAACTTAAAAACACTAAGCAAGAATATATATAACTTTGTAAATATATTTTTAATGTAAATATTAAGTATCAAAGTATTTATATATTTTTCCCTGTGTATCTATCTCTTCCAGTGGCAGGTCGTAAAAGATAGTCATAAAACTAAAGGAGAAAAGCGTCGAAATCAAAGTATATAAAAACTGGATACCCTCCTGCTACCAGCATTTTTGACTATTTCTTCACACACTTGGCCATAAAATAGATAAAAGACGAAATTTGAATAGGATCAAGAGGATGGGAAATAAAATCAGAGAGAGGGGCTTCGGGGGGACGCCGGACTGTCTGTCATGTCCTCGAATAATCGAATAATCTATGCAGGAAATGCTTAACGATACTATCCGAAAATGTTTTATTGCCCCAAGCATGTGAGGGAAGGATGACGTCGGGCTCCACAACTCATAAATATAAATTAAATTATATAATTTATTGTAATTCAACAATTTCAGCAGGCCCACACGGAAGCAATTATCATTATTTTCTTTGGCTTTTGTATGTGTGTTTCTACTTTTATTTAAATCAATAACATAATTTGTTGTTCACCGAAATGAAATTAAATTTAATTGCTCGGGTTATTGATGTTGGTTGGGCTTATTAAGAATGCTTAACCTAGCGTTTGGTCAATAAATTCAGAGGAAAAAATGTGTTCAACAAGTATGAAAAGCTTGTCCATTTCTTGTATTTTTCTATTTGAATATATACTACAAATACATTAATTAGGTAAACCCATGTAATTACTCTTACTATTTTTTCTGGCTAAAACGTATTAATTATTTCTAGGAACTTTCCCTCATCGGTGACTAACTCTCATTGCCCCAAGCACATCCATCAGTTGTCCCATCAAAACCCGAGTTTCTGCATGACGATTGCACCTCCACAAGACAATCAAGTAGGTGCCTAACCACCGTTTTTATTACCCAAACTCCAATTTCCACACATTTACACACACGACCCGGCATGAAAACTCGCAGCATGACTCATAGATGATGTAAAAAAAAAGAAAAATGGAAAGAGAGACTTCCAAGCCCACCGTCCACGTCCACACTTGCACACTTGACTACTGCCCAGGGGGAAAATATTAGTGCAACTAAGACTAAAGACAAATAATGACATAAAGCAAATAGGACACACACAAAGGAACCCTAGAATACAGCTCCGAACACGTCGATGCATGCCGAAAAAAAAAATAGAAAGAAATCAGAAAACCCATAACGAAACAGCCTTATCTAACCATAAAAATCTATGGAAAAAGGGGCGAAAATTACTCAAATAAAAAAGAGAATCCACTGGCATGTTTGTACAAGACCAAAGAACGGACAGACGAACAAATCTTCGGTAGGCAAACAAAAAGAACAATCAAATAAATTAAACAAAGGCAGAAGAAGGTTCTCCAAGTGGATCGCACGTCCAAAGGCAATCTTATCGGCATATCAGTTTTCCCGTCCCCGCCACTCTGGGTATCGGTTTTTGCTCCGGGTGTACGAGCCGGGAAAAAGGAGATAAATTCGGGGGCAGGGGTCGAGGACCAGTGTCCGAGTCCCGAACACAGTTATGCACATGTTCTACCCAAGCCGCCAGACGGCGCGACGATCATCAAAGCCCCCCACCAGGAGACTGCTCTCCAAAACCCCAACCACTGGGAGTTCACCAGCGAAAAGCAAGTGAGATAGGATTGGACTACTTGGATACCTCTTAATGGGAAACCTTGAATTATTTTGAGATACTTTTTAGGTCTCTAGGGAAAGATTGTCTCAAGTGCAAGTGAAAAACTGGTAAATGTCATAAAAAATTGTCTGGTTCTCTTCAAATATAGTTATAGAAATTAATTGAGTTTGTATAAATTTGTATAAATATTTATTATTCTTAAATATTTATACCACCTTAAATTTTACCATTTATTAATATATTAAATTTATTATTAATATTTATAAATGAGATATTATAATATTATTATACCCCAATGACAACATCTTCACGGAGTACCACAATCGGAGAACACACAGGCAACAAACACTCGTTAAACAACATTAAATGGGTCTCGTTTTTGGGCTGTGGAATGGGAGCGTGCGCGGAACCATCGAGGGGTACGACGAGGGTATGACTCATCCCGAGAATCGTCGGGCCTGGGGTCTGGGAATCGCTGAAAGTCGCTGCCCGACGGCTGGCGGTGCTCGCTTTAAGCTTCCGACGCAGACGGGATTCATTGGGATCCGTCGCTCGAATCGTCTGCCTAAGCAGCCCTCAATGACAGGCGTTACAAAATGGGAAAAATATAAAAGGTAGGAGAATGAGTTAATGACCCGAGTGCTACGGATCACTTGGCAATTGTCTTTGTCTCTCTGTTTCCCAGTCCCCCGGGCTTTCTAAATGGGAAATCAAATAAACCCAAATATACATACAGTTCTGACAAGATCGAAATGCGGACCCAAAAAGACAGACCACCAGTTGGGATCTTGAAAAATTAACACAAATTAACGAAACGAAACGGAGCCAAGGCAGAAAAAGATACACAAACAGCAAAGTGTGAGAAATTGAGAGTTTTTTGAGATTGGAAAGAGTGCGGGAGCCACAAAGAGATGACAATATTTTGGGGATGGATGAAGATGAAGACCGATATTGCGCAATTCTTGGAAAGAACAAAATTGAACAAAGCGAGAGGGCGGGAGACACCAACCTGTATGAGGAAATGAAATTGAGAGGGAATAAATTTGGGAGTTCTGGTGAATGAATAAAGGCGACAAAGATGACCTAATTTGGTATCGGTTCTTTTTATTAATAAAATCAAAGATTAAAGTGTTATTGACATTTCTAGTTTATATGTATGTATGTGTTCTTATTAATTGACACACTTTTTACATTATGATTTAATTTATCTTAAACCTTTAAGATCTCAGGGTTGTCATTAGCTCACAAGTAATTTTTTTAATTATTCTTTTCTCCCGGTCAAGTTTAGGAATAAATTAAAAGCACAAAGAAATAACAAATTCATTGAAGATATGGCTCAGGTGGCAAAATTCTTGATCAAAAATCAATATAATTGGAAAGCATAACTAGAATGAAAAGATAAACGAGGTAAATCGACGACCAAGAAAGAAATCTAAATAGAGAAAGCCTGATATTTTTTCAGTTAATGATCGAATGGAACCAATTGTTAATGACGCTTAAGGAGAGCATCCAATACGAAATAACTTCTAAATGATTGAAGTAAATGATATGAGAGATAAACTTGTCATTAAAATGGAACACTTATTAAAGGGAATAACTGAAAAATATTAATCATAATGAAGAGATTATTGAGTTTCTGAAATTATTTCTCTTTACATTTTTCTGAGAATTAATCTTGCTGTAATTAATCTGAAATAATTCTCGTATAAAATCGCTGTACCGTATATTAAATAACGGGACAATCAAATACGAGAAAAAAACAACAACGTTTCTCAACCAAGCCGCGCAAGTTATCGCATTGTTGATATTACTCATTAGCATCCGCGAATGTTACGAATGTTTTTACATACTACACTCGTACACACTCGTCCATATATGGACTGTGTGTAAGACATAACATTTTGAGGCAGTCCCAGACAAAGACACCGAGACACGTCAGAAGATGAGCAGAAAAAAACCACTGATGAAATTACGGCTGGAGCTTTGCTTTCATTTGGGAATATCTCGTTTTGTAAAGTGAATTTCTGGAATCCCGATCAGAAAAACGGGACCAGGAGACTTCCGGGTTGATCAGAGACTTGAATCGATTGACACACTTCTCAGGAATAAATATCATGTGGGTCATTTAACATGCAGATTGAGCACTTTATCGATGGAACTAATATCTAATTTGACAAATTCAATAAGCCACAAGACACAGCCTAATCGAAAAGTCAGACAATTAGATATGCAAATTATATATGGGTTCCCAAAGGCACCCTACTTGTTGCAACCCAGTCATAACCCTGACTAATTTAAATAAAAACGCCGATAATTACCCGCATGACTGGCAGGAATTTAAAATCATGTAATCCTTTAAGGAAATATTGAATAAACAAGACCTTTCGATTCCTATCTCGTAGTTTGGAGATTTCGCCTCATTGGGCAATTAGAGAACTACATAGATGATTATCTCGGGGTAAGAATAACAGAAAGGTCTTCAAGAGGTTAATCATCGAACTAATTGACATTTCGAGAGCCTCAATTATGTTTAATGCGCAAATTGCCGCAGGTTGCGCTCAAATGGAATATGTTTAAGGGATAATGCTGGCCATGTTTGGGCTGACCTCAGACCCTTCGAGACTCCACCTTCTCTGGCAATGATTCAGCGGAGGACATAAAAAAAAGGTCCCAACCTAAGCTCCGCCCCAGAAAACGAGACAGACCCAAAAACACAAAAATTTCCAACTTGAACCACATTGGTCCCCCCAAAAAGTCTGAGCGAGAGCGAAGAACATTATTTTTTGGCTTCCTCTTTTGGCCCGCCGGAGCATAAAACGCTGTTAGGAAATAAGCCACGCCCAGACTTCCCGGATTTATGTGTTGACGACGCGAACCCGGAAAGAAAAAAAAATACAGAACTTTGTCTGTATGGATGTTGCTGCTGGGCGAAAGGGAAAGAGCGAGAGAAAAGTAGAGTAGTTCCTTCAACAATAGACCTAGACATCGCAGATGGAGAAGCAGTGGCTAGTAGCTACAGACGATGACGCAGAACAACCCCCGAAGTGGCAGCTATTCTCTATCACAGTGGAAACACTTGAGACGCAATCCGTAAGATACTGTTGTGTGCTCAAGTGTGTGTGTCTGTAGGTACAGTACTACGGCATTGTGGGTGGAGTTTTAGCTGAAACATGGACTACTTTTGGTAAAAACATGACTTACTTGTTAGCAATTAAATGTCATTACCATTAGATAGATTTATTATAATTTTCACATTTATCTTTTCGTGATAAATAAAATGTCTACAAAAATATTCATATTATGTATTATAATTATTCTATATTCTTAGTTTCACTTCTAGATAGATGTTTTACACATCTTAATTTATAAATAATATAGCTATAATTATTTTAGATATGGAGTGTGCCCAACTAAGGGCCTCTCGTACATTGGGGTTCCACAAACTCATTTTGATATTTATTAACCTAAATCCCCTTATTTAATCAATCGACTTAGTGTTTCATCATTTAATGCAATTTAAAAGAAAGTAACATTTATTACGTGGGCTGCTATATATATTTCTGGCCTAGGCAACACTAAGTGTTGTTACGTGGAATCTGACATTTCCATTGAAAAGTTCGACATTTTTAAGCATAAACGTACTCAGAACGGTTTGACGTACGACTATCATTTGTGTTGTTTACAGTTACTTAAAAAAATCAATTTCGCAAAAAAATGGAATTAACTCGTGAACATTTTCGTGCGATCATTTTTCACAACTTTCGGCGTGGATTATCACGACAAGAGTGCAGCGATGAACTTAAATCTTTGTATGACTATGAAGCACCATCCTATAGCACTGTGAAAAACTGGTACAACGAATTCAATCGTGGCCGACGCTCCCTCAAAGACGTATTCCGCGAAGGTCGTCCAAAAACAGCCGTTGTGCCAGAAAACATCGATGGCGTACGTGAACTAATAATGCAAGACCGTCATGTGACATACCGTGAGATAGAGGCATCCCTAGGCATTTCTTCCACCAGCATACATTCGATATTGCATGAGCACCTGGCTGTAAAAAAGGTTTGTTCTCGTTGGATCCCGCACAATTTGACAATCGCTCAAAAGAAGGCTCGTGTGGATTGGTGTAAAGAAATGCTGAAAAAATACGATCGCGGTGCTTCAAAAGACGTTTATAAGATCGTCACAGGTGACGAATCATGGATCTATGCGTATGAGCCCGAAACAAAACAGCAATCGACCGTGTGGGTCTTCCAAGACGAGCCAAATCCAACGAAAGTTGTTCGTGGAAGAAGCACTTCGAAGCAAATGGTCGCCTGTTTCTTCGCAAAAACTGGTCATGTGGCTACTGTTCCTCTTGAGCAACGTAGGACGGTCAATTCTGATTGGTACACCACCATTTGTTTGCCTGAAGTCTTCGGTGAAATTCGAAAAACGAACAAGGGAAGACGAATCATTGTGCACCATGACAATGCGAGCTCTCACACATCGGCTCAAACCAGCGCCTTTTTGACTGGCCAAAACGTCGAATTGATGGGTCATCCGCCGTACAGTCCTGACTTGGCACCAAATGACTTCTTTTTATTCCCTCACATCAAGAAGAAAATGCGTGGTCAACGATTTTCGTCGCCAGAAGATGCTGTTGAAGCATTCAAAAACCATGTTTTTGAGGTGTGTCAATCAGAGTGGAAAAAGTGCTTCGAAAATTGGTTTGAGCGCATGCAAAAGTGTGTAAATCTTGATGGAGAATATTTTGAAAAACAATAAAACTATTTTCCTTAATAAATATTCGTATTTTCATTATTAGGCCAGAAATATATGTAGCAGCCCACGTATGCATTAGTAACTATCTCAATTACTCATGTTTCTCACAAGACAATAATGATTCGCGTCATAAAGGAGAAAGTTTTCATGTTCATATGCCTATCTGCTGAGGTTCTAGACAATAAAACATTGTAGAATTTATTTTATTTACTTGATAAATAAGCCACAATCCATAGTAAGTGCATACATATATTGAAGAAAGAAACCCAATATAAAGACTACTGATAATTTAATACACACATCTCCTTTATAATATGAATATGATAAATAACCACAAACCATAGTAAGTATAATACAAAAAAAACCAAGTAAACACTGATGATAATTAAAGATACACATCTCCTTTATAAAATAGAACAAAAAAAATACTCGTTCATTCATAAAGTTCTGAAAGAAAGTCAATGATCATTGATCAAATGATGTGGTCAACAGGGCCATTGTTCTTATATCATAACCATCAGAAGGCTAATTAATAATATTTTAATCCCGAGTATAATTTTCGTGCAAAACAAAAAACGCCCCTCCAGCCAAAATATTCATCATATCCGACTTGTTCCGCTCTAATGGGTATACTGCAAACGAAAAATACAAAAATATGATATCGCACGAGTCCATTGTTGACTATATACCCTGTATGGGGATATGCACCGTTAATTTATGGCAGATTGTCATAATTCTTAGTCGGAAGCTTCGGATGATTGTGTAAACACTTGTAGAACGCGAGATGCTGATAAAGAGAGATGCGAGCTTATAGATATGAATGACAGGTGGGCTCGTCGAAGAGAGAAATACAAAAAACACGAACTCAACTTTGCCCACTTGCCCATATTTTAAGTGCCGCCCACATGGATTGCTTCGCTTTTTTTACACTTGCGGGGGGTATTTTTAATTTAGGCAGAAGTTTGAATATATTATTGTATATATCATTTGGATTTGAGCCGAATGATATTTTTTTTGGTCTAAAAAAAAGGTTGAACGATTTTCGTACATGTTAAAACTCATAAAGACAAATTCTTACATAGATGAAATTCCATTGAATGACATTTAAAAATAAAAATAAAACATATACGAATTCATATAAACATTTTTATTAAATAAGATTAATAATAAGATTCGATCTACCTAAAACCTTAAACTAAATGTCAATATTTCCATGGTAAGCTATCAAGATATATAGCAGCAGTTTCCTTGATCTTATCGATATCGAGCTGAAAGTTTATATATTGTTGTATTATGATATAATAAGGTATGGTGCAAAGTTTGACGGATCTGCGTCAAGTCCATGCAGGATATATTAAATCCCAAAGAGTATTCCAGGCCCCAGACCTCAAAGCTGGCCTTTTCCGTCTCCTTCTCTACCTGTCTCTGTCCCTGTCCGACTCCTGGGCTGAAAGCGTTTGTCATGCCCTGACGATTTAATACAATTAATATGCTAACTGTACTTCTCGCCACACACAGATACAACAAAGACGACGGCACACAGCAGACAAGCACATTCAAAGCACGCTTGGCAACAGGCGCAAGGTGGCCCCGCCTCTCGCCCACATCAAATTTTTACCTTTTTTTTTGGGAGCTGCGAATGAGGCGATGTCAACAAAAATACCAAAACAAAAAAACCTCAGCCAGAGAGCCACAGTCGAGAGCGAGAGGCCTACAAAGGAGAGCATCGCCAGAAACCGGAGCACCAACCACCGGGAAAAGAGCGAATAAAGGCCAGGGAGAGCCCCGGGTATAAATAGCCAGCGAGCAGCGCTCAATATATTCAGTTGGAAATTACCCAGCGAGGCGAAGACAGCTCGAAAAATATTCAGAAATTCGAAAAAAGAGAAAACCCAAGAACAAAGTGAACGAACTCAAAAATACGAAAGAAATACGCGTGCGACAACAACAAAGAACTACGCAAAACTTTATAAATATTCATTGTGCCGAAGAGAAAGTCATTGAGTCATCTCGTCGGCGGCAATTGTGCAAATCCTCCTTTCAAATCAAATTCAAGACAAAGAATCGGAGTTAAGAAACAACAGAAATGGCAGTGGCATTCTTCATACCCGACCAGGCGACTTTGCTCCGAAAAGCGGAGCAGGAGGAGCGGCAGCTGCTGCGCTTGAGGGAGTCCCAGTGGCGGTTCCTGGCCACCATCGTCCTGGAAACGCTCCAGCAGTTCAGCCAATGCCTCCCGAAGTCGGGCAGAAAATCCGGAAAATATCGCAAGCCATCGCAGTGAGGAGCGGCGGGAGTAAACCACAACTACAGCTACAGCGGAGAACTATAGTCCAGTCCAAAATCCAGAGTACAAAGGAAATAAGCATCAGCCAGCCCAAAAAACAAAAATCAGTCATCACGCAACAGCCGACGGCATTCGATTTCTACTCCAAAAGCAACCAGAAACCCACCCAATTTTTTAGTTTACTCATCAAAGCGATTGTGATAATGGTTTTGTTTCTACAAAAATTCTAAATCTAAAAAATCTACAAAAAAAAATCGGAAAAAAAACTTTTATAAAATCCTTTTGAAAATGTCCCCAAAACTTTTGTACGCAAATTTTTTAAAGACCACAAAAAAATAGTTTCATTAGCAATAATTTACATTTAAAGCCTATTTAAATGAATTACTACTGTAATAGTGTGTAAGTTCTTTTGTAAGCGACCTTTTTTCTAAGTTTTTCCTAAGAGCAAAACCCAGAAAGAATGAAAAATGAATCGTAGTTGGCTAAAAATTGCATCAATTTTTTGTCAAACAAAAAGTCAATAAAACAAAATAATAAAAAAACAATGCGAAAATTATAAACATAAATCTCTCTTGAATTTTTCATTTATTGATGGCGGGGCAATTTTTCAGATTATTCACAGAAAAAACGAGCGTAAGCGGAAGAGATGATGACGCAGGAGAAACCAAGGTGGAATAACCACATTTTTCGAAATTTCTTCTTTCACCGACGGCAAAAGGAACTTTCTAGAAATCAATCAAGAATATATTCCTTCGATTTCCGACGGCTTTGTCAATGCAGAAATGACGGATATACAAATCAATTTTAAAGGTCAAATACGGTTAAATTAAATTTAAAACTGAGTATATCACGATGGCTCCGATATTAAATTTTAAGAATTATTCTTGAACAAAATTATGCAGTACCAAAAGAGATTGCCGACGGAACAACAAAAACATGTTAAATACAAAACACTTGCGTATACATTTAATATAATAATTAATACGTAGAATACACTAAATTAAAAGAATTTATATTCTCACCCCAAAGACAAAACTCGAACTTTCTAGAAATATTTTCACATGAAGGTTTTTTAAGAAAATTAATAAAGCTAAATAAATTAATATTCTATGTCTATTTATGCAATTTATCTATTGCTTTTGCCAAATCTTTACAATTTCTTTTAATCGTGGTAAATAAATATACACAATGTTCCAATATTAAAATAAATCACTAAAATGTATTATATCTAGTAGACACTTAAAACATAAAGAATGCCTTAATTCAGGTATGTTAAAAACCGTTAAACGTTAAAAAAACACTGTCATTAATGTTCTTACCCCAAAGAATAAATTCTGATGTTTTAGGAATGTTTAAGTTTAAGGGAAAACGAGTTCTTGGAACAGAAGTTTTCCACTTTGGGATAAACTTTTCAGCCACTTCGACAACATTGTTCGACAAGCGGCAACAGTCAAACACACAAAGAAAATTCAATTATGCAAAAAAGAGAAATACAAAAATATTTTCCAAGATTTTCGATGCAGAAACTTTCCGCCAAAAGCAGGGAATATTTTCTTCCTTTCCTCCCGCCCTCGATAATGTCAAAAAATTAGGTGCTAACAAAACAATTTGCATTTTTAAGTTAATTTTTGCCAGCAAGGCAATTGGCAGAAAAAAAGGGAGCTCAATATGCAATCCTTGAGGGTCTCGTCATCAGCTCCAAGGATATGACTGCGCGCCGCGAACAAGACCAGGACTTTTAATTAAACTTTTGCACTTATGCAGCTGCCATATCCTTGCACATCCTGCAGTTCAATTCACTTTGATTTCCCGAAAAAAGTTCATAAAAGTTTGAAAAGCGCGCGCGCAAAAAGAAATCAGAAATTTCACTTTGCCAAACAAAACTAATTAACGTTAAACAGATAAAAGTTTTGCCCATGGGGAACGGGATTGGCATATGAAAAATAATTAACACAAGTTTATGATTATGTTGAAGCTGCGCCAAATGTCGAGCGATTTGTAAGCGAAAAGCGAAAAGAGCTGTAAAAATCACAGACAGAAAGCATTTAATCCCTGCCAGGAAATTCTCGCAGAACTTCTCGTTCCTTAATTAGTTCAGAAAGTGTTTCTAATACAGAGGGAGAGGGAGCGGAGAGATCGCTTAGAGTTAAGTGAACTCGAATCAAAACAAAACTTTATCCATAAATTTCCAGGAATTCTTTTCGGTCAAGAGAAGTATCCCAGTTTTATGTATTCTGTTTTTTGGGCCTTAACCTTGACTGATCCGTATCTGCCGGCTCTTTGGCTACCTTCCACATAATTGTCTGACATGTTGGCCAATTTTTTTTTCTTTTTCTCTGTTCTTTTTTTTTTTCAAAAACGAATTAGTTTGAATGGCCTAGACACAGGCAACAGGCCGAAAAGGTAGAAAGACAATCGTACCGATCTGCGGATGCTCGTGCAGAAATATATGAAGACCCAAAAAAGGAGCCAAAGGCAAATCCCCCAACAAAAGGCGAAAATTAAATTGGTTGCAGTTGAATTTAGGTTGCCCTTTTCCGAAACCTTTTTTAAAGAAATCGAAAATAATAATTGATTCAGTTCTATTCGTTTTTAACATTTACAGAAAGCCAACTATACATACCCTGCCAATCAAAATAGACAAAGAAAGATTAAAAGAAGAATTTTGTTGAATTGAAAAATAACAAGTAAATAATAAAATTTAAATAAATTAGCTAATGAATTAAATGCTGGCTTTTTATATATTTTATTTAAGTTCAAAAATATTTTAAATAAAAGATCTAGCATGCAAACCTTAACATATTTTGAATATACTCTTTCAAAGAATTAATCTTCCTCTTGGATAACCCAAAATTATATTATTTCGCCAGTTTTTTTTTCTTGGCTCTTCCTTTTACTTTACCTTTTTATTTTGCAGGCAGACAAGGAAATAAAATGAAATCAAATCGAATCAGGCAAGAACTAATGGCAGGCAGCCTAATATCATTAGCTTAGCAGACTTTTTGTGCAGCAAAGTAGAAATGTTCTTGTTATGGAATTATGAGAGCAAGGGTCCCTGGTCCAAGGATTAGCCAAAGGCGTGCGCGTGTGGGTGTCGTGTAATCAATTGGAAAACTCCACCGAATCACCGTCTCCACCTTGGCTATTATGACAGTTGTGCAAATGGAGGAAAATTGTACGAGAGGAAATTGGATTAGTGGCTCGAAAATGATCAAAATGCGACCTCTGGAAAAATATCAACACAAAAAAGAAGCGACCCCACCGAAAAATGTAATCAAAATAGGAAAAAGTGCTCGAGAAAAACATCATTTATAAGCCGCGACAGCAGCAGCAACCGAAACATTTAAAAATATACTTTGATTGATGATATCTAGTCAGATAGCCAGAGTCGAAAAGTCCAGGCGAAAGGACACGCACACGAGCCAGGAAACGAGGCGAAATGAAATGAAGCGAGCGCTCCGAAAAAAGAAAGAAGGGAAAATACATTAATTATTGAAATGTCATTAAGAGGAAGACCCGAACTGACGTCCTCCAGATTCGCATGAATATTTAATAGGAAATTTTATCCGAAAAACGAAATAAGAAAATTATGACAAGACGGCGATGCGTGACCGCCTTTCACGGTCGCAGGATATGCGTTCAAGGAAAAACTCTTACCCGACAACGGTGGTGAGGCGAATCACGCAAGATGATGTCTGACGATGATGATGATGGAACATAGTCACTCGAATTGCATTAATTACGGGGTGGATTCCCTCTATCAGGATATATGCCTGTTTATAGGAAGTCCCAGACCATTCATCAAGCCGGTCGAACATTTTAATTAGTTTTTCTGTTGGCAGCTTGAACCCGAGATTACGACCTAATAGTTCTCAAAAGGCAAATTATCCCGAGTCAAACTGAGTTATGGTAATGCCCAGCCGGCCACACCCTCTATCAAAACACACCCCACACCATCCCATCTCACCGAAAAGGATGCATTCAAATTTGCCAAAAGAATCTGAGACACATAACTGTCAAAAAGGACAACCCGTCGTGCCGCAAATTGTTTGCGAAAAAGCAGTGACATTCTATAGATCGAATAGGGAAATACCCTATTTTAACTGTAGAAAATATTACCTTTTGGGAAGCCATAACTATAAGAACTGGTCATGATCAGATCGAGACTTAAAATTTGTTTAATAATATTTTATAATAATAAAGTTAGGTGCTTAATTGCTGAATATTATCCTGAACACTTAATTTAAGATTTCAATCCAAAGATCTTTAAACAAAATTAGTTCCAGATAAAAGCATTGGATTTAGAAACTCATATATGGACTCTCCTCAGAGCTAACTAAAATCAAAATACCCAAAAATCCAGGACAATTTTTCGCGCCTCCAGGCGGCCAACGACAGGCGTCAGAAACTATAAAATAAACTAACTTCCGCTATGTGGCAGACGCAGATCATCCTGGCAAATGACTGCGATGATGATTCCGATGCGAACTGATGAGTTTGATGGGTTTGACATACGCTCGGCAGCTCCATTGATTGCACCATAAATAATGAATTTATGCCGACAGGCAGTCGTCAGAGGCTGGGTAGTGGTGGTGGCTCGGAATTCAGGCTCCGGGTCCGACTCCGGGCTCTTCGTCAACTAATAAAATATGTTTTTATTGCAATGCAACACACACGCACCGCGTATAAAAATTAATGAGCCACGGAGGCGCGCACCCTTGGAAATTCGCATTCAGGATCGGGATTCCGGAGTCCGGGATCCGGAATCCGGGAACCTGGGCAATGCAAAAATCATAACCATTTCTGCGCATTTCCCAGTTCGCATTCACGTTAATGTTTGCCAAACGAAATGTTAATAATATTCATAAATATGTCAGCTAATAAAATCTGCGGTTTGATTGTCACCTTTATGAGTAGTCCGCTCCCAACCACCAACCCTTAAATAAATTTCCTTAATTTTGCATGCCATTTCTTTCTTTCAACTTCTTGGGATTATCTTGACAGCGGAGTCTTAAGGATGAGCGTTGAGTCAACAAAGTTAATTGGGTTTTATGTATGTGCTAATTGAGAAGCATTGTTCATATGAAGATCGGTTCAAGATCAATTGAAAGTTGATGAGAAAGCAGCGAAATGATCACAAAATAACAATTCTTAAAATTTCCAATACTTAAGAATTCTTTTCAATATGTATTTTGTTTAAGGATATATTAGATATTGAAAAGTATACATTTTTTATAATTTTCTTGCACAACTTTCCACTTTGCTTGCATAAACTTTAGACCTGTGACAATGTTGCATCAACGCCAGCTGCTGTCTCCAGGATAAAGCAACTAAAACCAAAAAATAAAAATGAACAAACTTTATTTCCTACTCTCTCCCTACCCTTCTTTCCTTTCGAAGAAATTCTTAGGGATGATATTTTTTACGATATTAAATACTGAGATTTTTATAGATTTATATCCACAATTCGACGTCGTTTCTTGCTTTTTATTGAAATAGGAAACTTTCTGCATATTGCATGCATCAAATGCTGCCAGCAACAACAACTTGCTATGTTACATTTCAGGGGAATGGATGTTGACCATTTTTATGACAAAGAATGAAATGAGATGAAATTATTGACGGGCGGTAGAGGAGCGGAAAGACGGCGGAAATCGCTGGCAATAGTCGAAGGAAATAAAAAAGCGAAATTACTTTTGATAAACAGTAATAGCAAGGACTACGAGAACGCCAAGGACTCGCCAAGAGCAGCCACAAAAAGAAACTACACATTACCCACAGGAAGTCAGCTACAAGAGGGCGTTGATTTGTCACAAGTAGAATTATGAGCGCCAAGGACAAAGGACATCGAGCAGAGCAGCTGCCAGGGACAACACACATCAAGAGGAATAGGAACAACAACAAACACTTCAATTACCGGAAAACGTGTCTCAGATAATACCTTCCAAGATTTCAGCCTAGTAGGGAAAGTAAATAAAAAGTAATTTTTTTTTTTTTTATGTCTGAACTTTTACGGGGAAAAAGTTAAGGCTGAAAGATACCATTAGAAGAATATGTGATTTATGGAAAGTACAAATTGAAACAAATAAGTTATAAAACTCATAGAATTTTGGCATCTTGTTTTATTTTTTTTTTAATAATTTTTAAACTTTCCGAAGAATATTTAATTGATTTCTTTCGAAAGAATGTAACTTTGAACGTTGTATTAATTTTATAAAAATATTTTAATAAATTTAAGGTTGCACAATTTTTATTGTATGATCTTAAATAATTATATTTATGAATACTTTAATTAATTCTCATTTTATAGAGAACAACCCATTCGGCTTGCAATTACATTACTCCGTTTACTCCGTTTGTTAACCATATTCATACTATTTATTTTACTGCCCTTTTCCTCAAAGTCGCGTTAATATTAATAACGAAAGTCAAACTTTGTTGTTGTGTCGACGGAAAAAGGATAAAGGATCTGCATACGTCACAGCAGGAGTTGACTGTCCTTACCTTCACTCAAATAGGAAAAATGCAGGAAAGGTGTGTGTTTACGAATAGTTTTAATGGGTTATCATTGTTACTGTTTTCTCATTTCTCTGTTTCATTTTTCTTCACGATATCCTGTCGTTTCTTTTTTTTTGCGGAAGGAAAACTGTCATAAATGTCATTGCTCGTAAAAGGCAAAATGCAATTTCCACGCCCCTTCAGAACTGCCCTAAAATCCCCCCGTCAGCCCTGCGATTATTTTTTATGTGTGCAACCGAAAGCGACAGAAACCAAACCCAGCCCGACCCATTCCAGCTTCGTCCTCGGAATCCTTGGCTGCGTGTGAAATTATGATAAATGTGCATAAAATCGCGCCAAGGAGAATTCTGCTTCTCGTCATCGCCTCCGTTGCACTTTTGCCTGCAGTTCAGTTCGGTTGTGTCATAAAAAATCGGCGAAATTGCCAGGCAGCACGCACAGGACAATGCAGCAGTCCTTTTTGCCCACACTCCCTTCGGCTGTCCCCTGTCTGAATGGCATTTTTCATTGCATTTTCTTTTAATTAAATTAGCTTTTTTAATGCTTCCTCCTCTGTTGTTTTGCTCTGTTTTGACTCTGGTTTGTGGTCATAAAAAATTCGAATGGAGAGTGGGAAAGGCTACTTAGCATCGCCTTCCTCAATGGGCATGCCGAAATTTGTGCAATAAAATAAAGGAAAATTTCTCAAAAATTAGGTATTACTCAATGGAAAATTGCATGTCAATCGTAAAATTTTTTTTTATACCGATCAGAAGCTGGGAAATGTTAAGAAAATTATATGACACTATCTGGGGGAAGTTCTTTAAATTTAGAAGCGTAAACCATTATAGGACATAAAATTGCTGAAAATATACAGAAATAACATTTAAGGAAATTTGGAATTAAAAAAAAATGTCATTAACCCAGTATTTAATTCCCAAACCTATATATTTTACATTTTAAAGAAATTCTATGCTTGAAATTACATTATTTCAAAATAATTTTGTGGTTCAACAAACGTAATTGAACTAACCAAATGGATGGACATCCCGATAAACTAATAAACCAAAGTCATTGCCACAAACATTTTCCATTTCCGCTGCAAGACGTCGACAGAAACAGGGCCGAAACGCAATTGACCAGGCTTAGGAGCTTGGACCTTGCGGAAATTGCAAAATTTCTGCATCGTAATAAGATGAAATTAAGTTTTGGCCAACCACTCTCCCACATACATTCCCACAAACACACACACATTGGAGCCAGAGTAAATATAGGAGGGCGAAGGAGCTTTGAGCAAACAGAGTTGAAGGATCTTCCAAGAAGGCTCAGCCAGGCAGCAAATGAACCACTAATTGCGTGACGAAATGCAATTTAGTGAACTTTGCCCCCAACCTCAGACCTTATTACGTGCACTGGAAGAAACATAAAATATAAAACAGATAAACAAATACGAATTAAAAGGAAGGAAGTTGACTAGATTTTAAGGTACTTTAAGCCGAAACCCAAGATGGAGACTTAATAATAAATAAATAAAATCACTAATTAAGTTTTTTCAGTGTACCTAAAGCCCCATTCCATTCCCTCAGCTAGGTAAATACAAAAGCTTTGTCCTTCGTCCTTCGTGTTGTCCAGTTTGGATTTCAGCAATTAAATGGAAAATGTGGGGAAAAGTCTTTGGGAGTAAAGCAAACATGGGCCGAGAACATCGCCCATCGGCCTTAAGCTGCCTGGACATTATCCTTTTTGTTTAACTAGGCAATTTAAAGTGTTAATCCTTTCGATCTCTGTCCTGCAGCAGATCCTGTCACCCCTTTGAGTCCTGGCCCGTCCGCGTTGACAGTGATAAATTACTCGGGCACTTTCTGCTCTGTTTTAGCGTGATTTATCGCGCCTGCCCCGCGACCAGGCCACGTGACTCTCTGCTTTACTTTTGGGTTGATTTTTAATTAAATGCAAACAGAAATGACCATTTGATAAGGTCGAACTCGTATTGAGGTCTCGCCCTTCGCTTTTATTGTGGACTCTGGGCTGGAGCCATTTTCCAGGCTTTTTAACTCATATTTAAAATGCAGTCGGCGACTGAAGTGCGGGCAAACAGCGACTGCAGCCAACTGCAATGCATTAATTTTTATAGACTTGACTGCATTCATGAAAATTCATTGGCATCGTCCATTCATCGAGGCCAACTGCGGTGGGCAGAAGGTCCAGCCTCTTCATAGGCCGTTGCACTCGAAACAACAATTTTCGGCTTAATGATGTTTCCAAAATGCATCGGCAAATATGTGTTCCGCAATTCCAGCGAAAATCAAATGGACAGGATCCGAATTTATGCATACAAGAAGTGTAAATACTCTTAAATGTTTACAAAGAATCTGATTTTAAAGATTATAAATTGATTTAAATACAATAATAAATTTAAGCATTTTAGTAAACATTTCGAACAGATGTTTCCGTTAAATAAAAATAATTTCATAGATTAAAGGATTTTTAAGTGAAGATTTAAAGAGCTAATTTGGTTGCCTATTGTTTTGATTTAATAATTTTATTAACTTATATTCCGCTAGAGTTATTACAATAATTTAAGCTGAAAAAGTTACACAAAGAATCGGCTATAACCTATTTAATTTCGGAAGGTAGATCACAGCGGTTGGACTCCACACACCCACCTATACCCACGAAGGAATACTCTCGCTCCCCCGCGGCAGTCAGTGCTTCCAATATGTTTATGTGTAATTTTCAAATAAAGGTTTAAATGGTTTTTGGCAAACAATTGCTGCCATCCATTCAACGGAAAAATATGCGGGGAAAATGTGTTACATTGCGGTTATTTGTTCTGGTCATTGAAATTGATATTGGGGTAACGATTGGATTTTTGTGTTCGGCCCGCGTTGAAGGTTTGTAATCAACATATGGTTGCGGCTTTTGCAATGCTTTTTGCTTGATTATTTTCGAAATATTTTATGGATTTATTTGCTGGGTTCGGTTAGGTGGTACTTATGCAAAAGCGAACTTGTCAGTTGCCCATTACCCATAATTATTGCTATACTAATTTAATTAAAATTCTTCTCTTTTTGTGTTTATTGACAGATTCCCGACACTGATGCTGGAGCCGTTTTAGGTACCGATCAGCGTGCATATATGTATGTATGTATATATTTTGGTAACTTAATTCTTTTAGTCTGTGTAATTTTTTCAAAAAGCAATTCTTATTGATTATTGATTATGATTTTTTCCGTTTATTCGCATTTATTTTAATGAAATTCGTGAAATTAAAGTACTTAAAAAGCATAAATGTTTTAACTTTCGGAGGAGCTACAACACACTTCAGTTGGCTGTTGAAATGTGTATACAGAAATCTGAAAAAACAATATATGTACTTATGTAAACATTCTTTTAAATTAACTTTGCATATATACCTTTGATCCGCACATATTAGAACAGAATTGAAACGGATCACCTTAAGAGAAAAAATGATCTAACATGCAGCAGCTCTTAATCTTCACTGGGCAGACAAAAAGAAAAGGTGTGATGTTATTTTTGTTGAAACTGAATTTTGCAGAGCTCGAAATTCGGAGATTTAGCCAACTGTAAATACAATCATAAATAAAATTAGATGTGTTCATTTCGAAAAATGTTTTGTGATTATGAATTAAGAAAAATACCTTTTGTAAAAAGTGCCATTTAACATTCTGCAAATAAAATAATATTAGTTCAAGGTTAGGCATCAATATACGAGACATACATACCTCTTCAATATAACTCCTGAAATATATTTTGACAATAAATGGCTCATCCAAAAAGACCTTGTTTTCCTTTAATGTGTCAAAGAAGGAGAGCCAAGATGCTTCAAACAATCCCATGTGCCATGGTATGGAAAGAGTTCTAACATTCTTGCAACGCGAAATTAATTGGCAGATATCTACCACATTAAGGTTAACGCACACTTTGAGGCTATACAATTTCTTCGACTGCTTCGTTATCCATTCGTAGGCAATGTCGAGTCTATGATACGGTCTCAGACACACCGAACGCAGTTGTGGAAGATATGGCAAGTCGGAGCTTTTAAAATTATAATTGACAAACAGCTCTAAACTTTTAAGTGTTTCTGCATGCCTGGATATCCAATCGAAAGTCTCGAAGTTATCCGGATGGTGGTCTAATCTCAAAAATTGTAGATTTGGACAATTGGGCCATTTAGTTTGCCGATAACCCTTATAGTAAAGATGCTTTAAAGCAGGAAGTTCGTTCGTATCTATCGATGCCGAAAGAAGTTCTAGGAAGGCATCATCTAAATCCAACCTTTCCAATGAATTAGATTGGTTTTCAAACCATTTGAGCATATTTACGTTCGAAGAGTAGATAACCTCCAGATGTCGAAGGCTTGGACAGTTTGGCAAAACATAAGAGAAGGTACAGTTTCCTATTTTTAACACTTCCAGACATGCACATGTTTCCATTTCGCCAATCGTTGAAACAATGGCTAGCCCGTAAAGTTCCAAATAGGAAAGTTTTTTTAAACTGGTGAAAATTTCGTTAATTTTAATTTTTGGTCTTATGTATTTTGAACTTAATAACTCTATTTTCAGTTTTTCCAAATTAGCCATTTTAAGTACGTTAGCTACAAAACAGAAATCAGATTATAATTATTCATAAACGAACAATTTTTGTATTGATCGACTTACCTAACTCTAAAAAATCTCTTCTAAAGGAAGACAGCAATGTGATTCCAAATTCTTTTAAATTGGGAAGATCTGGCAAAGAGTGCGTTAGTTCATCTGCCACTGCCACTACCCTATCTTCAAAAAGCTGTAAATATATTGTTCTGAGGTTTTTTACTCCGAGAAGCAGTGAATTTCCCAACCTAACATTTTTTTTATTAATTATTGTAAGCTTGAGAGTCTTTAAGTTCGGACAATTTTCTTCTAAAAGTCTACATGTCTGAGCATTCAATTCCTGAATTCCAATTTCTTCCACATAGGAACCGCACAATTGGGAAACACAGGGCCAAAACTTGTTCGATGAACCCTCTTCAGTTATTTGACGAAAATCATTTCCACAGCTAAAGATAAATGCATCTTTTAAAAATGTAGCTGTCTTCGCTAACTGAAGCTTATCCTCAAGGCACAGTTCTTTAAAAATTAGATCCAATATTTCTAAAGGGAGCTCCATGTTGCAAGTTATGCTTAGCAACTAACTTCTATCTAACTATCGATAACTTATCGCAAATTCAAGACGGGTTGATAGAAAAATTGGTCACGTTCAGTAGCACGACATTATTATTAACGGGGAATTCATACGAAACTTTTGGTCAATCATGAAGAACTTTTTGCATTTTGTTATAATTATATTTATATAATAAACTAATTTGTCGCCTAGAGCCGCAAATAATATTTATAACATTATAACTAGACTCGTTTCTACTAGATACAAAACTTCACCGTCAGAAATCGAAAATACATTTCCTCAAAAATATATCGCCAACTTTTTTGTTCCAATTCCAGGCTGTTTCACCCATCGGATATGCTATGTTCACAACGCAAAAAGAGGTACAACCAAACTATAAAGACGTGTAGCATATAAACTATAGAAGATATCAACAAAATTTAAATGCAGTTTTTTAAAGTAGTATTCTAATATAAATAAAAATCATTTATTGTTTTTCAATTCCATTCAATAATGTTTAAATTTACAAAAAACTAAAAATATTGACTTCTTCAATGTCGCAGCTTATTTCGTGCAAGAACTTTGGGTGAATGCATTTCGTGAATTGTGATCCCTGACAAACTTTTCTTTATGGAATCTTTTTGAACACAATATCAGCTAATTTTGTTAACTATTAACTTTTTTTTAAAACACTGGAAAAAAAGTTTTGGACATTTTAGAAGAATCAGCCTCTGTTCAACTATTGAACAGCAGGAATTGGTCCTTAAACATTAAAAAAATAAAAAAAAACACTAAGCCGAATATTGAATTAATGCTATATTTAGGGTTTAATATTATCGAAAATTAAAAAAAGCTAAATTTGTGCTTGATTGGGATCAAAACGTTCCATATAATATTGCTCTTTAAATCTAAAACGACCCTCTCGGCCCAGTTTTTTGACGTTTTGAAGCAAGTTTTGTCTCAAAAGTTAAAGATAACTTGAGCTAATATATAATACCTTCGATGAAGACGAGGTATCCAACGCCTAAAACAGCCTTGAAGGCCCAAACCTTGGAATTACCACCAGAATACTCATCTGTAGCTATCAGGTGCATATGGTGTAGCTCTGTATGCCGATCACGCCAAACATATGGCATTCAAAATATCAAAATATGTTAAAGTTAGTCTCGTTTTTGCAAATACCTTCATTCCAGAAGGATATTGGGTAATTTTCGTGCTCCCTGGCAAATTTAAATTGGCATAGTTCAATTTGTTGTCTTATAAATGGCTTCTTCAAAGTTACTTGGCCATTAAAGATATGTTCTCGCAATATTCGGTAGTCGGTTTTCACGGATCATTTTTTGTCAGTTCATTCTTAATATATACTGCTTGTTTGGTGCCGATATCTTCAGATTAAGTGTACTTTTAAAGATAATTCGTGTGTCTTCATGCTCACTGAACAATATTATATGGAGCATTTTGGCCGTTATCAGCCGCGTATTATTTTTATTTTTAATTTTTTTATTTTACTAGGCCCTCAATATACCATTTAATCATATTCCGCTAAGTTGTTTTATTTTGAAAATATTTTAGGACCATTTCCCGCTGTTCAATTGTTAAACAGGGGCTGATTCTTCTTAAATGAACAAAACTTTTTTTCCAGTGTATCAAAAAAAAGTTAATAGTTAACAAAATTAACTGATATTGTGTCCAAAAAGATTCAATAAAAAAAAAGTTTGTCAGGGATCACAATTCACGAAATGCATTTTACCCAAAGTTCTTGCACGAAATAAGCTGCGACATTGAAGAAGTCAATATTTTTAGTTTTTTGTAAATTTAATCATTATTGAATGGAATTGAAAAACAATAAATGATTTTTATATATATTAGAATACTATTTTAAAAAACTGCATTTAAATTTTGTTGATATCTTCTATAGTTTATATGCTACACGACTTTATAGTTTGGTTGTACCTCTGCACGAAATAAGCTGCGAGCCACTGTATGTTTAATAGAAAATTAAAATAAAAATAAGTGGATCCAATTCCTTCTATGATTTGTTTGTTTGTTTTTTTTAGTTTAAGCGAAATCAAAGGTATATTTATGCAATTGTGCCCATTTTATTCATCCATTGGTGAACTATGCTTTCAGCAAACAACAACTAATGCTCTTGCATTTCATACAATATTAATACAATAATTTAACTATGCCCTTGCTTAAAATTTGAATAACATTTGTAAGAAAATTAAGAGACTGACGGTAAGTGGTTGACTATGCCATGTGAAGACGAATTCAATTTATCACCGTCTTCTCATCGTTCCTCCAATAATCATTATTGTGCATATGTTCTACATGTTTAACATCTGCCGTTTTTTTAACGTTGACGTTCAACTTATTCTGCCAATAAAAAGATTTGCTCTTATTATAATTAATTATTTATATTTGTTTCAGGTTCTTAAGAGTTCGTTTGTAATAAGTACAAAATATATAAGTTATATAAGTTCTTAACATATGTATATTTAATTTTTTGTGTTCCATTTTTATTGTTCCGTTCGCCGCAATCTTGACCCGAAGTCGTTGGTAAGCTGGAACATGTGGATTTTATCGGAAAAGGAAACGATTACGTGGCTCCCGTAAAGTCTAGTACTCAGTTCGACGATTTGAGTACTAGGCTTAACACAGGGACAGAGTTGAAAATGTTTTTTAAGAACTTGCCTTTTCAATACGTAAATTACATTATTAGTATTATACAATCTTCTTTAAAAAAATGTAATTTTAAGTGGAGCCTTCAACATATAAAAATAATTGATTCAAATCGATTTTAGCCGATAGTTGTGATGCAGTCATAACATTGTGGGAAATTATCGATTATAACCGATGTCTGGAACATATATACAAAGATATACTTAAGTTCATATCAACTGTATGGTAGACAATTACAATTCGAATTTTTATCGAATTAGATATTACTATAAAATTTGTATTATTTTCTTATATATTATTTCCATAAAAACTATTTCATTAAAAAATTGCTTAATGTTCCGCACAGTGAAAATTATCGATAATAATCATTGTGTTTTTAATAAATTAAGCCAATGAGTATGGTATGCATTTGTTTTTAATCAGATTGGTATACACCATTATTTGAAAGGATTTCCTTATAGTAGGACTCCTTCGGCAATTGCCAATTATAGACGCAAGATAATCCCGCACCCCAACTGCTCGGCAAGCTCAATTGCCCAACGGAGGACAAACAAGCCGCAGAGAGATCTCGGCTAAATTACGTGCCAATCAACCACTTGGAAAATGACAATGGGCCCAGGACGATAAGACCGAGACAGGACAATCTTATTTGTTTAGCAACACGCAGACGGCGGGACGGCAGGATAAGGAATCCTGTTTGCTAATTAGCACATGTATTCCTGGCATAAAACTCCGGCGGCAGTGTCAACATTTCACTTCACGTGGAGACGACTCGACTTCGTCTCGGTGGATTAAATTGTTTAATTTTAAATATGCTCTGTCACTTCATTTGTAAGGAAACAGAAACGAACACGAAAAACTTTGCCTCCAAGGAAGTGGAAGCAAACTTTTTCCAGGGACGGAGACGGGGGCGAAAAATCATTAACACGCCCGCAAGCGCAAGCCAAACGAAAGGATAACAGATTTTTCTGCTAATTTGCAGGCAGACTCCTTTGTGCGTGACAACTCGCAGTTGGGGTTGTCGTGTCCGTGTATAAGCCAGACACTATCTTCCTCTTTAGATCAACTTCTTGGCAGCTCGTTTCACTTGAGTGACGAAGCTGCGAGAGATAAGGTCCTTGGAAAAATGGGGAATCCTTTCCTTCTTGGCGGGATAAGGAGGGAGTGTCAACGGAGCCGGAACTTGCGAAACTTTGCCAATAAATTGCGTTTCTCGGGTGGCACGTTGACAGTTTTGCTTAACGCTTCATAATCAGCAAGAAACAAATACGTTTCCATCTAATTGTGTGCCCCAACAATTAAAAGCCGAAAGGACTTAAGTCAACTAAAAAGTTGGAAAGCAACTTGGGTCTCTACTTACTCTCTTTAACCACCATTCAAAGGCTGAGCTAAGCACAGTTGGCTATTTGGCCAAGAAAGGAGACAAACACTTGAAGAAAAAATGTATTAAAAAATAATACCCATTAAAAGACAACTCTGTTAAAATTTTGGAGAACTTTTTAAGTGAAGAAGCTCTTTAATTGTAAACAATATTTAGCTTTTTAAAAGCATTAACTCCAATTTATGTACCTAATCTGTAATCTGATAATTAATTACTTTCATGAAAAACTAATATTCAGAACTAAAAAATCGTTACTTTAAATTTAATTTAAGTTTTGGAGAATTTTTTAAATGTGAAGCTCTTCTATTCTGAACAATATTTAACTTTTTAAAAGCATGAACTCCTATTTATGTGATTCAAGCAACACTTAATCTGTTAACTAATTACTTTCATGTAAAAAGTAAAAATTGTCTCAGTGCAGTTGAAACTTTTTCAAATATTTTCCAAATGCTCCAGCTTACGCCTGAGTAGTTCCCAAGGAAGTGAAGCCGGGATGTCCTTTCTGAAATCCGCCTCCTGGCCCTTAGTCCTGTTGTCTGCGTGGCCTTTTAACGCTTCGCCGATTGCACACAAGACGAAATTAATTGTTGAGTAATTGAAATTTTATTTATATTAGTTTCCTTTGCCTCATTCGGAGGTCCTTCCGCCTTCGAGTGGGTGGGTGACCACTGCAGGCGGTATTCGCTGCCTTTTGTGGACTGAAGTGTGTAATTCTTGTTTTTCGTTGTAATTTAGTACTCAGCTTTGGCTTGACTGCATTTATCCAAAGTCCGCCACGGGGCACATTTTGTATTCAAATTCACTTTGGGTTTTGTCTTTTTGTTCGTGTTTTTTTTTGGCTTATCTGACGATTTTCAACAGTGGAAAATCAATTTTTCGCTTTGCTGATGATGTCATTGCCAAGTTGTAAGTCATTTGTAAACAAAAATCCGGGGGGATGGGCCTGGACATTTGATAAGGAAGTGAGAGTTTTGTGGGATTTATAAGTTTCCAATTAAATACAATTTACACCTCGAACATTTTTCTTTTGAATATAATTATTTAAAATTAATTCAAATGCTTCAATAATTTACTGTTCGAAAATCATTAGAACAAATTTAAATATAAGCAAAAAGAATTAAGTAAATGGTCGAATCCATTCAACATTCCAACGACTTCAATTTAGTAGTTCGTTCCACTCATTCCTCTTACATTCCTCAGGATTTTCCTGTGCTTTTCCCTAAGCTTACTAAGTACCCCTCGACCGGGTTTTTCTGTTAATGCGTTTTAATTTAATTTTGCATGCCCAACCGCACAGAACACAACCCGAATGGTCGAAATAAAAAGCAAGCACCGAACAATGTTGCTCTCCACCCTTCCATGTGTGAAGAGGTATGTATTCCGGGAGGATTGCAGGGAATTACTGGACTTCGACGGCAACTGCAGTCGAAGTGGCACTGGGAGTCAATAAGAATGCGATGTGGATGACGATGGCTGTCAGGGACATAACAAGCTGGACAGGACAGGACACATTGCACATGGACATGTGGAGTGGACCTGGTTTGAGCTGGCCGGTGGTGTGGGTTCATGGTAGAAAAGGGTTGGGAGTTCAACGGCTATCAGCCATGGAACACACACTGAGGACTCGAGAGTTGCATAAGGCTTCAAGTGCAGGAATATTGAATACCCTGACAGAAAAAGGTCAACATAAATTAATATTAAATAGAGAATATAAAATAAAACATAAATTTAACCTATAATAAAATTATATAAGGAAAAATTACACTTCTAGTAAACTTTTCTTAATAGAAAAATTAATTAAAAGCCTTTTCATATTATAAAAATATTGTTTGTGTCTTGCAAACGTCTTAAAACGACTTAAAAGACCCCTTGATAGGGCATAACGTTAGCGACGCAACAATATAATTGCCGGTCATTTGCAGCAGCAGCAAAATGAGCATTACTCCCACTCAAAGCCTGCTGCCCCCATCCCTTCTCCAACCCAATCTCCCAGTTTTAAGCCACATCCTCATCCTCCAAACCTTTCCCCTTTATCATATGCAAATCAAACAAAAAGCTTTGTTGAGGTTTTTTCCATGCAACATTGTTGCTTCAACATGTGGCCGGAACACTTTTTGTGAGCGATGAAAAACGGACGGAGGAAACTCCTCTTTTGGACCCAAGCAAGCCGGTTTATCTTGGGTTTCCCGAGGACATGAAGTACATGGAGCCACTTGTAAGGGAGCCGGGAATCGCTGGCTTTTATTGACTGCCCACCGCCGGACAGACAATTACGTTTACTGCGGTCAAAAATGCAACATACTCAAGTTATACCGTAAATGTCCAGTTAGAGTGGAAATATCAACGGGGAAATATGGGGTATATAGGAACTTGAGATGGAAATTTCGGACATTAAAGATGTAGGTACTTAGGTATCAGGTATAAAGAAACAAAAGGAGAAGGATAATTTTTCCCAGCTTAATCATTTAATACAGAATTAACACACATTCGATTTATAACTTAAAAATGAGCTTAAGAAATTTTTAAAAATATTTCAATAGTAAAAAAGAACTATTTATATTTTAGAATGTAATTATGATTGTCTTGAATGCATTACAAAATTATTTGTAAGTATATAGTGCACTTAAAAAGTATTAACACAGATCTGACCTAAGCAGCATCGCTTGGTCGAGCCCCAAACGAAAAATAGAAAGCCAAAACCTTTTCTTTGTTAGCCATGTCGTATGCGTAATAACCCCGTTACGGACAATCGTTCTCCCTATTTTATCTGTCTCATGTCTCGCCATTTAATACGAAAAGTTGTTATCAAAATAATTGCAGCGATTGCAACAACGTTGAGGTTTTCCCGGGTCCAGTTTCACTTCCACTTGCCCCCTTCGGGCCCATAAAAAAACTGCCGCCAGCAGAATCTCATTAGAATAATGCATCGCAAAGTCAGGTGGCTGTGGCTGTGGCTGCAGACGGTCGAAACAATTGTTGATTAAATTCATTTTAGTCATTTGCATATGAAATTGTCTGGGAGGATTTTGGGTTGCGTTGCGTTCGGTTTCATTACGCCCAGCGCCATTGAAAAGTCATTTCTGCGGATCAGAGAGAGGTCTCTGGCCACAAGAATAATGAAGTTGCCGAGTCTTAAGACTTAAGACCGAAAAACAATGCCAAGCCAAGTGACAATGGAATGACTAAGGTGTTGGCCCGGGCTTGGCTTTCGGGTATCCAAGGATCTAGGAACAGGATGCAGAGCGCACTTAGGTGTTTGGGCTTTGGCTTTCCCCATTGTTCTTTTATGGAAGCTATTCTTGTTTTGATAATTTAATTGAAGTGGCAGCAGCCAGGCGCCAGGCGAAAGGCAGTTGCAAATGGCAAATGGAAATGCAGTGTTTATTTCGGTTTTGATTTTCAAACTGAAAGCGAGGTGAGAGAGAGGAATATTCTATCTATAAAGTTCAAATGTGAATCTATTAAAAACTTTTCTTGAAGATAATGTTTTTAATTAGAGTTCATTTGGAATTACGTTTTATGAAGTACATAAAACATATCAAGAAATAATCGAAATATGTACATTATATATTTTTTAATTTAAAAAACAAATTATATGCCAAGTGAATGGGTTGTCTTAATATTTGCCTTAACCGTCAATCAACCCACTGCATTGAGCATTACCTCTATCCGTAAGCCGACACTTCGTGAACCCTTTTGACATGTTTCACAGTTACACTGCACCCAACTGGGAGTTTTGGTTGAGTGAAAAGGCAAACTTTTTGGGACTCACACGCTCACATGTCCTTTGATTGCATTAGTTACGTCCGAAGGAGGAAAATTGCGTTTCCACATGAGCCGCAGCCGTGGTCGCCATCCAGTTGAAAGTTTCGACAGATGAAGACAAGACTTCACTTCAATTTTAATTGACTTTAAGTAAAACAGACCGCAAATGGCTGGAGTGCGTGAAAACTTACAGGAAATGCCTCGTTTGACTGTTATTGAATTAAAATTTCCGCGTTCACTTAGTCCCCGTCTTAATTGCAACTGTAAGTGACGACGTGATTACCTGAAAAAAAGGAGCAAAAATAAAGCAACTTGTGCTTCAAGTTGAAAGCCACTTCCTGCCGCAGGACTTGGTCTTAAAAGTTATCCATGTAGTTTTTCCTTCAGCCAGGCCTTCGCATTTTCCTTTCCACCTTTTTTGTCGTGTGTGTTTGTGCATTTTTGATGAACCTCCGCCAGGATCCTGAGCCTGCGGAAAAGAAGTTCGCCTTGGCTTCCCTGTCAGTTCATTCCATTTGCATATCGTTTACGTTTTAATGTGATTATGGCGTGTGCATATTGAATGCCTTTGGCCCGTTATCCTGTGTTTTCCTTTCCGGAACTATTTTTCCTTCAGGTTGCTAACTTTTTAAAAGCACATTTTTGGGGAATTTTCCAGGGAAAATTTGGTTTTTTCTTCGCTTTTAACGGGTTTCTTGGCTGTGGTTAGTTTGCTTTTAATGGGTAATTTCACTTGAGTTTATACTTATCTTTATGGATTAAAAATAGGTAATAATAACTAAAGATAGTTTAAATTAAAGGTAATTCTCTTAGGCTTGCCTTTGCTTATATAGTATATCCTATATTTGCTTAAAGTAAGACTATAGTTCTTACAAAAGCTAACCTCTAAGCTTTGACCTTAATTCCTTCTCCTCCCCATCCGGTCACACCTTTTTGGCCAGGACATTTTATTGCACAATTTACAATAAAATTTATTTACGACAATGTTTTCGAACTACTTAGGGTATCCTTGAAGTGCCTTAATACTTAAGTATACACATTTATTCGTCCCAGTCCCCCGCCCCACTCATTTCCCACTCCGTATCGCAGTGTTTTAATGCATCTTTTATTGGTCGGAACACGAGTTCAATAGACGATGACAGGCGACCCCATGGAGTGAAGGTCCAGTTCCAGTTCCAGTTTCAGCTTTAGATGAGCTTAGCCTGACCATCGGCACACGTTTGGCTCCTCTGTCGCTTTTTTATTGCCAACTATCGACTGTCGTCGCCGTATTTCGGTCTAGATGTCAGCAAACATAATTCACAATTCGCTAGTTTTACGAGTCGCTTCCGTTCATTTGCCGTAAAAAGGCGGCAAATAAAAAGGACGAACGGTGGACACTGGACAGTGGACAGCGAGCGCGCCCGCATCATCAAGTGACCATTGTCCGGCACTGAGTTCGGTTCGCTCTTTTTTACGGCATCAAGGGTCATCCTTTTGTCCTTAATGGCCAGGGCAGATCACGAGGGCTGAACTGCGATTGGGACCACCGTTTTGGAGGGGGAAGGCTGTGTGGGCTCGGGGTCAGAGGCTTATGTGTTACGTCACTGCTGGCCAGGAGAGTTTTCTCCACATCTTCAGCTCGGATTTTTTGTCGACACTTGGAAAAATATATATTATAATATAAAATAAAATATAAAAATTAGAATGAAGATAAATTTTAGGTGGAAATTTGCGGCACCCATCTGTGCTTAAATATTCCCCACATCAAGTTTTTTGTGAAACGAAGCTACTACATAATGTGCTATAGAGAAATTTTCCTATTAAAACAAAATTAAATAATATGTTAACAATATTTTAATTTTAATTTCTATCATTTTCAATATTCCAACAGCAAAATTGCGGATTCAGGAACATTTTTCTCTTTGTGTAAACGATTTTTTGTGTGCGTTCCTTGGCAACCATAAGTTATTTATGATCCATCATTGTGCAATATTTGGTGAATCTTGCCGAATTTTTACTGTTGCTCTGGTCTCCCCCACCCTGAACCCATCGTCTCCACTGGTCACATCCTAAATTAAGGTACAGTTTTGTTATTGTTTGACTATTCCTTTCGGAACATTTCCAGCTGGGTGACAGGCTGTCACCGAGGAACACATGTATATGTGACTCGGTGCCACATTCGGAGATTTATTTCGCTTATCGTTTGGGTAAATAAAGTTATAAAAGCGAAGGAGCCGTTTTGCCAATGCCAGGAGTTGGGGATTTGATTTGGTTTATTGGCTCAGGATTTAAGTGATTTTTTTTGCTTAATTTAATGGCTAAAACTCGGGTGGTTAAGGTTGAAAGTATTTATAGATATTTTATTGGCAAGGATTTGGAAATAGAAAACGGAAATAACATGAATTTCTTTTAAAATTTAGTGATTTGGAAAATGCCAGAAAAATTGTTTATATAATTTAGACTTTGCATATAAAATTCAGACATATATTTATGCTGATAATATAAATATTTATATAAATATATTATTCTTTCAAAATTCTTCTAAAATTAATTGATTTGATGTCTTAGAAAATTTATCTGTTACAATTACGCTTTTCATATCAACAATTTCCTTCTGAAATTTTATCTTTAGCTAATCCTACCTCTAACCAATTTCGGAAATCCCTTTTCATCACCCATATATCATCTGATTTCATGGAACGTTAATTCCACACGTCGCACCGGTTACAAGTAATTTTACTAATGCTTAACCCTCTCCTGCCCGGACCTGGCATGGGATAGGATACACATAAAAATGTCAAACGTCTGTCAAGGGCCGAAGAGAAATTAATGTTGCCAAAAATAAAGGCGACATAAAAATGCAACGCAAAAATAACATAAAAAAGCCACCAAAAAGAGGAAAAATAAAAACGGGGCAATAAATTTGATGCTCAAAGCAAATGCACCAAATTACATTTATATATCGGCTTCTCGATGTGTGTTCCAATATATTTCAGGCCCAACATGCCGTCAACCCCCTTTCTATTAACAACATAATTTCGAGTGTCATTAATGTGCACATTATGCCAAAATAATGCAAAAATCATATAATTTATATGCCCAGGAAGGGTTTATTCCGCAAAGGGTCAACGCCAAAAAAAAAGAAAATTGTATAAAGAGGAATGACCACTAACGGGACAACATAAAAGTGGCCGCAGCCAGAAAGGGTTAAGAGGCGTGCTGCTGGGCAAAGGAAGTGGGTGGCTCTGGGTGGTTTTCGCTGGCTGGCAACGGGCTAGCCTTTTGTGCCATGAATTTGAGCATGTGGTCAGCAACAGTGGAGAGCCACTTGAACAATGGACAAAAGAAAGTGGCAGAAGGAGGAACGAGTGGAAGTGTCGAGAGGGCAGTCAAAGGAAAATCGCTTTTTTCGGCTTTTCCAGCTGGGATGAGCCATTTAAGGGCTTAGCTAGATAAAAGCGGGTTAAACAGCGAAATTAGTGTTGTTGTGACAGAAGCGTGAACAAAAATTATGGCTTCATTTAAGCGGAAGAAAATATCATCATCATCATATAACTTTAAAAAAAACACGGATTAAACGAGATTATTTTATTAAAAAACAGCATCTTCATGAATATTCAATATTTATCCAATCTTTAACAAATAGAAAAATATTCTTTATGCAGAACCTTTACTTTGTAAATGTTGTTGCGCTCCCCCGCAGGAAAATTCTTAATAAAAAAACGCTAACGAACCGCGAAACTGTCAAAATATTTCCACACATGAATTCCGGATACGGATATCCTCTCACCCCGCTAAACTTCCATTCCCCTCTCCCTTTACACATATGGCGAACCTGAAACGCACGTTTCCTGTGTGAAATTCATTCTAGCGCAACGGCAAAGCAAATGCAAAAAAGCACAAACTAAAACGGAAGGATACGCAAAATAGCAGGACAAAAAAGCTCTGCGGAAACCGTATGCAAAAGGACTCATACTCACACGGAGATGCACTGAGAAATAATTGTTTTGGTGTTGATATTACAATATTAAGCCAAGTTTTTGATAATAAATCCTCCTCAATTTTAAGTAATTTAAGTTTATATTAGTATAAGCTTTAATTGTATTTCCACTATTTTCTGAACTTTTTTCTATAAAGATTTTTAATATAATAAAATCTTTAAAACCTGAAAATTCCAATAAAATATAATGGTCCCTTCAAAATGGTTTCATTATTAAATTTTTCTCTGTGCACTCCTTAACCCCTTACTGCCGCATGCACTTCCTCCACACATGATTTTGATTTAGTGGCACTTTTAAGGCAGAAAAAGCACTCACCAGCCTATAAATTCAATTTGCGTATTTATTGAGGCAGAAATGCGTCAACGGCAGCAGCAGAAGCAGCAAAACCGGAGTGAAGGAGCACAAGGAGCAGCCAGGATGACTTAATGCACTACCAATTATAACTCAATTTTCATAAATAAGAGAAAGAAATGGCTAGCAAAAAAAAAGCGCCACAAAACACGCAACACACACAAATCGGTGCGAGGGTTAAAAGAGTGAGCAGGCAGGCGAGGGTTAAGAGTTCGCTACGCCTTGACAACTTTATGCTTTGATTTTTGTGCCTTTCCCCTTATTTTTTTTTGTGAAATTTTCCTTTATGAAATATGAAACAACCGCATGTGTGCAAACATTTTTTTCGGGTTAGCCCAGGAAAAACAAAAAAAATTAGGGGGTTGGGAGCGAACACACACGACACCTTCGCCCTCATTTTTGGGCTGGTCCTCAATAGATGAACCCTTTTACTTTTATTTATTTATCCCTGTTCCGGCGAAAATATTCGATTTTTATCACCAAAATCAATTGCATTATTGTGTTTGACTTTTTCGACAGGCGAACATATTATGCGAACCGTATATATAATATATTTAGCCACCATGGATAATTCAATTTGGTGGGCAAGGGTTGGTCGTACTTATAATAAATGGTTTAGTGCGATTTTGGGATGATTGAACATTAAAGAGTCAATGCGATAGAATTTCCCTCGTGTAAGTATGGAGTAGGATTGAATTTATAAATTTTTGTAAAGATTTTACTTTTTCCATCCTCAGTATCTGCTTTCATACTTTCCTGATTAAGGCTGATTGTGGCAAGTTTTTTACCAAATCCCCGCTTCTCCTTTGAACCCCAGCTCCAGGCAGGACTTTTTCCAGTTGTCAGTGGTCTAAAACGCAACATAAATCATAGACCGAGGCATGACTGGATGCGCTTGGGTCCTGATGATGCTCCGCTCCACACATGAATCACTTGATGGCGCAGCGAGTGCAACAAACTGTGATTAATAGCGAACGAAACCTCCGGCCGAGACCCCCGAAAAACCGAAACCCCACACAAAAGCTTGAGCTGACAAATTTTCATGAATTTTTTATTAAACATTGAAATCAATTCCACTTTGTTCTGTTCTCTTCGGTTGCTCCTGCATATGTCTGTGGGTAGGAGGATATTTTTTAAAAACATTTTTTTGCCAAGCTTTCAGAGTCTGCAGCACACGTTTGACTTAACTTGTTGATTTATGGTCTGCAAGCTGTCAGCGCAGGGAAGCCAAGAGGCGACTGCCGTGTTTGGTAGCAAATTTTTGGAGGCCACCAGGATGGGGTTGGTACGTACACACATACATTGTGTGTAAAACGCCTTGTTAACATTGCTTTACCCGAAATCTCATTTGTTCGGTCGCGTTTGCTATTTGAGAAGAAGAGCGCAGTTGACAGTTTTTCTTGTTGTTGGGGAAATCCCCGCAATGAGGAATTTAAATTAGTTCAAGTTGCGTTTCAGGAAATGCTTTTTGACATAGTTTTCAACGGCAGCCATAAATCAAGGAATTTTCTGGAGAAAGAGGAAGTCGGTTTGAATTTTTGGTGGTGGGGTAAAAGGGGAGATGGACAATCTGGTTATAAATATAAAATAAAAGTTCTCAAAATCTGTTGATAACTGCGTAAAAAAATATATTAAAAAATAATAATCAGAAATATCTAAATAAATTAGGAAGAATAAATGGCAATTATATTAAATTCAGTTGAAAACAAATGTCATTAAGGTAAGATGTCTTTAGAATACACCTATTTTTAGCAAACATGATTATTCAATTTTTAAATCAAACGGAATATCATCCAAAATTGGTTATCAAATTTATGCAAGCAGATGCAGAGATCATTGGTTCAGAAGCCCTTATCATTTAACTAAACCATGACGCAACATAAAACCATTATCTCCCCACAATCTCATAACTTAAATATCCTGCCAAACTTCCAGTGCATCCTCCGACCGATTTTAAAGGGTTAAGGGGTTAAAGGGTTTCATTTCGTCAAAATTTTCAATATTTACAATTACTTAGCATTTTAAGTCGCCGCGTCACATCAAAATGACAATTATTTGTCAAGTCATAATCAAATTGAATCCAACAAAACACGTACAGGAGCGTCCAGGATCACAGTTGTGCCTAATCCTGCGGCTTTGCATGTGCGCCATATTACAGGAAAAGAAAAAAATGCAGAGAAAATATCCGTAGGGGTAGGTGGAAATGGAAATGGAAAAGGATTGAACTCGTCAAAGTGATGCGACAGCAGGAGGAGGGTGACAGGAAGGAAGGATATGTCCGGAGGGGTTCGTCATTTGTGCCTCGACGAACGCGCGGCGGCTATAAATGTTTATGATTATGGTTTAGGCAGTGGAAGATTTACTTTACACATGTGCTGCATTTTGCATATGATACCAGCAAGTCCTAGAGATGGCATTGTGAGGGGGAAATTTATTTGCAAGGAGTTGGTAATGGGATATAGCTCAGTGAAATAGGAAACTTTTTAGTATAATCTTCTATTTATTAAACTTTAATGCTGCTTGACAAGACTACAATTATTACAATATTATGTTTAGATAGAATAAAATTGCATTTGTTAAATACAACGCTTTAAAATGAAGTAATGTTATAATGACAATTATTTCAATTGCAAATATTTATTTTTTTAGAACTAAAATTTAAAAGTAATTTTTTAATATCAACTCACAGTGCCGCCTCTAACATCCAACTCGAAACCGAAACCACCACCCGCTTTTCAAAAATTACCAAACGCATAAAAACTTATGTTTATTTGACTTGGCCTTCAGTCGGCTGCCGTCTGCCACGCCCCCATCCTCCCACCATGCCACCCACCGCCCTGTGTTAATTGTGAACCCGCGAATATTGCACATGTGGAGCCTTCTGCGGCTTTAAGTTATGGCCAAGGATGTTTGCGGAATTTTCAGCTTTATTTTAATCTTTTCTATGATAAAATTTTACGATATTTGGCCATAACTCCTCCAGGGTTGCGGCGGGGCTGGAAAAAAATACGCCCATATGCCATATTTGGAATTATTTTTAATTGGTGCTACTCACCCCATTGTGATGCGCATTTCGCTGCTGGGTACAGTCAGCCCTGGAGGACTTTCGCATAAAAAGCTTTCAAATCAAAGCAATTTACGCTTTGATTTGTGCGAAATCCGCCGAAAAAAAAAATAAAATAAAATGCGGACCCAAAACAGAAGCGGCTCAAATTCGGCGCGTGAGATTTATGTAGTTGAAAGATTTATTCGCGCAAAATTTATTGCAAGTCCTGACCGTGTCCGCCAGGAAATCGGACTTGGGGTTAGGACTTCATAGACCTGTATCGCCGTTAAGTGCTTTAAAAGCGCATAAATCACGCGGTTGTTTGGCACTTTGGCGAAAACCGCGTTGACAAACTTGCCCAGGAACGTGGACTTCCCCAAAAACCCCCATTCTTTATTACAGAGTGAGAAAATTCTATCCACATACTTCTTGTTCATAGCAAAAAGGGGTAATAAAAATACGATTTAAAAACATTTATAAGATTTAAAAATATAATGTTTTTTTATTAAAAATTAATAAATAATATTAGTTTGTGAAATTTTTTCATAAGATTCAGTCACCGCAAAGCATCGTTTACTAGAAAAACCTTTTG
Organism: Drosophila rufa; assembly: GCA_018153105.1. Classification (NCBI taxonomy): domain Eukaryota; kingdom Metazoa; phylum Arthropoda; class Insecta; order Diptera; family Drosophilidae; genus Drosophila; species Drosophila rufa. The sequence continues at coordinate 12,183,330 of JAECXS010000085.1, forward strand.
TTTTATGGTTTCTTAACATTTTTTTATAATTTTGTATTCAACACTTAAGTTCTGTAAATATGTCTACAGTGTACTACTTTTTTTGCAGCCTTTTAGGCCCGTCAAATTACGCGTAAATGGCAGCTCCAACTGGTCCAACCTCCCGCCACTCGCTCCGCCGGAAATCTGTGCGGTTTCGAGGCCCGCGGCAACTCAGTCCGAGTCCCTCCTCGTGCCCCATAATACACCCCAGTGTCACATACGAGCCGCGTTGATGGCATTTTAATTAGTTTTAGGAACTTGTAGCTACCATTTGATTGAATTGTTTTACGAGAGTTGTTTTTCCGAGTGGCGGCAGGACGCGAATAGAATCTGTGGGTCCTGTTTGGACACAAGTTGGTTGACGAGTTCGATGTTGTCCATGTAGCGAGCTGAGTGCAAATTTTGGTTTTGTTTGAAAATCCAATTTGAAATCAAATTTTAGAATTTTTTTCTGGCCATCTGTACAGCTTTAGTAGTTCTTTTGATTTTTGTTAATTTAAAATAATTATTTACAAATATATTACTAAGGAAAAAACTAAGTTCCTTGGAAATTTGAGGAAATATTGTACACTCATTTTTATGTGCATTAAAATTATCTTTATTTTATTGGCTTCCTACTCCTAAAATCCCTCTTCCCAGAATTATTTTTTCCACTTCTAATATTTTCATCTCTAAATCCCCGCCATCAGTCAAGCATCAAATTATGTTTTAGCATTTTTACGACATTTGTTTCAAATTAAGCAGGGAGCTTTCCCCAAAGACGCTTCCGTCTCCCACCTTCGCTGCATTGTTTCCGCTGGCTGTGAATATTTGAAGAGCCCGTCGTCTGAGGGGAGAGACGCGTCCTTGTAATTATCTACTCGACCACCGCTGGACGTCTCAGCGCAATTTCCAATTAAAATTAATGAAATATTTTACAGAAGCCGAGAAAGTTGGCCGGGGTCAAGTCGTAAAACCATTTTCGGAAAATCTTGTCAAAGCCGTTTCATAATCATAAACTTGGCTGCAGTTTGGTTTCTTTGGGGGTGTAATTATTAGCACCCAAGGAAAATCGCTCGAGATAATTCCCAGCGAAGCTCAGGACTTTGAAGTGTTAGGGTTTTTGAGTCCCCCAGGGACAGGGTCACCACTTCTTTATTTTTTTGGTTCATTTCCGGCGCTTTTGGTTGGAGATTTTACCACGGCTTGTAATTGAAATTTTTGTCGCATCTCGAGAAAGTTTCCAGGTTGATTTTTGGTTTTTGTTTCGTCTGCTGTTGTTTCGGTTACGGTTGCTACTTTTTAATTTGCAAGTCTCGGCGTTATAAATGACCAAAACACATACGTAAAATTAATGACAATGCCCGGGACTTTCTGTCAGCCTGATGGACAGACGGTGGGGCAAAGAAATGTTTGCAAAAAGCATTTCTGCTTAATGTTGATTAAAATGCCAGCGCGCTTTCATTTGTGGCGTGAAAAAATGCCCGCCAATCTCTAGCCATTTTCCGGCTCCACTTCTCCGGGCTTCGCTTTCCCTTCGCTTTCCAAGCTGGCCATATTGACAGCCGTAGAAGTTTTTGGCCAACATCACAGCAGGCAGCTGTCTGCACTCGGCCATCGAACAATGGTGAATGGATAAACGGCGGAACGCTCCGATGGACGAGGCCACAGAGGAGTTTGAAATGTATTTCGGTTCGGGGCATTCCATTCCCGTTTTTTTGCCTTTTTTTTCAGGAGGCATTGCGTAGACAAATGAATGAAAATGTCAAGCTGAACTGCGAGTGGTTAGGGTTTGTCGGTGGTTTGTCACTCAGGGATTCGCATTTCAGCTGGCTGAGATGGGCACGGAAAATGGTTGGAAACTGTACCTGGTTGAAGGTTAAACACAGCGTAATTAGTCTTTGGAAATTGAAGTAAGTGCAGAAAATCCAGAATATGTAAGCACCACCTTTCCCTGAAAAGTAATCGAGTTTTCCCTTTGAGTGTCGGTGGCAACTGTACACCTCTCCGTCTCAAGTGCATTTTCAGTGCACTCAGATGTCAGTCCTCGACTCTCCGTACAAGTAGCCATAACTTGCAAATATAATGACAAAGCAATTAAACATTATGGCAATCCTAGATGGGCAGGATCCCTCCCCCGAAGCCGTACGGAAAACAATCAAAAACGGTGTCGAGTCTTCGCTTTACATTCCTCTGGGGCAGGGGTAATAGCTTTCAAACAATAAATGTCCGCAAAACCATTGACATGGCTAGCTGAAAAGTGGGGGTTGGCTAAAAAACCAGGCTCTGGGGGGAAGTAGAGTCGGAATCGGAATCGGGGGAAGCGGTCAGAGTGGCCAAGTCATTATAGAAGTGGAAGTCGGCGAAACCTGGACTGCAAAGCAATTCATCTAATTTGCATGAGCCTTGATGGGGTTCCTATATGAGCACTGCGCGAAAATATTATGGAAATGTAAGAGATTTTATTTTATATTGTCAGATTTTTAAATTTTAACTTAGAGATTCGATATAATTGTTTAGATAATAAGGAAATGTATCTTAAAATAAATAAAACACAATTTTTCGAGCCTTTGAAATCCTTATTAAAGACAACCTGAAAGATTTTTAACGTTCCCTTCGAATAATTCTTAAATTTGCGCAGTTTATTTTCAGAACTTGTTAAATTTGTAATTTTTCTAAATAATATTTATGTTAATGTTTAAAATAGACCTACAAATGTTTCTAGAATACTTTTTACTTTAGTATTGTGTTAGTTAAATTATTCAATTGTTCTTTTAATTTATATAATTGTTTTCAAATTGTATTGTTTTATTATAATTTAATAAAATAAAATATTAAAAAATTCAGCTTTTTTTGTTAGTGTCTTGGATTGGGGTTGGTCGGCAGTCGCACAATAAATAAAATTAAAATGATGGCAAACAATGGCCTGGACTGGACTGGACCACGGCCAAAAGTGGAACCGGAGACCGGGTCCGGACTTATTTGACTATTCCGTAATGCGACACACACACACTCCGCGTAATGACCTATGGAGCACAAAACACAGAATAGCTAAGGGAAAAAAATATACGACGACGACCAACAACAACGGGAGCGAGCAAAATTGAAAAAGGAAATTGTTTGTAACTGCGAAACGAGTTTATTATTTTGGCACCCTTTTCGCAGAGGCCACGCCACGCTCCCCCCGCCCCAAAAGTCTGACCTCCCCCCGAAAGAAATCGCGAAATTTTACATATGGCTTTTCGACTGGGAACGTTTCTCTGAACTGCCCGTAGTCATGGGTCCGTAACCTTTTTTAATTAAAATGTTGACAGGCGCATGGAAAAATGCAAGGCCTGGCCAAGGGGCAGGAGGCAGCCGGGAGGGCAATGAAGGAAAGCAGCCGAGCATCTCAATGGACCATCAGAAAGTCAGAGCCTGAGAGGAGAGGCTCTGCTCCACTGGTCAGACATCACCTCAGGCTCAAAAAGGAGACAAAAGGAGCCCCAAGACGAGGGGAATTCGAGAAGTTGCAAGCCAAATAAATAATTTAAACGGTCGCAAATAAATCATTTATTTTTACGGCCAAAATTTTTTTTAAAATAGCTTGTTGCTGAACTTGAAACCGGCAAGAATTTTATTCCTCTCTCTTCCTCTTAAATTAATAAAAAGTGAAGAAACTAATAAGTGATGCAACAGAACTGGATATTTATACAACAAATTTTCCCACTAAACCCCATCCCTCATTCAATCACTTTTCAACTTAATCCCGCAATATGTGATAAATTTTACTGAATGCGGGTCCGTTCTCTTTGATTTCTGCATAATTTTTAAGTACAAGATTGGCGAATCCGCCTCGGGCTTTTTCCCATCATCGGCAGTCGCGTGCTTCGCCACTTTCCCGCTTTCCATATGGGGGTTGCTTAGGGAAATTTTCGGCACCGAGAATGATTCTTTTTTTATTTATAGCGACACTTATGACATTTAAGTGGTTTTTGCACTTTTCGCCAGGCACGCGGCCACGCTGAAAAAAAGCTGCCCGACATGATTTAAGGTTTTTTAATTGAATTTTAAAATAGCTTGAAAGTTTAAAGGAAATATTTCTCTGTTTGCCGGGGGGATTATCTCATGTGTGTAGAGGGGCAGGGGAGCTTCCTTTTCCCCTGTAAAATGTTCGCATATGTTGCTGGATTCTGGTGAAAGCTATAGAAAATAGATATGACAACTTTCCCCATTCCAGTTTTTGGGCATTGCCTTCGAGGCGTATCAGTTTACAATTACAAATGTCAGGTTTGACATGATAAATGGGCATATGTGGGCGAGGCTTTTCGTTTTTCAGTTTTGAGGATTTTTCCTCCTCCATTTTACGAATGTTTCTGGCATTTCTTGCCGTCCCCAGGCGGCTTGAAAGGTTAAATGAAATGGAATGAAACGAAAAAGCATTAGCATTAGCAGGTTGGTAATTTAAAGACTGCGGAAAATATTGAAGAACGAAGATAAGCACTTACAAAAAATAAAAATAAGGAATAGGGGAAATAAATTAAAAGTTTTTATAATAAAATACATTTTATAACATTGACAAAATTAATTTTATTTTACTTGAAAAAAAAAACTACCAATCAAACCCACCTTTTTTTACCGCCCCAAGAACTGTCGTGTTACCCCTGGCGATATTTGATCCGAATGCTAATTAAGTCAATTCGCATTACACACAACAAGAAAAGGGACAGGACGACAAAAAAAGGACAACAATTGGGGTGTTTATATCACAAATTAATAGGAAGGTAATAGGAGAGAGAACCCAACAAGGGAGGGAGTGAGAGCAGGAGGAATTTTTGAAAGTTGACACTATTTATTGTGCCAATTGTCATTTTAGATTTTCCAGGGGACCGAGGGGAGTCACCTCAATTGGTTATACAACACCTAAATGTGGGCAAAGATCATAAGCAATTAGCATTGAGCATAAATGTTATTTTTGGGCAACTCGTAACCCGAGGAACTCTGACAGTTGTGTTGGCCTGGCATTGAGGAGACCCGCACACACCTCCGATCAATCAATGTTGGAAAAGGAGTTTCCCCGGTGACATTTGCCTAATTGAAACCACACTCTATTAACCCAGCCGCCTTCTGGCCGATTACACTTGTCAGCGGAACAGGAACTGGAAATGCAGCGAAACTGGATGACAGTTAAATTGTCATTTTGGGTTCGCACTCACCACACCCATCCCCTGAATCATCGGACTCTTTATCAGAAAAGCAAACCCATCCAGTGTCTTCCACATATGTTCAACTTTTTGTGCATTTCGCTGTGTGGAATCGGAGTTAAGTGCTTTAGTTTTGATTTTCAATTATGTCACAATAACCACTGGCTCTTTTTTCTTCCCCTATATCCCCTGGCCATTAACAAGCTTAGCTGCTGTCTATTGTCTCCGGCTTCATATTTGTGAATCATTACCACCCCCGGAGGCTAAAAGTAGTTCCGGATTCATAGCAGCAATCATGTGGAAAATGTGGAAAAATTCCCGTCTAAAAGCCTGGCGGAAAAATTGAATTTATAAGCGGATTATCAGTATCTGGATGTGGAAGCTCCCTCCCGATAAATTAGCCTTAAAAATTGTAACAAGTGTCAAGCTGAAATTTAAAATTATTAATGCATATTGACTTTTCGATTAAAGGGGATTTTTTTGTTGCTTCCCATTTGGGAAGAAGGGTTACAATAAGCCTTTTGTAACTTATTAACTGAAGTAGTTGATGGATATTATTAAGAGGATTAAAGTTTATTTACTAAAGTGGTTGTAAGTTAACTATTCATATATTAAATAATTAATTTAAATAATAGATAAATATTTGATGAAACTATTATTCTAAATTAAGGTTTTGGCGATATAAGAATATTTTTGAAACTACTCAATATGTTAAAAGATTGTTTTCTTTTTATAGTTTCCTGAAATCGGAATCAATAAACATTAACTTACAATTAATATTAAATTTGTTCATAAATTTCAAGATAAATTTTGAGTTGCAAATGTAAAACAATTCCCGAAGTGTCTGAAGCCTCCATTTCCAAAGTTTTCAACTAATTAATATACAATCCCCGAAACGAACGAAATGGGCAACAAAATTTGCATAACCAAAACACAAACGCTCAACTAATTAATATTAAATTCAAGCGAAATTCAAAATTTAATTTCGCGAAACAACTTTTGTGGGGAAGGATCTTAGCCCCCCTTCCCCGGTAACTATTGACTTTTGACTGCGGCGCCTGTGTTCTGGCCCCGGCTGCGGGCTTTTGTTAACCCCTTATGGATATTGTGGCGGAGAGCAATTCATAATCATGTCATAAAGCCGCGACCCCCAGAAGGTCCCACCTCTGCGCCGTTAAGGCTGCTTAATTACAACGGCTTTAAAAGCGATTTCGAACGGCTCATTGCCAAAACGCAAAATTTTCAATTGACTACACATCGGCTCGAGGGCTGGGACCCAGGGCCGCAGATTATTAATTAAGAATTTTACGCGAACCCCCTTGCGAAAGCGGCTTAAATTGCTGAAATATTTCGTGGCTCATCGGGAGATGATTGAAAGTATTATTTTTTACGCGTGAATTAAATTTCCGCGGTCTGCTGTCAGTCACCGAAAAAGGGTTAAACCCACGCACCCTTTAACCCTTGACAACACGACTTGTGCCCATCCCCCTTGACCAGCGACGAGCTTATTAGAATTTTCCGCTTAAATTTGCTTTGGCACTTCTGTGGCTCAGATAAAAAAAGTTTTCTTCGCCGCAGCTCACTTTTAGCCATGTTTGTTTAGGTTGAGGTGGTCTTCTTAGCCCCTTCGTACTTTTTTCCTACCTTTGATCCTTTGACGCGCTTTGTTTATCCTTTCTTTTTTGGTTTTTTTCGCTCTTGCTCCGGCATTCCCTTTAATTTTGGCTTAATAATTTCGCTGGCTTTCGCTCCTCATTTTCCCCTTTGTTTGTTTTCCTTTTAGCCAAATGCCGCGCTAAGCTGCCAAAGTGCCGCATTTGTCTGAATGTTTTTTTCTTTCTTTTTTTTTTTTTTTTGCTTATTTTGATTAAAAATTTGTTGTTTTTTTCGTGCAGACAATATTTGAGTTTATCTTTGGCAGCGGATTAGTAATGAACTTGTTCGGCGGAGAACGGGCGCGTGTTTACTTAGGCCATAATGCGCGTTTCAATTAAAAAATATTTGTTTGCTTATTTTGTCTGGAAATGGTGTGGAAAGTGTTGTGTCAAAAGGGGGTTAAGAAGAGGGTGTTGAAGAGAAATCTTAATGGTGGAAATTTAAGCTTATAATAATTGGGGCTTAATATTTTAGGAATAACTGTGCTTAACTTACATTAAATAATAGAAATAAGTTTTCTATTCAAGAAACTTCACGGTATTAATTCCCAATTTAAGAAACTGTAACTTAACTTTTTAAATAATCATTTAAAGTAAATAAATACCTAAACACTCAAATTAATTCCAGTAAAAACCAACAAAAACCGCTTCTCCTTAAATTTAATTTCTCGATTTAAGGAACTTGAATTGAACAGCATCAACCTGCCCCATCCTTCGTAGTTTTTTTGCCGGCATCCCACGGCTCTGGCTCAGATCGCCGAGCATCGAGTTGCAAAAACCCGGACAAAAAGCGAGGGCTGACTGTACGGGCAGACCCACTTGAGTACGCATTCGCTTGCGTCTAATGAGTTGTATCAACAACAAGTGCCGGGCGCAAGGCGAAGGCTCTGCCCTGCTCGGCTCGGCTCCCCTGCCAAGACTGTTCATTAAGCCTCGACTGAATGAATTCGCGCAAAAGAAGTTACTTGTTGTCCTCGGATTTGCCCCATTCCAGTCCTGCTTTCACTTGCAGCAGCGAGGAAAAATAAGAGAGAAAAAATGCCAAACACTTGATCAAATATTTTGCAACTTCATCGTGCCCATCAAGCGCAGCATTTCAAGTACTCCACCGCTCATTTGCCAGCCAGCCGGCGAATTTGGTTTGTAATTAAAATGAGTCCGGGCCTAGGAAGCCATCTAAATGGAAAAATACTTCCTCTTCGATTAATCGCTGAACCCGTTCACTGAGGTGTGACAAATGGAAAGCCTTCAGCTCGGTTAGATTCTCGGATTCTGATTAAGAGTTGCCAACTTTAAGTTCTTTTGTGTGTTTTTCGGTTGAACCCCCAACCTGGGAACACATCAATTGTCCCTTGAATCTGCTTTCCATGCCATCAGGCTAATTAAACGATTCAATTTGGAAGTCTTTATCAAAATGGCAAGTGTGTTTGTTGTCTTTTGCCACCTTCGAGTCGAAAGTGTTTTCATGTAGCAAAAGTTCTCCATCTGAGAATGAACCCTCGGGGTGAAACGCATTAATAAGCATTAAGGAAGAGCTCGGAAAAATAGGAAACACATGTGGGTTAGGACACTGTAACAAACTAGGGTTTTAGAATAAATAATATCATAAGAAATAAAACTAATAGTAGTAGAAGTATTATTTTATTTATTATTAATTTATTTATTAAACATTAAATCAATTTGAAAGCGAACAAAAATATTCCATCCTCAGTATAACAGCTAAGTATAAGCAAATATTATCTTGAACGTTTCTTATTTTTATTTAAAATTATAAATACTCAGTTTAAGTAAAATATAGATTTCCCAGTGCACATAAAATATAGGTCAACTCCCGGAAACAGAATAAGATGGAGGAGGGTTGCCGCCAAAAAGTCTCACTTAACTCGGCACCAGGCTCACATGCGACAGATTGGCGCAGAGATCACACAACCCCGGCAGATACATAGATACATAGATACAACTCATTTGACTGATGAACTCGTGTTGACATTTCCCTTTCCCCTCCTCGCTTCTCGGGCAATTCTTTTGACACTGACACATGACATTTGCTTGTATTTTCACTGTGCAGCTCCCCCTCTCAGCGTCTCAGCCATTTGGCGAAATTGTTTTTCAACACAGTTGAGTAAACATATCGCAGGCCCTCTTTTTGGGGGCAAACCGCCACCTCCAGCCGCTCCCCCAAATAACATAAAAAATGGTCTATTTTTTTGCGCTAGGAAAATAGCCATAAATGTGCGATATATGAAAAATAAAACATTTTCCCAGGCTGAGTTGTTGAGATGATACTTTTGGGAAATATTTGTGTGATTTTTAGCTAAATATTTCTGTGGGCTAATAGTTATTATATTCATTTTTGGTCGGACAAAGCATGAAATTGATATGAAAGAATTGTTATTACTTTTTACATGTTATGAAAGGCCTTTGTTTCACCCATATCTTTAAAGATAAATAAAGCCAAAATGAATAAATAAAAAAATTTGCAAAATACTGTGAGGCTGGTATATATTTTTAAATATTTTATTCTATTCGTTTTATTCACCAAATTATTTGTTAATGTTGGCTCATTTATATGGAATTCCCAGGAGTATTTCCTCTCTTTACCAAAGTTCGATCAACTGTTGAATGGCGTCCATTAAAAGCGATACTTCCCCGGCCATTGTTCGGAGTTTCAAACTCAACTTCAGCCAACTATTATTCAAAGAAAAAATAAATAAAAAGGAGCCAGGAAACTCTGCACGCCATGCACGAAAGCGCACATTAAATATTTACACTTCATTTTATGGCGGCAGGGAGCCGAAAGGAGCAGAAAACAGGACTCAGCCACATTTCCATCAGCTCGAAACCGAAGCGAGTGCAATCACATCGTCTCATATTATGGCTTTAATGGCAATGACAACTGTTAGCCAAGTTCGGCAAGAGAAAAGGAAAAAATGCAAGCGGACAAAGGATGGAGGACACTCGGCAAGTGAACCGCAGGATATGGCTCAGGTCAACGGAAGCCATAAAATTCTCGTTTGTCACGCGAAATTTTTCGCCGCTTCCCGCAGCAAAATGCCAACACATGCAAAAGACAAAGTTCCACCGAACCGGCTCCGGCCACAAAAAAATAAAATAAAGGAACACAAAAAAAGAGAGACAAAAATAATAATATTAATGGGAAAAAAATGTGCAAAGACAACGGAGCAGAGTCCAGAGGGAAAAGTGCAGGAGCACTCGGTTGGCTTTCCTTGCAACCTCGAGATAGAATTATTTACGTTTAGTTTTTATAGTTTTTTATGGTAGCAAAAGTGGGAGGAGTTGGCCATAAAATATGGGCGCAGGTTTATTTATGCCCTGATGCGGCGGCGACATTTCCAAGCCACCCACAAGCTCCGCCGTTTACTTGGCGCTGCCTTTGTTTTTATGGCTTGACGGATTGCAGAAGGTTCTTCTGCCACTTTCCTCTCTCTGTTATTTCCGCGGATATCTGTCCAAGTGCTTGGGCTAATGTCAATTAAATTTGGACAGACGACGAGAGCCAAATGAAATTTTAATTACCGCAAATGAGCCGAAAGAGTGAAGCCGAAAGATGGAAATAAAGCAGAGTAAAATCGGACTAATGACCACCGAAATTGGCCACTTCAAGCTGTTGTTGAGTTGAATTTAAAACGGTCGCTCCTGGAAGTTGATAAATCTGTGGTTAATGACAGGAAATCAAGCGGAGAGTCAAGAGTAAATTGATGATAAATCTGGAAGCATAAACTCTATAATAATTTGTTAAAAAATACAACGATAAGGAAGCTGTGCTAATTTTTATTAAAAAGGTAAAAGCATCCTTAAAGGCGAACTATTAATATTTAAATATTTCTGTTCACATTCGTTAGTAAGCTAAATAATTCCATTAAATACAGAATAATACATACATTTCCTAATCAACCATAATTGCCTTTAATTGCCTTAAATTCCTAAGCTTACCCCGAAACCCACAACAAAAAAGAAAGCGACTATACCCAATGCTACCCGGGCCACGTAATCTTTTCTATAATTTGTTAAATTTGTCGCGGCAAAAGTTTATTACCCTGTCGCCGATGCAGACACAATGGGCAAAGTGCATAAAGTGGCCTGCCTGCCTGGCTGGCTGGCTGCCTACGAAAACAGGATAGGATAGGACGCAGGACATAGAGGACAGGACAAATTACGTACTACAAATTGTACGGCGCTTGTCGTTTTGTAGTTTTGGGTTTCCTTTCGCTTTGGTGCATGCATTTTGGTCATATTTCCCCCCCGAAAGCCCAACAACAAATCGGCGATAAGAGGAATTTATAAGCATTTCGCCCTGGTCAACTCGGGAGAAATATGTGCTTATATAAAAAGGATTCAAAGTTCTCGCTGTGATTCTATTAATTTACGATCCCTGGCGCCGCTCGGGCTGCGAATTAAATTGGCTTAGGCAACGTCGGGAATACGGAATGAGATGTAGATACGAGTGCGAGGAACTCCGAGGATTATTCCTGGACAGCTCTCCCCCTCCAAGTCTGCGAATTCTTTAGCTTCTCCCACACATCAAAGCATTTGCCAGGCGAAAAAAAAAGTGCCTTTCAGTTTAATAATAATAGAGAATCGCCTGGCTGTGTAAGTAAGTAAAAGTAGAAACATTATTCTGCTTAGCTCAGCTGAAACGGAAATTCTCTGTTCATCTTGTGTTGTGGCAGGCAGAAACTGGGTTTGGTTTGGATTTTTCTCTTTTTTTATTTTTGCGGAAAATACTTAGACGGATTTAAGCGCGACAAACAAGGCGGCTTGGAATGGCAGTTCTGACACATCGAACAGGAAATACTCTATAGTGATATCTATTAATCTTTAACAAAATAATAAATATAGTTATCTGGCTTTGTATAACTTAATTTCCTTAAGAACTAAATTGTATAAATCAGAACTATGATAATTAAAAGAGAATAAGGCATAGCATAAATTCGTTGGCTTAATTTCCATTGTTATAATTTTATTTTTAAATTATAAAAGAGTAAATATAGTAGGTATACCCTTTCTTAAGGTACTGTACCAAAGGAAACCTCGCTGAAATCTCTTCTCTAATTTTTTGTTTGCCAGACGCTGAGCAGGATCGGCTTCAAAGCGAAAGAGGCGGCGACGCTCGTCACAATGGGAAAGCGGCGCCCACCCGCTGGGAAAATTCCGCAGAGCAGCCGGGCGACATCGACGTCTTGCCAAGAAGGACCCCAGACCGTCACCCACATTTTGGGTGGGCTTAGGTAATACGCATTAGTGCCACGACTGCATATTACGATGTGATTATTATGATATGCTTTATTTTGTGGTTCAATGAGCTGTCTGCGCTTGGGTGGCAACTTTGACGGCTTAGGGAAATCTGTTGCCATTTTATCCACCGATGCCGCCGCTGTTCGATAAATATTTTGTGCAAATAGCTGTGAAGAGCCAAAGTCGCCGCTAATTGAAACAAACGCGGGACTCTTTGTGGCCTTAACTGCCATGGTAACTCGGACTCCAAACTCCAAGCTCCGTCCGAACCTAATCTCATAAGTGTACGAGCGTTAGTCATGCGCTGCATTCCCTTTTTGGCCCGAATGCTTGGCCATAAATTCAGCTGCTTCTATGCCATTGTTTAGAGCTGCCTTCTGTGCAATTTTTCAAGCGCGTCCTGTCCCGGCCATGTGTGTCCTTTTGCCGATTCCTCAGTGCTGCGTGTGCTGTAAATTCTCCTGCTGACTCCTGACTCCTGACTTCTGACTCCTGGCTCCTGGCACTCACTCGGCGGGTGGGAGGTCAGTGCTGGTAAGTTTATTAATTGCGCTTGTTTATCGTCTAGTTAAAGTGTATTTTCTTCCTTCGTTCTTCTTGTTACGTTCTTTTTGAGGGTAAGTACATTTTTCCAGAAGGTTACTGTTTACTGAATAAAACTTTTTGGAGAGAGTTCACTTTATATCAGTTCGCATAATTTTAAATGCATTTTAAAGGGAAAGTCTAGACCCCCATTGGATTGTTAAAATAAATTAAAACAGGAACAGTAAAAATGAAATAAAATAGAAATGGATCTCCTTTAGTATCTTAAAGATGAGAATATAAGATATATTTAAAAATCGCATTTTAGTAATTATTTGTTATAATTTAATTACAAAAGTTTATGGGAAGAGTATTTATAATAAGAAGTTCTAAGTTAAATATTTTCCATCTGCTTGCAAGCTCTCAAGATAATTTAAAAGAAATGGCGTGACTAGCTGGTATTTTTTCAGCCCAAAGACTTATGATGGTGGCAGAAATACTTGACATAATTGCAGGATTAGCGCCATAACTTTGACTCGAACGCAGTCCTTTTTCAATTAGTCCTAAGTAAAAAATCCTTTAATCAGTTCTTGGCAAATTGCATACCCTAAAGTGCTTGCCAAGCAATTTTGGTCAGGAAATTTTCAATTGACCATAATTTCAGCCAGAATATCATGTCCTGCCGTGCTGCAATTTGAATATTTGACAACAATCGGTTGCCAAAGTCCTGATTATTATTGTCCCTTCTGAATTGACCTGACTTTTTGAGGGCAACAAGTTGGAAAGTTACAGTTATCTATTTGTAAAGCAGTTAGTAATAAATATTTGATACAAAGCAGATGGTCGGAGGAATGTGTGATTTGTGTATAAGTAGAATGGCAGGTACATATGAGAAGTTTAAAGTTAATATTAAAAATTAGATTAAGAACCTGAACTAAATATATAAAAGAAGATTTGTCTAGGGATATTTATTTCCAGGCACATTAAGCCTTGCTTGCTTTTTGCTTTATCCCCAAGTTATTATCAATAAGAGCACGTAAAATATGGATGGGAATTATTCACTTACCGAGAAAAGAAGACGCTTTCTGCAAACTTTCCAACACGGATCACGTTATCGATAAGTTAATGCACCATCTGCTTTAGCCAAGCCACAAAAGGCAGTCGAATGGTAAACAAAAGAAGGGAAAACTTGCTGACATTTAAATAAATTGTTTAACATTAGCCGAGTCTGGCTGACAAACTAAACAGATGAGGATTGGGGAAATTTTCGTATGGCAAACAATGAGGGCGGCTCACACACATGGAAAATGGCAAAGAAATTGCTGCAAATCAAATTTGATAAACACAAAAAACAGACACTGGGCGACCCAAAAAACAAACACAAAAGAAATGAGGGGAAAAGTGACAGGGAAAAAATGGGAAAGTGTGCCGGCAATGACAGGACGGGCGAAAAGGACGACAACGAAATCATTGAGAGCGATGGGCGGCGGATGGCCAGCCGGAAAAATGTTTTATTGCTGCCATAATTTTGAGTGATAAGTGACGAAAAACAGCCGCGTGGAAAATCAATCGATGAGAGCCCGTAAAAAACTCTGCCATGGGATTATTTATGCATCATTTTACCCATCCGCCGATACGTTTCTGCTACAAGTTAATGGGCTAACGTTTAATAAAGATTGATCGATATTCCGATAAGGTTAAGCTAAGTTTTTGGTTAGTTTTTTTTTCTGGGTAAAAAATAATATTGATAAGGGGATGAATCATTCACTTGATAAAGATTTAATGTGTGGGTGAAGATTATACATTTATTTTAAATACAAATAGGCTTAAGGGAAATACTTAAAAACATGTCAAAGATAAAGTAAGTAGGCAATAACCTTAGCAACAGATAGATCGATTTTATAGAAAATATTTTTAATCCTAAATAAAACCTCAATAGTAATATAATAGTAATTAGGGAACTTATATTAGTTTCATTAATATCTTTTAAGGGAAAAGTAGCATGTTTTAGTACATTTAAATCTAAAACTCGGTCAGATACATTTTTATATAGTTCCCATCTTTTGTTCCAATTCCCGTTTTCTTTCCTAAATAAAAGACAATATTTGCTGCGTCACAGCGTATCAATAAAAATTTTTCTCATGCCCGCCCTAAAAAGTCAACCAAAATTTGGCATCCTTTAACCCTAATTTATGCGCGCGAAGGTGACAATTGACGAACTCCCGAGGACGAGCCGACTTCCTCCCTTTTCTCGGTGCGGTAATAAAAATATCCAAGTAAAGTCTCTTTATTAGCCTGCCGTAAACCCTTTCCTTTGGCTCCTTTTGTTTGCCAAAAAAAGGAGAAGTACAAATAGCAGGCGATGGGCAGCAACTTGTTACATTTGTCATGCGATAATGTCAATTTTGACAGCTGCGCAAAAGGATTCTCATTCTCCGCTGCGCCTGCGCAAGGATCTTGCCAGGTTTTTGTTTCGTTTGCTTTTTTACGATCGCTCAAGGCAACTTTGTTGTTAATTTGACGCGCTCTGTGACAATTTGAGTGCCTGCCGCTCTGCCGCTCTGTTGCCTTTTTTGGCTATTATGGAAATAATTTTGTTTTAGTTTTTATTGGCAGTTTAGCGGAACAAAGGCCTGCTGTTGACTCTTTTTATTAGGCGGACCCAAGGACTGGCAATTATTTACACTAATCAGGCAGTCGGCTTTCAAGGTGTTGTCCTCGCATGCAACCCTCGGATACATTTTGCCTCCTTTGTCTCGTCTGTTGCGTATTTTGACAATGTGCCTACAGACTTCTTTGTGTGCTCCCATTGTCCTTCTAAGGTTTTTCTCCTGGGCCCATAAAATTCGCAACAAAGTTAATTTCGGAAGATTTCCGTATACTGCTCTTTGTGGATCCTAGGTAGCGAAATATGTGTGTTTCTGTAAAATGATTCGTTATGGTTATCCTATTGCTCCTTGGGAGGCTGTACCGCAGATTTTCTATGGTTTGTTGATATCCCGTTTTGGGAAATGAAATTGTCGGTTATCCTTATGAGCGGAGCGAAAGGGGACTTAGGAAAACATTTAAAAAGCGAGTGTTGGAAGTAATCTTAAGTCCTAGGCAAGGAAAAATTAAATCTTAAGAGAATAAAAATATTATTTCAATAAATAAAGGAATATAAATAAGTTTTAAAATATATTTTGTAAGCTTTAGAAGAGTATTTTGTATCCTTTTTATAAAAATACAGAGACGAACAGGGCTAGATCTATTATTCTTAATTAGTAAAATATATTTTGTAAGCTTTACCAGAGTATCTTGTCTCCTTTTAATACAAATATAGATACGAACTGGACTAAATCTACTCCTCTGATGACGCTTAATTTATTTTCATACAGAAATTCATTGAAAATATATATTGTTTCGCTCAAATAAGGCACAAAAAGATGATTTAAACCAAAAAGTATAGGCCAAGGCTTATTTATGATGATTACAGAGATTACATTCATCACGCCTGAGACATTGCGCCATGGTAGGTGCCCATTTCTCCCTCCCTGAACCTTCTGCACACACAATATTTAATTAAAAGCAAATGTTTTTGGTTGATTTTATGCCCGAAATAAACTTGAGCGCAACCTAAGCAAATAACAACATTGCAATGGCCATTTATCAGCGGCGGCATGGGGCTAATCCTTTTTGGCCAACTAACTTGCACCGTATATCATGTTTTATGGGCCGGCTAAGCAACTGACGCTAAGCTTTTACATGGAATGTCGGGGTGACTCCGGCTCCTGGGTCCAGGGTCCTGGGTAAATAACTCATCGATGCGTGTTGGGCAACTGTTACCGAGTATTTTACACCCAGACCCCGACCCCAAAGGAGTCCGAAGGAGAGTGCCCCAAGTCGTCGTTATGTCTACTGACAAATTGCCATAACCATAATGGCAAGCGGCCTGCCGAGGGGATACTTCTGCCGCTGTGACCCCATAAAAAGATGATTTCATAGACATTTACCCCACTATATATGAAAGAATAATAATAATACAACATAATAATCATAGCCATAATTGTTATATTGATGGAATGTTACGAGATGACACTGTCTACGCACTATTTCTGGTTTATGGTCTGCGCTAATGCAAGGAGATACACTTTAGTTTCAATATTCCCAGGCAAGACGGCGATGTCTGGCTCACATCGTAAAGAAAACAAACGTAATAATTATGCTAAAAATTATATGGCACTTCTCACCCCAAACAGAAGGAGGAGTCTGAGTCCATCTCCTGTTCGTCTCTTTGTTTGCCAGCCGCTAATCTGCAGATTTATATGCAGGGAAGTTGTTCAATAAAATCGTCTAAACCAGATCATAAACAAGGATATTTTATGCCCAGGTCCCTGCCCATTTTCTCTCAGTCCAGAGGATTAATTCTGCGTATGACGAACTGACCAATGGACTTAAGCTGGTGACCAGTGGAAATTCTTTTGTTTCTTGGGATTTTGCGTCTCGAAAAAGTTGGCACGTTTCTTAAAGAAGAAATTGAGCGGAAAATATTTAGAAAAGATAGCTAAGTTTGTAGTATTTTTATGGATTTAATGTCATTTATTTATTTAGCCGATAAGCAAGTTAGAAAATGTATTAGAGACCCTTTTGTTTAAGGAACAATGATAATATCAAGTTATTATTATATTAAAGATATCTTAAAGTATAATATTTATTGAGAAAGCGAAACTTATTTGTCTTATATTAATCTACGTTCTTTTTTAAAGATTTCTCCTTCTCTAAGGACATGTGTTACTTTCCCTCGATGATTGCTCTCAACTCATTAACTTTTCCTGCCCCCGTCAATCCTATCAGAGATCTGCCAAAGTGCTCGGGTCATAATCGTACTGCCAAAATATTCAGGGGACTCATCAGGACCCATCATAGTCGTCATCATCATCGAGAGCTCCTGCAAGATGCCAATCGAAAATAAACAGATACAGAGAGAGAGGCCAGGCCAAGCCCTCATCTTATAAACATGTCAAAAAGGACACTTAAGGCAAATGCGTTCAAATGATAATTACGCAAGACAAAGGCAAGATGAGGAACTCTGGAACAGAGGGATAAAGCAGATGAAGTGGCAACAACTATTACAAAGCACTTGGAACGGAAAGGATCCGATTCGGAATCCCAATCCCAATCCGAGTCCGCCTCGCTAGTTGTCCATGGAGGCAATAACACTAAAAACTTACGACCCGGCAACTCCGGGCGAAGAGAACGAAAAGAAATGTTGGCCAAAAACAAAAGCGCAAAACTTTCGCCCCCAGAAAACATAAAGCCAACTGTAAGCATTCATGAGGATTTAAACGTTTATTTATAAGTGGAGTTGGGATTGCCTCCCCTTTTTTTTTTGGGGAGGTCCTGGGTTCCCGGACAGAGTTCAACACTTCATTGAATTGAATTGAGCTGGAGGATTCTGCTCACTTGAAGTTGATAAAATCAATGGATGCGTTGTTAGCCGATGATTACAACACTCTTCTGCGGCTTACAGTCTGGCCAGACACTTAATTAATATTATTTATCTGGACCTTCGCCGTCTCTCATTTTTCCTATCTCTGAAGTGGAGTCTATTGCCCAACCTCCCCGCAATCCGAGAGGCTTTCATATATCCATATCCCATGCATGAACACATTTGTTTGTCTTTCATTGCTCTCGGTATTTGCTTACTGGACGCTTATGCTCATTGAAACCAAGGGGATTAAGGGTATCATGGGTTAAAGAAATGCTTTAGTAATTATTTAGATAAATTATTAAATGTTAAGGTATGTTTAAAACTAAATTAAAGCTTCCGCTATAACTAAATAAGGAACTTTACTTTTATTAAATAATTTTACAAATTATATCCTTAACTGCAAATTTATTTTTGAATAAATAAACAAGAATTTTATGGCAAGTTTGTTTTTAAAAAAAGGACTCACTTATATTAATTAGCAATTTCATTTAAGCTTTAATAACAAGTTTCCTTACTCTTTCTTAAATATTACTGAGTATCACAAATTTAATCCTGCCCTTTCTGGGCTTCGTTTTCATTCATTAGCCCTAGCCCCGATAACTGAATCCTAGCTGTGGCCCAAAAAGGATTCATCTCCCTTAATATCTAACTTTTCTACCCCCAACCCTGCGTTTTCCGTATCTTTTTCCTTCGTGCAGTCAATTAACCCGAGGCCAAAAAGAGGTTGCCGAGTCCAATCTGTTGACTTGTTGTCTGCCGTTTCCCGTTCCTTTTTTTGTTGTATTTTGGGTAGAAAAATGGCAATTTCCTGTAACTTTTGTATAGGAATAAAAGTAAACATTAATCCATTTACATGCTCTCTCTGCTCTGAGTCTGTTGGCATGGCTTTCACTTAAGTGACGTGGTTTTAAAATTTACCAATTAAATTAAGTGCAACCGCAGGCGGCATGCGAATGAGCCGCAGCTCAGCTGAATTCTCGGCTCTCATCTCGAAGTCCTCAGTTATGTTAAACTATTCATAAACCGAGTTGACTTGATAGTTCGATGGTTGTCTGTCTGTCTCTCGAAAGATGCACTGGGAAAACATTAGGGAGAGTTCGAGGGGATTTGAAAAAAGAAATAAATAGGAAGAACATTCATTTTCTTCATTTTATGTTTAGTAAATATAATATGTACTTTTTACTTCAGGCTAGTTAATTATTTCTCTACTATATTATACATTCTTTTTAGTTTTCTTCTCAGTGTATTAACTCGTGTCGTATGTGCTCTTGCAAGTTATTTGCCGCTTAATTTGATTTGCCTTTTGAAATTTTAGTCCGTCCGAGGAGTGGGAGGCCAAGGGTTAAGTGGGGAGTCCTTTCTGTTCTGTCAGCAAGGAGTCATTGCGTCTCGGCTGTTGACTGCTGCTTTGTCACTTTGTGTGATTTATGAAATGTTGTGTAATTAACTATTTATGACTCGTCTTTGCCTTCTACAAAGTAAACGTTTCCATGGTGGGAGCT
The DNA here is from genome assembly GCA_018153105.1 of Drosophila rufa. Taxonomy (NCBI): domain Eukaryota; kingdom Metazoa; phylum Arthropoda; class Insecta; order Diptera; family Drosophilidae; genus Drosophila; species Drosophila rufa. The sequence continues at coordinate 12,202,918 of JAECXS010000085.1, forward strand.
GTTGGGAATTTCCCTTTGGGCGTGTTTGGTGAGTAGTGAAACTTATATGAACAAAAAAAGGAGAATGGGTTTTGTTTTGGGATCGGTTACGATAGTTACTTTTATGGGAAAGTTGGTACATTTTAAACTTGAATTTATTTTATTCATTTTAATACAAAAAGAGTAATCTGTGCTACTTAACAACTATGGAAATAAAAATACATTTTTGGGAAATAATTTTTAATTTAATTTATTTTCTGACTTTAAGTTTCACTTTTATTTATATAAAAAAATTTGTATGATGTTTTCCTCATATTTAACCACTTTAAAGTCCTGCATTTCCCTATCCACATTATCAAAGAATTCCATTTCTCTTTTTATTAATTTGACATGCAGACCTGTCATCGTCTCGCCGTGTGTTCTCGTCAAACTCCCACCAAAAAAAAAAAGCCAACTCTACTTAATTATTTACGGCAAACATTTTATTACATTTTTAGTAATTTAACCGGCAGTCGTTACCATTTCTTTTTATTTCATTTTTTCACCATTTTATAATTTTGGTTTCCTTCTCATTTCGTTTGTGTGTTTTTTTTCGTTTGTCGGTTTCGTTCGTTTGTCACATTTAATTGAATTTATGTAGTTTTATTGTCGCCTGGCTTGTGGATACAACATTTTCGCATTAATTTTTATGTTTCCAAATAAACGAATATTTTTCCAGACTGCTGCTGTTCTGCGGTTTCTCCCGCCCGCCGCAGGCCAATCAAAAGATGAACTGTCAAATTATGCAAATAATTTTCCACAGTCACGCATGGGGCTCTCTTATCGTATCCCAACAATCGTGGGCTCTCACTTTAATTGTCTCTAATTTGGTTAGTGGATAAAGAATAAAAAAGAAGGGAATCCAGGACCACCACCTGTGTTTTTCTCAAGGCGTGCTGCTAATTGGCTCGGAAAATCGACGGCCGAAAACCCCGTGGACATCAAAGGCACGACTTCGGGCTCTTCCTTCAGTTTGTCACCCTGTTTCCATCCGTCTGTCGCCATCAAAATATTTTCATTGCATTTTTGGGTGTGTCTCTGTTATTGTTACCCTGTTTTGTTAGCAAAGTGCAGTGCAGCGACGATGCACGGGAAAAAACTCGGTTTTGTATTTTAAGTTAATCTTTATTATATATTTTTGTATTTTTATCAGGATGTCGAAATCTTCAAAAAAAAGAAATTCATGTTTAGGTCGTCGGGACCCTTGTCTGATAATTATGTAAATTTAAACAAATCTCTGTTAAACAAAATATATACAAACATTATTTTATATTATAATTTGATATAATTTATTATATTTTCTCTCTGTGCATGGTCAGGAGGATTAGTTGATATATTCCGTCGTTTGTTGTTATTGCCGCAGTTTATGATGCGTATAGGGAGCTCTGCTCTACACTTGCCAGCTCATATTTTGCGGCTGACATTTATGGTGGGAAGTGATGCCAGCCCCGGGGCTTAGTGAATTTTCGGGTTTCCTGGTTTGAGCGGAATTTTAGCTTGAATAGAGTTGGGAGTTTTGCATTTGGTCAGGTGCTTAATTAGTCCTGTAAAAGTAGGAATGAGTCCCTGGCATTCCAGCAAGCAAACTAATGAGATTAAATCGTGAATCCCTTTTCTTTATTTAAATTTGTAATGAAAAAGTATATAAATGCATTAAAAGTTGTAGAAAAATTAATAATATTTTAAATATTATTAAGGCACAAATTTTTTAACCTATTTAAAGATAGATATATTCTTTTTTTTACTCCTTATCGCTACCACCATTAACCCTCTCCTGCCTGCCAGCTTGCGGCGACTAAAAAAATTGACGAAAAATCGTGACTCAGCACCAAAGAAATTAGAGTGCAGAAGCGAAAAAAAATCATAAATAACATATCACGAGTAAACAAATACAATAGAGGAGAAAAAATGCTCGGACAGGACATCAGGCTAAAAAACTATGAATATTCATAAAATTATTGAACAATAGAAATTGATGATGTGTTGTCAAATAACACACAGAAATATTCCCTCTTGATTGATGATATCTAATGACATGGAGAAAAATTCCGGCGAAATTCGCCTTCTTGCCAAAAGTCACAAAAATACATATTTTATGTGAAGCGCAACTAAAAGGGAAAATGTACCCAAAGTCCAGACAGTCATACATCAAAATCATCGGGATACGGAGTGCAAAAACACACCCTCCATATATGTGGAATGCCTTCATCCAAAAAAAAAAAAAAAACCTAAAATAACCCCTTCCGCTGCGAGTGACTTCAACCCACGCAAAAATAGATAAATAAAAAATAAAAAGAGGATGTTCCCCTGCTGGCAATCAAAGGCAGTCATAGGAAAGGACATGAAATATGATCGATGAGCGGCTACTGTGGCCCTCCGTCTGGGGTTTTCAATCCTCCCGCTGTGACTGTCCACAAAATGGCACAATTAACGTGGCACATCCTTTCAGCCAAATTTCGGCCTGGCCAACAATTGTTGAACACGGTAAATAAATGTCAGAGCTGCCAGCGCCCTCTTCCTCGCTTCGTCGATAACATAATGACATTTTCGTATCATTTTTCAAATTGTAAAAAAAAGGAAAACTCGATTTTTTTTTGTTGGAAACCAAAATTGAAATTGTTTTGTCAGTTCGGTGGTTGGGACGTGTGTGTATGTCCATTCGCAGCTGGATACCGTCAAACATATTGGAGTTTTAATTATGATTTTTTATTGGTTTTGCCCTTTTTGGTCGCTGTTCGCGCTTAGTGTGTTGGTCAAACAATTGTAAAATGATATTTTCCTTTGACAACCCTTTGTAACGAGTTTTTAAAATGTCTCTTCATCGGCCGGTTCGATCGGATTATCACAAGTGTCAATCGAAAAGGGCGATAGTTCCTTTTTTGGGTATTATAGCAGCACTAAATGGGTTTTTGATCTATGAGGGGTCAAGGCTCTTTGGGCCCATAATATTGACAGAGTTTTTATGGTTTCGTTGGCAGCTAAGCGAAGCGTAGAGGCGCAAACGATTATCGAGATAACCCCTGCTGAGGGAAGTTGAGATCGTGGGTATAATTAACGGAATTAAATGGGATCAGTTACTGATCGTTGAGGGGATACAATAAGGGGTATCAGTCAGTGTTTTATTAAGCTAAATAATTATATAAATCAGCTTTCAGTCAGAGAATTTATTAAAGTTTTATATTGAGGAATAAAATACCAAATATTTACATGAAAAATTACAACACCTTTAAGTTAAATAAATAAATAGATTGAAGCAATTTAAAAGCAAAATATAGTATTAAAATATTATTTTCCAACTATTTAAATTAGTGCAATTTACATTTTAAATATTTCTGATTCATGCTGCCCTTTTTCAAACTCAAGAAACAAAATTACTCCTTTCTGTCTCCCATTTCCTGGCTGGAAAAATGGAAAGTACGTGTCCGGATCTGGCAGCTCCTCGAAATTACAGTAATTTTCCCCTTTTGGCCGAGGGTTTGCAAATTATTTGGCCGCCTACGTGTGCGGTTGCAACCGCCACTTAAATTGTCACACGTGCAGGCGGGTGTGTGGCAATTATAAAGTCATCTTGACATAATCAAAAGTGACAATTACAGCCATTGAACAGGAAGACGGACCGTCCTGACGATGATTATGCGGTAACTGACGGCAAAAAAGTCAATGGCACCGTGTGTGTGATATTGGTAATATCTGGTTGCGACTGACAGAATTACGAGGCGGCAAAGTCACGCGTCATTAGGTAGGACATTTCTATGCCTACAGCCCACCGGCAGGTGACAATCAACCTAATAACAGTTATTGGGTGAAAATCCAAGAGAGGTTTTCAACTGCACGTTAAGAAAAAGGTACGCAAATTGGACAATAATTATCAATTAATAAATAACTTACAAGTAAGAACAAGCCTCTTAGTTTTATGAAGTCCTTCAAGGAATAAAGGTTATAGGAGATTTTTAAAACTATTATTTTATAGGGGAAAAATATATATTACCTTGTAGTAACCTTTACTAAACCGTAACAATTCTTAATAGCTTCGCTATCAATCGATCTTCTCCTTCGGCTTCTACCTGCTAAGTGTTTGGATAGCTCCGATTCAGAGATGATGGATGGATGAGCTGGGAAACGTTCCGACACTAATCCAATCGGCATCACCAACAACACCAGGCATCCAGCATAAAAATGATATGCAAATTTATGTAAGCCTCAACTAAACGTTAATTTCGGTAAGCGGCTGTGCAAACAGAAGCTGAGGGGGGAAAGACCTTTTCCCAGATGCAGTCAACATTGTAATACCTCAATAATCTTACAGGGACACACCTCTCTCACACACACACAGGGGAACTCAGGAACTCGGGAACTCCTCGCCCAACCTGACAGTTGTAAATCTCATTAAGGGGTTATTGACTCCCTGAAGCAGGCACAAGGATTAAAAGGAGAGTCCTGTACCTCTCAAAGTAGAGAAGGCAAAGGTAGGGAACAACAAAATAAAAAAAAGAGTATTCTAACCCCATCTCAAGTCGCTTGAATTTTCTTTCTTTTTACGCTTCAATTAATACAAAAGTGTCTTCGTTCAACGGGACTCTCTCTCCCTCTAAGTAGGGAAAACCCTCTGACAGCACAATTGACAGGAGAGTTAACCTAACCCCTCGACAAATAAAAATCTGGCAAGACTAAGGCTTCCACAATTTATGCAAATTAATTTAGAAATGTGTCTCTGTCCACCCTCAAGTGTCAGGCAGATATACATCAAACGAAGGCTCGACCAGGGAAGGGGATTCAAAAGAATATAGAGAACGAGACTTTTGTAATTAAGAATGCATATCAAGTGGTAAGTAAATGCTGTTGATAAAACACAAAAAATAAGGTAAGTACTGCTGCAGGAATGTGAATGGGTTATAAAGGGTTATAAGGTCAGGCAGTGGGAGGAAGTTAAAGAAAGAGTTCCAAGGTAATTAAAGCCGTAAGACTCTTTTTCCTTAAGGTCCGGTAAGGGAATTTAAATTAATAAATATAAAATGTGATTCAAATATTTTTTAAGGCATTTACAAATTGTGTACATAATTTATATCAATAAATCTTTTATTTACAAAATATATTTAAAGAGTTTTTGTCTTTAAATTGCTTAAACTTTCAGTAAAAATTCCCATCAATGAATGTTTTTACAAATTTAGTCAAGCTCCTTTGAATTATTCAGATCGTACCCTTTAATGCCACAAAAATAATCCTCTCCTCAAACTTCTATTGCAAAAACCGAGTGGCAGGCAAGCCCCTCAGGCAACCACAAAAGTTCAACCGCAAAAACCTGCAGATGCAAATACCGAAACGAAAGCCAAAGATGTTTGCCTTTCGAGAGGAATCTCTGCCTGCACTTTACCGATTAAAAACAAAGGGCAAACGGTCTTGGCCTCATCAGCAGTTGCAGTTGCGCCAAAAGGATAACTGGTAACTTCAAAAAGCGTGAGGCGCCGTGAGGCGGCATCAAGGAAATCAACTTTCGCCGAATGCAAATAATGTAAAAGCATCCGCATCCTGAATCTCAATAAAAAAAAAGGGTTCTACGCACTTTTTCGCAGTAACGCATAATGCGGTCAATGAACTGGGAAAGAGGCAAGACAAAAGCCGAGGTTCAGCCTGACTTTGCTGCTCTGTTGTCAACTGCAAGCGCTGTGAAGATGCAGGTTGGGGTTAACAGAGAGGCACTGAGAAAACACGATATCATAAAAAAATAAGCAGGCCTTACTGAAAATGGAAAAGGTCAACCTTAATAATTATTATAATCTATATAAATATTTTTATTCAAATTTATTTAACACTTTTCTGTGAATAACACGTTTTCTGATATATAAATTCTTTCGGTAGAATAAAATAAAGACATTTTATAACGACTTCAAAAAATGCTATCTGTATCGTTTTAAAGAATTTAAATCCGGTATAGATATTGCATTTGTATTTTATATTTTAAAATTTTAATCGAAGTCAAATTTTGTTCAGTATAAGAAGTAAGGACTACTCGCCTTTTTTCCTCTTTATAATTTTTTTTTTGCATTTGCAATTGCATGGCAAACCTCAACAGCTGCTAAAATGTGCGTATCAACCCCTGGTGCCCTACTAGGGTAAGTGTTAAAAACAAAAGGAGTAACCCCCTCTAAAAAACCCCTCCTTAAAACATCCACTCCCTTTCTCGATGCTCACCTTCACATTCTAGTCGCCCACAAAAGGGGAATATTATCATGTCCTGTCATTGCGTGTCTTCTATTTGCATTCGGGTTTTCCTTATTTTTTTTTTTGCATTTAAATTTTATTCTAGGATAGAGTTGACTGTGTACAGTGAGGGGCACAAACCTATTTCTGTCTTAAAAAATAAAGTATCAGAAAAAAACTATACATATTTAATTTATAAAAATATAGAATTAATTATTATATTTTTTTCTAAGCTACAAGATATATTCCTAATAAGTTATTTAATAAATCACTTTATATAGTTCTTTTATTTCCAAAATTTTCTTTGCACCAACCTAAATAAATAATAGTTAAGTTAATTGTTCTATTTATTACCCATTTTATAGTTTCAGTAACGCGCTGTAATTCTTGCATATATATTGGGTAACATCTGCTTAAAAATAATTGCAAGTTTGCGAGAGATTTTAATGGTTTTGGCAGCGTGCTGGCCCCTCGGGAAATGTTTAAACTGTGCTAAAATATCGTAGTTTATGGGTGAAATGGGTTGCAATAAGTGGGTTCGAGTTGGTCTACTAGTTGGGCTGGTCTAGGTCTCACTGGGGGTGGCCGTATCCCATGTGGCAACATGTGGGCACTTATGCAAAATGTTGGCTTGTCATTGCAAACTTGTGTTTAATTAAAACGCTGCTAATATCAGTTAATTTCTTCTCATTAAATTGTGACACTTTATGTGCACGGGATGGGGATGTGTTGGGAATATTAATGGGTTTATCGATACTTCTATCTGAATGGTGTGGTGAGTGCGGAATAGAATAATGCCATTAAAAAGGTATTTTATACTTTAATGAAATTTTACGACTGTAAACTTTGGTTTGAATGGAAATTGTGTGAATAAAGTTAAAGGTTTCTAACCCTTTAATTTGTAAAGTACTGCAGTAAGCAAGAATTGTAAAATATTTAATGTAATAATAGATAAAGTATCACACCCTCACAATCAAATAGCAATAAAAAAAACCAAGAACTCCACCTACCCTTGCCAACTTCTATATCAAATTAACGCTAATTAACAACCTAGGAGGGAGGGCTCAAGCGACTGCTCATAATTTACTTCATTACAATTGTTGATGAAAACAATCGACGGTAATTCACAGTGAAAAAACGGGAACAAAATCTACATAAAGGAAAAAAAAAACTACCCAAAAACTGTGAGGAACGGGGACAATTAAAGGCGACAACAAACAGCCCCGTTGACCCCGAAAAAAAGTGCAGAGGGGGTGGCTGGCTAATGACAGTGATGCAAGTCCTGAAATCAAAAGGCATTATTCCTCCCGCGGCGAGTGTTGATTAGATATATGACCAGCATATAGTACAGTTGCCTCATCCGTGAATTATGAACTCCGTCGAGGGGTGGGTTTTCGGACCTTGGGACACACCTGAAAGCCATATAACCTGCGAGGGTGCAACTGTACACGCATGTGGCTCATAAAAGATACATTCATAATGGCCAACGGAGATACTTGTGGGCCTGAACAGTTATACATAACAATAATTTGGTAATTGCCAGACAATCGTAACATTTGTATACTCAAACATAGAGGGATACATTTATTCTTAGTCCGTGTTCGTTGCGTGTTCATTTCAATTTCACTCTATGCGGGTGGGTGGATCACTCACTGGATATATCCTCATGTGGGCGAGGAACAAGTGTTCCCGAAACGTTATTTATGGCAATTATAAGCAATTTTTGAAGTTCTTTGCTGTCGTTAGCGAGTCCATGAATGATGTATTAAGGTTACGACTGGGACGTTAAATGAAACACGTGGCCAGGCGTAAATGTGTGAGGTTAATAAGTTTGGCAAACTTTTGTGGTAAGAAAAATTAACTTGGAAATATTTCTTTGGGAATTGTTCATTTAATAAATAATTAAAGCACAAACTAAATTCAAAAATTCCAACTGAAATATTTCTATTATATTAATAGACTTATCATCCCCCTCCATCAATGATTCTTTCCCACACAATAAACCCTTTTCTGATCTTCAAAAGGACATGCATATATAAAACCCATCAAATATATTATCCAAATCAAATCAGAAATTGACAAATTTCCCATTTGGTATAATTTTCACCACGCTGCTTAACCTTGAGAGGAAATTCGCAAGCGACCCCTAAAGCCAACCACTTGAAATATTCTCATGACCTCGATACATACAATTTTCTATGCTCTAATGGTTGGAATTACAAGGAAAACGATTCGCAGCGATCGGGGATTTTCACACAGAAATTAGCAGGCAGTAAATGCAGTTTAACTTGCATTAGCACAGTGTGACATTTCATCAAGATCCGACCAGGACAGCGGCAGAGGGGGTGCCAAGTACCACTGACAACCGAGATTGAGTCGCCACGCGCAATTAAACTCGCAACTCGCAAAAGGAGTGTGACAAATTTCTACTGACGAGGACTCTTGAATTGCCTACACTCAGAAAAATAAATAAATAACAAACAAGGGTGCAACAAAATATTCATAAAGTTTTGTTAGTTATAGTAAACTTTTTTTTAAGTACAAAAGTGTTGCCAAAATCCTATAACATATTTCATTTTAATTTTCAGTTAATCAAATTTAAAAAAAAATATTCTTGAACAAGTAACTTGGGAATTTGATGCTTTCCCATTCAATTTTAATTGCTTTAGATCTTTTTTTCCAGTGCACTCACACGGTAGCTCGAAATCAACCAGCAGCCTAACCATTGAAGCGGCAAAACATGAGAGCAATCACGGATCGTAGATGCGGACACGGATTCAGATGGAGAGATGCAGATACAGATACAGATACCGCACGGGGCGGCAACTACACACAAGCAGAACCAAATGCAGATACAAATACGGCGGGGCGTGAGAACGCCGAGCGAAAAATGAAAGAAGTAAACGCGAATGAAGTGAGTAATTAACGCTGCATGCGGCGTCCTCCCTGGAAATTGCGTCCTCGCGAGGGTCCTTCCAGCTATTCATCCTGCGCCTGGTCACGCCGATTGACGGTGACATATGCGGGTCGCTGTTGTATCTGCATTTATATCTGTATCTCTCTGCCTGTGCCTACTGATCCAGTCGGCGCGGAAGTCCCGGCCAGGTACTCGAGAGCCCATTAGGGCAAGGGTGCGTCCAATTTACATGACGAGAGAGCGCCTAGGCTGTACAGTGGTTTAAAATCCTACAGAAAATCTATCGGGAAATATTAAATATTAAAAAATTTAGCGAAATGTAAGATTTTGACAATATATAATTTATAAAACATGTTTGTAAAAGAAAAACGGCCTCAAGTACGACTCACAATAATCCTCTTACGGAAATATAAAAGGTACATATTTTAATATTTTTATTCTTCATTCTATTTATAATTAAAGTTTTTAAGTTGGGTTTTATAAATTTTTTTGAGCTAAGTGCTTATATTTTCTTGACATTTACTTGAATCGTTATTTCTTATTATAATTGAAGGTGTATATTTTTTCCAACCTCAAACCACTGTCCATTTTTGAGTGCATAAAATTTATTTAATTGTTTCAACACGCACACCCGAAAATCCCCCTTGGAAGACACATCCCATAGAATCCATCTCTGACTGTCTCTGTTTGTTGTTGTTTTGGTTTGGCTTTTTGTCAGTTTCCTTTCGGTGGGAAAAGGCGTGTGAATCCCTTTTCCGGGTGTGGGTTTTGGGTTTTAGGATCAGGACTACTCACACCCACCGACCCACCGACCAACCACCGGCACGAAATTACCATCAAATGAACTTATCGCTGGCGAAACTATTTTACGCCACTTTCCCAAGTGGATTCTCGTGTTTGGCTTATCGCGTCCAAGGGTTTTGCCCTGTTTTGTCCGGTCCGTGCAACACGTGACGACTGTACCGGCTCGAACTCCCAACCCCCAGGGTGTCACAGTTCGCTGTTGTCGTTTGACATATTGTCAACCAACGGCTGCTATCAACAATTACACGTGTCCCCCGTGTCCGGGTCGTGTCTTGCCGAAATTTGCATATTTTTCTAATTAATCGCATGAAATTTTCATATAATTTTCTCGTTGTGCCTATCTGGCTGATAAAATTCTCTTGCTTTAAATAATTAATAATTGTCGCGTGTGCCTCGCACCCGAGTTCGCGCCCGTGTTGTTTTGAATTAATGAATACGCTCTAAATTTATGATTCGGGGAAGGTTTTTTATCACCAGTTGGAAAATAGAATGTTATTTGTATTCTATATTTAAATTATAAAGGAAAGATACTTTTTATTGATTTTTTATTGGGTTTGCCTTTCCTTGTATGAGATGTGGGGTTATCGGTTTGGAGAATATAATTACCACAGCTCATGCAATATTTTCTTACATATTTTGCTATATTTTATAAACATTACAAGAAAATTACATTTCTTTGGCTACACAACAAATTTAAATTTCCGCTAAGGCAAATACCCTCGTTAGCTAATTCCAAAAACCCTATAATCTCTTCAGAAAAACTGCATCCCATCTACGGATTAAACATGTTAAAATAAACAGCTAAACAGAGGCCAAAAGAAAACTCGCATTGATCTGTCACAAGGCATTATTTTTCAATTAGATCGTTGCTGCCTGTGAGTGAATCGACAAATATTTACATTATCCAAAAGATAAACATTTGCTGACGATCGATCGATCATCTCGATGAGGCTCTTTCCCCTAGTTTCACACCTAAATTTTCGAGCTCGCATAGAAAGCAGGTTGGCCAGGTGTTTTCCGAGCGATTGAAACGGGGTTAAGTCATCAATAAGCCATGCCATCCAGGCATCTAACCGCCGTATACAAATGAGTCACTCCAGAAGCGATTGCGACGCAATTTAGTTTCAGTTTTCTCACAGTACTTACCCTCGATCCTCCTCCGCTCCGCAGCGACAAGTTTACATAACCCAAAAAATTGGGAAAGCGCTGAAAAGTTCCCACAGATTATATATATAGAGAGAGGAGTGGAAGTGCCGATGCAGTTTTAATGATTTACAATAACAAAGCAACAATAGGAAGCCAGGATTTACGTTGATGCATTGCCAACAGGTGAGATCGAGGTCTGAGGGTAGCGATTTCAATTAAAAGTGACACAAAATGCTCTGACAAAGGGAAACAATTTCAAATTGCATGTGTGTCATGGGAAAGTTGTGGGACACTTCACATATCTGCTACTGCGTCGCGACGCACTTGAAATTTTCGTTAAACACACTTGAACATGTTGAGGGTAGGCCACCCTAAAAATGTGTAAAGCCCTCGAGTGTTTTTTATTTTCATTCAAAAGTTTGCAGGTGTTCCCTGCTCGATACTTATATACATTTTCGTGTTGGGATTTTTTTGTTGTTTCTGTGTACTTGAGCCAAAACACGGGTTCCTTAAAATGCCAATACACTTATCGACATCGATGAGAAGCAGGCCATGCAAATATTCCTTCAAGTTGCTGCCAGCAGGGATGTAAGGACTATAAACAAGGAGAGTGAGAGCAAGTACAAGGGGATAACCAGCAAGCAGAGGAGTTCTAGTTACAGTGGTTTAAGGATAATAACAAAAAACCAATATAACTTTGAATAAAATCCATTACAAAATTATAAATTTTGTTCCAGATTATTTTTACTTGGTCTGAAGGTAGTCTTTAAATTTTAAATATTTTTTAAATTGTAATTTTGATGAATGGACCTTTAAGAAGAATTTTTTAATACATTTCATTATAAGTTCTTCGTATGCAAATAACTCCCATATCACTGTTCGCATTCCAATGAGCTGAACAAGTTTATGAGTCACGTTAAAAATATATAATTTCAGGGTGAAGGAGCCACAGCCACATCAACATCTCGAAGCCAAAGAAAAAACTTTCCCTATGCATTACACATTTATTAAGCATTAAGCAGGAGGAGTTCACTGCATTTAGGGGTTCGGAAGAAAACTTCGAGTTGAGTTGAGTTGCGGACAATGAGGATCGGCACGTTGATGTCCTTGATGATGACTATTGAACTTTTCAAACATGATGAAGTGCTCCGTAGCTCGATTTGCTTATAAGCTAGAGGCTGTAGCTGCAGCTCGCTCCTTACCCCGATTTCCCTGCTGCACAAGCCAAGATGATGCTAAATGCAAACAATGGAAATCTTTCCCGTAACGGGACCCGGACCCCAAGCGAAAAGGGCACCCTCCAACTAATCACAAAGTGCATTTTCTGCTCGCGGCAGTTGGTAAACAGAGAGCGTTAATAAAAAATATGGTACGGGTTAGAAGGCACTGCCAGGGGAAGCGAAGTGAAACAAAAGTCCAGCTGAAGGTCCATGCATACGATTTGAGCATTAGACACAGGAATGCAAAAGTAGCTATAGCATGTACATACCATAAACATGAATAAATTAAAAAATCTAAAAGGATCTCATATCTAAAAATCTTTAAAAATATATACACAACAGTTTAATATCTCAAATCTTTTTGCGAAATAAAAATTAAAATAAATAACTCAGATTCACTATTTTATACAATTTTGATAAGGCTACCTTTAAAGAAATCCCGACATCTCTGTTTAGGGGATACTTTCGTCGGTGCCCTTAGCTGCACTTCCCCTTACCCTATCGCTCTTCTCTCCTATTTTTTATGGAGTTTTCAGTTTGCTTTTCACGAAGAAACAGCAGCCGGAACAACAGCAAATACTACAAATAATCATAATAATAAAATGCCAAGTTGTACATTTTGCCGTTACCAGTTCTAGCACTCTTCCATCTCTTTTCACTCGGACGCAGTCTCTTTCCCGTGATGAGTCATTCTGCTGCAGCTTGCGTGGGTTTTTTTATACCTCGGTGGGGGTAAGGGGGCACAAAGGGGTTAATGCACTGCATTCAATGGAAAAAAAGAAGAGTCCTTGGCAATAAATATAAAAATCTTTACCCATTTATTGTTCCTGCTTTTGCTACTGCTTCTGTTTGTAGTTGGGAATTTTTTCTTGTCGTTGTGCTTGGCGTGTTTAGGAATGATTTAAGGTGGAACCTCTTTTATAATTAGATTTTTGTTCTAGATTTAAATTAAAATAAAAGGAAGCTTAATTTCTATTCTTATATTTTATATTAAAGGATTTAATCACATTTTTTGTTATTTTTAAGAAATAAATTCTTCAAGAAGTGGACAGAATTTCCATCAACCAAAGACCCAACGACCCCTGCCTCGGCCAGTTTTCTACATAAAACCATTATCGTAACCAAAGGACAATTGGTGTTCCTGTGCCGCCCACACAATAATCGTTCCCCATCCTCCTGATCCGAACACCCCTCACCGTATATAGTGCACACAGTGGACCACTTACTAAGTGTTGGCAGTCCGGCAACAATCGCAATCATAATAACTGTGGCAACAACACAGGAACACACACTTTTATGGCCTACAGCCGAGAGGAGCGAAGAGATTACAAATGATTTGAATAAATTTGCAATAAAAAAAAACTGTGTATTCTATTTTCGAGCTGGAATTGTGCCGACAATAAAACAATTTTGTATGCCAAAGCCGAGGCAATTGTCCAGCCTCCCCGAATTGAAGTTTAAAGGGAATTTCCTGGCCAGAGCAGCAGAGCAACGATGGCTATAATAACATTGTGGTTAAAATGTTGCAACAGCAGTGGGAACAGGCCATTACAAGTGTCAAAGCGGCAATTTATTGTTTGTAATCATGTGTATCTATAATTGTGTCTGGCAGTGTGTGGGGGTAAGCAGTTAATCATATAAATATGGCGACGTCGGGCGTCGTTTGGCGCTTATTATTTTTGCCTCGGCTGCGATAACATGGCTCCCAAGCAACTTGCACATTGATTTAGTAGTACAGTGCGTAGCAAAACTATATGGTTTTGGTGGGGTTTAAGGTATGATAACATATTAATTATTTAAAAAATAAATATTGGGTTGAATTGAGGCAAAAGCTTTATTTCCTGAACCAGGAAAACTTAGAAACATTTTATTATATCTTATTATTATTTTAATGTGGATCAGAATTTAATTTATTGATTAACTCTGATTCCTTATAGCTTAAATTATAGAATTTCATTGTTAAATATATTCTAAAATAAATACTCTGCTTATGACTCACACTGTCTTTACCCCAAAAGTTGTGTTTTAACACTCTCTGTCTGGAGAGATAGAGATGTGTTGTCGCATGCCAAAAACCAAAGCTAAAACCACAAAGTCGTAAAATTACTTTCGCGCATTATAAATTTATAGTTTACTTTGGTTTGGTTCACAAATTTTGCGGGGTGTGAGTTTCTGGCACTCAAGCGTAAAAATTTATTATGCTTATGGTCGAAATGATCGGGAAGTATGAGGGTTAAATTGGGCGGGGACTTAGACACGACTACGACTTTGTTGCTATTGCCGCAGCAGATGCTGTTCGTTAGCCATCGCGGACATAAGTCATTTATATTGTTACAAATTGTACGCGATTTGCCGTCGTCCTTAAGACATAACACTTGCACCAGATTGGACGTCGGTTAAGACTAAATGCCTTTTGTCTTCTCTTTTGAACTTTGTTGGCTTGCCCCCTGGGGGTTAAATGGCATCTTTAAGATGGCAAACGGAGAGATTTAATGGTTTCTTATTGGGAGTTTAAAGGGTTGACATATTTTTGGCGACAATTACTTAAATTACTTAAAAAGCAGAATATTTTTACTTTTAATAAGTAAATATATTCAAAATTCCTTTAATACAGAAGAACTTTTTAAAATTTAATACTTCAACAATTTTTATTTCCCCTCCTCGATATAAGATATCAGTATCTGACAAAACTAAAAAGCAACAAACAAATAATGGCATCACCTTTCCTCATTTCCCTTCCTTGACAACAAATCCATTTCTGACCTCATCCCAAACTCTCAAACTGTTTGCCATTTACCAAAGTGCAAGGAGATACATACATCAAGGGGGGGCAACAACAGTGGCTACAACCCCAGATAGACAGCTAGAGCTACAGATACAGTTGCAGATACAGATACAAATAATCGAGAAGGAGCAAAAAACGTGGCAGGAAATGCGGGCTTGCTCATTATTTGCGCTGAGTGCGGCGGCGACGACATCGAGTACTTTGCATAAATTTCAAATCTTGCCGGCTAAAAAGAGGAAGAGCAGGAGCAGGAGTCGGAGTTGGAGACTGGAAAAGTTGAGCGGCGCAAAGGATCCAGGGAAATATCAGAAGCAGATGACAGCCGCACACAAAAGGACATCGATGGCTAACACAGCTGCAAATGTAATGGAAATTGAAGGGCTCCCCCTTCCCTTGGACTCGCCAGGATCCCTGTTTCCTGCACCTTGGCTTCGTGTCAAGTGCGGCGGCGATGATGCCAGAGAAGTATCTGAATAAAAAATAATGCAATGATACGGAAAAATTAAAAACATTAAGGCTAGGGAGTGGGAAAGGATGGCTACGCGTTAACAGGGAGGATATTTTTGATGTTTAGAAGAACGAAGATGAAAGTACTCTAGAGAAAGCCTGAACTTAATTTAAAAATATTTTAAAATCTTTACAAGTTAGAGATATAAAATTAGACATGATAAAAGTCGTTTTATGGAATTTATGTACTTAGTTTCTATACTTTTATTCCCCAATAATATTTTTAATTTAATCCCTTGTCTATTTTAAATACTTTTGTATATTAAGGCTTAATAAAAACATGTGTAAATAAATTTAAATGAATTATAAAAATGTAGTAACTTTATTTTAGGGCCAAAGTAATAAGGAAATCTCGAATAGGCGGCAACTTCAGTTCTAATGACACGACCACAGACCAGTTCAAGTTGCCCTGGCTCAGACCGAGGCTCAAATTTATGGCTGCAATTACTGCCCGAGTCTTGCCACCGTCAGCAATAATTGTGCTTGAAATTTGCATACAAAAAAATTTTAAGTAGTTGGAAAAAAATAGAAGATATTTCCACCCAAAGCAAAGTTCCCCTCTACCCTTAACTTTTTTAACTCCGAATCAAAGCTGGTCATACACACCCAGTTGGGTTTGTCCTTGCTCTTGCTCATCGCTTCAGTTTCAATTGACGTGTAATCCTGCCTTGTCCTTGGCATTTTGCGTGCAGCCACCAAGGACGACAGCCCGATAATGCTCTCTTTTTCTTCCCTCCCCCATCACGATGGGTGGGATTGGCTGGATGTCAAAGTCAAGGCGAAAAGAGCGCGTGTAAGGACCTCAAGGACTTTTGCTGACACTTAGCTTAGTACCGCGAGTATTGATTTAGTTTTCTCTCGCCTTTTACTCTTGCTGTGGGTGCTTTTTCTGATATTTAATTAGCGCTGGCAAAGTGTTTAAATTGAAATAGTAGCTGGATTGTGTGGGTAGAGGAAAATGTAATGGATAGTGGACAGTGTGGATAGTGCTGTGGAAAATATCATGTGTCATGGATAATTAAATAATCAACTCTAATTGCTTCTATTTCAAAAGTTTGGTTGTGAGATTTAAAGGATAAGTTAAGTTAACGTTTACAAATATTTACACCTAATTTATTCAATAACAATAATAGTTAATAAAAAGGACCTTTCAAGTTCACTGTATAAATTTAAAAAGCCTTTGTTCAATAAATAGCAGTTAATACGCTTTATGCATCTTAATGCATCTTTAAATCGAAGGATTCCCCAATCTCTTCAAATTTAATCAGCTAAACCCATTCACTAACTCGTTGAACATTTAATTTCCACCTCAAACCACAGAACTCCGATTGATTTGTCTCCGTCTTCGCCATCGAGCAACAGCTGCATACAAAACAGCCTGGTTTTTTATTTTAATTTGGTTAGAAAAGTTTGTGTCCCGCCCAAGAGGATGCAGACGGATCTTAAATTAGATACCGGACATCCACAATTGAATGACCAAGCAGGCGTGTGTGCTGCTCTGCACTTTTCTAATTTTCCTCCTTAAGCGGAGAGGAAATTTCCTACTCGGGACAATAAAACTTTTCTTTCTCTTGCTTTTCCCAAGCTGCAACCAATTGCAATAAAAGAAAACTTATCTTTTGTATATATTCGTATATAAATTTGTGGTATGCCACAGGATTTTTTGGAGTTGGGCTTTGGGAAAGGAAAGGAGAGGAAAGGAATGGAAAAGAAAACTTTATGTTGGCTGAGCTGATAAATTCTTGCCGTCTCGGACTTGATAAAAAGGCAACGAAGGATGCCTCCTTTTAAGACATTCAATTGAACAAATTCCGAGAGCCAAAGTTTCCTTGAAATATCAGAGCTCCTCGGCTCCTCCGGCTGCTGCATAAATTGCATATAATTGCTTTGCTTCCCCGTAGATTTATGCGCACATCCTTTGGTCCGTTTCTATGAATCTCTCTCTGGCGAAATGATAAAAATTTTATTAAAACAAAAGCTGCATAAATATATTCTCGCAAATATCGTTTGCTCAGCTGCCCGCTGTGCAGTTCTATACACTGATACATTTATAAAGTACACTGAAACTTAATTTAAGTAGTAAAATAATTATTAAATAATATTTAGGAGAATTCTTTGGAGTTTAAAAAATAAATATTTGGGATTTTTTTTTTATATAAATTAAAATTTCTTTTTAAAATGTACTTCTTCCTTTTCGAAAAATTTGTAAGTGTAAAATCCTCGTTTGGTAGTGTCTTATGTCCTCCTTTATATGGCATAATTAGATTTGATGTCCCGCGGTTCATTTCGTCCAGGGACTCCTTCATCTCTCTGCCATTTGGCTCAGATGGCTTTGCTTTCATTCACACTTTGGTAATCCGCTTTTGCCTTGGATATTTTTATGACTTAATACGTTTTATTTCATTGCAGACAGGACGAATGTGGAAATAAATCTTCTGTGAGCGTCATCACCAATTCAAATGTCCTTTCGCTTGACCAGAGCTCAACTCGGTTCATTCCGGTTCGCATTGGGGTTCCAGTCCTGCGACGTTTGTTGCCGCTTCTCTTGGCCTTCTTTCGGTTTATTATTGACCAGTTTGGTTGGGATTATTATTACACTCACACAATGCTGACAGTTGGCCATTGATTTATTAGCCGTCTTTGGCATTTTCATTCACTGTTTGTGGTCTGCAGTCAGCGTCTTCGTCTCTACTCAGTTGGTTGTCTTTTACGGCCCTCTTCGCGGGGGATTTTTACTTCTTTCTCGGCGTCCCTGTGATTAAGGCATTGGACAATTGGCGGAGGGTCGACCGACTGCATAATGGGATAAAGTGGCAGTGTTTCCACCGCTGGATGTATGGGAATTTGTCATAAAACTCAACCGAACTGTAATTGTCTTTAAGGTTATCCGATTTTCCAGGGGTGAATGCACGAATGCTCGTTTTGAGGGGTGTAATTTAATTGATTACTAATATTAATTGAATAAATCATAAGAATGGGAATACGAAATATTTAGACTAACAATAATAATAAATAGTTCAAGCTTTCTTAAACTAAAATCCATGAATCACAAATCTTTTTAAATATTCCCTTAAAAACTATTAATTCAACTACTGAGAATTGACCACAGTATGCCTCAGATGTGATACAATAAATAAATGGGCATTCAAATTAAAGAATACCGGCAGCTAAATAAAAGTGCCATGGACATTCCTCCGGCTCCAAATGAGCTATCTAACCAGATGCCGTGCTGAGCGTTCGGCAAATTGCAAAAGTTGCAGACGCACGGTGCGAAAAACAGACGCCAGCGCAGTTAAAAGCAACAATAAAAACCGTTTGCAATGTTTGAGATAAAAATTAAAAGACGACGTCATTTAGTCTGAGTCTCACTTTTGCAGCTTCCACAGATGTATCCCCTGGATGCCCCCAGAGAGAGATCTGGATGCGATGGTCGCGTGTGTGCTGCCCTTAAATGGCACACAAAATAGACATTAAAACCTACAGCGGTTGCGATACGGTTTCAGGAGTCCAACCTCTGAAGCCATCCCCACCCAAAAGCTTCCCCGAGACCCCACTAAGTTGGACCACAACACGTTGACGAGGTGTGTGCACTGGGAGGAAAATTATACCTTCAGAAAGTATTTGAAAATAATTTCTAAAATAGTTTACTATTATAAAATAAATACCAACGTAAGCAATTAAGTCTTTGTAAACAAAAAAGATTTTTTTTGTACCAATATTATCTTGTAAAAATTTTAAAATATAATTTCCTTACTCTCGTTTGTTTCTCAGTGTCTAAGCGCTTGTGTGTCCGTGATCCTGGCCAGGATTTTGTTTAATTTTATTTGCTTTCGGGCTAAATGTAACTTTTATTGTTTTCGGTTTCGGTTTTGGACTTTCGGCGACGAAGTTCATTCATTTTGTCCAGGGGGGGAGTCGGGAAGAAGTCGACCGTCTGGGGGCGAGTGTCATAAATTCGATTTCTGTAGCATAATTTAAGGCGCTTTGGCATTGATGGCTCGTACTGATTAGATTGAAGCACGGCACGGGACAGAAGCGTTTTAATTGTTCCATTCGGGGCATTCAACGTCACCTCATCAGCAGCATTTACACGTAATGGCCTCGTTAAACTGACTTTTGGACTGATGAAATCCTGACAGATCCAGATCCCGCGACAGCTTCTAACTTTGGGCGCCATTAACTTGCGTTTAATTGTCTGCACTTTTACGAGAAGTGCCGAGGTAAGCCAAGGACTGGAATAATCGTCATCGCCTGTCCAGGACTCATGTGGCCAAGGAAAATGCCTTATCTTATGGTTTTT
Organism: Drosophila rufa; assembly: GCA_018153105.1. Taxonomy (NCBI): domain Eukaryota; kingdom Metazoa; phylum Arthropoda; class Insecta; order Diptera; family Drosophilidae; genus Drosophila; species Drosophila rufa. Next base: position 12,222,813 of record JAECXS010000085.1, read on the forward strand.
ACACAGGCTCTTTTATGTCCAAGAGCCAAGAAGTGACTGGCTGTAAAGCGAAGCGAAATGCATTCAAACACCTTGGGGAAAGTAGGGGTGATTGCTAGGATAAGGTGGAGAGAGATTGCAATATAAGTCTTAAAATTCCAATAAGTTGGTACAGTAACGATTCGAAAAGGCTGTCCTTAGCTTTTGATAATTTCAATAGTCGCATTTAGCTTTGGAAAATATAAATATTGGACAATATAAATATTGGAAAATATAAATATTGGAAAATATAAATATAATAAATATTGGGCATTTATTCAAAATTGATTCCTTATTTTTCATTTAAAACAAGTTGCTTCTATATATGCATGCATTGTCCTTCAATAAGTTTTTAATACCCATAAATAAATCCTTTTTCCGTTTATAGTTCATAACTCACTTAATTCCATACAGAAAATAAATTTCAGTGATAAGAAAGAACACCTATAAATAAGCGGGAAAGAGTTAAACAGAAAAGCTTATAAATATTGTCGAAGAGTTATCGATTGTCAGACAAGTTACACCCGCATTATACAAGTAGTATCTTGGACCATTAAAAATAATTGCAACAATTTATTTTGCCTTATTGTGGACATTTCATTACAGCTCCGCATTGGATCTGAATAAAGATCAATTCATGTCCCCGGCAATAACTTTTACAGCGACACTGCAGTTAAATCATAAGCCGACCCCTATGCCCACTCCCAGGTTTTCCCCTTCCCGGATTTCTCCCCTTTCCCTCGAGTTGAAAAACCTGCCCAAGTTCGCTTCGTGACCAGCAAAGTAATGCCCAGATTTTGTATTTCCATTCGGAAAGTAACAAAAGAAGCCGCCCAGCAGAAGCGGCAGCAGCAGCACTTTTATGACTGACTGAGCAACATGCAACAAAATTGAATTTTATGAATGGGTATTTATGAATTTTATCCTTCGTAAGTTATAAAAAAAGCTCTTAGTTCTTAGTTATTTTTCGGGGTGGTGGATAAGTCCGAGAGCGACTCCAATGACAAGTCGAATTCCATGAAGGAAATTGAACATGACAACTGTGATGAAACTTGTTCTGCGAAAAATTCCCCTTCTAACATCAAAACAGTGGTTATTCCGAGCGGAAAATAAAGAATCTGGATATTTCTGAAATGATTATTAAGTAAATATAAAATAAATAAATTAATTAATTAATTAAATATTTTAAATATATTTATTTTCAATTTTTTGTTTTATAAATCTTTAATTGTGACAGCGCTTTAAATAGTATATTATATTATTATTATAAGTTGTAAACATTGTTACAATAAATCAAAATCTAAATTTATCGCTTTATTCTATTTAGTAATTTTATTTGAAGGTTTCATGATACTTAGATTTCATAAATGCAAATATTTATAGCTTATATCTGTAAGAAAAAAATATTCTATTCAGACCACTGTTCCCTTGTTCCATTTAAATCCATCCAGCTATTAAAAACGCCAAAATCGCGACGACATCTTTTCAATTCATTTCAAAAAGTTTCCCATTTCAGTACCTCTTCCTTCAGAAGTTTCAGCCATTTAACTGCAAGGCAAACACACAATCGTAAGAAATGCTTTTATGTCAACCGAGAATATAATCCGAGGAACAATTTTTATTTTTAAGACCTATTCGCCTAACGCTCGAAATTAATTTCGCTAACAATCGAAATGAATGTCAAAGGTGGTGGGGCTGAGTGGTGGGACCTCATCCTCGAAAGCCCAATGAAGCGCTTAACCATTAAAATCAATCAAAGCAAATTTATTAGGCAGCAGCTACATTGTCCTAGCGAGCGAAGAGCGCTTTTATTAGAGACACAAGTATGCACCATAAAAACCCCGAAACGGGGCAATGAAAAACCAAATCAGCCAAAAAGCGATCCAAAAAATTATGACCCATCCAATGAGGGGAAAAAACTGTCAAAAGATAAACCGAAACCCCTTGAAACTCGAGATTGCGGACAATTGTACCAAATGGTCAACTCGAATTCATTCTTTAATGTTTCTCCAAAAGCCCCGACTATTAAAAGTTTCCTTTGGCATTCATATTTCTCGAAATTTAGTGCGATAATTAAAATTCATTTGTCATACTTTGTAAAGTTGCCAACAATAGTTTTTGTTCGTTTATAGGAATATTAAAATCAATTTAGCATTCAGTTTTGACATCATTATACTTTAGGGTGCTTCAGAGCTACATTGTAGATAAAGTGATTTAAGGCAGTTGTCTTTAGGATTAAATAGAATATAAATACAATATTTAACAATATTTAATTTAACGGTAACTTGTCTGATTTTTAATTTTGCTTAAAGACGCATTATTAATATCAATATATAAGTAACCTGTTAAGTGAAAATAGCTCACTTTCATAGAACTTAAGTAATTGAAACCGATAGAAACCAAATGTTGCCGCTGCATAAATTTATTTGTAAATTACTCAAATATTTCTCGACAACCCCAAGAACTTTCTCTACCCAAAAAAAATAAAAAATAGTTCTTCCTTATATCCTTGAAATTCTTGCGGAGATACAAATTCATCAGAAAAAGTTTCCTTGTTTGCGAACAAATGTTGCCAACAAATGAGATACAAAGAACATAGTAGAACTACGTCTGCATTGGAAATTTTTCTCGTTGGCCTGCCTCACTATTTGAATATTTTCGCCGTGACTTTTCATTAGCGCCAACTGTTCGAGAGAAAAATAAGAAAAATATGCAAATTCGTTTTTGGCAGAGTCACGATCTTGGGCAAACAATTTGCTGATTACGCGCCAGGAAGCCAGAGCCAGCCGCGGCAGGATGAGGAATTGTTGTCATTTTCGCAAACGCATTGATAAAATGATTGATTACCCGCAGCCGTCAACGACCCTCTCCTTTGCGAAAATGCAAAACATTTTGCAATCAAATTAACTCTTTAGACGCTTAAGCTGAAAAAAAAGAAATTTATCAAAAATTGTAAATTGCCAAAACCATTAAAATTATTAAAATCATGCCTGGCCTGGGCCTAGGGGTAGCTGGCCAGAAAATACAAAAAAACGGGGCGTGTCCTTTGAAATTTATCAACTCGCTGCGGCAATGATATGCAAAATCGTATCCGCTTTCCTGTTTGCCTTTTTTTTTGGCTGCGCATTTGCCGATTGAAGGGATTATTGACAAAATATGCGTATTTCTCTGCTCAATTGAGTATCCTATTTTTTTCGGACCGTAAAAAGGAGCTTTTCGACATGGCAAAAATAAATTAAAACAAGAACTGGCCACTTTAAAATATTTGTTTTGTTGTTACAGTTTAATATTTATTACTTCGAATGTTCAGAAAATACATTTATTTCTGTCAAATTGTAGTCCTAAAATTATATTAAAACTGATCAGTCCATTACTCATGTGAAAATCAAATTTAAATGGTCACAATTAAGAACCAGGCGTATCATAAACCAAATCCATTAAACCTAATTCACGTCGGCTATCAAAGCGCGATTACTCTTATTTCCTCAAGCCAGAAATAAACAATATTTCCACATATTTGCATGTTCTCTGGCTGTACTTTTTGCTTTTTTTTGCTTGACTAATTACCCGCCGACTACTCTAAGCCCACCCACCGATTATAGCCCACTACCAATTACCAGGTTCCATTCACCTTTTCGGGGGGCCAGAAACGCCAGTGAGCAAATAACAAACAACAAAGCGACATTGCACCGAATGGGTCTGGTCTGGGGACTCGGATACGGATTCGGAATAGGAATAGGAATGGCAGTGGGTCTGGGGGCCTGGAGGAGGCATACGTCAGAAGTCTGACGCTTTGGCGCAAAACGTTATGATTAATGAGTGAATTATGCGCGAATAAACAGCAAAAGCCAACGGAGCAGGAGTCACGGCCTGGGCCAAACTGAAACTTCTCTTTGTCTGGCTTGTTGGTTTGTGTTGTAGATATTCTGAATATTTTTAATACACTTTCAAGGGGTATTATGATCGTTTAAATAGGGAGGACTATCTAGAGATTATTATTAGTATGTAATATAATTTAAAATATCTGAAACATTGAAAATAACTTGGATTGAAAGAGAAACTTGCATTAAATCATACGTAGCTTAAATTGTGAGTGTTTCTGAATTGTATTACTGTAATTATACCTTCTCCATTTTATAAAAATATTTAGTAATGTTAAAAATCTCAGGAAATCGAAGTGTTAGAGTATAAAATTCTTCGATTCTAGATTTAAAAACCTTTCTAGTTGTATTTTTTCCTTTGATGGGTAACATGCCGGCAGCAAATTTGCTCCAGCAGACGGCGGCGCGCAGTTCAAATGATTATGCACAGAAATGTTGTATGAATTTCGTTCCTTTTTGCATCTTTTTTTTTTTTGCTACCTTTTGAGCTGCACAACGCGACGTATACGCAATAAATCTTGATCCCTTTTGGGCGGGGGAGTCGCTTACAATATGCAAACAGCTGCTCCGAACCGTGTCCCGTTGTTCTGTGTCATTCGCCAGCGGCAAAAAGTTCTCATCTCTTATTTATTTTAGATTTTTAATAATCATTTTCGCAGCAGCCTCTGTTGTTTTTTCCGCATGCTGTTTCGTGTATTTTTTTCGGTTGCGCATTTTAATGAATTTGTTGTTAATATGTGAGTTATATCCACAAAGATATTCCTATATCCCATTCTTCACGCCATCCGCGTGATTCTTTTGTTGCTGACATCGCTTTTCCACTCACCCACTCGCTGTGTCTGTTTCCGGTTTGTTTTTTGGGCAAATTTGCGCATCGCTGCTAATTAAAAATTGTGTCTATTTGCATATTTGTAGCTCAGCTTCGGCAACGCCCAGCGGCCGGCTGGGTCCTGCATCTGAGTTTCTGACCGCCCGCCTGTCTCCTGCAAGCTTCCCCAAACCTCGCTATATTTCTGGTCAATTCGCAGCGCTTGTCTTGTGCTTGAAGCTGACTTGTTTTCTTTAAATGCATAAAACATTATTTATATTAAATTCCCACTCTTAAAGGTTGAAAATGCTCTATGAAATTAAATTTTAAATATTTAAAAGCATGCCTTTGTTATATCGATAATTTCTTTATACCTTTTTTTTTTCTTTTCAATAAAAGTTGGTAATTAATTTACTTATAATTAATATTTTAGGTTAATTAACATTCCCCCCTCGATAAAGGTAAGCAATTTAATTGGCCTGAACCCAAATGAGTCTATTGAAAAACGCACTATTCTGGCACCTGTCACACGAGTCAAGGGACATTTAAGGACCCCGAACCCCAATACCCGAAACCATAACGGCGTCAAATCTAATGACCTCTTTGATTAGTGACTGTGCCCCCGGGAGACTTTTGAGCCGGGTAACGAACGTCAACGCCTCGACTAATAGTGCCGTTAGTCGGGCCTGTCAATAATACCTAATGAAAGCAGCTGCCAGGATACGCAGGATAGCACACCTGTGAGGTGAGCCACTTTCACCCAACTGTCAGCGTTTAATTTACAGCTGCGGTTGCCGGGAAGTCAAGTGCCGGGGTCAGTTCTAGATTAGTTTTTTCCTCCGTTTCATTTCAAACAAAAAGCACACGTCCCTGCAAACTATGTAATTAGCGTGTTTTATGACTGCACTTCTCGGAGCGGAGTTTGGCCAACTCCTTTGGGTGCAATTAGGCGACGGTTTGGAAAACTTTTTCAATTGCTCTCTGGGCGGTGTTTGGGCACTGTCATACCGCATTATTGTTAAACTATATCAGGGGATTTACCACAATACATAGGTAAATGGAGGAAAATTAAAGAAAAATAAATTAAACGTAGTTAACTCCAGCTTATTAAAGCTTACTCGAAATAAAATAAGTTTACGTTATATATTAACATTCTTTATAGGCACCCTAAAGATGTACTGAAATTTAAATTAAAATAATATTATTTTATTAAGAACTTCGAGTTAAGGTAATTCTTTTCAACCAATATTACTCCTGTATATATATATAACTTCAGCTCGTTAATGACTTCATAACTAAACTGTGTAAGTATTTTCGAAGCTCAATCCTACTAGATTTCCACTACTCCTGTTTTGTACATCTTTCTCAAAAGAAACCCTTCAATAAGGATCATAAAAAATGCATAAATTAAGCGCCATATAAATTGATCTGTATATATATCTCTCCCAGCTGACAGGTTAAACGCAACAGCCACCACACACACCAGCATTCCGAGTCAAGAGACCGAGGACCTAATAAATTTATTAACATGTGCGGCTAAGCGGATTAAAAGGCGCACCCGAAAAATATTCAGCTAGGAGAGTATTTAAAACTCAAACATATTCAAATCCAAGTTTATGGGAGACCAGGAAAAACGGAAAGGAAAGAGAGTCAAGTCAAGTGCAGACAGGGGCCATCGAAAACACCCGTCGTCTGCGTCCTGGGACTCGTAATAATAATTAAGCCGATAACACTCGCAGATTTTGCACTTGTTGGGTTCGGTTTGCTTGGCGGCGGTGTTAATGATACAGATATATATACGGAGTGGGAGGCTCGTAAAAAATGTCTGGCCGAGGCAAATGCTTAATTGTTACACATATGCAAACAATAAGCAACCCCAAAGACCTCCGAGAAGGGATCTGAGGGTCTAATGCGCTTACTGCGGGCACAAATTGCACGTGCAGCATTTTGCTCTATGACTTGCCAGTTCTTTCTTTTTTTTAAGTTACTTCCATCTAAAAAAATGATCTGAGGGGGTAGTTTCTGTGTTTAACCCCCCGCTGACTACACTTTTTTCCTTTCCATTTTTGGTTAATATTTATCAATGTGGCAACACGAAAAAACTTCATCGGCCTTTTCGGGGGGTTAGTTAGGTCAGACCTCTAGACCTCTCTAGGTGTATTTAAATGTAACAGATGTTGCCATGAGGGATGCTAATCATCAGTTTGGGTGTCTTACGGGTATTCCTTGCCGGGCGAGTGGAAAATAATGTTGTATCATGGCAATAAATAGTGCGATTATTATTATTATGCCCATGGAGTGTGGGGTCTAAAGGGAGTGGTTAGAATAGAGTAAGAATGGGAGGAAAACTAATCAAAAACCGGTTGTTATTAATATAAAGTGCTGAAAATAATTCCTTAAATGTTTATAACATTTTTTGTATCATAAATAATTTTTTTCTAACATTTTTCCTTTTACAAAAATTTTCCCACAAAATCTAAAATGGTTTGCGTACACCCCTTTTTAAATATAATTTACAGGACTCATATAAAGGTAAAAGTATTCCAGTTGGAATCTCATCAACTTATCAGTTGGCAACCGATCAAAATTAAGCCCCATTAACACATCCTTTTAGGCCCAGAACTCGGAGTTCAACAAAACAAAGTTCGTCAAACAATGGGCGCTAATGTTGGGCAATTAATAATGGTCAACAAATAATATACAAAAAGCAACCGAACTTTGCTATATTTCCTGCTAATATTTCCTGGCCAACGTTAGATTAGAATCAACTAAAAAGCAAGGATTGCCGAGGGCGGAAGTGTGCATTAGCTTGGGCTCGAACAAATACATCATCGTGACACAAATGAATCCTTTTTTAATGTTTTGTGTCGGACACATGTGGGCACCGATAATTCACCTTTTTTTTTTTGGGACACCTGACGCCGCCAATTTGCGGCTTTGTTATCGACCTTACAGGCTGGCTGGGTTGGCTGTATATTTTCCTCGGTTAAAAGTCGGCCAAAACGAACGCTGACATGACATTCCATTAGCACACAATTTATCAAGGGAACGGCACTTGTTACCTGTTCTCCCCCGGTTACCAGATCTTATCGTCGTGGTCAGCGCGCTTCCTTTTTTGTTTTGGTGTCTTTTTTTTATTTGGTTTCCTAAAAAGGGGAAATGCAACCCCAGTTGGGCAATTAGTCAAAGTTTCCGACATTAATGTCTCCGTTTTATTTATATTTCTGGTGTGGTTGAAAATAGTTTTGCAGCTCAACGCCTCCCGAAGAACCGAGAAGAGGAAAATTTATTCCACGATCTCTGATAACGTACATTTTCAGTTTTTTAATTTCCTTGGCACCCTCGTCTTGGCCAGTTAGTATGCTAATTTCCACAGCCTTTTAACGCCTTGCGACTCATGTTCTTTTATGGTCAGTCAGGTGTCGGAAAAAGGCAGCGGAGGGTGCCTCCCTTCAGTCCCATAATTAAGTGTTTAGGCGCGCAAATAGGCGTAAAACTTTCAACTCAATTTGCATTTTCCACATTTCAATTTCGGGACTTCTTCGTTTCGTTTTGGGAACAAATTTGACTGAGTTGTAAAAAAATGTTTACGGTTTTTTAATAGTGGGTTCCTTGGCGCGATTTTTACGATATTTCATCGCAGAATGGTGGGAGGCTTAAAGGAACCCCAGCGGTGCAAGGTGTTTCCTTAATTAGTCGATTTAAAAGCCATAAGCAGGAGCAGCTGACTCGGAACTAACTATAAAACTTTGCTTTATGCGTTTTAATTTTGAAAAATAAGAATTAATTCTTTGACATTCGGTTGTAAAAATAATTTTTACGAGCGGATGCAATTTGTTAAACAGTTGACGTCGGCTTTTTTGTAACTGAACTTTTAACAACTGATTAGGTAATAAAGTTTACCTGCAAGTGAGTTCTGGTAATGGTTCTTTGAATATATAAAAAGCAGTAATATTTTGAGTATTTAGTTTCGGAGTTTCTCTATTAATTAATTTATCTATTTAGCCTTTCAAAAAATTAAGATTCAAAGGGGGTTGTATGTATTTTCAACCATTCAGCTTCTAATGACTTTCCCATACATTTTCCACAACTTCCCCCAATACATTTCGAAGCTTAGCTCTCAATGACAACAAATAAGTCTCCTTCAAAATGATTAAATGACAAACATCAAATAAACTGCAATAACAAGTTACCACCCCCTCCTGGGGAAATCTGGCGATGGCCACCCTCTAATTGAGTGGAGTAACCAAGGGCCGATAGGCCGAGAAACAATATGAGCATAATTATTAATTGCGAATAATTTTTCTTAAGACTCATTAAGTGCGGCCGACCAGCCGACGCCTTCGAGGACCACAACAGAACAACCACTGCCGCCTCCTTTATCCTTCGCTCTGTGTCGCCAAAAATGACAAAAGAATTGACAGAACATAAATTAGAAAGTAGCCCCCGGAGAAGGCATGAAAGACAGGGGAGCATGGATGGAGGATGGTGAAAGTACTGCTCACTGCCGGCCTGTGGGATTAAATGTGTTAAGCCAGCGGAAGTGACATTTCTTTTGCAAGCAATACTGCAAGAAAATATTTGTAGAACTGGTGATACATTTACTCTGTACTTGGGTTTACTTAAAAATAATATAATATATTTAATAATTAAAGTGTAGCATATTTTCGTAGTTCTTAATGCCCTTTTCTACCAGCAGAAATCCCATATTAATGTAGAGTGACAGTATTTATAATGAGTTATAAATTATCATAATACTGCTATGATTTTTTCTCTGTGCTGCAATAGGGATTCCCCTTATTCTTTCTCTGCTGGTCACGTGTCCACGCGTTTGTCGGCGTGTCTTCCGATTTGTTGTTGTCACTCTGGCGAATAACTCCGGCTTTGTTGATCTATTGTTAGTGCTGAAGCACTCCAAAATTGCTGAGGTGCGTGGATGTTGGTGAAAAGATGGGGCGTGGCCCCTGATTAGGTTTCAGCCGAGAAGGTTTGAAGGGAAATCCGAAGGAAGAATGGTAGGAAATTATGAAGAAAAGATTGATTGATAAATGTCTATAGCTAGAAATGGACTTCTATTTAAAGTGAAAGTTGAAATTAAACACATCTACATCACTCAACTTGAACAGGAAGAAGGAAGCGTCTTCGATTTCTTCAAGTAAAGAATTTCTGAACCGCATCAAACGTTTGTCCTTTCTTTTTGCTTCGATCTTTGCATCAATACAATAATACTAAATACTTCAAGGCTCCTTAGTCTGTAGGATCTCCCAACTTTATTTCCAATTAGCCGCCCCATCAGTGCCTCTCATCAACTGAACCATCGATTGTTTTCCCAGTCTCCTGAGCCCTCAACCCAAAGAGGAATTTCTCCTGCTTTTGATGGGAGCTTACAACAATGTTGACCCTACGCCTAAGTGACGCCATTATGGGACGCACGTACGTGCACTGAAATAAATACATAATTTATAAATATATAATTTAGATAAAGTATAAACTGTAGCAGGTTTGTTTAAAAATAGAAACTAAAGTTCTATTTATATGAATAAAAACATACAATTGTATTGGGTAATTGTTTTGGGAACTCTGTAAATACTATTAAAATATTTTTCTAATATTTTTCAGTGGTGAAATCGCTATTTTCCGATATAGAATTTTATATAGAATTCTTTCTCCGATTTCTCTCTGTGTCCTCGTACTCGTATGTGCGGTGCACTGCGCGTGATAATGTTAAATCAACATTATTTAGGCAACCATGCAAGCGTAATGCGTCTCGAAATTGCAACCAAGTCGATGGACACCGATGGTGTGAGGCCCAATTTCATGGGTTAGGGTTTGGGTATGGGTGCTATAGTCCTCGTCCTGGCAAAGACAATTTTGCAGTCACCGCTCCCGAAAGTTTGCATTTAAATTAAACGGCACAGGGACACCGGGGGTGTTCGTAACTCTTCCGGAGAGGGCCGTGCCATGAAATTTTAGCACCTAGGACAGCGGCAAGTGAGTGTGGCAAGCTCAAGCAAACATTGTCTCTGCTTTTATGCATTTTCCATAACGACATTCTCTGGCCGAACAGCAACGAACAATGGCCAAAACAACACTTGACTTGGGCTGTCATTCGGAGTGACAGGACCTCCTCCACCTCCTGGGCCACAACAAAATGTGCAACTCGAGTCTATTTTCCACAATTTCCATGTTTATTTAGCCACGCACGAAGCCGTTCGATGGAGGGGACGGGGAGACATCCTGCGAGTCCTGCATGTATCTTATAGTTTGCTTTGGCATCAAGTGCAAGGTAAATACGAGATATATTTTACGTAAATTCATCAAGTGTTTGCCCAGGGGAATACAGAGCGGAGAGGCTTGAGCAAACGGCATTTATTGTGATTTGCATTTTAACGCTTAGATGCGTTTTTGTGGACCAATTGCATTTCAAATTGGTCATTGCTCTACGCAATTTGTGAAATTATATAATGGTTATAATAAGCTGCCATATTTCTTTTTCAAAGACTTATTCCTCATATATTTCCTCATATTTTATATATTTATTTAAACCTCTTTTATCTTAACCCTTTCTGCTTTTCAATTTTAAAGAGTTTACTCTGCCAGCAGAGAGTGCATAAACTCAAACTCCTGTTAATTAAATCCATTGACTGTTCCGCAAGCCTTTGTCTCAATTTGTTCGCAAATTAACCAAAGTATTTTTTAAAAACACAGTAGCGAATACAAAAAATCGAGAAGAGCAAATTAATATATCAATATACAAAGTGTATTGAGTGCAATTTCAATCAAATTGAAAAGAGATCCCCGCTGCGAGGGCTGCCAGACGCAAACCGACACGACTGCCACCCAAATTGACATGTTTTGGGGCGAGTATATATTGTATTTCATATGGAATTCACCTCCCCCGCTTTTATTTTACTCGCCACCGAAAAAAATCGAAACAAAAAAAAATGTAAAAGAAAAATCCTCAAACGAAATCAGTGGAAAAGCAGGGAAATCAGCTCTTGGAGTTGTATTTTTTCTGTGCTCCCTCCTGCTGATGTGATGTTGCCGCTTGTCGCATGCAACAAATTGTTTCAATTAACTAAATTAAATTTACACTCCTGCAGCAGCTTCCCTGTCGACGCAACAACAATGGGCATCGGATGCATTTTCCTCGAACGTGACATGACACTGACAGATGCAAAACGAACGAAAGGAACTCCAGCTCCAATCTGCAGCCCCCAAAATTAAGCCCGAGATATCAGATACAGGATATAGCCGTGTGTGTGTTGGCCGAGGAGGTAAATGAAAATGGCAAACATGTTGCACGCCACGTAGAACACAAGGGGCCCGACATGGAAATTTTTATAAAATTAACTGGCCCAAGTAGGCGCAAGCAGGGTCGTAACAAAGTAATCTGCACTTGGAAAAATAAATGTTAGCAAGTAGGAATACAGTATGGTTAAAATTAAAACAAATACGAGGAAAAACTTATTTTTTCCTTCAATTTTTTGAACCCTTAATTTTATATAAATTATTATTTCAAAACGAAAGAAAGCTACAAGCTCAGGAAAATAAATTAAAAGAAGAAGAACTTCAAAATAATTATTATTAATTAATTGAATTAATTCATTAAGCAATGTATATACATTATTATTTATTTAAATAATAAATTCTTACAAAGATGCAATAGCTAATAGTGGAAAGCTTTTAAAATGTTCTCAGACATCTGTAATGTTAACTAAAGTATAAAACCATACCAATAAATTCCAATATTCGGATGCAGGATTACAGTAGCAACATCATTCATCTAAATAGTTGTCTAGAACACCCTACTTTAGTTTAATTAACATCAATTCCAATATCAAACAAATGACAAAAACCCACCCCAATCACAAAATCAATACATTTTCTGGCAGTGTTTAACTTTCCAATACCCCCTCACTCCCAGGACTTCGACATTGTTGTAGTGGCATCAGCACGGCAACATTGTTCGTCAATATCAATTATGCGTCCAAATGAATATTGAAGTGTAGCCGCATGCCAGGGCCACTCCTCCCGATCCCTCATCCGTCCAAATACCCATCCCACTCACAAGAACACCGCAAAAGCCACCGCTTCACTCCCACACAGAGGCAGCTCATCAGGCATTGCCTGCGAAAAATTGGCAATTGTACAAAAGTGTTAACATGGCGCCGCATCCTGAACAGACTGACCACAGGACACGGGACGCAGGACGCAGGCCGAACTCTTGGACACATCCATCAATGCCAGCAGATTTAATCGCCATTTAAATTGTACGAAGGGAAGGCACTGAGAAATATAAGTAAACCCGAAGAATCTTTATAAATGTATAAATTAATGTTGTTAGGTTTATTTTTAGTAAATGGTATTTGAACTACATTTTATTTATGGCCAATTGAAGTGCTTTGCTAAGAAAGTAATCAGAGTAACTGAATTGAAATTTATAAAAAGAGATAAATAAAATGCTAAAAACGCTTTACCATCTGTCCAAGAACTAGAATTCAATAAATTAAACGATGGATAACGTTTTCCTATTTTCAATGTCTAAAATCTAATTTAAATCTATTTCTTTGAGTGCACAAGGCACGAGAAATGCGAATGGAAAGCGGAGTGCCGTGGACAGCATTTACTTAAGCGTGTTATCGGCGCAAAATAAATCTCCGTGGAATGGTCAAGGAGGAAGTCGGGCCCACTGCGACCGCTCCTCGTATCTGTTTTAGTGTTTTCCAATCAGGGATACCCGAAGGACATTGGTCACGTGTCAGCCGCTGGTCAGTTGTATTTGTGGCCTGGTCAGTTGAGTGTGACGTGCGTCACATAATTGCAATAAATTAGAAATTGTCATTCGCGGCAGTTGAAACAATGTATGTGTGTTGGTCGTCGTCACCCCCTCTCTGCCATCAAAAACACCCCATAGAATAGAGTTAAATCTTTGCAGTGGCCAAACAATTTGCGCTCTACAAATTTGCCTTAACGCACCGCCAACGCGCGGCGTTTTGGTTGCATTTACCTCGGCAAACAAATTTGGCAGCACACGCAGCTGGCCAAAATATTTGCCCAGCTCCAGCCCATGGACAAACTGGCCACTAAAAATTAATACAGCGAGGAGAACGAAGGAATTACGGCACTAGGAAACGCAGAAAATTAAGGCGCACTTAGTGAGACATCACGAGTTGCCAAGAAATTATAGCTCGTTTTAAAAGTTCCCTTTAAAGATTGAAAACTAGACAAATTTATAAATTTAAGTTAGTTAGTAATTTTATACTTTTCTAAATTCTATTCGCTTGGATTGTATATTATTTATTTATTATATTAATAAGAAAAATATAAAATTACTAACTACTACTATTATCCTTCAAATATCTATATGGAAATATTTGTCCCCCTTTTGCATAAATTCCTTTAGAAATAGAGTTTGATTAAATGCGATTATATATTTAGAATGATTTTCTTGTGAAGAAAATTAAAGTTCAATCGATTAACAATTCAAAAATGTTTTCATAACATAATTTCAGAATATTTAGAACAAAGTAATTGTGGGTTATACAAGTAGATACGGATATATATATAACATATATAGAATATATATAGAACAATGTGTAATTATGGATTATATATAAGGATATGAAAACAAAAAGTAGTTGCTTCCGTGTGCGGTTTCCGATTCCATATTTTCATTTATCCAAAAAGCTAAAAAGATTAAAAAACATCAAAAATAAATTAGATATACATTTTTATATATTTTACAATATTTCTTACTTCTACAATAAATATCTAGACCGAAACCTATATACCCAACAATATTTTCTTAGAGTATTTTATGAAAAAACTAAATCGGAATACAAAAGGCGAATCAGAGGAAGTTGTACAAATAAAATTTTACGATTTTCCTAAAAGTGAAAGGAAATTAGTACCAGAAAGACAATGAATGGTAGCAAACTCAACAACGATCGGCCTAACATATTTCACATTGTGGAGAGGAGAGTGGGCCACGCCCATAACTTCTAACCAGAACGGAAGTGCTGCCAGGCGGGCAGGCAAATGGGGCGCGCCAATAACAGTAAAAACCAATTGGCAATCGTTAGTTTTTATAAGACATTTTCCTTCCTTAGTCGGCCTCTTTTTTCTCGTTTTTGTTTTGCGTCGTTCGGAAGTTTGATGGAATCGTCAAAGGAAAATTCATTTTCACTTGTCCGAGGACTGGTCCTGCTCCGTGGAAAATCAAAGTCAATCACCGGCAACAGATTTGGTCAAAGTGGAAATGTGTCGCAATGGATTTGTGGGTGTGGACCCTTGGACTTTTGGCCAAATTAGACAGGACCAAGTTGTTTGTTGTCCTAGGGGATTGACTTGAACTTGGATGGGGGAGTCTTTGTATTTGGTGCGTCATTTGATGCTTTAATACGAAACTCCAAGAATAAATATAAATTTGCAAAACTATTTCTATGGATCGGAATTTTTGGAAGCTATTCCTTATTCTAATATTGCTACTTACTATTTCTTTAGGCGATTTTATTTTCGTTTTTCAAAAATAGTTCCAATACTATCATCAATCTGAATTTTGCACAGTTCGGAATGGGGTAAAGTATCAATCTGCAAATATATAATCATCAGTTAGATACTCCTTAAAGATCAAGTTTGATAAATACCTTCGTACGGCACATAGTAAAAGGACTCAACCTGAACTTGAACGGATCATCCGGAGTGACACCGTTTTTCTTCAAAATGCCAAACAGGGATTTAAAAAAGTTCTCGGTAAAAGCGGGGCGTGTACGTGCCACGCCAAAAGTTCGTATATTCTTGCAGTCCGAGAGAAGGTTAAGAAGGCGATCTCGATCAAGGTCTCCGTAAATATTCAGAATCTCCATGGACGTTGCGCATTTCGAAATCCAATTGAAGAATCGATCCGGTGATAGACCGAAAGAAGAGTTCAAGAGAAATGAACGCAACTTGGGGAAAATTGGCAAATCAAGACAGTTCTCGCCAAAAATCAAGCCCGGTAATTCTAGACTATTTATTGAACTCGTGTGCTTTGAAATCCAGTCGAAACACTCTTTTGGGAACAGGTACTCATCAACGTGTCCCATGTTCAAAGAGGTGAGCATCGGACAATATGGCAAAATAAATGTTAAGGGAGAACTGACCTCGTAAATCTCAAGATCCTTCAAGGCGGGTAAAACCCATTCAGAGTGTGGACTCGAAAATATTTTAGACAGAACGCTCTGCTCAAACAACGAATTATCTGTTCAAAGGCTTTCCAAGGTATTAAATTTCATTGACATCCATTTGCAGAAATCACTAGTAAATTTAGTATCTCTTATGTGCAGAGATCGTAGCTCTTGACAATCCGGAAAAGAAGCTTTCCAGCTTTTCCAACGCTGAAAGTCCAGGTGCGATTTCATGAGCATTCGAAATAATTATTCCAGAACGTATTTCCAAACTGCGAAGCATTCTTAGGTCAGAGACATCATTTATCTTAAGCACAACATTCATTAGTCCTTTTATTTGTAAAGTTTCCAAATGAACCAACTTATGTAAGTCAGCTAAAAAAATATTTATAAATTAAAATCTATATAATTTGGATTTTTTTAAGACTTACCAAGATCCACAGGAATCGTATTGTTTACATCAATATCAAGTCGTAAGGTTTTGAGATTGACAAGTTCTTTCAAACCGTCTACAACCTCAGAGGTCTCATTGCAATTTATGTTCAACTCTACTGATTTTAGGTTCTTTAGTCCCAAAAGCATAGACTTGAAATTCGCCATGTTATGAGATTTCAGAAGGCAGTCAGTAATAATTATGGACTGCAAGTTAGGGCAATGTTGTCCAATAAGTGCAAACTCAATTGCAAAAAAAAAGTTCATAAATATTTCTTCGACAACTTGACCGTATTTGCTAAAAAATCTTGGCAAATCCCTGGGAAGATCCGAGATCCCGGAAAGCTTTTTGTATTTATTCAGATTCATTTTAGTTTTCCTTGAACTTTTTTTGTTAAAATTCATACGAAATCACAATTTCACTCGAAGTCACTAGAGGTCGCAAAGGTAACTTTATCAATTTATCGATATAATAGTGACGGCTACTACACGTTCACACTAGCTGCCATCTGCCGTCCGCCGTCAATGATGGTGTATATGAGAATAATGCAAAATTTTTGAAATGCAAAACCACTACAGCGAAATAAGCTGCATCAGCGCCTTAAAGCCTTATCTCAACATTAGGGCGACTCAAGAATCACGAGGGTCACTTGTTGTCTTATATTTTTCATTTAGCAAGCAGCAATATAGCTGCTTACAGCTATCTATTAAATAAATTTTAAATAAAAGAGAGCACATTTATTGATTTTCGCCAGCATTAATATTTAAAGAGCTAATGAAACTGTTTTTTAATTCTCTACATTTCTATATATATATATATATATTTTTAATTTTTTTTTAATACGCGTTGATTATGTTAAAAGAAGATAGAACTTTATTCACTTCAAGTCACTGCCTATAATTTAATACAAAAAATATAAAATATGTAGAAAGTAAATATAGCGAGAAATAGACAATGGGCATGCCTAGCTTAAAGTCATGACGGAACGGTCTTCCCAATAGGTTTTCAATTGTTCCTATTCCGTTCGTTCTTAATGGAACGATGAAAAAAGTACTGTCTAAAATACACGAAAGACCGTCTAAAAAATAGACGAAATATACCATACAGATGCTTAAATATAATTTATTTAAACCTAATAGACTATTCTCGCTTCCTATTTAATAAAACTATTATTTTATTAACATGTTTTATCAACAAAAAATGTAAAATAAAAAAACAAATAAAGTTGCCCTAAAAAAAAAAAGCGAAATCAATTAACAATTATCAATTTGTTATTATAAAATTACCATTTACAAACAAAACCACAGACAATGAAACCAGCCAAACATAATGGAGAGCAAATTGAAAAGCAAGCATGAAAAATGAAAAACAAAAAGGGCAAAATGGAATCTCAACTGAAACCGAAACGAAATCAAAGACCGAACGGAGATTACGCTTCATTAACATAAAACCGCAAGAGCGAATTGATCACGAGATCAATTAAAGGCCTCACAGCTTGCCGCGTTATCGATAACTAATGGATCACAGTGGCCGCCCGACAGTTATCAAAATGTTAATGATTCCCAATCACAGCCGCTACGACCCGATCCGACCCGAATTGTTATTATTCGTCATGCCAGAGGCAAACTCTTTGACAGGGGTCCCCGAGTCTTTGGCTAGGTTCAGTTCTGGTCTCGCTCGGTGTCACATGTCAATTTGAGGGAAAACGCCCGAGGACACTGAGGAAAATGAGGAAGTAGGTAACACTAATAGAAATTAGAGTGCGGTAAAAAAACAGGTAATATACATAAGAATTAATCTTTCGTACCTTAATATTTTTATATTTTTTTGTAGGTTTTCGTAAAATTCTCATTTATTCAAAGAGCATATGATTAATTCGAATGCCAAATCGTGTCTGATTGTGGCATGATATTTACAATAAACATACTCTAATATACTTAATAATTATATATGTACATTCCCAAAATTGTTTTCCCCAGTGTCTCTCCTCAAGGAGCACGATACACAGCTTTCTTGACGAAATGACAGGCAGAAGAAATCCCAGAGAACGCAGTGCTACGCCCAATGTGTTAAAACCAACCATTAATATTAATAGTCTTGTGCGTGCTGTACGTGACTTTTCCACCGAACCCTTTCCTGGGCGGCGAATCTTTGGCGAAACTGGCGTTCTTATCGTTTGATTTGTAGACATTTTATTGCTTTATTGATGCGTTCTTATCAAAAGCGCAGCGTTTTGTTTGATGGATTGTTCCCGACTTGCCCACCTTGAGACCTCTTCCCAGTCCGCATTTCGATCCCCCGGGCATTAATCGTCAGCATTTTTATGCTGGTAGCGAGCCATGCCTCGCACGCAATTCGCCTTGGGAAACTTTTCCCTTTGTCAAAATTCCAAATATTTTTCGATTTGATTGGCACTTACCCGGCAAGCGAAAGGGTGAACTCTCCAGAACACAAAGCGATTCGTTTTGTTATGGGAAAATCGAGGGGGAAGTTTTCGGGAGTCTGTTTTGGGAATTCGTCGAAGCCAAAGGTAAATTTATAACCTAATCGCATACAATCAAGAAAGAATCTAAGGCAGAGGGTTAACTGTGTTATAATAATTGTGATCAGTTAAAAGGGAGCTTGGTAACTTATGAAGTATTAAACATATTTAAAAACTAACGAGGGTCTTGGAACTGAAACAGAATACTGAAATTTACTAAATATATATAAAAATTAATTTAAGCATATAATCGAGAATCTTCTTTAAATATAAAACAACTGAAATATTAATTCATGAAACTCTGTTAACCTTTATCAAATACTTAACTAAGAACGCCTGTTAAGCCCCACCATAAACTCTAATTTGGAAAATATCCTAAACTCAGTATTTATATAAAACAAAAAACGAACTTTCACAACAACTGTTGTAAAATTTTATGTTTTCCTTACAAGGATTTATCTTTACAAGTGCTTACCAATTATGCAGGCACCTAAGCCACGCCATAAATTACTAGAAAGAAAAAACCACTGAAACTTTCGCCGAAAATATTAAATTTTACGAGCTTAATTTGTGTACGTGCTTAGCTTAGTTGGAGGACATGGCGAGATCCTCTCGATTGTCAATTATAGCGATTGAAAAGTGGCCAGCAGCCACTTGAATAAACCAATTTTATTGACGACAGTGCCGGGGAAATGAGCCTGGAACTAATCTCCTTAACAAGACGAGCATTAGAGGGCTAAGAGCCGGGTCTGCGAGGTCCTCGTCCTGCGTCTATTCATATTTCAAAAGAGCCAACTTTGAGCGCGGCTGGCTGAAAACCTTGCCTCGAACGGCGCCATTAAACTTTACGATGCTTGGGGGCCGTAAAGTATGCAAAGCTATGCCCAGCTATTTTGTAATAAAGGGTATTCCGCAGCCACTTCGCCCTCGCCCAAAATGCCCGCCACTTGTGTGTTTTGGTCCATTGTTTTGGCTTCTTGCCACCCGACTAGTGGCAAAATGCAGCAGCTTGGACTTCTCCTGTTACACTGAAAATGCTGGCTATATTTCATATTTTAATTTTTATTTTTGGAGCCACTTATTTACGTTTACCAATTACGAGAGAATTAAACAAACTATTAATCACTAAGTTACATTATTTAATTCATGTATTATTATTGAAAATTATAAAAATTCAATATGTTTAGCTAAAAAGAAATTAGTTATAGTTACAACTTTTTTAACCCGTAGGCTTTTACATTTATTATTCTTATAAAATATATAATTTCTGGATCTAAAACCCAACAACATTTTCCCAGTGCACATGCAGAGATCCATCTGAGTCGTGTGAGTTGCCCCGCAAAATGTGTTGGCATAAAATCAACAAAAGTCATCAAAAGATATGCGCGCCTCCACGCCTCCAGTTGCAGTTTCAGCAGTTTTCGGCTGTGGCTGTGGCTGGCAAAAACTTTGCATATTAAATGTCATTCGGTAAAGTGGAATTAAGGAAGCGCAGCTCCAGGAAATGCTGAAGCCTGTCACAGCAAATTATGCTGAAGTGCGTCTGTCAGTCAGGATGCGAGGCGGATCCTGTGGCAACACATCCTCAGGCGGGCTGGTGAAGATTTTTGGCTCTGCCATTGAGCCATAAATGAAAACTAAACAAGATTTCTGGCCAAAAAGGGAGCGACAGAGAGCACAAGTTGCTGCAAATTTTATGAGCTAATTTTAATGAAGTTGTTCAATGGCAAGAGGAGGGAGGTACACCCGACGAGTTGATGAATGTCGACACGATGCAGACAAGTTTATAAATTATGCCAGAGTTAAGATAACACTGAGAACGTCATTAAATAATTCAATGTGTTTTTGGTTGTAATCAGATTTTTGCTTGTATTTTCAGTTTAAAATTAAGAGTATTTCTTCAGCAACCTGCACTGAAGCACCTGATGTGTTAGGGAATATAACGACCTAGCGATCCACGATCCACGATCCACGTAATGACCTCTGTCACGGCTATTAGCCAACCATTTGACCACACACTGGGCTCCCGATCAAAGGATGCTCATGTTCATGCTCCCATTAGGATGCTCCGTCATTAGCGGCCACTTTGCAACGCTGTGAAATCGTATCAGTTATTTTTCGAGAAAAGAAATCCCGAATTTCATGCTCCATTAAATTATCATACGATTCCCATTTGAATGAGTATTCCCCGGGCAAAGAAGAAATCTAATTAAATAAAAATCAAATTGTTGGATTCGGAATCTTATCTCTACCCAAGTAGCGACCCCTCTCTAGAACCGTGACGATTTCGATTTGAGTGTCAAATCAACATCATTATTCATTATCAAATATATTTCGTTTTCTCTCGTTTTTTGGTTTTGCGGTTAACGCAAACCGATGCCGAAATCACAGCTGGATTTATTTCTTTTGAAGGGGTGAAGGGGGCTTTATTTAATTGAACTTTCCCCGAGTGGAGGTAGTTTTCCTCTATTTGAGGTTGAGGGGGTTAATATGTTCTAACAAAGCAATCAATACGAAGGGCATAATTAAATAAAACTAATGATGCCAATGACAGACCTCGCTGCCAAGGGGACTAATGATGGTGGATAGAAAATAAATGAGAGTGTTGGGTATTTATAGAGGGTTATGTTGTGCGGCGATAAGTGGAAACTATTTAGAGATCAAATGAGAGCTTAAATATTACTTTAACTTAAATTAAATCGAATTCCAACAAATGTATAACGAGTATAGTAACTGGATTATGACTCCACCTTTTCCTAACCCCCGAAAACTTAGATCTGGTCCCAGACAGATTTTTATGTAGCGTAACTAAACGTTAATTTATGAGTGGAGAGAAGCAACCAGACGGGGAAACTTTCACTGGAGTGCAGGAGGAATTAAAAAGAAATTAACACGCTTCCAGAAATTTGTGTATTTCTTTCCTCTGAGTGGGAGTGTGTGTTGTGTGCAGCCAAGTGAATTTTACAGACGCCTCTTTGGACTGGGCTCTTTATCTAATTGAGTTGGTTCCTGTCTGCCCGTTGTCTTAATTTTAATGCCCTCGTAAAAGCAGCGCAAAAATTGAGAGCCATAAAATGTCCGACGAAACATTGAAAATTAAAATAAACACATAAAGTGCGACGCCGCACCGCCGTGTCCTCTGATGGGATGCGATGTGATACGCCCGATAACAAGTGTAATACACATATGCAGTCCTGATCCCAACTCCACCCGCTATATGATCCGATCCGGCCTTCATTCAGAGAGTTAACCCTGCGCCTATAAATCAAACGAAGCGTGAAGCGCGCTTTATCCTGTGGAAGGAATGAAACGGTGTTTGCCGTAATTTACATGCAAGGAAAAGTTGTTAAAAATGATTTTAATGGCCGTGAGCGTCACATTTTGTATGCTTGTAAACCTTTTACGAGTTATTATGCCTTCATTTCTATAAATTATTTATAATTTTGAATATGTCTTGAATTTATTATCATCTGCAGGGAATTTATGCAAACATTTGGTCTTCATTTGTCTGGCATCGGTATTAAATTAGTAAAGGTTCTCCACAATGCTTAAGTTTATCCCAATTTATTATTAACTTTTAATGGAAAATATAAGAAAAAATTTTAAGGTGGTTTATAGGACTGGTTTATTGTTGTTAAAGTCATATTTATATTGTTAATAAATTAAAAACTATAAATAAGCATAATTACTAATTGAAAAGTCAAAGCTAAAAAATAAATGAATCAAGAGAAATGTTCTCATTATTGTAGAGATGTTAAGAACTCAATCTAAAAATGTATTAAAAAATAAAGTAAACTAATGTGTTACAAATAAAATTAGGAATGGACTTTTAAGAGTATCAAGCGTATAAAGGCGAGCCTACTATTAAATTAACTACTATTACTATTACTTAGGTGACATTTAACCAGAGCTCTCCACAGTCTTAAATAAAATTGAAATGCTTTAAGCCAAAGTGTTCTGCCCCTTAAAAATCTCTATTACAATCTGCGAATAATTTCCTTTTAATTTGCTACGCAATGTCTACAAGTCACCTCTTTCCTTAACCATTGTTTCCACTTTCCAGTCGCGATGGGCCCAAGCCCAACCAATCCACATTAACAAAGCAAACAAAACTACTCAAGCGTCAACAAAAATATGTCATTTAGAAAATTATGAAATATAAACAGGGGCAGCCAGGAAGGCAGAAGGCCCAGAAGAAACACTTAGCAGTAAATGGAAAATTATATGGTGTGTGTTTGGAAAGCTGAGGATGATGATAATGATGACTTCCAGGGTAGGAAAACCAACAAACAGTAAAAAAGCCAAACAAACATATGACAAGGCCATAAATTAGCCCGCATACTGGCATCAGGTGGAAACGCAATGATTGAGCAGCGGGGCGGGTCCCGAGGTGGCATCTATGTAGTTTGCGTAAAAAACTCCAGGCTCAAGGCGCACTGCGATGCGTCAGCTGGCCAAGGAACTAGGATTTCGGAGGAGGGTGGCAGTGGGAGGATGCGGTGGAGGATATCGGAGGAGGTGGTTGGGGGAGTAGTTGAGGTGGCTTGTTGTCAGGCCATAAAACAAAGTGCTGTCTACAAATAATTTGACTTATTCGTGCAGAACAAATCGTACGTCATTTGTTGGGATACTAAAACTTTTCAACTTGTCTTTTTCAGCACTGGGAAAAAGAGAAAGGAGTTTAAAGTTCAGATATTATTAAGATACAAAAATAAAAATATTATTTTACAAGAGAAATGAGGAAAAATAAATTGCTTAAAGAAACAAAAGGAGTGAGTTAAGGTATTTATTGTAATACTAAAATAATAAAATACTAAAAAAACAATTTTTAAATAATAAGGATGCTCTGGAGATAGTCCATAGGGTAAAATAATTCTTACAGGAATGTATAAAAATATTTTTTTTAAATATAAGGAAGATATTGGCTTTATAAAAGAGTCTCCTAAGCTCATGGTACAAGAAAAAATACCCAGAAATAGGACTAACTGATTTTCTGGGTTCAAATTAAATGATCATTATTTAGGATTCATTCCCAGATTTTTCTCATGTGTATCCAAGTAACTTTCCCCAACCTCCGACCTTAAGCAATTGCGCAATTAATGTTTTTGCACTGCGGAGAATTATGTGCGTGACAGTCGCAGACGGGAAGACGCCGAGTCGCTGACACTGCCACCGGGTCTCGACTCCTCCGCTGACATGGATGTGGATAGAGCCATAAACGTTGACTTCAATTTCCAATTGCTCGGCTTTCCAAAGAATTTTACGGCTTTGCACATGTGCCCTACGTGGCCCACTCTCCGCGCTCCCAATGATTGCAGTTGACAGGCGGCCAAGTTTTATGGAGCTCACAGGCTCGACGATGGCCTATCCGCTTCCGCGATGACGGCTCGTCGCTTTTGGCAAAATGAAATCATAAATTTCGTAATTAATTTGCATATACATATGCACTTCCCCCGCACTCTCTCCGGGGAATAGCGTATTTAATCATACCAAATTGGCATCATGGCTCAATTTTAATGGCCCTCAAAGCGGGAATTTCGAATGGAAATTAAATTTGGAGATTGCCTCGAAACTAATGAGCGGCATAGAACACACATTTCAAAGCATTATATGGGATCATTAAAATTGGAGAAATAACTCTACTTTTGTTTGGGAATTTTAATTGCTGTCTCTGGGATAGTTTGGGGGTGCAAAATTATTAATGAATTTATGATTTGTGGAGGTATTCAAGTTGGACGAGTCAGTAGTTTTAGCCCTTTTAGGGATCATAATCCTTTGATTTTAATTCTTGAAGTGGTAAAGAACTTTGATAACCTTATTGTTTCATCATAATATTTAAATAATTTACGGTGCTTTTACATCATCGGTAGAATTTATTTTAAATTTATTTTCAAATATGTATGTATATATATTTTTAAATTTAATAAATATTATACACCAGTTAGTGATTGTGAAACATAAAGTAGATCGAAATATTTATATGTATTGTTTTAAGCTAATAGCTAATCTACCTACTTTAATATACGAATCCTTGGTGTCTTTCGCAGAGATCACGTCAACCGTCAACACTTCAGACCACCGGAGCTGGTTTTATTGTTATTCATTAATTTTAATGTTTGCACAACCTGCGTACAGTAAGTACCAAGCGAATTGAATTGAATTTCGAGTGGCCAAAGTGCCAGAGTCTGGGCCGGCAGCGATAAAGCCAAAAGAGCCAACACAGAGGGCCAATGAAGCTAAGTGCCGGTTATGAACCCTTTTCGCATTTGGGCAGCAAACAAAGGATCCGGGAAATGGGTGAGAAATGGGACCACCTCCACCTCGTCGGTTGCCCTGTAACATTTGCGTAATGAAAGTGTGAGCTTGTGGATTTGAGGAGGAGAGTTCAATAAACCCTCGAACCATGTGCACTTGGGGAAATATTCTGTAAACAAATTGTATTACAGAATATATATTTTTATATATTTTAACCACAAATAGTAATTTTTCCTAGTGTTCTCCAGCTGCAGGATAACAAAACAATAATAATCCACAGAAATTGATGCGCAACAAACATGCGAAAGGAAATCGAGGGCAATTAAAAAGCATAGAAAATGTCTGTTTATTATTAGAACTAATGCCAAATGACAATTGTCCCACCCGCATTCGGGATGATTTTGGGTACAGTTGCGCATTCGTCCCACCTGAACATATGTCGGGGCATTGAGTTGTCAACACAAAGGCCCAGTACCCAGTACCTGTATCAATGTCCGACTCAGATGCACTCCCCCATATATATTCGTATCTGTATCTTCTCCCCTCGAAGCTGCCGGCATCCCTCGGATGGCTAGCGAACATATGTGCGTGAGGGCGTTAAACTTGTCCGATGCCGATGCCGATCCCGATCCCGAAAAACGCAACCATGTAATTTGTTATCCAACAATTTATAATTGCATCAGCAGACAACACGCACATGCCAACCCAGAGGGGAGGGAGAGATGACTTCGAGTCAAAATTATTATGAAAGTAAACAGGCGGCTATATTTGGAATACACTCGTGTCCTAAGTGGGCAGACTTCTGACTCCGACTCCGACTTCCAAATCTTCCCCGCTCTCCATCATGTGTCCAATACAATTTTATGCTATGCTTAACATTTTGTACATTTTTCGGTTTTTGGTTTCTGTGGTTCCCCCGCCTGCTCCTTGCTGCTTGGTTTCTCCCCCAATCCCGTTCCGTAATTTAATTTTCCATCTCTTGACGCAGAATAGAGCAAGTTTTTGTTGATTTATGAATTTTTAAATCAATTTGACAAGTTACTTTCCGGTTTTATCAGAGGTTCGGATTGGAGTTGTTCTTTATTGAAAAATATATCAGTCTCGGTTTATTACCATTAATGGGATTATGTCAATGTTTTGGGTCAATTTCATGCTTTTAGTGAGCAATTTTCTCATTAATTGAAAGGGAACAAATAAAAGACTTCAATTAAGGCACAAAAACTGCTGTAACTTGGAAGTTTACAAGGATGTTTTACAGGATATTCCCATAAAAATTCTATATGAAAAAATTGGCAGTCAATCTCTGACTTTTCCAAGTTCTGACAACCATTGAAAATCTTGTACATCCCTCAAAAAAAAAACGTCTCTAATAGTTTCCCCCATTACAAATATTTGAGCAACCGCTCACTTCAACTAAGTCGCTACTTAAAATGTTTTTTAAAATATAATTTCGATATACAAGTATCAAAATAATGCCCAGGCGTGACGAAACATGCTGAAATGTAACAACTTGCTACCCGCCCGGCTGATCGACAGGAACTTGTGCGGATAGGAAACTCCGGGACACGGACACGTTTTTCTACTCGCCGGGCGTCGCTCTTTTGACAACTCAAGTGACGTATTACTCAATGGGTCTTTCTGCCTTTGGTTACGCCTGACAGGGAAATTTTAAAAAACACTCCCCCGCCACCAGGAGAACTACTAGCAGCAACCAGCACACCACCAATGCCCATTCATCAAACTCAAAACTAAACACAAAAATGTTTGGTGAAATCTCGGTTGCAGTTTCCGTCTGGGGGAAGGTTTAAAATGTCGAAGGGCCCTTTCGCCTTTCAACTGCGATTACGAGAAGTTGATCGAGGAGGAGCGTT
This sequence comes from Drosophila rufa, assembly GCA_018153105.1. Lineage (NCBI taxonomy): Eukaryota > Metazoa > Arthropoda > Insecta > Diptera > Drosophilidae > Drosophila > Drosophila rufa. The sequence continues at coordinate 12,249,729 of JAECXS010000085.1, forward strand.
GGTCAGGAATTTCATGGGAAAGTGTTATAATTTAAATGAGAAAGGCATCGTAATTGATTTCTCTTGATGTTTTAAAGGGGAAGTTATGGGATTGGTGAGAACGATTGAAAATAGTTTTGGGAATCTAAAAACTGGGAAATTTATCTAAGGTATTTTAATTTGGAAGAAAATGATCGAGTGGAGTGGAAATAAATTAAATAAACATATTCCGAAAGGAAATATCGTTACTCTCTGATGGTTTAATCGTTTCTTTATTATTTTTATAATTTTTAAAAATTAATTTCTACTTAATAAAGATTAATATGTTACAAAATATTTTAATAAAATCTCTGTAATTCCAGAAATTACTAAAAGACATCTTTAATTATTCAAATGATCCCCACAAAACCCCCTTTAGCCTTGTTATTAAGCCAAGCAATCATCGAAAAGTCTCATTACATTTCCCTATTGAACCCGATTTTTAAGGAAAGTTCCCAGACCAGCCATCTACGTTGCCACCCTCATCAAACGTTATGAACCCAACTCACCGGGCTGGGCAAAACTAATTACAAAGCTGGACCACAAAAAGCATCGTGGCCAGAAAGGCGAGTCCGTGACTGTGGCAGTGGCAGTGGCAGTCCAAAAAATTGCCAACTCCGTTCGCTGTTTTTGTCAAGCGTGCAAAAATGTCAGCAAGTTAAAGGCAAAACCTCTGCAGAGGACCCCAAAAAAGCGGAAAACTGAACTGGGAAACTGAAAAGCCAACGAAACCACTCGACATGTCAACTCGAATGGAAACGGCAAAGGGTCGTGGGCAAGGGGGAGTTGGAAAACTTTTTGGCGAGTGACATGAAAAGGACATGTCACACCGTATGCGCACATTAAGTGTAGCCACAATTTATCAAGCCGCATAAATCTAAATCGAGTCTGGGTCGCATCAAAAAGTCAAAAAGCTAATTTGCATTTAAAAGGACCCGAAAGGGACGCCACAACAATGCTGCCATGCCGAAAGGATACTCGAACCGAGTCAGCCATATATTCAATTTAATAAGCCAAGATAAATGAAGGCAGACCTGGGCCAAGCAGACTGAGACGGCACCCGACTTGTATCCAGACGTATCCTTCCTTATTTGCATAGTTTTCGCTGGATCCCTGGACACTTCCGTCCTTCCTCCGGCAGTCCGTCAATATGCCACATGTGCACACTTGGTGTGCACTTCATCAAATCGCCTTCGTTCTGGTCCTGCTCCTGTTTCAGCTGGCTGATCCTTGTCCCCAGTCGATAAGCGAGCTGTGGCCAAGTTGAATTCGGTTTATTTTACAGGGAAAATGCGAAAAGTTAAATTACTTTTGCTTATTTAGATTTAGTTTTTGCAAGATATATTTATTTACCCTCCTAAATCAGAGAAGAACATGTTGCAGATATTATTAAGTAGATAATATTTATTTTTTTTGGGTCTAGATTTAATAAATCTACCAACTAGAAATATTTCTTTGAATTTATTAATTAATAAAAAATACTTCCTTGTCTCAAGCTAATTCCCTCACCGAAGACAACTTCTGTTCACTTCCCCAATGTCTCTCTGGAGTCGGCAAAATTAGCCCATAATCAAATAAGTTAACGAGGAGTAACCAAACTGACAATTGGCGCATATAATTGCAGTTTGCTCCGTCTGTGCACCGCAAATACAACAAATCAACAATCAGCAAATTTTCAAACCTAATTACATCATTGAGTCCCGGGTTGCCCCCAAGCCGAAAGACCTTCCTGGAAATCTCAGTCCTGCGGTCGCCGTTCGTATCCATCGGAGCGTGTCGCCAAATGGCAGCCAATAGAGCAGAAAGCACAGCTCAAGAGGCCACTGGACGATGGACACTCGCTGGAGCGCAGGACATTCGAGTCCAGTGGCCCTGAGAAAATCAGTGAGGCATAAACTCATTTTCGTAGGCGTTGCCCAAGACGGAATTGAGTCACTTTCGGAAGCGCTGAACAATTTGATTTTTCAATTGCTGCTAATTAGGCTCGAAATTCTTTATAGTATTGACAACTTGTCACAGGCAATTTTAATAGTTAATGACAGAAGATAATCGATGATGAGGGAAGGGAATTGGGGATGAAATGGTGAATGGATTCCTCTATTTATCTAGTTAAACAAGAATTACCCTGATTAGTCTAACTCTGCTTTCCCCATTCACATATAATTAGTTTCCCCTTTTCTGTAAGCTTTCCTAAACGCTCTTGAACTCTCCGCATTTTTCTGACAACCCCTTTTAGCTCTCAGCACAAAAGTCCCCAGCCTAGTAGAAGCCTATTAGCAACTTTATTCTGCCATGCCATTGCACCTTGCTGTCAATGGTTCCTCTTTTTTTTTTTAGCTTAATACTTTTTCTGCACTTTTATGGAGAGCTGGCTTTTCCTCCGCCTTTGTTTTGGCTAAAAGCGTGCAAAAGTCCGTGCGAATGACAGCTGTCAGTGGCGCTTTTGCAATCAACGAGTGCCTGTCAAACTGACAGCCTGTTGCTCGACTCTCCTCCGATTTTCCGGAGCCTTTCGCCCCCGAGGTGCTTTCCATTTGTTTCAGTTCAACTTTTTCTTGCCTTCGCCTGGACTTGGCACTGCCACTTTTCCACGTGTTTTTTCTTCGCACATACGGTCAGACGCCTACGCACAATAGGGGGTTGTGGGTTGGAAATGGCAGGGCAGGCAAGGGATTTGACGGGGCCCCATTGCTATTTTCCCCGCCAAGTGCAAAATGCAACAAATGTCATTAAAAACGTGACATAAAAATATATTTTATGCTTTCGCATCCACATCTCGGTTGCACTTCTCATCCCGCGTTTATTTGATTTTATGCTGCAGCGGAAAAGTTTCCTCATCCGCTGGCCTGCCCTTCCTCCGTCACTCTGCTCATTTTATGCTGCATCGCATATCGGATATAAAATAAAAACAAGAAAGATGGGTAAGTTTTATGATGACTGAGGAATACCCTATGAATATATTGATCTTTTAATTAAAATTAAATTAGTTTGGTATGAAAATATTAGTATTTTTGTGCTATATTTTAAGCCTTTTCCTGTATTTAATCAAAGGAAAATATTTGTTATTTCGGTAGTTCTTACATTTTATTCACTACTTCTGTAAAATATCTCTAAAAGTTATATTTCAAATATTTCTAAAGCAAATATTAGTACTTATAAAAATACTAACAGGTCTTCTTGAGCTCTTAGATTATTGTTAAAAAAATAAATATCATAAGATTATGTTTAAAATATGTTATTAAATAAATACTGACTGCTTAAAAATTTCTCATTTAAAAAGGCATCTAAAAAATAGTTTCGTAATAATTTTATTAAATTTCCTTTAGTTATAACAAAACTCTATAACAATTAAATATACCCCAAACACCACTCTCTTTCTCTGAAAAAAATAGAAAGAAACGCAGAATGGCATTTCGCATGCGTTTTCGAGATTGCGAATGAGGAGGGACTCTGAAGGTTGAGGCGGCTGATGAGAATGGGAATGAGGTTGAGGTTACTCGCCACCGAGGTTGAATGACCTAGGACAATAGATTTATGCTTGGGGTAGTTGTGTTCCATCTTGATTCCGATGCCAACTGCCCGCTGTGCTGATTAAGGGCGTTTTGCCATCTTAAAGAAGGGTTATTATGGGCCACGGCAGTGTGGGACTGTCCCGTTTCGTTGGCTTCGTTAAAGTCGGGGCAGACTGTAGTGCCAGGGACCAATTTCCAGGCAATTTGCAAGCAATTTGATGTGCCAACCTGGTGCACCGAGTCCTCCTAATGAGCCCAGGAAATTCGCATGTAACAATGCCCCAAAGTGAAATGCCAAAAAGGGAACGGAATCGACACAACGTCTGCCAAACGTCTTTCGGTCTGCTAACCGTACCTCGTACCCGTATTCCCAAAAGCACATTAAGGCCAAGACGAGCACAGAGAGCTGCAATTTGAGTCTCTCTCTCTGTGTGCATATTAAATATAACACAAAATGCATATTAAATGGCATAAGCCACAAGCGGCGAAAGGTGCAGTTTGGCCAGAATCCTCCGGGATGGCTTAGCTACTAAAACCTTTAAGACTTGACGGAAACGCAACGGTGTTGTAAAATTTTACAAGTCAACTATTTCGGTGGTTTTCCGTTTTTCATTTCCCGGAAAATGGGATACGTGAGCTGCTGTCGAGTCAAGTCGAGTTAGTTGAGCTCAGTTCGGTTCAGTTTATGAACCCCCAAGGATCCCTGGCTTAAGATGATATCCCTTTGCGTATCGAGTGGATTAACTTTTTTAACTGATATCCTGGAGACTTATAGTTGCTTTAAAGTCACTTCAGGAAGCTAAAAGGAAATTAATTGAATTTTCTTTTTGATTTAAGGCACTGGTAAAAATTATCTAAAGGGTTTCAAAGGATATTTCGAATATAAATACTATAAATATCAAATAGTACACAATTTATGAATATATTTTATTAAATAGAATACAAAGAATGGGTACTAAATGGTAGATAAATTATTGAGTGTTTAAATATTATAAATAAATTCATCAAAATTTTGGAAATTTATATAGAGCCTCCAAGAAATGTTTCCATCTAAGATTTTAATCTTAGGTTTTCCCATTTTCCCTCTGTGTAATCACAAACGAACTTTTCGGCCTTTTTGCGGCTTATCAGTCTGAGGACTCGCCGTCAGTCGCCTCTGATTGCACTTGCAGCTCATTAAAATCGAAGTCTCAGTCTCATTTGGCCGAATCAAGGAAAAATGCATTAAAAAGGACCAACCAGGACACACAGGCGGCGCTGACAAAAGCACTGCAGAGGGGCTTGGGGATCGAGATGGGGAGAAAAGTGCACTTTACACATTTGTGCGTAATGATTTTCCATTAACGTAAATTTGAATTAACATCGGAGTGGCATCAGTGGCAGTGCAAACGTAATTACAACACGTCCTGCAACCCAACCAAAAATCTCCTACACCGGCAGCAGAGCAGGCAGATTCATTTGATAAATGCCAAATGACATTAACTGCATAAACCTGTGAATCCTGTGGCATTCGAATAGCGGATGGGCTGGAGGAGAGCCTCCTGGCAGAGCCTGCTGTTTATGGTAATTATTTATTTGCCACAGCCGTTGCCATTTTGTTGGACTTTTCATCATCGGCCATTAACATAAAATTTTATGTTTATGTCACTGTTCTTTTTCGGTTGTCACGTTGTTGGCTTCGCCACTGTTATTGCTTTGTCTGTTTTGCATTGCATTTTCCAAAATGTCGAAGGATAATGGGAGTGTGTAAATGGGTGTTGGTGGAGATGTAAGTTGGAGTAAGCTTAATATTTGTAAATAAGCCAAAGCTAGCTATCCCTAATTGAAATCGTACACTTATTCATGATTAAAGCCCTTCCAATTTACCCTCCTCAAACTTAAATGAAAACCTCAAGCCTTTCACTCCTTAAACGAATTTCCTCTGCCATTTTCCGCAATTAAACTCAAACAACCTGGATAAGTTCCTAATGCTAAAAGCTGGTAGAGTCCTCTTCCGCCGCGTTCTGGCTTTCTCTAAATAAAATCCACACCGTCTAATTAAACAAAAGCTCGAAAAGTCGAGGTGTAACCAGCATAAATGAACATTAACTTGAAAATAATAAAAGTGAAGTAGCTGCTGGCAGAGAAGACGCCTTGCCTTGCCCTGCCTCGAATTTCATGGCATAATAAATGGCTCGCAGACCGATGCGAAAAACTTTTCCCTATCCCTCCTCCTGATGAAGTAATGAAAGCGCTGAAGAAAAATTACAATTCACGAGCGCAGCGCGCAGTTATGAACTTTTTCACGGTGCTAAATAATGCACACGAAAGTGCTCAGCCAGTCAGGGGTTAAGAGGGAGAGGAGCTTAAGGAGCTCGGGCAGTGGTTCTTCATTAACTCCGCCAGTGCCGCCAGATGATGATGATGAATTTTGTATAAAATGCTTAAATACCTGCAATTTAACTTTTGTCGGGTGTCGTCCATCTCCCCATCCCTCCGGGAGGAAGAATGGGGTTTCGGAGGGAGTCCTTCTCACTCAGGACATTTCAATATGCAGCTCCGCGTGCTTCTTTTAATTTAAATTGACTTCTCTTGGGAAGGACACGGCAATTCCCAGCGGATTTTTTCGGCACTCGCTTGTCGGGTCAGAAACTAATCAAAAAGCTATAAAAACTTTGTGTGTTCCGGTAACAAATTGGGAAGATTTTAGAGCGGTCTTTGAGGATACGGAAAAGAGTTTGAGAGTGGGTTGTGTTAAAAAAAAAAATTAATGCAAAATAATCATACAAATCTTAAAGATATTTGCATTTATTTTTTTTGTATCTTAAATCTTTTAAAAATGTTCTGTTATTAAGATTCTAGGTTTTAGATTAAACTAGTTTTTGTATACTGTCCTATTAGTAAGAACCTTAAACTATTTATTTTTTTTAAATAATTAAAATTAGGTTTCATAAAATTTATATGGGATTAACTCCGACTATTATTCCAATTTCCTTGTTGTATACAAAAATGGTTAACAAGTAGAGTATATTAAATTATAATACAACCTACACATATATTTATATCTACAGAATTTCCTTATATACATTTTTTAAATATAATTAATTTGCTAATTAAATTTGAAACTTCAATAATATCGTACTTCCTCCTTCCTATAACTTAAAAAAATTACAATAAATCCTTCGACATTTCCCGGCTACTTGCTTTAAGTTTAAATATCCTTTCAGTTCTGCACATTACAGCAAACTGTCATTGCAATTGTGCATACAAGTACACATAATTAATTAAGGACCTGACACATACCGCCCCCGGCAACCACCTCCCCCGGCCCAACCCACACTCCCGCCATTGTCCTTTTCTTCGCGAAGTCATCATCATTCTTTCCCCATACCCGTGCTAACTGAAATGTCAAAAATGCAAGTGACAAGTGTGAAAAAAGGACGAGCTGAAGAAAAACAAAAGCCAAATGCGGACCCACACACATGGCCAAAGGGAGGGTGGCTGTGTGCTGGCTTTTCCGGCAGGAAGAGGGGCTTCCATTTTCCACATTCTGAGGGGGGTGCCCTTTTTAAGCCATTGTCTGCTTGAAGACGTTGCGCGTTCGTGCAAAGCTGAATAAATTGAAATTTTAAAATGTATGAAATTAATTTTTGGCGTCGTCCGTCGGTGACTGGGCTAAAAGGTTCACTCCGACGCCTCGGCGATGGCGATGATATCACATGATTATTTATCTTTTACGCACACTTACACCCATATGCAAAGGACGTGAGTCCTGGGCCTGACACTTGCCAACACACTTTGTCAAGTTTTTAGTATGTTGTCAGCATTCCCCACTCCCCTGAGTTCAGTCTGCGTTTTTGTCTTAGCCCTTTTAAGCCATTTGTCAAACACTTGGCATGACGTCATGTGTGGGGGAGTTTTTCGCAGATTTCCTTGGGTATCTACAGCTCCGATTTGGGCGGTAAGCTGCCTCGGTTGTGTTGCAAAAATTTACATATAGATTAGCAACAGGACGGAGTGCAGAGAGAGACACGAACGGACACTTGATGTGAGCCTTGAATGCACTCTGCTCGGCCCTCAGCCGATTTTGAGGATGATGGCGATGATGATGATGATGTCTGCAATGCATAAGTGGAAATCATTAAGTGGCCCGGCCACATCTTGTAAACCGGTGCGTAATCCTGTAGGACCAACAAAACCGTAGCACACACTCAGAAAAAATATTTATATAACTAAAGAACTAAAAAAAATCAAATATAAAAATTGGAGCAGCAATGCTACTTAAATTCCTTACAAAATATATGACACTAACGAAAAACCAAGAACTTAAGAATATTAAAAATTTGTATTGAACGTTTTTCTATTTTCTTTTCAATAAAATTAATAAACCCTAACAAATATTGTATTTTAAATCTTAATCTTTATGTTACTATTTTTAACTTACTATTTTTTCCCAGTGCCTGGTCAATTGTTTACAGAACCGAACTCGCAGCTCGGCATTGTTGCCATTTCCGTTCGCTTCTCTCCATGGAGCCCATTGTCCATGGCCTGGAAATCCCCTGACAACACTTTGGCCCTTTCACATTGTGCAAAAAGAAAATTTCTGCGAGCAATCCTTGAACAATGCCTGAAATAATTGCACAGACCGGACTGCAGAGAGTAGTGGCGAGGAGAGTAGAGCCGAGGTCCTTCCAGGGGGACATAATGACGGGCCGCTGGATATTGGCCGATGATGGGCATTAAAACGCGTATGATGAGGCTTAAGTAGTCACAAACTCACACACACCGAGACTCTTTAGGTATGTTGTGTCCTGGAAAAGGACTCGTTCTCGTTGGGGTTTAAGTGATGCTAACATATTGTCCATACGTGCACATGCGTTAGCCTAGGGGAGAGTTTCCTCCGAGTGATGATATTTCTTGGCAGTGATTACAGTGATTGCATATTGCAAAATGGAAGTCTGTTGCGGAAATTATAAATAATGTTGCGGGAGATTCACGGCTGATGGGCAAGGTGAATGCGGAATTAATTTATTAACATCTGTCGTAATATTCTCCAGGGGAAAGATAAAGTTGCACAAACACAGTATCCTTGAATAAGGGGATTGTTTAAAGGAAACATTAATAAGCTGGTATAATTATGGCAATTAAGTATTGGTAATTGATACTTATATTATCCCTAATCTTACTATTCTTCCCTAACCCAAGTTCCTATAAATATTTTACCAAATATAAAATTTAAGGACCTTTCGCCTCATTAGCTCCCCATCGCCACATTTATGCTAACTTTGAAGCTCCGCACGCACAGTCCCTCCCAGTTGGGCAAATCAATATCCTGTGGCCTTGAGCTTGACATTTATATATACCAAAAGGGAGGCAAAGAGCACGTGCTGTCAACTGTGTCAAAAGGAGCACACGCCCAACGGCCACCCACAATTCCTTCAGAGGAGCCGCGCTCCCTAAACGAGCTCCAGTTCGAGTCAAGGTCGCACGCACAAAGTGGGAGAGGAAAAGCCGGCCGGCATGACCTTGGAATTGAGCGGGGAAAAAGCTGTTGCCGGTAGGAGCCGAGACTGGCGGAGGAGCACCCACAAATGGCAGCCCCTTGGCCTTGGCGGTGGCCTTGAAACTTTGTTAGAGCTCCCCCAGCAAAAATGTAACATCGGGAAAGGAAATAAGCTCAATTGGCATTCTCCATCCTGCACCCCGGGAATCTTTTTCTAAAATGTTAAAACGTTGCCACTTTAATGACATTTATTGAGCTTGAGAGACAAGGAAGTAGGAAAAGGGGGATAAATGTAATAATTCTGAATTTGAAATATAAAATATAAAAAGTATTTAATAAGGATTTTGTTATGGAAAAATTTAAGATTGAGGACAAGAAAATAATTGAATTTAAATTTAAAGATGGTACACGTTCTGCATGACTTTATTTGATTATAATATTTTTAAAGTATTTAAGAGTTTAATTTTTGTTAGTTCCTGGGTAATTCTTTCTCGGTATATAATTTTCTAACATAGCTTATACTCATTTCTTTACGCATATCCCCTTTTATATAGTTTTTTAATATCCCCGCCAGTGTTTCCTTTGGGTTTGCAACTATCCCGGAACAGCTTATCATAATGGATGAGCTCCAGTTCCCATAGAAAAATGGGGGAGCTGGGAAACGCACAATCAAACACACACTTCCAAGGTTAAAATTGTCGTCAGCAGAAAATGTTTGCAGGAGCAGGAACTGATTGTGTTTGAAGGTCAAGCCATTTGGAGCTCCTTGGGGGTGGTCAAGTTTAAGGTTGCCATGGGGGGAATATTCAAGGACTGTATTGCAGGGCTTCAAGTTTAAGGATTTAGTTTGCATGGGTTTTTGAGTTGAAGGAGGTTTCTACAGAAAGCAGGTTACTGGTTGAAGGAGAGTCTAGGTTGAAGGAGGGTCTAAGTTGAAGGAGGATCTTAATAGTTGAAAAAAAGTCACACATAAAAGCGTGTCCGGGTTGGGAATTTTCGAAAACTTTGAATTTTTAAAGGAGGTTTTAACCACAGGTAATAAAATATTAAAAGATACAACAATAATTTTGTTATTAATAATAAAAATTCGCATAAACTGTATAATTAATAAATTCTGCCCTAAAAATTAATCGTAGCTTCTTTTAAAAATATAAAATAGTGATAGAGCTGAGAGAATAAAACTATATAAAACTTAAAACGTAAAATTAAATTAAATAAATTAATTTTTCATATTCTTTCTTTATAAAATCCCTATAAATCAGTTTCAATGCAACCCAATCTAAAAACCCCTAACAAACAATTGTTGATTCATTCGCCGAGCAATCCACAGAAAAATCTAACCAAAACTTATTTCGAAATTCGAAACACACACAACTTCCCCTTACTGGTAAAAGACACAGCTATTTCTAGTGAAACCAGGCGAGCCCCTTAATTTCGAAATGGATTCGATACCACCCCTCGAAAGGCCAACTCCCAGAGAGCTTACGTAGCATTTGACGTAAGGCAGCTACGTAAGTGTTATTTTCCCCAATTTCCCACTCATTTTCCGGCTCTCTCTCTCATTTTCTCTCGGGGTCTGTGCCACATTTCCCTCCCCCTGTGTGCGTCCGCAAAGTAAAGGTAACAAAGGCAGCCGCGTTCCTTGGGGTGGCAACTGGTGGCAAGGGTGGCAGCCCTCGGTCGGCGGTGTGAGTCCCTGTGGTTGGTGGTTCAATTGGTTGGTTGTTGGCATAAACAAAGCACACACACACTCCTCTGGGGGTGGTGGTGGTACTAGGGAGGGCCGCGAGAGAGCAGAATCGCTTCCTGCAGGAAGCCAGAGAGAGCGAGCGATTTTATAAATGTGACTGCGGCAAGGATATCTGCAGTCAGTCCACGCCGAAACCTCGAACAGAGAACATTGAATAATAAGCGGAAGCGAAAAAAGCCAGAGCCAGAAAAGTTCGTCAAATGCGACAAGTTTTCCTCGTACGTTTTCCCGCCAAATGAGTCAGAAAAATTATCCAAGTGCTTGAAACGAAAAGAAAAGACTAAGATAAAAAATATAGAGTGCAAGCAGTGAAGCAACAATATTTCACAAACAATTTATGAACAAATATATATTTAAAAACAAAATAAATATATTTTGTTTAAAATCCTACAAAGAAGTCGTAGAAATTTATATTTTGTATAAAAACAAAAACACCGCAATGGCCATTGCCTACTTCATACCCGACCAGGCCCAGTTACTGGCTCGAAGCTATCCGCAAAATGCCCAGCAGGCAGCCACCAGCCAAAGGACACCATCTGCCGCCACACCTGCTCAACAGCCAGGACAACAACAGGCACAGCAACAACCTTCGCAGCAGCAACAGCAGCGGCAGCCACCTCGTCCCCAGTTCCGTGCCAACATCTCCGTGCCCCTGGGAAGACAGCAGGGATCCATGACCATGTCGGAGTTCGGCTGCTGGGATCTCCTTGCCCAGATCTTCTGCTACGCGCTGAGAATCTACAGCTACAACTCCAGCCAGCGACGGCCGACGGTCATACAGATATCCTTCGAAATCAGCGGCGGCAGTCAAGACAACGAGGACCAGGACTTCGAGGATGACGTGACCGATGCCCCCTCCAAAGATAACTAAATTTGGTTCCCATTTTTTCACCTGGGTGGAGAGATAGAGAATCAATGGGATTCTCTGGGGAAGGCAGGCTCAATCAAAGCGCATTGTGATTTCTTTTTTGGGTATGGACACATGAGGAGGGAAGAGTTTTTGTAATAAAAATTGATATTTCCGCAACTATAAAAAAGAAAAATATTTTTAAACTATTTTTGAGACGGAGAGAGAGGCAGAGGAAAATTCAAAATTTGTCATCGATTTGCTGAAAGTGATATTTGACTGTTGGTTACTTATTTTGATCCCGTTTTCAGTTCGAGAAAAATTATTTATTTGGCGAGCAAGCAAGCAAAGGTTTCCCGGTTGGTTCAACTACATATTTCCATACATTATTTTTGAAGGGCAAGAAACAAACAAATTAAGATGTGTAAAATTATCATAAACCTAATCAGTGTCTATACATATGGGTAAAACCACCAGTAACGTACTAAACTTAAACCTAATTGTCAAATTTTTGCATTTCAACTACTTAAATATATATAGAATTGTAACTAAAGAATTCACAACTACAATACAGAACCAACAAAATAAGCAAAGAACAACAAAGACAACAACTCAATTGTACAAAATAGATTCTAAGCAGACAGCAAATTTTATATGTTTACAAAAAATAAAAAAACGAAAGAGAAAATACAAAAAATACAATGTCAATAATCTAGCTACAAAATAAAAGGAAATACAAAGAACCGCCGAACCGAAAAAATAAGAAAATTAATTGAGAACCACAATTAAACAAAAAACAAAACACATTTAAGCAATTTTGATACAATTACGAAAAACTAAAAAGGTCGAAATATATTTTACAATTATTATTGATTTTAGCTAAATTCAAAATATATTATTTCCCTTTTTGGCATTGCAAATTAAACAAAACAAAAATATATATTTAAATTAATCAAATGTAAAGAGTTAGAATTTGTAAGCAATGAAACATTTTATAAGACAAACAAGCGAAAAAAATAAATACAATTTTATAAAAATATATTTGTATGAGTTTTTCTTATTATTATATTTTTCAGAAAACCGTAATTGGAAAGTTTTTGAAAAATCAAGGGCTATAAGTATGACATATTCCAGCTTGCTGCAGAAATTAATTAGCATACTAAAGTATCTTTTATGAGAAAAAGCATTTATTTTTACGTAAATAAAATATTAAAAAAAAATTAGTTTTTAGAAAGCTTTTTTATTATTTAATTATTATTTCTAATATTTGACATTTTTTAATTATTCTTATTTAATCTTTATTACATTTTTTGCAATAAAATTTTTACAATAAACACTAAATAAAAAAAATTCTAGCACAGATATATACTTTTTGGATCCGAATTAAGAAGAGACAACTAATTTTAGCTACTAAATGTTTAGAACTTATTATTATTATTCCAAGAAATTTAATTTAAATAAAACTTTTAGCACAGATACATATTTTTTGAATATGAATCAAGAACACTCAAAAATAACGTATAAAAAGAGGCTAAATATTACCCCAAGAATGTTAATATTTTACTCAATCGTTTGAAGTCCACCACTACTTCACTAAACCCCTTAACTCCAACCTCGCTTAACCCTTTGAGCAACGAAATGACACAGGACAAACCATTCAGCCAGGAGGAAGCAGACATTAACCGATCTTTATCGTGAAAACCAATATGTCACCTTGAAAGGGAAAAACAGTTTTTGGTTAAACGCAGACTGGGCTGGGAGTTTTCCCGTTGTGTCATGCCGGGCACACTCCGCGGCGAAAGGGTTAAAAAGCAAAGGTTATGCCTAACCGCAGATCTCAGCCTGTGCCCGCAAATGTCCAAGTCACCGGGGTCAGAAGTGAAGGGGGTGTACCCTTTTTAACGCACCCGAGAGCCCATTTAACCCCAGGAGTGAGAGAAAAAAGTGTAACATCTGTGGCTGCGAGCGATCAGCGGCGCCCGATAAGTTCGCCAGTCAAATAATAATTATGCAAACATTTCGGGCCGCTAATTTGCCGCCTATCTTAATTTAAATCGCTCAAAAGCGCACTGGAACCAGCGAACAAAAAATTGTTTAATTGTCGTGACATGACAATAAGCGACCTGGAAATTAGGGTCCTTTTACTCTCCTGTTTTTTTGTTTTTTTTTTTCGCGTGTGTTCCTCGTGTGGCTTGATTTTTTGGCGATGATAAGCGAGGGGAAAATTATAGGGTATGCAAATGCTCTTATATAGTGTTGGTCGCGTGTCCTGGATCAAGTTCTCGGTCGCCTTTTTTTTCTGGAATTTATTTTTAGCGCCTGCAATTAAAACTTGCCAGAGAGACAGTTTATGATAACATATTTGTAGTTAATTTTGTTAATTTAGTGGGACATATGTTGATTGGGAAAAGAGAGGTGGAAATTGGAAAGGGTTTTGTGAGACAGAAAGTCAGAGGTTGGTTAAAAAATCTGTACAAAAAAAATATATGAAAGGTTGCTACCTCTCCAGTTTTAATTATTTTTCTGAAGAATTGTTTTTTTTTTACCAAAGCAGGCAGGAAAAATAAACAAATTAATGACATTTATCAATAAAAGAAGAGCCTCAAAATTGTTAGGTATGAGCTAAATACTTGATTGGCTTCATAAGACCAAGAAGCCCAAAGGAGATTTCAATCTGGTAATCATTATGACCAACTCGGATAGTAACGAGGACTATAGTGATTCCTTAAATGAAGAGCAGGATGAAGAGGAAAGCAAAATCCTGAAATCAATCAAAGGCGTTGATGATGCCTACAGGCCGAAGAGCTCCCAAGAAATGAGCGTACCCGATGCGAGCGGAAGCCCCAAATCGGAGGAGGATAACCAGGGCACTTCTACACCAAAATCTGAGGATAAAAAGTCCGAATCGGATTCAGATAGTGATTACGCTAGTTTCCTGAAGCACACGAGTGTCCGTTAGTGAGTTTTGTTTATTTGTTTATAATTTCTAAAAGTTAGTTTTTTGATCTGTGTCCTCTTAAGCTCTCACTATCGCATAGACTCGGGTGAAGTTAGGCAGCCAAAAGGACAGACGATGGATTATCGAGATTACAGCTATAGTCAGTGTGAGTAGGATATAATTTTTAAGAAATTAAAAAATATTTTAATACCTCCAACATAGATCCCGTTAATGGCTGGCAATCCTCGGGCAGAAATGGACAGGATTTCGCAACAGGAGCTCCTTGCGGACAAGGTCAGATGGAGTCCCAATCCTACTCGTCGCAGGAAATGCCTGAAAATGACAGCTACTACAGCTATGGACAGTCCCTGCCGGAGGCCAACTCAGCTTCGGATGAGACCATCGTCAATCAACCCAGTGCGACCACATCAGCGGCCTCGGAAGATCCCAGATGCTCCATGCATTCCTGCAACTATTGCTGTCCGATGAGACAACCTGGCCAGGCATCGGGCTGGGGAAATCCTAATCAGGAGCACCTTATGCACATGCCCATGCCCCTTGGGATAGATCCGAGCACTGGTTATCCCATCTACAGTTACGGAAGCTATCCCGGCACTGGAATGTACTCCATGCCAGCCATGCAAATGGATCAAACTCCAAGGGGAGGCGGTGGACATCACAACGCGCAAATGAGCAGTACTCCGAGTTCTGGAGCGCCATCATCGTCATCATCAGCATCCATGGAAAGTGGCAGCCCATCCCTGGCTGGCGGATCAAATCAGAATCGGAATCCAAACAGCTTCGATATGGAAGCATTCATGCAAAAGTACCAACAAAGTCTTCAGCAATGTTATGCCACAGCCCAACAAGGTATTCAACAATCTTTCAACAAACGTTCACCAATCGTTCACCAATCTTTGAATAAATTCTAAAAAATTACTCTCCAAAATGTAGGATTACAACAATCGTTTGCGAATGCGAATGCTCAATCATATTTCAACAACTCCTCGCAGGGCAATCAGCAGCAGCAGTATTATGCAAATTCCAATCCAGGTATTTAAAAACGATTCAACAATCTACACAGAAATATTCAACAATTCCTCACCAACCTTGTAGGTCCTCAACAAATGTTTGCCAGCTCTAATCAAGGTAAGCTATAGTTGTAATTAAGATAATACTAATACTATTTTTTACCCTTTTTATTCCAGCAACTCCACAATACTATGACAACTCCAATCAAGGTAATCAATTATCATTATTATTTATATTTTATTATTAATATTATTTAAAATGATAGAAGCCCAACCATCTTTAGCTTATCAAGGCATGCCACAGGCTTTTAGTTCTCCTCTAGGTGCTCAGCCATTTTATACCAATTCTAGTCTAGGTATGCGAATAATTATTAAATTAATTTAATAATTAAATATAACGAACTCCACTTAAGGTGCCCAACACTACTTGCCCCCTTCGATGCCCATGCCTGCCTCGAATTTCTTTGGAAACAACACTAGCTTCATCAGCGATACTTTGCACACCCAGACCGTGTATTCGTCTGATTACAAATCGTTTGCCAATGAAGGGAATCATTTCAACCACTTCCCCAATGGCATAGACATTGGCTTGGCCCCCGAATCCTGTCCCGGCTACGGACCAGCTGGATCTCCTGTCCTGGCCGAGATGAGCGCCGGTGGTCAAGTCTATGGCATGGGCGGTGGCTGTGAAATGAACATGAACTCCTATCCTCTCAGTCAAATGAGGTAAGGCATAATTAATAATTAAATAAATAAATATTAAAATAAATAATTTAAATAATATTACAGTTACTCAAGTCCTTATTCCTACGAGATGCCTGCATCATCTGCAGGCTACCCTCCTGGCTCTGGCTCAAAAATGCCAGCTTCACATGGTGGAATTCCAAGTAAGTGGGGAATGAGTTCTTAAACAATTTTTTTAAATAACTGTTTTGAATTTGCAGTGTAAGCTGAGTGAGTAAGAACCGAATCCTGATTTGTGGAAATGTATAGGCCTTGAATAAAACATGACTTGATTATTGAAAATTAAACTTTATTAGTACTTTTCCTATATTTTTCTCTTTTAGGTATAAGTTAAAAGATTCAGGCTTTCATGTCGTTCTTATTCTCTTGAATTCCTCCACTCATAGCCATTAACCCCTCATGGTAATGACTCACAATAGACCGTGTTCCACCTAGCCAAAGCCTGAACTTCGCACGGCATGCACTTTAAGTCAAAGGTAATTACAGTGAGCTAGTCTATTGATTTTAGCAGTAAAGTACACTAACCCGTGAAGGAACCCTCGCTCTGAGCAAACAAGCGGCGACATCAGTGACCCAGTTTTCGTGCAAAAACTAATGCGGAAAAATGGAAAAGTGGAAAAGCAGAAAGGGGCCAGGCAAACAACGCCCCCGAATGCGAAAAGGCTGAATGTGGAGCGAAAGTGAAACGCAATATGACCACAAACGAAGCCAGGTTCTTGGCAGGGAATGCTAGTGTCCGTATCTGTATCTATAGCCTGTCCAGGAAGAGGGCCAAATCAAATATCAAAGTGCCGACAAAGAAAGCTATGGCCGGTTAATTGTTTGATGTTAAAGACCAAGGAAAAATTAAGTTGGGCAAAGCCCACCATTGACATTTACTGTTCATTAATCTCATGATTCATCCGCAGTTGAATAAAATCTAAACTATTTCCCGCCGAAAGTAGAAAAAAATAACGAGTGTCAACACCCACAAAACCACGGGCGGTTGTCTAGGACCCGCAAACAACACGCGAATGAAAGAATTTCCCAATGATTTATTTTTACGAGGCAACACCTTAAATTTGGGAAAAAGATCGTTCTTGCGTTCGTAACTCCTTCAGTCTCCAAATATGATTAATGGCCCCACAAATCGAAATTTGTTTCCGAGCAGCGGTTGCGCTTCATTATCAGCGTTTTGGCCAGTGACCATCAGCGGCAGTCAATTACCGGTCGACAGTTGAGTTTCTGTTTTACGATTCTACCTACCAATCAGCCTCACATTGGTCTGCACTCAAAGAAATCTGGAAATTACAAATATTTTTATATTTACTAATTGCTATCAAAGTTATTTAAGTGAGCTAAGTTATGTAATAAACCCCAATAAGTAAGCAAAACAATACACAAACTAATTTAATTTTATTTAAATAGTTTCTTTTAGTTCTACATTTTTGGGGTTTTACTGGAGGTTCCTAATTTTTCTCTGTGTTCTCCTCATCCTGCTGGTCGGGTGTTGTTGTCAATGTCCTGCTGCGCTATTATTTGTCTTGTGTGCGAGACTCCGACTCGGTATAAATTGCTTTACGCCACTTTTGGGTCATTAACGAAATTGAAAATAGAGACGGACACAAGGAGTGTGTGGTGTGGTGTGTGTCTTAGTGGGGGAGATGATATGCATTGAATAACTGGGAAAACGGAGACCACCGAGCTCCTATAAAATCAGTGCCACCTACTTTGGTAGTTGACCAACCATTAGACACCAACGGTGCCCAGACTATCGGGAGTCCAAGGGAAATCTAAACTTCTCCCTGGGAGATGTGGAGCAGATGGTGGGCTTACCTACGATTTATCAGTTAGAGGGTAAGTAATGGATATTGTTTGAGTATACAAAATAATGGAAGGTTTTCGGGTCTAACTGTTGAAATATTGCCAAGAACCTTTACCAATTTAGTTAATTTTTTAAATATTTCTTTTCTGATTATAAGAATCTAAAATCCTTATTACATAATAAAATTCCCAACAAATAATTGCCAGGATATTTCCCTCGATTCAACTGAAACCTTTACCTTTTTAAGTAAAAATTTTAAATATTACTTTGCTGATTATAAGTACCTAAAAAATAAATTACATAATAAAATTTCCAACAAATAATTGCCAGGAGATTCCTCTCCGTTCAACTAACCCTTTTCCAAGCCAACATCTCAATCTCAATGAGTTCCAGAGAGCGACGAATCTCACAAACAACATTATCATTATCCCCGGCATGAGAAGGGCTCACTTCTGGCCCAGGGATAAATGTATATAATTTAATCGAGGGCACGACTTCAAGTAGGTACCGCGCTCGCCTTGTCCACGCAAGAAGACAATAAAAGGAGCGAAAAGGGAGAAATCAAAGCGTAACTAATTCGCCAGGGGCAGGACTTTCACCCAGGCAAGGAGAAAGGAGAGCAAAAGACACGGATTAAAAGGCACAGGCACGGGCACGCGACTTCTCAGCCAGAGTCCTTTTGTTTGGATCGAAAGCCGATTAGGCCCAGGGACGCACAGAGGCATTTGCACTTCATTATTATGAGTTATGATGGAACGCCGGCTGGTCAAGCTGGTCCACTCCACTCACAATTATGCGTATGAATGTCACCCCGGGCAATAGTTATTATTAGTTGCCTGCCATGCAAATCGATTTGTTGTCTCCACATCGATATATCTTTTGACATCCGAAGGGTGTGACCAATTGGCATCGGCCAACCGGACACGCGTCGCAATCAGATCAAAGGGAGGCCTCCCTCTATGCAAATGGCGGAATTCAATAAACGAGCTTGGACAGAGGTCAATCGCTGCCACTTAGTCAAATGTCCAATGGATGTCGAGTGCCTGCTTAGCCTGGGAACGAACGCTTGGAGCGGATCGGAAAGAGATTTGCGACGCTTCTCAAGGCTGGGAATTGGTATTAGGTGTCAGTCAAACTAGAGGAATGTTAATTAAGTTGTATATTGAACGGAAAATAAAATACCAGAATAAAATAGGTATTTATTTTAATTATTTTAATAATATTTAATAACTAAGAAGTAAGAAATTCGAAGTATACGAAGTATATACTGCTTGTCAGGTAATTCTTTGCAAAACGAAAAATGTTCTATCACATTTTTAGGGTTAAAATTCATAATTATTTAACTTTTTATTTTTTAAATGTATAGCTAACCCTTACGAAAACAATACTATAATAGAAACGTTTAAAAATGTAATGTGTCTGAGCTTAAATAATTCATAGAACATTTTTTGTTTTGCAAAGAATTACCTGACAAACTGTAAGTACGGTTTTCATGGGAAGACCCCTAATTATTTATTGATTTTTTCCGTAATAAAAATCTTAGAAAAATCTCCCGTAAGAATGAGGAGAACTATCCCATTTATATTTTCCTTACCCTATCCTCCAACCTCCTTTCTCACGGTTATCAGCTTACAAAACACTTTTAACACACTTCCACTACATAAATTCACCCGAAACATGGCCAAAGGATACAGGAACCCTTTGCTAAGTGGCAAACATCAAGGGTACCAAGCGGGGCGTTGCAAATGACGACAAATTACACACACCAACTGGCGGGCCCTGTGTCTTCGGCTGGGTATTTACAGGAAATTTGCAAACAATATTGAATTCGAAGCGATCAAAATAAAAATTAATCAATGCACTTAAAACTTTAAAAAACACACACAGGCATAAAGAAGCGAGCTCAATGACGTGGAAAAGGGGAAGGGACGGAGGGAAACCCTTTTTCTGTTTCCTTTTCCGTATTTTTTTGAGCAACCCCCTTGGGTGACTTTAAAGTGCTCGAAGGGAACACAACTCTTAACTAATTTATAACTTATGACTGCACGGCCATGGACAATTTTCCATGCCACTACAAAGGAGAGCAAAAAGCCAAAATTTGACATGAGTAGCGGTCGCCATGTGTAACCCCTTCTCTGAATAAAAAAAAGAGTTCTAAGAGCCAGCCGAGCCCCTTCAGCCGGGACATGTGAGTGTGCACATGTCAGCAAGCGAATTAATCGAAGAGAAATGATTTATTTAGCGCTCGGACAGACGGAACGGTGACCCTAGGAAAGGGTTACCAGATCCCATTTGAAGCAACCCCTCGCGGACCGAAGTTCGCACCCAAATCAAATTTAAACTGTTTTCAAAACTGCACCTCTCTCGGGCTCATTGATGGGCATTTATCGGTCTCAGTTCCGGGGGTTGGTCCAGCATTTTGGGCTTATTTTTATATTTTTCATTTTTTTCGCACAATATCAACTGCACTTTTTTATCCGTAAATTCACACTGCAATTTCAACTAATTTTCATTGAGGGATATTTATTGCATTCTGTTGTGAGCTGCGCCTTTCAAAATATTTATGACTTTGGGTTTTTTATGGCATTTCTCAGAGATTTGATTGATTCGAGTGGCTCTAAGGATTACTGTTTGCAATTTGCTACGAATTTTTAGCAATTAATAAGCAAAATAAAAATAGAAATACATAAAATGATTTTCCCAAGTCTTGGTTACTTGTGGGAATTTTTAAAAAAGGGAAGGAAAATTGAAGAGATCTTTGGTTTATTACGGATATTTTTATTGGTATAATTTTCCATTATATTTCCTAAGCCTTGTCCCAGTTTTTATTTCGGTAAAAAGGTAAAAAAAAAATTGCCTTAAATTAATTTTGAAATATTTACGACTTCTTCTTCAAGAATCTCACTAAGAATCTTTATCACAGAGACCCTTTTAAGAGCCGTCTCATTTTGAATCAGTTTTCTGTCAGTCCACCCTCGGTTGGGCAACCAGAAATCGACCTAAAATTTTGGAGTTTAATTTTTTAGCAGAAGAAAGCGGGAAAAATGTCCTACGCAAAGCTGGACCACAAGGCATTGCAGAACCTGAGGGATGTGGCCCACAAGCTGCGCATCCACTCGATCACCTCGACGCAGGCGGCCAAGTCCGGCCACCCAACGTCATGTGCCTCGCTGGCCGAGATCATGGCGGTGCTTTTCTTCCAGCAGATGCGCCTCAACCTCAAGCACCCGCGGGATCCGTCCAGTGACCGGCTAGTGCTATCGAAGGGCCATGCCGCGCCCATCCTGTACGCCGCCTGGGCGGAGGCGGGCCTCTTCCCCGTGGACGAGCTGCGTAATCTCCGCAAGGTGGACAGCGACCTGGAGGGGCATCCCACGCCGCGGCTGAACTTTATCGACGTGGGCACCGGCTCCCTGGGACAGGGTCTCGCCATAGCCGCCGGCATGGCCTATGTGGGCAAGTATCTGGACAAGGCCGACTATCGCACCTACGTGATCCTGGGCGATGGCGAATCGGCAGAGGGAGCTGTCTGGGAATCACTCCACTTTGCTACCCACTACTGCCTGGACAACCTGTGCGTTATCTTTGATATAAACAAAATGTGCCCAGTGGATGCGGAGGCCGAATTGGAGAGCTACCGGGAAAGATTGGATGCGTTTGGTTTCAATGCACTGAAGGTGAATGGCCACGACATCGATGAGCTGAACAAGGCCTTTCACAATGCGGCCAACACCAAGGGGAAGCCCACCGCCATTCTGGCCAAAACTATCAAGGGCAAGGACTTTCTCGCCGTCGAGGGTTTCGAGGAATTGCATGGACAGCCGCTGGGCAGGAAGGCCGAGGCGGCGATCAAGCATCTGCAGGTGGGTTCTGGAATATTTAATATTAAGTATTATTTATTTAGATTCATTTTCAATTGAGAAATATTTTCTATTATCAGAGAAATATTGAAGAATATTCCCATAACCTCTTAAGAGATTAAAAAAGAGAAAAAACTAAAAGTCCTGAACAGATTTTATAATTCTTACTAAGAAATGTGTGAATTAAATTTCTAAAAAATCCTTAAATAGCATATAAATACTCAGAAATATTTGTATTAATGGAACTACCATAAATTAAAATCTCCTTTTATTATGTTATTCAAATATTGTCATGAACAGATTTTATAATTTTTACTATATGTGAAATAAATTGGTAAAAAAATCTTTAAATAGCACAAAAATATTGAGAAATTTTTGTTTTAATGGAATTACCACAAACTAAAAGCTCCTTATATTGTTTTATTCAAATTTAGTTTATATATATAATTTATCTCAATCCACAGATGATAATCTCCAATCGTGCGTTGATCGCTCAAAAATATTTTCTATAATCCGAAAAATATTGAAAAATATTCCCACCTCTTAACAGATTAAAATACTACTTTTATATAAAAAAAAAAAAAAAAGAAGGTCCTGAACAGATAATTTTTACTAAGAAATATGTGAAATAAATTGCTAAAAAATTCATTAAAATAGCACCAACATTTTTTTATTAATGGAATTACCATATACTAAGAGCTCCTTATATTGTTTTATTCAAATATGGTTCATATATATAATTTATCTCAATCCACAGATGATAATCTCCAATCCCAATGTGCGTTTATCGCCCAAAAAAATGCCCAAGTGCAGCAAGGTTCCCGAGGTGGATATCAGCAACATTATGCTTTGCACTCCGCCCAATTACCGCTTGGGTGACTCGGTGGCCACCCGGCTGGCCTACGGCACAGCTCTTGCCAAGGTCGCGGCGGACAATCCGCGGGTGATTGCGCTGGACGCCGACACCAAGAACTCCACGCACGCGGACAAGATGCAGAACGCCTTTCCGGAGCGCTTCATTGAGTGCTTTATAGCTCAGCAAAACCTAGTCGGTGTGGCGGTGGGCGCCACCTGTCGCCGTCGCACCGTGGCCTTCGTATCCACGTACGCCACCTTCTTCACGCGGGCCTTCGACCAGATCCGCATGGGCGCCATCTCGCACACCAATGTGAACTTTGCGGGCTCCCACTGCGGCTGCAGTGTTGGGGAGGACGGGCCCTCGCAGATGGGACTGGAGGATATAGCCATGTTCAGGAGCATCCCGGGCAGCACGGTCTTCTATCCCACGGACGCCGTGAGCGCGGAGCGGGCCGTGGAGCTGGCGGCCAATACGAAGGGCGTGTGCTTCATCCGCACCACCTATCCGAGCACCACGGTCATCTACAACAACGACGAGGTGTTCGCCGTGGGCCTGGCCAAGGTGGTGCGTCAAAAGCCCTCGGATGAGGTGCTGCTGATCGGAGCCGGGGTAACCCTGTACGAGTGCCTGGCCGCCGCCGAGCGGCTGGAGGAGGACTGCATCACGGCCCGCGTGATCGATCCGTTCACGGTGAAGCCTCTGGATGTCCGCCTGATCCTGAAGCATGGACAGCTGTGCAAAGGCAGGATCATCGTCGTGGAGGATCACTACCAGCAGGGTGGGCTGGGCGAGGCCGTGCTCAGTGCCCTGGCCGTTCACCGGAACTTTGTGGTAAAGCATCTGTATGTGACCCATGTGCCGCGATCGGGTCCAGGCGCCGTCCTCCTCGACATGTTTGGTATCTCTTCTAGGAATATCTACAAGGCCGTCATGTCCATATTGAAAAAGTGAGAGCCAGGAGTTGGGGAAATGGAGTTTTACGAGAGGAGTTTCAGGTGGAGGTAAAAATCTTAAGTTTATTTGAAATTCCCATTGACCAAATTTTAATTGTAGACTGAGTAAACAAATTTATTTTTAAATTTTAACATTTTAAATATTTTTCCAAATTCAGAATGTAAATTTATATGTACAAAGAGTTTATTAAATTTAATTTAAGAATTACATAACCTCTTTTTTTTTTTAGTTTCCCCATTTTTTAAATTATTTTGTAACCTTTTTAACCCTTTTGGAGAGTGATCGCCCTCTATCCCATTGAAGCTAGCTCCGATTTGCGGCATTATCTCTTGCTCTACCTGAACTAATAACCGTGCAACGTGAAGTTCACAGAAAATATTGCTTTTGGCGAAACTCAATTGGGTGGAACTAATTTTTGGGATTTTACAGGCAGACATGATCATTGACTGCGTCGGCGTTGGGTTCGCTTTCGATTTTGACATATTTATTTGGAGGTGACCCTTTTGCAGAGGCGCAACGAATTGATGTCGCCCCCCCTCTTGATGGTGATAAATTTGTGTTTGTGGTGTTTACGACTTCCTTTTGTCTGGGTTCAGGACTTTAAAATATATATATTTTGATTTCAAGAGGGTATATCAATTTGGAATTAAGTTAAATATTAAAATAGTATATATATAATAAAAGCATTTGAATATTGAAAACTTTGACATACCATTTACTTTTTTCTTCAAAATGTTCCGATATCCTTAGATAACTTACTTTACTTACCTTACTTTCTTATAAATTTCCAGAAACATATTTACTTCTTCAAAATACTCCGATATCCTCAAGTAACCTACAAATAAATAGAATTTTAATTTATTTTCAATATAAAACCCTTAAAAATGTTAAATAAAAATTCTGAAATAAGTATCCCTTAGTCGAATCCCTTCACTTTGCCTGTTATCTATCCTTCGCCTGACCAAAGGCTATTTAAAAATGATCCCTAATGACATCCGTTGCCGTTCGTCTAATGTGGCATTCATCCATTTAGTCATCTGCCTCTGTGGCAGCCGAGGTCCATTTATTGTTTTTCGCTTCCTAATCAATACATTATATTGTTTGTTTGGTTTTCGGGCCAAGAGGACAACAGGACAGCAGGCTGTGAGTGAGAGTGCGGTTAAGGGTTGGCCAAGTGCCCAAAAGTATCCCTTCCGATTCGATCAAAATTTACGATAAATGCTTTAAAAATTCTATACACCTCAAATGTACAATGGACTCACACATAGAGATGGCGTAGAAGTTTTTCACTTTACGTTAAGTGAGCATGGCTAACTAGATTGGTTAGAGATCATAAATTGAACAAAATGAAAATAGATTAGATGACATCATATGTGGAGAGGCCTTTGTTCCCTCCACGCATATGAAGGAGTTGCTGGATGTGTGATATGGGGGTAGATTTATGAAGGGAACCACTGCACCTGCTTGAGAATGAGGATATATACATATATCATTTAATGAGCGAAATCTGTGCCGAAAAATTTGTAAGCAATTATTTGCGGCGGAAAAGAGACCAAAAAACAATCATCAATCTCTGTCTGCTACTGTTAACAGCACATGCATTTAAATTAGACATTTAAGCCAGACTCCCCCGCTCCAAAATACACTCCCCCAATATTTAAATTGAAACAAGGGAGTTTTATGGGTCAATATGCGACTGGAAGTTACCGTAGATTTATTTTAAGAAACTTTGAAATTTCTCATACATTTTATTTACAAATAAAAGGTAAAGATATTAATACCCATTAAATAAAAAATTCATTTGAATTTTTTATATCTTTATATAATAGCAGTAATAATATCTTTATTTTCATTGTCTCTATTGCAACAATAATTTATTTTTGTCATAATATATATTTGCAATTAAGTAATAAATTAAATTAAAAATCTAAAATATATTAACCAATATCCGCACATACTCCAATCAAGCTCCAAAAATAATGGGTGCAAAAGAGAAGTGTCAAAAGCAAAAGCTGAACAGGAGCTGTGCCCGGAAAATGCTTAATAGGATTTTTACAATTTTTACTATTTTCCTGCGGCAGCTACTGGTAACCAGTCAGGACTCCACCCTTTCCTGCTTTCTCCTCTGTCTTTTTTTTTAATTTTCCAAATATTTCGCCTTTTCACCGGATAGAAAAAGGGGTTAGAAAAATGCCAGCAGAGCTCAGGCACCCCTGTGTGTCGCAATGGAAATTCTTTTACACTTTTGTTTTCCCTTTTCCTTGGCTGTTGTTACACACAGGATATGGTTATTCTTATTCCTGTTGTTAGGGTTTCATGCACCGCATAACATTAAAATTCAGATTTTGATTGATCATTCTGGTTGAAGCGATTTAGAGAGTGAGTTCCGTTCAGGGATGGATTGAGAGAAAGGACTTTGACTGAAGGATGTGAGAAGATGGAATTTTTAAAGGTCCTAATGGGAACAGCGATATGTGTTTGCGGAGTTTATTTAAAGCTTGTTTAACAAGGCTCTAAATTGCTTTTTATAAATTTTAATTGTAGGCTGAAAAAATACTAATTCATTTTTAAAACATTTATATTTCACTATAAATATTTCCAAAACTTAAAAATTTGTAAATTTGTTTAAAATTTTGTGATTTGGGAACCATTTACTTTTGTTTTATAAAGACTTATTTCTGTCTAATTTTTAAATTTAAATATTAATGCATTTGGCTGTTATTATTATTTTTTAAATCAGGAAAAATAGATTAAATTTAATTTTGTTTATCAAAATATATTTTCTTATTTAAATAAATTACTTTTTGATTTATTCTTTAACAATATTTCAATAAAATATGCTTTCATCAAGCTAAAGAATTAAAAAAGCAACACTTTCAGCTGCACTGCATTAATTTATTAAATGCATTTGCATACATATAAATTTCATGAATCTTTAAATACGTTGCCAGCTCAGTCATGGGTGAACTTAAATTTCCTTTGCCAAATCAACAGAAGTCCTTTGAAAACATTTATGCAAATGTGGGCTCCTTGAAAGACACATATTTAGAGGGCGTCACGCTAGCCAAACTTTCCCAGGAAATTTCACTAACAATCCGCCAAAGTCCTTGCCGACTTTCTTTTTGGCTTTCACACATTCGACTTTGAAATCCAGCGAATCACTTAAATATGCATGAGGCAGGCAGGCAGGCCACGAAAATTCGATTAACAACAAATGCATATTGATGGAATAATTGAGCAATTCTAATGAACCACAACACCAGAAGGGCAGCGATAAAAAAAAGCCAAACAAATTGCAATTGCCAATGGATCGGCGGAGTCTCTTTTTTTCCAAGGAACCACAATATTTGCATTTGATTGACAACAAAGTTAATTGAGTGTGAGCCGAGCATTTGCATAGAGCCGGGAACAAAATAAAAAACAAACATTTATTACATTTAACTATGATTTTTTTAGCGTTTACTGCGAAACCCTTTGGGTGGCTTCCAGGGGGTAGAGTCATTAATCCGCCTGACAGGCCCAAGGTGAGGTGACTGATGATGGGGTGTTGAGTCGAGGCGAGGCAAGGTGAGAGATCTCTCGGGCCTAAATGTCATTTCAATGAATTTATAATTGGGAATTATGTGAGTTTTTCCATTTCGGGATTTACTTTTTTCCCGTTTGCCAACAAATTTACATATTTTTTCGCTCTCTTGGCCAGATCCTTGTGTGTGTGTGCGGGCTTTAATTA
Source organism: Drosophila rufa (assembly GCA_018153105.1). Lineage (NCBI taxonomy): Eukaryota > Metazoa > Arthropoda > Insecta > Diptera > Drosophilidae > Drosophila > Drosophila rufa. The sequence continues at coordinate 12,277,258 of JAECXS010000085.1, forward strand.
ATGATTTTATGCAAAGTTTCTCCGAGAGTCTTTTATATTTTGCATACATGTGTTGGCAGCCGAATGCCGATCCATTAATCAGGTCGTCTAAGTAGCTGCTTGAACTCATTAACCCTTTTGTTCGTCCGACCCATCAGGCCGTAGTTTTGTCTTATATAAATATTTGCATTGCCGGCAACCATGAGAACGAACTTTTTCTTTGCAACGCAATAAATGAATACAAAAAGATTTGGTGACAAAAAAAGAGAAACAGATATCCTTATTAATGATCTTGTTGATGTCACAGGAGCCGAAGCCTTTTTTCCGCACTTTTTTAATTAGTAGAAACCTGACTGGCAACCACCCCGTAACTTTTCTATCCCTGAGAAACCCCAGCCCGCTGTGAAATCCTGGCCATATATCAAATATTTGCTATTTTGCCTCCTATCAAGATGCCCATTAAGTCAATAAGTGGGCTCTAATATTATGCCATATTTTGGCAATTGCTAAAAAGAAAGAAGAAAATCGAATCGAAACGAAAAACAAAGTTTGGACGTGGAAAAACTGCCGGCGATAAACACGAATAAAACATTTGAGGTACATTATGTCAGGCCTAAGAATTATTGTCGCAGATTGTTTTCCCCAGATAAATCCTGAGTTATGGGGGCAAGCGCAGCGGGTAATAAAAAACACTATGATGGGTAAGGAATGTAAAGGAAATAACTTATTTAGGGGGGTTGCAGATTGGAAAATGTGTATCGTATTACGAAAGTTTCCCAGAGTCACGTAAAAAAGTTTACATATTCGAAAACATTCCCATTTTTTATTGGCGAAAGATAAAGCATATTATTGTTTAAATTACTTTGATTTCGAGGATTCTAGATATTATAACATAATTCTTTGCCTTAGCAACTCACTTCTCCCCTAATAATTCATAATTTAAACAAAGAAATAAATATGTTACAGTTAAAAAAGCAAGAACAATGAATTATGCGGGTAGATAAACAGTTGGCTCAAGCTTAACCCCATCAAGCCGCAAATTAGACCCCAGAGCGCAAAGTCACGCGAAAACAAAACCCAGAAAAAACCCTAACAACGGTGGATAAATCATATAATTAATTGTTTCGTAATTCGGTTGTGTGTCCAAACATCATTAATATCTATAAGATTTGACGAGCTGCTACCAGAGAGAGATCTTGTTGGCATTAAGCCACCACTTTGACTTCTGGGACCCGCATAAAGCCTTCGGGGCCTGGGCTTCGCAGCCAATTTCAATTAAACGCGCGGATTAAAATACAGAAACCGAGTTCACGGCGACTTTCGCACTTTGTCGTCTCTCCGAAAAATTGGAATAGAACAAGAATATATATATATACAGATTAATGGCATGCATGATTCATTAATAAAAATCATAATAAAGGCGTGGCGAATGACGTCACGTTTTTGTGATTAGCTCGCGTTGAAGAAGCCAAAGGATTGTTGTGGGTTCGTAATTAGTTTTTTCCCCATTCACTCTTCCGTCTAATGCATTTTGATGATGTGACAGTCGGACGTCTTTCGCTCCAATGGGAAGTGTGGCAAATTTGATTAATTGCCGACGATCGGGATACTGTTGTGAGCTTATTAATATATTTTGGACAAAAATTTGTCAGAAGGGGGAATTTGTAATTAAAGTAAGGTAAAAGAGAACAGGCTTTAAAACAAATTATAAAATATGTGATCAATAAACATTACTCACTATGAATATAAGCAATTTATTAATACCTTCAACTCAATAATAATAATAAATAATTGAGAAATAAATCTCAGGAGTATTAATTTAATTTCCCAAAACTCCAAATCGTGCCCAGGAACAACTCCATAAAATCTAATAAAATAAACAACAGAATTTACATAATTTTTCAATTCTCACAAAATCCAGCGCATAATTATGTCTCTTAAAAGCACATAATTTAACGAGAAAAAGAAATGTGCGCCTTAAGAAACAAGTTTCGGAAATTCAGCAGGATGTAAGTAACGAACTGGACGAAGACAAACAAATAATTTTATGCAACAAGATCATAAAAATTTCCGCACCATATATACATGACCGTTGGTCATAAATATTCAAATTTCACGCAGACAGAGCAGTCGCAGTCGCAGCATCCCAAGTATTTGCATCAATCATGAAGCAAACCGAAAAAAAATGAGGCTCATTAAAAATCCTGAAAGGGAACTTTCGGTGTTCAGTGTCTTATGGGCACATCCTGCCCAGCTGACCAGGATGCATTTGCATATAAAAGGCATTTAAACGCAACAAATTGCATGTAAATGGAGTTTTTCCCCATGAACCCAACTCGCCACCACTAATTATGCTCATTCACAGGACGTTGAGATAAATCTTTGGGAAAAACTGTCCCATGCCGGTGGTGGGTCATCATCCTGCTCTTTCTCGGACCCACTGGTGTCCTGCCTATAAATTTTCAAATTATTTTTGTCCTGTTCCCAGGACGACAACGACAACGACGTGTTAATGCCGGCCGATGGATTCTAACCCTTTCGGGATGTCCTTGTCATCGCTTGACACTAATGTGCCGCATTACAAACTGTTGAGCAATTTAATTTAATGCCCAGTACTTTTGGTCCCGCCGAAAAACTCTCCAGTCCCATCTCGTTTGCCGCTGCTTAAGATTTATTCCAGAAATTTACATGGCACATTTTTCAAGGGTTAAGTTTTTCGTCCGAGTTTATTGCCGCTCGATGCGCTCTTTCCTTCTTTTTGCGGTTTTCGGTGTTATTTTTGGTTCATTAATTGTAATTTTCTGGCTGAGTTTTGATTTAATTAAGTTGCACTTCTCGGAGACTGAGGGCAGTGAAGGGCCCTCCGCAGAGTTGTTCCAAACTAAATGAGTTGGAATAATGTCCGTGGCTGGGACTGCTCGAGCATCTGGAATGGTGACGGGATTCGAATGGGTACAGAATATATCAGCTCTTAACCACCTGGCACCCTAGTTGAGTTTTATAATTTTTTTAAACTTTATTCAGGTCATTTAGTAATTGTTCTCCCTTTGTTGTTATTTGTTTATTGGTAACCTTTTTTGCATAATTTAATTTAAATATTCCTGCTTAATATTTCATTCTTACTCTCTATTAATTATGTATTATTAATACCTTGTGACAAAAGATATACAAAAAATATTTTGGAATGCGTAACAACAAACCTGTTCAAATTATAAAGCAGAAAGCGAAACTGTTTTAAAGTTACCACATAATTTTACCCTTTTATTTCAACAAATATCTCAAAAGGAAACCACAACTTTTATTAGCATTTAAGCTTTTAATTTAATTTTGCCAACCAATGGTTTATTTTTTAAAGGCTTCCCTTTAGCAAATCAAAGTGCCTAAGCAAAAGACAATGCAACAGATTAAACAAAGCTCGACTGCTGCAATGCCTGGCCACAAGGAAAAACAGGTTCATTATACCCTCCGGTCTAATAGCTGCACTAAGATTACCACTGTCTGTCAATCACGTTTATGACTTCTAATGACAATTCTCATTTTTTCGTCTTTATCGTGCGTCTGTCATCAATAAATTAACTCGATACAAAGCCAAAGCCAGCCAGTGCGCACGCGATTGAACAGAAAATCGGGAAAAAAGGTCAAATGAGCTGCGATTTTTTATTGTCAGTCGTCATTTCACCTTTTGTGCACGTCACTGGGAAATCGAATGCCAGAGCAGACAAACTTAATTTCGTTTTATTTATTTATTTAGCCGTGACAGCCAAAACCGATTCGGTTCAATGTTTCGCATTTTACAACATTATTTAATATTGGCTGATCAGCGGTCCTGGACTCGCACAGTATCATATCCCATCTTCCCCGAGGTGTCATGCTTTTTACCGCCTCATCTCTCGTCTGGTGTCGTCTTCGCTCGCCGTGACTTTTATGCGCAATTGCCCGCTAATGGCCCGGACTTGGCTTCTGGAACGTCATTCGCATCATCATCGCCATCGCCATCCATTGGCATCGCCATCACGAGACTCGGGACTTACACATTCCGATTGCCAGCGGGCAAGATGCATTTTTCACTTGGCTGTCAACGCAACGACACGGCCACATCAGCAGCAGAACATAAAGAAACTTGCTTCAAGCACGAGGGCAGCTTCAGAATATGTCTAAGAAATTTCCTTAAAAAGGTGGATTTATCTTATTTACTTTAAAGCTTCAGATAGATACAATTTGATCTTATTTCCAGTGCCAATAAATTCGAAAGTAATTACATATTTATGTTCAAAAATAACTCGATATTTATTTATTTTATGGAACTACAGAAACTCATTGAGCAACCTCCTCAGTGGCCGATTACCCGGCAAAGTCTTGGCCAAGTTCCCAGATAAAATCGTCCGTCACTGAGTGGGTGAAATGGATGACTTAACCCACGGCCGCCCAACTGGCAACAACTCCACCTGTCTGCACTGATTGAATGGCTGAATTGGGAAAGCGGAGAGCGGGCAACTTGCGGTAGCTCCATATAGTTTGATTATCCGCCAGCTAATCCCAGGGACCCCTCGGAACGGAGCGTGTTTTTATGGCGGGAATAGGTCGCTCCTTCCCTCCGTATCACCGACATAAAATCTTAATATATGAAATTAAGCTGCCATAAATTCGCTTTAATGCGCTTTAACTTAATTGCGAGCGGGGAAAACTGCAATGAAAATAAAACTACTTCAGCTCTCGACTGCGCCAGGTGTCATTGAAGTAAAACACAAAAAAAGCGACGTGAAGGAGTGCATCTGGTAGATTATTAAAATATATTCCAGCCAAAGAAGCTCCGACTCCTTATCGCTTGAATAATTGAAATTTTAATGCTCAAAAATGCAAGAAATAGAAGAGAGTTCGTCTGGTTTTCTAATTAGGAACTTCTCTCAAGTCTTCATTAATATTCAAACTCCGGAGGCAGGGGACCATGCGAGACAAGGCATTAAATCAATTAATTTGAATAGTTGTGCCAACATTTAGAGCAATTTTTCAGTGACAAGAGGCGCGTGTCGCTCGAGGAACCCTTGACATCCTATTGGAGATGCCATAGATTTTTGGAGGGGCCCAGTTTTGTCAAGATTTATGGACGAACCAGATACAAGGGACTCCGGGGCATGCTTCACCGCCTGCATCCCATAATTAAGTGCCAGCCATGGCTTTGTGACTTTACAAATTCCAATCAGCACACCCGAATCCCAATTGATTCCTAGGACAAGCCATAATGTTCCGATCATGATCCACATGGCTGACTGGCTCCGCTCTACGGAGATCGTATGATTTATGATCGAGGGACAGGCGACATGTTTATTCTAAGGGCTCCGAGCCCACAGCTGAGATATTGAGCCAAGACCAGGAAATGTTTTACAGTGTTGGCATCAGCAGGATAATTGTTTAAGATATTTCCATTGAAGTGATTGTTCTGAAACTAATAATATAGAAATATTGTTTTTTGTATACTTTGTTTTTATACAACAAATAAAAATTATTTGGCTGAGTACTTCAAGGAAATTGTTAGAAATATAGCAATATAATTTTTCTACAAATTTGTTATTAATTTCTACATAGAAATGTTTTTAAGAATGCTTCTAAAAGTAAAACAAAATAATGTTAGACACAACTAAGATAATTTTAAACGATTTTATTGGTTATATTCTTTCTAATTTATTTCCCACGATCCATCTTCATGAAGCTCCCTCTTCTCCGATATTGAAATGAATAATTTGTTAATTAATCATGTAAACTCAAGAAGAAGCGAGATAAACTGGAATTTTCACTACAAAACTTCTACAAGTTTCTACAATGCAATCGCTGCGCTTTTAAGGAAAAGAGGAAAATAGTTGCCGCCACAATTCGGCAAGATTAATGAAGTTTTTCTACATAAATCGAGAACAAAAGCAGCCAAAAATCAACATCAAAAGTTTCGGGCACATCACTCACCCGAGACGGTCAGTCAGCAGTCAGCGGAGACGCAGCATCCGTCGAAATTTACCTTGGTCATGTCACGGCGAATGGACAATGGACAATGGGCGGCGTTAATAATTCATGTTTCAATTAATTGCCATTTTGTAGCCCTTCTCCCGCAGCAGTCAGTCAACACCTTGACCAGACACGCTGTCTGCCAGGAGGGCATCTCCCTGGATTCCCTCGTCCGGGTATCATCTCTTTGATTCCAGGTGAAGTGCCAAGACGAATTTCAAGTTTTTGTTTGGCCCTTCTGGGCATTAGCATTGGGATGATTAATCCTTCGGTACTTGCTTGGTCAGTTTTTGTGCGCAATTTGCTTTGATTAATTTTTCTCCTCTATTTTTTCGGGTGCGCCTGATGTGATCTCATGTCTCCGCAGCTTCTTTCTCACTATTCATGGGCTTTACGAATGGGTGCACTTCTTGTTTTGGATCAAAGGGTTAAGCTTAGCGGAAAAAAATTGCGGATACAGCGGCTGATTCTCGGAAAACTAGAGCTGGGGGAAAACTTTATTTCTACATCGATACTATCGATACAATTGGTTTTGGTCGAACATCGATTGCGTTTTGAAAGAATCAATGTATCGTGAGACACTTTCAAGATAAATTCCCACTACGAAGAAAGAGAGAATAAAGAGTAGAGGTTGAATAAGGATATTTAAATTAAATTTAAGCTTTTAAATATTCTAATATACTAAATGATAGATTTTGTCATAACCTTAGTGTCGTTGTGTGCATGCTTTAGCGACTGAGATCGGACTTCAAGTAGGGTTTGAATATATAGATAACAGCATTATAGGTAACCGACTTTTTTTGCAGTTCTAGGGAAACCACTGATTTTTAAAACTAAAATTTAAAAATGCAGAAATGCAGAACAGGAGGTGCCATTATATCTGGTTCTTATTTGTGACTTAGTGACTTATTTAGGAACGGTGAGAAAAATACGAAAAATTTATTTCGTGTTCGAATCCCACCGTCCTCCGTCAGTCTCTTGATTTCGTAATTATAATAAGTGTTGCATATAATTTAGCAACCCAAAGCCACAGAATGCTAAGTGACAGCTGTTTTTCACAAGATTTTTTTTAACTCAATATTTTTGGAACACCTAAATTATATTGAAACAAGAAAGGAAGCTAACTTCGGTAAGCCGAAGTTTGTACACCCTTGCAGTCTGCAATTGGATCATTAAGTCAGTTTACATTTTACATATTCGTACAAATCGACCAATCTCTTCTATGGCAGCTATATAATATAGTGGTCCGACCTTAATGAACCTAAAACCGTAATTCTAAAAAAACCTAAAAACAGCTATATCTCGTAATTTATACAAAAATCGTTGGGAAACAGATAAGTTTTAATTTGTTTTCATTAATTTCCCGATCATTCCTATGACAGCTATAAGAAATATCAGTCCGATTTTCATGAAAATAAAAACGTATATCTATAATAAAATTAAAGGATCATATACTTAATTTGAGCCCAATCTCATTAAAAATAGCGAAAATATCTCATTTTTGCCCTATAGTTACTATAACAGCTTTAAGATATAGTGGTCCGATTCCCGCCGTTCCAACATATATACTAGCTGCAATAGAAAGAGATTATCTATAAAGTTTCATTCAGATAGCTCAAAAACTGAGAGACATTGGTAGATCGACTCGACTGGTGATGCTGATCAAGAAGGGTATACAAATTTGGCATGTCAAGTTCTTATTCGCCATTATCGACGGTAGAAAGTGGCTAATGAGAATTAACTCCAAGTCTAATTTTGGTTTATAATTTTAATAATATATATATATTTTATGTTCTTAACACAACCTATTGCCACAAATTGTCTCTTAACCTTTGTTTTAATATTGAAAGTCCATTGTAGTAGAATCAGGACCTTAGAATTAATTTGATAATAATAAATTTTGACTTTAAATTTAATTTAAGTTGTTCATAAAGCTCCGTACTCAGACACACGAAAAGTGTTTGTAAGCAGTACGTTAGAGCGAGAGGGTGAGTATTGACCTCTCGTTTTGGCTCAATGCTTGGGAACACTTTTCGCGCGTCTGAGTACGGAGCTTAATGTATTAAATGAAATCGATTCCAGAGTATCTATATGAATCTTCAGTGACTCTTCATGTCGTGCTGTTGAACGTGTCCCATTTTTTCTGTTCCAAGTCTTGACCAATCGAAAGTTACACTCATATAGAATTCAGTTCTGAATCAGTTGTAAAAATGGAGAAATTACCGCTAGAACTTTTAGATTTGATATTTAAGGTACTGCCTCTAAGAGACAGATTAAGTTTGGCCTATTCAGCTAGTTTCCTAAGGGATGCATTTAAATATAGCTGTGGAAATGATTTTAATCAAATAACTTCCAGCGGCCCATTGCGCGAGTATTGGCCATCTATTTTCCAAATGTGCGGTTCTTATATTAAAGAAATTGTTGTGAATAGTTTCGAGCCCCATGAATATGAACTTGTGGAAAATAATTGTCCGAACCTACAGACCCTAAATCTTTCAGGATTGAAAGAAGAACATTTTACGTTGTTCATGTCAATGGTTCACGGAACAAAAAACCTCAGGTCAATAAACTTGTCCCTGATAAGAAATGCATTGCCAGATAAAATAACTCATGCTTTGCGAGATCTTCCCAATTTAAAAGTACTTGGATTGTCAGTGGGTATTTATTCTACATCAAATAAAAACCTCTTCAACTTGGGTAAGTCGTTCAATACGAAAATGATTATTTTGTTGTAATATAATTAATTAATCTGATTTTCGTTTATTTAGCTAACTTACGTACATTTGCTAATTTGGAAGAGCTCACAATACGGGCATATGGATTTAAATTAAGCATCAACGAAATTTTGAACAGCTTAAAAAGGCTTTCTCGTTTGGAACTTGGCTTCGTAGACATTGATTCAACGACTGGCGAAGTGGGAAAATGTTCATACTTGAAAGTGCTAAAACTTCAGGCTTTTAAAATCAATAATGCTTTGCCACTGTGTCCAAGGCTCCGACATCTGTCCCTAAAAGAACCAACGTCCTATTTCAACAGGAAATTACTGAAATGGTTTGGGACCCATTCTAAGACATTGGAAAGTTTGGAAGTGGATGACGACGTACTCCAACTTTGGAGGACATGGCACAGTAACGAAATAACGGAATTTCCTGCCCTAAAATCCATGGTGTTTTGCGGTCAGGGAACGAGTAAACTCCCAAGTTGTCCGAAGATTCAATTTTTTACGCTTAAATACATTCCCATTTCTATATTTGTCGATTGGATCTCTAGGCACTCAGAAACACTCAAAAGTTTGGATTTACCTGAAAGAATTTTTTTAGAAAGCGAATCTATGCCATATCTTCCGAAACTTCGGTCCGTTTGCCTGAGACCGGCGGCCCGTGAACTGTGTCTTGCTTATAAATGGTTATCCAAGCAGTCAAAGACTTTATATAGCCTGGAAATCCACGGTAATTTTGACGTTATCCATGTTTGCCAATTAATTTCGGGCTGCAAGAAAGTTCGAGTTCTTACCATATCATGGCACATGGACTTATATGAAGCATCCTGGATCCCATTTTTTGAAACATTAAAGGACAACAAGGTCGCTTTGGATGAGCCTTTAATTGTAACATTTAAATTGATGCATTATATTGATGAGGTATGTAACATGTATGTCTTGCATATTGATGCCTGGAATTGAACTAATATTTTATTTGCAGAATATTAAATGGCTTTTTATGCAAAAGGTATTGTTGTTTATTTATATCTGCATTTGACACATATTTTTTATATGCATATATTCTTTTATTTACAGTTGGCTAAGTATCCGAACTTCGAACTCTGCAAATTTAAGTTTTTGGCTAACTAAGAAGGCTTGCAATATAATATTGCAGCTACTTACAGGCCACTCAATAACACATACATATTATAAAATAAGCAAACATGTGAGTACTTTACAATGGCAATTATACCTAAAATATATTTAAATAGTATTAAATAGAATTATTTCTTATTTAATTTATTTTTAACGTATTGTTAAAAGGCAGAACACCAAGCTAATACCCCATTATCAGAGCCAAGTGCCCTTTAAGTTTATTATATTTTCAATGCCTCATACATGCTCGTCCCCATCATTGACTTTGACATTGACATTCCGCAAAAGTGCCGATTTCGAAATATGCATGTTCCGAGTCCATAAATTGCCATTAAAAGGCTTAAAGTGCTTAGGGAACCAACGAAAATTACATCAAATACATTCAGTCTGCCAGAAATAAAAAGCCAATCAAAAAGACAACGACGCATTCACTTGAACTTGAGCTTCGAAGCGACAGATGACAAAAAAAAAAAACCAGAAGAATCTCGGGGAAATCGTGCGTGTAACTGCGTCGGCGATGACAACAAAACAATTTGCATATTGACAAGGCTGTCAGAGAGGGATTCTTTGGCCACAGGAATCCTTTTGATATAATGCAATTTTCAGACAGATATGAACAGCTTGGTTGCATTTGTCAGGTTGTCAGACGATTGTGTAAGGTAATATCCACTAGACTAGATGTCGTCGAGTTCGCTGCTCCTGATGCTGGGACGGAGTCCAAATGTAATTTCTAGTCAAAGTCAAACAAATGCAGTTTAACACTTGTCAGCCGGCATTCATCCAGTTCTCTGGATTCAGTCGTTCCTCCTCCAATGTGGCGTGTAACTGAGACATGCAATCCAATGCATCGAGAAACCCCAATCTTCCCCAGCTAACACACTCACACACATCAAAGCAAAACTTTTTCTATATAAAAACGCACCAGGGGGTCCCCGATTCGGTTATGTGCTCTTCTATGCAATGCATAGCTCCACTGTTTTGGTTACACAAAAATACTCTAAAGTAGATTGGAGTCCCATTAAATGGTAATTCGATTGTAAAAAGTTTTTATTATCACATTGAATTGAGTTATTTCTTTTAATAAACTTGTTGGTAAATCTTAAAGTAATCTAGAGCAATGTAATCACTACTTTTTAAACATTTTCATTTACTTTTAGCAAGAGCTAGAATTTTTATAAAGTTTGTCTGCTTATATTCTGGAATTTTTTCAATATATTATTTATGGAATTTTATGGAATTGTTTATGGAAGCTACAATTTTTATACAGTCCTAGTTTGTTTGCTTATATTCTTGAATTTTTTAATATATTTATGGATGAAAGATATGTTGTATAATTTTAATGATTACCCTTATTACATTCTGTTAAAATTCCTTTAAAAAGATTTAATTATTTTACTCTAACTTCCCAGAAGGGCATCCATTATTCCCTGTTCTCCACCTTATGTTGAACGAACTCCCTTCCTGTTAGCCGGCACACTCATGTCGTGTCATTTGGTATGTCGCCGCTTTCCTTCAATTGAATTCTTGTATTATTTTTTTTCTGTTTTTCAGCTACAAAGTGCTGACTCCACTCCGTTCCCCTACCGATTTCCTAGATGTGTGCTCTTATTTTCGGTTGTGCTTCAAACACACCGACTGCCGACTGCGTCCGCCGGCTTCTTCGCCTTTTGCCTTTAATTAGCAGGCCGATTTATTTATTTACTTTTGTTCTGTTGTGGGTTTATCTCGGTGCTGTCTCGCTGACTTGCTCATTATTGGGCTGCTTGAGATTCCTCTTTCGGTTTACTTACTCCTCCCAGTCTCTCTTTTTCGGCTATTGAATTTCATTCGAAACTATTCAGGGATATCTCCCATGTTGTTTCAATAAGAGTGCTTTCTTTTGGGAGATTATAAATTCGATTCGCTCGGTTTCATTCAGTCTGGAATGATTTGATTAAAATGTTTGTGGTAGCCAGCCCAGCGGCTGGCAATAAATGTCTAATAAAAATATAATTATTACTGCTCGCCCACCTTTGGTCTGTTCCCAGGATCCCGGGTTTATCTTTCGGTTTTTATGGGTGCTACACCCTCGCTGGCAGTGTGTGTGTGGTTGTGAATCCTCGGCAGTTAAGCCACTCCCCAGCCCATAAATTCTTCCGAGTGTATTTTATTTTCCTTTCCCCCGCTCCGCACACCTTTCGCTTCGCTCATCCTGTATTGTAATTTTATGTGAAAATTTGTTTATTAAGTAGTCTTTGATAGTTTCTCGTGGCCAGCGGAGAGAAGTTACTTTAATTTATTTCCTTTTTTCCTTCCGGAGGGTTGGTAATTAAATGGGTGCTGTTTGGCCATTAGAAGGCAAATAAATTTATCTGGCATTAGTCTTGATTTGTTTCCACATACTCACTCGAATTAATATCATTCCTCTCAAGTGTGGAGTTCTCCAGCATTTTTTAGGAAGATTTATGTGTAGATTTTTCGTTGTCAACACTGGTAAATTTATTTGTAAAAAATCTCCCCCAAACAGGAGGTAATTAATAATTAACATATTTCGTTGAAAAATCGGGAGAACAAATTTGAATAAGTCATTCCTAGCTGCCCTTCTTCCCTCAACGGCTCTAATTATTTAAAATTTGTTGCATTTATTCTGGGTCCCCTAAGAGATTTCTCACTTTTTTTCCCAGTTCTAAATTTAACAACAAAATGGAGCAATAAAAAGGCGTCACCTTGCCAAATGGTTTTCAGCTTGTGGTGGCGGCAGGCTGGCAGCGGAAAAAAATGGATCTGGGGGCGAAGAAAATGTGTTTTATTCTTGGGCGCCCACTTGAGGCAAGCATTCGGGGATCAGGGAGGAAAGGTGGTGGCACCATGTTCTGAATGAGGTGATTTTTAAATTAGACTGTTGGGGTACCAAAATGCTCCCCAGCAGCGTTTTAATTGGCATTTATGTGGGGAAATGTGTTGAAAGGCGGCAAAGGGATTATAAAAAAAACACCACAAGTAAATGTGTTGAGTTTGATTGTGTTGTTCAACGTTTGATGATTGTAAATATTTTAAATGAATTCTTTAGTAACCCTAATATAAAGGGAATTTATTATTTTGTTTTCTTATATTTTATTTACCTTTTTACAACAGGAAATTTATAGATTTAAGTTTAATATTGAACCCTAATAATATTGGTTTTGTATTAGGCTAATGTCATCTATTCCTTATCAATTTAAAACATCCAAATCCCCATATAAAAGTCGTGAATCACACAGACCTCTCACTGACATATGAACAGCACATTTATTAACTCCCCGAGAACGAACCAAGTGGGTCAGGCCACCTCCTGTAACCTGCCAAACCACTTGGCCATGCAATCCCTTGACCCAAAAGGGTTGTCCAGTCTGGGAACCCCTTGCTGAACCAATCCCAATTCCAATCCCAATCCTTTGCCATCCTCGAGTGTCAGTTTGCGGTCATATTTCATTTCTTTGACCAACTCGTTTTTTTAAGCAATTTTTTCTTGGTCAACTTGTGGTTGAGGTTCCGGGGAGAAACAAAGACTCGTCTTGAAGTGGCATCCGATGGACATTAACATTTACATTTTTATTACAAACAAATTCGTTGCGGTTACAAATGCGTCAATGCAAATAAATTTTTAAAAATAAAAGGGATTTGTGGGGTTGTTTCTTGGTCCACTCTCAGGACTCTACTTCTGTCAAAGACAGTAAAAATTACTTACGGTCAATAAATCATGCCGCTTGTCAAAATAAATGCATAAATTTACCAACTGTTTTTCGACTTGCATTAAAAGCATCACACATTGGGAAAAGGGGAATAACCAAAAAAAAGTGACTTTATCAATTGAAATGGTTAGTTTAATCCATTGGGGAATTGGATTTGTTAAAGGCTTAGTCAAGTTGGTCAAGTTAGACTGATTTTATTCAGGGTATATTGAAAATGTGGCGTAGTTTGTAAGGGCCATTGTCAATAAGTTTTTATTGTAGAAGTTCTTTATCAAAAAGTTCTTAAAAATGGTTGTATATGCATTTTGATTTAATTATTAAATATTAGTTATTATTAGTGATATAATTATATAGTGATATATATAATAAATATTCACTCTTTCGTAGTTTTTCCAAATTATTATAGGTTAGTTATTTTATGAAAACTATATTTTTATTTCTCCCATTTTATTTAAATTATTAAAATAAGTCTAAATATTATTTATACAATAAAAGGGTTTTACCTTTACTTTCCCATAGAGTTTTTGTTCAAGATCGCAGTTAACAAATAATTTAGAAGAGCATTCCTAGTTCTCATTGCTTTATTTTCGCCAAATAATGGTCAAATGGTCAAACGGTGGCCACTGCTTAAGCGTTTATAATTTTTCGATTTATAGTCACATTTATTTACCGATGTTCCGATAAAGGGACAATGCCAGGAAGGAAGCCAGTGAATAAGTCAGGCAAATGATTGATTGCCCACATTGCCCGGCCAGTGAAAGAAAGCCAGACGACGACCCAAAGGAATTGAGGAGCAATCGCCTTGGTCCAGCTGTAAACAGGATAAAGGATAAGGCAGGACAGGACAGGCCAAGGCAAATTTGTAACAATAAAGCGTAAAGTTAGGCGTCTTTTGGGAAATTCGCAACGCCCAGATAATGGCTGGAATGGGAGAGATAGGGTTAAGGAAACCGGAAACTTGCTAAACGAGTTGGCGTTAGATAGAATCCCCACCGAAGGGATGAATGATTGATACCCGGCAGTCACACAAAAATTACTCAATTAGTTAGGCATTAGCCAGAAGGAGGAAAAGTCATTTGGTGAAAACCCCTTTATCCCAACCACAAAGATTTTCTCGACTCCTTTGACTTCTTGGCCAGCGTAAGTCCAGTGGCCCGGGCAATTAGGGGAAAACTCAATTGGGCATTGACCGACCACAGAACCCCATTATAAACAATTTTCCTTATCGCTACCGTGGAATAAAACGAACGAATAGTGAGGTAGGGAAAACGTAAAATGCATTAGGAGAGAGAAACGATCTAAGAGCCATCACATTAGAACCTTCTTAGACACTTCGCCCCGACAAAAATTGCTGCAAATCACGGCAAGTAAATTGGACGAAATTGAGGCCCGAAATTTGTTGGTAAATTAAGTAAAGTACACCCAAGAGGAGTCTCTCCATTAGCATGTACACGGGGCTTGGAGACGATGCATGATTAACCGCAGACGGAAGGGGGAAAATAATGCAGACGCAGCTCTCGATGTCGCGACTGGAGATTGGGTTTGGGTTTCGGTTATGGGTTCTGGGTTCTGGTTTCTTGGGTTTTCTCTGGCAATTAACTGGCGCTAGCTGAGGTATAGGTGAACCTATGCATTAAATGAGGTGGAGGATAGGAGATATCTAGCAGAGAAAGAATGGTTTAAAGTTCCATTGTTAGGTTCTTGAACCTGAGAGAAATTTCTCTGGATTTTATTTTAATTTCACACATCTTTTTAATAAAATAAAACGCTTTGTGTGATTCCATTATCAACCAAAAATTTCAATGCCAGAAATTAAGCCCTTAAAAACAGATACATTTACCATAAAGTTCTCCCCGCAATTAGTGTGAACAAAAAACCACTCAGAGTGTTTTAAGGCCCAACAAAACCTATTGTTATCATTTCGGATATTGTTGTCAAATGCAAAGTACACTCAAGTGTCGAAAGAATAAATTGGCTATGGGCTATGCCCTTCGGTGTAGCTCTTTCTGTAAATGACAAAACCCAGAACGGTGCGAAATTCAAAATCACAACTGGAAGTTGACAACTGAAAAGCACTTGAGACAGACAAAAGGGCCACAAGGACACAAAATGTTGCAATTAGCGAATGTAAACAAGGGCGTTGGCCAAATAACTCAATGATAATAATGATGCTGCCAATCGAAAAATAAGACGTAATTCCAGATGGCTTTTCGCTCTTTAATATAAACTTATTAAGTTAATTAGCTGTGATTTGCCAATGCAAGAATATCCATCTCGCCCGGCATCATTACGAGAAAATTGCAGCCTGGATAAAAAAATGTATCCCCACCAGCAGCAGCTACCGGTTAATGCATTAAAGTATTATGCAAAAAATTGCAAAGAAGAAGGGGACGTCATAAGAGGGGGGATTTAAGAGTTTTGCACAGGGAACTGGTGTTAATGTGTTAAAAGATTAAATGATATTCTAGAACAATAAATAATTATTTTATAAATATAAAAATTATGTAATTTAAATATTTCTAGAGCTTAATATAAATATTATAAATTAAAAAAGTAAATCAAACTTATAAAAAAAATGATTTCTTTTTCAACAATATTATTATTGCATTTGTCTGTATTGATTTCAAACTGTCTTATTTTTTTTTAATAATTAATTTGGAACTTTTCTAAAGTTTCTTTATTTATTTCTTAGGTCCAGTGATTAATAAAATGTAAAAGTTTTACTAACAATTTATAGTTAAAAAATATATTATCTTAATCTCCATATATAACAAATGTATATTAACCAACAACTTTTCCATCTCCCCAGTTAACGGAAAAAACACAGCAAAAAGTCAAATGAAACTCAGTCAACACCTTGCCACAATGCAACCTGAAAGAAATAAAAGTCGCAACGCATTTTTAATGGATTTTTTACGAATGGATTCGGTGACACGAGCGGCGGCGGAGGACGGAGCAGGCATTATGCGGGTATTACTGTTGTTTGTATTCACAGGAGCTCAGCCCACAAACCGAACCGAAACCCCCAGACCCAAAACCGAAACCAAACAAACGGCTCCAAAAGAGAAGCTGAACATTTTGTAATATTAAAACCTGCGGTCAGGTCCGGGGACTGAATCTGAATCTGGTACTGGGCGTGGCTGTCGCTGCAACAGTTGCATCAGGAACGCCGAGTGCAGGGGGCTATCCAACGGATCTCTGCGCGTGGCCCAAGCGTGAAAAGTGCTCTGCCATTGCCAAAAAGCTGTAATACCCGCAAACAGCAACAAAGAACATAAATACAAAAATATAAAGAGAATATACATTACCTCTTTTTGACTAAGAGATACCTCTTGAACTTTTTATATAAGATATTAGCAAAGTAAGATTTGAAATATTGAAATGTTATTGAAAACAAAACAAGTCCTTCTGTTAATTAATTTGTTTAAATATAGAATTATAATTTTTTCTTTCCCCAAAAATGATTAGCAAAAATTGTCGTTAATTATTATTCACCCCAAAAAAAAGAGTAATCAATGCAAAAAACCGAAATACCTCTCTAACGCCCGATTACTGGGTATGCAAATGAAGGAAGAGAAAAAAAAAGTGTTAATAACACTAATTTGTCTGCGGTCAAAATGGTAATTTTTGTGGATTTTTCTGTTGGCTGGATGGTTGGAATTGGGTACGTTTGCCTCGTCTCGACTCTTTGGCTTTTGTTTTATATATTTGCGTGCTGTGATTGGCAATTGTCAGGTAGGACTTTATGGTCAGTAGGTGAAAGGCAAAGAGTTGCAGCCAGCAGATAATGAGATGTAAACGACCACGAGGATCGGATGCATTTTTGATTGTAGTCATCGTCGTCGGGCCACTGGATATCTGCACGTAATTGGGTGCCAAAAACACACCACAGATCATCGACAATTGGCCAGGCCAATAAGGAAGAAAGGCTTTGGCTCAAAAAAGAGGTGCGAAAAGGGTCGAAAAGTTAATTGGAGTTTGCCAGTAGGATAAATAGTTTGTTTTTGGAAAGAGCTATCAAAGATTTTGAGGCTGTATTGAAATTAATATTAACAGAAAGTTTCAAGGAATATCTTTAGCTTATTATTCGAGTTTATTGACAAAAGAATTTCTAGTCAATTAAACATGCTGTCACATGCTTTGTAAAGCAATCCCATTAAATAAAATAGCCGCTACTTGAAGTATGCTAATAACCTTAACCAACTTAGTTGAGCATACTTGGCCGTAAGTCAGGCGTAACCCTTTTACCAGTTAACCATTAGCCCTGGCCCGTTTAATCGCTTTACCCTCTTGCAGCCCACAAATATTTTTATATGTAAAATGCACCCGCATCCTGCGAAAAAGTAACGCAAATAGTTATGTTGGTTAGTGGGGTTGGGTGACTTGTAATCGGACGTGCCTACCTGGTGCTTAGTCACCCTTTCGCTGCTGTTCTTTGTCATTTCTGGGCAATTATCCTTGGCTCTCCTGGGTTAGTTCAGCTTTTTCAGGAATTTAGCTGCGTAATTCCTGGCTTTAACGGTTATTTTATGTCTACTTGGTAGCACTCGAAAGTAATACTTCTTTCCTACTATTGTTAAATAAAACTAATTTACTTAAACTTAAGAAATTCAATTAAAGTGAATGTTAAAAGCTTAAAAAATATTAACATCTTACTGCCAGAAATTAACTTTAATTTATCTTTAATAGGTCTTCCTTTTTATTGCCTATTCCTCAACCATTACCTATAAAGTCTCCCCTTTCAGTGTTGACTGGACCAGCCTTTGACTGGACCAAAAAGAAAGCTCTCCAGTGGCTACCTCATCATCATCATCTTCATCCATGGCACATCCGAATGCACTCAAGCATATAGAGCAATAAACACGGCCAAGCGATGACCACACATAAATGCATGGAGCCCCAGCAGGAAGAAACGCACTCTTCTTTGCCCAATCAAATGGAAATAATTGTGGTGGCAGTCCGAGGACCAGAAGACGAAGTGCTCCTCATTGTGTGCTCAGAGTGTTCTACTCCCCAGCTGACCCAGCTCATCCTCATACACATTCACATCCTCAGACCCATAGTCGCACTCACTGAAGTGTTGATGCATCCAGCGGCCTCTTGATGTGGCAAAGGACAGTGGTTCTCTGACAGCGATGACTATTTGGACTTGTTTTTTTGTTAGAAAAAGTTTTCAACGTACTCTATTCTTATATCTGCTAGTAGATACGGCTTAATCTAATGGTATACAATTAATATTTTACATTTATAACAAAATTAAAGATACAACGCATTTAGGATATGTCCAATAGTCAGACAATCGGATGAAAAAAGACGATACAATTCATTATAATGTGTACAAAGAACGCGAAACGGATGATGGCAATCAAAGTTATTAAATGTTTTAAGTAAATTAAGCTCTTTGAAATAAAATTTGATCGTAAATTTATTTTTCTTTGGTTAGAAAAAAAATCATTGAGTCGTTATATATTTTTAAATATTTAGGTCTTAAACTATAAAGTTAAGATAGGATTTACTTATTAGAAAATAATGAACAAATATTTTAAGCCTTTAATAAATATGTTTTGTTGTTTTTAGGTATTGTATATTTAAAAGAATTTTAAAAAGTATTTTTTCTTTTTGAAGCATCACTGCTTCTATGCACCTCCTTTATTCTTACCTCGCCACATCAATGATTTCTTTATTGAACCTGCTCGGCGAACTCCTTTGGGATCTGGCGGTCATTGTAAGTAGCCTGAGCACAGAACTCTGCCAATTAGTTCGTCTATCATTGTGAAGCTGCCACAAAAGGGATTTTGTGGTTAGTTAGTGGCTTTGCTTAGGCTTCACGAGGCTGAGGGGTGAGGGCAAGGGTAAATAGAAGGGGTTTACGCAGCCTTATGAGCTATTGCCTTCAGCACAGACAATTGGTTATCGACAGACGGAAGCTCGGTGACCTCAGGAGGGGTATTAGGTATTTAATGGGGATTATAAAAAATACGGATTTTATGGTGATTATTTATTTAGAAGGAAAGTGTTTAAATTAACTCCTTGATTCCTGATATAACGTATGCAAATTTAGTGGCAATTTAAGTCAAAATTTAGTTTAACAACCTTAATCTCAAGTTTTTTATTTATAGAAACTGATTTGTGATTTTCGTATTAAATAAATCTTTCCAAAGTAACCACTTAAGCTTAATATTTTCTAAATATTTAAACAAAGTATCCTACCCACATCCATGAAAAAACTCCTTTACCCCTAAAAAAGCATCAAGAACTTTTAGCGAGCGGTTAGGGTCTCCTATCCCTACAACAGCTTACCTAAAATAACTAACATCTCACAAAAAAGGAGATCTGCAACCCTTCCCTTAGAAATCTTTCCAAACAATTAAGCCCAGCATTTGTGAAAACCAATCCTTGACAATATTCCCCTTTAGTAAAAGAAACTCCTTTTTTTCCTCTATGCAGTTCTCTATGGAAATGCCGACACACTCGACTCGACTCGCCGAAAAAAAAGTGAGATACGAGGGGAGATTCTAAAGGAATTTCTCAAGTGTTTGCCGCCACTGCGCGTTATGCAAATTTCTCGGGACTGCTAGGAAAAAAAACTAAGGAATTATGTACGGAGGAATGAAAGAAATCTAACCGAATTTGTTGCAGCTCAAAAGTACAAAACAGAAAAGAGCCGAGGCCGAGGCCAAGCGAAGCGTATGCCACTTGTGCCAGTACAGTTGTCATATGAATTGCCATAAGCGAAATCCCTGAGGAAGTCGAATAGTGAATACCCCATAGATATTTAACACTTTCGAATAGAATTTAATTTGATCTTTTGAATATTTTAGACGCAAATTTATCTTTTATTTGGAAAAACTTTGGTGGAAAAGTTAGTTAAGGTTTTTGGTTTATCCTTATTTATATTATTTTATATTTTTTATGCGGCTTTCTTTACCCTGTTTTTTATTCTCCCCTTTCAAGGATATTCAGGGCTTCGTTCTGTGAACTTATCCTTCCTTCAATATTATCCACGACAGATGGTCAGTTGGTAAGTCACATCAACCACCACGAACACGTGTTGGCAGTTCGTCAGTTCGTCAGTCAGTCACTCAGTCCAGTTCGGTTCAGTCCCTTTGCAGTGCTTCCACTCAGTCACTTGTGAGTCAGTTTGGGTTCGAGCTCGCTTTGGGTCCACCCAGCAAATATGACAATTCCCTCGCACTCGCAGTCGCCGTTGCCGCAGCAGTCGCGGCATCTTGAACCCTCGTTGCGCCGTGAACCTTTTGGGGGTTGTTGGCTGTAACCCCGACCCCGAGCCAGACCACGGCCACGACCACGACCCCAACCCCCGTGCCTCAACAGAGACAGTTTACCGATGATGGTGACGGGTACAGTTTGTGCATTGATACTGTTGTGGTGGTCGTCAAATGCCGGCGATGCCACTTGGCTGAATGACAAAACACAGGGGCCTTGTATTCAGAGCAGAGAGGTGTGTTTCAGGAGTTACAAATAGCAGAAAATATATTAGGGGTGGTACAGAAATTCAAATGGGCTTTATATCGTATAAAAAGGTGTATAAAAAATGGCTTCAAAATGTTATATCGTAAGAAACTACATATTTACACTTAATTTGGTACCTTAAAATTTAAATTACATACTTTAGACACTTTTTGAACAAATTTTAAAACGCTAGTGATTTCTGTGGCACCTTTAATTATTATTACTATTGGAAATCAAACATTTTAGGTTTTATAATAATAGTAAATGGGAATCTTTATAGATTATACACAAAAAAAAACTAAAAATATTCAAATTTGGTCTATAAGTATACGTAATAATATTTTTGTAATACTGTAAATGGTTGTTTAAGAATTTAAAGTAAAATAACCATATGTTTTTGAATATAAGTAACTTTAGAAGGTTTATATTTTTACCAAATTAATTTTAATTATATATTTAAATTTGTATATTTGATTGCCACATTTTATGAAATTAAGTTGAATAACTGTTTTCAAGTATTTCATTATTTTCCACTAATTTTCAGCGTTAGAATATAATCAAAATAATAGCAAATATTGGACCGATATATTTTATCCTATAAATACCTTTTCCTCAAGCTACCCTCGCAGTAGTTAATACCCCCGTGTTGTCCGTGCATGTGGGGTAAGAATTTAGCTACCCCTCAGACCGAGGGCTGCGAGGTCTTTTTGTCTGTGCGTTTCGGCTGGATTTAAGCGTTAAGTGGTTATATTGAAAATATTGTATTTACATCAGTAGGTGATTACTGTGCCGCCGCCTTACAGCGATGACTCACACATCCCGGGCGGGCCTGCATGCTACATTGATAATTTCATTAGACTATTGAGCCGAGATCTGCGAGGTCGATGTTCTAGGTGGATGAGCATAATTGCCGCTGAAACATCCGAAAGGTGTAATGGGGGTCGTCTTCCCTTCCATTACGGGGCAAGTGCACCAGAGTGGACCTTATCAGCGGCCTGACTTTGATGGATGCCAGGATACGGGGTGGTTGTGTTGTTAGTAAACAGTATTTTCCAGGGAGAAAGTGTTTAGGCGGAAGAGAAAGTCCTCGAGATTTAATTATAGTTGGGTGTGCTCTGGATAAGGATAATTCGATGGGAGAATAAAGCCTTGTTTGGATTGATGGGATGTCGGTGTCATATGAAACTTTGTTGACAGTATCAATATTCCTTTAGGGATTTTTGGAGCTCTATAAATAAATTAAATAAACCAATATAGTTATGATATACCAAAATAATCAGTTTAAATTAAGGTAAGCATGTAACTTTATACTCAAAGTAAGAAATTCAGCAAAGGTAAAGTTCAACCGCCTTTAACTTAAACCTTTTTGCGACCAAAAAACTTTTTCAGCCGTCCCTCCTGCCCGTAAAAAAACTTCATTAAGTGCGTCAAAAGTTCGAGAGACAAACAATGGGTCCTCGGACCCCTTGGAAGCCTCATAAAAAACGCCTGCAACTCGAAATGCAGCAACCACAAAAAGAGCCGACTCTTTGGGGGTTTGAGCCCGAGCGATTCGCGGGAAAAGGACGAAAGGATATTAATGATTTCGCGCTTGAATTGCAATTGCAACAGCAATGTAATAACAATATATCCACCGACATACACGCATACACCCTCCTCTGCGGTCAAGCTGTCAATTTTTTTAACAAAAAACTGTTGAACTACATAAAAAAAAGTACCGGGGAAACCCCGGCTCAATGGGGTTTCTCAGTCGCCCATCCCTAGATTTTCGGCGTTGCCAACGCAATGACAGTGCAGTGTATATATCACTGCACTTTGCAGTCGGGGAAACCCTTGATGTATGCAGCTGAACAGTGCGTTTCAAAAGAAAAACGTCACTTGAGTTGAAGAATTAAAGATAAATACTTTCAAATATTATAGAAAACTGTTAGTTTGGGTTGTAATATGATTCAATGTAAGAATTTTATTTTAAAATTAATTAAATTAAAAAAAAAAAAAGCTGTGATAAGCTTCAAAAACAAATAATTACCAAATAATCGCAGAAATATTTTTATTTAAAAATATTAAATAATATAATATAAAAAAAAAAAAAAGCTAATAGATAAAATCATATTGACTTATAAAATATCAGCTTGGTTTTTTATTAAATTAATCATATTCCAACAAATATAATTATATATTCTAAACCTTAAATCCTCTTGAATTTATATAAACGAAACGCACTGTATGACACACAGTTTTTTCTGGTTTGATCCGAACTTGATGGTCATCTCTTTGCATCCATCCCCTCAATTTGGTTGCTTTGTTGTCATTTTATGCACATTTGTGTTTGTTTGCCGAATGATTTGCACAAAAAAATTTGTTTTTCGGATTGCATATTGGACAACAGCGATGCGGGGCGAAGGGACAGAAGTTTTTTACATGAAAAAATTAATTGAGTTTTTTTCTAGTTGACTGCATTTTTAATGAAATCGTTAGGGTTCGCTTGTTGAATTCTGCTGCACTTCTCGACTCGAATGGCCTGTCAAATAAACTTTTCGTTCGATTTTTCTGGTCATTTCTGTGGAGATAATGCTCTGGGGATAATGGTCTATGGTAGTTTTTTGTTAAGGCAACATATTGGAAATTTGTGCGAAAATATTTGCACAGTTGTGGGATTAACTTAAAAAATATTTAAAAGCCGAGGCAACAAATTCCTCATAAGGTCAAGCATACCTAGTCATAAAGAAACCTTTCAAGGTACCAAGTCCAACTTTTATTGTCCACACAAGATATCACTTAAGGGTAATGGAAAAGGTAATCCATAAAAACCTTAAAATTATTGTCAGGAAAAGCAGTTTTCGTCATAGGAATGCAGTTAGTGGAAATAAGTAGAAAATCTTTCCAGGAAATAAAACGCTGTCCACACAAAAAGACATCATTACGACATCAAACTGAAAATGAAATCGTAAAAATTATTACAGCCACACAAGGAAAGAAAATCAAATTTATGGAGCCAAGGCAGAAGACAATTAAGGTGATCTCAGGAAAAAATGAGACCGAAATGAAAATAAACGACTGTAGTTTTTAATAAAAATCTATGATCTACAACAAAATTAGCCTAACATAATGGGAACTGTTCCCGGAATGCATTCAATCAAAATGTGTGCTCTCTCTCGTGGTCTTAATGTTGATTTAAAAAGTTATAATTAATGTGAAACGATCTTTTTATCACCACAACTTGATCTACATTTGATAGATGTATGATATCTCGGAGCAGAGAAGGTGCCACAAAGGTTAATTTATTAGCTTTTGACCGTTTGAACTCGGTGGGTCGTAGTTTGTCTTACTCAGTTTACAGATCGTCAAGCCGATCAAAAGTTCTGACCTCTGCGTGTTGGCATTTTTCTTCGATTTCAACTTCAGTTGATGTTCCACCTTAATGTGTGGTAAAGACCATTAAAAAAACTATACTCAAATGGAAATAGTTTATAAATTTGTTATGGTTTTTTCCTGTAAGCAGTAAAAATTCCTATTCGTTGTGTGCTTGAGTCGAAATTGATGATCGGAGTCAAAGAAATTAGTTATTTTTAGTTTATTTTGGGTTGCGAGTGAGACACTGATGAGGATGGATTTTTTAACACCATCTTTTTCTGAAAATTTTTTATGCAGTTTGACTGAGTAAATTAATCACAAGGCAGTTAATTGAAATTGTCAATAGTTTCAACACTAACTAAATATATAAATATATTTTCGTGATTATTAATTATTTTTCCAAAGTCAAAACTTTTTATTTGTGTAAATTATTTATTATATTTATGGTAAATTTATATACAAACTATTGAAATCTTCTTTATATTAATATGCTATTAATTCCATATTTTAAGAACTTACTCATGGCTTAGTTTACTTCCAAACTTTTACAATTGATTATAATTATAAAATTTTAATTTTCTTTCTATTTTAAATTTGTGAAGTATCTTTATCCACAAACCCTTTAAAATAGGTTTCTTATGCTTTTTAAACCCTCTTACATACCGCACGTGTCATGAATTGGAAAAGAAGAAAGTAGCCTTTCGATTTATATCTGTAATAACTGTTTGTTTCTCCTCCAGATCGAGTTACTCCTACGACATTTTAGGTCTCGAAGATCCTACGCAGCATCTATTTCAGATGATTTGAGCTCGTGCCCTTTTAATTTTCCAACCCCCGCAGAGTTCAACCTCAGAAAGACATCTCAGCACATGCCACACTTCACTTGACACGACGCTAAGATGCTGCCTCACTTTTCAGTTTTTATTTATTTGTCTGTACTCGGAAGATTGCTCTTATCGTTTTGAGGCTATTAGTCGAAAAAATGACCCAAAAAATTACTGTTAGCTTTAATGTTATTCTCAATAAAAAGAGATGAAGGCTATGTAAGGAATAGAAGATAGCCAGGAATGGTACTTATTAAACTTGAAAATAAATTAGAAGATTTCAGTTTAACTTATATATGATATATTTAAGGAGTTTTGGAAAGATATTTAATTTGACGAATATATATTAGGATTTCTTAAAAGTAATTTCCATTGGAAAATCGCTAAACTCAACGTATTTTTTATAAGTTAATGTTATTAACAAAGTAACAAAATTATTTTAATATTGCAAAGTGCTAAAAAGTTATTTTTCGCTTTATTTATTTAACAATTTAATATAATTTCATGACTGTCAGTTACTGTCTGAAATACGTCGTTTTCTGGGTCTACAGGGTATTAGAAACCTCAAGAAAATAGTGCCCTGCCACCCAGAGATGCTGGGCAAAACTCGACGCGCAATTAAAACTTTTCATGCACATCAACTTTCACTCAAGGAGAACTCCACCACCGACTGACAGACAGCGGCAGCGGTTCTTCTATATAGTCCCCTCGGTGCCCCGATATGCGCTTGTGTACATAGGGAAAAGTAATATTTTTCTAACAACCGACAGGCAATCAGCGAGCGGCAAACAAATTTTCCGTGGAAAGATCTTGAAATAAGATGATCTCCGGCGGCAGAAACCGAAACAGAAGCCGGAGCCGGAGCCGGAGCTGGAGCTGGAGCATCCAAGGCAGCGCACATGTCAGGGCTTATGCCACAAGTCAGCGGCAAGTGTCAAGTGTTTCATGCCACTTGGCCACCAGGGGAAAAAACACAGCAAACAGCAACAGAGCGGGGAAAAACTGGGAAAAATAAATCCATGTAATGCCTTCTGTGACAACACTCGAGGCGCTCTTCGGCTTGTCAAAAGCCAGCCGCATATTAAATGTGTTTTGCCTCCACAATAAATGATCTTTTGGGGATAAGACCATCGGCTGATGGCCCAACACATTCACGGATTTGGTTACAATCGATTGAGAGATGGAGATAGAAGTATTTATAAATCTAGGAATGGACCAATGTATGGAAACGGTTTATTTAAGCAGTGTACTTGTATTTATAAATTTTAACCTATTTTTTCCTCAAAAAATCATTATAAAAATAATAAACATTACAAATAATTCTCTTAATAATATCAAAACGAAAAATAGGGTCAACGTTTCATCAATTCCCAAAGGTAAATATTATTATTCTTATTTAAATCACGCTTTATTGGGTTATTTTCTCTTAAGTCCAATTTATTTTCGATGAAGATACTCCCTGTCCATCACGATCAATTCAAGAATCTTTCAAATAAAGAATGCCTTACTTCCACTTCCCATTTCCCTGAAGCTTAAACTTCATTAAGATCTCATAAGCTCCCGTTCAGCTCAATAAGTATTGTGATCACCAAATAAAGCCATTACTTTAGCTGCCGTCAAACTAACTGTTTCACTACCGCTTTATGGTTTGTTATCGACTCTATATTTATATTTATATTTCCCCAATCTCGTAATGATTGGACTTTATTTCTATGGCAAGCAGATGTGAGTTTTTCTGCTTCCCCCAAGGGCAGGCAGCAGCAGATCCACGATCTTAACCAAGAGACGACCCCATGCGGGCCTATTAGCCGGCGGCTTATGACGCGATGCCAACACCATTTAACTGTGGAAAACTGGGGAAAAGCGGGGAAAATGGGAGCCACATAATTTCTATGATTATGTTGAGTGCAAAGAGCAAACAGCAAAGAAGTCTGATCTTTTTCCTCGGCTGTCGGTTCTCGCCTAATACAACAGACCCGCTAATGCTAATGACGACGAACACGTGCAGGGACAAAGCAAACAGCAAAAAAAAATATATATAAGAAAAGATAAAAAAAATTAAAGAAACACAACTTAAAAAAAGAACAACAAACACAGCTAAACACCAACAACGATCGTTTCGCATAAAGTGCAACTTTGATGACTCTGAACGTTTTATGACAAGATCATGGCACGCGGGGCGATGTTAGAGTTTTCAGGGAAAATAAAAAATAAATATAACAAAAAATATAATTTAAAAATATATATAAAATATATTTGAAATTATTAAGACACTTTTCCTATCTCTAATAAATATAGAAGTAATTTAAATAATAATAAAACATGAAATCCTTTGTCATTCTCATTCTAATAATTTTTATAAGTTATGAGCAAGCTCCTAGAATCAGCAATAGAACGCATTAAACTACTCAACCTATCCTCGCAGTGGCTGCTCCTCTCTGGCATAATAATAATCATCATCATCGGCCTTTGGGACTTGGGACGAACGGACTGTGACTGTTGGCATTTGACATTTGATGGCGTGCGCTCGTCCCATAACCATTTCTTTAAGCTAATAACAACAGCCAGCCAGCAGCCGCCACACCAGCAACAATCATAATAAACTTTTCATCTTTTTATGTTATGTTAAATACGATGCTGCCGTGGAAGGTGCGGGGATCCGATCCGATCCTCACATCTGGAGACACTTTGTTAATGGTCTCTAGTCCCGATCCGAGTGCGCGCTGCTCCCTCTCTTAGGGCTCCCCAGTCCCTCGTGCTGTTTGCTTTTAATGCCATCTAAAAACTGTTTTTAAACGCAAATTAATGTAGGCCCTGGTCCAAGTTTTTATTTGAAGTGTTGACTGACTGACTGACGGACGGAGGGAGGGCCCTACTCCATTCTGTCTTGGTCTTGTGCCAGCGGTGATCTGATCCGATCTGCCTGCCATGTTTATTTCTTGTTCTTGTCGATTGTTATCTTTATGAAATTTTCACTCGACTTAATTGCATGCACACTCTTTAATGGCTCTTGAAATTGAAAAAAAAGAAAAATTAAAAATAAGAACAGAATATGGTAAAAAGACAAGCGTGCTCAGAAGCTAGGGAAATCTCTCCCTGGGGGAGCCCAAAAATAAAACCAAGAACCAAGTGAGTTTTACTGCTTATTAAATGTTACTCCAATGCTCATTCAAAAGGGTGCAATATCAGATATTTATAGGCAACGCTCAACTAACCATGAAAAAAGCAATCCTAAAAAAAGAGCGAAAACGTTTCAACTTCTATGGTTTGTCTGTAAATTATTGCATATATGCAAATAAAAAATACCTAAATAAATTGAACAAAAAAAATAGAAAAGTGGAGAAATTGTTTAGTGCTTTTTAATGGTATTTTGTCTTTCAAAGAAGAATGTATCTGTACTCTTGGAAAAGTTTCTAAAAGTAATATAGAATTAATTTAATTGTAGAGAATTTATTATCATATTTATTCCTGTACCTGCTAATTTCTTATTTTAAAGGTAAAAGGATAAAAGTATAAAAAGATATTTCAGAAATAATTCAAGAGCAAATTAACCATCATGGGAATATACATCCCAATAATATCCTATTTCCACCGCATACAAGACCTCCTTCCTCCCTTCCAATTGCCAATCTAATCTAAAATCAATGTTAACCCTTGGTTCGCAGAGTATGAAAACAAAATTCTAATGCCACAATAGAAAAGGAGATTCCACCGAAAAAAAGAAAAAGAGAAAGACATGCAAATCAGTTTTGCTCTTTTCCTTCTAGCCAGGAGACACACAACCCATAAAAATCATTCAAGCGGCGCCAGGCTATAAAAAACCAACACAAAACCAGGAAGGCAAGCCAAAAAAAAAAAACAATATATAAGTATATGGAAAAGGAAGAAAGCAGGAATGAATCTTTGGCTCGTTGGTTGGTGCTTAAGCATGTTGAAAGCGATTTACTCCGGGACGGGAATGGGATTTGGATTGGGTGTCTTTTGGCGTGTGATTAGCATACGCAGTTTGGCATGACACCCTTTTTGTCAAGGGGTTGGCATTATAGGGCTTATCAACCGACTTTTATTCGTTACACAAGTCAACTCCGCCTAGCGATAAGGGGTAATTCTACACAAGGATATATGTTGTCTCTCTTTTTTTTGCGTAATTTATATGTGAAATTTTTATTTGATTCTTTTTGGTTTGGGTAATGCGTGTGTTGTAACGACGGTTTCCGAACCGATGACATTATGTCAGATAAGTGAAATTACATGTTATGTCGAAATTTTTTTACAAGCGATTTTATATTATTTTTAGGCTTGGGGTAACACCCGCAATGTGTTATGATTTACTCTTGTTTTCCCTTTTTAATAACGCATTTTTTTTAGTTAACAAATTTTATTTTTTATTTGTATTGGAAAATATTTTGTTGAGAATGGATTTGTCTCTTGTGACATTATCGTACTTCGATAATTGACAAATGTATTTCCAATAATTACAAGTCATTAACTATTATTTCTGATTTTATTGGATTTTTATTATTTCCGCACAGAATCACTTATATTTGTAATATTAATAATGCGGTTTTTATACAAGGATAGAATAAAAATGTCCCAAAAAATGAGTAAACATTTTCTAAATATTATTTAGCATGTCAGACCTTTCAGTTTCTTTAATTAATATTTCAATAACATCAAACTGCAAGTTTAAACTGCCTTAAAAATATTTCTTAAATTTATTCTACCGTTCCAATTACTTCCACGTTGAATCCTTTAACACTTGCATTCCCATTTCGCCAACCGAAATGAGTTTGCAATCCCATTGAATTGCCCCAAACTGTAACTCATCAGAGCCCTTTTGTCCATCCCCTCGATGGAATTCGCCCCCTGGACAAACCGAAACGCAGGAAGTAAAATCTGGCAAATGCCATTTTTTAATTGAATTTTCATTACATTTCCGTTTCGACGGTTGCCCCGATGCAAAGCCACCGAAACAATTTAATAACTGGGAATCAGGAGTCAGTAAGTCCGTCCAAAGATATTTACATTTTTCTTTTATTTTCTTGTTTGGCCGTGTAAAAATATTTGGCTGAAATGTTTTCAAGTTTTATTTTCGCTCATCCTTTTTTCTGGGTTTTTATCATGCAACACTGCACCGGCGGCAACACGGAAAGCCGCTTACGTTGCACGGCGGGCAGGCAGGATTTGATTTTTGACTCGCTTTTTGCACTCTCGTTTTTGCATCTTTTTTATGATGATTAAAAGTTATCTTAATGTCGGGCTAGGTTTACGACAATGTTGTCCCCGTTGTCGCTTTTTGGTAAAAATTTCCGGGAAAACATAACAGGGTGAGAAGAGACTGTCAGGAGGAGTCATTCAGTCAGGGCAATGAAATGTTCATTCTGAATGGTTTTAATTGCGTCTAGCAATGGCATCTTTAATGACTGATGACAGGACACGAACTTAATGTCAGCTGAGGTGTGCTGGATGGGTAATCCTTTAATGTCGAAAGAGACTGTTTTATAGATCGAATTTGCTACGCTGAGAATAATGATTCATTTGTGTTGGCAAGTGAGGAAGAGTGTTTTTGTGATTAAAAGTTAGCTTAAAGGATTTTACATTTCCATACAATAAAGTCGAAAAATCAAATCTTACAAAATATATATTTTAAATTTGTTTTAGCACTAAAAATATTGAATGTAGGAATTTGAATTTATAAACACTCACATTTTATTCCCTTTGTTTATAATTTACATCTTGCACTTCTCAATCAATTGATTTTCCCCTCCAAGTAACTAACATATGAGAGGCAAATGCAGGTTCAGTGTTTTCTAACAGCTATCAAAAATTCAGCAACATGGTCAGTTGTTGATTAATGCAGACACATGTCCGTTGGCCAAACGCTGGGAAAAGGAAAATGAAGAATTTCGGGTGAAAACGTCCTGGTTGATTTGAAAATGCACTCAAAATCTAAGGCTTCTATTTGCCATCTCCATGACCAGGGCATGATGTGCCATTTTCATGTCCGAAAGTGGGTGGGACATTCGCAACTTGGTCCCTTTCTCCTCGCTCGATGTAATCCGTCATAGAATCTGCAATGAGGATGGGTGGGGATCCTGTGGGTGTGCGAGAGTGTGTGTGTTCGGGCAAAGCCAATGAACGGTAAACTTAATTATCCAGCTTAATTGTCAGGGATGTGAGTGGGCTTGTCTGCTTTATGGATGGTCCTAATGCAGCATTATTAATTGCCTGCAAGTGTAAATTCCAAGCCTGCAATGTAAATTGCAAAATTACAAGAACAGCAACCGAGCAGAGTGCGGTGTGTTCCCCATATCAAATAAATCTCATTCCCCTATTTTGTCTTAAGGGAAGACTGAGAAATATACATATTTATTTTTATACATTTTCTGGACTTGTTAAATAAATTGAATTCAAGAGTTAAATATTTGCTTCGATAATGTAAAAACCGGAAAAAGTATGCTTAAAGAATATTCCCATACATAATGGGATCTTCAATCGACTGTCTTTTACTTTTGAATGCAATACCAAACATTTTTCCCAGACTTTTCCCAGACATAAACTGAACATTTCAATTTCTGTTTGTTTGCCCAACAAATTTTCCGCTTGGCGAATTTTTATTGACAATTAAATCCGAAAGCAGAGAACAAATCGAGCACCCCTTAGCCATGGACGCAGCAAATTGAAATGCAAATATGCAAATTTCTTTTCTCTTCCGAACAATTTTTATTTTATTTTTTACCAGCGAGCTGTTGACATATGCGATGTGCATAAATTTCCGTTTTGCCTTAAAACATTTCCGCAAAATCATAATAAACGTTGGGGAGCACAATATATACATATATAGATTGCAAAAAAAAATTATAAAAAGGCAAGACAAAGCGGCAAGAGTAACAGTTGCTGACTTCAAAATAATAATTCAGCCGCAAGGCAATCAAAGCAAATCAGGATTGTGGTCCAGGATCTCGGGTCCAACGTCGCTCTCCCGCTGACGTGGATGATGATTTAGCTCCTTGGACCCGCGGGGTTAAGTGTGACTGACATGTGTATGGATTTCGCACAGATTCGCTCGCCTTTATTCCCTTTTCAGCAAAGTTAGTTGAGCGTAAAATATTCTTTCTCAAAGGGATACAAAGGTTTGCGTAAAGAAAATGAGCCACCAGAGGGGTTTGTGTGAAAACCGCTCTTTTGGTGACTTGTGGGCAGCTGAATTTATTTTTAAGGTAAAAAATCTCAACATGTTATATATTTCACATATTAATAAATTATTTAGGCATAGGAAATTTCAATGACTAAATACCAGTAGCTTTTATTCCTTAAATATCTCTAATTTATCTCAATTAAGAAAATCTAATTCATCAGTTAAACATGAATAGAAGCATTCTAGTATCCTTTTACTCAAGGGAATAACACATAAAGTATATCCTTCTTAGCTCCCAAAAAGAGCCAACAATCTCACCACACACACATTTTCATCCCATCATTTGCCCTAATCATTCTCATTTTCCAGCCCGGCTTTCCAGCATCTCACATGATGCACATTATAAGCAGTAAATTACATTAAAGACAAAAACGTATTGATTGCCTGAAAGTGCAATCCCCAATCTCCGATCCCCCGATTCCCCCAGACACCTCTCGCTGCATTCATCTGACACCTTTGAAGTATCTTTGTATCTCCGTCTTGGCACAATGAGCCGAGGCAAGGCCGGGCGCTGCTGCAGCTGCGTCGGTGCTGCATATAATGTAAAATAAATTGGATTATCCTTTGATTCATTCACAGTTTGTCGCCCGGTCTGGGCTGTCACATAATTTATATGCTTTACATATTTCAAATCCGAGGGCCACCTGAAAGTCGCTTGCAATCTCCCAACGCGATGCATTTGTGTGCCTGTGTGGGAGGCCCATTAATTTGCCGGGGTGTCAGTCAAAGGAGGCGATAACAAGTTTCGGCTGATTTGATTGCCGCCGTCTGCGATGAGCAATGAGCTGCTTAGATTTACCCTCGTGAGTGGTTGCGTTTACCTTTCCCCTTTGAGATCTGTTTTTAGGACTGAGCTGGCGGATCCTAAGGTCTTAATTGCTTTCGGCTGGAGGTGGGTAAGGGGTTAAGAGGTCCTGCATTCAAATGGGATAAATATAGGTTGTTAGAAAGGAAAATAATAAGCTAAGTAATAAAGAACTCTATAGACAAGTGGGCTTAACATTGAATAAATTATCTGGGAGGACAGTGCTTATATTATATTATAAAATCATTTCGAAAAATAATTTTATAAATTATAATTTTAAAGGAATATAATACATTTTCTTTCTTGAATTATATTCCTATTAGTTGGAATTTAATAAGAACTTAGTAGTATAAACTAAAAATATAATCTATAAATATATTGTAGTTTACTTATTTATAAATATTAAGTGACTTAAGCCCCATTATCTGTTCCTTTCTTCAGTCATCGCTGTTTTAATTAATGTACCAATCCCGGAAACCCTTATCTTCAAAATAATGTATTGCTACCGTAAACCTGATCCTTGGCCCGCTCATTAACTGAACTCCTTTTGGGCCCAATCGAAAGACAACTGCCCATGAACGATCGTCACTTGTGATTAATGATGGATGGATTGACCAGAGGAAAGGCAGAAAATCAGAGAAGATCTCCAATTATGCCATTTGCATTTACAATTCTGAAATTGTAAGCAATTATATTGGGCATTTCTTCACTGACCCCACTGATCGATGGTCGAAGGTTTTTGGTTGTTACTTTTTCATTCTTTTTTGGAAACTAGATAAGAATCGGAACAATAACAAAACGATGAACTGAAAATGATTAGTCAACACAATGCAGACGAGAACACTGACTGATACAGAGATGCGCTGGCAATAAAAAAAATTACAGACAATTTTCATGAACAAACGCCTTTTATGGTCGCACCAAAGGGAAAATGGAAAGGAAAACTATTAACAAATGTCAATTAGATGACACAGGCGCAAAAGTTGAGATTGAGAGAAAGGTTGCTTCGGACCGGGGTTAATGACAATGAGACGTGCAGCAGATACATCCAGCAGATACAAAGATACAACATAAAGAGAGATACATCCACAGATATGTTTGTCATTTTTCGGATACGTCTTTCAGTATTTTCTGTGGCAATGTTACAGATACAAATTTTCTGAACTTGTTGTTGGGTCCAATGATTTGTTTGCATTGTTAATTGGGCGAGGAAGGTGGGGAAATCCACCTGGGATGACTCAGAGGCGTGTGAATTTCAAATGATCGCCAGGCTTTTTACCGTTCTTTTATTGGGAAATTTATGCGGTGTCGGAATTTTGTGGGAGGAGTAATTTCGAATTTTAGTGGGTAATTTTCACCATCAAGTATACGACTTCACTGATAAGCTTAAGTACTCGTTGACCTGAAAGTTATTTTATTTTCTTTCTCTGACAAATAAAGACATTATTGGGAAGTGCCCTTATCTAAAATAAGCTTACTTTAAGTGAGTTTCATTAAGTTTTTATCTAGGTTTTTTCTTACAAAGATGGATTTCCTTGAAATGAAATCTTTCTTTTAGAGTGAAATATCTCTAAATTACCTTTTTCAGTTATTATTAAAATATTTCTATAACTAACTATGATTTTTAATTTAAGTTTAGTAATTTTATATACCACTCTTAGCCAATTTAATATTAACTGTGTTCTAAAATGTTAATCTATTAATTTTACAACTCAATTTCCCATTCGGCATTTTAGTTTTTTTTATAAAAGAAAAATCTGCATCCTTTTTTCACGACTGAAATCAATTTGTAGCACGTTACCTAAAATTAACCTTATTAGGTATTTCCATTTTATTATAATGCGAGACCTTTTCCAATGAAATAATCAGCTCCACTTCTTTTTATGTCTCACGTCTGCGCGCTCAATTAAAAATCGTCAGATGGCATGTGGAAAAACCCTTCCGGAAAATGGGGGATTTAAAGGAGCGGGCTTTCATTCAAGGTGTTTAGGTGGCAGGTGTCACTTGCCAGCTCAGCGAAGCTTAAACGCTTTTTGTACCATCAGAAATTAACGCCTGAAATGGATTTTAAGTGCGGCCTGGCTAATTGAAAAGGTGTTTGAACGTATAAAAAAATCTGTATAGAAAACAAAAGGGGCAAGCTAGGTGGAGAAAAACTCAAAACAAACCTAAAAAAATCACAGACGAGCCGAGCAATTGACCGCTGGGAAATGAACCCATAAACAAATTACAAACAAAAGGCATTTAAGGACCGACTGGGGACACCGACACGCAAGGTCCGGAGCATTTATTTATTAATCGCATGTCGGGGGACAAACCCCCAAAAAGGAGGAAAAATATTACACTAGCACGTAAGCCTTAAATACTTCTGGAGCGGAAGAACTAATTAACAAAGCAGCGGACTCTGACTCGGACCCAGACAGAATAACTTGACAGAAACTCATTAGCACGCTCGAACGTTAAAAATGTCGCGTCAAAATCAGCGCTTAATATTTTTTATGATTAGCCAACGACTAAATGTCTGCAAAAGTCCGGAATAACCGGGGGTGAATGTGGCGAATATTATTACTTTTATATGTAAAGCTAAAGCTTTACATGCAAAGACAATGTAATTTTTTTGTTGGTGAAAAAAATTAATAATTTCATAGGAAAAAACATTGCAAGGGTAGGAACTTGGAAGTATCGATAATAAATAGACAATTTATACAATTTAACGGATTTTTTTTTGTATTTTATTTTCCCTAAAAATCTAAATAATCTAGAATCGTACATATAATTCAACAACGTTCGCTTTCTATTTTTTGTATTATTCCTATTAAATACATATCTTACTGGAAATCTGCTTAAATATTCAGCTGTTTAGACAGGTGTCTGCGAGGTAACAGAGGGCGTGGTCAAAGTAATCATCATAACTCTGTGCGACGGAAAACGCTAAAGACACATTAATCACCGAAAAACAAAAACAAACGATGTGAGTGAGTTTTTCGCGACTTTTGCCGCCAGATCCATTTTAATTGTGTGCTTTGTTTGACTTTTTGGTAAATAAAAAGGAAAAATAAAGTAAAAGCCAAACAAAAACAAATACTGGGGACATGACACCCGCGGCTGCGTCACTCAGTTGTCAGTCCCGACATCCTGCTTCGCTCTCTATTCGATACCCTTTAATTTTAAGGTATTTAATTTTATAGAAAATATTTTCAGTATAAGAGAGTTTTACTAAATGTAATAACCGATAAAGAAAGAAGAAGTAAATTGTCGCTTGTGCTTATATTCACTAATATACATGTGATTAACATATTCTTAATTAGTAGATGATAGACGATGGTATTTTATTTTTGCCTAAAAAATGTAAAAATATTATATTTCAATAGTCAGTATATTTTTAAGTCCTATCCTTTCCTTATTTTATCCGTAATAAGGTGTTTTTGACGACCCAAGTGGACTGCTGTTTTGTAAATATGACGATAAATTCTCGATGGCCACTGCTGAAACTTTTGCTCTATTTTTTTGTTTGCCTTTTTTTTTGGCTTCCATTGCAACTTCATTTTGGCTTTTAATTTCCTTCTGGGATTTACGTAAAAGGTATCCTTTCTCCCTTTGCGTTCAGTCTGCAGCATCGCTTTTAATGGCCAGCGTCCAGACGGCAGCGAATTTAATATAAAAACTAAAGCCAGTACAAGGCAAACAAAAAACAGGAGCTACCGGTGGTCATTTGTAAGCTCAGACGAAAAAATATTAAGTGAAGAGGGTCGAGGAAATGTGAGATAAGCTCTTTAAGCCCTATTAGCTGGTGCATAAGTGTGTGGTTGTCTGCATAAATATGTTAACTAAGATTTTTAAAGAATTAAATTAGGGAAACATTGAGTAAAAGTAAAGAAGTACAAAGACCCCACTTAAAGGCAATTAATAATTAAAGCACCCCTTTCGAAACCTTCAATCATCTCACATTCTAAACTCCTAATTAATCAAAAAAGGCTTGTCCATCGGGGCATAAAATGTACAGAAAACTTGTCAAGCGCTAGACCTGAAACAAATTGCATAATGCTTAACCAAAAATAAAAGAAAATGCCTGCCATACATTAATAATTACAAGCACACAAAGGGCAAAAGTGTTGAGGCAAAATAGAAGCCCCTTCCTCGGCGAAAAGTTACCAACTCCCCTTTTATAATCCATCAAAAGCGGCGACAAACTTCACGCATTGTTAGGCAGCCAAAGTTAAGAAGGGGCTCTCGCAAATTAAAAGCCTGGCCAAAGCTTCACTCATTTCAAAAGTGTGTGCGATCTGCTCTGGTAACATGGCTACCTTCTAGCTATTTTGGGTTTACTGTTGTAAATATTTTATATTTCTTATTAAGTATTTTCGAAACCATATATGTATAATCGTTTGTATGTGTAATGTTTGTATAAATATAGTAAAATGTTGTATTTTATTCTTCATAGATTATTCACACATGAACACGTATAAAAATCCGGCTCGAAGGACCAACATTTATAATTAGACGTATACACTTAACATTTTTTTTTTTTCAGTTTCTTCTTAAAATTTTCTTTAATAAATATTCTGGAATAAAGTTTGCTTAGTTATTCATAAAGTAAGTTAACAATTCATAAAGTTAAACTTATTTAAGCTCACCTAATGTGTTAATTATATTAAAAATGGTAACTATATATTACAAAGGAATGTAATTACAAATATTATTTAGATGTGAATTATATGATAATGCAGCCAACAAATAATTATGGAAAAACTTTAATATTTATAGTATATAATTATATATCTATCATAAATTCCCCCATTACCCCATTTAGACAATATTTTTGAAATTTATAGCTTCTCAACACTGTGCGTGTGAGAGAATTTGTGGGTGGGCCCACAGTTCAAGGAAGTTAAGAGCAGCATTTAAAAACTGAAGAAAATGGGGGAACCAGCAGCTTCTTTTATTGACAATAGATGGAAGGCTAAGCAAAGATTCCCTTTGAGTTGTAATTTTTAGCCATTTAGCTGGCCCGGCACGTTTTGCATTTAGCGCGTAAAATAAATTTGCACAATTTGTGACAAGAGTGCGAGCAGAACTAGAGGCAGGGGCTTGAGTAGTCGTCGAAAAAGGGGGGAGGCAAACAAATTGACAGCGAAAAGGAACAGTGGTTAAAATCGATTAACTAAAATTTAACAACTACCAAGACATTAACCAAAAATTTACAACTATTAGCTCTTGAAATTTATTATCTATTAATGGTTTTTATTTGTAACATTTATATATTGCGATTGTTTCACCACTCAAACTAGTTTATAAAACATTTGTTATTAATATATTTCCGGAAAAAATTCTTTCATTAAATATAAATCAATTTAATTATTATTCTCAATATTTTTTAGCGAGTCCTGCCACTGTGCAGTGTCGTTGGTGTTGGTCTCTTTGTCCCAAGGAGGCGTCACAGTGGGCCGGCTGGGCCCCTGTGGGTCGGCTAATTGTCATGCCATGCGAGACTTCTCTCCAGCGGTTGTCTTGGGGACCGCTACTGATTTTTCTTCTTATTTGCGGCTCTGCACTCGGTCCGTCCATCAATTGACTTTATCTATTTGAACTCGCATGTTAAAAATATCAATTTGTTGTCTGCCCAGACTTCTGACTTTGCCCGTTTCTGACTTTCTGACAGACACTTCGGCCCGCTCTCAACTGGCTCGGCTGACTGGCTGACTCGCTGGCTGGCTTTGCTTTTAGCCAGGTCTGCAGTAGAATCGCAGCTTTGCGTTTTTGGTGTGATTTATGGCCACGCGGTGGCATAAATGTAGGTGCGGCCGGCTGCCACATAAATCATTGTTCAACTCGGCAAATGCAATTTTGCGCAAAATGTTCACTTTGCTATCCGAGCCGAGGTCTCAGAGAGCCTTTGGGGTCGCTAAGCAGGCTTAATTTTTGGTAATTGCTTGGGTAGGAGCTTAAATTATTAAACTATATCTAAGAACTAGGGATATAATTAGCCTTAAGTGATTTATTTAAACAGCAAAACTAGTTTGTTATTTTTTATAGATTTATTTTTACTTTAAGTACAATTAAACATAACTTATAACCAATTAAATGAAAGGCAAATAACATAATTAGACAGAAAACTACCCAGGTCCATCCCTAATCTTTTTCCAAAACTCTATTTCCTGTGGAAATCTCCCATATCCCGACACCTGTTATATTTTCACCCTCCCTTCATCCTTTGGCAAGTCATTTGACCATTCGGAATCACTTAATGTGCCAGGGAACCCAAATTTTCCAGGTCCTTCAGATCAATTATGAGTCCGAAAGGCAGAGGGACCAAGCCTAGAAATAAGTGTGCCACTTGTGGATGGAAAAGAGCCCGAGTAAATTATAAGGTCGGTGGAAATCTCGGGAGGGCTAAACCCCACATGAATAATTCATCGAGTCAACTGAGTGGCTGCGGCTGCATTAATGAGTAACGCTTCTTATTTACCATGATGCCGCAAAAAAGAAAAAAATAGAAAGAAAATTGAGAAGTATTCAGCGAGACAAGTTTAATTAGAGTGAGAAGCCAAGTGAAATTGTCTTATCATAATCATTCCAGCCAGAGGAAATTCTCGTGATTTTTGCACACAGACTGGACTGGAAAATTGTGTCTAGTCACTCCACACACATCAATCATAGTCGAAGTCCCTTCAGACAGCCGAGTTAATGGCCAAGGGATCCTGGCCAGATATAATGGGCTGGGTGTTTGCGTGTCCTCGGACTTTCGGTTGGACAAGTGCATGATTAATTATTTTATTATCTATAAATTGGTTTTGTCCCCTCGAAGCGATGATGGTGGACCTTTTTCCAGCTAAAACTACCTTTGCATACTTTGGGGCTTGCTCGGATTACTCGCTTTTCTTTCCGGCTTTAAAAGGTTTTCTCACATCACATGTCACCGTGTGCTCCATCATAATTTAGGCCACTAAAAGCTCTTGGTCCCGAAAAACGTTGTTCTTTTTTTAGTGAGAATTTATTCCGCAACATGACCGAGGATATTCCACTTCAAACTGAAGTAGAGCCACTTGTAGCGGATAGGTTCAATATTTTTTGCCAAGAGTTCGCGGAAAATCTGTGGATTCTGTTCGATTCGCCCATTAAAAATGTTTCAGCTTTTTATGGCTTATGGCGAAACTCTCTGGCCAGATTTGGGTCAGCCACGGCTCGCGTTTAATTATTAAAGTTTTATGACACTGTCTTGGGGAAGAGGGAAGCGATTTTATGTGAGATATTGCGATGACAGCTTTAATGGCACAATGAGAAATAAATGGAAGTGTACAGGGTCTTTGAAAACTCGAAAAAAGATATACAAATCCAAACTAGCTTCAGAACCTAATTAATCCAGAACGTGAGAAACTCTTTTCTTTTTTTGAAGCCCAAATTAAGCCAATTAAAGTTCAAGCCGGCTCAAAAGTTCATTTCTTGGCTCAATTTCTGTAATCATTTCCACCGTGGGGAGTCGATCTGATCCTCCAATTAGCGGTTAGGATCATAAACCTGAACCAACAACTAACTCAATCATTATGCAATTAAGCGGCACACATTTCCCCCCAGATTTATGGCTATATCCATATCGAACGGAGGGCACATTAAATCACGCGACCCATTAATAAAATTGTTTCAGTCGCGTCGCGCCATAATACTTCTTTGGGTTCCGACACAGAAGTCCCAAATATTTAATCATTGTCGCTGGGCTATCATACTTGGGGCCTTGGGATACATACATAGATGCCATAATTCTGTTGAAAACAATTTGTACAAGTTGATTTCATTCTCGAAAGGCAGCTGCGGGCTTCGAGTCAAAGATTCGAACAGTTTTATGACCCTGCTTGGTCTGCCATTAAAAACGATTGTGTAAATTCTGGAAATAATCCAAAACTGATATAAAGAAGGCAACATAGAGATCACACTTAGCGTTCCCGAAGAAGTCATAAAAATAATAGATTACCGAGAGCAAAGCTCAGTTGGTCAAATGTGGAAATGTCCCTCAGATATAATTTTGTTTTATTTATCACTTTGATGAAAGGGATTTCAGAGAGAAATAATTACCTTTTTAGGGATCTTAAGAGCTCCATTCAGAACATATAAGCGTTTATTTTACATATATATTATTTCCCATATTAAAATAATTTTTAGGGCCGATTTTTCAATGTCAGGTTAACTTTTGTCTTTGAGGTAGGCCACCCAAATCATGTTTTATTTATCTGACTTGCAAATCCTGACTAGAGGAATAGGTCTAGGTTAAAAAATATCAGTCATATAATTACTAAATTGTTATTCGGAGTTAAGTAGACCACCCATATCATGTTTTTATTTATCTGACTGGCAAATCCTGAGTAGCGAAATAGGTATAGTTTAAAATCTGTCACAAACATGATTTTGGCGACTAGTATTTATATTTATTGTTTAACCCTTTGTTTAGTTATTTGTTTGTTATCTTTGTTTAATTTTTATTCATTTAATTTTGCAATAGTTTCTGATTAATTCAGCTTAATCAACACTCGCCAGCCATTAGTTAATGAACCTCATTTGCATTTGACGAAATAGCGCCTTTTTAAGAAAAATAAATAGAAGCACTTTCAGCATTGATCAAATCATTGATCGACATGAACCCACACAATTTGCAGTTTTTACTCCATGCAAATCGCTGTGTGGGATTAGACCAAAAGAAAAAAATCCAATTAACACTTTTAGAACGTGCCAAAAAACGTTATTGCGCAAAAACTTGATTTATGCGGCTAAAAAAAAACCGCGGGGAGTAGATAGGGAAATCGATTGGAGGTAGCCACAGTGTCTGAGCCAGTTTGGTTGAAAATCAAATGGAAACCCTCACGTTCGCGAAACGAACACCCACGAATCTCAAGAACCCACAAAATCAATCAACCTCGATTTGAATTTTCCTCTTACAGTCAAGTGCAAAAATAAATTATGGAGAATTGTAAATATATAATACCTGGGTCTATTTAAAGGCAAATAAATGTTGTAGATATTTTTAACTTGTATAAAACAAATATTATTATAAAGCTTGCCGTTTAATTAATTTTATAATTCAATCCAGTTGCCACAATTCTCTAATTCCCAATTAAAACCAGTTAAAGCAACATTGAATTACTTTTAAAACGGTAACAATATTTTATTGCTTTATTTTCAAAACTATTGCCTTAAACACATCTTATTTTTATTCCATAAAAATCGGTTAATCTTTAAAATACGGCCATAAACCGCACTGTATTAA
This sequence comes from Drosophila rufa, assembly GCA_018153105.1. Taxonomy (NCBI): domain Eukaryota; kingdom Metazoa; phylum Arthropoda; class Insecta; order Diptera; family Drosophilidae; genus Drosophila; species Drosophila rufa. The sequence goes on from JAECXS010000085.1 coordinate 12,319,704, forward strand.
GCCGTATACACTTGTATCTCTTTGTAGTTCATCGTTCGTAGTAATGAATTGCCGTGATTTAATCAATTGTGGCAGGTGTTTGGTTTTTTTTTGTACTTTGCCATAAAAAAGACTGCACGCAGCCAGCAATCGAAACTGGTTGGAACCGACTTGGAGCCGAAAACCACTTTGAAAATCTTTTTGCCGAGGTCTTGTTTGATTTGCTCAAATTAGCGCATGCAGAGAGCCGAAAACCTGCTGGCGTCCCCCACATGAGAAAAACGAAAATAAAAATAAAAACACTCGCAACATGTGGCACGTTTCGCTGGGCAGGCGATTGAAATTGAAAACTTCGCAGCAAATTGTTGGCACTTAATTGAGTAACTTCGATCGATCTCTCGATGTGCTTTGCATAAATTGAAAGGCCTCCTCGATATTCTGGGAGTGGGTGCGTGACATAGGTGTCCGTCGTCCGTAGTCCGCATGATCGGGTCTCTCATTGTCTGCGATCCACAGGGGTCGCAGGGACTGGATACCGCAGCTCCGGCCAGGTGACCGGGTGACCACAGTGGATTGCAACTTTATTGATTCGATTCAACAATTGAAAATTGTTGATCTTTTGTGGTTGCCTTTCTGACACAATTGGGTCGTAGTTCCTAAGGTCGTGCAGGTGGTGTGGAGGTGAACTATTGGACAATTGAATTAGTTGTTAAGAAAAAAATATGTGAGCTGTCGGGGATTCTTAGTAATATTTATATGGCAATTTTTAAACACACAGAAATTTATTCTAAGTTTAATTTCGACTTTTAAGGAAATATTATATTTTTATCGAGAGCATAGCCTTTAAAGATCTGCCATTAATTTATCATAAAATATATTTTAAAGCAAACAGTTTTTAAAAAGTGTTTTTTTTTATCAGGTTTCTTTGTCTAAATATTATAAAAATTACTGATCATGCCAAAACCAAAAATAAATACTCTAAAAATATTTTTAATGTTCCGTTTTTAATTGCATTTTTGAAAGTCCTTTTTATCTCAGTAAAAAATTATATTTTTAAAGCCTTTCGCTTTCAAAGATTTTTATTTTTTTGTTAATATGACAATGATATATATTTGTGTAATATAAAAAGTAAACTCATCTCATTTTAAAGATCTTCTCAACTTCAACAATTCGGAAGATCAAAACCCACCCAAATCCTTCACCTTCTGAACACTTTCTAACTCTGCCGATCGTCTATTTTGACAACCACTATCAGACCGCCAACATTTTTGCCACCATTAAAGAATGTTATGATCGCCTTGACAATTCCCCGAGGCACTTGCTGCGGCCAGTCGTCGGTGTTGAAGATAATATTTTTTATGTAGAATTCGCCTTCGGGTACGGGGCAGAAATCCTCATCGACCAGCGGGAAGTTGGTGGTCTCTCCCTGCTTTAAGGAAGGCTGGACGAATTGGACGAAGAACTTCTTGAAGCACTCGCAGATGCTAGTCTGAGGGACGTCCATGACCATGCGCTTGAAGTCGCCATCGCCATTGGGACTGGAGTAGAGCTCCACAGAGACCTTGAAGTCGTCGTTGTTCATCTCGCCAATGAACTTAAAGGATCCATTGAGGGCCCTCTCCCGACCGACAGTTTTCAGACCATTAAAGATCACCAAGGTCTCGGAGTCGCCCTCAAAGGGCTCCAGCTTTTCGTTGCTCACCACATAGGATTGCTCGCACTTTTGAATTATTTTATTAATATTTAATTATTATAAATAATCCAAATTCACCTTAATATTGTGCAGCATGTAGAGAAGTAAAATCGCCAAAGTCCACTTCATTTTCAACTGTCGGTTGCTTTTAACTGAATCCGTCCTATTTATTGGATAGATTTGACTCGCTTTCGGCACGCGATCTTCATGTTCCCATATAGGATATTCGAAATGATTAACGATCTTGGTTTGCTGTTTGTTCATTGGCAACAATGTTTTGCTGATCGTGATCTTCAAATTCCAACAAGATATCTGTCAAGTTCGAAGCTTGTTAAAATTTAATTGATTTGATGCTGTGTTATTGGTTAAAAAGAATTAAGTTCTGGGAATGTTAAAAAGTTATGAAATGAGTCATTTGAGGTATATATTTTAAACCTTATTTGCTTATTGTGATTAATTTCTTTTAACAAATTAATAAAAATATAATATAATAATAAGGCATTTCCTTTCTAGTCTGCATATTATAATAATTTTTCTACAAGTTTATTTATTTTTAATTATTTTATTTTTATTTATTTTATTTTTATTTATTTGTAAATCTAACACAAATATGTTCTGAAAACAATTCTTCTTCTCATAAAACACAAAACAATCAAAAAGATATCTTCCCTCCTTAAAAAACACCTTCCAATTTTCGATCCCCCATCAATCCGTGTTCCGTCTTGGTGTTGAAAATCCAACTATAATAATTCAATTTGCTGGAATCGCCGCCAGTTCACCTACCCCCGGCCAGATGTTGGCCCCCAAAAAATTCAGCCGAAGTCCCATCAACAGATCATCAGCATTTGGGGGAAATTCCCCCTAAAAAGAGCGATAATAAAGCATTAATTGAAAAGTTATAAACAAAAGACAGGCAGCGGCGAACTCGAAGACAAAAGACACGAAAGTGCGCAGTGCCAGAAAAACTAAACTCAGCAGGAGATATTTTACATTTTCACGGATGGATTTCCCCAGAAAGTGTGTGTGCGCCAGAGCAGAGGGCGCGTTAGTTTATATTTATAACAAATTCATTCAAGATCCAACGGGGAAAAGCGGCCACATTTCGGAGGGTGGTGGAGGCATCGAAAAAAAAAATTAAATAGGGGACACACACGCGCCCGCGCCTGCCACAACCTATAAATAGGAAGAGTCAAATGAGAGGGGATTTTCCGAAAAATGAAAACGTCACTTCAACTTGGCATTGCCCGCTTTTCAAGGGGGGCTTGCCACCCATTCCTAGCCGAAAAGTGCGTTAAATTGATAAAGATAAACTTAATATACCTCGTAGATTTATTTATTAAATTATTAAATATTTAATAGAGATTTTTAATTACATTTTATAGATGCTTTGTATTAAAAGATCATTTGAAAAAAATTGCAATATCCACACAATATGGTTTCAAATCTAACAAATTATTTAAGTTAAAAATCAATTCAAAGTATCTAAGATAGATCCTTTTAAAATTATTTATAGTCTACAAAAATGTTATTTATCGAGATAAAAAGATTTAAAGCTAGAATTTAAATTTGGCACTTGGCAATTATCACACAATCTTGTACTATTAAATTTCTTAATACAAACTCATTAGATTTCATATAAATTTCCAACTATAAACAATTCCAGAATACCATTACGCCGCAAAATTACGAGGTATCCCAGAACACAGCCATCTGCAAGCCCTAAACTATTCGGTGCATTTTCCAAGTAATATGCAACACATGTTCTATGGCCCATGGGGGAAGTGTGCTCCTGCGCCTGCGCCCCGTGCCACAAAAAGGAAAACGGAAAAGTGCCCGGGAGTTTTCCCTTTTGTCAAATGGAGCAGCACACGAACGTAACGTCAAGTGACAGTTCGCTGTCCTCAGCCAGGCATGACATTAGATGATGCCTTGACTCGGATCAGCACCCCAAAAACCCCAAGAATAAGGGGGAGCCACAAGATTCCATCTTTCTACCAACTCCGGCAGCATTGTCAATCACAAAAGTTAGAAGAGGATTTATTAGGGAAAAAGGAAAATCCTGATTTAGAGTACAGTTTAAATTAATATTTCTATGAGGCATAGAAATATAAAAAATAAATAAAAACTTGGTAGTTACTTACTGAAACCATTTACATTGTCGTTTGCCCAAGATCTGACGAAATACCAAATACAACGGGTTAAGAAACCATTAAGCGAACCACAAAATTGAGCATATTGCGAGGCTTTTCTATCCCAGATTAATGATCACTCCGCTGGCTTTGAGTTCGCCAAGTGGTCGAGCAGGTGACAGGCATTAGCATAAATCGCAGAAATCGCTGAAAGCGAAGCGAGCAGAGCGGACAGGTCGGTCAACAATTAATGGACACCTACACGAGACGATGGCCAGGTCTGGCTGGACCTGGCCAGCGGATAGCCTCAGCAGTATAAATCAAACTTTTAATTATGGTGTAATTAATGTAACGTATTTCAATTAATTAAATGCACTTTGATTGGCGTCGTTACCCAAAGGCAGCTCAGCTAAGAGACCGATCAGCGACCAGCAACGCCCAGGCACAGACCAAAACGTAAGTTGAGAAAACCCAAAATCTGTAGAAAAACAAAAACATTACGAAACCTGAAAATTTGCGCGCCAAAAAAAAATCGGCGAGGAAAATGCAATATCAAAACAAGCCAGCGACAAAAACAAGAAGTATGGCTTGTAATCATTCGTACTTGAGATGCTCTTTGAAAGGATATATTTTGAGAGGCCAATGGAGAATTTATAACTAAAATTAATGCTTAAAATTTATTTTTTGTAACACTAATTATTTTGGAAAAGATATTTAGATGTATTACAGATAAACATTTATCACCATAATAAGTAGTTGATAACCAGAAATATACATTTAAGTTTGAGCTATGAGGAATTAGTTAAATGAAATTAAAAGTGTCTTAATTCTAGGAATTAATTATTAAATACCCTTCTGAAGGTCCGATAAGATTCCATTCCCCGATAATCCCCCAATAAAAAGAGTATCCCAAACAGCTGTCCGTGTTGCCAAAGCAGGTGATAAGGCGGCAGTGGCAACGTCTACCACCAAAGCTGCAACTCGATCCGCATCAAACGTCGTCATAAACCAGCTGCAACTAATGGAGGACTGCAGGAGGCGGGGGGCGTGGCGTGGGCGATGGAAAACTCAATTGCGTCGTTGCGAAAATTAACTGCAATATGCACGGGGCCAAAAGAGGCCGAAAGACACTTGTGGCACAAATGTTAAAGGCTCGCCACAAGGCCTGGTCCAACTTCGCGCTTTTTTTTCACTTTAAATACACAGTAAAAATTTGAAATATTTTTGAAAAATATCAGTGAATTTTAGTGCTACTATGGGGTGAACAACCAGTTTGTGTAAATAAATTAAATAAAAAACTGACATAATTATACAGACCTAAAAAGATATCGAGAAAGAACACACAGTTTGAAAAATTGATTTTTTTATAAGATAGCTAGTGGATAGCTAGTCAGAATATTATTTAATAATTAAATGCATTTATTTCATTTAACGTCTATATTCACACTGCAATTATTTTAATCAAGAAATAATAACTATTCTGAAGTGTTTCGACAGCAGAATTCCAGGACTTCAAATAATAACGAAAAGCTAAAATATAAGCCTTAATTTTGGAAGGCTATTTCTTTTAGTAATACGTATACGTAATATTTTTACTATTATAAATAATTTTTTGGTTTTCATTTTTGTGGACATTTTTCTCTGCGTGGCATGGCAACTTTGGCTTCCTACGTTTCAGGCCAATTCAAGAAGGCGTCGCGTCGCGGCTTCCGTGGCAGGTTACAACAAATTTGTGGCCTGTTGTTGCTGTTGGCTTGGCCTAATGCGAAAGTTGTTGCCCTTGTGTTAGTGTGCAGTCGTTGTGTATTCGTGCCACAAGTGGCAGTGCCAACCAGCATTGGCCTACATAAATTATTTTCAAATTTAAAATAAAAAGTGAGAAATAATTAAATGGTCTTGTATCGAGAAAAAGTAAAAAATGAAGTACAAAACTTAAATAAAATGTTCGCGAAAGGTATAAAGTAGTAAAAAGTAAGATACAAATTGCAAACTTCTTTTATGGAGTTATTTTTATTTTAAATTGTATTTAGATCATTTTGATATAGTTCTCGAAATCTATAAACAGAATATCGAAAATTTATTTATAAAGAGGGTTTTTAATTGTACAGTCAAGATAACAGATGCTTAACTATTAGTCTAAGCTAACGTCCACCCAAAATATAGTTTGTGCTTCTCAATGCTAAGTTAACCGATAGTTAAGTTTGTATATTTAGCTATCCTTCCTAATTACTTAATATCTTTATTGATATAATGTCTAGAAAGCCATTGCATGACAGACAATACAAATTTTAACCAGTTCATATAACCCACACGTTATCTATCCGATATATTAATAAATGAGCTGTGAGAGATTCGTTTATTTATGAAACATTAAGTGTTTTAAATTTAATTTACATAAAAAAAGTAATTTTCTAAATAAATCCTTACAAAATATAAATAATCTTTAATATTTAAGGTTTTGTTTTCCTGTTGGTTAGTGTTGTTTGCCAACCACGTCACGCGTCAAACTTTGTACGTGTTGTTTCGTTTGTTGGTCAAGTGGCCAGCGAACAACGAGCAACAACAGCAAAAACAACCACGGACAACATTGACAATAACAAATGCAACACGCGCTTAATTTTTATTAGACCTCATGTGGTGCGCATGCGCAGCACCGAATAACCGTTGCACACGGACATACGGATACGAATGCATCTGTATCTCGGCGCACATGTGCGCGTAGATACATTTTTTGGGGCCAGCAATTGGCATAATTGACTGGCCGGGCCCGGACCTGGGCCCCGTCTGGTCAGATATGTGAGGTGGGAGAACCTTTCGGCTAACATATTGAGCCACTCCACGGACAATTGATTTATGTCCATCATTAATAACAATCACAAGAGCGGTCCGAGACAAATGTAAAGCAAGTCAGTTGAGTGACAAGGAGGTGGAACCTTGGGCTACACCCACACTGGATGTTTTTTGGTTTCCAAATTGGGATCTTAGAGAGGGTATAGCGCTGATTTTTCACTTCTAAGTTATTTTTTGGGGTAAGTTGGATGGGAAAAAGATAAGTAGAAATTCTAAACGAATTTAATTAATCAATTAACAACTCAGACATGTTAAATAAATTATGAAAACTAAGGGATTTGTTTTATGTAAAGGAAAAGAATAATATAAATAAGTTTATATATTGATCTAAAAGAAATCAATTATTGTATGAGACAAAATAAGAATACTATAATTGTTCTTAAATTGAAATTAAAATTATTATCATTTTAGGTAATTCTTAGCGTCTTATTATTAATATTCTAGACAAAAAATTGAATTTAATTTAAATTTATTGCAAATGCTTGCAAAGCGCTACAAGTATTAAAACAATCATGAATTTAGTTATTAGGAATAAATCCTTACAAAATAGAAAGAATATAGATATATAAAACATAGCAAGATATATTGGATAATATATTTTAATTCTACAAAATAAAATTATAATATCACAAAATATTAAGAAGTCAGTAATACATGTTTTATTTGCTTTTCAAAAGTTATTTTTGTGGAACTAAAAGTCTTTGTTTAATTTGTGTTCCTCAATTAAAATCCAATTAGCAAGTAAATGTTTACAATTAAATTTCAATCCCAATGGGCTAAAGGGATCAACAGAATACAATGTGGATAGTAAGCTTAAGACTGTATACTTATAATAGTAAAATCATTACAGTAAAATAATATCATAAAATAAAATAATAGTTAATTCGGCAATCCGTTATAATATTATGAACTTTAAATAATATATATGTTCACTCTTAAGTTAAATTTCACAGTGAATGTAATTTCGCCATATTCGGTTTCTATTTCACAAATTAAGAACCGAATCTTATATCACTTTCCCGCATTGTATTTTGCAATTATCAGCAATAAATTGGTTTATGTCGGCAGCTTCACATATCAAGCCATACAGATTTTTATGGGCCCCTCGCCGTCGTCTATATTTAGATATCGCCACAATGAAGAGCCAAGCAAAACAAAAAGCGAATCCAGCCCGAACTAATTGCCATGTCCACAATACTGGTGCTTATCCTTGATCATCAATGGTTCATTAACTCCGGCTGAACTGCTGAATCTGTTGGGAAAATAAAGAAACGAAGACAACAATGCCGCGGAGCGTATTTAATACAATTAACTTGCTGCGTTATAAGATTAACCCCATCGAAGGGGCAGACTTGCAGGAGAGTCGAGATCAGGCTCCTGCCCAGATTAACAATCAATTAAAATTGACAAGTGGTCAGGGGAAGCCGGGAAGGGTTAGGGTTAGGGAAAATGCAAGAGAGGAAAATAATTACGATGGCTGCATAAAAGGCGCCATTTAGCTCCGGCTAACGACACGCAATAATTACGCCCAATTAATCGCAATAACTTTTGCAAATTAGATAATTTCGGTTCACGTCCCGGGGTCCGGGTCCAGTCCGGAGAACGAACGAGCGCTCCTCCAGCTGCCCTGGGGCCACATTAAATGTAATTCTTTTCCTGAAAAGAGGGAGTTTGGCCGGCACAAGATTTTCCAGCACGCCACTCAAATGTGTGTAATCAGGCATCGCTGCACTTGTCGCTCCTCCATCGGGTCCATCTGCTCCAGCCCCCAGGGCAGACCCAGAAACGCCCCAGCTTCTGTGACAATGTATGGACACCCTCCTGATGGGTGTGTTTGGGTATATAAAAGCGGAAAAGTTGTCCTATAAAATTACCTGATGCAATCCACAATTAATTCATTAAATTAAATACAAGCTTATGCTTAAATTAACAAATAAACTACACTTAATTGTAGTGCTAACTTTTTTATTTTATTGGTATTATTTATTTAGATTGAAATTAATAACTGGGCAGTATTATTTTTATTCGATGGCCATTGGGTCTTTTCTTGTAGTTCTTGTATCATAATACTAGTAATTATTAGTTAATAAAACTATTAATAATATTCTATAGAAGCACTTTTGGCTGGCTAAGCTTTTCCAAGTATTTTTAATACTTCTTTTTTCAAAAGAACCTTTTTAATTGTTCCTTAAACCACATATATCTTATAGCTCCCATTTAAATTAACTCTGGCGCTTGTTTATTGCCTAGCAGATATCAAACAGTCGACTCCTCTGCTTAATATCTATAATTTATTATTTCCTAGTACAACTTTTTTATTCCTGCCCCCAGTGTGTCCGCCACTTGCTGCACTTCTAGTTGTTGCTCTTCTGCTGCTGCTGTTGCCTGGGCTGTTGCTGTTGCTCCATCAAAAGGCTGTTCTGCAAATAAATTATTGCCCCGTGCACTTGCGCCTGCCTCCCCCTCCTGGCAGCCCGGCCCCACCTCGACACCAAGGCTCTGAGGCAAATGCCTACTTAACCAAGGCGCAATGCTAAAAATACAATTGAACCTATTGCTGACAGCTGTTGCGTAAGCCGCGGAGCGGTTGAGACTAGAAAAAGGGGGTCTATTCTGGATAGGAATTAAATAATTAAAAAGGCAAAAGTTTATGTAGAATTCTTAAGAAATTGATAAAGATTTTAAATCTGTTAAAATTATATAGAAAAGGATACTACAACATGTTCTAACTTTTAAAAAATATTTTGGGGATGCCACATATATCACTAGGGCTGTGAAATTCCTTTAACTGGTGCTTAAAATAAATCTTTAAAATATTACATCGTAAATAAGAAATCAATTTAAACTGAATTTGGTACCCTAAACATTTTGTTGGATACTTTTAGACACCTTCTTTAAGGATTTCAAAAGCCTTACGATTTCTGTGTTACATTATAATTGATTTCGAAATTTTTGGACACATTTTAAATTGAATTTAAATTAATTTCTCTTCTGCACCTTCATATTTTAATATATCCATATCCATATCATGAAAGCTGTTCTAAATAAAAAAGCCATAATTATAATCAAACACTCGTAGATCCTAAAGACTTAAGCAGAACGCCATAAAATTATTCTCAAAATATCTTAACTATTACTCCTACTTTATAAACATAACCTTTCGATCTAATGCAATAAAAATTAATATACAATTCATATAATCATGTTGGAGTTTACCCCTAGAGCTCAACCCCTTTCTTCCAAAACTCCGCTCCTGGGGGAACTCAATTTATCAAAAAGGCAGCACGCCAGCACGAGAGCCAGCAACGAGCTCCAGCAACGTGCTCCTCCAACCAGTCGAAGTGCCCTCCGGCGGAAAGCCGAGGAGGAGTCGTCTTCGTCTAGTGTTACATAAGCAAACTCGAGATGCGAGCTGAGAGCTGCGAGCAGCAGTTGGGTAGCTTATCTATCTGCGAGTATTGGCTGCTGGCTGCCGGCTGTTGCTGCTGCTGCTGCTGCTGCTGCTGGAGGAGCAAGGAGCAGATCAAGTGGCACCGGATCACCGGTGCCCACAAAAAGGGGGAGGAGAGCGGCGACGGGGCCGCGACAGCTGGCAAAAGGCGGCGGCACTGTACTGGAAAGGCCAATTCTAGATCCCAAGATCCTGCTCGGCCAGCATTATAAGCTCCAGGCGGGCACGCGTCAAGCTGAGAGTTGGTCAGAGCCAAAAGCACTTGAAAAATATGATTTTACAATAAGAATTTATTAAAGATACTTGGGGTTTATAAATATTTACAGATCAAACTGGTCCCTTAAACTTTACAAAATTTAGTTTGTGGTCTTCTTATATTAAATTTAAAGAATTAGAGGTAATAGAGGTTTGCTCTTGAATTTTTTCCTGTGCAGCTTTAGCAGCTGGCCAAAACCCAAACAGTAGCCCATTGTACAAGAGGTATATATACAGCCATATATCTCTATATATACTTGTATATGTTGGTTTGTGGATTGAAATTGATTTGTTTGTGGCCTGTGGCCAAGTGACAGAGTTAGGGGACTTAAATCCAATCAGCGGACTGGTCCGCACACGCCTCCAATTAGAGTCTAAATGACAATTGTACTTTTAACCCAATTTACTCTCGGTTCCTCACAGATTCCCGTCAGTTTGTTCTCTCTGTAGCCTTAACAATAAATCTGAATTGTGTACGATTTTTAGAGTATACATAGAGCCCTTCTTGTTAGCCCCTTCCAGTGCTCCTCCTCCTTCTCCTCCAGGTCGATCGCACTTCAATCTTTGCTCAAGTGTCGCAGAAGCCAATGGAGTGCATCGGTTTGCTGCTTAGGAAAGGGTATTGGGGGGCCTAGCATTTTATTAGTAAAATAAAAAATATTATTATATTATGGCCTTAATAAAATAAAAATATTATTTAGGTAAATATTTTTTAGATAATATATTAAGCTCTATTTTATATGAATACATCCCATTTAAAATGGAATTAAATATATTTAAAGGATGTTCAGTCTCTGTTTTGATTCCTATTTTAATATACAATTTTGTGTGCTTAATTTCTATTAATTAATTATTTTATTTACTTTTCAAAACTCTTATTCTTAAATTTATTTACTTTCCCATCAATTCTTCCCGAAAGAGCATTTCCTCGTGGCTTTCTTCGGCTGTATTATGATTTTTTCCCCTTTTCTTGTTTATGCATTTGATTATTTGCTTAAATCTTTATCGTTGATTTTCCAGGCTGTGTGTGTGTGAGTGTGCCTTCCTCGTTTTTAGTTTTGTAATATTTTTTTTCTTCTTCTTTAGTTATGTATGCAGGCAGCGTTTCTCGTTTCGTTTCGTATCGCTTCGTTCCTTTCGCAGTCTTCGTTTGCATCCACACCAACGTGCTGCCAGATATATTCGTATCTGTATCTGGAAGTGCGGCGGAGGCGAGTCAAGATCCATTAAGGCAATGACCTGTTTTCATATCATTTCTATATGTTGTTGTTTTGTCTCGTTCTCGCTCAAGGGGGCGTGGGCGGAGGGAGAAGGGCAAGAAGGAGGCGGGGCACACGCAATCGACGGAGGAATCGACGGACGTCGCATGTGTCCCAATGTTGCAAGTTGATAGTAAAAATTATGATGATTCTTGCCCCAAACAACTGGCGGTTACTGGTCAAACGAGTTCTCTCGTTGTTGATTTTTTTATTTATTGGTTTTTTTTATGTTTTTTTTTTAGTTTTGTTTCTTTATTTTTGTTGTGCATATTTATCTCTGCGTTGTCGCTGCCTCCACTTCATTAGGTCTTTAATTTTATATCGTATCAAAACAGAGAAAAGGCAGGCACTACGCGAGGTTCTCGTGGCTCTTTTCTTTTCTTTGCTGAGTTTATTTTATACCCTAGAAAACCTTAGAGAGATTAATAATAATATAATAATAATATTTTGTTAAAGATATTTTCCTGCTTCTAGTATTTATAATTGATCTTTGTTTATTAACAACTTAAAAATATTACCAATTTAAAGTTGAAAAAACAAATTTAAGATGTACATATGTATGTAAAAATCTCTTTAGATTTTGATGATTTAAATAATTTATTTTTTAAAATACCAGAATATTTAATAGCTGTAATTCTTTAATGAAATACCACTAAAAAGTATTTCCAACTTAATGTTTTTAAAATATATTTTTTTTATTTAAAGATTTGGGTAACATAAATATTTTATTCTTAAATTAAACTTTCAATATTATTATTTATTTATTTTTGTATGGCAAAGCTAATTTTCCAGGGTATTTCCTAATCGACCCCGCATTTAACTCCCCTAACTTGTAGGTTTTTTTGCAGTTGTACTATGAGCGTATCTTGTGGATACTCGGACGACGTGAAAAAAGTCTTTGGCGCGTAAAATCTTTTTGGGTTCATTAGAACGTTGAACGTTGTTGTCGTTGCCAGCTCCTTTTCCAGAACCCCATGCGAGGGGATCAGGCATTGGGGTTCCTCGGTTCAGATCCGTTCCTGGCCCTGGTCACCTGGGCATCAAGTCGTTCCTCGTGGCCCCTGTCACTTTGACAGCGCATCTGCGGTTTAATCTGGTTTCTGGCCGCGGCGATGGCTGCCCTGCTCCTCTGCCCAGTTAGAGATTGCGGAGTACCTACATACTTGTACTATGTAGTACTTGTATTATTGCCGCGGTACAGTACGATCCTAGGACGGGCACTAGTACGCGTGCGGCTATTTTTAGTGATCGCGTGGATATGATCAATCAAAATGAAGGCGTGACAAAAGGGACAGGGACTATTTATAGGGGCAGAAGTGCATACTTAGTTGCACGCTAGATCGGAATCTTGAAGTTTGTATTAAATATGGGCATTAAAAATGTTTTAATATGGGGTTTCGGCATGTGCTTTAACTAAGGTTATATATTTGTTTGATTATATCATAAAAGTACTCCAGCAATGTGATAAGGATAAACACAGAAATGGTTATAAACACCAAAATATATTTTTAAAATATTATTTACTTAAATAAAATTGAAAGTTACAATTTAACTTTAAGATTGTCTTATCCCTATATCCATTTTATTACTATATTATCCATTATTTTAGTAAGTAAGTAAATTTCTTTCTTTCTTAAGGTATTTTCTAAGTACATTGTTCTTTGTTTTATCCTCTCTCCAAAACCCGCCATAAGGTTATAGGGTTATCGCACCTCCATAATTTCCATTGTCGATCACTCTCATCCATCACCATCACCTTAGCTCCAACCGTGAAATCGTCTTTCTCTCCTTCAGAGTTTACTCAAGATAAGCACTGCCACTTTCCACTTTTAGTGTAAAGTGTAAAGTGTCTTTCTATTTGCTTAGAACCAACCTTAAGACCCTCCATACGATATCTGCCTCTGCTATTATTTGCCCAGAACATTTGCCTCTGTTTGGCTACTTAAATTTCCCAGAGTCAATAAATGGAATCGAGTTTGTTAGCTCAGAAGACCAGATGTCGCTTGGCCCAACCTTGACCATTCCACATAATTGCGATTATCTGGCGATGCTACAGCAACGTCTCAGGGTCAGTTGGTTATTTTTTCCACCATTTGTTCATTAGCAATACCATCCTTGAAATCAAATTGAAATCGTAATGGGGCACACCCCCTGGGGGGCCCAATAAGAATTGCACTCGCCAAGTCAAAGTTTAAGCAGAGTTTGACCGAAAGCAAATATATGGGCAAAGCATTTTAATCACGGCTCATTTTCCATAGATTAACTTCCAAGTGGGTGGAAACTCTGACTACAAGACAAATAATTGAGGGTTTTATTAAACTCAAAAAACAGAGTGGAAAATTGTTATTTTACGAGGCATTGAAATCAATCTTAGTTACCTTAAATAAAGCTGAAAAAATTGATTAGAATTCCAACTATTAAGTTATAAACGTTTAGGGAATTTATGGAGAAACTACTCTTTAATAAATAAGGCAAATTAATTCCATTAATTAATTTATAATTTAATTGAATTTCTTCCTGTGCAGCCTAGAACTGAGAACTTAAAACCTTTTGGTTCAGACCGTACTTAAACCATAATCATGGCCAAGTGCTGATTTGCATTCGCAATTGCTCGAATCAATGTTATGAACGTCAAAAGCACGACAAATGAATCATGCGGCGATCTCTTCTTTACTATATATAGATCCCCATTGCCTCTCGATCACCGCTCCGTTCCAATCGGTGGATGGAGATCCGAGCTCAACTCGTGTGCCCCAGAGGCAGCGACATTGACAATGAGCCAAAAAGCGTTTCCAAAGCGATCCACAAACGGTAGCCAGCCAGCAATAATAAAAACAATGCCCCAAACAAAAGCAGAGAACATAAAGCATGAATGTAACGACTTGGTGTTACCATTTAAATGGTTTTTCAATACATATTTTACTAGATTTGCAATTAAAAACTAATAAATATTTATAAAGCCATCATAATATAGCAGGTTATTTGAGCAACAACTGGTTTTTAAAATGTAAAATAAATTAGAAAAGGTGCCAGTAATATAAAAACCATGTTTCCTTATCTAACAAAAATGTAAGGCTAAGTTTAAGTTGTATTTAAATTTCCATGTAAGTACCGCTTTTAAATGAGTTTGTTTCTTATTACATATCTATTTAGCTAAATATTCTCTACCTAGTTTTACCTGCTACAAATAATCATTCCCTTTTCCCCAGCATTACAGGGTATCTAAAAAACGTGCCCGTTTGTAAGAGCTTTTGGATTTGGTTTGTTGTTGCAGCATGATCGGGCAAAAGATCGTTAAGCAGTGCACAGTAGCTGCTCGAGCGTCATAATAACAGCAGCAACAAGATGTTCGAGTCCCCCAAGCCCAACGCTGGGCTCCCTTTTGCCCCAATCCCCCCACTCCCTCCCTCCCTTCCCCTCCCTCCGTCGAACCCACCGCCTACTTGCAGGTCCCACTATCCGTCCCTCGTTTGTCCGTGGAGTGTGGAGTGCAGCTGCAACGCTGCAGGGTGTACACTGTACAGTGCAACATCGACGCGCCACAAATCAACAGCACACACTGGGACTCCTCCGATATTGGACCGGTTTGCTCGGCGCACAGTGCGGACTTTACGGACATTACGGACGGATCGGACGCAACGGACACAACGGACAGCGGACAGCGGACAGATCGGACGGAGAAGACGACGACGACGACGACGATGCATAAAGCTCTTTAAGAACCTTTTTTGTTGCGGCTGGCAGTTCAGTACACTGAAGGAAATACTATTATAAGTTGCTAATATATTAGGCTATCAAGTTTATATAAAATAATTATTTTATTGTTAATAATTATAATTTTTCTGATTATAATCAAAAGATTTAAAAAAAAAGTATTTTTGAAAGAAGTCTGTATGTGTAACCCTCATTTCTTATTCCAATAATTCCTTTTAAAATAGTAATATTTTTTAAAATAAATATTTTTCTTTGATTCATTATATTTTAAAAGTCGGAATTATTACTTTAAGCATACACTATTTTTCTGAAGAGACCAATGGGACGTTATGACATTAGTTAATAACTATAAATATATACATAATCCTATCCATAAAGAACCTAAGACTTTATATAAATTTTCTCCTCAGCACACTTTCATATACCAAATTCTAAATTAAGTTTTAGTTGAGAAATAATACAAAATCTTTTAAAAAGGGACAGAAATTAAGTCTTGCAAAGTCTAAGAGTTTTACATTTTTGTTTTATTTTTTAATTAATAAAACCGACTTTTTAGATTGATTTTCTCGCGATCGAAATACTTAGCCTGCAATGTACTAATTTTTGTGCCCAACCCAATTTCAATTTGTTTACACTGATTGATCTACAACAATTTCTCTTTTGGCCTTTTTTAATAACTAACCAGATACTAGTTGGCTGACCCATCAACCTCCTCCAACCCCATTCCCCTTCTAAATCGTTAAATTTCATATATCAAATTATGGCCGGGGACCACGAACCCCTAATTTTGTTGCGTGTAATTGCCACTTCCAGTACAAAAGCTTTTATTTTGTATGCTTGTTGTATCTCTTGCTGTTGTTGTTGGGTTATATGTTGTTGTATCTTTTGTTGTTATATCTTTCGGTGTTGTTATTGTATCTTTTGTTGGTGTATCTGTGGTTGTTGTTGTACCTGTTTTACGTTGTTGTTGTAGTCATTGTTGTATCTTTCGTTGTTGTATTTTCTGTTTCGTTCAGTTCTTTTCCTTCCTCTATGTTTAAGGCGGCTGCGCTGCCGTCTTAAGCTGCATTACAACTTTTTACTGCGTCTTAAACTGAAATCGAGTTTTGTTGTGCACGTACAGATACACGTACCTATACATATATATATCTCCTCTGTACGTTTGTATCTTTTTCTATCCATCTGTGTGTGCGCAACTCCGCCCGAACCATCAACGCCCCAAGTGCATTGGGCCTCCCATTCCCAGTCCCAGTCTCAGTCCCAGCCCCCAAGCCCCGCTTCCTCCACTATATCTTTCTTTATGTGTCTCTGACAATCTGCTGGCTTGATAGTTACAACGTAGTCATCGTCAGCCTCCCTGTTTATAGAGCCCGAGCCCAAGCCAGAGCCAGAGCCAGAGCCCCATGTTCCCCGACCATTGAGGCTCGTCCAGTAGCTGCGCTTAATTGCATTTTGACTTGCGGCGTGAAGTTGAGTTGAAGATCGTCATGATGACGATGATGATGATGATGAGGAAGCTGAAGATCAGCTAGCTAAAGATCTCGAGACGAAGACGAAAGAGGCTTTGTCATATTGGAACTCTCCGCGGTCTATTTGCTTAGGGGCGTGGTCGACGGTCGCCTCCTTTTTGGCGTATGCCCAGTAGCTGCTGTTGTTGGGCTGAAAAGTGTTTTTGCAGCTACACTGGGCCGAAAGTGATCAAAGTATTTTTGGATTTTAGCTTATAGGTAAAAACTAAAATTAGCAATCTTGGGCTTAAATCGATTCCGATTAATTAGCGCTTATTTCTAAGCTTTTTCAAGTCTACAACTAAGTATTAATATATTTTTAGGGATTTATTTAAAAAGTCTCATTCATATAAGATATAATAATCCTAACTTATTTTCCGGATGCCTCTATGGACTCTTATTACCTTTCATATTTTTCAACCGAGTTGCCATTGGGTAAAGAAATTATATTAATATTTACAAGAAGCAACCCAGTCTCATATCACCATAAGAAACCCTCTTATTATATAATTAAATCATTTCGAAAAGTCATTAAGGTATTAAATAAAGAGCTAGAGTTGATTTATGTTCTGCATTGATCTCTTATTTTCTCTTCTAGACACAGTTATTGCAATAAGTATAATTTTTAGTAGTGTACCCAACTTCTCCTCCCTTTCCAAAGTCCCATTGTATTTGTTTTGGTTTGTGGGCTTTGTTGTAGTTTTTATTATGACTTGCAACTGTGGGTTGCTTTTTTCCTGCTTTTTTTGTTGTTATTTGCGTTATGTTGATTGAATGCGCTTTGTTAGTTTGGGGACCCTTTTGTTGGTTTTTGTTCATTTGCTGTGATTAGTTAGCGGGTTTATGAAAATCTTGAATAATTTAATACCATTTTGGGGGGTTTGTTTTGCAGCAAATTGGTAAGTCAACTTCTATTTAAGGGATATGGGTTTATTTGAATTTTTATTACTCTAACATTATGCGAGTTAATATTTTCATTATATTTATTGAGACAGTTCGATTTTGGACTTTGATTTTATGCTCATTTTTGAATGGTTCCTGTAAAATAAAACTTGAAATATTAAAGGCACCGCAATGGTATTTCCATAAATGGCAGCCATAAACTTTTATTAAAGTTGCATTAACCCACATTATTTGGTTTCTTAGTTACCGCAAAAGCATGTTCATATTTACTAATTACCACTCGGCGTTTTGTTCCCTGTGTGTGTTTGTCTTATACATTTCCAATAAAGCTAATTAGCTATGCTGCTCAGCTATCGATATCATCGACCCAGAGTCGAATCGGTAGCCCGCTTGTTAACCAAACCAACAGCCATCACGCATAAATTTCGAATTGTCTCTGGTTACAACTTGTCTTACACTCCGAGCCAACTCTTGTTTGTTTTGTGTATTTTATATAAATTATGTTTATACTCTAAAGGGAACGTGGTATATTAGTTTACCGATCTAAGTTCATACAAATATATTTTAAGAAATTATATATTAATAGTTAAAGCAAGGAAAACAAATATTACTTCAGAAAGGCTTTAAGGAGTTTTACTCTTAACTCAGCTTTAAGTCTAAGTATTAAGTAGAACAATCTCTAAAATATATTTAATAATTCTTCAAAATATTCACTTTATTTCTATTAAATAATTATTTTAAACTCAATTTATAAGCTATTAAATTTATCTACTATTTACCAATCAATTCACATTTATTTAACCTTAAACTAAAGCAATTTTCATAGGATTCCAAAGAGTATTCCAGCCATTGTTTGTTTATCTCTATTAAAGTGATCGCTTTGGGCATAAACTTAGCATAATATTGTATCAATTTGGGCTTGTGTTAATTTGTGTTTGTGGATCGGTAAATCATCTCGGGGCGTCAGTTTATGGGCTGCGCTGACTTTTGCTTTGAAATATCGGCTCTGATTTTGATGCTCGTCTTTTACGGCGACTGCAATTATCTAGCCCGTTTTGATGGGCCTAAAATCCCGGTAACTGTGCTTTAATGGGCCCCATAAATTCTGGGACATTATGACACGAGCAATAATCCTGATGCCAGCCGCAGTCCACACCTCAGCGTGCATTTCATTATAAATAGGTTAAGATGCTAAATTTACTGGACATAAAACGCTGAAAAGCAAGCCAACACACATACATACATACATATGTATGGCCACATAAACCTTTAAACCTAAACACGCACTTAAGTCATAAAAAAAATAAACCAACAACAGCAACTAAGACGAAAAACATGACATTAAATTGCATGAGGTTAAGCAGCGATG
The DNA here is from genome assembly GCA_018153105.1 of Drosophila rufa. Taxonomy (NCBI): domain Eukaryota; kingdom Metazoa; phylum Arthropoda; class Insecta; order Diptera; family Drosophilidae; genus Drosophila; species Drosophila rufa. The sequence goes on from JAECXS010000085.1 coordinate 12,338,814, forward strand.
AAGCAGAAGAAGCAGCCGAAGCAGCCCCAGCAGCGGAGCCAGAAGAAGAAAAATAATAATATTGTCTATAGAACCCAGCACAGGTGTTCAGTTGCCGCTGCAGCAGCCGTGCACATAAAAAACCAGCAGAAAAAAACTACACACACACACACTCGCACACAACAAACTTAAAATCAAGTTTTAAAGATTCAACGACGTCGACGGCACTTAAACAGCCCCAAAGTTAAAAAGAGATGAAAATATAGACAGTTGCGGTTGAAATTATAAGGGATATAGGATTTTCCAAATTAAAATAAATTTATTTTGTATTTCTGTAATTGAACCACAACTTAAGATAGGATTTAAATTCAGAATAAATGTAATTTTTTAATTCATAAAGTATAAATAGTCCTATATGGCAAACTTTAATACAATTAAAGATATTGACAAATATTGTATGATAATGATGGTTGTATTGTACAAATTATTCTAGATAAGGGGCTGTCCATATATTACGTAATCACCTATAGGGGGGGAGGGGGTCAGCGAAATGATTATGTTTGATTATATGGGGAGGGGGGGTTATTGGACAATGATTACGTAATCATTTTATATCAAAATATGTTTAAAAAAATTATTTTTTTTGAATTTATGGGGAAACAAAATGTTTATGATTACGTAATCATAGGGGAGGGGGTTTCTCTAATGATTACTCTTGATTACATAGGGGGGGAGGGGGTCAAAAATCATCAAAATCGTGATTACGTAATATATGGACAGCCCCTAAGGATATATTACTGGAATCGTTCTAATTTAGTAAAATATAACTAAATAAATATCCTTTATTAGCTGTTTTATTTTCTAAATCGAAATTGAGATTTTATTATTACATTTTACAGATTTTTACAAACAATTTTCAGTTAGAAATGGATTAATTTTACAGATTTTTACAAACAATTTCCAGTTAGAATTAATCCATTTCTTAGCTGAAAATTGTTTGTATAAATCTGTAAAATGTAATAATAAAATCAATACATAGAATAAATATATAATATAAGATAAGTAAATATGTTATATGTATATTTGAACATTAAATATAAGAAATTTAAATTTAGAAAATATTTTTCACAGAAAGCACTCTTGTTAGGATTTTAAAATTCCTACCACTATCATCTTGACCCCATCTGTGCCAGGAGCGAGACAGCTAGCAACCTTTAAATGCGAGCCGAGCAGCATCCAAACGTGATGGGCTCGAAGGAGTGGTGCGGGGGATTATATGGGGGTGGGGGGTGCGCTTGGAGGGAATATAGTGAAGCCAAACCCAAGTCGCGATCGCTCCGTGCAGGCAGCAACTTGTCGAGACTCGCCCCCATACCCTTGGACGGACTCGAGTGCCTGACTGCCTGATTATGATCGGATCGGAGTGCTGCGCTATATGTATGAGCTGCTCCCGCTGCGGCTGCACCGGGAGAAAATACTGCTGAAGAGGATCCTGTGAAACTACAGGGAGAACGATGATTAATTACCCTTCTAAATATGGTTGTTATCCTAAATAAGTAACGAGAGGCGAGGCAGGTGTTTCGGTCATCTTCGGCAAGCTTCGTGAGCTGCCTGTTTCAAAAGTCGAGTGGCTTGGAGCCCTCGGGGGCACTGTGTGAGCATCACTGCTTCTAAGTAAAGTAAACCACAGAAAAGTAATAAAAAATCATAGACAATACAACTTTAAAAGTCTTATTAATATGAGAATGTCGGAAGTATTGGTATTATGTATTATGTATTATGTATTATTATTATATTAGGTATTATGTGTACGTAGTACATTTCTCCTGGCTTTCTAATATTTGAAATATTTAAGCTGCTTCATAAAAAATTATCCTGTAACCTGTAATAAATTCTGCTTTATTTTTCCAGGTGTATGGCTGCTGCCGAGGAGTTGTGCCCGATGTCTGCGTGTGTAATAAACATAATGATAATGCCCGCCGCCGTCCAAGTGGTTTGGCTGCCTTTTGCTGCTACCGTGGATGTAATTTACACTTACACTGCGACTCAACGGGTTTCGGCGGAGGAGAGGGGAGTGGAGGCCAAGGGGCCTGGCACTTTGGTCTTAGAAGCCAAAGAAATGACACACTTTGGTTGAGAACCCAGGCCATATCCAATAGCTGCTAAATGATTCCGTTTGTTTTCCCGCTGCTTTTGGTAAACCGTAGCAGAACGTGATCGAACGGAAAGCCCTCTGGCGGTCATTAGCCGAAGTTTGGTTAAAAGTAAAAGCCAACCAACGGATCCCTTTGGAAAAAAATATAGGGTTGGAAGTGGGTCTAAGTTTCTAGACCTAGATTGGGTGTCCTTTTTTCAGAGGCTATTAAATCAGTGATCACTCTTAAATAAGATAGTACTCTTTCTATATAGAGTATGCAACTAAGCAGTTAATAGTACATTTTATATAACAATTTAAGGTAGAAGTCTGTTTGCAAGTTAGAATATATAAACAACATAAACTTACAATACTGAAGAATTACAGATAATTTTAATCGAGTTGGATTCTCTCTGATAAATAATCACTTTTGAGATATAACTTCCTAAAATCAAAGTCTGTAGCAATATTGTTTTATTATTATATCTCAGAAAGCTACCACTGTACCTCTCGAAAGATTATTGTGCAATCACACAAAGTAGCTTGTCTCTGGAACACTTAAAAAACCTATAACAATTGCAATTCTTACAAAATATCGCACAAATAAAGTCACAAATGGAAGTGGCTGAAAAGGAGGGCCCTACCGAAAAACCTTGATACACCCCTTGGGGCCCTCGAAACGGATCGGAACTGAAGTGAACCCAGCTAAATCGAAACGCAAACCAAAACCAGCAGCTGAGCACCTCAGGCGGCAGTTAATCAACAGTTTTTATGCAAAACTACGAACATAAAAAATATATACTGAAACCAGAACAGGAAAATGAAAAGCGAGCAATAACCCAGGCAGGCAGGCAAAAAAAAAACCCGAAACGCACACCTCAAGCCCCCAAACAAGTCAATATGATCGATCGTTTGCTTGATTAAACCTAATTGAAAACGAAAATGCGGAGAGTCGAGAGCCAGCGAGACCGAAGAAACCAGAGAAGAGAGTGAGCGAGCGAGCTCATGATCACTTGCCCGATTCTTCGCCTGTTCGGTTCTTCGGTCCGGTTCGGTCAGTGGAAATCGGCCTGAAATCGGTGGAAACCCACCAGACGGGCCACTTACTACAAGAAGCTGGAAATCAAAACAAAAACGTAAAAGATCAACGCACAAAAAGAGCGCGCCACTGAATTTTGGCGGGAGACTACTGTACCCCTCGATCGGCGAGAAACAGATGAACAAAACAAAACGGACAAAACCGGAGGAGCCTGTAGTAGGCGTAGCCGCTGCCGCTGCTGCTGCTGCCCGTGTGTTGGTGTGTGTGTGGCGTGTATAGAAAATCGAGAAGAACAACAAAATCAAAAAACACAGTCTACGAAGAGAGCTGCTGCTCAGAGATTTTCCTAAGAGCGGGACATTTTCCATGGGATGCGGAATGAGATGGACGCGAAGAGAGTTAAAGAGCCGAGAAGAGCGTGCGAGATCAGTGTTGCCGAGCTGCAGGTGAAGAATCAGAGAACCGGGCTTAATACCATATTTCAGGGGATTTTGAAATACATTTTCTTTGGTCTGCGATTATAAAGAAGTTTTAGAATTATAAACTTAAGTAAAGGAAATAATATCTGTAGCTTTGGTTCATTTCAGGACTCCTAATATTTTGTATTAATAACTATTGAAATTTGTGTAATACATTTTTAATACATATTAAGCTAATACCTTACTAATAATTATATTTACTAACATGTCGCGAGTTAAATCCCGTTCATATAATAATTCTACACCTGACCCCCAATTAACCTTCAATTAAGTACCTTCAACGTATCTATCAGTTGATAAGAAAACTTCTATAAGAAGAACCATTGCAATTCTTCCACAAGTAAAGTAAACACAATCTTTATTTCATTTCATGCCGTTGTGTAGATTCTTCTCCCCTTCTTGAACCCCTGAAAAAAGCGCGCCAAAAAGCGGGTCCTAATGTGGATTTATAGTCCTTCCTATGTTGGTTGCAATAAAACCAAATAAAAGGGGTGAGAGGACTGCAGATAAAGTGGAATAAGGAAAAGGCTTCGTTCTTCGGAGAGTGTAATAACCTCAAACGGATCCTCGACCTGTCTCCCCTCCTTCTTCTCGCTCTCGTCCTCGCTCTCCCTGTCTCTCTTTGGGCTGAATAAATTTCACAGCAGAAGCGGAAAGGAAAAAATCGAAAGAGTCGAGAAAGGGGCTACAGGAGAAGAACCAGCAGAAGAAGAAGAAGAGAAGGAAAAGAGGAGCAGGCAATGTTACTTGTTTCTTGAAGGGTCCACACGATCGCCCCACGACGTCAATTTGCAAGTTCTCCTTGGAGCCACAGAAACTCAGACTGCCACTGAGGACTGAGAAGAACCAACTGATTCGGAGCAGGCGAGGGGTGACAGAAAAGTTACAAATAATAAAAGAATTTAATAATGAAGATAACTTGGAATTAAAAGGACATTTCTTGGGTCATCAAAAGAAACTTAATGAAAAATTGTTTAAAAAAAAATTATTTTGAATAATTGTAAAAATTTATATTGCCTACATCTAGGGGTAAGACTGAAAAGTTGTCAGCAAAGGTATCCTTTTATAGTTCTTCGATTGAGCGATGAAGTCATGAAGAATTAAAAAAAAAACATCATTATCATTAAGTTAGATACAATTCCCAATTCTTGTACTAAGAACCATTTAAAGTATATTACCCTTTATTATTTTAAAATAGTAACTTTATTACACTACCATAACTCTATCCTAATTTTACATGACACCTATACATTTCCATATTAACCCCAATACAAGTGTATATAAATAAAAATATATTTTCTTGTCAAAATCTTCAGAGTTCCCCTTAATACCCTCGAAAAGTTCAATGTACCCTCGCAACGTGCGCAACATTTTGCGGACCGAGTTTGTAGTACGTAAGCCGTGTTCCTCTGTGTTTTGATTTTACGGCACAGATGTTTTATTTGCCACAGCGCACTCACACACTCAAAGAAAAGGAGAATCAGGCATCAGAAGAACGAGAGAGAGAGAGAGAGCAATGGGGCTATCTCATGTTTACCCGGCCGTTGTCTTCTTCTTCCGCATGATCCTCCACTTCGTGTCTTTTAATGCCTTTAATCCTAGCAAATAATACGAAGAGAGAACTCTAGGACAAGTGTAGGGAGGAATACGAAAACGATGGAAAAATGAGGATGAAAAATTATACACTGTGGAAAATCAGAGAGTCTAGAAAATATCTATCAAGAAATACTAGAAATTGCAGGGATTGCAGTATATTTAAAAAATAAAATTCTATATTTTCATTTTAGGATATTTTAGATGTCCCTTTACCTTAAGGTTAAGGTTATATCCTTTCCACAACAATTTGTGGTTAATAAAAGTATTACTGCATCTATCTTAAAAGATTATCCTTTAGATTTGGTTTATTAATCACCAAATCCTATAAAATATATAAATTAGACAATTGTTCTATTTCAAAACGCTCAATACTGAAATAGCTTAAATTAATTCAGACCCCTAAATATTTTGTTGCATACTTTTGAGCATATTTTCAATTAATTTCAAATCTACAGTAATTTGTGTGGCACCTCTGAATAACGCGGTTTCTCTTGATTTAATAGAAAGTGTAAATATATTTTTTCTCCGTGCAGCAAAGTGGCAGAGTCTCGGGGACTCAACCTGGGGACTGTCCCTGTCCGTGGCATAAAACAGAAAGTGTGCAGCACACGCTCTCCTCGGTGCCAAGCGGGAGGATCGCCCGAGGGGCAGGAGGAGGCGAAACCCATGTGGTTGCGGTCCCAACTACGATTGCAATGAACTTCTAGCCCAGAGTCATTGAACTTGTCCTGGGGACTAGCCTGACTCTGGCTCTGACTGGGACTGGGACTGTGACTGTGACTGTGGCTCCACGACGATATCAACACGGTGATCATCATGATTGTCTTCGGCCGCAAGTATGGTACACTCTTATAGTACGTCATAATGATCGTGGTCCGTGGCACACACAGTGAAGTGGCTTTGTCCCCAGCTGTACCACACGCAAAACCACACACACACTCCGAATCCGAGTCCGACTTCTCCGACTCCAATTCCGACTCCTTCGTGGACATAATGAACTTGGGTTTTGGGCCTCGGACTTACATATATGTATGTACGAACTACGTACGCAATTTTCAAATCGTGTTTGCCCCATGAGATCGTGGAGCCTCCTCTTTTTGGCCCCAAGTTGGGTTCTAGCTGCAAATGTTCGTGGTACTCTCTTGAAGGGAGTATATATAATTTTATGGAGATTTGGACCAGAAAGGAGTTTAAAAATTTAAGATATTACGATCATAATACTACTAGATATAAAGGGTCTAGCGTTAGAGCTTGGAATCTTAACCTTAAATAATGGGAAAAACTAAGAAAGACTAACTAAGGACAACGAAATACTTACTGATACTTTTTACATTTTAATAGAACAAAAGTAAACATATACTAATTTTTTATGTATATCTTTATAATACAGTTTCCCTCCAGAGTATACCCAACTTCACTGTTGAACAACTCTGTTTCTTCCTGCTTTTCTATTTGATTTGGCAACACGCTGGCTTTGTGGCCCATTGTCGTTTGCATGGATATGGGTGCATATACCTATATTCGTATATATTTGTATATATATGATAATGATGTTGGTGATCGTGCCACTTTAGCAATGGCTAAGCTACGTAGATCGGGAAGACCGAGAACCAGACCCCTGGGTTGGATGGGTTGAAGAACCTTTTGATTGGTTAACCATACACGACCTCCCCTTCCTCCGAGGAGCAGTTCTGTGGGCAATCCTGAAGTGGGGTGCGGTGTCGTTGGGGCATTTAACTGTGCCATGTTCTGATCCTCTAAAAGAAAACCCCACAGCTGCCCGATATAACCACCATCTCCCGTGGACTTGCATGCATAATATTGGCAAGATTTATGCAAAAAATTGATGGCAATTAGTCGTCGTCGTCGTCTTGGGTTCGTTCTTTATCTGGCTCGGCGAGGGAACTCTGTTTATTCCTTCTATATACATATATGTATGTAGGCAGTATATGTTTGTGCATAATGATTTTCGGTATCAAATTACATCGGTTAGGGGTTTTTAGTATGTATTTTATTTGCTGTTTGCTCTTGTCGTCGCTGCTGTGTCTTCTTCTGGCTTGTGTCTTTGGTCTCCGCCTCCTTCCCGCTTAATTTGATGCGCTCGTGCCGTCTTTTCTTCTATTTTACCTGGGTCCGTCCCCAGCCAGTCCCCACTGTCCCAGTCCTAGTCCATTTGCTGCTCTCGATCTGGCTTTCCTTCAAATCGGATTTAATAGCTTCTGACCGAAACCAAATTATTTACTAGCCCAAAATGATTATAATGAGCTCTAATTCCTTGAGCTCGTTTCGCGATGCAAATTGGGGATGGGAAAAGGAGAACACCTCGCTTGTTTATGCTAAAATTAAAGCAAAAAGTAACACAAATATAGGGATAACATAATCAAGTCATAAAGCTGTATTAAAACCTTAAGAAATTATAATAATTTACAAGATCCCAGGATTTTTATACCTTAACTTAAAGCACTTTGCCCTTACTTTTTATTTATACATTCTCTCAGCATTTTTAAGAATTTTTATTTTCAAACAAATGATACATCGGCAATAAGAAAATATTTAATATAATATAAAAATAAAATAACTATTCCTTAAATGAAATAGTAATGATCAAATAACACTTTATGTACTTGAAAATCTTCCTAAAGACTTGAAGGAAAATCAAATCTTCTTTAATTTAAGCTCCTAAAAATGTACCTCAATTTTTGGAAGAACAACTCTTAACGATCTATTAAACTACATACAAAAGTAATAATCCCAAAGCCCATTAGAATCTGGTTTTATTTAAGCTTGGCTTGGGGAACTCATTATGCTTATTCTAAGGGGCATACAGGTGTTCAATATGAGCTCAAAATGTACTCCAACTCACGCATCAAACAATGAAAAGAAAAATTAAAAGCAGACCCTAGGCAAAAACCAATGAAAAGACAAAGCGATCTCGACTCAACACAAAACGCTTTAAAGTGAATAAATCTTTAACCACAGAATAAAAAAAAAAAAACAGCAAGTTTCAACCTGGGGCAGTATCGTTAGAGTCTCCTCACCTGAAGCTAAGCTTATTCTATCTTAGCTCTAAATCCCAAGTAAGGTTCTTAGCCTTATTTAGTCTTTGTTATTAATTTATATTTCGGTTAATCAAATATAATTTATATAATTTATAAAAATAAGTATTCCCTTCCTTTCAGACGCCTTGCCAAAAGGTCGATGGATGGTGTCAGTCAGAGTGCGTGGATTGACCAGAGCCTATAGACCCGATACCAGAGTTCAAGAAGAATAGTCGAGGTACATCCGAGTCCCAGAGCTGAGGTTTCCAAGGCACACAGATACTCGCACGCACGCACACCACAGAGCCGACGTCCAGCTGTTGTCCCCTCTGAAAGGGAGTTAAGATCGGAGGAGAGGGATCTGGCGGGGACCGCTGTCGCTCAGTCGGACGTCGTAAGCGTGTATGACATGTGAGTTGCACGTTTTGTCGATTTTCAAATTGAGCCAACGTCTCAGCACCCCGACTCACTCACTCACTCACTCACCCTGTTTAAGTGCCGATAATTTGGCTATTTTCTAGGGAAATCAAGCTGGGTTTGAATATATAAAATAAATAGATAAAATATTTCAAATGAGCAAGCGAAGTATTTACATTAAAAATATGTATAAAATTTGGCTGGGGAACATATACACTTATATCTTTATTTATCGCTTTTAGAAACCGTTCTTCTATTAATAATTAAGAAATACTATTCATTATATTAATATATATTACAAATTCATATTTAAAGCTGTGTTTTATGACTTTTATGTACTTAAAGAAGATTTAATTAAATTATTAAAAGAGCATTGAATTTCAAAACAAATTGTTAATCCAATGTTGTTCTTTCGCTTATTAATAAATTTCATAGAATATTTAATTAGTTAAAATAAGAAACTGTGGGATCAAAGTATATCCATCCGTACCACAAAACTATATTCGAACTATTTTTATTTATTTTCTAATCGATAGATCGGCTGCACTGTCTATAATACTCGGACTCCTTCCATAAGGGGCTTCCCCTTCTCTCTTCTCTCTCTGGATTTTCAGACTCGTGCAATCAAATTGAGGAGTTTCAGCTGGGCCCCTGAAGAAGGTCCGTCCGTGGTCCGGATCCGTCCGCTCAAGACCTATGGGTACCTGTCAGTCAAAATGCGTTTTACAACAGTTTTTCAGCTCTTTCTCTTCTCGGCTGCCTTCGTTTTTTCTTTCGTTTCGTTGCCCATTTGGTAACCCGTATCGTTCCTGTTGTTGTAACACGATTTTATTTTCCCTTTTTTTTTCTACCTCGAAAATCTATGAGCAATCTATCTTTTGAGTGCACCACCACCACCACCACCACCACCACCACCAACAACAACAATCAATTTCGATTTTCTTTATTTTTTTGTGTTGTTATTTTTGTTGTCTACTTTTGAGGTTTAATGTGGCGAACAGCGACGAAGATTCAACAACTACTACTGTATGGTAATCCATGACAGTTACCGAGATCTTTATTGTGATCTATGGGTTTTCGCCAGGTGGCTGGAGGGGAGCGGGAGGAGGATGACTGGGATGGGATCTTTAAATGGGAAGTTATTAGAAGGGATTTGGGTTAGGCAATGGGAATAAATTATGATAATAATTATTTATTATTATTATGATAATAAATTCAGGGGATTCTGTAATCAATAAATTAATAAGTGGAGCTGATAAAAAAATAGATTATAAGACCCTAAATGAAGTATACAAAAATATTTGCATTTTTTCAATACACAATATTGGCAAACAAAAATAATTTTTAAGATTTCAATAACTTACACTATATGTATCTATAAAATGCTTAATAATAAAGACATTAAAATCCGTAAAGCTAATTAAAATAATACAAAGTGACCAAAGAAATAGTCTTTACAATATTCAAATCGTTTAATCCTTTATTAGTAAGTAATTCAGTGACCCTTGCTCTGGGCCAAAACGAACTAATAGTCAGACGATCATCGGGTGGATCCGATCCCACTGCGACTCCACATTCGCGTTTGCCACACAATAAAATGTCATAAATTATACGCTCAAAACGGAGCACAACGCTTGGTCATCATAAAAATGAATACATATAGAGGGTATGTATGGGCCACAATAAAGATCCGAATGCAACAACGGACGACGACTGATCATTAATTAATGAACATGATCAACAGAGGCGGAAAAGGAGGCGGCAGTGGGAGCAGAAGCAGATGAGTTGTGGCCCGGGGCCATTAGAATGCAACATGTCGTCGTGGTCGTGTTCGATTGCTCAAAACACAGATATACATCGCGGCCATCTCTCCAGCCATCTATATGAACATGCACTGTGAGAAAGTCAATAATTACTTGAGGGTTAAATTATGATCATAGCAAAAAATCGCTTTTAGCTAATAAGTTCTAGCTCTGAAATTTTAAAAGATTTATCTGAGGTTTTGTAAAGGATATATCTTTTAATATGATTTGGGTTCAGTTTGAATTTATTGATATTTATTTTCTTAAGATAAAGTTTACTAAAATAAAGCTTTCGAGATTATGGATCAAGGAACTTAAAGGATACAGCTTAGACAATTATATTAAAATAAAATATATTATTCATAATATAGTTTCCTATACACAATTATATCTTTACGCACCCGGATATAATTATTACTATTTTATTTTAATTGTTTACTTTTTATTTATGCTCCGATTATTTCCGATTCAAAAACTGATAGCTTTATAAAAGTCCTTAAAGGCTTTCGTAAAAATTAAGAACGAAATTTATTAATAGTGACTGTATAAACTATTATTATTTATTAATTTATGTTTTTAACAGTTTTAAAATTTTTAATTTCATTTTTTTTCTTCAAATGCCCTTTTCTATGTATGTAGAATTTCTCTTTGTTTACAAAACAAAATGTAAACAAAACTTTTGTTCTATCATCGAGGGCAGCGATCGAAAGCATTTGCTGCCAAGCTTCAAATCACAAAAAAAAAAATGGAAAAGAAAAAAATGAAAATAAAAGGGCAGAGCAGCAGGCTGAGAGGAGCCACAGAATCTGGGGCAACCAAGCTGGGGGCCTTTTGCTTGCATAAGCAGGCTGTGGCAAAGATCGAGCTACGCACCACAAAGAAGCAGCAGCGAAATCTACACAGCCAGCAAATAAGCCTGGGGAAATATTGGGGGAAACTATACCCAAAGACAGATATTGACTAGGAAATGCTCTCTAAAATTAAATCTCGAATTTAATTCTTTGATGGGTTTTATGGAATAAAACTCAGATATTTAGCGGCAAAAATCAAGGAATTCAAATTGAAAGAAATTTAATATTGGTAATAAAAGTAGGGCGTTCTTTTAAATATTAAATAATTTAATTAGAAATAAACATCACTGATATTTGTATTTAAAATTTTAGAAAGCATGCTTTGCCTTTACCCTTATTATGTTACTTTATCCCACTACATTTTACAGAGTATCTTTGAGATAGTTTTTTTTTTGCCTTTGTTCGCTGATGGTTATGCTGCACTTTGATTGACAGCTGTTGCAGTGTGCCTTGGCTTTTTATTTTCGTTATTTTCTGTTTCGCTTTTTATCTGTAAACGCGCCTCGAAATGTCTCTAATGACATTCACTTTTCGGGGAGAGAACTCCACACGCTTTTTGGGTCAATCATTATCGCCATGTCAAGTTGCCGGGCACGCAGTTTGCACGTTCCTCCTCCGGCTTCCATGTCCCGTCCCTAAGCTCCGTCCGGCATGCGTGGTCATGAGCCAGAGCACCAAACCAAAGCAAACCAATCGGACCCCCAGATGATTTCACTTTCAATGCCTGGGTTGCACACTGCCGGACCGACAGGGAAGAGATTGGGGTTTTGAGGCCGCCATCGGTGGCGGTCGCCCTCGGGATATCGGTTTACCATATACACGGGTAGAAAATATAAAACAAAGTCCCGAAATTAAATTATTTATTAAATTATTGAATGTCATTGTAAAAATCAGAATAAATCAATGATATTTTAGTCTAAATGGTGAGCTTAAGATAATTACAATGGCTGGCAATTAGCTAGAACCCTTTAACAATTAAAACTTTCTGGGTAAAAATATTAAAATATGATAAAGTAATAGAAAACGTTTGTATAAGTAATAAATAAACAAATAAGAATTGATATAGATATGAGTTTAAATTTATTTAAGGATGATGTAATTTACTGAATTTACACTGAACCTTAGCTGTAAGCAGACATTGAGAAAGTTGTACATTCTCAAATTTAATAAGGCTAAAAACGAATAAAAATATATACCAACAAATTTAGGAATTTCTCCAATTAATAAATATTTATATATTTTTCAAACGGAATTTCGCCTAAATCTAAATTAAATTAGCTAATAATACTTATATTTTCAGGTCAGACTCTCTTAATTTAATTTAAATCTATATCAAATATTCTCCACAGTGTATTTTGACCGTGATCCAGCCATAGCCAAGGGTCAGTCGATGTGTTCTGGCCCACCTAACCAATGTTTGGGGAACGGAACCCTATTAGATTACCACATCACCTTCTATACGAGTATATGCACGCTGCATCCGTGTGTTTGCCTTTGCGTTTGCCCCATTATCTAGTCAAACAAATGTTCCTCCAGCAAATCTCCGGAGCAATAGAAACGTCAACCCTCTGCCAAAGAAAGAAGTCCCAACTCAAAGGAGGAACCCTAGCCAGGAGAGAGAAATAATAAAAACAGCCACTGGACAGGTCTCTGGCTGTCTGTCTCTGGCCAGCCAGCCAGCCCATGATAGATCACCCCATGGACAAATACGGACAGGTGAAACTTGTCAGTCAGTTCGAGTCCCAGACTGGGGATCGGATGGTTAAAACAGCATAGAACTGGCAGTAGGGGTAGGAGTTTAGGGCAGCCAGCAAAAAGGGTCGACATCGTCGCGAGTCCTACGCCAACAAACAAACAAACAAATAAACAAAACAGAAAAGAGCCTGGGTGAAAAAGAAACGGAGGAAAAGTGGCTAACACAGGGGAATCGAAGAGGAGAGTACCCTTGGAAAAAGATCAAGGGATATGCCAGGGAAAAGGGCTCTGAAAATGCCACTACTTCAAGTAGCTCGTAAAAAAATTCTACATTAATTAAATCCTGAAAAAATATTTATACCATTATTCAATATTGAATAGCTAGGAAAATAAAATATGTCTAATTTATATTTAATTTAGCAAGACCCTTAATAGAACCCAATTATTTTCTAGGGTATCCGATAGTGTCTTTAGGGGTCACATCCCATTTCCCTCTCTCTTTTCTGGGCCGTCTTATCGCACTGTAAAAACAAAGGCCCTGGCAAAGGGATCATGTAGCTGAGCTGAGATCAGTTGAGTTCAGTTGGGTTCGGTTCAGTTATAGCTGGGCCTGGTCCGGGCGCTCAGTGAACGTGAACCCGAGACACACTTGCAGAGTGTGCTGGGCACAAGTGCCGGCGGGAACCTGGGGACCGGGGTAGGTTCAGGGGCCAAAGACCGAGGGCAATTTTCTTCGACAATTATGGGGTGACTGTGATCGTGTCTCGTCTCACAATTTCATGTTAATTTCCTTCTCCACGGCCAAAGCATTTATCGGGCTGTCTTCGGGTTTACGACCCATCATTGTCCTCTCATCCCTCGATTGTCACCTATTCGGTTGGTTTCTTGCTGAATTCGCATCGCTCCCATTTCTGGAGCTCCCCAGTTCGTTCTTTGTCTCCCCGATTTTTAATATCTCTATAAAATTATTTTCCTTTTTGGTCTGGAGCTAGTTTTACGATCTGTCCCTTTGCTACCAAAAAAAGAAAAAGGCGGGTCGAGATATGATTCATTGGCGATACGAGGAGCACCTGCCACCTGAAATTTCCACTCAGGTGTGACCCGGTGCTAATGAGGGGAGAATCTAAACCGGATTAGGATCATTTTGAGATAGTGGTTATCCAGATTGAGGGTGGAAATGGAAAGCCAGGAAGATGCAAGGGGATTATAAGCGATCTTCGGTGATATCTTAAAGAGCAGGTTTAAGCCAAGAGTAGTTTAAATAAAATAATAATTATAAAAACCCAACTTCAAAGTAACATCCCACCCGATAAACTCTTACATCAATTAGTTGTTGATTTTTTAAACAAAGCCTTGCCTCTTGGGGCCAACCGATTGCCCAATAAATAACCAACAACGGCGACTCGAAAATAAGCATTTTGTCACACACTTTGTATTTAACCTTTTAAGGGAAGTTAAAAGATCACTTCGCTTAATTCGAGACATTGTGTAGGATGTTCTTTCATCCTTCAGCTGCGCAGAGATAATTTGCGCAGACATGATATAAGCATTAAGCCAAACGATCTCCGCAGCAGTTCCAGTGAGCGCTATTAACATGCAGGTGTCAATTGGCCGGACCGGTCAGGAGGAGCGCGGAAAATGGCCAAGACGATTGGCAACCTGTCACATTAACAAGAAAAACCGAAGGTGGCGGCCGCCAGGCAAAAGTAAAAGTGATCCCAACCCAAGTCCAGCTCTGGCTACTCCACTTTCCATATATTTGCCCGGGCACATTCCCATGCATTCCCAGCAAACTTGACTTACTAACTGACGGATCGACTGGGTCAATAGAAACCAGAAGTCGATGAGGAGGAGACTGGGTTGCACTGCTAAAAAAACCTTTATCTGGAATTTTAACAGGAAAATAATAGGAAATTATAGATCAAAACTAATATAAATCATATCATAAATTTATTAAGCAAGCTAACATTTTCTTCTTAGAAAGAGAGTACCTTTTGTTCTTAATTAAAACAAGTCTCTGAATTTTAGTCATTTAATTTAATGTAATGCATATTAAGTTTACTTTTCTTTAGGTAAAATATTATTCCTTATAAAGTTAGCTAAAAAGTTGCTGATTTCTATAATTGTAATGCATTTGTTTCCCATTTATTCCTCCCAGTGCAGTTATAATTTGCTATTGCTGCTACTTCAGCTCAACAAGTTCCGCGAGACTGCTTCCAATTATGGCGAGGATCTGTTTGCAACATACGCCAAAAAGTCAACTGCTTTGGGATCTGGCTTCAACTGGGCTGGCTGGCTCGGTTGTTGGCCTACTACTGGTCTTAGACAGCCTGGCGGCTTCCACTGGAGCCAAGACAATGCGTGGATGCAGCTTAAAAGTGGCCAAACCCGTGGACATATCGACTTGGTTAGATTTAGATTTCGACACTGCATGGATAGCTAAGTTATCGGGTCTTACCCTCTAAAGTGGGCCGATGACTTAGACTAACATTTTTAATAATTTATATTTAAATAAGAGATAATTAAATTGAGGTATTAAAGATTTTATATGAAGGGTTATAAGATGGGTTTTATTTAGAAAAAGAGATTATATTTATAACTTAAAACTACTTTCTTTAACACATTTATTTTTAAATACAAACTCATTCCCTATTTCTCTTTATATTTCTTCTACAACTCTTCGTAAATGAGGGTATACCCTAGGCACAGCAATTGAGTTTCACTACTTACTTCATCGACCACTAACTCATGCATTATGCTTAATTATAGTTTATTTATTTAATAAGCCAGCTTTTTGGCCTGCTGCCTGGCCAGGTCCTCTGTCCCCTATGATTTGATTTTGCGCTTTAAGTTTTCGCAGCTTTTTGACTAGTTTTTTGTGGGCTGCCAGTGAGCAAAACTTTAATTAAATCGTTATGCAAAAGTTCCACTTGTCGCTGCTGGCAGTAACCATATAATTTAGGATTGTGCTGGATCAGCAAGTGTATTGGAGATATAGATTAAAATATGAGTTAGTCGGGGCAAGGTAATTTATGTTTTTCGACTCCTTTTTTTTTTGTTTTGGTAAAGGCATAAATTGGGGTCTTAAAATTATCCAAAAAGGGGTACTATTGATATAAAAATAAATTATTTATTTCCTTAAATAGTTATTCGATGAAAATAGGGTATTTTCTCTACCTAACTTGGACTAAAATAATCTACAAAAATTTCAAACTATGGTATGCTGGAAAATTGTAAATAAAAAAATCCCTCCTCTTACAAATACATTTCCCAACTGAAAATTGATCTTTGCCCTTGCTCTTCGACCTTTTAGTGATAATCTTTAATTTGATTTTGATTGTAATTCCGGGCGTAAGCTTTATCAGTCACTCTGGTAGAATGTTCAAACGAATTCCCAGCAATCTGATGACCATAAAAATAGGTTTAAATAGTGACAGGAGAATAATGTTTACATGGACCACTGCCGACAGCTGCAACTGTATGCTGTGTCTTTGAGCTGACGCGGCCACCTGCGTTTTGAATTTCGCACCTTTCGGCAAATGCGTGAATCATTCGAGCCCACCAGCAAGTGAATTAGTCATCATTAGTGAAAAATTTCACTAGAAAATTGTGTGTCCGAACTGTAGAAATTCCATTGGCATAAGTCGACGGACAAGGCGTGAAGGTTTTTTCTGAATAATGGATGTAGCACCAACTGGATGAATGCCCTAAGAAAAAATTTATTTTTAATTATTAAGTTGAAAATAATATTCAAATAAACCTGAGGGTTGCAAGAAGTCCTTTAAGTCCTCATGAAAAATATAAATAAATATAGCTGCTTGGCAGTTTGTTTATATATACCTATATCTTATTTCTATTTAAAAGTTAGGTAATTATTTCAATTATATGTATTAATTCTATTAAATATGCAATTGTAATTTATTGGTAACCCTATTAACCATGAATTTTGCCTGACTAAAATTATTAGGCTATATAAATATATATATATAAATATATACATATAAATATATATATATAAATATAGATTTATATACAGAATCAGACTTCTATATCTTATGACTACAGTAGTTGTCATAACTAAATGCAGTTGACGAGCCCCTAGTCCATTCGTCAAACTTAAAGCTGGAGAATATCTGCTTAGTACACACTGGGTCCCAAGCCGAGATCCGTGGCTCCCAAATGGCCGACCAGATGGCGAGGGACTGATAGGGAGAGCCGGAGCCGGAGCCGGGGCCAAAGGAGAGGCTGGAGAGACTCAAGTTGAAGTGCAGCCAGAGCCTCAAATGCTGCGGCGCATGCGCAGCGGAGCCGATGTCGGCTTATTTATGGCCTTTGGTTTGGGCTTGGGTTTGGGGCCCGGGCTCTTTTTATTTTCTCTGTTGGTTTTCTGGTCTTTTTTTTCTTCTCCATTTTTTGCTCTTTAGGTTCATTGGCTCTTCTTGGTTTGCTTTTTGTGTAAAATGCATTTATGGTCTTATTTCGTCGTAGTTCCTCTTCTGGCTCCTCCACTCCTCGTGACTGTGTGCGTTTGGGCTGTATTCCTCTTTCTTATATTTATTTTCTTTATTATTATGTGCGCACAGTGAGCGCAGAAGACGAGGGAAAATTTCACAAGGCGTCGCCAGTTTGTCTGGCGTGTCTGCCCTGCCCTGCCCCGGCCGGGCTTATCTTGCCTCTGACTCTGCATCGGCTCGCTCCTCCATTTTCTGAGTGCAGTGCTAATGATCCGGCTACTTTTCCCCGGCCAAACTCTTCAGATTTGGAAGGTCGTATCAAGCGATTGCTGGGGAATATTGAAGCGTATTAATACTACATACAAAGTTAGTATAGTATTAATCAGAAGATGAGGGAAGATTTAAATGCTCCGTGTTGGTCCCAATGAAAATAGAGTTCTATAAATAAACCAAAAAGTTAAGAAAAATATATATAAATACAAAAAGTAAAGTAAACATATTATACCTATTATTGCTGATTAATTACATTGTAATAACATAATTAGTCATTTTATTTATTATTTAACAATGGAACTTGGTGATTTATTTGGAATATAATATTTAAAGATTACATAATATTTCTTAACATCAAAACAAATGATAAAACATTATAAATGTTCTTTTTTCATATAAAATAAATATTCTTTGTTTTCTATAACAAAGGAATTTGGTCTTTTATTTGGATTATATTTAAATTCAGTGCAAACGATATTTTCAGACATACTCTGCATAATATCTCTTGATACCAAAACAAATATGGAAACATTTTAAATGTTCTGTTTTTTCACTTGAAATAAAGTTTATGAATTTCATTATTTTGTGTTTTCCTTTAATTACATGTTTCCTTTGTATTTTTCTTATTCTTTAACAAAGGAACTTGGTCTTTTATTTGGATTATAATATTTGAAGTCAATACAAACGAAAATCTGCTGACCTACTCTTCATAATATTTCTTAGTGTCAAATAAATCAGAAATTATTTCAATAGTTCGTTTTTTTTCGCGTAAAATAAAGGTTACATAGGTTATTTTGTTATATGCGTAGATTTATAAAAATTAAATATATGTTCATCTTCTTCCATTCATTTAAAGAAGGCATTTAAAATTGAATCATATTGAATATCCAAAACTCCATGTAGCTCGCTCTGAAAAAAATATAAATATTAACGAACATGAATTAATACTATGTCATTGAGTATTTTTTTCAATTTAATAAAACTAAAATTCCATGACAAATGTATAAGATTAACAGAGATCAAACTTACTTCATCGAAGTATCCAAAATTAGGACCAACACGGAGTACAAATGGGTTATCGGGCTTAACGCCAGATATTAACATAAGAACAGGGACAGCTTCTATGACCATATCTTTGTCGACCTTGAAACATCCGGTAAGATCAAGATGACGCAATTTTCGGCATCTATAAATCACCATGAGGGCTCCACGGTTAGTCATTAGCGAGTTCTGCACGGTCAATTCCTCCAGATTCTCCAATTGACTGATCCAATCCATGTAAACATCGCTTGCTACCTGAACATCGAGTCTCTTCAGGGCCTTTAGTTTACATATGATCCCGAGTTCACCAAGATCGATAAATCGAGGTATTCCTGGACAAAAACGCAGAGACTCCAAAGTCTTTCCATACTTAACGACCGATTCTCCAAATATATCGCTCAGTTTTGTGCGGGGATCGGTGATGTCAATGGTCAAAAACTTAAGAGTCGGCAAGTAAGGCAGCGACGTATGGAAGATCCCAAAGTTGACTCTTAGTAAGTCTATCTTCGGCCACAGTTGTCCGTCGCCAAGATTATTGGGCATCCGGATGAAAGCGAACCTCACGTCCAGAGAATCCAGATTTTTCATGGGCGAACACATTTTGAAAATATCAATCGGTTCATCTCGTTTGTTCATTATAGTCAACGAAGTGAGATTCACGAGTTTCCCAATTCTCTCCACTGAAATTAATATAAATTATAAATAAGCATAATACATTTGGAATTGTTTAAATTTGATATTATTTAAACTTCCGAAGTACTTACAATCTTTACTGTTGAACCCAACTAATTGCAAGTTGTTCAGCTTGGGCAATTTCAGCAATGTATCAACCACATTAACCTTCTCAAAATCGTTAATGAGTCCGATCCAAGTTAGATTTTTTAGAGCCAAAAGCAGCGTCTTGATGTTATTCCAAAAATGGCTGCGAACGGGAATGAAAAACTCCTCCAGGTTGGGACAGTACTTGGCAGCCGCGTTAACACAGGACACGGTAGTGCTGACATCTCTATTCATGATCCTGGTAACGGAGGATCCACACAGGGACAGTATTAAAGACCACTCCCGCATCGGTCGTCCAATCCCAATTTCAATCTTCTTGAAACTATCCCCGGAGTGAAGGGCGAAAGCTTTTCCAAGAACGTGATGGGCCTGGGCCAGATTAAGTTTATCCTTCATTTCCGGAATCGACTTGAAAACCAAGTCCAGAACCTCCATCGGAAGATTTAATATATTACAACGGGCTGCCATTATTATTTTGGATCAATCAAACAAATTTGAAGCGAAGCCAGTGTTGCCAGATGAAAATTTGGCATTCCCCCTAAAAAATCTCAAAGAGTCTATATTTCCCCCTAAAAAATCCAGTCTTCCCCCTAAATTTAAAAAATATGTTAATGAAATCAAAACTCAATAAATTCGATTTATTTAATTTATTTATTTTGTATTAATTGCTATTTACAAATATATTTATGCTAAAACGAAATAGGTCTTTGAATTATTTATTCAATTATGGAATTTGATTTACAAACAAATTTATATTAAAAATGTAATAATGTTGACAGTTGCAATTGTCTTCACTTCACAAACACAAACAAACGAGCGTTCAAGGTTCCTTATCGTTGCCAATTTGTCCTTGAATCTTATTTGCATGTTGCACTCAACACTTGTGATTTCTTTTCTTTTCAACTTTTTTTCTCACTAGGATTTCTTAACTAATAAATTCAATAACACAAATAACACGGTAAATTCAAAATTTGTTTTGAATTTTGTTGTTGTTTTTTAAATAAATATTTAGTATATATATTATATATCACGTTTATATTAATTAAATATAATATAATTAGTATTAATCAAAATTAATTAACTCACTCAGAATTCATAGTTGTTTTTTTTCTCAGACTGTCAAAGGCCATTGGTTTTAATCACTTAATTTAATCACTTTATAAGTTAATTTAAATTAACGTTTGTTCGCGCCAGGTGGAATTTCAGAAAACAAACATAAAAACTGTGAGAGGAAGAGAGCAAGAGAGCAGAGAGCAGCTCTGAACAAAAACGTAAAGATCTACAACGTAAGTGAACAAAAACGTGAAGATTTACGACGTAAGTGAACAAAAACGTGAAGATCTAGAGATGGACTATCACGAAAGAAACGTCGATGTCATCGATGTTTCTCCACCTCTGAAACTCGTATTTAGTTTGATATTTTCGACATTTTAGGTGATTTACAATAAAAAAAGCAATTTTATCGAGATTTTCTTAAAAATTTTAAATCAATCATTCCGAAAAAAACCCTAAACTTTCCCCCTAAAAATTTTTCCCCCTAAAATTCCCCCTAGGACATCAAAAAACCCCTAAATCTAGGGGGAAAACCCCTGATCTGGGAACACTGAGCGAAGCCTTTGAAAGTTTCTGGAGAACTAATTCATGGAATAAAGTTAAATTCCTATGAAATGTTCATCGAAATATCGATAAATGATATGCGATTATTTTCGTATAACTTCAATTCGATATTTTTTTCATGCTTTATACATTTTTTTTTTAATATTTTA
The DNA here is from genome assembly GCA_018153105.1 of Drosophila rufa. NCBI lineage: Eukaryota > Metazoa > Arthropoda > Insecta > Diptera > Drosophilidae > Drosophila > Drosophila rufa. Next base: position 12,360,158 of record JAECXS010000085.1, read on the forward strand.
GAGTTGGGCGCTGTTGAAAATGAAGATTGAACAAAAATAAAAAATATATTAGAATACAATTCAAGCATTTTAAACAAAAAATAAAAAACAGGGCCCGCAAATATTAAAAGTCAAAAATTAAAAGTTTTGTTATAAAAGGTATTCTTATTATAACTCTTAAAAAAAATATTTAAAAAAATAAAGGTCAAATATAATAAGTATGTTCTATTTAAAATAAAAAATATAAGTTATTTGTGACATAATAAAAATCAATAATAATAATTATATTTCAATTTTTAAAATATAAATGAAAAATAAATTTTTTTCTCATTTTAATAATTAAAGCTAAAAAATTTCGTTTAATATTGATTTTTATTTTAAGAATTTAAATGTAATTATTATTATGGATGTTATTTTGTTAATCATTTTTAAGAGTTACAAGTTTATAAATATTAAGAAATCAAAAAAAAAAGCTTATTCTACTTTTAATATTAAAATAGTTTTATTTTTCCCGCATTTCCCAGACGATTTTTAAACCGTTGATTTGATTAAATCATAACTCTTACTTACGGTCCCTGAAAAAAGAATGTTTCGTTTTTTTCGTTTCATATTCACACTGTGAATAATTTGTGTCGTTTCTAATGTCCCAATAATCGATACGCCCGATAAATATATCCGATAAATCAATCTATCGCAACACACTTTTAGAAGCTGGGGGAATGAAGGGGATTTCCCCAATAATTGCTTATGTATGTATACTATACCGCTGACCAGGCAAAATGTGCGAGAATCATACGATTGCAAGCCACCAATCGGATGATGCCGTGTCAGCAGTCAGGATATAAAATTACCATTAGGGTGACACAATAATCCCCAGGGTTACTCATGAATTAAGAATAGAGTTATCTAAGAACTAGTTGTTACAGAATCAAACAGAGGTATTTCTGTCAAATATTCGTAGAATATATTCTTGATTTTCCTCTATATTTGTAAAATAAATTTCAACTCTAATCCAATTTTTCAAATAAAATTGCACCTTTCATCGACAACAAGCTGTTCAAAGGGGTTCGATCTAATCAAATTTTACGCAGCATTGATCACCCCAGAGATTGAACCCTTTTAGTTTGGCAAATGAGTTGCCTCTCTTTTTACCCCCTCCGCACACTGATCACCAGATTTAAGTGGAAATTCTCACGTTATTTGGAGGGGATGTCGAAGTGATCGGAGTGGATCATTTTCACACGCCTCTATTTTTCATGCGTTCTGCTTTCGCGCCTACTGCCAATTACATTCGTGCAACTGTCAGGCCGTTCAATGACAATGACAGCCATGGGGTTAAGCCCTCCCGCCACTTCCCCGATCATCGAGCCCACCGAAACGGTGCTCCACGATCGCTCAACGATTTTCCCTTATTTCTTTACTTTTTTGCTCACCTATGCCTAGGCCTGCACTTGCAGAAAATTATATTGAATTATTTATATGTATTATTAATAGCTGAAATTGGTTTGTGTTATTATGGTTTAAAATTAATAACTATTCAAGCTTTGAATATTTAATGAAATACCTTCCATGTTCCCGTTTAAGATTTATTAATCTCTGTAAACTAAAATCTTTGGTAATAAAATGTTGATTAAAAATATCAACAAACATATAAAACTCTATGGAATATAAAATATATACATACATTTTTTTTATATTATAAATTAAACTCTATGGCATATAAAATGTATGTAGAGTGAATAATTTAAATTTTTCAATGTTTTACATTAGCGAACTATATAAACAATTTAAATTTTTAATATATATTAATAAATTTGTTATATAATTTAAATCTTTAATTAAGTGTTACAAATATACAAATATTCAGAATTACAATTATAGACCAAATATTGTGCATTCGGAATAAAACCCTTTTTAATTTTAAAGCATACTCTTCTAGGTTTTAAAAATATTTTGCTGTTCATATTTCTCTAAATAAATGTAATACTTGTATAATTAATCATTTTTTTATATTAGATGTTAGAAGTACATAGGCCAAAAAATAAGTAATTTATTTTTGCCCAGTGTTGATGCAAAAAACACAATCAGAACCCAATCCATGCATATGCAGCCATTATGTGAGGGAGATCAATTCAAAAAGGGGCTCCTCGATCTGCATAGCCCGAAATCGAGGAGGAAGGAGAAGGAGCCTGAGCCTGCACCAGGTTATCCTGTGCATGTAATGATCATGGCTGCTGCCTTTGTGCCTCACGCAATTTGTGCGCTGAATAATGCATCGAGGAGCATCGCTATCAATTGCCTGACCCCTAATAACGAATTCGTGCCCAACTTAATTGCAGACATATTGATGAGGGGCCCAGGACCGGGGGGATAATCCTCGAAACCTTTTTTCCATTTTACAGAGTTCAGTTCTCTTCTGTTTTCCGTTTTTTTCTTTTTTTTTTGCCATTTGCGTGTCATTTTCTAAGTAGAATTGGCATTTCTTTTATCTCCGACAAGATCAGATCAGATATCAGAAAAGGTCTAGAGGCGGGCAGGTCTCCAGGCAACAATTGAGAGTAAAAGTAAATGTTGTGTTGATCCATATCAAGCAGCAGCAGCTCCTTTCAGGGATCGTGATCACTTGTTTGTTTAAGTTCTTAGCAGGTTCATCGTCATCGAAATGTTTCTGGTTCGTTGATTTAACAAAATATTAAATCCTTTGTTTGCCTCGCCAACAGGTGGAGGATCGTCCCTAGTCCCGTCTCTCTTTCGCCGCCGGTGTGCTAATTGGATTATGTATTGCTTAATGATCCCCTCGAGGATGTCGGGTGTTAATCACTTAAGCATCCAGCTTGCCATATTCTGCGGTTCTGCGATTAACAACGCCGAAAAAAAGGAAAGTCTCTTAAATGGGTCAAGTATGCCAGAGCGAACGGAGGGTTTCTTTTCTCGTTTTAAATCCATTTTTGTGGCTGCTCTGGAAGGGAAAAAATCAGAAATTTTAATAGGTCAAAGAAGAGATACAAGGGAGTTTCAGTTTGGCCATAAATTTATTTTTAAATCGAGCTTAGTTATTCCCATATTGTAAATAAGTAAATGTACTTATTATTATCTAAATATTCTCTTTAAGAGTTTTACTTGCCATTCATAATACATATTTTTTACAAGTGATCATGAGTACCAATTATCTTAACAATAACCTTATAGTTCAGAATAAATAGAACCCTCAAGACCTCACTATAAAGTATCCATTGATTTTAATGGCCGGAAGCTAGCCCAGACATTTTCTCAGTTCTCATAGATCAAGAGTCTCCAGCCCCTTACACATGAGAGTGCCAGCTCCAAAATGATATTTGTACAATTTGTTAAGCAATTTAATTCTCACACATTGCTGATTTCTTCACATTTTCTTAAATAAACAAATCGAAGGAACCCTACCTGGGTGCGGCCCCTTCTTCAAGATGTTCCCACCTCCCCCACAAATGCTCAGAATGGCGTGAAAACGCTTGTAGTTGGTGGGCATTATTCTCATTTAACAATCGACTGCACATGGCAGGGGTTTCCAAGATTAAAAAAAAAACTATAAAAACTAAAAGAAGAGCACATCAAACAAATTAATTTGCTATTGCCATGGATCAGTGCGCAGGCGCAGGTTACTTTTTTGGCCTTATTTTTATATTTTTTGGGGTGTGTTTAACCGCAGAGTTTTTGGGCTTTGAGAAAATATGATTTAAGATGAGATTTTCTCGAATTTCTTGTCTGGAACTCAAGAACGCCCAATGGGTTTCCTGTCTGCGTTTTGCCTCATTGCACATTGGTCGAGCTTCGGTGATCAGTAAATTTATGCGAAGCTACTTGAAGAACTTGTACCTTAAACACACTTACAATATAAGTCTTTTGCGTGGGAATTTTTATGTGGTATTCTCTGTTATTAATTAAAAAAATCGATCGTGTGGAACCAGTAAGCAATTAGGGGGAATTACCTGCATTAATTGTCTGAAGATAAAAATCAAAACATTAACTTTTATTTTCTAGTCTAATTAGTTAATACACGTATCTAGGAATTGAAAAAGATAATATAATTATGATAGAATGGTATTATATATTTTATTTATATTTATAAAAATAAGTTAACAGATTTACTGTCAACAAATTATTTCTAATGCCGTCATAGGATTCTTCAGACTCTTATTTGATTTTCTTTTAATATTTTTCGTTTTGAATTTCAGATAAACGCACTTCAACATGTCATATTCATCAAACATTTTCAAATGCATTTTTATTTTATGGATATTTAACTGCAAAGGCCAGCAGCTGGAAGGGGGATCGATCGGAGGCGCACTTGAGGAGGCAAAAGTATTCCGGGAACGCACGTGTTGCCCAAGTGTTAAAAATGCATTTGTGGAAAATAAATCAGGACAGGAGGAGGAGGAGGGAACAGCGGGCATCGTCACCCAAGTTGAAACTAATTTTATGCATGACTTTTTACACATTCCAGCAATATTTCCCCTGACAGCCAGCACTCCAGCATAGTTGGACAGTTTTTACTTTTGTTTCACGGTTTCGGGGACGGCGACTGCGACATTCCTGCAGTTGCAGTTGCAGTTTTCCCTTTTCCATTTCGAGTGTTTTTCCTGTTGTATTTTATTTTGTTTTGAGTCGAGTGTGCGGCATTTTATGCACAGTTAAGTTAATCTGCCCTAAGCGTACTTAACAATCCGCCGGCATGTGTCATCCTCTCACTTTTCTTCGCCTCCTCTGGCTCTGCCCCTGCCGGGCATGTGACACATGAGACGTCGCCGGTCGCCTCCTGGTTTCTGGCTGTGCTTCTCTTGGTCCGTGCCACATAAAAAAGTGAAATACCCACTTGAGGCAGGCCACTTGGATTGCCATCGGCATTAGGCTCTGGAATCCGAATTCCGGGCCATTTGTGGGTTACCGATTTGGCATATGTCGGGCAGCTAATCAGTCCGTTGGTCCCTGGTACTTAGCCACAGCATCCTAAAAAGTTCCTAAGTCTTTGAAAATTACTTCTACTTTTAGCGTAATTTTATTGTTTAAAGATGGTTCTAAAAGCAAACTTATTCTTTTCGTATCAGGAATTATGTTTAATGTTATAAAAACATTTATTTTGTGATTTATTTTTCGATAGCCCCATAAACTCTAAAAACCATAAGAAAAATATATTTCTATCTTCTCTTCCTATGTATATTTTAAGTCCATAAACCTAATTTTGATATTTTAAATAGTTTTATTTCTCGGGAGTTAAAGGCCTAGTCCTCACCTAGTCCTAACCACTTCCACCGCCGTTCTCGTAATAAATTACCTCCGGGAACATCGGGCCTAGCAACGAAAAGGCATTTCAATGCATCCACCTGATGACTGCCCGGGCATCCAACTAATGACACATAAATATTTATCAGTAGCCCCTAGACCCCGAGACCAGGCCGCCCTCTATCCGAGCTGGAGTTATTACTGGAAAGGGTTTCCGTGGCCATAGCAAAAGCTTTGATCGCCTTTTTTTGTCCGTTTGTCTTCTGTAATCTGGCTGAGCCGAGCTACTTGACTTACACACGCAGAACAGGAGAACCAGTTTCGGGGCATTGAGTAATTACCGCGGAGGGGATCGGCGGAAGAGAGCCGGAGCCGAGAGGTGAACCTTTTGTCGAGCGAATGCGTCCCTACACGGGAAATAATATCATGGAAGTAAGCAAAATATTACATTTTAAAGCGTACTTAGGTTAGTTTTCCTGAAATAATACAATTTATTAAGGCTCTCAGTTTTTGCTGCGAAATTGAGGCAAGGAAGAAGTGACTTAGTAATCCACCTTCCTTAGTTTAATCTTCATATTTATTTTATAGTTACTTCTTATAATGTAACCTATTTTGTTCCAGTGTTCGTCCAGCGATGTCTTTCGCTTAATTGCGTAAGGCAGGTGGCAGTGTCTGCCTTTCGGCCGGCAAAGAGAATAAGACACGGTCACAGACAGGCCACTTTAAAGTTGTTCCCGTTGGTGATTAGTGACGGCTCTCCGGCTTCAGCTTCGGCTCCGATTCACCTCTTCTTCTCCCCTGGACTCCCTGTATACCGCAGGTCGAGTGCTTTCCATTATGGCCAAGTGTCAAATTAAGTGCTCACATGATTAATATTTGTGGCCGGCAGGCAGGCATTGTTCCAATAGATTCGACCAATTCCATTTGGCTTCTGTCGTGGGCGAGTGCAATTTTCTCGCTGATTAACCGTGTCGTTTTGCTATTAACTTTTAATTATGAGCCGAAACGCATCAGGCATTCTATTCCTTGGTGCGTTCTTCCTCTAGCCATAAAGTCAATTGATGTATTTGGCTTTGGCAGATGATTTTACGATGTCCTGGAACGGATTAGCGGCAAATCCTCAGCGGAAATTGACTGGCATAGCTTTAAGGTGAGTCAGTGGCTGGAAAGAAATGTTATTTAGCAGTGAGAAGATTTTAGGAAAATGTCTATTTGTTATTTACTAAAGGTATCTTATAGATTTGTAGATTAAATACACATCTGTTCGAAGAAAAACAATAAATGATTTATTTTTTAATAATTATATGATTCTGGTTAGAAGTCATAATATTCTTTTCACTTAGATTTGTTAGGTTAAATATCCAACGCTTTTATTTGAATCCAGCCTGCGCCCTGTTTCCCCATATATGAGTAATTTTTGTGGCAAAACTTTCGTTTTTTCAGGTCAGTTAATGAATGCGATAATTAATCTTGCTGACTGTCCAACTGGGGGATGATGACGCTTCGCGGATTTTTATGGCTCGCGGTGCAGCTGACTTTAAATCAGCTAACTGAGCTGTCAGAATTTTACAGTTCCTGTGCGGTCGCGGGGGAATTTGCCTCGCAAAAATTAGGTCAATGCAAAAAAGGGAAATCAGGCGGTAGCAAAAAATATGTCAGGGGTTTGCTTTTATTCGAATCGAAATAAATAATAAAATAACCTCTAACTTATTTTCTGTGAATTGTCTCTAGTTTTCTGTAAGTCCTAGACCTAACTTAGGAAAAAAGGTAGCCAATAATCTGTAATCACCATCTTCCGCTCTTACACCTTTTTTGTTTTACGAGCAAACCAACTTTCCTGCCCTCTAACACCCCAATTAAACTTAAATTACACTTGTTCCCAGAAAAGTTATCAATTTAATAATTAGAAATAGTAAAACCAATGTTCTAATGCAAGTTTAAGCGGATATATTCAACGATGGATTCAAACTACCAGGGAACTAATGGAAAAACCTTTGTGTAACTTTGGGCGAGAACTGGTTTTTTCGGTTTTTGTTTTGTTTTTTTTTTTCAGACAATTTGAAACGTAAATTTATGATCCAGTGCGAGCGGTGCGAGCTGTCTCTGTGTATCTGTATCTGTATCCGAGAGATGTCAAGATACACGGACTGAGTTCGCTACTGCGACTTGATGCACACCTGCACCGCGCGCCGTCGTTGTTGTTTCTCTTTTTATTATTGGTGTTAAAATTATGGGTTACGCCAGCCAAGCCAGTTGTTGGGGTGATCCGCGGTTCGGCGAGGTGTGGTTGACAGTCCGCGCCGCATGCGTGTGTGTTGTGTATCTGTGTGTAAGACGGTAGCACTTCCCTAGGCCCGGTAACCAGTACCCAGCAACCCCTGCCATCAGCCAGCCACCAGCAACCAGTTCCTGTGATTCAGATTCGGACTCGGATTCTGGACCTCTGGGCCTGTCGTCGTCGACGCGACGTGTCTAAAAAACTGTTCTAAGGGTCATAAATTGTGCCCGCCGCCTCCGTCTGTTTGCTGTTTGCCATGGAGCTGAGCCAACCAAAGATCACAATGGATTCAAGACTGGTAGTCAAATAATCTCGTTTAATACCAGGCTTTTGTCGATATCTTTGGGTAAATTTATGTTAAGTATACACCGCTTTTATTAGACCTTAAACGTTGGGGCTTACTAAGACAAGATCTGCTGAAAGTCAATTTAAAGGGGTTTAAATAAATAAATATAAAATTAAATTTGAGATCCAACCATAACATAAAAATTAATAAATAACATTTATAGTTTGTATTTACTAAATAAATTAGTATTAGCATATTTCTTACATCAACAAAACAGTAGGGCATCCATTACCTTTCCTCGTTGGTCCTTCGAGCCGGATGCGTTCATCAACAAAAGGGTGTTCGGCTTTCAAAAGCATATTTCTTTTAATGATTTTAGTCTGTAATTTAACCATATTTTATTCATTCTTAATCAAAATCTTTAGAGCAATCGTAGTCATTTCAACTTTATAGATTTATGATTGAAATTTATATTGTGCAATCAAATTATTAAACTATCATGTTCTTGCTAATTAATTTTACTACATAAACACATTTTGGAGACTTAGATATATTTCATTTTTAATTTTTACAACAAAACCCACTTTATCAAAGGCAATAAAAAGGCTTCTTAATCGAGTTGCATGCAGGATTTTATTTAATTTTTCTTGGCCTTAAGATCCTTGAGGCAAGATTTCAACGGAGGCCCCTTGATTGGACCTCCAATTCGCCAACACCGAACGAACACCTCCCGGGTTCATTAGCCGCAGCATCCTCTGACCAATCAATTACTGGAAACCCCAAGCCGACTCATTAGATGCAGTCGAGATCATGTCTTGTTTCTCCATAAGCAATTGCAGTTCATTACCGAGGATTGGAGCCTCATTAGGGGCACGGTTCCTTGCAATTTCCAGGCATGCCAAAAGGGTTTAATGTTTTGATTAAGACACAATTCTAACCAGATCCACATCCAGATCCAGATCCCGAGCAGGTGTTGGAAAGACGTTGGCGTGCGGCTGGTAAAATTTTAAATTTGCCGTGACCAGAAGCATTACAAGAACTACAAAAAATAAAGAAAGTACAAATCTGTGTAAGTGAGACCGAGATTCTGAGATTGTTAATCTGGCTCGCTGGCATCTGTTAACTGTACTTTTGGTTAAGGCCCAAATGCAGTCGCAATTATCTCGATTTTTATGGCCTGTGGCTCACTGCGTTCTGTTTGGAAATCGACAATAGAAACCTTGACCGATTAGCGACAAGTTAAACCCTTTGTACACAATCTTCTGACCTTAGGTCGTAAATTAATCAAGCCCCGAAGTGAGACCGAGTCGAAACAGAGTCATCAAACGGTGGCAGTGGCTCCACTCCACTCGACTCCGACTACGACTCCAATCCAACACCTGAGCTCCAAGACACAGCCGCACACAAACAAGTTGATTTTCCAGCCCAAATGCCCCCAAAACCCAACCCACTCCACTAAGAAACCCCGCTCGACTCCAATCCAAGCTCAGAGACCCAGGCCCAAACCCATTGTATGTCATTTTTCAAAACCAGAAATGAAACGAAACCAAACCAAACGAAACGAATTAAAATCTGCAAAGATATTGATATTCGACCTCAAGATACTCCTTAAATTATTTGGAAAACATCCGGCTAGAAGGACCCAACATTGGCACAGTCAAATTATCTAGAAGTACATAATCCTTCGATCTCTATCAACAAAAACGTTGATTTTAATTGAAAACCAGCCTGTAATAAAAATATATTATTTCTGATTTATAGTATACTTTATAGGCCTGATCAAAAAATTAAATCTAGACCCCCTCCTATCAAGAGGTATACCCCTCTGCCTTACTCATACAGGGTATTCCAAATGAAGCTTGTAGTGCGCTTTGGTCTCGGGGTTTTTACTGCACCGCACGTGCCAAGGCGGCGCGCGGCTTTTGCGCAGGCGAAGACTTTGGGATTGGGACTTCGGTTTCGGAGTAGGAAAAAAAGAGTCAGACACTCAAGACAACAGCGACGATGATGATGATGATGACGATGCCCAAAACAGTTGTGGAACAGTTGTACTTCGTTGTTGCCGCTGGACATGGCCCCTTGTTGGGGGAAAACGCCTAGCCAAGAGCAGCATAGTCACTCTATCAGGTAGTAAAAGCGAATGGTAAATGCTCTAAGAAAATTAAGTATCAAGCAAAGTTAAGAAAAATTAAATTAAAAAAATAAAAAATATAAAAAATTATAATATAAATCACATAAAGCCTCATTTATACAAGTTTTTAAGGCAAAAATAGTAGAAGCGACTGAATTACTAAGCTAACTATTTTTCAATTAAATAATAAAAAAGTAATAAGTTAATATACAATTTATTAAGAAGGATCATTTATAAGTAATAAGTAACTGTCCCTTAAAAAATAGTTATTTTTTCTTATTCTAATTTATATTATAATAAATTCTAGACACTTAATCTCTGCCTTTAAAATTATCGACCCTGTCTTAAAAGTTTTACCTTTTAATTGCTCTGTAATCAGTTTAACTATAAGATATGAAAAAATTACTTGTATTTTCCTACGAAAAACGTACATATATTAAACAATTTGTAGACATCTTTCGAGCCCATCTTCTAACCCAAAGAATCGAAGAAAAACTCCAACCATGACTTTTGGGTTGTGCGATGATCAAGACAAAAAAAAAAATAAAAAGAAGCTTTTGGCTCCCTAGAGTAAAAGTCATTTATATTATTTAGGTTTTTTTTCAGACATTTGTCTGTGTGCTGGTGAGCTGAGTTTTTAATTAAAAAACATCTCGGTAGAAACAAAATATCTTGGCTACTTGGGCTCGTGCCCACGGACTCTAAGGTGCCTAAAGTGGGCGTGTTTTTTCGGAGGAGGGGATAGACAGCAGAGCTTCTTCTCGAAGCAGACATTGTAATTGTGGATCGCCATGTGGTGTTGAAGATGATGATTCAGCCGATTCCGCCTGACTGGAATATTTATGGCTCGTGCCAGTGGAGAAACCTTAACTTCAACCTGAACTTCAGCTTCGATTCTATCTCGACAGCCTCTCGAAACTGGATTTATCACCGTCGGAGATGGGTGGCAGCTACTGGAAATTTGTACCTAAAGTGTTTGGATTTCCATGGAAATGGGACTTTTGGGAGCACAGCCTTGCACGTGCTCTCTGCTCCCTCCCGATTTCCATTTGCAGGTGTTGTTCCACACAATTTTCTTGGCCACGTTCTGATCTTTGACTGTCAGCGGCGCCCACGCCAACAGATCCCCATGTCTTTGGCTTTGTCTTGTCTCGCTAACTGTGTCAGCAATTAGTTTCGGGCCTTATTTATGGTTTCCATTTGCCATTTGCCTGTTAAATTAATTAGACAAAGCCAATAAGTGGACATGGTATCCATAAAGCCATTTGGTGTTTTCGGAAAAATAACACAAGGTCTTTCGCTGGGTTTGGAGATTTAAAGGGGGCGAGAACGTTTTAGAAAGGATTAGAAAAGGGTTGTCAAAAAGATTTGTAAGTTCTACGGTTATTATATTTTATTTTTTAGCTTACTTTCTGTATTTTCGACTAGCCTGAGCAAGAAATGGTTAAGATATTGATATTCGACCTCAAGTTACTCCATAAATTAATTGAGAAAACTCTGCCTCGAAGAACCCTATGGCTTTCCAAAATTAGCACATCCAACTTTGATAGTTCAAATGGCATTATTATTTTACACATTCAATCGTTTTCTGACTCTTATAAAATTATATTTTCTTTTGTAATTGTTTCTGTTACAAAAATATATCATAAATAGTAAAATAAATCCCTAATTTTCCCCCATTTAAATTGCAAACAAGTATTATTACTCTGCTAATCAGAAGCTCCCTCCACAAAGCAATTAATTCCCACATAAACATCACAATTAAAGTCAATGCCTGCCGCTTCTTACAAAAGAAACACTCTCAGTCAGTTAAGTCAAATGTCAACGACCAGTTCAAAGTGTTTATAACTATCTTTTCAACAACGATCCGTCGACCATTTTGCACAAAAAGAGCCGGTCCCACCGCCGACCGAACATTAGTCATCTGTGAGAGGCATGACAGACACAACCAATCGACTACAATAAACTTATCGCGCCTATAAAATCAATCAGCTTTTAATAAAAAATAAGAAAAAAATATTAAAAGGCGAACACAACAATAAAGAGCTGCTGCTGCTGCTGCTGGAAAAGGAGTTCAGTTTCCGCACATGTGGAGCAGAGATCGGACAATGACTCATGGAGCCGGAGACCCAAGCCGAAACCCATAAATAAGCTCAAATATAAATATTTTGTAGCTCCTCGCGCCACTTGCCGCCTCCTCCCCGGGTCTTCCTGGGTCTTTGCTTTTATTTGCCCATTCCGTCGTTGTTTATACAATAAATCTACCTGAAAAGTCGGCCCTCTGCCACATCTAATACGCCACTTATTCGTTACGATCGAGGCTTTGATTATACCCTAAAATTATTATTATTACTTAAGCGATCATTTATATAAAAAATAAATATTTACTTGAAAGGGCTCATTTTAAGACTAATTACTTTAAATATTAGACCCTATAATTTAAAGAATATTAAGTTATAATTCATTAAATATAAATAAACTACAAATCAATTATTTTTAAAACAAAACAAACCAAGGCTCCCCTATCAGCCAGGGTATCCATGCCAAAAGAGATGGGCCCCAACTGGGTCTAGTCTGGACCATCTTACTACCTGCACTTTGTGTGAGTCACCCGAGCAAATCTTGCAGTTCAGCCCTCAGTTAAATGATCAACAATTCGTGGCTCGATATGATTAGCAAGTCCCTCGGCCACGTTTCAGGTAGTTAGACCGAAAATGCGACTGTGGCCAAGACCCTGGCCCTGGCCCTCTGCGATGTCTGCACCCAAAAGCTCTTCAGGTCTTCACACATTGAAGTTTTTTTTCAGCGAGATCGTGCCGACGTCTGGCTGAGCTCTACTATATATTATATACACAGATGACTCATCGCAGATCGCGCCAAATCAGAACTCCCTCTCCCCATCCCGCATTCTCCTTTGAACATCGAGGATTACTTATTTTTTTAATGCGAATCTTGTGTTTTTCTGTTGGCTTCTTTTGTTGCGATTGTGGTTTCAGGGTTTCAGATTTAGTCGGAATTGCACAAATTATGAGGGCGATCAACAGGGGAAATGGTCTAGGTAGTCGCTTAATTTCTTAATTATGTATAGTATCTTGGTGTGAAGGGAAGACAACAAGCCAATAAAACTGTTTAACTTATTGCCACTACGCTAATTGGGATTCGTTTTGAAAAATAAGTTATTTTAGTAAGGGATATGTACCTCCTGGGTGCGACTCAATCCTTAGAGCTTAAACTTACTCGACTAAGCATTCTATAATTAAGAAGAAATTTTTATTAATTACCAGAAAATATCCTAGGATATGCAAGCTCTCTCTAGGCCACTGACGATATGAGGGATGGCTATTAATTTGTTTATTTTTAGCATTGATGGAGATAGATTTATGGAGCGATATTGCAATTCCCAGACAGACCTGCTGACTGTCAAACTGAATTTTCCGGACTTGATATTAAAAGCTCTTTTTCCACTTCGTTTGTGATGCACAATTTTATGCAAAAATCCGTTGAATATTCGCTAACAATTCATCCGAAGGTGTGTCTAAATATTTGCTGTGATGCAAAATGGCATTTTCAAACGAGGAGGCGTGACCGCTATCAGAAAGTCATCTGTTTATTTTTGGTGTGTGTGTTTAAGGCTCTTATTAAGTGTAACATAATGTTTATATTGTACATAAAAAATTTGAATGCAATAAGCTTTTGCCTGTTTGCCCGTTGATGGTAACATCTGCAAAATTAACATTTATTTAATATAGGGATATTTTATATAATAAATTTGCATCTTCGGTGTGAAGTGACATTGTTTACTTACTAGATTTTTAAGATTTACAAGATGAAAGCCTCATAGCATTGGAGAATTTTGCAAATATCTCAAGATAGGAGGTAGGAGTATTCATCTCAGCCTCAAACAATTTCCGGAATCGATTTCGATTACGTACTCAGATACGCGAAAAGTGTTCCTAAGCTTTGAGTCAAGACGAGAGGTCAATAGTCACCCTATTGCTTTCTCACACTGCTTAGGAACACTTTTCGCGTGTCTGAGTACGTAACTTTAAGGCGGAACTTCCGCTGCGGAAACGATATAGGCAAGGTAATGCCATTTTTTTTGCGAAATTTTGAAACAATGGATTCGGAACATTAAAAAATAACCGATAATCAAAATCATATGGAAAGGTTGTTTCTCTAAAATAAATCAAAAAATTAGTTAAAATGGTTTTTTTGTTTTTTTTTTTTTTTTTTAGCCTAGTACTCAGATCTAGGCATTCAGACAAAACGAAAAGCAATAGTCACCCGATCGCTCTCTCGCACTGCGTAAAAACACTTATCGTCGATCTGAGTACTAGGGCTTAACAATCAAATGAAAAATATAATTTAATAAGAATATTATCTCGGTCAACTACTTATAAGCTTTAACTGCTGAACGATAAGGGTAGGAACACATAACCTTGTCTCGTATTATTATTTTTTATATTATTTAACTAAATCTTTAAGAAAACGTTGGTGCTTCCTGGATAAATATAAGTTCAATTAAATTTACTTTCTAGGGATCCCCAAAACTCAAATAATTTAGTAACAGTTCTGATGGGAATTGGCTAAAATCGATTTGCTTATCATGATACATTTTCTCCAGCCCTGGCGCGTTTTTTTTTTAGACTTAGATTAAATAATAATAATACAAAAAAAAATTAATAAATCACGGCATTAGTTCAATGAAAAATATTTATTTTATTTATAATGTTTTGTCAGTATTATTATATTATGTTGTCACAAAATTAAAGTGAATAACAAGAATTTAACCATTGTTCAGCCGACAACCCCCAATAACATGCCAATTACACAAGTAAATTATTTTCTTATAAGCCAAAAGAAATAATGTAATAATTTTCAAGCACCTGCCACTATCGTTTAATATTAAAATATCGACAGTGGTTCTCATTGCAAACTTCACAAACCCAAATATTCGATAAATCAATACTATCGTGAGTGGTCAACCCATCCGTAGCTGGAAAAAAAATATTTGGATCCGAAAAATCCCAATTTCGTAAGTTATATATAATAAAATTGATTAACAATTAGAGAAACGAATTGGCAAGCTTCAATCATACGATCGTCATGTATAATTCAAAAGCAATTTCCACGATTTTAGTCTGTGCTTAATTGCTGCAGAGCAAGTTGGCCAAGTTTGTGATTTTTAAGCTGTAAATGTAATTGAAACTGATGCCAAGGATGTCAACTTCTTGTAAGAGGCCAGTTGTTAACATTGGTTATTTATTTATTTACTTTGTGTTAACAATGTGTAAACAATTTAAAGTGCTGGTGACCGTGTTTTCTTTCAATAAGGTTTTCTTTACATACGTACATAAATATGTACATACATAGATAAATACAGTACATGCATTGCAACACTGATTTATAGTCTGCATTTTCGCGACGTTATCATCACATACATCATCATACATATTGCATATGTAGTCATAGTCCTATGAAACACTCAGAAGGGCTTCATAATAATTCCGATCAATTATAGCAATTATCTGGGTCCAGCCTGCCCATAAATATCACATAAATTGTGTTTGCCTCAATTGATTTTTTATTGTCAGCTTGATGTCTATGAATTTAGCTGGTAATTTTTGCATCCATAGTTAATTGTTTTATGAGATTATTATGTTCCTAAGATTTATGGGTTAAGTGAACTTTAGTTAGCTCTCTCCACAATAGATTGAGGAAGCATTTGAGATTCGTATTTATTTTTCTTATTAATTTGGGGCCCCCTCTGAGAAATTCACCCAAGAGGGAAATTATTTTTATCATCAATTCATTCATTGAAAGAGTTTTTTGTACAGATGTATGTATTGATGTACATGTATGTTTGTATGTATAGTATTTGGCACTTTGCCCAGTGGCTGAGCCATAAAAATCCTCTTTGATTATTTTCCAAACTCGAATGCATCAACGCCAGAGCAGACACTAGTACTTAATTGGAATCAGTTGTTCTGTATTTAGATTTAATGTTATTTTAAATTTAGTCTTGGTTAATTACTGTAATAAAGTATGGTTTATTAATATTATATAATAAATAATAATCATGCCAGAGATAAATTAAAATAAATATTAAAGAAAGACGAACTTATTTTTATGAGAATTATGAAAATAAGGATCATTTTACCCAAAATGGGTTCAATTAAGGTTAACTACAGTTAGCGGATTATTGCAATTGTTATTAGTAATTGTATCTTCAATTAATTTATCCATATTTTATTAGTAAAATTAAATTCAAAAAACCTTTTCAAACCATTTTGTCCCAGAAATTTCCTTGCCCATCAGTCATTTCAAAACAAAAAGCGTGTGGCACCACCTACCCCAATAATGTCATTAAAACTGTGGCAACGTTGACCCACTTTCACTGCCCAGAGAATGTGAACAGCTGTCAGAGGCTGTGAAATATTGGACAACCCTTGAGACATGCCCTGAGAAGCGATAAACCAAGTGAGGAGACACACTGGACTGGACAGAAGACAGGGGCCACCGACGCGACGCCTCCATCGCTCATCCCACTGAAAGCGAAACAAAAGACAAAGGACGACGGCAACCGGCAAACATGGGGAATACTTCCGATACAAAAGCGATCGCGATCTCTCGATGTGGACGGAACGCACGATCGTCGCCCACACATATGGGGATATGGAGGAACAAAAGATGAGTTTTCTTGGCGATGATTAACACGATTTGTCCGAGACTTTATTAGTTGGTGAGTATTTAGCTTAAAGCCGTCATCACTTTGAACTTTCTAGAATTACTCTCTTAAGAAATTAAACCAACTTGAAAGTAGGAAACTAATTAAAATATAAATCTGATATTTTTTAATGCAAAAATTTTGGGAATGCTCGTTGCAGAGCGTAATCTTACTTTGTTTTTTTCCATTCGGGATTCCAGAAAAGCATAAAATTATATTGACTAGCTGATAAAGCTGTAGATTTTGTTCTCAGGCAAATGAATTAGCCGTTAAATTGAATATAATTTTCAGTTGAATTTCTTGAAAATATTTTTCTTTCGTTGGAAGTGTTTAATAATTACAATCATGCATATTTGAAATACAATCAATAATATGTGAGTTTTCAGCAAAGAATGCAAAATATTCGTTGATATTTTTTTTGTAAGCAAAAAGATATTGTTTTTCTATTTACGTATATCTTAGAACTAATTTTTTGTCTTCTTATATATTGAAGGCATACCTTATATTCTTATATTTTAAATATTTATTAAACACAACCCCAGGCACATCCCTCAAATGCAGTTGGACTCCTCACATAAACTAGTCCAAAGTATGGCGATTCATAAAACTGTAGTAAAAAGAAAGTGTTAAGATTAGTTTGTACTTTAATTAGTTATTTAGTCACCAGAGATTGCACTTCCGTGACATTCTTCAAAACAAGTTGGAACGGTTGCTCTGGTGTGAAACCTTTTGCGTTCAGGATATTCATGAAAGGCTCAACGAACAGCCAGGTGATCGAATTGCACAAATGAAGAGTTCTCAGATTTGTACAATTCTGGAGCATTTGGAGAAGGTCTTGTTCGCCAAACTTGGCTTTTGTATACGGCAGAGGTGGAAAAAGTAGTTCCAAAAACTCCAAACTATTCGCGTGTGAGGAAATCCAATTGAACACTAGGAAGTCTTGAGAATAATTCGGATTGCTTCTAAATCTTAAAGATTTCAGTTTCGGAACTTGCGGCAGCATCGAGTACGTGTGGCAGGAGAAGATTTCCAGATTCTCTAATTCGTTAAAGTACGAGTTCTGATTCTCAAGGATATTCATGTTTGAAATGAACAAAGTTCGAAGATTTCTTAAAACCGACAGTATTTCAAATATATTGATGGCCGGTGAGTGGCTCCTTAAGCTGAGGCTTAGGTTTTCCAAATTAATCAGATTTGGTATGTGATACACTGCAAATTGTAGGTAAATATATTATAAATATTTAGAATGGGTTTAAGAACATAAAACTCACCTTCACTGCAGGCAAAACCATGTAAAAATAGTTTGGTTAGGCTCGGAAGATTCATCAAGGCGTTAATAATATTCGCAGAGGCCTCACAATCCTCTCTGATATGCAGATGAACCGATCTCAGGCTTTTTACATTGAGTAGCAGCGAGGTAATCTCCATTAAATTATAATTGTTCACATTGAATAGTATTGATTCCAGGTAGGGGCACTGGCTCTCGATTAGTTTGAATGGAATACTATTCTGGCTGTCCCACGTGCAATTTATTTGGCGCACTTGAGTGCCGCAAAGCGACAAGATTACTGGCCAATACTTAAAAGATAGTTTCCGAATATCAATATCCACAAATTCACTGCGACTGTGGGCGGCAAAAGCCATGCCCAACACGGGATCTGCTTGGGCTAGTTGCAGTTTCTCCTCAAAGTTGAGTTCTTTAAATATTAAATCCAGCACTTCCGTGGGCAGAAATGTTAGGTAAATTGGATCCTCCATTGTGCAGCATTCGAAATTAAAACCGTGTTTAAAGCTAGAGTTTTTGTTTGAGACTGATTCGCCTTTTAAGCTTAGGCGAGATATTTAACGTCTAACAGCTGACTGATAAGGCCTGAACGTAGTAACCCCTGACATAATTTGAAATTGAATTTTGTTTGAATTCAACGCAAACATAATTGGTTGTTGTGATTCATACCTTAATTAGTCGGAAACCAAACGTAAAAGCTTTATTATTTGGGACTAATAGGGAAATAAAAAATATAGCAAACTCTTCAGCAAGCTGTAGTCTTATCACTATTTTTTGTTTAGCCGAAATAAAGCATAGTATAGTTGAACCCTCTGCAATACTTTTACTTTTTAAAATTAAATGCTGTGACACATTTGTCTAAAAGTTTAATCAAATATTATATTATATCTTGTCAAGTTTAAAATAAACTGAACACAATTAGTCTTATTGGTTCTATCTTTTATCTAAGCTAATTCTTAGACCTATAAAGAAGGGTATTTAAATTTTCAATATCCTCAATAAAGTATCTTTACTCATAACAAAAAGTCGGCTGAAGCGGATGGACGAAGCACTTTTATCGCTGCAATCGGCGAACAACGTCTTGGCTTGTGCGTACAAAAGGCAATTTATTAATTATGCATAAATGGCAAAGACCCTGTCGAAGGCGAGACCCCTCTCATCGCGGGGGAGTCGAGTTGCAGAGTTGGCGGAAAGTTCAAAAAGCAATCAAGTTCTGGAGTGCCGACAGCCGTTCTCAGCCGATTGTACAGTTACATATGCAAACAGAAGGACCGAGAGCCCCCGGGATCGGTGACTTTATGGTCTGACCAACAACTGACAAAATGCTGGACTTCTTCAACTGGAATCACCTTAAATGGCGCATACAACACGTCTTTTGTCGTATCCCTTAGTTGGCAAAAAAAAGGAAGGTTCTTCATCGGAAACCATTTTATATTTTTTAATTTTTATTTGCGCTCCCCTCTTTAATTTTGGGCGTCATAAATTATTGTAGGGAAAAAATAAGAGAGAGAAAAAAATTAGAATCCATTACTAGATCTTCTACCTGCGACTGTGGAGATCCTCAAAACTCCATGTGTTCTCAATGTGTGTGCTCGGGTCCTATCTGTGTCTGGACACCCCGTAACACCATTTTTCTTTTTCCCTTTTTCGGGTTCTTTGCTCCTTCGTAAAGTTTTAAATTTCTTGGAAATAAAAGCCTGGCCATTAGTTTTCGTCCTTCCCTTTTCTATCGCTCTACGCTTGGCTGCCCCTTTTTATTATTTCTGTCTGTCTGTTTTTGGGTTTTCGGGACAGGCAAAATTTTGCAGCTACCTAAGAACAGAGCACGGAGATAACGAGTGGGAGTGAGATGGATTCGACAGGGAAAGATAGAGAGAGAGAGAGAGTTAGTGAGGCTGAAGAAAATCTAAGGCACGTTATGGTTGCTTAGTCTTCTAATTATACTCTTCTTTTCGCGACTGAGCATCACGAATATGTCTAGAGATTTGTCATCCTGACAAAGGGATCTGGATAGAAGATACTGTACTCATTACTAAATCAAGTTATTAGAAGAAACTTAAAAACTATAAATTATTCATTACTAAATTAAGTTATTTAAAGAAATATCAGTATTATATGAATTAATCAAAAGGAAATTCACCTTTCAAAAGGAGGATAATTTTATTAATACTCTTATATTTTTATGGATTAAAATACATCACCATTGCTTAAGATTCTTAAGATATTTATGATATAAATTTACTATTTTATAGTTATTCATAGATTGCCATTAAAGGTTTCTATTTTTTAACGGTTTTCTAGGCAAAATGTAGATACTTTTGTATAAGAAATTTCATAAGATAAGCCGATAATAATTCTTAAAATATATGTACCTCTTTAGTCTTATGTTTTACATCCCAAAAAGTTACTGGAACAACTGTGCAGCACTCGTCGCACTTCTGATAATACCATATTTTCCTTAATCTCTGGATCTAAGAATTGAGCACCTCTCGATTTTAAGAGTATCATCGATTCTACTCGATTCCGGTTTCGGATTCGTTCTTCCTCTTCCACGTGTTATCTCCGGCTCGGTCGCATTGCCATCGCTTCTCGGCCTCTGTCCGTGCGTTTATTTAATTTTTTTATTCGGGCTTCACTTGTCCCTCATACGCCGTTGCCGTTGCTGTTGCTGTTGCTGCCTTTTGCCGGCGAGATACGAAACCGTGTGCAGGTGTCCAATATTTTCTTTTTTATACCGCGTCATCGGGGCAAAGAAAGAGGGGGGAGAAAAAAACCAAAACTAGTTCTAGATTTACAGCCCCCCGCTTGCCGCCTTATTTCGCCCATATTTTCGATTCGATTGCGTATAACAAGTTTAGCTGTCTCGTCCGTCGTTTTTCGAACCGTTCTTTCGACTCGACATAAAGTGCTTTGCATCCATGCAACGTCGCGTCGTCGCAGCTCCCCCTCTTATAATACGTTTTTTTTGTTTTTTGATTTTTGTTTTGGTTCTTCTATGCGGCTGTTCTTATTTCCTAAGCTTGTGTGCAGAGAAAGAAATTTGTATTAGGATTTTAAAATTAGAAATGATTGCGTATTCAATATAGAATTCTCATTTTCCTTTAGGGTTGCATGATATTTAAACGAGAAAGAAAGCTAACTTCGGTAAACCGAAGTTGGTATACCCTTGCAGTCTGCAATTGGATCATTGAAAATCGAACCATTTTAGTAATGTTGAAAAAATATAGAATTTTGTAAATTTTACATTTTACATGTAGAATTTTACATTTTCATATAAATTGATCGATCGCTTCTATGGCAGCTATATGATATAGTGGTCCGATCTTAATGAAATTAAAACCGTAATTCTAGAACCATAAAAAACTGCTATGTCTGAAAATTTATAGAAATACGTTGAAAAACAGAGAAGTTAAATTTTTTTTTACATTAATTTCGCCATCATTCCTATGGCAGCTATAGGATATAGTAGTCCGATTTCGGTCATTCCGACATATATACTGCGTGCTAAAGAAATAAGACTATGCTGGAAATTTCAGCCCGATAGCTCAAAAACTGAGAGACTAGTTCGCGTAGAAACCGACAGACGGACAGACGGACAGACAGACGGACAGACAGACGGACAGACAGACGGACATGGCTAGATCGACTCGACTGGTGATGCTGATCAAGAATATATATACTTTATGGGGTCGGAGATGCCTCCTTCACTGCGTTGCAAACATCTGGTCAAAATTATAATACCCTCTGCAAGGGTATAAAAATATCGTATCAATGATATTGTCATTTTTGAAAAATATCAAAATGATTTTTTTTTAAATCTAGAAAAAATATGGATATATCGAGTATTTATGATATTAATTTTTTTTTTTTTTTTTCAGGATCAAAAAGCCTTTAGAAATCTCTTTCTCTCTATCTCATTATTCGTATACATTACCTCTCTATTGATCCTAATGATCCACATGAATTCATTCAAACAAAACTAACAACACAAATACTTCATATTAAGCTTTTATTACTTAAAGCAATGGAAAATACTGTAAGTTAAAGTTAAAGTTATTTCCAATATTGTTTCGCCAGTGACTTTAAAAATACACGATTTGTTACGTGCCGATCAGTCATACGGCTGCGTGAGTCGCAGACTACACATTTAATTGCCGAAGCCATCCTTTCTGAGGATACCGAGCTACCTGGTATTATCAGATAGCGTAATGCTTACTTAGACAAATGTTGCATGGTCTGCTGTTGCGAAGTCCAATACTGTATTGGGTCAGCTTCCCAATTACTATTTGGCAAAGAAATATATACGTGGAACTCGTTTTCGTAGGGGCTGACCGAAAACAAAATATCAGAAAATATCAAAAAAAAATATTTATATATCGATATTACAGCTTAAAAATATCATGATAAAAATATTTTTTTTTTTGCAAATATATCGATATTTTGATATTTTGATATATTTTCGACAACCCTATTTTCCTTTTAATTAGTCAAATTTGCATTTAAAAAATATAATACCTCCAAAGGATATTGCGGGAAACATAGAAACAGGGGATCTTATTGTGTGGGATGAATGCACAATGGCGCATAAAAAAATCACTGAATGCTCGGGTATGCATTAATATTGCTCGGATATATTCTAATTCTAATTGTACAAAATAACTATCATAAAGATCAAATGTTACTGCAATTACGCGTTTTTCTTACTTAACAAATTACAATTTTATTTTCCTTCTTTCTTAAAGTATTCTCGCAGTGTAATTTTGATTAATATTATACACATGTTAGATTCGAGGTTTCTAAGGCCCCATGTGGAGTGCCCCCCTCTTCTTAATAATCTCCCCATGCCTGGTAATTACCCAAATTTGGCGTCACTATCCGTTAAAGGGTTTAGGTTTTGGTGGTGGAGAGGATTAAGGAGGGGGGATAGTCAACAAACGGTAAAGTGGAATTAAAGTTTAAATATGGAGTTGCCCCCTAACGATATCTTAAAAGGTTCGATTGTTGAAGGCGGAGAGAGATTTAATAATTATGTTTAGGTTTCAGTAACTGAAATTTATAGTTCTTAAATATACTTTTTTAAAAAGATATTTTTATTGATTTTATTTCAATTTAAAGTTAATGAAAAATTAACCAGACTCACAACTTGATTTAATGGTTAAGAACGATCCTCATGCCTGATTTCGACATCTTTCCAGTACGCATAATCACCAACGATTTCATTAGGTTGACTACGATCCTCCAGAAATTGTTCGAAAGGATAGCCCAAGGGCAGCTCATCCCATCGAGTAATACCCTTGCTGAAGTCACAATTGAGTTCGTTTCCCTGCTTGGCCTTAAAGTCATAGGCAGTTGCAATGATTAAAAGTCGCATTTTCACAGGATTTCCTCGGCCACCTCGTGGTAACATCAGACGTCTAGGAAACCCGCAATTCGGTGTGGAAATGTTTAGAGGAAAATCGAAGTCTTCATCCCTTTCGGCCAGCTTCACAAACTTGTACAGTTCTGTGAGTGAGATGTGATCCCCGATCATACCATTAAATTCCCTCGACTCTCTGCTTATTTGGTTTAATCCTGGATATAGCACAGTTAGAAATGAGTCCAGCCGGTAAAAGGGTTCCCTGTGAAATGATCCTTTTGCTGAGGTGGTCAGAAAAGTTCGGAAAATCACAGATTGTGTACGGTTGTTGCTTGTGACATGTATGGTGTAGTTAAAGTCCCTTTGCTGAAGTCGATACTGCCGCTTTTGGAGTGCGAATGGCCACATTAACTGCCCAGCTATGTAGAAATGCCTGGCGTGTAGGAGATTACTCAGATCCACATCCACCGGTTGATCGTAGGTGATCAGGGGACTGATCTCTACATCAGGGATGCGAAGATCCCTGGGAATATAGGACTTACGGATGTTATTGGGTTGAAAGATCTTTAGGTACCAACGATATAACTGCAGTAGTCGCTCAGCATAGTAATAAAATTCTTGAGATCTTAGGGAAGTTCGAAGATCTAGTAAAGGTTGAGGTTCAGGATCACCTGTATCTTCAGATACAAATTGTGTCCAATCGTAGGGAAAATTCTCTCTAAGACCAATTAGCCAATTGTTTTTAAGATCCAAATTAATCGAACTGCCATTGGCTAGTAGATAACTTCGGGAGGAGATCGACTCATCCACTAATGATTCCAATCTGTCAAAATATTCAAGAATTTTCCTTGTAGTTTTATGGGAACTCTTTCTGTGATCCTTATCCAGGCTCAACTTTTTATATGGCATCTCCTGGCCATAACGTTCCAGTTTATAGCGTGCTAGTATTTGGCTTAGTTGATAATACCACCATTCCTGCAGCTGATCATCTGACTTTTCCTCATTTAAAACTATGCCCATATTGAGGTAATACCAATAGGACTGCCATTCAATATCATCCAGCAAGTGATGAAGTTTATATTCACTTTGCTGCTGTTGTCCCTTTATTCTCAGAATATTTACATCAGCCATGGCCTGAAACCATTCCTGAGAATTTCTCAGCGGGGCTCCTTCCAAACTTAGTGGTTCCATTTCTTGAGGATGAACTTGCGTTATCATCTCACTTTTATCCTCTTCTCTTAGCCAAAAATTTGCATAATTAAATTTTCTAGCCTGGCTGACGGTTTTGGCATCGTGATAAGATTCCGGCCACAATTCATAGACTTTGGGCATGATCAGGACCTGGTAATCCTCCCTTTTAAGTAAGACTTGCATCAAGGCTTCAACGAAAATACCAGGATTCATATACAATCGGGCCCAACAAATATTTTGCCATAAAGTGATCCAATCTCTGGTGTTGTAGAAAAAGTTATAGAGTCCTAAGAACTGATCATAATGATCAGCATTCAATGGATTATAATTGGCATCTCTAGATAGCAATTTTCCCAGATTAAAAGCCTCATAGAACCAAGTCATGCGGTCATTGTAATCCTGAAAAATATTAATATTTAAACCACTTTATTTATACCTAAATATATTATTTAGTTTACCAACCACGTACTGTTCCTTATCAGTTACCAACTGCTGTCCCAATAATCGCCATTGATCGTTCATAAGAGGTTCGTGAACATGATGAAGAATTTCTAGCAGAGATTGTTGCTTTTCCAAATAATAACGATTTCCTAAAGTTGGATAAATATTTAAAAGTAGTTGTATTTTCCTGATTTAACTAAGCTTACCTATGCCTTCATCAGCAAAAACTAAAAAGGCAATATTTAAAAAATATACAGATAAGAAGCCGCGAAATATCATCGCACTTGTTTACCACACATGAACCGAAAATAAACTGAGTCGGGGTTTTCAAATGCATTTTGATTAGGTTATTTATATAGATCTCTGACATAATCTAGGATTTAGCAGGGTGGTCAAATTTTGTATAGAGATGAGAGAGTTTTTTAAGTCTAAGTATAAAAATTATTATTAAATAAATATGTTTAGATAAACTGGATAAATTGGAAATTTGTAGATCTAACTTTCTAAGTTAGTTATTATTTATTGGTGTAAGTTTAATAATGTAAAAAGTATTTACTAATATAAAAAAAAATACAAAAATATAACTAAATGGATATTCTAAAAACCTAATTAATTCTAAATTATAATTCTTCAAGATGTTAAGTATTAAAAATGCTAAAATGTATTAAAAGTCTAAATTATAGTTAATTTGATGCTTTCAAGTACTAAGAATGCTTTTTAATTCGCTTTTAAATGGAAAATCAAACCACTTACACTTTTATTTAAAACTGATCTGATTTCCTTTGTTTACATTTGAATTAAGTATTGTTTACTTTGTGCCACATTATTGCCTATTGTTGCTTAACGTTTATATATATTGCGATACAGTATAATAAAGCTGAAAATTACCCTAAGAGATATACCCAGAAGCGAGTCTCATTTGCCTATTAGTGACCAAGAGTGGTGGCAGGCACACAATAATGCAAAATAAAACATAAAATAAAAACGGAATGATTTTCACCCAACCACCGGCGCGGCGGCGATCACTTCCTCCCGCTCCTGTTGCGCAAATGTGCGGACATTAAATTGCCAACAACTCGGTCCGGTCGGTCGGTGTTTCTTGGTGCCTCTGATGTCTGCTGATGATGACTGGATGGGCGGAAAAAAGGGCAAATTATAATGCGAGAAATGTTAATTACAGTCGGCTCAGCTCGGATGTCTCGGTATATATAGTCTGGCATATATCTGGCCCATTGTTCGCCCAGAAATTGGCGCATTTAATGTAAATCGGCAGCCAGGCATGACGGATTATAGGAACTCATACCTAGTCCAGATGCAGGCCGACCGACCGACCGAGTAAATTAACGTCCAGTTATGGCACAAAGCTCTTTGTTCCCGCTCCAGACCCGGTGACAAAACGTTGCGCTCGAAGAACTTAATGAGTTGGAACCGAACCGACACGTAACGAAAGAGTAAAGGAGTACGTAGATCCCAGATACTCGTAACTACTGTCTTTTTCGCTGATTGATTCTTATTGATGGTGGCCAGAAAATAAGCCTTTTAGGACCGTTACGGATCGAAGCAATTGCTGCCTCATGAAAACTGATCATCGAAGAAAAAAAATGATAAGGGAAAACAAAACGTGACAAACTGCTGCGCTGAGAATCTTGTCTAATCATTGTCATTGTTGAATATCAAGTAGATGCACTGGGAAAAAAAGAAGAAGGATTTATTATTGTTCGAAATTATGAGAAAAGTAAAACAAAATTTCATTTACCTAACGGGTTCTGTAAAAATATTTCCCAGTCCTTAACTTAATTTTTTCTTTATAATATTTATTGAATACTTTTTATAATAAGTGGTGGCCATGTTAGAATTAAATTTGTGCGGTTAAAAATTATAAAAAATTGGCTAGATGTAAGAAAATTATAGCAACAATTTAATATTGCATAAAGAATAGGTAGAACTAATATAGCGATTTACTTAAGGAAATCCTAGAGTTAGCCACAAAGTTACAATTTGACAAAATTAAATTTAAAATGGAATTATTTGACAACACTGGTGCATTGTTTACACTCTGTGAATTCTGTGCGTGGACAGAGAAACTTGGTGTCTCGCGCTCTCTAACCAAATCGATCTCCATCTAAATACCTTTTAAAATATCATTACAATTTCTTTCACTGTAAAGTCCAGAACCGAAAGTGACTGCAAATCAATTCGCACGTGCATGGGCACCACGGGGTTGCCATCATCATCTGATACCTTTTAAAATATCATTACAATTTCTTTCACTGTAAAGTCTAGAACCGAAAGTGACTGCAAATCCCTTCGCACGTGCATGGGCACCACGGGGTTGCCATCATCATCTGATTCTGGATACACCCGTCTCGATCCTGAGTGCTTTGCATAATATTAGCACATGATCTGGGATCTGGGATCGGGGATCGCATTGCATCTGCATCTTGGCGCAGAATTTCCATGGGCTTGCCATCATCATCAAATTGCCATAAATCGTCACAACGTAGAACCCCTCGCTCCTTTCAAATGTCATCACAGTGTTTCTTCCTTTTCTGTATTTTTTTTTTTGCTGCTGGCGTTTCCGTGATCCTTGGCCCTTGGGAGGCTTATGAAATGCAAATTACATTTCAATAGCGCGCTTTAATAGCAGGCCCCTAACCCGTCTCATCTCCTCCGCGCAGTTTGTTCTTTGTCATCGGGTCTGATGATTGCCCCCTTTTAGCGCATTGGAATCGTATTTAAAAAGTCATTATCGGGCGGATCCATGCAGCCCCCTACCACTTTTAGCGCATCAATCACTGCGCCTTTTGTCAACCTTTTCGTTTTTCTTCGTTTAGTTTTTTTGTTGGCTATAAAACGCTCGGAAAATGGACATTGTGCGTGTGATTGGTGGGGTAGAGCGCTGCTGGAGGTTTTCTTTGGGTTCTTAAGGGGTGTTAGGTGTTATGGTTTTCCTTTATATCAGTAGAGTTACTTGGGTTTAATGATCTCTCCCTTGCTGTTCTGTGACATCTTAAAGATCCTATTTAAACAGAAGCTAAACATGTATATATTTATGCATTGGCTTAACTCAAGTTTTGAATAAGAAATGAGGATGATTTAATGGGTTTTGTATGATTAAGTATTGTTATTTTCATAGCCATATAATTTCCTAGAATTATATATTTGATATCTAATATATATTTGATAAATTTTGAACCAACAACTTTAAAAGCACCTATAACAGGCCCTCAAGGACTACTATTTCCATGACTCACTTGGCATGTGAAGTCACTTTTTAAAAGCTCAACTGATGATCGCTTATGGCTCTACTTCAATTACCATAATTCCCTCGCTCTAAAGAGCTTACATAACCGCTTTTAACCTTCCATTTTCATTTCCTAACTATTTTCACTCACTCAGCTATCTCTGCCAACCTCCAAAAGCTTCTTATATTTATTGTGACCGTTTTTTTTGCTGTAAATATTTTAGGTCTGACGCATACGCACTCGCCGTGGTCTTTTGGAATGGCATGTGGACCTCGGGGCAGGGCTCTACCTCGTCAATGGCAAAAATGTGTAACCAAACCGAGCAGAAGTGAATCATCGCAAGAGTCGGCTCCAAAAGACCAGCTCCAGACCGCTGGGCTACCCGATCGGTAGTTGGCGGGGATGGCTTTAATAAGGCAAGTCGACAAACAACCAGAAATTGGGTCAACCAAGATAAATTCGAGTAAGTTTTGTTTAAACAATGCACTTGAAGAATTAACTGTGGTGTAAGCATTAACTGAGTACTAACTATGGCATAGTGTAGCCTAAAAAGGCTAAAAAGCATTTTGGTAAAGTAGCATTATGTAAATATGAATTTCCGCATTTATGTTCCAATTCCGCTGTGTCAAATAGAGATAGATTAAGACATTAAGAAAATTACGATTAGGAAGCACATTGAAAATTAAAACCAAGGAAATAAAATCAAATTATAAACTGAATAAGTCTTAGTTTTAGTAAGAATCTTATTTTAATCATGCAACATAATAGATAAAGGATATAATTCCAGGATGAAGCCACTATTTCTGGTATGACCGACGCAAGTGCTTTTAAGAGTTTATAATTTTCGTTTCAATTCTTTAATTTTCTGTCTGCTGTCAGGCTCCGAACTTGAACTTCTATGCCCAACCATGACACTATATATTGAGAAATATTTTATTTCGAAATAATTTATAATAGAAATTATAGTGATATCTTAATCCTCTTCAAACGTTTCATAAAAATATCGAAGAAATTTAAGTCAGCAAATTTCTTTAATTATTTAATCTCTTAATTTTTCCGAGTGTACATAAATGGAACCAATTTCGGGTGATCTTCTTGTCCCGAAATTTAATACACTGCCGAAAATGGGGAGGAGGAGGGTGACTTAGCAGGAGAAGCACCGAACAATGGCAGGGCTTTCATGCGAACTGTCACGACTTGTCACGACAATTAGTGAAGTCGATGGCTATCTGTGGCCATCATCTATCGGTGATGGAAACTCAGGAAATGCCCGCCCACGCATGCCAGCCTTAAGACTTAAGCGTTAAACAAATTAAGTGTCCGGGGAATTATTGAAATACGACGCCAATCGGAGGAGGAGTGCATCGGGCATCAGGTAGAGGTAGGAGCCAAGCCGATGACCCAATTCGCTCAGTGCACTTGCGCGACAGAATTTTTGGGTAAACACATTGAGAACCTTCCTTCCCAGTCAGCCCCATCGAGAACCCCCTTTTATATATATATTTTTTCTCTTTTTGTCAGCTCCAATATTTGTTTACCATTTAGTTTATTATTATGCTGTGTGTGCGCCTTGGTTCTTGCCTTGTTTGATTGCCCTTATTGGTCTGCCGACTGCCGTGGTGATTTTCAATTCGAGTTATGATTATTATATGTTGGGAAAATCAAATAACGGTCGCCATTCGAAGGCACACACACACGCAATAATTTCCATTTGATGAGTTTTCAATTGGGTTTTCCCTCGCGATGATGGGTTTTTTGATCTCTGCCTCTGAGGTGTTGGGAAGTTTTGTTAATACGCCAAATGCTTAACAAATATCATACATCAGCTCTCGTTTTGTTTGACATCTATGAGAACGAGGTTTTGTGGGTTATATTATGGGTTATATATAGCTTAATTGATGTGATATGTGCCTGGGAAAAGGGTAATTTGAGGTACTTTTAAGGGTAAATGTATGCGTACACTTTACTGAAGAAAGGGAATATTTACTACATTTGATATAACCGAAAACAATTGTTCTTGAAGTGACATCTTTATATTCATCGATATTTTAGACCTTGAGAACCATTTTATATTTAATTTATACAATTTCTTATATTAAATAATATTTTCAAACATTTTCCTTTAACGTTTAAAACTATTTTCGTGTTTTTTTTTTCATAATATTAAAGCTTACATTTATTCTATTTAAGTAATTAAATCTTAGGCCTTAAAATCCAACGCTTCCTAAAATTTTAAATGAAATATTCTGCCCTCGTTTAAGAATCTTTACTGTCTCATCAGCTGCTCACAGTTCGAACCTTAACGAGTTGAAAGCGCCAAATCATCGCGAGGATTAACACCGATCTCAGTCAGCCCACCTGAAAAGTTCCCATCGTTTTACGTGATTTGTTCTGTGCCAGTTTACCTTTGACAAATTTACGGGCAGTGACTTTCGTAAACTGAATTTTAATAAATTTTTGGGAACTGCTTAATCATGGTTAACGCCGATCTGGAACATGATCTGTTAGCTTTTGTTTTTCCTCAAGGGATGATCCTTGGGAGAAGAACTTCCCCTTTCAATGATTTCTTTGCAAAAGTCCAAAACAAGTCTCCCTGCTGTCTGCCGCAGCAAAAAGTCTAAAAATAACAAACAAAATACGAAAAGAAAAATAAGAAAGATAAAATATTGTAAACAAAAAATTGTCATTCCCCCTTTTCAGAGCGAAGAATTCTTTTGGTTTATAAATACAGAACTGCCTTCACGATTGTCAAAGTTGACAATTTATTTTTAATCAACAAAATACGCAGAGGCACGGTTCGCATATCTCGCAGATACACTCGGGCAGGGTATTATGCGATTTTTCCCCACTCAAGATAGGCATTTTGCGGAGATATTTCCAGAGGGATGGAAGTGTCTATTTTAGTGATCAAACTAGAGATAATACAACCAGAAGGGTTGAACATTCTTAAGATGGAATTAGTGTTTTACCTCTGGGGATATCTGTTTAAAACGAATTTATAAAGAATTTAAGCTAATGACAGACTTCTAGCTCCTATATGGGACAAACTCTTAACCCATATGATGCCCTAACCCATTTTGTGAGGTGATCTCAGTGACCCAGAAGTGCAAGCCAGCCAAGCGAATAGCTTGCTCCAGAGAGTAGCCACTGGCCATCCCTTGGGCGGCTCCTCTTTGATCCCATTTACCGAGCGTGAGAGAGGCTGCAAAGAGTTACTAGAGCATGGATTGAGATTCGCTTTCGTTTTTTGCGGATCGATTTCAGTGGAGTTGAAGGCACAGCCGGATCTGTTCGAGGATCACACGTTTTTGGGCATGTTTCGGGACCAAGCACTGCCTTGGTCGGGCAATTACAGTAATTCCAATTAATATGCGGCAGTCCGATCGGTTTCCTTTGGCGAATGTATCTCGTATCTCGTGGATGTGGCGCGTGCTGCATGCTGGCACTTATTACTGTTCATCTATTTGTCTTTGATCAATCTCTGCCTTAGTTGCAGTTGCAGTTGCAGGCCGTGCTGGACTATCAACCGGTAGCTGAAAGTCTTGGCCCCGCAATTATAAATGGCTGCCGCCAGCCCGCAGAGTTGGCCACTTCTATAATTGCCCCAAAAGGGGAAATCAGCAGCAGCAGCAAGTAACTATATAACAACAACATTGTATCTCGCCGCAGACACGCTAACTGCAATAGCCAAGAAAAAGATACGTACGAGGCGTTCTATGACTTTTATCGCACAGTTTCTAACCAACTGCAGGCGATGCTCTGATGAGGGTAATCCCAAGCACACTTCCATCTGCTGTGCTTTTCTATGATTGGGTGACTGTATCGCTCACATATTCAAAATTAACTAACGATCTAACTGTTTTTTACTCCAAGCAACCACAGTTCGTGCAGTGGTCGTTCTTTGATTTTGACAATTTTAATATCATTTTCTGTAATTAACAGGAACTTGGGATGCTTCGGGTTTAATTAGGGTTTTTGTTTGCACAGTAAACAGTTAAATAAATAGAAAATAATGAGGGATAGAAGTATAATTTCACCTGTAAAAAATACATATATATTTCTATATTTAAATTGTAGGTTCTCAGATAACGCTGTCGCTATAAAGATGAAGGTGCTAAGTTAAAGCTAATTATATATTTATTATTAAATATTTATGTTTATTGTTTAAACAACAACTATTAAACCTAGCAATATTTAATGCCTTTAAATATTTATAGAAGAGTGATGTGTATATGTGCCTAAAGATGGAAGCTTATATCTATAGATAAAGCTATCGCCATAAAGAAAAAAACTTGCTAAATTAACGCTATTAATATTTAGTAAATATTATTTACATATTTACTTAATATATTAACAACTTTTTCTTAGAGGAATGAATAATAAAAATCCAGAGAATCTTCTCCAAGAAACTCAGGCCAAAATCAATGCACATGGCCACAAATCGATCGAGAGAGCCCACTTAAATATGGGCTGTGCTCTGCTCTTGGCCTCGAATATGGGGAACGGATACGAAATCGGGTCTGGACCCTTACCCTCTCCTGCCTTACCCGCACAAAACCTGGGCAAGCTCAGGCATATAATTTCGTTGACGCGCAGAATAAATGATAAATGCAATCATTATAAGAAACACAGCACAACGGCAGAGCAACGAAAACTTGGGCGAACACGAACGCATGATTAAAACTTTGCCAAAAGATGTGCAGAGAGAAGATGGGCTGGTGGGATGAGGGTTGGTGGATCCAGATCCATGGTTGGGGTCCGCTTGATGCAGAGCTCAAGATATGCTACCTCCACTGGAATTTATATACAAAAATATCATATTAATATTGGAAATATCAAAGAATAAGAAATAAGCCGAATAATTTAGTTACATTTCTATAAATGCAGTTTAGAATTATTTATTAATACAAATAATTATAAATACATTTTTTACAAGCATAAGAGGCATTAAAGTACCCATTTTCTCCCAGTGCTGGACCAGGGACCAATCCAATGCGTGTGCCAGCGGTTTCCCTCCTGTCCTCCGCCCCAGTTCGATCGTGATACGCTGACCGAGTGCAGCGCGAATGTTTTATGACCAGCCCCGACCGCACCGGGCATAATTTGTTAGCCTGGCCGAGAGGACCGAGAGGATGCTGCTGCCGGATCGGTATCTGGATCTGGAGAGCCTGCTGCTCCTGCTGCCGCTGCTGGACCCAACCATCCCTCGGTCCTCGCCTGTCCGCCCCCTTTTGCACAGAAGCTGCTCCGCCACTCTACTCCATTCGATTGCGTATAATTTTGGTTCGCTTCATTTTATACTTTTTGCTGTTTTTTATTTGTGTGTCTTTTTTTTTTTGGGTCTTCGCTTGCTCCTTCATTGGCATCATTTGCCTGCGGGGCATAATTTTTGATGGGCTTTCGTCTGCTTCTCTGGAACCCAAAAAGCCAAAAGAGATATTGTAGCGCTACCTGGATGCATGTGTGGCTGTTGGGTTCTCTTTTATTAATCAAAATTACACATTAAACTCAAATTATTATTTTGAAAAATAAAGGAAACTTTGATATATTTTTATGAGTTAACTGAGAGACTTTTGAAAATATTTAATATGTTAAAAAAATGCTTAAACTATTTGTTCTTCAATTTCCAACTAATATTAGTTTTTCCTATTTAATCAGAGACATATTTATACCCCATTCAGGGCATCCTCTGCCTGCTTGGTCGAACCACTTGCTCCACATTTGGCGCGAATCCTAATGGCCCCTCCATGGACATCAGTCTCTGAGTTTCTCAATTGTTTTTTGGTAGATGATGCGCATTTGCTTACTCCCTTGGATATATGATCAGGAAATGTGCTACAAATTTTCACTTTATGAAGAGCACCATCCCTCCTGAGCCCGAGATCTCGGTATCCTCCTCCCTTCGTATCCTGAGGCACCACGGGAGCAGGCAGCAGTCGAAGCGACAGCGATCGCCCCTCGGGCCTCAAAAAGTTGGACTCAGCATGAATATTTTATTTTATTTGGCGCAAAAAAAGGTGGATGGATCCTGCTGGGTACATGGAGAAAAATATATACTTCTGAATGGATACTAAAATATGGATATTTAATATTTAGTATCTTTAAATTCCCTTGAATTTTGACTAAAATGTATTTATTTAGGTATTTAATTTTGGTTCAGTGTGGGCACATGAGTGTAGGGTTTAGGATTGGGCTTGGGTTTGGGATTGGGACTGGGTCTGGTCTTGGTCTTGTCTGTCGCGGACATGGGTCGCTGATGAACGCTGTTTCGTGTCTGGCATCTTAAGGTTGCCTTTTTGTACCCTTCACCGAAAGAAGGTTAAGGGTATCTTCAATTTGTGAAATTGCTAATATAAAATAAATTGATAGATTTTTTATTTTATAAACTTTATGGAAATGTAAGCATTAATATATAATATATTTAAATTCATTTCTTATCTTTTATTCAAAACTTTACAAAGACTCCTAATTAATCATTATTTATATATTTACTTACTAGTTACTTATTTCATAATAAAAATTAATATTAAATACACATTCGGCTTTTTTGGTTTCAATATATTATTTTTGCTCACCATTCCTTGGCAGCGCTGCTTTTTATGCTCATTTAATCTCGCTGCGCGTTTTTTAACACATTTAAGGGGCAGGTGGCGGGCGGGGGGTGTTGGGGATGGAACCACATCATCGATTATGTTGATCTTTTTTTCGACGCGTTTCACTTCGTTGTCCGTCTCGCTGCCTATCTCTCTCGCTCTCAGTTCCCCCTGCTCAACGCTCGTCTCCTGCCTTCGACCGATATTTTTTTGTTTAACTGCGCACTTTTACAGGTGAGCAAAGGGAAGGGGGCCCGAGACGTAGCGGTGACTGGCTACCTGTCTTACACAAAATAAACGCACCAGCTCTCGGCCCCATCCCCCAACTTCAGGGTACAGAGAGAAAAACTAAGAAAAAAGCCTGAGATTCGCGAATATAAATATAATTTTTATAGAATTTTAAAAGTAGTATTTATATCGAGTAATCAGTTACTGCTATTTATAACCAATAGCAATTAATACTATAGAAATAGATATGAAATAGATTTAAAATCAAATCTTATCATAATTAAAAGGTTCAAAAAGGGAACTATTATTTAAAATATTCATACAATAATATCCCAGAACCCATTAAATTTCATTGAGAATATTCATTAACTTATATTTCTCTCTTAGAATATATATTTCAGAATTTTTCTCTCTGCACCCCATCCCTTTTAGTTTTTGTGTTTTCTCTGCTTTTGTAACATAATTTTTTTTTCTTGCCTCTCTGTTTGTTTCCAGTTTGGAAACCCTTTAGGCGCTCATTGTCAGCTCAGGTTCTTCGATTCTTTTTTTTTTTTTTTTTGTCTTTTTTAACGAAACCAGATAAAAAGCGAAAAATAAACGAGAAGTGAACACAAACTGCCAGATATATATGATTTCTTATTGTAAATCATGACATTTTGTTGCTTTCTGGCCCTGGCATGTTGTCTGTTTCTGGCTACCGTTTCCACTGTTACGCTGTGTTTGATTTGCAGACGTGAGGCGACCGGACGGACAGGCGGACAAACGGACAGACGGACAGTTGGGATAACGGACGGAACCCACTGCAATCATTGCGTCAAAGGAAATTAAGATCGAACAGTGAAAAAGTATAGTCTGAAGTTATATCTCCTTAAATCCCCACTTGATCACTAGAAAACTAATAAATAAATAAAGGATTCAAGTTTAAGGTTAAAGAAGTTTAAGTTCCTAAAGATTCAAGCCAATAATTTCGCATTTCCGAAAATAAGGCTTATATTGAATAATTCTCAAGTAATAACTAAAGCTCCGTACTCAGACAGGCGAATAGTGTTCCTAAGCATTGAGCCAAAACGAGAGGTCAATACTCACCCTCTCGCTCTATCGTACTGCTTAGAAACACTTTTCGGAGCTTAATACTAAATGGGGCATGGTTAATATTGCCTACTTTTTGATTTTATCTTATGATCATAAGAGTTCCCCCTTAGCAGTTAGGTACAACATTAATTTCGGACATCCGATCTGTTTCCAATTGTAAAGTGTTATCTCCTTTTGATCGTAGTTGTACCCTCATTATAGGGCATTATTTATGCTCAATTGATCGGAATCGGAGCCAAAGGAATAGGCGACGACTGCGGACCCCTCCGAGTTGGCTCTCTTCTCAGCCTTATTTGAGCTATTTAAACTCTTTGAACTACTTGGCGGACCCTAGCCCCTTTTGGTACACAAAATTACCCCAATTCAGGTGCCTCACGGGGTAACGTAACCCTTTCAATCCTTCTTTTTCTTCTTCTTGGGGGAAAACTGAAACGAAATGTAAATAAAATTGCCACAGAAAAGGGGGGAAACGGCGAAAAAAAAAAGGAATCTGTTGCCTGCGGCCAAGTTTCACTTTGACACCTAAAGTGTGCGCACATACCCCCCTTTTTATTTTTTGTTGTTGCTGCCCTTGATGCGGCGCGCCCCTGTTCGTTTATTTTAATTTTTTGTGTGTGTTCGCCTGTGCGCTTTCGTTTTCCAGAGATAGAGAGAGAGAGAGCGAGCGCGAAGGAAAAGAGGGATTTTCAGTTTTGGTTTTTCCTCCTGCCTCAGACAGCGGGAGCGGCAGCAGCAGGCAACATTTGCTCCCCATTTTGGCTCAGTGCTCGGTGCTCAATAGGTCTTGCGCTTGATAGGTCAGTGACCCACTTGGATGATGTGCTGTTGGTGTTGTTGTCGTATTCGCCATGGTGCACCATCGTCATTGCGATGATAATAATGAAGTTGAGGACGTTGGGCACGACGATGTTGCGCTAGGGCAGTGTCAAAGGCAGAACAAGGGTTAAACAGGGCGGATGGGTGGGTATTCAGTCGTTTATAAAGGGATTACTTAATTGATATTATTGATAAGCTATAATTGGTACTTTTTAATTTTGTTTGAATATTTTCTAGGGGATTTTCTGGCATCCCCTTTCTGCAAAAATTAATTTAAGTTTTATTTATTAGTTTTTAAGTTTATGTATTAGTTTAAGAACCATTCTCACTAAAATTTTGTTTATCTTAATGCTAGTTTAGATATTTGTTTAAACATCTAAGCCACGTTATCTCGAATCAAAGTCAAAGACGTGTGCCTCACTGTAACCATCCCAGTCCAGCCTCCTTTTCTGACTTGCGGTTGTGCCCCTTTTTCGCCGCCCCCTTTCAGCACAGCATCAAGTTCCCCACATAATCATCATCATCATCATTATCGTGTTCTCTTCTTGTGCTTTTCCCCCGATTTCTTCACCCTTTTCTTTTATTATTATTTTTTTTTTTAGCCTTTTCCACAAAGTCAACGTTCTTGTCGTTTTCGCAGCTGCTTCGTTTTGCCATTGCCCCTGATGGGGGGAGAGAGTGAAAGAGAGTGTGGGGTGTGGAACAGAGACAGCCTATACTGGGGGGCGTCTGTATGAGTGTGATGTATCCGTGTGTGTGTGTGGGTGCGTTTTGGAGCTGGGCAAGATTGCGGCACATGTGACGCTTTGGTCGCGTGCTGCCTTTCGCTCCTCATCTGGTCCTCTGGTTCTTGCTGCTTCTCCTCTACCCCCGACTTCTTTTGCTAACTCTTCTCTTTATGCACTCAAAAAAATAATAATGTATATTATTTTGTATAACCTTTTCCTATTTTCCAGAACATAACCCCTAGAACAATCTTCAAAAACTGTTTCTAAATAAGGATATGATGCTTAAGAATTATTCCGTTGGTGTCAAACGGATCTCTATTTTTTTTATTGTAATTATTAAATTAATTCACTTACTACAAACATTTTTTTCTCAGTGCCTGCAACTCCTGCGCTTTCTTCATTTGCAGTTGCAATTGGCATGGGCGCATCTAAACGGGGGCCTATTTTGGGGCAAGGGCTGGAGGGTGGCGTGCTGCTGCTTCTGCTTCTGCTTCTGCTCTTATCAAGAGCAGGTCATCGGGAGATGGCAGATGCTGATTGCAAGCGGGGGAGCCGGGGCCTTGATGGAAATGAAAAATGGGTGGTCACAGAAAGTGTAACTTCTTCTTCAAGGGAAAATAATATTTATGCTGCTGGAAAAGTGAGTGCGAAGGGGAAATATGGGGCTCTAAATCAATAAATTGATAGGGGAGCGACATTCACATCCTGGAGACACGCCATCGCACATCTGATGACGAGATGGGCCTGGGGCCAGATCCCAGATCCCAAGGCACAAGTGCGTTCCCCCAATTAAAATGGTTTCTAATCGCCTAACAAACCGTATAGCACTTGACTTGAAGTAAAACAGGGTTTTAAGAGGTTAATATTTTTAAATGATTAGTTTAAACATTTAATACTAGTAAAATGTTGATAGGAGATAATATATTTAAGGAAAGTTAATAGAGGTTTGAAATTCTTCTTGTTTTTGCTTTAACAGTATACAAATTTTGTTAAGTTAATTAAATTATAATTATTTTCAAAATATCTGATAGACGGAAATGACTAGATTGGAGTGCCTGATGGTGCTGATAAAGAAAAAGCATACTCTTTAGGGTCAAAAAGGACTGCTTCGCTTATTATCAAAATTAAATATATCTTTTGATCCCCTCTCTCTCTACTCCATTTTTTTCGCTCCCCTTTCCCGCCGTCTTTGCCAGTTTCGTTAACTTTATGATTTAAGTGACGAAAGCGCGAGTGCTTAATTTAACGGTAATTTGCGTAGAACACTCACCATCTCCCTTCCACCTTGCTAGCTTGCTATCTTGACATCTCGCTTTGCAGTTGCCGCTGCGCAGGCGCACAATTTATTGTTGTTTAGCCTGCGCCTAATTGATTGCTCCCGTTATTGGTGCTATTGTTGTTGCTGCTGCTGCTACTTACTGCAAATATGAATTATTTATTTTTATTGAAGCGAGCAGCGTCGGCGTTTTCGTCACAATTTTTTGCGTAGCCAGCAAGGAGTAATAAAAAAATAAACTCAAGTTGAGTGCAGAAATTTATTTGTTTTCATTGTTACTGTTGTTGTTGTTCCTGCTGCTGTTGGGCTGCAGAAATTGTGTAATAAATAATTTACGCTCGCTTTTGCAGCGTGCCACATAATCATATTCAATAATAATAATAAAAGCACCAGCAATAACAACAACAACAATCCCCAGTTAAAGGGGGGTTGTATGGAGATAGAGGGAAACGGAGAAGGAGGGCGTGCTGCTCGTTTGGGTCGCTGACCCAGAAATGTCAAACGGGGAAGTCTTTTAATTTGTATTTCTCCATACTCCAATTGTTGGGCCTCTATGGGGATATATCGCTTGGAGAGTTGATTTGAGTAACCGCTTTATTTTGTAGAGCTTTGGAAACCTTTTGGGTGTTTTAAGTTGTCAGATAATGGAAGGAACTTCTTTTTTAGGCAAGAATAATTACTAATTAAAAGCTTATATTAAAAATTATGAATAATGTATTCATCTTTTTATTGGTTCTTCAGAAAAACTTGTATAACAAACTCAAAAACCTGTGTTTACCAAGAACTCCCAATATACCGATGCTACTGTGGTATAAAGTGGATAATATTAATTCCTGGCTACCTTCCTAAGTTTGGTAGTACTCATTTCCCTATTGCTTATCCAATATGATGTAAAGTATTAATTAATGCAATAACTTAAGTATCCATTTATTCAAATAGTTTTAAGCATAAGCTATAACCTATCGTCAAACCTTTATTAAATGATTTCATCATGACATCATGAGTACCTCTTATGCACCCCTTTAATTTTTTTACCCGGTACCCATAGGGTACAAGGGTATTATGTGTTAGTGCCAACCGAGAATGTATGTAACAGGCAGAAGGAGCCATCTCCGACCCCATAAAGTATATATATTCTTAATCAGCATCACCAGCCGAGTCGATTTAGCCATGTCCGTCTGTCCGTCCGTGTGAAGCAACAGATCTCAGAGACTAAAGAGCTAGAGTTACCAAATTTGATGACAACATTGGAATCTGTTGCACGCAGATCAAGTTTGTTTTAAAATTTGGCCACGCCCACTTCCGCCCTCAAAAATCATAAAAAACGTAAAATAAGCTATACTCGTTATTTTCGGGTTAAAGTTAATTGATAAAATAAATTAACGTTAAATAACGGACGTTTTCTGAAAATTTCAGTAAAACCGGATGGTAAATATGCGAGATGCGAGATAGCAATAAGGTTAGAATTTTAACCCTAAGGCACTGCTATTGCTGTTGCAAGCTGTAGCCGACAGGTGGCGCAATTGAGCCTTGGCCGCGCGATATAATTGGCGCCAACTGCAGAAGAAATGACAAAAGAATAGAGCAAAAAATGACAAAAAATAACATTATTCATTTTTTTGCGTCCTTATAAAATGTATCATTCATATTTCAGTATGACATTAAATTGTTTAGGTCGGGAGCTAATTCGAGAGACGATTTATTTTAAGAAGTATCGAAGTAGAGTATGATAATGGATTTACAATTTTAAATAGCCTTTTAGTGTAAAGCACAAACGTTTAGGTACCGGGTATCTCACATTGGAGCACTCTCGACTGTAGCTTTCTTACTTGTTATTTTTGATGGCTTGCACAATCATGACAAATGCAGAACACCAACACCCTCCCCCTCCCTACTGCTCCCCTAATTCATCATTCATCATATTTCTGTTTATTTTTCGCTTTATCCACAGCCAATTCGACGACAAAAAGCACTCATATTACGCTTAATCAGTTTCGCTCGGACATTTTCCTTCCTCAAGTAATTGGAGTTCCAACTGAATAAAAGCTTAAAAAAAAGATTAAGTAAACCAAATAAAACAATCTTAAAAACATAAGCAAAGCTGAGCTGAGAAAAAACAAAGAATAAATCACAAAAATCGAGCCCCTTTTTCTGTGTTATCCCTGTTTCGGCCTCTCCTCCCTCCTTTGCCTCGTCGCTTTGGACTTCTTCGCTTGTTGCATGCTCGGTCATGTTTTCATTTTTACTTATTTTTATGTGGTTGTTTGTTTATGTGTGTGTGATTATGCGATACGTGTTTTTTTTTTATGAATTTCATCATCTTGAGCAATCCTTGCGATACGTATCGCAAGCTTATCTTTAAGGTAACGTTATCAGCATATTTGTTGACCTCAATTAACCTGGCACGGGTTTGGGGTAACACATTAATGCTTTAATTTAAGGATAAGCTGAGGATTTAATTTAAAGTTGCTTTATTAGTTCAGTTTTCAGAAATTAAATTTAAATAAAATGCAAACTTAAAGCCATTTACTTCTAATTAAATACAGTTATCAGGTAACAATTCAATCGAAAGCAAATGCAAATTTATAGTTTAACTTCATTAAATACAAGGGAATGCGTTGTAAATATTCCAAGCATAATAACACCTGAACCGTTAACAAAAACGGTGTTAATTAAATAAGCCATCAAAATGTGATTATCACAATCGAATGTGCCATAAAATTTGGATTAAAAGCATAAATACAATTCTGCGGGTATTTCGTAATTTCTTTTTTTTTTCAAACATTTTCGCGCGCAAACTTGCCGGATAACAGAGACAGAGCTAGAGAGCGAGAAAGAGAAGGAAAAGGCCTGTTTAAAGTGTGGGAGGGAGAGGTATAAAGAGAGAGAGAGAGAACGAAAACTGGTTTTCCACGCTGCAGTCAATTTTTGAAATATGGTGAAATTGATCGAAAAAAACCAATATTCAATATCTAAAATTCTGAAAAAACTCACAAAACGTGTTCCGGAATTAAAAACGTAATTATTTAATTAATATATTTATGTTACAGGCCAAGAAAACTACCCGATAAAATTATTTCACAAGTTTGTTTAAGAAAAAAAGTAATTTATAAGTTAAGTTAGTAAAATTAAGCTAAAATCGTAAAATGAATATGTAAAAAATTAGGAACACTGTAAACTTGTTAGATTTAATATATTTTAGTCCTGTTAGTTACAAAAAATGGCAAAGTGCTATTAAATTTAGTCAAACTACTACCTTTTTCCCATTCGGTTACTACCTTTTTATTGGAGTTTACGAGTCTGTGGTAGCTTCTACTCCGTTTTTTATGCTGCGCTTTTGAGGCCTCTTAGCGCTCGCTTGCTCTTTATTCTCTGCTTAGCTCGCACTCTCTTTTTTTATAAATAAAAATCAAAATCAAAAAGCAAATGAGAGACAAAAAAGTAAAAAACAACAACAACAAGTAGAGAGCATTGTACAATCGCAGTTTTTGTTTTGCTTTGACGTTCGCTGAGCAGCGCTGCCAGCGTCGCTGCCTCGTCTACTGCCTTTTCTTCTGCTTTGCTGCCTCTCCCACTGCTGCCTCTTCTTCTTCTTCAGCATTTACCTGCTCAACAAGATCTTTGTGCACTCACACACGCACACTCGCTCACAGCCCAGCTGCCCACTCACTCTCGGTTGAAACAAGAAAGAACGCTTTTGTTGTCCCGACCAAAGGATACCCAGCACACATTCTAGCTTGCAGGCAATATTTGGAAAATTTATAATTGCCTACATTTTGGGGCACTTTCTGAAGGATTAAAAAATCTACATGTCAAAATCGTATCTAAATATTTAAATATTGTGGCTATCTATCTATTAATTATGATTTTTAAGGGTTAAATAGCTAACTACTTTGCTCTGTTTCTTACTAAAACAAATGCAATTCTAAGTTGTTAATGTTAATAGACTTTTTAAATCCCGAGATCCGATCCTTCTCACTGTTAAATTCGATTCCAGTATACTCTTCCACTCCACGCTTGCCGTAGGTATTAAAAGAGCGAGATTTTTTTGTTTTTAATTTTTTTCTTCACTCACTCTCTGTTGCAGCTCTGCCTTCCCGACCCCCCAACCCCATCAACTACCTGCATGCATGTGCATGTGCAGGAGCGGGAGAGTGCAAGAGCGAGCGAGGGAGAGCAACTGCACTGGCTGCGGCCTACGTTGCGCCTACGCCGTCTCGCTGTCGCAGCGCAGCTCGCGCCGCTGCCGTAGTTTGAGGCTCCCTTACGACCGAACAGTTCTTTTTTAGCCGCGGAGCCAGTAAGACGTGTTTTCTCCCCCAGAAGAAACACACAACGCTCTTTCTTTGAGTCTGCGAGTGCTTCTCAAAACAATTAACCACAACAGCAACAGCAACAGCAACAACAACAACAACAACAGCAGCAGAAGTAGGAAGCAAAAATCAACGTGTCGAAAATTGTTTGTGTTTT
Source organism: Drosophila rufa (assembly GCA_018153105.1). Classification (NCBI taxonomy): domain Eukaryota; kingdom Metazoa; phylum Arthropoda; class Insecta; order Diptera; family Drosophilidae; genus Drosophila; species Drosophila rufa. Next base: position 12,403,536 of record JAECXS010000085.1, read on the forward strand.
TAAATAAGTTATAACGCGAGGAAAAAGCTTGATGAAAAATGCAAAAGAATCTGAGAGACTAAACTAAACGAGCGAAAACTTGACTTGAGTGTTGGTTGACAAATCGTAAAATTTTAATAACAACGAAAACTAATTCTATTAACAAAAAACTGCACAAAAAATGCGAAAGTTTTTAATATTCAAAATCTTGCACAAGAAATACAAAATCAATTAAAGTGAACTCTAACTAGAAGGTTTAACAAAAAACCCCATTGAAAAACAACAAAAAACAAGCCAGCGAAGAACAATCCGAAGAAGAGCGAAGCGAAAACAAAAAGCAGGAAGAAGCGGCAGGAAGGAAACGGGATAAAAAAGGAAGGAAGCACCCACACACACACACACACGCACCTACAATGGCCGTGCCCTTTTTTTTGCCCGAGGGCGGCGCCGATGACGTAGCCTCGAGCTCATCGGGTGCCTCGGGCAACTCCTCCCCACACAACCACCCGCACAGCCACCCACACGCCCACAACCACAACCATCCCCCGCTTTCTGCGCACTCCTCGAGCGCATCCTCCACGTCGTCGGGAGTGTCCTCCGCCTCCTCCTCATCATCCGCTTCGTCCTCCTCTTCGTCCACCTCCTCGGCTTCGTCGGACGGCGCCAGCAGCGTCGCCTCGCAATCCCCGAACACCACATCCTCGGCCACGCAGACGCCGATGCAGTCGCCACTGCCCACTGACCAGGTGCTCTACGCCCTTTGCGAGTGGGTCAGGATCTATCAGAGCCAGCAGAGCGGTAAGTCTCCCAAAGATCTTAAAAAGGAAGATACGTAAGAATTAAATACAGAACATTAGTAGAACTCAAAAACAAAGCATTATATTTTTTAAGCACATTTGAATTCAGAAATTAATAATTTAAACTCCTTAATAAATCCAAAATATTTGAAGATTCAAAGGAAAGTTAATTTAGAATTGTCTATTTTAGAGAACGTTTCTGAAAATACTTCATATCTAACTTATAAAATAAATAAATAGAAATAACTGCAGTTGAAAATTATTTTATGAAAGAAAATAATGAACCCAAAACTGCACAAATTTCTTAAGATTCTATAGTCTAGAAAATATACGCATCTTAATTTATAAACTCAAAAAATTAAATTGAAACAATGGTTAAACAAGGAAAATATCCCTTACTAATTTATAACGAAGTTGATCAGATTGTTTTAAAAATGATTACCCTGTCAAAATAATTCCTAGTGAATTTTAACCCCCTTACTATAAAGATAGATAATATAGGAATCTTTTATTATTTACATTTCTATCGTATGAAATACTCGACACTGTTTAGTAAGTGAGGGTGTCAACTTCACAAGGAATTTTATCTTGACAGGCAAGAAAGTTTTACGTTCGCATTTTAAAATGGGTCAGCAATTAGCCAAGTTGTTGTTGTGACGTTATTTGTTAACTGCTTCAGTTCTCCCCGTGCAAGTTTCACTTTTCAAGGTTGTTGACTCATCCAGTGATCCAAGCACTGAGTTAACACAGTGCCTCCATCCAGGTTGTTGTTGTTTTTTCCTCGTATTTTTGTGTATGGTCAGGTCAGCACTTTGTCAGCTCATCAGCTAAAAAAGGGAGAGCGGAAGGCAACACGAAATTTGCATTAAATTACTTGGCCAGAGTCGAAAGGAAGCCGCAACCGAAAACGGTAATTCAATAAAAATTAATCGAACGAGTTCAAAGGGGGGAAAATTGAGAAGATTCGATTGCAGGAGCGGGAGTTGATCGTATAAACTGGAAGACACACAAAAAACGCAAAAACGTAAACATAAGGAATTACTTTGGGGGAGGATCAAGTTACAATGAACTTTGAAACTGGGTTTATTGCCAGTTAAAAATTACAATAGCAATCCTTTTAACCAAAATTTAGAAGATAAGTTAATATCAGTCGTAGCTTGAACATAACTCAAAGGTTTATTAAGTAATTACGTTAAAGTTATAACATTAATCCATGCCCATTAGCATACTGTGACTTTCAATAAATCACACATCAAAATGGCTTGAAAAACTAAAGATCAATATCCCTGAACACCCCGAAAATAGGCGCATAAATCTCCCGCCAATCCCGACTAAGATCTGTTAAGGCGGTAAGCCTCTGCACAAACACCGAGACAGATGCAAGACAACCGCCAACTTGGCTGTCATGCGATATTAGCCGTATATTTCTTGGCAAAAACTTGGGCGTGTGCTGCCGCTGCTGCTGGACCAGCAAAAAGGCGAGCAAATAAAGACCCGACCCGGCCATAAGCATAAACAGGGGCAAGAAAAAGAGGTAAAACCGACCGAGAGCTGGGAGCAAGAGAGCTAAGCACGTTTAATTGGCACGCGCCAAGCTCGGCTCGAGTCGAATGTCTTACTTCTCCGAGTGCACTACATTTGCTGGATACAAAGTATGTATCTGCATCACAATGCCCGTATCTGTGTTACGGCTCGGCTAACCCAAAATTATTAAACGCCATTTGACCTTAGGCGGCTTGTTTTCCGATTTTCCGCGCGGGGCAAACGGGTTTGAGGGTGTGGGGCCATTTGCAAAGTGTTTGACTTAACGGTGCTTTAAGTAGCTTTTGTACTCGGCCACGTTGAGTGCGGTCAGTTTTTTGTTTTTATTTCAATTTTTGCGCGCTTTTCATGTTTGCTTTGCGGTTTTTCATTCGCGTTCCTTAATTTTGTGTGTTGTTGCCTTTGCATAATAGATTTTGTCGCTGTCGATGATTGCCAGCTGCGGTCTAGCAGCCATAAATTTCTGTTTTATTTTATTTTTTCATGTTTAATTTTTTTCTGTGTTTTATTTGAGCTCTTACCTTTTTTTTGCGACTGTCAGCAACAATTGGTCAAGCCAAAAAAAAACAGAGTTCCCTTCTTGGTTTTTAGCGTGAGTCACTTTTGGGCGTTTCATGTTTTTCCTTATTTAATGTCATATTTCATAATTATTTGTTGAGGTATGTGAAGGAGCTAACAAATAACAGATAAGGTTTTGTACTTTATTTATTATTTTGAATGATTTTTCCCATCTTTTTAAGTTAAATAACATTAAAAAAATCATTTTAATATGATCTCTTAATATCTTCAATTGGTAATTTAATGTAAAATTCTTTTAATTTATTTTTTCCCCTCGTAAATCTTTAATATCTCAGCAAACTTCCTTATCCCTGAGACATCACTCCACACTTGTAGATCATGTGCTTCAGTTGGCCACTCAAGTGGATAATTTATCTAATAGTGACACGTCCCGAAACTAGTGAAGAACATGCTACAAGTACTTGAAACAAGAACGGGATAAACTGTCGTTAACCAAGATGCGAGCACCCTTTTCCTGGTTCCCCAAACACTCTTCCATACACACAAGCCTCTGAATACTTTTAGCCACAAACGCGCTTAGTCATCAGGCAGCTAGCTAGCTACCAACCCTAAAAGCCTAAAAATGCGAGGCGCAAACAACCCCGACGAAAAATTCCTAAATACCAAAAGAGCTTTTCCAAAAGCGGGTAGAGGGCGAGGTAGCCCTTTTGTTTTGGGAGAGGATTAAGCCTCCAACAGCATCCAGCATCCAGCATCCCAGCACACATACACCCCACATAACCCATTCCAATTGGCGCCCAACAAAGGATGCAAATAACAGCAGTTGTTTCTAATAAGTGATGGGAAAGGTACTCCTTTTATTTAAAATGTACCATGATTTGATCTTTATTATTTACAAGGAATAGTTATACCTCGATCCATCATTATACGATTATTATCATCTATAGATACTTTCCAAAACTGATAAGATAGATAATGAAAAGTTATGTGGTATGCTGTACCTTTATTGGAATTTTATTGGTACAATGTACCTAATCCATCTGTAGTCCCTGTACCACCTACAGATACTTTTCATCACTGACCTCCCACTCAAAATACCTAACCTAACCTCAATTCTTGGCCTATTCGTTTTGGCCCGCAAATTCGCATCATTTCGCCTGACTCTCTTGGCTTTGTTTTCGCTGTTGCCAACACACAGCTGTTTTTTGCCGCTGCTAGGCGTTGTTTTCGCTGCCGGCGCCGCTGTCGCTCTTGACATTTTCAACCATTTTGTTTTGCTCGGCAACTTCGTGGATGCCTTGCCGAGGCTAACGGTAAAAAGGCGGCATAATGGCGGCAAAAATGGCGACTCCTGCCGCATCCTGCCTGGCAACAACAAAGCACAGCTGACTGCTGCGCAGAAAAAGAGAGAGGGCCATTGATGGGGGAGGGATAGAGAGGCTCCGATTAACCGCAAGTTTTTGCACTCCTCGTTTTTTGTACAGCCTATCCCAAAGGGGAGGGAGTAAGAATGGGCGCCCAAAGAGAGGAGGCGGATAGGCGGTTGCGCCTCTGCTTTCATCATCATCATCATTTGCATCTCGATTTGTTTGGCCTGTTGCCAAGCTGATTTATATATACAGCGAGCTTTTTTTTATGCCATGCTATATGCGCTTCGATATTTTTTATTTTTCTGTCATTCCCCTCTTTTTCTCCATTTTTTATTACGTTTTGTGATGTTACGGCTTTGCTTTTACATTGACCGTGAATCTTTTCTCTGCCTCCCGATTTTGCTTCGATTTTCCTTGGCTTTTCCCATGCAAATTGGCTTTTATTGTGCTTGGATCTCTTGTAATTGTTTCATTTAATTTAAGTTACTTTCTCTCTGTTGTTGTTTTTATGATTTGTACTCCATAGTTTTTTATGAGTTTACTGCCTTCATAAATTTGGCATAAGCTCTTTTTGATGATCTTTCCAAAAAAGAACAGCTGTGACCCATAATAGAATCGGAAATTTGTACAGGTCCATTATTTGCTCATAAAATTTGAAAGTAGTTTGCCAGCTGATTACTTTTGGCACCACATGGGGAATACATTTTTTTTTAAGCTTGGATAAACCCCTTGTTCCTTGTTTCATCAGTATCCGTTTGCTGACAGAAGCTGGTTTTAAATACCAAAATCCTAGGACTAAGTTCATTCCTTAATTAGTGCTTTTCCACTATTCAATTTCCCATACGCTCCTCTGGTTTGTTTACAAACATTTAACACCGTTCAGCGCAATGAACTTTACACGTTTTTCAAGTTTAAATGGCCGCCAGGCTGGCACTTTGCCTAATAAGAAAAAGTCTCCTGAATGCGAGCACATATAAACTTGACACTTTGGAGGCACTATAAAAAACGCGCGACTCACCTGTGTTTGTCTGTTCTTTAGCCAGGATCTGGCTAAGTTGGCTTTTGATTAAGTCTCCGCCGGGGCCGTGCTAAATTGTTTGCATTGAGGCGTTCGTTCGGGGTTAAGTTGGGGGCGGCGTCAGGTGGCCAGGGATAGTCTCGTCCTGCCGCCGAAACGTGCTCAAGTTTTTGTTATGAAATTGAGCCTAGACAAGCCAACAACGCAGAGCAAATGCAAACGCCACCTATCCATCCTTGACAACTCGTCGACTCCTTTTCAACAGCCTGGGACAAAGGAACTTGGGCGACGCGCTCAAGGCAAAAGTGGAAAAGGATATGTATCAAAAGGCGGAAAACTAAGAACAGGATATACCAACTCCTCTTCACAGAGAACAGAAAACAGAGACGGCAGACAGCAGACAGAAGCATACCTGGCTACTTGTTATAATTGGCAAGGTGGCAAATGCTCTAGACATTACCCAGTTTAACTTTAACATTTTACCCCACGAAGAGCTCCCTCAAAGGAAGTTTCAGCTCAGTTTCCCTAAGGTAAAATCATTTCTGATGAGCGCTAAGAGGGATTTTTAGGGAATTTAATTTTATACAAATTTTTTTAACATTTTCTTGCCCAGAAAATAATAAAACTATAATAATACCTTCTTGATACATAATTCCGTTTCCAATGTGAGTAATTCGAACTCTCAGAACCCCTCCTAATTCCCTTTTTCATGGGTATCCATTGCCACTTCTTTGGTAAACAAATCAAATGCGATTACTAAATGTGCAAACAAAGTGCCAAACGACAATTAAATCAACAAATAAGCTCGTGTAATTGTGTACGCCAAAGGCAGCCAGTTGGTGGGTGGATTCGGTAGTTCGCAGTGGCTCAGCGGTTTCTATGGGGGGTAATGGGGTGTGCAGATTGGTGGGATCGAGTGGCGATAACCCTTCGGGCACGCCGGCTCCGAGTGGTTGTGGGTGACGCAGCGAAGACAGGCAGTCTGGCCCGGCCGCATATGTAATTTCCATTCAGTTTTAATAACTTTTTGCCGCGCGCTGTTGAGACGTGCAGTTTGCCGTTTTGCGGCTACAGTTTTTGCGCTTTTCTCTCTCTTATTTTTAATTATTTTAATTGCGTTGCATCTGATCGAATGCTGCTGGCTGGCGTACAGTTTTATTTATTGTTTAATTGTAATTTTCGCATTTACGTTGTTAATTGCAGCGCGGCGCTGGGAGGAGATTTGGTTTAATCAACTGCTAAATGCCTTTTTTTTTATTGTTCCTAAGGAATAAAGTTTTGTTAAGTGGCGATGGGTGAATTTATGGATAATTTTTTAGTGGCGGAAGTTAAGAAAATGCACGTTTTGATTTTAATCGTTAAGGTTTTTTATGTATTTTTGAATTTAAGTTATTACTGACTATAAATATTTATTATTTATAAAAAATATTTAAAATTAAACCTAATTATATCCCTTTTATGATGACTATTCCCAAGACTTTTACTCCCAAATAGTTTTAAATTTTTATCCAGCGTTCCCTAGAAGATTTTTATATTTATCCTAGCTCGTCTTTTTGAGCTGATTCAGCCAGTTATATTTTACTGTTCTTATTCCCAGTCATGTTTATATGTTTCACCCGGGCACAAAACACATGCTCACCATTTTTCCATTCCCCTCGAAGAAAAGTCGTTTGGAAACCCGTGAAAAATATATGCAAACAACTGCCAAAGTCTTGTGTTTCGTCGTTTAGTTTCCTGACAATCGATGTGCATCGTATAAGTTCCTTGTGCCTGATTTTCCTTTGGCTTTTTATAGCCTTTTAAGCTGCATTTTCCCTTTGTTGTTCGGAGTGAAGAGAGGAAATTGAAAAATTGCATTTGTCTGTCGTTGATAAAATATTGAGCAGAGCAGAGCAGCTTGCACATTCTATATAGCTCCAGCTTCCCGGGCTTAGCTTTAGCTGGGCTGTCGTGATAAGCGTTTGAGCTATTTCCAGAAAATGCTCTCATGGAGATTGGCAAGGAATGGAAATGGGAAAATCGGGTGGAATTTGGTATTTCGGAATTCTATTCAGTTGTCCCTCAAAAGGCGGGTTCCTCATTCTTTAAAGCGGCTTCTTCCAACGGCATTTAATTCCTAAAGCATTTAATTAAATTCTTGCATTATTTAGCTTTATTTTTATAGAATTGCATTGTGTGTGCCGCAGGCCCCGTTTTGTTTTTAATTTAAAATTGTTATGCACACGCACTTTGTGCTGACCTTGCTTGAAATAGATTTAAAAATGCACAGTTTAAAAATATTTTTATCGCCCTGCGAGGCGAATATAACTGGACTGAGTTGGATCATCAAAGCGTAGAATTAGAATTGCCGATAATATGGGATTTTATCTCAGAATTTAATGCTCTTGACCTCAGGCTTTGTCATACAGAATTTCAACTGAATCTTGAAGAGAGTTTCCTTGGATTCTTCTCACGAATTCGATGTGTATCTAAGTTTCGTTAAATCATCAACAAAGAGACTTTCTCTTTGTTTTTTTTTTTAGGTATTACGCAAGTTCATTAAATTTCCGAAGATCAAAGAATCATCCTTACATTTCAACAGAACTTTCTCCTTCTTTTTGCATGAATCATCATCGTGTGACTTTCCCAATTGCCAAATTTGTCAACAGCTTCCGGATATCTCTTACCGTTCTCTTTTGGTTAAATATTTTTTTCCTTGCGATTTTGTTACAAACTTCTCGCATTCCACAAATGGCTAATTAGCTGCTTGCCAAAATTGGTATATAACAGCGGGGTATATGGTCATAAAGCGCACACATAGATCGACACCTGATTGACATTCAATTCGAGACAAAAAAAAAATACTTGATCGAATTGCAAAGTCCCCAAAAAGGAATTAAAAATATAGCAATCTTTATATAGAGAAGTCAGAACACAGAGTTTCTTTATCAGGCGAGGAGTGATTATTTCCCGAATTCTCTATCAATTTCCTGAAGAGCCTTTAATTAGTCACTTACCTTGATTTTACCGTTCATCCAGCAGCAGCTCAGCAGCTGGTTGCCTAATTAAAACGAGGTGACAGACGGCGAACAGACGAACTCACCTGAAATGTGAGTTGACCAACCAAATTAGTAATCTCGCATCGTGACAGACGACAAATCGCCTTAAATGTACGACTTTAAATGTAATTTTTGTGAGATTTTTTTCTTTTTTTATTCGCTCATTATGGCTGTTTTGTGTGCTTCCTCTTCGTGTGTGGGCGTGTGTAACTGTAAAGTGAGGTTTTCCTTATTTTGGCCAAATTATTCAGGTCTCCTCCGCCGACATGTATTTCATGTTGTAATCCCGAGCTTGGCTTAACCTCAAGACGGAGTTCGAGTTGGGGTATTCCTTTGTTCTGTCCTCTTAAGCTTGTTTTGAGTCTGTTTATTTTTTCCTTTTTTAATTTAAAATTAAATATTCATCAATAAATGTCAATGTCAGAGTGAAGTTGCCGCTTGTTTCTCGAGGGGTTTCGAGATTTTGGCAGAAGAGATTGCAGTTTGCTGAAAGATTTAATGGCTTGGAGTTTTTGATGAGAAAGAATGAAACATGAGATTGGTTGAGGGATTCCATGAGGGATTTATTCTCGAGGTTGATTAAAGAAATATGTTTCTTTCTTTGACTTTAAGGGTTTTTTGTGCCAGTTGAGACTTAAAAGATATTTGTTACTGCATTCTTAGCCGAAAAGTCATTATTATGGGTCTAAAAAATCCATGATTATACATTTTATTATTTATTTATTTATATATTAATGCATTAAAAAATCAGATTCCACCTCAATTACTGAACTAACTTTAGATTCCGTGATCCTCATCTCATTGTCAGCCGCAACTTCCTTCCTATATGTGATCTCTGATCTGGTCTATAGCTTCCTTTACTCCGATATCTGATTAATCCAATATTCTGGCCGACCATTTCCCATTCCGTTCCACTGACCAACTTATGGAGCTCGTCGCACTTTGCAAACTCGTTTCGCCGCCGCCGATCTGAAGTGCGACGCAATTGTTGGAGATACGATTACGGGTGCCCGTACGTACTCGTAGTACTCGTATTTATTCATACCAGCGTTGACTATAGTATATTTTTATGTGTAGTTTTTTTTTTCTTCTTTATTTCCATTAAGCCAGCAGCACTTCAAGGTTATAATGAGCAACATATGCTGCGGGTAGCAAAACTGCAACTGCAACTGCAATCAACTGCAAAGGCACAACTAAAAATGCATTTCAACGCTGCCGACAACGACTGCGACGACGATTTGTGTGTTCTTTTGTGTGGCAACTAAAGCGAGGCATTTTTTCATTTTTCACGTTTTTCCGCTGCCACCGAGAGCAGAGCCGGGCTGTTCTTGAGGCTTTTTCTGAGGCGTTCTGCTTAGTTAAACTCTGGCTCTGACTCTGGCCGTTGTTTGTCGTTGCCTGATTGATGTTTGTCAGCTGCTCAGCTGTTGCTGCCCAGCGGCCTTAGAAATGGTTGCAACATCGCCTAGAACCGATGGAAAATTAAAGTAAATTATACACATAATTGCGCTTTTTTTTTGCGCTCAGTATCTCGGTATCTGTTCTGTCCAGATGCGGCGGCGACGACGACTCTGGTACTCGTAATTCAATTAAACATTGTCCACATACGAGTATTGTCGCCGCATAAAGAATATATAAACGAATAAAAAACAATGCTCCTAACAATTGGTCACGTTTCGTCACCAACAACAACTGTGGCCAGTACTTACTAACAACAATTGCATCCATTGCCCGCATTGAGTTGTGATCATAAAAATTGCTGAGGTGCCGTAAACGATCTGCATGGCTGCTGAAGTTGTTTGGGACCCAACCCCCTCATAGAGGTGTCCGCGAAAACAGTGATTTCAGTTGTGACTTTTGCTTATATTTAATAATATTTTGAATATTTTACTGAACAAAGAATATTGGTCTAGGAAGTATTCTTCTATAATCATAATCTTCCTTAGTAAAAAATCACGACTTTGGAACACTTGGTTGTCAGATAATTATCACTTTTATTTCCCTGATAAATCATTAATGAACTTTGAAACCAAATTACAAGAAATAAATTAAATAAGAAAGAATCACTGACCTTAGATTATCACCTATTTAAAGTGTGAATTTCTTAGATTACCATAAATCCCTTAATCAATATTAAAAGGCGTTAATTAGATTAATTTTAATTGGATTTTTCTGTGCGCTACACAAATTAGCACAACAAAATGATTTAATTATAGCTTTTAGCGTAACTATAAATTTTTACAATTATGTTCCTAGATTTCCGAAAGATAACATTGTTATATCAAGTCACCGTTTAGATAGCTGGAAGCCTCACTTGATCACAGATTAAATCGCACGAGAGTACGATTTAAAAGCAGTTTATAAACCCATGTTGAGAATGATTTATTTGCCAGCACCGATGGAGAATATATATCTGTGTAACTCATATGCAAATGCGAAAGCAAACGAAATGTGTTGGTAAATGATTTTCCACACAATTTGCAATTAGTAATAACATTTTTTATCTGTCTTCGGCTTTGGCTACAGCTCGTCAGTTTCATCATAAAGGCAAGGTACTGGAAGAATTTAGAAGTAACAGCTTAAAATTGTCCTTAAAATATTTAAAAAAAATTGAGCTTAAAATAAAGTTTTAAGGATTTTGTAGTCCTTGCTGGAAAATTAAGACCTGTTATGTTTTTACTTAGAGATGAACAAGTATTAGTAAATGGCTTCTTTAACTAAGCTAGTTCTAATTCAACTAAGGTATTAATGACTATTTTTTCCTAAATCTGTTGTAGCCACAAATTACCAAATTGCTGACCGATTTTAAGGCAATTTTTCGCTGTGTACCAGCATCGACATGGCCTGGCTAGTTATATAAGTTGGCCAGGCAGCAAGTAATGATCCCTGCCGTGTTGGCTTCGCTTCGTTTCTGAAGCTAAAGCTGGCAGATTTTCAAGGTTAAAAGCGACGATGGCGCGCGGTGAGCGCACGTGAGTCTTGCCTCGGCTTCAGCTTCAGCTGCTGGCCAGCAAACTAGTTTCAAATGCCTGGCAGTATCTTACAGATACAGAAACACATGCTAAGGCTGCGCTGGCAAGGAGTGGCTCTTGGCTCGCTCGGCTGCTCAACTGCTCGGCTTGGCCCCGCAATTAAATACAGATTTTTTGCGCTCTTGCAACGCGAACTGCAACTGCAACAGCTGTGGGCTCGTTTCGATTCGTTTCGAGTTCAAGGCTATTGGGTCAAATTGCAAATTAGTCGCCCGCCGCCTGCAGGTTGACAGTGAGTGACATTATTGTATATACTCTGTACTCTGCACGCTGACCACCGATGGACAGATGGATAGATCGGGCCCCGCGGTCAGTTCAATTATCGTATCTGTAAGATACTTCTGCTGCTGGCGATTTGTATAAATCTTGCATTACAATCAATCAGCTGTCGCTGGGCCAATGGCTTTTTCTAAGTAAATAAACATTAAGAAATCATACAGATGAAATTGTACACCCAACTACTAATGGGGGAGCCGCTGCTGCTCCCTCACAATTTATGCGCATATCAAGTGGCCAGGCTTAGCAGCGCATTTACCTATCAACGCTTTTGTTGTTTCGATTTGCATGAAATTGCAAAAAGCAAAAAGAGAATAATAATACTGCAGGCGGGCGAAGTCAAGATACAGAAGATACAGATACGCTTCGTATCGTTATTACATGCATAAATGATGCTAAGCGCTGTGAGATCTCTCGCTGGCAGGTTCAGATACTTCTCGAGTAGATTTCGGATACCCTCTTGGAGTTTGTTTGCCCAAAGCTACACTCGACTGAAAAAGTGTGGGTGTGTTGAGGTACTTAACGCTGAAAACAAGTGTTTGAGCTTGTACATTGATATGTATCAGATTGGAATAAATATCGTCGGGGGGTCTCAAGTGAACTCAGAAGTTCTAAATGGATTTTAATACTTTTTATATCGCATTTTATGTCCCAATAAGCCATATTACTTAATTAAGGCCCCATTAGGATTTCTGCCAAGCTCTAGATGTTTGTTAATTTATCTTAAAAAGACCATTCTGTGGTTGTAGTCTGAGTGAATATGAAGATATTCCATTTTAATGTGCGCACTGAAGCCGGCCGCTTCAGGTGGGGGCTACCTGAGATCATTTTATGGGCGATTTTATGATCAGTGAGAGGACTCTTGCTGCTATAATTACTTATTGCAGGTTTTTTTACAGTCAGTCAGTCGGCTAAGTGGCAGTTGGTGGCAAGACAATGGCCCAGACAAAGCCCCCGACCTTAGACACTTCCCTACATTGTCACTGACTCAAGTCGACGACTCAATGCCGCCTTTGTTTACCTTCATCCATTGTTGGGTGATCTTTATATTGAGAAATTTAATTTTAATAAATACCTTAATGAGTTTTTTAATCAACTTGTATGTTCTTTCGAGTCTCCACTGTAATGTAATTAAACCATTTCCCTTCCTCTCCATTGCAGCCCCTCAAATCTTCCAGTATCCGCCGCCGCAGAGTCCCTCCTGCAATTACAACACAGGCGGCGATGTGTTCTTTCCCCACGGCCACCCGAATCCGCACCCGCGCACACCCCGCACCAGCGTGAGCTTCTCCTCCGGCGAGGAGTACAACTTTTACCGACTGCAGCAGCAGGCACAGCAACAGCATTTTCCCTACCCGGCGCCATCGACACCGCAACCGATGCCACCGCAGCCGCCGCAGTCAGCGCCGGCGATGCACTGCAGCCACAGCTATCCGCAGCAGTCGCCCCACCTGCTGCATCCCGGGTATGGGCCCTACTATGCCACCTACACGCCGCCGCCCACGCCGAACACGGCCAGTGCCGGCACCTCGACCTCCTCGGCGGCCTTCGGCTGGCACAACCATGTCCATAGCCCGGCGCTGGCGTCCACGCCACTGGCGCCCAAGATGCGCCTGCAGCGGAGCCAGTCTGATGCGGCCAGACGGTGAGTACTAGTCAAGGGAATAAATATTAGCTGGAGATACAGATGGAGATGCAAGGATTTAGGGGAAAATAAATCTCTCGATTTGCGTATAAATTATTCAAGGCACAGAGCTATTACTTTGAGTTACTTCTATAAAAATATTCTCTAGTTTGAAATGTAGATCAATAATTATTTCATTAAATTATAAATAAGCCTTAAACCAGTTTATTTGTCTTTTATATCTAATTAAAGACATATTTTATTAATTGCTTATGTTTTTATCTATTTAAAATATAACCAGAGCCTTTCATATCTCTAACATCTTTATCAATAAATATTAAAATCAGGAAGAACCCAGATTACACAGATTAAAAATAATTCAAAGTAAACTCATTCCCCCTGTATTTCGATTCCCATTTCAATTCCCATGACACTTGCATTTTATTAATTAATGAAATCGCCAAGTTGTGTCGCTGGATTATTATATGCATCTACATCTAGTATATACCCGAACCGACTGATAATTGCTCATGACGTTCCCAAGTCACACATATACAGCCTGTTCAGCGATATTTATAGTGCGTCCATTATGCGTCTTCTCCCTCTCTTCCCACCACAGCAAGCGATTGACCTCGACGGGCGAGGATGAGCGCGAGTATCAGAGCGACCATGAGGCCAGTTGGGAGTTTGAGTTTGACGATCGCTACGACAATTTTACGGCCGGACGGGAGCGACTGCAGGAGTTCAATGGACGTATTCCGCCCCGGAAGAAGAAGAACAGCCATAGTCACAGTCACAGTCACAGCAGCAGCAGCAGCAGCAGCAATGCCAACAACAACAGCAATAATAATAATACGATCAGCCAAAACGTCAACCAAGCCAACACCAGCTCCAACTCCAATGCGGAGAGCGGTGGCAGCAGTTGCAGCCACAACAGTCACAGCCACAGCCAGCAGCAGCAGCAGCAGCGACAGGTGGAGCGGGAGCGACAGATGAACCAGGCTGAGAAGAAGGTAAGGAGTTAGTTAATTAATGAATCTCAGGGATTAGATATAAATTTAATAGAAATACTTTCGATAGCAATTCGAATGAGATGAGAATGGGGAGTTCATTAACTCGGGGCCTGTAATAACATCTGCTAGGCAGGCTCCTCCTGCATCTCTGGCACGTGGCAAACATTTTTCAAAGGCTCAACACACTGTGGCGAAAAGGGCTAAAAATACCTTCCTTTTCCCCAAGGGAATGACAAATTGCCACACGCAGAAATGGAGAGTCGTCGCAGCTCCAGCTGCAGCTCCATAGATACATTTTTTGTGTGGAGTGCATATAACACTTTTGCACATGCTAAATGTGTGATAAAAATTAATTGCGCAGCGCAGAGAGTCAGTCGCTCTTGTTGTCACACTCCTGTGTCTCCGCCGAGCTCGTCTCGCTTTATGTTAATCATGGCAGGCGCCGCCTGCCAGTAGTTGTAATATTCCCCTTAAGTCACACTTTTTACGCGTCGCGCTGCCTTTTCTTTTTAGTTGTAGTTTCTTGCCTGCGCAATTTAAAGAAATGCAAACTTGAGGAAATTCAATCGCAAATCGCATGACACACACTCTGACTCTGACGACTCTGAATCAGAATCACAGACCTGATACCACTTACAGTTTCAGCTTCTATAATTTATTATTTATTTTTTAACTGCCAGAGCCAAGCTCTTATCGCCAGCCGCTTTGTGGGGGCTCATCCTTGGGGAGGCTGCGGGGGCCATTGGGGAAGCGGCTCACTGGGATTCGACCTTATCCGAGACTCTGTCAGCTGCTGAATAAGAGCGTGAGAAATTCCATAATCAGGCATAATGAATAGGGCATACTTAGTTGCTATTACCGAGGCATGAAATTGTAATTTTTCAACACGCACTTTTTTTTACAAGCAAGCCAGCTTTTAATTATGGATTTCTTTTAATTAGAGCATTGATTTCTAAACTATATATAGGGAATATCATCACTGAAATTAAATCATACAAAAATATAGACACATGTACGATGGTCTTTCACATGCCATTAACCGCAAAGGTCCTAACAAAATATTGCCACGAAAATTCGGGGCAAAAACTACAGAAAATCAGAAAATTTGCATAATAAATGTGTGCGTGGGGTCAGTGGGATTTTTGGTGGTTGCACCAGTTCCGACATTACCCTCCCTCAACCACACTGCGTCCATCGAAGCGTGGAATATTGGACAAATAAATGGTGAAAATTATATAACCATTGATGCGGGTGCTGGAGCGAGAGTCAAGTCCGTTGTATAGAAAAATAATTACACCATTGACCGACCGGACAAAAGTTGACCGCCCATTTGGGTCAGACCACATGGAAGTTCATCCTTTGGGCAGAGAGTCAATAGTTTCGCTTGATTTACGGTTCGTGTGGGATTTTTAGAGGGTGGTTCCTGGGCACGTGTGTGGTTTTTAGATACTTATTTTATGCCACACAAGGGAGCTATAGGTTAACTCCTCATTATTGAATTGAATATGAAATAAATGGGGATTGTCAACAGGGTTTTTTTCAGGAGTTTTGGGTATTATATACAAGTAGAAGAAAAACCTTTCCTAAAGTCTTTAATATCTCATCCTTTATAAAACCCCTAACCTATTTTGTTCTTCTTCCAGAGCTTCACTTGGCCAACTGTGGTGACTGTTTTCGTTTTGGCCATGGGCTGCGGATTTTTTGCGGCGCGATGAAACGAATGAAATAATCGAATGATCTTTAGTGAATTCAGTTAGCGCCTAAGAAATGTATGCCGATCGATCTATACTATATAAGATTTATAGCGAAACCCTAAATAAGTGCAACGAATTTATTGAACAGCAGAAAGTCATTAATTCGTAAACCGATTGTATGCCTAAAGTTAAGAAGGTTGACGGGACACAAGAACAATATATATGTACTCCATCTGTCTATGGTAATTGCATTTGTAAGTTGTATCTACAAACGAAACAGTACTTTCCTCAAACTGCTCAAAACTCTTAGAGACTGGCAAGAGACTCAGAAAATCACACTTATTTTTGTACAACTTTTTGAACAAACGGAAAGAATATAAAAGAAAAGAGAGATATTTACAAATTAACGCAAGTACAAAATAAGAGAGAGAGAAAACTACTGCCAATTCTTGAGATACTTTTGATAATCTTTGTTTTTTGCATTTAATCATTTCCAATTGCATTTTCTTCAATTTCTAATTTAGAACAAAATATAAACACAGCAATTTCAATGTCTTCGCATTTGTAATTCCGAATTGCAAGCAAAAAACAAAACAAAAAATATATTTTAAATATATGTTTAACTAGTAGAATTTTTGTAAATGTAAGCCAAGCCCACAAAAAAATAACACGCCTAGCTTTAATTGTTAAAACAAGCAACAAAAAAAGCCACAAAAAAATGAATGAAAAGAAAATGAAATTAAATTAATTTTGTACATAGTTTTTATGCCATTTTTGTGATGTTTTGTGTCTACGGTTTATATGTCGTGTTATATTTTAGTTAAATTTCTTATGATTTATGTTTATTTGTAATTTTTTTATTTGTCATTGTGTTTTTGTTCATCATCATCTTCAAATTGGTCTCACAATTTTGTAGTTTTAAGCGCTCAACACACGCCCAGGAAGTTGGAATGGCAAACAAACCTTTGAAATTTGGTCAGGAAAAAGAGATAGATTCTTACATAGTCTTTTTTTGGAATGCACACACATAAATGATCTCTCACAAATGGAAATTAATGGAAATTGATCTCCGCTCAGCTAGCCAAAGTAAAAAAAGAAAAGAAAAGCTGCCAAACTTCAAGTAATTGTTGCTTCGAATTTCCCAGGGCGTTTCCAATGCTAATCGAAATACCGTGACATGAAAGCGAACATAGCGAACAGAGTAAGAGATAATCAAAATCAAAAAGAATATGAAAATGAAACGAAAGAAAAAACAATTCCCAAAAATCGCATTGATCTCATGGATTTATACAATATACAGATAATAACAATCAACCGTTTTTTTACAATGAGAAATAATATGTTATGTGAAAAGCAGGAACGTGAAAAGTTAAGCAGAGAAACCGAAACCGAAAACAAAAATTAAATGAAAGGTTTTTAGTGTTAAGTTCGCCAAGCGTTTTAGTTTTACATTCTAAAAAAAAAAAGGGTTTAAGTTACGGTTTAGTGAGTTTTTTGAGCTTGTAATTGTATATATAAAGCAATATTATTTTTGTATAGCCTCTAAGTGTCCCTCAAACCCCACAAAACCCAAGCCAAGCCAATCCAATCCCAGCCAGAACCCAGACAATAGAACACATTTCTCGTACACATGTATCGAATCATAATTACATATATACATACATCCAAAACCCAATGAAAAATTATTTTTGTAAATTTGTTTGCATCAAATGAACCGGGAAATGTGAGAGGATAACCCGCTCCTGCCCCGGTTCATTGCTAATTAGTTTTCACAATGATCTCGGTAAAGTTTTGTGGCCTTGCGCCCGAAAGTCGACGCAAAAATCGACTTTTGGTTTGCCATAAATACTCGAAACAAAAAAGAAAAGTTAAAGAAAAAACAAAAACGAAGCAAAAGGAACAAAGGAAAATCAGAGAATGAAACACACACTGCATAAATTTATATATTTTTGACCCAATGCGACTTAATCCGTTTTTAAATCTAAGTATCGTTACTTTGTATATAAATAGCAGCGCAGCGCAGTTCGAATCATAGAATCAAATGCCATTTGTTGTTTAGAATTTTTTGTTTGGTGCCAAAACAACGTCGTGTATTCGCATATTATATACAATACCATACCATACATACATATATCGTAACTTCGATCCTAAGTTTGATTCAGAATTTGGTCAATTCATTTTAAGAGTTCTAAACATTTTTCTGTTTCTCTTTTATATGTTCGAAAGCAGACGATCACTTTGTTTAACTTGTACATTTTATACATTATGCTGTAATATTTTAATATACATATAAATATCATTAATGATCTCATGAATATGTTCATAAGACAACAACAATTATATATATTGTAATACGTATATGTGTAAATGAAATAAAACGCGCATAAATATCATGTAAGATTTACAGAGCAAAAAAAAACAAAAAACAGCATAAAAAAAGATTTGAAAGAAAAATAAATAAAAAATATAAAAATTTTAAAAGAAGACTTAAGATTTTGTAATGGGCAGGGAGTTCCTTTTTTATTAAACATAAGCTGGAATGGAAAATACGATTATTACTGAGCAATCAGAGTTATTTAAATAATTCGAATATTTACTATGAGTCGTAAAACAATATACATTTATATATTACTTTCTGATTTAGTTTTTAAAATATATGGAAGAACGAAGTAAAACATAAATTGTTCTATGGCATTTTTTAAGTTCAAAAACAATAATTATTTAATTTTTTTATATGTTTAGCTAATACTTATGCAAACAATATTATCATAGAAAAGTTGTAAAATTTCATGTTTTGTTTAACTTTAAAAAAATCATAGAACATTTTTCGTTTTGCAAAGAATTAGTTAAACTGAATATCCATTTAAAGACCTTTTTAAAGGATATTTATTCCTTCTCCCTCTTTTGTAAAATTTGCCTCTTTGACTGATATGTATTCTACACTCTACACCTTGCAGAATTCTACGCGAGCATCCCTCTTCTACATTGCATACTTTCAGGCTTTACTGAATACCACGATCACTGTTCACTGCCTTCTCTGCTGGGTTTTCCACTCAATCCCAAACTGAAAAACCCACCCCTTCCTGGTGGCCTTTCTTTTAGGGGGATGAGTGCTTATGAGTGCGTGAGAAGGGACTCTCTTCCGATTGCTGGCCACTTAAACGGCAAAAACCCAAACCCAATGAATGCCTAAACCAATTTGTAGTTTGTGTTCCTTTCTTGTGGCCTCGGATTAAATGGTCATAATTGCTACTCCTGCAGCCAGCGGCGACACGCGACTTGGTAACGGGATACCTTCCAGGCCACCAAAAATTATGTGTTATTAACGGATTAGGCAGGCGATGACGATTATAATGGAAACGCAGGCAATTATGTTGACCTGGCCACCCGAAAACCATAAGTTCGACAACAGCGGCGGTCATGACATCCGTTTCCGCCTTCAATCACGACGGACACATGCAAGTGTCAATCAAAACGACATATTAAATGCGAAACTGCGATTATTAATTCCAACCAAGGCGCGTGTCTGATGTGGTTAAATGAATATCGAATAGCAAGCCTTTCAAATTGAACCAGGTTTCAATTACTATAACTCTTTGAAAAATAACTAATCAATACAAGCTAGTCTTATTACCATCTCTCACAATTTACCGGTAATTACTTTTTTGGCCTACAACTGCCAGCAAAAATAAACAAAAAGTTGCAAGATTTAGTTCCTAGTAAGATAATGGCAGAATTTACTTGAAGAAGAAAAAATTACCAAAAATCTGCTTTATAATTAAATTGATTTGAGAACAAAGCAACCATTGCGCCTGGCATTTTTCAAATTAAATTTTAATTAAACGTAATTAACTACCTGTGGTTTTTTTTGTTGGAAGCAAGGGTATGGTACAGAGCTCCAAATAGAATTTATACTTACAATATGCAAAAGGCATAGGATGCACACAATTTCCTTTCCAAAGTTCCTTTTTCTTATCTTAATATTAAATAAAGTAGCATAAAAACCACAAGATTGGCTAGGTATTTAAATTCAATTGAAAAGGTACACTCCCTCTCATTTAATTCAACTTTCTTTATCACAACATTTTCATATGGTTTTAATTAGATTCCATTCTACCTAACTATTCGCCACTTGAAAACCACTTAAAAGTAATTCAATTATTAATAAAACTCATTGAGAGGGTAACGCATCTGCTTATTTCAGTTTTTACTAAAGTGGGAAGGAAGGAAAGAAGAAAAAGTCAAACTCCACCTATGAAGCTTAGTCCTCCTGCTTGGTTGGGTGAAATGCATACAGGTGCATGCATTAAATGCATTAAAAATTCATTACAAAATGTACACAGAGGACAAATCTCTCCCTTCCTTCCTTGCCAAGTAGGTAAAGTTAGATAAGTGGCTCCTGAAACATGAGCACAAATGTAAGAAACTTGTCTCGTTTCTCTTGTAACTCCCGAAGGTTACATGTGTTTTGCCACAAAAGATTGCATCAGAGATATGTGTGAATTTAGTATAAGATAACCCATAAATTATGCATCTATATTTACAACCAAAATCAAGCCAATATTTAATTGTAAATACTAAATGAACAAGTAATATTCGAAGCTTTTAATAGCCCAAGATATTTCCTTATACATATTTTGTTTTCCAAGTTCCCAGCCTTACTCGCTTTGGGCACTCGTTCTATTTACACAGCTCAAACTTTTCTCATCTCTAAAACTGATAAGTGTCCTCACATCCAAACTTGGAAAACAGAAAACACAAGGACAAGTCTATATCCTCTTTGGAACAGGTTAAGAAGGATGGCAAACGGAAGGAAATAAACAAACTCATATATGTCTGTGGAAATGGCTTGAGCTGGGCTCGTAAATTTTCCTGGCCTGCGGGGCCATCAGCTGGATAACTCATAAGAGAGCCAGGCAGGCAGGCAGGCCATATATGGCGATCATAATCAACGTCTTTTGGCACTTTATTGACAAACTAATAAAAACCCGAAGAGAGAAAATGCAAGCTGAAAGGATGTCCTGTCCAAACGAGAGACGGATAGTTGGGATAGGAAACGATTTATTAAAATCCCTGTACATGGCATACATAATAAAAAGGAAGCTGAGCACGGCAGGGTGAAGAGAGCCCTTACTTGGCCGTTGATGTGATGAGTAATTTGCTTTTGGCTTTTAATGTTGGCCAGTCCGTCAGAAGTACACGTAGAATAACTTTTTCTATTTTTTATATACATTTTTGAAGAATACCTAACCTAAACTAATTAACTACAAATCGCTCAGGTTTTGAAATCCATTTAAAATGTGTCTTAAAAATATATACATTTTAAAATGGAATTTCTCCTATTTCTCTACCTTTTTAACATTATTGCCAAGTGTCCAAAAATGTATATATTTGTTAACTGTCCAATGGTTTTATCCAATCAAGATAAAAAACCTTTTAAATGTAAATTCTTATTAAATTTTTCGTACTGCATAAACTTGTCCAGACAACGAATAGTTGCAGGACACGGAAATTAGTGCGGAAACGCTTAGTAGTACGCTTAGCAATCTGTCAAAAAGCCAAAATGTAATAAATGAGACCCACAACGATGGCAGGAAGGGTGGGCTGGATGGCTGGCATGCTGTCTGTGCGGGGCCATCAGCATAATTCATACGACATGTCAGGACGACAAAAGGCGCTGACCAGGACCAAGTACAAAGGCGCCAACTGTGTGCGGGGCGGAGACTGGGCTGTCTTTTATGACAGCAGCGATGCACCATATTTCATTACACGTTGATAAGTGGTCATTTATCCCGTGCTGACTCTAGGTCCGAGCTATGTTTCGGCTTCCTGCATGCCAACAGGCATTTCATAATAATTTGAACAACCTTTTTACGCCAACCTGCACCCGGATGGCTCCTTTGATTAAATATGAAATGTTCCCATATTGCGCGGTAGGACTTTGCATTCAAGCTTCCTCATACTTTCTGTTTAATATGGAATGGATACTCACACTTATCCTTATTTATATCATCGCTTTATATAAATTAAAATTGTTAAATTACGGATGGTTTTTCTTAAGTATTCTTCAATCTACATTTATTAAAGTTTTTTATAAGATGAATATAATCTGTGTAGTTGAATATTTATTGGTCTTGGAGTGATGATCCTAGCTTAGTGACGCTCGCCACGGATGCGACGCGCCAGGTGTATGTCCTTGGGCATGATGGTAACGCGCTTAGCGTGGATGGCACACAAATTTGTATCCTCAAAGAGACCAACGAGATAGGCCTCTGCTGCCTCCTGCCAGTCACAAGGATTCAGTTAATAAATCAGTTACTGGAATATATATAAAGATATTTCACCTGCAGAGCTCCAATTGCCGCGGACTGGAACCGCAAATCTGTCTTGAAGTCCTGGGCGGTTTCACGCACCAAGCGCTGGAACGGCAGCTTGCGGATGAGCAGCTCGGTCGACTTCTGGTAGCGACGGATCTCACGCAGAGCCACAGTGCCAGGGCGATAGCGATGGGGCTTCTTCAGCCCGCCGACTATCGGGGCAGACTTGCGGGCAGCCTTGGTGGCCAGCTGCTTGCGGGGCGCCTTTCCTCCGGTCGATTTACGAGCAGTCTGTTTGGTACGAGCCATCTCTGCAGTGCAAAAAAAGTTATATTACCCAATATGCATGTACATGTGCTCATACATTTCTACATAATGTGCTTATGCACAGAAATAACCACCAACACGCACTTAATGGCAGCGAAATATGCATACAAATAAACATAAAGAATGTACATACCAATTAATTGCAGATCACTTACCGATTAAGTAGAGTTTCTTTTTTTACAAGAAGCGAACTATTCCGACGAATGATATTTTCAGAACGGAAATAAAGTCTCGTGTGGGAAAAGAACGATAAGCCAAAAGCCTCCTGTATTTATCTTCTCAAAAATATCATTCCATTCTCACTGGTCCAAATTTTAACAGTTGATTGAAAGTTTACTCTTACAAAGTATTTTTATCATTATCACTTATGTTAATGTAAAAAAAATTATAAAAAAATATAAAACGCTAGAATTAATTAATTTATTTATTTATAGCCCACCACTACATGTGTAACTTAGAGTGCTAGACACGAGAATTACAACATTATTTGTATAATGATAACATTTTAAATATTAAAAATAATTACTAAAATACAATTCAGAAAAGAAAGAAGAAAAAATAGAAGATATATGAACTGACATATAGAATGAAAATGGATATTAAAGGGGTAGATGCACTTAGAATTTTTGAAAAATCTATTATTTTTCTTGCATTTTCTAAAAGTACATATATTTGCAAAAAAAAATTTTAATATGGTTCGAGAAATATTTATGAAGTTAAGGAAAGAATTAGAAAGTCGCGCCGTGGAGTGTAGAGCTGTTTGTGAAACTTTAAGCGCGTTTTTCTGAAAACTGTGTTTTTTCATTCGGTGACCACTATATCTCAAAACCCACTTGGTGGATATTAATGAAATTTGGATATTTTCTTGCTGGTATTAAAAACTAGTCTTTAATCAAAAGATATTGGTTTTTGTTAAAAATTACTATTGGTTTTTCACAATTATCTTTTGACTTTTTATCGAAAATCAGAGTCTAAAGTTTCGTAAGACGCCATTTTGTGCATTTTTGGCATTGGCATTGGCCAAATTAAGTAAGACGAATATCTTAAGGATCAAGCTGGCATTAGCTGGATACAAGAACACAAGAATCCTAGTATAAGTAGATGTGGTACACTCGGTTTCCAGCATATGCTATTGTCAGCTGTTGATTTTAAAAAGTCCGGACCGTTTCCACATGTTGAGTTCTCTGGAAATGCCATATAGTTGAACCAAAAGAATACATGTTTTAATGCAGATATAATAAGTGAACAAAGTCACATAAAGTTTCCTTTTTCAAATTGTGCTTTTCTCTACAAAAATATTTGTATTAACCAAAAATATTGAAGAATAGTGAATACCCCAAATGTATTGTAGCCACAACAAGTTCGGTAATTCGATATGTTAGACTTCCTAAGGTCCACCATTGTTCCTTTCCGCTTGTTTCTCTCTTTTCCGAAAGCTAAACAACTGAAAGTCATTTCTGGCGTTTCTGGAATTTTGTGGACGCTTTTCAAGTTTTGAGGTAAGTTAAATTTCTAGACTATAGAAATTCGCATCTCGATAACTTGCAGGATACATTTAACCTGCTCCAAAGCACGTTTTTGTATCCCAGCAATTATATGTAGTTACAAGCGGAATTTCACACTGTACACGCTAACATCGCAATTTTACTTTTCTAATTTCTGGAAGGTTTTATATCAAAAAAGAAACCCAATCAAGGTGTTCGAAATGGCCGAGTTCTTAGAGCCGGAGAGGATTCTAGGCGCCTGCAAACAGTCCGGCGAAATAATGTTTCTAATGAAGTGGAAGCGTAGTAACCATCTTGAGGTAGTGCCGGCCAAGGTGGCCAATGTTCTGTGCCCCCAGGTGGTCATCAAGTTCTACGAGGAGCGACTAAGCTTCTATGATTGAAGCTTCAACCCCAAGGAAGAGCAGCATGCGTGTAGTTCTGTAAAGAATTTCTACACTTACAACTTCAGCTAACCGTCTATTAATTATAATAAAGCTTAGTTGGATTAAATGTATCTTTTATTTGTTAAAAAAAGTACAGAATAATATAAGGGGTAACATATCAAATTAATGGACCTCACTCTTGTTCTGCTCAATGGAATCCTCAGAGTTGCCCGTGAGCCGGGCACAGACCGGCAGCTCGCTCTCCGGCAGGAAGGGCGTCTTTGTTCCGGTGGTGCCAATGATCAACTGATTCTGCTTCAAGTCGATGAGGCACTGATGGCGCTTCAGCATGTCCAGACCCAGCAGCATGTCCATGGGCTGACGACCCAGCACGTTGAAGCTGGACGTGAGGTAATCGTTCTCGATCTGCAGCTGCACCATGTGAATCCTGCCCAGAATGGGCTGGGTGCCGACGCCCGTGGCCATGCCGTTCCAGCGCGTGTCGACCAGCCGGTTGACATGGCACCGCTCGGCGCAGTCCTGGCTCATGATTGTCATCTGGGCGCCCGAGTCCACAAAGGCCTTCACCGGCACTCCGTTCACCTTGCAGTTGATGTAGAGCATGGTGACCGTCCCGAAGATTTCCGGATTGTATTCAATGGCAGCCGCCATGTTGTCCTGAATGTTCTTCTGCTTGATCTCCTCGGCGATCAGGCGCTGGGTCTCCTGGTCGAAGGGATCGACAAGCTGCTGTTGGGTGCTCCTTGGGGACGGACCGCCACCGCCGCGTAAGCTGGTGCCCGGCACGACGATGTTGCTCAAGTCCAGCCACTCCATCGCTGGGCGATTGGCACTCCTGCGTTTCTCCAGCAGGATAAAGTCCCCATCGCGGACGCCGCACTGCTGCAGCGATTGCTTGTCGTTGGTCAACTCGCGTCCGTTGAAGAGCAGTGCTATTTGGGCCACATCCGCATCGCTCTCTATGGCACACAACGCCTTGAGGTTCCCCAACTCCAGATCCTGGGCCACATCCAGGCAGAAGACCTTGTCCTCGCTGGTGGTCACTGTGATTTTCATAGCTTCTTCTTTAGCTGCTGCTGATCCTTGGTGCGACTTTCCTTGGGAATGGTGATATATGCTGGTGTTGTGTCCTGATATACATATGTACATAAATACATACATCATATGTAAAGAGAATATTAAAATTTTACTTAAAATAAATTGCCCAAATTCTTCTTGACCTCTGTATTGATTTTACCCTTTATAATCGTGAGGCTTTCACCAAATATATATCAGGTTTGCTTGGAGAATCCACCCAATAGGAATCTGCAAAAGATTCGTCGTTTCCTATTCCCACAGAGCTAGAGATGGGTACATCAAAGTATTCATAGAATTTTCAGAAACATCGTAGCTTTCATACAATGTTTGAAGTTTTTTCTTCTCTATCAGCAGTGGGGAAAACAAACTTTTATTAACATTAATATTTATTGGTAAGTTTTTATTTATTGCTTACGTTTTTTTAAAATCATATAAAATTTTTAAAATTTAATAAAATACATATGTACATGTATCACTCTAAATAAAGCTCTATTTAGTCCACCGTCTATAATTTACGGTCCGTAAAGTTTTGTCGTGTTAAAAATATCCCAGGTGATTGCACAAAATGTGATAAAATGTGTGGCGAGAATACCCTACCTCGCTATACAAAATAATAATACAAAATGGCTTCGTTTAAGGTTCCTTCCACCACTGTAGAGCTGTACAGTTTTTTTTTCGATCTTTTATATATTTCATACAAATATTTTGTAAAGGCAAGACCAATTTTAAATTGGAAACTTTATGTGCTTTCATTCATTTATTATATCTGCTTCAAAATATGTATTCTTTGGGTCCAACTATATGACTTTCCCAGAAAGCACAACATGTGGAAACAGTCCGGACTTTTTAGAATCAACAGCTGACAATAGCATATGCTGGGAACTGAGGGTACCACATCTACTTATATAAGGATTCTTGTATTCTTGTATCCAGCTATCCAGTTTGATCCTTAAAATATTCGTTTGATTTAATTTCGCCAATGCACAGTCTAACATCAATTCCTTAAGCCATTCCAATAAATTCGGCATGCTAAAAGTGTTCCATATTGTTCCAAGTCTTAAAAGAATTTATTTATTAATACAAATTTTCATTCTATATTGCAATTCATTTTTATTTATTTATTTTTTCTTCTCTCTTTTCTGAATTGTATTTTAGTAAAAATAATTATTTTTAATATTTAAAATTTTCTCATTATAAAAATAATGTTGTAATGTTCTAGTAGTACACTAAATTAAAAGGTACACATGTAGTGCTGGGTTATAAATAAATAATTTCTAGTACTATATATTTTTTAAAATTGTTTTTACAAAAAAAAAGGTAATAATAATAATAGTGTGTGAGATTAAACTTTCAATCAAATGTTAAATTTTGGACCAGTGAGAATGAAATGATATTTTTGAAACGATAAATTACAGGAGGCTTTCGGTTTATCGTCCCTTTCCCACAAGAGGCTTTATTTCCGTTGTGAAAAGTTCGTTCGTCGAGAAACTACGCTTGTGTGAAAAAAATCCAAATTAATCGGTAAGTAATTATTAGTATGAAGTTTATGCTTATTTTGTTGCCTCTTTTCCTGACATTAAGTGCTTGTTGGTAGAGTTATTTGTGAGCATAAGTAAAGGCATAAGCTCACATGTATGTATATACATATGAACATATTGTTAATAACTTATTTTGCACTACAGAGATGGCTCGTACCAAGCAGACTGCCCGTAAGTCGACCGGAGGAAAGGCTCCTCGCAAGCAGCTGGCCACCAAGGCTGCTCGCAAGTCTGCCCCAACAATTAGCGGGCTGAAGAAGCCCCATCGCTATCGCCCTGGCACTGTGGCTCTGCGTGAGATCCGTCGCTACCAGAAGTCGACCGAGCTGCTCATCCGCAAGCTGCCGTTCCAGCGCTTGGTGCGTGAAACCGCCCAGGACTTCAAGACCGATTTGCGGTTCCAGACCGCAGCCATCGGGGCTTTGCAGGTGAGACATCTTTGTAGATATTTCAGTAAGTGATTTATTAACTGAATCCTTGTGACTGGCAGGAGGCAGCCGAGGCCTATCTCGTTGGTCTCTTTGAAGACACCAACCTGTGTGCCATCCACGCTAAGCGCGTTACCATCATGCCCAAGGACATCCACCTGGCGCGCCGCATCCGTGGCGATCGATAAACACAATTTTCTAAATAAAGTACACATGTGTGGGTGTGTTTTCAACTAAAACGATTCTTTTATTTTCCAATTATTATGATTAACAATTTCAGTGTATAAATACCTTAAGGGAATATTAATTAAGCATGTTATATTATTTTTTTTAATGTAATCCTGACATTAATCCGAATCGCTGTCATTTTCATCATCCACAAACTCAAACCGCTTGGCTTGGATACTCCGAAAGGGTGCCTTTTGCTTTCCCTTTCCCACAGGGGAATCGGCCTGAGCACCATGAGCTTTTGATGGCGGCTGCTCCCCCTTGGTGGCCGGGGTATAGGTGGACCTAAAGCATTGAAGGAATCTCGGAGCCGGTGGAACATTTCCCACCGAGTGGTAGGGCACAATTCCCTGAATGTGTTGCGGCCGCAGCAGGCTACAAAGCTGTCGGAGATGCATCCTCGTGGGTAGCGGCGACCACTCGAGGAATCCCAGAGGAAAGGGCACGGTTGCCACCTCCTCTTGTCTGGCTTCCGTGTTCCAATTGTGGGTGGCGCAGACATGGACTTTGGTCAGCCTTCCCTCAATGGGCTTCGGATCGGAACTGAGACACCCAAAGCTTTCGGCAAAGTCGCCCAAAATCCGGATATGGCCATTAAGGCGGGTAAAACCCAATTGCCAGACGAACTCCTCGTAGCCGAAGAGCGGCAGCTTCAGAAGCACTACGGCCTTGTGGTTGCGGCGATATTCATCGATGTTCCCAGCCACCTCATCAAAATCAATATGATTAAAATCCCTATTTACAGATGAGAGATTCAGATACAACTGCTCGGTGCCCTGGGCGATCCACGAATTGAAGACCTCATTGCCCAGCAGGCAGCCGAGGCTCTCCAGCCTCACCGCCGAGTAGCAGTAGAGGACTTTGCTCCCTTTTGAAGGCCGCCGTATGAGCAGGATGAGATTGTGGCCCAGCCGACTGCCACGGCAGAGCATCGCCTCCAGACGCTTGCCATCTCTGAGGCGCAGCGGAAAGGGCTGGCCCTCCTCCACCACCTGGAAATCCTCGTCCGCAATCTTCGCGTGGCGGGAGCGCAGATACCTTCGGAACTGGTCGGCCAACGGTCGGGTTGTATACATCCGACAGAACTTGCGGGGCAGCAGCATCAGCTGCTCCTCCACGTGGCCCAGGTGAGTCAAAAACACCTTGTAGTGCTCCTCGTACAGCTTGGGGATCATGTCGAAGATCAGCTCGGGATGTTCCTTGGGCCTCATGGTGGATTATCTATGATTTATTTAAGGTATGCGCTGCAAATAAAAGAAAAAGTGGATTTTGTTATTAACAAATACTTAATAAAAAAAAAGATCAGTATTAAATAATAATATAAAAATAAAATATTAATAATAAGAAATATACATATATTCATGATTAAATACGAAATTTGATTAATTTGTAAAGGCTTTAAAAGATTTAAAGCCTCGGAATCAAGGGTAAGTAGACCTTCCTCAAAGTTTTCAAAAATTTGTTAAGACTGTTTTTTATAAGAAAATAAATAATTAGTTTTAAATAATTATGTCTAATAAAATAATAAGAAATAGACCAATCTTCAGGTTTAAATACAAAATTCGATAAAGCTTTTAAAGGCTTTAAAATATTTTTAAATTTGTTAAAGAAAAATTGATGTTTTTATAAGAAAATAAATAATTAGTTATAAATAATAATGTTAAATAAAATAATAAGAAATAGACAAATCTTCATGTTTAAATACAAAATTCGATAAAGCTTTTAAAGGCTTTAAAATATTTAAAAGTTTGTAAAAGAAAAATTAATGTTTGTATAAGAAAATAAATAATTAGTTTTAAATAATAATGTTAAATAAAATAATAAGAAATAGACAAATCTTCAGGTTTAAATACAAAATTCGATAAAGCTTTTAAAGGCTTTAAAATATTTAAAAGTTTGTAAAAGAAAAATTAATGTTTGTATAAGAAAATAAATAATTAGTTTTAAATAATAATGTTAAATAAAATAATAAGAAATATACAAATCTTCAGGTTTAAATACAAAATTCGATAAAGCTTTTAAAGGCTTTAAAATATTTAAAGCCTCGAAATCAAGGGTATCTTGACCTTCCTCAAAGTTTTCAAAATCTTCTTGAGAAAAATGTATGATTTTTGGAGACCTATCAGTAGAATAACAGGAAGAGGATAATATCCAAAAAATTGCCAAGACGCCTGTGACACTTGAATATTTAATTTAATAGTAATTATTATTATAACCACTTATTGCCGAATTATTTCCCCCATTTCAGCGAGGTTAATCCCAGCTTGTATGATCACGCAATAGCTGAACTTATTAGGTCTCGATAAAAGCTCCATAAACTTGGATGAATCAGAGACTCATTGACGGCCTTTCATGGTCGGGCAACACACCTCGCGTATACTCCCACTTTGCGGATATAAAAGTCCATCGGCTTGCCATTCATCAATCATGACCCAAAGACGGCGGTTCAAGCTTTGCATAACGCGGGCGCCGAATGTAAACAAATTGCGAGACGCAAAAAAAAGAAGAAAAAAGTTAAATTAAAGCGAGTTGAATGACAGACATTGGCACAGATTTTGGAGCCGAGTTCGAGGAACAGCCCACGATTACTGGGAGTTGTTTTTTGGGGTTTCGCTTTCGTTTGACCGCCAAATCCATGCCAATATCTCTTAACCCATCATCCCGTAAGTGCTGCTGCTGGGGTTACCTCACAGGTGATAAAAGGTGTAAATTATTATTACCAACAGCTGGGCTGGTATGGAAAAGAAAAGAAAGCCACCAGAGCGGGGGCGACTAGAGCAGAAAATTACTCAACTCGAGTTAGTTTCAGTTTCGGTTTCAGTTGGGTTCAGTTCGTCTGATGGGGCTAGTTTGCTGCTTGTTAGCTGCTTGGCCTAAACTTTCACTCAGACGGGACTGAGCGCCCGCTTGGCCCATTATAATTAAGCCATTTGGCTGGCCAACTGCCAGTCTGTCTCGTTGGACAATCATTTCTCGCTCGGAAAAGTGTAACAAATGCGCCAATTAATCGGCGTCGCAATGCAATCGCCGGCGTAATTGTAATTGATAAGATCGTGTGTAACCTCCCGAGGTGAATGATCAGCAAAGAGGTGAATAATATGAATTTTATTTGTAGTTTGTTGGCAACTTTGTTGCTAAATTTTGAAGAGAAATAAAGGCTATTAATGCCTGTAAGACGCAGGTGTTGCTATATGTTTTTGTCTTTTTAATTAATTATTTTTCTAACTATTTATTTGTGTCTTTTGAATAAGAAATTGTTGCTTTGTTGCTACATTTTGAAGAGAAATAAAGCTTATTAATGTCTATAAGACGGAGGTGTTGCTAAATGTTTTTTCTTTCTAATTAATTTTTTGCTAATAATTTATTTGTTTCTTTTGAATAAGAAACTTAATAGAAACGATTTTACAAAAGTCGCCTTTAAAAATTTCGCGAATTTTAAAACATAAATATTAATTGTTGATTCGTAACAATGTTTTTTTTTTTAATATATGTACTGTAATTTTGTTACAAAAGTTGACCAGGCATTTCTAATGATTTTGCAAACTTTTAGATAATATACTTATCTTTCCGATATTAATATATATTATTTTTATTTACATGGCTTACTTTTTTGTCAGCAATTTTGTTATTAGATTATTAGCTAGTGTTTCTTTTTAGTTCAGATTAAACCTTAACTTTAAAGCCATAGCCCTTAGGCTTTCTTTGCTCTTTCTTCAGTCTCTCGAAGCAGATTCTGCTTTCTTGTAGCCGCTCCATAGCTCTCTTGCCATCCGAAGCTCTCTCTCTGCTCCGGATTCCGCCCGACTTTGGCTATATCTCCAGAGAGATGACTCCAAGTCTACTCTGCGCCGGCGTCGCGTGTCAAACGAACGCCAAGCTCAAAGCCGGAAAGACATCGTCGGCGCATGTGCAGCTTTTTCGAGTTTTTACACGCTTTGGCTTTGGCTTACGCTTACGACGGTTGCGTCGCCGCTTAAGTTCACCCATCAAGTCAACCAGTTTTCAATTCGAATTTCGCTTTCAGTTTCGTTTGCGACTCGCAAAGAAAAAGAAGCAACGGCTGCGGCCAGGCCACCAAAAATATAAAAATAAAGTGCAGTGAGTAAGTGGGGAAAAAACTGAAACCGAAAGTGTGCAAATCAAATCAAAAGCCGGGGCCCCAACAAATAAAGTAACTCTTTTAAATGTCGCAATTCAAAAGCCAAACAAAGCATGGCAATTGTGTCTAGAAACTGCGCGCGGGCAATTTTCGAGTTCAGCCAGCCAGGAAGAGCGAAAAGAAAAGAAAGTTGTGGAAACAAACAGCGCAGGAGAATTGCGCAAAAAAGTTAACTAAAGAAAAATAAAAGTGGAAGCCAAAGTGATTCATATGGTGCAGAGAAAAATAAGTATATTCATTAGGAGTATTTAAAAAAAATTACTGAGATAAGATCTGTGAGATTCCCAAAGAAAAACCCATATAAATATTTAAAATTAGGAAAAAAAATTAAATAAAGTTCCGAGAAGCCAAATAAATCCGATTAAATCCTTTAATCGAAGGCCCTTGAATTATCTTATATTTTTTTACACATTTTCCAAGTGCAAGTCCAGCAATAAGACTCAAATCGAACCTCAGCACGCCTTGGACATTAAACCTAATTGGAGGGGTGTGTGAACCCAAGGGGTGCCCCATGTTGGGGGCGGGTCCCCTGTTGAGTGGATTATGTAATTTGACAAGCTGAAGGGAGGAGAGATGCTACGCCAAAGAATTCACAACACGTACGCCACATCCGTATCCGTGTTTCTCGTCTTTGCCCGCACAATTTCAAACGCATCTCGAGCGTAAAGTGTCCTTTCGTGTCGCCGCCTCCGTGTTTAAAGTGTGTGTGTGTGTGTGTCTCCTTTCATTTTGTGATCCTTGCACCTGCTGCTGCATTTAAACTGGAAAACTGGAAAATTAGCTCTGCCATTTCTTGTTGTAAACTTCCATTTGCCGTCTGCTGTCTTTCGGTTTTAGTGCAGCGCCCTCTGTCGCCGGCCAAATGCAGTTCTCTAGTACTTCGGGGAATCCCCCCTTTTCTAGATGGCACCATAAAATTTTTGGCTGCAATTACAGCTGTGCGGAAAGTCTGTTGCCCGTCTCCATCTCTTTCGTCTCGCAATTGTATGAAATTTAAATTTTATATTCAACAAGACATTTGGCGCAGTAGTTGTTTTTATATTGCCCAAGCACGGAAAACATAAATAATATAATATTTTCAACTCGGCACAGATGCTGCAAGCTGGGACTGAGACTTTAACCCGGCGAATTTCGAAATTTCGAAGATGACGCACATCTTTAAAAAGTGTTTAACATTTTTGCCACACACACACACACTGTCTCGTACAATAACCTTGACTCCATTTAAATGCAAATGCAAATCGAAGAGGAGAGCGCTAAATGAGGCGACAAACTGTGCATAATTTATGGTGAAATTGATGCTCCACAGAAGACACAAAAAGTGAAAAATGTTGAGACCCCAATGAATGGGCCGAGTTTTGTGTGCTAAAAACCAAAGAAATTAATAAGGCAATAAGAGAAAGATTTAAGCCAGAGTATAGACAAGGCCAAGCTAAAGAACACAAAACACACACTTTCACTGATCCATAAAAAGTTACTCTTCAAACATGTGTGGAAAGTCCATAAAAAAAGACTTCATTAAATTTAAGTAAATTTAAATATAATTTGAAATCAGTTTACATTTGTATTGTGACTTTTATTAATTTAATCAGACACAGGTTCAATCTAAAATGTTTATTTATTTTAATAAACTGAAATTAAGGGCTTACCTTTGCTTTAATTTTTCAGTTTAAAGTGAATAAAATAGTCGCTCTGTAAAGAAAGAGATAATTGTAAAAATTGTATTATGAATTAATTTTAAATTCACAAAATAATAGTTAAATTAATTAATTAAATTAAATAAATATAAATTTATATTAGAAACTTTATTATAATTCAAACAATATTCCAAATATTAATAGAAAATATCAAATTCACATGAAAATCAGTATAATATTCACATCCCTAAGACTAAGCCATGGTTGGGCACCGAATTTTAAGCTAGGAGCCTGTAAAAACACATGGAGTTTGTCCTTGAAAATCTGTAGGTTTTCTTTTTGTAAATCTCAAAAAAAAAACACTTCATTTGCAAAACTCATTTGCGACGATCAGCTCTTCCTGTGCGGACTAGCTTTCGCCACTTACCGAAATATTAAAGAAAGAGCTCTTGGAGCTAAAAGTGCCACTCTGTGCGCATCCCTGCTACAGAGCTTACTCCCTAGTATCTCCTTCCCTGAGTCACAAAAAATAAAACATGTCAAAACAAAGGACAATCATGCTAAAGAGTTTATTTACAACCAGACTAGTTAGAACTCGGATAGACACTTGTCATAATATAGAAAGAGAGCATAAAAATACACCAAACCGCGCGGGGCGTTAAACTTTTAAGGCCTGTCAGCCGCGGAGTCCCGCCAAATAAAACTTGACAATAATCCGAATAATTTTGAGGATGACTACTGAGACTGTGAAGATGATGGGATCTCCGATTATTTCTGGAAGTCGTGCGGTTGCATAAACACGGCGCAATCATAAAAAGCGGAATTAAACAAATGTCGGCGCGTCAGGGCCAGGCGAGAGCTCCTTTGCCCGGGATAGCACGTGAGAATTGCATTAATATGAATGCAAATGTGCATCCCCGGGGGTTTGCGGGGGTGGGTTTGGTAAATCTATAAATTTATGTGCAAATGTAGCAAAGAAAATGTCGAGCACAAGCCGCTGAGAGAGTTGAGTTGACAGCAAGTTTTTATGATATTTTCCATTCCATTTTCCCCACTTTAGGCGACGTGCGAAGACTGTGCTTGCCTGGAGCTTATGAATCGGTGACGTGAGCTGCGGGATTTTCCATATTTTCCCCCAACCCTCCACGAAATCCTCCGCCAAAATGCAATTGCTATGGGACCCGCAAAGTGTGCAATGGAAAATTGCAATTCTAATTATCGCATTAGTCGCCGACGTGTCGTGCATAAGAAATGGCAACGGGTGAGTTGATTGAGCCTGCCTCCTTGCCTCCTCAATTATGCAAATTTCCCTGAGCCTCTGTCAATACTTTTTGTCTTTATTCCCACTCTTAAATCTTAAAAATTACCTGATGGGATAATAAGCAGGTTAAGATAAGGAAAGGTTATTGTTTTTGCTGTTTAACTTATTTCTTTCTTTAATTTAATATTTTAACAGCGAAGAAAATCAAATATCCGTGAAGCTGAAAAACTTCTTTCCCTCCGAGGAGGTTGGCCATCAGCAACAGCCTGCTTCAGTTAGCCACAATCCTCCAGAAACTTCAGCGAGAGTGACTTCTGGCGGTGGGTTTAGGCCCTCTCAGATGCTGGACTTCACCCCCTCGGATGTGATGCCACAGGGTGCATCCTTCAACCGCTATCCTCCCAGCTATTTGGAGCCAAACTACAGGCACGAAATACCAAGCTCCCTGGGACAGCAGCAGGTGTCGGCCTTGGACAAGCAGTTCTCCTTTCCCCAGGAGTCGCACTCACCTCTCTTCCAGAGCACTCCTCTACCCACAACCCCAGTGGTCAGCTATCTGGATCCGTACACCCAGCAAAACTATCGCTATACCCCAACGCCGCCCTCAATAATTCAGTATCAACGCGAGCAGCCACCTCAAGATGATCAGGCCTACACCGTGCAGTCCTCCCTGCTGGTGGGTGGGAATCACCACCAACAGCGTCCCGGGCACGTGGATGATGTGTATCTAAAGCGACCCGGCTATGTCTTCGATGAGAGTCCAGCTGGAGCGGCCTCATATCGCCGACCCACAAGGCCCACGACGCCTTCCCTGCCACCGCCGCCCACCACTGCCTCGCAGAAAATCTCCTACGATAGCCATGATTACCCACCGCCCAGCTATGCGGCCCAGCAGACATCCAATTTTGTGCCCCAGCAGCCAAAGCAGCGACCACTTTACCAGCGCCAAGACATCATCAATGGGAATCGAGGAGGATTGGGAGCGGGAGCAGGAGCAGGAGCAGGGCCAGGACCAGCGCCAGTTCCAGCTTCGTCTAATTATGCAAACAGCTTTGATAATTATTTGCAGCGGCCGAAACCCCAGCAGCAGACCCAGATACAGAGTCCGAACCAGGTACACACAGAAAAAAATATAGAAGCCTTGATTAACTAAAAGATTATCAGGCTTGTACCAGTTTCCACTTTCGAAAAATCTACACGGAAATTATTTCCCAGGCCTGTTCTAGTTTTCACTTCCGAAAAATCCTAACGGATTTGAGTTTCCCTCTGTTAATTCTCTGTTAACTTTCAAGAACATTATTGCATAATTGATTTAGCTATTGAAAACATACTTGATTTATGAATAATTATTTTGTGATTGACCCTCAAAATTAGTTCGATTCTAAGTTTCCGCATTAATACAAATCCGCCGCCTGTGTTCAAGTTTCCGAACGAAAATAAGAGGGACATTTTAAGGGTTGTCAAGGTACCAAAACAAAATTTCATTTTCCTGGGATTCATTTTAGACAATCGCTTTCATGATGGTTTTACCATTAAATTAAAAGGTTATTAATTCAAGTTAAAAAAGGTGATTTTGTTGAAAATATCGCTTTGATTAGTGTTAAAACTTTGAGAAACGTGGTGCGTTGGGAACTTTTACCTCGACTTCGGCAATTATTTTCTCCAGCATTTTGATTTTGTGGCCGCAAATGCTTGTAATCTAAATTTTATGCATTACATTAATGCACCAGTAATGTCTACAGTTGAAGGACGAGAGCGGGCCAAAATTTGCCAAAAATGTTATCAAATTAACTTCCGAGTGAAAACTGGACCAGACCAGTATATATAGCAGAAAATATATCCTAAAACTAGGATTTAACTTGAGAAAGAAGTCCTACATTTTATTAACTTAATTTATATTAAATTGCAGATATTAACCAAAGTTTTCTTTCTAATCTTCCTTTTTTTTTCCATGTGCAGATTCAGCCGCAGTTCGGACACTATCAATACAATCCCCAAAACGGAGCAGGACTAGGAGGTGGAGCACCTGGAGCTAGCATACCCCAGCGGCCCAGACCGGGACACAATTACTACGAGTATCAAATTGGCGAGATACCGCCGCCACCACCGCAGTCCCAGCACTTCCAGCAGCCGCAGCAGCAGTTCAACTATCGTCCTGCCAGTCAGTCATCAGGCGGCGGAGGAGGAGGAGGAGCAATGGGTGGCGGTTTGGCCACCCTGGCCTCGCTGCTTAGCTCCACGCAGCAGTATGCACCGCAATTTACGAATCTCCTCCTGGGTGGAGGTGGCTCCCCCGCCCAGTCATCCAGCCCGTTGGGCAGCCTTCTCGGCGCTTTTGCCGGCACACAAGGAGGCGGAGCAGGATACCCAAGTGGGGGAGCTGGAGCAGGAGGACGCCCAGCCAACACACGACTCATTAGGGCACTGGAGAACATCGCTCGCAACGACGATTTGCAGTGCGTGCCCAAGGTGCTCTGCCAGATGATTGCCGGTCAAACGTTACGTGGCCAATTGCCCGGATTCGTTACCTCCCCGGCCATAACCAAGTGAGTTTACAGTAACCGGGAGAGCTACTAGGACCCCCTTTTGCAGGGGGGCTTTAGTTGTGTAGTAAATATTATTAAATTTGCATTTTGAGGCAGATGGGGAGCGGCCTTAACCGGGATTAGACTTCATTACTGCGGGCCAGCCCTGCTTGCAGACCATATTGATTGTTCCATTAAATGAGCTAGGTCTTGGGGCAGGGAGAGGTTTGGTGAAGGCACCAGGCTATTGTAAATTGAAATTGTTTTCGGCTTTGGCAAATTCTTGGCTTCGAGACAATTAAGTTTTATATAAGCAGCGGCCTGGAGAAGGGCCTACGAGATGCTAGACTTATGTTAGTAGATGGAGAGATTAGGGGTGAAATATCTATGCAGGTTGGAAGGTAAGGCAAGGCTATTAAATCTAAATATTATAGTTTATTGGTTGCCCAAATCTTAATTATAAAATTATAAATTATAATAAAGCTCTTTTATGAATTCTATTTTGCAAGCCGACCGTTTTTAGTATTTATTTATTTACTTATTTAAACACTAATCAGTTCTCTCTCCTCGTACCTTTAAATGTTAATATATACATTATAGTTTATTGGTTGCCCAAATCTAAACTATAAAATTATAAACCATATTGAAACACAAGTACTTTTAACGAAATCTATTTCCCAAATCTACAGTTTTGAATATTAATTTATTTACTTATTTAAACATTAATTGATTCCCCCTCTACTTAACTTTTCAATACAGTTTCCTGGCTGGCTTCCCTGTGGCCTCACCTGCTCTAATTTATGGAAGAGCTGCACTCCTTGGCATAAGTGGAGGAGAGAGAAGCTGCATACAGACTTACGAGAAGTGTCCCAAGAATGAGGTGAGAGTCCCTCTAATAAATTCATATAAATAAATATATATTTCTTATTATATATATTTATAAATAATATATTTCTTTAAGTTCTCGAAGCTATTTAAAAATCTAAATTTATGTAAATAACTTAATTCCTTTATCTACAAACAGATGGAAATAATTCACTACCTAAACAATCACCGTGGTGGCTTCTTCAAGTTCTTCAGTGAGCCGGAGGAGAAGCCCGAGGCCTCTCTGCAAGGAGATGGGGGAACCGGTACCCTGTTCAGCATCCTCTCCGCTCTCACTGGTGGCGGAGGAGGCAGCGGTCAGACTTACACCACCCCCAGACCTCCTCCCAGACCCACCCAGCGACCCACCACGGACATAACCAGTGGAATCGGCAGCTTCTTCACCCAAGTCCTGTCCGAATACCTTAATGGCGTGGAGTACCAAAGGAGAAGGCGTAGAAGGAGCCTCAATCTGAATGACGACTTCCACGACGAAGAGGACAACCTGGACACCCAGCCAAGTCAGCAGCTGGTGAAGTTCCAGGACGATGAGGAGGAAGAGGCGGCCAAGGCTCACACCGAGCTAATTGGAGTGCTGCAGTTTCCCGAACACGAAGGCGAGGGTCGGGTGGTTACCTTCAAGGACATCCAGAGTGAAGAGCAACACGAGGAGGGAGCAGCTATCCGCTTTCCGGATGCCACGCCCGCCGATGTTATCAGGGAATTTAATCGGGATGCGGCCCAAAGGAAGCTGAGGTTTCCCCAGGAGCAGGACGACGAAGCTGAAGCTGCCAGTGTCAGGAAAGCCAAGCAATTGTCTTTGATGGAAGGCTGGAGAGCTGTGCTGCCCAATGGTCTTGCAGAGTCGGACTTTGGTGTAGATAAACGCAGAGGTAAAAGGATAGTGTTTAGGGATACCAACGAGCATCCGGAGGAGGAAAGGATTAGGGAGGAGGAGCAGTTTAGAGAAGCTGAACTTAGGGAACAGCAGATTAGAGAAGAATCTTTCCGGGAGGAACAAATTCGAGAAGAGCAACTCAGAGAAGTTCAAATTCGAGAAGAACAACTCAGGGAAGTTCAAAGAATTCGCGAAGAACAAATCAGAGAAGATCGCATCCGGGAAGAACAACTCAGAGAAGACCGAAGAATTCGAGAGGAGCACCTCCAAATCCAACGCCTTCGTGAGCTGTCCCAACAGAGCTTCAAGGAAGACTCTCAGCCTCCAAATGCTGTCTACGATGAGGCAGCTCCTCCCCAGCGAGGAGCTCGTGTTATATTCCCCGATCACTACGAGCAGCACATCCGCAAGGGCAAGATCCTGAATCGACCCACATATGCGCCCACCTACGAGTACAATGAGCTGAGCGAGGCCAAGGAGGATCGCCTGGTGGTGAGCAATCACTACCGACTCGAAGGGGGATTCAACACACTAAATCACGGCGAATTTATGCCGGGAAATAATGTTAGATTCGAAGAAGCCGCAGGAAGTGAAAGACCCCAACACTACAACTATCCGAATGCCAACTACATCAGCGACAATCGATACGGAAGCAGCAGTCAGAAACCCTCATATCACGAGGATGACAAGAACATCTATGTGACTAACTCGCAGGGGGTCAACGAGTATTATATTCGTCCAGATGGTAGGAAGGTATATTTTAAAGCAGGTTAGGCTTACGATCAGAGGTAGGAAACAACAGTAGACCGATTAAAGATGATTCACTGATCAACTGAAGGTTAAAAAAGGGAAAAGTGGAATATCCTGAAGGGGAAAACGATTTAAAAACAGTACAATGGGTCTTTAATTTGTATAAGTTCTTCGAAAAGTTAGAAGAAACATTGTAGAAATGGAATAAAAACCCACATATCCATATAATCCTATATTAATACTAAACTAGGAAATATTTAGAAGTGGCAAATATGACTGATCTAATTTGTTTAATTTGTTATTCATTCCATTCCCCCATTCTGTAATAGTTTCTTCTTTTACAAATAAATTAAGACCCACTTAGAGGCAGGCCACCACCACTTAGTCACATAAGTCTGTAAATATTTAACGCTTTAAACAAATATTTATTAATAAAACACACAATTCAATCAACTCAATGGGGTTTTTTCTTCTATTTTTTTGTACAAAGATAAACTTGGTCTTCATTGCCGACCATTGTTTCAACAAGTGAGTACGCTGCCAGCGAAAATTGTCGCATAAATCAGCAAGCAGAAAGCGGCCATATCCCAGGGAATACTACGTTTGAAAAATTAAATGTGATAAACCCCAAACAGAAAACGAAATGCAAGGCAAATAAAGGGAAAAGATAGCAAAAGGTTGTGGGTGGAAGCTGGAGTACTTCGAGCTTAAAAAATAGTAGATAACATGCAACAAAAAAATTATTTAAGTTTGTGTAATATTTAATATATATGAAACGGATTTTGTGTGATTGGAAGCACAAGTTTTCTATAATCTCTAGAAAGTAGTATATTTAAAAATATGGTTTTCTTGGAGTAAATTTACTCATGAATAAAATGTGTAATAAATTGTAGAAGTATTTAAAACTTAAAATGCCTGAGGTGCTGATACGAGGTATCAACAGAAAGTATACTCTCTCTAGGGAAAAATATTGTGGCATACCCCTTAGGAGCACAAACAATTTCATTTCTTCCTTTTTTTTCCACCAACGTTTTTCCCCAAAAAATGGTCTGAATGTTTGTCAGCAGAAAAATGCACACAGAAATGCAAAAGTGCAGAAAAAGTGCAGCATACTTTTGTGTGGGGCAAACAGTCCGACCAAAGTTGTCAGAGTTGCCCATGGAGCACAAAAAGCTCCGCTCCCAACTCAACTGCTGTGCTCGAAACTGTCGTCTTATTTTATTTACAGCACTCGGAACGACGACTGCGACGAGAGAAGCGACAGTTTGTATGCAAACCATATGCAACGAGTTAATAAATGGGAAACACAGAGGCGACCAAGTTGAAGGTTGGGGTCTGGGGTCTAGAGGCACCGAGACCCGAGAGTTTTGTGTGTGTTTTGGCTTGTTGCAATTCTTGTTGAAAGTGCAGATACTCTGGAGAGGGAGGTAAGGAAAATATCAGGGACTGGGACTGGGAATAAGTCGAGAAAAGATAGCGACTGTGGGTTGATCTGTGATTTGGGTTCTGCTTTTTGAGGCATGTCTACATATATTATATAATTTTTTTTATTTTAACATGATGTCAATTAAGAAAATGTTCCAAGAATATGTCGTTATTTATTTTAAAATATTTTGGGGTTTTGTATTTTATGAAATTATTTACTTAAAAAGTATTTATTTGAGTAAGTTATTCTTTAGCCAGCAGAAACATCTGTTCAGAAAGCTCTCCCCTATGTAATTAATATTTCAATGAAACATTTTTCTTTTTGTACTATTTATATTGTTTTTAGATCTTCCCTTTTCTAGAAGATAAATAATTCAACATTAAATTATTATTTATAGTCGGAACCAATCTCAATTTTATTACCAAAATAATTACAGGGTATTGGAGGACCCACTCTTCTGAGGCTTAATACCTTGCGTCAACAATTTGCAAGTGGCGTTGCAACCGGTCCGAGTTTTTTGCAGCATACTCTTTGGCGTATCAATTTTTTTTCTGCCTTTCGTAGCCATGAAAATGGAGGGAGGAAATGCATTGTCCAAGCCGAAAATTGGGGGAGTCGTCCAGACAGACATGTCCCGGCATAGGAACACACAAATTTCAAGTTTGGATTCTTTTTTTTTTCAACTGGTTTGTTTATTTATTTGTTTACTCATAAATCTAAGCGTCCGTTTAAATTAAAACCCTTAAAAGCGACTAAAAGTACTGCGTAATGAAAGAAATGACCGGTGGCGGGAGGAGTGCATGGATGGATGAGTGCCGGAAGATGGATGATTAACAAAGATGTCCGATGTGACTGACTAAAACGGGGGTCCTCATCCTGAAGCCGCTCCTTTTCCCCCGAGAGGAGTGGGTTTTGTCTTTAGCGGGGTTGGGGTGGCGGCAGGGGTCCGACTCCTGGACAGGGCATCCTTTTCGCCAAATGCTTGCAGAGCGGCACATCCCGCACAGCATCGCCGATGAAGAGGGAGAGCAGGTACCATTGCTTCATGCCGCCAATGCCCGGCTGCACTTTGTAGTTCCTGTATGGGATGCAATGATGCAGGCGGCGGAGGAGGAGAGTCGGATTACAGAAAATAATTACTTATAAGTAAGCAGGTAAACACGTACACCGGGGAAGCCGTATCCGAAGCTTAAAAACAAAAGCAATTTTCAGGTAGAGCCTTAAAAAACGGATGCCTGAGTGTGTTTTTTGTGAGGTGCGGGTTTCACTTGTGAATGGATTGTAGATTGAGCTTTGTTTAGATGCAGTTAGAGGGAATTAAGGTGAATAAATATGATTTTTGGTTAATAAAACTCATTAAATCACTAAGAAAAAT
Organism: Drosophila rufa; assembly: GCA_018153105.1. Lineage (NCBI taxonomy): Eukaryota > Metazoa > Arthropoda > Insecta > Diptera > Drosophilidae > Drosophila > Drosophila rufa. The sequence goes on from JAECXS010000085.1 coordinate 12,446,139, forward strand.
ACTCTAAAAATTAGTACAAGTGCTGTGCTAACTCTTTAAGCAATTTACAAACCTCTTACTATCCCTATCTTTCGTTCTCTACAAAATTACAAAAGGTATCCCTTTTGGAAAGTACCCTGCTGATTACTTTGTGCGATATCCTTTTCCTTTTTTTGAGTACCCCAGAACCCTTTGCCTTACACCTATGGAGCCCAGCTTCGGACAGTTCAAATTTCACACGTCCGTCTGCAATGGCATAATTTAATCAACTCCGGTAACAAAAACACATCTGCAGCTGCCCTCCGGCAGCAGCAGCAGCAACAGAAAACCTGGAGAAAAGCCAGCTTTGGCATTCCATTCCCCACTGTGCACTTGCATAAATTTAATCAAAAACTTTAATCATAATTTATTATTACAAAACACGTCGAGTTTGCTGAAAACTTCTTCTTCTAATGCCAATTACATTTGCAGCGCAACGAAACCTAAACAAAACTAAAACCAAACGAGAAAACATCACAGCCAGACGCAGGCGGGTCAGGGATGAAGGTGGAGGACTCGGACTTGGACTCGGACTCGGTCTCCTCTCAGACAGACGAACATTTCAAAAATAATTTTGAATATTTGCTCTTGACACGTTGGCCAAACAAACACACAACTTTGGGCCAGGGCGAAGGGTGAATGGTGAGCATTTTTGCACATTAAGTGTGAAAGTGTCAGATGCATGTGGAAACCTTTTTGCGATATCACAAAATATGTATTAAATAGAATAAATGGAGGGAATGGCTATTGGCCAAAACGAGAAAATGTTACACATACGACACGTCTGCCCAAGGACTGTAACTGTAAGAAGCTTTTCTTTAATCTGCCCTTTGTCTCCTTCAACACGAGGAGTATTTCAAAATGGAAACTTCGGGCCACAATAAAAATGTTTTACTACCAACACTGACCATCCAGTCAGCCAGCCAGTCAGGCTTCCTCGCTTTTATTACATAAAATGCCAATAATAAAAAAAATCCGAGGAGGAAACTGCAAAGACAAGCGCATTAATTATGAATCACAGCAGTTAGCCTGGGTGAGAAGAATAATTTGCTGCTTTATAACATTACCATGACAATGGTGATGCTGCGAGGGCAACCAACTCATCAGGAACTGCTGCGGGGGAAAAACTAAATTTATGTAAACTTACAAATTGAAATCCAAAGTCAGAGTCGCAGTCGTGACATTCACTTTTAAACTCCAAACCCAAGGAGACATTAAATTATGCACAGATGAGTTAGCTATGCCAATGACAATGGGCGAACTGCGCGATTCCAGGATGCGACAGACAGCGACAACAAGGAGGATATAAAAATTGATTGGAAAACATTTTGCTTTAGCTAAAAACAAGCCATTCATTTGCCAAACTGCAATGAGAAATGCAATCGCAGACCAGAAATAGAACCAGAACTAACGAAAGTTCAAGTTGTTACTGCCAGTTCGAAGTTCGAGTGAGAGAAGCCATAAAGTCAGTCAGCCCTGCAGCTGCACTTGAGCAATAAATGGATTCTTTGGGAAAGGGATTGGAGCGGAAATTACGAAAGGTTCTAGGCAAACTGGATGCAAGATCTAACCATTAGTTATAGATGTCTTCTCTTAATATTAATTATTGTAAACATATTTATATAAGGAAATATTTTACCAATATCATTACTTAAACGAAATATAGGCATTGGTGTTGATACATTACCAGAAAAAGGTTGAATGTACTGCTGTTTTTAGCCATAGCCAAGTTGTGTCATCAGTATCACCAAATAGACATACATTAATTAAATCTTTTGACCAAACCAAATAAACCCAATAAATTGTTAAATGTTTAAAGAAATATAAAAATAAAGATACCAAATTGTGTACATATAACATATTTGTGTTTCAATTTCACTAGTACCGTCACCAGTTAAGCCTAGTACTCAGACCGACGAAAAGTGTTTCTAGGCAGTGAGTCAAAACGAGAGGTCAATAGTCACCCTCTCGCTCAGTCACACTGCTTAGGGTACTAGGCTTTAGAGTTAAGCATTAAACTTATGATTAAGGTTACAATTTGTAATTTGACCCACCTCAAGACCTCCGACCAGGCGGCATGTGGCTTCGCCTTGCCTTCGCTAGGCAATCTGCGTTCGGTGCCCGAATGGCGAGAAGCGTGAACACGACACGGCTCCTCTAGGATGCAAGCCTGCGGCCCGAACTCCAGCAGGATCTGTTTTTGAGCTAGCTCAGCGTCAAGTGACAGCGGGTGGGCAGTATCCCTACGGCTGCGTGATCTATAGGTACCTGTAAAAAAAAAAATATATATTATTAATCCATATTATTTATAATACATTTTGGGTTTGTTGAATTTTAAGCCTAGTACTCAGATCGACGAAAAGTGTGTCGCTCTCCTTTCGCACTCTCGCATTGCTTAGAAACACTTTTCGTCGAAATGAGTACTAGGCTTTAAAACAATATCTCAACTGGAAAACATTGACGGTTATCGACTTTAAGTCGATTTTTGCAATAAAAAATTAGTAATTTTGATTTTTCGATCTCAACGAACTAAATGAACTCTTTTTTACGGAACCACTACTTCCGAATGCGACATGGAAGTTGCCTTAACTCATTATTTTGGGTATTTCCCGATTACTCATGCAGCGCTTTACCTCAGCTGTCCACATCTACATCAACTCCCTCCTCACTCTCCGATGCCTTATTTCCGGCTCTGCGGAGTGGTTGTGGTTATTATAGTTTCAGCTACTGGCTTAACAACAGCCTTGACCCCATTTTCACAATTTTGTCGGCTAAGTGGTCGATCACGATCACAGTTGGTCGCCGCTTTTGTCATCGCACTTGCAGAGCAGGTTTTTACGGGCCAAAGCAATGAGCGCTACATTATCCACCAAAAGACACGAATTTTCAAAATGGTTTGGAGAGCCCCCAATGGATCGATGACAATTCGTAGCAGTGTGCAGCATAGAATTCAAATTTAGGAAGTGGTCAGCTGATTTAAGAACTCTTTAATAGTATTAATAAACATAACTTGAAAATACATTTTTGTATACATATTTATAATTCAAAAATGTATGAAGCTCTTTAAAAGATTTCCTATTGTCAGCTGTTATGTTTTCAGAAAGTCAACATCTGTTTCTTGACGGTTGCCAGTGAACGAATTTGGTAGGAATCGATATTTCACATCTTACAAATATACCGAATTCCAATATGGGCTGTTTGGAATATCCCATAGAAAAGCCCATCACGGGGGGACGGTTGAGATTTTTGAAAGATTTGAAACTCCGATTTCCATTGTTCACCATTGTTCACTAGCTTACCTATAAAAAAACAGCTGACGTAAAAAACATTACCAAATATTAAACCTGAATTTTGCCAAGCTTAGAGATTTTGTATGAGGGAACATATGTTCAAATGACATACTTGCATTTATATACGCTTTCTTTTTAAATTAATTTAATTAATTTTGTGAAATCTGAACAATAAAGAGTTAATTATTTTCAACAATTTGTTTTTTAATAACTTTATCATATTCATTTTTCTGTGAATTTGAGTCAAATAAAAAAAGCAAAAATTAGCACATATACAAATTCAGCATTTCTACATTTTTGCATTAGTGGACCGATAAGCAAGTCCTATACTTGATGTATCGGATTCTAAAAGTTAAAAAAGTGTTCTATTCCGTTCGTTTCATTCTAACATAAAAAGCTTCAAAACGGAACTCATTAAAACGTTCTCTTTCTGATCTGGTTTCCTTGTTGCTTCCGGCGAATTTTGTGCGTGGCAAAAGAAAATTTTGAGGTTAGTTATCAATTTAGCGTTTAAACTTCTGGAAGCTATATTAACATCATCACTACGGCTTCCAGGATCGTGTTAACTTGGTCAATAGGAATTTTCCGAGACGAAAAGCATGGAATACACGGTGGAGCGCGTGGAAGGCATGCGGCTGAGAAAGGGATGTAAGGAGTATTACTTGAAATGGAAGGGCTTCCCGAGCACCCTGAACTCCTGGGAGCCATTGGATAAACTCAACTGTATGGAGCTTATTGCCAGCTTCGAGGAGTCTCAAAAGAATAAAGGTGTGGAGAAACGCTTGTTGATGTCACCCGAGGCCAAGGACAGCTTCGAGAAATCTCTGAAGAATAAGGATATGGAGAAACGCTTGTTTAAGTCACCCAAGGCTAAGGACAGCTTCGAGAAGTCTGTGAAGAATAAGGATATGGAGAAACGCTTGTTGATGTCACCCAAGGCCAAGGACAGCTTCGAGAAGTCTCTGAAGAATAAGGGCGTGGAGAAACACTCGTTGAAGTCACCCAAGCCCAAGGTCAAGCCTACCGAGAACAAGATTTCCAAGGAGGATGAGGATGGCAACGGCCCCAAGGAGGAAGAGATTAAGCCGGCCATTTTGGAGCCGTTGAAGATTCTGGGCGCTACCGACGCGTCCGGAGAACTGATGTTGTTAATGCAGTGGAAGAACTCGGATCGCGCCGACTTGGTGAAGGCCAAGGCTGCGAATATCAAGTGGCCCCAGATTGTTATCAAGTTTTACGAGGATCACTTGTGCTGGCATGAGGGTTAATTCTTTAAAGTATTCAAATAATATGAATAATAAAGGGTTTCTGACAACGGCCTACTTTGATAGTTTCTTTTAATTTTTATATTTTTCAGGGTTCAAAAATAAAATTCTTTTGGCAAAGAAAACTGTTATATTAATATGATTCACCATATGAAATTTCCCCTATACTTCGACACGCTCTCAAAACTTTCGATGGCTTAACTTTTTAATAAAATTTCCTCATCGAATTCCTGCACTGATTTCAACAATGCAAAACACTTAATTTATGCACCAAATATTTTCAACTTTCTCTCGCATGAAAAGAAGAAATTAATCGACTCACTCGGATTGAGGGAGTAGGCCAGCTTCTTGGCAAATTGGGACAGGCGGACGGAGAGCACGATCACTGGGAATCCGACCAGCTGGACGGGCAGCTCGAACAGGGGATCCGCATTTTGGGCCAAGCCCTCCTCCACGAACTCCAGCAGCAAGACGAGCAGCAGGCAGAGCGTCGGCACCAGCGCCACCGTGCAGATGTACCGGAGATTCATGGCCACCAGATGTTGGGCAACAAACGTAATACTATTATGTATTTATATTTATATATCCACGGACGGGCGAAGCGACACTGGCGACTTGGTGCGCTTGAAGTCTTGGACTGACTAAAGCGACCTGCAGCCGCTTAAAGCCGCCAAAGTGCCGCATAAAAAGTAAACCAAACGTAAACTGAAATGTAAACAAAGAGAGAAGCGGAGCCGGAGACGGAGAGCTGAGCCGAACTTCAAGTGTAGGCCCCAAAGAAATCACTTGTTGTGTAAAGCTTACACTCCCCAAAGAGTGTGTGTTTCGGGTACAGGGACGTCGGATTAAAATGGTAAGGGGATTGTATTATTTTTTAAATTTTTCTTACAAAATTTAAAATCAGATTATACCAAATATAGTAAGAATTTGAAGGGAACAATTATTTTTTTATTTACTTTGCTGAGTCGGAATTTATGGTTAAGAAATATATGAAAGATTGGTAAATTCCCTTTTTGGTTTTTATATATTTAGCAAATATGAAATGGCTTAACTAATCATCTTCAGACTTATTAATTTAGGTCGAACCTGAGACAAAAACGTTGTTGTCTGCTAATTCTAAAAAAATAATTAAATCAAAACTATTGAGGGGTGTTATTTTCTATAAAAATTACAATTATGTCAATTACATGTTTACATATGTATTATCAGTCTTTGGATAACTCTATATATAATTATAATATTTTGAGTTAATATATAAATATAAAGCCATTGAATAGTTAAGAACTTATATTCTGTTTCTTTAAAATATTTAAATATTAGGCCAAAAATCACATTTTTGAACAAAAAAATATTCTAATAGTTAAGATATTATATTTTGTTTCTCTAAAATATTTAAATATTAGGTCAAGTCGGCCGAAATCCAGGGAAATTTATTGTATCCCCTTTATGACGCCACTGCCTGGTCTTTGGTGTTTTTGCGGACCAAGTTTGTTTTGCATTTTGACCAAGTTTTGTGCGGAAGCCAAAGACAAGACCAGTAAGTGAAAGTGAGGCCCACTAAGCGCAGGGCGCAGCTGTCTAGGCTCCATGCTCCAAGCTCTCTCAAGTCCACAGAGTCTCTCTATACAGTAATGTGCAAAATAATAGCATCGAAAAGTAAAGTTTTGATTCTGTATGCAAAATATTAAAATAATTTGAGAATTTAAAAATACATTACATATTATGCCAAAGTCATAGACAAAAAAGTATGGGATAGTATAGTTTACTTTGTAAAATTATACTAGGACTTCCCTTTTATAATACAACACATTTTCATTTGCCTTAAGCTCTCATTATTTGCTAATATTTTGACCACAACTGTATGTCTGGCATTATCACTTAGTGAGCCGTTGCTCTCTTCGTCTGTGCAATTATGAAAAGTTATGAAATCTTTCAAGCCAAATGTCCGAGTATTCGGACTTCGGGCGCATCGAATGGGGGTTTCCTCTCGTGCTCTTTATTTTTGGCTTGCATATCAATTACTTAATTTCCGTTAGGTGTGTCTGGTGTACGAAGTGCGAGATTTCCTATTTGAGCGAGTTTGTTTGGTTAATTTTGAGCAATTGGATAAGCCCAGACCTAGGCTCGTGCTGTGGGTCAAAAGGGGTTAAGTTGGCCGACGTGCGACAGGTGGAACTGATTTTTAGAGATAGTAACTTACAAAGAGTGAGAGTAGGTTAAGATAATAATTGTTATATTATAAGAAAAATATCTGGGTTGTTTTATAAGTTAAAAGGATGCGAGAGCATCAATATATGTTGATAACAAGAATTTCTGGACCCCTGGTCAGGCATAAACTATCGCTTGAGGGTCTAAAAATCCACTGTAGCACACTAAATAATTAACACCTTTAATATTAGCCAATTGCCTATGCTTATTGTTTGCCAAATCATTTATCGAGATGATGGAGCACGTGTCGTTGACCAGGTGAACGAGCTGCTGCTCGGCAGAGCGAAGTGGGGGCAAGGAAATGAAAGCAATATCGAGGAAATCTACCGCAGATAACTGTGCAGATGCAATTGAGGTTTCAATAAAGAAGAATAATTTACCGTCGGCGATCGTCCGTCAAAGAGTGGTTCAATCAGTCAGTTGGCCAAGTTGCCGGGACCCGTTTAAAACCACCTCGGCCTGATCACGTAGGCACCTCGACGGTCGAGTTATGCAATCCCACAGTGGAGACTCTCTGGAGCGGCACACTCCAGTGATGATTATAGTGGCAGCTATGGAAAATTCGCCTTTTCCTAGCTGCAGAGCTGATGCAGAGATCGCGCTACATTTTCATGCTGAGCAGGAAAGTAGGTTGGGGAAATGGAATTTTTAACAGATGAAAATGTTTGGGGTTTACCAGCCTTCACTTGTTTATGGATTTTACACCCTAGCAGGAGGTAATTTAAATACTTTCATTAGTTTCCTTAGCGAAATGGTATTATAATTAATTATATGTTTATATAAAATGATTGTAATGGGTTCAGGAACTAGTTTACAGTGATAAGATATACTCAAACATGTAAAATTGTTAATATAACTAATTATAAATAGGTATTAAAATAGGTTTCCAGTGCTAAAAAGGTTTAAAGACACATATTTTTATTTAAAAATGTATTACAACTTACACAGAGTATCCCACATTCGATGACAGCTTCGTGTCGCCAAATTTCACTTTCATTTTTGGAGCCGGCAAGTATGCGGAAATTATTAAAAGAGCAGAAACCCACCAAAGGCTGGCAGAAGTCTGAGACAATGCGATTGCACCTGCACTTTGGGCTCCCCTCTCCCTGCAATTGCATAAGTCAGCAAACAACTTGTCAAACGTCAGGCCAAAAAAGCAGAAATTGAGCCAAACTCGAAATTTGGGCCAGGCCAAAACAATGAAAGTTGCGCACAAAACACGCAACTAGCGTAACAGAAACAAAAAAGGTAGCCAGCAGTTGGACAAATCTGACCTAATTTCCCAGTTTGATATTACAAATTTGTTGAGTTTTATTATTGTTTATTTTGTGTGCAATTTCTTGCCAAATTTTATGGTTGCCAAATTGAACGTGTTTTTGGGCGACAAGTGTAAGTGGAATTTCAATTGGAATTCAGTGATTTATTTCATTGACTGCCTCGTGTCACTGACTGATTTATGCATAGTCGAAAAAGAGCTAAAAATAATTTCTTGTTTTTGTTTTCACTCGGCAGTATTTTTTCTATAATTCAGCCATCAATATGTTTGTCATAATTCATCAATTTCACTCGAATGCCGATTGTTTTTTTCTGGAAAATGTGTCCGGAATACTTGATCGGTCGGAGCGACAATTGTAAACAAAGCTTAAAGTATTCTAATTTTTATTTTGCCGCCTCTGTCATTGAGCCAATTGAATTTGCATATAAAGTGTACACTAAAAGTTGGGGACGGTTGTTTTTTGTGCATTCAAGGTGGGAGGTATGCATGCTTTTTTGACCAAGCCCCGAAAGTATGCAGAAAATATCTATTTGGTAGGTTTTCAGCAAGTTTAAATGAGGGTTTTAATTTGTTTAAAAATATTAAAGATTTACCTCTACTGGAGCTTCAAATTAAGTAAGAAATCGGATGTTTAGCTTTCTTAGAAAATCATTTGCGACTTAACCCATTTAAACTAATTTATTGGCTACGAGATTTACATTATTTAATTTACTGTTTAAGGTAGAACAACGAAAATATAACTAACTCAGAACCGGTTGGGAACTATAAGTGCCCAAGCAAGCTGAACAAATTCTAATTAAAATATTTATAGTGCAACGTTAATGATAGCCCCTAAAAAAATGTATACAGAAACTGGAATGTAATATTTACAATTATTATTATAGGTTTGTATTATATATAAAATTAACTTTACTGTCAAAATACAGAACACGAATTTAAAAACTATATACTTACAAGGGTAAAAAAAATTGAGTATTATTAAAAGTGGAAAACCCTTATTTGGAATTTTTCTAAAATCTTTTCTTCATAAGAAAACTTCTTAAAACTCCACTAATAACGAATATAAACGCTAGTTGATTTTTTTGACCATAAAATACCTCTGACTGGAATCATTACATACTTTTTGGCGTTAATTTAGTTTTTTTCGGAAAAATCTAGATATCTGGGAAAGTTCCCTGGTTTTACTATCTGCTGTAATTCCCGAGATCTAGGTAAAACAAACTAACAATCAGATAGAGGACATGGCTAGATTGATACAGATATTGACAGAAGGTTCCCCTTAAACTTTTTATTAAGAACATTTACAGTAAAAGTGTTTACTGCAAATTTGTATTTATTGTACTTAATTATAGTATAGTAATTATTAATGCAAAAGTATTTAAAACACTTTATTTCCATGCTATTTTTATATTTCTAAAATTTATTGACTCAACAAATATTTCCCACTGGCCGTAACATGCCAATTAAGCTGAATCCACATCAACTTCACCCCGTCGTCAAGCGGGAAAATCTCCAATGATTGTCGCATTTGATAGCCAAGGCGACCTTCCAGTGCATGGCAATTCCTAAAAATAAGTATAGATCCATTGCCAGCTGGTTAAACGCTTCCTAGCAATTGCTTACAACACGAATACCTTTACTTGGGGAGGCTGGAAAAGTGTGTGTTTTTTAACAAATCGACCGAAGGTGATGCAGCAACAATTAAGATGGATTAAGAAGGCAGATCATTAGGGCGACTGAATGCACAAAATAGTGTAATTTATTAACAATTACAGGAGCATCGAACTTAGACTAGGCATAAGGCTAAATCGGGTCGTGACTAGTCACACGTACATTCAAATGTAGTTAAGATCTACCTAGGACTCGCAGCAGGTGGATGCGAGTGCTTACAGTTCTACAGTCACTTCAGTCGTATCGGGACTAAGGTCTAAGTCTAAACATAAGGTCATGTACAAGGTAGGGGTGGTAGGGTGGTAGGGTGGTAGGGTGGATCCAACGGTGAAGACATATGGTACAAAAGTCGAGTGGCTATACCTAATACTTAATACTTATTGCTTAAGTGCGGATGCCCACACTAGACCCTAACTTTGTAGCTGAGCTTCATCAGCTTCTTGGAGCTGATGGGGCAGTTGGGCCAGAGGTTTGCGCAGCCCATCGGTCCGCTGAGATTGTCCCCCGTGTGACGCATTAGCTCGCCCATGTGGGCTGCGAAGTACCACTTGCTCGGCGGCATGTTCATCATCCAGGGCATCGTCGGAGATCTGCAAATACAGAGGGGAAGGAGAGGGCCAAGCATTAGACGGAAGTTTCTCCACAGTCGAGCAACTGAGCAAATGTTAAATATTATAATAAGTCATTATCATTTCACGCTTCGCCTGCGCCGGAGTTTGTTCAAGTTTCGCTTTCAGCTGTCTCTCGCCCGAGTATCTCTAGACTCCGGCTAGAATGCCCCACAGCCATTCACCTTGCTGTTGATTTAGTATAGATTCTAGAGTCGAGCTTTTACATTAGCTCCGGTCTCGGGCTCGGGCTCACCTTCGTCTCAAGTGCGAGGTTACAGCTGAAGTTGAGGTAGGTTACGCGGGCTCAAGTATTTGTCACTTCAGGCTAACACCAAAAACAACACCTTTGTTCTAGCGCTGCACTTTGGCTTCTGAGTCACCTATATAATTTATACCACTGGCAAGTGATCTTAATAGAATATTAAGCGAACCCTTTGAAACCGGTTCGTAACTGTTGATTATTTAAATTTTTTTTAGATCAGCTTGAAACGGGTTCTACTAGCTGCACTTTATGGTCTCAAAAATAATCTAGTTATCTAGTCTTTATTATCTGGAAAATGTAACAAGTTTGAGCTTTACTGTATAGAGATTTTGCAAGATAATTATTTAATTAGAGGCTCTACAATAACATATTTTAATGTAGTTTATTGAAGGGTTCTAGCTAACTCGAGTTTAGTTTAGATATGTTTTTGAACCTGTTATAAAAATTAATTCAAAGTTTCTTTACTTTTATATTATATTAGTTTCATCTTTTTATTATTTATTTATTTGTTATTTCTAGATTGACTTTGAAATCTCTAACTTCTCTGTAAACTTATTGAACATGTTAAACCTGATATGTTTATAGTCTTTCTAACAAGCCAATGCTTTATGTCAAATATAATATTATAAATGGATTGTCTTTCTCATAGAAAACCCATATTAGTGGATGCTGATGTGCAAGTCACTGCCAACCGGTTTCCAAATATTTGTTAAAAAGCTCCATAAATTCTTGTGTTTGCAGTGTATGCTGACATTTATATTCAATTTGTTATGTTAGCTCATTTATTTGGTATTCTTTAAAAATCGTTTAATTTAGTTGAAGTTTAGTAGCTGGAGGCATATTTTTTTTCTAACATCTTAGTCCCGAAAATTAAATTAAATTAAAGATAAATGTGAAATTTAAGAGAAACTTTAAAATAAACAAAATAAAATAATACCAGAAATATGTTTCATTTTGCGAACTTAAATTTAAAAGGTTCTTTAAAATTCCTAATATTTAGATACAAGAATAATACATGAACTACATGATTTCCTCATCGTTTTCTTGCTGATTAAATTCTTAAAAATTCTCTTTTCAACTTTTAATGACTTTCTTATTGATTCTCCTTTTCTCCCAGTGCACTTCTTACTCACCTGATCAGTCTAAGCAGCTCCCGCTCCTTTTCGCTGAGCTGGTACTCCGGTTTGGAGGCCAGCTCGCAGAGCATCTTTGGCAGACACGACTCCTTGATGGTATCCGTCAGCTGGGACTTGGTCTTCAGGCTCGCCCCCGTCACCATTCCGGGCTTCAGAGCCTCGGCCGCGGCTGAGAACTCATTAAAGTCGTGCTCTAAAAATAAAACAACAACAAAGTTAGGAATTCGGGCATCAATCACAGGTCTGATTTTGACATTTATTTTTGGCTTTACTCGCTGGCGCTCATTTGCATAGCTAACTGCTTTCAAATTAAGATTTCGGGAACTGCGCAAATCGTTAAAAAATAAAATTGGGGGAGAATCAGAGATCGGTGATCGGAGGTGGAAAGAATCCGACCTCAAGGCTGCCAAATCTAAAGCTAGAATAAAACAAAACAATGACTAATAGATGTGTTTGTCAACAAAAAAAAAAGAACAATTGAGCAAATATTTAAATAGAAATTGGGAATGTTGGGAAAAGATAAGAAACCCTAAACAAAAGAAAATTCATGTTTATTTTTTCGAGTGCAAATGCGGTAAATCAAATATTTGTCCGGCCATTCGCTCTCGATCAGCTGTTGCGAATATTTTCAACATTTGTTTTATTTTAAATTTTTTTTAACGACTGACTCCGATGCCCCGAACACAAGGCCAAGTCGATGCGTTGAACTTTACTTGGAATATTTTTTGTTCAGTCATCCAACGCTTAGTTTTTTATTAATTATGGTGCCCCCAGTCGGAATATTCATTATGTTTAAGCCAAGTTAGGCGGCTGGTTTGTTCGGACTTTGAGCTGTGAATGCGGAACCGATGCAGAAGCCCTATCGCGGTGTGAAAATCCAACTGCCAGCCTTTCCGTTAGCTGATAACAACAGGTTTGCAGTTTATGACGCGAATCTGCCTTTTTTTGGATAATTATACATCCAGTTTGGTTATTAAAAAATGCAGTCGAGCATGACTCAGTTGGATTAGGTTTAATGGAAATATTATTTAATATTATGCATTATTTTCTATTAACTTGCTTATATTCAAAACCATTTAAAAGAAATTCCCAATAAAATACAGTAAAATTAAGATTGCCGTCATGAGCTCTTTTAGTTAATTGGAAACCCAATTTATTCTAATCAGGTTTCGATTTGTTTTTTAGCTTTATTCCACGAAATTGCAATTTATGTTCATTAAAAAGACAAAGAAGTTTTTAAATAATTAAAGGAAAGATTCCACAATTTAAATTGTTATATTTGACTAAAGGATTGTGTTATCTTAAAGGTTAAAAACTTTAACTTCAACTTTTAGCATTAAGGAAAAATACATTTTGAAAATGTACGAATTTTTTATAAATAAAAATGTGTGAATTTAATAGATTACATAGTTTCACAAAGTTCCAACTCTGTCGTTATGCAATTATTTAATTATTTAACAATTTAACAATTCTGTTGAATTTCTAAAAATTGCTTAATCCAATGAACTTGAATTTCTGCAGACTACTTAAAATGCGTTTTTTTAAAGCAAAATATCGTCTCAATTAAGTTGACTTCCAGGTGAATCAATTCGTTTTCTGAGTGCACGTAACTTAATGGAAATAAATACAAATTGAATTGCAAACTGCGCGTGTTTGTTTATCACGCACTCACTGCCTTCATCAGCTAAAGGTTGCGTTGCTCTTTTATTTATATATTTCTTTGTATATCTTCTTTCTTGGCCTAGAGAGGAAGAGACGTGGAAAAAAGCACCGAAACCGAAATTGTCAATTCAGATTATTTCCACCCGGCGGCGAGATTGGGAAGGGCACGTGCTATGGAAGTTTACAAGCTCTCGTGAATATTCAAATATTTCTTTTGTGAGCCAAAACTTCACTCTCGATTTCCGTTGAACTCGTTTCCTAGTATAGACTCAACTTCTTCGGATGGTAACGATTACGTCTGGAAGCGGAACCGGTTGTGGTCGGTCAGACATAAGGCTGAATATTTCCCAAACCCCAATCTTGGCTTAGTTCGATAAATTAAATGTCACAAATCAAGTCAAGTTTCCACCACTTCCTGTTCGAGTAATCAGGTTAGAATAATGAACTTTGGTGACTCTACAGATTCGTCTAGACGCCGCTTACGAAACTGGAATTTTAAGAGCGAAAAAAACTGTGTATTTGTATTTGGAAAAACCTCTAATGAACTGCGGCACTCTCTGGGAAAGTTGAGATGCACTCCCAGACTCAAGACCTCTCGTCTTGCAACATGCAAAGCGAAAACTTGTTGGTTTGCCCGGAGTTTTATTACGTCAAGTTTATTTGCTTGGCATTTTTCCACTTTCACCTCGAGAAACACAAAAGAAATACCAGCTTCCAGGGACTTGCGAATGGTTTTAGTCATCTTAATGAACAGTCTGCGGGGTATTTTGAACTTATTCATGAAACAATGACTTTAGTTGTTTTTTAGATATGGTTTAAAGTCAATGAAAATAGATTTCTCTTGGGTTCTGGGAATTAATTAGTTTTAATTTAAGATATCATATTTTTAGGTAAGTATTTATAAACTATTAAATTCTATTCACAGTTAGTAAAAGGTTTTCTCTCATTAATCTTAAGTGCTTTTATTGAACATTAAATTTCAGAAGCTTCCAATCCGAACAATTTTAATTTTCTTTAATTTTTTTTTTTGCAATAAACAAAGCTAATTAAGTATCTGGAATAATTATTGTTTGTTGCCTGCATTAATTTAATTTAATTTCCTAGCTTTTACATTTCTCATTTAATGGCTAATCTCTCCACTTCACTTTGATTTTATTTCAATAGCCTCTACACTCATTTGTTGAAGTATATTTCCTACATCTGTTGTGCAATGTCCCTATATGTTATGTCATGCTGTTCGATATATGGTGTATGCAAATCAGCGAGAAAGTGGCGCCGAAGAAGTGAATACGAATGGCGTTTGGAGGGTCTTCAACAATCGGTTTGGACATGAACTTCGACGGTGTTAGGTAATATTTTTAAATAATTCAACGACTGTTGTGCGAATTTATAAGTTTTTGCGTAGTTTGATAAACTTGAAATGCTTTAAAATAGTATTTTCCTTCATTTCCCTTTAGGCACGCTTTCGACTTAAAAGTAATTACCCAATAACTTTTCGGTTATAGATAATATCTTTAAAAAAAAGCGATACGAATAATGTGCTCGAGTAATGAAGTCACTTTCCTCAATAGACAAAAAAATAACAAAGCCAGATCATAAAACCGTAATGACTCGGCTGTAGTTAATGGAAACTTTTGCCAACTGAAGTATCTGTTTAATATGCCAGACAACGTTTGGCTTTAGATAATGTTTAGGTACTTAAATTGTTTAACATTTCCTAGACCTCTAAAAAAGTCTTTAGGAAAAGTTGTAGAATAATAGTTTTTGTCACTTCTTAACTCCTAATGAGGAATTATCTTTAGACTTTGTTTAGAGAATAACAAAGAATAATAACAAATTGGATTTGCTTGGAAAGGCTTCCATAAATGTAAGTACTTCGCATAAAAAATCCCATTTGTCCAAGTATATCATCTTTGTACGAATTATAAACGTCTGGCACCCCTAATGTATTTTCCGAATCGCTAACATTAACTTTTTTCGAGGCGAGCTACACGTGGGTCATAAACAATCGTACATTTTAGTCTCTCCCCCGGCTCAGTTCCGGTTTTCACCGGCCAACAAAAAATCCGTAATTAAACATTTAAGCCCGAAATGAAGCTTACACGTGCCCCAGGCCCGTATTTATATGTACGTAAGCCTCCATTTATAAATCGAAATTAACCTTGATCCGACCAAATACGCAAGTAAGTGGTATAACACCTAAAAAATAATCAAACAAAAATGTTTAAATAAAATTTTGAGGTAGGCTAACGAGTGATTTAAACTGATCATTAAATTTGTTAACTGACACGAATTTTTAATAATAACATCTACAATTTAAAAAAAAAAAATGTTTTTTGTTGTTTATTAAATAACTATAATAAATATAAATATAAATATAAAAAATATAAATTCATAAAGTTTGCTTAAATAAATGCAAGACCTTGTTAGAGCAGTTTTAAGTCATACAAAAATTATATTTTTGTAGTAAACAAGACAAGATTGCATTTACAAAATATATTTGATATTTTCCATTTTTTTTTAAATTTTGAAATAATTTGTAACGGTGTGGTTCCGTTTTATATATTTATAATTATATAATTTGTATAATTATCACCGGAATCGAGGAATTTATATAATGTTTGCTAGACCTAGTTAGAGCAGTCAAAAAACAAGATAAGATTGCGTGTAAAAATCATGTTTGATTTTTCCCATTATTTTTAAATTATGAAATAATTGGTAACGGAACCCCAAGTTTCTTAATTTGTATAATTATCCCCCGTAACCAAAAAAAAAATCAACATCCTATGCCCGTGCCTGTCGCCAGTCGAGTTAACCGAGTTTTAACTTTTGTCAATGAAAAAATGGCCAACAAATAAAATGTTTTTTGCGAAACTCACCTTCGGCTATATCGATTTCGGCATTCTTCGGCTGGAACTTGCTGGCCGCTGCAGCCGCCGGACCCGTTGGAGCCCCGGCAGCCACCGCACCGCCCCCTGAGCGAACGCCGTGGTGATCGGGGTGGTTGGACTTGATGCCGCCGCCGTAGCCAAAGAGGTCGCCCACCAGCAGCAGGGAGACGATGCCGAAGATCATGAGGCGACAGCGCCAGGCGGTGTCCATGATGGCCATGAGATACGTTGGAAAAATTGCCAATTCACACACGAGTTGTTGCACAATTTTATTTTTATTTTTTTCTCCGATTTTATGTACGAGTATTAACTTCTTTTAGCACCTTGGTTTTGACACTTTTTTCAATGGCAACGCGACGAGCCAGCCAGCAAGCGAGCGAGCAGGAAAAATGAAAGTTTTGGAGGGGGAAAAACGAAAGTCGCTTTTGTTTTTTATATACTAACTCTTCGAAAACGTTTTCAAATTACTGCTGGCGAGCATGCAAAGAGCGGCAATTAAATTTGGCATTCAAGCGCACATAACTCGTTAGTAACTGTAAATCCAAAAAAGCAGGTACAGGTACAAATACAGGTAACGCACGCGATGCGATGAGCTGAGTTGAGAGCTGAGCGAGCGGCGGCGGTACGTGCGATTCAGCCGAAACCTGCAATGCCAGTGAGCTGGAGCGGGTCCAAGACACAACACTAAAGCTAGGCCCAGGCGAACAGCTGATCCGAGAGATATATACATAGAGCGGGAGCAGTACGATACGCTCTCTGCTGTTTGGGAGAGACACCTCCAACTCCCTCTCTCTCGATCTGGTTTTCTCTCGGAGCGCAGGGAGCGTATACTTTTCGCTGTCACTGTGCCGTGTTGGCCGGTGCTAATTGTCTGCGGCCAGTCGCAACCACAGCTGTCCATCAGTCGCATTAAAAAGTTTGATTAAAGCAAAGTCACTTACACACGAGTGATCGTAGGCATATATAAGTATACATACTATAAGTACATATATACCGACTTAAGCTGGACGATTTACTCAACAAGTTCGATTACCCGCACAGGCTAATGACCCAAGCTAGGGAATTGGGTTCCCACTTGGTTTTATTTAGTGTGGAAACAAGTTCGTGGTTACTTAATCTGTGGTAATATTATTGATCATAGGTATCAGAAGGGGGGTTATTCAAAGGGGTTATGAAATGTGTAGAAATATCTAGACAGAAATGAATTAGATATTTAGTATGACACTTGATACAATTCATAAAAATATCTAGCTAAGAATATATTAAACATAATCATATATTATTTAAGTTTATAACTATTAGCACCACGAATTAGGAATAAAATAACTAAGATACAAAGACAAATATAGATCACAAATTTTTAGGTTGGAACCATTTATTTATGTCTATGTAAACCATTTATTTAATAGCTACTTTCCTTAAACCCATTAGACAACCTTTCTAAAATTATTTATCTAAGAATTAATATAATTGTTATAAGTCTAACATTTATACTTCAAAGTTGCCTTGTATTTATCATTAAAAATAATTGTGAACAACTACTTCTGTATCAATAAACGAACTTTATTCCCTTTGCAGCATTAGATAAATGACTTTCCATAGCGATTTATGTCATAACAAAATGTACTTTTTAGGGCATACCAGATACAGTAAATTTCCACTTAAAATAGAAAAACATGTGCAGTCTATAATTTTTCCGCCGAAAAATACAAACACCATCTGTCCTATATCTATACAGTAAACATGTGTTAAAGGATACTCTCAAATATTTAGCTAGGTTAAAGGTTTCCAATATCGGGTTGAATATGGCTCAGAACTCTCAAGGGCATCAAGTACAGTCCAAAAAGGTTTTTTTAATAATTTTATAAATAGCACCACATTTCCGCTTGAACTCTGAACCTAAAATGAACCTAAAATTACCACAAACCGAACCCAAATCATCACTTCTGTACCAAATAAGTCGGTCGCGTGCCTCGTCACGTAGGCCCTGTAAATATTTAAGTGATTTCCTTAATTTTTGCTTATTTATGGATCCGCAGGACAGCTGCAAATTGAACGCTTATCGAGCAGGTAGAAAGGTCATCGGGTGTCCGCCGACAGATTTATGATTCCGCTGACGAGGCGAGTCAGGGTGCAACGGCAGCCGAAAAAAACCCGTCTGACCCTGCCAGCTGACAGGCAGCCAAATGTTGCAATAACCAAAAAAAGGAGGGAATCGAGAGAGACTTTTTGGCCAAGAAACTTAACCCACTCAACCGGACGGTCGAACGCGTTAAATGCGCAATCGGAACGTGACTTAGCCGTGGCCAACAATCACCCAAAAACCAAGATAAAAACAACACCGAAACGTACTCAAATTAAAGGTAACAGCAAGCAAGAACAGCGACAACTGTTTCTCGGACTTTAGTTGGCCAAATTGCAGTCAAGTGAAGTGCAACCGTCGAGAAGTCGAGGCGACTGCCACTGCTAACTGCTATCTTGAGGTTGACCAGCCAAGCCAATCCTAACGGCGGTATTTGCAAGGAGAAGGTAGTCACTGACCGAAATAATTGAACAATAAATTCTTTACAAATATTACAAATGGATAAATTAGCATTGCTAATTTGTACATTGACCCTATATTTGTAGCGTAATATATATTATAAGAATGCAAATCGAAAAATTTCTAATTTATTCATTTACATTACATTCGCATCGAAATATATTTAAATTAAATAAAGCAGTTTGGTTTATATATTTAATTTATTTATCGTAAAAATGAAAATGTAATTGTATATTCAATACATTTTAAAGGCTTTTGCCAATTGTAATACATTTTCTGTACAACCAAGCACTCAAAGTTAAAGATCCAGAAGAGATAAATGTTTTTATTGAGAGTAAGATTTATTTTCATGTTAATAATAATTAATCTTCTTTCGCAATAAGCTTATAATTATTTTTAACACCAATAAATCAAGTATTCTTTAATTTTAAGAGCTTATTTATTTCAGGTGCATTGCCTAGAAGTAAAAACTACATTCAGAACAGCTGCAAAAAGTGTTCAGCCCGCTCTGACTTCGTCTCCCAGAATTCATTTGTTTTGCTTGCCTTCAAAATGCAGTGGCCGTAGTTGTTGCTGAGCTGTCGTTCAATTGCATCTACGCCCTGTCCAAAAAACAACACCAAGAAATAATTAAGCAACAATAGTCGATACAGGGAATACCCTGAAAAATATAGTATAAAATAAAAATGATTAAAAAAGTGTAGTATGATTCTAAGAAAACATTTTAGCGTTATTATACACCACTGTACATGATAAAAAAATTTATAATATAAATTAAATTTGTAGTTTCCTTTCTGTTCAACAGGAATTTGAGATAATTTGAATATACAGAAAATTAAACATAAGCTAAAGCCTTAATTTTATTCAAAAATAAATAATATTTTTAAAATTGTTATCATTTTTAAAATTTTTATCCTCAGTCTCAAGAGTGTGTGAAAAGATATGAACATCCATAAGTACTCGTTTATACAAAACACTTTGTGCCTCCAAGGTTAAACAGCGAAAAATCATGTGAAAAAAAAAATGAGAAAAAGACGGTAGGTCGGGGCAGCCAAGCATGAGGCTTAAAAAAGCAATTTAAAATTATTATTTTTACTTTATTAATGCCGCCAACTGCTTTGGGGCCAGATGGGACTGATTAAGATTAAGGTTTTCCGTGGACCAAAGGCGCTATGTTGGCACATCATTTTGATCCCGATAAAATTCGTGATTGTGAAGTAAGAAATTCAAATTTGTATTAACAAAATTACCGCCAAGAGCCGCTCAAAACTTGATTACTTGTATATCTGGCAACGAAACTGGTTTGCGAATTTCAATTTTGGTTTTCTCTTGCAGTATTGAGATATCAGGCAAAATTGTAAGCGAAACTGGAAAATGTTGGCTGACGCTTTGTTCAAGCTAATGTTCTTAATTATGTTTCAAAGTTGATGACCTTCGCTGTACTTGCAAGATTTACGCAAAAATAAAACCAATGAATATAAGGAAAGTGAATTTATTGGGGCCAAAGTCTGCAGATAAATTTAAGAGAATTTATAAACTGGTTCAGAGCCAACAAAGAAATTATAAGAATAGCTTATTGATCTAGTTTATAGTGTGAAGTATCGAGTATCTTATTTATTTATATCTCGTTTGACATCCAGTAAAAAAATACAATGAAAAATGACTGGCCATATTTTTCTAATTCCAAGTCAGTTTAGAATTATTTTCGGTCACAATAAACTCGGTTTGTAGCCAATTAACAACCAATTAAACTTCTAAAAAAGAAATAACTATAAATATCAAAGACATTTATTAACAATGGTTTAACCACGTCATGCTTAAACCCTTAAATTCTAAAATGAGACCTAATTGATTCTGCGCTCATCACTAATTAAAGACATTTAATTCCGCAAGCTTAATGAATCCTTAGATTGGGTTGTCAATTAAATTAAGTTGAAGCAATAAATACGCGCGAAATGCTACTCACACTCTGTGTAAGAGAATCGGAAACGGAAGCAGCAGCCGAGGCTTTGGTGGTGTTTAAATTTCGTTTTTTATTTCCACTTCACGAAGGGGGGTGTGCGGACTAAAGCCACCTTCAACACCTAAGGAAAATAAACCCAGACCGCAGCAGAAGCAGGAGCAGAAACACCGCCCGCGGCTTCCATTTACAGCCTGCTTAATTTATGCTAAACGCGTCGCGTCTTTGCATTTAATTGTGAAATTAAATTTGATGCGATTAATGTTGACACAACATGCGATTAGTGCACGGGTAAAATGCACTGTCAATAATTTGCAAGATATTTGCTAAAGAGGTTAATATATCAACTGACTGGCTACAACGGGATAAAATTAAAAATAACGTTACCCATTGTGGCAATCAAAAAATAATAGGTTAATGCAAAAAACCATTAATACTGTCTGTACATAAGCATTTAATCTTTGGCTTTCAAAATGTGGTCTTTTAATGGGACGTCGTTAAATGGGAATGAAAGTTTTTAGTCATTTGGCCTAGCATCTTATATATTAATCCCATTAAAAATCATAAATAGGTAACTAAACGAAACTAATAAACTTTTATACATATGTAATTCAGTTAATCATAAGTAATTTTAAATATAAATAGTTTTTACATAATATCATTGCTGATATTTTACGTTAAGATGGATCGAAAATAACACCATATTTTATAGACTCCGATAATGACAAATATTTAAAAAGGAACATTAAAATTCAAACTTCTAAAATTTAGTAAAACCCCCTTCATTTTTCCTTGGTGCATTCTCAGCCTTTGACGTCTTGTGGCTTGCCCTTTGGCCATCTCTCGCTTTAGCCACGAGATGGTCAGATACTACCAGAGATATCTATTAGCCAATCGCCTTGCATTTGGCAAATTATCATTGTTTATAATATGACAAGATTCGATGGCAGCGACAGAGACAAGCCCTACACATAAACAATAATTAAATGTAGCCAAATTAAATTTTACACAAAAGCCCAACACAGAGTGACAGCTGGGCGGACCTCCCTTTTCTTGACCTCACCCAGGACTTGGAAATGTCTGCATAATTATGTGGTACACGTCTGGGCGTGGGTGTGGGATGAGAGTGGGTTCCCCCTGGCTTCAGAGTGGTTGAGTGTGTGTCTCCTGCCTGATAATATGCAGTTTAATTACAGAACACCAAGGCCCACAAACAACAATAATGAGGAGGCAATCGGATCAGCCAGGATCCGATGGATAAATACTCTTGCCAAAGGGAATGCTCTGAAGAGAAGCAAATCTTAAACCAGAATCTAAAATTTAATGTGAAATTAAACCTTTCAGAAAGACTTTTTCTGGTCTTAATTTTTAAATTATTTATTAGGTTATGCCCTGGATTTTTAGTATATTTATAAATGAAAGCTTCCTTGAAAATAAAGCAAACAAAGAAAATACTAAGATTTTAAACCTGTACAATTATAAAGTGTACCTCCTAAGGATGGTCAACATTTTACTGCATAAATTCAAATTAGTTTAAACTGCCTTATTCCCCACACCGAAGCTATTCACTACCCTTTCCTCCTCTCCTGGCCGCGCATCACTTTTAATTTTGCATTTGAGACAATGTCCTGCGTCCTGTCAGGTGCATAACTGTATTATATAACCGCATAATACTGGTCAGGCTGTGTGGGTGAGAGTGTACGCTGTTTATTGGCATCCATTAGATAAAGGAATTTACGCGAAAGCAATTGTTCGGCTTCGCCTCGACTTCAAAGGGCCATTGTCGTACTTTGTCCAGTTAGTACTGATTAGTGGCATTGAATGGTATTCGCGATTAGGCCAAGACATTGAATACGGAATTGTATAGGAGCGGATGGTTAAATGCTTAACTAGAATAATGTTTAGTTAAGTTTAAGTTTCTCTTGGTTTATTCCTTGCAACTTGCACAGAAATGAATGGTGATTAACGTCAATAACCTTTAATTAATATAAATCACACAGATCCACACTTAATTAAGGTATTTCAATGCACTTCAATTGAGTACCATTAACTCGCTGGCATTTATGCATTATATCTGAAACCTGAACTGACTAAAACAATTTTAATTAAACTCGTATTTATGTCACTTGTCCAGTTGCTTTAATACAATTTTTCAGTGACGGAAGAGAAAAATAATACATTCATACCCACACACATATATGGAGTTGAAAAGTAAAGTATTAATTATTTTTGTATGAATTGTTGGCCAGCAAATATTATTTTCAGCCCAGTCCACTTCCATCCCTTGCAATTACAATTATGCTTGCTCTCTTATTGTTTTTTTGTTTTATTTTTTGTTTCGACTGTTAACTTTTTTTCGTGTTAATTAGTGTAAACACGAGGCGGCGGATTTTTTTGGTTTGTTTGCTCTATTTGAAATAAAAACTGAATTGAATGACAGTTGGTCGAGAGGAAAGCCAACAACACAGACTCACGAAGAGTGTATTAAATGACAGTCGAGAAATATAGTTCCTATAGATGGATAGCAAATTAAATGAATATTTGTTCTATTCGTAATAAATGATAATAAAGCTGAAGTTATATATTATTTATAAATGTGATGAAGTGTTTATTTGTTGTTGTGGGAAGTCCGAAGCCAGTTATTTGCAAAGTTTGTTTGTTCTTAAATAAGGAACGATTTGCCTGGTTATTTAACTTCTTAAATATAATTATTTTCGGGTAATCACAGGCCATCTGTAGAATTTTTTCAGGCATGTGTATGGAACAAAAATGCCCCTAACACCTAAATATTTTAATAAATTAGCCAAGCTATCGAGCTGTCAGAATATATTTGATTAAATAACGCAACTCGGTACATAAATATTGTTTAAATATTTCCTTATTGCTTGAGTTTCTAGGAAAAGCCAGAGATCTTTGGCCCGGGGCCAAGTTCTAAGTTTCCTAGAATTCAATAAGTTTACAAATAACTAGCGTGCCTAATATTTGTAAAAAAAAGTAAATAAGAAAAGTCTGATTCTTAGGGCTATACTGCAGGGCTGAATTTAGAGTTTTACGAATACCTTTTTGTTATAGGTTATTGTTTATAGATTATTATATTTATTTATTATTATCTAAAGCAGAAAAATTAACTGTATAGTTTATAATTTCGAGTTGTTGATAAACATTATGATTAAAGAAAATCCAAATCCATTCACAACCGCTTGTATTTACAACTGTAATGAATAAATTGTAATCATCTCTAATTTATTTTTTTTTATCGGGAATAGAAGATAATTCTAGCTTAATTGTAATCTTTAACCATTACTAGATATTTTCAGAATTTTAATCCAAGGTAAATGGTAAATCTATGATCCTAGGAACAAGCCTAAATCCCAATTTCTCAGCACGTATACACCCAACGATCTGGGTGGTGTCGTCTCAACTCATCCAGCCGTCCAGTTTTATGAGCTTTATGAAATTGGTATGCCATCGAGCGAAACACAATTGGAATTATAATTTGGCAAATAAAATTTAAAAATAAAGTGGCATCAAAGCTTAATGCATGGATGAAAATCGAGAGTATTTGTTTTTATGAAATTCAAACCCGACGGCTCTCGAGTTCTGAGATGAGAAAAAATTCCTCGAGGCCTAAAGATAATATTTGCAGATTTGTTATGACGTTAATGGAAAGTGTAAGCTGTTGACATACTCGTATGGCAAATATTGTAATATATGCAGTTAATTCGCAGGTAAGCAAAAATTGTAAGATTGTAGCCAGACTAGAGCATTCCATATTCGTTTTGCAAATATTTAATTCTCATTCTAAATGTTTTGTTTACATTTTCTGACCTGAAGTATTTATACTTATATCGCCTCTGGGCAAGCAAAAAGAGTCACTTCAAATTCGCAGCCGCATCGATTTGAATATACTTATAATATACATATTTGGGTATACGAAATTCTTATAAATACGTATTCGCAGTCTTGACTACGCTGTCGAGGCGACAGTTGCTCTTAATCGGTGCATTGCACAATAATGCACGACGAACTGAGAGATCGTTTAGTTTTTGCACTCGGAAAAAATAGAACATTCTATAAGTGATTCGGGAAATTGTATAAATAATAAAGAAAAAGATAAAAAGTGAATAAAATTAAATAGAAGGATTGATGGATTAAAATTCCTTGTAACCTCTATAACGCAAGGTTCACAAAAATGTGTTTAAAGACTATATTTCCCTCATAGTTTACGGAAAAAATTCACATCTCTTTTTTCTCCCATTAAAAATGTTTCCGTGAATAATTAAATTCCCCACTATTTCTCCGAGTGTGACTCCGCTTTATGGCCAACTTTTTTGACCCCTGTTGACGGTGTTGACCCAGACCTGTGGTCACAGTCTGATTTTTGCGTGTGTGTTCAGCTTAAAACGCTCGATGCGACATCGGCGGAAGGCAGTTGTTATCTAAAACACCCGACGCAATGTTCTGGTTCTACTTCGGTCTCCTAGCCATCGCCTTGTCCTTCTACCTACTGCATGTCTTCAAGAACCAGGCCAGGCTCGACCGGCTCACCCACAACTGGCCCAGTCCGCCGTCCTTGCCCGTCATTGGCCACCTCCACATCCTGGCCAAGTTGGTGGGGCCGAATCAGCTTCATAACGTCACCGAGATGATCACCAGCCACTTGAAGGATCACCGAGGAAAACTTTGGATTGGCACTAAGCTCTATCTGCTGAACTGCAACCCCAAGGATATTCAGGCCCTGGGCAATGCCCGGCAGCTTTTGCAAAAGACGGCAGATTATGCGCTCTTTGAGGACTATCTCAGCGAAGGACTCTTCACCAGCAATGCCGAGAAGTGGATGCATCGCAGGAAGATTATCATGCCCGCCTTCAATTATGCCATGATTAAGCAGTTTGTGGTGGTCTTCGAGAAGCAGTCGCGGATTCTCCTGTCCAGGCTTGAAGAGTTCGCCGAGTCCGGGGAGCAGGTGGACTTCCTCAAGTTCATAAGTTGCTTTACATTGGATACCATTTGTGAGACGGCCCTCGGGGTTTCCGTGGGTGCGCAGTCGGATGAGACCTCGGACTACCTCAATGCTGTTAAGGAGTGAGTGGCCTTAGCTTTCACTCTTGTTTAGTTAGCATTTATCCTATCCCTCTAATTAATTTTATATTTACTTTCCCATTACATACCCTTACAGAATTCTGGTGATCATCGATAAGAGACTCAAGAATCCATTCTACCGCAGCCAGTTTATTTTCCGACAGACGAAACATTTCAAGCGCCAGCAAAAGTTACTGAAAACCCTTCATGGTTTCTCGGAGGGCATTATCCAGAAGAGACTAGATGAGATTCAACAGGATGCGGAGAATCGGAATACCGATTGCACGGATAATGCAGAATTGGATGGACGAAGACCCGCTCTTTGCTATCTGGATACTCTGCTTCAGGCAAAGGATCCTGATGGCCAGCCTCTGAAGCTCAAGGATATTCGCGAGGAGGTGGATACCATTATATTCGGGGGCTTTGATCTCACTGCCACCACCCTCAAGTTTTGCATGTACAACATGACCCTGCATCCGGAGCACCAGGCTCGATGCCGGGAGGAGGTGTGGTCGGTGTGTGGAAAGGATACGAACGAGCCCATTTCCATAGATCAAGTGCGGAAGCTGGAGTTCCTGGAGGCATGTGTGAAGGAGACAATGAGGCTTTATCCTTCCGGCCCAGTCACTGCCAGGAAGGCCACCGAAGACTGTCAGATAAGTAAGTGTACAATTTTAATATTCAAACTTGATCTTTTACTTGAACTTTGTCACAGTGATTTTGGTAAAGAAAAGCGGAAAGAATTGAACTTTTTACTGCTGTTTACAGAAAAATGAATTAACGTGGCCGAGTGTCTTTCCATCTACATACTTTTGGGCGAGTCTAAGACCTCAAGTCTCGACTTTTCGCGATATTTTCGATAGAGTTTCATTTTTGATTAATTTCGAAAGCACACATATTCCATTATTAAGTACGAACACTGTCTCTTCCTTTTATAACTCGAATGGAAATTATTTTTAGAACTCCTGATTAAGAATATATTTAATTTCCGTTCTCAGAAGTCAAGAAAGTATTTAAAACTCCAATTGGTATTTATAATTTCTGTTTTCTAAACTCTTTCAGATGAGTTTTTTATACCCAAGGGCAGCGATGTGGTCTTCTCACCCTTCTACATGGGACGCTGCAAGGACTTCTTTCCGGATCCTTTGGTCTTTAATCCAGATCGCTGGGCGAGTGGAGCAGAGCCAAAGATCGATGCCTCTACATTTATACCCTTTATGAAGGGAGCACGGAGCTGCTTGGGTCAGCGTTATGCAATGATAATGATCAAGTTGGTCCTGGCCCACCTCCTTCGCAACTATAAATTCGAGCCCCTTGGGGATCGGCAAGCGAAGCTAAAGCTTCAATATGTTATCACCCTGCACACTCTAAAGCCATATCTTTGTAGAGTCAGAAAAATTGACTGAGAAGTCTAGGCCCCATTAATTTTAGCTAATGTTAGTTGGTTTCTTATAAATGTACATTCCCAAAAAGCATTGAACACCAAAATTAAATGGAATATAAAAATAAAATTCAATAAAAGGAAATCACACACAACATTTGCTTATCTTAGCTTTTTTATAATATATATAAAAACATATATATATATATATATAAATTTAAGAACAAGAAGAGCAAGGGTAAATATTACGGCTACAACGGATAGTTCAGTTCCATATTTAAATATTAATATTTCCAAATACATATGTATTACGTTTCATAAGCTAAGAACTGTGATAAATAACGTAATATTTTTATTATTTGTTATTATTGCTTCGTTTCAAGAGATATTCTAATTTTCGGGGTATTCCAACTTCTGACTCAAAATGTATTTATTTTCCTGCTTTATGGCCCACTTTTTATGGCCGAAGGGGGCAGTGACCCCCATCTATATTCACAGTCTCTGATCCCTGACTGGGTGAGGCTTAAAACTCTCGGTGCGACTTCGCCGGAAGACAGTTGTTATCTAGTTCACCCGCCGCAATGTTCTGGTTCGCCGCTGGTCTCCTGGTGATCGCCATATCCTTGTACCTGCTGTATGTCTTCGAGAACCAGGCCAGGCTCGACCGGCTCACCCACAACTGGCCGGCGCCGCCGGCGTTGCCCTTTATTGGCCATCTTCACATCCTGGCCAAGTTGGTGGGCCCGAATCCTTTTCATCGGGCCACTGATCTGATCACCAACCACCTGACCGACCATCGTGGGAAAATATGGTTTGGCAACAAGCTCTATCTCCTGGACTGCAACCCGAAGGATATTCAAGCCCTGTGCAATGCCCAGCAGCTGCTGCAGAAGACCAACGACTACGGCGTCTTCGACGACTGGCTCTGCGAGGGGCTCTTCACCGCTGGCTACGAGAAGTGGGTTCACCGCAGGAAGATCGTCATGCCCGCCTTCAACTACTCCATGATTAAGCAGTTTGTGGTGGTCTTCGAGAAGCAGTCGCGGATTCTCGTGTCCAGGCTGGAGGAATTCGCCGAGTCCGGGGAGAATGTGGATTTCTTCAAGTTCGTCAGTTGCTTTACATTGGACACGATTTGCGAGACGGCTCTCGGGGTTTCAGTAGGTGCTCAAACGGAAGACAAGTCGGACTACCTCAATGCGGTTAACGAGTGAGTTGGAGACAGGAACTAAAATAATTCTTAAATAATTATTATTATATTTATTTACCCAAAACAGAATGCTAGTGATCATGGACTCGCGACTGAAGAATCTTATCTACCGTAATAATTTCATTTTTCGCTTGTCGAGATCTTACAAGCGTCAGGAGGTGTTGCTGAAAACCCTCCATGGTTTGTCGGAGGGCATTATCCAGAAGCGAATGGATAAAATTCGCCAGGATGCGGCGAATCAGAAATCCAACTCCACGGAGGACGCGGAAACGGACGGAGGAAAGTCTGGTCTCTGCTATCTGGACACTCTGTTTCAGGCCAAGGATCCTGAGGGACAGCCCCTGAAGGTCACGGATATTCGCGAGGAGGTGGATACCATTATATTCGGTGGCTTTGATCTCACGGCCACCACCATCAAGTTCAGCATGTATAACATGACCCTGCATCCGGAGCACCAGGAACGCTGCCGGGAGGAAGTGTGGTCGGTGTGTGGAAGTGATACGACCGAGCCCATTTCCATAGACCAGCTGGGAAAGCTGGAGTTCCTGGAGGCATGTGTGAAGGAGACGATGCGGCTGTATCCCTCGGGTCCGATCACTGCCAGAAAGGCCACTTCCAACTGTCAGATAAGTAAGTATTCGACCTCTTCCCTGAACTTTTCTAAATCGAATTGAGTTGAACTTGAACCTTGGAAGAATTTTGCAACAGTTAGTCGTAAGAGAAAAAAAGGGGGAAAATATTCATAATCAATTTCAGAATTATTTAAAGCAAAAAAACAGCAACGCTGCACAACACATCTTATAGTTCTCATTTAGTTTTGCCATGCAAGCTTTTTCCCATATCTGTATGAAAATCACATTTAAAAACCTTCTTTTCAACTCTTTCAGATGACTTTTTCATACCCAAAGGCAGCAATGTCATCATCTCACCGTTTTACATGGGACGCTGCAAGGATTTCTTTCCGGATCCGATGCTCTTCAATCCGGATCGCTGGGCCAGTGGGGCAGAGCCAAAGATCGAAGCCTCCACATATATACCCTTCATGAAGGGGGAGCGAAGCTGTTTGGGTCAGCGCTATGCCATGGTGATGATCAAGATGGTCCTGGCCCACCTGCTCCGCACCTATAAGTTCGAGCCCCTTGGCGAGCGACAGGAGAAGCTGAAGCTCAACTTTATGATCACCCTGCACACCATTGAGCCATATATTTGTAGAGTCAAGAAACTTGATTGAGGCTTTAGTTTTTAAGAGTTCAATTACCTAGGCAGCGTTTGAAAGAAATGTAATAAATAATTCTAAATAAATGGTTTGTGGTCTAAGAGATTGTTTTTTGGTTTCGCTTTATTATAGAAGCTAAGGGAAAAATATCATTAAAGAACATTTTTCCCTCAGACTATTCCTTAAATTTAAAATGTTGTAATCAAGTCACTTTAAAGGATTAATTAATGAAAAGGTTATGTATTTTTCAAAAGCATTTTCTATCGAGTATTGAACGCCTTTTTTATTCCTTTTCAGAAGTATTGTATTATACAATCCAGCTCCCATAACCTCATCAATTCGTTTCACTCGCTGCTATTCAAATTGGTTGCGTTCTTTTGCGACGTACTTTTCCGTTTTTAATGATATAAATACAACAAAAAAGTGTCTTTACAATTTGGGTGTATTTTCTGCCTGCTCATTTTTATGTGATTCGAACGAACGAGGGCGGGCGCGTTCGTCTAGAAAATAAATTCTGGCTGGCGATGATTTTTATTGTGCCTGCCGAAGAGCAGCAGCGGAAAATCAACAAACATTTCCTGGTGCTGTAATAAATAAAAATGCATAAAGCAGCCACCAAACAGTCGCCACTCAGTCAGTCCCTTATATCCTGGATATCCTGGCGAAAGAACACACTCTCACATCGCCATTATCCCATCCACCCATTGAATTCCGGTGCAAATTACGAGCGTTGCCTGCTTATTATCGTGGCTGCCATGGGGTCGGCGGCGGGGGCAGCATATAAAATGCAATTTATTTAAATAAAAATCAAGTTTAATTCGCAGTGTCGTAAATTGTTCTTTCATTTTTTTTTTTATTTTTTTATACTTCTCATCTCGTCCCGGGCATTGAATTTCACGCTTTTGTTAACAAGCGCATAAAAGTTTGTTCTATCTGCCAACTGATATGGTTCTCTGGCATATTGGAGAGGAGGCAGGGTTAAAAGGGGTTCGAAGATTGTTGAACCCGGTGGGTACATTATATTACGAAGGATTAGATATTATATAAGGAAAGAAAGTGATTCGATTTAATATAAAGAATGGTTTTGGTTCTACAAATGAGGCTAGAAATAAATAATTATATCAGTGGTGGCCAGGCAATCGAAATATTTAAGCAGAATTTGTTTGACTAAGAAATATACCGAAGTGGGTATATAGGAAACAAATACTTAAAACTTTTAAAATAAAAAAATAAATGCTGGCTCAATAAACAGATGACTCCAAAAACTGTAAAATTACTAAATTAAATTGCACAATTTTTAAAGGCCTCTTGGCCTGTTTTATGACCAACCCTTTCCACTCAAAAACCCTTCCCAAATCCATCTCAAAATTAAAATATGCGCCTTAGAAACATGCTCCTTTTATTTTTGGAGTACTCGGCCAAGGTTTTACGATCGTTTTATTGGATTTGCAATCGTGGGTGGAGACAGAGCGCGACTCTAACCCTTCATCTTTTGGCACCAGCAGCCATAACTTAATTATCCATATGAATCCTTCGAGGCTTTTATTGCGCGAGCCAACCCCGCGGCCTTAATTATGATGAGTATTCTCGGTGCGTGGTCCCTTTTTAGTATCAGCTGTCATATTTTTATTTATCTAAATGCACAGATCTTCACGGCGACCGCCTTCTTGGGGGTGGTGTCCTGGCTGTTCCTCATTAAAACGATATAAAATCCAGGTCCATATCCGACCAGGGACCTTAGACTTTACGCAGCTATGTTTTATTGCCGCTGACAGGCAGCAGTTTTCATTTGCAAACATTTTTAATGTCCAGCATCTGTACATCATGCATAAGTTTATGGCGTAGCATAATTCATGGCGTTGGTCTCGTCAATGCTTAATTTCTTAACTGGCCTAAGGCCAGGATTCTTAATTATAATGGAAGTAAAGGGTGTATGAGTGAGTTCCGGGCTACAAATTTTGGCCAAGAAAGGATTAGGAACACTTTTTGGGTTTATACTTTAAATTTTGGGTTGTATTTCAGATATGGTTTATTAGTAATAAATAGTAATGTCAATATAAATTAAAATTTTTTAGCTGTAATTAGTTTAGCCTAGAAATTTTATTATAAGAATCGGTTAAATAGATGAATTTCAAACGTTTTTCTTTAAATAAATATAAATCTAAGTAATAAGGTCTGTAAATATTTGATTTCTTTCATTTCACAAGATAGGTATTCTTTTAAATATATTTTTTAATCACACCTACCACTCAAAGATTAAAGAAAAGCTAGAACAAAAAGAATTTCGCAGTTTTAAGTTTTCTAATTATTTCCCTGTAATTAATTGAAATCTTAAAGCAAAGCCACTACTTAAACCCTTCAGCTCCTTGCCTCAAACGATGTTACGACCAACTGTGGTTAACCTCACCGCATTCTCCGGTCAATTCACATTTCTCATTGTTTCACGTTAAGTAAACCAGCTCGCCCCTTCCCTAGCAGGAATTCCGAAAACAAATGCAACTGGCCGCCTCCAAATTGTGGTTGTTTGAGGTGAGCTGCGGCCAAGTGATGTGTGACGGGGCGGCTCCAGGGATTGGGAGGATTCCTGGGGGGAGTATGGCGACTTTGAAGTAATCGGCGACGGTGACATTGCCCTACGGCCAAGCCTCATTTGTGGTTAAATTGTGTCGCCGGGGCGGCGGCACAGCTGAAAGTCGATTATGTCAATATTGTCCCTCGGCTAATGGCTAATGGATGGTGCCCCTTTTGGCTTTGGATATAGGCTCGAGGTTTGAGAGCATTTCGCGATAAGCTGCATATGCTAATTAGTGTGGCATACTTTAAGGCTTCCCTTCGCGAAAATGGCATTAAATCGGAAAACTTAACGATCCCAGGCAGAGCACAGCCGAAGCCCTTTTCCGCCATAAACTAAACAGTGGAAACCCATAAAAATCCCTAGGAAAATACATTTACGAATCGAATTACATGCGAGTGTCAGAAAGGGGAGTGAGGGTATAAAAGGAGTAGCTGGCTCCACACATTAAAAACGCATAAAAATCGAAGCAAATAAAAAGAGAACAAATAAAGTGGCTGCCGAACATAAAAATCTGACTGGTGAAAGGATGGAAAGGCTTTTGCACAGAAAGCAATTGAAGCAATCAATTAAAATTGATCAACGAAATTGAATCACGTGTTACAATATTCGGCTTCGAGTTACAACGAGCATGTGTGGCTGTAATAAAGTTACCATAAAAAAAAGGAATTAAATTGTCTGAGATTTTGTCCTTAATACATGGAATTTATTTTCCATTTTTTATAGCTGCTAAAACTTTAAAGAAATTTAAAAAACATCTTTGAAATGCCACTTACCTTTCCCCAAAGAATGTCAACTGCAAATTCCGGAACCGAAATGCAAAACAGAAAGGCCACCGTTTTGCTAATGTAATTAGGAGTCTGCAAGTAAAATGCGCAAAGCAAGAAATTAGTAAGGAAATGGAGTAGCGAAAAAAAGGGGTAAGAAAATTACAAACTGTTGCTGCAAAATGTCAACTTAAACTTTTTATGCAGGAAGGAAAAAAATACAAGAAGCATCTGCAGCTGTCCTGGTCAGAAGGTGGTGGCTAATTACACTGCACAGCAAACAAAGAAATGAAGCAGAAACCAAATAATGGTAGGGAAAAATTAAATGCAGTCCGCTGGGGGCGAAATTTGTTTTGCCAAAGACATTAAGCAGAAGCTAAAGAGCGAGGAATTCCAAGCACGTAAAAGTAGCAACGAAAAAAAAGGAGTATTACGGAATTAATTAAAACAAAAATTGCTTAAGGAAATTGTATTTTATCTATATTATTGCAGATACGGGAACAGGGGACGAAGCTTGTCAGCAGCACATGATGCAGAAATGGAAACACACAGAACCGCAGGACAATAACAGAAAACAGAAACCCCTGTAACCTGAAACCGGCAAACAGTTCGCCCATATTCACCAAAGTTTTCTGTGTGTGTTTTGCATAAAGTTTTGCGGCACTGAAAGCCAAACATTTATACATGGCAGCCACTTGAATGTAACAAGCCGAAAGTTCAAAGCTCAAACTTTTGCCCGCACTTCAAACTCCGAAGTAGCAACAATGTTGTGCCGCCTCTGCTATCAAACATCTACGGATGCATGTGGTGTGCCAGCGTTGAGTGTGGTCAGGGTGGCTCTGGAGTTGGACAATCGAAAAGTTTAGACAGGAACAAAGGCAAAAGAGGTGCCAGGATTCTGTTTTTCAAAATAAATAGAAACAAGATACAGTTTTCAATAGAAAGGTTAAGCCATATTTGGTTTATCGAGAACAACTATACATTAATCTATAATCAAAGAATATATGGATTTATTTAGTACAAAGAAACCTATGCTAAAAATATTCAAACTAAAATTTTAGCTATCCTTTAAGGAATTTGAATAAGTATTTGAAAAATCACACTTTCCTCTTAAGACAGAAGTAATAAAAATAAAACTGTTATGAGCTAAAAATATAAATAACTAATTATTAGTTGATAAATACCAGAATAATAATATAATAAATTACATTTTAAACCCTAATTAAATTAGAATAACTGAAATATATTATTGCAATAACTTAATTTAGCTTTAACAACTTAATTCTTATACAAAAAATACCTAACATCTATTTAATGCCTTTTTTATGAATGGAAACCAGTCAGTTACATCAATAATGCTTAGCAATTTAAAATTAAACTCCACCGACCAAAAAACTGATACAAACATAAATCTATTAAAAGATGTAATCTGTTAAACAGACCATAACTTAATTTTTCCGCAAGATAAGAACACATTTAAATCGTTAACCCTTAAATAACCGCCAAGTGTTTCAGTTTTTAAGCCTATTAGACCTCTTATAGACCCCCCTTTGAAGATTAATAAGATGAGGCACTAGAACCTGAAAAATTAAATATTAAATGGAAAAGAGTTGCCATTTTAATTACTCGTAAGAACGTCAGACAATTGGATAGAGAAGCCATTAAGACTTAAAATGGAAAAACAGAAGTAAGAGTAGGACTCGGCCTCATTCTCCCCCCATAAACATAATATAAATGTCAGACGGCGTCAGTCAGATTTTCCAAGCTCAACTAATGAGTGACCATGCATAAACAAAAATGGGTATAAAAATGGGGGAAAAGATGTGGAATTTTCGACTTAAGTCTATTGCCATGGACGAGCACCTTGCCCTGGGAGACGCTTGAATGTCTCAAGTCAAGCGGCTCCCTCGGCCAACACTTATTTTAATGAGAAATTCTAATTTCACCAATAACACAAAAGACGGCCAGGAAAAATGCACAAACAAAACAAAACCAAAAAAATACACTCGTAAATACGGAAATGTGGCGAAAGATATTTTTGCTTTTCCTGGCAAGGAGCTGCCACCGTCGTGATTGCTTTTCGCCACTCGTCCGTGACGAAAACAAAAGAGTCCAAGAGTCGCTTTCCTTTTCCCCCATCGAAAAGCGAAAAAATACGAATTGCCTGCATACAAATTTCTTGAGTATTTGCTAGTCTGCAATTAGATGAGGGCCTGTTTCTTCCTGCTTCTATTTTTCTCTTTTTTTGACGAGGGAAAAGACGATTCAGGAAAAGGCGACTGAGCTTAGCAATAATAATTACAGTTTCTCAGGGCTTTGGGGGATTATCATTCAAGTGTTTGCCGGGGCAAAAGATCTCCAGAGTCGAAGGTGGGAAGTTAGGGTAAAGTGTGAGAAAAGCGTCAAGTCTACATCTTGGATTAACAATAGGAATCTACGTTAAATATATGAGCTGTTTTAATCAATACTTTTAAGAGATAACTCTTGAAAAAATAAATTTATACGCATTTTTTTCCAACAACTCAGTTAATTTTTAAGATTAAATAGAACAAATACCACTCCTCCCATGTTGAATACCATGGACATAAATTTAACTAATATACCACACAAGAAGGAACCCCACATCGCGATGCTTGGGTCAGCCCCAAAAATGGGGATATATGTGTGCATAGCGGAGACATGCTGCTCCTACCTCCGGAATGCTTCCCCAATAATCAAGGACGGACGGACTGAGGCAAGTCGAATTACAGCCACAGTTAAGGTAACGGTAACGCATGGCAATGTCCATAAAATGACACTGAGTGTCAGTTTCAATTAAACATGTTGACAGCTGTAAGGACAGGGCCCGAATATCCACATCCACTCACCCCACATATCGTTCACAGAGATACAATTGTCCATGTCTGGGGTGGATTCCAGCCCATGGCAATTTCGATTTTAATACAAGAAATTCCTAGCATTGTCGTCGCTGCCTCCCATAAAGAAGTCGAAAGGGAATAAGTAGTGAAGCGGACAAACTCATATGACAACTTTATCGGCTTGAAAGAAGAATATTTGCTGAGATTTTCAGCTTGTTCTTCTTATGCTTGTATGACATGGGATTATGACCTGAGATTGGAAATTAGGAAACAATTGTGTAAATTAAAAAAATATGCCAGTGATTTTCTGAATTTTAAGAGGAATGTTAGAATTTGTTAGAATAATAATTATTCAAATTGGTTTCTAAAATAAATTATAAACTCTATTGATTCTTTTAAACTCCACTACTGATTGTAATCTAAACTGAATTAATATTTGTAAATATCTATTATTTTAAATTAGGTTAAAAATGATACATATTAAAATATTTCTGAACTTAATCCCCTGTGATATAGGCATTGGTAAAAATATTTGTTATATTTGCATTCCATGCAATGTCTTTGCATTTTTGACAGGACCAAAATGAACTCATGGCCATTTTAAGTAATTTTATGTGTATTTGTTTTAATTTACATTCGAAATGAATGTTACACGTTATTTTCTTGGCAATTTTCTGCTTGTCCTTGTCCCTATTGATGCCCTGACAACTTGTCAAACATTCTAATATCCTGTTAGAGAATACATTTGTGTTCGTGATGTCCTGATGCGTACTCCATAGGGGAATTTAGTTTAATTAAAGCAAATACAAAGATTTCACAGTTTGCATATTAATTTCCTGTAGGAATATTTTTAAAATAAATGTCAGAATAAGTGCTTATTGGGAAAAATTGTAGGCACAGCTGGGCTGTAAGATATTTTTATTATTACAAATAAATTTGCTTACAATACATTTGCACATTAATAGTTCAGATCTTTGAGTAACTAATATTTTAACAAATGGATTTCCTTGTGCTTCCTTTTTTTTGTTCAATATTTTTAATTTATAGTTACAAATTCTGAGTACTTTTAATATTTAATTTTGTTTAATCACATTTTAGTCCCAAAAATACAAATTTCAAAGGTCATTGGACACTTGAGCAAGTGATTTAAGTCATTCCCTTTGCAATATCCTCCTCTACACCCACCCCATTATATTCTTTTTTTTTAACAGAACCTTGAGGGTGGAAAAAATGAAACCACTCGATGTCATTTTGACGCCAATGAGCAAGTGACGTTTTGCCAGTATTTGCCTAAAATATTAGCGTAATGCCTTTGACAAATCAATCGAGAAACGATTGAGTCAGTGGACAGAAGGTTGAGTGCCATTGAAAAAACTCTCAATAGGCGTTGGTCACACCTTGTGCCAAAATTATTTTCCCAGTATTGGTGTGGAGACCTGTGACAAAACAACCCATTGACGGTTTGGATCAAACGCGGCCCAAGCTGTGAGAAAGTGGTATCGAAAATCATTCAGATTGAATTAATAATCCTTGAATTTTGTGAAAATAACTCGG
Source organism: Drosophila rufa (assembly GCA_018153105.1). NCBI lineage: Eukaryota > Metazoa > Arthropoda > Insecta > Diptera > Drosophilidae > Drosophila > Drosophila rufa. The sequence goes on from JAECXS010000085.1 coordinate 12,483,571, forward strand.
GAATTTTAAGCTGCCAAATATAATATAGTGGTTATTGGGAGTTTACGATTGAAAATCGGATTCTAGGGCTTGAGCTGCGACTGTCTTGGGAAGAGTAGAAAAATATATTATATATTTTAATATTGAAGAAAAACTAATTTGTTAACTTCTTTAAAAAGCAACTTCCGATCAATAGAAAATCAATTGCAGGTATATAAATCATTCGAAATAAATGCAAAATGGGTACAAATGGCGGGAAATGCCAAACCTTATGTTCAAAGTAAACAAAATAATAATAATTTAAAATAAATGATAGGCACAAGTGGGGAGAACATAAAGGAAACCACATTTTGTGCGGTAAGCCACTGAGTAACCCTTTACCAAGTCAACCGCCTACCCAAAGCACAGTGTGCCCCATTTATTATGCATATTTCAGCGCCCTTTTTTTTGTGGTGATTGCTTTCTTTTAGATTCACCCTTCGCCAGTCATAAGCAGGTGTTGCTGCCACCTGGTAACACGTGCTCTTGGCATTTTAAAGTTTGGGGGACTCTCGGGGGATGGATTGACTTTTCCATATAAAGATGTTGAATAAATGTATAAAGAAATAACTATAAAGAAGTAACTATATAATCGTAGATAACATACATTTTAAAAGGTTATCAATTAGGAACTCTTAAAAGTAAATATTCACACGCATATTTAGTATTACTTTTGTTTTAGGAATATAGATATAGAATCAAGTTAGCTTCGCATTTGTTAACAACTCGTACAGTCAACCTAACTGAATGAATCCTTCATTAACACCTCGACAGAAGTCAGCTCAACATCGTATTGTACAGTCTCGAAAATTAAATAAAAACTTATTTCGAAAACATGGCCACAGAGCCAAACTCACGGCCAATCCTTGCTTCCGAGCCGGAGGTGAACCAGGATAATTCCAATGGCAAAGTCTGCATCCGCAAGGAGATGACCGAATTGATCCTGTGGCACAACTGGCGCAAGTCTGTCCTAGTATTCATAGTCCTTCAGGCCCTGATCTATGACCTCACCTACAAGTCTGCGATCAGTGTGGTAAGCGTCTCTGGTCAGATTGTCTTGTGGATTACGATCGGGTACCGCATCTATGTGCGGTGCCTGCAGTGGCTGAATAGGACGCAGATTCAGGGAAATCCTTTCCAGAAATACTTGGATATGGATCTTACCATCACACCGCAGCAGTCTCAGCAGCTGGCTCGGTTTATTTTAACCAAGGTCAGTGGATTTCTTACTAAGCTGCGATCTATAGCTTTCATGGAGTCGCCCTTCGAATCGATCAAGTGGATGGGCATTCTATGTGGAATGAGCTTTGTGGGACATTTCTTCTATGTCTCCACTCTGCTCCGCTTGGGTAAGATTTAAACTTTAAATAACTGCAAAACATATATACTTATTATATTAAATACATATTTATTCAATTCAGGCTTGTTACTGCTCTTCACTATGCCCAAGATTTATAAATTGAAGCAGCCACTTATCGATGATCGTCTGAACACACTTCGACAACTTCTCAACTATTTTTGCTCCGGAAACTCCAACGAAATGAAAACAAATTCCAAAATTTTGGCGGACCTAAATGACAAAGCATGGGAACAGTGCAAGGAGAAGATTGGTCAGAAGATCCTAATTAATCCTCAGGATACGTGCCTCTCCTCCGATACAGAAATCCCTGAGGAATTATGTGCCGGAGGCGATGATACCAAAACCATGAAAATGGAAGAGGAAACAACTAGTGATGATTTCGAACGATTCGACGGAGCCTGGAAAGATGAACCCATCTCTGAATTCATGATCAGAAAAAATCTGTAGGGATTTTTTGACCTCTTCTATATAATTTCAAGCGATGGCGGAATTATTATTTTTATTGCATTCAATCAAATTTTAAATCAATAAATACAACATTTTGCACCTGTGTGATTGGAAAAGAAAAAAATAGTTTTGTGAAATCTTAAATCCACTAATTTATGTAAAAGAAACCCAAAAGGTTTTATAGGAAAATTTAATTTAAAGCATTATTTGATAAGAATACCTTTTCAATTTCGCTTAATTTATTTTTCTTATTTTTACACATAAGAAGCGAATTTTTTGATTATTTAGGAGTGAGAAACCTAAACATAAATAATATTTTTTGGCTGTGCAACGTTCCTGCGCTTGGTTTTTATGGTTTAACAAATTTTCCGCCTGGATACTTGCACAGACCGAAAATGTCATAAAAACCTGTGACGACGCTGATATGGGCTTTCGGGGTAGGAGAACACATTTTTATCGATTTCTGTATTTAAATCTAATGGAGAATGTCATAAAAAACTATATTAAAAGTAAACGTAACCACATGACCATCATGAAAGCTTTTTCAGCTGTAAAAGTAAGTTTTAGGTAATTAGTTTTTCAGCCAAGTGTCTGTAGTAAGCTCATAAAAGTTATAGGGAGAAACCAATGGAACCTTAAGGGCTTGAAAAAAACCACAATTTTTATTGGAAAGCTTAAGCGAGTAGCTGTAATAATAAAAAAGTCTTTCGTAAATTAAACGTTGGCTGAGTAATTTCACGAGATTCTTCAAATTCAACTATCCTTAGCACTTCTCCCATTCTCTTTTTCAAGATTGGCCTAAACATTACCAAAAGTATTCAGCAATCAATGGTAATGACGGCCAATAAATATTTTGGCTACTGACAATGGCTCGAGAAGACTCAAGTACTTAGTTGCAAAAGCTGGAAACCTGACACGCCCTGCCTCAGAGAATTTGCATATGAATACTTGGGTATCTGTGGGATTTAATCGCAAGTAATCCCAACCCTTCTGGCAGGGAATGTGTGAAAAATTGTACAGGACACACACATATGATTAGTTCTCTTTGTGGGGTTGGCCCAATGACTAATGATGCTTCCATTTGTCTTTAGATTATTTGCTGTGAAAGTGTTAATGCCACCTAACTTTTCTCTCTGGATGCCATGTGTGCGCATAATTACTTGGATTGCTGGAAAAGCTTTTGTCATCATTTTAAAATTATTTAAATTTAGCTTTGGAATGACTAACTGAACACCATTGATAAATGAGCTGATACTGATGAGTGGCGGTTAAGGGAAAGCACTTGCCAAATGAAAAATTATTTTAATTTAAAACTTTTCCGAATGTGAAAGGATATACTGTAGCTATCCAAGGATGTGCCTTGATAATTATACGGGATTTGCATATGTAATTTTACACTTTTTCCGGACAGAGATTACTAAAGTCATTCATTCAGTTTTTCACATAAAATAAGTAATAAGAAACTGGGAAAATAAAAATAAGTTCAAGCAGCAGGAATTACTAAAAACTAGTTCATATAATCATAACATTTGTAACATCCCATAGTAGATGTACCAATATTTAATATAACACATATCTATAATCAAACATCTGAAAAACAACCAATAGTAATAACTTAAAGCTAAACTAAAATCTCAGTAAATCCTTTCATGTCTCTAATTGATACTGCCGACCATTAAACCAAATAAAACAGCAGCGAAAAACGAGAAGGCTGGGAGAAGGAAGCAGAACGGAAAAGCCCAACAGAGATTTGCCAAACGAAAGATTTATGGTGTGCCAAGGAAAACATTTGTGTTTCTAAGTATATCGGTGTTAGAGGAATATACATATATCCCTCCACGAAATAAGGAGAACATGTAGAGCTTTGCGGCGGAGGATGTGCTGAAAGTTCATTAATTATGATTGGAGACAGTTGTACAATTAATAAACGAAGCGAAGCGGCGATTTCCCCGGATTTGCGGTAGACTCCAAACTTTTGGGGCGACGAGTTTGGCCTTGAGGAGGGGGAAATTCTGAGCGGAAGCTAGTGTGTTTCGTTTTTGGCTTTTTCTCTCTATTTGCTTGGACCCCGAGATTATGATCGGACTTTGATTTATGGTTGCCTGTGTAAATTTATTGCTTTTAATTGTGTTCCCTTCCACTGGATGCGGACTTGGAAACGCGCTGAGTAGTTAGTTGGCAGCTAATTGATAAAAGTTTCTTGAGTTATTCAAGCATTTTTCGGAGAGGAAATAGTGTCGGGAAAGGTTTAGAGTGGGTCAAGAAGGCAGATGAAAGAATTTCAGATTTCTAACCTTTTTTCACGTTTTTTTTTCGATTGTAAACGTTCAAACGAATAAGGTTAAAGTAATCAATAAAATATTTTATTTAATTATACAAGAAGCTGAAGATGTACGAAACTAATTCAAGTGTACCATGTAAACTGTAAAACTTGGGAGATAAGTCTGCCGGCGAAGATAATTCCCGGCGGAGATAATCTTCGGCTGAGATAATTCTCAGTGGAGATAATTCCCGGCGGTGATAATTCCCCGGGGGAGATTTTTCTCTGGGGGACATAATTCTCCGGATAATTAGGTCCCCCAGAGAATTATGTCCCCAGAGAATTGTCTACCCCGGAGAATTATGTCACCCAGAAAATTATGTCACCCGGTGAATGATGTCCCCCGGAGAATGATGTCTCCCGGAGAATTACGTCCCTTGAAAAATTATGTCTCCCGAAGAATTATGTCCCCCAGGGAATTATGTAATGTAATGTAAATTTTAATACAGATTTAAAATTGATTTCAAATCGGACCACTATAATATAGGAACGATCGATCCAAGTTAGCCGATTTCCGTTGCTTTATAAGTCTTCGGATTAAAAAAAAATATATATGATTCCTTATTATTATTTTATTTATTATCTGCAAGGGTATATACACTTCGGCTTCCTTGCTTGTTAATATTTATGTTTAAAGTCAAAATTCAAATTATACAATAATACATTTTCCCATTGCCTTTCTTCATTTGTTCTGAAAGTTATTAGCATCCTGAATTCAGCTCCCCGCTGTAGAAATTTCAACTTGTCTTTCATTTTTTCTGTGCAGTTCGGTGTCGAATGCAAGCTCTTATTGCGACTGGCACAAGATGGGAGGACGTCTCACCAGCCAATGCCTAGGGGCATTAATTGCATTCTGCAGCATCGCATTGCACTTTCAATTAGTTGCAAATGCCTTGCTCCGAAATACGGAGACTCGGGATCGAGACTCAACCCCCTCTGGTAACAGGAAACGGAAGTTAAGTGCTGAGGCGAGAGGCGTTAAGTAAATGCAACCCCAGATGAAAGCAAAGGAAGCAACTTGGACCATGACACTGGAGAAATACGCATTAATTGAAAGGTGCCGAAGGCAGGAGGGGATATCGTTGGTCTTGGGGGTTGTGAGTCACAGCGACTGTGTTGCAACTTCTGACCACTGACCAGGTAGCAGTTTCAGAAGTCTATCCCTTCGAGTCGCTGCAATTCCTCATTCACTTTTTGCCTGCGGCCATTTCCTTAGCCAAAAATGAGAGAATGGGAAAGTTTTGGGGCGGGCTACCTACCACCTGTCTCTAATGCATTTCAAAATTGATTTATGGGTTTCTTTCGACTTGCTGGCAGCCTTAGACAGATTTCTATTTGCTTTTTGGGGCCGGCGTCGTGTTTGTTTTCAATGTTAATTAAGGTTTACAATTACCCAAGGGGGCTAGCTAGTGGGGGGCTATGGTAATTGAGCGACAGTTGAAACGATTTGTGGATTGTCACGGCAGCTTTCGGTTGGGGTTGAATCAGAGGCAGAGCTTGTCATGGTAAAAATACGAATATGAAACGAATCAAGTGTATTTTTATCTCAATAAGATTCTTATTTGTTGGCTTATGACGTTCAATAAGCTAAATAAAATATAACATAAATGCCACAAGTGATTTTCCAACCTTTACTTTTCAAAAGGGTTAAGCTGACTTCCTCCTTCTAGGCAAAAACAATAAATGGCTTTTTAAACACTTGGAAGAAGAAGTAAAAGCGTGTTCAAAGTAGTAACATTGGCTTCAAATGCACTTAGGCTCCCATACTCCGAATGTTCCTCTTGGTTATTCCTCCGGACAACTGCATCTGGATTCAGCTCCTATATGTTCCTCGGATTCGCTTCGTTTGGCTTTACTTGGAGCCAAGTTGGCAGCTGACAACTTTCTAAGAATAACTGCAAAGCGATTTGCATATTTAGCTCCATTGGTGGAGGAAGCTGGGTGGATTCGGAGGTGAGAACTTTATCGCATTGAATGCAGCCAGGCGAGGCTCATGCATCACACACAAACACACACACGCTCCCACTCACACTCGTAAATCCTGGCCAGAAACTTTGGCAGACAACAAATTTATTTATAAACACAAGAAGTAACACTTGAGTTTCGAAATCGGAATACTTTACCAACAGAAGTGTGGGAAGAGGTTAATGAAACAAGAATGCAAGAAAATAAATAATACGAGTAGCAAAATATTTACAAAAATTCCTTCAAAACTTCAAAATTAAGACTTAAACCATATTTGAGACCTAATTCAGAAAGCAAATTAAATGTACCCAAACATATGGAAGAAAGCTAACAATAATTACCTATTAAAACTAATTTTAAAACACACAGTTCACAGTTTATTCTCCACAAAACACAAAAACACAAACACAAAAGGATATTTTAACTTAAGGGGTTTCCAATATACCCTGCTGATCAAACTCCATTAAGCTTGCCTTAACCGTCTTCCTCACTCGGTCACTGGAGAATAGCTGGCGACGTTTGCGAATCATCGCTTCTGAATCACCAAAGATATGCAGATTGAAGTCGGCACTTGCCTCAGATGAGGCACAACAAATGGGCAGCTCACAGGTAACAGCGTAGTATCCATAGAACAAGCAACGATGCATCTCATCCTTCAACTGATCATAAGTGGGCAGTCTTTTCTTGAAGCCACAATAAGTTAATGTCTCATGGAGGTAATGGAAATAGTGCTTAAGTAGATCATCTTTCTGATTTAGCAGAATTTCCTGCTTGATGCTGGTGTAAAAAAAGAACTGCAGATCGATGGCCGGACTGCCCCAAAAGCAATTCTGAAAGTCCACCTAAAAATAGTAATAATATATAAAATTAAGAAAGAGGAAACAATAAGTTTTAGAACTCACAAGTATTGCCTTTTTGTTGGTCCTATCAAACATCATATTATTCACCCAAAGATCGCCATGAACAATCGCATTAAAGTTAGATTTCTTTGGATCGACCACATTTTGGATTCTCTGGGAATACGCCTCCGGTATTTGAGCTTTCATTTTCTTCGATATTTCCGGTAATTCCTCGGCAAATGTATCAGCTGCATATACCGTGCCATCTAGGACGATAACCTTGGCAAAAGGATCCGATAATCCTTGGGCATAATGCGATGGCGAGAGCTTTGCCACCAGCTCAGGCTGGTTCTCGAACAAAACCATTGAGGCAGCGTGAAATTGAGCCATTTTCTGCAGGCAAATCTTGGCGTCTTCCAAGTCTAGACCCTGAAAGCGATCCAGAGAGACGTAACCTAGGGCGCCTAGATCTTCCAGGATGTATATCTCCTTTCCCGCGGTTGTCTCGGCCAGCAGGCAACTGAAAATATGAATTTAATGAAGATGTTCTATCGTAACTATAATTTTTAATAATTATTTACTCACTCTGCACTTATTTTGTGTTCGCCAAGTTCCGGATTCAAACTTAAAATGTTCGACATGGCTGGCAGTAGCTGCTCGAACATATCCTTCTCGCTTGTGCCCAGTTCAGCCACCACTGGGAGCAGGTCCTTGAGGATATATTTCTCTGATTCCAGAGCGCCATCGGGAGACCTGCGAAACTGTAGTGCAATCCGGTAGATGACGCTGCAAAAGTTTTCACCATTCTGGTTCACCGCCTCGATGTGAAAGTTTTCCACGCGCAGCTTTTCGCAACTATAAGCTCTCCGCAAAGCTCTCTCGAAATACTCCGCACTGTAGTTATTTTCGCTTTCCATATTCGCGTCTGTTCTGCACGAGACTCACCAGGCGACTGAACAACACTCATTTCACTAGTTATGAAATTCCCCTCCGACTTTTTCTCCGATTTGTGACGGGTATATGGATGTGGGAGCTTTGTGGTTTATCACTGCATGATCAAGAACCGTACACGGAAAAAAAAACAGATCACTCTACAGCTGGTATTCATGACTATATGTAAGAAATTTTCTTAAGTCCCGGTTGAAAGTTGTCACAAGATAGAGACGCATTTAAAGAATACTTTCCATTAAGAGTTGCTTTTTTAAATTATATTAATAATAAGATAATCCAATTATACATTCCGGTTTTTAAAGCAATTAAAAATTATAAATAGGGCATTTTTTTTTTTGTAAACAATTTAGAGAAATCGTTATTGATTTCAGGTTTTGTGTTTTATTCTTATTTAAAAATAAATATTATTATTATAATTATTATTAATATTTTGAATTAACTGGGCAGTTAATTCAATAATTAACATTTTAAGATAAATAAGGAAGTAAAGTGTATTAATATTAATTTTTCCTAGTTTTTTGCTGTGTATAAATGGGGACCATAAACACAACGAGGAACAATAATATTAAACCATAGAGCGTGTTTAGCAAGCACACGCGCAGCAAACTAAATCACGAGATGAATTTTAAAACAACTAATTGGAGTAAATGGGTTAAATAGGGGAAAACAGGGGTCACAGATCGCAACCCTTGAATGTGAACGGGTTGAAGGTTAAAGCAATACGTTTTGTGTTGGTCTGAGTTATCTTATCTTTTAACGTTTTATATTTTTTTAGAGGAGAATTATCTTTACACCTTTTGTTACTGAAGCTTTCTCGGTTTTCATGAAAGTAAATTACTCTATGAGTGCGAAAATTATTTATTAAAACAATTTTTGCTTAGGTAAGAACTTTTTTGGTTTTGAGATAAATAATAGGTGTTTACAAAAATAAATAGTTTCCTATTGAAGATTAACGACCTCAAGTCGCTGCGATCATTATGAAACTTTATGGTAAATTCTCTTAAGGAAAAGGTAATACAAAATAATTGTCTATTTATTACAGGTGTAAAAACATTCACAATAGCTCCTCAAGGGGGATCAAAAGGAACGAGAGAACACAAAAAGCAGTTGAAGCGTGTAATTGCAAATGCTGTTTCGCTAATTTGTTATTGTGCCTGATGTCATTTTATTATTGTACAATGTTCCACATATATATATAGCCACTGTATATTTGTTTATTTTCACTAACCTTTTTGCAATTGCCTCGATCGTCAACAAAACCAGAACCCGGCAAAATAACAACAGTTTTATTAGCTTTAATTGGAGCACGTTTTGCACATCACATTAACAAACACACACGCGAATATACCGAACATGTTTTTTAGACCGGGACGCGATTAAGTGCATTATTCACTTTTCAAATAAGTAATTTTAATTCATTGCGAAAATATGTAAACATTGCGCTTTGTTTATGTTTTGAACAGTGTGCCCGTCAGGTTTTCCATTTATTTAGCTGAAATTAGTCAGAAAAAGAGAGGATTTTCGCCTCCACGGCAACTGGTCACACCAAATGATCAAGTCGTAACCAAACAACGTAAGTGAACAAAACATGAAGATTTACGACGTAAGTGAACAAAAACGTAACGATTTAACGTAGTGAACAAAAACTAACTAGTTGAAAATTGAACCAGTTATCGGTACAAGAATTTACTATCGATTTAATCAGCAATTAATAATTTCATAATTCTGCAAAGGTGAATAGACTTTTAAAACGAGACTGTTCTATTAAATATTTAAGCTGTTTTTCAAGAAAATATAATGTTATTCATAGGAAAACGTGCGATACAAACAATTTGGAATTCTTATACCATTCGCGATGTACCGTTATAAATCAGAAATACGCTTGTAGAATAAATAAAATAATAGTTATACTTAAAAATAACTTATATAAATGGAGGCTACATTATTTTATTGTGGCTTAAAAGTTTTTTCTTTTAAATTATTGGCCATATTTCGCAGACTTTAGTCATTTTGTATCATTCGCGATACATTGTTTTCTACAAATAATTTAAAAATAAGAAGTCTAAGGTAGTTAATTTTTATTTTCAACATCACAGACGGACATGGCATTTTGACAATTTATTATTAAAAACTACTATACAAGATAAGAAAATTATACACTTTAATAAAAAAAATCGACGTAACATTTTATACATTAAACTTAAACTAAGATTACTAAATTCAACAAGTAAGCTAAACTATTTAATCAAACGTGTAATCCACTTTTTTAAGGCCGGCAAAGAAGTCGATGTCGAGTAGTTTACAATTATATGATGTTTGTGTTGAACTTTTATCTTTTTGGGTGTCTGCATTTTTGACAATGCGACTCCATTCGGCCAGGTCATTGGCCGGATTCTGAGGATTCGACTCCTGATGCAGGGGCTTGAGCATAAAATGGGAGTTCTCCAGTCGGCTAAGCAAACGTACTAAAAGTTTAAATATAAATTTAATTAGTTTTATAGTAAAAATAGGGGAAATATTTATTACACTGAATGGGCTGAAAACCCAGCATGTCCGCATGCTCCCGCCACCAGTTGCAAATGAGGCTGAGGTAGTGCTTGGTGGTTTCTTCGGAATCGCGAAACAGGCAGGTCAGATAATACTCATGGAAGATGAGGTTCAGCAGGTGGACGGCGACGCGGGATATCTCACCCACCTCTTCGGTGCCTAAAGTTAAGGAAAAATAATATAAGGTTCCATTAACTTTACCCATTATATTTATGTACCTGCTTTCCTTTCGTTTAGCATCCACTGGTGCATCATCTGAAAGATAATGGTGACCGCGCTAAGGCACAACTTCACATAACACTCGCACTCGTTGACCTTGCTGTTGCTGCGTTGCGAGGAGCTCGAGTTCGAGTTTGAGTTGGCGCACAGATTGGAGTTTGAAGTAGATGCTGCGGAGGAGGAGGAGGAACCATTGGATACCGAAGCCTGCACCGTGCCATCTCCCGCCTGCTCCTCCTCCTCGTCGTCGTCCGTAAAGTACGGCAACATTTCCAGTATAAAATCCGGGGGACTCTTGAAGCACTCAAAGGCAAAGCGCACGTGATTTCCGCCGATCTTTAGCAGGAGCTGAAAGTGATCCTGTCTCAGCGGAGTTTCACTGAAGAAACACAGCTCCAGGAGGCCGGCATAGACTTGTAGTAAGCAGGAATCGGGCGCAAAGCGGTAGAGGGATCGCACGCGATCCGAAACAAAGGAGTTTCGGGAACTTTTTACACACATCTTGGCCATCAGTTGTGGGTGTCGAATGGCGGCTAAAAGGCACGAGCTCAGCTCACTGAAAACCCAAGGACTGGGCCGGGTAAACACCAGCTGTTTGAGCAGATCAAACAGTGGCCCCTCCTTGTCCTTCTCGTTCTCTTCTTGCTTGAATATGTTATCCTCCCCTTGGAGGAGGAGACTATTAAGCAGTGAAGCCAAAGCCTCTAGTAAACCAAAATGCGCGCTAACCTCGTGGGAGAATCCCAGCCGCACAACAGCCTCAGTTGCCAGCTCTAAAAGTGAAAGATCATCGAGGAGAGCTCTGGAAATCTCTCCGTGCTGCCGGCAAATCAAAGCCAAGGTGCTTATGTATCGACGCAGGACCGAAGCCCGTTCATTCTCATACAGCTGACCCGGCTGGGCAAGGGAATGGCGTACTACCTCTGCTTCCGTGTCCATGCTGTAGGGATTATATGGATACAGCATGCAGTTGGGCGGGAGCTTCAAACTCTGGGCATAAGAGGCGAACTCGGCGAGCACCTTGCCCACGGAAGAAAGTACTCGTGGGATGAGACTATCCAATGATTCCGGCTGCGCCTGCAGCTGAGCATAAAGGAGCAGCAGCTGCTTGAGTTCCGTCTCGAACAGTGACTTCTTCTTCCGCCTTTGATCCTGAACCTGATCCTCGTCATACCGAAAGTCAATGCCACTGTCCGCTCTTAGTAATCTGGGAACCGATCTGTGTATATTGAGGCGGTTGAGTCGGAGCAGAGTGCGCATCTCTGCGGCATCTGTGGCGGCGGGAGCCGTGCTCATGTTCATACTCATAATGACACTCTTCTCGTGAGCCCGTTGCTGGGTCTTCAGCTTGGTGTACTCGGCGTTCTTAATCTTCAACTCGATATCCTTGGCTGCTATCTGCTTGGCCGCCTCGGCCACCTTTTTATTGCAATCCCGGTTCGTTTCGTCGGCCAGTGCGAGCTTCTCCATCTTGCTGACCTGCAGCTGCTGGCGCACATGCTTGAGTTCATCGCGAAGCAGGCTCACCTGCAAGGACATTCGACATTATCCTATGTATCCTATTTATCCAATGTATCCAATATACTCACCTCTCCCGACCTGATCTCGTTGCGCTCGTTGCTGTCCCCCAGATCCTTCTCCAGCTTCGATTTGTCCCGCTTCAGGGCCTCAATCCGATCCATTAGAAACTTAATCTGATGCTCCTGCTGACGCGATTGCGTGGAATTAATGGTCGTCGTGGTCGACATAGTGGTTTTCTGCTGAATGCTGATCCTGGCGCTGGAGCTGGTGCTGGGCTGAACTTCCACGGGCTTCTGCGGCTCGCTGTCCATGAGCGTAACGGCCAGGAAGTCAAAGTCGTCATCGTCCGCGAATATCGCTTCCAAGTCCAGAGCGGTGGATTTCTTGGCGGCCGGCGGCGGTGGCGGTGGCAGAAACATTTGCTGTGTGCTGGTGGAGCCCTGGACCATGGGTGCGAATTCGCTGAAGGTAATCTCGTTGCGGGCCTCCTCGCCCTCCTTCCTCTTGCGTTCCTCCGCTTCGATTTCCGCCTCCGCCCGCTGTGTGGCCATCAGGATCACATCGTCGTCTTCGTCCCAAAAGTCCATGATGCTTCTCGGAGGGCTCGGGCGGGTCGAGGCACGCGTGACGCTTACGTCCAGGCGCGGCTTTTTGGCCTTCGCAAAATCCTTCATTGGGCCAAATCGCTTTGAGGCCATAATTATAGCAGTTTTGGCCCCTAAACAGCGAAAATTATTATCTCCATAAAAACAAAATTCAATTTTCTGCGATTTGTGTGACCTTACGACAAGTTAGACAAATACCTCACGTGAGTTCGATAGTTCTTGTCCGATAATAAGTCATAATACTGAAAATACTAAAATGCGAATAGGGGATTTAAAATTTTTTGGAAGTTTGCCTTGAAAAAGCTTTAAGCTCCGTACTCAGACACGCGAAAAGTGTTCCTAAGCATTGAGCCAAAACGAGAGGTCAATACTCACCATCTCGCTCTATCGTACTGCTTAGAAACACTTTTCGTGTGTCTGAGTACGGAGCTTTTAGGAAAAATCGCGAAAAAATTGACGATCTTTAATTAAAATGTTTAAATTTTATACCCAACCATCTCAGAAACATAAAGCGATTATATTTTCACAAAAACATTGCTTCTAGAGCTCCGAGACCAGTTGGGATACTCGCCGGTGGCCTTGGCCACCGATTTTCATAAAAATGCCGCACGATCCACCTAAGATTGAACTATTTCCAGCGAAGCGAAATGAAAAATCGAATGCAACTTCATATTTATTCAACCACCGGGCAATTTAACTTTTTAAAATTTAAATAAGCTGCCAAGTGGTGGTAGGTGCGAAAAATCACATCTGGCAACACTGGTTATCGATGCTTTGCTCCGATGATGTGAAAACATCGATAGTCCAATCTATCGATAGTATCTTCACGTTTTTGTTCACTTACGTTGTAGATCGTTACGTTTTTGTTCAGAATTGAACAATGAAAGAATGAATTCGACTGATTGAGTTAATTAATTTTTATTATTACTAATTATATTATATTTAATTAAAATAAACTTGATATATAATATATGAAGTCAATTGGAACTGTCAAAATTATTACTTTTTTAATATAAATTTGTTTGTAAATCCAATAAATAATTGAATAAATAATTTAAAGACTTATTCGTTTTAGCATAAATATATTTGTAAATAGCAATTAATACAAAATAAATAAATTAAATAAATCGAATTTATTGAGTTTTGATTTAATTAACAGATTTTTTAAATTTAGGGGGAAGACTGGATTTTTTAGGGGGAAATATCGACTCTTTGGGATTTTTTAGGGGGAAAGCAATATTTTCATCTGGCAACACTGCAGCACGTGGTGGCTCACTCTCAATAAGCAGAAATTTTTAAAGAAAATAAACTAAACAAAGCAAATTTTGGCGAAGCAACAGCGAAACTTTCGTGGAGGACGACGAGCGGCGCGAATGGAACGCCATGCCAGCGAAGAGGATGACGGCCACCACAGCAGCAGCATCGTCCATTTCTGGAGGCAGTGCATCTGCCACCAATAATAATAATGGCAGTAACGGCAGCAATCTGACACCGGGGGCCGGGGCACGCCCGTTGGAGACCCTGAACGGGATGACCAGGTTAACCCCCGCCCGGGACTTAACACTTGGTGGGCGTGGCGCGGCGACCAAAAAGGTCTTTGCCCCCAACTTGAATGCGGTGCGGAATAAAAATACGTAAGTATTGTGGTTTAATTCGTAATGTCATACCTGAAATGTCCTTTTCTCGATTCGCAGCAATGTAAAGACCTCCAAGGACACCACCCAGCCCAGGGGCGGGCGACGGGGAGGTCGTGGCAACGGCGCAGGAGCAACACGTGGTCGTGGTGGAAATTCGGGCGGTGGAGGTGGTGGTGGTGGAAACTCAACGTTGATACAAACCCAAGGCCTGTTCTCCGAGGGAGCGGGCGATGTCCACGTACGGCGATCAACGGGAAATGGCACGGCGTATGCACGAGCAGGTGATGAGGTGGCGGTGGCCAGGAAACGAGCGGATCGCAAGGACGACAAGGCGCAGGCCCAGCGAATCAACGAACTGCTGGGCGAGTCGGATGCAAGCGATGCAGAGCCCAGTGACGAGGAGGCTAATAAGACTGAGATGGTCCTGAAGCCCATCCTGCTGAAGGAGGGTAAGTATTTCGACTATTTCTTTGTTTTAAGGGAAAGGGAATTAATTATATCGTGCTCTTAGGTCTTTGGAGCAACCAGACACAACCGCTTGTCAAGAAGGATTTACCAAGTTCAACTTCGGATCACAAAGGTAAGACCTTAGGACATACTATAAGGAACTCGCCTAATTGTTTGTTTTTTTACGAATCTAGAGACTTTAGCGGTGGCCCAGCACCTGCAGCAATTGCATGTGGCTGCAAAGATGGCTCAACTGGAGGAACCACCCCTACAGTATGGACGATATCCGCGCAGCATTGGCAATTTCCTCGACTCTATCCAATCCCAGATATTTCTGATGCAGCTGCCCGATGTTTTGCCATGTGTAAGCGATGAACCAGAGGATGTGGAGCCACCAGAGATCGATGCCACCATGTCAGCGACTTTCAGTGAAGCGGAACCACCAAGTCCAAGTGCTTCTGGCAAATCGACGAATGCCGCCAAGGGCAGTGTCCTGCGACAGTTGGAAGAGGGCCAAATTGGCAAGATCCTGCGCTATAGGTCGGGTCGTGTTAAGCTCCAACTCGGTGATACGCTTTTTGATCTGGATATGGGTCTGGACCCGGGCTACCTGCAAGAGCTCATGTCTGTTACGGCGAATCGAGAACAGCGGAGCGGCAACATGATCAATTTGGGACCGATACAGGCAAAGCTTAAGGCCACACCAGATTGGGTGCATCTATTCGAGCAGCAGGAGGCGGCAGCCAAGCAAGCGAAGCCGGCGGTACCGAGCACGTAGCACACACACACACAACCTACATCCAATTCTCCCCATAGTAGATATGTAATCTTGTAAATAGGCTGCGCCTAAGTCTAAGTTATTCCTACACTTATATTTCGTAAACAAACTTTAAATATAGAACTTTGTAATACGAGTCATGATCCCGACGATGTAAAGGTTTGGTTTTTAATGTACTCCAGAGCGTCAGCTGTTTCACTCGCGAGGATCAGTTTGGAATCTAAGCCATTTCAAACATTATTTACGCTAAAAAGCACTTTTAATGTAACGATCAACTTAGACAAATCATTTAATTACTCAAGGCTTGCTGCTGGTTAGGTTCGGGATTGGGATTGGGACTGGCATCTGGCAGCTGAGAGGTGTTGCGTCCGCGGTAAAGATTCCCGGCCAGATCGATGGCAAAGTTGTGGTCCACCGGATTGGCCAAGGCAGCCTCGATGGCAGCGTCCAGATTATCCCTGGTAATGTAAGTTTTTGAGAGCTCGATTTCGCGCAGAACCCGCTGATTGGCCTGCTCCCTTCGCTCTTCCTCGCGCACCTGCCGCGCCTCCAGTCGCTCCTGCACATAGGCCACCTTATCCTCGCGCTCCTTTGCCAGCCTCTGGTCACGCTCCTTGGCAATCGCCGCGTTCCATTCGGCATTCACATCCAGGCACTTCTGGAACTCGGCCTCCTCCTGCTCGGGAGTGAGAACAATGTGATCTGCAGTGGAGGTTTCTTCATGGCGAACGACTTCCTCGCGCAGGTACTGACGCACTGATCGGAGTTGGGTTCTG